>OU426989.1:17833002-20569218 GCA_911387755.1 Chrysotoxum bicinctum
TATGGTCAGTTTAGTCGACCTAGTGAGGCGAGATATTGTGACTAAATTTCGCACCAAATTTACATTGTTGGAAATTAAACCACCAAAAAATTTTTGGAAAATTTTGCGAAAGGATTTAGGTGTGAAGCCTTTCAAAATACAGATGGTGCAAGAATTGAAGCCGAACGACCTACCACAACGCCGAATTTTTGGTGAATATGGGCTCTTGAAAAGTTGGCCGAAGATCCACTTTTTTATCGAACAATTGTGTTCAGCGACGAAGTTCATTTTTGGTTGAATGGATACGTTAACAAGCAAAACTGCCGTATTTGGAGTGAAGAGCAGCCAGAAGCATTGCTAGAGCTACCAATGCATCCAGAAAAAGACACTGTTTGGTGCGGATTATGAGCTGGCGGAATCATTGGGCCGTATTTCTTCAAAGATGATGCGAATCGCAAGTTACTGTGAATGGTGGGCGCTACCGTGCGCTGATAACACACTTTTTTTGCGCAAAATGGGAGAGCTTGACTTGCATGACATTTGGTTTCAAGAAGGCGGTGCCACATGCCACACAGCACGCGTAACAATGGACCAATTGAGAGGCGAGTTCGGTGAACAGATCATTTCACATTTGGGGCCGGTCAATTGGCCGCCTAGATCGTGCGATTTAACGCCTCTAAACTATTTTTTAGGGAGCTATGTTAAGGCTCAATATCAGGGAACGGATTTTCCTAACTTTGCCTTTTTTTTTGAGTTACCGTAGGAAAGTATAGACGTTATACAAACACGATTTAAGTCCTCCTTATTACAAATATATGTATTTTCTTTTGCCTTTTTTTGCTTTTTTTACCCGTTAGTGCATTTTTTTTGCTTTTTTTAATCATCAGTGCCTTTTTTGTCTTTTTTTGCCTAACATGAAAAATATCATTTATTCGAAGCGAGCTTTCCAGTACAGTCGAGAATTTCAAATCTATTAGTGTTTTTTTTAAGTAATTGAAATTGATTGTTACCTGTACGTGTTACAAAAAATACGAGATGAAATAAGGACAACAATATTTTTTTATCCATTGATGAAACAACAGAGAAAGCTGGTTGCTGTGTTACAAATGTTATTGTCGGACCTTTACGAGAAGGTGGTCAAGGATACCTCTTAACGTCAGAAGTTCTAGAAAAAGTGAATTCAACTACCATTGCTCAGATCTTCGATGATTCAATACGGTTACTGTGGCCAGAAGAACTTGAACGGCAGAAAGTTTTTTTATTTTTAACAGATGCTGCACCTTACATGAAAAAAGTGGCAAGTCACTGCAGACTTTGTATCCAAAAATGGTACATGTAACTTGCGTTGCTCATGGTGTGCATAGGGTCTGTGAAAACATACGAAGTCACTACCCGAAAGTTGATGCCTTCGTTTCGAACATGAAGAAAATGTTTCTCAAAAGTCCATCCCGCATTGATATTTTTAAGGAGAAGGAACCTGAATTTGCCGTTACCACCTCAACCCGTAAGCTTTTATATTAAATTGTAGCAAGTACATTTAAATTTCCACTGGTGTTGACTCGCCAGGGTTCTTGGCTAGAGGCAGCTACCTATTATCCAAATTCAAACTGTGTTGTATTTGTAAAACAATTGATTGAGGACTCTGAATTGATGGCGCAGCTTGCATACATTAAAAAAAATTTTGGATTTTTGGTCGACTCTAAAAACCAAATTTTCGGAAGCTTGCAAAAATCAGGTAGTTTTGAGAGACTGTAAATGTACATACTTTTATTTAAAACTTATTTTTTTTCAAGGGATACCGATTGGATAAGTGTTCCCTATTTTAAAGAATATCAACGAAAATTTGGAAAAAGCCAATGGGCCGGTTGCAAATGAAGTATTGAAAAAGTTCACCACTGCTTTCAACTTAAATCAGGGACTAAATATACTTGAACAAATAAATTCTGTAATTAATGGCGACATCAACTCCAGACTTCCCGATAACATTGAAGTGAATTGAAGTTGCCAGTTTTAAATGGGGGCTTTACCTGAAAACTTTAAAAAGCTATTGGTAGTTCAATGCTTTTATAATTAAAATATCAAGTTGTTTTTCTTTTCTTTTTATTTAATAAATACCTTTTTTGCCTTTAAATTGATTTTTATTTGCCTTTTTTGATATTTTTAGGTCACAAAAATCCTTTCCCTGCGTCATGTCAATAGCGACAAGCCTGCTTGCTGCTTCGATTGACGCAATGGAAGTCAACATTGAAGCATTTATTCGTGAGATACCGGCCGAAATGTTAGAAAGAGTATGCCAAAATTGGACTAAGCGAATGGATCATTTGAGGTGCAGCCGCGGCCAACATTTGCATGAAATAATGTTATATCGACCGTACTATCGATTCAAATAAAGATTTGATGCATTTTTCCGAATTTTATGTGTTTTTTTTTTAATTCCCGATAGCTCTTAAAAAATCATTCTTTAGTACCTATGTATCTATGTTTATGTCGCAAGTAAAAAAACTAAATGAAATGAAGCTTGAGTGAAAAGAATACACTCAAATATCTTATCCGACTTAATTTAAAGAAGAACACAACACAAACTAATTCTTTTCACAAAATCCATTAAAGCATACTGGTATTGTAACTCAGGTTTGTTATTCTCACTCAAACTGCAGAAACCACTCAAAATTATATATATATTGAGGATTAATCAACTTAAATGAGTTAATAATTGTTTGTCCAATTTATCAAAAATATACAAACTCGTATAGGACCGACTTTAGGAAGATGCTCTTAGTTGTGGTTTGAGCACCGATCTCTTTTTCTGGTGCAGCATGATCATTTTAGTAAGAGCAAAATTCTTGTTAAGTTGAACGATATTGTTGTTTATGTTAACACAAGTTAGCTTTTAGATTGGATGATGAGTCACGCAAATTATATTTTTTTTGATAATGAGATGAGAGTTGTGTACGATCGAGATTTTAATTTTATATGATGGTGATGGGTATTGATCTGGGTCAAGATGTGGTACTGGTAATGAATAGTGATGCTGGTTTGATGTTCTTATCGGGAAGATGGTGATGGTTATTTGAAGCAAGGCCACTTAAATTAAGTATAACTTATCTTCTGGGTGCTGGATAGCTTGATTTAAGTGTTCAACGTTTTAAGTTTACATTTTGCTATCACAGATGAAATTAAGCAGATGAAAGTTAGCACTGATAAGGTGAATACACAAAAAGCTCATAGTAACGCAATTAATGTGATGGAATTGACGTCACGTGTTAGTCAAGTCTATGGAGTTTTTGCTACTACCTGTTGCTGGATAGGGCTACTCGTTGTATTATGATCTTTGAAAATCTCTGTTGGCAAGTGCGAAGGCTAGTGGTTCTGATGCAAGTTCTTAGTTTGGATAAAGTTTTTAGACACTAGAGGAGTTCAAGAAAAATGATGGACACAATTATTTCAATAAAATGAAAAAGATTGAAAATATTGATTGGGATCACTCCGGCTTGATCTGGAGCTTTTGCGAACAAGAGACACATTTTAAATTGACAATAATCGTACCACGTTTAATGTAGGCCAAAGCTCAATGACTTCCTCATAAAAACTGAGCGTGTTATTGTTCTTTTTTTTATAAAAGGTTTGTTTGGTTGTCTGATTTTTCTCGACGTTTTTTATCAAAACTTAAAAATCGCAAAAAGAGATTGAGATTGATAGCACGATTTACTTACTCGTATGATAGAAAATTACCTGTTGGTGTGTCACAATCGAGAGTCGGGAGTTGAAAGACTGATTTGAGGAAATGATGTGTGTTTTTCGCACGAAAAGAGGCAATGGATTCAATGAATTTGCGAAAATTATTTAAAAGGAATTTCTTTCACCGGTAAAACAGAGAGCATGTTTGTAAACGTCAAATGCGTTTGTAAGAAAATTGACTGGCGTTGAACAAACAGATTTTGTGAAAGCAGAAGATTGCCTATTTAAAGAAAGCAATATCTGTATCAAAAAATGACCAATATTTGGCGATCATATGAAAGTTGACTGGAAATTTTCGAAAATGACAATATTTTTGTGGTCAACCCAATTCATTGAGTTGTAAATGATGTTATGGAACGCTTAAGAACTTTTCTAAAACGGCCGAAGTAAGAGAAATTCTTTACTACTTTTGTTGATGATTTAATTGTCTCCATTTTTACTTGCGACTTATAGGTACTGTAAGGTAAGTTATGCATTCGAAAAAAAAATTAACTCGAGATTTTGATCAAAATTGACATGACGATGATAGCGAAGACTAAAAAAGTGGGTCTCGAAATTCTGTCTGGGTGTCTGTCTGTTTATTCGACTACAGCCTAAGCGGCTCGGTCGATTTTGTTTCAAACTTGCTATAGATATCGTTTTTAATTTTTCCCCCACACGTTTTTTTCTTTTTTTTTTAAGGTCGAAAATAACGGAAAATCGTATTTTTCTCGAAAACGGTTCCGAGAATTTTGTTAAATTTTTTTTCCTTCGATTAATTCTTACGATCTATAAATTAATAAGAACATTTTTGAAAACAAGATATTACTGACTGTACATACCACAGAACGATTTTTTCGAATTTTGAATTTCTCATTATCGGCATAAGGGATTTTGATAAAAAATTTTATAAAGAAGGCCTTAAGAAGTTTAAAAAAATTTGCATTTCAAAACTTGAAAAAAAAATATTTTTTTTTCAATTTTTGGAAAAAAGAGTAATTTTTTTTTTGAAAATTCGGTATCTCAAAAACGGCTTAGTATTTTTCTTGGAAATTTAATTCTCATTCGTACAATAATAAAAACTTAAAATTGGAGTAACAAATTTTTTTCTTAAAAATGTTTTAAAAATTTTGTACAGTTTTAATATGTAGTAATATGTGATTTTTTTATTTCTTTTAATTTAAAAGTGTACATAGTTCACAAATGAGCATTGGCTTTTGCCGTCAGCTGAAAAAGAGAGTTTTATTAATTATATACAATATGTAAGTAAAGACTCAAAGTTTATAGCTAATCACAATAAAAAGATAAAAGATACTTATTTTTATTTAAAAGGCTTCAATTATTATATGTTGCCGATAATTAAGTGCAGTTTTTATATATCTGCAGAGGAAGTTCCAGTTATCACTATTTAATATCTGTACAGTTTCTTCCACTGATATTACTTTTTCAACAGACAGATATTCGTATCTCCTTGAGAACCGGGCATATTCCTATAAAGTGCTGGATATCTTCTGGATAGTTCTTAGATTACACAAAGTGCACTCCGGGCTTAAATCGATCCTGTGAGGCAGGAAATAGTGGAAATCATCCCAATGCTGTTGTCGCAAAAATAATTTTTGTTTCCCAAGTTGCGGCTAAGTAGCTTATAAGTGCTCCTCGTTTGGCTCTCTTGGCTTTGCATCCGAAATTCATCGCGTGAGTAACAATTTCGTAGTTTCCGCAATAAATAAAACGACCGTCTTTTGCTGTGTTCCAAACTCAACTCCTTTTTATTCTCCAAGTTTTTTATCTGCCTATTTACAATGAATGTTTATTTATTAATTAATTAATTGTCTTATTGCTATTTCAGCATAACTAAGGAA
Organism: Chrysotoxum bicinctum; assembly: GCA_911387755.1. Taxonomy (NCBI): domain Eukaryota; kingdom Metazoa; phylum Arthropoda; class Insecta; order Diptera; family Syrphidae; genus Chrysotoxum; species Chrysotoxum bicinctum. Next base: position 17,838,561 of record OU426989.1, read on the forward strand.
ATGAGGTGTTACATTTCATTACCATGAAAGTGGTTTGAATTTATTTAATGTATCATTTTGATTAGTAGACTCATCATTTCCGTTGGAAGGGTCAATGTACGTAACTCGTGTGGAGTCTCCAATCGTTTCTATCAATTTTTGCTGCAATCTGCTTAAGGCATCAGCATTTTCACTCGTTAATCTGACATTATGCTCCGTTCCGAGTCTCCACCATTCGCTAAAAAGCTGCAAGTTTCTGCTTTGAAGATGTTTGGCTACTTTATACATATGTGACGTTAACAATCAAACAGAGGCTAAAAAAAATGAACATGCAACCGAGCAAAAGGGCGGAAACCTATAATTCCTAAAATATTTAAGATAATTCAATGCAGTAAATTTTGTAAAATTTGTAGAAGTCTTTTTTATTAGATTGACCAAAAAATACTAAAGGGACCTTTTATTTTCGTCCTTTAGTGAAATGTTTCGTTCTTTAGGCAGTTTTGTTTGTTAAAAATATATTTAGCGCGTTTTGAAAATAAGTTTCTTAAATTTTGATTCTCAAATGCCTGTAAAATTAAAAAAAGAAAAGAAAATTTAAGTAAGGAAAAGTTCTTTTTATTGGAATTCATTAAAACTTATTTAACAATGATAACAAAGAATACGATAGGTAAACTAAAGATCCTTTTATAAGGATCAACAATTTTAGCGCCCAAAATTATTTAGCTCCTTTTAAAAAACAATCCTATCTATTTGATTTCGTTTAGAGAAAAATAGAGCTGTTTTGAAAATTACAAGCATTGTATGAAAAATAGCACCCATTTGATTGTTAAAAAAATAACAAATAGCCTCGTTATTATCCTTAACTCAACATTAAAATAGTAATAACTTCTAAACCAGCCCGTTTCGTTTTGAAATACAATTTTTCCACCATTCTCTAGTTCTCTTTGATACGCAAATTTTGGTACACCACACTCCATATTTTGAAAAAAGTGCCTTTAGCACCGTTTTGATTGTTAACGTCACATATATGTGAGGCGATGGTTAGATTGCATCATAACTTTCCGGATGTAAGCGAAGTGAAGCCCAAGAGCGTAGATGTAAAGTGGATGCAGGCCAGTCTCAAGATGGAGCATGTAGTTTTGGGGTGTTGTACGGAAGTCTGAAAATTCTCTTGAGGAAGTATCTGAGCAGCTTTTCCACTTCTTCAAATTGGTAGATGCCCCAGACTTGCGCTGCATAGCACATGATTGATCTCATCAATGCTTCGAAGACCCTATATTTAGCGCTTGGCGTGATTTCTTTTTTGTTAAGGACTCCTCTTCAGCTACAGTTTATCGCTCGTTTGGATTCCTTCAATTTTTCGTGCAGATGTTTCCTGAACGATACTTGTGGGGTTAAAAGCAAACCAAGATATTTGTATTGTTTGACTTTTTCGAGTTCTTCAATTTGCCAGTTCCAGTTCTCATTTCTGGCATATCTCCCCGTTCCATTCCGAAAAATCATAATCTTTGACTTAGCAGTGTTCAGCTGTAGATTCCACATACTACAGTATGTGTGATATCCGAAGAGTACAGACGTGTGTCGATCGAACGAAGTAAAATCAGATTTATTATTTGCTTTATATTAACGAGTATTACGAGTTTAAATATTTTCCGGTGCGCAAAATTAATGAACTAAAGTGTGCTGGAGTTTTGAAACTCTAAAATATAGTTAAAATGGAGTGCTTTAAATGCAAACAAGTGATAACTGGGGAATCTGGAATAAAATGCGCCGGCATATGCGGTAAAATATTCCACCCAAAAATTGCATGTAGTGAGCTCGACCGCTATAGCAGTGGTGTATTAGACACAAATACAATGGTGAAATTTATTTGTGATGACTGTGTTATGTACATACACAATGTTGACTTAGCGGTACGAGAACAACAGCGGACTAAGCAGGCAACCCTGCTTTACTCCAGTTTCCGTAGGGAACCATTCAGATAGAATATTTCCATCCCAGATAGCGGTCATATTTCCACCATAAAAAGTTTTAAGAACTCTTAGTATTTTCGTTGACACTCCTAGATTACTGAGTTTATATAATAGAGCTTTTCTATCTATGGAGTCAAACGCAGCCTTAAAATCCACGAAATCCATGCGCGTGCGATGCTTGTCAGGACCAAGATGTTGTCTACCGTAGAGTAGTCCTTCCGAAACCCTGCTTGGTGTTCGCTCAACAAATTGTTTTCATGTACCCAATCCCTTAGTCTTTCGAGCAAACCACCCGTGAAATTTTTTTTGACAGTGTTGAGGAAGGATATCCCTCTGTAATTACTCGGCTCCTTTGGATCACCTTTCTTCAGAATTGGGAATATAATATTTCTTTTGAAACTTGAAGGTACTTCACCAGTATTGAATATTAAATTAAAACTTTTTCCTAGTTCGATTATGAAGTTTTCCGTCGCATTTTTGAAGAACTCATACGGAATACGGTCTTCGCCTGAGGCATTATTTGGGCTACAGCGGTTAATTATTCTTGTTATGTACACTTGTGTTATCTGCCGGTTTAAAGTTTCAACTTCTAGTAGTGGCATTGTGTACTGTATTGCATTTTCGATGAGTGACGTATTTAGCAGTTTTTCGAAGTATTCAGCTAGGATTGGGGCTTCAACTGTTATACCACGCCCAAAGGTTGGACCATTTAAAGTTTTTGCGATTTTCCAGAATGATCTACTGTCCTTTGCATCGCTGAACATCGAGACAAGTTCTAGGGAATGTGCTTTTTGTTTTTGCATGCAGCTAGTTTTGTAAATTTTGTTCGCCTCTTGGTACCTATTTTTTGCATAAGTCGTGTTTTCTTTTCTTAGAAGCCGCAGGAACGCAAAGGATTTTTTTCTTGCTGCTTCACATTCCCAGTCGTACCATGGCTGCTTACCTTTTCTTTTTCCCCTTGTTTGGAGTGGATGAGAGGCTTTAGATATGTAATTTGTGAGCATATCAATTCCACCTATGGTTTCGACACTACTTAGGTCTGCTAAGCTAAGTTCTTTGTTAAGATTTTGTGTAAACCTTTCTAAGTTCTGATCTTTCCATTGCAGTCTTGGTAGTAAGCAACTTTTTGCATCAGCTGGGATGCTCCTTTGGTTGTCCAATTTAATGGTTACGGATACTGGTAGGTGATCTGAATGCGTCAACTCCTTTACTCCGAAGTCAGTAACATATTGAAGACATATTCCTTTAGTGAAGCAGTAGTCTATAGTTGAGCATGCAGTACCCCTCAATAAGGTTAGATGGCCTTCCTTATCACTTTTGGATCGATCATTAAGTAACGTAAGTCCCATGGTTTCACCCATTTCTACTATTTTTTTTTACCGTTCCCATCAATTTTGTTGTCCGTAGCCTTTCTCAGATCTATTATCGATTAAAGTATGATTTCTGACTCTACATTTAGCATTTGTGTGTCTCCAACTCTTCCGTTGAAATCGCCTATAAGCATCACATTTTCTTTGTCGAAATCCAATAAGAAGTTATGAAGATTCGTAAAGTCCTCCATCCATTTGCTGCAGTTGATGTATACTGGGATCAAAAAAATTTGTCCTCTTTCAGTTACCATTTCAATCAGATCACGGTTCAAAATTTTTGGAAAGTTGCAGCCCCATTTTTTCCTTAGCTCTTTTTTAAAGCCATACAAGCTTCCTCCACTAGCTTTCCCTTCCGTGAACGTTCTTACTGCTGGAATCCAAAAAATTTCATAATTTTTAAAATGGTGTTGGAATTTTTAAAATGGTGTTGGAATATTTTTGGCTGATTTTGTACATAAAAGCTTATTTTTTTAAGGAACCACTACAACGACTTATAATTATTGTTCTTGCATAAATTCATATTTGCATAGCATTCTGTTTTTACCTCTTACTACTAAAAGAATTTCAAAAATTCAATTTATCTTTATCAACAGTATTCTTTAATTACATAAGAGCAAGTTCGTGCGACCCAGTCGTGCATTTCATTTATTTCTGTAAAAAAAGAAAAAAAAAAAGAAAATTTTTGTATTGTTTACGTGTTTATTTTTCTTGAACGAAAAAAGTACGTATACGCCACCAGACCCGATAAAAGTGAACTTATATATGTAATTATTTGCGCCTAATTCTTGTATATAATTAATTTAATTATAGAAAAAAAAAATTATAGAAAAAAAATTCCACCCAATTCGCTGCGAGCATTATACCCAAATAATTTTCAATCTGAGTGACAACAACTCGATTGCCGGGTTGGGGACCGACCTAGGAAAAATAAAAAAAACCTAAGAATTCCTGGAAAAAATGTCAACATTTATATCATTCAAAATGATGGCTTGTTGTTGTGACTACAAGTTATATTTTATGTAAGATGATGGTTAATCACATCAAAAACAATATGACATACAGCTTCATCGTTATAGATATTTTTATACATATTATTAAGCTATTACAAATGTTTAACTTAATTAGGCAAACAGCTGTTATTTTATTTGGACAGGTCCTCTACAAATATATTGTCGCCCCTCCTTACAACTCCCTGAGCTCTCAGTCCTAGTTGGATACCCATGCCGGGAGACTTACTTTTACCACCAGGAATCACACGGTACCTTTAAATAAAAACAAAAAATAAAAAAATATTTTATTTAACAAATAGGTAAAATGTAATCTCACGTCTTTAAAGTTTTCAATGGTTCAGCCTCAGAATTACGTTCCGCTGTATATGGACTGATGTTTGGTAAAATACACCTATAACATGGGCCGATGTTTCGAAAGACTGATTGATCCCCAATTTGAATCCAGCGCCAATTATCTTCCTCATAAGGTTGTCCGGTAGTTATAATGTTGAAATTCGCTCTGAATTGTGTGAAAGGAATTGGATCTTTTAAACGTGTATTCAGTTCCTCCATAGAGTTGTTGTTGATTAAATGATAACTCGATATGTCTTGAAAAGTACCCTGAAATTGTGTATGGAATATGAATTAACAGTTCTTAAAAATCAGGGGGAATAAGTATTACAGTATCTTGCTTTGTAAAAACTCCTTCCACATAGCTTTTATCAATTGGCCTTGTTGGAAATGAATATGGATAGTAAACCAAACGAAGGCCTTCTGGCTGCTCCAAAATATATTGTGAAAACCATTTGTGGTAGATCTCGCCACAGTCTAATACGGTGGCACAGAATCCATATATGAGAGCCTGTACATCACCATTTGAGTCATCACCCAGAGCAGCATAATCAAAGTGCAGATCCTTCATTCCAGGTGCTGAGAAAATCAACTTCGAACGGCCAACTATTCTTGGTATGATTTTAAACATCTTAGGATATGTGCGGGCAGTAATGACTTGTCCGCTTTTTTCGATAATCATTAAAGACCTGTCTCTGATATCACCTTTACGGACTCCTAGATTCTCGCAAACAGCTTCGTCCAACTCAATTGCACCACAGGATTTAATGGGATACATATAAAGCCCATCAAGCTCTCCCACTTGTTTCCATTTTGATGGAATTACTTCCTTTTTAGTGTACCGGTAGTAGAGGTATGAAAGACCGGATAAAACTGTCATACCCACGCCTAAACCAATGCTGGTCATCACTTTTGATTGAGAAGAATCTGTGAAAAATCTTTATGTTAATCAAACAATAATATATGTTCCAATATTTGTATTTTAATAAAGATTCTGATTAAGTTTAATTAGAAAGAGATCTGTGCAGTTATTTTATGGTCTACTGGTCAACCGTTTCAAAAAAAAAAGAAGGTTTTTGTAAGGATATCAAATATTCGATCAATAAATATAGAACAAAGAGATACATTTTGATATCTCTGGATTTATTAGCGATGTGAGGTTGTCTGTTAACTTCTTATTCTTAATCAAAGCTGTGGCAAAGCATTCACACACATATGTAATAGCGAACGGATAACTTCTTAACACACATGGATGCATTTGAAATTTTTTAAGAACCGCTTAGTAATACATAATAATACATAGTAATACTTAGATTTCGTCTCTTTTGGTTTTTGTTATTTTTTTTTTATATTGCAATGGCTGGTTATTTTAGAGTAGACTATTGTAATATTCGTGGACTGAGAGCAAATTTTCTGGCTGCTTACATCCACACTGTTTCTAACAGGCCAGCTGTTTTGGCACTGAGTGAAACCCAAGTAGGTGAGGATTAGGAATGATGTTGCATATCAGTTCTTACCACAATATGGTCGCTGCACCAACTCCTTCTTCAATTTTATGTGGTTTAAATTTTCCATTAATAAGCACATCATTCACTATTGTTTTCTCTATCGAAGCCCAAATCTGGATAGAGTTTCAACTTCTCACGAATTTGATACTCTGCCCGACTCCATCCAAAGAATTGTTTCCCTGTATCCTCACACTGAAATCGTTATTACGGGCGATTTTAGTGTTCACAATTCTTCTTGGCTTCTCCATTCGGGCCAGACAACACCCGAAGGAATGTGTGTTGAGATTTTTGCTGAGTTTAACCACCTTACTCAGCTTGTCAACGAGCCTACTCGAATATCGGACGTTAATGGCCGAGCAGAAAATACTCTTGACTTGTTTCTTACCTCTGACCCTGATAAATACACAATAAGTGTTTTGACGCCTCTAGGCACATCTGACCATAGTGTTATATCTGCAAATTTCTCGTGTCAAACAAATCCAGTTAGAAAAAGAGCTCCTAGAAGAACCGTATGGCAATACGAGAAAGCCAACTGGAACGGTTTGAATAACTTTTTCAGGATCTTTAACTGGTCACTATGCTTCCTCGATAGTGACGTAGACTCCAGCGCAGATATGATAACTAACATTATTCTTTTGGGAATGAAACATTTTATCCCGAATAGGGTTAAAAGTATCAGACCCAAGGATAATTCATGGTTTGATTTGAGCTGTAAAGAGGTTATCAAAGAAAAAGAGGTAAGCTTCCGGTGTTTTAGAGCCAACCCAACTGAGGAAAACCGGAAAAAGTTCAAACAAGCCAGGAAGGCCTGCAACGCCCATATTCGACGGACCAAATTTTTACATGATCAAAAATCAAGGCAAAAAATACTGCAATGTCCCAAAGGAAGTAAGAATTTTTGTTTTTTTTGTTTGTAAGGCAATTCGCCGCAAATTCCACCTTGCCGGATAGTGTCATGACTCCCCCAATTCTTGAGCGCGTTAGTGATTCTATGGGACAAATCTTTTTTCGCACTCGTACCGTGGCAAGAGTCCTGAAAGATCTCAACATTCATAAATCCGCTGGTCCGGATGGTATCCCCGCTATTATTCCGAAGAGGTGTTCTTCCACGCTAGCAAAACTCCTGCGTAAGCTTTTCCATCTGTCCTATTCTTCAGGGCTCGTTCCGAGTGGTTGGAAAACTGCATTTGTTCAGCCAATTCCCAAAAAAGGCGAATCTTCTTCTCCCTCTAATTATCGACCGATCGCACTAACGTCCCTTCTTTCTAAGGTCATGGAAACGCTGATTAATTATCAGCTTAAGAAATATCTTGAGGAACGAAAGCTTCTTAATGACCGGCAGTATGGCTTTCGTAGCAATAGGTTCACAGGTGATTTGATGGTTTCTCTAACCGAAAAGTGGAACGAATCTTTACATTGTTTCGGAGAAAGTAAGATTATTGCACTTGATATTTCAAAGGCATTTGATAAAGTCTAGCATCTTGCTCTTTTATCGAAAATGCGTGCTTTCGGGATCGACGAATCCCTACTTCTTTGGATTAGAAATTTTCTTTCGAACCGTTCAATACAAGTTGTACTAGACGGATTCAAGTCTGAAACCCACAATATAAATGCTGGTGTGCCCCCGTTTTGTCCCCAACCCTCTTCCTCATTTTTATTAATGATATCCTGTCTGTAACTTCTAATCCAATTAATTGTTTCGCTGACGATAGTACTCTTAGCTTTTCATATTCGTTTTCAGACTCACATCCCTCTTCTTCGGATGTAGAACTGCAACGACAAAATATGATAAGCACATTAAATTACGACCTAAACAGCATTGTGCAATGGGGAATAAGAAACCGTGTCGAATTTAATGCTTCGAAAACCCAATGCTGTCTTATATCGTTAAAGCGAGATATACCCCCGTTGCCACTATCTATGAGTGGCACTTGCATCAATGAAACTGAACATCTCGATATTCTCGGTATGTGCATCACGAACCACCTCTTGTGGAACACTCACATACGCGATGTTGCCAAAAAAGCCGCAATATGTTTGGGTTTTCTGAGACGGTGCAAGAAATTTTTCTCTCCTTCTGATCTGGCTACAATCTATAAAACCTATATACGTCCAAAACTTGAGTATAACTCCCATCTATGGGCTGGTGCTCCAGTAACTTATTTAAGTCTCTTGGACAGTATTCAAAGAAGAGCTTTTAAAATGATTGGTGATAATAACATCATTGACACATTTACGTCACTCCAACATCGTCGTTATGTTTCTTGCCTCACCCTTTTTTACCGTTATTTTAACGGACTATGCTCTAGTGAAATAGCCAGCTGCATTCCTCCCCTTAAACAATTTAACCGTAATACTCGCACTTCTAGGAATGCCCATCAGTTTACCCTTGAGCCCAACTTCGGCCGTACTGTGAAGTACAGAGATTCGTTCTTCAGTTCAAGAATTCAAAACCAATGTACACCGACACCTCCTTTCTAACCCTTCCCTTTTTTCTTAATGCTCACACTGTGTCTCTGGCATATTAAGGGTATACAAACCCCTTGAGTGTGCGCCGATTATAAAAAAAAAAAAAAAAAAAAAACAAAAAAAAAAACAAAAAAAAAACAAAAAAAAAACAAGCATACGTTTCATAAATCATTGAATGTTTTTAAAAGAATTTCACCATGTTTTGGTGAATAGTTGTAGCAATTTCAGTGATGAAGACTGGAAAGACATGATGAAACAAACATATGTTTATTAATAACACAAATTATTAAATGGACAAGTTTTCTATCCGTGTGCCAGCTAACACGAGTGTTTAGGAGAAAATACTGTTTTTCTTATTAATAGGCTCTAATGGAGAACCGTTTTGGCGATATGGAAAAGCAAATTCTTTCTGATTGTGACATAGAGTGCCGCAATAAAAGCAGATTTTATTCTCAATGAAATGAAAATATTGATTCATAACAGGACTGCACATTTTCCAATTTTTAACTTTTTTTTAGCCAAATTGACTCGTGTGTCGTGTTGCAGATTGTTATGTTGCAGATTGTTATCAATAATTTCATATTCGTTCTAGATACAAATAAGAAATTTATACCATTTTGAGATCTGCTTTTAATACATAAGATAGTTGGCCACTCAGGTATCCATACATTTTTTTAAAACAGATGATTGAACTTTTCAAAAAAAAAATTTTCTGCGTTTTTTGCTGAAAAACAAATTATTTTTTTCTAATAGTTCAACAGTTATTCAAATGGTTTAATACTTATATTTTATTCACTTCTTGTCTTGGCAAATACAAATACGCAGATAAATAAAATGCACGACTGGATCGCACGAACTTGCTCTTATGTAAAAGTACTTTGGAATTTAAAATACATTTTATAAATATAAAACATGGATTTAATGAGATAAAAAATGTTGCGACTCTCCCTTGAACCATTTTTTTGTTTTTCATTTTCACAAGAACGGTACAACTGATTTTGATAATTTTCTTATGCTTAAGTTCCACAAAAGTTTGAATTGTAATGTGTATTCAAATTTTCATTTTTTTTTGATTTAAAAAAAAATAATTTTTTTTTTTTCAAAACCGCATTCGAAAAGCCCATACTTATACTTGCGACTTATAAGTACTATAAGGCAAGTTATGCATTCGGAAAACAAATCGAACTTGAGATTTTGATCAAAGTTGACATTATGATGATAGCGAAGACTGAAAAAGTGGGTCTCGCTATTCTGTCTGTCTGTCTGTCTTTTGACTACTTCAGTGGCGGACTTACATAGGCTGTATAGGCTGTTGAATTTTTGCCGCCCTTATCTCTACAATTGTGAATTGTCAGTTTCTAGAATATTCTTACAATCTAAAAATCTGGTTCAAATTGCACAAGAAAAAGTTTTTGAGTATATTTATGAGGTATGTAATCAAAGTTCAATGATGTACGACTAATAAGGCGGTGTATGCCACTCACACAATAATGTACATTCGTTAAACAGTTAAAAAATAATAATTTCAATTTCATCGATAATGTCGTCGTAAGTGATCTTGTTCACTAATTCTGACTGTATACTAAGAGCTAAAGCGTTAAATTTTTCTTGACTTAAGGTCGATCTCAGATAATTTTTTACCCTTTTTAGACCAGAAAAGCTTCTCTCACCCGAACAATTTGTCGCTGCAGTACATAATGCCATACGAAGAGCTACATATGTTCAAGTTAGGATAAACGTTCTGCAAATTCTGTTTTCGCAAAAACGAAGATAGACTTTCCAATGTTTCAGAATTTGGTTTTACCGAAATTCTTTCCGTAGAAATGTGGCTTTGAAAATGAATGCATTCTTGAACTAAGTCAGTAGAATATATTTCTTCCAAGGCGAGAGTTTTTTTTGTAAGGGTTGATGATGACAATTCACTCATTTTCGTCAAAAATTAAAACTTTTCGTTAAACTTATTGTAGATATTCTGTCTTTTTTCTAATTCAGATACGATTCTATCGATAAAATGAAGAGAAATGTGTTAACTCTGAAAGTATCACTCACGGTCATTTTCATTTCTTCATCGGGCGTTTCATCATATTTTTTTTCTTTACGGTTGTTTTTTTTCCATGTCTTTTGTGTACTGCTTCGACACGCTCTATTTCATCGCCTTTTCTTCGAAATACTTGGAATTTTCTCGTTGATCTACGAAAAATTTGCGAAGAGATTCATAAAGATCGGCTACAATAATCAAATCTACGGTAGAAGCCTGAATTTGTACATTCACTTTGGTTATTCTTTCCAAAACAACATTCCACACAACAATCATAAACGCCGTTTCCAGCTGTTCTAATTTTAGAAGAACTCTCGTACCTTCGTTTGGTGTGACGAAAGCTTTAAGGAATTCGTGCTAAGACTCTCTCAAACTACTGTATGCACCCTCTCTAGTTGACCACCGTGTGAGGTTTACTCTTTTCACCGTTTTCCATTCTCCGACTTCAGTTATTAATTTTTTTCCAACGTTGTGTCGAACTTACAAAAAAAAAAAAACCTAAATTTCTTGGAGCACCATGAAGAAGCGACAAGCTTCTGTACAAGATTCAGCAATTGCTCTTGCCACTAAATTTAAAGATAAGCAGAGCAAGGAACGAAAAAAGCAAACGGTGCTTGACTTTGAAATTTAGCTTGTAAACCATTGTACATTCCAGAAATATTCGCGGCATTATCACATGATTGTCCACGACAGTCTTCTTTTCAATTTCTGTAAGACTGCTCAAAAAAAAAGTCGGTCTTCAAATTTCAAATTTTTAATTTTCCCCCCCATATGTTTTTTTCTTTTCTTTTATTTTAGACTGAAAATAACGGTACCTGCCATACGATTTTTTCCGAAATATTACAAATATTTTTTTTTTCAAAAACCGTCCCACAGATTAAAAAAAAAATTCAAAATCATTTAGTTAAAGCTAAGAAATGGTTGAAAAAAAAAATTCCAAAAATAGTTAGGTATTTTTGGTACCCTCCCTTGGAACCATTTTTTTGGTATTTGATTTTCTCAAAAACGGTACAACCGATGTTTATAATTTTTTTAACGATAAAGCTCTCCAGTAGTTTAAATATTATTGGGTATTCAAATTTTCCAAAAAAAATTTTTTGGATTTTTAAGAAAATTTTCAAATTTTTTTTTTTCAAAACTTAATATTTCTAAAACTCCATGCTAGATTTTCTTAAAACTTGAAAAATATAAGTTTTTTAATATAAGTTAGAAGATGTAAGAAAAAAATTTATTTTAACTAAAAATAACGGTACCCTCCATAGAAGTACGAAGATCCGAGGAAGCCTTCATGTTAAGAATACCATTTCCCAAAAAATTGAACACGACCGACTCAGTTGGTATTGCCATGTTCAAAGGAGAGATCCTGAGAACCCCGTCAAAAAGGCAATATCATACAACGTTCCAATTCGGAATAAAAAGAAAGGTAGGCCTAAACACTCCTGGTACAAACAAATGCAAAAACACCAGCATTCAGTTGGCCTTAGAAATGGAACAATACAAAACCGGGAGGCTTGCCGCCGATTTCTGAGGTCAACCCGGCGAACCCCACAGGCGGATCACTAGTGTGAAGCAGATACGTGGGAGAGTTATGATCCCCTCGACATCGAGATCATAACAGCGCCGAAGCAAAGGAAGAAGAAGAACGGTACCCTCCATACAAATGTTAAAAAATGATTTTCGAAAATGGAATTTTTCTCGAAAACGGTTCCGAGAATTTTGCTAAAATTTTTTTTCTTTTGATTAATTCTTACGATCTATAATTCAATAAGAAAAAAATTGAAATCAGGATATTACTGACTGTACCTTTCATATAACCATTTTTCAAATTTAGAATTTCTCATTATCGTCATAACGGATTTTAATGAAATTTTTTATAGAGAAGCTTCTAAAAAGTTTGAAAAACATTGCATTTCAAAACTCTAAAAAAAATATTTTTTGAATTTTTGAAAAAAAAAAATTTTTGGAAAATTTGATATCTTAGAAACGGCTCAATATTTTTTTTTGTAAATTTAATTTTTATTCGAACAATAATAAAAAAAGCTTATTTATTTCAGAAACCAGTACAGACTTATAATTTTTGTTCTTGTATGACTTAATATTTTCTTGAATCACATGGCATCTACTACTGTTTTAGTCCATTAAAAAATTAAGTTTATGTTTATGAACAGTTTTTTTCTAATAACATTCATTTTTGAAATTCTTTGTCGTTTACATAAGAGCAAGTTTGTGCGACCCAGTCGTGCATTTTCTTTAAAATAATAATTGAATTAATTAAAAAAATAATTTTTAAATTCGCTTAAATTGTAAATCTACATGGAATTTAGAGTTCTTACTTTTAGCTGAGATATTTTGCTTGTCCAAATATTGTTTATTATTGAAAAAACACTTTCCTGGCAAACATAATTTGAACTCGACTATTTATAAATAGGTTTACAAAGTTTTTTTTTTCTGAGAAATGCATATAAATACTCGTAGTTACCCCTTTTTCACTCACTATCTTTTTGTTTTTCGTTCATTTTTTAACTTTAAGATCTTAAACCTGGAACCACTTATGTCTCGTTTGGTGTATTGTAGAGGGGAGAGCTGTGTTGCTGAATGTGCACACTTGGGTGTAGTCATGTTGAAATAGGAAAGTACAGATATATAATACGTCATGACATGATAGCACTACAACAGCATTTTTTCTCACCAATCCTATTAAATGTTTGGACATTTCAAACACAAATATTTTTTTATTTTACACTTAAGGAGCTTTTAAGAGCTGAAAACTAATGTCTTTGGAATTTTTTTAAATACTATATAGCGATTCTTCCTTCACAAATGTGGTTCTAACTTCTAAGCATACAAAACACATTGAAGCGAAGCGATACAGCACTCCACACAAGATAGAGGTGTTTCCGGCTTTAAGCAAATAAACTCGTCAAACAATTATTAAGAGTCATTAATTTTGTATTCAATTGAGCTAACTCAATTAGTTCAAAGAATGCGAATGTGAACAGATGAGTTGAAATTTGAGCTGAAGAAGTTGAACTTAAGTTTTACATCATTTTGGGCTCAGAAGAAGAGGATGAGGACATGTCGTTAAATGTTGGAGCTAAAATATTAAGTGTTTTCAACAAATTATATGTCCTTAAGTGTACTTTAGGACTATGATTTCAACTATAATAGAGAAAAAACTTTAACATTTTGTTGAGAATAAGTAGTTCGAATCAATTAAAAATATTTTCTTTGAATACAACGTAGCATTTCCAAGCAGTACCGCAGTTGAAAGGTTATTTTGCATTGATGAACTCGCCCTAACCTCAAATAGGTGCCAACTTAAAGACGAACACTTCGAAATGCAACTTACATATATGAATAATAAAAGAATTAGAACTATTCTGTTGTGTTTTCTTTTGGCATAAAATATTTTCGTATTTATCCAAAACGATGGTTTTTGGTATTCTTTGTCTTAAATGGTTAAAAGCTCAGGTCAAATAACAGCTCAGCTCAACCTACAGCTCAGTTCTGTCAATAGATCAGCTCAGCTAAATCGAGCTAGCTCACAAGTGAGCTGAGCTGTGAGATAAGCTGCAATTCGAGTTTTTGGCATTCCTGCAAATACGTCAAAGAAACCAAAATTTGGGACCTTGTATGTGCCGGGTTTCTCAAAAAAAAAAAATAATAATTAAAAGGGACAGGGACAGGCTACTGGAATACGGAACACTCGTGAAAACCCAGGGTAGGGTGAATGGGGTGGTCACCGTAACTATAAGCCAATCCAGACTTATAAATTCTTCACCAGACGGTATACAATTTAAATAAAAAAACATATTGGTGCAAAATTTTTGTCGAATTAGTACGATGTTAAAACTCGTTTAGTATGATACTTGGTTAAAATAAATGTCGATTTTGTAAATTGTAATTGAGTTAAGCATCATACTTTCGTTAACATTTTATTAAATTTAAAATCATAAAAAAGCTATTTTATTTTTTTAAGCATCGTGCTTACGTAGTAGTAGTATCATAACACCTTAACAAAATGCTGTTTAAAATTTTGCGCGATTGTTTTAATAAAAATAAATAAATTTAGTGGCCAGACAGGTCGTGGATACCAAGAGTCTAGTGATCGATGTTTGATAAATAATTTTAAATAATTTCAACTTCATGTTCGTTAGACTTAAGTCTTAAATAAAACTGGATTCCACGGCTCTAGTTAAAAATAAAATAAAAGATAAGGTAAAAGTTGTGTTTGATTAAAAATAAGGCCAGTTTAAATTCCGTGGATGTTATAAGTTTTGAAGCTGATGGCTTATACACAAAATTTGTAAAATTTATTTTAAAAAATATATAAAAGGAGAGAAATCATTGGAAGACCTATTTAACAAGAAAGTTTCAAAATTGATTTCCGTAAAACTTCAATGTTTAAATATTGAAGCGCTTAGTTTTATTTTGATATCACTCTCTTTCATGTAAGCCCGTGGTGCACTGGGCTTTTGGCTCGGGTTAGGCTAGGACCGCACTTGCGATTTTTCGTCGAGGCGATTAAAAAGTCGTAGTCGCTACAAATTATTGTCATGCACGCACTTGCGATTTTTTTGCCGCGCGATTATTTAATCGCGAAAAATAACACACTACTTTTTATGTGACTGCATGCACTTGCTACAAATAAGTAGCGACGGAAAAATCGCTTGAAAAAATAGAACTTGTTTCATTTTTATAATCGCTGCGATTTTTAAGTCGCATGTGCGTGCATTCACATTTAAGGCCATGTGTCTTACTTTTTGCGACTATAAAATCGTGGATTAAAAATCGCAAGTGCGTGCATGCCAATTTCTGTTTGCGACTACGATAGGTAAGTCGTAGTAATTTAAATCGCAAGTGTGGGCATATCCATTTGAGTACATGTGTTTCATTTAAGTTTACGACAATCGCATCGCAAGAAAAATGAAACAAATTGCGACTTTTAAATCGTCATGATTTGTTGGTAGCAAGTTCGTTCAGTCTCATTTAAATTCATGTGTTCTATTTTTGCGACTAAAAAATCGTGCGATTGAAATCGCAAGTGCGGTCCCAGCCTAACATAAGATCTTATTCCATTTTTCAATAACCTACCTTATAAAAGTTTTTCTTTTTAATTCTAATTCACTTCAACTTTTAAAATAAACACTCAAAACTTAATATTTTTGTATAGGCAATTTTTTCAATTTTATTGTTCAAATATGATAATTGACAGAATGCAAACCAACTGCACAACTCATAAGAAAATTTATTTATATTAAATTTATCAAAATGCTAAATTTATTTATAAAGATTTAATCTTTGGTTATGGCGAAATTCTTCTTTGATTGTTTCTTTGAGATAATCTAAAGTACTTACTTGATATTTTGTTTGCTGATAAATAAGACAAAATACGACTGAATCAAATAAAGCAACAAAACAAAAACAAAAAACTGATAATATTATTGGCCGAGACCACTTTTAATATAAAAATACTTGAAACATGGCGACTAACTGTAACAAGACAAGTTCAAGGTAGAAGTTATAGATAGCCACTCAAAATTAATAGACTTTGCAGTCGCTTTGACCGAAAAAAAAAGTAAAAACAAACTTATTCAAATGATGAAAAGTCTATCAATGAAATAAAGGAAACAATATAAAATAAATTGAACCAAATGAAATGGACGTTCTTTGCCATTTCATTCTCAGTATATTCTTACTAATATAACAAATGAATCAAGTGAGATATGAGAACATAATAATAACCATCTACAAAAACACAAATTAAGAGCACCTTGAACGTAAGACTATGACAGTGTTGCCCCGACCAACTGGTTTGTAATGTAGCGTTACGGATTTAAAACAATATAAAAGTGTGGAAAACCAAAAAAACACATCCAATTATCTTTAACAAATAAAAATTATTAAATTATTAAATTATTAGATATTTTATAAATTAAAGCAGTATTTTAACGTAAATTAATACTTTAAAATCAAATATTCATAAAATTATAAAACAACTTAAATGATAAAATTACTTCAAAATAAAGAAATTGAAAACCAAAATTATTTTTTTTATTGTAAAATAGACTTTTAGTTTAGTCAAAACAAAATGAATACAAATAAAATGCACGACTGGGTCGCACGAACTTGCTGTTATGTAAAAGACTAAAAGTTTCAAAAAAGGAATGTTATTAGAGAAAAACTGTTCATAAGCATAAAACTAGTTTTTTAAATGACTAAAACAACTATTTTAGCAGTTGGAGCTAAAAACAGGATGCCATGTGATTCAAGCAAATATCAGTTTATGTAAACAAGAATTATAAGTCGTTGTAGTGGTTTCTTAAAATAATAAGCTTTTACATAAAAATTTGTAAAACGTTTTTTATAAAAAATGTTGGTACGCCAACTTAAGGTTTTGTAGAATCACTACAATAAATTAGAATCAACATCACTGAAAAATAAATAATGACGACGAGCACAACGTACAATGTAAGTAAATAAGGATTAAAATTTATACCGTTAACGAAGTCCTCGCACATCACAGCACCAGATCAACTTACAACAAAATAAAAATGAGATAATGAACTGATTAAACATTCAACAACGACAGCGAACAGCCATTGTTTACCAGTTTTTTAAGTCTCATAAATTGTTTAAACTTTACTTTGTTATAATTTTAAGTTTAAATAAGACATTGAATTTATTTTATTAAATAGCTTTTTGTTTCACTTCAGTCTTTATTATTGTACAAATAAAAATTAAAATTCCAAAAAAAAATATTGAGCCGTTTTTATTCTGTATGTTTTGACATGCAATGTGTTTCAAACCTTTTAGAAGATCTGTTATAATGATAGCGAGAAATTGAAAATTAAAAAAATGGTTCTATAGTAGGTACAGTCAGTAATATCTTAATTTCATTTTTTTTTAAAGAAAAGATTAAAGGAATTAATCGAAAGAAAAAAAATTTTATCAAAATTTTAGGTGCTGTTTTCGAAAAAAAATGAGGTTTTCGAAAGCCATTTCTTAACATTTGTATGGCGGGTACTGTTATTTTAAGGCAAAATAATTTTCTTTTTCTCACATCCTGTAAATTATATTAATAAATTTTTATTTGTCAAGTTTAAAAAAATCGAGCATGGGGTTTTCGAAATATTGAAATTTTGATTTTTTTTTAATCCAAACATTTTTTTTTTGGAAAATTTGAATACACACTAATATTCAAACATTGGGGAGTTTTAGTATAAAAAAATGTTAAAAATCGCTTGTACCGTTTTTGAGAAAATCAAAAACTAAAAAAAAACGGTTCCATTAATCATTTTTCGGAATTTTTTTTCAACCATTACGTACATAGCTTTAACTAAATGAATTATTTTTAATTTTTTTTTTAAATTTGTGAACAGTTTTTGAAAAAAAAAAAAAAAAATATTTATAAAATTTCGAAAAAAAATTCGCAGACAGGTACCGTTAGTTTTGGTCTTAAGAAAGAAAAGAAAAATACGTGTGGGGGGAAAATCTAAAAACGATATCTACCAAGTTTAACGAAAATCGGTCGAGTAGGCTGTAGTCGAACAGAAAGACAGACAGGCAGAAAGACAGAATTGCGAGACACACTTTTTTGGGCTTCACTATCAAAATTAAGTGATTGGCTCTAGCAGAATTCTGGAACTTAAAACTGTCATTAATTATTTTCATTCTATACGATGATGCTTCAGTTCAGTATTGTATAAGTCCAGTCTAGTTACAACCATTAAGCAAGCTGATGTTTCTGCCAAAGTTTGACCTCCTTATCTCCTTTAAGATTGGACAAGTTCCAAGAAAATAACCTACATCTTCTCTCAGGCGTTCATTCTATCATTGTCGTATTATTTGGAGCGATTTCCAATCTCGTGGTCAGGTCAGTTGGTTGATAGAGGTGAGGTACTTTCAAGTAACCTAAATACATGTCAGAGAGTTCCTCCAAGTCGTTGAAGAAGTGTCTCCCTAGTAGCCTGTTTCTCAGCAGAGGGCGTATCATCATGTATCTCCCCGTCACCGTATCCTCCGCAAGTCGCGCGCTTTGGTCGGAAAATCATATTCATCGAGGAGGCAAGTTTCTGGATGATTGGGTTCGTCAAAACGAAAAATTGTCGACCACCGAAGACGTGTGGTTTCAACAGGACGGCGCGCTGGCGGCGCTACATGCTACAATAGACCGATTTCCGAACATCGTTATCTCATGCGGAAGCGATTGACAAATTGGCCTACGAGTTCGTGCGACTTTACCCTGTTACGACTTCTTGTGGGATTTTTTTAAGTAACAAGTCTGTGTCAATAAACCACAAGACACCACAGCTCTGGAAGCCAATATAATCAATATCATTAATTAGATTCAGCCTGATTTATGCACCAGAGTTATGGGAAATTGGATGTTTCGGATGCAAGCCACTTAGCAAAGCCTCGATGGGCATTTGAATGATATTATAGGTGTGGTTTTTTCGCAAGTCCATATAGAATTGTAAAAAAAAACGACATCGGGATTTAGGATTTTTTTTCCACATAGCTGGAAGCACTGTGTACGCTATGACATTTGTCAGCTGTATTGACGACTAGCATCAACCAGCATCCAAAAACGGCATTTTTGACGTCTCTGAGCAAATTATCGATAACATATAGATAATACTATTTTGGCATCACCATTTTTATTGGGTCTTAGATTAACTCTCGAAAATTATCTGGTCTTAGCTAACTCTGTATAGATTTAAGTAGTTGTTGCATTTAGTCCCGATGTTATTTTTTTCTACAATTCTATATGGACTTGCAAAAAAAACACGCCTTATATTCCATACATAATGGCATGGGTCTTCTTAATAAATAAAAAAAAATCGCTGATATATCTCATTCACAGTTTGTTTTTCACAGCGTGTTCTTAAACGTGAAATGCAAAATTGACTGTCGTTGATCAAACCGATCTTGTGCAAGCAGGACGATTGCATATTTGACTCCTCCCGCGTATACGCCGCACCACAAAATCACTTTGGGTAGGAATATTTGCCGAGTTGGCGGGCATTATTTAGAAATCGACGTCGAAATTCACACTGCTCTTAAACCACACACTGACTATTGGTCTAAAAATCGACACTTATACTTCAGTTGTCTAGTTTACAAATGTCCAATATGATTGACGTATGACGCCATTTGCAAAAATTATAACTTCTACCGATAGGGTGATTAATTTTGCGCCACCTAGAAGTGGCAATCAAGGAACTAAGTGAATCGCCGAATTTTTGATAGACAGCACTGGGTTGTGATGGATGAATATAACAACAAAGAAGACAAAAACGCCTCTTACAGACGGACAATTTGATGCAAGCGAATTCAAATAAAGGTGGTTTTGAGATTTCAACAAGATATGCATTGAGATAATTGTGAGCGGCAGTAGGAGTAAGATCACTAGTTTGAACATTAACACGAAATACAGCATAATCTGGTGTAAATAATTCACTATTCAGAAAATGAGAGCAAAGGTTTATTTCCATTAGGGCAAGGATATTAAAAGGAATATTTTCGGAGTTTACATTTTCAAATTGACATCTTTAAATTTCTAGTATTCCTAATGGATCAACCAATTTTATTAATTTTTTTTTTGAAAGTTGTAATTCTAAGTGTTAATTGTCAATAATTGGTTAGTGACTAAAACAAATATATTTAAATAAGTAATTATTACAAATGAAGATAATTTATTTCTTAAAAATATAAATTAACCAGTTTATACTCTTAACACCTGCTATTTAGTAATATCTTCGACAAAAACAGCATCTCCTTTCTTAACTATTCCCGTCGATCTTAAGCCCATTTGAATGCCCATTATTGGAGATTTAACAGCTGAATCTGGATTCATACGGTACCTTTTAATTAATTAAAGTTGAAAATAATTAAAAATTCTTAAATTAAAACTAAAAGTTCATATTACTTCCGCAAAGTTCTTAGTGGTTGACCATCAGCATCTCGTTCAGCAGTAAATGGATTAATATTTGGTAAAATACATCTAAAGCAAGGAGCAATATTTCGAAACACTGCATCATCGCCAATTCGAATCCATTGCCAATTATCTTCATCGAAGGCTGTTTCAGTGTTGACATAAAAATTAGATCTAAATTGTCTGGCAAAAACCTTGTTGGTAAGGCGTGAATTTAAATCTTTTATAGAGGCGTTGTTAATCAGATGATAGCTTGAAACATCCTGGAAGGTTCCCTGGAGAGTAAGAAAAAACTAATGTTTAATTTAACCTACCAAGTAGGAGCAATTTTTATACCGTGTCCATTTTAGAGAAAATTCCATTTTGAAATACATCTGCAACTGGCCTAGTTGGACTTACATACGGATAGTAAACCAATCGAAGACCTTCAGGTTGTCCTAAAATAAATGTTGAGAACCAAGCATTACACTCATCCCCACAGTCTTTAACAGTAGCAGAATGGCCGTAAATGACTGCTTCTGTATAGTTATCCTCAAGCTTGGAATAATCAAAGTTCAAATCGTTCATTCCAGGAGAACTTATAACGAGTTGTGTACAACCAACAATTCTCGAAACTATAAGAAGCATCTTTGGATAACCTCGAGCTGTAATCACTTCTCCACTTTTTTCAATCAACATCAAAGCTCGGTCCTTAATATTTCCATCTTGAATTCCAAGATTCTCACAGATAGCATGATCTAACTCAATAGGAGCACATGATTTTATCGGATAGAAATGAAGCTCACCGAGAGTCCCAACTTGTTTCCATTTGCGTGGTATTATTTCTTTTTTTGTATGCTTGTAGTACAAATAAGATATAAAAGATGCGAGAACTCCAAGACTCACAGCTCCAAGCAGTCTGCTTGGAAAATAATTTACCGGGAACTATGATAGATAGGTTAAACACTGAGGTAACAGATTTGCAGATATACTTACCATTAGGTGTGCTTTTGTGGCTCGCTGTCGATTTGATACTGAGTTTAGTCAACTAACTTGTCACGCAAGAAGTTGTATCAAAATAGTTAAATTAATAAATTTTTCGATATTATAACGAAGGTGGTGTGGCAACAAGTTTTTTTTAGATTTTTGTTTTGAAAATATTATATTACATAAGAACGAGGTGGGTGAAGTGCCGCGGAAACTCATTTATCTTTTGTGATCGAAAATATGTTACTATCTCATTTAAATACTGCCATCAGTATTTGGGTTATTTAAGTCAATCAATATCTAATAAAACTATAAAATAAGAAATGGGTCTCATATCAAAAAGCAACAACATTTTAAACAAAAATTAAGATAATAAAATATTGAAATAATAATTTTTGTCTAGACTATTTTCAGACCAAGTAAAATCAATGGTGTACCAATTGAAACTTTGAACGCGTCAGACGTTTAAGGTTTTCTATGCAGATCTTCAAAATAAATAAAATTAATTAAGTTCCTAATTGGTGAAGGCACTGTGCCTTCTATCAACAAAAACAAGAACCCTTAAGAGGACAGTCAGGACATGTCATTGTTGTAAATCCAGATAAAAAAGCATTAAAGTAAAGTGAAGTGTGAAAATATTTAACCTCATAACAAACTTAGCTTCGCGATAGTTTAAAAAGACTGTGACAGATTTTCAGTGTGACGCGATATACCATTTAAATAAAAGCTCTTAAACTTATTATTTTTGGCCTAACATGAAATAAACATTAACGATATTAAAAAAATAATTAAGAATATCTCGCGTGATGTTTAGTTAAGTTTAATCAGATCAAGAAGCAACAACTATTAAGATCCCCATTTTTCATGGAGGCACATAAACAAACTAGTTCAATGTTAAAGTGCCTTATATTTGGGAACAGAGAGAACAAGTTAGTGTATATAAAAATTCCATGTGTCAACTTTCTAGAAAAGCTCGGAACTAAAAAATTAAATATACAAACTGCAACGGCCACGAAGTTCGTTCCAATGAACCGATTTGCATTATCCGCTAAAGCTTTTGGAAAATTGGAGGGAGTTATTAACGCGAAATAGACGACGATTAGTGCTATATATACCCCAATTAAAGTCGACTTTCCTGCGCTTGCACCGAACGTAAAATAAGTCCAAAGTTACAAATTGATTTCACAGCTTTAAAAGATAACGTGGCAAACAGAAATATTTTAAAATATCAATGTGTTTGGGTATGTCAAACACCTTACACAGAACCGGTTTTACTGGAAACAGTGGGAACAATGATCTTTTTTATTGGAAAGAATATTTTTTTCTCACGATTGCATAATTAGGTGTTAAATATATAATGAGGAATGCTAGTTTTAAGATATATTATTGGATTGGAGGATCATTCGCGATAAAATAAATATATTACTACTTCCCAGGGTTGCAAAAGCTTAAGTCACTTGTTAGCTTAAGCTTGGCTTTAATTCACAAGCTAGTGAGTGACTTATCAATTAAAAAAAATATAATTCAGCAGCTAGAAACTGACTTATGAATTAAAAAAAATTTAATTCACAAGTCAGTTGGTGACTTGTGAATTAAAAAAATTTAAATCATAAGCTTCTTAGTGACTTATGAATTAAAAAAAAAAATAATTCAGAACCTACTAAGTGACTTATGAATTAAAAAAATTTAAGCCATGGGCAAGTAAGTGACTTATGAATTAAAAAATTTTAATTCCCAACCTACTAAGTGACTTAGGAATTAACAAAATTCAAGTCATGAGCAATTAAGTGACTTATGAATTAAAAAAATTCAAATCATCAGCAAGTAAGTGACTTATGAATTAAAAAAATTTAATTCCCAACCTACTAAGTGACTTATGAATTAAAAAAATTTAAGTCATGAGCAAGTAAGTGACTTATGAATTAAAAAAATTCAAATTATCAGCAAGTAAGTGACTTATGAATTAAAAAAATTTAATTCAAAACCAACTTAGTGACTTATGAATTAAAAAAAATTTAATTCATAAGTTAATGGATAAATGCTGATTAGAAAAATTATGAAATGGATAATTTACGTATAAGCTAGCGTGATAATCTTATAATTTAAAAACTAGATTTGAAAGCTAAAAAGATATGCAAAATTAAAAATTAAAATTAAATGTTATACTTACTGAGTATTTACCAAAAGTTTCGAAGTTTTTCGGAATGTTTTTTTTTCAATTTTATTGAAAATACATATTGAATTAGTTTCAGGTACTTGAAACAATTTAAAAAAAAATATCAAATAATCAACTCATGTAAAATATGAAAACCAAAAAATTTAAAGGCATATGCATAGAAATATGCACTTACGAAATTTATATAATGATAACCCATCATTTGCTCGACACAAAGATTTTATCAATATTGCTTTTTATTTAATTGGATTATAAGGACTGCATAAACGGCAACTCTCAAAAAATTCTCCAAAAGCTTTCGTTAATAATTAAATAATTATGTAGTCAAAACAAGCTTAAAAATTTCCAATCTACCAACTAACTTATGAATTAAATTTTTTTTAATTCATAAGTCACTTACTCCCTGATGACTTGATTTTTTTTTTAATTCATAAGTCACTTATCTAGTAGGTAGTGAATTATTTTTTTTTTAATTCATAAGTCACTTTGTTGCTCATGACTTAAATTTTTTTTAATTTATAAGTCACATACTCCCTGATGACTTGATTTTTTTTAATTCATAAGTCACTTAGTAGGTGGTGAATTAATTTTTTTTTAATTCAGAAGTCACTTTGTTGCTCATGACTTGAATTTTGTTAATTCCTAAGTCACTTTGTAGGTTGGGAATTAAAATTTTTTAATTCATAAGTCACTTACTTGCCCATGGCTTAAATTTTTTTAATTCATAAGTCACTTAGTAGGTTCTGAATTATTTTTTTTTTTAATTCATAGGTCACTAAGAAGCTTATGATTAAATTTTTTTAATTCACAAGTCACCAACTGACTTGTGAATTAATTTTTTTTTAATTCAATAGTCAGTTTCAAGCTGCTGAATTATATTTTTTTTAATTCATAAGTCACTCACTATGACTTAAGGATTTTTTAATTCAAAAATTCGCAACCCTGCTACTTCCCTTTATTAAGTACAATATTAATGTTAGTTTAATAAGTGAAACATTGTCAGATGAAAATATTAATAGTCCAGTAAAATAATTTAATTTTAGTGGCGGCTTAACACCCATTTATTCAGCTTAATTCCAGCTATCAAAGGTCACGGTAGTGCCCAGCCAAGTTCTGGAACTACACCCTTTTTACAGGAACAAACTCAGACGATTTTTGATCCCTCCCTATCTTTAATACCAATGAAGTCAGAAACTTAAAATTCCAAAAATTTGCTAAATTGGTTAGACACAGGCGCCTCACCAAATTTCAATTTTCTAGCATAAGCAGTCTCTGAGATATAAGGCCTCAAAAATCACAAAAACCGTAACTGAGTGACTGACTGACAGAGCATCAAAATTATGAGAAATTTCCGATATCATAGAATCTTGTAATTTTGCACAAGAGTAGGTCTTGTCATGCAAGCAGAGGAAAAAACTGAAAATTTGAGGTTTTCCATTCAGGGGGCGTGGTATCCACCCACTTTCTCCGAATTGATGTTGGTTGAATGGAGCACTTCCGACTGCTGTAAAACGATGAAATTTGGTAAAGTGGCAGGGCTTAAATCGCATACTAAGAAAAAAATATAAAATTTGAGGTTTTCCATTCAGGGACGTGGTATCCGCCCACTTCCTCAGAACTGATGTAAGTTATATGGCACACTTCTGATGCAGTAAACAATGAAATTTGGTAGAACGGTAGGGCTCAAATTGCATATAAAAGACCAAAAATAAAAATTGAGGATTTTCATTCAGGGAGCGTGGTATCCACCCACTCTTAGAGAAAATGTATAATGTTCCAGTTGCTGTAGAATGATGAAATTTGGTAGAGCGGTATAGCTCAATGTACTTTCAAAGCGGAAAATAGAAAATCTAAGATTTTTCATTCCAAGTGTCTTTTTATATTATTTAATTCATGACTTTTCTTAGAACTAGAGTGCTCTATGTTAGAAAACATATGCATACCTGAAAAAATTATGAGCTTACATAAAAAATAACTCTTAATTGTGATGTGAACTATAATCAAACCACTAATTAGGCTATTAATTGGTGGGCTACCTTCATTTAAAAAAAAGTTAAGATTGACACAAAAACATCATCGCATCCTCAACAATTATTGCATTTTTATGACTTTGAGCGGATGTAGGTACTAGTATTTATAATTAGGCATATTAGTGTAAGGTATCTTGCCAGGACAAGAAGAAACAATTGAAGCGCAAATCAAAACAACCCAATAACAAAAAGAAATTATATCAAAAGAAAACTAAGTTGATTTTAGTAGAAAGAGTACACCCTTCTACCTTTCCATATCTTTCGAGATTTTGACATGGCAAAATATTAAAATCTTTGCAAAAAGGAGTGAGATCAGACCAAAAACATAAATGTTAAAAAAAGAGCCAAGTTCTTCTATTCAAAAAGCTTTGTGTAACAAGTCAGCCGTGAAAAGTATTGAGATCTAAAAGTACGCCAAGTTCTTATTTCATGAACGTTTAATACAGAATATTTAAAGAAGAATAATATTGAAACAGCTACAATGTAATAGAGAAATTTTATTACTAATTGATTACTGACTAAATTTTTGATGGGCTTACTTGGCAAGTTTTTGTTATGCCCAATTCGAAAGGTTTTAAAAACTTGACCAGTGAACACATCAAATCTTAGTCAGTAATCATTAAATAATAA
Organism: Chrysotoxum bicinctum; assembly: GCA_911387755.1. Classification (NCBI taxonomy): domain Eukaryota; kingdom Metazoa; phylum Arthropoda; class Insecta; order Diptera; family Syrphidae; genus Chrysotoxum; species Chrysotoxum bicinctum. The sequence goes on from OU426989.1 coordinate 17,864,977, forward strand.
AATTTCTCTATAACATTATAGCTGTTTCAATATTATTCTACATCATCACAGCATTATTATTCTGCATTACAGCTCCATTAAATGTAACTGATGATATTAAAAAGGTGCTTGGTATGGATGAATTGACTTTTCTAGGGTTATTTTATTTTTTCAAAAGCATTTGACACAGCCAACCACATAAAGTTCTGCACGAAGCTAACGCAGCAATTTAGTTTCTCAACGACTGGGACAAAGTTGATTTTTTAATATATGTTTATAGACCCTTATAATGTTAAACACAGCACGGGCGAGGGGAAAATTCGGAAGGGAGAGAAAGGAGGTGTCGATGAACATTGGTTTTGAATGTTTGCAAATTGAAATGGAGAGAAAAAACTGTGCCGGGTAGGTTATTCCATAATCGTATTGTGCGACTAAAAAACGAATCTCTATATTTGACGGTACGACCAAAGTTAGACTCAAGGGTGAACTGATGAGCATTCCCAGCGAAGCAGGGGTATCACGGGTGAATTGATGAAGGGAAGAAATGCAAATGGCTACTTCGAGTGAGCATTGCTTGTGAAAGAAGCGATAAAACAGGGAAATACATGAAACATTCCGACCGTGTTCAAGAGATGGAAATGAATCCATGAAAGCTCTGTTTCCTATCAGTTTTAACGCTCTGTTCTGAATTCTATCCAATGAATAGAGAGAGAAGATACTCGAGTTTTGGACGTATAAACGCCTTATAAATCAGATCAGAAGGGGTGAAAATTTCTTACATAGATATAGAAATCCTAAGCATTTAGCAGCATTTTTGGCGGTCTCGAGAATGTGATCATTACAACGAAGATCGTCGTTGACACACATACCGAGTACTGAGAGCTTTTCGGTTTCTTCGATGCAAGTGCCATTTAAGGACAATGGCATAGGGGGTATATTTTGATTTAACGACAATAGACAGCATTGAGTTTTCGAAGCATTAAACTCCACACGGTTTTTTATACCCCATTTAACAATGCTGTAAAGATCGGAGTTTAATGAACTTATCATACGATACCGTTGCAAATTCACTTCCGAAGGAGATGGGAGAAGGGATCATTTATAAAAATGAGGAAGAGAGTCGGAGACAAAACGGAGCCCTGGGGAACACCAGCATTTTTTTTGTGAAGATCAGGCTTAATACCATCCAATACAACATGTATTGAACGATCTAGAAGGTAATTTCTAATCCAAAGAATAAGAGTTTTCTTGATGCCAAATGCACGCATTTTCGATAAGAGAGCCTGGTGCCAAACTCTATTAAATGCCTTAGAAATATCAAGCGCAATAATCTTACTTTCTCTAAAACAATGTAAAGATCTGTTCCACTCTTCGGTGAGATATGCCATCAGATCACCAGTGGAGGGATTGCTGCGAAAGCCGTATTGCCGGTCATTAAGAAGCTTTCGATCTTCGAGATATTTCTTGAGCTGATGATTTATCAGCGACTCCATGACCTTGGAAAGAAGGGACGTAAGTGCGATTGGTCGATAGGATGAGGGTTAGGAAGGGTCACCTTTTTTAGGAACAGGCTGGACAAATGCTGTTTTCCATCTTCTAGGTAAGATTCCAGAACAGTAGGAGCGATGGAAAAGCTTACGCAATGGTTTTGCCAGCGATGAAGAACACCTCTTCAGAAGAATGGGGGGTATACCATCAGGACCAGCGGATTTGTTTATATCAAGATCTCGAAGGGCTCTTGCAACTGTACGAGTGCGGAAATATACCTGTCCCATTGAATGATTTACGTTCTCAAGTACAGGAGGGGCAATGTTGCTAACAGGCAACGTGGAGCTTGCAGCAAAATGAGCTGCAAGTACATTTGCCTTCTCTAAAGAGCTAGTTATCGGTTTGTCTTTGTAGATGAGCGTTGAAACCGAAGATGAAGTTGAATTTTTTATGTTCTTGACAAATGACCAAAAATTTCTACTGCCTTTGGGACATTGCAGGATTTTTTGCCTTAATTTTTGATCATGTAAGAATTTGGTTCTCTTTATAACAGCGTTGCATTGGTTTCTGATTTGTTTAAACTTTTTCCGATTTTCCTCAGTTGGGTTGGCTTTATAAGAGCGGAAACTGACTTCTCTCAACCTGATAGCTTCTTTACAGCTTGTATCGAACCAAGACTTTTCTTTAGGCTTTATACTCTTAATTCTGTAAGGAATAAACGTACGCATCCCAATTTAATTTAATAAAAAAAAAATTACATCTAGATATTACTGACTGTACCTACCATAGAACGATTTTTTCGAATTTTGAATTTCTCATTATCGACATAACGGATTTTAATTAAATTTTTTATAAAGAAGCTCCTAAAAAGTTTAAAAACATTGCATTTAAAAACTTAAGAAAAAATATTTTTTCAATTTTTAGAAAAAAAGTAATTTTTTTTTTTTGAAAAATTCGATGTCTCCAGAACGGCTTAGTATTTTTTTTGGAAATTAGACTTTTATTCGTACAATAATAAAAATTTAAGGTTGGCGTACCAAAATTTTTTCTTAAAAATGTTTTAAAAATTTTGTTCATAAAAGCTTATTTTTTTAAGGAACCAATACAACGACTTACTATAATTTTTGTTCCTGCATAAATTCATATGCTGCATTCTGTTTTTATCTCTTACTACTAAAAGAATTTAAAAAATTCATTTTATTCTTATGAACAGTTTTCTGTAATAACATCCGTTTTTAAAATTCCTAGTCGTGCATTTTATTTAATCACAAATTTGTACTTGTAATTTTTAGTTGGTGCAATAGGCCCCAGGGACCTATTGCACCATCTTACAAAATTGTGATTACAAGCATTTTTTTTAACAAATTTGTATAAAATCGAGATTTTTTCATTTGTAATTTATTTGTTAAACACAAATTTGTACTTGTGAATTACAAGTCACAAATTTGTTGACAATAGAATTTTTCGTTGCACAAAAAAAAGTTGTAATTGTTAATTACAAGCTAAAATTTGTCATAATCGTTCTTTTTTTCGTGGGTTTCTGTTGCACCATAATAAAGCGATCACAAATTTGCAAATTTGTTTCAGTTTGTAAAAAAATTCTACGGGTGAAAGACCGTGTGTAAATATTTCTACAAATTTGTTAACACAATCATTTGAACATGGTGCAACAAAAAATCGCATACAGGATTTGTATTTGTAGATAACAATAACATATTTGTGGTTATAAATTGTAAACTGGTGCAATAGGGCCCAGATGTCACTTAACTATTCATTATACAAGAATCGTGCGATAAGCATCACAAGAGACATGCAATGTGTAGCAAGCGACAGTTATTGGAAAGCCAGTGGAAAGTGGGAGATGGAGATGAAGAGGAACGCGCCGTTAACTGGTGTTGATGAGCCAATGTTGTAGTATTATTTTTTTTTTGTTGTTTTTGTGTTTATACATTTTTTTTTTTAATAATATTAGGCTTTAATGGAGCGCACTACAAGACTTATCGCACTCGCGACCGCTGGGTATGAGCGGTGGATCGACACTGAATTTTCAGAATTGCTCCTCCTACAAGTATGCAGACAACGTTCAAGTGTATATTTTAGCTTCCCTCCCGATCTCGATCAATAAAGATCTAGAGAGGGTAGTAGATACTTTGGTTTAAATTTACGTTTTTTAGTTGATTTGCAGGCATACAACCAATTTAAATCAAATCATCAGTTCATTACAGTTTTCACTTCAAGTTTGAGTCTTGTTTTTTAAAAAAGAACTTTACCTTCTAAAAAAGTCTGAAAAGTGGTGTTTCGAGATACTGACAGATAAACCTCTCCCCAAGTCTGTGGTCTGTACATTGATGTATAGACTAAACCGGTAGGTGAATTCCTTTCAAATCAAGTCATAGAGCATACTATATATTGTTCTCTAGTTCCTTCTAACTGTCACAAAGTCTAACTTATATGGAAATTCAAATATATCCTTAAAAGAGTTAATAAATAATTAATATCATGTGTTTTTTGTCATTTTAGAATCTCAACCCATACATGGTTTTGGCCGATGAATCAATTAAGGACTTAAATACCCGTCTGGACAACAAAATCCATCACTGGCAATTTCCTGGTAACTTTCTAATTAACAATAGTCATAGTCATCTGCCTGCATTTTCTGAAGATAATTGGAAATGGATGCGAATTGGAAATGATGCTTTATTTCGCTATAAAGCACCATGCTACCGGTGCATTCTTCCCAATGTAAATCCCTTCACATGCGAACGTAGTAAAGAAATTTAATTTAAACAAAAATTATATAAATATTTCCATAAAATTTGTCACATTTGTCGTAGGTACAGAATTTTATCATCTTTACAATCTGAATTATCTTTTTAGATACCGAATGAAACCAGGACAGATTGAACCAGAGATAGGAATCTATTTTAATCTATACAGGGAAGGTTCAATTAAGTTGGGTGATGAAGTATTCGTAATCATATGAAAAGTAAAAGAATTCATATTTTTATTTGTATTTTAGTTTAATATTCTCTTATCTATCTATTGCTTACAGAAGAGAGCCGTCTGCAATCTGCAAAGACTATAGTAACAAAACAAAAATAAAACAACTCCATCTGCAGCATAAAAAGTGATTGTGTTGGTTGTGATTGTGCAGGTTTTGTGTTGTAAATTGTTATATTCGTGGTTGCCAACGAGTTTTATAAAATTATTTTTAAGAAACTTCAATAAACTTAGTAAATTTAATAAATAAAAAGTTTTTAAAATTTAGCACTTTTTGGAAAAAAAGATCTAGGTATATCGTAAAAAAAAATCGTAGTTATTTTAAGATATTTAAAATGTTTTTTTATTTACTATTTTAAGAACAGTTAGATGTTTTTTTTTTAATATTGGTTCTCGATGTAAATAATATTGAAATACGACGTATTAAATGTTTAATGCAATGAATTTAGTAACGTGTCAAGAACGAAACTATGGTCACAGAGAGATTAATGGTCATCATGTACGAGTTGCAAAGTGGATAACAAATTCACAAAAAAATATTTCGATCAGATGTTATTCATAAAACACACTCTGTGAGACCTTTTATTGTTACAAATGAAACTTATCGACGCGACACAGCCGTCTACTTTGATCTTAAGATACTTACAAATATTCTTACGGTCATAAAAGCATTATTAATAGATATGTACCTATTAAAATTGTTAAACATACGCCCGCCGTTGACAGCATGGTAAAAGCTTTAACTCAAATACATAGGTGGAAGCGGGATGCTGGCAGGAAGGAACCTCGTTGGGAGTTGGCAGAACAGTTAAGTAATTTGGCAATTATGATGAAGACTACTATCAGTACAATCCATGTTATAATGCTTATTCCCACCATATAGGGTACCAAGGTCCAGGTCAATTGGAAGTCCAAAAAACTGTGGTTGCATTTTAGGAATATCCACAACAGCGATGATACAGGGCTTATATAATTGACATTCTTTCGAACCTTAGTAGAAGCAACAAGTGTGACATCCAGGGAGTATAGATGGCAACTAGAATCTAGTTGAATAATTCCTTAATTTTCAATCGTCTGTGTCGTTCTCAAATTTTGACATTCAATTTCTACAGATTTTTTCCAGATATTTCAATTGAATCCATGTGGATGATGGTCGTTGAATTTTGACTACACAGATTCCAGGTAGTATACTGTCTTCTTCAATAGAACCTCATCTTCTCAGGGAGCTCGTTTTCTTATATTGAAGATTGGTTGATTCTGAGGATATAAAGGGTTTTCCAATAAGAGGTGTTATTTTGAATAGCCCGCTATTTCGGTAGCTGTCACTTTTGAAGCTGTCATTTTTTGACATTTGACAAGTAGAAACTACGCTATTAATAAAAATGGAACGATACACGCTTCAACAACGCATTGAAATTATTAAAATTGGGTCCTTGAAATGCATGAAAATGAACCGGAATTTCATCGAAAAATCATCTTGACTGATGAGGCCCATTTCCACCTCGGAGGCTACGTCAACAAGCAAAACTGTCGCATCTGGGGCTCGGAAAACCCAAGAGTTATTGTTGAAAAGCCTCTCCATCCTCAACGCGTGACTGTTTGGTGCGGTTTATGGTCCCGCGGGGTCATTGGACCTTACTTTTTCGAAAATGAGGCTGGAGCAACAGTTACGGTCAATGGATTGCGCTATCGAGAGATGATTAATGAAAAAAAAAAAAAAAAAAAAAAAAAACAAGACGGCGCTACGTGCCACACAAGCAATGAAACCATCGATATTTTACGGGAAAAGTTTCCGGACCGTGTTATCTCTCGAAGAGGTGATCACAATTGGCCACCGAGATCTTGTGATTTAACACCTTGCGACTTCTTCCTTTGGGGCCACGTGAAAGATAAGGTCTACGCCAACAGCCCAGCGTCGATTCAAGACCTCAAAGATGAAATTCGTGAGGCTATCGAGGACATAGGGCAGCCACTTTGCGATTTGGTTATGGAAAATTTCATGAAAAGTATATGGTCCTGTAAGCGTGGTCTTGGCGGCCATTTGGCTGATGTTGTGTTCCATTATTAACGGCATACCTTCCTCTTTATAATGAAATAAACATCCGATCATTTATCTCCAAAAATGCCATTTTTCTTTGAATATCAAAATAACACCTCTTATTGGAAAACCCTTTATTTCATTACCTTACACATCAGAAAGTCAACGTCTCTAAAGTTGTAGAATCATTCCCTGGACTCGCCGAAATGTAAATGGTTAAAGCGGCAAATACACACGACACTTGTGTGCACACCGGTGTGCCTACACCGGTGTAGCATTCCACCACACACGGCACACCGAATCGTGCACACTTTAGTTATGCAAGAGATCTCATACTGGAGAGATCTAACCATAAGTGATATGGACGATGAGGTTGGCGCGTTAATGATGTCGATAATACTGAGTAATTCAAAATTTGAAAAAATGGTTCTATGGTAGGTACAAGCTGTTATATCTTAATTTAAATGTTTTTATTTAATTAAAGATCATACAAATTTATTGAAAAAAAAATGTTATCAAAATTCTAGGCGCCGTTTTCGAGAAAAATACGATTTTTCAAAACATTTTTTAACATTTCTATGTTGGGTACCTACCTTTTTTTTAGGTAAAATACATTTTTTCCCAAATCTTGTAGATTATATTGAAAATTTGAATACACAATACTTTTCAAGCCTTAGCAAAAAAAAAATTATCAAAATCAATGGTACCGTTTTTGATAAAATCAAAAATAAAAAAAATTGTTCCATGGCGGGTACTCTCAAAAACCATTTTTCGGAAAATGTTTTTAAATCTGTTGAATATTTTTCAACAGAGAAGAACAAATATTTATAGGTAAAATTTCGAAAAAAAATTCGTATAGAAGGTACCGTTATTTTTGGTCTTAAGAAAAAAGGAAAAAACTTTGGGGGGAAAAATTAAAAAATGATATCTACCATAGTTCAAAGTAAATCAGCCCAGCCGTTTAAGCTATAGTCGAACAAACATATAGACAGAATTGCGAGACCCACTTTTTTGGTCTTCGCTATCATCGTAATGTCAAAATTTTGAGTTCGATTTTTTTTCCGAATGCATAACTTATCTTATAGAACCTATAAGTCGCAAGTAAATTTTTCGACGTGCTTTACCGCACAACGATTCGGCTGCAACTGAATAGTGAATAAGTGAATAGTGAATACTGAATAGCAAATGTGCGCGCACATCGCCATACACATCACACCGATTGAGACACCGACACCAAAAATCAAAAACTTTTAATTTTACCCACACGGTGTCGGACACCGAAAATCGGTGTGACGGGACACATTTCCGTACACCGACACCGGTGTGCACACAAGTGTCGTGTGTATTTGCCGCTTAAAGCTTTGTATGCTGATAAACCATAATCCACACAATGTCGAGATGTGCTTCAAATATTGTAAAGGTTTCACGATGCGCATTTTAAGTGGTCGTCTCCAGAAACCTCAAAAGCTCGTTAACTGCTTCTGTGGGTAGTCTTAAATCATAAGGGTGTTGAATTTTTATTATTGTCTAGAGATGCTCTTTAAGTTGATTACTTGTGATGATGTGTTGCTGACGGTCATTGCCATATGCTTTCAACAAGATACGAACAGAATTGAATTTGTTTGGTAGACTGGAAAAACCTATAAATAAGGTCGCGAATTGTTGTTTTGTAAAGACGAATTGGGGAAACCATCATAGCCTTCCTCAATAGAAAGTTAATTTACTGTATGACATTCTTTCGCATTGAATTATCGCGAAACATTGCCAGAGGCAAGGATAAAATTATGATTAGGATTAAAAAGACATTCATAATTATAAACTCATTATAGCGAGTATAACATACATAAAGTTATACAGCCCTTATAATGCCTTATAATTATGGTTCGTTGAATAGAGGCATAATAAGCTAAACGCGCTTATAGGTTAAATAGTGCATATATAATACAATATGCTCTTCTTTAGTCCATGCGAAATATACGTCCCATGCTAGGGAAGTATGGTTTCCTTAAAGGATGCAAAAAATTCTTTTCTCCTTCTTCGATCTTGAATATAATTCTCATATCTAGGGTGGCGCCCCTAATACACATTTAAACATGTTGCATAGAGTTCAGAATAGAACCCTTGGACTTATATGAGACACATCCATTACGGACACTTTTGTTTCTCTTGAACATCATGGTAGCCTCTCCTGTCTTTCATTATCTTATCGTTTATTTTATCAACAATGTTCAATTGAAATAGGCAGTTGCATTCCTTCCCTTAAGCCATTCCGTCTAGCTGTGAATGCTCATCAGTTTACCCTTGAGCCTTCTTCGGACGTACTATCAATAATGGAGCCCCTTTCGATTTTTCTCCCTCATTGTGTTACATAAGCTTTCAAGACTAATATGCGTATACATTTATCTTATCAATAGACATAGATACATGTTTTTAAAAATTTAATTTTTCGGTTATCATAACCCCAAGATATCAAAAATGCTAGAACAAGTCAATATTTACGGTACCGATTTGAAGATGGAAATTGTTTGGAAGAAACCGAAAGATTTTTGAAGTCTTGTAAACCACATAGCTTGGGCTTTCAAAGGTTTTACTTTAGTCTTCCATTTAAAAATATATTACAGAAAGACACATTTTCAACATCTGACAGACGTCCAAAAAATATGTCCGTGATGTAAAAATAGCCGCATCATCAGCAAACATGGCAATACTTACATTATTTCCAAGATTGGATAAATCGGAGACAAAGATATTAAAGAGGGTTGGACCAAGTACTGTACGTTGAGGTATTCCATATGAAATATTTTATGTAGAAGAATTATCACTTTATACTCTTACTAAAAAATTCCTACCTTTGAACAATTTTTACAAACGCTATTGAAAAGTTAAATAGAATAAGTTTGTGTATTAATGCGTCTTACCTAATCGTGTCAAAGGCCTTTTCAATATCTTACATATATGCTGAGGTGCAACAGGGATCCCTTTTGTCTCCAATTCTGATATTCATCAAAGCCTTTTTGTATGAATCTTTTAATCCATTAAATTGTATTGTAAACGACAGATTTACGTTCATGTCCTTCGGACATTTGAATTAGTAAAATAAATACATAAGATTTGTAGTTGTTTACAATCCGTACTGGGATCCAGTACAATAACTTAAAAATTGTAGACTTCTTGTAAATTTCTCTGTAATTTTCAACTCATTAACTTTTCTAATATTCTTAGAATATCACGTTTTCAAAAATAAAAAATTGAAAATTATATCTTCTTTTCAGTTTAAAAGCATACGTTCAACTGGTTCAACTGCGTTTACTGAATACACAAATTCAAAATTTATAAAAAAATTAAAAAAAGTCACAAAAACGAAGTTGTTGGGTTTTGTGTTGCATAGTTCTGCTCAATATTAACTCCCACAATTTTGTGTCAAAAAACTTAATTTTAGGTTCATACTGTATTTCTAAGCGAGTTTATTTTAAATCTGTACAGTTTTTATTTAACATAAAAGTTTAAATTTAAACATAATTTTTCCTACATGGCAACCTTGTTGCTTCGACGTAGAACTAGTTGAAAGAAGAACACTTGAATTTACCTCAGGTTCAAATTTTAGTTCAAACATAAGATTACCGACAGCCACAACAGGGTTCGCTTGTACTCTGCCTTAAAATTTGCATCGCATTCGAAATTTGAAAAAAAAGCCGACGGGCTACGGGTGTGGTTTAAGCAAATTTATCTAACAAATATTTTATTTTGAAGAAACAAGTGATATTGTTTGGTCAATTCCAAGTTACATATTTGTGATATTATCCATCGTTTCGTAATGACATGTGAGTGTGACAACGTGACAAGTAGTTTTTCCATAATCCAAAAACTGAAAACCGTCTTATAAGGGTGTTTGCCTCATTTGCATAGAGTACCAATAGACATGAGTGATGTGAGGAGTCAAGAGTTCTCCATAGGCTTTTGACACATTGATAGTGACTTGCGCATTAAATCATAAAAAAATTCATTAGATGAGAAAAACCTGTTCTTGCTATCAGAAATTGTTGCGATGTTCATAATAATTTCGAATGTTTTGATTAGGCGTACCCATGGGAAGCCAGCCAGCGCCAGACGTGCTAATGATAACAGTCAATTTGTTTGATAAGAAATGTAAACTTTTGGAATAAAGTTTGTCTAGCGATACTAATTGAGCTTGGTTTATTTATAATAAATTGAAAACAAAAATCTTTTGTTAAGTTCAAAGAGGTTTTTTAAAGTGTTTTTTTTATGATGACTTTTTGTTTATAAGTTTACGATAATGAGGCAAACATCTCTTTTTAACAAGAAAAAACAACAATAAAGAGAAAATATCCGTTACATAAATGTTCTCTTTTTAAATGATTGCATTGCAATTGCATCAATGAGGGATGTTTAAATACATGTGCGTCATGTGCCTTAATAAAATAAACAGAATAAAAAAACCCTAATGTGCGCCAAAACATCAACATCGTGTGAGTCTTGGAAGAAAGAGAATTTAATATGACAGGGTATTCCTGAAAAAAAATTCATTTCAAACACTAATATGTAAACATAAACGCCAATTTTAATTCAAGAAACTTTTTTTTAATATTTTAAGCTCCTAATTAGCTATAGTATGATTAAAAGAGTTTGAAGAAGTCTCTTCGGGGTTGGAAAAAATCCTTGTATTCAGTAAATAGATAATAATGGAATGAAAGCTGGTAAACATTAAACGAAACCAAACAAAATTTTTAAAAATTATTATAACCGTTTTCGAGAAAAATAAGATTTTCGAAAACTATTTTTTAACATTATGATGGGTACTTACAGTTATTTTTGAATAGAAGAGCAATTGTTTTAGATAGTGTTAAAAAACTGTTAGTTCTCAGTTTACATAGAGCATAAGGTTTTCGAAATATGTAGGGTAGAGTCGGCACCCTCCGACAGTGGGGCACCTCCGACAGTCATTATTATCTCTGTGTGTAAGCCTTTGAAAAATATGTAATAAATTGTGAACGTGCCCTTAGACATATCAAGCATATGTCAAAAAGTTCAGCAGTCTGTCTGCAAATCCCGCCAAAGTAGGATGTAAAATTTGTTGGGAGTGCGGTTGATATAATTTTTAGGGTATGTTCTTAAGATTTTTATATTCTTATTTTTAATGTTTTCTTGAAAAGAAGTTGTTTTTGAAATACAATATTAAGTATTTATTTATATTTTAATACTTATTTTCAAATATTCTGCTTTGCTAAAAAATCAAAAAAATAAAAGTAAGAAAACATCTAATAGGGCACCTCCGACAGTTTAAGCCGGGGCACCTTCGACAGACTGTCGGACCTACCCCTTCTTTGTTTATTCATCTAAAAAATTGCTAAAAGCGCAAAATATTTTTCGCTTACTATAGATAATGGTTCGCGTTTATGAAAAAAAAGCACAAAGACTTCTTGTGGACGAAGAAGCTATGAAAAGACACAGTTCAGCAGCAGTTCGTCTACAGATGAGTCATCCTATACGGTCGCCGATAGCGATCGATCTACTGGAGAAATATTCCAGGAATATGACAGTGCAATAAGCGATGACTTTTATAACGATGAAAATTGCTCTTCTAGTAACTTTCTTTTGTGTGACGATCAAGGGCGTATTTACCCAAGGGCTAAAAGGGCTACAGCCCGGGGCGGCAATGCTGCTAGGGGCGGCGCAAGCCTCCCTTACTCTTTATCACTTACTCGTTGGCCAGCCCGAGACGATGCCTGTAGGAGCTTAAACAAAGATTGGGACCAAATAATATCGACTCTCAATGCCATTAAAAATGATTCCCATCATAAAGCTTTAGTGAAAACTGAAGCTAGCGATTTATTGTCCCAATCGAAGTCCCTTGAGACGGCAGTATTGTCTCAATTTTGAGGTTCTATACTCAAGCAATTCAATATTGTATCAAAAAAAATTCAAGGTGTTGATACAGACGTTGAAACTGTGTCCAGGCTCCACGAGGCACTCATATCGTCTGTGAGAGAAAAACGAGAATACTCTGAAAATTACAAAATGGACCAAAAAAGAATCGTCATGAGGAAAAAACGAGATGATGAGTGTCGCGAAGGGGAGGTACATTTTTGTGGTCCTGAAAATTTCAAAATAAATATACGTTCATTCCTATTTGCGACCAATTATTGAGTGCGCTGAAGAGAAGAAATTCATCCTATGAAGCAATAACAAACACATGAGTGAAGAAGCAATTCGAAAAAATGCAACCACTCTTAAGAAATTATACCCGGTTGATCTTGGGGAAGATTTTCAAGAAGAGTGTGTCTTACTTAAACATTTTCTGGAGCAAAACAACACTGAAAATATGAGTTTAAGGCAGCTTAACCTTCATATAAGTGAAAAAGAATTGAGGGAAGCATTTCCATATGTTGAAGTTGCTTTAAGAATATACTTGTGCGCTGCAGTGACAAATTGTAGTGGACAAAGATCGTTTTCCGTATTGAAACGAATAAAAACCTATTTAAGGAATCGCATTAGCGAAGAACGCCTTAATAGTTTAGCTTCATTAAATATAGAAGCTGAACTGACAAAAAATTTAGATAACAAATCTATTGTTAATGAATTTTGTAATCAATATACACACAGAAAAAAAAATTGAAAACATCGAATATTATGCATTTGGTGTTTTTTTTTTGTTATTATTTTGTAATACTTAATTTTCATTGTTCTAATGGGCGGCAAAATTTATAAGCCCGGGGCGCCAAATCTTCAAATACGCCTCTGGTGACGATGATATCTTAAATGAAGGAGATTTTATTTTGGTCAAGTTCTTTGACAAAAAAAATAATTATATTTTTTGTTGGTGAAATAGTAGAAGTCCAAGGTCATAATTCATTTACTGTGTCCTTTCTGCGAAAAATGACAAACTCCTGGACTTTTATCAATCCAAATGTCCCAGACATAAGCATAACTTTAAGGAGCGATATTTATGCTAAAATGCCGATGCCGACGCATCCTCCGGGAACATTGAGGTCCCAAAGGAAGAGTATATTCAACATCGATTTGAGAAACTTAAATGTTCGTTAGACACTAATTTAATCAATGTGATCCCATATTTTTTTTTATGATTTTATTTTTTGTTATTTTTTTCGGCAGGTACTTACCTACAATTATTAATTTTTCGTTAAAACTTTTTTTTTAAATACAAACAATAAAAAGAAATGAATTGCATTCTTATAACATAATATATTATGACTTTTATTTAAAAAAAAAACTAACATATAGTACATCAATTTCCAATCATGTGCCTTACTGTCGAAAGTGCCCCACCCATTGTCGGAGGTGCCCCGTGCTGGGGCACATTCGACACTTTTCTACTTTTTTTTCTTAAATAAAAAAAAAATAGTAAACAAATTTTTAAGAATATAAAGCTGCGCCAATATGTTGTTAAAATCATAAATTTGAAAAATAATTGTTAATTTTTTGAAAAAATAAGAAAAACCCGTATGCTTTTGCATTTTTTCTGTTAAGGTGTCGGAGGGTGCCGACTCTACCCTATTGAGATTAAAAAAAAATTGGAAATAATGCGGCCATTAAAATAAAATACCCGACTTGATCGCACAAACCTGCTTTTATGCTTAAGATACTTAGTTTTTAAAAAGCTAAAACAATTTTCTTGGTAGTTGGAGCTAAAAGAATTATAATCTTAGATCGTTAAAATAAAGTTTCATTGATTAATTTTTTTTAAGAAAAACAAATTGGTGCGAAATCAAAAAAACACAATGACCTGTTTTTGAGTTTTCGAATTTTATAAAAATTCCTCACAGTCAACTGATGGGCCCAGATGAGATCGCCTTGACAAAACGCCAATTTTTGTTGACTTTAAGGCCAAAAAAAGCTATTTTGAATAAAAATAAAATGCACGACTGGTTTGCACGAACTTACTCCAATGTAATAAACTAGGAATTTTGAAAATGAATGTTACTAGAGAAAACTGTTCAAAAGGATAAAATTTAGTTTTTAATAAAAAATAAAAACAGAATGCTATGCAAATATAAATCTAGTCGTTGTAGAAATTTCTTAAAAAAATAAGATTTTATATACAAAATTTTTAAAACATTTTTAAGAAAAAAATTTGGTACGCCAACTTAAAGTTTTTATTATTGTACGAATAAAAATTAAATTTCAAAAAAAAAATATTGAGCAGTTTTTGAGATATCGAATTTTCCAAAAAAAAACATATTTTTTTTTTCAAAAAATTTTGGAATGAAATGTTTTTCAAAAATTTTTGGAGCTTCTCTATAAAAATTTCACCAAAATCCGTTATGCAAATAATGAGAAACTCGAAATTCGGAAATTCGTAATTAATAAAATAATTAATAAAAAAAAATTGAAATCAAGATATTACTGACTGTACCTACCATAGAACCTTTTTGTCAAATTTAGAATATCTCATTACCGACATCATAAATGAAATTTTTTATAGAGAAGCTTTTAAAAATTTTAAAAAACATTGCATTTCAAAACTTTTAAAAAAATAATTTTTGAATTTTTGGAAAAAAAATCTATTTTTTTTTTTTTTTGAAAAAATCGATATCTCAGAAACGGCTCATTATTTTTGTTTATAAATATAATTTTTATTCGAACAATACTAAAAATTTTTAATATATAAACGCTTATGTTTTTTAAGAAACCAGCACAGACTTATAATTTTTACTTGCGATATAGGTACTATAGGGCAAGTTCTGCATTTGGAAAAAAAATCGAGCTCGAGATTTTGATCAAAGTTGATATTACGATGATAGCGAAGACGAATAAAGTGGGTCCGGCAATTCCGTCTGTCTGTCTGTCTGTCTGTATGTCTGTACCTCGATCTAGAGCCTAAGCCACTGGACCTATTTTCTTCAAACTCGGTAATTATGGGTCTTCGGTGATTCCCTAGAGGGGAAATTGAAATTTTTTTTTAGCTCTAAAACTAACGGTACCCCCCATACAACAGTAATGCAAAATCTTATTTATCTCGAAAACGGCTCTAATGATTTTGATAAAAAAAATTAAGTGTGATATTATGGACATGGACTACGTTTTGGTAAAAAAAAAAATTTGGGGCAAAATGTTATTAACGGTACCTGTCATAGAACCGTTTTTTTGATTTTCGACTTTCTCATTAACGGCTCTAACGATTTTAGCCAACAATTTTCAGTAGGAGTCCCCCTAAGTTTAAAATAATATTGTATATAAAATTATTCGAAAAATTATTTGTTGAGTTTTAAAAAAAAAAATTTTTTTTTTGAAAAATCAATATCTTCAAAACCTATGAACGATTATTTTTTGAAATTACTTCCTAAAATCAATATTATTAAATACTTAAAATTCGCATCCCACATTTTTTTCTTGAAAAATTTTAAAGAAATTTCTTATACAAAAAATTTATTTATTTAATAATAAAACGATTTTTTAAACTTTGTTTGCATAAATTCATACTTTTCTAGAAATCAGACGGCAATTTCATTTTAAATTCATGTTTTATATTTATAAAATGCATCTTAAATTCTAAAGTACTTTTATATAAGAGCAAGTTCGTGCGACCCAGTCGTGCATTCTATTTTTTTTTTTAAATCCAGAAATTGTTTTTTTAACTTTTTTGAAATCTCTGCATACAAAAATTAATCAAACTCCGTTGTGCCGGATTTTGTAATGTAATGTGTAATGTAAAAGACGAAATACAAAAAAAAAATAAAATGCACGACTGGATCGCACGAACTTGCTCTTATGTAAAAGTACTTTGGAATTTAAGATACATTTTATAAATATAAGACATGGATTTAATGAGATAATAATGTTCAAATGCATAAAATTGCCGTCTGGTTTCCGGAAAAGTATGAATTTATGCAAATAAACCTTAAAAAATCGTTTAATTATTAAATAAATTTTTTATATAAGAAATTTCTCTAAAATTTTTCAAGAAAAAAATGTAGGATGCGAATTTTAAGTATTTAATAATATTGGTTTTAGGAAATAATTTAAAAAAATAATCGTTCATAGGTTTTGAAGATATTGATTTAATTTTTTTTTTTTTTTTAAAAACCCAATAAATATTTTTTCGAATATTTTTATATACAATATTATTTTAAACTTAAGGGGATTCCTGCTAAAAATTTTGGGTTAAAATCCTTAGAGCCGTTAATGAGAAAGTCGAAAATCAAAAAAACGGGTCTATGGCAGGTACCCCTAATAACATTTTGCCCCAAAATTTTTTTTGACCAAAATGTAGTCTATGTCCATAATATCACACTTAATTTTTTTTATCAAAATCGTTAGAGCCGTTTTCGAGATAAATAAGCTTTTGCATTACGGGTGTATGGGGGGTACCCTTAGTTTTGGAGCTAAAAAAAAAATTTCAATTTTTCCTCTAGGGAATCACCGAAGACCCTTAACTACCGAGATTGAAAGAAATAGGTCCAAGGGTTTAGGCTGTAGTGAGAGGTACAGACATACAGACACACTGAAACATGCTTTTTGTGTACTAAATTTTCCTTAACATTTTTATAAAAAAAATTGATATGCAAATTGTTAGTATTTAATAAAATACATTTTAAAACGTAATTTAAAAATTTAATCGTGCATCGGTTTTCAAGATATTGAATTTTCAAAAAAAAAATTGTATTATTTTTTTAAAAATCCAAAAACTATTTTTTCGAAAAAATTTTTAGTTTATATTTTTTAAAATGCAAAGCAGCTCCTGCATAAAAATTTTGGTTAAAATCGTTAGAGCCGTTGGTGAGAAATTCGAAAATCAAAAAAACCGTTATGTGACAGGTACCCCTAATAACATTTCCCCCCAAATTTTTTTTTCACCAAAATATAGTCCATGTCCATAATATCACACTTAATTTTTTTTATCAAAATCGTTAGAGCCGTTTTCGAGATAAATAAGATTTTGCATTACGGGTGTATGGGGGGTACCCTTAGTTTTGGAGCTAAAAAAAAAATTTCAATTTTTCCTCTAGGGAATCACCGAAGACCCTTAACTACCGAAATTGAAAGAAATAGGTCCAAGGGTTTAGGCTGTAGTGAGAGGTACAGACATACAGACACACTGAAACATGTTTTTTGTGTACTAAATTTTCCTTCAAATTTTTATAAAAAAAATTGATATGCAAATTGTTAGTATTTAATTAAATACATTTTAAAACGTAATTTAAAAATTTAATCTTGTATCGGTTTTCAAGATATTGAATTTTCAAAAAAAAAATTGCATTATTTTTTTAAAAATCCAAAAACTATTTTTTCGAAAAAATTTTTAGTTTATATTTTTTAAAATGCAAAGCAGCTCCTGCATAAAAATTTTGGTTAAAATCGTTAGAGCCGTTGGTGAGAAATTCGAAAATCAAAAAAAACCGTTCTATGACAAGTACCCCTAATAACATTTCCCCCCCAAATTTTTTTTTCACCAAAATATAGTCCATGTCCATAATATCACACTTAATTTTTTTTATCAAAATCGTTAGAGCCGTTTTCGAGATAAATAAGATTTCGCATTACGGGTGTATGGGGGGTACCCTTAGTTTTGGAGCTAAAAAAAAAATTTCAATTTTTCCTCTAGGGAATCACCGAAGACCCTTAACTACCGAGTTTGAAGAAAATACGTCAGGTAGTTTAGGCTGTAGTTCGAGGTACAGACATACAGACATACAGACATACAGACAGACAGACGGAATTGTCAGACCCACTTTTTTCGTCTTCGCTATCATCGTAATGTCAACTTTGATCAAAATCTCGAGTTCGATTTTTTTTCCAAATGCAGAACTTGCCCTATAGTACCTATAGCGCAAGTAAAAATGATATGGTAGCTTCAGTCAATCTAGAAGCCGTTTTCGAGTAAAATACGATTTTCAAAAACCATTTTTTTACTAACATTCTTCGACGAAGCAAAATACTTTAGTTCTATTTTGAATAAGAAGTTAAGTTTCAAATCTAACATTCGAGAAAAAGTTAAAAAGACCACACTAGCACTCTTCACATGCAAAATGCCATTGAGAATAAATGGGGGCCATAACTCCGTATTACACACTGACTACACACACCTCGGTAATCAGACCGATTCTAAAGTACCTATGGCATGGCAATATGATGGACAGCTCTAGACAATAAACACTATTTTTTTCAGAGTTAATGGTTAAGAATTTTAATCTTGGTTGGATATAGTTCACATTGAATGAAACGCCAGTTTTGTGGAGTAAGGGCCAAAAATAGCTATTTTGAATCAAAAATACTTATTGTTTAATACTAATCACGGGTAGCTTGTCTGTGCATGGGTGGATCCCTTCGCACAACTCCCTCCGCTGCACTGGATATTCTGTTCCATCTAACAACCCTTGATATATTCGGCAAGCAAACGGTTGCAAACACAGTTATTTTTCTAAAAGCATCCTCGCAGTGGATTAATAATAAAATTGGTCACTTCATCATTTTGAACTCATTCGATTCACTTCTAAGTAGTATCATTGACACCATACTTAAATTTGATAAAAACTTTTAGGTCACCATACCCCACCATGTATAATTAGTCAGACTAAATTTAATGCTCTTCTTTAGTCAATCACTGCATCGTGTTCCAGGCCGCATCTTCTTCTAGAGAGGTGTTCTTTATCGCTTGCAAAAACATAGCTCCTACTGTTCTGAAATCTTCCCTAGTAGATGAAAAACAGCATTTGTCCAGCCTTTTCCTAAAAAAAGACGACCCTTCCTCCCCTCCTCCTATCGACCAATTGCACTTACGTTCCTTGTTTCCAAGGTCATCGAATCGCTGATAAATCACCAGCTCAAGAAATATCTCGAAGATCGAAAGCTTCTTAATGACCGGCAATACGACTTTCGCAGCAATCGTTGAATTGGATATCTGTTGGCAGCGAAGAGTGAAACAGATCTTAACATAGTTTTGGAGAAAAGAATATTTTTTCACTTCATATTTCTAAGGCATTTAGTAGAATTTGGCATCAAGCTCTCTTATAGAAAATACTTGCGTTTAATTTCAATGAAGCCCTTTTGCTTTGGATTAAGAACTTCCTTCTGGATCAATCAATACATGTTGTATTGAAGGGTTTCAAATCTGAACTTCATAATTAACTCACTTCGTCATTTTTATAAATGATCTCTTGTCTGAAACATCTAATCCACATCATTGTTTTGCTGACGACTCTACCCTCAACTTCTCACAATCAGGTCCGTCTTCTTTGGAAGTGGAATTGCAATGGTACTGTATAAAAAACTCATCAAACTCCAATATTTACGGCATTGTTAAATGGGGTACAGGAAATCGTGTGAAGTTTTATTATTCGAAAACTCAATGTCTACAGTCCTTGAAGCAAAATTTTTCACTAATACCATTATCATTACATGGCACTTGAATCTAAGAAGCCGAAAACCTCTCAGTACTCGGTATGTGCTTCAACAATAATTTTTGTTCTCCGAGACAGCCAAAACCACTGCTAAATGCTAAGGATTTCTATAACGATGTTAGAAATGTTTCACCCCTTCTGATTTGGCAAAATTTATAAGGCGTATATGCATCCAAAACTCAGTATAACTCACATCTTTGGGCGGGTGCAGCCCAAACTTCTCTCCATTCATTGGATAGAATCTAGAACAGAGCGTTAAAACTAATAGGAAACAAAACTATCATCGAATCATTCCCATCTCTTCAACACCGTCGGAATGTTTCATGTCTTTCCTTGTTTTATAGCCAGTCGCTTTCCTTCTTCAATCAGTTAACCGGTGATACCCGTTTTTCGCATCAGTTCACCCGCGAGTCTAATTTTGGTCGAACCGTCAATAACAGAGATTCATTTTTTAGTCGCACAATACGATCATGGAATAATTTACCCGGCACGGTTTTTTCCCTTGCCATTTCAATTTGCAAACATTCAAGGCCAATGTTCTCTCTCCCCTAATTTTCCCAACGCTCATGCTTTGTCCGAAGAAGTAGCGATTGGGTAAAGCTAGCCTTCATTTGATCTCAGGTCTGCTGGTATCGATGGTTGAGCTTATGGTGGTGTGTCGGTAGACAAAATCTTTGACGACCTCGATTTTGTCTTAAACGTCAATGTTGGGTGTCTTTTCATGATGATAGCATATGCTTGGTATACCTTCATTGACATTTGAATCCATCTTCTTAGGTTACTTATCAAAACTCACGAAACCACCACTGCTATCACGCTTTGTGGTTCTAGTGTTGGGGGGATAGTTTAGTAATGTTCTTTCGAGAACAATGTAAAAGAAGTCGCATGATATCAAAGTTATAGTGAAAGGTTTTGCCGAATTTGATGGTGCAGCGTGCCTTCTCGATCATCATTCTGCACAAATGGACGACTTTGGCAGCCATTTCAAAACATTGTAAATCAATAACTGCTATCATACGCTGCTGTTAAAGAAGAGGATATTAGGCTTTTTTTCTAATTCACTTGGGTAAGAAAATGTATTTTTCGTATTTCATTTTCGACTAAATTTAACACCAATTCCTTTAGGGTCTTCTAGAAATTATGTAAGGCAAATGTAAGGCTAGGTTGTCCTCTTAACGAAAATATTATAAATTTTGTTTAGTGATACTACTGTTAATTAATACATTTTTATATTGATAGCTATATTTCAAGGCACTGATAAAAGTCGTATTTCGATTTATATTGCGGCTGGAGTGGGACTTATAACAGCTTCTGGCTTAATATACATCTACAGACGGTACAGAGACCTCTACATTCCCCCAAAAGAATGGAAGAGAATAGGAGAGTTAACCGATCTCATATGTTACCCGGTCAAATCATGTGGTCCAGTTCGGGTGAGTTCGATTTACTGCTCAAAAATTGGACTAGAAAGCAATATGATGCGTGATAGGTAGTTGATTCTTTACGAGCTAGAATTCTATTCCGAAAAATACCGTTTTTTTTTTGTATATTTCAGAATCTTTATGGTTGTAAATACAAATGGTGAATTCATCACAGGAAGACAACATCCAAAACTGGTGCTGGTGCAACCAAGTTTTCAAGACAAAATTATGAAACTATCAGCACCTGGAATGATTGATGTAGAGATCGATGTTGAAAGACTTAAGAAGCTTTCACCAATTACCACTCGAGTTTGGAACCAACCTGTTAAGACCGTTGACTGTGGAGAGGAGGTTGCTCGATGGTTCTCCCGCTATATTCTGGCTGAAGACTTTGGCCTTAGACTGATGTACTATCCGCACGAGTATTCTACACGAGATGTAAAGCCTCCGAATAAAAGGTTCAGCACAATGTTGAGAGAAGACACAGTAAGAGCATGACTATACCTAAAAAAATGCTTACAAAAGTTTTTATATTCTAGGGAGCTCTTCATGATGCTACAAGCTTTATGCTCTTGAATGAGAACTCATTAGCTGACTTGAACACCCGTTTAGAAACTCCAGTGTCAGTATTGAATTTCAGACCAAATTTCCTTGTCAAGGGTCCAGCAGCATTCGAAGAGGATCACTGGAAATGGGTCAAAATTGGTGACGATGTCATATTTAGATGTAACAAACCATGTACCAGGTGAGACTTTTGACACACGTCAAAGCTGAACTGTAGAATATTTTTTTTTACAGATGCATTTTTACAAATGTTGATCCAGAAACTGCTAAAAGAAGCCCAGATGGTAACCCTTTAAGCACACTCAAAGGGTATAGACAATTTGCCAAGCTTGGCGAAAGCCCTGTTTTGGGTGTGCATTTAGGATTACGCAGGCCAGGGAAAATGTCTCTTGGTGATTTGGTTTACATTGGTGTTTAGAATAAAGCGTATTATACGTTCAGAAGGCACGATTTATTCTTGTTTTAAAAACTAAATAACTAATCAAGACTAAGCATCGTTTAAATTTATACAACATTTTATACCTAAGCAAATCATCAGTTACAATAAAAGATGAATACATTTTTTGTATCTACTCTTCTTGTTTAATTCATTTTTCAGTCAGTCAAATCTTTTGTCATAAGATAAAACAGACAAATTTGTTCCTATAGTTAAACAGCAAGCTACACTGACTAACATTTATGATTTCATTTTTATCATTGTCTATGGTTTATTAAAGCTTGATTAAATAGGATAAGAGTTTGCAAGCTTTAAACAAGTTTGTAAAAAAATAAATCTAATAAATTCTATTATGCTAAACACCGTTTTAACTGAAACCGATTTTAAACTAATGTCGTTAGTAGGAACAAGAAAACCGTCCTAAATAATAATGACCGATTATCAGATTTTTCGATCTTCGAATTTCTCGTTTAAGGTTTTACTGATTTCAATCAACATTTTTAAACCAAGATCTCCTTATAAGTTTAAATAATACTGTCTGTCAAAAATTCCCAAGAAATATTGATAACTATTTGTAAATGACTTTTTGAAAGTGGGGCTTGAGTTTATACCATTCCCAAATTTATTCAACAAAATTACAATATGTACCTATACAATGTATAACCCCAACACAAATAGATTTAAGAATTTAAATTAACTTGCAAATAGTTTAAATCGAATTGAGTTTGGGTTAAATCTATTTGGGTTATACGCGTTTTCGAAGGTTTTTGATGACCTTAATTAGAATATGATTTTAAAATCGTCTTTCAAAACAATCCAAGCAATTAGTAGAACATTTTTTGTACGCACTTTTGAACTGCATTATCCCAAGAATAGATAGAGAACTTACTCTTGGGGTTGAAGTATATTTAACGTGGACAGAGATTGAAAAGAAAAAGTATTATGTTAGGAGGTCTATTGTATTGTTTCGGGAAAGTTGGAGCTAAAAACAGAATGCCATTCGATTTCTCAAGCAAATATTAGTTCATGCAAGAGCAAAAATTATAAGTCGTAGCGGTTTCTTAAAAAAATAAGGTTAAATATACAAAACTTTTAAAACATTTTTAGCAAAAAATTTGGTACGCCAGCTTTAACTTTTTATTTTTGTAAAATAAAGTTAAAAAAAAAAAATATTGAATATTTAAAAACTAAATTGATTTTTTTTTACTCAAATTCAAAAAATATTTTTTTTTAAAGTTTCGGAAAGCAATTTTTTTTTTTAATTTTTAGAAGCTTCTCTATAAAATTTCATTAAAATCCAATAATGAATATAATGAGAAATTCAAAA
This sequence comes from Chrysotoxum bicinctum, assembly GCA_911387755.1. Classification (NCBI taxonomy): domain Eukaryota; kingdom Metazoa; phylum Arthropoda; class Insecta; order Diptera; family Syrphidae; genus Chrysotoxum; species Chrysotoxum bicinctum. The sequence goes on from OU426989.1 coordinate 17,888,606, forward strand.
TTTGAAAACATGTTTTTTTCAAGCGCTTTAAGTATGTAAAGATATCGAAATTTTTGGTTTAAAAAAAAAAGAAAAGAAAAAAATGTGTGTAGGGAAAATTTAAAAATGCCATCTACCAAGTTTAAAGAAAATCGTCCGGGCGTTTAGGCTACAGTCTAACAGTCTATTGCACCATCTTACAAAATTGTGATTAAAAGCATTTTTTTAACAAATTTGTAAAAATCGAGTTTTTTTTGTAATCACAAATTTGTACTTGTAATTTGTAGTTGGTGCAATAGGCCCCAGACATGCAGAATTGTGAGACCCACTTTTTTCGTCTTCAATCAATATCTCGATTTCGATCTTTTTACGAATACATAACCTGCCATATACAATTATACATAGTACCTATGTATATGTCGCAATTAAAATTGGAAAAATAATCACGCATAGTCTAAATTATAGAATATTGAAAAAAACCGATTTTTTCAAATGAAAACAAATAACATTTTTTTTGAGCATTTTGATTAAGTTTTTTTGGGAGTTTCTTATGAAAAAAATTAATTTACTGAGAAAGTTGAAAACGATAAAAATGATTCAACAGACGTGGTTTAAAAATACAAATGCGGTTTGTTCGGAGACTATGTTCAAAACTATGATTGCGTCATCGGCGTTAATTTTTGTTGGATCAATAAAAACGTAAGGATAATTAAAATTTTGTGAGCGTGAAAGCATTTTTTATTATTTAAAAAAAAAGAATTCATTTTTCGGTTAAATACAAAAATAACATAAGCAATAGTTTTTGCTGCTGAATAGGAAATGAAAAATAGTCAAATGTAGGGAAGAACGGACAAAATTTTAATTTTTCAACAAATCAAAAAACTGATCATGAAAAACGTAAGATTTCTCAACTATTCCTACTGCCGATGTTGTATTTATTATTTATGTAAAATGACAGTTAAGCTAAGAGCAGACGGCATATAAAAAGTCGCATACGTTTGCGATGCTGACATCACGTTAAAAGTTTAAAAAGCAGAGCAAATGCTATACGTAAATTAGTGTACGCAAACTCGCATAAAAGGGTGTTCAGACGTTGTGCAGAATCTGTCCCAAAAGCCGCACATTTGTTTGCGTTGATTTACCTGCACATCAAGTGTACGCAAATGAGTGCGCAAATTTTGCGATCAATGTGCGAAGTGTTCACACGATATGCGGAAAAATCCGCACATCACCCATTTCCATTTGCGACCATATGCAGGTTTGCGATAATTCAATAGATAGTTTAATATTGAGCCTTATTTTGAGATTCGAACGAATAGCTAATTCGATAGAATAGATACTTTCATTCGAATGAACTATCCATATTTTGACATTCGAACGAATAATGTTCATTGTCGAATGATTGCATAAAATGAACCTCAATTAAATTCATTTTCAAAATCAGCTGTTTGAAATTTACTGACATCTGATTTAGTATGACCAAGCTTTTTTTTTGATAATTTTCATTTCAAAAAAAAATATGGTCTAAAAATAAAACTTTATTATTTAAGAAAAATAAAGTAAAGATAAGTGATGCTAACGGCCCGGTAAAGTTTGAATTTGAATACATCAATAAAAACTGACATTTTCAAATTTTGGTGCATTTAGAAAACAATATGGTAAGTTTATTGATATCAAAAAGATGTTAAATCAGGGTAAAACTTCCCTGAATAATAAAATACTTGATTTATGTTTTAATTTTCATGTAAACTAATTTTGTTTTCCAAATTGATAAACAAAAAAAGAAGGCAACTTCAAAGCCACTTAATTTACACAAATCTGGTCACACTTGAATTTTGAACTACCATTTGTAAATTGTTTTATGAAAATAATTGATAAATTGAAGCCAGACGTTAAAAAATCAAAATGGCATTTGTTTTATGTATGAAAAGAGAAAACGGTGAGGAGCAGTTGTATAGGAGAAGGATAATGGATGCATCACATCCATTTTATGCATCCAATACTACTAAAATTATACTAAACTTACATGTTTTATGAATCTATTAGCCAGAAAAAATTGAACGAGAATGAAATGACATTTCTTTCGAACGATTCGAAAGTAAAAATTTGCTTAGTTTCCGAAAGATAAATGAACTTTCCATTGATAAGGTGAACTTTCGAATCGTTCGAATCTCAAAATACAAATTATTCGAATTCGACATACTTTCTAATGAAATCGAATGTCAAAATAAGGCTGATGTGTTTAGCTCATAGTTTGTGATTGTTGGCTAACGTTCATACTCGTATGTATGTAAATTATTTATAATAAAGTGCCGAAATTAATTGAAAATGTCGAAAAGAAATTGGGCTGTTATTGTTGTTTTGGCATTAGATATTGATGAAGATGAAGTTGGAAAAAGTCGCGAAGAATCTGGTGTGGAGCAATTAAAGTGTGTGGACAAAGGACTGGCTTCTGCATCACCAGACGGAAGGATTCCTCGACCACCTCACGACAAAAATCCAGCTTTCCGAGTTTGTATTCTGCCAAACCTGTATCCCAAAGCTTAGGTTGCTTCTCCACAGCAGTAATCAGAGATTTAACTTCGTCAGTCGTCCAATTGTCTGCACTATTCGACTACAAGACTCAGATTTTCTTATGCGGCGTATATTACTTTGCCGAGGTTCCTTGATATTTATTTGTGTTGATTCGCTCATTTCTTTTTTTTTCCTTGAAATTGAACACCGATGTTATGACAACAACTTCACAATTACTACTGGAAATATGCACATTTGCGTGGTCTTGTTTTCGTGTCATCGCAAATGAATGGGACGTTCGCATATGCTCTCACATGCACGCAAACTGTCACAAAAAATGTGCGAGGGTGTTCCGACGATAAGCAAAAACGCCGTACATTTATGTGCGATGCACATCGTCTGCAAACCATTTGCGTGCATTTGTGGAATGTCCCAAAACAGTGTTCAGATGATAAGCATCAATAGTCGCAAATGATAACGTAAAAATGACGTCAGAACCGCAAACATTTGCGGCTTTTATATGCCGTATGCTCTTAGCTTTACCAAAAATACATGGCTACTACAAATTTTTGTTTTAAACTGCACTGTACAAAATTAACTATATACTAGAAACGATTTTATCTAGTGTTTTTGTCAAGTGATTTTGGCTAGTGCAGTTATTTTTGGTCTTAATGTGTCTGTGTAATAATTTCAATACTTCCAGTGGATTTTTTTCAATGTTTGGAGGAAATTGACTCATTAACGAAATAGGAGAATAGCAGATTAGCAGATAGCAGACGGGCAGATAGAATTATTGTGAGACCCAATCTTATCATATTGCTTTATTATCGACATGCCAAGTTCGAAAAGAATCTCGAGTTTCATTTTCTTATGAATGCATAGACACAGAAAGCGACAGAAGGCGCCATTCTACGCGGTTTATGGTTCCCCATTTGACAATGCTATCGAGATTAAAATTTAATGAGCTTATCATACGCTGCTGTCTTAAATCCATATCAGAAGCGAGGAGTACTGTCGTTAGAAAAAAAATTTAATGCATAAGAAGTTTCAGACAAAAATTTATTGATGAATATGAGAAAGATAGTCGGAGACAAAACGGAGCCCTGTGGCACACCAGCAGTTATTTTATGAATATCGCTGGAATGTCCTTATGCTCTGGCACAGAGGTAAATATTAAACTGCTCCATAAGCGATGAACGGCAATCAAGGGCTGTTATAGAGTTAGTAAAGATCAAGTCCAAAGATTTAATATCCGCTTGATCCGATGCGGATATCAGTAGTTAATAACACGTTTTCTTTGGGCCAAGACAGAATTTTTTTAATCGGGCTGGAACACGCTACAATGATTGAGAAGACGGGAAGAGAGAACGGACCACCATACTGCTACACTATAACATTTTTGCATGAAAAGAATGGCACTGCGACCATTTTTTACTGTTTCTTGTATATTAGGTTTCCAGCTTAATTTTGTATCTAGAATATGACCTAATTATTTTGCTTCGTCTGAAAAAGCTAGTGGAATATGTGTTTTCACAAGATAAGACAATCAAATTGTCGCCAGTGATTGGCATATTTTCGGACCAACAAGGGTTATTATTCATCTTCCATTTGTTCTTACGACATTATCTCTTTAACTGAGACTTGACTGCGTGCTGGTATTGATGAATCAGAAATGTTTGACAATTAATTTAATGTCTTTAGAAGTAATAGATATTCCGATCCAAATATCGATACTGTTCGAGACCGGATTTCAATAGCTAAGAAGTCCTTCCTTCATTGCTGCACCAATTTATGTTCCTGTAGCACTGGACAATGAAATTCTCTGCATCAAACTATCATTTAAACATAAAACCGTATATTTTGTTATATTAGCTGCATTTTATTTTCCCCCAGATCTGATCCGGATTGGATTTTGTTTTTAAAATAACATGTAAAACAACAAATACAAACAAAACTGGGCCTTGTGTTGTTTTTGTTATAGATACATGCAATTTTGAATGAAGATCCAATCTGGATCATATCTGGGAGAAAATAAAACAAAGCTATTAACGGGTGATTTTTTAAGAGCTTGAGAACTTTTAAAAAAAAAAAAACGCATAAAGTTTGCAAAATCTCATCGATTCTTTATTTGAAACGTTAGATTGGTCCATGACATTTACTTTTTGAAGATAATTTCATTTAAATGTTGACCGCGGCTGCGTCTTAGGTGGTCCATTCGGAAAGTCCAATTTTGGGTAACTTTTTCGAGCATTTCGGCCGGAATAGCCCGAATTTCTTCGGAAATGTTGTCTTCCAAAGCTGGAATAGTTGCTGGCTTATTTGTGTAGACTTTAGACTTGACGTAGCCCCACAAAAAATAGTCTAAAGGCGTCAAATCGCATGATCTTGGTGGCCAACTTACCGGTCCATTCCTTGAGATGAATTGTTCTCCGAAGTTTTCCCTCAAAATGGCCATAGAATCGCGAGCTGTGTGGCATGTAGCGCCATCTTGTTGAAACCACATGTCAACCAAGTTCAGTTCTTCCATTTTTGGCAACAAAAAGTTTGTTAGCATTGAACGATAGCGATCGCCATTCACCGTAACGTTGCGTCCAACAGCATCTTTGAAAAAATACGGTCCAATGATTCCACCAGCGTACAAACCACACCAAACAGTGCATTTTTCGGGATGCATGGGCAGTTCTTGAACGGCTTCTGGTTGCTCTTCACTCCAAATGCGGCAATTTTGCTTATTTACGTAGCCATTCAACCAGAAATGAGCCTCATCGCTGAACAAAATTTGTCGATAAAAAAGCGGATTGTGATGCTTTTTTATTTCGAGGCTGAGGTAGGCTCGTCGGTGTCCAGGATTTGTCCCAAAGAAAGCAAAGAACTTGGGTAGAAGTTTCCAAACTCCAAATCAATTCAATCTTTATTCATTTACAAATTCGGTTACAGCGTTAACAATTTCTTTAGTTACTTCTTCTTATTTAATTAACAAAGTATTTCATATAATTTAATAACAAATATTCTTAGTATAACTAACATAATATTTCATATACGGCTCTACGGTTTAATAATGCATCCAGCAAAAGACCGGAGGAAAAATCGGGGCTACGTTCGCGGCAACAAGCTTGTCTATGGTACTCTTTGAAGAAGGGTAGCCACAGAAATAATCATTTGGGATGACGGCCCTGCTTCTAGCAAAAGACTAGAAGAATAATCTGTGCTCTGTTCGCGGCAACAAGCGTGTCCGTGGTACTCTTTGAAGAAGGGTAGCCACAGAAAGAATCGGTGGGGATACGGCCCTGCTTCTAGCAAAAGACTAGAAGAAAAATCGGTTTAGGTCAAGCCTTGTCTACGCTACACTTAGAAGAAGGGGAGCGTAGAAATAACCAGGTACAAATACCTTCTTGCTCCTAGCAGCAAACCAGAAGAATAATCGGTGCTTTGTTCGCGACAACAAGCGTGTCTGTGGTACTCTTTGAGGAAGGGTAGCCACAGAAATAATCAGTGGGGATACGGCCCTGCTTCTAGCAAAAGACTAGAAGAATAATCGGTGTAGGTCAAGCCTTGTCCACGCTACACTTAGAAGAAGGGGAGCGTAGAAATAAACAGGTACAAATACCTTCTTGCTCCTAGCAGCAAACTAGAAGAATAATCGGTGCTTAGTTCGCGACAACAAGCTTGTCTGTGGTACTCTTTGAAGAAGGGTAGCCACAGAAGGAATCGGTGGGGATACGGCCCTGCTTCCAGCAAAAGACTAGAAGAAAAATCGGTTTAGGTCAAGCCTTGTCCACGCTACACTTAGAAGAAGTGGAGCGTAGAAATAAACAGGTACAAATACCTTCTTGCTCCTAGCAGCAAACTAGAAGAATAATCGGTGCTTAGTTCGCGACAACAAGCTTGTCTGCGGTACTCTTTGAAGAAGGGTAGCCACAGAAAGAATCGGTGGGGATACGGCCCTGCTTCTAGCAAAAGACTAGAAGAATAATCGGTGTAGGTCAAGCCTTGTCCACGCTACACTTAGAAGAAGTGGAGCGTAGAAATAAACGGGGGGAACAGGTCAGGGAAACAGGTCAGGTTAAGCGGCAGGTAGGGGTTCAGAACCCAAAATGTTTTTCGGAACTACTATCTAGTACACTTCGTACCCAGCAGTGTGTTCCTACTTGCTAATTAATTTATTCGGTTCCCGAATTTAATTTTATTAGCTTGGTTTTCTCCCTTTATGTACACTTGATTGGTACAAAACAACAGCAAAGGTAGAAGACGAATTTGTATTGCTTATTCACATCTCCTTATTAATATTTCAGTCAATAGGCAGTGTGAATTGAAAGAAATAAACAAACTACCAACAACGTCATACATGCATACATCTTACCAGACATCTGGTTGTCATCATTCCTTATATGGATGTAGGTAGTTAAATGCTCTCGGGGTTCGGTATGAAGTAGAAAACAACCCAGGGTTCGGTGGCATAGCATAAATATATGATAATTTGCTTTTGGCAAGACGGCTCGGTAGTATGGTGCGGCAAAGCGGTGTGATATGTAAATCGACAGCAACCCAGGGTTCGGGAGGTTGGTACGTTGGTTGATTTAAAATTGAAAATAGCGTCGGTTCGGTAAATTAAATGAGGTTTCAAGCGGGCATTTTAATGTAGTGATCCGGTATGCGGCGGCGGTAGTTGGGAGGTTTTCGGGCGGTAGGAGAAAAAGTGTAACGCTTCGTTACAGTCCCCCCTTACTTCGGAAGACGAGAACCCTCTCGTCTTAAGAAATATAATCAGGTTTTTTTTTTCTTTTTTTCCAATTTAACGATTAGGAAGCGTGATCAAGATGTTTACATATCCTTCTTTGTCACTTCAACAATTTTGGTGAAGTTTTTAAATTTCAAGCTGGCCTCGGTGCCTTTGCGGTTCATGCGTACGGATATGTTGCCCCACGGGCGATGAATGTAAAAAGTCCGGTAATGTTGCGGTCCCTTTAATACTATGCCCTTAAATGGATCGAAAGGGACAGTTGAAACTTCGGTTCGGGATTCCGGACGGGTTGTCTGAGGCTGCTCTTCAGCCGATCGGTTAGACTTGAATAATGGTAACGGTTCTTGTGTCGCCGAAATTTGGGGGTAAACGGGAGTATTCAGGGCACCAACTGCAACAAGAGACAAAGTAGCTTGGCCTCTACAGATTCCAGAGACGTTGGGCATATTCGATCGATTAGCGCTGGTTATAGTGTGAGAAACCAACGGCTTATGCGGAATCGGCGGTATGAAACCTGTAGTCCTCGGGAATTCAGGGATCGGATTCGTTCGTGGAGGATTTCTTGAAAACCATTTCTCTTCAGCCGCCTTCTTGGCAGCTCTGAACTTGTCTAACTCCTTGGACGGAGAGATTCTCGGGGCGATAGGCCTGATAGAATTCAGGTCATGAATTACGGATGGGTTTCGTGCAGAGCGGCGTTTGGGCTGCAGCTCAGGAAACTGAGGTTTCTTTTCAGTATGGGTCGGAGCTCCTATTTTGGTCGGCCTGGTCTGCTGCCTTACACATGGGTCGACTGAGGCAGGTACTGTCTGGCGACTTCCTCGTCTAGGAACTTTAGTGACTACTGACTTAATCTGGCGGTTACGGTCGGGTTCGGTTTTCGGCTTCGGGTCTGGGATAGTAGGACGTTCCAACGATGATAGTCGATGAAATCTCGGGCTCGGTGTTCTCGGATATCTCTGAGGGTTTCTGGGGCTCCGGCGACTAGTTGGAAACTTCTTCGGCTGGTCATGGTCGGTATTCATGTTTGACATGGAAAAACAAATTTTATTTTCAACGGCTGCAGGCTTATCAAAAACTTCTTCGTTGCTGGTTGACAATGTACTGCAAATAAAATCAGCTCTAGCTGATTGGCGGAGGACTGAGTTTTTTAAATTAGACGGTGGATGATCAATAATGAACTCGAGACAGTCTTGAGTACTCGATCCTTTTTCAATTCTGGTTGGTGTGTTACTGAATAATTGACTATTATTTTTGCCCTTTATATATTTATTTTTAGAAAAATTAATGTTCCATGGGCGGGTCTGCGGAACGACTGGCGAGTGAATGACTAGAGCAGCTGGTCGATTATCTTCAGGTTCAGGTTCAGGTTCGGAATAAAAATTTCGGATATGCGGTCGGCAGGTATTTTCCTTTTCTGTCACAGCTTTCCCTCCTATAAAGAGTTGAAGATTGGTTTGACGTAGGAAATCCATTCCAAGTACGGCGTCGCTGTCAAGGGAAGGCAGGTATGTTATTTCGCCCGTAAGGGACATCTTACCAAGGGAAAGTGTAACGGTATAATGCTCTGAGGTTATCACGGGATCGCCATTCGCCAAACGTATTGGTCGAATGTTATTTTGCACAGGCAGTTCCAAGTCTATGAATTTTTGTCTTAGAGCTTGACCAACAAAAGTTTTTGTTGAACCGGTATCAACTAAAGCATGGAAGGTCTGGTTGTTCAACTTAATTGGTACAAAATAGCGAGGGTCTGGTGAAGGTGGCGAATCTACAATGGCTACTGTGTTTTGCCTGCATGGGCAATCTTTGGATAATCTTCCGTCTTCTCCGCAAAAGGAACAAAAAAGTCTAAAAGGTCTTCGGCATGTTTCCTTACGATGCCCTCTTTGTTTGCAGTTCCAGCAATGAGTAAAGCGATCGTAGGGAGTGTTAGCTAATTGAGCAGTGCGGTGTATCGGACTTGCAGGAGATCCACTGGCAGGTGCGGGACGAATGTTCCGGTCGTCATTTCTAATGGCTTCATATTCTTGAGCCAATAAGATTAGTTCGTCTATAGTTTCAAAATATGGACGTCGAATGTAGTACCTATATTCAGGTCGGAGGCTATCGAAGATTCGGTCTAAGTTTTCGGTGATCGTCATTCGCGGGTGTTGATGAATCAAATACTGGCTTGCCATAATGTATTCTTTGGCTTTTTCACGTGGGCCCTGACGTCTTCGAAAAATTTCATCCTCTAACTTATGAACATAACGGGCCGGTAGAAACTGCTGGACAAAAGCTTGATGAAAATCATTCCAGGTAGTAAAACTATTACCCTTGATTCTTAGCCACTCCAAAGCGGTTCCTCTAAAAATTTCTGGCAGAGCTCTTAATATGTCGGTCTGTGGTATGTTGTAACAGCGTGACAACTCCATTACTCTTTCAATGAACTCCAACGGGTTTCCAGAACCATCAAATCTTAAACCCCATTTACGGACGGTATTCATAACCTCTGCTTCATAGCTTAAGGTAAGGCGGGTGGGATTGGGTCTCGGATCTATTCTACTGGTATCTTGTTCTACAAAAGGTCTTGGAGTGTCTTGAAAGGTTGATGATTTCGGAAGCTGGGGTACAGGCATAGTGGTTTGCACGTAGAGAGGGAATTTAACTTCGGTCCCAAAATTTATCGGAGCAGGCATTTGGATATCGGTGTGGTGTATAGAAGCGGTTGCGGCGGGTCTGTTTGTTTCAGGTGGGTTTTCGGTTGACGGGTCTTGATTATTCCGTTCTTCCACGACGCCTTCCCAATGTTCACACAGGTTTTGAGTTGACCCGTGATCACGAACTTTCTTCAGGTATCGGCTAAGACGTTGTCGAAGAACTTGCATATTTCCCGTGGCATCTAAATTCCGAGCGTTAAGCATGTCGATAATCTCGACCTTCTTAAGGAAGTAGATGAAACCCAGGTTCTTATACGGATTCAGGTATTGATCGTCTTGATCTTCGGAGTCGGACATGGTGCGGTATTTGGAATGTGTTTCGTATTAAAAATTGATTTATTATGACGGTGTAGTTTGGATACTGGCGGTCGGTATACGGCGGTCGGTGGTACCTTTCGAAGTTTCCTGGTCGGTCGGCGGCGGTGGGAGTTCGGTTGAAACTTCTTGAGGTCCCTGCTCGGGCGCCAAATTGTGATGCTTTTTTATTTCGAGGCTGAGGTAGGCTCGTCGGTGTCCAGGATTTGTCCCAAAGAAAGCAAAGAACTTGGGTAGAAGTTTCCAAACTCCAAATCAATTCAATCTTTATTCATTTACAAATTCGGTTACAGCGTTAACAATTTCTTTAGTTACTTCTTCTTATTTAATTAACAAAGTATTTCATATAATTTAATAACAAATATTCTTAGTATAACTAACATAATATTTCATATACGGCTCTACGGTTTAATAATGCATCCAGCAAAAGACCGGAGGAAAAATCGGGGCTACGTTCGCGGCAACAAGCTTGTCTATGGTACTCTTTGAAGAAGGGTAGCCACAGAAATAATCATTTGGGATGACGGCCCCGCTTCTAGCAAAAGACTAGAAGAATAATCTGTGCTCTGTTCGCGGCAACAAGCGTGTCCGTGGTACTCTTTGAAGAAGGGTAGCCACAGAAAGAATCGGTGGGGATACGGCCCTGCTTCTAGCAAAAGACTAGAAGAAAAATCGGTTTAGGTCAAGCCTTGTCTACGCTACACTTAGAAGAAGGGGAGCGTAGAAATAACCAGGTACAAATACCTTCTTGCTCCTAGCAGCAAACCAGAAGAATAATCGGTGCTTTGTTCGCGACAACAAGCGTATCTGTGGTACTCTTTGAGGAAGGGTAGCCACAGAAATAATCAGTGGGGATACGGCCCTGCTTCTAGCAAAAGACTAGAAGAATAATCGGTGTAGGTCAAGCCTTGTCCACGCTACACTTAGAAGAAGGGGAGCGTAGAAATAAACAGGTACAAATACCTTCTTGCTCCTAGCAGCAAACTAGAAAAATAATCGGTGCTTAGTTCGCGACAACAAGCTTGTCTGTGGTACTCTTTGAAGAAGGGTAGCCACAGAAGGAATCGGTGGGGATACGGCCCTGCTTCCAGCAAAAGACTAGAAGAAAAATCGGTTTAGGTCAAGCCTTGTCCACGCTACACTTAGAAGAAGTGGAGCGTAGAAATAAACAGGTACAAATACCTTCTTGCTCCTAGCAGCAAACTAGAAGAATAATCGGTGCTTAGTTCGCGACAACAAGCTTGTCTGCGGTACTCTTTGAAGAAGGGTAGCCACAGAAAGAATCGGTGGGGATACGGCCCTGCTTCTAGCAAAAGACTAGAAGAATAATCGGTGTAGGTCAAGCCTTGTCCACGCTACACTTAGAAGAAGTGGAGCGTAGAAATAAACGGGGGGAACAGGTCAGGGAAACAGGTCAGGTTAAGCGGCAGGTAGGGGTTCAGAACCCAAAATGTTTTTCGGAACTACTATCTAGTACACTTCGTACCCAGCAGTGTGTTCCTACTTGCTAATTAATTTATTCGGTTCCCGAATTTAATTTTATTAGCTTGGTTTTCTCCCTTTATGTACACTTGATTGGTACAAAACAACAGCAAAGGTAGAAGACGAATTTGTATTGCTTATTCACATCTCCTTATTAATATTTCAGTCAATAGGCAGTGTGAATTGAAAGAAATAAACAAACTACCAACAACGTCATACATGCATACATCTTACCAGACATCTGGTTGTCATCATTCCTTATATGGATGTAGGTAGTTAAATGCTCTCGGGGTTCGGTATGAAGTAGAAAACAACCCAGGGTTCGGTGGCATAGCATAAATATATGATAATTTGCTTTTGGCAAGACGGCTCGGTAGTATGGTGCGGCAAAGCGGTGTGATATGTAAATCGACAGCAACCCAGGGTTCGGGAGGTTGGTACGTTGGTTGATTTAAAATTGAAAATAGCGTCGGTTCGGTAAATTAAATGAGGTTTCAAGCGGGCATTTTAATGTAGTGATCCGGTATGCGGCGGCGGTAGTTGGGAGGTTTTCGGGCGGTAGGAGAAAAAGTGTAACGCTTCGTTACAGGATTTTCTGCCAACTTTTCTAGGGCCCATTCACGTTAGAGCCCAGCGTTGCTCGTTAGTAAGTCTATTCATGATGAAATGTCAAAGCATACTGAGCATCTTTCTCTTTGACACCATGTCTGAAATCCCGCGTGATCTGTCAAATACTAATGCATGAAAATCCTAACCTCAAAAAAATCACCCGTTATATATTTTTCCTGGAAGTCCACAAGATGTTTATTGAAAAACCTTCGAATACTTAAGGTATGTTTGTATGTATATCAGCGAATTTTTAGAATATCAGGATGAAATCATTTGCTTGGCTGACGTTAATCTTACCAATATCTTGTGAATTTCCATCTACTATATATGGAAAAATTCTTTTATAATTCCTCTGCATAAGAAAGGCAAAAAAGACGAAGTTAGCAATTGTAGACTTATTTCAAGATAATCAATAGGTCCAGAATGTTTAAGGGCTATACTTTGTGAAACTTATATTTGTCGTTTTCATTTATTGTTCCAAATCAACATGGATTTACAAAAGAGCTCTACAGTCACTTTTCTTATGGAAATTGTATTGAACTATTTAGTGGATTGTGTCTTCACTGCTGACTTTAGTAAGGCATTTGATAAACTCTCTCATCCAATATTGCTATTAAAACTAAGAAAGCAAGGATTTAGCGACCATTTTGTTTTATGGCTTCAATCTTATTTATGCAATAGATAATACTCGGTACTTTCAATTTTCATACCTCCAAAACTTTAAATCTTAACTATGGAATACCACAGGGCATACATTTAGGTCCTCTATTTTTTTAATTTATTTAGAAATGATTTACCATCTGTATTAAAGCACGCGAAGTGCCCATTTATGCAGATGATGTAACAACATTGTGGGGTGATGGTGTGCATGTAACTGTTTACTTCTTATCATTGATGTATGTGAGACTATGAGTTTTGCAAGGAAAATTTCCGTAATTTAATTTAATTATTTGTTTAACTGCGCATCATTATCATTTGTTTAGCGATGCATGTCTATCTTTGGTGTATCATTCGACGGTAAGCTTGAAGCAACACATCAACTCCATAAATAATAGCAATTTTCTAAACCGTTTTTAAGGCCTTTAAGGGAGTTAACCTGTATCTTTGGGTCTGCAGATGAGTTCCATACCTCCAAAACTCTTCAAAGTTTATGTTTCGAATAGTACACTATGCATAAAAGTAACCCGTCAAGCATTTGTTTCTGATGAAAAATTTAAATACCAAATGAATAAAAACAAATACTTTCTAATTATTTATTTACAATTTATCTTTAAATCTTATAACAATTTAATAAGATAAAAATAGTTTGCTTTTCCTAAATTCTTTCTTCATTCATTTTTTGTTTTCGTATAACTTAAATTAAGTCATAAAATTGTGTAATGATGTATTTGTATCTATATTTGTGTGAGTTTTAGTTAAAAAAAAAACTATTTGATTTTAAAGTGATTTTACCATTTTTACCAAAATACAAATAAAACCATTCAAAACTTAAACAATAAGCCCGGGAATGATGTACATGCAAATAAATATCACACGAAGATATTTTTAATAATTGTAAAGAATAAAACCGAAGTTTAAAATTGAAACAAAAAAAAAATAAAAAAAAAACAACAACAATTGGTATAAAATTAATATACAATTTTGTATTTTAATCCATTGTTAAAAACTAAAACTTAAATATTATTTATAAAACATGTATAAAATAATAATTTCACATTTTTTCCACTTTTTTGATATTTTGTTTCATTCAACTTTATGATCCATTAAAATAAAATAAAAAAAAAATAATAATAAACATTTACATAATATGTATGTATGTAGGTAACAGACCTTTCCGACGAAATAAGCAAGGATCAGCTCTCTGTCTCTTTCTAACAAATATTTTTATTTAACAACAAAAAACAATAGTTTTATACATATTTATATTTTTTTAGTGACTTTGACTACCATCAGAGATTATTGAGAAGGGAAAATAAGGGTTTCAATCCAGCCTCAATAAGTTTAAATATAAAAATAATAAAAAAACATAAAATAAAAGAAATACACCACAGTCATTAAAAATATTTACAATTGTTTGTAGATACTGTAGAAGAGGAGAAGTAGAAGTAGGCGATAAGAGGAAAAGATGTTAAAAATGAGTATTAAGCTGGGTATAGTCTAAAGCTTTTAAATTAAGACTAATTGAGCCGTTACACAATTGTAAAGTAATTGGTAACCTTTTTTTTTCTAATGAAGAGATTAAGTTTAAAAGAAGAAGATTATAGTTTCAGGAGGAGAAAAGTGTAAAAGGATTCGTAGAAAGATAATAATATAGCTAAACAACGAATTTTTTATAAATAAATTAGTGTGTTTTCGAGTATATAATGTAAAAGTGTTTCGTTGTAGAGTTTTTGATACATTTTTTTTTTTTAAATTAGAACAGGCACGATAGGACGCATGCCGTTTATCAGTTTGGTTTAACCGCCAGATGGTTGATAATACAAACTTAAATGAGTGCTGTGATAAGTCTTGCCTTGAAGTTCACTAAGCGTTCGCTTGTTGCAGCAATACGCTAAAAAGAAAAAAAAATAGTATATCATGAGAATGTGAAGAAAATTTTCGGAGGTTTAAATGATGAACTTACAAGAATCAAGTCTTGAATAAGGTTGGCCAGGCCACGATTGGCAAGAACAACCAGTCTTGTTACAGGTCCGGGAATACCTTCGGTGTAGCCATCGGCAGTTCTTGAACCATCGGTATCGTTACTGTCGGTAGAGTCATCTGTACTGCTGCTACTGCTTGCTGCATTGGATGCTTGGTCACCAGTCTGGGTTTGTACACTTCCTCCAAATAACTTCAAGGAACAAAAAAAAAAAAGGAACGAAATATCATTAGAAAAAGAATACAAAATTGGTAAAAACCTAACCCCAAACCCAATCGAAAACCTTAGGAACATTTTTTGTACCTGTTCTAGCCTGGCCTTATTGCAGGCTTAATTTGGGTCAAAACTTGACAAGCTTATTATAGAAAAGATCACAAAATTGCGTTGTGTCTCTTTATCTAACCAAGAATTGGATTAGTTTTATTAGTTAATGAGGTGATGTGTTGTATGAATTCAAGCTTGCCATCAAATGCCACACCAAGGACAGACATAATGATGCAACCACTAAACGAGAATGTGAAATAGTTTTGAAGATTGTTACAACGTCATAAATCAGATCATGTTTCAACACAGATGGCTCGTTCTTTATGAACAAAATAAGAAGTATAGGGCTTAAATGTCTGCCCTGTGGTATGCCAGAATTTACGTTACAAGTGTTTGTGATATGTCAATTGCAAAGTATCGAGTATGATAATAAGACTGAGGGCATTCAACAAAATGGTCGCCGAATCGAAAATCCAAGCCCTTTTTATTTAATAAGATATGAGAGTATAGCAAATGCCTCACCCTTTATTTGACAGTTTGTCCATAATAAGGCTCAAGGGTAAACCGATGGGCAGTCATGGCTAGACGAGGATTTAGGAGGAAATATCTAAGGGGAGGCATCCAACTGGCTATTCCATTTGAACATTTTGATAGAAAAAGTGCTTGAACAATGAAAGGCTGGAGCCGTAGCGTTGGTATTCATGAGAAACAAATGTCTCCGCAATAGATATTATATCCTTTAAGTTTTAGGGCTCTATTCTGGTTCAAATACTTAATAGATGCTATTAAGAAATTAAGTTGATAAGAAGTTTCAGACAAGTGATCTTTTATGAAGATATGTGAGAGTCTCGGAGACAATACGGAGCCTTGCAGCACACCAGCATTTATTTATTAAAAAACAATCTTCGAATCTTCCAACAAAAAGAAGCGGTGAGAAAAATCGTTTTTAATTCAACTAAGGAGATGTTCATCGATACTCAATGCATGCATTGCGTTAAACTTTTTAAAATGTCTTGGAAATATCAAGTGCTATTGCTTTTGTTTCTCCAAAAATATATTAAGATCGGTTTCACTTTTCGGTGAGATATGTCATTAGATCACCAGTTCTACGAAAGGCTTTCAGCTGATCAATAAAGAGCTTTCGTTCTGAGGGATATTTCTTAAATTGATAGTTGAATAGCGTTTCCATTAGTTCCAAAGTAGGAACTTTATTATAATTTCTCTGCAATTGGAGGGGAAGGAAGATTCACCATTTTTAAGGCCCAAGTATAAAACGAATAAATATCACTTCAATCATTGTTATTTAATTCGATCAAGCAGTGGAGAAGTAAACAAGTAAATACATATAGTAAAATGTTAAGTTACTTCTCGGGCGCCATTTAATAGACTATGGAAAGACTCAAACTTGATCCAAACCATAACAGAAATACGGCTTTTACACACATAGTCAGGCAGATGTTAAAGCCACTAATTATAGCACATCATGCTCCAGCAATGCCGGAATGAACTTGCTAACCACAATGTCGCTCTTATCTGGGTTCCGCGTCGTTGTGGCATTGTTGGGAATGAACGGTGGATGAGCTGGCCAGACAAGGATCAGCCCTTTATAACTCACTTGCGGAAAGAGTTGACATTTCGCTCTAAGTTATGAAGGGCAATATTCTATGATATTCTTAGCGAATCAAACGGTACGTGAAGCAGTTTAACTATTTACCTAGAAAGATTTGGACAACTTATAATACATCTCGAACATTCGATTGGATATACAGACCAGGCCCAATCAAGAGATAGAGATAGGAGAGCATGCAGCTAAGCTAGGCATTCCTCACAACACCTACTGTCACAGCTGTGGCAACCAGCGAAAAAAAGGAAATAGTCCTCCGTTTCCTTTGCAAATGCCCTGCTCTGGCGAAACTCATTGGGAAGGTCATTTTTTGACAACATTGACGAACTTTCGGAAATGAAGATCAAAGACTTAAAATTTTTTTCTCAAAGCGACAAAATGGCTCTTGGACGAATTTCGGTTACTTCAGGGCCGTGCCCTCCGTTTGACTCCTTACATCCCGAGCTAGCGGATTGACTGAGGGATTTGATGGAGGCTTACCGTGCGGGGGAATGGAAATTCACTCAAAATGATTGACTTCTTTTTCAGTACCATTCATCATGCTGCTTAGCTTCGCACTGTGTAGATGGTGTTGGATGAGTGTGGTGGTCTTGTTACGGTAAAATTTGCCGCAACAATTTCCGGCCTTCATTTGCTTCCTCTCCTTCTTTTCTTTGGTTGCGGCTGCAAAATTCTGGCGAGGTTGAGTGCAACCATGGTACCATCAACCATTGGTGTACTAAGTCAGCATTTTGCAAAAGTGACAAATACAGGTTTCGAGCAATTTTTCGAGTAAAAGGGTTTACGAGATTACTTTGGCATGTAGACGGACGGTCTCATGTAGCATAACGAGTGCCAGCGGATGAGCTGAAGAGGTAACGAGTCAGGCGGACTCTTATCTACCTTAACATCAAAACAACACAACATCCTAAATTAATTACTATAACATAACGTAAACTCTTTTTGTAAGCGTAAGGGTCCCTACTCCCTAACGATTAGAGTATCTGTTAAATTCATTTCGTAAAGATATTAATTCATCTTTTTCAAAAAGGTCCACTTAGAATATAGTTCGTGGGTTAAAATATGTTTTCCTCTTTCTTCTTAGTATTATTTAGTAACGATGGCTTCGCTCTTCGAAACACTCGCGTGTATTTAATTGTAACTAGGAGAGTTCCCAGAAAAGGCTTTTTCTCGAGAAATTTAGTTAATAATAGTCTGAACTCGACCATTTAGATTGGGCAAGTTTTGGAAAGACACCCAACAACTTGCTGAATCCGTGAATGTGAGTGTGAGAGCAAAGTTTCGTTTGAGATTCGACAACGGTGGTTTTCTGTGAAACGAAAAAGGTTTCCAGGAAGCCGGTGTCCGTGACCGATGATCGCGAAAACGATTGGTTGGATGTGTGTATGTGTGAGTGACTGGAATGGTCGAGGGATGAAATACAGGATTTTAAGCTGGAAAGTTCACTCTTGAGAGAGCTAACCAAGCGACAAGATTAGTTGAAAAAAAAAGATTTAGAAAAAAAAGGATACGAGAAAAGTGAAAATGAAAAATCGAAGAAAAGAGGATTAAATTTGAAAAAGGAAAAAGATCGAGGAAACATTCGAGAAAAACAAGGAGTAATTCGAGGAGCAACATCAGGACATAGGAGAAGTTATAGAGGAACTTATATCGAGAAATTAAAAGATAAGTAATACGGACATCTTGTCCAAATACAGTTTCGTGTTTTTAAAAATATTCGGTGGACCTTTGTTTCTTTTTTTTATTCGTGACCAATTTTAATTTGTTTATTCGGGTATATTTTAGTTTTGATCGTTAGAGGCCTAAGCGCATTTCGTTTGCTTTATAAATTAATTTATATTTTATTTTATCGAAAAAAGTTTGGGTTTTTATTCTGGTTTCTACCAAGGTTTCCCAAATAAAATTTATTTTTCAGTTCCCCATCGGAAATCATAAAAACGGTCTTTCATTTCACTTTTCAATTATTTGCTTCCACTCATTCATTAGTTTTGGAATTTTACTAATAGTCATTCGAACAAAAATTCCTGGCGCCAACTTTTTATTACAAGTATCCCACTGTACTTGTAATAAAAACATTCCTTCGTTTCATTAAATTGATTATATCGATAATCAATTTAAATACCTCCACTGAACCCAGCCCAGCTGAGCAGCCGCGGTGGTAGCTTTTATCAAAGAGCTACGAGTTGCACTTTTTGTTGTTCTCTCTTAGTTTTTTTGTTTGTACCATTCTCACGTCGAAGAAAAAGTGCAACAGTCCGGCTGAGTGAGTGATCCAATTTTCGAATGATTGTACCAAAGCAAAAACACAATATTTTTGAACTTAATCCAAACAGGATGAATTAGTGAGAATGCCCACATTTTCCCATATCAATACCATCCACTGGTTCATATCAGTTATGGTATCAAAATGACACACTTCAGCGACAAAAAGATATTTTATGTTTTAACTTGAAACACGAGTTGATATGAACACATAGAAACCATTTAACCAAGGGAAGGTTTAATAGTTAAATTCTCAACTTGAAAAAGTATAAAGAAATAATGGAAAAGGAATAAGCTACGAAGTGAAATGTAATTTTAAACTTCATTTACGCGAGAATCAAAACGTCATCAGCTGTCATAATCCTGTTTAATGACATAAAATAGGTACAAAATCGAAACAAAGTGGCGTTTTGTCGCTAGTGTGAATACATTAATTTTTCGAACTGTCAGATGAATAACAAATACTTACTCTTACGATGTCAAACAAGAAATTTCCAGAGTTTCCCTTGTTACCGGCATCAGCTCCACCATTTGCGGCTTGTCCTCCAAAAGCCAGGAATCTTAAAGTTCAAAAAAAAAAAAAAACAAATATTTTCAGAAACCATCTCGCCATTGACATAATCAAAGCATGACTTACCTCTTATTACGATCATCAATATCAACAGAATCTTCATTAGAGTCCAAAATCAGATCATCAAGAGCTGGTGACTTAGATTCAGCAGTTTTTTGATCATTGCTGACACTGCTTGTTTGAACTTCATTGGTAGATGTCAATTTTTGTTCTGCATCAGCACCTTCAGCTGCTGCTGCATTAGCTTGTCGTGCAACACGAATTGTCTCCTCCAATTGTTTATTTAACGCTTCTAAATCAAATGACGCTCCGTCGCCAGATTGCTGTTTATATTGTTTGCAATTATCGCCGGCAGGGGGAGGGTTATCAATCATGCGTTTTTTTTTATATTTATTTTGTATTTTTTAGGAGTTTGTGTTTGTATGAATTTACAATGTTATGAACGATCACAAAAGGTGTAAAAGTAGTGTGGGGAATTTAGATATGTGAAAGGTGAGTTTATTTTTTTCAGTTTAATTGGATGGGATATGACATCAAAATGAAAAGGAATGTGATAGCAAAAATAGTGTCAGGAATTTGATTTGTGCAAATGATAAAATTTTTTGTTTTTGTTTTGTTCAAAATTCATTAACGTTTTTTTCCGATTTTTTGTGTGTATGTGGTAAACAGTGGAAATAGAAAGAAAGAAAAAAATAAAAAAAGCATGATATTAATGAATTTTGCCAATTGTTGTAGTAATTTGTTTTTCTGTTTAACTTAAATTTAGTATTTCTTTTTCAAATGATAGAAAAATTCAAATGATGAAAATGTCAAAAAAGTGCTTCTTAATTCCATTTTTTGTGAAAATTATTTGACATTTAGATAAAATTTATTGTTTGAAGGAAGACATCTTTATTAAAAAGATTATAGTTTTTTTTTGACATTTTCATATAAAAAAATCGATTGTTGTCATGAATGTCCTAACATTGGTTTCAATCTAATCTTTTCGAATATTAAATTTTATTTCTTAAATCAACACAAGAAAGTTTTGAGTTAAATAACAATTTAAATGTATCTAATTGGCTAGCTGTCAATGTCAATTGAAATTTGATTTTTTGACAGTTGGCCAATTAGAAGCCATGAAATAGTTAGTTGACTAAATATCTGAATTGTGTTGAAATGGATCAGTTATAAACACAAAAACTACAAGGTGTTGTTAAAATAACAATAATTATAAAAATGTAATGAAAATCGTTAACACAAAAAACTGATGAGAGAAAGAGAGAGAGCAGCTTTTAATGCAAAATATGAAACAGAATGCACCCAGAGAACCACAAACAACATACATACATATATATATATATATAGATTTAATTACAAAAATGACCAACATGCGACGAACGAATCTGTCAAATGAAAGGTTAAAACAACAGTCAATCATGCAAAGAGAGTTACCTAATGACAGTTGATAACAATATGAAAATTAAAACAAAGGGAAGGAAAGAAAAGCGAAAGAGAGTTTATATTTTTCAAAAACAATGTTTTGACAGATGACAGTTATGGCAGTTTTTTTGTTTTTTTTTTTGTTTTTGAAAATTTAAACAATGGCAATGTATTGAGTCGGCGTTATTTTTTTCTTTCTTAATTTATTTTTATGATTGCTGATCCTCTTCGATTTCATTGCGCTTGATTGTCTGTTGTGTAAATGTTGTTACTGTTGTTGGTTGTGTTCGGAAATAATGGATCGGAGTTGTTGTTGTTGTTGTTGTTGTTGATGATTGATGGTGTAACGGTGTTATTTCTACTTGTAATGAAATAATTTGTAGAATTAAGTATACGATTAATATTTTCGATTACAGAGATGATCTGCGCATCATTAACACCTGACGGCTGCGAGGACGTCAACGACGACGCTGCCGGAAGTGTTGATGATTCAATTGCAGACAATGTGACATTATTCGGCAGCGATGTTAAACTCACATTGTCATCATTAGCAGCGGGTGTTGTCGTTGATGAGCTGTCAGTATCATTATCTTCATTGCTATCTTCAGGGCTAAATGTGGGCAATTCAATTGAAACTTTTGTACCCGAAGACGAACTGTCGCTTGAGCTGGAACTACTATCATCATCGTCATCATCAAAGTCGGCATCAAAATCAGTACGTGCCCGATTGGCAGTATTGCCTTGAATGGCCGTACGTAATACTGTTGGCCCAAGAATGCGTAGGAGTTTCGAAATGATACGATTTGCTTGATCGTCGATTTGCTATACAAAAAAGTTAGCAGCGATTTCAAATTTTAGCAGAGTTGATTTTTATTATTTTTTTTTATTATTGTTTCATTTTGATTTGAGTAAAGAGTGAGTTGAGTTATGCAATGAGTATTTGAAATCAAATTAGTGAACGTATGGCGTATAGGAGTTTCGAGTCAGAATATTAATAAAGTTGCATGAAATTGAAAAATAAAAAATAAACAAATCATGCTTTGTTTGGGGTTATGCAAAATGATACTCGGAAGTGTAGAAATAATGAGAATAATTTAATTTTTTTTATTATTAAAATGAATTTTTCATGCTGATGCAGTTATTATTTTTTTTAATAGAACAACATGATTTGCGAAACTATCTAATCATGTTTGTGTATTTTAACAGCCTGAGTCCTGAATACGATGTGGCCTTGTTTTTTTTTTGATAATTAGAGTGTACTAAAAGGATTTTGATTACCCTTAAGAAGATTCAACACAGTGCGAGCGTTAGAGAAATATTGAAGGATCGAGGAGAAGATACCAATGTACATTACTTTTGAGGCTCTGAATCTCATAATGGGAGAGAAAAATACAGCTATACAAAGCGTTACACATTCGTGTAGTGCTACTAAACAAAGAATCTCTATACAATAGCATTTGCGCTGAGTTGTAAAGTGACAACTAACTATCGGAAATGGATAAAAACTTAAGTGAAAAGTGGTACCCCTGGTCGCAACGATAAGTGGGTTAGACTCTCAAGTCAGAGGTTTTTGTTCGATTGTCATTTGCTATCACCTAAAAACTTTGTCGAAATAATCAATATCCTCGAAGAAAACATTTTTGGTTGAATCAGATGAAATGAGATTCAAAGCCAGATTTTCTGCATGATTGAAAAAAGCACTTACCATTACACCAAGGGGTACTACTGAAACTTCGCCAAGTAATATTTTGATACTTTCGGGCAATGTGTTTGAAGAGTGGCCTTAAGAGCGGGGAAAAATGTACCAAAAAATACATTCCGTGCCGAATAAAGATAACACGGTATTCCAACTGGATTGACTGATATTTGCATGTGTAGATTCTATTCAACACTAGTCCATATGAAATTAGTCAAAAATTTGGAAAATACATTTTTATATCGATTTCCTTTTAGAATTTTCGCCAAGAGCGGACGAAATGGCTGCTCACAAATCGTGTTGTATTTAACAGAAATTAGCAAAAACCTATCGTTGCCCCTATCGGTCCGTCTACGTACTGGAAACACAAGTCGCTACAACGCTAAGAGTTGTCAATGGAGGCGAGGCGTACAAAGTTGAAGTTGTAAGCTGAGATATTCATCTTTGATGTTAACCCAAAATCAAAAAACCACGAGGAGCCGAGATCTTAAGGACTTTTCTTTAAATTTCATCTATTTGTGCAAGCTGTTATTAGTTATCCAATAAAGATACTGCAGTACTCTTATGCATGCAATTCTGTCAAGCATTGATTCTCATTGAATGTTTTTCTAAAGAGACATTAACTTTACAAGGAAAAGACGATAAAAGGCAATTAAATCTGGCTATCCTCGGTAAATTATAAATGTCTAGTTACTAGATTTTGTTTTCAGACGATTTCCAGATCAGGAGTATTCTTTCACCAAAACATTTCTTGTCTTGTACTAATGTTGATCAACGTGCCATCAAATAGGAACAGGAAATAAATTAAATGAAAATTTGGGTTTGGAGACTACACAATTTTGATATACTTGACGTATTAAAAGCTATCAAGGGATCACTACCATTTATATGCCAAATTATATTTGAACATTATGAGTCTTCTCAGCCTTGACCTTCTCATGGATAGAACTAGAATGCACTTTGCTCATTAAAATGTCAGTATCAATAGCACACTGAAGTGACAGTTGAATAAGACCATTTTGGCTGTCTGACTTTTTACCTTTACAACATTTCAAACAAATAGAACCAAGAAAAAATTTTATTGTTGCGTAAGCAAATGTGAGGTTATTAAGTTTAATTCTCTTATTCTCTCAAGTAAATGCATAACATACGCAACAATTACGATGTCGTGCCAATTCTCTCAGGTGTCATAAAAGTGTCAGATTTTGAATGTTTAAATGGTCCAAAGAGTCGACACACTTTCGTGGTTGACTTCTTCTTGGACATGAGTGGATTGTTGATTGTTGACTTGCAACTTTTATCTGACAAACACAATAGTGGGGTATAACCTGCCAGGAGTGGATGACAACGCAATAATTGTTATGCCATGATACTCGCTTGATGATCAACCTGTAGAGAGGTAATCTTAGAAGTTGCGTGCAATAAATTACTATCGTAACGGTAGGCAATGCAAGGCGAGCAACCTTTTACTTTTTTTTTGCAAAACAAAATTAATCCGAAACCAAAAATTGAAAATTGATCCTAAAATGAAGATCGCTGAAATATTCATACTATATAGGTAGATGAAGTAGAGCATAAGATTAAAAATTTTAAAGGGTTGGTTTTAAATGAACAGATTGTTGGAATCAATGAACGTTGCACTTTGAATTGCTAATTTAAATTGGCAATGCTGTGTCTGGTATGCACTTTGAAGCTTGGAATGTTAAATAAAACAAAGTGCCATATAGAATCTTTATTCGAAAGTAAAAACTGATGAAAAATATCAGTGACAGACAATCGCAATATTGACATCAGAGCTGATGTGAATAAGAATATACTATACGAGGATGTGAATGAGAATGTCTACACAATATAAACTAATGCCCGGTTTAACAATGCAGAGTTAAAAAAATGTTTTTGCTAGAACTTTTTATTAATTTTTGCTTAACAAATGATATTGGACATTATTGAAAATACGCGACGAAAGGTAAAATGTGTGTGAACTTAAGGTTTGAACGGAGTTAAGTTAAGGTTGTCTATTAAATACATTAATTTTATTTCAATATTTAGATAAATATAAAATCGCCTTTCATATACTGACAAGTTATCATAATTTATTGTTAAAGTCATTTACTGATTCAAAACTACTGAAATAAAGACAATTTTTGTACTATTGCACGTTCAAAAATTAGGTCTAATGTCGAGCGTGAAGTTTAGCAAAAAAAGATGAAATAAAAGTATGTCAAAGCCATAGTATTTTTGACACATGAATCCCAACATTGATAAATGTGTAGATTCCGGTTTTAAAATAAATTTTATCATAGCTTTTGAAACGTAGAAAAGCAAAATGACAGATACTAAACTCAGCTTTTAAACATCATTACAGAAAAGGAAATAGACAGAATTAGTTTCTTAAAATATTCTAAGCTTACACAATTGAAAAATGGTCATATTTTCTGGCATTTTGTTCGTATTTTGCTCAATATTAGAGCAACAACTGACATAAAAATGTCAAAAATAATATAATGGCACGTAGAGCTGAGTTATGTATGGCACAATAATTTTTATAATTTCGTACATATTTTTAAAATGTTTGAACTTATCAAAAAAATTAACTAAAATCTGGGAAGATTCTAGTCAAATGCACAAAAATATGACGCGTTCAACTGACATCTAATACTCACGTTATAAATTCTTTATAAATAAACCACAAAGGTATTACAGTGGCATTATTTAATCTTATGAATAAATGAATTGAAATTAATTACTATAACAACTTGTCAGTCAGTTAAATTAAGAATTACTATGGATTCACACGAGTGACGAAATGTCATTATTTATGCCATTTTGTAGTTAAACATTCGATTAAGCTATAAAATGACTAAAATAGGGCAGACAAAATAGCATTTTGTCGGTCATATAATTCCACCATTTGTCTGCTAGAAATTATATTATTCTCTTAGAAATTATGACAGTTTGTAATTTATGTTCCTTCAGTCGCATTAATTCATTTTTTTCTAAAGCTAATATTATCTAAACAATGTAAAAGCTAATCCTATTTTTAAGCGGATCTTTAACTCGTTTTCATAAACCAGGCATTATAGCTATTAAAACTATTCAACAATACAACAGGGGATAAAAAATACAGTTTTTTTTTTTTTTTCATTTTTTGCCTACTCATTTAGAATTAATAAAAAGCATAAGATATCTCTAAAAGGTGATTTGCGAAATTGCCTTATTAAGTATTCAATGAGAGATTTTTTTATGTTTTGTTTCATTAAAAAACATAAAAAATTGCTACTTAAATATGCAATCAATGTTATTTTTGTGGAATTTGTTACCTTTGTGATGTCAGGGAAGAGATCTCTCAGTAGACCAACCGTTCGCTTATTTCTTTCGGCTAATTCTTCAGCAGTTCCTAACGTGAGCACATCTAATTCCTGTAAATAAATAAAAAAAAAATAATTGTTATGAAATCCATAATTATGTTAAATCTTTAAATTTATTTATCATATTTTCTTATTATTTTTGAATTTTATTAAGCAGTATTGAGATTAAAATAGTTTTTTTCTTTAAGTTTAAGAAGCCCAATCTTCAGATAGAAACAACCCCACAAGCAATAACTTAAACAAATCTACATAGAATTCTAACCATTATATTCAAGTTTAAGAAAACATAAGTCTTTTATTGAACTTTGAAAATATTAAAGGGTTTTTCAATTAGCGCGCGTAGATTTTGGCAGTAACGTTGTTTTGGTGACATCTGTCAGTTGCTTACTAACCGTATCCAGTAAGTGATGCTAAGTCACCATGGCAAGTAACACTATTGAACAGTGTTATTTTCCACTTATTGAACTTTATTATCAAAATATAAGTGTTCGTTATTGCAACATGTTGTTGTCCTTCACAGTTAAAGGCTAGAGGGCAAATTTGAGACGACTGGTTCGGTTATCAATCACCCAACATTCGTACGTTCAAAGGAAAGACAAGTTCCGTGAAAGTGTATTGCAGAACCCGAAACCGTCGATACCCCTCCGTGCACATGAACCTGGCCTTTAGCAGACTTCAACTTAGCGAATTTTTCGTCGGGATTTGGACCTTCACTTGTACTGGATTCAAGTCATCAAGGAGCTCAAAGTGCATGATTATAGAAAACGCTTTGTTTGTTCGCGCTGACTGGGTTTTGGGGAAGAGGACCCCAATTTTCCCCAAAAAATTATCTTTATCATCTTTCAGTACGGATAGGGCAGTCAACCAGCATCTTCCAAGCAGACGTTTATTTCATAGAGAAATGCGTGAATCAAGATATCAAAAGGAACTATCGTAACAAGAACATTGCCATCATGTCAAATAGCCAAGCCGCATTGAAGGCACCAAGCTCATATACCATAAGCGTTCAGTTACTATGGGAATGCATAAACAGGCCAAACGAACTTGGCAAATAGAACAAAGTCACACTTCATTGAGGTACCTGGTCACGTGTGTATTCATAGAAACGAAGAGGAAGACTCCTTTAAAAAAAAAGCCACATCAACCGCTTTAACAGTGGCTGAGCCCAATATCGAAATAGAAGAAAACATTATCAAAAACAAAATTAAACAGAAGAGGAGACAAGTAGATCTAAGAACTGGAAAGAATTCCCAAAGGAACAAACTAAGAATAATAACAGGTATCCTAACTGGCCACTGCAAACTTAGACGACACATAGATTCTTGGTGTGGTAAGCAGTGCAAGAGGAAATACCAGACCATCCACTAGTACAATGTTGTCCACTTATGCACCAAAGGAAAAACCATCTGGGACAATACCACGTGAAATAGAGCGACCTTTCCTCTCTGAAGGTGCCCTAAATACTTAGATTCCTAAGAGCTATAAATTTGGAGAAAGAAGTATAAGATGAGCAAGGTCATTCATAGTCAAGTGGGGGCACAATAAATCTCCAGATCGTAGTACAATAGGCGTGTTTTGTTGAGCTTCTTAATGTACACATTAAGAAATGTTACACATTAAACCTATTTTGCACATGTAAATACAACAACAACAAGTTAACAGCACATTCACTCTTCAGTAATTTTAATGTAACATTTCTTAATGTGTACATTAAGAAGCTCAACAAAACACGCCTAATATCTTCAATTAATAATAATTCATTCATTCATTCATTCATATAAATAAGAGTTAGAATAAATAAAAATAAAAGTCAAATATATTTATTCAGATTAAACCGGGTATATATTTTAAAAGAAGCCGTCTTCTGTCAAGCATAGATAACCAGTTTAATATTTCATAAAGTTTAGTATTTCATAAATTATACAACTTTTTAAAACTTGCAGAATAAATTTTGATCACTAATTTTGATCAGCCAAAGAAATTTGACGTATGATTTTCTGAAATGCTCTTTGTTCATAAACTAAGCTTACACACTATGACTTATCAGAAATTATCAAGACATACAAATGTTGGGTAAAATCCTGAAAGATATTTTCAGTTAGTTATATTCACGATTTAGTTCGAAGATAGCCCACTAATTTTGATGCTTTATGTCTGGATTATTTGAAGAGAAACTTTTAATATTTTTGTTTTAATAGGAGCTTCTATATGTACACATGGTTAGTCTGTACTGAAGAAATAGATATAGGTCTTACTATCTATCGTAATTTGGCAAATAAATTAATAAATTTGGCAAATAATTTTTTTAAGTCATCAGCAATTTGAAGCAATATGTAGAAGGTCACAATATTTCAACAAATCCTGGAGTACCTCAGGGTTCCATTCTTGGGCCTATAATATTTTTGCTTTGAGTAAATGAACTCTTTTAACTTAAAAAAAATTGTACTTTACAAATGTTTTCTTTTGATTAGGTTAGTCTTGAAATATCATCTCGATAAATTCGAAGTGCTATTGAAATAATGAAGGCAAATTTAAAGGGTATTTGCGCTAGTAAATTTAGGTTTATTAAGCAACAAAATCGTTGTATTTATGTATATGAGAACCATAGATAGAACAGCACCCCAACTTGCCAGTCTACAAACCTACTTTGGCCATTGTTTGATGTTAAACGCTCAAAACAACTAATTTCTATTGTTAGATTGCATATTACCTCCGTTATAGGTGTCCATACTCGACACAATAGGTAGACATGCTTTTCGATTTGAAGTTCCTGCAAATGATTTTTGCTGAAGCTACATGGTTGAAGAAGAAGAGGAGTCAATTTCTCACCTTCTATGTTCTTGTCCTGCCCTAGCACAAGGACGTAGACTCCACTTGGGGGACTTCTATTAGAATTGATCCTGGTGATCTAGGAAATTCCGACATTTACTGTCTCGAACGCTTCATTGCTAGCTTCAAAAGGTTTAACGAGTAAGGGTGATCTTTGGAATCCTGATTTTCCGGCCAGCAGCCATACCTAAACCTAACCTAACCTAACCATATTGTGGGACTTAAAAACGAATTTCTGCATTTGACGATACTACCAAAATTAGTCTCGATGATGAGCATTTCAGGGAAATGGGTATCACAGGTAAAGGTAAATTGATTGAGAGGAGGAATACTACTGGCAATTTCGAGAGAGCATTACTAGTGAAAAAAGAAATAAAAAAATAAATAGTTCTACTCGAGGTAAGAACTTATAGACACATTCAAAATTTTAGCAAAATCAGAATTGCATTTAGCAGCGTTTCGAGAATGTGTTCATGCCAACGAAGACCGTCGTTGACATGCATACATACCGTGTACTGACAGCTTTTCGTTTTTCTTCGATAAAAGTGCCATTCAAGGACAATGGCATAGGAGGTACACTTTGCTTCAGTAATAATAAAAAGCATTGAGTTTTCGAAGCATTAACGATTTTGTATTCCCCATTTAATAATGCTATATCAGAGTTTAATGAGTTTATCATTTGGTTCTTCCGAAAGACATCGACATGAATTTGAGAACAAATATAAGAATTTGAAGGAAGATTCGTCGGCAATTCAACGAATTGGATTAGAAATTCCAGACAAGAGATCATTTATGAAAATGAGAAAGAGAGTCGGAGACAAATCGGAGCCCTGAGGAACACCAGCATTTATTTCGTGAAGATCAAACTTGAAACCGTCCACTACAACATATTATATTGAACGATCCAGATGGTAGTTTCTAATCCAAAAAATAAGGGTTGTAATCATACCAAAAGCACGCATTTTTAATATTATAGAAGATCTGGTCATCTGAATTGAATTAATTAGATGTAAAATTTTCAATTAACATTTTCAGATTTTGTTGAAAGAGAAAACCACAAGACTAGTTATATTCATGAATAAAAACATGTCATCTCGTACTTTCATTTGAAGTTTTTGCATCTTCGAACGTTGTTAACAAATTCATTAAAAATCTGCATGCCAGTACCAAAAGACAATCCAGACTATACGATCATTAAAAAAGTTATAAATTAGGGAAACAGCCTTGTTTTGTGAGCTGAAGCACATGCATATCTATATATATATTTTTTTATTAATCATTTTGAAGTCGTACTCGTTTATATTTGAATTTCTTATTATTTATTTAGGAGTTGAAAAAGAGACCATAAAAAAAGAAGAGTGGAATCAGAGTAAAAGTCTGAAATTCCTCACTTTTCAACTGTCACCAAATCTTCCATCAGCGATCACTTTTAAACAATATTATAACTATCAAATATGTTGATTAGATCTCAGACCTACTGCACATCACCTTAGCCCTTCCAATTTTGAATGATGAGCAATGGTTAGACCTATCGTTACGCGGCCCAGAAAAAGTAACATTTTTTTTTCATCTACAACCTCAGCTTGACTCAAAAAATCCAGGAAAAATGTAAACCAATTTGCACAACAATAACTTTAAGTCTCACAAGCAAAGCTAATTTACCCCAGTCTTTTAGCATCAGACAAAAGCCTATTTAGCAATAAATCTTCGCTAACGCAAAACCACCTTTCTTTTGTTTGCATTTTGCCAATAAGGTCAGTGCGCCTTTCGATACAACTCATTCCGGTTTCCTTTCTCCAAAATTTAAGTTACGCTATAGTTCAAAAGTGTAGGTATAACTCTTCTGATATAACCGCCTACCTTTTTGACCGAAAAAATTAAAAAAAACATATCTACTGATGTAATGCCATACCAGCAGAACGACAACAACAGTTGCAGCGCGGAGGCAGGTAAACCCAAATGACTTACAATTACTTAACTTTTCAGCACAGTAACAGAGCAAAATATAATAATAATAATAATACTGAAACAAAAATAAAGTGTAACAGAGCCCAAAACACAAATGAGGCAACACAAAATAAGACTCGTTCCGTCAACACAACTTATACTTAGTGTTTCTTCTTTCATTTTCCATTTGAATGTTTCTTATGATAACTTATAGGACAGATGACTGATCACGCATCCATGCTGCAAGTGGCAAGTTGCATATACCACAGCTAGACCGAACGAAGCCAAGATCTTTTAACTAGATCTCTCGACGAAACCATAAAACTGAGAGCACCATCAGTAGCAGACATATGCAAAAGGCTTCCGAAGGCTCGAGCTCAAGCTTTTAGCAGCTTAACCATGATTACACAATTAAGTATATGCTCTATCAGCTGAATGATGATGAATGAGATAATGCAGACAATGATGTGATAATGATGATGATTCCCCGAGATTAATGGGTGAATCATTTTAGGTGTAAGTTGTCCACGTGCCTTTTGGATATTATCCACAACTATAAGCTACTTTCACTCTGTTTTGCAGTGATCTTTATAACTCAAAGTTAAAAGTGTTTGTTAAGCGAAGTCGAAGTCGATGGTCTTGGAACTTTTAAAGCTTTTAAAATTCAAAAACCATGATTAGTATTTTAAAGGTCTACCGGGGTTAAGCTATTATTTCCTTATATACTTTTTGAGCCCCAAGTCTTAATGACATTAGATCAAATCATGGTTGTCTTGATTAAATTCAATTATAAATGAACGTCACAATTGTGGAAAAAACCACAATTTAAATGCATTTAAAATAAATTAACGGGGTTAAAATTGGAGAACTAGTTTCGAGACAATAAAATGAAGCATTCGGTACAAGGTAAATTGAATGTTTTGGAATTATACAAAAATCAAGTTAATATCTGAAGTAGATGCAAAAAAGTCGCAATTAACGGAATCTGGTCATCAAGTAACATTCATTATTGAATTGATGGTAATTACCATTAATTAAATGCATCTATTGGACCGGTAAAAATCTTAACCCATTACAGCGGGAGGGATAAATCTAAAAAATAATTGGTCCGTTCATAACAAAAATTGCGATCTCGAAAAACTTCGTCAAATAATGGCTAATAAATTTCTAAATCCGAGGAAGGAAGGCTTGAGGTTAAGAAAGTCATATGACGTCAAGTGACAAAAAAGTCAGATAAGCACCATAAAGGATCCATCATCGTTCGCCTTGGAGGCTATCTACAGGAGTTGAAGCAAGGTCGAGTATGTTTTGAAAATTATTCCTAAATGAAATATCATCGAGACAATTTTTTGGTCCATATATCTGGAGCATTTTGTACTAACTTCTCAAATCGCGTCGTTCTCGTAAATGAATCTATAGTAACCCGCATTATTAAGACGATCAAGCATGAATACAACCCACGAGATGAGTTTGACCATCTCTTATTGATTTGGGTTTGGATCTTTCCTTCATTCTGACAGCCAAGGAAAACAATGTGGTGAAGGTAGTTATTCGGATATTTGACTCAGGGCTCAACCAAACTGAAACAAATAAAACTACTGCAAACATTTATTTCCTTTAAATTCAAGATGGCGGCTAATGTTAAGAATTGCGATGGTCAGTAAAATTTTATTTACACTCCTTAAATTTTGATCAACTTTTGCTAGGATCAGATTTAATTAGAGATTGAGTATAAAAATAATTTTCCTTAAATTCAAGATGGCGGATGAGGTAAAAGGCTGAGCGGTTAAAAAAAATATTTTAAGCTACCTAGTTATTTAAGGAAAGCAAACAAATATTTAAAATATTTGTACATTTTGATTGGTCAAGATTTATTTACCGAAACAAGGCATTTGTTATATTTGTTTATATTTTGCGAACACTAAGGGGATTATGAATATACCATTAAAATGTTTAAGCTCGGGTAAGGCATTCCACATTCGTGTAGTCCGGCTAAAGAAAGAATATCTGAAATTATCAGTTCTGATGGGCATTCCCTGAAGCGCGAGTATTACGGTTGAATTGTTAATTGGGAGGAATGCAACTGCCTATTTTGATAGAACACTGTTCATTAAAATAACGGTAATATAATGAAAGACAAAAAACATTGCAGCGGTACTCGATAGATGTAAGTAAATGTTATAGGTTATTAATTATCATTTTTAAAGTTGGATTATATCCAAGAGATTTAGACTGGTTTTTGGAACACCTGTCCAAATCTGGGAATTACACTCTAGCTTTGGATGAATATAGGCTAAATAGATTAGAACCCGATCAGAAAGAGTGAACTTGACGTTTTTTGGGACATCGAAATACTGTCATTCCACACCAGTTGATCTGTGGTGCACATGCCGAGAACTGAAAGCGGTTTGGTTTCCTCAAAGCAAAAACCGCTCATGGATATCCGCATGCTGGGTGGATTCCCTTTTAACAACAGGGACAGTATTGTGTTCTTGAAGCATTAAATTCTATTCGGTTTATGGTTTCCCATTTGACAATGCTTTCCAGACCAGAATTTAATGAGCTTATCATACGCTGCCGTTCGAGATCCACATCCGAAGGACAAGGACGTGCATCTGGAAATAAATTTGAGAAGCCGAGAATACTGTCGTCACCAAAATGATTTAATGGATTAGAAGTTTCAGACAAATGATCATTGATGAATATCAGAAAGAGAGTCGGAAGCAAAACGGAGCCCTGTGGCAAAGTTCGGACTTGAAACGTGCAACATAACTTGTATTGAGTGGTGCCAAAGGTAATTTCTAATTCCAAAAAGAAATAATTGATCAATACCAAATGCTATCAAATGCTTTTGAAATATCAAGTGCAATGATCTTACTTTCTCCAAAACGATGTAAAGATTTGTGCCACTGTTCGGTGAGATATACCATCAGTTCACTAGTGAATCTATTGCTACGAAAGCCGTACTTACGGTCATTGAGAAGCTTTCGTTCTTCAAGATATTTCTTATAGTGGAGCCCACTTCAATTGTGTACATTGAAGTCTCCCGCAATAACGACTTCATTGTTATGCTACAGGGAAACAATTCGGGAAATTTGAATGAGACAGTCCACCGAATTCATCATGAGTTGAATTGCATTCAAGGTCTGGAATTGTATAAATAAAACAATAATGGATGATGTTCATGCGGACAGTAAATTAAAGCTACAATGTCCGTATTGAGGAGAAGAAGGCTCTGGCAAGCAACATCATATGTGATAGTGAAAGAGTAGTAGTATTTAGTTATAGATAAGCTAGAGAAATTCAATATTCCTACCAGCCTATGTTTCACTTAGTACCAAAACTGCTGACCTGAATGAGTGTTCATATCAAAGAAATGTTTCCTAAGCCCCAAAAAACATTGAAAAACTAAACACAAAAATCACTTACCATTTCTTAAAACACAAACACACAAAACACAACTCCGACGATCAAAGTTAAATTGTGAAGTAAAGTTAGGTTAAGGTGGCTGCTGACCGGAAAAGGCCAACACACTTAGACAAATATTTGGTCCGTTGTGATATGAAGTAAAGTGAAATTATAAAATATATCGTAACCAAATATAAAATTAGGAAACACACAATCAGCGACTTCAAAAGTCATACTCCAAAAAAGGAACAGTGTCTAATATACGGAGTTCTGTACCCTCTTCAATGTCTTGTAGTTATAAATAAAATTCTCGTTAAGTTGGAAAGATGTGTAGTAAAGGGCGGTTGCTTATGGAGATAATTGGTATTAATAGTGTCAGGAAAGTTCACCCCTGTGTTAAGTGAAATCACAGAAATTGCCTTAAGGAAATTTAGTTACTGGGCCACAAGTTGTGGACTAGCTGTTAATCAAAGCAAAACTGAACTAATGCTATTTACTACAAAATCTAAGATACAGCTCTTTGCTCTTACCCGACTCAATGGCCAAACACTTTTACTTTCTTCCAGTGTAAAATATTTAGGTATTATTCTAGACCCTAACTTGAACAGGAAAACGAATATTGGAGAAAGGGTAAAGAAGACCTTCATAGAATTCTACACCTGTATAGTAAAACCTTTGGTAAAGGGAGGTCTTTAATCAACTGATCCTGACGTATGGTTCGACTGTATAGTGGCCCGCTCTTGCCAATGCATATAACATCGATAAACTGAAGAAGGAATAGAGAACTGCTAGCGTTGGCCCCACAGGGGCTCTAAAATCTTGCCCAACTGATGTCTTAAGCGTTTTTCTGTTCCTTTTACCATTTGATTTACACATTAGGTCTAATATCATGCAGTGCATTAAGTTTAAAGGAATCGAGCTCTTGGATTACCAAGTCTTACGTCCACAGCCATATTAATGAGTTGATTTTGATATAGATCTTTTTGACTCCCACTTACTACTGCTCAGTTAAAATTTTAATACTATGTTCCCATTAAGAAAGGACTGGGATGATGACACACAACTATGTATCTTTACTGATGGCTCAAAGATGGAGGGTGGTATTGGCTCAGGGATTTCTCTGTGACTTTAGATATATCTAGATCGTTTAGGATACCGTAAATAATGTTTTTAAAGCTGAATTATTGGCTATCAGGGAAGCATGCAAGATACTCAAACAAGATCCAAACCAGAACCGGAATATGGCTATTATCACTAACAGTCACGAGGCTCTTAAAGACATTAATTCTAGTACATCATACTCCAAATTGGTCCGGCGATTCCGATATGAGCTTGCTAACTTGAATATTAACCACAATGTCACTCTGGTTTGGGTTCCGGGACATTGTGGCATTGATGGAAATGAATGGGCAGGCGAGCTGGCCAGACAAGGATCAGCCCTTCATTACTCACTTCCGGAAAGAGTCAACATTCCGCTCGAAGTAATGAAGGCAAAATTCTCTCAATTTATCTTAGCGAATCAAACCGTAAGTGAAACAGTTTAACTAACTAACTGCCCACCTATAATAAATCCCGAACACTTGATCTGATATGCAGGCCCAGGCAAGACATTAGACCAATAGGAGCGCATTCAGCGAAGCTAGGCATTCCTCACAACACGTGCTGTCATAACTGTGAGGACCAGCGGGAAGAGAAAACCAAAACAGTTTCCTCTGCAAATGCCCTGCTCTGGCCAAATTTAGAGCACAATCGTTAGGAAGAGCATTTTTTGACAAAATTGACGAACTTTCGAAAATGAAGACCAAATTTTTCTCAACATGACGAAATGGCGCTAGGACGAACTTCACTTACTTATGTGCCTTGCCCTCCATTTGACTCCTTAGATTCCGAGCTAGCAGACTGAGGGCATATCTATCACTCAATCGCATTGGTTACTTTGTCGGTACCCGCCAACAAGCTGCCTAGCTTGGCATAGTGTAGATCGTTTCGGATGAGTGTGGTGGTCCGGCTGAGTGAGGGATCCAATTTCCTATTTTTGAACTTAACCCAAACTGGATGACTCCGTGAGAATATCTACAATTTCACATATCAATTCCATCCACAGGTTTATACGATTTATGGTATCAAAATAGCGCACTTCAGCGCTAACTGGGCCACAGGGCTAGACTGCCGGTGATCGCCATTTCTACCAAATAATATTCGGAGATTAAAAAGAACCAATAAGTCTCATGAACTAAGGGTATAAAAGTTATTACAACTTTAAACTTCCCATAATGATATTTTAAATTTTAAAAAATATTAAATATTACCAAGTGTCTTTGGAAAACTTTCTCTTTTCTAAAGCATATACATATACACTTTTGGTACAAAATTAAATATTGGTTGTTTGAAATGGCGTCGTGTTTTCAAATAATCTGCTTAGGTTGGAGAAAACCTATACCAAAATACAATACGACCATTAAACAAAATCAGGTCGTAAGCCTTCTTCTACAAACGAGTTCAATATATTGGCCATGAATATATAAGTTATGCATTGCATTAACACTAGACAAAGGAAAACAATCTAAATTTATTTAAAAAAAAAATTATCCAAAAATTTGATGAAATCAAGTTTGAATATTCAAATATTCCAATCTAGTTTGGCAACTCTATCAACGATCAATCAGTTTATTTTTAACATTCGGTTAAAACAGTCATTCAACTTAAAACAATTTCAGGGCCTCTGACATATTTATAAAAAAAAAAACAAACTCATAAGAGATTTGTCACTGATCTTGTACCACTTTTCTGGGTTATTTCCCCATTCCGGCTGCACTGGAGGAACTGTGCACACTTCTTCCACTCAGTTTCATGGCCATGGTGAAGTAGTTCCTCAAGAGGTAATTCAGACCCCGGAAGAATGGCATAGCGTGTCTTCCATCATGTTCACTCTCTCTCTCTCTTACTCTTTGAGCAATTTAATTCATTAGTAAACGCAACATTTCTCCTCATTACCACCATCATCATCCATTCGTTTATATTTCCAAGAAAATGCACATAAAACAACTTGCACAAATATCTTGTAACAGCAGGGGTTCCATAATTTAACGATCTGACGATTAATTGTTAACTTTTAAAAAAATCTACGACTATCGACATTTTCGGATTAATATCTTAACGAAATCGCGGTTATTATGTTGGCGAATGTGGATACCTACCAAGATAGTTTTTTTTCTTAATAATATTCAAAAATGTATTTTAAAAAGATTATGAAATTTAAGTCGGTTAAGGTCGAGCATTTTAATGAACTCGTTGACGCTAAGATAGCCCGCTTGAGTTTTTTATCGATGTTTTGTGATTCCATTCACAATCACAACACCAAAGTGATGTGATTTTAGAGTGTGAATTAATTTTCTATGGAAATTCAATGAACATAATGTGTGATTTGGCTCTCTGGCACAAAATACACTACTGGCCATGTGAATAGAATCAACTTTTTTTTTAAACTAATAAAAAAGTCAGGTTGCTAAATGAGGAGCAAGAATGTGAATTAAATAATTGTTACCAATTAAATGACGTGGATGGATAGGTAAAAAAATATGTTAAGAACCAGCCGGAGTTTGAAGCAGTTATTTTTGTTGAACCTATAATTATTCTAAAAAATTATATTTTATGGTAATTGGTAATTATGAAAAAAAAATTTTCGGTATAAGCAACATTTTGAGGCAACTACTGTAATCCAAATATTAAGCCATTCAATAAATGCATTAATTATTAAATTTGTATTGATTCTCCATCGATTGTGAACGCAGAACAAGAAGTAATTATTGTGAATTGTAAAATGCAAATTGCCCGGTAAAAATTTTGTTTTAGAAATTTTATTTGGAATATAATGTAGTACATTACCTTGTTCTTGTTGTTAAAAGTTGTAACTTGGCTAGACTTTGAAGATGTTTCGATATGCATCAATAAAATAATTATATTGCTAATTAAAAGGTTAAAATTATTAAGAAATACATTTTTTTCTTTCATTTGCTTAAATATTTTTTTTTTGAAATTTTTTTAGAGCACCACATTGAAATGAAAACATAATCAATCAATAAGTCAAGGAAATATTTGAAGGCATTTTTTTTAACTACCGGTTTAATAATTTTTTG
Source organism: Chrysotoxum bicinctum (assembly GCA_911387755.1). Lineage (NCBI taxonomy): Eukaryota > Metazoa > Arthropoda > Insecta > Diptera > Syrphidae > Chrysotoxum > Chrysotoxum bicinctum. The sequence goes on from OU426989.1 coordinate 17,927,113, forward strand.
ACAAAAACATAAAATGCTGTAATATTTGAATTGCTTTGAGAATAACGTGAATTTAAGAAATTTAATCAAAATTGTTTTTTTTTGTTAAAAAACAGTTTTCTCCGATAAGTGTTTCCCAACTTTGCCTGGTGATCGTGGCCATATTGCTGAAGCAATTTGACATCTGCCAAATTGACTGTCATTTATTTATTCTACTCTGCCAAATCAATATAGACTTTAACAACATGCACAAATGATAAAATTGTTTTCGAAAGTGGGTTTTCTGTTCGAGAAATATTTCGAATTCTTCGCTGTCGTTATCGCTGGTGCCCTTGAGAATTCAAGATGAAGGAGAATCCGAGGCAGTGTATTCTCCACCGATCGCAAGAACTGGCACTTTCGCTGACTTCAATTTGGAGAATTTTGCGGCACGACTTAACTCACCCGGAAGCCCAGAGTTAATGACTGCAGACAATGATGTGTGTTGACCCCAATTTCGTTCAAAAAATTATTTTTAGCGACGGGCCTCATTTCTGGATGAATGGGTAAGCTAAACTGTCGAATTTGGACAGATCGCAATTTACCCGAGATCCACCAAAATCCTAATTTTGTGCTGGTGGCATCACTTCTTCTTTAAAAACGAAATCTTCCAGGCCATCATCGTCAACGAGGAGCAATATTGGTCGACGATGACCAATTTCTCTTGTCCCGAATTGGATGATATGGAATGGACACCGATGTTATGTGGTTTCAATAGCATGGCCATTTCCGAACATGGTTATTGCATGGTATATTACGGAGGTTTCACACCGTTGAGCTTTTTATTTTGGGTTGTCCTTAAGTCGGAGGTCTATGCTAATAAATCACAAACCACCACAGACCTAAAAGCCGATATAGTATGTATCATTCAAATGCGCCAGAATTATGTAAATTTGGACGTTTCAGATTCGAGCCACCCAGCGAACCCTCGACGGAAATTTGAATGATATTATATGTATTTCTTACATAAGAGCATGGGTCTTTCAAATAAATTAAAGAAAAAATTGATGATATCCCACTCAGGGTTTGTTTTATTTAAATTTAAGGAAAGGATACTTAATGGAAAACCCTTTTAGATAGTTTTAAAAAAAATATCTTTTTTATAATAATAATTTTGTCAGCCGTGACTGTGATCAATAATTGTATAAATTAAATTGTCAATTGATTTTGGAGATCAGACGAATACAATTCCTCTGTTATTTTTTAAAAAAATATTTTTCAAAAACAGAATGTTTTTGGGACATTGTTTTTTATTTATTTATTTGAATCAAGCTAATTAATATCTAGCGTACAAAAAATATTACTTAGAATTAAGAATTTATAAATTAAACAATATTATAGAATATTTTTTTAAAACTATTATTTGAGACATCACAAAAATTTATTAATAAATTATGATTGACGTTATACAAATTAAACATTGTATTCAATGGTGAATTTTGCTCATAGTTGGTACGATAGTGTTTTATGTAAATTGGGTCACGAAAACCTCTTAGAATTCGATTTGGAACATTAAAATTAACACGACACAGGTTTAAAGCATCGATATTTCCATCAATAAGATTAACAATAAAAACAAAACATAAATAAGAACGTCTGCGTTCCAGACTGGGTAAATCTATGAGTTTTAAATGGCTGCTATATGAAAAAAGATTCAATGGATTCTGCCAGCCTAAGCCTCTAAGAGCAAATTTTAGGAATCTTTTTTGAATTTGTTCAATTCTTATTTTGTGACAACTGTAGTAGGGGGTCCATACCTGGCAAGCATACTCTATAATGGGTCTGACAAATGTGGTAAATAGTTGTTTGATAACATAAGGATCAGAAAACTGACGTGATTCCCTTTTAATCCAACCTAATATTGAATTGGCTTTATTACATGCCATATTGATATGCTGTGTGAATTCGAGTTTCTTATCGAACAATACACCAAGGATAGATACATCATTTACATTTGATAGATTGACGCCATTGAAACTATAGTCAAAAGATAAAATTTAATTAGTATTGATTTTGTTTTTAACTAACAATCATATTAAAAAACTAAGTTTTCCTAAACTACAATTTAAAAGTTTTCAACGGATACGAAAGGTTACAAATGTATATATATTTTACAGAGGCTGATAATATATGTAAGTCTTTTCTGATGCTTTTAAATAATTTCTTAAGAAAAAAATATTTATGTATTTGTTATTAAATAATAATCGATTTCAATTAAATATTTGTTAAAATGTATCATAAATTTATTAACTTCAAACAAGAAGCCATTGATCTTCCATCATTGTTCATTAAATATGGGAAAGAATCACTAATACAGGGTTAAATTATTCCGAGTCTGACCATATCTATGTAACTTTTAGTGTTCCACAGGGCAGCCATCTCGGTGCATTTTTATTCACCCTTACCATAAATCTTGTTGATTGCTATTTCTTCTTCCTACGAATGTTCTTTTCTTGTTGTTGATTTTGAAATTGTGAATATAATAAAAACTTCTAATGATTCTTCTCTACTTCAACCAGACATGAATTCTTTACTAATTCACCAAATAATTCTTTACTAATTTGCCAAATAATTATATTATTATGTATATGTCGTTAGTAAAAAAAAGAATAATAAATAAAATTAAAACCAAATGGGAACTTCCAAAATTAGTGAACCTACTCAAATAATCTAGAGTGTATACATAAGTGTAGCTTCAAAGTTCGAATTGCCATTAAACATACACTCTCTTTTGAGGTACACTGCAATTAAATAAGATTATTCGTGCGATTTTAATTATTGTCAACTTGCTGCTGATGTCATGATTTTCCCTTCATGCAATGAAATGATTAAGTAGCTTTATTTAAAAAACAAGTGCTATTTAATTGATCTCCACTCTTGTGAGCTAAGATGGCAGTTTTAATTGTATTTTCTGTAAAGTAATATTGCTTCTCTTTTGGTGATATAATTTGCTTAATATTTAATCTGCAAACGTAAGCAAATTGATGTAAATTTATTTTGCAAACTTTTTACGACAGTGAACGACTTCGAATTTTATTTAATGTTTATTTTCGTCACTTTTGAGAAGTTCAAGATAATTATTTTTAAGAATTCGACAAACAAAGTGAGAAGTGGTGGTGTATGACAGATGAATGATAGCAAATGATTTGTGTCGACATTGATGAGGGTGGTTTTTAATACTTTTGGGATTACCTACTAAAAGTATACTCAGCAAGGCCAATACTCGTACCTTGGTTGATCAATGATCTTGTCAGGTATAATAGACTTAATGATTTACTCAATGAGTGACTGAATGTTTTGTTAAACAATTTTTAAAAGAAATATATATTGGTTTACAAACCTTTGTATATTTGATAAATGTTTTCTTGGAAAAAGCACGAATGTGCGAAAGGTATAGTTAAGATAATTTCGATCATGTTTGGATCATTAAAACTCCCCATTTGACTTATGGACTTTGATTTAAAGCAAATTCTCATTTTTTGACATGATGTACGTGTACCTAATATTAAATTTGGCGAAATCAATCAAAACGATTTATGACGTGTGATCTTATCCGTCAGACGACCTTGTTTTTAATGTCTGAACTCTTCCTAAATGCATTAGCTTTATAAACTTGTTTAATTGTTTCATTCAAAAAAATGTAACTGATAAATCTTTCTTTGGTAACAGTAACGCTTGACAAATTATACCTAGGCACTAAAAAAAAAGCAAAACTTTAAAAGTTAAGTAATGTCTATGAAACACATTCCAAATTTTGTTTTACCAAGATTGATAGTTTCTTAAATGTTTAAACACGTCTACAAGCAATAAACCAAAAGTCACCTTCTATAACAAACCAACTGTGGCCTTTTCACTAAATGTTGTGCTGAATGTATATTAACTGATTATGTACTACGCTAGCTGTCTGGGTGGTTCGACTTGGACATTTGTCGTTTGTCTGTGCTTTTTGAATTGGGGCCCTCTTAGATTTCACGTCTTAATTATTTGTTCAGTTACGTAATGTCTAAGAAACCGAACGTAAATGGAATCGAAACAATTCAAGCAAAATTAATTAATTTTCTTTTGCCAAAGGATGTGCGTATAAGTGTCGGTGCCATTGTGAATTATAAGATATTTCATGATTTTTATAATTGATATCCGATTATTTTGATAATTTTCTTGAGAATTGTCAAGTATGTGCTTTTTCTTTTCAAGTGAGTTATTAAACTTTTAATGACAGATGTCAAAAGAAAATCAAACAAATGACGTTAGAATAAAATTCGCTGAATCATCGAAAAAATGTTGAAATATTTTAAAATTATTTCATTATAAATTTTAAATTATGTATATATAAATGTAGTTTTACGAATACAAAATTAAGTGATTTGAAATTGGATTGATGTTTTCGTCTTTCTTAGCTTTAAGACTAACTTTTAGATTAAAATATTTCAATATCTCGGAAATATTTTTTAATTTTGATTTTTATGATACTTTTTTGATGTAATATTATTTTTATAACTATGTATGTACTTGCATATAAATAACTTTTACGACTGTTTAATTTTCATTCTTTAAAACTTAACTTTTCTTATGAGCGTGAGCAAATGAAATCAAAATGGCTGCCACTTCCAGCCAAAAAACATCAAAATATAAAAAGAAATTCTTTAGGCATTCTTCAGCAGTTAGAAGAGTCGCGTTTTATAGCACTTTAGACATTTTTTCTGAACTGAAAGAAAAAACTTAAAATGGAATATGTTGCAGGTTGCACATTTAATAGGGTGCGTTCCATGTTGTTAAAATTTGTTTTTGTTTGATGATCAGTTTGGATGTGCTGCATACTCACAAAATATTAATAGACATTTCGAACAGATAAATAAAATAAATTTGGTAGCGTTACATATTGGAAAAAATTATGGACTCTCAATGATTCCTGGTGGTGTATTTTCGACAGAAATATTTGGTTGCTGCAATTTTTCATGACAAGAGATACCTAGTATTGGAGGGGTTTTCAGTTCATCGCAAATAGCAAAATCTCTGCATCTGATGGATAATTGTGAAAAAACTATCGACATAAAAGTGTGGAGTTGCCCTATGGAAAAGGCGATATCCACGCACAAAATGGGTTATGACTACTTTATTATTGGATAGTGTTAAGCAACAGGAGGAAACTTTGAGCATTCAATTCTAAGTGGTTTTTGATTCTTCAGTGAAAAATAGTACCGAGATAAGTATTTAATTAACTTGTCATACACGATACACCGCCATTGATAAGCTGAAGGACCTTTTTTAAATCTGAGAGTATTGACAGTCTGCGAAACAGGATAAGAAATTTCAGAATAGGGATTGTTGATGAACAAAAGGAAGAAATTCGGAGGCAAAAAGTAGCTGTGGACCACATTAGCATTTATTTTGTAAATTTCAAACTTGAAAGCGTCTAATACGTACAACTTCTATTATTCTTACCCAGCGAAGAAGAAATCAATCAATACCAAATTAACTTATTTTCGACAAGCTATCTTGATTCGAACTAAATCAAATGATTTCGAAAAATCAAGTGCTAAAATCTTGCCCAAAATACTTTATATAAGAATTTGTTCTAGAAACAGTCGTTCTTCAAGATATTTCTTCTGCTGATAAATTGTAAGTCTTTCATGACCTCGAAATAATGAATAATTTTTGAGGTATAAGTGCACTGCTACATTTAGAACTTTTGTCATATCATACTACAGCTCTTCCTCCAGACTTGCTTCTTTGAGACACTTAAGTATATGGAGCTCTCATCTTATCTCATCTATCTAAATATTTCTGTAGCTCTGGCCACCAGGCCTAGAACACTAAAATGTCTTCTCAGTATGCAGAGACCATTGAGGAAACACGTAATTATTCTGAGGTTGCTCCTGCTTAACCCGACAAGGGATGTATACCATTCTTGGTTGTAGCTCCCAAGAAGCATTTTGGCCTGCCTCAGTTTTTTTTAGTTCTGTCCATATTATTGATCTTATGGCTTCCTCTTCCGTTTTGACTTTAGTTTAAATCTCCCGTTAAGGGGTTCGCTATTAGTTTAGCTAAAGAGTCTAACTCTTAATTTCCAATGACACCTACTAGTCCCGATAGTCTGCTTCCCATACGAGCTTAGAACTAATGGAAAATAAGTTTTAGGCTTTTTTTCAAGATTTCGTTCGGCATATTTTCCTATGGCATTTAGTTCCGCTAAGGAAATTCTTTAGGACTGCCCCTGCCCCATCGATAAAAAAAAGTTTGGTCCTGGGTCAAAATTACCGCACCTGTCCTTTGAGACGTTCTCGATCCATCAGTATACCACTTGATGGCATTTGTATTGAAAGAATAGTTCACTGTTTCGCTTACCCACTCTTTCTTGGCACTTAACTCCTGAAGTTTTTCTCGAAGAAATACTTTATAATGTAGCTTTCTCTTGGAATGTCTAGCTCACTCCATATTGAAGACTTTTATATAGAATCCCTTTCTCTAGTTCCTGTACATTTATGTCTCCAAGTACCTTTTCTGGCGAATCTTAGAATAACTCTTTTAGCTGAACTTTCTATTACCACATGTAGTTACGTTAGGTAAGGTGAAGGATATCCGCAATTGCTGCTTTCGGGAAATTCTCATTGCTCAAGGAATGCACAAACATACGAGCCTTTGAACTTTTTCTAGTGATTTTCGAGTATAATAATGGTTATTTTGTGACACGCAACTAGGTCTTACCATCATGGTGAACATCATCCTTGAGAGTTTTTGTTTGCAGCTCCATGATTTGCCTGCAAGTCTCATATCATTACATCTTTAGTTGTGACTTTACCGGCAGATATTTCGACGTATTTATTTAAGGGGAATAAACGCATCTAGCATTATTCCTAGATATTTTACCTCCTTCTGGGTGGGAATTACTTCATCAGCTAATCTAATAGGTTTCACGTGTGACAGAAGTCGTTTCTTGATAAATGGTATGATCTTTGTAGAGTTGATATATAATCCTACTGAAAGACACAATTTCCTAGTGAATTTTTAGGCCTCTTGAAAGGAGAGGACGCAAGTGGAATTGAAAGACGAGAAAACAAGATTCCCGATTCACTGAAATACTATCTAACCATAAAATCTGATAACATTTATTGAAGTTATAAAATCGATTTTCTATGAAGCCACCCACTCAACAAAAATAATAAAACATCTCTTTTAATAAATCTATTGGAACCTTTTCATTTATTATCTACATTCTACATACATTGTATCTTCTTTTTTTAAAGTTCAACTGCAAATATTTTAACGTTAGCTACCAGCCCTCTTTTATTTTTTAATTTTATTTTACCATAAAATGCAATATCCATTAAATTTATTTTATTTAAACTAATCACCAACACGCAACATACAAAATTTATCCAATTTGTCTACCACAGACGGGTGTGAAGGAATGCGCACATTCGATTCGATTTTTAATTAGATACTGGTAGATATTTCGTAAATTAAATAAAACCTTCACCTGTTTAATTGTTATAATTGCTATAAAGCGAGAGATACATATATTCAAAATTCATCCTTAGCTTATACTTTGATAGAAATAAAAAAAAAAGGTTTAAAAGCGATCGACTTTTTAAAACCGGTAATCTAAGCTCAACTCAACCTTAACCCTATTTTTGTTTACCTCAATCAATCAGTAGTCTAAATACTGAGAATAATTGGATCGATCAAAATCAGATCAGTAAGCAACTGAAATTCAATCTTAAGGACAATTCTCTCACATTAGATTGGTATTAGTTTTTTCCACAAAGCTTCCTTAAAAGGCTACAAAGTGTTAGTGGCACATTAAGATCTTTGTAAGGCAGATACATTTAAAACCTGAACGAAAAGTACGATTAAGATAACTTGTTTGGAAATACTTGGCATAAACTATGTAAGCAGATACTCTTACTTAAATGTATATCTGTACGAAATTCGTAATTAAATCTTTACGCACATTACCGTTAAATCAACGATGGTAGGTATATGCGAGAGATAGGTATACTATACATATGCCAATTTATTTTGTCTGAGCTCTTGAGAGGCCCAGGGATGGATCATGAAATACGGAAATATGCAACACGTCTCAGTTTCTAGGTAAAAGTGTATTCAAAAAATATGATAAGCTTTGAAAAATTTTCTATACATATGTATGTATGTATGTATATTTAGCTAAAAAATGTTTTCGAAAGGTATTTGATGCATTGAATTCTCATTGATTTCAAAATTTTTCCATCATTATAAAGGATTTTCCAATAGGAATTTTCAAACTTTGACAAGTGATAGCGGCTATATTGTTGAAGCTACATCTGTCAAATTGGTTGTACCAGCGTTCAATAACATGAAAGTAATTAGATTGTTGTATCAAAGTGGGTTTTGTGTTCAAGCGCACTTCTGTCGAAAAATCATATTCAGTGACGAAGTCCATTTCTGAATGATATCGAAAAACCGAATTTTTTGCTATATTTTAAGCATTCTTCTAAAATGGATAAAACTGTTTGACACATTTTAAATAGATTTTTAAGGGGAAGATTACTTCTGAATGTTTGGTTGCAGGCGAACAATTTTAGGAATGGAGTTCAATTTGATATTAGAGTTGGCGAATGAATTTATTTATCAAAAATTCATCGCTTTAAGAAGAATAATTAGTCATTTATTGACAGTTATTTGCGACAATTTTTGAAGTGAATCTAAAATAAATATATGATTATAGAGCATTAAGGGAACGAAAAAAACCTCCGAGTCACTTTATTTTGCTAACTTAGAGCCTGTTAAGGAATATTATGAATGAACATCACCTGGATGACTTGAATCAAACGTCAAAATTAAGTGAATGCTAATGAACTAATGAAAATTTAAAAACGAAATATTCGAATATTTGGTTATTGATGGAAGGGTACTTACAAAATATATCCGCTCTAAAACTAGATATATGTCAAATATAAACCATTTGTTAGAAATTGTATTATGTATAAAATTAAATATGTAATGGCAAAGTCAATATCATTGCTCGTTCTCAAGATATTCTAGTCGAAAAACAAATATTACCACTTTTTAGTAGATTTTTTTTTATATTTTTGTTAAAACTGTCAATTCAATACTTGTCAAAATTTAACCATATGTTAATAATTGTATTATGTCGATACTTTCCCGTAAGAATGTACGAGTACTAAGCGGCACTTTTTTCGAAAATGACTTTTTGATGAGGAAATATAATATATGTTAAGGGCCACGTTTTGGCCTGAGTTTCGCCAACGAACTTTCTTCGTTTTTGTCGTTTCCTGAACAATTTTAGAAATGTCGCTTAGTATACATTCTTACGGGAAGGTATCGATGTATAAAACAACATACTTTAGAAGGCACTGTCGGTGTTTATTCCCAAGAAATTCGACTTGAAATACAATTTTAGCTAGTTTTCACTAGAATTTTTAATAGTTTTTTTATTTAAAAAAAAAACTATTAATTCAATATTTGTCAACATTTTACCAATTGTCCAAAATTATACTATGTATAAAATAAACTAAATTAGAAGTCAATATCACTACTAGTTCTCGAGAAATTTGAGTCGAAAAACAATTTTTACCAATTTTCAATAGAATTTTATATAGTTTTTTATTTTTTGTAAAAAAACTGTAAACTGATTTTTTTTGAAATTTTCACCAGTTGTCAAACACATTATTTTTCGTAAAATAAAATTATTTTGAGTTTCAAATTGTTTTCCGTTCTTAGAATATCTGGGTTATGAAATTTTTTTTTTTCAGTTTTTTTTTAATTAAAAAAATAACGGTATGTTCATTTTTTTTCAAATTCATACCACATCTGTATGACCTTATAATGAGTACATTAAATTTTATTTGAAATCAATAGCATTATTTTTTCGTGAGATATTTGAAACTAACCAAAATTTTTACTTTTTTTTTAAACCGTTATAGTGAAAAAACAACTCACTGAATTTTAATAAACGCCCTTTCAGCCTCTTTCGAAGTTATTATCTATTAAACAAAACTTATTTGAAGTCGATATCTTTAATTGTTGTTGAGATATCGACGACGAAAAATGGTACGAGAACGTACGGACGTACGAACGTACGGACGTACGAACGTACGAACGTACGTACACACACACACACAGACAGCTCTCTAAAAATGATTGATATAGCCTCTAGGGACCTTGAAACGTCGAGAAATGTCAAAAATTCCAATTTGACAAATCGAACCGATTACAATAACTCCCTATGGGAAGTTAAAAATAAACCTATACTGAAAATTGAAGCTATAAGTTTTTGAATTGTTTCATAGGGTATATTGTTTCAACAATCTTGTAATATATTCCACAAATTAGATTTCTATCAAGCTTCCTATAATAAATAACACTTAAGGACTTGTCTTCCCTCTTTTTGAGGTTATCCTGGCAAAGTCAAGACATATGTTTAGGGTAATTTTCTATTATGCTTTTTGGCCCACTCTAATCGTTTCACCATATTTCGTGGTTGTAGAAGTGGGTTTCGAATAGCAACTCGTCGAAATAGTCCAGGATCTCTGAGCATCCGTTTGACCGTTGTCTAGGACAGCAGCTACGTCCTCGTGTTGAGTTGTAGATCTAGGCGGTCTTGCCCATCCTCCATCCTTATATCCTCAATAAGACCGGTTTTCTTCGATTTCTCCAACTGCGAAGTTACTTCCTGCCGCAAATTGCCTTCTTTAATAAGAGTGATGATTAAGAGAGAGAGAAAGATAATGGCGGCCATGTTGTTTTAGTGATATCTGTCAAATCTGTTTTTCTAATATTCAGTTATTGATATCATCATGGCAAGTAACACGATTGAAAAATGAGTGTTCGTTAGTGCAACCATTAGACACGTTGCCCACATTTCACGGTGGACGTGGTGGCCCTTCACAGTCGACTCTTTAACGTTTGGTAGCCAAGTTTGAGACGACCGGTACGGTTATCAATTAGCCAAGATTCCTACGTCAAAACGTCAAAGGAACGCAAGGTCGATCGATAACATCGCGCCAGTCCATAAAGTTTACGGCAGAAGCCAAATTATTCGATTCCTCACCATGCAAAAATTAACTCGTACAAGATCCAACTGATCCCGGAGCTCAAAATGCATGACCATACAGTGCCATTTGATCGGTTTGGATGAGGATCCCAATTTTGGGCGAACAAAAATCCTTAGCAACAAGTCGCATTTTTTAATGAATGGCAGTGTTCAGAAGAAAAATTGCAATATATGGGGCGACACCAACCCACAGAGGTGATAATGCATCCTCGAAAAGCTACCGTTTGATGTGGATTTAAGGCCGAGTGGTGTCATTGGTCATTACTTTTTTCACGGTCAATGGCGATTGCTGCAGAACAATGTTAACCAATTTATTATGGTTCAAATTGAACTCAATGAGCTGGAACAACATGTTTTCCAACAGGAAATCGCTAAGTGCCACACAGCGGACACAACGATTGACATTTGAGGGTGTGGCTATCTGTCGTAAAGGTGACGTGAATTGGCCAACAAGGTCATGCGATTTGACCCCGCTAGACTTTTCCTTGTAGGAGTTCCTGAAGATATAGATCTATGCGAATAAAACACAATCGAAATTCAGTCGGTTCTATGCCGAAGAGTTATCTCCACTCGATTTAGTGCCACCGTAAGATGCCAAAGGGCATTTGAATGATATTTCATACATAATGGCATAAATCGGCCTTTCAAATAAAAAATAGGTTAATACCTTACACATATGTAGCTTGTTTTATTCTAGTTCAACATCTAGCCTTCTGAGTTAAAAAGCCGCACATTTTCATTCATATCTTTTTGACATTCATAAATGTCAAAGTAGAATAGACATTTATCGCCATTTGCAAAAATTACAGTAACTTCCTATAAAGTGACAGCTTTTGCTCCACTTTGTATTATTAACCATATGCCAAATGTCTTCAGTGCTTGGCCATGGCCACTCTATAACATTGGACCGCAAAAACAAGTTCGCCTGATCTACGAGTCATTCATTATTTTTTTTTAACTCATGTTTTTTGATTTTTATAAAATTTCTTATCACATATGTACATATGTATAGCGCCCTAGATATTATATGGTCGTTAAAATGTCAAATCCGCTGTTGTTCATGCAAAGCTAATGGCTTCGTGTTTTATTTTCGATATTTTATGTCAGACTTTCACTTGTGGCCGGTGGCGCGGCGTGTTGCTATGTTTATAAAACAGCAAAAAAAAAAAACAGCCAATTGCGCAATTTTGTAACGAGTGCTGCTGCCGTCTGGTGTGGTGGTGAAAAAATGCAGCATGGAAGCCATTTTTCAGGGGTATGTCCACAAAACAACATGGCATAGGGATGTGTGTCTTTTCGTCCATTTTGTTAGTTGTAGGTAAGTGCATCCGGTTTGTATCTTGTCTTTAAACCGACAAATCTACACTGACTCACATCCGAGGAAAAATTAATACTGACACAAACTAAATTGGTAAATTTTCTGAAGTTTTTTCTTTTTAAATTTGAAACCAGTTAGTAAATCGGATATTGGTCTATATATGAAGAAAATTACTAACTGCCTCACCAAAAAATAACATTGCAGCTGACCGTTATGTAAGCGACCAGATCTGTTGGTTACAGTGAATCATTCATAGAAGGCTTTGTGTAATGAGATTTTGTTTTTTATTTGCTGTTGGGGTCTTTCGTTTATTGGTTTGTTGTTTTGGTAAAAGTAGTATGGTTTGGGTGACCTAGAAGGCGATTATAACACGGTTTTGACAAAAGAGTTTAATGTCCGAAAATACCTGTTAAAGTTAAGTTAAACATGATCGACTACACCGATCAACCTAAAGAAGACAGGTTTACTTCATAACATGATGGTGATATATGTGAAAGGAAGACTCAAAGGTCGTGAGACTTTTGAAATCATTGATGAATAAACAAATGTTGATGAAGTTGATAATTATTTTTGATCAAAAACTGTGTATATTCAATAATATTGTAAAAGTACGTAAACAAAGTAAAAGTGAGAAAATGAGTCGGATTAAATAAAAACCTTGAACTTAATCAATTCCTCAGAAATGTAATATAATTTTAATTAAACATCACGCATTCTACTTTAAAGACAAAGGTTGAATCTTTTGATTCGTTTACTTATCTTATAACCCAGTATTTTTACAGAAGATTTTTCTTTTAAACAAATTAACTTGTTTGTTACCTTGGACAATGGAAGAGTTGTAAGGAGGTTATTTTTATGAATTCATTCACTTAAAGTCCTTGATATTTCAAATTTAATTCAGAGCAAAAGGTGGTTGACTGACAAGTTCAACTATGAATCAATGGCGAATTGTTTTTTTATTTTATTGTTATACTGAGCTAAAAGGGCACTTAAAACTGTCTTTGATGTTTTACTGTAGTTAAAATGGTTGGATAATTGTTTTATGTTTTAAGACTTGAACTAACTTTACACGAAACTTTGACATTTTAACATTTAAAAAAAGGTGTGTTTGCTTAGTTTGAGCTGTCAATTGAATTTCCACTGTTTAGGGTGTGTTCAACTGGGATTTATTAAGAAAATAGTTTAAGGTTGGTTTGTGTTTGTGTTTGCTTTGAACTGAACTTTCACTGTCCAATACTACGTTTTCACCAAAGGTAAATTCGGGATTTAAGTGGATTTACCATAAATCTCCTTTAAATCTCGTAGATTTACCATACAAAATGAAGATTTAAAATAAATCTCCTTGAAATCTTCTCGCAATCAGAAGATTTGCAAAACAAACAAACCTTATTTTGTAGAACGCACCTATGTAAACCCACTTTCTTCATTGACAATCAACACAAAATAGAAATATCTGTTTTTTTCCTGTTTACTGTTTTTTTTTTTCTCTTGTCCAAATTGACAATTGAATAACAAGACAGACTGAAAACGTCAAATAAATCTCAGTTTCTTTGGTGAAAACACTTCAAGATTTATTTTAAATCTCTAGCGGATTTACTCTGGGTGAAAATGTAGTATAAAAGGCATGTTCAGTGCCGATTTATGAAGAAAATAGTTTAAGCACTAAAAAAGTGTTTCAAATAAAGAAAAATTTGAAGTCAGATAGTTGAATTTTGACATTATGCTACTAAAAATTGTATGCTAGTGAATTGAATAGTGTTTGAGAATAATGCGATAAAGTGTATTGTCTTTTTATTCTTAAAGTCGGAAAAGTGTTTTCCTGCAGATATTTCATCTCCTTTAAGTAGGTGAGATAAGTTGAATTTATAAGAATTTTTAGTTAAAAACGGATTCATTGAAAAAATTAAAAGAAATATGATAAAATTTTTAGTTTACTGTTGAATGTGGATGCTAAAAAGCTTCAAAAGAAAAAACTAATATTGTTGGGATTTCTGTTGATTTTTATAATTAATTAATTTAACACAAGTATTGCAACAAGACTATTCTTGGTGGAATTGCGCTGAAACTAAACTGAACGTTAAGTTTTCAAAAAAATTCGAAAACACTTTAAGATAAAATATTTTTTTTTAATGAACTGAAAAGTCAAAAAATATATAATTACCTCAAGGATAGTGAGATTTAGCTCATGATTTGCCCAACACTGTTTTGTTTGGTCTACATAGATTTCTATATATATATATATTTTGTAAGTACCTATTATCTAATATTCATTATTCACTTGTAGATATTAGTCCCTCTCCTGGCTATGAAAACATTGTACGGCATATTTACTAAATTTTACAAGTAAAAAAATACTCAACAATAACAACAATCTCCAATGTAAAACAAGAATTTCCAACAGAAGATCGTTGATATAATGAGAACAAGAGTATAACAGACAAAAGGGACCCTTGGTGTGCACCAGTTTTAGTTATATGTATATATTAATAGGAGATTTGGCCATGTCAGTAGCCTAATTGACTTAATTTTACAGCAAAGACTGACATCTAACTTTTATTTAAAAATGTTAACCTTGAATATTTGTCCATTATATATAAAAAACTCAAATTATAAGAGTCTATAGCTGTAATATTATTGATAGATCGATTTTTTTTTGCAAGATTAATTTTTTTTCTAATAATAATAATAATAGTCTTATAGTTATAATATAATAATAAATGATTGTCATTTATAGATCTTGATATTAAAATAAAATCTTATTAGGTGATTTGTGAAATAAAAATGATTTTCTTTCGCTAAAAAGTCACCTTTAAATTAATCAAATCACCTGTAAAATTTAAAGATTTTTAAATAAAAAGGTACCTAAAATGAACCTAAGAAATGTGTGTATTTTAAAAATTAGTTAAGAACAATATTCAACATCAATAGTTTTAACAAATATTAATCAGTTTTTGATTTTTTTTTTAAATCTTAAAACTAATTTTTAAAGTTTTAAAAATCTTTAATTAAAAAAATTAATTTTAATCCGTTGTCCCTATAATGAGAAAGTCAATAATTGTTCAGTGGTAACGTCCTAATTTAAATTGGTTTGATTTCATAATTAGTCGTAAGAATAAACTGTAGCAGAAAAAATGTTATCTCCATTATCATGAAATATTTTTAACTTCCCATAGGGAGTTATTGTAATCGGTCCGATTTGTCAAATTGGAATTTTTGACATTTCTCGACGTTTCAAGGTCCCTAGAGGCTATATCAATCATTTTTAGAGAGATGTCTGTGTGTGTACGTACGTTCGTACGTTCGTACGTTCGTACGTTTGTACGTGCGTACGTTCGTACGTCCGTACGTTCTTGTACCATTTTTCGTCGTCGATATCTCAAGAACGAGTAAAGATATCGGCTTCAAATAAATTTTGTTTAATATATAATAACTTCGAAAGAGGCTGAAAGGGCGTTTATTAAAATTCAGTGAGTAGTTTTTTCACTATAACGGTTTAAAAAAAGAGTAAAAATTTTGGTTAGATTCAAATATCTCACGAAAAAATAATGCTATTCACTTCAAATAAAATTTAATGTACTCATTATAAGATCATACAGATTTGGTATGAATTTGGAAAAAAATGAACATACCGTTATTTTTTAAATAAAAAAAACTGAAAAAAAAATTTCATAACCCAGATATTCTAAGAACGGAAAACAATTTGAAACTCAAAATAATTTTATTTTACGAAAAATAATGTGTTTGACAACTGGTGAAAATTTCAAAAAAATGAGTTTACAGTTTTTTTACAAAAAATTAAAAACTATATAAAATTATATTGAAAATTGGTAAAAATTGTTTTTCGACTCAAATTTCTTGAGAACTAGTAGTGATATTGACTTCTAATTTAGTTTATTTTATACATAGTATAATTTTGTACAATTGGTAAAATGTTGACAAATATTGAATTAATAGTTTTTTTTTTAAATAAAAAAACTATTAAAAATTCTAGTGAAAACTAGCTAAAATTGTATTTCAAGTCGAATTTCTTGGTTATGAACAGCGATTGTGCCTTCTAAAGTATGTTGTTTTATACATCGATACCTTCCCGTAAGAATGTATACTAAGCGACATTTCTAAAATTGTTCAGGAAACGAAAAAAACGAAGAAAGTTCTAGTTGAATCATAGAGTGCTAAGAGACAATTTTGGTTAAACTAAGTGACATCTAACAAAATTTTTTGTTGCTCACGACAATGAGATCTTTATTAATGTCGCTTAGCATAATTTTTTTGGCGGATAATACAAATTTCAGGGGGCAACATTATTTTAATGAGAAAACATGGCAGTTGATAAATTCTTTTTTTTGTACTCTAGTTTCCTTTTCATGCATAATAAGTTGGCGAAAACCAGGCCAAAACGTGGCCCTTAACATATAATATATTTCCTCATCAAAAAGTCATTTTCGAAAAAAGTGTCGCTTAGTACATTCTTACGGGAAGGTATCGACATAATACAATTATTAACATATTGTTAAGTTAATCTTTGGAGCACTAAAAAGAACTGATGCTCTTGCTCTTAATTCAACTTTATTTCTCCTTCAAAAACTAACCTACAAAACAACACTTCATTTTCGTCTTCCACATTTCTACCGTGAAAACATTCAAGCCTCTTTGACATCGCATCATTGGATGCATTCCAGAGGTGCGTTCAGTTAACAATATGGTTTAGTTTTGACAAGTGTCGAATTGACAGTTTTAACAAAAATATACAAAAAATCTACTAAAAAGTGGTAATATTTGTTTTTCGACTAGAATATCTTGAGAACGAGCCATTATTTAATTTTATACATACCTAATACAATTTCTAACAAATGGTTTATATTTGACATATATCTAGTTCCATCAATAACCAAACCATATCTTTTATATTTGAATATTTCGTTTTTAAATTTTTTTCAATTAAAATGTTTGAAACCAAAATAATAAAGTAATTTCTATAATATAATACACAATTTTATAATTTTATTATCAACTTAGTTTTTAGAAGAATGTATGTACTGTACATACGTATATGAATAAGGTTGTTCAGTTGTACCCAAGTCCCACATATTCAAATTCCATTAATAGCTATGGTAAAATTGAAGAAAACGTCACAATATGTTTTTATCTTTTTGTCCATGAAAAAGATGTAAAATTCTACTCAAGGTTTTCTTACCACAATGGGAAGTTATCAGTGTGGGTCGCACCCAGCCTCTTTTTATTTACACTTTAACTACTAAACGAATTGTCTTAGCAATATAAATAAAATGCACGACTGGATCTCATGAAATTATTCTTATGTAAAAGTACTTTGGAATTTAAAAATTTAAAAATAAGCATAAAATTTCCGTCCGATTTCTAGAAAAGTATGAATTTTTCTACCATAGTTTAAAACCATTTTCTTATTAAATACATTTTTTTATATAATTTTATTTAATTTTAAGTATTTAGTAATATAGATTAAGGGAAATATTTAAAAAATAATCGTTTACACGTTTTGAAGGAAAATCCAAAAAATATCTTTTTTGAAGAATAAAAAAAAAAGACAGTTCCCCGAAAGCTACCGCTAATAATGTTTTTTTCCAACATTTTTTTTGAGCTAAATGTAGTCTATTTCCATAAAAGTACGCTTATTTTTTTTAAACAGAATCTTTAGAGCCGTTTTCGAGATAGATAAGATTTTGCATAACGCCTGTATGGCAGGTGCCCTTAGCTTTGAAGCTAACAAAAAACTTTCAATTTATCCTCTAAGGAATGACCGAAGACCCTTAAATACCGAGTTTGAAGAAAAAAGCTCCAGCGGCCTTGGCTGTAATATGTTTTTTATATTTTCCCTAAAATTTTTATAAAATTTTTTATAAAATTTGATATTCAAATTGTTGGCATTTAATGATATACGTTTAAGGACAAAATTTCAAAATTTAATCGCGTACCCGTATTTAAGATATTGAATTTTCAAAACAAATTTTGAATAATTTTTTTAAAAATCCAAAACTATTTTTTTTAATCTTTTATAAACAATTTTTTTCCAAATACAAAGGAGCCCGTGTATTAAAAACTTTTGGTTAAAATATTAAGAGCCGTTAATGAGAAAGTCGAAAATCAAAAATACAAAAATACGGGTACCGTTAATAACATTTTTTCCCATTTTTTTACCAAAATGTATTCCGTGCCTATTAGAGCACGCTTAATTTTTTTTTATCAAAATCGTAAGAGCCGTTTTCGTGATAAATAAGAGTTTGCATAACGGTTGTATGGCAGGTACCGTAAGTTATGAAGCTATAAAAAACATACAGACAGAATTGCCGGATTTTTTCGTGTTCTCTATAATCGTTATGTCAACTTTGATAAAAAATCTCGGGTTATCGCCAGCAAAAATGAATTCCATGCATATGAACATTTTTCTCTTATAACATTCATATGTTCCTATATACATACATACTCGTATATTCATAGTATCTACATAGTATATACATAAGTCTACAAATCTTTCAAAATTTTAGGAGTTTTTTTTTGAAAATACTTTTCGTTTTATAGCGTTCATTTGAGTATACATATCTCGAAGAGTGTTCTCGCATGTTGAGATATAATGCAATTGAATCCTTTTTTGTTGGTTTCTAAAGAAAAATCTGACTAGATATATTTGAGAAAACTACAAATTCTTCACAAACAGTTCCTAAAAATGTTTGACGTTTAATATCACCAAAAGGAAAAGAAGACAGCAAGTGACTGTAGAGTTCGGAAAATGGTAAGGAAGTCCAGAAATCGATAATATAGTTCCTTCGACGAATTCACCATATGAACCCAGTCATCTTCCAAGGAAATAAATATTGTGAATTCATTGATCGACATATATATTTTTAGATATTTTTACTTTCACAATTGTGCGATTTACTTCATTTTTGAAAATGTAAAATTAGCAAAAAAGTATTGGGATCGTTCTTGTTGAATTTGTTTAACGGTTTTTTGGTTGATAACTGTTATAAATTGTCAATGTTAGAAATGAAATTGAATGTTATGCGCGAAACAGATTAAACCAGCAACAGCACCAGCATCGTCAACAGCAAACAGCACGCTGACCAGCAAACATTTCTCAAACACATTGCCACCAGCAACATCATTTCATCTGTTTGACATTTCATATCGAAAAAAAGTTTTTCATTGTGGTGCCACTGAATATTGCAGTGGAAAAGTTGACAACACTGCACCAGCAACAGCAAATTTAGGACTTTGGCTTAACGACGCTGTAGGCGTTGCTATGTTATGTGTGTTGAACAATTGAAATACATTGGCTCTAAATTAATGGCGGCCGCTGTTGCTGTTGACGGTGCTGTTGCTGGTTCAATCTGTTCTACACTTTATTCTACCTAAACAACTCTGTAATATGTGATACCCTAAATATTTCCACTATGGTAACATCAGTTTTTAAGTTCAAGAACACGCTAGTTGGTTTCTGAAGTAAAATTTCAAATAATTTAAGATCTCAATAGATTTGGTAAGCTAACTTTATGATATTTTATTTTGTGTTCAAAAAGCCATGAAGCGAAGCTTGTGGATAAGAATGCCAGAACTTTTGAGCAAACTCACATCACCCTGGAACATAGCTCGATGTCTAAAAAACTAAGGGCAAGAGTCAATCTACGACCACTTTGAATTATTATGGTGAGTAAACTAGAAGGATTATTACAAAATTTGAACCACAATTTTGGAGAATAGATTTTGAATTTTTAGATTTGAGTTATAACATTGTGAAAAATTCAGAATACAGAATAATGTATTTTAATATAGACTTTTAGAATCTAGATAAAATGAGCATAATAATGACTCATGAGAAACATAGGAAATAACAATAACTCATTTCCATTCTTGGCATAATGGTATAGTAAGTGATTTGGACTGTCATTCAGAAGGTCTTGGGTTTGATGCTCAGTCGCTGAAAAGATGTTTTTCAATGGTGTACTTCCTCTTGGAAGGAAATGATAAAATCTTCCAAGAGTATCTCTTGTCATGAAAAGTCCTGCTCATAATTGTAAGTCCCCTCCATTCCTGCTAACACACTCAGAGCAATGGTTAAGAGTTATAAGTCACTAGGCTCTCTACGAGCCGCAATGGCCTCTTATTCATTTAAATAAATCAATTCCACCATTATAAAACGAATATAAATGTTGTCCAATGAGATTAAAAATAAAATGTTAGCAGTACAAAAAAATGGTACTAGAAAATCCCGTTTTGCTGGTCAACGGAATGTAAAAAGAACAACTTCCGTTATACAGACTGCTTTCAAGGTTTTGAATTCTTTGAGACTGTAGATTCTTAATACAATTGGAAAAATGTATGAGATATTTGGTAACAAAAAAAATTGCTAAATGGTATCAAAAACGTAATGTGGTTGGGTTCACTTCTGAGGGACACGGTGCAGATTAAGACCGTGACTCAGGTGGCGTACGCAAGTGGAAGAAAAAGTAAACCAACTTGGCGTACAAAACTGAATACAGTAAGCTATCAGCCGAACTGGCTTGAGAAACTTGTTGATTGAGATACTTGCATCTACTGTACTTGGATGAGAATT
This sequence comes from Chrysotoxum bicinctum, assembly GCA_911387755.1. Classification (NCBI taxonomy): domain Eukaryota; kingdom Metazoa; phylum Arthropoda; class Insecta; order Diptera; family Syrphidae; genus Chrysotoxum; species Chrysotoxum bicinctum. Next base: position 17,948,092 of record OU426989.1, read on the forward strand.
CAACCACCAACATAAGTTTATAAGGGCGCCATCTGTGAGATTTATAATATAACAATTTCTGTAGTGCCAATCCCCGTGCTCCTGTTTACTTTATATCGCGTTCAATTTAGGTTTTTTGCATTTTATAAATATGGAACTGGAGAAGAGGTTGATTAATACATATATTACTCCTAAAACTTCGAACTTACGGGTATTGAAAAACTGGTGTGTTTCGATTTCTGAATATGTAACTTTATATAGTTTTTTTTTTTTGCGAAGTAATATAATTTTCTTTTGTTTTAATTGTTTTAATTGATATCCAAAATCATTTTAATAACACATTTTTCTTCTATTCACTTACCTTTCCATTACTGAGGGGGATTTGCAGCACATCAAGTTCCTGATTACTGGCAGGCAGAGGTACGGCTGATACTATGGCAATAGTAATGCATAGGCAGGCAAGTAAAACTGTGTGTTGTCTCATTTTGTTTAATGTTTTGTGTGTTGGTGGTTGTGTTGTTGTTTTGTTTTTTTAAACAAAGAAAAAAACACAATATTTAAAAAAATTTCCACTCGTTCTTAAAATTCTTCTTTACACAACTAAATGCCACTCTGTAAAGAAAAAAAAGCAAAAATTCAACAAAATATATTCTGTTATTCGGAAATCTTCAAATACAGAATGGTTTATAAATTTTAATTTTCAAAATTTAAATAAAAAATTAGAAATCAACGAAATTTTGTCTTAAGTGTTCGTTCTCAAATACCGGCTTTTGTAGTCTTACGTTCTATGACCTTCATGAAATTAAACCGACCTTGGCCAAGAAATCAATTTTTTTTCACTTTTTCTTTTGCTACAAACAGAAGTATGAAGATAAAAATAAAAACGGAAATAAAAAGAAAAAAAATATTTTTATATTGCACTCTTAAATATAAATCGTCTATCACCCAAATTTGGGCCTTCGCCGTGATTAGCAGTCGAGTGAGGTATTGAATTATGCAAACATTGGCACACCACTTCTATTCGAAACGAATGATTTCTCGGTTTTTCCCGCACGAACTTCAAAACTTTATATCAAAGCCATCCTGTTTGCTCGGACTTTAGATTGTTTGTCCAAATTTAAGTATCTTACATCAGAACGAATCTTCAATAGTTCACGTTCACAGATTCGTCTATGAGTGAAAGGCTTTCGTAAGAGAAATGTAAACAAATCACACTTGCTTGCTAGGAGGTACCGACAAAAAGATTCAAATTAATAATAAATCGATAAGCAAATATTAAAAAAATAAAAAAAAAAAACAAATCGATTAGTAGCGAGAAGACTTGTCGTTTCGACTGTAATCAAATTTGACACTTGAAGATGGCAAACAAAAACGTACAATATCTGTCGTCGACTATCGGCTTCGAAGAAAAGGTGTCACAGGTATCGAGAGATGGAGGGAACAACAGCTATAATCCGTACGCTTCGGCCAACTACTGATTACTAGTGATATTTTATCACACAACGTTCACAAAAATAGAAGAAAACAAAATTGGTTGGTGTAAGGTTTTGAGTTGCAACTTTTGGAACGGCTTCTGGGGGCGCTAAGACTTGGATTTAGTTTGATTGTGTGTTTGAACGTTTGTCTACCTTTTTCGACACTTCAACTGGGAATGTTCACACTAGACGGTAGAGGTTCGTTGGAAACTTTACCATCCTCTGCTCCACGCCTCGCAAAATGGGTGGTGTAATCGAGGTGTTCAGTAGGTATTGCGAGTGAAGAAAAAACTCGTTTTGAGAGAGAACGGAAGCAGCTCGCATTGTGCCCGTTGAAATCGAAAGCTTTTTTTCTTCTTCGGTCTCGCATTGTAGATGAAATCGAAAGTAAGTTTGAGAGTGAGACTGAAAGCTTAGCTTAGCTTGTGTTAGTTCATCACACCACTGGGTTATGCTGCGATCAGGTTTCACCTCTTTTGGCAGTTGGTAAAAGGAGGGTCGATAATTGAGGTAGGATCAATGTGCGAACCGAATTCAGATCGGATCCAATGTGCTAGAGGACTCTTGGGCAAAAGTAAGGCAAAAGGCTATGTACTGTTAATTTCCCGTGCTAGATTTATGTGTGATATTGTTGCACATATTGCAAACTGGTTTGGATTGACTGACTGTATAATTGTGCTACGTTACGTGACCACTACTTAGAGAGCAATAAAATACAACAGCGAATGTGTCTCAAAAGGGTTCAATAGGGTTAATGGTAGCAATTTTAAATTAAATCACTATAAAAAGTGATTTATATTATAATTTTGGGATTTTTGTGTTTCGACGAAAGAAAGAAGGAATCTAGATTTTCCAGTTGGTTGCCAAACTAAAATACCACAATGTTGGTAATGTGAATCTTACATGCCGAAATAGAATATGGGTTTTGTGATTCAAAGTGGAGACTTTTTAGATTTGTTAGTTTTTTACCAAACTATTTTGTTATTTTTGAATAGAAACAATTTCGGTTCAGATGTATATGTAATATGTACTACATAATGTATGTGTAATTTATATACAAACAAAATTGTTTTTTTTTAGGGGTACTATCTCTTGCAAGGAAGTGACGGATCCCTACGGAATATCTCTTGTCATGTAATGTGCTTCTCATCTTAGGCATTTGGACACGACCAGATATTGAAGACCACCTCTATTGCTGATGACAAAACCTACCCAAGAATGGTAGATTATTGAAATTAAAAAGAAAATAGAAAAATTAGGTCTAAATTAAAATAAATTGAAGTGTATTATTCGAATATTTCTACAACTTTTTAATTATTTAAGAAATTTGAAAAGAAGTCAAGTCATCAAGATACCTTATGTTGTAAAACAAATAAATCTTGTATATTAATCAATTACCACTGTTTTAAACATTTCAAGCTTTCAATTAAATTAAAAAAAATATACTTGAAGAAAATAAACATTAGCATTGTAAAATTAAAAAAAAAATCAAACGAAAAATAGAAAAAATTATAATTCTTTTCCGAATTTTCTAAAAACAAATTGTATTTTGTAATTTTTGTGTATTTTTAAATTCAAATAAAATAAAACTTTAAATCGGAACTTGTGTTTGCAATATTTCTGAAAAATTAACATTGAGCTTAGAATAATTCAAAATACAAAGAATGGTATATGGTGGCGTATATGTAACTTTTTTGTGGATAAATTTTATTTGACGGTACGTCAAAAATTAGGATCGACGCTGAACTGATGAGAGTTCCTAGTGGAACTTGTATCACCGGTGAATTATTTCGGGGCGGGCGGAAAGCAAGTAGCTACTTGCTTGTGAAATAAAATGCACAACTGGGTCGCACGAACTTGCTCCTATGTAATAGACTAGGAATTTTAAAAACGATTGTTATTAAAGAAAACTGTTCATAAGGATAAAATTAATTTTTCAATTCTATTTAATGTAAGAGACAAAAACAGAATGTTATGCAAATATGAATTTATGCAAGAACAAAAATTATAAGTCGTTGTAGTGGTTTCTTTAAAAAAATAAACTTTTATATACAAAATTTTTAAAAATTTTTAAGAAAAAAATTGTTTTTTGAGATATCGAATTTTCCAAAACAAAAAATGATTTTTTTTTTCAAAAATTCAAAAAATATTTTTCTTTTACACTTTTAAGAAACATCTCTTTAAAAAATTTCATTAAAATACGTTATGTAGATAATGAGTAATTCAAAACTTAAAAAAATGGTTCTATGGTAGGTACAAAATTAAATTAAAAGCCGTAAAAATAAATTGAAAGAAAAAAAAATGCATCAAAGTTCTAGGCGCCGTTTTTGAGAAAAATACGATTTTTGAAAGCCATTATTTAACATTTGTATGGTGGGTGCCTTTATTTTTAGGTAAAATACATTTTTTTCTAGTAGATTATATTGAGAAACTTTTATTTAAAAAAAAATCTAGCATCGGGTTTTCGAAATACATATTGAGTTTTGAAAAAAAATTGAAATTTTTTTTTAAAATTTGAATACAAAAGTTCTGTTCAAGTGCTTATGGAGTCTTAGCAAAAAAAAAATGATCAAGTTTTTGAGAAAATCAAAAACAAAAACAAAAATGGTTCCATGGGTGGTACCGTCAATAACCATTTTTTTGATGGTTTTTTTTTTCAACCATTACCTAGCTTTAACTAAATGAAATTTTTTTGTATCTTTTTTTTTTAAATCTGCCGAACAGTTTTTGAGAAAAAAGATATTTATAAAATTTCGAAAAAAATCGAATGGCAGGTACCGTTATTTTTGGTGTTAATAAAAATAGAAAAAAACGTGTGGGGGAAAAAATTAAAATGATATCTACCAAGTTTAAACAAAATCGGCCGAGCCGTTTAGGCTGTAGTCGAACAGACAGACAGACAGACAGAATTGCGAGACCCACTTTTATAGTATTCGCTATCATCGCAATGTCAACTTTGATCAAAATCTCGAGTTCGATTTTTTTCCGAATGCATAATTTGCCTTATAGTACCTACCTATATGTCGCAAGTAAAAACTATAAAACGAGGAAAGACATGCAACATTATATAGCTCTGATCTAGTCAATTTTAACGCTCTGTTCTGTATTCTATCCAATAAATGGAGAGAAGTTTGGGCTGTACCTGTCCAAAGATGTGAGTTATACTCGAGTTTTGGACGAATAAACCCCTTATAAATTGTAGCCAGATCAGAGGGGTGAAAAATTTCTTACATCGTTATAGAAATCCTTAGCATTTAGCAGCGTTTTTGGCGGTCTCAGGAATGTAGTCAATCCAACGAAGATTCTCGTTGACGCATATACCGACTACTGACAGCTTTTCGGCTTGTTCGATTCAAAAGGGGTAGATTTTGCTTCAACGATAGTAAACAGTATTGAGTTTTCGAAATATTAAGCTCCAAACGATTTCTTGTATCCCGTTTAACAATGGTGGATAGATTGGAGTTTAATGGATTTATCATACGGTACTGTTGCAATTCTACTTCCTAAGGAGATGGACCTACATTTTAGAAGCTGAGGGTTAAGTCGTCAGCAAAATAACAATGAAGTAGATTAGAAGTTTCAGACATGAGATCATTTATTAAAATATGGAAGAGAATCGGAGACAAAACGCAGCCCTGGGGAACACCAGCATTTATTGTATGAAAATCAGGTTGGAAACCTTCGAATACAACAGGTATTGAATGATCCAGATGGTAGATTATAATCGAAAGAATAAGGTTTTCACTGATACGAAACGCTCGCATTTTCTTTATGTCAAATCCCCTAGAAATTTCAAGTGCAAAAATATTCCTTTCTCTAAAGCAATGTTAAGATCTGTTTCACCTTTCGCTGCCAACAGCTCACCAGTTTAACTGGTTGTAAAATTCAGGAACTTTCGTTCTTCAAGATATTTTATGAGTTGATGATTTATTGGGAGGAAGTGACGTAAAAGTGCAATTGGTCAATAGGAGGTAGAGTTGACTTTTTAAAGGATAGGCTGCACAAATGCTGTTTTCCATCTTCCAAGAAATATTGTGATGCTTTTTTTATAGGCGTAAGCTCAACCCGCAAGATTCTGGAAGAAGTGAACCCTCGAAAATCGGTAGGAATCTAATTCCAGCCTAATTCTAGCCCAAGGGAATAACAAATGAGCCCACTGCTTACAAGGGGAGTAACGGTAGGACCAAAAAAGGTTTAGCTTTAATCATACACGAATGTGTTCAAAATAGGACAGAAGGCGGAAACTTATACTTTAATCTTCTAGTCCACAAACAAGAAAATTACGAGTCAATAAGCTTCCAATAGATGATTTAACGATTTTTATTCAAAATGTATATTCAATTTGTGTTAACTTACAACTTAAAAAAATACTTTGGAAAAATATAAATCTTATGGCACAAAGGGGGCGTGGCCTTACTTTATAGATTGGGTTAACTTTAAAAGAATATACAATTTTAAAATTAATAGCCTGTTGACTTTGATGTTCTCGGGGTGTTTTGTCCCGGTTGTCCAGTGGGGGCTTAGATTTGGTTTTGTGAAAAGGGTGCATTTAGCCGCGGCGCGGTGGTATTCTGAACTTGTGTCTGTGGGGTCTGATGGCATCAGGCTGCAAGGGAAGCGGCTAAGTTTTGAACCTTGTGCGACTCCGGCTTTGAACTTCTTCATAGTTGATGAGCAGTTTCCCAATTGCACAAAGAAGTTCCTGGAAGAAAAAAGAATTTTTATTAGTGGCTAGGGTAGATGAAGCAGATGTAGTTTGTGTATAAGAGTTTCTAACCAGACACTATCGAATGCTTTCTCGAGATCCAGAAAGCATCCGAAGGTTGTACGATGACTGCTGAGTGTTATAGTGGTGCCATTGTGGAACTCCATGCAAACTGAAGTCAGGTGTTGAGTTGCTCTCTCTGTGAAACTTCTTAAGATCCCTTAGTATCAGCTCTTCCAAGAGCATGCTAAGGTTGCTAAGCAGTGATATTGGCTTGTAGTTAGAAATAAATGTCCTGACACCTTTCTTCGGGATTGCCACGCCCTTTGCAGTTTTCAGTTTTTAGGTAAGTAGTTCTTGTTAACGCAATTGTTCTGGATAATGGTTAGACGAATCAGTACTGTCTCTGGCATCTTCTTAATGATATTGTTGGATTGTTCAGCTATTTCTTCTAGAGTGCTCAGGTTTGGGCTGTCATCTGGGTCACTCGCTAGATTGGAGCCGCTGAATATCGGTCTATCCGTGTAAGGTGCCCGGGTTTGTTGGATTAAATCCTACACTTCATCAAGGAAGACTGGATCTGCAGTTGGGTTGAGGATGAAATTTCTTTCAAAATATTCGGCAAATGCCTCTGCTTTGTCATGTAACTTTGTAACTTATCTATTGTTGGTGATAATGGTTTCTGGCATCAGTGGTGTTTAATCAATCAGTTTGTTTATGTTTTTGAAGACTTCAGGTCCAGGTTTGATTGATTGCAGTCTCTTGTTGAATTGGTTATTGTTACGGTGTTGGATGGAGTTCCGCAACATAATGTTGACATAAGTTCGTTCCATAGTATCTGATAGTTGTTGTTAGTTGTGTTCAGTTCACAACTTTTTAAGACGTTTCCCTAACCGTTGTCGATAAGTGTAAGGATTCTGGGTATACTTGGGAAGAAACAGCCGTTTCCAGACAGCTGATGGCTGTGTCAATTTCTGTAGGTTTGCGAGTACATTTGTTTTATCTGAAGAACTAGTTATGGTTTTGCGTTATATTTGTTTCTAATTTGTTTGTGCTTTTCCCAGTTTTTTTGCATTTGGTTTGGCTTTGTTAGAGTGGAAACTTATTTTCCTGAAATCGATAGTTTCCTTACTTCCTTACCAAGACTTATCCTTAGGTTGTAAACTCATAATTCTTAATTCAGTTTTTTTAATTCTTCTTCTATCATCTAATTAATTTTCAAATGTTCTCAAAAGAGATTTCTCTAAAGAATCAGTACACCTCTTAAAAAAAAATTTTGTTTTTGTTTATGTAATTTTTTTTTAGATATGGTATCAGCTGAGTAGCAGACCCAGACCTCTTGATTGACAGTCCAACGCACTACCCATTATGCCAAGGGGTACTACTTCATTAATTGAGTCTCATTAAAAAAGTCATTAAACGCCTTAGGCTTATTGTGTTTCAAGTTTGTAAACAAGCATATAGACAGAATTTATAAATTGATTCATGGTTGGGATCATTTTTAATATCACATTCCATCAAAATAAGTCATGGTGTGATAAATACCTATCTGTATGAGCTGGCTTTCTACATTGTACTTACATATGACAGAAAATAAGTATTTAATCCAAACGTAAGTTAATTACGCAATATAAATTATTTTATTGTTGACAAGATTGTATAATCTTTAGTACCTTTCACTTTTCATCATTTGGTCTGAATGCATCATTTAAGTATTTTAAAGGATTTTTCTTCTACCTAAGAATATTTAAATATATTAAATCATCAAAAGCTCACAAATTTAAAAATCCTGGTAAACAAAAGTCAATAAATCTTAGTCCTTGACAACTTTTCGCAATAAACTAGAACGGATGGTGGACGGTAGTGGCTGGTCAGCCTTGATGTCTTGGTATCATTGCATTGCCACGAGATTTGTTTAACCTTTTGATTCTATATTAGACCATAATTATACATAAATGTTGAATTATTATAAAAAAAACCCGGCGCCACTAAATACATAAAATTTGCCTGCTCTCAAACACAATTAAAGGTAATCAACGTTTGTCTACAATTAACAGAAATATTGTATGTGGCTTAAAAACTTTTTAACAGGTTCTACGACTGAAAGAATATTTTCCTCAATTATTTCTTTTATTATTAAAATAAAGCTTCTTAGTTCGATACCGGATACTTAAGTTTTTTTTTCTTTTTACTAAATTTTAGGTCGGGTAGCAGTTTGGTTTTAGAGAAAAATGATTAAAAAAAAAAATAAAAAGTTCAGTAGTATTAATTAAAAATATACAAAATGGTAACAGAGGCTTATGAACCAAATTTATATAGCAAACTCTATTTTAAAATAAAGGATTTTCCAAAAGCAATTTTCAAACTTTGATAAGTGATATTGGCTGTCATTTAGGGCAAATCAAGATGTAAAAATGACTAAATTGTTATAAGAAAGTGGTACTTCGATTCGAGCAATTTTTCGCCAATTTTACAGTCGCCATGTTATAGTCGACCAGTTCAGCGAACAATCCTCCAAGATATGTCAATGAAACGCAAGATCTACCGAAAATATCGCCGCTGTGAGAGGGTGCAAGACAATTCAAAGCAGTCAATTTCCCTCCGCGCACGCAATTATTCGGCCTTTAGCGGACCACAAGTTGGTCACTGGGCATACATCCATACTCCGGTACAAACTTGACCTGATTAAGAAGCTAAGAGTTTGCGATGCCAATTTTAAGGGCTTAGTAATATAGATTTCAGGAATGATTTCAAAAAATAATCGTTCACACGTTTTCAAGATATTGATTTTGCAAAAAATAACTTGGAATTTTTTTTCTCCAAAAAACAAAAAAAAATTTTTTTCGAATAATTTTATATACAATATTATTTAAAACTAAAGGGTTAATGAGAAAGTCGAAAATCAAGAAAATAATTCTGTGACAGGTACCATTAATAAACATTTTGCCCCAACATTCTTTTTTACCAAAATGTAGTCCATATCCATAATATCTAACTCAATTTTTTTTTTTATCAAAATCATTAGAGCCGTTTTTGAGGTAAATTAGATTTTGCAATACGGGTGTATGGGGGTACCGTTAATTTTGGAGCTAAAAGAAAAACTTTCAATTCCCCTCTAGGGAATCACCAAAGACCCTCAACTACCGGGATTGAAGAACATAGGTCTAGTGGACTAGGCTGTAGGGAGAGGCACAGACATACAGACACACAGAAACATGTTTTTTGTGTACTAAATTTTCCTTACAACTTTTATCCGTTATCCGTTTTCAAAATATTGAATTTAAAAAAAAGAATTGTTTTATTTTTTTAAAAATCCAAAAACTATTTTTTCGAAAAAAATTTTAGATTATATTTCTTAAAATGAAAAGGAGCTCCTGAATAAAAATTTTAGTTAAAATCATTAGAGGCGTTGATGAGAAATTCGAAAATAAAGAAAACCGTTCTATGACAGGTACCGTTAATAACGTGTCCCCAATTTTTTTTTTACCAAAATGTAGAAAATGTAGTCCATATCCATAATATCTAACTCAACTTTTTTTTTATCAAAATCGTTAGAGCTGTTTTCGAGATAAATAAGATTCTGCATTAGGGTGTATGGAGGGTACCGTTAGTTTTAGAGCTAAAAAAAAATTTCAATTACCCCTCTAGGGAATTACCGAAGACCCTTAAGTACCGAGTTTGAAGAAAATATGTCCAGTGGATTAGGCTCTAGATCGAAGTACAGACATACAGGCATACAGACAAACAGACGGATTTGTCGGACCCAGTTTATTCGTCTTCGCTATCATCGTAATGTCAACTTTGATCAAAATCTCGAGTTTTTTTTTTTTGCAAATGCAGAACTTGCCCTATAGTACCTATATCGCAAGTAAAAAATGTGTTAATGATTTTTTAGACTAAATTTAAAAATCTAAAATTGGTGTTCCAACATTTTTCTTAAAATGTACGTATAGTTTTTTTTTTTTAAAAACAGCCCCAACGACTACAAATTTTTGTTCTAGCATAATTTCGTATTTGCTCAAACAGATTATTTCTTTCTATGTCTGTTGAACATAAGTGCAAGTTCATTGGACGTCGGCGTCGTACATATCATGACCAGCGTTACCACTTCCGGATAAAATGTCGAAGTAGATTTGAAGAAAACAGTGAAGTAAATTGAGAAAAGTCGAAGAAGATTTCAAAATGCCTTTTTTTTTATTTATAAAAAATTGAACTCGAGATTTTCATTAGTTGACATTACAACACGAATGTGCAGCCTAGAGGACAAATTGAAATGTGTTCCTAGGTTCCTTCCATACAGACATTATGAAATGTCTTATTTATTTCGAAAACGGTTTTTTGATTTTGATAAAAAAAAAATTATGTGTAAGCCATGCCAAAAAAAGTCTACATTTTTGTAAAAAAAAATATTATTAACAGTACCTGGCGTAGAACGTTTATTTTTTTTATTTTCAACTTTCTCATGTTCGACTCTATCCATTTCGATCAAAATTTTTATACAGGAGCTTCTTTGATTAAAATTACAATAAAATTACCGTAATTATATATAATTTAATTTTTAAGAACAAACGCAAACTTAATTAGAGTGAAAATAGAGAAAATAGAATAGTTTTAGGCTTTTTTTTTGTAAAATTGAAGTAGGTTGAAACAGAGATTTTCAAAAGAAAGTAGATTTAAGTATTTTGCTGATGGTGCGAAGTAGAAAGTAGATTTTTAAATATTTTGAAAAAAAAGTAGATCTACAATTGAAGTAAAGTGGTATCACTGGTCACGACTTGAAACGAATAATTAAGAATTTAATAAATTAATTTAAATATGTTGAAAAAATCACGAGTACGACTGCACCGAGGCAAACCAGTCTAATGAAGGAGTTGTTTTAGTCATTAAAAAAAAATTAATTTTATGCGTATAAACAGTTTTTCTCTAATAAAATTAATTTTTGAAATTCCTAGTCGATTACATAAGAGCAAGTTCGTACGACCCAGTCGTGCATTTTATTTTTTTTAAGACCAAAAATAACATAACTGTAATATTATTCAAAGAAATCATTTATATCTCAGACATTTTTACATAGATTTTTATAAACAACATTAAATATGTTTTTTTTTTAGTAATGGTTGGTTATTAATGGTACCTGTTTATTTAAAGCTATACAACAGATATTAATGGCATTTTTTTATTCATTCTTATTTTTCTGGAAAACTTTGTAAACAAACACAAAAGTGCAACAAGGTTAGCACGGTTACCTCAACTTACGAGATGGGTTACAAACTAAAAACATTATATTTCATTCTCCTTTTCATTCTGACTTTATATCTTCATGTTTTCAACTTATTTCAAAATTCGTTTGAAAAAAAAATTAAATTAAATACTGAAACCTTCAAATCTTCAAGCTCCTCAACCGAATCAAGAAGTGAGTGCCCTTTAAAATTTTCAGAAGATTGTTCAAAACTTCTTTATCCTCGTCGTTTGATTTCCCTAATACTTTTTTTGAAAAAAGACAGGCAGAGGAGAATATGTTGTGCTTGATTCAAATCATAATGTCGACAATGGATGGAAGGAAGTATACGAGATGACTGGGCTACCAGCTCATCTTCAAAAAGGCGATTCTACGTCCTTCAAGAAGTATTGAAGCATATACGATCATATATATTTATTTGATCCCATCCAACGTGTATTGTTTAAGTGTCTTAAGCCGTTCTGTAATCGGCAAGTACGAGTTTGGCGTATGGCCTGATAAATCGACCATATACCAAATTTTCAAATCGAGGCAAATCCTGGAAAATACTAACGAATTTTAAGCCCAGACTCAAAATCTTTTTATCGATTAAAAAACATCCTAAACTTGTTGATATTCATTATTTTATTTCAATAAAAAAAAAAAACAAATGTAAGTTTAAAAAAGTACCAAATTCGAAGTATCGAGTAACAGTAAATTGCCCCTCCTGTACTTCAGAACATAAATCAGTCAATGGAACATTTATATTTCCGCACTTGTACAGTTCCAAGAGCCCTTCGAGATCTTGATATAAGCAATTCCACTGGTCCTGATGGTATACCCCCAATTCCGCTTCACTAACAAAACCGTTGCGTAAGCTTTTCCACCGCTCTTACTGTTCTGGAATCTTCTTTGGGAGATGGAAAATAGAATTTTTCTAGCCTGCCCGTAAAAAAGGTAATCCTTCCTGCCGTTCCTGCTGTCAACCAATTGCACTTATGTTCTTTCAAGGTCATGGATCCGCTGATCAATTATAAGCTCAAGAAATATATCAAAAATAAAGAGCTTCTTAATGACCGTTAAGACAGCTTTGGAAGCAATCGTTCCTCTGATGATCTGAGGACATATCTCACTGAAGAATGCAACTAACGAACGATTTTCGTTGGAATGACCAAATTCTCGAGACCATCAAAAAGCTGCTAAATGCTTAGGTTTTCCTTATCGGTTTTAGAAATTTCTCAACACATCATTTCGATCTCTTAAACACCGTCGGAATTTTTCTTGTCTTTTCTTCCCTTGTCTTATCACTTTTTTCACAAGCAATTTTTCTAGAAGTAGCCAGTTACATTCTTCCCCTCAGTTAACCAGTGAAGCCCGTTTTGACAGGAATGTCCATCAATTCACTCTCGGACCTTATTTTTGACGTACTGTTAAATAACGAGATTCGTTTTTTCTAGTCGCACAACAGGGTTATGGAAGATTCTACATATCAATGTTCATCGATAACTCCTTTCTCTCCCTCCCTAATTGTCATTATCTGTCGTGGTGTATTTAACATTACATAAAAGAGTCTCAATAAACCCATGAACTTAAGTGAGTTATATCCAGGTCCAAAAACACATGAAAGACGATATAATTTGCTCAGCCATGTCGAGGGAATAATAGAGCAATAATTCAACGAAGAGAGTTTTTGAATCAAACCATGCCCGTCTGGAAAGCCACAGCTAGTCTTAACCAGCAAATCTTAATAGATCGAATTAGATTTAAAAGAAATAAAGAATAAAATGCACGACTGGATCGCACGAACTTGCTCTTATGTAAAAGTACTTTGGAATTTAAAATAAATTTTATAAATATAAAACATGAATTTAAAATGAAATTGATTTCTAGAAAAGTATGAATTTATGCAAACAAACTTTAAAAAATCGTTTTATTATTAAATAAATAAATTTTGTATATAAGAAATTTCTTTCTTTCTTTCATAGGTTTTGAAGATATTGATTTTTCAAAAAAAAATTTTTTTTCAAAAAAACCCAACAAATAATTTTTCGAATATTTTTATATACAATATTATTTTAAACTTAGGGGGACTCCTGCTGAAAATTTTTGGTTAAAATCGTTAGAGCCGTTAATGAGAAAATCGAAAATCAAAAAAACGGTTCTATGACAGGTACCGTTAAAAACATATTGCCCCAAATTTTTTTTTACCAAAACGTAGTCCATGTCCATAATATCACACCTAATTTTTTTTTATCAAAATCGTTAGAGCCGTTTTCGAGATAAATAAGATTTTTCATTACGGGTGTATGGGGGGTACCGTTAGTTTTAGAGCTAAAAAAAAAATTTCAATTTCCCCTCTAGGGAATCACCGAAGACCCATAACTGCCGAGTTTGAAGAAAATAGGTCCAGTGGCTTAGGCTCTAGATCGAGGTACAGACATACAGACAGACAGACAGACAGACAGACAGACGGAATTGCCGGACCCACTTTATTCGTCTTCTCTATCATCGTAATGTCAACTTTGATCAAAATCTCGAGTTCGATTTTTTTTCCAAATGCAGAACTTGCCCTATACGTAGTACCTATATCGCAAGTAAAAATGAAGAATATATTGTTATGAGTGATATATATAAATATTGATCTTAAAAAAAATTAAATATAAACTACTTAAAAGATTATTTGGAGATGCTATCATCGTCGAAACTTTTAAACGTCATAAGTCATAACAAAGTGCATGAGAATTGATCCACGAAATGGAACTAAGTTCTTGATAACATAAAAAACAAAAGCTATGAAAACGATTACAAGATCCTACGAAACAAAATCAATAAGGCTATATTAATTCAAAAATTTATTTTTTATAAAAACCAGTTTATGGAGTTCAAAACAAATCCGCGGAAAACTTGGGGATCAATAAACCAAATTCTGGGAAGAAAAAATTTAGCATTGAAACCGAATTTAAATCACTTGCGAACGAGTTTGCTGAATTTTTCTCATCACAAACAGCAAATATAATACATCAATGTGATTTGAAAACATCCATACACACAAATATCCATACAGAAAAAAACAATTTTTACATATGCTACAAATGATAGTGAGGTTAACACGATTATAAAGTCACTTGGGGTGAATAAGTCTGCCGGAATAGATGGGATAAGATCGGTGGACATTAAGAATAATGCTAATTTATTTGCTCCAATATTGTGCAAAATAATAAATCTAAGCCTAACTGATGCAAAAATACCTAAACATCTCAAAACTGCTGTTGTAAGACCGATTTATAAAAGTGGATTGAAGAATCAACTGAAAAATTATAGACCGATTTCAATACTCCCCGTCCTCGAAAAGTGTCTAGAAGGAATTGTTGTCAACAGATTACAAAGTTTTATTGAAAAACACTCACTTATTAACATAAGCCAGTACGGGTTTCAAGAAAACAAAAATGCAGGACAACTGCTTGGTGAATTTTCTAACTATGTATACGAGTATAAACGAGAGTTTAAATAAAGGACGTAATGTACTTGTGCTGTTTATGGATTTCAGCCATTCGAAATTGTTGGAAGCGTTAGCTAGAATAGGGATTCGAGGTAGGTTGGCTGAATGGATGTCAGATGTTATCTAACAGTGAAGAGTATGGAGTTCCACAAGGATCTAATTTGGGACCACTTATCTTCATCCTTTATACCAACGAACTTCTTCGTGTTTTCAAGTTAAGTATCCCATTTGCTTTTGCTGATGACACTGCAATTGTTGTTCGCGATAAATATATTTCAGGAATGATCTCTGTCCAATAACGCCCACAGTATGCATTGAAGTTGTTGAACTTTATAGATATCTTGGAGTTGTTATTGACTGCCATTTCCTTTGGGACAAACATATGGACAAGCTACCTACTGATCTGAAGAAGAGTCTCAACGCACTTTCGCACTTAAGGTACCATGCTACTGAGGATGTTCTGAGACAAGTTTATTACGCATTGGTAGAGTCAAAGCACACATCAACAAAAGCTACAAAAACTTCAAAATTCAGCTCTAAGATTAATAAAACATAATAACAGACAGCAAACTGAAAACAAATTTCGGGTACTTAAAGTCGAGCAAATTTTCAAGATGACCAGAATTCTAGAATATCACGGCAACAACCGCTTTATTCGCCCGATACAACATAACACTAATACCAGACAACGCGCACAAGGTGTACTTCAAATACCACGGCACTACAACACGTATGGAAAGAGACAGTTGCAATACGTTGTCCCAACAATCATCAATTCAATGCCTCAAGAACTTAAGCATAAACAAAAAAAGCTACTAAAATTTTTCTTTTTAAACGATAACAGTAATTAAATCCTTAAAACCAAAAAACAAAAAAAAATGTAAACTGAATTATAAAATTTATTTTGAAATGTAACTTTTTTATGCTTAAAATAGGTCACTCTATCTACGAGTATGTAACTAATATAATCATAAGTACAATCTTCTGCAGAAAAGCTTAGGCTTCGCAGGAACATTTATAAATAGTAAATTTTATTTAGTAGAGATAAAGCTTAAAAAAAAAAGTTAAATAATAGGGTATTAATACTTAGACCATTATATTGGTTACATAAGCATATTGGAAATCAAGTGTTGCCAGTGCTTTTTTGGAAAAAATAACCTGAATGGATTCCCGATCCACTTTCAGTACCAAAATTGACAAAATCCATTTTTGTTTCTTCCCGATACTGAGAGATTGGACCGGGCTGATAGAACATAGCTGCCTTTATATCTCTCTCAGTTTGTTGAAAGAATTACACCTAGCAAAAACCAAAAAACTGGAAATGTAGGAATAAGGATTTGAACGATAAAAAGAACAATTTTTTCTGGCTCTACATTTTACTGCAACACTTTGTAATAAGAGTACGTCATAATGTATTCTTTAGCTTCAAACCACTTCTTTGACTTGTGCCAAATAGAACTTTGAAGTAGCAGAGCTGCTTCATCTTGCGAGAAAGTAAAAAATTGTTCAAAGGACTCCCTTATAGAAGTTCCGGTACCCCTGAAAACTGTAGGTATAATACATTTTCGTTCACAGGCACATAGAAATGGTTGAGAGTACAAGACTCCTGGTTCTAAGCGAGTTGTTGTGCCACTAAATTAGTTATATTTATTGTTGGTGTTTACAATATCTCTTATAAGACCATATACTGAATCAGGAAGCAATACAAATTGTTGCCAAATATTCACATAGGTGGGTGCTTATGTCTGAATCAGCATAAAAAAGTACCGCGCCGTGATTCGTGACCCTTTTAATTATTTAACTTAAATTTTTCAGAAAAAATTGCGGCAAACTAAACGCAGGTGTCTCAACAAAAGTCTTAATAATCACTAAATCAGTTAATAAGTCTTGTCTTCAAGGATAGCAAACTGGTTAAACATACCCAAATTTGCTTTCGAAACACTTTTAATTGGTCTACCTACTCAGCCTCGCTGACAATCAAAATAAACCTACGAATGCATCACTTTTTTTTTGCAACTGTACTCGTAGTTCCAGATCCTAAAGATTGTAGCTAAACGCTTGATTTTATGGTTGAGTGATGACAAGTACCATTAACTTAACCCTGACCCATCCACATCTTCTCTGTTTCTATTTTCTATTTCAAAACTAAACAAACAAACCTTATGCTTTAACTTTGGACATGTTTGCATTGAAATGAACAATCTTTGATAAATTTTAAAAGTCAATAAAATTTTTTGTTTTATTATTTGCGGAAATGAATTTGGCATGACTTTATGGGATTTTGTTTTGCTTGGGCTTAAAGGTTAAGGGCTTGGGATTAAATTATTTGAATTTGGATTTACTTGTATAATTTATTACTTCCTCAGAATGTGATAAAATTAAGTTCAGGCGAAATTATAATTTGTGTGTCACTGGGAAATGGAATTTAATGCCAAGGTGCAATGGTGATGATAAATAACCAGAACTTGTCCGGTAAAAAAGCGTAATTGCTAGCCTCGTTGCCAACAAGTTATTGATAATAAGTAGAACAATTCGTGTCAAAATGTCAGTAATGGAAAAATGATCTGTAAGTTTTTATTAACAGATCAAGGGAGTAATTATTTCTAACACTCATTAATTATGTAGAAGTTTTCATAGAAATATTATGACTAGTCTGTGGCTTTAATATTAATAGAGGTGTAAGTTGTAAAGTCTTGTTTTGATGGTTTCTGACTTAGAATATTCTCTTCATAATAAAGGTATAGTACTAATAAATCGGTGTTAATGCCTTCATTGAATTGAATTTTACACTATAATCACCGGTTATTTAAGTCAATCAAAGATGTAAACATTGACTGCGGTGAGTAACTAATTCCGGATATCATTTATCAGCTGATATGGTACTGCAACCAATAATTGGCATGATTAAAAAAGTACTTGTTTCTTTAGAGTCGTTTTGGGCAGAGATCTCTGCCCTGTGGTACTTCGTCAGCATCTTGAATAGTTATTGAAGCCTTGCACCAATTGAATGCTGTTATTGATTCTTACTTTACGTCCATTTTACGGTAAACTTGGTGGCCCTTCATAGTCGGATCTTCAACGTTTGGTGGCCAAAGTTGGGACCAAAATTTCGGTATTCCATCAGCCAATATACATTCGCCAAAGGAACTCAAGATTGGTCGAGAAAATCGCCCCATGAAAGCCTTTCTGCAGAGCCCGAGGCAGTCGATTTTTGCCCGTGCATAAGAACTCGGCCTTTCGCCTACTTCAACTTAGAGAATTTAAAGTCGGGACTTAGACCTATGTAAACACATATAAGATCGAATTGACCTAGGCTCTTAAAGTTCATGACCGTAGACAATGCCGTTTGTCCGATGAATGGGCTTCGGAGCGTTTGGAAGAGGACCCCAATATTGACCGAAAAACCATCTTTAGCTACGAGGCGAATTTTTAGATAAATGGCTGTGTTAAAAAGCAACCAAGACGAGGGTCAGTAGGTAACAATGTATTCTAAAAAGTTACCAATCAGTGTTGATTTTGAGTCGGCGGGGTTATTGGTTTGTTGCTTCTTTCTATGTGAGGCGGTCACCGTCAATGGCTAGCGCTACAGAACGATGATAACCAATTTCTTATGGCACAAATTGAACTATATGGACCTAGACGGCATGTGGTTCCAGGAGGATGGCGTTACGTACCAACCAGCGAACGCAACGACACGATTGACATTCTGAATGAACGCTTTGGGAGTTAGATTATCTCTTGCAGAGTGAAAGTGAATTTGCCACCAAGGTCATAAGATTTGACCCTGTTAAACTTTTTTTTTAGGGTTTCTTGAAGTCGTTAGGTCTATGCGAATAAACCCAGAATCTTTAAGGTGAACACAACACAGACCATCGCTCAAATTTGGGTGTATTTAATTTCTCAGGTATAGATTTTCTATAAAAATTAGGAACCTTAATCTGGAGTGTTGAAATAAGTAGTTTATGCCTCGGAGTTGTATGACATGTTCCACCTGTTTTACCCACCAACACCACTAGGCCAATTGCCAAGCTCAAGCTATTGCTTGGTTTTCTAGAGTGACTTTTTGTCGATTTTTTTTTCAGTTAAAAGCCTAATCATTCAGTTGAATTCAAAAAAGATTCATTGAGTTTGTTTTATATTGCTGGTATCTCGGATAATATTACTTTATGAAAGTACTTAAGTCTTCTTCGCATTTAGAGTTCTGGTTTGATGATTTTTGGCTTCTGGAAGAAATTTTATGAATTTTATATAAGGACTGAATTACTCTCATTCTAAATATTTTTAATTTGTGGATAATTTCATCTAAGTTCTGGAAGCAAGGACTGGAACCTGGTGCCTTACTATCTGCTTCGAGGAGAACCCAAGTCGATTTAGGAAGAGTACCTACCCAAATTTTACTCAAACATAATATCATTACTGAAGAAGCGTAATTTTGTATAAATTACATAGCCATTTTACAAAAATTACATTTTTAACAAAATTCGCGTATATACGTATATGAATCCGTACTGTTTTCTGCTGATTTAGAGCCGCGTCGTTATTAAGGTGATCACAACGTATATTCTACAAACGAAGTTGGGTAGGCGATTCTTTTATACTTGCGATATTTGTAGGTACTATAGGACGAGATTTGGATCGAAGTGGGTCCTACAGTTCCATCTGTCTGTATGCCTATATGTATGTACCTCGACCTACAGCTTAAGCTTAAAGGAGAAATTGATTTTTTTCGTCTCCAAAATTAACGGTATCTGACATACAGCCAATATAAAAAGTCTTATAATATGTCAAACAGGTCTCTAACGATTATAATAAAAATCAAATGCATGACGACTCTTATATAAAAGACTAAGAATTTTAAAAATTAACGTTCAAATTAAATTAAACTTCGTGGTGTTAAAGTTCGAAGAGAACCAGGATCTGGTGACTTACAACTCTTAACCATTCCTGTGTGTGTGTTTTCCAGGAATGGAGGAGATCTTCAATTTTCTGCCGATTCCGAACGGCTTATGAGCAGCAGTTTTCCTGACAAGAGATACTCTTAGAGAATTTGTCAATTTCTCGTAAGAGGCAGTACACCCATGAAAAACTTTTTTTGCAGCGGCTGAGGATCTAACCCAAGACCTTCTGCATAGTACTCAAACGCACTAACCATTATACCAAGGGATTCTTCAAAAAATTAACGTTATTAAAAAAAAATATTTATAGGCATAAAATTCATTTTGTAAACTCCTTAAGTAGCAAGAGATAAAAATAGAATGCAAATTGATTTCTCAAACAAATATAAATTTATGTAACAACAAAAATCTTAAGTCGTTGTAGCGCTTTCTTAAAAAAATAAACATTTTATGTACAAAATTCTTAAAATATTTTTAAAATATTTTTAAGAAAATATTTTCATATGCAAACTTTAAGTTTTTATTATTGTATGAATAAAAATAAAATTTCAAAAAAAAGTTGACCCGTTCTTAAGACATCAAATTTCCCAAAAAAAAATTGTTTTTTTTTTTTTTGCTTTGAAATGCAATAGAAGCTTATCTATAAAAATTTCAGTAAAATCCGTTATGCCGATAGTGAGAAATTCAAAATTCGAAAAAATGGTAACATCTAAATTTTAAATTTTTTTATTGAATTATAGATCGTAAGAACTAATTGATATACAAAATTAGAGGCACCGTTTTTTAGAAAAATACGATTTTCGAAAACTATTTTTAACATTTATATGGTGGGTACCGTTATTTTTAAATAATTTTTTTTTTTATTTACATCTTGTACAATGTATTAAAAAACTTTTAACACTTACTATTAATAACCTTTTTTCCAATGTTTTTTTCAAACATAAGATATCTAGCTTTAATTAAATGAAATGTTTTGAATTTTATTTTAAATATGTTTTTGAGAAAATGTATTGTATAAAATTTCAAAAAAAAAAAAATAATAATAATCACGTATGGCAGCATACGTTCTAAAAAAACGTGTGCGGGACAAAGTTTAAAAATGCTATCTACCAACTTTAAAGAAAATCGCCAGAGCCTATTGGGCTGTAGTCGTTGACACACATTCTGATAAAAATCTCGAGTTTTTTTTTTTATAATCTACTCACGCTCAAGGGAATATGATTACCCTTCAAATGTTTCAACACAACGTGGTCGTGAAGTTACGGAAGAGAAAGCGATGTGTGGCACGATGTTCTGAAACTGAAGGTGGTTGTCTCAGATTTTTTATCTCCAGGGATGGCGGCTGAACTAAAGCGGAGAATTGCCGTGTCTTATTTCTATGTCCCTTATAATTCACATTATTTTATTCGTTTTTCATCCTTGTTGGACATACTAGTTTAACTCAATCACTTGTTGTTAGTGTTATGCCTAAACAACATGTAATGAGTATACCAGCAACCCAACAATTTATAGAAGGTTTTAATGGAATTAAAGACGACATAGACGACGTCAGGGATAGAACCTGTGATTTAAGAGGTTGACAGGCGATCACACAACCATCGAGCCACGGCCATCCGAGTTTGATTTTATCAGAACTTTTTTTTTTATTTCCGATTATTTGATTAACGGCTCCACTGATTTCGATCAAAATTTACATACAGGAGCTCGTTCCAATTTGAAAAAAAAACTTTCGAAAAAAATTAGTTTTTTTAAAATTAATATTTTGAAAACTGGTGAACGACTAATTTTTAAATAATTTCCTTAAATGTTTAATATTAAATACTTAAAATTGGCATACTAAAAAAATGTGAGTAGTACGGGAAAGACACTTCTATCGATTCGGTTATGCCAATATTGTCCACAGACCAGTGGAGTACAAAAATGTTTGCCTTTCATTTTTATTTAAATCGGCTAAATAATAAAGGACATTGCAGTATGGAATGGAAATTATACTTAAACAGTTCATTGTTTTTTGCATCAACTTTTCAACAATTCCACGCTTAAAAATGTTCTTCACAATAACTAAACCCGAATGTCAACAACATATGTAATGGCATTATGAAAACAAGTAGCACAAAAGTATATAATTTCGCTATCGAATTCCTTAATTCAAACTTGAATTTTATATCCAATGTCTTGAAAAGATATGTTCATTTAAGACTTCTTTGTTTAATCTTTATTTCTTTTTTATTAAATACTTATTTTCATTGAGAAATTAACTTGGTATATTCATTTCTACTTAAAGCATTCTTAAATACTTCTTCAATTAGCATTTCCTAGGGGCTCTGGGATTTTGGCACCTCATATGTATATGATGGGATATTCGTAAAAGTATGCATTATCTAGGTGGTTGGATGCTGTAGAAACTGGGGGCTTCGAGCTGTATCTTTTCCTACACATCAAGTGCTTACAATACCTCCTCGTTGGTAACCGCCTGATACTGGTCTTGGCTTTATGTCATGACTTGCTAAACTTGTAAGTGCGAGTGTTGACCAAGGAAACAATTGCAACACTAAACCCATGGCCCTACAGATTGGAGGTTAGTGCGGCGGGCTAATGACCCGGCCACAGTAAAAAACACCAATTGTTATGAGAGAGACGCGAGAAGCCTCGGATAACGACCCCCCTCAAATGGCAACCAGACCCGGAACGAAAATGGACTACGATTTACGAGTATGCATCTGCAATGTAAGGACACTCTACACACCAGCTGCTACTCAAAAACTTGAATCTGTCCTCTCGCGGTACAAGGCAGACATTACCGCGATCCAGGAGATACGATGGATAGGATCAGGAATAGCGAAAAGAAAAGATTGCGACATTTATTACAACTGTCATCAAAGAATGCACATGTTAGGATGCGGATTCGTCGTGGGTAATCGACTCAGATCAAAAGTCATCGATTTTAAGCCGATTAGTGATCGCCTGGCTGTGATCCGCATCAAAGCTACTTTTCAAAACATCAGCCTAATATGTGCACACGCCCCTACCGATGAAGCTGAGGAATCTAACAAGGAGGAGTTTTACGACCTCCTGGACGGAGCCTACGGAGCCTGTCCGGAGTACGATATCAAAGTCGTGCTCGGAGATTTCAATGCTAAAGTCGGGAAGGAAAATATCTTTGGCGGAACTTTCCGAGGTGCAAACGTGGACTCTGACCACTTTCTTGTTGTGACAAAGTTCAGAGCCCGACTGTCCAACGAAAAGAAAATGAGGATCGCCCAAAGGAAGAAATTCAATATTGCATGCCTTAGCACACCTGAGAAAGCCAGAGACTACAGTGAGCAATTGACCGGGAAACTCTCTGCCGTACCCCCAGCCACAAGCGTCAACAACCAGTGGAGCCAGTACCGCGACATCATTAAGGAGGTAGCCGAGTCCACCATAGGCTATCAACCACCTAGGAAAAAGAACCCGTGGTATGATAATGAATGCGCGGTATTGAAGCAGGAGACGGAAAATGCACGAATGCAAATGCTGCAATGGAAAACAAGAGCAGCAAAAGAGGAGTACCGTGAAAAGAGAAGGAAAGAGAAAAAAACCCTGCGCAGAAAGAAAAGAGCAGCCGCAGCTTCTCAGCTCAGGTATCTCGAGGAGTCTAGCACCACCACAAGCACCCGCCGGTTCTATAAAACTGCCAAACAACTGGCATCAGGTTATAGGACCGGCACGCAAGCTCTTCGAAACAGCGAAGGGAACCTAGTCACCAAAGCACAGGGAATTGTAGACGTGTTTAAACAGCATTTCCAGCAGCTGCTTAATGGGCGTTATTTAGACGAAAACACTGGGGAGCAAAGAAGCATAAGACCAGTCAATGAAGATCCAGTCCCACTACCCAGTACTGAAGAGGTTAAGAAAGCCATACGCAAGCTTAAGAATAACAAATCCGCAGGCTCGGATGGCCTACCTGCGGAACTCTTTAAGTATGGAGGAGATGTCCTTATAGGGTGCATGCATCAGCTCATCAACCAAGTGTGGGAGGAGGAAAGCATGCCCGACGACTGGTCAAATAGCTCCATATGCCCAATCTACAAAAAAGGCGATCCTATGTCCTGCAAAAACTACAGGGGCATATTCCTGCTTAATGTTGCCTACAAGATCCTATCCACCGTACTATGTGAGCGTCTAAAACCTTTCTGCAACACTATAATCGGCACGTACCAGTGTGGCTTCAGGCCAGGCAGATCAACGATAGACCAAATCTTCACATTGAGACAAATCCTGGAAAAGACCAACGAATTTCAAGTCGAGACCCACCATCTT
The DNA here is from genome assembly GCA_911387755.1 of Chrysotoxum bicinctum. Taxonomy (NCBI): domain Eukaryota; kingdom Metazoa; phylum Arthropoda; class Insecta; order Diptera; family Syrphidae; genus Chrysotoxum; species Chrysotoxum bicinctum. Next base: position 17,972,165 of record OU426989.1, read on the forward strand.
TTTATCGAATTTAAAGCCGCATATGATAGCATAAGTCACAAAGAGCTTCTATTGGCAATGTCGGAACTCGGGATCCCGAAAAAACTGATCCAGCTATGCCGCATGACGTTACAAAATACGCGGTGCAACGTGCAAATGGGTAACAGCTCATCCGAGCTATTCCAGACGTGCACAGGGTTCAGACAAGGAGATGCGCTATCATGTGATTTCTTCAATATAGTCCTGGAGCAGATAGTGCGCAAGAGTTGTGTTAACCTGGAAGGCACTATTTTCAACAGGTCTTCCCAACTGCTTGTATATGCGGACGACATCGATATCATCGGCCGCTCCAAGCGAGCTGAAGTTAATGAGGACAAAACAAAGTTATATGCTATCAACAAACAAAGCCGCATCTGTCCATCGCCTAGGACAAAACGTCACTGTTGGTAGCAGTATTTTCGAGGTAGTCAAGGAGTTCACCTACCTCGGAACGAACATCAATCCCACAAATGACACCTTAGTGGAAATTCGACGAAGAATTACCCTAGCAAACCGCTGCTACTTCGGTTTGGCCAAACAAATGGGTTCAAAACTCTTTTCTCGAAAGACAAAGTGCACGCTATACAAAACGCTAATTTTACCAGTTCTACTCTACGGCGCGCCGAGTGCTGGACGATAAGTAAAAAAGAGGAATTGATACTGGGCACTTTCGAGAGAAAAATTCTTCGGCGGATATTTGATCCTATATGCGAAGAGGGCGAATGGAGGAGAAGATTCAATCGTGAATTATACGAGCTGTACCAAGATGTGGATGTAGTCCAAAAAGCCAAAACACGTCGACTACACTGGCTCGGTCACATCGAGCGAATGGACAACAACGCTCCAGCCAAGAAAATCTTCGAATCCCAGCCCCCAAGTTCGAGACGACGAGGAAGACCGAACCTCCGCTACAGGGACCAGGCGGTTATAGACGCAAGAGCGCTTGGTCCCGACGACTGGAGGGAGCTCGCGAGGGATTGCAACCGATGGAAGACTGCAATAACTGAGGCAGAGACCATCCATGGATCGGGTGCCGGTTAAGTAAGTAAGTATGCATTCTTATTGGTCAAAAAAGATCACCTGTCTTGGAGATCGGCCATCCATAGAAAATTTGTAATCAAGGCTTAATTTTTGCAAGGTCATGCGCTATTTTTGGCATCTCATTTGTGGGATATTCGCAAAAATTAGTTATATACCATCCCAAAAAATCACTAGATCCTAATAAAAGGTTAACTATTTTCATTAATTGGTAATTTAAAAATTTAAAAAAATTTAATTAATTTAAAAATATAGGTATTCCATTTTTAAACTCACTTAAAGGTCATAAAAGGTCAGATTTTTATTTGTTACCTTTTTTCTTTATGAATTTTAAAATTTTCTTCAAAAGTGTAACAGAATGAGCCGCTTATATTTTTACATTCTCTTATATTTATTCTTGAAGAAAGTCTATGGCTGACCAATTACTAAAAATATCTAACCTTTTAAGAACTTTAAGTTGCCTTTAAAATAGCATTCCTATATTTTTTAAATTTCCCAAATGAGGGAACAAATAAAACTTCAAGAAATAATTTAAAAAAATCTATAGCTGATCAATTACAGCTGACCTTCTATATGGATCTTCAGACCTGTCAGGTGGTATACATTTTTTTGGGAATATCCCACAGATGAGTTGCCAAAAATCGCGCGTGACCTTGCAAAAGCTTAAGCATTGATTACAAATTTTCTATGGCTGACCAATTTCCAAAACTAGTTGATCTTTTTTGACCCATTACTTATACATTTTTTTAACGAATATCACCTAGATGGGCTGCCAAGATCTTAGAGCCAACGTGTGGTCTTGTGGTGCATACGAAGAAACCAATTACCAATTCTTCTTACCAATTATACGGAGCACTTTCGTTTGTTGTTGAATGATGTAATTTCTTAGATCAATGATGGGACGTCTACTTTGTTCATTGTCTTATCTATAGTTTTTATGCGAAAATTCACTTGAAAAATTATCGTATTTAGAATTCTACACCACCAGCTTCACTAAAGTCATTCGAAAAGTTCACCTTAAAAAATAAAATCTTTGCAAAAATGAGTGAAATCACAACAGTAAATTTGGCGAGTTTTCTTACACAATTTAAAAGATTAGGAAAACTTCACCAGTGAACCCTCCACATTTAAGTCAGTTATAATAATATAAGAATGTTCGCTCATAATATGGAGTTATTTCGATATTAATCTATTTCAACAATTTCATATTACTCGTAAATTTCATAAACTAAGAATTTGACGTACTTGTAGATCTCATTACTTTTCAAAATTAGGTACCAGTTTTTGGAGGCATTTATGAATGAGTAAAGTTTGAACAAAACCTTTTAATATCTTTGTTTCCAATCTACAATTTCTTGTGAGACATACATTTTTGTTTGTGGTAAACAACTAATAAATTGAATTTGGTCTAAATTTTCGATAGTTTTAAATATTTATTTATCTTCATAACCACAAAAGATTGATTTTAGAGGTCATTATGATGCCAATGAATTTAATTTGGTTATACAAAATAAAAGTAAATCTGAATCCAGGTCAAATTTTGGTCCAGCGAAGCTGTTAAAATGATTTACAACATCGAGTTGAATGTTTAGCGAAATAAAAATGATATTGATTTAATCGGCAAAACAATTCATGGGTGAGTGTGTCCCATTCGTAGATTGCATCTTTTTAATTTTATTTGTATACCTTTCACTAACATCTTGAAGCTATGTTTCATTTTGTGTTGATTTTTTTTTAACTTGTTGCTTATTTGGTGCAAATTTTGAAGGTAACTGCAATCATAATAAAAATGTGTTACCTTTGGGTATTTTTGTGTGGTGAAAATGACATAATGAACCAAAAACAAACGCATTAATGGTTTATCACATAATCAGACATAATCGATTTAATCGATTGTTTTATCGTGATGTCTTTTTGGATTCGATCATTTTATTTTGTTAAATTCGTGGTTTCAAAAATTACAAATTTTTGTATAATCAAAAGAAATAAAAACTTTAACTGTGGAAATACAAGATTATTACGAAAATTTCAGAAGCTGGAATTTGTGCTGGAGATTGACTTAAATTAAGAGTTAATTGAAACTTTTGAAATTAAACATAAAAGTTTGTTGGCGTGACAGCTCGTGGAGAACCAGAGGGTCTTCAAACTCATACCGATTGTGCTTCTTGTTAGTCGGCAATAAAAGAGCTAACCTTCAATTGGGCCAACAGCCATGTTTTTTTTTTTGCAAGTCCATATAGAATTGTAGAAAAAAAAACGACATCGGGACTTAGGAACTTCTTTTTAGCATGTTGGAAGCACTGTGTACGCTATGCCATTTGTCAGCTGTATGACGACTAGCGTCATATTTACATGTAAATGTAAATCGTTTTTTTCTACAATTCCTTATGGACTTACAAAAAAAAACAAACTTAACATTAAGTTCACAAATATTTTTCAGTTTTTTTTTGTCCGTGGAAATATTCGGTACCAAGTAGTGTGGGACTATTACCGAACAAAAACCACATACTCGTAGATCAGAACCTGTCTCTAAAAGATCGACAAATGATTTTTCTTTCTTAATTTAAAATCACATTGCGGAAGTTTAAACTCTTAATGCTTTCCCATAGCTTTTAGACTATCAGCTTGTGAGGCTTGGTTCTTCTAAGTCTGCGAACATTGTCTCTTTATTTAAGATGGTTTCCATCTCGGACTTGGTATGACTTCGCAGTCGCTGATTGTGTGATACAGCGTGTTTTTAACCACTTCTGTGACCATTTATATTTGAAGGTCACGATCATCATCATCATCATCGGCTCGACAACCGGGTTCCGGTCCTGGCCTCTTTCAACAAGTCTCTCCACCTATCCCGGTCTCTAGCCGACGCCATCCAGTTGCGCACCCCAAGGCTTCGGGCGTCCTGGTCTACGCCATCTCTCCAGCGCAAGCATGGTCTCCCACGCTGTCGTCTACCATAGAATGTACCACAAAGAACTTTCCGAGCAGGTTCCTCTTCGCTCATGCGAGCTAGGTGCCCTGCCCACCGGAGTCTACCGAGCTTAATTTTTGTCACGATATCTGCTTCAAGGTAGATTGCGTACAGTTCATGATTGTACCGTCTCCGGAATCGTCCTTCCTCACATACGGGGCCAACAATTCTCCTTAAGACTTTTCTCTCGAACGCAGCTAAGTGGTCGGAGTGCCTTTTGCTAAGCACCCAAGTCTCGGATCCATATGTGAGTACTGGCAGGACCATGGTCCTGTACAGCAGCAGTTTTGAAGTTATGGTGAGATTTCTGGATTTGAAGAGCTTTGACAGACTATAGTAGGCTCTGTTGGATTTGAGAAGCCGCCCGCGTATTTCTTCTTCTATATTGTTATCGGCTGCTACTATTGACCCAAGGTATTTAAAGGATTGCACCACTTCAAATTCGTGCTCCGCAACCTTGATTGTTTGACCAACTGTTCCTCTCGCATTCGACGCCACCATGTACTTTGTTTTACCTTCACTAATGTGCAGCCCCAGATTTTGTGCCGCCTGCTCGATCTGGATGAAGGAAACGTGTACAGCTTGTTCGGTTCTTCCGATGATGTCGATGTCGTCTGCGTAAGCCAGTAACTGGCTGGACCTGTTGACGATGGTCCCTCTTGTTGCCGTGCCAGAGTCACGGATTGCTTTCTCCAACGCCAGGTTGAAGAGGAGGCAGGCCAAACCGTCCCCTTGTCGGAGTCCATTAAAGATGTTGATTGGTCTGGATAGCAATCCGGCTATTTTTACTTGGCTTGTTACGTTGGTCATGGTTAACCTACATAGTCAAGTCAATTTATTTGGGATGCCGAATTCTCTTATGGCTTTGTAAATTCTACCCTGGCTATGCTATCATAGGCGGCCTTAAAGTCTATAAACAGATGGTATGTTGGGATGTTAAATTCTAGACATTTTTCCATCGCCTGCCTAAGGGTAAATATCTGATCAGTTGTTGATTTGCCTGGAATGAAACCACACTGATATTGTCCGATAAAGGTTTTAGCGTATGGGGTTATCCGGTCTTGTAGGATAGAGGAGAGTATCTTATAGGCGGTACTCAACAACGTGATACCTCTATAATTGCTGCACGTTGTGACATCTCCCTTCTTATGTATGGGGCATATTAAACCTTTTCGCCAGTCTTCTGGCATTTGTTCCTGCTCCCATACGTGTACTATAATATCATGAATTGCTTGACGTAAGGCTGGCCCGCCGTGATGGAATAATTCGGCTGGTATGCCATCAGCTCCCGGGGCTTTGTTCTGTTTAAGCAACATAGAGTATTCTTCTTGAAGTAGTGGAGCCTCCACTTCTGCAGTGAGCTGACCATTTAGCAATTCATTAAAGTACACTTCCCATCGCTCCAGTATGCTTTCAGGATCGGTGATCAGATTTCCCTCTCCGTCCTTGCAGTATGTGCAGCGTGGTGTGTACTGCGTCATGTTTCGGACGGATTGGTAGAACTTCCGCGCCTGGTGCGGACCTCGCTCTCGGCTATTTTCTATTTCACAGATTAGGTTCTTCTCCCAGGCTGATTTTTTTTGTCTGTGTAGCCGTTTTTATATTCTTCTGAGCTCTTTATATTCCTCTTCGCGTGCCCGCGTTCTATGAGATTGTTGCATTGCTCGGTACGCAACATTCTTACGTTCAGTCGCTAGCTTGCATTCATCATCAAACCAGTCGTTCCGATTTTTACGACTGCTGCCTAAGATGGAGTTGGCAGTACTAATGACAATATTCTTAAGGCGTGTCCACTTCTCATTTACGCCCAGCATACTGGCTCCAGGACTTACTCTCCCTAAATCAAGTGATTCTAGGGCGAGTCCTAACGCATTACCAAAGGTGTTACTGGTGTTTTCATTGCGCAGGGCAGCCGTGTTGATTCGAACCTGATCGGCGGATGCAATGCGTCTTCGCAAGGCAATCCGCCCTCGGAAAACCATACCAACAAGATAGTGATCCGAGTCGATATTGGCACCTCGGTACGTTCGTACCGTCATCAAGTTCGAGTAGTGGCGACGGTCTATCAACACGTGGTCTATTTGGTTACGAGTGACTCCATCAGGTGATACCCAGGTGGCTTTGTAGATATCTTTACGCGGGAACCTGGTACTCGCAACGACCATGTTTTTCGATGCTGCCAATTCTAAGACTCGAAGTCCATTGTCATTAGTGTTCTCATGCAAACTATGGGTGCCTGCGTAATGCCTGAATACCGGCTCCCGACCTATTTTTGCGTTCAAATCCCCAAGGATGATTTTAACATCATACCTTGGACAGACATTGAGGGCCCTCTCGACTTGTTCGTAGTAAGTCTCTTTTTCTTCGTCTGAGGACTCCTCCGTAGGTCCGTGAACGTTAATGAGGCTGATGTTCGTAAATTTGCCTCGCACGCGAAGGGTGCATAGCCTTTCGCTTATAGCGTTAAAGCCGATGATCGTAGACTTCATTTTTTCGCTGACTAGGAAGCCTACCCCGAGCACATGGTGTTTTGTATGACAGCTATAGTATATGTCATATTCTTTCTTCTGTAGAACACCATTCCCTGTCCATCTGATTTCTTGAAGAGCTGTTATGTCAGCTTTATATTTTGACAGGGCATCGGCTAGCTGCTGAGCAGCTCGAGCTCTGTAGAGCGATCGTACGTTCCATAAGAAAATTCGTAAATCGTTTTTCAGTTTTCGTTGCGTTGGTTGTCGTCGTGTGATCAGTCCGTTTCCGAGGCTTGTTGTCGTTCTCGTAATTCAAAAGTTTTACGGGACAGGGAATTAACCTGTCGCCAACCTGAGGAACCAGCCTGATCATATTAGCCAAACCTTTTTAAAGGCTTGTTTCTAGCGGCCGCCACGGAGAGGCTATGATCAGACTTCCACCAGTCCCGGATAGTTACGGCACGTGCATGTTTTCGTATGCTACATGTTATTCCCCCTATTCGTCTGATGGCTGACCGCCCACGATATAGATCGCTATTTCTAAGGTACCAAGGGGCATTTATTATTTCTCGAAGGACTTTGTTCTGAAATTTTTGGATGAGTTCAGCATTTGTATTCTTTGTACAGCTCCACAGCAGAATACCATAGTTCCAAATGGTTTTCAGCACTTTTTTGTATAATATTATTTTGTTCTGGATAGATAGGCCAGAGTTCTGTCCTAGTAACCAGCACATTTTTCAGAAGTGTAAGTTCAGTTCTTCTCTTTTCTTTTTGATGTGCTCGTTCTATTTTAGCTTTGCATAATGGCATAAAGTACAGCTTAATCCTTAATTAAAATTGGAACATTATTTAATTTTTATTTGTAAAGCTTATATGCGTCAAATTCGGTTCGTTTAATTTGCTACGTCCGCCATCGTTGGATCTAGTCTCTAAGTTTATCAACTGAATTTTGCATTTTTTTTTGTTGTCTTGGCCAACTTTACCATGATAGTTGATATTTACTAGAATATCTCTAGTGTATAACAAATACAGAGTTGGTCCTAGGATACGTCCTTGAGGTACACCGGCTTCAATTTTTTTTAGTTCCGAGTAATTTTGGTCGTACCGTACTCAAAAGAGTTGGTTCTTAATGTAATATGTCAGTATTATTAGTAGTACTGCCTGGGAAGGTTCCTATGCAGTTTGTACTCAAGTTTTGTTTTTCTTCAAGTACTTTTTCTACAACAGCAGTAAATCTACGCACTTGCTCTATTGAGGAATGTTTATTTCTAAATCCAAACTGATGTTTCGGGATTAGTCTTCTGTCTTCTATTATTTTGCTAAGGCTTTTCAGGAGCAGTTTCTCGAAAACTTTTGCCATGATTGGTATAAGCGATTTAGATCTGTAAGATGTTACTTCTGTTGCTGGCTTACTTTGCTTAGGTATAACAACAATTTCTGCAATTTTCCAATGATTAGCACATTTCTAAGCTTCAAGTATGAGTTTATTATAAAATGTAGTTTTTTTTTAAGGCTATTGAAGGCATTTCTTTCAAAACCTGATCAATTATTAGATCGAACCTCGGTGATTGCACTTATGTTGAGACAATGCTTCATGCATTTGCAAGATGTTCAGCGAAGATGAAGCCTTCAGTTACGGCAGAAGCATCCGACGTCAAACTTCTTAGAAATCTATCAATTGAATTCACAGTTTTTTTTAGTTCATTGTTAAAACGGTTAAATACTGCCTTATCGCCTAGAAATCTTGTAGTTTAAAATTTTCTTCGAGCTCTTCTTTTTTCCAATATCAGCTCCTTTATTTCTACAGGATATTTTTTGTTTTTGTATCACTGCATATTGAAATACTTGGAGTACTTTCTGCTGCACCCTGTTGCACATCAGCAATGAATTGCTCTACTTCATGATCAAGTTGTTCAATTGTTTCCTCAGGGGATCTAAGGTTTATAAAAATTTCAAGCTTATCTCTGAATTCGTTCCAGTTTGTTCTCTTATTCACGAGTTTAGGATACCATTTTTCTATAATTTATAATTTCTACATCACTCAGTGACAAATTGATCTGATGACCATACGAGGGAGGTCCGATAAGTATTTAGCCTACAAAAGAAAAACAAAAATTTTGGATTTATAGTCTTCCTTTAGCTCGATGCTCCAACTTCTTTAACCCATCCGAAAAATAGGTAGGCTTCCGTGGCCTCATTCGACTCAAATTTCTGCCCGACGAGTGATTTTTTCAAGTTTGCAAACAAAAAAAGTCGCAAGGGGCTAAATCTGGGGAATACGGTGGATGGGGCAGCAGATTGTAGTGCAATTCTACCAATTTGGCCGTGGTCCCATGGTTTCTCTTGTTGTCCGGGGTGAGCGCACGCGGCACCCATCGCGCCGACAGCTTTCTCATGCCCGAAATTTCATGGAGGATATGATCCACGCGGTTATTTGAGATGCCTACTGTTTCATCTATATCGCGCACCTTCAATCGGCGGTCCGCCAATACGAAATCGTGAATTTTTGACACTTTATCCTCCGTAGTTCCCATTTTGAGGGCACAGATGTGCGACCATGTTGAAACTCGTTACACCAATTTTCGACCGTCGCCATCGAAGTTGAAGAGTCACCGTACGCAGCATTCAAGTGCTCTTTGATTTCGCTGCGCTGCACGATTTCCCTTCCAAAAACAAGAATCTAATCATCAACCGATATTGCTCTTTTTCCATTTTTCTAAAATTCGCGGACAAGCTGGCTTCCACACGTGGTCAAAACAAAACTACGAGTCTGATTTGACGATTTCGTAAGTAGCTGTCCGAGAGAATGTACTAAACGATAGCAAATCTCTCTTGCAATACAAGCACCATCGGGCGACACTCAGATGACCAGTATGTTGGAAAATCAGCGGAAGAGAACTAGCAGTTGTATTTGCGATTGAATGGAACAGTCGTTTCCCCTTTGTAGTTATGAGCCTCCCTATTGCGAGTGTTTAGTATTGAAGTCGCCACCAACAAGGAAGTTATTCTCCTTCAAATGGAGAGCACTTTGGTGGGCAATATTTATCTGCTATCTTAAACTCTTTCATTTTCATACCAATATCTACTAATTGTTGTTACTTATTTTTATTAGTGAAGTTTGGTTCTTCAAAGTGTTTTTAAGCAATTTTTTTATAAGTATTGCCGATCCTCCACCAACTTTGACGACTGGAAGTGGAGCGGGATTAAGTGCATAGTTTGGTAATTTACTATCAAGACTTTGTTCTATTGCGAAGTGAGTTTCGGATATCAAACAAATGTCCATATTTTCAATGTGTGTTTACATGTTGTAAAAGATCGTTTGCATTCCATGTTGCGATTTTAAATGTTCTAATGTACATCATTGTTTCTTAAGGGCGACTTCTTCGCTTAACTGTTTGATGTTTAAATCCTGTTTGTCAATTCTTTTAAGAATAAGTGCCAGCATTTCTTTCCTCATTCTTCCGCACATTTTTAACAATTTAGGAAAACGATTTATTTAAAACTGTTTTTGTAATTGCAATTGCTTTTGCAAGTAGATTTTTTGATTTGTTTTCGGTCGTCCCTTTTTTAGTTTCAACTGTAGCTTTTGTGTTTGATGAGTTTCTAACCTTGTTGCCAGTTTTGCTTAACATACTACGTTTTATGTTCTTTGCCCATGGGATAGTTTTTCGTTGTATGCCTTCCTTCACTTTTAACACAAGCAAGCTCTCGGTTGCAGTATTTGTGTGTGTATCCAAAGCAAAGGCTTATGAGAGTTTACACTGTGGAGCAATCTTTGTCTTTCAATTTTTGTTCAATTTTGACAACTATACCCAGAAGAAGTTAATAAGTTTCCTTATACTCTATAAAGCTCATTTTCTTGAATCTAATTGTAACTCTAGTACCCCTTGGCATAATGGTGAGTGCGTCAGACTGTCATGCAGAAGGTCTTGGGTTCAATTGTCAGCCACAATAAAAACAGTTTTTCAGGTATGCGAGGAATTGATAAATCATCCAAGAGTATCTCTTTTCATGAAAAGTGCTGCTCATTAGCCGTTGGGAATCGTCAAAAAATTGTAGGTATCCTGCATCCCTGGTAACACAAACAGGAATGGTTAAGAAATGTAAGTCACTAAGCCCTGGTTTAAATAAATTTATTTATTTAAATGTTGGTTAGCGTGTTAGAATTTATTTGAGAAAGATTCCTAACTTATGTCACTAACAAAAAAAAATTAAGGGTACTTCTTCTTTCGAGTAACTGAAAAATCCTGCAAGATTACATTTAGTCATTTGGACTTGTTCGGAATTGTAGGTTCCTTTTTCTTCCTTTGGATTCACAACAAGAACGCAGGGATAGTTGAGAGTTCTGAGACCCCAGAGCCTAATTCTACACAAACTCTTGATCCTAAAACTTAATTTATTTTGTATGTTTCACTGTTTTAAGCAAAAGAGTTCAAACTTAGTTTCTGGTATAAAAATATAAGAAAATCACTTAACATTTAAAACGGAGAGAAGTCATACTCTACTGGCCATTTATCTATTTTAAGCCTTAAAAAAATAGTGAAGGGTATATTCAAATATTTCGATACAAAACTACAATTTTGCGAAGTACAATAAATCAGATATCAGCTCTCAGGCAACACTTAACATTACCACAGTCCCTGTTGTGAAAAAAAATCTATTAGGCTAACTTAACCTAATCATTGTTTTATTAGATTTATGGTTCTATTCTGTTATTGTATCAAAATTGATTTGAGGTTTATGGTCTTACGGATTAAACAGGTATTGACATAGATAAGTTGTTCTTTTCAGCGTGATTTTTTTTTCGGAGTTGTAAATTATAGCTGAGTCTTTGCGAAAAAGGTTAAGCGCAGTTAAGTATCCATTTAACCGCACCTGCATTGTATAAGTATAAGTAGGTATCTACCACCAATTTAATTTTCGTATCAGAAATAAAAATCATCATAAATTATAAAAACGTAGTTGTGTTGGAAAATCAACTACAATTGAAATGATTAAAACACAGTGAATGAATGAAAATTAAGTGAAACTGAAAAATTTATTCGACCAGAACCGATTATAGTTTCATTAGATTTCATGGCGTCTTTTCCGCTTAAGTGACGTTACAAAATATTGTTTCTTAGGCATTTTCAAATCTATGAAGTTCAGCGAACCGCTGAGCCATTAAGAGTGCCTTAAACTGTTAACACAAACAAAATATGAAAACTGTTAATTTGTATTTATCAACCAAATAACATTATAACGGTATTTTATAAACTGTCAAAACGGATGTGTCCGTTTAGTTGAAATTCAGCATAAATGTCACAACAATTTATTTTTTTATTTGAAGAAAATCCCACATACTTGTACTCGTATGCACAGCACATGCATGGAAACGCCTTTCAATTTCAAAATTGATCAATGGAAAATTGGAAAACGTCACATGAGTAGCCGGGCGTAAAAAGTGTAATATATTGGATGACAAAGAAGATGGCCAGCTTAGTGGCCGAAGGTCTTTTCAAGAGGATAAATCCGCATAAGATACACGAGTATGAAACGAACGGTTTTGAGATTTATTTTACTATTCGGATTAGTGAATGTTTTAAGCGCGGCTCCGCGACGGTCAAACAGGATCAAAATTGATCCAAACTACTTGAAAGCTCTGTTAGCCTACAAGAAACTGGAACCAAAAATGACGCGACGCGAGTTGAAAACGATAACCACCATCGGAATACTTAATGGAGCCTTGAAGGCTGAAAAAGAAATGGAAAAACACCTAACAGCATTAGTTACAGATTTAATCCTGAACACAAACATATCGGATAAATCAACAGCACTTCCCAAAATAACAAAAATTGAAAGTACCATTGAACGGGACAAAAATGCTGTTCGAGTTTTGACAAGTGCCATGGATCTGGCAACAAAATCCTTGACTGAAAAGCAGTACAAGAATGAGTTACAAAAGACTTTAGATGAGCACAAAAGTAAGAAACGAGAGACTGCAACAAATCGTTCGAAGGATATCGATATGCCAAAACTGAAAGAAGCCATTTTGCACCATGTTCTCAATATCCAGAGACAAGTTTTGAAGAAAATCGACGGAACTTTGAAGTATTTGGAAAATAATAGCGCATTGGATATTATTAAGGTTAATAAGAAACGTGATGCTGCACAGGATAATAATTTAAAGGACTTTTTTGAAGAGGTATTCCTAATAAAAAAAATATACAAAAATGATAAGTTTTAAAAAAAATAAATATTTCTTAAGGATAAAGTGGAAAATAATTTAATAGACGCAGATAATAAATCAATGGAAGGTACTGGAAGAATAATGCACAAACCTTTGACAATTGATCCAAATGAAGTGAGTGAAATTTGTTATTATTTTGAACAAAAAAAAAATGTGCTAACTAATATTAATGTTTTCGTAAAAATAAGCAAAGATAAATTTGAGAATCTCCTTTAAGAAAAGTGATATAAAATTAAAAAACATTTTAATGTCGGAGAAAGTGTATTACTTTTTCTCTAATTTTAAATTTTATTCACTGCACGAAAATTAACACAAAAACAATGTGCTTCAGAATTTGAGAATTTTTTCTTACCAACATTTGTTGGTTTCATTCAAACTCATACCATATGGGCTAAGTTCGAAACCTAAATTTCATTTTTTGCCAAAGAAATCAGACCACAAAATATGTAGTTAATTTCAAAACCCATTTTATGCACAAATTTTTTTGTTTCAAAACCATTATTTCCAAATTTCTTTTTGGTACCACTCGAAAACTAAAACCTTCAGATCATGATTATTTAGTATGAAGAAAATACTGCTGTTTAATTGTATATTTATATGTTTTCTTAATTTTTTGCATTTTTTCGTCAACAAAAAAAAAATACCATTAGTCAGAAAATTAATCCCGTCGATTTACTCGTATATTCTAATCTGTAGGGCCTCCCTTGTTAAATTTAAATAAAAGAATAAATACATAAATGAAATAATAAATTAAAAACACTAAGTTAAATTTGAAAATCGATTATTTTCATATTTATATTGAGGTAGCTGATGCCAAAGCATTTTATGTGAAATCGAAGAATTCTTGAAAAACTAGTTAGCTTTATCATCAAACATTTAACATATCTTGTGATATGGTTTAAAAGAGGGATATTTCGGCAGTACTTTAAAACTGCAATAATAATCCTTCTTACGAGTACATAAGAAAGGTAATACATATGTCACCCAAACAAATAAAGACAGATATCCTTATTATCATTGATTTCTAAAATCTTCGAAAACAATATCACTAGAAGAATGGCATATTATTTTTGGATGAATTTAAACCTCCAAGTTAATCCAAATTCGGCTTCAGAGAGAACATTTTGAGCTGATTTCCATCCTATCTTCAGAACAGGAAGTAACTAATTCGTGGGTAATGCCACAATGAGTGACTCAATTTCGTTTGAATGGGAAATTTACCGTGCTAATGCTACAGAAAGTGTTTTAATTTCTTGTTTAAATGTTGGAGTTCCACATGGCAAAGCAATTGGACCATTATTATTTCTTATTAACTTAAAATCTGTTATTAAGCTTTGCTGATGACCTGGATTTGACTAAGGCAGATTTTTTAAGCAGCAATTCTTAATAATGTTCTTCTATATAACAACTATTTTATCCAAGGAACTTATATATATGGCTTAAACTGTAATCGTCATTAATTCAATGATTCATGCATGTATAGCTTGAATTTTTTTCTGAATTTAACACTGCAAGATACAATATCTACAATGTACATATATTATTGTATTGTTCTTGCCGTGTTCAGACTATTACTGTAATAAATCGAAATTAAAATCGCTTTTTAAAATTCGTAGGGACAGTATCAAAGGGCACGGTAGTGCCCAGCAAAGTTTTGGAACTACATCCTTTTTACAGGAATAAACTCAGGCGATTTTTGACCCCTCACTATCTTCACTACCAATGAAGTCAGAAACTTAAAATTCCGAATATTTGCTAAGCTAGTCAGGCACAGACGCCTCACCAAACTTAATTTTTTCTAGCATAAGCGGTTCCTGAGACATAAGGCCTCAAAAATCACAGAAACCGTAACTGACTGACTGACTAATTCACTGACAGATCATTAAAATTATGGAGCACTTCCTTGGACTTAAATTGCATACAAAGAAAAAAAAATATAAAATTTGAGGTTTTCCATTAAGGACGTGGTATCCGCCCACTTCCTCAGAACTGATGTTAATTATATATGGCACACTTCCGATTGGAGTAGAACAATGAAATCTGGTAGAACGGTAGGGCTCAAATTGCATATAAAGGACCAAAAATAAAAATTGAGGTTTTCCATTCAGGAGGCATGGTATCCGCCCACTTTTTGAGGAAATGTTTAATTTATATGGAGCACTTCCGGTTGCTGTTCAAAGCGAAAAAAAGAAAACCTAAGATTTTTCATTCGAAGTGTCTTTTTATTGTCATTTTGAAACTATACATGCATCTTGAAAATTCATGACTTTTCTTAGAACTAGAGTGCTCGATTTGATACTCTATATCGATACCTTCCCATTAGAATGTATTAAGTGACAATTTTTCCGAAAATGACTTTTTGATGTGGAACTATACTAGAAGTTAAGCGCCACAGAAAATAAAATTGTAGTAACCGCCAAGTTTTCTCACTGGAATAATGTTGCTCCCTGAAATTTGTATTATCCGCCAGTAAAATTATGCTAAGCGACATTTTTAAAAATATTATTGTCTTAAGCAACCAAACATCCACGAAAAAAATGTGTTAGATGTCGCTTAGTTTAACCGAAATTTTCGCTTAGCACACTCATCCAAATAGAACTTGATCCATGTTTGTCGCTTATTATAATACTCCAGAGTCCAGATATGGTTGTCTTTGCTTTTAAATATTTGTCTATCAAGTAGGCTACTACTTTTTTCCCATTTATTTTGTGTTTTTTTTTGTTGTTGTCATCGTAAGCGCCATTTAACATTGTATCAAGCGCCAATGCTTTGCCCACGAAGATGTACTAAGCGACAAAAACTTCTTATCTGATTAAAATTTCGATTTTGCAATGATGTCAAGTTTTGTATTATAAAAATCCCTCTCCAAATCTGTTTCTTCCAATAAAATGCACAACAAAATAACTAAATGAGACGTTTTTTTCGTTTCCTGAACAATTTTTAAAATGTCGCTTAATACATTCTTGCGGGAAGGTATCGATATTATGTTAACATGAATGAAAAAAGAAAACATTTAAAGTAGAATAATATTGAAACATTGTAGCTAACGTAGTAGAGAAATTTTATTATTTATTGATTAGAAACTGACTAAAATTTGATGGGCTTACTTGGCAAGCTTTTTTTTATGCCCAATTCGAAAGGTTTTAAAAACTTGACCAGTGAACCCATCAAATTTTAGTCAGTAATCATTAAATAATAAAATGTCGCTATTACATTGTAGCTGTTTCAATATTATTCTACTTTAAATATTCGGTATTAAACCTTCATGAAATAAGAACTTGGCGTACTTTTAGTTCTCAGTACTTCTCACGGCTGACTATTACACAAAGGTTTTTGTATAGAAGAACTTGGCTCTTTTTTTAACATTTATGTTTTTGGTCTGATTTAATATAACCTGAAAAGATGTCCTTTAGTTCACAATTACAATAGATTATAGGGTTGTTTTCTTAGATGGGTATTTTGATACTTCCTTAATTCCAGTCTCGTTTTTGTTTTTAAAGCGTTGATGAACTTGAAAAGCAAAACAATTTCTGTTGAACTTAATGCCTTCTGTATTCTAAATTTTATTTAATTACTTATTGCATGCTCTTGCCTTAATTGCAGGAAGATCTTATATTATTTGGAAGAGATTTTATGTTGCCCCACCAACCGAATCAGTATATTATATTGTTGTAGTTGTTTGACGATCAAGTTTCGCGTCAGAAATCGAGAGGATAATTTAAATCTTTGGAAACGGTAAATTGTTATGGTTGAAAGGTGGAACATGTGTTGACAAATTATGCAGCTCTTAGTGAGCAGGTATGTTAAAGATCACATTTATAGCTCGAGAATGAATCTTCGTTTAGAAATTTTTTAAATATTCTTGTAATATAGTTGACTAGAAACTACTACGCTACGAAAAATATTTATAAATTATATCTAACAACCGTGAAAACCTTAAAAGTTTCTTATGATAGAAAATTAATTTGAATTTTTTTTTTATATACAACTCTTTGTTATAGAACATAAATTCCGAGTTTAAGCGCCGAAAAGAATCAGTTTTTGTCTTCTATGACAAAAGGAATATAAGTTCAGAAAATAATACCAGTCAGCAAATTAAGTCGGTTGATCAATATATGATTCGAAAACGTATTTGGTTGTACAAATTTAAATTAATGTTGTGATAATATTTAGTAAGGAAGAAATTCAAAATATTGAATTTAAATTTGAAAATCTATTATTTTCATATATGTATTTATTAATTATATATATGGGGATTTTATGACAAAGAAACCAATGATTTAACTTAACAGGTATATTTTGCATTATGAAACATAATTTTTCTCTTTGCCGACTGGTTGTAATAATTTAAATTACTAATTTTTAGACAGCCATTGAAGTCGGAAGCTTACTATTTTAAATATTAAACAATTAGTTCCTGTAACGTTAGCGTATATATTTAGAAAAAAGAACAAAATCTGGGTAATTGATCAAAAACAAATGAATTTAAACTAATACCAAATCATTTAAATTAATAACAATTTTAAACTAACTCTTAATCTAATTTAAAGTAAAACTTAGTTTATTGATCAATTCTTTGAAAAATACGCCATCTTCTGTGAAATAATCAAATTTTTCCAATCAAATTACAAGAAATGGTATAACTTAAGACAAATTTGTAAAATTTAAATTCAAGACTTATAGGAATATAGAGGTTCTACAATGGCAAGTTATGCTTTCGTAAAAGGAATGGTACTAAAGATTTTGATCAAACTATAATTTCTAAAAGTGCGCATAATAAAAATTTAGCAGACTGAAACAAACTGTTTTCTTCAGTTTCATGCGGGAGATTTAATCAAAATGAGTCATTTGTTTTAATATCAGGAATATAATATTTTATAACGTTTAAAATAATCTAGGATTTGCCGTGAAACAACTTGGACCTTTTTTTTATAGACCAAGAAAACAGTAAAAAGGCCTCGATTAAAAGGCAGCTTCATTTAAGACATTGATAGGTAAATTTATAAAATGGTTAGTGTCAAATATGATATTAATCAAAATAAAAAACTATTTGTTCATCAAAATACAAATACAAACACAAAATAAAGAAAATACTTACATAGAAATTGTACAAAAAAAAAACTAAGTAAAAAAAAGAAAATTTTGAAAGAAGTCACCTTGAATTAGTTATACTCAGGTCAAAAAATTACAAAAAAAAAACTATGAGTGTACTCTTTGCTCATACAAATATATAGAATATCGAATACATAGGTTAGTGATTTTTCGATGATTTAACTGAAATATATAAAGAAATAAGTCAATTTGGCTTTTGTCTTACTAAATTACTTATTACTTCAACTTTTACTTATCCTTATCCAATCAATCTCTGGATCTGATTTTTTAATGAAATACTGAAAAGTACGTTTATAAGCGTTCCCTATCAATACAGCCTTAGGGTACAAATTATATTCTATAAAAAGGACTTCTCAGATTTATCTGCATTTATTGTACATAGATTCTATTTCTTTTTAACCCTTTCTCACCCAAAAAAAAAAAAACAAAAAAAAAAAAGACTACTGAAATCAATACAAATGATGAAAATAATAAGACAGCAGCAAACCAGTTAGATGGATCTGATGAAAATTTTGGTGAAGGTGGTGGAGCACCAGGAGGACTAGTTGGTCTCATAGCCAGCTTAAGTGGTGTAAGTTAAATGCTAGGTTCCGAAATCATTAAACTTTAATAAAAATAAAAATGTATTTAAAGGGTGAAGGAGGTTCAGATATTGGAGCATTAGTAGGAGCCTTAACTGGAGTTATAGCACAGATATTTGGGGTAAATAATTATAAAAAAATAATATGTGAAAAATACATAGAAACATTATTGCTAAAACTATTTAAAGCCTGGTGGATTGGATATCGAATCTCTTATTAGCACAGGAACTTCTTTAATATCAGGACTACTTTCTGTAAGTTCAAAAATACACCTTGAAATAAATGCCGGATAGTGAATATATTTTTTTTAAGGGTGACAAAAATTTTGGAACTGTTTTGGGTGAATACGTGGGAACAGCATTTGATGGTCTCTCTGGCGGTGGAGGAGCAGTAAGGCCATGTGAAACTTCAGCTTAGTTCTTTTTTTTTTTAAATGTGCATATTTTGTTTTTTAATTTCAGGTAAATAACGGGAAATTCATAGGAAATCTCTTGGGAACAATTGTGGCATCCTTAAGCGCTGTACATACATTTTATTCATTTATTTTTTGAAACTTCTTTTAACAGTACTAATTTCTTGGAAGCACTGAAATTTTTGGGATAATGGTTGCACTCAAATTTTATAAAGTTAACTTAACTGCAAATGAAGGATTTTTTTTAATTTTTTTTTAGGATCCCGAAGATGATGATCTTCCACCTAAGCCATTGGTATTTCTTCAGACTTTCCTTAAAACTTTTCAAGCGGCTAAGAACCGTGCCGGTACACCTGAAGAAGGTGAAGAGGCCACTCCTGCACATCCCATGGGTGGTTCAGACTCATTTGGGTTTGTCAAACAGATTGTTTCTGCCTTGGTGGGTGGAGTGACAAGCTTGGTGCTAAATGCTGTTGTTGGTGCATCTGGTGGCTCTTCGCAGGCATCAACATCTGCGATAGCTAGTTCATCGCATCCCCATCCGCAAGCTCACAAGCCAACGTGGTAGTCTTAAGTTAATTTTTAGAGTTCATCATATTTTACGGTTAAAACTTATACCTAAGCCTATAAAATGTAAATATTTATTCATTATTTGTGTGCGTGTTTTTTTTCCATTTCTGTTGCACTTCTTCGAAGAAAACAAAACAGTAAAATGGTTGCAGCGAAAGTCGAAGAACATAAAGAAAGGCAATGGAGCAAGTGAAACTCAAAAGAAGCTACAAGCGCAAGCCATATTGGATCAGTGCGTTTATATCGTGTAATTCCACCGCAATTGAAGTCGATATTGGAAATCACTAAGTCTCGCTCTAGCACAGACAAAGGTAGCAATAATAAGTGCAGACGCAACTACTACGTCTCTTCTTCAATAGCTGGGCGTTTTTTTTTTTCAATTTATTTTTGTATTTATACTTTTTGTACAAGCCACGTAAATGGTCTTCGTCACACACTCCATGTTATGTGTATATGTAACTTTCGATTTCGAACGGTAATGAAGGCAGCGATAGTGACGACAGTCGTTCCTCCTCATCATTGACACTGACCAGGGTCTTGGGTAACAGTACAATTTTCGAGGCTTACACTTTTTCTGAGTCAGTTTCGGAACGCGGTCTTTCTCAAGAGTCGTTGGTTGCATCTTCAAATTAAAAGTTCATCACAAAAAAAAAATCAACCCATTATGAAGAAATATTGAATTTGAAACTTTTTTCTCATAAATAAATCATAAATTAGGTGTAGATATAGTGTTGTGCGTTATTGATTCATAAAGTTCAATTCGTTGACAGTGCAGAGTTTTTTTTTCTTTGCTATTCGTGGGTAGTAGATCAAGTTTGATTAACTTGTAGCTCGATTTGGTGCAACTTGTTTTATTTCGGGTCGTTTAATACAAGAGTGAGTGAGATATTTGATTACATAGAGACCGAAAGAGATAGAAAAGGTGAGTTTGAGATTTGATGGTGAATTATTGCACAATATAGTTTTGTAGGAAAAAAAATACGGAAGTTTATTTGGTTTTTGTTTTTTTTTGTTTTCTCTTGAAATGCAAGCTTAATTTCGTGATTGAGCTTTTCTCTGGAATTTGAATTTAAGTTATTTGAAATTTAAATTATGTTCCATTAGCGATTTTTCTCATTTGATTGTATTTTCTTTAACTCAATGTACGCCCTTGAATAAATTCTTTCTAAACGAAAGAGCTGTTGTACGAACCTTATTATTGGATTTTTTCGTTTTTTACATGAAATTTCAATGTTAAATGGAATTTGTCTTCACATCAGGAATTGGAAGCTTCAAATTTAAAAAACAAGGTACTTAATTTGCAAAAAAAAAACACCACAAACCACAATTTCAAAATGCAGACATACATTGTAGGAAGTCATAAATTTAATTTGCAGACAAGAATGACTGAAATTTGTTTTGTCAATTCATGAAGTGTTCTTATGTTATGGTTTATCTGATACCTGAGTTTATTTTATATCATTGTGTGGTTTTCGTATTAAAAAAAAAAAAAAAAACAAAAAACAATATGGAACGTGCAGTTTTATACAGTTTATTTTTTGAGTGCAGAATTTATAGTATATTTTTGAATTTTGTGTTATGAAAGAAATTTGAACAATGGAAAACAAAAATTAATAGACAAACTCTTTGATTTGTGGATTTATTAATTGGCATAAAAGGATACTAGATCATGATTTTTTTACAGTTTTTAAGCTTACATCAAATATTTTATGAAGTCTATGTCAAGACGTTGAACCTGCGTTCTTTCTTGTATCTCTTCATGTTTTATGCTAAGGGGCAGAAAATTAAATTAAATTTAATTTTATTTTGAAAGTTGAATTTCAACCTCCAAATGGCCGAATCGACATAGTTTTATCTTAACGAAATCACACTGGAAAAAGAATTCTGATTTTATTTATTTTTTGATCACTTTTACTGGAAATTATTTTATTGTTATACATATATTTAATTTGAACAAAAAAATGTGTCTCCTCACAATTGTCAGATAATTTTAATACTAATACTGCAATACTGTCGATATATATCTCGATAAGGATTACAAGTTACAACCTCAATTTTGGGTCTTGATCGTTTGATAGTGCCAATATCTAAAAAAGTATTCCTTCTATGAAATCACAATCCGTGGGACCAGACAATGTTATTCCTGAATTTTTAAAAACTAGTTTATAAATTGTTTTTTTCGTACGTTACTTTTATTTTCAACATAATTCATATGAAAATGTTTTGATCTCTAGGTAATGAAAAAAGTTTTGCTTCTTCTTAAAAATACAAAAGTGGACGAATTCTGACTAATTTTAATTAAGCCATTTGTAGCGAAAGAATTCAAAATGGTTCTTAAAAATATAAGTGCTTTAAACTTAACTATTTCTTATAACAATGCGATGTTACTTATTAGCTAATACCTTCTGCTTTAAAATTTTCTTGTCCACATTGAAGACTTGAACCACCAGATCGAATTTTGGGATAAGGTTGTGCTTGTGATGCATACTTGTGATGCATAGGAATATCAATTTGATAACCAGTATTGTGCCGAAGATAATGACGTACCTTATCCGATGATTCCCAGATATTTTTTCAAATTATTTTAGCTCTAAACTCCACTTGTTTATTATTCTTTGCTTCTTAGACAAGCAACTGAGCTGTGCTTTGATGACTAAATGTAATAGATTCTTAATTTTTGTTGCTTTATTTGACCCAGCCTCGATATATGTAACTATAATGTGTAGGAGAATGTTCTATAAATATGTTATTTGTATGCCTGATGAATTAATCTTATTTACTACATAGCTTTTCGCAGTTTAACGAATTGTAAGAAAAAGATAAATGGTAGATTTTTTAATTTTTCGTCCGATAGGTTTTTTACTTGCGATATATGTAGATACTATAGGGCAAGTTCTGCACTTGGAGAAAAAATCGAACTCGAGATTTTGATCAAAGTTGACATTACGATGATAGCGAAGACGAATAAAGTGGGTCCGACAATTCCGACTGTCTGTCTGTCTGTCTGTATGTCTGTACCTCTCCCTACAGCCTAAACCACTAGGCCTATGTTCTTCAATCCCGGTTGTTAAGGGTCTTCGGTAATTCCCTAGAGGGGAAATTGAATTTGTTTTTTTAGCTCCAAAACAAACGGTACCCCCCATACACCCGTAATGCAAAATCTTATTTATCTCGAAAACGGCTTTAACGATTTTGATAAAAAAATTACGTACATATGTTTGATATTATGGACATGGACTACATATTTGTAAAAAAAAAATTTGGGGCAAAATGTTATTAATGGTACCTGTCAGAGAACCGTTTTTTTTATTTTTTGACTTTCTCACTAACGGCTCTAACGATTTTAACCAAACATTTTCACCAGGAGCCCCCTTAAGATTAAAATAATACGAGTATTGTATATAAAAATATTCGAAAAAAAAAATAATTTATTTTGTTTTTTTGAAAAAATAAATTCCAATTTATTTTTTGAAAAATCAATATCTTGAAAACGTGTGACCGATTATTTCTTGAAATTATTTCCTAAAATCTATATTACTAAACACTTGAAATTGGCATCCCAAATTTTGTTCTATAAAAAATTACTTTAATAAAACGATTTTTAAAATTTCTTTGCGTAAATTCATACTTTTCCGGAAATCAGACGGCAATTCCGTGCATTCTATTTATAAAATGTATTTTAAATCCCAAAGTACTTTTACATAAGAGCAAGTTCGTGCGATCCAGTCGTGCATTTTATTTTATTTTCTTTTAAGTATGTTAATGCCATATATTATTTTTCCAATTCTACAAAATATTTTTTTTTTTTAAGTTCCCCCAGATTCAAAAATTTTGTTTGGAAAATTTCATTTAGTAATAGCAACACAATCGTTTAAAAAAAAAACTATTATATTTTTGATTCCCTCAAAAATTTTTTTTGAAGTAAAACTTCTTTTCCGGCGTTGGGGGTAAAAAATTTTCTATGCAGCTGTCAGTGACATGTCAAACCGTCACGCCATCCGTCAAAGATAGCGACATGTTTTTAGCATGTGCAAAGTAAAACATGAAGTTGAATACGATTTAGAATTTACATATTTCAAATGGCTGCATTCAAAGATAAACATAAAACTATAGGTTCAGACACGCAATGGCTATGCAACCGAATAATTATTGACAAGCATATTGCAATCCAAATAAATTTTACCAACACCTAACCCTCGCATACAAAGTACTGGCCAAAAAGTTGGGTATATCCACTACCATTTGTATTCTTGCTGTCATAGACGGCATGCCATATGACCATCAGGTTGCCTGAAAGTTTTGAAATTATACTTTTTAATAATATTTATTCGCTTAATCGCATACGCCACCGACATTTGTTTTGGTATTTATAAATTTGAACGTCACCCGACTAATCAATCAAATACTTTAATAATTAATTTTACAAGAGTGCCGCTGTCAGTGTACTTGCTTTCCAAGTTGCCTGGATACTGAATTAATGCCAGGTGACTACTAAGTTGCTCGGGTTTGTACGGGTTAATAAGAAATGCTTGTGTACATTACAAGATTACAACATGCTTGCCAATACTTGCACGTGCAGCCCTAGGGTAATACAAACAAAGCGAGGCAACTTGCTTGTCAAGTGGCATGGGAGTTTTGTACTTTTTTTCTCGATTTCATTTAAGGCTAGGCGCGCACATTAAATTTTTTGAAGTAAAACTTCTATTCCGGCGTTGGGGGTAAAAAAATTTCTATGCAGCTGTCAGTGACATGTCAAAACGTCACGTTATCCGTCAAAGACAGCGACATGTTTTTAGAATACAAAATGTTTGTTCGTAGGTTATAATCTTACAGAAGCTTTGCTTGAGGAAAAAGAAGTTTTACTTCAACCGCGCGTACGTCAGTACACACAATCTTTTTTGATTTTTAAGAAATATTTCAATGTTTTTTTTTTGAAAACTCTATAATTTTAAAAATTACATTCTCGATTTTTTTTAACTCGACAATTAACAGTTTATCAATAATATCTACAAGACGTAGGATTTTTTTTTTATCTAATATAATGGCACCCACTAGACAAATGTTAAAAAACGATTTCTGAAAATCGTATTACTTTCGAAAACGACATTTGATAAAAAATAATTGTCTTTCGCTTACCTTGACATGTTGGTGTCAAATGAGGACACAAACTCTTTAGCAATAAAACACAATGACTTCTTGATTGGGGCCCCATTTAGTTCCATGGCCGGTTTGGGGGTCTTGGTGAAGGTTTTTCAGGAATTCTTAAGAAAAGGATGGTTTTTATCAAAGAATTTATCCCAATGGACATGACTCTTTAGAATATTGATCTCCTTGGTTAGCGATTCTTCCTTCTTCTAGCCTTCTAGTCAGAGGTGCGTATTGGATCTAAGAGTAACTTTCTGTGTGCCGGAAGGAGAACTGCCATGATAAGTTCGGGAAAATAAAAATAGAGGAGGAGGCTAATCGAGCAAACTGGAAGGAAATCCCCAAGCTGATACAGGCTTAACTATTACTTAAGAACTATAAACAACATCATTTTATGAGCTTTATCAGCTTCAGCAGGAACAACCTAAGAAATAGTATCGGGGCTCCTTCCGAGCCAATGTTAACTAAAAATTCCTGGTTTGGAAAGCGCTCCCATATGCAGATTTTGCTCATGAGAAATAGCCGGACAAAATACTAGGCAGATATGAAGCACAAAGAAATAAGTATCTGGGACGCTACCAGATCGAAAGAATTACTTATCCTCTCTAAAGTTATAATATCAATTTTCCCAAAGAGATAAACTTGGAGGATGGACTTGGAGGATCTAATTGTGGATGGGGGCACAGTAGACGTTTAGATTGCAGTACAATAATCTCTCTAATATCATTCATTAAGACTTTATATATTTTATCAAAATTTCTAAAAACAATTTTTGGCAAAACTAAGATTTCTCTACACATCTTTATTACATTTCTACCGTTGTTTTTGGATAAAATAAATCTTTTTTTATTTAATATTTTAGTTTAGAAAAAAAACATTATGTGGTTTTCGAATTTAAAAAAAAAAAATTAATTTTTAAAAATAAAACAAATTATTTAATTTTGTTAAACAGTAGTGCTAAACACCGAAAATTACACCAGAAGAAATTACACCAGAATTTATTCTTGGAAAAAACGCCAGAAAATATTGTTTGTTCAAAATTGGAAAAAGAACTAGAAATTATCTTGCAAAGTAAGCCAGAAATGTTGGAAATTAGGCCAGCTAGGTATGGCAAAATAGCCAGAAAGTAAATGGGAAATTAGACCACGGGTTTTTAGGATTTTAAATCCTTTTTCGGTTCAGTCGCCTGTAGTAACAGTTTTCTTTGACAACAGTACCTTGCGTAGCCCGCATCACGGGTTTTCAGGACTTTAACCCCGTTTTCGGGGCTCACACCCCCTCACGCAACTCCGTTGCTGCGTTAAAGGTATGTTCAGTAGCCACACAGGCGCAATAGTTTTCTTCTTTTCTAGCTGTTATAGTTGTTTACTCCAATTAATGTAAAATACAGTTTTCTGGCTTTTTATTCCAAAAAAGAGAAAAAAACGCCTGAAATTCTGGAAAAATTGCCATAAAAGTCTGGGCTGATTTCCTAGGAAAAAAGGCCAGAATTTGTATAAACGACATTTTAGAGTTTTTTCTCCAAAAAAAAAAAAAAACTGGGGTAATTTCCTCTGGCTTAGTTTCCGGGAGCCGATCGTTGATTTTTGACACGATATCCACCGTGGTAGCCATTTCCGGGGCACGTGAGAGGCTCATCAAAAACCAATGTGCTTCCACGTTGAAACTCGTTATACAAGTTTTTTGACGGTTGCCATTGAAAGAGAAGAGTCACCATACACAGCATTCAAGCGCTCTTTGATTTCGCTGAGCTGCGCGATTTCCCTTCCAAAAACAAGAATCGAATCACCGACCGATATTGCTCTTTTTCCATTTTTCTAAATTTCGCGGACAAGCTGGCTTCCGCACGTTGTCAAAACAAAGCTACGAGTCCGATTCAGCTGAAATTTTAACAGCAGGTGTCTATAAGAGAATGTACTAGAAGATAGTAAATACTAGCACCATCGGGCGGTGAGGCTTACTACTTATGGCACTCTCGTATCTTAGGAACAGTTTTCGAAAAATAAAGAAATTATTCGATATAGGAAAAAAATGTATGGTAGCTGCCGTTATTTTCGGTTAATAAAAAATAAGTATGGGGTCATAGTTTAAGAATGGCAAGATCCACTTTTGTTTGTCTTTCCAATAATTTTAATCCTAAGTTTGATCAAAATCATTAATTCTATTGTTTTCAACAAATTCATAACTTCCCACATTTTAAAATTTTTTTACGATTTTGAAAAGAAATTTTTTTTTTATCAAACATTCATTATGTCAAAAGAAATTCGTCAGTTTAATATTTGCACAATATGGATTCCCTCGCTTCTTATGTGCTTTCCAAAAATATAAAAGTTATTTAAAGAATATCTGCAAATTTATTAAATTGATCCAAGGCGTACGATTTAAAAAAAAAAAAAATTATCTTTCGACTTCTAAACCATGATATTTCGAGTTGGACATTTGCACAATTTTCGTATATATCCATGACAGAAAAGCTTTCAGAAAATAAACTTTCTTGGTTGAAAACCCGATTTTCGGCATTTTCTTAATTTATCCTCATTTACCAAAATGAAATTACAAATTCAAAGAATACTGTTTTGCTTGAAACTGTACATACATACAATTTTATTATGCATAGTAGTTTTTTTTTATATTTTTTAAGACCTATCATATGAGGTGGACCAAATAGTTGAATAAATTTAATAAAATTATCTGTCTAAATACTCCCAATTTATGTTTCTGATTTGGTACTTCCATACATTTTTCTTAAGCATACAATTTTAGTTGTTTGAAGAAGCTTATCATCAGTTTCTTAGAAAATATTTAAGAATTCTCAGTCCGACACAAACAAGAGTCAAAACAAGACCTTTAGGTCAATATATATCCAAATAACCTTGTCAGGATTTGTCTGCTTTCGAATAACCTTATGCATATACCACCACTCATCCGAATAATAGATTAGGGTATAATGCTTCTTGAACTATGAATTTCATTAAAAAATAAAACAATATTATTTTTACATGCCATGTTGCAGAGATTTTGGTGTTGCATAATTCAACTGTCCCATTTGAGTTGAGATCCAACTGCCAAACATACAGTCTTTGATGGTATATAAACGGACTTACTAACGAGGTTTGATATGCCTTCGGCAATTAGTTGTTGCATTTTTTTTACCGTCATTAGAGTTAGTACCTTAACATTTCAAGCATTAATAAATCAAATAAACATTTTCGCTTGATTGGCTGGTTTTTATGTTCGCTGTGTATAATTTGTATTAGATAATTAAATGTGAGACGTGTTGCATTCTTTCATTGAATGAATGAATTCCAACCTTGCAAAAGTATATAAACTGCGACACATCGGTCTGAGAGTTAAACATCAATTCAATTTTAATTGAGTTAGACTAATAATGTCATTTTTATCAGTTTACTATTAATTTTGATAAAATTTGAAAGAATTTCAAATGTTTGGTAATTTCAAATGAATTAAAATTAAATGATATTCATAATTAAGTCAGCAGTTCAAGACCTTTTGAAACCGACTAATCTCCTTCCTAGTTTGAATTATAAAAGGTGCGTTTTATTATCTTAGGATCTATTTGAATCCGGACTAGGATTAATTTTTAACATGTTAAAAAAAAACAAACTGTTATCTATCTAGATCTATTTCAAAGATCCAAAAATTAGTTTTTGCCCTGGCCAGTAGATGGCTTATATTAGTGTAAGATACAGTGTAAAGAAAAAAGACAAGAAACATTTGAAAATCAACAAACTTAAGCAAAAGAGAGATGAGCATACAACACTACTGTTATTAAAATCCAAATCGTTTTATTTTCAAGAGATAATCTATATGGATCATTGGAGCTAAAAAAGATGGAATTGCCGGACCCACTTGTTTCGTGTTCTCTATAATCGTAATGTCAACTTTGATTAAAATCTCGAGTTAAATTTTTTTTTCCAAATGCAGAACATGCCCTATAGTATCTACCATCAGAAATCGCAAATTTATCTCCATTATTAAAAAATAACACATAAATACCTTTCCAATGAGGTCTAATTTTATTTTATAGTGAACTCAATTAATAATTAACCCATTCTCCTTAATTTTTGTTTGCAAAACTTTATTTTTAAAAAAAATATTTATCAAATAAAAGTTAAAGATACTTTTTGTTCGCTTAAGTAGAAATTGCAGCTTTCATAAAATTTTCTGTACTAACGGTGTTGCCGAGGGCTCTTTAATAGAGGCAACTGCTCACGGCACGGCGCAAGATTGAAAAGCAAATAAAATATAAATAGGTAAGCAAAGATGCCTTGGAACAGCAATATTGCAAACATCAATCAAGTGAAGAAAATTGAGCTTATTAATGGCAAGGCAATAAATCTTATATTCATATAAAATTATTTATTTTAAATTAATTAGGTACTTATATTTCTTCTATTAATACATACCTAGACCTACATATGCCTTAAGAATTACGTCATACGTGATAAAAATGATATTTCTTAATCAATAAACATCCATGTAAGGATTAAAATCAAATATTTTTTTGTTTTATCCTCAAAGAGCATATACTTTTGCCAAATTTCGTTCCATTAGTTAAGACCATCTCAAAATAGGATTTGTCAAAATTTGTCTTCTTTCCAATGATAAACTATCAATTAAAATCTAATTTTCGTTTTATATTAAGGAAGAGATCAAAACTTGTCGATATTTTGGTAGTTTGCATATTTTAAGAAATATGTACATAATCATTATGCAGCAATATAAGGTGTGTTTTTTTCGCAAAGCTATCCGTAGTGAAGTAAGATTTTATACGTATTACAAATACAAAGTTTTCACTGCCGATAAAAGTAGAAGTAGGATCCAACTGCGGATGGAATGTTGACATTTGCTCGAGTCTCGAATACAAATGTTGGTACAATTGAAAACTCTTTTGTATCTCGAAGGCATGTTCGTAGAGTACGAAAAGTAGTTTGTTGTTTAGCATTTTCCATTGAGAGTTTAAGTCTTTTTTTTACTAAACCATTTTTATAAGAAAATCGCTGCATTTTGTATCGTGTTGGTATCGAACTCTTATAGAAAGCTGTTTAATAACTAACGCGTTTTTGTAGGAGCGAAATGTCGTGGTCAGCTGTTATAATTTAGTTAAACAGCGACATTTAAGAGTTACTAACGCGACAAAGCCTTCTTATGAAAAAAGCTGTTGAGAAATCCAAAATTATAACTAAAGTCTGCGAACAGATCCCTTGACTTTTGTGGTGATAATTTAATTGTCAACAAAAAAAATTCACAAACAAAACTTCTGCTTTATGAAGAATGGCTGGTGAACAGAAAAAGTAAATACAAAATTATTTAAATTGAAATTCATAAATAAAAACCTCCATATATATTTTCAGAAACATGAAAATTACTTGGCAAAAAGTTATTGGTTGTTTTTTTTTTCAATTAAATATTTGACAACTAGTCAGTGGTACCAACTTTAAAGTAGAAAAATCGCACAACTGCGGATACGTTTTTTTGGGAAATCCTACTTCACTACGGATAATTTTCCCAAAAAAACACACCTATAGTCAGATTGGGAAAAAGGCGACATTTTTGCAGAATTTTTAATGTAAAAGCAAAACATTAAAAGAAAAGCTTAAAGGAAAAGTAAGAGTGGAGGAACTTTTTAAAAGGCAGAAACAAAAATCAATATGCCGGATCGTTTGCTTTTTGCAAAGAAACTCACAAACTATCAAATTTTAAAGAGTAAGGATGAATTTTCATTGAAAATTTCGAAATTGTGCAAAAGGGAACTGACTTTCATTATTTTTCTATCATACAGATATTTTGGTGAGTTTAGAAATAAACGTTGTGTTAAATTTGAAAAATAAGTTTTCCTTTTTAATTAAGTATTCAAACTTGTTTTTATAGAAGTGTACAAACATGTACCAAGTAAGAATACATTACATGAAATTTTCATGAACTAGCAAAACAGTTATGTTTAATTTATATGAAAAAAATACGCAATACTGCACGAATATTTTTTTATTCAGAACTTAATTTTTGTTTAAAATTTTGTTTGAAAATTTTTAAAATAAAATGCCTAGGTCGCACGAACTTGCTATTATGCAAAAGACTAAAAATTTTAAGAATGAATGTTTCATAACCATAAAATTCATTATTAAATTACTAAAGCAACTCCATTAGTAGTTTTAGCTAAAAACAGGATGCCATGTGATTCAATGTAATATTAGTTTATGCAAGAACAATTATGGCTTTTATATGTATACAAAATTTTTAAAACATTTTTAAGAAAAAATTTTGATACGCCAATTTAATGTTTTTATTACTGTACGAATAAAAATTAAATTCTTTAAAAAAAATACTGAGCCGTTTTTGAGATATCGAATTTTCCAAAAAAAAAGCTGATGCTGAAGTTGTAAAGAAAAATGATGCTGATGATAAATTTAATAAACATAGACAGTGGATAGGCAGCAATGTTTAAGGCGCGCCGAAGCTCTTCCATCTGTAGTCTGTACCTAGACTGCATTTTATTCGGGAGCGTATCGGAATCCCGCTTTTTAAAATCCCGTTTTTCAAAAAACCCGAAAAAAAAGTTTTAAAATACCGCCTTCTGAAATACCGCTTTTTTAAAATACCTAATTTTAAAATCCCCGCTTATTCAAAATCCCGATCTGTTACTCGTATTATACCGCTTTTTAAAATAAATGCAAAAGCGGTATAGTAAAAAACGGTATTATGAGAGACGGGATTTAAAAAAAAATGTATGTGTACTGACGTACGCGCGCTTGAAGTAAAACTTCTTTTCCCAAAAGCAAAGACTCTGTACGATTCATGTGCTTTTCGGAAAAATGAATAAAAATCTAGTTTTAGTATAGTCTTGTAAATTGCAAGATGTCAAAACCACTTCCAAATACATTTTTTTTAAATAGATATTTCTTCGAATTGAAAATGATAGGAGGTTTAAATTGGAACTCAAAACTGATTCAATTATACAAATGATGCAATTAGTTTTGAAATGACCACTTTGGTCTATCTGCCAATTTCTTGAATTTATTAAGAAAATCATGTATAATTTGCTTGTTACTAAAGTTGAGTAAAATTGATGGCGCTCTTTTTGACGCACAGATGGCGATTTTTTGACGAACAGATGACTCTCTTTATGATGCAGAGATGGCGCTTTTTTAACGCACATGATTACTAAGCTGGGTGCACCATCATTAAATCGTGAAAGGACAATAATACAATACTAGCCGTTTCTTAGTTCATTTTTATCATCGCTTAAATTTGTCAGATTTTGACTTTGAAATACAATTGAAAACGATAGATAAAAAGTTTTTATAAGGCTCCAGTTATAGCTATGATTGAAATGCATCATTGAAAATTTTCATTACAATTTTTAAGGCGAATAAACAAACTGCAATGACTTTAATTGATACCAAAATGAAGCTAATGAAAATTTACCCTATAAAATACAAAATTCTGATTTGAACTTTCTTTTAAATCCACTTTTATTATTTCACTGATAGAAACCAATTTCAATGAACAGCTGATTTTCGTTTCTTTAATATGGAACACAATCGTTCCACTGAATGTGTTCCATTCTCTTTCTGTTCTCAAATTTCAGTTTTCCTTTCAATGATCAACTCTAATCTCATATGCATAGAATTGGTTGTAATCAGCCATTGAAAGGATCTTTTACTGAAACCAATCTTTCAATGATTGCTATAACTGGTTTGTCAAAAAAATGAAGTCAGCATTCCACTGATTTGTTCCAATAATGCATTTCAATGAAAGCTATAACTGCGGCCTAATTATTTCCGATTCGTAATGTGAAGAGAACACGAAACGAGAGCGAAACATGATTCACTGTCACCTTTTCGTTATTATAAAATCGTTCCGCAGTTCCTTACTGTTTGGTTGATAAAATGAAACATATGGTAAATATGTATATAGTAAAATAAAACATAAGCCCATATGTTTCATCTCAGCAACCAACAGATGTGAAACTAAAAATTGAATGTGCACGACTGTTCTTACTTCATTAATTAATTTAATTTAAAGTGACGACAAGAAATGCTTAATTACGTACATACATAAATATCCTCGTCTGCTTTTATAGTTTGAAATTGATTTACAATAATGATGATGTTTCATCACATCTCTTTTTTCTTATCTCATTCATTGTGTTGGAGCCCAAGGATTTTAAAATTATAGGCAATGCTAATTTAATTTTGACACAGAATTTAAAATTCTTCGCATATGGCAATGCTAGTTTATATTTGACAACAGAAAGCACTAAAGCAGATAGTTTATTTACAAGTGTTTTTTTATATTTAGCTTTAAGTATTTTGTAAATAACAGTGCTTATTTTTCAATTTAAATAGTATATAAGTATTCAGTATTGCTTAGGTTAAAGTATTTTATGTTTTAAATAAATAAAACTATAAAAAATATTTTTTTGCACAAAAGAAAGTGGTTTTCGATCGAGAAATTTTTCGGACACATAATTCATTGAAAAAAAAGCTTTTATTATCAGTCTAATTTTTTAATGAAATTATTTTTTTAATTGTTGTGTAGGTTAGTTGTTGTGGTTGTGCCATTAAAAGAACATTCTCTTTCGCAATAAAAGGTGATTTTAAAGTGTTTTAAATAACCTCTATTAAAGTTCGAACAATAATTGTAAGAGCCATGTTGCTTTAGCGCGTCGTTTTGACATGTCACTGACAGCTCCATAGAAAATTTTTTACCCCCAACGCCGGAAAAGAAGTTTTACTTCAAAAACGGGATTATAAAAAGCGGGATATCGAACCCAACCCGTTTTATTTATGTCGCTTGTCTAAAAAATACAGTAAGTGAAATAATCCTAAAGAATTTGCTGTACAAAAACTAAGTTAACCAGCAACAAATATTGTGCGTTCGGAACTAGTTAAAACAGATGTGGACGTTTCACAACTCAATTTTATAAACTTTAAAATCGGTATAAAATCTGCATTGATGACTGTTGCGCTTCATTCTTCTATGCGGCCAGTTGGTGTTCTAGTAAAGCCGTTTTCAAATAGTTAAAAATTCAATTTGGGATAAAATCCCGACATGGCGAAATTATAATGAAACCACCTACTGTTTCCTATAAAGAAAAATATACTTTTTCTTGTATTACCATTAGTTGGTGGTATGAAAAAAAAACTATGAGTTTTGAATTGCTTTTGTCGGCTATCCACATGGTGTTATCGCACTTACTACTGAGACATAGCTGAGCGAAAATTTTCCAAGCAGTGAATATTTCACTTCGATCTTACTCAAATACAAAGTAAAATTTAGTTTTGATTCCATCTGGCATTTCTTACAGTAGCAATTCTTCTGATGACATTTACGTTATTTTTAATAGCTTTGCATCATTTTTTCAATTAAACTTCATCGGTCCTAAATTAAACTTGGGAACCTCAATTTGCGACGTTTTGCAAGTATTGTTATTCTTTGAAAATAACTACATATTCGATTTCACCAGATATCTAATATTCCACCGATTCTCTTAAGAACTTGTTGTAACAATCCTGCATCTCCCCTTTGTTTTCTATTCAATTTGTCTTTAAGTCAAGGTGTTTTTTAGATACTTGGAAATACTCCATTATCACTCGCCTACATAAATCTGGGTCAATAGGATGTGTAGAAAACTATACCCCCCTTGCAAAGTTGCAATTAATCCCTAAAGTTTTAGAAGCTGTTGTGAAAAATAAATTATACAGCCTTATTCATAATCATATTTCTGAAAACCAACATGTTCTTTTGAGAGGAAGATCTACAAATAATAATTTAGCAATATTTTGTAACTACTGTTTAACCCATATAAATACACAATTGCTATAGTGGACACTATATACACGGACTTTTCGAAGGCATTTGACCGCGTTCAACATTGTGTCCTTTTGAAGAAACTTGAGTTGTTTGGCTTCCATTCTTCTCTACTTAAGTGGATAAGTTGGTAGAAAACAAATTGTCAAAATTGGTAATTTGTTTTCTAAAGCAATATTTAACTTTTCAGGTGTTCCTCAAGGAAGTCATCTTGGACCGCTGCATTTTATTATTTTATTTAATGACTTACCACTTCATCTTTATTATTCTAAATGTAATATTATTTGCTTATGATTTACAAACTCAATTCATGATGCATATAACAATAAATAAAATGCACGACTGGATAGCACGAACTTGCTCTTATGTAAAAATACTATGAAATATAAAATACATTTTATAAACATAAAACATGGATTGAAAGATATTAAAATTTTCAAATGCATAACATTGCCTTCTGATTTCCAGAAAAGTATGAATTTATGCAAACAAAGCTCAAAAATCATTTTATTGTTAAAATAATTTTTTATATAAGAAATTTCTTTAAAATTGTTTAAGAATAAAATTTGGGATGCCAATTTTAGGTATTTAGTAGTAAAGATTTTAGGAAATAATCTAAAAAAATAATGGTTCACACGTTTTGAAGATATTGAAAACCCAACAAATATTTTTTGAAATATTTTTCCATACAATATTATTTTAAACTTAAGGGGGCTCTGGCAAAAAAAATTTTGGTTAAAATCGTTAGAGCCGTAAATGAGAAAGCCGAAAATCAAAAAAACACCCGGACCCACTTTTTTCGTCTTCGCTATCATCGTAATGTCAAAATCTCGAGTTCTAGTTTTTTCCTAATGCCAGAACTTGCCGTATAGTACGAGTACCTACATATATCGCAAGTAAAATTGTACTGTAGTTACATACTCCAGAAATCAAATTGATTACAAACTCAAAAACGATATTCTACAGAGATTTGATAGCTAAAAAGATCT
This sequence comes from Chrysotoxum bicinctum, assembly GCA_911387755.1. NCBI lineage: Eukaryota > Metazoa > Arthropoda > Insecta > Diptera > Syrphidae > Chrysotoxum > Chrysotoxum bicinctum. The sequence goes on from OU426989.1 coordinate 18,007,532, forward strand.
AGGGGTAAATTGAATTAAAAAACTTGATAGCTTATCAAGTTTTAAGAAAATCAAGAACGGATTTTTAGAGATATTGAGTTTTATAAAAAAAAATGAAATATCTTAAAAACTTAGTTTGAAAATTTAAGTACTCAATCCAAACTTTTGCGGAGCTTTAGCATAAACAAATGATCAAAATCAGTTGTACCGTTCCTGAGAAAACCAAAAAAAATAGTTCTAAAGCGGGTGCCATTAATAACCATTTTTCGCATTTTTTTTTTTCAAGCAATACCTACCTTCAAGTAACTGAAGGTTTTTTTTTTTAATCCGTGGAACAGTCTCTGAGAAAAAAAAATATGTATTTTATAAAATCTCAAAAAAAAAAAAAAAATCTTATGGCAGGTACGTATATTATTGCTCTTAAAAAAAAACCATGGGGGATTTAAAATTGCTGTCTACCAAGTTTCAAGAAAATTGTCCGAGCCGTTTATGCAAACAGACAGACAGAATTGCTAGACCCTATTTGTTTGTATTTTCTATCATCGTGATGTCAAATCTGATCAAAATCTCGAGTTCGCTTTTATTACAAGTGCATAACTTGCCATGTAGTACATTAATTTTGAATTTCTCATTATCGGCATAACGAATTTTAATTAAATTCTTTCTTCTACGAAGTTTCAAAAACTTTGCATTTCAAAACTTTAAAAACATATTTCATGAATTTTTGAAAAAAAAAAAAATGATTTTTTTATTTATCTATTTATTTATTCGTCTTTAAAGTTATAAAACTTTGTCTAGACTACATATATAAGGATATAAATAAATCTGTAAATACAATAATAACATTATAATAAATTAACTAAGGTATTCTTAGTTAATAATGTTTTTCAAATGGTTTTCAAAAATCGAATTTTTCTCCTAAACGTCCATGGTCGATGGCGAGCGCTACAGAACAATGATATCTAATTTCTTCTGACCCAAATTGAACCATATGGACTAAGATGGAATGTGGTTTCAGCAGGATGTCGCTGCACGCAACACAGCGGTTGCAACAATTGACAAGCTGCATGAACGTTTGAGGGTAAAGTGAATTGAATAGGTCAACAAGGTCATACGATTTGACCCTGCTAGACTTTTTCTTGTGGAATTTTCTGTCGTAGGTCTATGCCAATATACCACAGTTGACCGATGCCACTATAACATAATACAGGCTATTGCCCAAATTCAGCTGCATCTATGTGGAAGAGTAATTGAAAACAAGACCACTCGGATTCGAGCCACCGTAAGAAGTCGAGGCAGGCATTTGACAAAGTCATATTAAATACATAATGGAAAACATGGGCCTTTCATATAAAAAAAGTTTCTATTGAAAAACCCCACATTTTATTCATTTTTTTTTCCAGAATCTTCGTGCGTAAGATTTAGTTGTTTAATTTGTTGAGTAATCCTTAATTCTTTTGCATGATGATAAACTTAAAATTCATTAAATTCGCTTCAATTTTATCTTTGACCGAAACAAAGACATTCCAAATAATTCAAGGTCACTGTTTTACGAAAAAACATTTAATAAATATCACTTTGGCTTTAATATCTTAAACTAACCTTAGCATTCAAAACTAATTGCTTAGATTATCTAAAGGCATTGAAATAACAAAAAACACGAATGATCTAATTTTACGGAGATAAATTAGCATTAAAATATATTGCATAAATTAAATGACACTTTTGATTGCACATCATTTGAAATCCAAATTTCATCTAAATGGAGCAATCTACACGCTTTCATCTTTGGAGCTTACAAACTAAAATACGGATTAAGTGGTTGTTTTTGTATAATTGTGAAATTTTGTTTGCCAAATTCAAATGTCTTTAGGCATTATTACTGACCAGGACCACTGACTAATCCAGTGCATATACATTATGTAGATCATTTTTCAGAAAAGAGACTACACAAGACTTAATGAGTAATTGAAACCTATCACTGTTCAAAATAATTTATAAGGAATTATTATCAAAGCTACACCTTAAGGTTTTCTGGAAAACTAAAATTAAAAGTTTAAGTCAGCCTCAACATAAATCAATAAGCTCAATGCAACCAATGACTATAGTCCATTTATAGACACATACACAAACATGTTCATAATAAATTTTTTGGGTATATTGTCCGGTCATTAAACCTTTTACAGTAATACCTCGAGTATCGGCCTCAATATCTTAAAACATGCAGCCTAACCTTGACAGTATATTTTGGTCATAAATTATATAAACAAATATCTAGGAATGGATAATGCTGTCACAAGTTACAATTTGTATGTTAATATATTTGTCAACGAAAACACTTTTAATTTTCTGACCACAAAACAAAATAAAAGAATTATCACTCTAGCTCGAACCAATTTTTTTAACAAAAAATTTAAATAAATAAAAAGAGAGCATCACCGAAAATGGTAATCTTTCTAGTAAAGCTTAATGACAAGAATTAGCAAATCAATTTTGCATTTTTATTGCTATTTTACAATAGTTGTTAGGTAAACCAGCTTCTCTTTGATTGGTGCCTTTTATCCGTCATCGCCTGAAAACACAAATAGAATTAATCAGTCCTCTCAAAGTATAACATTTTACAGTCCTGTTATTAGTAAGCATTTACCTTTTACCTTATTTGAAACCTAGGATTACAATAACCAGTATATTCGTTACAAGTTACAAAGTGGTTAACTCAGTATGCCTTTGAAAAAATCCACAAACCTACGCGGAAGGAAAAGCTATTTCCAATGGAGCTTCAATCGAAAGATCACATAATAGTATTCAAGACATTTGGGTTTGAGGTCTGTGTCTGGGCAGACGTCATTCCATTGCTTGGAGCTATTTACAATGCGGAAGAATTTTCAATTTCAAAAGTCAACCCGAAACGTGTCGGTTGCTAGAGAACCAAAACAAGTTCATGGAAAGAAACAATACCGTAACTTGAATGAAACGGCAGACAGTGGGAAACATTTATATGAAATTGCAACTTAAACTATTCATAGGGGAAAATTCATCATTTGAATTGTTTAAGTGAAAGTCATATTTTTACAGGGTACATAAGGGGTACATCAAGGAGAGAAGTTTTTGATACAACCGTTCTAAGTGACGCAAATATACGAGCAAATTTTGCCACCACACTACGCCACAAAGCGTTTAACTTACAGATAGAAGAAAGGGGACCATAAAAACTGTATCAATTTTAGTATTATCACCGTTTTGTGCGTGTTCCCGATGTTGATGACAACTATAATTCTCGAAAGGATATAGTCCAGGGTAGAGAATACGCTTAAGAGCCACCAAGCGGGATTTCGCAGTGGTCGATATTGCGTCGATCACATTAACACCTTGTGAATTATACTTGAGCACCTATCAGAGTATCAAACACTGCTCTCCCTCATGTTTATCGACTTCCAAAAGGCTTTTGACTGGGCTTTTCGGGAATGTATATGGTGATCTTTGATTGCGGGGGCTATCTCCATAAAGTCCCACAATAGCGCAAGGTGTTTCGTTTTGCACAATGGACAGCTTTCCGATTCCTTTGAGGTGTGTCAAGAAGTGAGACAAGGCGAGGCCTTTTACCTATCTTGTTTTTACTGGCAATTGATGATGTGATGACTGCTACAGGGGGTTCAAACGAGAGGCATGGAATACAATGGAGAACGCTTAGCCATATAGGCCTTGCCGATGATATCTGTCTCCTGGCAAATAGCACCGGCGGTTTTGATCAAATGTGTCAATTGTTGCAAGCAACGGAGAGGCGGCTGGCTTAAGGATTAACGTGAACAAAACAAAAGTAATACACACCGGTCAAAACATTCAACAGCAAATTATTCCAAGGCAGAGGATCGTTGAAGAGGTCAAGCAGTTTCATTATCTGCGTAGCTATGTAGCAATTGATGGTGGAACAAACCTGTATGTTAACCTCAGAATAAGTAAGGCCCGTCGTGCGTTTAGAATCCTCTCTCTTGTGTGGAACACTAGTAAAATATCACTACGCACCAAGTTGAAACTCTTCAAATCCAACGTAAGATCTGTGCTGTTATAGATATACCTGTGAAGTATGGAATTGCATTGGTAACATCTCGAGCAGGTTACAGGCTTTCGTTAACCGATGTCTGCGGTACATTTTGAAGATCTACTGGCCATAAACCATATCAAACGTCGAGTTGTGGAATAGAACTGATCAGAAAAAATGGCGGTGGATTGGCCATATTGAGGAAACCTGACAATAACATTTCGAAGCTATCTTTTGAATGGAATCCTCAGGGTGCAAGACGTGTTGGTAGACTAAAAACAACCTGGAGGTTAACTGTAATGGTAGAAGCAAGGTGCCAGGATGTTCGTACGTGGAGACTCCTACTACCGTTAGCATCAAATTGTGACAGATGGAGGGATTTTTTCGCTACCTTATGATCCAGATGGTGTTGAAGTTCTACTCAAATATCAGGAAACCATATTTGAGCTGAAGGTGAACCTAATGCACACTGCACACGATATGCAACCTGCCCAGAAGGCTCCTGGTTTCATTATCATCCCTTTCTTAAAAAACAAAATTTTGAAATTATCCATATCCACGTATATTGCCCCACTGTGCGGTAGTGCAATGATGATGGAACTCTAATGTGAGAAGGGTCAATCTCGTGGTTTTCGTGAGATTTCTTTCGTTTAGATAACAGTTGCTTTGAGGTTCAAAAGACTCAATTTGCATGACTACTACCTTACAAATTCAGTTAATTCACTTAACATAAGGAGTCAATTACATTTTACTTTTTTGCATTTATACAATTAGTGACATAAGTGTGAAGCTCATAAACGGTATTTTTTTCATAGATAAAATCACACCAAAATGAATTATGTTTCTTACATATTATATACAAATGTCAACTCAACGAAAACCAGACAACAAAAATATTGTTAAACATTGAAATGAGTGAAATTTGAACAAGTTTCTGACGGATCCGGTGGACAAATGCAAACTAAATTATGCAGATTTAATTTTGCGCAAACCTTGGTAAATAATTAAGATTGAAATTATAAATTATAATTAAACATATTACGTTTTTAGGTTGTTATGCAAAATAAAATACAATCCATAGTGCCGTTGGTTAAAAAAAATATATATTTTTTTTAAATTTAAATTGTTATGATAACAAAGTAAATAAAAATAAAATTTGGTACTGCAATAAAACAGATAGAAAGTGTTTTTAATGGAAACAAAAGAGTTCAGCAGCGAACTTGAAATTATAAATTTGCATTGGTTATACGTCTGTATTTTTGTTTCGTTAACAGAATGTGTATAGTTATCTGTTAAGAGTATTTAAATAAATGTTTTAAGATAAGATGATTCACACATAATGCACGTATGTACCAAAAACAAAAAGAAGGTCAAGCTTATGGACAAATTTGCAACTTTGTTTATAACTGTCAATTATTGCATTATGAAATGTTGAATGATTAAGTGAATATACAGCTTGCACAGAGAAACCAAACACGATTCTTGATCCCTGAAGAAAAGTAATATATTTCCTCAAATATGTTCTACAAATTTTTATAAAAAAAATATGCATGACTGCATATAACGCACTTGCTCCAGTGATTCGAGGCTATAATGTGGTCATTCATAGAACCAGACAAGAATCTTTATAGTAATTAGTACTTTTGCATTGTAAGTGTAAAATATTAATTAGTTAAAAATACTGACAAGTAAATTTTTGAAATATATTTTCTATTAAAATTTTGTATTTAAATTTAGAAAATTTGAACAAAATTGGTCTAGGCATCAACCAAAGCTACCGGAGTTAAAATAAATAAAATGCACGACTGGGTCGCACGAACTTGCTCCTATGTAATCGACTAGGAATTTTAAAACCGAATGTTATTAGAGAAAACTGTTCATAAGGATAAATTAATTTTTAAATTCTTTTAGTAGTAAGAGAAAAAAACAGAATGCTATCCAACTATGAATTTATGCAAGAACAAAAATTATAAGTCGATGTAGTGGTTTCTTAAAAAAAAAAGCTTTTATATACAAACTTTTTAAAAGCTTTTTAAGAAAAAATTTAGGTACGCCCATTTAAAGTTTTTATTATTGTGCGAATAAAAATTAAATTTACGAAAAGAAATATTGACCCGTTTCGGAGATATCGAATTTTCTAAAAAAGAAAAAATAGATTTTTTTTTTTCAAAAATTCAAAAAATATTTATTTTAAAGTTTTGAAATGCAATGTGTTTTAGACTTTTTAGAAGCTTCTCTATACAAATTTTTATTAAGATCCGTTATCTGGATAAGAGAAATTCAAAATTCGAAAAAATGGTTCTATGGTAGGTACAAGCTGTAATATCTTAATTTCAATTTTTTTTTTTATTAAATTAAAGATCGTAAAAATTAATTAAAACACAAAAAATTTTATCAAAATTCTAGGTGCCGTTTTCGAGAAAAATACGATTTTTGAAAACCATTTTTTTTAATCTCTTAGCATTTGTATGGTAGGTACCTTTATTTTTAAGTAAAATAAAAAATTTTGTCGCACACTTTGTAGACTATACTGAGAAACTTTTATTTATCAAGTTTAAAAAAAATCTACCATGGGGTTTTCGAAATATTGAGTTTTCAAACAAAAATTTTGAAGTTTTTTTTAAAAATCCAAAAAAATTTTCTCTGAAAATTTGAGTACACAATTCTTTTTATGTTTTTGGGGGGCTTTAGCAAAAAAAAAATGATCAAAATCGGTTCAACCGTTTTTGAGAAAATCAAAAACAAATAAAATGGTTCCATGGAGGGTACCCTCAATAACCATTTTTCGGAAAATTTTTTTCAACCAGTACCTAAATTTAATTAAATGAAATTTTTCTGTATCTTTATTTTTAAAACCTGTTGAACAGTTTTTGAGAAAAAAAAATGTTTATAAAATTTCGAAAAAAATTCGTATGGCAGGTACCGTTATTTTTGGTCTTAAAAAAAAACAGAAAAAAACGTGTGGGGGGAAAAAATTAAAAATGATATCTACCAAGTTTAAAGAAAATTGGCCGAGCCGTTTAGGCTGTAGTCGAACAGACAGACAGACAGAATTGCGAGACCCACTTTTTTGGTCTTCGCTATCATCGTAATGTCAACTTTGATCAAAATCTCGAGTTCGATTTTTTTACAAATGCATAACTTGCCTTATAGTACCTATAAGTCGCAAGTAAAAAGAGTTAAAGAGTGCAAAACAAAATATTAAAATTAATGCTAAATTTGCCATGACATTATTAAACAATTAGGCTCCATGATAAAGCTAATGTTAAACAAATTAAGCTTGTACTATATAACCTACAAGACAACTTTTTTAGAAGATGTTCTTATTCTAATAATGAACTAATTATTGATCTTTTAAATTAGATATTATTTATATCGCATTTGGGTTTATGTGCAATTTTAGTTTTAAGTGTTATACTATAAGAGTTTTTACTTGCGACTTATAGGTACTATAAGGCAAGTTATGCATTTTGATTTTGATCAAAGTTGACATTTCGATGATAGCGAAGACTAAAAAAGTGGGTTCCGCAATTCTGTCTGTCTGTCTGTCTGTCTGTCGGTCTGTTCGACTACAGGCTAAACGACTCGGCCGATTTTCTTTAAACTTGGTACATATCATTTTATAACGGTACCCCCCATACGAATTTTTTTCGAAATTTTATGAACATTTTTTTTTCTCAAAAATTGTTCAACAGGTTTTAAATCTAATTAAATCTAGGTACTGGTTGAAAAAAATTTTCCGAAAAATGGTTATTGAGGGTACCCCCCATGGAACCATTTTTTTTTGTTTTTGATTTTCTCAAAAACGGTTCAACCGATTTTGATCATTTTTTTTTGCTAAAGCTCCCCAAACTCAAATTTACAAAAAATTTTTTTTTGGATTTTTAAAAAAAACTTCAAAAATTTTTTTTCAGTACTCAATATTTCGAAAACCCCATGCTAGATTTTTTTTAAACTTGACAAATAAAAGTTTCTCAATATGATCTACAAAATGTGACACAAAATTTTCTATTTTACCTAAAAATAAAAGTACCTAGCATACAAATGCTAAAAAATTCAAAAAAATGGTTTTCAAAAATCGTATTTTTCTCGAAAACGGCACCTAGAATTTTTATAAAATTTTTTTTCTTTCAATTAATTTTTACGATCTTTAATTTAATAAAAAAAAAATTTGAAATTAAGATATTACAGCTTGTACCTACCATAGAACCATTTTTTCGAATTTGGATTTTCTCATTATCCACATAACGGATCTTAATGAAAATTTTTATAGTGAAGCTTCTAAAAAGTCTAAGAGATATTGCATTTCAAAACTTTAAAATAAATATTTTTTGAATTTTTGGAAAAAAAAAATCTATTTTTTCTTTTTTAGAAAATTCGATATCTCCGAAACGGGTCAATATTTCTTTTCGTAAATTTAATTTTTATTCGAACAATAATAAAAACTTTAAATTAGTGTACCAAAATTTTTTCTTAAAAAGCTTTTAAAAAGTTTTTATATAAAAGCTTCTTTTAAAGAAACCACTACATCGACTTATAATTTTTGTTCTTGCATAAATTCATATTTGCATAGCATTCTGTTACTATGTACTAAAAGAATTTAAAAATTAATTTTATCCTTATGAACAATTTTTTCTAATAACATTCGTTTTTAAAATTCCCAGTCGATTACATAGGAGCAAGTTCGTGCGACCCAGTCGTGCATTTTATTTTTGTAGCTTTTCCCTTAAAAATTTATTATATTCATTTAATTTCCATTCATTTTAGCATTAATTATATTGAAGTTGTAAAGAATTTGATTTTTTATTTGTTTTAAATACAAAAATACATAAACCTAAGAACTATTAAACTGCAATAAATAAATAAATAAATAAATAAATAAATAATGGATGATTAATTTTGCGCCATCTTGTATTGATAGCTGCTATACCTATTTGCATTCCATATAAAAAAAAATTCAATAATCTTAATCCTATTGGATTTAAGGCTGCATTTTTGGCATTGATAAATGATAACTCTAGTAAAACTTAAATAGTCGTTAATTTAATAGTTCAATGCTATGCCAAATTTTAAATTTTAAATTGAAACGCACTTTGTGTAAATCAAAAGAAATTATTACACTCTGGTCACCTACCACATCCACTAGTTGACCTTTTCAAGCTCTGCACATATAAATTTGTTTGCAATAGTTTGATAATAATCAAGAGCAATTAAATTATCTAGTTTGAATACAATGTAACATTTGGAATATGAATTATATTTAAACTAATTTTAAGTCAAAGGTAAACTAGATTTTTTGGTCTAAAAAAAACAAACTTCGGGCTGAATATCATCAACTGGCTCATGAGTCATGCATAGTGTATGTCGATTTCTTGCACAGTTCCACACTAGTTCTAACCAAGAGCACACACTTGCAGCAACAACTTACAAATTAACAACCCAATCACATTTAATGTTCTGCAGATCGCTAATTTGCATAATTTTCAGATTCATACGTGAACATGGCTACATAAGCTGAATTATCGAATTACATTTCATATATGTACCTATATTTCCAAAATGTACTGTTTTTCTTGTTCAAGCTTTGCCAACGACTCGGGTGCGTTGGCTGCAACTGCAGTGCGCTCATTTTTCATACGCACTCATGCAGTACGTCTCGGTGCACGTTGCACGTTGCACGACTTGATTATGCTGCCACGGCTAAGAACGGGTTTTTCTGCGTAATATGAAAAAAAAACGGTCGAGTATTGGCCTGGCCCACTTTTTAGATTTTGTTAGAACGAGAATTCAATGATATCACACATTGGACTCAATATTCAAAACCCAACGTCCATAGTTGAGTTTTTGAGCAGCTTCTAAATCAATTGAAGTTGAATTATTAATTAAAGACCATGGGATTGGAAGTCAACTTTTTAAACAAAGCCATTTAGGCAAATTAGATCAGGTGTGATCCGTCAAGGTTTTCTTTCAAGAAATAAACTCAAATTTCCTGGCATTTATTCTTGTATGCGCCACAGTACTATGTTGCCATTTTAATGAGTGTCTTGGTCTACACTAGTTTTGACTTTTCACACAAAGACTCGATTATAAGTTGATGGAACTAGATTGACCGATCTGCAAATGAGCGACTTAGCCAGCTGCCAAGGGTCAGTGGGGTTGGGGTTAAACGTCGCAACACCACCATCGACCGTAATACCTGCACTCATGCCTCTGCCACCAAAAGCTGAAGACATAATCTCAAACCATTGCGGTTTGTGGGGTAATTAAAATGGAAATTAGTTGCAAATGTAAATCCTTGGCCGCGATCGACCGCTTGAATGTTATCGAGTTTTTGGCTCAGCCAGGTGATTGTATTCCGATTTTTTGTACGTTTTTTTTTTGCAAGACATAGATACAAAGAGTCTATGAGTGTGCTGGTTGCTGCTGCATTGCAATTGTCTCACATGGGATTGTAAAAAAAATAAATATAATAAAAAAGATTGAAAACGAGAATTAGATGATATGATTCGAAAGGCGTTACCGGTTCTTCTATTACAATCGGCTTTACTTGCCACACTGTTTTTGCGACATGAGCTCAGAGGTGTTTTCGTGTCTTGTAAAACTTGAAATTTCATGCAAAGGGCTAAATGTTTTTAATTTTATTATTAACTGATCGTAAAAGTTTTGGCGCTAAAATAATAAAAAAAAAAAAAAAAAATATTTCTTAAGCACGAGTGACTGGTTGAGGACTTAAAATTTGAATGTTGTTTCACCAACTTTAACGACTACGAGTAGTATGATGAGGTAATAACAATTTGAAAACACTGTTAAGAAATCATTTTCTTATAAATATCAACAAGAATCCAAAAGTTCATAACCGACATTACAATTGAAGAAGCTTGTAAGTCGCGTATATATAACTCCAAAGGTTAATTAGCCAAGATACGTGTACATATCAGTCTTTCGGTTACTTATCTTTCATTTTAAGACTCTCAGCTCTGCATTCTCGTCTCCTAGGTCCTAACTTGAATTAGTAGACTGATTTAATGGTCTTTTAGTGGACGTAATAGTTGACGAGAATGTATTACTTATCTTTGAGGTGAAGAGGAGAGTGATCTGAAAAGCTTTGAATTTGAATATTAAACAAGGTGGCACAAAATTAATTATCTAATTTTTTTTTTGAATGTAAATGTTTACTAAATAAAAAAAATAATTTTGAGTAATGGAAATCTTTATTTCGACCTTTACAATTTTGTCTTTTAAGTTCAAAAGATAATATCTGTGTTAATACACATTTGTGCCCAATTTATCGCATTTTCCATGACTTTCCGCAAGATTTCGGGTGATAACTGCTCGCATTCCTGTCGAATATTCTCCTTAATCGGTGCGATTGTCTGAGGCTTGTTGGCATTAGCCCGTGACTTCAAGCAGTCTCAAAGAAAGAAATCTGGGATGGTTTATTCGGGTGATCTTGCTGGCCATGCCAAATCGCCAAAACGGGAAATCACGCGACCAGGGAACGCTTCATTCACAATATCCGGTTGCACCGTCTTGTTGAAACCACATGTTCACCAAGCCCCACTCATCCAATTCCGGCAGTAAGAAGTTGTTTATCATGGCCCTGCAGCGATCGCTAGTAACAGTAAACTTATTGCAGATGCCGTCCTCAAAAAAATACGGCTCAATCACTCCTCCAGCGTGAACGCCAGCGACACTTTGTGTATGTTATAGCTTCTTGTATCACACGCGGATTTTTAGAGCCCCAGAAATAAAGATTTTTGCTTATTGACGTAACTACTTAAGTGGAAATGCGCCTCGTCACTCATGATGCTTTTCCACACAATATCGTCCTCTTAGTTGTTGAGATTTAGGATGGCTGATAGTCTTTAAAAATAAAATAAATGCTGGTATGCCACAGGGCTTGTGATCGTCCCAAATTGGACAATTTGCTTGTAGCACGATCGCATTCATTCATAAATAGGCCTCGTCTCTGAATATGATTTTTCGACCGAAATTGGGTTCACCTCCCAACTACTCGAGGGTCCAGTTTGTGAACACACATATTTGTCATTGGTCAATAACTCTGAGCTCATGTTTCAGTTCAAGATTGTGCGGGTGTAAGCCCAAGTGATGACAAAAAAAAAATCGTCTTCGAAATGCCGGGTTCTTGTGCTTGGCGTGGAATTGACCGGCTTGGATTCTCACTTACGGACGGCTACAATATTTTTGGCAGCTCTTGGATTTCGTTAACGAATGGGTATTGCCGAATTATTCACTGAATCAGTCGATTTGAATTTACCTAGCACGTTGCGAATAGTCGGTTATGGTGGCCGTTAAATGGGCAAGGCGCACGAAATGTTATTAGAACAATCTGACTCCATTACACGTAGTCCTGCTAAGAGACCCACTCTGTAATTCACCTAAGAGTCCACTGCTAAATAGAAGTGTATAGCTTAAGTGGTGACTTGATACAAAAGCGATCAAAATAAATTTGAAACGGAGTTAGCTATAAAGAAAGAGTGCGTTTGCGAAGTGGTGAGTTATTCTGTCCTAGTAAATACCATTAAGCGATATACTATTTAATCAAGAACCACTTAAGGGAGTAGGGTGGGCAGTTTCAGGATAATCCGCAAGTATTTTTCTATTTAATATATTATACACATTTTCTCTATTGAATTTTAAATTCATCTCAGTGCATCTATCAACTGTCCAAGTCACTGAAGCAATTTGCTTCAAAATCAGAACTTAGCTTTTTGGGGGAAATTTTAATTTCTTTAACTTAAAAAATAATAGTATTTGCCGTACAAAAGCTAAGAGACAGCTTGTTTGTATCGAAATCTACTCGTATGATATAAAAAAAAAATAATTATATGTCTTTAAGTGGTCTTTAGGAACTAAAAAAAAAAACACTTTTTACCAAAGCCAATGCCAATTTTAAGATTTTGACAATAATTCATCCAGTCCATTTTTAAAACTTAAAGGGCATGTTTTAGCTTCAAATTCCATATATGTATAGCATTAAAAATAGTCGTTTTGTTTCAATGTATTCAAATGTGTGTCAACGGCCTAGGCTTTAATAAAAGCATCGCTTCCCATCTATCAGCGAAATCAAGCATCATTGTGCGTGGTTAGTATCGGGTTTTTCAATAAGAGCGCTACAAAAGTTTTTTTTTAAATAAAACAAAAACGGTTTTGGATATCAATGAAATTCTTTATTCCTGTGAATGTACGTTCAATGCCATTATGTATGGAACTCGATTTCTTTTGCATGGCCACCACGGGCACGCTTGCAAAAGTCAAGACGCTGAACCCAATTTTCGACGGTTTTCAAGCATAAATCGGCCGATACTGCTGCATTTTCACTTTCGATATTCGTACGAAGTTCTTCAATCGTCGCTGGCTTGTTGGCATAGACCATAGACTTGACGTAGCCCCACAGGAAATAGTCTAACGGCACGGGAACATTTTGTACTGTGCCTGAGGATTAAAATTTTTCCACTAGACGCTCAATTGTTGATCTGCTAGGATGATTATGACGACCATAAATTGGACGTAGCGCTTTTAACGTTGAGGCCACTGACTCCGAATTTCGGTGGTAAATTTTAATAATTTCGACTCGTTGTTGGCTCGTATATCTTTCCATCATGAAATGGCAAACCTTACTGAAGAGAAATGTCAAAAGAGCGGCAAGAAATATGGCGTCGTTTGCTGTCCATGTCGCTCTACTTTTGTAGCGTCCCTGTTGAAAAACCCTTTATTTGGATGGTGGACCGTTCAGTACCAACCGTGGGTTGTTCTTTCTTTCTGTGTGTCTCTCTCTGTTGTATTGTCTTTAAGCGTATTGCCTCAATTGCCAGTGCTTTCAGCATCCCTACTTCGTAGATTTATCTACGGAGTATAGTGTAATATGTAATGCAATATTAATCAAATGTGTGGTAAGTTCTATCATAGGCCGTGATAAATTGTAACAAGAATTATACAAAATTGAGAATTAAGAAAATTATCAATTCGTTTTTAAGGAAAAAATAACGATTAGTTCAATAAAATAAATGTACAAAAAATAATGTAGTTAGTTTTAAATATTACAACTTACCCCGATATGTTAAAACAAGAAACACACAAGTTTAACCAAAACCCAAATGTATGTCCACAAAAAACCAACCAGATCTGTGTATCTTTCGTGTAAAGAGAAACACCAAAAATACAAAATAAAAAAAGTTACTAACCTGTAACTAACCTGTTACTAACCTATCAAACAGTTGTTGAAACACCTATTACGGAGCGTATGTGCTATCTGCTTAAAGATATTAAACATTAGGAGAGCTTCAGATCAAGCATCACTGACCAAATCTGTTTTGTCAGCAGCATAAGCTTACACGTAGCGATGGGGATACCTACATATATTATTTATCTTATCTGGACAATAAAGGAATCATTGTTCCACTTTTGGCGAGTTCGTTAGCTTTACAATTTTCTGACATATCCCTGTGGCCCGGCACCAAACATAAGTGAATATTAAACTGCCTCGCCATTTCCATAAGAAACGTTCGGCAGTAAAGGACTATTGTTGAGCTGGTATAGGCAGAATCAAGAGATTTAATGGCTGCTTGGCTGCCCGAGAAAATGCGGATATCTATATGTTTTTTTACACGTTTTCTTCAAGCCAAAAAACAGGACTCCTTTAATTGTCAAAAGTTCCAACTGGAACACGCTACCGTGATTGGGAAGACGAAAAGCGAGACTTAAATTTAGTCTGTCTGAGTATATACTTCCATCGGTGAAAAAATGGGTTAAATCATCTTTCAGGAATTCTTTACCTTCCAGATTTCTCTAGAAGGGATGGTTACCAGAGGGATGCTCCGGATGGTGTGATCGATGCTATTGTTAAGTGAACCGCATGAATTCAGAATGATGGATTGGCCAATATTATTCCTGATCCATTGTGAGAAAACAAGGAAATACATGTGAATGAATCCATGATAGCTCTGTTTCATATCAGTTTTAACGCTCTGTTCTGAATTTTGTCCAATAAATGGAGAGAAGTTTGTGCTGCGCCTGCTCAAAAGTGTGAGTTATACTTGAGTTTTGGACGTATTAACACCTTATAAATAGCATTTAGCAGCATTTTTGGCGATCTAGAGATTGTGATCATTCCAACGAAGATCGTCATTGACACACATACCAAGTACTGAGAGCTTTTCGGTTTCATCGATGCAAGTGTCATTCAAGGACAATGGCATTATGGGTACGTTTTGATTTAACGACAATAGACAGCATTGAGTTTTCGAAGCATTTAACTCCACACGATTTCTTAAACCGCATTTAACAATGCTGTAAAGATTGAAGTTCAATGAGCTAATCAATCGATACCGTTTCAATTCCACTTCCGAAGGAGATGGACGTGGATTTGAGAACGAGTATGAGAAGCTGAGAGTAGAGTCGTCGGCAAAACAATAAAGTGGATTAGAAGTTCCAGACAAGAGATAATTTATAAAAATTAGGAAGAGAGTCGGAGACAAGATGGAGCCGTGGGGAACACCAGCATTTATTTTGTGAATATCAGACTTGAACCTATGTATTGGACGATCTAGAAGGTAATTTCTAATCCAAAGAATAATGGTTTCGTTAATACCGAACACACGCATTTTCAATAAGAGAGCCTGCTGCCAAACTCTATCAAATGCCTTAGAAATGTCAAGCGCAATAATATTACTTTCTCCAAAACAATGTAAAGATCTGTTCCAGTCAGTGAGATATTCCATCAAATCTCTAGTAGAACGATTGCTGCGAAAGCCGTATTGCCGGTCATTTCTTAAGCTGATGATTTATCAGCGATCCCATGTCCTTGAAAAGAAGGGACTTAAGTGCAATTGGTCGATAGGAGGAGGGTGAAGAAGGGTCGCCTTTTTTAGGAACAGGCTGTTTTCCATCTTCTAGGTAAGATTCTAAAACAGTAGGAGCGATGGAAAAACTTACGCCGTTTGTTTGCTGAAAAAATCGAGGGGTGTTAGATTTTTAATATCTAATTCCTGTTACTGCTCTAGCTTTATATCCATTTTTTTATTTTCGCTATTCTCGTTAACGGCTTCACCAATTTTTGTTTCAGTTTCTAGAAAAAAGTTTGATAATAT
Organism: Chrysotoxum bicinctum; assembly: GCA_911387755.1. Lineage (NCBI taxonomy): Eukaryota > Metazoa > Arthropoda > Insecta > Diptera > Syrphidae > Chrysotoxum > Chrysotoxum bicinctum. Next base: position 18,023,660 of record OU426989.1, read on the forward strand.
TTAAATAAAATAGTTAAGTTAGTTATTTCTAGTGATTGATTCCAAAGATGCCTAGCTATACCTGAATGGGGGTTGGTTAATGCAATCATCAGAGCTAGTTTTTAGTTCCTGCAGAAGCATATTACTTACTTACTTACTTAACCGGCTTCCGATCCATGGATGGTCTCTGCCTGAGTTATTGCGGTCTTCCATCGGTTGCGATCCCTCGCGAGCTCCCTCCAGTCGTCGGGACCAAGCGCTCTTGCGTCTGTAACCGCCTGGTCCCCGTAGCGGAATTTCGGTCTTCCTCGTCGTCTCGAACCTGGGGGCTGGAATTCGAAGATTTTCTTGGCTGGAGCGTTGTTGGCCATTCGCTCCTCCATTCGCCCTCTTCGCATATGCCTACGACCAAATATCCGCCGAAGAATTTTTCTCTGGAAAGTGCCCAGTATCAATTCTCCTTTTTTACTTATCGTCCAGCACTCGGCGCCGTAGAGTAGAACTGGTAAAATTAGCTTTTTGTATAGCTTGCACTTTGTCTTTCGAGAAAGGAGTTTTGAACCCAGAAGAGGCTTTATTTGTTGATAGCATATACTTTGTTTTGTCCTCATTAACTTCAAGACCAACGCGTTTCGCCTGTTCATCAATAGCTGTCAACGCTTCTAGCATAGCTCGCTTGGAGCGGCCGATGATATCGATTTCGTCCGCGTAGCCAAGCAGTTTAGAAGACCTGTTGAAGATAGTGCCTTCCAGGTTAACACCACTCTTGCGCACTATCTGCTCCAGGACTAAATTGAAGAAATCACATTACAGCGCATCTCCTTGTCGAAAGCCTATACAATGTACATGTCTGGAATAGCTCGGATGAGCTTGTACCCATTTGCACGTTGCACCGCGTATTTTGTAACGTCATTGGGCATAGCTGGATCAGTTTTTTCGGGATCCCGAGTTCCGACATCGCCAATAGATGCACTTGGCGACTTATGCTGTCATATGTGTCTTTAAAGTCGATGAAAAGATGGTGGGTCTCGAATTGAAATTCGTTGGTCTTTTCCAGGATTTGCCTCAATGTAAAGATTTGGTCTATCGTTGATCTGCCTGGCCTGAAGCCACACTGGTACGTGCCGATTATAGTGTTGCAGAAAGCTTTTAGACGCTCACATAGTACGGCAGAAGCATATTATTAAGGCAACAAAAGTTTCCTTCGATTTATCCCAGTTTGCGGATTCGATTCGTTTAGTACAGTTGACCTTCATGTTGTTCTTGGTCTACCAACTTGTTTTAATATCTGAGGATAACATTAACGTTGCCATTTCACTTTGGACTCGAGTGTATTTTAAATCAGTTAAATCAGTTCCAATTCGTACAAATTCCGACAAAATTCATAAAAGTGATATAAATTTTAATCACTTTTCACTTGGAATGGAGGCAGCTACAGCTACAATTTCTTCTCCCCATTCGTTCAAAAACATTTACAAACAATTAAATTTATTTCTTTTTCAAATCACAACTAACTTTATTTCTTGTGCATATTCAGGATAGTTTCTAGAATATACTTAAGATATCAAAACAAAGCTCTAAAAAATAAATAAATATTTGGTGGCACGACAGCTCGAGAAGAACCAAGGCCAAGGTCTTACAAATTTTATATTCTTAAATACTAATCTTTAATCAGTTTTATATATTCTAACTAGGTATAGTAATGTCTTGAGAGAGTCTGACCAAATAATATAGATCCCGACACATACATTTGTGATCTCAATCAATGGTTTTGTTTGAATTTTCATTGAAGAAGTGAAGAACAGGGAAAATCTTACTTAGTTGGTCAAACACTCCCAAAAAATACTAAGAACTATTCATATGGAATTCAAATCCAAAATTCACACAGACATACTCGTATTTAAATGAATCGGAAGGTATCTTGAGGTTAATATATAAAACACTTAAGCTCAATTAGTTGACTTGTATTTATGCCAATTTACATAGTTTACTGAGGTTGTTCATCAGCAAAAATTCGACTAACTTCAGACTACCAACGGGTCTCCCGACTGCCCAGTTTAAGTTCATAGAACACCTTAGTCATATTGGCCTTGTGAACATTACATCAGACCACAAACAAAGTTGATGTGATGCCCTAGACGCCTGAAAGAAGCTAGTTTCGAGGACGAATTGTATGATGAGCAGTCTTATCCAGATCCAGATGAAGGCATCACAATGGCTCATTACACCATATCTCATTACGAACTTAAACACCAATCTTTTTAATCATACAAAACCATGTTAAAATTTAAATAACCTCAAAGGAGTCATTGAAACCAAATTTTGGCTAAAAGTAGTTTTTTTTAATTGTTAAACAAGAAGAATTAAATAAAACCAAAACACTTTAAACAAATAATAAAGCGCCTTCACCTTCAAGAGTTCGTTATTCAAAAATGGCGTTTCTATCAACCCAACCCATCTACATTTAGTAAGCATCAACGCAATCAAAACGAAACGAAAATAATTGTTTACAAATTGTTTAATATTTCGATTTTAAATACTTTTTTTTTTTCTAAACTTAGCGTGTTGAAGGTCATTAAATCATAAGTGTTTGATTAATTCTTACTAGCTCCAAAAAGAGTTTATGTAGATATCAAAGTCAGATCTCAAACACAAAATTAAAAAAGTTATAGAATTCGAAATCATAATTACTCTGATTGTCTGATCTTTTCAGTGAGTAAAACATTTTCTGCACTCAATTAACTGTTAAATGACTTGTAATTATGCATGTCGGTCTCAGTTTTTGTTCGTCTAATAAATCTTAAGAGCTCAAAGCTCAAATAAGTAAACATCAACTTGTTCATAAATGTATATTTGGTCTACTTTTAAGTCGAAACCACACATTAAATTGCAGCTTAATCTATGGTTATCCAAAAGCAAACTTTATTAGGTTTAATTCTACAACAGGTCCATAGAAGTAAGACGCCTCTAAATCTCTAAGCCCACCTCGGTTAGTGCCCGTTGTACTTAAATTACAATTGCGGTTCAGACAATTGAACCCAAATCCAAACTTCAATCCACATTCTCTGCAGTTACTAATTTAGAGAGAGGGGCGAGCGATAGAGAGAGAGAAAGAGAGTGTAAACACTGTGATGCAAAAGTTGCAATTTGAGCTTTTTTTGGCACACCACTCCGTGAGATGTCTGATTTTTTTAGGCCTCATAGCCATTATGACCGCAAATTCCCCACACAAGTACACACAATCTTAGCTTACATTAAAGATACAGCAGCTTACCACCATTCGGCAAACGGCCTTCCTCGCATAATTTTGGTGGTGGTGGTGCGTCTAGTGTTGGTTAGACCACCACATAACTTTTGGCTGCATCAAGTTTGGCTGTGCGGATTTTGGTATTGGTGCGTTGGAGCCAGACTCGAGACCAAACAGTTCAACTACGGCATGTAGGTAGGTACCCCCTAAATCGTGCCCGACACCGTAGTTTATAATCATTTGGTTGGAGGTTGTTAACGCGTTTGTATCGCAGAGCTCCTTGTTTTTACATTCGGTGTAGTTATTCATACAAGTTTTTACCCGACAAAAGACGACGGTTTGTGGATGCTTATTTATCCCCAAAATCTTTTGTGACATTTAAAAAAAAAATCATCTTTCTCTTTGCAGATACACAGACTTATCATGCATCCGAGAAATAGTATTTGTATCCTGGTTATCCTGGCTGTCCTTACCTGCGACCTTACAACAGCCTTGCCCAGTGTCAGGGTAAAGAGACAAGATTCTGGGGTATCAGCTGCTGCCACCACAACTCTAGAGGAACCCAAATCGAATGACTTGAACCCTATTGACTCACAGGTAAATTTTTGTTTTCTTCCTTTTGTGCTTTCTTTGATCGAGAAATTTTCCGCTTTTCCATTGCGCAATCATGGAAAATTGTATATCCAAGCAAAGCTCTGAGGCAGGGGAAGGTTTAAGCTGAAAATCAACCTGCTGGTGGTTTTGGTCGGGAAGCCTTTCCAGGCGAAAGTAGTTTCTTGGGATTGTTTTTTTTTTTTGTTTGTGTAAATAAATTTCGTGATCAATGTTGCAACCAGTTTTGAGAGAGAAAGATAAGTTAACAGCAAAACCCAACACATAATGCATAACACCTTCGAGGTTGTGAAAAGCCAAAAATACCAAAAAAAAAAAAAATTACGAACCGCTTCAGAGGAATTTTATAACCAATTTTGCTTAACATCTATTGTAGCATGTTTTTTTTTTTTTTTGGTATTTCATCTTTGTGCTTTATTGAGTCTTAAGAAAATAAAATAAATTAAACATAGCTTGAGGTGACTAAAGAGTGTTGGCCTAAATATTTGGACTAACAAATGTCCAAAAGCGGATTAACTTGACGAATAACATATGACCTTGAAGTCTTGAGCTTATTTTGGTTTAGATTTTTTGTTTATTTAATGTTGAATAAAATTATTATGTCAGCTCAGTTCGGCGCGCTGATGTTAATCGATTTAATTTCTTGCACAATCCAACGCGTAGAGTCTGACGAGAAGGTTTGATGGTGATAACGTGATAAATATGCAAAGTGGTAACTCGCTAGATCTTTCATGGTGACTCGGTGCTATTTTTGTTTTTTTTTTTTATTAAATTTTTTTATTTATTGATTGATTTTTTCAAGAACATTGATAAGACCAAAAACGTTGGGCCTTGATAGAGACATTTAAAAATTAAAAATATTTCAAATACGTTTGCGTTGGTCGTTGGAGGGTAATGGTAATGGAAAAGTTTAAGATAATAAACCTTGTCGAGCATAGTGGTTGTGGTTTTGAGTCATATTTGTGTCAAATGAGTCTCTAGAAGAGCTTGAGGGTTATGCATGTGAATACACATTTGTATGAAAAAAGCCGGTTTGTTATGTAAAACAATTGATCTTCGAGGTCAAGGGTCTTAGACCTATGTATGTTAAGTTTGGTGATTACATTTTCATGTGTTTACATATTTTATAACATTCAATTTTTTTTTTTAAACAATTTTTGTCACTTCTCAGTATTTTAGGTTTTTGTAGAAAACTTGTTACGAATTTTATAGAAATATTTCAAAACTCAATAACGATGTTATGGTAAATACATTTAAAATAGGTTCCGATTTAATTCGTTACAAATCTGATCAATAGACCTTTTGCAGACGCGAAATACGATTGTGTCGCCTGGCGTCAAATTCCAAAATCGTGCTTAAAACTTTGCTAAAATGTCGGAAATTATAAATGTTTCTTATCTATATGACGAGATACTGCGTGCTCAGAAGCCCTTGTTAAAAAAGGAGCAGTAGAATTAATTTGCCGGCCATTTTGGATTTGAAATCATCAAAATTTCTATTAGTCAGTGTGGGAAAGCAATCTTGAAATTTTCTTTTTCTTTCATGAGATTTGCTCTTTCATGTGTCTCTTAAATTGTTTTTGAATTTCATGCGATATAAGCTTAGAGATAACTTTTTAAATAATTGCGATGTAAATGTAGCACCCCTTGACATAATAGTTAGTACGTTGGACTGTCATGCAAAGGGTCTTGCGTTCGATTCTCAGCCGCTGCAAAAAAGTTTTTCAGGGATTTACTATCTCTTGTGAGGAATTGACAAATCCTCTTAGAGTATATGTATTTTGTAATGAAAAGTGTTTCTTATAAGCCTTTAAGTATCGACAGAAAAGTGTAGGTGCCCTCCATTTCTGCAAACACTCAACAAGGAATGGTTGATAGTTGTAAGTCACTAGGCTAAGGCTCTAATTTATATATTCTTCTCAAGAAAACGTAGAAATTATAACAAAAATATCGATCACATACCAAAACTGTTATATTCAAGGTTGTAGAGGATTCAATTTTGAGATTTTTTTGACAGAAATTGAAAATGAGCGAATTACTCTTTTGAAAATTCAATTCACTTTAAATTCAAAAGGATGGCGAGGATGGGTATGTGCGAATGTAACGTTTCCACTGACTCCTTATGGCCCCTTGAAACATTATTTTTTTTTTTCCATTTCAAATGAACATTGCAAATCGGGAAACAAAACTAAACAAACTTATGTTACTCCCAATTAAGGAATGATTAACTTTGATATGACATAGTGCCTGACGCACACAATTAAAAAAACAACCAAAATGAGAGGTACTCTCTTGGTATCCTCAAATAATTTTTTTTTTTATGAAAAAAAAAATATATAATTTCTTAATATTTTTTTTCTTGACAGTTTATGAATTTTTTTCTTGAATGTTTCTTTGATTGATATCAATATTTGTACATTGAAAAAATCAATTAAAACTGGCCCTATATAAGAAATCAATAAAATACAAGATCGAATCGCGCTAACTTGCTTGTTCAGGGTTATTACGTGGTTAAGCATTGAAAAAGTAAAGTAAAATAATTTCTTCTTTCATTATTATCTTTAACAATTATAATAAGTTCTGGAGTGAGTGTGTTCGTAATTCATCTTCTCCTAATTGTCTTGACCGACTTTGATGAACTTTCTTGTACATTAGGGCTTAAAAGAATGTTTCTTAGCTATTGGTGAAGCCATGAAGGTGGTGTGTTGTCAAAATCACGTTTTAACTTGCGACATATAAATAATGTAATATGACAAGTTATGCATTCGAAAAATAAATCGAACTCGAAATTTTGATTAAGCCGAAAAAAGTTGGTCTCGTAATTCTGTCTGTCGGTTTGACTACAGCCTAAGCGGGTGGGCCGATTTTGTTTAAATTTGAAAATAGCATTTTTTAAATTTTTCCCACTCGTTGGAAATTTTATAAAATATTTTTTTTTTCAAAAACTGTTCCACAGATTTTTAAAAAAATTGTAAATGTAATGCCTTAAGAAAAATCCGAAAAAATGGTTATTAAAGGTTTTGATTTTCTCAAAAACGGTAAAACCTATGCAGAGGCTCCACAAAAGTTTTGATAATATTGTGTATTAAAATTTTCCAATCATTTTTTTTCTTTTGGTTTTTGAAAATAATTTCAATTTTTTTTTTTTTAAATTAATAATTCGAAAACTCCATGCTCTATTTTCTTAAACCTTCACAACTAAAAGTTTTCTTATACAATCCACAAGATGTGTGGAAAAAATTATTTTATCTGAATATAAATAACGACTATACAAATGTTAAAAAACTATTTTCGAAAATCGCATTTTCCTCGAAAACGGCGCATACATTTTTTTTTTCTTTCAATTAATTTTTAACGAAATTTTTATAGAGAAGCTTCTAAAAAGTTTAAAAAATATTGCATTTTAAAACTTTTTAGAAATTTTGGAAACCAAAAAAAAAAAAAAAATCATTGATAAGCAACTACGAGTATCAACTCTGAATAAGCTACAACAAAAATTCGAAATTCTACCTTTAAGAATCATATACAAATTTAAAGGAAATCGGTCCTTTTATCAAGCAAACCGATGGACGGTCTAACGAAACTCCATTTTTTTTTTGGATTTTTCTAATCATCGTAATATTAGCCGTGTTTTATTATCGCCAATGATCCATTTAGATTATCCCTTAAAAATAAAACGATACGGTTCATAGTGACAACAGTGTCATATACCCATCTCTTTTATTAGCACTTTTATTGATTTTCAATCATTTCTTGTCTTTTTTCTTTACAATTAAATTTACACTACCTTGCCATAAAGGGCAATTTACCCGCCTTAGTGAAAAATGGTTAAGAATGTGACCCAAAAATTAAATGCCAGGAATTCAAAATGAACAATCATTTTGTCCATTGTGCCAAATATCCTTTATATGTTTCTGCTTAAAGTAAACACAGAAAAAGGCAAAAGGAATATCGGATGGAGTTTTTTATATTTGTTTAGATCCAAATTTCTATTTATCTCAAAAATGACACGAGCGAAATTGATAAAACCCTTCTAGATTTTGTTCTACATTTTAACAAGGTAAATTTGTGCTCTGTAGCTATGACTAAAGGTATCTGTAAAAAATTATTTTCTTGATTTTCGACACTCTTCTTACGGATTCACAGATTTCAATCAAAATATCTCCTGTTGAAATTGTATTGCAAATCAAAATTTTCAAAAAATAAATTGATAACAGGTGCGCCATTTTTTATGTTGGTATGTAACCAATGAATTTCTTTTAACATTTATTAACCGATTGACTTGAGTAGACTTTTACAAACGTCAATACAGTTCAATTTTTCATGAATCGCTTCACACCGAAACAACACGCTGAAATAGTGACACTTAAAGCCCAATACGCAGATCGAGCAAAGGCAAATTTTATCTCTACAATTTTAATCTCTACAAAACTTTTCAAAATCTCGCGCAAAAGTTTGAATTTGGAGAGATAAAAAATAATTTAATGTGTTTTGTAGTGTATCTCTGGAACGGGTTGTCTTACAAAAGTCGAGCATACCTCGGAAAAAAAATCCAAGATAAAATTTGTCTCAGGAAAAGATTTTTATGGGAGACAAAATTTTTCCCGATCTGCGTACTAGGCTTAACAATAAAATAGTCGTTCAGTTGTTAACTCAACGTACAACGTATTTTTCATCTGAAATTTGTTGAGGACGGGAAAGTGCGAGTCCGTCGACATATCGTCCATCAACAAGTCAAGTCTGAAGTTCATAGAATAAATGCTGGTGTGCCACAGGGCTCCGTTTTGTCTCCTACTCCAGTCTATTTATCATATTCATCAATGGATAGCAATTGAGAAAGGAGAACGGCGTTTTAAACAATACTGAGTAACAATACTGGTGGCACCAACATGAAAAGGAAAGAAGCTAGAGTACAGTACGCTATCGATAAAAATGCAATATCTCAATAAAAGCAAAGGACTAGATTTCTCGACGTACAATTTTATTTTTCGCGCTCTGAGGTTCTTACCTTTTATTTACAATATATATGTATATCTCTACCATTTTTCAATTATTACCCGAACTTTTTTCGATTTTAAGTGATTTTATTATGGACGTACTGTGGTGATGCAAAAGCTCGAAGAGAAATAGGACCTAGTGCCTTATAACTCTCAACCAATCTAGTGTGCGTGCTAATTCCGAACGGCTATTGAGCACTTTTCATGACAAAAAATACTCTTAGAGGATCTGTCAATTCCTCGCAAGAGGCAGTACACCCCTGAAAGTTGATGAGAATCGAGCCCAAGACAGTCCAATGCACTAACCATTATGCCAAGGGGTGCTACTAATCATATGCTGCTTTAAAATGATGGTGGTTGTAGTGACTTGGTATTAAATTTCTTTGACCAACTTACTATCTTAACGAACTCTTCGAAAATCACATTGACATCTTTTTGCAACATGGCAAAAAGCTCTTAGACGACTACCGCCGTTAACAGTGAGACTATGGTTTACACAAATGAATTGACTATCCACTAAACCAGTTAGCAAGCAGTATAGTCTGGCTTGCGGTTTTCGGCTGTCATTTTCATAGTTATACCTTGACTTTCAAGAAAGTCATAACTTTATCTATATTATATTTCATTGGTCCAAAAAAGATCTGGGCTATATGGAGCCGTTCTTCGTCTGTCTAATGTAAATTAACACGTTATACTGGGTTATCACTAACTTGTCAACAAGACAACTGTTCGAACGAATTACCAGAATGAAATGATTTTGGGCTGGGATCACTTTTTCGAACCTGAAATGATCTATACCTATTTGATGTCCAGCTCCATAGGCAATAAGGGGTAACCTCGACGCGCCCTCATAATACAAAACGTACAGTTCAAAGACGATTTTCCAAAAACTTTAACCAAATGATATGTCTCACTTCTTGCATTTTCAATTTGTCTCGACATTCGATTTTTTTTTTTAATTATGAGGAAAAAGTGGAAATCTGAGTATTCATCCTACTTAATATTTCAGGTGCTTAAACAAATTTTTATTTTCATGTTATGAAAGTCGAAACCAAATACCTATACATTGTCTGCATGACTCACTGTTTGTTTCATTTGCTTGCACTTGCTTTCGCCTATTAATTTTGATTCCAAATACAATTCTGAAATTTCCAGGACGGCGACCTTAGTGATGTTGATAGAAATAAGAGAAAAGTACCCGAAGCTTTCGAAGCTAAGAATGCTGTTCTAGGATTTGTTTTTGGCGTAAGTGCGCTTGACCTTTTTTTTACTATCTCCCTCAATTTACTCAATTTTTACCTTTTTTATTCTTTAGAAAATCGACAGTCTTTTGGACACCAAAACCCGATTAATCGATCAGCTCGATAAGACCAATGTAGAAAAGAACAGAGAATACAACATTCAAGCCCCAGTGCCAATTCGTGACTTCCAAACACTCGTCTCAGCTGTTGTATCGCCAAAGATTCGAGCTGTTGGCAATATAGCAAACGACCTAACAACCGGAGTTCTAACAACATTCACAGCCTTCAGTGGTGGCTCAGCGGGAAATGGAAATGCCCAAGCCGGTCTTGGTAATATCGTTTCGAAATTCCTAAGTTTCTCCGGACCAATTTTACAAGGTTCATCAGGATCAACGACGGAAACAGTGCCCGACTCCGAAGAAGAAAACTATTAGAAATGGGACTTAATTTAAAATTGTTTTAAATAATACCTTCAGTGGTTGTGTATGATATTTTAGAATTTCGATTTTGTACCTAAATTTACTTGTGTAGATTGTTTATTATTATAATGAGCTTATTGTATTAAATTTATTATTTTTTCCTTTGTTTTATATTTTATGTTAATTTTCATTAAAAAACAAGAAAACAAATTGTAAATTTTTAAGAAAAAAAAAGACTTACATTATTGATTGTTTTCCTAGCGCTTAAGAATAATCCACATCCCCATGAAAATTTTTGTAAAAATCAAATTAATGGCGGAAAGTTAATAAGAAAAAAAAATGCACACATACACACACATTTTCATTGTAAAAACACAAAAACATCATTTTGTTGGCTAATTTTACGCTGATACACCTATCTAATATTAATAAACGAGATAAATGAAATTTAAACAAAAAAATTGTTCTTTTTATTTGACTAAAATTTGGGAGGAACCTGTAAATAGACTTTAGACTTTCTGCTCAGAGTTTTGCAAATTTATTAAGTTTTAAATGACAAAACGGGACAAATCTTTATTTGACAAATATTTTTGGAAACTTTTTCAGAAAAACAAACACAAGAAAACGGAGTCAATAAGACCTGGACGAGCTGTAGAAGTTAATAAGAAAGATGACGACATACCTGAATTCAACAGAGAAAGAGTTTCATTGGACATTCCCGATCGACTTTTTTCACAGTCGTTTTCGACATTGACAAATGTGTCAAAAGTTGCATCAAGCTTTATAATGGTAAAGTATTTATATTGAGAATTGACAACAAAAAGGTTTAAGTATAGTTTAATAAATTAAACGGAAGTACATACATAGGAATACCAATTTCACACGGGATACTTACTTGAACTTATCAGTTGACTATAACTAGTGAGGTCCTTGTTATTAGGTTATATTCTTCGTAGATGATTTATTCGAGTAGTATGTATGTAGGTATATCAGGGTGAAACATTTTCGAAAATTTGTTTAAAATCATTAAGTGCAATTTTGTTAGCCTGCTCAACTACAGCATAAGCGGTTCAAATAATTTGCTTTAAATTTAGTATATATAGCGTTTTTTTAATTCTTTCACCGGAAAATTTAGTTATTTGGTAGTCCGAAAATAACGATACTTTGTCATTCGATCTTTTTTCGAAATAAGGAAAATATATTTTGAAGCTCAAAAACTGTTTCACAGGTTTTTATAAAAAAATTCAAAATATATTTTTCATAAGAACTAGCTTGTGAATCCATAGAACAAAAATTTTCTTAAAAGTATAGCTCCAGTGCAAACCTGTTTTGATTTTATCAAAAACAGTACAGATCATTTTTATCATAAATAGTTTAAAAAGTATTGTCTGAATAAACTTTCAAAAAATAGTTTTTGAATTTGAAAACAGAATTTAAATAAAATTATATTTTTTCTTCTGAGAACTTAGTTTTACAAAAACCTCGTCTTCGTATTTTTTTTTAAACTTGACAATTTGCATAATGCTATCTACAATATTTGAAGAAAGCGTTGTACAAGACGCAATAAAAGTTGAAGCTTCTGAAAATTTGTATCTTCAAGATCTAAGTTTTTGAGTAAAATATTTTTCAAATTAAAAGTCTTTTAACAATAAGAATAAGTTCGCGTGGCTCAGAAGTGCATTTATCTTAGGAGAAAGCTAATTAAATAAAATGCACGACTGGGTCGCACGAACTTGCTCCTATGTAAGAGACTAGGAATTTTAAAAACGAATGTTATTAGAGAAAACTGTTCATAAGGATAAAATGAATTTTTTTTAAATTCTTTAAGTAGTAAGAGATAAAAACAGAATGATATGCAAATATGAATTTATGCAGGAACAAAAATTATAAGTCGTTGTAGTGGTTCCTTAAAAAAATAAGCTTTTATGTACAAAATTTTTAAGACATTTTTAAGAAAAAATTTTGGTACGCCAACCTTAAGTTTTTATTATTGTACGAATAAAAGTCTAATTTTCAAAAAAAATACTAGCCGTTCTTGAGATATCGAATTTTTCAAAAAAAAAATTATTTTTTTTTCTAAAAATTGAAAATATTTTTTCTTAAGTTTTTAAATGCAATCTTTTTTAAACTTTTTAGGAGCTTTTTTATAAAAAATTTCATTAAAATCCGTTAAGTCGATAATGAGAAATTCAAAATTCGAAAAAATCGTTCTATGGTAGGTACAGTCAATAATATCTAGATTTAAAATTTTTTTTTATTAAATTATAAATCGTAAATTAATCAAAAGAAAAAAAATTTTATCAAAATTCTCGGAACCGTTTTCGAGAAAAATGCGATTTTCGAAAACCATTTTTTAAAATTTGTATGGAAGGTACCGTTAGTTTTAGATAAAACAAAATTTTTTTTCTCAAATCTTCTAGGCTATATTAAGAAACTTTTATTTCTAAAGTTTGAAAAAAATCGAGCATGGGGTTTTCGAAATATTGAGTTTCCAAAAAAAATTTTTGAATTTTTTTTTAAAAATCCAAAAAAATAAAAATTTAAAATTTGAATATGTAATAATATTCAAACTTTAGAGGAGCTTTGGCATAAAAAAATTATTAAAATCGGCTGTACCGTTTTCGAGAAAATCAAAAACAAAAAAAATGGACCCAGGGGGGCTACCGAAAATAACAATTTTTTGTAAAATTTTTTTCAACCATTAGCTAGTTTTAACCAAATGAAATTTTTCAAATTTTTTTTAAAAAATTCTGTGGGACAGTTTTTGAGAAAAAAAAATATTTATAAAATTTCGAAAAAAAAATCGTATGGCAGGTACCGTTATTTTTGGTCTTAAAAAAAAATAGAAAAAAACGTCCGGGGGTAAAAAATTAAAACCCATATCTACCAAGTTTGAAGAAAATCGGCCGAGCCGTTTAGGCTGTAGTCGAACCGACAGACAGACAGACAGACAGACAGACAGACAGAATTGCGAGACCCACTTTTTTGGTCTTCGCTATCATCGTAATGTCAACTTTGATCAAAATCTCGAGTTCGATTTTTTTTACGAATGCATAACTTGCCTTACAGTACCTACCTATAAGTCGCAAGTAAAAATTGTGTATAGTTTTATTTTAAAAGTTTTGAAATTTTTCAATAACTTTTGTGTTTCAAAAAAAAAAAAAAAAAAAAAAAAAAATTTATGACTGGAAAGCACTTTTATTCAAAACCTATTTTTCAAAAATTTTTACACACAATATATTGTAAATTTAAAAGACCTACTGTATACAAATTAAATTAATACAGTATAAAATTAATTATTTATACAAGAAACTTCCTCAAGAAAAAAATTTGGGATGCCACTTTTAAGTATTTAGTAATACATATTTTAGAAAATAATTTAAAAACATAATCGTTCACACGTTTTGAAAATATTGATTTTTTAAAATCAATTGGGATTTATTGTCGAAAAACCCAGAAAATATTTTTAAGAATATTCTTTTATATAATATAATTTTTAATCAAAAGGAAATTTTGATCAAAATCTTACGGCTGTTAATGAGAAAGTCGAAAATCAAAAGATGAGTTCTATGACAGATACCATTAATACAATTTTTTTCTAAAAATTTTTTGATCAAAATGTAGTACTTGTAACTTATAGGTACTATAAGTCAAGTTATGCATTCGTAAAAAAATCGAACTCGAAATTTTGATAAAAGTTGCCATTACGATGATAGCGAACACGAAAAAAGTGGGTCTTTCAATTCTGTCTGTCTGTCTGTTCGACTACAGCTAAACGGCTCGGGCCGAGCCGCTCGGCCCACACGTTTTTTTCTTTTTTTTTAAGGCCGAAGACAACGGTACCTGCCATACGATTTTTTTTTCAAAATTTTATAAATATCTTTTTTTTTTCAAAAACTCTCCCACAGATTTAAAAAAAAATTCAAAAAAAAATCATTTAGTTAAGGCTAGGTAATGATTGAAAAAATTTTTCGAAAAAATGGTTATTTTTGGTAATCCTCTTGGAACCATTTTTCATTTTCTGACATTTAGGCCCCCTAGCAGTTTCAATAATGTTTAATGTTCTCAAATTTTCAAAAAAAAAAATTTGGATTTTTAAAAAAAAATTTCAATTTTTTTTTCGAAAGCCCCATGCTTGATTTTTTTTAAAACTTTATAAATAAAAGTTTCTTAATATAATCTATAAGACATGAGAAAAAAAAATTAGGTTACCTGAAACTAAAGGTACCCTCCATACAAATGTTAAAAATGGTTTTCGAAAATCGTATTTTTCTCAAACACGGGTCCGAGAAGTTAAAATTTTTTTTCTTTCGATTAATTTTTACGGCCTATAAAAATAAAAAAACAAATTTGGTGGTGCAACAGCTCGCAGTGAACCAGAACCACTAAAAGTGAGGGTGCATCAGGGTACCACTGCTTTAGAAGGCCCATAAGGCCTGTACTGACTATTTTTGTTGGACAGAGTATAGTGACTTACAACTGTGAACCATTCCTGTGTGCGTGTTACCACAGGAATTTTCTGCCGATTCGGAAAAGCTAATGAGCAGCACTTTCCATGACAAGAGATACTCTTGGAAAGATTACAGTCCAACGCACTAACCATTATGCCATGGGGTATTACGAGGGGTTTTACGGTCTATAATTTAATAAAACAAATTTTGAAAACAAGTTATTACTGACTCTTCCGACCATAGAACAATTTTTTCGAATTTTGAATATCTCATTATCGGCTTAACGGATATTAATGAAATTTCTTATAGAGAAACTTTTAAAAGGTTTAAAAACATTGCATTTTAAAACTTTTTTAAAAAAAAAATATTTTTTTGAATTTAAAAAAAAAAAAATTTTTTTTTTGGAAAATTCAATATCTCAAAAACGGCTGAATATTTTTTTTTGTAAATTTAATTTTTATTTGAACAATTATTAAAACTTTAAATTGACTTATCAAATCTGTTTCTTAAAAATGTTTTAAAAATTATTTATAAAAAAGCGTAAAGAAACCACTACAACGAGTTATAATTTTTGTTCTTTCATAAATTCATACATATTTGCTTAGCATTCTGTTTCTATTTCTTACTACTCGTACTAACAGAGTATAAAAAATAACTTTTATCCTTATGAACAGTTTTCTCTAAAACCATTCATATAAAAATTCCTATAGTCTATTACATAGGAGCAAGTTCGTGGGACCCAGTTGTGCATTTTATTTTTATCAAAATCGTAACAGCTGTTTTCGAAATGAATAAGGTTTTGCATTACGGTTGTAGAGTTTACCGTAAGCTTTGGAGCTAAGCAAAAAATTTAAATTTCTCCAGTGGGGAAATCCAAGCTCCTAAGTATACCGAGTTTGAAGAAATTTGAGGCTTAAGCTGTAGGTTGAGGTACAGAGATAGTTATATAAACATACAGACGGACAGAAATAATTGCCAGACCTACTTTTTTCGTGTTCTCTATCATCGTAATGTCAACTTTGATTAAAATCTCGAGTTCGATTATTTTTCCAAACAAAAAACTTGCTCTATAGTACCTATATCGCAAGTAAAAATGAAATTGATTGCAATGTAAGCACTCTTGGCTATATATTTTAACTGAGGTTTTGCAAGTCAACAATATCTGTTTAAATCTTAGGTTTGGAATTTTATGTCGCGACTTTCACAGTAGTTAATGATTGTTGACAATCGATGATACAAACAATTTTTGACACTTGTATATCAGATAAGGTTATTTAATAATTATCCAAAAGAAAAAAATTAAAACTGGATGAACAAATTAATTATTGGGTGTTACGTGTACGTACTTTTCGTACTTTTTTATCGAATAAAAGTTTTTTTTAATAATTTTTTATTTTTCACTAAAATTCGACTATTTACTCTTAATATCGCAATCTATAATCCTCTATACTTACCTATTTTACATTCAATCCCTTAATCTTTTTCAAAAAAATCCAAACCCCATTCTATTTCAAAATTCCTCATTTCACCTCACTTTCGAGGGTATGAAATTTATTCTCTTTGATTTAAAATGACATTTTTATTTAACCTCGATTTTGGCATTTTTATTTCTTAACCATTCATTACGTTTTCATTACATCCCCATGAACTGCTTGAAAAATAGATTTTCCACCTTGATTTAGTAAAAGTTCTATTTATTATTAATATTTTAAATAATAGTTTTCAAGTAATATTAATAATAAAAAGTTGATTTTAGATATAACTGCCCCTTCTAACTACAATTACTTACATATTTTAATTTAATTTGAAATACCTTTCCTATAAAGGTATTTTATTAATATTGCTTTGAGTTTTCCGTTAACCGAATAACTAATATTTTTAGTCTTAAAGTATGAATTGGTATAACCAATTAAGCAAACGAACACACAAACTAAATATGATGAATGGAAAAGATTCTCTTTCATTTTTAACCTTTTCATACTTAACTGTTATCAACCATTATGGTGTTCAACTTCGGTAGTTGTGGAAGCACTGGTTTGGGACAAAGCTCTATATGGTTTGTGTCTAAGATATTTAAAAAATGCTTTTATTTTGTTTGAATTTTTAAATCGATGGTGGTTTCGATTTGTATATAATTTAAATTTATATTAGATATATAATATTTCTATCTTTTTATCGCTTTTGATTAACTGCGCATTTCGCTAAAACTAGTGGGTGTATTGAGACTCTTTTTTTTATGGGCCGTTTTAGGGGCTAACACCCTTAAAAATGCATTCAAATATAAAAAGACTGATAAAAGATTGGATATACTTTTTGTCTCATTATAAACTAAGTCAGGATTTGAACGTTTAGAATTTCGGCTTTGAAAATTAACCAAAACAATACTCTACTAGTAGCTAAATGTTCTCATTGAAAACTATGTTTATCTGTATAGTTTTCCGGTATAAATCTTTGAAATGACACACAAGTATGAACATGAACAGGGCATTCTTATGAAAAAAAAAAATGACTAAAATTACAATAAAACCTGATTACGAGTATTTATGTAAATGAAGGTTTTTTTATAATACAAATTCTAAATATATACTACGGAAATAAATAAGCCAAGCAGACTTAGGAATATTTAATTGGGCTTATTGAAATATTGGGGGTGGCTGTGGCGCGATGGATGTGTGCTCGCCTGTCAACCTCATGATGACAGGTTCGATCCCTGCCGTCGTCTATGTCGCTTTAATTAAATTAAAAACCTTCTAAAAATTGTCATCAATGGGTTGCTGGTTTACTCAATTCATGTTGTTCAGGCATAACACTAACAACATGTAATTGAGTTAAACTAGTATGCCCAACAAGGATGAACACGAATAAAATAATGTGAATTATAAGCGACATAGAAATAAGACACGGCATTCCTCCGCTTTAGCTCAGCCGCCATCCCTGGAGATAAAAATATCTGAGACAACCACCAAAAAAAATCTCAGAATATCGTGCCACACATCTTTCCTATCCTTCTTTCTCTTCATTAACTTCATGCCCGCGCTGTGTTGAAACATTTAAAGGGTAATCATAATCCCTTGAGCGCGGGTAGATTATAAAAAAAAAAAAAAAAAAAAAAAAAAAAATTGATTCGAAATATGGCTTTAATCCTCAATTCTTCAGACAGGAAATCATTTTCGTTTTTCAGAAAAAAAAAATTCAATGAATTTTCGGACATGCCTTATTTTTTAAGTTTTAGTTTTAGGGATATAGTACGAGTATATAAACAACTTTCGTTCCATAAGAGGTAATTTTAAATATTTCAAAAACTTCAGGGCTTAACATTAGAAAAAAGGAAACGAATTTAAGTACCCTCAATAAAAGAAAGACGAAAGCGGTTACCTTCTGACTTCGATGGAAAGAGGATGGAGAGGGAATTAAGAAGTTGCGGGTCCAAAATACCAAAGACAGCAGCACAAAACATAGAGAAGCCACTTACTGAATGGACTGATGGGGTCTCAAAAGAATTGGATTAACCGCCAAAGTAAAACCCAAGAAAAATCTACTTTCATCGAAAAATTTGGAAGCCAGGTTATATTTTGCTAAAAGTCATAAGAACTGGACCTTTGACCAATGGAAAAAAGAAATTTGATCTGACAACACAAACGTCAATCGATAGGACCAAATTGAAGATCGTATTATTGTTCACGTGTTGGAGAACCTCTTCAGCAACATGAACTCCATAGAACAGTGAAACATGATGGATGTTCGGTGATGGCTTGGGGTTGATTTTCATGGAGTTCTGTCGAGCCATATTAAGACATAATTTACCAAAAAAATTCGCACCAACTGGCTTCAGGGAATGTAAAATTACTTTTCAACAAAATGGGGACACAGAACACAGCTCTAAAATTGTCAGGGAATGGCTCAGGAATCAGGAATTTCAGACTATGACATGTCTATCTAGCACAAAGCAATGACCTCAATTTCAATTGAGAACCTGTAGCCAATTGTGAAGCGACCATTAGGGCAATACGAAAATCATCCATCCAACATTGGTGACCTTTTAGATCGAATTGTATTAGAATGGAGAAGAATTCCCGAGCAAGTTATTTATAATTCAATATTGAAACACAACATTTATTTTGAAACATGCAAAATTGGACAAGTCCGAAAATTCATTGAAATTTGTTTTCTGAAAAGTGTAATATGTATATGTTTTGTAATTTTTAGTGAAGAAAATAATAATACAATAATACACAAAATTCAAAAGATTTGCTATCTGTTTACAACGGTATAAGTTTTCGCTCGTTACTGTTGGTGACGGCTTCTGCAAAATGTACCGACTTTCATTTTGTAGATCGGTGAACATTTACTTTATCAACTTTAGGGAGACTTCTATATTCGGCGAATAAAAAACGAACCTACTTTTTTATAAATTTCTTTCGACCTCTAAAAACCTTCAGTCCTAGCAACATAATTCTTGCATAGAAAGTTAGTCCTATTGTTAAAAAAAAAAAACAGGTGGTCGCTTGACCAATCCGAGTTTTTGGGTGTGGAAAATATTTTAATTTCTTAATATGAACTTTCGAAAGTCGAAGGATCAATCAACAAAAATTAAAAACAAAACAGTTTCACTTTTATTATAACTAGTAGCTTAATTCTTTCGCAAAAAATTTCTAAGAATAAGTTCAAAATTTTCTGAATATGGTCTATTATTAGTCTACTATTAGTCTTTATTAAGAAATAACCTGTAATTGTCAACTATCTTAATATTCCACCTCCTGTTAAATGTGATACATAATAATATTAATTCTCATAATTTCAGAATACTGCAAGACGCTATGCGAAATTTGTGCTGTTTTTCAAGCCACTTTTTGGAGATTCCCTTAAAGTCGAAGGATATAATCCACCAACTTCAACAACGGAGTCACCCTAGAATTGTTAAGAAAAAAAATATTTTAAAATGTTTTTATGTATATTTAATGTTTAAGTTATAGGTTATAATTTTGTTGTTTGCATTTTTGTAAGTTTTTTTTTTAAATTATTTTACAATAAAAATATTAATTTTGAATTTAAAAACAAAAATTGAAACAATAAGCGAGCTTCATGAAAAGGACAATTGTAAAAGGTGGGCCAAATAAAAGTTTCTTTTTTAAAAATGCAATAAAATGAAAAAAACTAAATTTTGTCCATGTATAACGGCTTTATTAGTAATAGCCAACATTCTCATTGATTATGGAATACAACGACGTTCAAGTGGATGGTCATGCGCCTTCAATTGCTGATTCAATTGAACCTTGTAAAAAACGAATAATCCGAGATTTTTGTGCAGAATTCTCCTCAGGCTAGTGCGGTAAATGTTGAGCTGTTGAGATCGATGGCGAGTTGATGTTCGTGAATTGAGTCTCACATTCTCGGCTACAGGAGCTATATTCTCATCTTTGCGGGAGAACATGAGCTGTCCATTAGCATATCCGTCTTACTAACTTTTTGCACAAACTTGCGTATAGTTCGGCCAAAACTTCTTTTCAAAGAACAGACTATTTGGGCTACACAGCACTGACTTCGGAAATAAGCTTTCAATATTTCCCAACGTTGTTTGAGGGTAAAAGGACTCATTTCGTTCCGCGGAGGTAATCATACTTTCTGTCAAGATTTCAAGATTTCAATGGAAGGACTCGTTCATCATCCCTGTACACAAAAAAGGATGTAAGAATGATATTAATATAATAACTATAGGCCCATTGCCAAACTCTCCTGTATACCTAAACTTTTTAAGAGTATAATTCATGACACCATGCTTCTTCATTGTGTACAACTTTTTTCTCCGAGACAACACGGCTTTCTTAAAGGTAGATCAATGATCACAAATCTTACTGAATTTGTTTCCAAAACTTTATGTGCTCTGGAATCTGGCCATGAAGTGGATGCAATTGCAACGGATTTCAGCAAAGCATTTGATAAAATCTCCCATAACATTATTATCTTTAAACTTAAAGCTTACGGGTTTCCTCCACTTTTTGTATCTTGGATACAGTCCTACCTCAACAATCGTCAGTATATTTATAGTTATAGTATAGTTATTTTTAGATCATGCACTTCAAGCCCTATATGCCCAAATTCAGGTGTGCCGCAAGGTAGTCACCTTGGGCCCCTGATTTTCCTGTTAACTATCAATGATGTTGAACTTATTCTTACAGGATCTGACCTTGAGATCTACGCTGATGATATGCGCATCTCAAAACAAATTTTATCTGGTTCAAGTGCGCTATCGCTACAACTAGACCTTAATAATTTCTTTACCTGGTGTCAACATAATTTTCTTGAGCTTAATGTAAGCAAATGTCAAGCCATTACTTACTCTCGTAAACGGATGCCCTTGCCACAACGTCAATACCTAATTAATAATCAGCCAATTTCCATCGTCACTTCCATTCGTGACCTAGGTGTTATTTGCGACTGTCAACTTAACTTTCGTGAACATATTAGCAGTATTATTAATAGAGCTAATTCCACACTTGGGTTCGTTAAGCGCTGGTCCAAAGAATTTTCAAATCCCTACGTTACCAAGTCTCTTTATATCACCTTTGTAAGACCCCTTCTAGAATATGCCTCCCAGGTCTGGTCACCATACCATCAGATTCATATCCAATGTATTGATTTTTACGATTTGCATTACGTGGTCTTAGTTGGGATGACCCATTGCACTTATGTACCTCCCTATGAAAATCGTCTTAAACTTATAAATCTACATACCTTGTACCGACGTCGTCGTGATAATGCAGAAATTATTTTTATACACCAGCTCTTGACTGGTGGCATCGATTGTCAAGCTCTTTGTGAAAAAATTAAATTCAACGTAAGCCAACGTCATTTAAGAACCATACCACTTCTATGTATTCCCTTCCATCGAACTGAATACGGCCAGAATGAGCCGATGACTAGAATGCTTCGGAAAGCCAACAGCTCAACCATTTTCGATCCCAATCTCTCTAAATCCTCCCTTCTACGTGCTCTCCTAACTTAATCCTTAGTTTTTATTTTTTTTTCTGGCTCCTTAGTTTTTAATTTAGTCTTAAGATCTTAATTGTTATTCTAGTTTTAAGTATGTTTGATTTGATTGCTTGTATTAAGCTCATAAATAAAACAGAAAACACTAGATGGCTCACCCTTTATACGCTGCTGATGTCAACATATTGAAAAACTTCTCACTGCCAAATTGATGCAAATGCTTTTTATAACTGTTGTGCTTAAATTTCGAATAAGGCTAGGTTATACACTTTAGAAGAAAAATATCTGTTTTGTGTATTAAAAAAGGGTTTTGAAAAAGTAGGGTTGTGACCGACCCCCTTTCAGTAATGGTCACCTATCACTGTTTTTTCATTTTATTAAGGTTTCCTGTTGCTGAATACTACCGAGGCTATTTTTAACGTGCTTAGACGTGCAAATATCAGAATGAAAGACTTCAATTGATATTTTGCTGTCAATCGTTGACGTGGAATAAAAGATTTAAGTTGAGAACCTCTGTAAAACACGTACAACTGTCATCCTATAAAGAAACTTCTGTTTTTGCTCTGAGTAGGAAGAGCCTCCCATAACTAGGCCATTTAAGGCTTTTTACATTATTATAACAATCTCGAAGTATTCTTTAAAATTACTTTTAGCTCCTCTTAATTAGTTTAGTATCTAGTTGAGCTCTTGGAGCATCTTATGAGAGGAAAAATGTTACTTGGGATACTTTTAATTTTGTGTACAAAATATATCAGCCGCTCTTTTAAATGCGAATTGTACTTGTTCCTATTTATTCAACGCACTATCACAACAATTACGAGCAAAGTTATCCTTAAAAAAGTATGTTGAAATAATATAATTTAAATCATAATTTATTAATTAAATTTTCTGATGTGTTTATCAAACATTGCTTTTAAGAGAACATTTTATAATTTAAAAGTTAATGCATCTACCTATACTGAATTTTAAGAAAAATATTTGTCATCTAGATTAATAGATACAAATCTTAGAATTTCAGTCATACTCATAAGGAGTTTATAAAAAACAAGTCTCAATAGTTTTGGATCTATTCAAACATTACGAATACTTTTGTTTTGAGTTTAAAAAAACTGTAAACATGGAATTCGCTCTTTTCTTAGCTGACACATGGATTCAATAACACTATTAAATTTGGGGTCATGAATGCATTGAAAGACCTTCGTTATTCTAAAACTGTATTTTCATAACTCTAGCATTGTTTATATTTATTAAATTTCCATTATTCACAATTTGAATCTGCATCAACAAACAGTATAATTTAATTTCAAAGCATACATTTAGGCTCATTTCTAAAATCAACATTTAAGAGCTTTTGTAAAGCTTTCTCACTCTCTCTCAAAACGCATTATAATTTGTTCTTTGAATAAATTTTATTCATTCATTAGCGACCAAATAAACAAAAATGTGTGCTTTTTGTGTTAAATTAATCAGCTAGAAAATCTGTTGCGCCTCACCGCACTCGGGCTTAAATAACAATAATGCAACGTGATTACACTAATGTTATGTAATCCAGAATAACAGTTGAAAATTACTAGCACTCCCTGTCGCTGTGGAATTTCAGCTGAAATCATTTTGTTAACTTTGGTTAAGTGCGTGGTACCATTTCATTCCATCAGCATTATCACCCACATTACCGTCATCATTTCTGCCAGAATTTCGGTAATTTGAAATGCATAATCCCATTGTTATGTAGACGCATTGCTGTGAGCTGTCATCATTCGCGCTTTGCTCGGGTAGTGCGATTACCACACGTCCTGTCCGAAAGAGATCAAAAACACCAGGCTCTGACCTGGCCGATACTTTAGGCACAAAGTGGTCAGATATCACGTGTCAAATGCGTTTATCGATGGAAATTGTGGTAACAGTAAGTTTCATCACGTTTTCTCCGACATATGGCTGGTGCGATATTTGGATTTAAATATGGAAAATTATTAAAAAACAGAAAAATAAATAAAAGAATCAACCAACAATTATGATAATTTTATAGGCACGCATGGCATTAAGTCAGAAAATGAGACCAACTCCTGATGAATGTGAAAAAAGCAACGTTCGACAGATAAATTATTTAAGGAGATTTTTTTATCATTTAGTCCTTTCTGCGTGTCATAATATAAATGGAAATCAATTTGTCACAAAGAGTCTCGGAGCATTAAAGGATTTAATTTTGTATGTATGTTCTTATAACTGATTTACAAGTAAATAATTAAAAATGGTTACGACACTTTTTGCAGCTACGCTAGCACTTAAATAATAGTCATCCAGTAGATATAATTTATTATATTTAATTGGGAACAATGTTTCGAAAGCTATGCTCTAGAGTTTGGTCAGACATAATTAAGTAGAAAAACGTTTGTGTTGGGATGAATGAATTTGTATTGGAGGTTATTGCACTGTGACCTATAGAGATCTATTGTGTCCCCACTTGAAAAGTTCCTCCTCCCAACCTATTGCTATTAGGAATTTTAGTATTTGGGCCACCTTCATAGAGGATAGGTCGTGTTTGGAATATGATATTTGGAAATTTTTAAATTTAGGAGAGCAGATTAATGTAGGAGCACTGATTGCCGATTTATGAACGATACCAAGATTGTGTTATTATCTTATGTGGCGCTCAAATGGGTTTTGAAGAAGAGCAGGTACAAATACTTCTCAACGTACAGTTTTGTTTTGAACTCCAATTATCTTTCAGCAGATAATGAAAAAATATTTTTGTTAGCTATTAGCTAATTAGCAAGGCCTTCCTTTTCTTCGAAATTGACTTTAATTCTTAATATCTCTTTAACTCTTCGAGAAATTCCAAGTTAGTTTTCAGCCTTCACCTGAACTTATTAAATTAAAAATAAAGATAAATGTGATATAATATGCCAAACAAGGAACCCAACTGGGATGGTCTCAACGATTTCTTCAAGGACTTTAACTTTAAATTCCCGATGTTATAAATCCGACCCTACTGAGAAAAACTGGTTTAAAAAGCTTGGAATGGTCATATTCAACGAACAAAATTTTTGCATGACCAAAAAATAATATATAATAATAAATAATGTCCCTAAAATAGTAATCGTTTATTTTTTTGTGAAAAATGCACGAAATACTACTTCGTCTTCAGTTCCTACGCTAGTCTTCAATTACATACACCTTTTGTCAGCTCACAACAACACCCACTTTACTTTGGGCACAGTTTTCTGTTAATTCGACGCTCCCAGAAAGGGTCATGACTCTTCCTGTACCTGAGATCGTAAATGGTTCTATCGGACAAATCTTCTTTGGCACTGGTAAAGTTGCAAGAGTTCTTAAAGATCTTGACATACAAAAATTCGTATATCAACTTTAGTTCTGAAGAGCTGTTCCTCTTCACTTGTAAAACCATTGCGTTAGCTTTTTCATCTGTCACTCTAATGGTCTCTTTCCTAATGGATGGAAAACAGCATTTGTCCACCCTGTCCCTAAGAAAAGGTGAATCTTCCTCTCCCTATAACTATCGTCCAATTGCACCTACGTCCCTTCTCTCCAAGGTCATGGAATCACTGATAAATTATCAGCTCAAGAAATATCTTAAAAGAAGAAAGCATGTCAATGATCAGCAGTATGGCTTTCGTAGCAAAAGGTCCACTGGTGATCTGATCGTATATCCACATAGCAGTGGCACAAATCTTTATTATATCATTTTGGAGAAAGAAAACTTTTTAATATTTCGAAAACATTTGATAAAGTTTGGCATCAAGCTCTCTAATAGAAAGTGCATACATTTGGTTTTGATGAGACTCTCCTTCATTGCATTAGAAACTACGGACTCACGTCCGTATCTGTCGGATGTGATTGCAGAACGGCAGCGTATGATAAGCTCAATAAATTCTGATCTAGCGTATAATTAAATGCTTTAAAAAGTCAATGCTTGTATTGAGGAAACCGAACAGCCTTCAGTTCTCGGTTTGTGCATCACAGTGTGGAATGACCACAAATTCAACGTCGCCAGAACGCTGCTAAGAACTTAAGTTTCCTTCGACGTTGCAAGAAACTTGTCACCGCGTCTGAACTGGATTTCATCTAAGAACGTTATATTCGCTCAAAGCTTGAGTACAATTCACATATTTGGGCAGGTGCTCCAATAACACACTGGAGTCTCTTCCACGAAGATAAGTATTTAAAAATGAAAGATGATAGAACTACGAGTATAACATTAACATCTTCTTCTCTTGAGCTAAGCCGCAATGTTTCTTTCCATTCTTTAAGTTACGGTTAATTTTATAAACAGTGCCTTAGTGAAATCGCCTGTTGCATTCCTTCCTGTAATATTCGCGCTTCGGAGAATTCTCAACAGCTTAGCCTCTATCCCAACTCTGACGCGCTGTTAAATTCATAGATTCTGTTTTTACCTGCACGAATGGTGAAAGCCTTTTTGGACTCAATATTTCCCTCCCATTATGAAACTCAGACATTCAAAACCAGTGTACATCGGTATCGTCTTTCATTGAATATGTCGGAAATCTGAGCTGATGGCTTAAAATTCCTCAAAAGTATGAATTTCTTAAGAATTAAAAGAAAGATTTCAACTAAATCTGGAAACCGAACCCAGAATTGCACTTATCGGTAATGCACGGGGAACCGCTCTTTACGTCCGTACGTAACTTCAAAAAAAAGGTGAAGAGTGACATCTGTGTACCAAGAACAAGAAGAATTTAAGTACTTCTAGAATTTGTTTTGAAAAAAACTTGAAATTCTGTGCTAATGGCCGAGAACAAATCATTTGAGTTCAGTAAATGTATGCTTAAAAACACTCTTGTCTTAGGGAAGACTCAACATACATTTTTTGTAAGTTTGTGAAATTTATCCCACATTTAACATAAACTATTATTTTACAGAAAATCGATCGTTGTTTGATAATTTGTCCAGTTTCCAGGTGGTTTTCTTAAAAATGCTAATGTAGTTGACGACTTGACGTGTTTCGGCTTTCTGGACTACATCGACATCTCGGTACAGCTGATAGAGTTCGCGGATTGTTTCTTTCGAAAGAGCCCGGTATCATATCTCCCTTTCTGCTTATAGTTCAACACTCGGAGGAGTAAAGGGGGACTGGTAGTAAAAGAGTTTTGTAGAACATACACAATCGTCTTACGATTGAAGAGTTGTGAACCCATTTGCTTTGTTTTAAGGAGCGGGAGCCTAGATTGGTACTACAGCAAGAAGTGGTGGACGTTAAAAATGTGCTAGCATAATATAGGAAGTCTCAGCATTACACAATGAATTTTTTCTTAAATCGAGCTCCAGATTTTGATCAACATTGGCATTAAGGTGATAGGGAACACGTGGGTTGATCTTAAAAAATTTCCCAAGACATTATTTAAAAAATTCCTTATAAATATTTAATTTTTGTATCCCCCATTCTCATTCAACGTATTCCTAATTCACATAAGTTATTTTTCAAACATGAATTTCCATTTTTAAATATTCGTATCTTGGAAACAGTTTCTTGTTTTAGAATTATCTGACATTTATATGACCTTCTTCAATCTACAAAATATATATATATATATATAATATATAAATAAAAACAACTTTTTTACCATGAAAATAGTATTCGACTTTCATTAAGTCTTGTACCCCTTGGCATAATGGTTAGTGCGTTGGACTGTCATCCGAAAGGTCTCGAGTTCGTTTCTCAGCCGCTGCAAGAAAGTTTTTTTCAGGGGTGTACTGCCTCTTGCGAGGAATTGACAAATCCTTCAAGAGTATCTCCTTGTCATGGAAAGTGCTGCTCAAGCCGTTCGGAATCGGCAGAAAATTGTAGGTCCCCTCCGTTCCTGGTAACACGCACACAGGAATGGTTGAGAGTTGTAAGTCATTTGGTCCTGGTTCACTTCGAGCTGTTGCACCGCCAAATTTATTTTTTATTTTCATTAAGTCCCATTTTATTTATAGTATTTGAATGCATAGCTAGGTGTAATCTTAGTCTTAATAAATAAAATATTTCCCGTTTTTGGGCTCGAAATACAAGAAAACATGCATATAGGTAATCTAAATTAGGTCATACTCAAGGCCACAATTCACTTCCATAATGTAGGTACAGGTACAACTTGAATCTCTGTACCTACCCCAATAACCTGATAATTGAACTATCAACTTCCAATGCAGAATGCAGTTCATAATGCAACAAGTATTACGAATATTTTTTTCATTGGAACTACGAAGCAAACAAGAAATAAAAGTGAATTCACTCTACTGCCCCATATTGCAAAACTTTTGCATCTAAGTAAGTAGTCATCGTCATCACTGACATGACTCCCTCCTGCAGCACTTTAACCATAGTCAATTCCAGTATCAAGTCTCCTTCGCCGCTGCCATCGTTGTAGTCGTCTTCGTTGGCTAAAACGTGGTTTTTCTACTTTGCTACGTGCAAGAGCTCGATTCACCAAATCTTCCAAACTAAAAACTACTTCAAAGTTGCACATATCCCATAAATTAAAATTCACCTGAAGCATGACATGACGTAGCAGCAACAGAAACAACAGTGGCAGCATGGTTCTGCCAAAATTTCCATAGATCTACCACAATAAGTGCGGCTTCTGACATCACGTCACATTGGATTTCATTAATTCGGGCTTCCCAAGTGAGTTACTTCGACCTCACTATCAGTGTCTGTGATCGAAACAAAAAAGTTGGGCAAATACGAAAACAACTCATATCGGTGGCAATTCAGTTTGTTTTTGGCGGCGCGGTGGTGGTGCAAATATTATGCAACATCTTATTCCAGTCAGCGTCGTGCGTCGGTCGTCGTCGATTGGAATAGCTACGAGTATATCAGCTGAGCTTTTTTCTTTCTTACCACCGACAGCCGAGTGCAGGTATCTAAAAGACATACGCTACAGTGAAGTGCAAACATTTTTTTAAATTGCCTAAAATTGAAAAAGTTGTCCAATAACTAGGGTTTATTAAAAATTACAAAATTTAGGACTAGAAATTTAAAAAAACAAATTTTATTAAAGAAAACTGTTCATAAGAATAAAATGATTTTTTTTAAATTCTTCTAGTAGTAAGAGATAAAAACAGAATGCTATGCAAATATGAATTTATGCAAGGACAAAAATTATAAGTCGTTGTAGTGATTCCTTAAAAAAGTAAGCTTTTACGATTTTACAATAATATTGAAACTGCTGGGGAGCCTTAACATAAGAAAAATGATCAAAATCGATCGTACCGTTTTTGAGGAAATCAAAAACAAAAAAAAAAAAAAAATGGTTCCAAGGAGGGTACCAATAATAATAATTGTTTGGATTTTTTTTTTCAACCATTACCTAGCTTTAACTAAATGATTTTTTTCTGATTGTTTTTTAAATCTGTGCGACAATTTTTGAGGAAAAAAATATATATAAAATTTCGAAAAAAAAATCGTAAGAAATCGCCCCGTTTGAACCGTGTGTTCCTAGACATTAAGGGAGTAGAGAAGTGTGTACGCAATACCTTAACTAGATGGATTGGTGAAATGCTGGGCACTAACACACCGAAGCCAATAGCAGGACCAAATATACAGAGCAATATCACAGCAAGAGGCTGTCCGCAGGGATGGGAACTATCACCCTTGTTGTGGAGTCTATTAGTTGATGAACTGCTAGAAAATCTCACTTCTCAAGGCATGCGCTGCATCAGTTTCGGTGATGATATCATTATTACAGCCCTAGGGAAATTTGAAGAAACCCTTTGTGACAGACATTTGCCACGCATGAAACCTATTTAGTTAGCTGGCGAAGAAGTATCCAGATAGATAGAGATAGAAATGACAGAGAAAGAGTACAAAATTTAGGAATCACACTAGAAAGTTTACTTCTCTGGAATAAACTCTTAGAATATACCGATGGGAAAGCCTCAAAAGCCCTTACGATACGCAAGAGATTTGCAGGTAGGTCACCGTGTATGTGCAAGCCATATGAAGAAATCCAGCGTACCTTAAGATTTTCGTTTAAAAAAAAAATTCAAATCATTAGCACACCAAAACAGTTGATGTTTTTATAATCAAAGTAACGTTAGAAATGTTAAACAAGTCGCGTTACTAAGATTCATCAATGCATCAAAAATTTATTGATAAAAATATGTCGAGTTTCTACATAGGTGCACAAAAAAATAAAAAAGTAGGTAATTTCAAAAACCGAA
The DNA here is from genome assembly GCA_911387755.1 of Chrysotoxum bicinctum. Lineage (NCBI taxonomy): Eukaryota > Metazoa > Arthropoda > Insecta > Diptera > Syrphidae > Chrysotoxum > Chrysotoxum bicinctum. The sequence continues at coordinate 18,053,773 of OU426989.1, forward strand.
CCTACATATCCTTACGTATTTTGACGCGCTGAATTTGAATTTCAAGATAAAATTGGTCCACCACCCTCCAGTTCTTTTCAAATCGTAAAAAACTTACTTAAGTTCATCGACATAAATGCCTGAGTCTTCCGTTTTGTTTTGTGAATTTCCTCATGCATGTATGTCAGAGTAAAGTATCACTTACTTTTTGCTATATGCCCTTATTTCATATTTCAGTGATCCACAAAAGTCTGCGTACAAGGAAGATATTTTTAAAAAATTGCTGTTATTCACAAATTTAAAGTGATTTTTTTTCAAAAAAAGGTATTTTTCATTAAAAGAAATTTACCACGTTTTTATTTTGAACAAAAAAAAAAAAAAAAAAAAACAAAAAAAGTATTCGTATCACAAAAAATTAACAAAAACAAAATAAACCTCTGAAATTCTTCCACAAAAGTCTGCGTACAGGTGAATATTTCTTGCATTACGCACTGTTTAAGTATCGGTAAATTTGTTTTAGCATAATATGATTGTTTAGTTTTAATCGTTCTAAACGCGTATTGTAAATAATTGTCTTTGTTTTTTTTTTTTTTAAGCAAAAAATCTTTACGCTAAACAAAAAAAGTAGTATGGTGAAATATCAAAAATAATTTCAAGAGTGCTCGGTCAACGATACAGAGAACGACAGATCGCTTTAGAAACGCAGGACAGATTAAATCAGAGTCAAGATAAGACCGACCTCTCCGCTCTCCGAAAGGGATAAGCGAATGGTGGAGCAAGATCACTTTATAACGGCTAAGACGATGAGCACACGGCTCGAAATATATATCAACAATACAGTGCATCCAGAAACGGTAAGAAGAGCTATTGTTCAAGAGGGGTTTAAGTCACGCACACCCAGGAAAAAACCATTGGTCAGTAAAATAAACAGAAAGAAACGACTAGCATTTGCCAAAGAGTATGTTAACAAGCCTCCGGACTTTTGGCGTAAGGTTATATCGTATTCTCCGACGAATCAAAATACAATAGTTTTGGTTCTGACGGTCGTTTGAGGGTGTGGCGACGACCAAATGACGCTCTTAATCCCAGATGCACAATTAAGACTGTCAAGCACGGTGGTGGAGGTGTTATGGATTATGGTTAAGGGTTCTATGGCGTCTTAAGGAGTCGGTAAGCTGGAAGTAATAGAAGGAACAATGGATCAATATGTGTGACGTTAACAATCAAAACGGTGCTAAAGGCACTTTTTTCAAAATTTGGAGTGTGGTATACCAAAATTTGCGTATTAAAGAGAGCTATAGAATGGTGGAAAAGTTGTATTTCAAAACGGGCTGGTTTAGAAGTTATTACTATTTTAATATTTTTAACAATCAAATGGGTGCTATTTTTCATACAATGCTTGTAATTTTCAAAACAGCTCTATTTTTATCTAAATGAAATCAAATAGATAGGATTATTTTTCAAAAGGAGCTAAATAATTTTGGGCGCTAAAATTGTTGACACTTATAAAAGGATCTTTAGTTTACCTATCGTATTCTTTGTTATCATTGTTAAATGAGTTTTAATGAATTCCAATAAAAAGAACTTTTCCTTACTTAAATGTTCTCTTCTTTTTTAATTTTACAGGCATTTGAGAATCAAAATTTAAGAAACTTATTTTCAAAACGCGCTAAATATATTTTTAACAAACAAAACTGCCTAAAACAAAAAAAAAACATTTCACTTAAGGACGAAAATAAAAGGTCCCTTTAGTATTTTTATTGGTCAATCTAATAAAAAAGACTTCTACAAATTTTACAAAATTTACTGCATTGAATTATCTTAAATATTTTAGGAATTATAGTTTTCCGCCCTTTTGCTCGGTTTCATGTTCATTTTTTTTAGCCTCTGTTTGATTGTTAACGTCACATGTATACATCGATATCCTCAAAAGAAATTTAAAAACAAGTGCTGAAATTCTGGGTATATCCAATGACTATTACTTCCAGCAAGATAATGACCCCAAACATATCGCCCATAATCGCGCATGTGGCTGGCATATAACACTCCCCACCTGCTGCGAATCCCGCCACAGAGTCCAGATATTAACCCTATTGAGCACTGCTGGGATGAATTTGAAAAAATGAACCGAACCCACGATATCCGCAAAAAGGCGTAGTTAAAAGAAGCCTTGTTGCTTGAATGGAGTAAGATCAATAGTTCTTATACAGAAAAACTGGTAGGGTCAATGCAAAACCGTTTGAAAGAAGTTATAAGGCTAAAAGGGTATCCGACAAAATATTAACAGCGAAAGTAATAAGAAAAATAATTATTTGTCTATATTAACTAACTTTTTTCAATTTCTGTTACAGCTGTACCCAGACTTTTGTGGAAGAGTTTCAGAGGTTTATTTTGTTGTTATTAATTTCTTCTTGTTATGAATAACTGTTTTAATTTTTTTTGTTGAAAATAAAAACCTTGTACATTTCTTTATTAAAAAATATTTTTTTTGAAACAAATCACTTTAAATTTGTGAATTACAGCAGTTTTTAAAAATATTTCTTCCTTGTACGCAGATCTTTGTGGATCAAGTACATCAATTTAGTGTTTAAAATTATAAAATAAAAGTCCGAGAAACGTAGGTACATGACATAAGTTAAAATTTTTTATCAATTTTCGTTTAAAATAAGAATTAATTTTAAATAATCTATTTAGTGGAATAAAAAATGATACTTAATAAAGTTACTTTTTCAGCACTCACTCTCTGGATAACTTCAGGTTTCTAGGCATTTCTAAGCTTTTTTGAGTGTGCTCTTTAATTTTCTACATCTAAAATAAAAATTACGCTGTCGAACATTTTTTAATTCCTCGATAAGTTTGTAAATTTTTGAGGCACATTAACTTTTCAGTGCTGAATTTCTTCGTTTTTTTATTATTTATTTTATTACGATATATAAATGCATCAAAAAGTTATGAAAAGAAAAGTGTAACGATCTAATTTTCAAAAAGAGCGAGGGACGTGTTTTTCTTAGTTCACCATTTCAATATTATTAGTGGCACACCCAAATATCAACATAGATTATACTTAGTGAAGTAACTACAATAATTATTTCAATTTTCAGGTGGATCAAACATTGCATCAAAAAGTTAGAAATTTTTGAAATAAAAAAAACATTGAAAGGAACAAATTAAATTATTAAATTTCGTTCTTCTTCATTTGATTCGGCGCTGTTATGATCTCGATGTGGAGGGGATCATAACTCTCCCACGTATCTGCTTCACACTAGTGATCCGCCTGTGGGGTTCGCCGGGTTGACCTCAGAAATCGGCGGCAAGCCTCCCGGTTTTGTATTATTCCATTTCTGAGGCCAACTGAATGCTGGTGTTTTTGCATTTGTTTGTACCAGGAGTGTTTAGGCCTACCTTTCTTTTTATTCCGAATTGGAACGTTGTATGATATTGCCTTTTTGACGGGGTTCTCAGGATCTCTCCTTTGAACATGGCAATACCAACTGAGTCGGTCGTGTTCAATTTTTTGGGAAATGGTATTCTTAACATGAAGGCTTCCTCGGATCTTCGTACTTCTAATTCGATCAAGCTTTGTAACTCCTGCTGTCATACGAAGCATCTTCATCTCAGCTGCCGTTAGCTTACTCTCATACTTTTTGTACATTTTCCAACATTGTGAACCGTATGTGAGTGCTGGACGCACAACTGAAGTGTAGAGCTTTCCTTTCAGCTTAGGGGGCATTTTTCGGTCACAGAAGATAGCAGAATTTTCCCGCCACTTCATCCACCCTACGCTTACGCGATGATTGATATCGTCATCACAAGTAGCTTCGTTATTTATCATAGACCCCAGATATTTAAACTTTTCACACTTGGGAAGCACTACTCCATTCAAATAAATGTCTGGAATAGGCCTGTGTGGATCAGAAAATGGGCAGCATAGGTATTCTGTCTTTTTCGCGCTTATGCGGTACCCACTTCCTTCTAGAACATCCACCCATACGTCAAGTGCTCGTTGTAGGGATATCGGGTCTTCACTTATGATGGCTCCATCGTCAGCAAAGAATAACTGATGTACTTTTGGATCCGTCACTTTGCCTTCAAGCAGGTAATCAAGAACTGTAATAAAGAGCAGGGGACTCAAGACACTTCCCTGGTGTACACCTACTGTGATTTCGAATTCTTCGGTGACTCCAGCTGCGCATCTTACTTTAGTAACTGCTCCATCATACATGTCCATAATTATCCGCACATAGGTTTCTGGAACTCCTCGTTGCCTGAGGGCCACCCATATTAGATCTCGTGGTTGCCGATCGAATGCTTTTTCAAAATCAACCAATACGACATGCAAATCCTCCAAAGAATCCCGATGCTTTTCCATAATTATTCTTATACTCTGGATTGCATCCGTGGTTGACTTACCCCCGACAAATTTCGTTGTTTTCACGTATTAAAATAGCTGTATATTCAAAATTAAAACATTTTGTGTTGAAATATACATATAGATCATCTTTCTATTTAAGTCCTATTTAAAAAATTACACCAATAACCACTATTTTAATGAACTATATTTTTATATCTGCTAGTGACATAAAATCCTAAAGTACGCTGGATTTCCTCATATATCCTTAGTTGGATGTACACCATGATGGTAAGACCCATTATTACGTATGATGTGGTTGCATGCACAAAAGAACCGAAATCCAAACAACAAGGAAAGCACTAGGAAAAGTCCAAAGGCTCGCTTGTTTATTCATTACTGATGGAGCAATAAGAACTTGCCCTACAGCAGCAATGGAATGCTAAGGAAGCCATTATGAGATTTTTCAAGGAAAGGCCTATGTCCGGCAAATGTATAAGTCACATGGAAAGTGATTGTCTTTGAAAGTCAAATGTAACTAACTATCCCTAAGAATGTCGATTCCTAGGAATAGAATGATTACAAAATACAACTTTGTAAGAAAAGTTAAAACGGAGTTAAGTTGCAAAAAATAGTGGGTAGACCAAAAAGAACTCCACACTTAAAGCCATATACAAATGGTTCAGAACAACAGAAGAAACTGGCGCTGAAATTTTTGGTTTAGACCCAAACTTTCCATACCAATGGAAGGAAAGAAGTCAATGCCATGGCGGAAAGTGCAGATTGAAATCTCGAAAGGAATTACCAAAACCAAAACATTGCTTTTATGTCAGATAGCAAAGCTGCACTCAAAGAGCTAAGCTCATACACCATCCCGTCTAAGTTGAGGTGGTAATGTGTAGGCGGGATAAACGAACTAGGCAAGAACAATAATCCCTCTCATTATTGGGTACTTAGACATGCAGGTATCCAGGTAAATAAGGAGGTAGACTTTCTATCAAAAATAAGGGACTTCTTCAATAGGGCCAGATCACTACTACGGAATAGGGGAAAACAGGATTAAAAACGAATTGAAAATAGAGGCCAAAAGATCCAAAAACTGAGAAGAACTTCCAAAACTGAGGCAGGCCAAACTTCTTATTGATGGGAACTATAACCAAGATCGTTTAATGAGCTGTATCAGCTTAAGTTAGGAACAATCTACGAAAAGTAACGGGACTCCTCACGAGTCACTCAGTAAACTAAACTTGAGTTTTCTTGGCTTAGAAAATAGCCCCACATACAGATTCTGCAATACTCATGACAAAACGCCAAAGCACATACTATGCTGATGCGAAGCACTAATGTATCAGAGAAACAAGTATCTGAGACGCTCCCAGGAAGAAGAGTGTACTACTGAATGTACCTACTCTTAATAATCAAACTCATCAAAGGGAAAGACTTGGAGGAAGAGCTGTAGGGTAACTTATCTGGATTGGGCAAAATAGATCTTTAGGTCGCAGTGCGAATCCCCTTTCAATAACATTCATTCACTCATGAGGTTTTAAGTCCATAAGAGACTAGGAAAAATTCTATTAACATTTTTAATATACGAGTATTTTAAAAACATTATTTTTGTATTTTTAAAATTTGATAAGATAATTTATTTTAGTCTGGGTGTATCTCACCAATATTTTTATTTTTTAACTTCAAGTCCCATTTAACAGTTTTTTTTTCGGAAACACAGAAGCTTAACAAATTGAGAAACTTCTTCTAAGACTAAAAATCTGGTTTTGTTCCTCTTCTTCGACCTTCCAGAAGAAATTTCTGAATATATACAATTTACCATATTTTGAAAATCTTTACGTAGGTATAAAGTAAATAAAAACAAACAATAAAACTAAAATCATAAAAAAAATACTTTGCAAGAAATTCATGCACAGCACTGTACAGTACCTACCTATTTTACTCGAAGCTATTTTGCTTGCACATGAGCTTGAGTGTGGCTTGTCTTACAGATCTTCAGAATGGCTTACGATTCGTACATGAACTATCGCCTTCGCTAGACGTGCTCTTAGACTTTATTTTCGATTTTGTTTTTCTTTCTTATTATCGCGAACGCGCCGGCCCATTACAACAAACCTCATCCAAGCGTTTTGACCAATCATCCATATCGCTGTTCTAGTTTTCTTACATGTGTAAATTTTTTACAATGATAAGTGAAGTGTAAAAAACATAACGATCAATTATTTCGCTAAGCAAATTCTAAAATCAATTTTCAATGTGAATATAACTTTGGATTACACCTTATTTTGGATACGAATACTTAGGCCTCTTTGCAAGCTTCCAGCGAGGTAAGTCCGATACGATGTGTTTTAAAATATATTTGTCCATAAGCTTTATTGGCTTTGGATATAATTTACAAACGGAAGCAAACGCTGTCTCAATAGTTGATAGTAATTTGTATTCTATATACGATTGTCTTCCGAATTACAAATTAACCCCTAGTCGAAGTGTGGCCTTTCGTGGGGGACTTCTGCTGGTTATTATCTACGAGTACGATATCTATAGAAATGCAGCGCGATATTTGGGAGTGAAATATTGTGTGTTTTGAAAATATTTTGACTTTGTCTTTTCTGATACGTGGTTGAAAGTATTTGTATTTTTGTACTTTCTTTTTTTTTTGTCCAAATAATTATATGTAAATTATTATTTGAAGCAGGGAATTTATGAATGTAATAAATCATAATATTGAATAGCAGAAATAGTCAGTAAAGACTTGTGACGTTTTTTCTGAATAAAACCAGGTTTTGTAGGCGTTGAATTCGAATTTGACTCCTGGGTACATAAACATTTTTTTAAATTTGTTTTAATGTTTTGGTCAATAATATAAGAAACAATTAATTAAAATTAATACATAATAAATATTTCAATACTGTGCATAAAACTTACTGTTCGAGAGATTATATAAAAATTTCTTGGTTTCTTGGGCCTGGTAACCTCACTTGCTAAAATATCGAATTCAATTTTCTGGCTGCTAAGAAATTTTCAGAATTTAAAAAAATTCATATTAAACAATTTGAGCTTTGATTTTATCGATAACTGGAAAAATATATTCAAAATCAGGTGTCGACACTTAGGTTTATTGACATCTTTTCTGAATGATCGCGATCGATCGGTGTGCCATTTTGTCTCCGACTTTCTTTCTAATTTTTTGTAAATGATCTCGTGTCTGAAACATTTAATCCACTTCAATGTTTTTCCAACGACTCTTACATTAGCTTCTCATACTTGTTCTCAAGTTCACGTCTACCTCCTTTGGAAGTGGAATTGGAACGGTATCGTGTGATTAGCTCATTAAACTCGGATCTTTACAGCATAAGAAATCGTGTGGAGTTAAATGTTTCGAAAACTCAATACTGTCTATTGTCGCTAAAGCAAAATGTACCCCTTATGCCATTGTTCTTGAATGGCAATTGTATCTAAGAAGCCGAAAAGGTCTCATTACATGGTATGTGAGTCAACCACGATCTTCGTTGGAATGACCACATTTTCGACACCGCTAGAAACGCTGCTAAATGCTTAGTATTTGCATAAAGATGTAAAAAAATTTCTAACTCGCTCTGATCCGGCTATCAAATGCCTTAGAAACATTAAGCACAATAATCTTACTTTCTCCAAATTAATGTAATGATCTGTTCCACTCTTCGGTGAGATATGCAATCAGATCAGATCAGTGGAACGGTTGGTGCGATAGCCGTATTGCCGGTCTTCAAGAAGCTTTCGATCTTCGAGATATTTCTTGTGCTAATGATTTATCAGCGATTCCATGACCTTGGAAAGATGGGACGTAAGTGCAATTGGTCAATAGTAGGAGGGGGAGAAAGGGTCGCCTTTTTTAGGAACAGGCTGGACAAATGCTGTTTTGCATCTTCTAGGGAAGATTCCAGAGCAGTAGGAGCGATGGTAAAGCTTACGGAATGGTTTTGCCAGCGATGAAGAATACCTCTTGAGAAGAATGTGGGTAAACCATCAGGACCAGTGGATTTGCTTATGTCAAGATCTCGAAGGGCTCTTCCAACAGTACGAGTGCCGAAATATACCTGCATCTAAGGCTAGCAGGCTTAAAACTCGAAAATGTTGAGAATTATATGTAGACGAAATTTGAACTTCTGAAGAGGCAGCTGGAGTATTTGTAAATGCAAGCTTTCGAAAAGGATCTTTTGGTCGAAATTGGAGCCAAGGATGACCATGTGCCAAAGACACAAGTAGCTGAAATGTGTTTAAAGTTAAGTTAAAGAATCCAAGCAGATGACAGCAAATCCATAGTGAATTTATCACTGTCAAAGAGTCAACAGTGAGAAAAGTGAAGCCAAGTGGCTTTAAACAAATAAGACAATAGTACTTCTATGTTAGTGAGAAAATAAACAGAATATTTTTTTTAAGTTGAGTTCAGAGATTCTTTCTTTAGCCGCACTACACGAATGTGTAATGCTTTACCCAACTCTATATTTCCCTCCCATCATAATATTCAGACATTCAAAACCAGTATGCATCTGTATCTCCTCTTAAATCCTCTCCTGCGATGAAAACAAATTTTTTTCAAAAAAATTTTAAATCTCAATATTATTTAATGATCGTTTGTTTAAAAAAAACTGTATCATACTTTATTGAATAATAATTTATTTATTTATTTTAATTTATTTGTTTTAGTTAATGGGAATTCGGATGAATAGGGAGATTTTCGAGGAGAAATTTGACTTTTTGATAAAAATTCTATGTAGGTAAACTAAATTCTTAATCATAATCTCTGAAAGATTTTACTGATTGGCTTAATATTTTTGCTTAGCACTAAATAATGCTTAGTCTTCTACATATTCTGGACTAAGTGTGCAACTTAGCAGTGCAACTTTCAGCATTAACGAGAAACCACCGAACTATTTGCTTTTAGGGTAATGTGATGCACTTCTACTCCAAAGATATAGATATTCGAGAGAGAATTAGGTACCAGAGAATCTCAGAAAGTTCTCCAAATAGTGAGTTTTTCAGAGGAATGAATCTGAAGGACGAGTTATATATGGAATGAACTTTGTATAGTTCATTACAGCTTTAAATAGAACTATGAAGCTCTAAATGAACTATGTAGTTCATTACAGCTCTAAATAGAAGTCAATTTTGCGGAAATCCTGGCGTTAGTTTTGGATTTCTTTAAAATGACTTGGTTCGGTACAGCTGTGAACCGTCCATATGTAGTTGCAAAACCTATATCTTAAGATCACATTGAACTTAACCCCAAAATTATTTTATCCATTCATTCAAAGAATGAAGGGAGAATATCTAAGATTGATGTCCGCCTTACTCTATAAGATTTTGACCAATGGGTAATAGAAGACGAACTTCTGCACAAAAATGTTCATAGCTAACACATCACGCAAGATGTCAACAGGATAGAACGATATTTTTTTTTTAAATAAAAATAACTTAGTGTGGTTCCTTAAACGTGATTTTGTCTTGACCTTAGTCCTTATCCTCCAAACATGACATATTAAGAAGAAACAAGTCACAATCCTAAAGTGTTGTCCAATATGTTTGCTGATTTCTTTAAAAGTGCCTATGAAGACTCTTTTCAAACTAATCATAGCTCAACAGTTATTACTAATACTTATCAGTTTCCCCACTTAGCTCACATAAACCTAAGAATCTCTGAATCTACTATACTTGACAAAATTCTAAAACTTGACGAAAACCTCAATCCTGGTCCTGATGGCTTGCCATCATATATGCTAAAAAAATGTGCAAAACAACTCTCATACCCATTGTTTATTCTGTTTAACCAATCGTTTAAATGTTCTCGTTTCCCCCTCTTATGGAAATATGCGTTCCTCAAACCAACCCACAAAAAAGGTCCCAAACATTTTATCTGCAACTATCGTCCTATAGCTAAGCTGTCTGTTATCCCAAAATTGTTTGAATCGCTTGTTTGTGACGTTCTTTCCTTTAATTGTTCCTCGGTTTTCTGTGATAATCAACATGGATTTATAAAAAGAAAATCTACTGTTACAAATCTACTCGAATTTACAACATTTTGTATTGACGCTTTCGAGAAAAAAAAAAAGTTGATTGTGTATTTACAGACTTTAGCAAAGCATTTGACAAACTAAGCCATAAAGTACTTTTGAGTAAATTAGAGCAAATCGGACTACATGACAAATTAATAGAGTGGATTTCATCTTATCTTACCGATACGATAGACAGTATAGTGTTGTCTTCAAAAATGACTATTCTAATTCGTTTATTGTTAATTCTAGAGTACCTCAAGGTAGCCATCTTGGTCCGTTGTTATTTGTTCTGTTTATAAACGACCTCCCCTCTATCTTAAATAATTCAATGACATTAATATACGCTGATGACGTGAAAATATTTCGAATAGTTGATACCTTAACGGACTGTGAATTATTACAAGATGATCTACACCGACTATGGGAATGGTGCAATACAAACCGTTTAACGTTAAATATTGACAAGTGTAAAACAATGAGTTTTACACGCAAACATAATGTTCTTAACTATGACTATTTGTTAAACTCTTCGTACCTTGAAAAATTGTCTATCTTTTTAGACCTAGGTATCATTTTGGATTCAAAATTATCTTTTACTGACCATTTTAACTACATTGTAAAAAAAAGCTAATAAGTCACTAGGCTTTGTAAAAAGATTTGGAAGGGAATTCCAAGATCCTTATGTCCTTAAAACTCTATATGTATCATTTGTCAGATCAGTCCTTGAATACGGTTGTATAATTTGGGCCCCTTATTACTCGAATCATATTCACAGACTTGAAGGTATTCAAAGAAGGTTCTTAAGGTTTACACTGCGTTTTCTCTCATGGCCACATGAATTAGCTTTGCCTCCTTATTCTGACAGGTTACAACTTATAAGTCTTCCAACGCTTACTAATCACCGTAAGTATTTGCAACTCTGCTTCATTGTTGGAATTCTAAATGGATCCATTTCATCACCATCAGTTTTGTGTCGTTTTCATTTTAATGTTAGCCTAAATAATTTAAGAAATCGAGTGCCGATTCAAACAAACTTTAGCCGATCAAACTATGGTTGTAGCAGTCCAATTAACCAGTTAATAAACATATATAATGATAATAATTTTCTTTTAAATTCTGTAAATCAAAATGTCAAATCCAATAGTTTAAAAATTAGTTTTTTCTCGCATTATTTAAATTCTTAATTTTGTGTTTGTTGTTGTATCACTAATGTTTAACTTATCTTTATAAATTTGAATGTATTACATAAATCATTTATTTAGTTATAAGTTTTTGTTTGTTAACTAAGCGTTAGTATTTAGCGTAAATAAATAAATAAATATTATTGCTTTTTTTTTCTGAGAATAATAATTTGCATCAAAGAATATCATTTCGGACATATTTGATAATTGACAGAAAAGCTGTATGGTATTCAGCAATCATTTATGAAAATGTGACTCTTAACACTATCGCTGTCTCTTTCATTCGTCAATTTGTTTTAATTTTTTATTATTTATTAATTTAAAAAAAAAAATACACACCTTCAGTCTAAAATTCTTAGTACTTACTTTTAAAGTGGACTCTATCACAATCTTTTTTGGAGATTTTATAAATTTCAACAAAATAAGTCTCCAAAAAAACCCGATAGGGTGTATTTAAGACAGTGGACTGAATGAAAATGAGAGAGCATCATTTCATATAACTGTTTTCATCCTCTTACACCGCACCTAAGAGCTAATTTCGCCAAAATCAGTTTATCAATTTTTATTTATATCTTACGGTTATTTCGCTTTTTAATTATTTGCTGTTCATTGCTTCGCGCGAAATTTATTATCATAGTTGGCGAAAAAAATTTTAGCAAAAGATAAAATTTTCTTTTCTTTTTTTTATATTTCGCGCGAACTAAAAGGATTATGACCACCCTTGAAATGCTTGAGTACAATGCGACCGCCAAGGAAAGTTGTAGAGGATTTAAAAGGGGGTACCGACGCAGGTTGGTTTTGAATGTCTGAACATCAAAATGGGAGGGAAATATTTGGTCAGGTAAGGCATTCTACATTCGTGTAGTACGGCTGAAGAAAGAATTTCTTAATTTAACTGTATCTACGAAGTCGGGATTAAGAGTATACTAATGGGAATTCTTTGAAGCACGAGCTTACGGTTGAAATACTAAAGAGGAGGGATAAAACTGGCTGTTTCACTGTTTATAGCTGCGGTCAAAATAATAGTATTGAGCCTTTAAAGACAACAAAAACTAAAATAAATTAATCTACTAATTTTGAAGAATTAAAAAGTCATCTGATTTTCAAATTAATGTTTTTCTTGGCTTTTAATTTCAGAAAAAAATCATTTTCAAATTCAATAAATTAGTTGGCAACTTTATTTATCCAAGTCATATAGAAAAACAGCGGTAAAAAAAATAGTAGCGCATTCAAAATCTACCTTTAAATATTACAAAAAAGAAAGTTAATAGACAATTTCTACCATAAGTGATAGTCGAGTGTTTGAACGTTAAATTAATATTTTGTTGCATGTCCCTTGTTAGAAATAAGAGCAGCAGAACGACGTTGCATCGAATTTACATCTTTCTACAGGTATGGACCTGCAAGACTGCTGCATAGCTTCCCAAAGAGCTTTGTTAGTAGTTGGTATACAACTAGCAACATACTTCTTGACATCGCACCAACAATTTTCTAGAGGGTTGAGGTCTGAGGACTGCGCAGGCCACTCCATGACCCGAATTAAAGCGATAAAATATTCTCATTTGAAATTCTAGGTTAATATATCTTAGCGAGCAGCATTGATGCAGCCAATTTGAGGTGGAATTGGAATTCCGCCTATCAAAAAACATACTGTTGTTTCAATAACCCAAAAGCTAGAGGTCTCTCTTACTCATAAAATCTTCTAGACTATTTATGATCTGAATAAATTAGTCAATATAATTTTTATTTGAACCGTAACGTGTTTTATTTAATGTAGCCCATATAAAAGAGTGCACATTTAAAGTTCAGAATTACACAAAATGAATTTTGGCAAGAACGCTATTATTGTTCCGGAGAAAATGTATCTTTAAGCTACGAAATGTTGAAATCTTTTTTAAAATTACTAGACCGTTGAGGAGGATTGCAAGTTGCCACGTGAAGTGTAGTGTGAAATATGAATTATTATTATTTTTTAATTGATTGCATCGACTTTTCTAATCACAAAAGCCCTAATTTTCTAATTTTCCATTTGCTTGCATTTTTTAATTTCGACTAAAATGCAAATTAATAAAACCTTTTCAGCTTGCAGTAATTGAGATCAATTTATTACTAAAAGGTTTTTTTTTTTAATTTTAAGTCATCTCAAGAGTTTATCGCCCGGAATTGCCATTCCAAAAAAAAAAAAAAAATACTCACGCAATCTTTCGACCAAAACGTTGGATTCAATTTTGGTTTTTTTTTTTGGTATTGTAAAGGTAGTCATCTGCGTGGCCTTGAAAAGTTAATTTATGCGTTTATTTGTGTTCACACCGTTCTTGTGCCCCTACATCCGTCGCCATCGGCCGTCTCGTCGCGTCACTGCGTTGCTACCAACAATATGGTTTAGAGCTGGTCGCGGCCGGCAGTGGCAAGATATGACACCATTAACCCAATTAGAAAGGCCCGATTGCCTTCAATGATAACGAGCATGATCAACAGCAGAGCGAAGGTTGTTGGATTTTATGTTTGTATAAGTTTTGTTAACCTAAAGAATTAGTGGAATTAGTTTTATGAAAAACAATATTATTATTTTTTGTGTGAATTGGGTACCAGGTAAGGTAGTTTTAGGTGATCTATGGGGTATTCATTCCTCACTAAAAAATATTGGTTTCAGGTTTGACTCAAATTTAAGTTTATACGATTTTGAAGAGGTCCTCTCTTTTCTTTTTGCAAACGGATGTTCATTTGATTTAATTTTGTTATAGAGCACTAAGTGTCATCCCTTGGGGAAGGAATTCGACTTTTTATCATTTCTTAAAAATAAAGGGTTTTCCAATAAGAGGTGTTATTTTGAATAGCCCGCTATTTCGGTAGCTGTCACTTTTGAAGCTGTCATTTTTTGACATTTGACAAGTAGAAACTACGCTATTAATAAAAATGGAACGATACACGCTTCAACAACGCATTGAAATTATTAAAATTGGGTCCTTGAAATGCATGAAAATGAACCGGAATTTCATCGAAAAATCATCTTGACTGATGAGGCCCATTTCCACCTCGGAGGCTACGTCAACAAGCAAAACTGTCGCATCTGGGGCTCGGAAAACCCAAGAGTTATTGTTGAAAAGCCTCTCCATCCTCAACGTGTGACTGTTTGGTGCGGTTTATGGTCCCGCGGGGTCATTGGATCTTACTTTTTCGAAAATGAGGCTGGAGCAACAGTTACGGTCAATGGATTGCGCTATCGAGAGATGATTAATGATTTTGATGGCCTGAATTGGATGGTATTGATCTGGACAACGTTTACTTTCAACAAGACGGCGCTACGTGCCACACAAGCAATGAAACCATCGATCTTTTACGGGAAAAGTTTCCGGACCGTGTTATCTCTCGAAGAGGTGATCACAATTGGCCACCGAGATCTTGTGATTTAACACCTTGCGACTTCTTCCTTTGGGGCCACGTGAAAGATAAGGTCTACGCCAACAGCCCAGCGTCGATTCAAGACCTCAAAGATGAAATTCGTGAGGCTATCGAGGACATAGGGCAGCCACTTTGCGATTTGGTTATGGAAAATTTCATGAAAAGGATATGGTCCTGTAAGCGTGGTCTTGGCGGCCATTTGGCTGATGTTGTGTTCCATTATTAACGGCATACCTTCCTCTTTATAATGAAATAAACATCCGATCATTTATCTCCAAAAATGCCATTTTTCTTTGAATATCAAAATAACACCTCTTATTGGAAAACCCTTTATAAAAAAATTTGATTCTTAATCACGACTTTAGAATACTTAATATAAATGTATTAATTATTTAATGATTTCACAACATTTAATACTTTATTTTTTAGAAGCGACGCATTTCAGACTTAATTGTTTCATAAACATTCATTGAGTAATCAAAAAATCAAATTAGAAAATTTCTTTAAGAATCCAAAAATTATTAACAGAATTAACACAACAAAATTGATCAAAATGAATCGGAAGTTAAAATTAATAACAACCATTCTAAAATTTCAAAAATAATTATCACAAGTATCTTTATTTTTGGTCTTAAAAAAACGTGTTAGGGGAAAATTTGAAAATACTATCTATGAAGTTTTGGGAAAATTGGATGAGACTGTAGTCGAACAGAGAGGGGAAAGAATTTTGAGATCCACTTTTTCGTCTTCCCTATCTTCAGGTCTGTTTAAAATCTCGATTGCCACAGGTACTATCTTTATGAACTCTATTAATTGCAAGTAAGAAAATAGAACCGAATATTTTCACAGAAAAAAAGGTATGTAAGTAAATATGTATTACGTTTTGTTTTGGTACAAAGCACGATTCATTAGCCTTCCAAGTTGATGACTAGACCTTTTTTTGGTCCATTGGACTTTGATATATTTTTTTTTAAATTTTACAAATAATTTTTACAAAGGAAAATAATTAAAGATAAATACCCATTTTTGCGTACTTTTTTTGACTTCTTCACATTTACAATAAATTCTAACTAAGTGACCAGATAAGAACGTTAGGAAAAGAAATTTGAATAAAACAACAAGGGCGTGACATAAGCCGCATTCATCCAATTATGTATAGAATATTACATAAGTCAAATGACCACTGCGTCTTTGCTGGTAGTGCTTTAAGCGGTCGGTCCAATTTTTGATTATTATTATCATTTGATTCCGGGAATACCGTCTCGAATGTTGGCCTCGAACTCGTTCAAAACGTTGGGTTATTAGTGTATACTAAGAACTTGATGTATCCCCAGAGATTATAATCACATTATCGGTTAAAATTGCTCTATTACCAAGACCATTGTTGATAACGGTGTCTTCTTTATAATTTCGAACGAAGTGAGCTCCAATGATGTCGCAATACCCATAAACCACACCAAACAATGAATATTTCTGTATGCATTGTATAGCTTGGTCGAAGACTTGTGGATTGCGTTCACTCAAAACTTCAATTTTCAATTTTTTTTTTTGAAACCTCAGTATCTTGCGCGATTTTTTAAATTTATTTGTTTGATACCCACCATATTAATGCTAAAAGCTCCTATGTTATAGACTAGGAAGTTTAAAACCGAATGTACTTAGAGAAAACTGTTCATAAGGATCAAATTATTTTTTTTAATTCTTTTAGTAGTAAGAGATAAAGACAGAATGCTATGCAAATATGAATTTATGCAAGAACAAAAATTGGTGGTTCCTTACAAAAATAAGCTTTTATATATGAATGTAGATACTAAATTTTTAAAAGATTTTTAAGAAAAAATTTTGGTACGGCAATTTAAAGTTTTTATTATTGTTCGCATAAAAATTAAATTTACAAAAAAGATATTGAGCCGTTTCTGAGATATCGAATTTTCAAAAAAAGAAAAATTGATTTTTTTCGAAAATTCAAAAAATATTTATTTTAAAGTTTTGAAATGCAATGTGTTTTAGACTTTTTAGAAGCTTCTCTATAAGAAATTCTATTAAGATCCGTTATGTGGATATTGAGAAATTCAAAATTCGAAAAAATGGTTCTATGGTAGGTACAAGCTGTAATATCTTAATTTCAACATTTTCTTTTTATTGAATTAAAGATCGTAAAAATTAATTGAAAGAAAAAAAATTTATCAAAATTCTAGGTGCCGTTTTCGAGAAAAATACGATTTTTGGAAACCATTTTTTTTTTAATTTTTTAACATTTGTATGGTGGTTACCTTTATTTTTAGGTAAAATAAATTTTTTTTCTCAATATCTTGTAAATTATATTAAGAAACTTTGATTTATCAGGTTTAAAAAAATCTAGCATTTGATTTTCGAAATATTGAGTTTTGAAAAAAAAAATTTGCAGTTTTTTTTAAAAATCCAAAAAAATTTTGTTTGAAAATTTGAATACACAATTCTATTTTAATTTTTGGGAAGCTTTAGCAAAAAAAAAATTATCAAAATCGGATATACCATTTTTGAGAAAATAAAAAACAAAAAAAAAAAGGTTCCATGGGGGGTACCCTCAATAACCATTTTTCGGTAAATTTTTTTCAACCATTACCTAGCTTTAACTAAATGAAATTTTTGTATGTTTTTATTTTTTAAATCTGTAGAACAGTTTTTAAGAAAAAAAAAATATTTATAAAATTTCGAAAGAAAATCGTATGGCTGGCACCGTTATTTTTGGTCTTAAAAAAAAAAGAAAAAAACGTTTGGGGGAAAAAATAAAAAATGATATCTACCAAGTTTAAAGAAAATCGGCCCAGCCGTTAAGGCTGTAGTCGAACCGACAGACAGACAGACAGAATTGCGAGACCCACTTTTTTAGTCTTCGCTATTATCGTAATGTCAACTTAGATCAAAATCTCGAGTTCGAGATATAATTTTTTTCTTTTCGCTTGATAATATAATTTGTTAGAAATTAAATGCACGTCTGGATCGCACATACCTACTTCCTTTTATGTAAAAGTACTTTGAAAACACCGATATAATATTCAAATGCATAAAATATCCGTCTATGAAAGTATGAAATTGTAAAAGCAAAGTTTAAAAATCGTTTTATTATTAAATTAATTTTTTGTATAAGAAATTTATTTAAAATTTTTCAAGAAAAGAATTTTGGATGCCAATTTTAAGTATTTAGAAAAATAGATCTTAGGAAATAATTTCAAAAAAAAACTTTCACACATTTTGAAGATATGGATTTAAAAACAAAAAATCAATTTTTTTTTCAAAAACTCAAAAAATATTTTTTCGAGTATTTCTATAAATAATCACCCATATTCCACAAGTCGTATTTTGTCTCGTACTCGTATTAGTCGAACTCGAACTCGTTCCGCATCAAAATCGTTATTCCTTAAGTCGTATACGTTGCGTACGAGAAGCTTAAAAAAACAACGTATATTGTCGCCCGTAGGTAATTGTCAAAATCAATAAATTTGAATTGAAAAAGTCGTTTGTTGTTTTTTCAATTAAATTATTTTATTTATAATGAAATTCTGATGAGCTCCATTGATTTGAAGTAGCTCTTCTTCTATTTTATTTGTTTTTTCTTTTTGTTTTTTGTTTGTACGAGCGGTGTTACTTGCTTGTGAAAAACCTTTATATTTTTCGTGTCGACTAGAGGAGGCTGAAAAACTCCAATGTTTGATCCTTGGGGATTAACAATTTAAATTTAAAATGTTAACAATGTACTCCTTAAATTTGCTCTAGCATATGGTTGTAATTTCACCACCCCTGTGCCTCTTAATTGCTGCTTATTGTGATGCAGTTTCTGTTTTAACTAAATACTTTTGATCATTGCAGACCTAAAGAGGAATGTACTCGTATTACAATTTGTTAAATATTTTTTACTTTAAGACAAACTGGACCATTTCGTATGGGTGACCCAAGGCTATTTATTTTTATCGAAAGGTCAGCCCAAAACTGTTAAATATTTGCTTTGAGTTTTCCACTCTTCGTATGGCCCCTTGCTACCTTCAAATTTTCTTCCAATGCACAAACCAATACCTCAAATTTAGAACGATTTATTATTTACTAAATATAAACGCGTTAATAACGTTGAGTCCAAATAAATAAACCAATAAAAAATGTACTTTAAAAAAATTGGTGGTGCAACAGCTCGAAGTGAACCAGGACCTATAGTGATAGTGACTTACAATTCTCTACTAGGAACGGAGGGGTCCTACAATTTTCTGCCGATTCCGAACGGCTAATGGGCAGCAATTTCCAAGACAAGAGATATACTCTTAGAGGATTTGTCAATTCCTTGCAAGAGGCAGTACACTCCTGAAAAACTTTTTACTGCGGCTGAGATCGAACTCCAGACCTTCCGCATGACAGTTTAACGCACTAACCATTGTGCCAAGAGGTACCAATGTACTTACATTACTCCTAACTTTTTGTCCATTTTTATCGAAAAAAAAAACAATTCGGAATAACGATAAAATACGAATAGTCGTATGCGATGTTTTGCGCTTCCCGATATTAGTACAAGTGAAGTCGAATGTACGACCCCTGGAATACCAACATACAACTATAGTCGAATACGAGTCATAAATACGAGTTTCAGAACACGGGTGAATATTTTTTCAAATTCAAAGAAGCTCCTGTTAAAAAATCAAATGGCTTTGGTATTCTGTTCTAAGCTCCATGTTTTAGCCATTTAAAAATTGAATTTATTACATAAGAGCCAGTCGTGTATTACATTTTTGCTTTGCATAGCAGTTAAGCCAAAAATGGGCCGCGAAGATGTTTTCTTGGGCAAAATCTGCAAATCTGGCCAACATTTACAGTACCCAATTACCGAACTCCTAGCGTTGTATCCTGGGTGTCATTTGTAACTTTGAAGCTTTGAAAGCTGCTGAAACGTGAATGAATAAATTATACGAGTTGGAAGTATTGTATTGCGACGTCCGTAGAGATGTATTGTTTAAGTTTAAGTTTAAGTTTAGTTTATTTCATCAAGCAGAGTTTTACAATCTCTTATAGATTACAACTTATATAATAAATGTAATAAAAATAAAAGTAAAAGTAGTATAGTAAAATATGTACAATAAATTTCATTTTATAAATATAAATAAATATTAATTTAAATAAACTATGTGTCGATATATAACAAAACAAGCATGACATTTTTTTTAAAGCTATCTCTTGAACAGAGTTGAAAAATATCTAGAGAGGGTAAAACACTATTTGTCACTTTAATGCAACGAGATATGGGTTCATTTCTACAATAGTTATTTCTAGAAAATTCATCACGTAGGTAGAAAAACATACGGAGACTTCTGCAAGGAGAATACAAGTTAATACGTTCAAGCAAATAAGAACAATTTATGTGATTGCTTAAGATATCTTTTATCATCATTATTGAAAAATATTTCCTTCTTAACTCAAGCGTTTGCATACCAAAGAGCTGGCATCTTACATTATATGGAGGTCTATCAATACTCCAATTAAGCTTATTAAAGGCATATCTAGTGAAAGATTTCTGTACTCTTTCTATTCTTAAGGAATGAGTGTTATAAAAAGGATTCCAAACAACACTACAATACTCAAGATTAGATCTGACAAAAGCAGAGTAAAGGCATTTGAGCGCGTAAGGGTCAGAAAATTCCTTTGTATTTCTTCGTACAAAACCAAGCATCTTATAGGCTTTATTAACTATAAAATCAATATGAAAATTAAAAGAAAGCTTATGATCTAATATAACTCCTAAGTCTTTTTTTTGAGTAACTTTTTCTAAAATAATATCGTTAATTGAGTAATCAAACAAAATGTGTGATTTTCTTCTAAAACACGTAAAACTTTGACACTTAGAGACATTCAGAAAGAGTAAATTTCTATCACACCATAATGCTAATTTATTTAGATCTTCTTGCAATAATAGACAATCATCAACAGATTTTATGACTTTAAAAATTTTAACACCATCAGCATACAACAAATAATTAGAAAAATTAATAGTATCAGGAATATCATTTATAAAAAGTATGAAAAACAAAGGTCCAATATGACTCCCCTGTGGAACACCTGAAGTTACTTTGATAGCTTTAGATTTGAATTTATCTATTTTAACGAATTGGATCCGATTACTCAGATATGAACTTATCCATTTTAAAAAATGAGAATGGAATCCTAGCAAAGAAAGTTTATGAACAAGAATTTCATGATTTACCCTATCAAAGGCCTTAGCGAAGTCTGTGAAGACTATGTCTGTCTGATAACCC
The DNA here is from genome assembly GCA_911387755.1 of Chrysotoxum bicinctum. Lineage (NCBI taxonomy): Eukaryota > Metazoa > Arthropoda > Insecta > Diptera > Syrphidae > Chrysotoxum > Chrysotoxum bicinctum. The sequence continues at coordinate 18,074,993 of OU426989.1, forward strand.
TTTTCAAATCCTTTTACTACAGAGTTACATAAAACAGTGAGATTAGAAGCTGTTGATCTGCCTGACACAAACCCGTGTTGAGATTCAGCAATTACATTTTTGGTAAAAAAATAAAGCTTATCACAAACAATCTTTTCAAATACTTTTGGAATAACAGATAGCTTGCAAATCGGTCTGTAATTACATACTTTTTGTCTTGATCCAGATTTGAAAATTGGAGAAATAAAAGATGTTTTCCATTCATCTACGAATTGACCAGTTCGAAGAGACAAATTGAAAATCCAGCAAAGGGGTATCGCGAGAGATGTTGCACATTTTCTAATGATTTTAGGAGAAATACCATCCGGTCCAGCACTTTTATTTTCATTTATACCTCTTAAGGCTTCAGATACTTCCATTCTACTTAAGTTGATGCTTCCATCATCAACAACATTAGGTGGTGAAAACTGAGGAAGTACATTAGGTGACGTAAGAGAATAAACTGATTTAAAATAATCAGCAAAAAGATTGCATATAGTTGATAGATCACTGGAAGTACAACCGCAAAATTCCATGCAATTCGGTAATCCAGTTGATTTTTTCTTTGTGTTAACAAATTTCCAAAAATGTTTACTATCAACCTTGATTTGTGATTCAGCATTTAATATAAAATTATTATATAAAAACTTATTAAGCACATCGAACTCTTTCTGTAAAGTTACATACTTATGATGGTTGACCAAAATAGTTCTATCCTTTTTATAAATTTTAAAAACTTTATTTTTTCTATTTTTCAGATTTGATAGCATTTTGTTAAACCAAGGAGGGTTGGAGTTTTGTTGAACAATTTTTTTTGGAATAAAACTATCAGATGCCTGCTTTAATTTTAATTTGAATATGTTAAACGCTTGAGTTAAATCTTGATTCAAAAAAATAGTCTCCCAATCAATAGAACTAAGAAATAAATTCATTGCATCAAAGTTGCCGCGTTTAAAATCATATATCTCAATAATGTCATGAGAGTTTGAGATATATGCCAATAACTTACAATTGACAGATAGACATACATGATGCATGGTGTTATTTACAACTGGAAAATTGATTCTATCTAAATAAACTTCAAGTTCTTTATTAACAAAAATTAAATCAAGAATGCGATTCAGCATATTTTGGATATCATTAATTTGCGTTAGGTTAAACTGACTATAAAAATCAATAACTGAGCTCTCAATATCAGTCGAAACATTAAATGGGACTAAGCAATTTTCATCAGTATCTAACTTCCAAGTAATATCTCCAATATTGTAATCACCTAAACAAATAACGTGGTCAGAAGGACCTAAATTACATAATAATGACCTACAATTATTTAAATGCAAATTATAAAGCTCAAGAGAACTACCTGGCCGAATATAGCTCACACTTAAATATAAGTTAATATTTTTCACAAATGAAACTTTAACAATTAATTGGTCTACATCAAAGTTATGCGATAATTGACTAGATATCAAGTCTTTTTGGCAGGAAATAAATTTAGATTGGATAGCAATTAAAACCCCACCACCTCTATCGAACCCTGTTGTCGTCGCACAACGATCTTTACGATATACATTGTATATTGTGTCCCAACTAAATCTGCACTAGCTTGCTCATCTTACAATTCTTTCTCCAAATCAATTGCTGCTAGACGTTTTAGTATTTGGGGCACCTTCAAGGATGATAGATTGCTCTCTTTTAGATGGGTTCTAATAGTTTTTCCTTTGGTCTGTGAGTGGACAACATTTGTTCATGCATGTTGCAAAATCAGCATGTGGCACTGTTACTACACCAAGTAAACCTAGCTGTCTTCTTAGTTTCCAGTTTCCAGTGAGAATATTATTATTATTCTTAGGTTGTTCCTACTTAAGTTTGTGCAGTTTTGTGAAACGTTTCTGGTTGTAATTGCCCAGTAGTAGTTTCGCTTGCCTTACCTTTGGGAGTTTTTTCCAGTTTTTTGATATTCTTGCCTCCTCTTCTTGCTTGGTTTTGTTTTTGATTATGTTTTCCCCTATTCCGCAATAGGGCTCAGGCTCTTTTAAATGGATTGAAGAGATTTTTTTCTAAGGAGTCTGCCTCTTCGTTTCCATAAACACCCACGTAACTAGGTACCCAATAAAGTGTGCAGCTATGCTATCTGACATGATGGTACGATAGTTGCTTTTGATATAACGATCCACGCATTTCCCTAATGCTCGTACCACGACTTGAAATTGCTGATGTACTGCGCCCCGGTATTTCGGCATGGAAAGTTTGGTTTTAGGCCTCAAGATTCATGCACCAGTGCCTTTGATCTATCAGTGTACTACTTGATGGTTTTTGTTTATAGAAGGTGTAGTTTGTTTGCTGTAATAAAACAAATGTGGAAAAATCATTATTCCCATCTGCTAACTCTTTATTAGCCATTACCATACCATACATCTTCAATACTGGGTTCGGCAGGTTTGGCAACACTGCTTCTATATCAGCAGTGCCTTTAATTGGTGATCGTCTGTTCGCTATCCATTTCGATGATTTTTTTCTCATAGGTCTGATTATAGTTAAGTTAAGATTCGGTGACAAGATCTTTCCCATTCGGGCGAGCTAATCAGTGCATCGCAAGCAGGCCGTGTCGCACGGAACTTAGCACTCATACCCTTCTCTGAACTTTTCCTTTTCCAATTTACGTACCTTTCCTTGTTTTTCCAACCCAACCGCCTTACCGACCACCCAACTATTATATGGAGGGCTCACAGCTGTACCGAATCAAGTCATTTTAAAGAAATCCAAAACTAACGCCAGGATTTCCGCAAAATTGACCTCTATTTAGAGCTGTAATGAACTACATAGTTCATTTAGATCTACCTATAGTTCTATTTAGAGCTGTAATGAACTATACATAGTTCATGACAGCTCTAAATAGAGGTCAATTTTGCGGAAATTTTGGCGTTGGTTTTGGATTTTTTAAAAATGACTTGGTTCGGTACAGCTGTGAGCCCTAGATTAACAACATCTCTCCAATTCAAGTTCTATTTTTGTTTTGAACATTGTTTTCAAAACATGAAAACAAAAAATGATTTATGCAAACTTAGGCGTCCTCTATATTTGTGGACCAAAGTATAGAAAATTTGACCTAAGACAAGAAATTCTCAAAATGTGAAGTTAGACACTTTTTGCCTTAATATTCCCACAAAGTCCTACCTTATATAGAAAACATCACCTTAAGTCTACTTTATCTCCGAATTATGTCTTTGATGTTGAAAAGTGTTATTTCTACTTATAAATCGAAATAGGCTTTGAAAATTAAAAGAATTAAATTCTGTTGACCTTAAGCGTTTTCATAACAAAATTTAAACGATAGTTTTATTGATTACTTAAACCGGAATTACACTTTTTCTCATCATCATCATAATTTCCAATGCGAACTAGCAATAAATCAAAATTCTTCATCATTAAACTTGACAATTTAGGCCGATCAAGATACTGATCATATAAGAAGGTCATTTCAAATTCTATATACTAGTGGAATATAATCAACAAAAAAGGTGACATAGCAATATGTAAATGAGTTTGCTAGGTTATCGATTCAAATTCCGCTCTCTTGTCCACTACAAACTTATTATAATTTAATCTTAAAGAAATTGTATCAATCATTATAGCCAAAGAACCACACAAGTCGGAGTTAATCTCCAAGTCAACTTCCCTTGTCGTCCTTGGAAAGCTGTCATAACGTGGATCAAATCTTTTCGTTAGATGTGACAGACAACAGCACCCAAGAGCAAGTACTCCCGACAAAGCAGGGTGTCTAATTTTTAAAACTAATTATTTACTAACACGGTGCATTTGCATCCCTAACGATATCTTAATCATCATCGAGAAATCTGTAATTTGTCTCAACCTACTGACCGGCTCATGGTCTTTTGCAATATCCACTGCAAACAATGCGATTCAAGCTGTTAATCTTTAAGACTTTACCTACTACGACTACCATGTTGTGAGGCTCAGTCAGAGCCACGCAAACCACTCACTCAGTGTGAATGGCTGATTAGTGATTGAGGTCAACAACACTTGTTGGTTCATACTCTAAGCTTTGGCCGCAGTCTTTAACGTCTATGGAACTATTTGACTATTGGGTTAGTATACTCGTACAAGTATACAAATATCTATTACCGGAATAGAAGATTGAAGCTCAATATTGCCATCGACTTATTGTTTAACGTTCAAGCAACCATGTGCTTCAATGGTAAACAAATTATGCAATATAATAAATGTTGACAGAGTGATCGTTTGTTTTGGAATTTTATGTGTTGGTACCCCGATTCAATGGAAGTTGTGAGTGACACACACTCAGTCGAAATGTTTCTCCACATTTTTGGATTTTTATTTTAAGTTCGGTCACTTATTTCGGCAATAATGGATTTGTGGTGAGTCAAGGTCGAATCGAGTGATATATCTGCTGCATATAGCCTATTTACCATGAAGAAAGAGAGGTTTTGCATATTTGTTTCAAAATAGGTATATTAATACATTTGAAGCGAAAATGTGCAAAGGCATGAAGAGATAACCTTCTTCGTTCTCCCTATAAGCCCAAGCAATTTTTTTAATGTCAGTTAAAAGTAGCACACACATTTCTGATGGTAATTTTTAAGCTGTTAACAAAGTCTGCAGTATCAAAGGGCACGGTAGTGCCCAGCCAAGTTCTGGCACTACACTCTTTTTACAGGAACAAACTCAGGCGATTTTTGACCCCTCCCTATCTTCAGTACCAATGAAGTCAGAAGCTTAAAGTTCAGAATATTTGCTGAGCTAGTCAGGCACAGCCGCCTCACCAAATTTCAACTTTCTAGCTTAAGCGGTTCCTGAGATAAAAGGCCTCAAAAATCACAAAAACCGTAACTGACTGACTGACTGATCATCAAAATTATGGAGCACTTCCCGACATCGTAGAACCTTGTAATTTTGCACAACGGTAGGTCTTGTCATGCAAGCAGAGGAAAAAATCGAAAATTTGAGGTTTTCCATTCAGGGGGCGTGGTATCCGCCTACTTTCTCCGAATTGGTGTTGGTTAAATGGAGCACTTCCGACTGCTGTAAAACGATGAAATTTGGTAAAGTGGTAGGGCTAAAACTGCATACAAAGAACAAAATATAAAACTTGACGTTTTCCATTCAGGGGCGTGGTATCCGCCCACTTCCTCAGAACTGATATTAATTATAAATGGCACACTTCCGATTGCAGTAGAACAATGAAATTTGGTAGAACGGTAGGGCTCAAATCGCATATAAAGGACTAAAAATAAAAATGGAGGTTTTCCATTCAGGTGGCGTGGTATCCGCCCACTTTCTGAGATGTTTATTTTATATGAAGCACTTCCGATTGCTATAGAATGATGGAATTTGGTAGAGAGGTATAGCTTATAATGTATATTCGAAGCGAAAAATAGAAAATCTAAGATTTTTCATTCGAAGTGTCTTTTTATTATCATTTTGTTATTTTGAAACTATACATGTAGCTTGAAAATTCATGACTTTTCTTAGAACTACATGAATGAAAAAAGAAAACATTTGTATACCTGAAAAAATTATGAGTTTACATAAAAAAACTCTTAAAAGTAATGTGAACTATAATCAAACCACTAATTAGGCTATTAATTGGTGTGCTACCTTCATTTAAAAAAGAATTTAAAATTGCAACAAAAACATCATTGCGTCCTCAACAATTATTGCTTTTTTATGACTTTGAGCGGATGTAGGTACTATTATTTATAATTAAGGTAGGTAAGTAAGGTATCTTTCCGTACAAGAAAAAACAATTGAAGCACAAATCAAAACAACCAATAACAAAAAGAAAATATACCAAAAGAAATACGAAGCTATAAACTAAATTGATTTTAGTAGGTAGAGTCCACCCTTCTATCATTCCGTATCTTTCAAGATTTTGACATGGCAAAATATTAAAATCTTTGCATAAAGGAGTGAAATCAGACCAAAAATATAAATGTTAAAAAAAGAGCCAAGTTCTTCCATACAAAAACCATTGTCTAACAAGTCAGCCGTGAAAAGTACTGAAATCTAAAAGTACGCCAAGTTCTTACTTCATGAAGGTTCAATACCGAATATTTAAAGTAGAATAATATTGAAACAGCTACAATGTAATAGTGAAATTTTATTATTTAATTATTACTGACTAAAATTTGATAGGCTTACTTGGCAAGTTTTTTTTATGCCCAATTCGAAAGGTTTTAAAAACTTGACAAGAGACCCATTACATTTTAGTCAGTAATCATTAAATAATAAAATTTCACTATTACATTGTAGCTGTTTCAATATTATTCTACTTTAAATATTCGGTATTGAACCTTCATGAAGTAAGAACTTGTCGTACTTTTAGATCTCAGTACTTTTCACGGCTGACTTGTTAGACAATGGTTTTTGTATGGAAGAACTTGGCTCTTTGTTTAACATTTATGTTTTTGGTCTGATCGAGTTTACTAGACATTCCAAGAGAGACATGATTAAAAAGTATAACTTCGAGAAATACTTCAGAATGGAGTTAAGTAGGAAGAAAGAGTGGGTAACCGAAACGGTAAACTACTTTATCAATGCAAATGTCATCAAATGATGGATTGATGATGTATCGAGAACGTATCAAGGGACGGTTGCAGGAAATTAAGGCCTCTATCGATGGAGTAGCCCACAAGCATTATCCAAGCAGATATAAATGCCATAGAAAAATTTTGCAATATTTTACAGTAAATAAGCAATATAAAGAATTATTAAGTTATAAGCGTAAGACTTACCTACCAACAGAGTTCTGGAAAACCGTTAGAGTTATAAATAAAAAACGTAACAAACAAGTAAGTTGATCAGAGCTAAAGATCATTTCCAAAAGCTGGCAAGAGATCATTTTTAATCAAGCACCTTTCTCTTGTACAGAGGTCCAGTTAGTATTATGCGAACTCCAAAGCGGCAAGTCTCCGGGGTCCAAATGGTATACCGCAAGAGTTCTATAAATTTAGTATTGATTACATAGATTTCCTTTATAAAGGCCTTAAACCAGGTATATAATTCAGCTTGTGTACCAAGCTACTTTAAAGAAGCAATACTCTATCCAATCTTTAAAAAAGGGGACAAAGGAGACCCTGCAGATTATAGAGGGATATCGCTACTTAATTCATCGATGAAAATCTTTTCAAAACTTCTCTACAAAAGGATTTATGATTGGGTCCAAGACAATAACTTACTGACCGAAGCACAAGCTGGTTTTCGAAAGAACTACTCAACAATCGACCAAATCTATTCGCTTCCAATATAGCTGACATATATGTTAGATCAGAAAAGAAGCTGTACCTATGCTTTCTTTATTGATTTTATATCGGCTTTTGACACGGTAGATAGGAAAGCGCTTAATCTTATGCTACTATACAAAGGTGTCTCGACAAAATTCGTTAATGTTTTGGAAATTGTGTATGATTCAACAACTTCTGCAGTTGTCTTTGGAAGCACAAAGTCCGAAAAGTTCGCTGTGGAAATAGGATTGAGGCAATACTGTAATTTGAGTCCTCTTCTTTTTGCATTACGACATAGAAGAGATACTTCAAGGTGGAGCGCGACTTTCAGATGATCTCTTAATCGAAGCTCTCATGTTCGCCGATGACATCGTGATACAGGCTGGTGATCAACAGATTATCTGAGTACTGCACAACAAATGGAGGCTCCAGGTGAACCTAGATAAATCCAAAGATAAAGGACGTAACTGTCGCAGTGAAAAATGGAAATTCGGAGATCAAGACATTGAAGTCGTCAAACAATATAACTACCTTGGTGTAAGGTTATGTAGAAATCTCAACTGGAGGACGCATATTTAAGATAAACTAGCTAAGTCCAAAAATGCACTCAATGCGACATGGAACACTGTGATGCAATGCAAGGACTTGAGTTATGAGCCATAGTATCGCATTTTTCAAGCCACAGCAAAAGCAATAATGTGCTATGCAGCCCAAGTTTGAGGCCACAAGGAGTTTGACGAAGTGGAATAGCTCCTGCGCTATTTCTTAAAACGGACTCTTAAGTTACCTAACAGTACTGCAAACCACTGATGCTTGAGGTGGGCCTTCCCCCGCGATGCTGGTGATTCGAAAAAAAATATCATGGTTCGATTCCTGGAGAGATTTAGCTGAGTATTGTGGACATTCACTCTCACTTCAAATCGATGAAATCGATATGTGGAAAAGCGAAAACTTACGCACTGCAAAATCAAAAGTTTTTAAGAATTGCCTTTGTTAGCGCAAATGTATCTTAATTGGTAATAGTTCGTAGTTACGAACTGACCAGTGAGTGGAGCTATTGCCGCAAATGTGTAATTTTATAAAAATTACTTTTCTGCCTCTTATTTTTATTTTGACTTTTCTGGAATTGTTGTTGAAAGCTATAAGTTAGCTAAGTCAAATACAGAAGGAAGTGATGGTATGGACCATTAAGGCTATGAATGAATGAATGAATAAATTGGGGTATAAAAACACTGCGACCTAAAGATCTATTGTGTCCCCCATCTAGAACTGGATGAGGTTGGCTCATTATTACAGTTCTTCCTCCAAATCTGCTCCTCTGAGGAATCGAAGTATTTGGAGTATTTTAAGGGATGATAATTCGCTCTCCTTTGATGCACGAGTGCATCGCATCACATTTCCCCAGTATGTGGTCAGGTGTCTCTTCGTGAGTGTTGCAGAATCTGCAAGTCGCGTTGCTCACCAAGCCAAGGATGTTGAGGTGTCTTCTCAACCTACAGTGGCCTGTGAGAAGCCCCGTGATTTTCCTGAGGTTGTTCCTACTTAAGCTAATGCAGGTTAGAAAACGCTCTCGGTTGTAGTCCCCGAGTAGGAGTTTTGCCTGTCTTAGCTTAGGGAGTTCCTTCCAGATCTTTGATCTTTTTGTCTACTCTTCTGTTTTGATTTTGTTTTTAATAACGTTTTCTCCTATTCCGCAGTAGGGCTCTGGCCCTGTAAGGGGTGTCGATGCACCTATTTTTGCTAAGGAGTCTGCCACTTCGTTGCCCTGGACACCAACGTGGCCTGGTACCCAATGAAGCGTGACAGTGTTATTCTTGCCCAGTTTATTAAGCTTAATCACGCTTTCCCAAACAAGTTTGGAGCTGATGGTGTAGGAGCTTAGTGCTTTTAGTGCAGCCTGACTGTCTGACATGATGGCAATGTTTTGGTTTTTATATTTTCTATCGAGGTTTCTTCCAGCACATATGCCTATGGCATTTACTTCTGCCTGGAATATGCTAGTGGACTGTCCCATCGGTAAGGAGAGTTTAGTTCTAGGCCCAAAAACTCCAGCACCAGTCCCTTCAGCCGTCCTCGATCCATCTGTGTACCATTTGATGGTATTTTCTCTAAGACTATAGTTTATTGTTTCGCCTAGCCAGTCTTTTTTGCAACTTAACTCCGTTTTGAAATGTTTTTCGAAGTTATATCTTTTGATCATACCATCTCTTGGGATGTCAATGAGGTTTGTTACTGAGGACCGGATTATCGAATCTTTTTCCCTGTTTCCAATAATTTTACCCGTCCCAGTACCCTCCTTGGCAAATCTCATTATGGCTCCCTTAGCAGCATTTTCAATGACCACGTGTAGTGGCGTCAGATGAAGGATGGTTTCCATCGCTGCTGTAGGGCATGTTCTCATTGCTCCTGTTATGCATTACATTACATTACATTTTACACTACTCCGTAGATAAATCTACGAAGTAGAGACACTGAAAAGTACTGGCAACTGAGGCCATCGGCTTTAGACAATACAACAGAGAGAGACACACAGAAAGCCTGTTATGCATATACATGCAAGCCTTTGCAATTTGTCTAGTGATTTCCTAGTTGTGTTTAGTTCGGTTCTTTTATGCCATGCAATTGCCCCATAGGTAATGATGGGTCTTACCATCATGGTGTACATCCATCTTATGATGTTTGGTTTGCAGCCCCATGATTTACCTGCAAGTCTCTTGCATATCATAAGGGACTTTGTGGCTTTCCCGACAGTTATTTCGACATGCTTGTTCCAGAGGAGTTTGCTATCTAGTGTAACTCCTAAATATTTGACCTCCCTCTGGGTGTCGATTACATCTCCCGCCAACCGAATGGGTTTCATGCGAGGTAAAAGTCTTTTCCTGGTAAATGGTACTATCGTTGTTTTGGTAGGGTTGATGTTAAGTCCCACAGATATACACCATTTCTTGGTTATAGACAGCCCTCTCTGGACTATATCACAGAGAGTTTCTTCGTACTTCCCCAGTGCCGTTATAACGATGTCATCAGCAAAGCCAATACATCGAATCCCTTGGGAGGTTAGACTTTCTAGTAATTCGTCAACTACAAGACTCCACAGCAAGGGTGATAATACCCCTCCCTGTGGACAGCCTCTTGTTGTGATGACTTTCTGGACGTTTAGTCCTGCGTATGCTTCCGCCGTTCTTGTACTAAGCATATTACTTATCCATCTGACTATAGTGCTAGGAACTCTCTTCCTTTCTAGAGCCAAATAAACTGCTTCGTGAGAGGTGTTGTCGAAGGCCCCCTCAATATCAAGGAAGGCGCATAATGCCGTTTCTTTAATATCTAAAGCTCTCTGTATTATATTATTTAGTTCATACAGAGCGGTTTCTGTGGATCTACCCGCTCTGTAAGCATGCTGACGGTGATTTAGAGTCATTGAAAATTGGACCACTCGGATCCGTGCCTCCGTAAGAAACCGAGAAAGGCATTTGAAAGATGTCATATTCTATACATGGGCTTTTAAAATAAAATAAGAATTTTATTAATACCTCAACATTAACAAAACTTACTGCTCTTAGGGACTGGTAATTATATTTTGCTCAGGGAAATTGTAAAGTTCATGTTAAAAATGCTACGACAGTATCTAAATGATGAGACCAACTATCGTGTCCGGCCGAAACGCATGTGGACTAAAGGTCACCAAAAACTTTAAATTGAATTTAATTAAATACAGTCCAATTCTTGATTACTATTGATTCTAATTTCATGAATCGAAAAAAGCTCAAGGTAGGATTTGACATAACAAACCATATTCCTTAGTTCTAAAACTAAGAAAAGCTAGACTAAATCCAACTCAAATATATGTCAAATTTTGTCGATTTGCTTATGAGGAAATTGTTCAAAGTGTCATACCTATTTAATAAAAAAAAAAAACAGATAAACCTTTAGTATCCTGTTTTAAGACCTTTGAAGTAAATTCGAAACTATTTTCATAATTCTCTCTATGTCATACCAAAAGAACACAACTATGCACGGCTCTTATCAGTGATTAAACTTGCATATCTTTCGTTTCCCGCCACCATTATATTACCAGGAGTGGCGAACTTTTCCATCCACATCCGCAAAGCTATAAACTAAGTTTTACACCGTTTTTATTTTTTTTTCCAAACTAATAAAAGGATTGGCCACCTAAGGTGTGTAAATAAACACGTAAAGCCAAAAAGGTAAACTAAAAACTTTGACTAGTGCACTCTGGGAAAACAAGTTGAACTTTTCGTCTTCGATAACGCCGCGCTGGCCATGAAGTTGTGTGAATGAATGCAACTGCAGGTAACTATATTGCCTTACAAATGGATCTGAAGGAAACATTGAAGCATGCAGGAGCAAACTTTATTATGAATGCTCCAGACATCAACGCTTAAGGACATTAGGTACGCTGTGCAGAGTAGCAGTGTAGATATGTATGTAGCTTCAAAGTCAAGAAACTACACCAACTTGACTCCTTTTTTTTGTAATAACATCATTAAAAAGTTAAAATTACAATTTGATGAAGTGAAAATTGCAGGAAGATTTAGTTGGGATGAACATGACTCTTTTGCCGTTTGTGACGATATTTTGTATCGATTGCCAATGATGGAATTCATTCGGAACAGTTTAAGAGTTGGAAATTCAATTTCAAATTATAGTTTGATGAGATTAAAGAACTGGTTTTTTTCTGAAAAGGGTTTTCAATTATTTTTTTGTTATTTATCTATTATGTACTATTTACTATCGAACTTATTAATTAAATAAAAAATTGCACCGCAACAAATCCAATAAAGATACAGCTATTCTAATGGTCAATTTATGATAATCATCAAATTGAAAAAATATATTTATTAATTGGATAGTGCAATAGTTGGTATAGGCAACCAAAACTAAGCCTTTCCTGTGTACTTGTTAAAAGAAACCTAAAATTTTTTGCCGAGTCCAAACGGGTAGGATGAGCAGCAGGAGATTCCCTTAGAGGAATTTTCACTTCCTCGCAAAAGGCACTACACCCATGATAAATATTTTGCTATAAATATTATAACTGAAAATTTAAGTTTTTAAGTTTGAAAATATATATGTTTTTACAGTTACAGTTCTGTTTATTAAAAAAAAATAAAAAAAAACGTATAGTCGATAGGTTAAAGTCGGGAGGATTTGAGAGGCAGGAGGAATTGCCATCAGCACTTTTCTAAAATACTAAGATCTTGACAGTACTTTAAATGATGAGAAAACGAAGTTACTACCGATTAGCTTAGATTAGAACAATAAAATCATTAAAAGTAGTTTTATAATTTTTAAAATGTGAAAATAATTGTGTATCAGATCCTTTTCCCTCTGTCAAAACCTCCTTAGGCAGATGGCAAATCTTCCTTCATGGTGGGAGGAATTGAAATTTTGTAAGGTTTTGGAAAAATCCTTACAACTCTGTATTGGATTGAAAGATATGTCCAAATGTTCGTTAACGTGTCGAAACCTCCCGACCTTACCCTACCCTTTGGTCTAAAAAAAAGGAATGAAATAAAATGAAAAATAAAATAAGAAGAATGGTGTAGTCAAACTTTTGTTGTTTTGTTTCTGCTGTAGACGATGTTCACACTTAACTGAATCCTATTTTTACTTGCTTCTTAAAGGTACTAACTATAAGACAAATTATGTATTCGAACAAAAAATCGAACTCGAAATTTTGATCAAAGTTGTAATTACGATGATAGCAAAGACGAAAAAAGTGGGTTTCGCTATTCTCTCTGTCTGTCCATTGGTTCTACTACAGGCTAAACGGCTCGTCCGATTTTCTTTAAATTTGGTAGACATCATGTTTAATTTCCACCCCCCCCCCCCCACACGTTGTTTTATTTTTTGTTTAAGACCAAAAATAATGGTATACCTACCATGCGAATTTTTTCCAAAATTTTGTAAATAATTTTTTTTTTCTCAAAAACTGTTCGATGTATCTTTTCTTAAGATTCTCACCATACAAATGTTAAGAAATGGTTTTCGAAAATTGTCTTTTTCTCGAAAAAGGCGGATTAATTATTTTTTCTTTCAATTAATTTTAACGATCTAATGTATATTTTAATAAAAACAATTGAAGATTTCGAATTTTTCACTATCGGCATAACGAGTTTTAATGAAATTTTATATGAAGAAGCTTCTTTAAAGTTTGAACAAAAACTGCATTTTTAAATAAATGCTTTTTTGAATTTTTGAAAAAAATAATCAATTTTTTTTTGGAAAACTCCTACATATCTCAAAAAACGGGGCAATATTTTTCTTGGAAATTTTATTTTTATTCCTACATAGTAAGAAGTTTAAGTTGGCGTACCAAATTTTTTTCTTCAAAATTTAAAAAAAAAATTGTATGCAACAACTTATATTTCTTAGAAGCCCATTACAATGATTTATAAATTTTATTTTTGTCTAATCACATGTCATTTTGTTCTTAGCTCCAAATACTATAGAGTTACTAAAGCTTATGAACAGTTTTTTGTTAATAATATTATTTTTTGAAATTCTAAGTCTTTTACATGCGACCCAGTCGTGCATTTTATTTTTTGACGTTTCTGTACTCTATATAACTTCCTCTGTCAGACATCTATAATCAAATTGACGTCATTCGTATTTTGTAATGGAAATTGTCAAAGTAAATATAAGCGGAGCAAACTAAAGTATATAATCCATTGGCATTGAATAAAATTCAGTCACTCCACTTAAACCGAAATAATTTTCATATTTTATATAAATATTCACTATGTAAAATATCTCTCTCTCTACAGCCATTTCCTAAATATTATTCTTCAAACACAAACAAACACGAAAATAATGTAAAAAATTGGATAAAATTTTTAATGCATTCACCCCATTACGCCCTTTAAATATAAAAATATATTTCCCTAGAACAATCTTCGCGACCTTAGAACAATAGGGTTCTAACTGACATTTTTTTCAAAAATGAGTTTATATGTTATCGTATAAAATCGAGTATGTTCTTTCGATTCGTTTCATCTATTTCTATCTATCTCTTTTAGTTTTCTAATTAGTCAGTAAAAATGCATGAAATAAAGTTCTATGTACATCAATTTATTAAAAAACTAAGTTCACAAAGTTCTAAGTGGTATATAGAACCTAGTGTACTTAGAAAAATAAGAAAAAATTGCACATAGAACTTTGTTACACAACAGGATGTAAGTAGATTGAACTTTGTTGTTTCAAAATATTCAAACAATGCTCGTAGTTAGGACTATTAAGGCTATGAATTTTGTGTTAAAATTGAATTTTATCTGAAATGCATTTTAAAAGTTTGTGGTATGTGATTTTCAAAATGTTTGTTCTAAATATGCATACATTTTAAAAAGTAAAGGTAAGTTTTTCTAGATTCAAAATAGCGTTTTTGGGTTTTAGTCCACAAAAATTGGCGTTTCGTCCCGGCGATCTCACATGGACTCATCAGTTGACTGAGGACCTTGTCAATACGAAAGTTTTGTTAAATTCAGCTCATCTTACATCGATTTTTTAACAAAAATCCAATGTGAACTATGCCCAACCAAGATTAAAATTGTAATCATTAACGTTGGAAAATTTTGACCGTGGCCTAGCATTGATTCTATATGAAGGTTTTATAATAAAAGTTCTATATACCACTGAAATAAATCAGCCAAGTAGAAGACTTAGCACTATTAATGGACTTGTTGAATTATTGATTCAAAATAGCTTTTTTGGTCTTTAGTCCACAAAAATTGGCTGATTTAATTCAGTAGTTCTATATATAATTTGTATTATAAAACCTTCATATAGGTAAGTATTTCTATTTCAAAAGTAAATACCCAGGTGTACTGTATTAAATATAGGTACCACTCATTTAAAATATCGTGGTAAAGAAAGCTTTAACAGGAATGGTTTCTGTACGAACTTTAACCTTGATTTTCACCATCCGAAGTTTGATAAATGTGGCAAATGTGAGGCCTATAAAGCAGCAAGAAAAGAAGATGCGTTAATTAAAAAATTTACGAAGGAACATGAGGTCCACTTAAACTTAAACAAGATTTTGTTATATCATGTAAAGGTGAAGAAACTTGTCATATTTGCCAGGCTTGGATGCATCACAAAGCCCGTGTAGGACTTACTAGAACGGAATATCAAAAGATAAGCAAGCTAGATTGCAATGAAATTGCGCCAGATACTTTAGTTGTTATAATGCTACCTCGTTAAGAAAAATTCAAGGCTGTTATCTTTGCCAAACGTACGAAAGCAAAGAAATACCTTTTACTGCAATTTGGCATGAGGGTACTTCCGTTCGACACTAAATTCATAGCACTTAACTTTTTAAAAAGTCAATATATAAAGTCAACTTTTGTTTAACCATCATCATTGTTCGCTCCCAGTCAAGAGAAATATCAATCGACAGAATAAATGTTATTGAAAAATATCTCTTCCAACTGTTTCCTGAAAATAGAAAACAATTCTTGGACAATCTTCCTGCGACCGAGCTTAAAGCAAACTTAGACTAGTTTTAAAAATGTTGCAAAAACAATTTTTTCTTAATAAATGATTAAGTTTTGTTAACATAAATTTATTTATGTTTTCTTTTTTGATTTACAGTTCAGTTAAAAAAGAAGGAATTTTAATAGAAATAGTTTGCAAATCGGTGTACATTGAGCTTTTTAAATATATCTTAATAATTAATTTCTATATCCGGGTTACTATAAGAGATTTTGTGTTTTCCTTTATAACTCGCAGTATGAAAAATGTAGTTAGGGCCTTCACGATATTATGGGCAGTGTGAGCTTTACTATTAATTAACTTTTCTTTAATAATGTTCGGAAAGCTCAGAAAATAAAAGACAATATTGCTCAATGTTAAGTTATTATATTAATAAAAAGTGGACTGTAGTAGAAAAAAGGTATTTGCTCTGCACTGATGCTCCAATTCAACTGCTCTGCACTGCTGCTCCAATTCAACTGCTCTGCACTGCTGCTCCATGTAGAGTATCCTATTTTCGGTCGCAACAACCGCTGACCGAAAGGATGAGTTGCTACTTTTCGGTCGCAACCACCGTTCATCAGGTGGTGATGATCTTGTTCATCGTCGTTCCTCTTGTTTATTTGCGCTGTGTATTTTGTTGTTGCATTTTGCGGACCGAAAAGTAGATGATGATGTTGTGCGCAGGCTCTATACGAGAATTTGTATTTCTCGGTCGCAACCACCGCTACTCAGGTGGCGATGATGGTGCTCATCATCTTTGCTCTGTATACCAAAGGGTTGGTTTATGTGCGCAGGCTCTATACGAGAATTCGTATTTCTCGGTCGCAACCACCGCTACTCGGGTGGCGATGATGATGTACATCGTCGTTGCTCTGCTCTTGTTGATTTGCTCTGGGTCCGCAAATGTATTTTGTTGTTGCATTTTGCGGACCGAAAAGACGATGATGTTGAAATGTTGTGCGCTCTGCACAAAGGGTTGGTGGATGTTCTGATTTCGGTTGCGTGTGGTTGTGTACAGGTTTTCTTAATTTTTGACGCTCTAGCACTAGTCTTATGCTCCTGCTCGTAATTGGCACTAATGACCTGCCATGGTCTTACGCTCTTGCTCACTATTGCTCTTGTCGTAGACATTCCCCCCCCCCAATTGAGGGGTGGCCTCAATTGGTTTTTTACTCTTCGTCCTTGGGTAAGACGCAAAGCTTCTGCACTGGTCTCGACAATGTCGTGTGCTCTGTACGTACTTCTGCACTACGCACGAGTTCGTCTGCTCCTGTACGAACTTCCGTGATACGACCAAGTGGCCATACGGTGGGTGGCATATTGTCCTGCTTGATTAGGACCAAGTCTCCCACCTTGAGGTTAGCGCTCTTCTTATTCCATTTGTACCTCTGTTGCAATGTGTTGAGTTACTCAGCTTGCCATCTTTTCCAGAAATGCTGTTGCATCTGGTTGATTATGCTCCAAATTTTCAGCCGGTTTTGTGGTACCTCGCTGACGTCCGCTCTTAGGGGTTGCACAATTTGCTCTCCGATCAAAAAATGACCTGGTGTGAGTGCGCTCAAGTCGTCCGGGTCATCTGATAATGCGCTGAGTGGTCTGGAGTTGAGGCAGGCTTCGATTTGCACTAACAACGTTGCCAAAGTCTCGAAAGTGAAAAGGTGATTGCCCATAGTTCTGCGCAAATGATATTTTACCGACTTAACTCCTGCCTCCCAGATACCACCTGTATGTGGTGCTCCTGGCACAATGAGCTTCCACTCTGTGCCCATGTGGTTGATCTGTTCGATTGGTAGTCTGTGACCCCAATCTTTTGCGCTCCTGCATAGCTCTCTGTCTGCTCCGACGAATGTCGTAGCGTTGTCGCTCCATAGCACTGAACAAGCGCCACGTCGTCCGGTGAACCTTTGAAATGCTGCTAAAAAGGCTTCCGTCGATTGATTGCTCACAAGCTCGAGGTGAATCGCTCTGGTCACCATGCACACAAAAACGGCTATATAGCCCTTTTCAATTACTTTTGACCGCCCTGCTCTTGCCTTGATTTGCACTGGCCCCGCATAGTCGACACCACTATGTCTGAACGCTCTGGCTGGCTGCACTCTGTCTGGTGGGAGGCTGCCCATTAGTTGCTCTGATACTGCTTGCTTCTGCCGAAAACAGGCAATGCACCGCCCTATGTGTGACTTAAGCTGCCGGCGAAGTGTTGGAAATCAGAACCTCTGCCGGATGTACTGCATGCTCATTTGTACTCCACCGTGATACGTGATGAAGTGTGCTTCTCTTAAAACTAGCTTGCTCAATGTGCTCTTGGCTGGCAAAATTATAGGATGCATAGCCTGGTAGGGAAGAGACGCGGCTTGGAGGCGTCCTCCGACCCTAAGAATCTCGTCAGAATCCACAAAAGGACTTAGTGACAAGATTGTGCTCGTGCTCTCTATCTGCTCATTGCGCTTGAGTTGCTTCAGCTCTTTAAAGTACGCCTCTTGCTGGGCAATCCTTGCCCAGTAAATGATCGCCTGCTCTCGCTCTGTTGAAGAAATTAATGGAACAGATCTTACAGAGAGGACTGCCCCATGATTGGTTTGCTTTTTGGCATTTCGAATGAACCGTAGCACAAATGCGGTTATTCTAAGCACGCTCTGAAGTGTTGACTTGCGTTCAAGAAGAGACACGCCGTCAATGTTGAAGCTCGCTGCTCTGCTGATAGTCAGGTTTCCGATAACCGCTGCTCTTGTCTCTCTATCTGCTCGCTCTTGTTGTTTCATACTGAGTTGTTTCGGCACTTGTGGCCAATGTTGCTCTTCTTTCTGGAGCCAGGATGGACCATTCCACCACAGACTTGATTGATTCAGCTGCTCTGCTGTCATCCCTCTCGAACCCAGGTCAGCCGGGTTTTCGCCGGAAGGAACGTATTTCCAAGGTTGGTTCTCGGAAAGCTCTTGAATGGATTTCACTCGGTTTGCCACAAAAGTCTTTAGCTCGTACGGAAACTTTGTGATCCAATGAAGTGTCACCAGTGAATCGCTCCAGAATGTTCTTGGCACAGCTTGAAATGAACCTGAATCGACGACTTGCGCCATCAATTTGCACAATAGACCTGCTGCACATAGCTCTAGTCTAGGAATGGTGATGGTTTTCAGTGTCCAAGCTGCTCGTATTCGCGCATGAATTCTACGTATTTCTCTTTTAGCTCGGGGTCTGCGCTCAGTCTCTTCTCTAGTTGGAGAAACCGCTTCATGGCAACAGCTTTGGTACTGCCCAACTGCTCTGCTCGGGGATTGGTGACCACATATCATCCGGGCGGATCGCGCCAATGTGTGCTCTTAAAATTGGCTTCGACCTGTTCATCGTCCGGCGACATAGTTTGTCGCTCGCTCAGCTCCTCCGTCTCCCAAAATCTTCTCAACTGTGTGTCGAGTAGCACATCTGATGTCTTGGTTTCTAACATCATTTGCTCGAATGTCTTGCTCTGCTCGTGGATTTATGGGATTGGTGACCACATATCGTCCGGGCGGATCGCACCAATGTGTGCTCTTGAAATTGGCTTCGACCTGTTCATCGTCCGGCGACATAGTTTGTCGCTCGCTCAGCTCCTCCGTCTCCCAAAATCTTCTCAACTGTGTGTCGAGTAGCACATCTGATGTCTTGGTTTCTAACATCATTTGCTCGAATGTCTTGCTCTGCTCGTGGATTTATGGGATTGGTGACCACATATCGTCCGGGCGGATCGCGCCAATGTGTGCTCTTAAAATTGGCTTCGACCTGTTCATCGTCCGGCGACATAGTTTGTCGCTCGCTCAGCTCCTCCGTCTCCCAAAATCTTCTCAACTGTGTGTCAAGTAGCACATCTGATGACTTGGTTTCTATCATCATTGCTCGAATGTCTTGCTCTTTAATTGGTTGGAGTTGGCCAAATATAATCCAGCCAAAACTCGTGTCCTGCGCTGTCAGACCAGAAGTGTGTCTCCTTATGTTGCTCTTGATGATTTCCGCCCATATTTGTGCTCCAAGGAGAACATCTACTTTTGCTGGCCTGGTGAAGTTTTCATCTGCTAGTTTTAAGTTGCTCAGGGATGCCAGTTGCTCTTGCTGTAAGTCTTTGGCTGGAAGATACGAAGATATCTTCGCAATGACAAACATCTGGCAGCTCATTGTGAAGGTGGGCTCTATGCGTGAGAGTAGCGTTGTGTTGACAATACCAGTAAGCCGCGCACCGGCATTGGATCCAATGCCCTGCACAATAAGCTCGCACTTGCTCTTCCTTAGACCCATCCTTTGAACGCACCGCTCTGTGATGAGACTAATTTGGCTACCAGAATCTAAAAGCGCTCTTGCTTCGATTGGTTGCCCTGCTCTGCTCTTGATTTTGATGCGTGCGGTGGCCAATATCGCAAACTCAACCACAGCACTGCTCTGCTCTATATTGTGTTCACATTGCTCCTGAATCATGTTGCAACTGGGTTGCTCTACCCATGGATGTTGCTTTAGTGGCTATGCTTGCGCCTGATTCTTTGCAACTCCTGTATATGTTGGTTGGCTCTTTGTTGCTCCGGAACTGCCTGGTTGGCTCGTCTGCTCGGTGTGTGCTACTAGTGGACGGCTAGTTACTGAGGCTCGCCGGTCCATGCAAAGTACGCTATTATGCTTTTTATTGCACCTGCGGCATGTTCCCGACTGGCAACCTTGTGCTAGATGCCCACTTCTGAGACAATTGGGACATAGCTTCCAACTTCGCACCTTTTCATTCCTGCTCTAGATTGAAAGAGACAGAAAGTCAGCGCAACGATAAAGTGGATGTTGCGACTTACACAACGGGCACTTGAGGGAAACATCGCTCTTGTTTCCACCTGCTGGCTTCTGAGTGGTAACTATGTCTCTGCTCTGCTCACTTGTTGACGGGCTATCAGCAGCCCTTTCGAAACGATCATAGAATGCCGATTCGAGCGCGCTTGCTCTACGCTCTAAGAATTGAAGAAACTTCTCCAGGCTGGCTATTTGTCGAACGTCTTCACGAGTCATCTGCCAAGCATGGTTAGTTTCGACATCTAATCTAGCTCTTAGCATGTTAACGATGATCGGGTCCCAAGATGCGATGTCAAGCCCAAGTACGCGCAGCGAGCTTAAATGCACATTAACCTCATTGACCAGGTCTCGTATTCCTCTCGATTTGCATGCGTCCCCTGAAACGTTCGGAATTGCATGCAATGCGTTGAGGTGAGCATCGACAATGTTTTGCTTATTGTCGAAGACCTCATTTAGTTTTGCCCAGGCGTCGTTATAATTGCCTTCAGTTACCTGCCATCTGCTTATGATCCTGGCAGGTGCGCCCTCAAGTGCCTGCTTCAGCTCACGCATTTTGGTTACGTTCGCCATTGAGGCATTATCGTGCACCTCCGTGATGAACTGGTCACGGAATTCTAGCCATTTAGTGAAGTCGCCCTTGAAAGTTGGTATTTTTGCTGGCCGCTCTTGCCGTACCTGGATGACGTTCGCCTGGCTGGTGGATTGGCTACCTGGTGTATCGGTGGCCATGCTCTGTCGCTCGATTTGGATTATTCGTGCTCTTAATCCTGCGATGGCGATGTGTTGCGCTTCCTCCACAGAAGCAAGGTAATTGTCGTGCGCTAGTAATTCGTCTGGGGTTTTGGCTTGTTGAACCAATGACATGTGCTCTCCCAGTAGTTTCTCGTAGGCGTGCTCGATTGCCTCAATTTTCGTCCTAGCCAAGGCCTCGTCTGATTCGACGAAGCTGTTGTCCGAAACGGCTTTTGAAATCCGCAAAATGGATGCACGAAAAACGTCACGTCTTGCCAAGTCACCCATTCTGATTTTGCACTGCTCTTATTTTTAGTTTTTTGCTCTATGCCGTAAGACCGTACGCATCTATAGAAACTCAGGTCGACCCTTCGGAAGTAACTATAACTGCGCAAGGAATCGAGCTCTTATTATGTAAGAAATTGTTTTTTTTTGTTTTTTTTTTTTTTTTTAATAACGCTCTAATGCAGAAATATTGCACAATTTTAACTGCACTGAATGATATATTTTTTTGTCTGGCCAAAAGCCTTAAAAAAAGCACTGCACGAAAGTTTTGTTTTTTAAAAATGTTCGGCAATTATGCCTTTAAAAGTTTGCACCGCACTTGTTTTTTTAATATTTTAAACGCACTTAGGCACCGATTCTTATTTGGCTCGATTGGACCAAATGTTCGGAAAGCTCAGAAAATAAAAGACAATATTGCTCAATGTTAAGTTATTGTATTAATAAAAAGTGGACTGTAGTAGAAAAAAGGTATTTGCTCTGCACTGATGCTCCAATTCAACTGCTCTGCACTGCTGCTCCAATTCAACTGCTCTGCACTGCTGCTCCATGTAGAGTATCCTATTTTTCGGTCGCAACAACCGCTGACCGAAAGGATGAGTTGCTACTTTTCGGTCGCAACCACCGTTCATCAGGTGGTGATGATCTTGTTCATCGTCGTTGCTCTTGTTTATTTGCGCTGTGTATTTTGTTGTTGCATTTTGCGGACCGAAAAGTAGATGATGATGTTGTGCGCAGGCTCTATACGAGAATTTGTATTTCTCGGTCGCAACCACCGCTACTCAGGTGGCGATGATGGTGCTCATCATCTTTGCTCTGTATACCAAAGGGTTGGTTTATGTGCGCAGGCTCTATACGAGAATTCGTATTTCTCGGTCGCAACCACCGCTACTCGGGTGGCGATGATGATGTACATCGTCGTTGCTCTGCTCTTGTTGATTTGCTCTGGGTCCGCAAATGTATTTTGTTGTTGCATTTTGCGGACCGAAAAGACGATGATGTTGAAATGTTGTGCGCTCTGCACAAAGGGTTGGTGAATGTTCTGATTTCGGTTGCGTGTGGTTGTGTACAGGTTTTCTTAATTTTTGACGCTCTAGCACTAGTCTTATGCTTCTGCTCGTAATTGGCACTAATGACCTGCCATGGTCTTACGCTCTTGCTCACTATTGCTCTTGTCGTAGACAAATAATGTTTATTTGTTTTCCTTTATAAAAAGTTTAAAAAAAAGGAATAAAATATTCGTTCAACAAAAATTCTTATTTCTTTAAGATAACTGGGTTCTATCTGAACAATTAAATTTCTTATCATGACACTAAGTTCTATCAGGTAATTAGAACCTTATTGTTCTATGCTCAAATGACTTAGCGTTGAGAAACAAGGTTCTATCCATTTTTTCAACGACCAATTACTGCAAAATTATGAAATATGTTGCAGATTTTTAAATTGAGATCAACATAACTTAGTACAAAATTTGTGTTTTCAAAAAATCATGTAGATCCAAACAAAAATATAAAAGTTATAGACAAACAAAATTTCAATCTCTGTTTTCTCAAAAGTGACTTGAGTGCAGTTAGAACCCTATTGTTCTAAGGTCGCGTCTTTTTAGCCCATCTTGTATTCATATCAAACATTGGATTTGCCATAAGACCAGATATGCTTGCCATTAGATCCAGGACTTATCAAATCTTATTAAAGGTTCTATTGTTATCAAAATGAAGTAGGTGTTCTATTTTCTTATGAGTTTTCAAAACCTACACAAAATTTGCCCAATCGAAAACCCCCCAACCACCGTATAACAGTGTTTCATCATATAATAAAATGGCAAAAATGTACACTTTTCGCGGCACAAAAAACCGAAGGGGCATAACTTACATATTAAACGAAAGCATTTTTTGCATAGATGTGCAGAATGCCAAAATTATTTAAATATACTACACAGAAATTGTTTAAAACAACAAATAAAAATAGCAAAAAAACGCTCGGAAAACAAATCGACTAGCGACATCTGTTGCTGAATAGAGCATACATTTACACTATACTGTCATACAGTTTTAGCACAGATAATTATATATATAATTATCTGTGGTTTAAGTTTAGTAAAAGTTAGAACCATTTTAACTTTTGCTTTTGTTGTTGTTTGAAAAAAATACAGCACATTTTGTTCACTTTTCTCACTCTTTGAAGTTGAATGTAGTTAAGTCTTAAAGTATTAACTACATCTATCGGGCAATTTCCGTGTTAGGCTAGGCGCGCACATTCAATTTTAGTTGCACAACTGTTTCGTTGCTTATAGAAAACAGATGAACTATTTGGTTGAATGTCCGCGCAGGTGCATATAATTATATGTTACACAAAATAGCGAACTATTTTTGGGCAATCGTTTAGTTTGTGTCAAAACACAAACTTTTTAGTTGCTCGAACCAAGCAGTTGCGAAACTAAAAATTGAACGTGCGCGCTTAGCCTTAGTGTTTTCAAAAAGTGAAATTTAGAACCATTTCAACTTTTACTTTTTGTGTTTTTCGAGATGGAAGATACAAATTTGAAATGAGTTGGAAAAAGAGAGCATGTAGTTCTAGCTTTATTCTATGCGTTACTGTTTTCAAATCTTCCCTGAAATAAAAATATCCTCCTGGTTTGACAAGAATGCGTTAACAAACAAACAAAATATCAAATTCAAATTAGAGCTGAGTAAATCGTTCATTTCAAATGATTGAATCGTTCAACAATCGATTACGAAAATGATCCGATCATTTCAACCAAGCGATCATTCGATCATTTTCATTTCAATGAAATGATTCAATACTGTTTCTATTCGATTTTAATTTCGATTTCGATGATAAGATTGACTTATGGCTTTGATAGTTCTCACAAAAGATTCTATTATTGTAAGCCATAAATTGCCAAATATTAAAAGGATTAAAAAGTGTCAAAAAAGTTTTCGACTGACATATTGTACGAAATAACTTTGTACGTCAAAGCTGAATTATCTATTTGTCAAGTCATAAACTGTCAAATTCCATCAAAGGATGGCTAAGATTTCGATGGATTAAAAAACGTCTATAAATATCCAGAAAAAAAAGGTATTTTATTTCTTGCTCCGGAAAAGAGCAATTTTAGGGCTTTCGGCTAACATTTGGTATGAAATACTCTTTGTACGTCATAACTGAATTCGTCCACTATTCGTCAAGCCATCAACTGTCAAATTCCATGAAAGGATGGCTACGATGTCGATGGATTAAGAAACGTCCAAAAATCCACATTAAACATACCGGATTCTGATACATCAAATAACATCAGTTCAACCCAACAGTTGTTTTTGCGGTCTACACCATCAACAACTAATCTGCAACGTGTCAAAAATCTGCAATGTGTCAGAAATGTGTATAGGTTTGAAAGTTGTTAACCACTAACTGTTTTCCTTTGGACTCCAGGATTGAGTGTTTAGTAGGTACTTCTCATTGCATTCAACAATTTAAAAAAATCATGAATTCTCTGTCTTTTATTGAATGACAATGAATTAAATAAATAAATTGGCGCTCGAATTTCGCGAGCTGGGTCGGCTAGTTACATTAAAATGTCTATTTATTTGCTTAATACATCGCCCGAAACCCGATGCTACCTTCCATTTTAAATCAACTACCCTACCATTCTACCGAACCCTGGGTTATTAAATATTATATTATATTATACATTTCAACTTAAAATTTAAAGTCGTTTGACTTTGATGTTCTCAAGGTCTTCCGCCCCGGTTGTCCAGTGGGGGTTTAGCTTTGGTTTTTTAGCCGCGGTGCGGTAGGCTGATCCTGTGTCGGCGTAGAAGGAATCGGCTGCTTCGTCACTGCCCGTAAAAATTGTGTCGTCGGGAGATTCCATCGCACTTAGGTACATCAGCCCAATGGCCATCCTTCTCATTAGCTGATTAGGGTGGTCGATGGTGTTTTGTACTATACCTTCTTCGCCGAATTTAGTTAATTTTTGTCTACTGGTGTTATCTTTGCTTCTCTTTAGAGATCCTCGTTCCGCCTGTAATGTTTTGCTCGCTCTCGGTCGAAGTGGAGTCCGGTGCAGATTCTTAACATCTTCCTCTCGAAAATTTGGAGTTCCTTCCTCTCTATCTTTAGGATCGTGAGCCATACTGGAAAACAATAGCTGAAAACTGGCCGCAGGAGTTATTTGAACATGAATACTTTAATTTGTTGGCTAAGTCCTGATTTTCTCCACATCAAGGGGTGTAGTCGGATGCCCAGGTGGCTTTTCTGAGTACACTTATTGAGTGCGAGTTGATAACCAGGTATTTGACGTTCCTTTTGGATGCAATAGTGGATCCATATGGAAGCTGAGCGACATCTGCCATCGCGGGGTCTCCTGAAGCAGACACGCTCCGATTTGTATGTATTGATTTGGATGCCCCATTTCTGTCGAAAATTGAACAGTCTATTGATACAAGCCTCTACTTTCTGGACAGCGGCTAGTGGTGTTATTGAGGTTGCATACATAAGCAAGTCATCAGCATACAGCAGGTTTTCACAGCCGGTTGGGATGGGTTGGTCTGATGTCATAAAATTGTAGAGGAACGGGCCAAGTTTTGAACCTTGTGCGACTCCGGCTTTGACATTCTTCATAGTTGATGAGCAGTTTCCCAATGGCACAGAGAAGTTCCTGGAAGAAAGAAAAGAAAAATGAATCTTTATTAGTGGCGGGGGTAGATGTAGTAGATGCAGTTTGTGTATAAGAGCGTCTAACCAGATGCTATCGAATGCTTTCTCGACATCCAGAAAGCATCCTACGGTTACACTATGACTGTTGAGGGCTATGGTGGTGTCATGCTGAAGCTTCAGAAGAGGGTGTAGTTCAGTTTTGCCAAAAGCAAATTGGTATATATTTATACTGTGCCTCCGAACCCTGGGATTTTATTTGCATTATACATCACACCAAACCCCGAGACCAATCAATTACCTCCATTCATATAAGGAATACGTGCAACCATATTTTGGCTAAACTGAGCATGTAGAGCGTTGTTGTAAGTTTGTTAACTTCTCTCAGTTCATACTACCTTTTGACTGAAATTTTAATATGGATATGTGGAATATCAATACAAGTTAGCTTTCTGATGCTTTGTTTCAAATTACACTGATTAAATTTAATTTGGGAACCTAGGCTGGGTACGTACGAAGTGTACCAGAAAGTAGTTTGGAAAAATTTTTTTTGGGTTCTGAACCCTTCCTCCCGTTTAATCTAACCTTTCCCCCTCGTTTATTTCTACGATCCACTTCTTCGTAGGCCCTAAGTGTAGCGTGAACAAGGCTTCGCCTAAGTCGAACTCTCTTTAAGTCTTTTGATAGTACCAGAGACGTATCCCAAATGATTCTTTCTTGGGCTACCCTTCTTCGAAGAGTACCAAAACAAAAAATTGTTTGGGTCAATAGACACTCGAATTGAATTAAAATACTAAATGACATAAAGGCTTAAGGTACAATTCAAAATAATCCGCCTGATAAGTTTTAGAAGAACTTAATATTTTCTAAAGTTCCCATAAACCGGCGACACACTAAACACGTGGAGGCTTACTGAAAATAAGGACAAATAATCCGAAATTCTTAGACACGAATGATGGTCATCTTACGATAACTCCTCCAATATTCGTTTTAAACATCTACCTTGTGGCTGATAAAGACCAACATTATTTCAATTAGACTTCGAAAAGAAGAAGAACTTAAATCTCTTGAATTTTTTAATTAATTTGTTGCCCTTCCGAAACAAATATGATTCTTCTTTTCTGAACTTCACCATTTTCCTCAAGAGACAAAAAAATAATAATAACACTGTCATCGACCCCATTCAACTTGAAGTCTCGTAATTATAATGAGAAAATCTTTCGCACAACGATGTTCCCAACCTTAACCTTGACCTCCTATTTAGACTAAAAATTAAAACCAGCTTCAGCGCCACGGAAAAAATCAAAAAAAAAAATATCTTTTCAGAAACCAATTTAGATACTTTTTTGTTTTGTTGATTTTCTTGTGAAATTCAAGACTTCCTATTCACAGTATTGTCATCATTAACCTGGTGGACGTAGGTATATAGTAATGGAATACCTATCTCGTTTCATGGTCAATTCTCTTAAACAATAAACCCATTTAGCTTCACTGTTTGGATGCTGGTCATCGTTGAAAGTGCCAGGGGCCACTTAAGTCCCAGTTGGAAGAGCCTCTTTAAGATTCCAATTTCATTTGGGGGCCACTTGAAATTCACGTAAGACGTTCTTGCACCTGCAAAGTAGAGTGGTGCATCCGGGGTCAGTCTTCCATCTATTCTATTTAGATATGTGTGTATGTAAGTATAGGAACATTCCAACCGCAAACATGAAAATTTAGGTACTCGAAAGTTCTACCTTGAGAGTTTCGTTCGGTTTAGCTATGGTGCTTTCAACAAACACACACCTCCGCAAGTAATTCCACAGACTTTTGAAATGATATTGGAAATTTTAAGTGAAGAAAACAAAAGGATACGTAGGTATACATATTTAAGGACGAAGAATACTTCTTCCGTAATGGACACTTGAACTTTTGCGAATTGCAAAAACTCATAGAACCTCAGGAATTCCCAGATCGAAAATAATTTCTTCTTTTTCTTTTTTTTTTTATTTGAGAGGGCTATTGGATGCTTGAGAAACATTTTAATTATAACTCTGTGAGAAAAAGTTAGCCATATTCCTTGGAAATTTTCGTCCTTGAAAGTATTTTAATAAATTGTTTGAGATATTGCAATGCAACTCGGAGAAGATTTTCTCATTTTCGTCTCAAAATATTAATTCACTCACATCATCGCATCGCACCTAACCTAGAAACACGTCCGCTGAATTAACTAAGTCTAAACGTCATTTAGTCACATCGTCCTCGACAGGATGGCTATGGCTATAAATATTGCTGGCATCAAGTGCGAATACACACTAACCATGCATGTAACGCTGCATAATTTTAACCAGAAACTATTGGGAGGAATTTCACCAGGATGGAAGTTTTTCATTTAAACAAACTTCTTATCACTGATTAATTCCTATGGTTTGGGTATATTGGCTTATTGTTAAATCATCAAAGCTTTTGGACACATATTTCAGCAGTTTAACACGGAATGTTCAGTGTTAACTTTCGAATTTTTACTTTCATGTATTGGTCTCGTTCAATCAGGCATGTAGGATTTTCGTGGTTTTGTCAAGTTTCATAACTGGTGTTGTATTATTAGCCATGAAAATATGTTCCAACTGTACTTTTTCGAACAACCTTATAGGAAAGGGTAGTTGGGTTGTGTGCAACAAGTCTGTAAGTCGCCATTTTGAAAAACACGTTTTGACCAATATCTCGAGAATGACAAACTTCCCAAAACTTAAGCGTAATTATGTGCACACGCATACCGATGAAGCTGAAGAAGTTATACAGGGTGATTGGCATAAGGTGTGACAAAAAGCTAGGGCGTGTAGGTTGGACTTAGACAAGAAAAAAATCGTATGGGAGGGGGGGGTCTATTTCCCCCCGATTAGGCGGGAGGGGCAATTTAAGAAAAAAATCACTTAAAACAGAAAAAAATTTTTTAAAAAATAACGGTGATACCTACAGAGTAATGCTATAACATTTTGAAAAGTCAGAAATACATTCTTTAATTTTGTTTTTAAATAAAGTTGTTCGAGTGAATAGTTTTTGAAAAATTAATTTTCAAAATCAAAATTTTGAAAAAAAAAATTAAATTTTTTTTTTTAACAATTTTTTTTCAAAATTTTACGTAATTAAGTATTATTTTTTTATTCAATATTCAATGCTCTTTTTAATTTTTGATCAAACACAAAAAACCGGATGTCAAAATGTTTTGTAGTTTTTGAGAAAATCAAAAATAACAAAAACTACTTTTGTTCTAAGAAAAGCCTTTTATTTTAGTTTTTACCTTTTTGGATTCTTATGTAGGTGAATTTACGATTGAAAGGATTAACTTTCTTTTTACTATTCTTTTAATTATCGTCTTATAAGCATACAATAATGTGACAAAGTACTGGATTAACCATATTTCACACATTTTTTCATTGAGAACACCTGCGTGAGAGCATTGGTTTAAAATTGACCTGCCACTTTTTTATTATGGTGGGGTCGGCTTGGCTTAGGTGCATTTACGAAAGCAAGGATTAACTTTTTTTGTAAAATTTTTTTATTATCAGTCTTATAAGCATACAATAACACATTTTTTCATTGAGAACACCTGCGTGAGAGCATTGGATTAATATTGATCTGCGAATGTTTTTTAAATAATGCAGCGTTACACGCCCTAACTAGTGACAGAAAAATGCAATTGCGAAATAAGAACAAAAATGTTCCTGAATCTTGAAATCAATTTAAATAATAAATACATGCATATTTAGATAAAATACATAATTACTGTTTATTTAAAGTTAATCCTTTCTTTCGTAAATGCACCTAAGCCAAGCCGACCCCACCATAATAAAAAAGTGGCAGGTCAATTTTAAACCAATGCTCTCACGCAGGTGTTCTCAATGAAAAAATGTGTGAAATATGGTAAATCCAGTACTTTGTCACATTATTGTATGCTTATAAGACGATAATTAAAAGAATAGTAAAAAGAAAGTTAATCCTTTCAATCGTAAATTCACCTACATAAGAATCCAAAAAGGTAAAAACTAAAATAAAAGGCTTTTCTTAGAACAAAAGTAGTTTTTGTTATTTTTGATTTTCTCAAAAACTACAAAACATTTTGACATCCGGTTTTTTGTGTTTGATCAAAAATTAAAAAGAGCATTGAATATTGAATAAAAAAATAATACTTAATTACGTAAAATTTTGAAAAAAAATTGTTAAAAAAAAAAAATTTAATTTTTTTTTTCAAAATTTTGATTTTGAAAATTAATTTTTCAAAAACTATTCACTCGAACAACTTTATTTAAAAACAAAATTAAAGAATCTATTTCTGACTTTTCAAAATGCTATAGCATTACTCTGTAGGTATCACCGTTATTTTTTAATATTTTTTTTTCTGTTTTAAGTGATTTTTTTCTTAAATTGCCCCTCCCGCCTAAACGGGGGGAAATAGACCGCCCCCTCCCGTACGATTTTTTTCTTGTCTAAGTCCAACCTATACGCCCTAGCTTTTTGTCACACCTTATGCCAATCACCCTGTATATGACTCGACTTGATCTGATTTCCTAAGGCAAAGAAGTGGCTCTGAGACGAACTTCGACTTTTGTTACGTGGTCTTTCAGATCTTAAGAGCACGAGCTATCGATTTCAGGTAGGGGACATCATGAATCCCTCATCATATCCCATTACATTCACAACTATTTGCGTTATTGAGTTATACTGCCATTTCTTCCTGCCTACCTACGATGTCAAAACTGCACTTCCATGCTTAAGTCGGAAAGGAAAATAGCCACAATGAAATGAAAACAGACTATTAATTCTGTCTAATAGCAATTTGTAAAACGGTGAAATACAACGGTGCAAGACAGACATCCGACTTTTTAGCTGTGCATATTTTTCGAAAGGAAATCTTCGATTCTGACCATTTTCTATTCGTAGAAAAATTTGGACCTCGTCTGTCGAAGGAAAAAAATTGCGAACCACCCAGAAGGAGAAATTTGACGTTGGGGTCGTTAACATAGCTGAAGTTGTGAACAGAGAGCATCGAGTGGGAAGCATTCACCAACCACTGGCGCTAACAATCAGTGGTATTAGTATAGCGCTATCATCAAAAATGCAGCCGAAGTTTTTTTGCGGCGTTCCACTGAAAAAAGTGACAGGAGATGTCCATGAAAATATGCTGCAGTACGAAAAAGGCCAATCAAAGAAGGAGAAGAAGAGGATCATATACAGCCTTCCAGCTCAAGGAGATCTATAGAGCCTCACAATCGAGATAACACCCGGAGGTTTAACGGAAAAGCCAAGCAACTGTATACAGGTTTTAAGATTGGATCGCAGGTTCTTCGGAACACCGAATGTTGTCTAGTCAACAAATCACAGGAGGATGTACTCAAGAAGTGTTTACAATCATTTAAATGGGATTTTACGTAGAGCAAGTAATAGTTCTAGCCATTCTTGCAGTTAGTCAATTAATGCAGGCTAAAGCTTAGAAGAAGAAATGCCATAGGATGTGATGGATTAACATCAGAGTTCTTTAAATACCGAAGTGATGGCTTAAAAGGGCCTATGCTTCCAATTATCCACGAAGTATGAGTTGAAAATGACTGGGCTATCAGTTTTATCTTCATCACCTACAAAAAAAGACAATCCTATGTCCCGCAAGAACTATCGAGACATATTCCAGATAAACATGGTAATAAGACACTTTCTGTAGAACTATCCATTTCTTAAATCAGCAAGTGTGAGAGAAGCTTCGGGCCCAGCAGATCGAACCCAGATCAAATTTTCAAAATATCAAGGAATATCGTGGCAAAGACCGAACAATTTCAAGTCGAAATTCACTATCTTTGACTTCAAAGCTGTATTTCGTTGAAGAACTCTAGATCTTATGATCAAACTCGAGATTCTGGAAAAACTGATTCAACCGTGTAACGTGTCTTTGGAAATTACGCGGTGTAATGGTACCTTAATAGAGTGTATCACGGCAGCAGTTGAAGATTGTTGGTCTTGAAGTAAAGACCTTGTACATGATATCAAAAAACAAACAAACATTATGTCCACCGGCTAGAACAAAACGTCACTATCTATAGCAGTGATTTCGAAGTGTTTTAATTTGCTTATAATATGGTATCGTTCAACTTCCAAAGAAGATGGACGTGAATTTTAGAATGAGTATGAAAATCTGACGGTAGAGTCTTTGGATAAACAGTGAAGTACAGACAACACGATTATTAAAGAACAGACTTGAAACCGTCCAATATAAAATATATTGAACAAACTGGATAACAAAATAAAAAAAAGAATAACAAATCCGCAGGCTCGGATGGCCTACCTGCGGAACTCTTTAAGTATTGAGGAGATGTCCTGATAGGGTGCATGCATCAGCTCATCAACCAAGTGTGGGAGGAGGAAAGCATGCCCGACAACTGGTCAAATAGCTCCATATGCCCAATCTACAAAAAAGGCGATCCTATGTCCTGCAAAAACTACAGGGGCATATCCCTGCTTAATGTTGCCTACAAGATCCTATCCACCGTACTATGTGAGCGTCTAAAACCTTTCTGCAACACTATAATCGGCACGTACCAGTGTGGCTTCAGGCCAGGCAGATCAACGATAGACCAAATCTTCACATTGAGGCAAATCCTGGAAAGGACCAACGAATTTCAAGTCGAGACCAACCATCTTTTCATCGACTTTAAAGCCACATATGATAGCATAAGTCGCCAAGATCTTCTATTGGCAATGTCAGAACTCGGGATCCCGAAAAAACTGATCCAGCTATGCCGCATGACGTTACAAAATACGCGGTGCAACGTGCAAATGGGTAACAGCTCATCCGAGCTATTCCAGACGTGCACAGGGTTCAGACAAGGAGATGCGCTATCATGTGATTTTTTCAACCTTGTCCTGGAGCAGATAGTGCGCAAGAGTGGTGTTAACCTGGAAGGCACTATTTTCAACAGGTCTTCCCAACTGCTTGGATATGCGGACGACATCGATATCATCGGCCGCTCCAAGCGAGCTGTACTAGAAGCGTTCACAGCTATTGATGAACAGGCGAAACGCGTTTGGTCTTGAAGTTAATGAGGACAAAACAAAGTATATGCTATCAACAAACAAAGCCGCATCTGTCCATCGCCTAGGACAAAACGTCACTGTTGGTAGCAGTAATTTCGAGGTAGTCAAGGAGTTCACCTGCCTCGGAACGAACATCAATACCACGAATGACACCTTTGTGGAAATTCGACGAAGAATTACCTTAGCAAACCGCTGCTATTTCGGTTTGGCCAAACAAATGGGTTCAAAACTCCTTTCTCGAAAGACAAAGTGCACGCTATACAAAATGCTAATTTTACCAGTTCTACTCTACGGCGCCGAGTGCTGGACGAGGGAGCTCGCGAGGGATCACAACGGATGGAAGAACGCAATAACTGAGGCAGAGACCCTCCATGGATCGGGAGCCGGTTAAGTAAGTAGTAGAACGAACTGGATTGTGATTTATATTCAAAAGAATAAGGGTTTCATTGATACCAAGCGTACGCATATTCGATAAGAGAGCCTGGTGTCAAACTCTATCAAATGCATTTGAAATATCAAGCGCAATAATCTTGCTTTTTCCAAAACAATGTAAAATTCTGTCCCACTCTTCGGTCAGACATGCCATCAGATCATTGCCGTATTGCCAGTCATTCAATCTTCGAGATATTTCTTAAGCTGATAAGTGATCAGCGATTTCATGACCTTCGAAATAAGAGACGCACGTGCAATTGGTCGATGGGAGTAGGGGGAAAATAGGGGAAAATAGGCTATGCAAATGCTGTTTTTCATCTCATAGGGAAGATTTCAGAACAGAAGGAGCGATGGAAAAGCTTACGCAATGGTTTTGCCAGCGGTGAAGAACACCTCTTGTGGGAGATATACTATCAGTACCATCGAACCATCAGTACCATTGAATGATTTATGTTCTCAAGTATAGGAAGGGCAATGTTGCTAACAGGCAACGTAGAGCTAGCAGCAAAATGACCGGCAAGTACATTTGCCTTATCTAAAAAGCTAATTATTGGTTTGTCATTATAGATGAGCGTTGGAACCGAAGATGAAGTCGAAGTTTTTACGTGTCTGAACCAATAAATTCAACTGCCTTTGGGACACTGCAAAATCTGTTTCCTTTCATCATGTAAGAACTTGGTACTTTTAATATAATAGCGTTGCAATGGTTTCTAACCTGTTTAACCCTTTTGCGATTGTCTTCAAATAGCTTGGCAGTGGTGAGACTAACTTCTCTCAACTTGATAGCTTCTTTACAGCTTATATCGAATCAATACTTTTTTTTGATTAATACTCTTAATTATGTTAGGAATAAAAGTACGAATCCCAATAAAATCACTTCCGTGATCATATCGGCACTGGCATCAACGTCACTATCGAAGAAACATTGACTTTTTCGTATTGCTTAACGAGATATTTCTCTTTGTTACAGTATTAGTCACCTGAAGTAAGGTTAGGTAGAAGTGCCTGCCAGCAGAGAGACTACGCACTAGAACCACTGATTGTACATTGTGATACCAGATCTAGATCCATGTGGTATTACAACATACCAACATTTCCCTACTCGTTAAACCTTATAAAGTCTGCAAGACTATGTACATATTTCAGTATTTTCCACATCACTCGGATCCTTTTAGGAGAAGTTTCCCAAGTGGAGTCTAAGTCTTTGGGATCCAATGTGATCTGTAGGGTCAGCTGTTTTTTCAGGCTCCAATGCCCCAGTTAAAGAAAAAATCGCCAAAAGCGTCGAATGGCAATACGAGAAAGCCGATTGGGATGGTCTCAACAACTTTTTCCGCAACTTTGACTGGTCGATAAGCTTTCTCGATAGAAACGTGGATGCATGTGCTGATATGATAACAAACATAATCATGAATTTTTTGAAAATGTTTGTTCCTCACAGTTCAAAGATTTTAAAGTCAAAAGAAAACTCTAAGTTTGGTGAGATAGTTGTGCTTCCAAACATACAAAGCCAACCCTTCTGAGGAAAACCACATTAAGTTTAAGCAAGCAAGGAATGCTTGTAACGCATGGATCCAAAGAACCAAATTCTTTCACGAACGAAAAATAGAACAAAAAATAATTCAGTTCCCTGACGGCAGTAGAAACTTTTGGTTATTCGTAAAGAAAATTAAAAATTCCACCTCTTCGTGGGTTCCCCCGCCCATCTAAAATGATAACCCTGTTGTTAGTTCCATAGATAGAACTATTTGCAAAAAATTTTTCTTTGCTCGATAGCGACATGAAACCACCGATTCTTGGAAATGTAAACTTTTTAATGGGAAACATTTATTTTCGCACCCGAGCAGTCGCTAGAATATTAAAACATCTCGATATTCACAAATCTGCTGGCCCAGATAGTATATCACCCATTGTTCTCAAGAGGTATTCTTCCACATTGGCAAAACCACTGCGCAAATTTGTCTATCTTTCTTATTCGAAGAGTTGGATAAGAGCGTTCTTCCAACCAGTCCTTATAAAGGGCGCATCTTCTTCACCGTCTAATTATCGGCCAATCCCACTGACGTCCCTTTTGTCAAAAATCATGGAAACACTGATCAACCGGCAGCTTAAGATATATCTTGAAGAACATAATCTTTTTAATGACCGCCATTATGGTTTTCGCAGTAATAAATCCACTAGTTATTTGATGGCATATCTCACTGAAAAGTGGAACCAATCCTTACATTTTTTTGGGGAAAGTAAGATCATTGCACTTGATATTTCTAAGGCATTCGATAGAATCTGGTTTCCTGCTCTTTTATCAAAAATGCGTGCGTTTGGTATTGAAGTATCTCTTATTCGTTGGATTAGTATTTACCTTTCTGACCGTTTAATTCAAGTTGTTTTGGATGGTTTCAAGTCCGAAGTTCGTAAAATAAATGCTGGTGTCCCCAAGGCTCTATTTTGTCTCCAACTCTTTTTCTAATTTTTATAAATGATCTTTTTCCCAAAACTACTAATCCACTTAACTGTTTTGCTAATGACAGCACCCTCAGCTTTTCATATTCATTTCCTGATTCAATTCCTTGTTCCTTGAATGTGTAATTGCAACGGCAAAATATATTGAGCTCATTAAATTCCGATCTAAATAGCATCGTTAAATGGGGTATTTAAAGTCGTGTTGAATTAAATGCTTCTAAAACTCAGTGCTGTTTTTGTCATTAAAGGGGAATATTCCCCCTATGCCATTGTTCATGGATGGCGCTTGCATTATAGAAACTGAAAAGTTATCAATTCTTGGTATGTGTATTACTGGCCACCTTTTGTGGAATGACCACATATTGGATATTGCTAAAAATGCGACCAAATGCTTAGGTTTCCTAAGACGATGTAAAAGCTTTTTCTCCCCCTCTGATCTGGCCACAATTTATAAAGCTTATATACGTCCTAAACTAGAATACAATTCTCATATCTGGGCTGGTGCATCAAAAACATCTTTACAATTACTAGACAGAATCCAGAATAGAGCTTTAAGGCTGATAGGTGACAGAGTAATTTCCGAAACAATTGTTTCGTTGGAACATCGTCGGAATGTCTATTTTCTATCACTGTTTTATCGTTATTTCTATAATGTCCTATTGAAATAGCGAGTTGCATTCCCCCCTGAAAAAAATTCACTGTAATACTAGTGCCGCTGGGAATGCTCATCAATATACCCTTGAGCCAAACTTTGGACGCATAGTTAAGAGATTCTTTCTTTTGCCGTACGACTCGAATGTGGAATTCCTTAAGCGGCTATGTTTTTTCTCACCATTTCAATGTCCAGACATTTATGACGAATGTACATTACATCGGTTTCTCCTACTCAATCCTCCCACTGTTTCCCAAATTCTCGCACTGTGTTAAACCAACATTTAAATTAGTAGTCATAATCCCTTGAGTGCGCGTTAATTATAAAAAAAAATTGAATTTCTTCCACTTCTCCATCCATCCAGCTTCTGCAGAAATATTTTTAATAGACTTCAAGTAACGCAGCGTGCCTTTAAGTTAGTGTCCGGTTGCCACCAATAACGGAGCTAATGTGCAATCTGCTATTAGTCCCCTTAAGGTTTCGCAACAGTTCATTTTAATTGCAAATAAAATATTTTCTTTGCATATTATTGACAAACTTTGACAGTTTTAAATAAAAAGTCCAAAAATTGGTTTGTTTGATTGGTGAGACGAAATAGAAGAATAATTTGTGAATTTATAAGATTTTGCGATTTGATGAAACAATTCGCAAATTTCTGTTTGCTGAAACGAACTATGCAAAGAAATTTTAACTTTGTCAAGAATATTTTCCTCTTTGCAAATTTTCATTTCGTGATAAAATAATTTCAAATTAATAAAGTGTCAAATGAACAATTCTGCCCAGCTGTTTAAAAAGTAAGCAAAATGTAAAACTATTTTTGATCTTAGGTGTCTTGGGTAGTTTTTGCACTGAAGCACCGAGTTGTTCGTTCTTTCGAAGTGCTTTGTCGTTCGTCGTTTAGGAACTATCATCAAGACCAGACCACGATTATACCATCAAGTAGCAGGGTTTTTTTTTTTTGTTGAGAAATCATACTTTACGTGCTGTAGAAATTCAACGAAAATGTTGTGTGCAATTTCGGGCCGTGCTTCACCTTTTCAAGTAGATTTATGGTTTCGTCCATGATCACGTACATCAGCAGCAGCAGCAGCAGAAGCCCCTGCCTTCACCCTCCCTAGTTTCAATGTTAATATTAATAATTGTGAATAAGAGTGTGTACCATCACGAAGTATATGGGTTTGGTGTGGTGTGTATAGATCATAGCCTAGTCCCCCTCCCCCAATAGCCCCTAAGCAGGGCTAATGGAATCATGTTAGCCTGGTCCTCACATACACGCCATAAAGCATATTAACATTCATTATTCAGGTCTCGGGCATTTATGAAATATATACATATAAACATACATCTCACCCATCCACACGGATACCAGGATATGGCAATAATTGGCAGTCATTCAGGCAAGGCAGCATGGCTGCCCTTGCCACTACCATACTCCACAAAAGAACCCGGATCCTTCATCTCTGCTGGATGGTTGTTCCATATGGGTGGGCTTGGCTGTTCATACCGGGGCTTCACTAGGTTTATGAATGCGTATATCTTACATTCGGTTGATTCAGATTTAATGGAGTTAATGTGGGTAAATCTGCAGGTTCAAAAGGAAAGGAAATTGTAATACAAAACAGTGTCAATGGACCAACAGGTTACCAGGCGGAAGGATACACGTACTTATATACGTATAAATGACAGGGTTTATCCTTTTAAGTGCCGGTCTTGTTGCAGAAATCAAATAAGGTTGGTAAATTGGTAAGGCAAAGGATTAATGTAATTAAGACTGAAGAAAGATCTAATGTCCTTGAAATGATATCTTGTTGTGAATTAAGGATTTTCATATGAATAGTGAGAGATGTTTGTATACATGTGAATGTCAAATAAACAAGAATAAAGCTTATATCATGTGTATGGTGTAAATGGTGTTTGTTATTATTATTTTTCCAAATGGGTTCTGCAGAACTAATACCAACTGTCTTATCTTAATCTTGAATTTTTATTTTAGGAAAAGATACACTCAATGGGAATTCATAAATTAATTTTTTTTTTGATTTATTTTAAAACATCTTAGTTTGGTATCGATTTTTTATTGACAAGAATTTTAAAATGTTTGAATTTGGGCAATTTTTCATTAGAAATAGAGCAACATACCCTTCAGAGACCCTTACTAAAATTTTAATATAGATTTTTTTTAAATAGAGCATATTTACGAAAGGTAGCTATCCCAATTTTGAAAAAAATGAGACAGTTTCTTTTTTTACTCGCTACTTATAGAAACACTTTAAAAATCAGGGTCAAACAGTTCCTTTAAAAATTTATAAATAAAGATTTTTATATGTGTCTTGTAACGGTATCAACAACAAACAACGTTGTTTGCCCTTTTATCCTGCAGATACAGGTTCTGCCAAACGGATAAAAGGGTGTCCAGAAGACGAGGACCAGTTCAGGCATGCTTGCATTATCGCTTAGCTCGTCGGATGTGGGGTGGGTTCTTTGGCCTGTCTAACTGGACTACCGTACTTATAAATCATGCCTGTTAAAATGAAAGAAACGAAGAAAGAAATGAAAAGCTAAAACAAACAAACAAACAAAAATGAAATATACTAGGATAGTTAACTATAAAATGAACAAACGGACAAAACGGACAAGTTAAAATAAGCTACGTTAATAGGAAATACATTTAAAGATGTTTGAAAGCAAACGAAGAATTTACCACTGATCACCCTATTTGTCCTTCCCATGCACAGATACCTTTGGTGTTAATTGGTACCTTTGAGCATCCCTCCCCTTTGTCAATCTCATTACTGAGATGACACCTTGGCTGCCGCGCGCTCAACTATTTGCGACAGCCCCTAAAATATAGGCTCGCAGCCTCACCTACAGAGCTCAAACCTTCAAGAGACTCTTATATTCCATCTGCCATTAGTCGCTCTTTTAGGAATTTAAGATTCCATTCTAAATAATTTTTACCCAAAAGAAATTGATAAAATTTTTCATTTCATTTTTAAAACAATTTATTTACAAAAAAAAGTATGTAGTTAATTGTATAGGCGTGTCAAATTAAAAACAAAATAGGAAACAACTTAATATCTATTTTAATTTATATAAATGTAATTGATGTTATTTCAAGTATTAAATCAAATATTTACTATTCAAAATGTGTTCTTTTTTTTTTAATTAATTATTTTAAACATAAAAATTAACAAAAATTAAGGAAAAATCATTCTAAAATTGAATGTATATTCAAATGAAATAAATAAAAGAAAATAGAATAAAGAAAGAATTAGAAAAATTACATACCTGCATCCATCTACGTGTGCGCACAAGAAGTATGGAGTTGCATATTATGAACCTGTATGAAGTGCTAAGAATATAATAAAATACACAAAACAATTCAGAATGAATTTCCGCACAAATAAAAGAAAAAGGATGAACGATAAGGATAAATTAAATATATAACCAGAACACGTAATAGTTATTTAACTCATTTAAACTAATTAGGAATAGGGCAAATTAAATCATTCAACAAGGAAATAAATTAAGAATAAAGACGCACTATACACACAAGACACAATGATTATGGGAACAATGATTATTTAAACAAAATGAAATTTAAATAGAACATAAAAACTATAGATGATCACA
The DNA here is from genome assembly GCA_911387755.1 of Chrysotoxum bicinctum. Classification (NCBI taxonomy): domain Eukaryota; kingdom Metazoa; phylum Arthropoda; class Insecta; order Diptera; family Syrphidae; genus Chrysotoxum; species Chrysotoxum bicinctum. The sequence goes on from OU426989.1 coordinate 18,115,478, forward strand.
GGAATTATTTGGTTTTCTTAAATATTTCTTCAAAGGATTTTTTTTTTTTTAAGTTATCTGGGCTGTATGGATCTTTATGCATTTGAAATATAGCATACATGAACTTCTGGTCACTTTTCCATTTAAACATATATGTATATAATATATTTTTCTTTTAATGTTTTAGTACATTAGGTATGTTGCATTTAATAATTATGTTTTGGTCACTTGGTAACTTTTGTATATTTTTTTTTTTTCTAGAACATGCTAGCAATTACTGCACACAAATTATTACACAAGCACGAGTGTTGTTAGGTTCAAATATATTTCTATTCTATAGATTTTTTTTTTGTATAGTTCAACACAAGAAAACTGCAATCAAATGATTATTTATTTAATATTTCGGTCAATTATCTTGTTTCAATCTTAACAGCATCAATTTTTATAAAGTCAGTTCTTTACTTTTTCAAAATCACAAACAATGTCTAAAACCAGAAAACAAAAAACTATTTTCAAACTAATTCATTTCTTACTTCAAAAAACAAACAAACAAAACATAGGTTGCTTCAATTTTTCTGTTTGTTGTTCTTCAACTCAAAGTGATTAATTATAAATTATTTGCAAAGTGTTTTTTTTTTCTTTTTCTTTCTGTTTCCTTTTGGGTTCTGAAATCTGACACTGAGCGACCCTACAAAACATTTCATTCTGTAAAACGCCAGCGTTCAAGGAATGAAATGAAAAAGAAGCCATGGTCATATTATGAATTCCACTATAAAAGCTGTATAATTATAACCTACTAGAAAGCTATGCAGAGGAAAACTACTAAGACCGTATATCCTTAGCATGAAAAGTACCCAGGATATTACCACTCATGTCTACTAATTCATAAAGACTATTTCCACGAATGGCTTTTACTTTGGCCTTGATAAACTTTGGGCAAAGTTTAGCACTGAGATGCTTAAGCGCATCACTCTGCACAAAGTTTCTCTTAAACACCACATCACCTACCTTGAACTTCACATCCTTACTACGGGTGTTGTATGTATTTTCGTACCCTTTATGTGCTTCTTTGAGCGAAGTTTTCAGGTGACTGTGGATAATATTCATATGCGATGATTTTGGCAACAATCGAAATTCTGGATTATTAACAGCATTTAATTTTCTCAGTAATTTGTAGTCGGACCCGTGCTCAATTTTAGAATGCCCAAATAGTGCTTCATATGGAGACATATCTATAGAAGAGTGAATCGTTGTTCTTAGTGCACTACCAATAGAGGACAAGTGTTTGTCCCAGTGCCTTTGGTCCTTCTTTAGGTAGGAACGAATCGCAGCTAGAATCGAACGATTCACCCTTTCACTGGCATTTGCTTGTGGCGAATAAACTGCCGTTTTAACATGCGTCACTCCATATGAAAGCAAAAATTTGGAAAATTCCTTGCTAACAAATTGTTTTCCGTTGTCAGATAACAACGACTCCGGAACTCCAAACACTGAGAAAATCTGCTCCTCCAAAAACCTGATTGCATTTACAGTGGTTGCCTGTCGTAAAGGATGAATATGTACAAATTTTGTCAATTGGTCCAAGCAAACGATGATGTGGGTATGCCCTTTGATTGACCTTGGATACGGTCCCAGGAAGTCGATGAAGATATGCTGATACGGCCTCTCTACTACGAATGCCTTTCCCATTTTCGGTCTTAAAATCATGTTAGGGGCCTTCGATGCTTTGCATACGTCACAACTTGCAATGAATGATTTTACTTCAGCCGCCATATTAGGCCAGTAAAATCTATCACGAAGACGATACAAGGTCTTGGCAATACCACCATGCGAAGCTTTAGGAGGTTGATGAGCCAGAAGAATCAAGGATTTGATCAATGCCGATGGAACCCATAGTTTCCACACCATGTCATCTTCAACTGGGTTGCCTGTACAGTGTTTGACTTTTTTGTACACAAACCCATCAGAGACTTGAAGATCAGGAAGCTGATCTTCATTATCCCTGATTGTCTCGACTAACTTCACATATTCCTCAGATTTAAAACTCAAATCATTGAGGTCAATGTGAAGGACACACTGGGGATTTTCTAATAAAGAAACATCACTAAGATCATCAACAGCGTATACTCGCGATAACGCGTCTGGAACAACGTGCTGAGAACCCTTGCGATGTTCGATTTCAAAATCAAACCCTTGAAGCTTAAGACTCCATCTAGCCAACATACCATGTAAATCCTTTTGGTTCATCAACCACTTCAAGCTTGCATGATCGGTTACAATTTTGAAGCTATGCCCTTCCACGTAAGGTCGAAATTTCTTAACTCCCAAAACCGCTGCAAAACACTCTTGCTCTGTCACAGAGTAGTTGCGTTGGGACTTGTTAAGCTTATGGGAGTAATAGTAGATAGGTCGTTCCACACCCTCATCGTCCTCCTGACACAGTACACAACCAACACCGGTGTTTGACGCATCGCACAGGATTTTAAATGGCTTTTCATAATCAGGGTTTACCAGGATCGGGGCGGTGGTCAGTGCCTCTTTAAGTTGGTTGAAAGCGATGACTGCTTCAGGACCAAACTCGAACTTGGTACCCTTTCTCAATGTGTTCGTAATAGGAGCGGCAATTCCTGAATAGTCCTTAACGAATCTACGATACCAACCTGATAATCCGAGAAATCTCCTAACCTGACGTGCATTCTTGGGAGTTGGAAACTCCGAAATTGACAAAACCCTTTCCGAATTTGTTTTCAAACATCCCTCCCCAACAACATACCCAAGATAATTTAGTTCCTTAAAACAAAATTTGGACTTCTCTATGTTTATAGTAAGTCCAGCCTCTGTCAAACGGTTCGCAATTATCCTAAGCATCCGCATGTGCTCTTCAAATGTCGCTGTCACAATCAACAAATCATCGACGTAAGGAAAAACATTTTCCCTATACTGATGCGGCACAACCTTGTCAATTAGCTTACACATTCGCTGTGCAGCGTTGCATAAACCAAACGGCATGACGGTGAACTGAAGAAGAGGTAATCCCGGAATAGTAAATGCCGTCTTTTCCTTTGAAATTTCTTCCAACGGTATTTGCCAGAAGGCGTCTTTCAAATCCACACTCGAAAAGAAATGTGAATTTGATAAACGACTTAGCAAACCTTCAATATTTGGAACAGGACCAGCAAATTTCTTCGTGACGGAATTGACCTTCCTGAAGTCTAAGCAGAGTCGGTGTTTCCCACTTGACTTCTTTACTAGAACAACAGGAGAGCTCCAAGCACTATTGCTTTCTTCAATTACGCCAAGCTGAAACATACGATCTACCTCCTCATATAGAAGTTTCTGAACCGCTGGCGAAACTGGATAGTGTCGTTGTTTAATTGGGGTTGCATCACCGGTGTCAATATGATGCTCTTCGATTTGTGTTCGTCCTAGGCCATGCACCGCAAAGGATGGGAACAGTGCTTTTGCTTGCTCTAGTGCTGTTGATTGTTCTGGCGTCAATTGGTGAACACATGGATCTTTTTGTTGGATTTGAGAGATCTGACTCAACTCAGAAATAATTTTCGGAGCAAGATTAAACAATTTCCAAAAATCCACGCCTAGATAGAGTTTCTGCTCGAGAGTTGGAACTATGAACAGGGACATTTCTTTTTCCAAACCATTGTATTTTATCTTTACAGTAATAGAACCTATGATTGACTGTCTTTGACCACTTGCAGTGTTGACTTCTGATGAAAATTTTTTGTATGAAATTCCGTTTTCCCGAAGGAATTCCATAGCACCTTGACCTAAGCAACTTATTGATGCTCCTGAGTCAAGCAGCCCAAAAACTGTTATGTTGCCAATTTTTACATTTGCATATGGTCTAGGATCGTCAGGACCTAATAAAGTGGTAGAGTCAATGGCTTTATACAAAGCTTTCTTTTCTGCAAATCTTTGACGAAGTTTTATGATTTTATTAGAAATACAAGGAGCGGTGTTAACTGAATTTGAGTTAAAAATTTTAGCACGTACATGTTCATAATTTAAAAGTCGCTCATGAAGAGTTCGTCTTGGCAGTTGTTTACTTGTTTTGGGAAAGTCAGGTTGAATAAGTTCTTGTTTTGGTCTTTCTAGTATTTTTGTCGGAGTTGGGATAGATTGAATATCTGGTAGTTCTATCAGCTTAGGTATATTTACGATTTTCTGAAGGGATTTACCGGTCTGTTTGTTTGGGAGCAATGTTCTCCGGACTGAAAATTGCCCCTCAATCGATTTCCCGAACAATTTGGACATTTAGGAGTTGTTGTCTCTGCAAGTCCACATTTGAAACAGAAAAGTGATCGTTGACTACTTGGACACTCATGGAAAGTATGACCAACCAATTTGCAATTCCAGCATTTCAAGATATTTGGTTCACGAGGAGACTTAGGGATTCCGGCTGCTTCTAATGACCGAATATAGTCATCGTCATGTTGAGTTTCAAAGTCTAACTCATTTACCCGCTTGTGAAATTGCTGATGCCGCTGAAATTGATTGGTGCCTGAGTTCTCAAGAATATACTTCTCTATGTTCCTACAAGTGTAAACCATTTCAGGTAAGTTATCTGTCTTAAAAGTCAGAAGCTTACCGCCTATTTCAGAACAAACATTCTTTCGAAGAAGAAATATGATTCTACTGTTACCTCTGGGATTCCTAAGTCGCGAATTTAATTTCAGAATGTCAGAGTAAAAACTATCGAAAGATTCCCGTGAACCTTGTCGACGATCGTCCATTTTTCTTTCAATTTCTTCATCTGTCTCTAGACTCCTAAAATGTTCTATCAGAGACATTTTCAGTTCCCACCAGCCTAGTCTTGGATGAGTTTTTAAATGAATCCAAAACCATGTGCTAACTTCACCCTCTATGAAATGGTGAAAGTTACGCACAATATCCTCCCATTCAACTGCATAAGATTCACGCAAATGCTCTAACCGGAAAAGGAAATCATCCACGGTCATGTTGCGATTGTCATATTTCAGACCCCACTTAGCAAAATCACTACCACTCGTATACCTATTTGGGCGGTTTGAATTTGGATTTATATGTTCAATTTTTGGATTATGAAATCCTAAATTAAGACAGTTATCCTGTTGGTTACTGTGTTGAAATTCACGTAAATTGCTTTCTTTGGGTTGTTCAATATTGTACTGTTGGTAAAATTGCCTATTTGGGATTTGGTCACCTTGCGTGTTATTAACAGGACCGTTAGAAGTTGATAATCCCAGCGTTTCCTGAACAACATGTACAACTTCTTTCCGAAGTTTTTCTCTTTCCTGTTCTAATATCTTATCCAGACTGAGCATCAGATTTCCATTCTGGGCGTTTAGCGTCGAAGCAACAACTTCATGAATATGATTCTCTAAAGACATTGCATTCTCTTGGACAAAAACATTATTTAATTCATTTGCAGTTTTTTCGTCTGACACACGATCTTTTGTTAGTGTCGCATTTAAATTTGGATAAGGTAATACTGGGAAAGAATCAACCAGTGAAAAATTAGGCTGTTTTGTCTGTCTAGGATTTGCAGAATATGACTCCCTAATAGGCGTTGAATTTAAACGTCTGTGCATATCTGAACTTCCTAAAAGACTAAATGGTTTCTTTGAACTACTTGGTAAGTTTGACATTTTAAATATTTATTGGTAGCAGAAAATAAATATAAGAAAAAAAAAAATAAATTAAATTAGTGACCAAAATTATATTTAATAACACAGAACAAAAAAAAAACAGCCATATGATTTATATATGTTAAATAAATGAAAAACAACAAAAAAAATGAAAACAGAAACCAAACAAAAGAGACTTGTCGGATAAAAACACACAAAAAAATATGTTTTACTTTTTTTTTCAATCAAATGCAAAATAATAAGAGCGACTAATGACATCAAGAACGAAGACCCCAAAAATCAAGCTCCGCTTGTGCAGTGGAAGAAGTTTCAGATAATCAGCTTATCCCGCTCTTAGCCGGATACAACCTATGGTGTTTGTTAAAATAAATGCAGCAACAGACGAATATGTACTACTTTTCCATATCCCGGACAGCAAACATAAAGCCGTCACCACGAGGATATCAAGCAAAGAACTGAATAGGTTCAAGAAATTGCAAGGGTGCATCACGGCAGCAGACGAAGAGGTTCCAAAAGTCTCCCCCTTCCGGACAGTGAAACAAGAACCTGCAAAATTTAAAACCAAAGTCGAGAAAAACAAGAGCATTTTGATCGGAAGACATTCCAACCAAAGACATTTGAGATTCTCTTTCTTCAAACAACACTCAAAAATCCAGAAACTCAGCAACAATCAATAGAGCAACAGAATATCCATTGAAGGACAGACAATCTGAATTCAAAAGAATTGTAAGAAGAATTAACAAACAAAATTGTTGGATTGCTTCCAAACATATAGACAAAGAGTTAAAAATTTAAAATTGATTTGAAATTTTGAATCCCGAAAGAAATAAAAATCTATTTATGAAAAATAAGTTAAAATTAAAAATTAAAAATTGAGCAACAAATTAAAAAGCTTTGCTCTATTCAGAGCTCCACTTTCATAAAAATTGCCCCACGTTTTGGGCGCCACCTGTAACGGTATCAACAACAAACAACGTTGTTTGCCCTTTTATCCTGCAGATACAGGTTCTGCCAAACGGATAAAAGGGTGTCCAGAAGACGAGGACCAGTTCAGGCATGCTTGCATTATCGCTTAGCTCGTCGGATGTGGGGTGGGTTCTTTGGCCTGTCTAACTGGACTACCGTACTTATAAATCATGCCTGTTAAAATGAAAGAAACGAAGAAAGAAATGAAAAGCTAAAACAAACAAACAAACAAAAATGAAATATACTAGGATAGTTAACTATAAAATGAACAAACGGACAAAACGGACAAGTTAAAATAAGCTACGTTAATAGGAAATACATTTAAAGATGTTTGAAAGCAAACGAAGAATTTACCACTGATCACCCTATTTGTCCTTCCCATGCACAGATACCTTTGGTGTTAATTGGTACCTTTGAGCATCCCTCCCCTTTGTCAATCTCATTACTGAGATGACACCTTGGCTGCCGCGCGCTCAACTATTTGCGACAGCCCCTAAAATATAGGCTCGCAGCCTCACCTACAGAGCTCAAACCTTCAAGAGACTCTTATATTCCATCTGCCATTAGTCGCTCTTTTAGGAATTTAAGATTCCATTCTAAATAATTTTTACCCAAAAGAAATTGATAAAATTTTTCATTTCATTTTTAAAACAATTTATTTACAAAAAAAAGTATGTAGTTAATTGTATAGGCGTGTCAAATTAAAAACAAAATAGGAAACAACTTAATATCTATTTTAATTTATATAAATGTAATTGATGTTATTTCAAGTATTAAATCAAATATTTACTATTCAAAATGTGTTCTTTTTTTTTTAATTAATTATTTTAAACATAAAAATTAACAAAAATTAAGGAAAAATCATTCTAAAATTGAATGTATATTCAAATGAAATAAATAAAAGAAAATAGAATAAAGAAAGAATTAGAAAAATTACATACCTGCATCCATCTACGTGTGCGCACAAGAAGTATGGAGTTGCATATTATGAACCTGTATGAAGTGCTAAGAATATAATAAAATACACAAAACAATTCAGAATGAATTTCCGCACAAATAAAAGAAAAAGGATGAACGATAAGGATAAATTAAATATATAACCAGAACACGTAATAGTTATTTAACTCATTTAAACTAATTAGGAATAGGGCAAATTAAATCATTCAACAAGGAAATAAATTAAGAATAAAGACGCACTATACACACAAGACACAATGATTATGGGAACAATGATTATTTAAACAAAATGAAATTTAAATAGAACATAAAAACTATAGATGATCACAGGAATTATTTGGTTTTCTTAAATATTTCTTCAAAGGATTTTTTTTTTTTTAAGTTATCTGGGCTGTATGGATCTTTATGCATTTGAAATATAGCATACATGAACTTCTGGTCACTTTTCCATTTAAACATATATGTATATAATATATTTTTCTTTTAATGTTTTAGTACATTAGGTATGTTGCATTTAATAATTATGTTTTGGTCACTTGGTAACTTTTGTATATTTTTTTTTTTTCTAGAACATGCTAGCAATTACTGCACACAAATTATTACACAAGCACGAGTGTTGTTAGGTTCAAATATATTTCTATTCTATAGATTTTTTTTTTGTATAGTTCAACACAAGAAAACTGCAATCAAATGATTATTTATTTAATATTTCGGTCAATTATCTTGTTTCAATCTTAACAGCATCAATTTTTATAAAGTCAGTTCTTTACTTTTTCAAAATCACAAACAATGTCTAAAACCAGAAAACAAAAAACTATTTTCAAACTAATTCATTTCTTACTTCAAAAAACAAACAAACAAAACATAGGTTGCTTCAATTTTTCTGTTTGTTGTTCTTCAACTCAAAGTGATTAATTATAAATTATTTGCAAAGTGTTTTTTTTTTCTTTTTCTTTCTGTTTCCTTTTGGGTTCTGAAATCTGACACTGAGCGACCCTACAGTCTAAAGAAATAAGTTGCATATTTTAAAGATCTACGAGTTAAAGATTTGATTACAGGATATTATTCTGTCCAGCCCAGGATATTAGAATCAATATCGGAACTTGAATAAGTCAACTGGCTCCTGAAAATTGTCCGACAGGGTGAGTTAACACTTGGTACATATTGATCTGTTTGGGCATCATGGGCTCTCAACTTGAACGCTACACATGATTTCAAAGTGTTCTCTCCATTAAATACGAGTATTTAGCTGATAGGAGTGTAGAGTATTATTGAATAATTTTATCGAAACCCTGCCTTAGATTATTTATTCTAAAAGTTTCGGAATATTAAGGTAAAATATTTCAAATGTTTTAAAGCACAAATTTCTCTAAAAAATTGGACTTGCGTATATAGTCCCTAAGTTAGTTATGTCCTAGTGGTTTTCCAGTAGGCAATGAGGAATCTCCTTGAAAAATTTGCGCTTGATGAAAATCATAGCAGATATTGAGCTGTTGTGGCCTCAAGGAATTACTCCAAAATACTCTCGGATAAAATAAACAAAAAGACCTATTAGCAAATTATCAGTCATTCCTAAAGTTTTTGAAATAAAATGCACGACTGGGTCGCACGAACTTGCTCTTATGTAACAGACTAGGAATTTTAAAATCGAATGTTATTAGAGAAAACTGTTCATAAGGATCAAATTATTTTTTAAATTCGTTTAGTAGTAAGAGACAAAAACATAATGCTATCCAAATATGAATTCATGCAAGAACAAAAATTATAAGTCGTTGTAGTGGTTTATTAAAAAAAAGCTTTTATGTACAAACTTTTTAAAAGCTTTTTAAGAAAAAATTTTGGTACGCCAATTTAAAGTCTTTATTATTGTTCGAATAAAAATAAAATTTACGAAAAGAAATATTGACCCGTTTCGGAGATATCGAATTTTCAAAAAAAAAAAAAAAAGAAAAAATAGATTTTTTTTTTCAAAAATTCAAAAAATATTTATTTTAAAGTTTTGAAATGCAATGTGTTTTAGACTTTTTAGAAGCTTCTCTATAAAAAATTTCATTAAGAACCGTTATGTGGATAATGAAAAGTTCAAAATTCGAAAAAATGGTTCTATGGTAGGTACAAGCTGTAAAGATCCTAAAAATTAATTGAAAGAAAAAAAAAATTTATCAAAATTCTAGGCGCCGTTTTCGAGAAAAATACGATTTTTGAAAACCATTTTTTTTAATTTTTTAACATTTGTATGGTGGGTACCTTTATTTTTAGGTAAAATAAATTTTTTTTTCTCACATCTTGTAGATTATATTGAGAAACTTTTATTTATCAAGTTTAAAAAAAAATCTAGCAAGGGGTTTTCGAAATATAGAGTTTTGAAAAAAAAAAATTTGGGGAGCTTTAGCAAAAAAAAATGATCAAAATCGGCTGTACCGTTTTTGAGAAAATCGAAAACAAAAAAATGGTTCCATGGGGGGTACCCTCAATAACCATTTTTCTGAAAATTTTTTTCAACAAATACCTAGCTTCAATTAAATGAAATTTTTTTGTATTTTTATTTTTAAAATCTGTCGGACAGTTTTTGAGAAAAAAAAAATGTTTATAAAATTTCGAAAAAAATTCGTATGACAGGTACCGTTATTTTTGGTCTTAAAAAATCAAATCAAAAAACATCCGGGGGGAAAAAATTAAAACCCATATCTACCAAGTTTGAAGAAAATCGGCCGAGCCGTTTAACTGCAATCGAACGGACAGACAGACAGACAGAATTGCGAGACCCACTTTTTTAGTCTTCGCTATCATCGTAATGTCAACTTTGATCAAAATCTCGAGTTCGATTTTTTTTCCGAATGCATAACTTGCCTTATAGTACCTATAAGTCGCAAGTAAAAATTGTTTCAGATAAACTGTATTTTGCAGCCAAAACATTGTATCTGAATTTCAACATGGTTTTATAAAGTAGATCTACTGCAACAAACCTTAAATTTTAAGTGATTTAACTTATAAAGGTTTTGAAAGTGGATTTATACTGACTTTGCGAAGGCGTTGGACAGCTTCTTATTGTCAAATTATCGCTACTTGAATTTCATTCACAATTTGTGATGTGGATTATGTCTTACTTGTTTAATCAAACGCTATTAATGTTACTTGGGGAGTCCCACAGGGCAGCCATATCGGTCCTGTACTATTTATTTCATTTATAAATCACATTCAAAATTGTATTAATTTTCCGCATATTTTATTTCATGCTGATGATGCGAAAATTTTTGAGCATATTATATCCATTGAAGATAATCATTATGTTAAAGCAAGACCTTAAGAGCTTATCCATGTAGTGTAATAATACCGCTCATTATCTTAATTTCGCCAAATGTGAATCTTTGCCGTGTTATAGGAGAAAGCTTCCGATATGTTTTAATTATCCTTTAAGTGTTGTTTCTCTTGTAAAAGGATATTGATAAAATAAATATAAAAACAAAAATTATAAGTAGTTGCGTTCGTAGCTATTTCTTAAGAAATAAGATATTTTTGAGAAAAAAAAAACATTTTTTACACCAGTTTTAAGTTTTTATTAGATGAAAATTGAGTTAAAAAAAATCATCAAACCACTTTGGAAATATCAAATTTTTAAAAATCCAATAAGAAAAAAATATTTTATTCTTAAGTTATCAAAATGAAATGTTTCTATGCCAATGATGTAAAAGTCAAAATTCGAAAAAATGTTCTATTTATGTATTGAATGATAGATCGTAAGAATTAAGCAAAAGAGAAAAATTTTATCAAAACTCTAGGTGCCGAAAAAAATTCGAAAAAATGTTCTATTTATGTATTGAATGATAGATCGTAAGAATTAAGCAAAAGAGAAAAATTTTATCAAAACTCTAGGTGCCGTTTATAAAAACAATTATTTAACATTTGGCTACTGTATGTAGTTATTTTAAGATGTAATAAAATTGTTACGAGTGATTTTTTAAGAGCTATCGGAAATTAAAAAAAAACACATAAAATTCAGAAAAATGCATGAAATCTTTATTTGAATCGATAGTACGGGCGATATAATTTACTGTTTGAAGCTTACTCGTATTTCATGCAAATGTTGGCCGGTAAAAAAGTGGATCTTCGGCCAACTTTTCAAGAGCCCATTCAAGAAAAATTCGCCATTGTGATGGGTCGTTCGGCTTCAATTCTTGCACGAGCTGTATTTTGAAAGGCTTCACATCTAAATCCTTCCGCAAAATTTTCCACGTAACAGAGGCCCGATTGCTGCGAACGGCGGCGCCGAATCGATAATTCACGGTCATCACTAACACTGGCCGATACAGCTGCGATATTTTCCTCAGTTCGCACTCTATGTAAGCGTGTTGGTGGTTTAATGTCCAACAATGGAAATTTGGTGCGAAATTTAATCACAATATCCCGAATAGCCACCTCAGTAGCTCGATTAAGCTGACCATAAAATGGAAGAAGCGCGCGATGAACTTTCTTAACAGTGCACGCATTTTGATAATAAAATTCAAGAATTTGCAAGCATTGTTCGTTTGTAAGACGATTCATGGTTAAATTATAGACCAAACTGAAGATGTTTGACAGTGACACAAAACACGAAACGTGCGTGAGCTGTCAAAACCAGTGTTGCCAAAAAGAAAATAGCAAAAAAAATCACCCATTATTATTCATTTTCGTAGTTCTGAGGATCAGCATGAAAACAAAACGGTCATTCATTCGACTGTATACATCCTGCTCTGGCCAGAAGAAGAGCCCAAATATTAGGTAAGTTATTCCTTGACGTTCCTAACAAACTATCTGAACTGAAGATCAAAGACTTGATATTTTTCTTAGCACGACGAAGTGGGTCTGAGACGAATATCGACTTCTGTTAAGGGTTCTCCTGGTTCATAACACGGCGAGCTAGCGAACATCAGTTTGATGGCAGTCACAAATCAAACGAGTTTACAGCGCACTCCAGCGCTAATTGTATCACTGAGCAAGACATGCTAGTGTCAGGTTCGGTTTCAAATTTAAGAGCGAGAGAGACCTAAACTGTATTAATTAACAGGGTATCAATAACCATGCGACTTTTAAAGACTCCAAAGTCCAAAGTTCAAGGCTAACAGGAAACATTCTCCCTTAATTTGTATTATAAGTAGTTCATGTATAAAGAAGATTGAAAAAGAAGCTTGGAATGAACACATATAAGTGATTTTGGCAAAGGCACCGGAATGCTAACGATAATTACAAGGCATACACACGCCCATAGTGAAAGTACAATTCTCAGACATCTGAAACATCTTTCCATCTGCTCGATAGAATTCAGAATAGACCTTTAAAAATAATAGGTTAGGAGTGGCAACACTGGTGTGAAATCGTAAGGTTTAGCTATAGATTACCTCTTAAATAAAATTTAAAGTTTTAAACTTAAAAAGTAAAAATAAATTTGAAAAGTGATCGTAGAGCGCACATAAAAGTAAAACGAACATCAAAATCAAAAAAAATATTCATATATAGAAAGGCAAGTGCTTTTATTTATTAAATTATTGTTGAACAAAATTATTCACGAAGACAAAGGCTTTATACTGTAAATGAGCTTCAAAGTTGTAAAGCGCCCAATATCAGAAATTTCACCAGAAAAAATGGATATAATTACTAAGAAAGGCAAAAAAACTGAAATTCCCAGCAGAGTTACGGATATGACGGTAGAACAACTGATGGAATTATTTGATTTCAAGCAACAAGATCTTGCAACTAAAACCGACATAGATGAACTCCGCTCGGATATAGGTGCAATGAAAAAAGAAAACAACGAGCTTAAAACACATATAAAATCACTTCAATCTAAAGTGATTTTTTTAGAAAATCAAATAGAATATATACAAAAGCTTAACACGGAAAAAAATTTAATTTTTAAAATCGAAGCCAATAATAACATCGAACAAAAAGATCAAGTTGTCGAGATTTGTACAAATCTGTCAAACGGCAGTATAGTAGACATAAACACCAATGATATTAAAGAAGTCAAGTCATGGAATCCTAGATATAAAAACTTTATTGTAAACTTTCAAAGCAAAAATCATGTTTATTCAATCTTAAAAAATACACACAATTTAAAAAACACAAACATATCGATTCAAAAAGATTATCCACCGAGCATGAGAAGACGAAGAGCGCGCTTGCTTCACGTCCGAAAGCTGATCAAACAGAACCGAGCTAGCATCAAAGCAGTTGTAAAAGACGATAGATTGTATGTTGAAGATTTGCAGTTTTCTTGGGACGATATAACAGGATTACGACATGGAAATATGTATGTGTGGATTTGATAAACTTTCACAAAAATTCGGCTTTTCAGAGAATTATTTTATAAAATGTTTACCATCTTCCACTGACAGTGACAGAAGGTTGACAGGAAATGTCAACCTGCAAGAAAATGACTGGACAGGCTCAAAGTTCTAGTCATTAGCACAGGGGTGGCATTGAGGCAAAATCGGATAAAAACAAAAATATATGTAAAATTGATATAGTCGCGTATAATGTAGGTGGACTTAATAATAAATGGATTTTTCCAGGCTTTATGAATTTTCTCTACACGTTTAATTTTATATGTCTATTTGAAACACACGTTATTGAAGAAAAAAATGTAAATTTTGAAAACTTTTTTACCTCGTATAACTGTTTTTGGCTTCCGGCAAAGAAGACTGCGAACAAAGGAAGAGCAAGTGGTGGTACGCTTTTGGCAATTAAAAAAAGTCTCAAAATTGATTACGAAGTAAACCAAATGAACGAATTTTTTTATGTTGAAATTAAAAATAATCAAAAGAAAATGTTTATTATTCCAATATATATTTAAACTGCACTAAATGGCAACATGATTATAATAATTTTTATGATATGCTTTGCTCGATTAAAACACATGATTTCATAGTAGTGGGTGATTTAAATGCCAGAACAGCAAACAAGGAACCAATGAGTAATCAGGGAATTCAACGGAGAAAGGCAAAAGACCAAAAAATCAACTCTGAGGGAAATAAAATGTTGGAGCTCTGTAATGACTTCGGCCTGTGCATCAGGAGCCTTTGGCACGAGAGCCTTTGGGGCTGCCTTTTGTACAGGTTGTACCGTGCTTCCCCTTCCTGCCGCCATTTGGGCGTAGGAAATTTGGGAGTTGACGGGCGTTACTGTGGGGAGCCGCGTTTGTGGGCGTTTCTCTTCCACTACTACTACTGTTTGCTTCGCTTTTTTCTGTTTTATTTCCTGAAATTTAGGACATCCCCTATAATTTGCAGGGTGTCCCTCGTTTCGGCAAAGTGCACATTTCAGCTGGTTTCTGTCTTCAACCCGTTCTTGCCCAAGTTTACATTCTCCTAGTTTGTGGTTCTCACCACACTTGACGCAGCGTGACTGCATTTCGCAGTTTGCTGCAGCGTGGCCAAACCTTTGGCAGCGCATGCATTGAAGAATGTCGCCGCGCCTTTTTAGTTTATCCCAAGTGACAACCTGGTAATCGAGGACGGAGATTTTCCTCAGACTATCCAGTTTGCTACTGGGCGAAAGCTGGACCAAGAAAAACGGCAATTTCCGTGTCTCCCGTCTGGCCTTGACTGTCGTGAATGGCTTTACTCCCATAAACTCGAGATCATCGCTCGCTACTTGACGGAGCTCATTTAAGAGCGCCTGAGGTTCCGTGCAGGAATCTATGCCTTTCAGCAAAACCGTTTGGAACTTGTCCACCTTTGGGGTGAAACTGAAAAACTCAGTCGTCGATGCTTTTAAGAGATCTTTAATAATTTTGTGATCTTTTACTGTTGTGCAATGTATTGCATGCCTATCTGCGTTTAATCTTTTAATAATAAAATTATTGCCTATGGCCGACTTACATAGATTTATCGTGTCCTTTAGATCTATCTTGTAGGTATTGATCGGTGGTACCTTCTCTTTCTTAGCTTGAGACGGCTGTGGCTGCTGCTGGTGTTCCTTCTGCTTCTTCTGAATCGGCTGCTGTTGCTTTTGTTGTTGTTGCTTTGTTTGCTGTGGTTTCTGTTGTTGACTTTGTATTGTTGTTGTTTGCTGCGGTATTGGTTTTGTTGCTTGTTGCATTTGCATTTGCTGTTGCTGTGGTTGTTGTTGTTGCTTGTTTTGCTGTATAATCGGTTGCGACTCTATAGTTTTAAGCTGCTGTTCCGCTGTTTTTTTCTGCTTTCGGGCTTTCTCTCGCCGCGACTCTTGTTTTTCTTTGAGAGCACGTAAAAGTGGCTCAAGTTTCGCTTTGAGGAGCAAGATTTCTTCCTCAAACGCACTTATTTTCTTTTCAAGTACTTGTTCCTCTTTTTCGTACTCTTCATCTTCTGATGACGACCCTGGTGAAGTGATGTCGACATACAGGTTGTTGTCGCTTGTTGTGAACATTCCCTCCCCACCCTCAGACACATATTCCAGTTCCTCGTCGTGGGGCGATGGATTCATGTTTATTTGTTGTTTTTCTGCTGCTGGTGTCTTGGCTTTTCTCACCCCGGCTGGCAGCTTAGCTGGAGTGGTCGTTGAGCGCCGTTTTACCAAATTCGGCACATAGAGGTTCTTCTTTTTTCTTTTAATTGCCGTATCGAAGAATGTTGGCATTCCTATTGTTCTTGTTGTTGTTGTTGATGGTTTCGCTGAGACACCTTTCAATGTCCCCGCTACTTGCACCGTCGCTAGCTTTGCTGTTGTTTTTGGTGCCGTTGCCGAGACACCTTTGGATGTCCTCGCTTCTGCTGCCTCTTTTGCTGTTGCATTTGGTGCCGTTGCTGATGCATCTCGCGATGTCCCAGCTACTGGTGCCATTGCTTGCTTCATTGTTGTTGCTGGGGCACCTTTCGATGTCCCCGCATTGAGTTTACTATCCATCACTTAGTTCTCCCAGTCAATGTAATTTTCCACCTCGTTATTGTTGAAAATAACTCTTCGAAAAATTAAAAATTTTTGCCCGGCTGGGACTTGAACTTGTGACCTTCCGCACCGCGGTCAGCCACCACTTCCCCTGAACTATTGGTTATATTGAAAATAGCTTGACTTGCTAAATATTTGAATAAATCAGACCGATTTTATTTAAAGACACTGTGAAAGCCGAAAACGTGTGCACTCTTTCACAGTACGAGATCGATTAGCGATGTCTTTGGGTCAATGCAGAGATTCTAAAGAATTTTGGACATTGACAAGGAAAGTCAACGGAAATGAATTTTCAAAAACTGGTATTAAAATTAATTTAGATGTTCTATATGAGCATTTCTCAAGACTGTTAGACTATACTGTTGACCCTATATGCTTAAGTTACGCGATACCCTTATTGCAGGATGAAATTTTAGACTCCGAAATTACAAGGCATGAAGTAGAGCTAGTTTTGAATGGTCTTAAAGATGGAAAAGCCGCAGGAACTAACGGTATCCCGTGTGAATTTTATAAGTACAATTCAATTCTATTCAAAGAAAAGCTATCCGAAGCTCTTAACATTATATATACGTTTGGTGTCCATCCGGAATACTTCTACGAAGCTCTCATTTGGCCTATTCTCAAGAAAGGTGATCGTCTAGATCCAAATAATTATAGGGGCATTTCCTTCCTGAACGCAGCACTGAAAATCTACACTTCGTTACTGTGTTGTAGACTTACAAGATGGGTTGAAATGAACAATAAGCTTAGTGAGTTTCAATCAGGTTTTCGAAAAGGATATTCCACGTCAGACAATATTTTTGTTTTGTGTAGTTTGGCACGGATTAAGATTAGTCACAATACAAAACTGTATGCCTGTTTTGTAGACTTCAAGGCAGCATTCGACACTATCGACCGAAGGGCCCTTTTTTACAAACTTTATAACGTGGGAATTTCGTATAAATTTGTAAGAGCTTTGGAAAAACTCTATCAACAGACAGAGGCGTACGTATTTGATGGACAAAATATATCAAAGAAACTAGAAGTCAATCGAGGAGTTAGACAAGGTTGCAATTTAAGTCCTTTGCTCTTCGCGCTATTTCTCAATGACCTGACTGAATATCTGCCCTGTGGGGTAAGATTTGGTGACATGCTGATAAAAGTCATAATGTATGCTGACGATATTGTTATATTTGCTGAGTCACCAACATCTTTACAAATGATGATAAACAGATTAGCAGAATATTGCAAGGTTTGGAGCTTAGAGGTAAACACGCTAAAGACTAAAGTGATGATATTTCAAAACGGAAGTGGGAGAGTTTCGAGGGGTGAAAACTGGAACTTCAACGGAATAAACTTAGAAGTAGTAAAAACATATACCTACCTGGGCTTAGAATTAACGTACAATTTAAATATGGAAACACATCTTAAAGGAAAGGTTGCGTTGGCTAAGTCTGCTATATGCATTAATTGGAAGAAAATATTTAACAACAAACATGTTTCAATGAATGCGAAGTCCCGGGTTTTTAATGCTACTGCGAGATCGGTTCTTCTGTATGGAGCTCAAGTGTGGGGACTTCAAAAATATGATGTAGTAGACAATCTGTTGACTTTCTTTCTGAGGAAATCATTCTTTTTGCCAATAAACACTCCCAAATACATGTACTATCTGGAAACCGGTTTGCCAACACTTTTTATAACATCGTTGAAAATGAATGCAGACTACATCATAAAGATAATGGGTATGGAAGACGCAAGGTTACCGAAACAACTCTGGATGTATGCATTTACGTATAAAAAGATGTGGTTCGAGGATTGGCGAAAACTAGCTGCGGATTGTGGCTACACCTTCAACATAGAGGGAAAAGACGTAAGATAGATAAAAAATATGCTTTATGAAACTATTCAAACCATAGATGAAAATGAGAGGTACTCATTTATAGAACGTGCTAGAGCTTCAACAGAACGATTGTTTTACTCCAAATTGAACTACAATCTAAACGAATCGAATTATTTTCATTCAAACTTGTCGTGCAATGTAATAGGTATCATAATTAAGATGAGAGGGGAGCTCTTACATCTAAACTATATGCCACACAGACCAGATTTAAGCCACATTTGCAGTTTATGTAATTTACGCGAGCGAGAAGATATTGGTCACTTTCTTGGAACATGTCCAATCTTAAAGGAATTAAGAAGGGCATATTTTGATAGAAACACCATAGGGGAAGTAGATGTGTGGAACTTGCTTAATGGTCAAAATTGGATTCGGCTCACACAATATTATGCTGAAGCTTCATCTTATAGAAATAAAATTATTAATGAGTGCTTCTAGTTTCTTTGTTTTGACTAAACTAAAAGTCACAAAAATTGTTCATATTCCTTTTTCAAAATGTATAAAAAAAACTAAATTCAAGCTATTATATTAATTTCGTTTTAGCTAAACTAAAAGTCCTTTTGTTTTAAAAATAATAATAAACAAAAAAAATTATCAAGCCATTATATTAATTTCGTTTTAACTAAACTAAAAGTCCTTTTATTTTAAAAATAATAATAAACAAAAAAAAAAAAAAATCACTTTAATAAAGATAAATTAAACTTTAAATGTGAAAACTTTAACATTATAAAGCAGTAACCACTCGGGCTGACGGCATTTCTGCCATGCTCTATAGTTATTCAGTATTTATAAGCAAAACATTGTAAGAAATAATGTAAGAATTTAATGAATAAAATCTAATCTAATCTAAAATCTAATAGGTTAGGTTAGGTTAATAGGCTGATTGTTGATCTTATTACCATCACACTTAGATCAATGTAAATCCGTTGTGATACCCTAGGGGTTGTGACCCCCATGTATTGAAACCTATGATAACCCTATGTCATTAAAGCCCGTCAAGGGTGTTGATGAGTTTCAGCAAGCTATAGCTTGAAATGTCGGACGGTACTTCTAAGTCATTGAAGAAATGTCTGTCATCATATAATCATCTGGTTGAGTAGAGGTAGACGTCTATTAAGGGCGTGGTCTTTTCATCCCACCACTAGGCCCTAAGGCTTCTTGCAACGTCTGGTAGATGAGTCTGATATGTCAGTTCTTGGTGTTAGTTCGTTTGTTTGGTTTAAAAGGTAAGGTATTAATTTAAGAGATATCTGTTTTACCAGATCATCCTGACAAAGATTTCAACCTCCCAGTGTTTAATCTTAACTTTCTTTAATAGCGCGGTAATGAAATAGCCAGCTGCATTCCCAAACTAGCCCACAATTAAGCCTTAATAATCATTCCCAAGGACGGCTTCATCCGTTCCGTTCAATGCAGAGATTCTTTTTTCAGCCATACTACACGAATGTGGAATTCCTTACCCAGCCCGGATTGAACAATCATTGAATCCTAGGTAATCATTCCAATTCTTCTTAAACACTTGCACTCCTCAACGTTTAAAGGGACTTAATGCATTATCATTTTGGGGCCTTGGTAATTATTGGTTGCAATATTCCTTTCCTAAGAAATACGAGTAAGGACTAAGTTCTAATTTCGGTGGAAGTAGGTTTGTTTGGAGTATAGGTTTGCTTATTCATATAGAATTTTCTTTGGAAACCGTTATTAGCAACGCAATCACCTCACTTTTAATACAATGCCAGGGTTTCGTGAGAAATCGTAAATAGTAATTACTGATTTCAAGGTTCTCACGTACTTGGTACTACGTAATCGGAAATCGAAAACAACATTTGATTAATTAAATTTTCAAATAATGTTTGTTTTCCAAACAAATCAGTATATATACATATTCTATCAGTCCAGAGCAGTGCTTACAGTCATATGTTTGCATTATGAAACCCTTTATTCAACCATATTGCAATAGAAATCGAAGCCTTTTAAATCTTATTATGTACGAGTATCTATGATTCAGCAATCAATATTTGCCTTTTGAAATTCAATTGCTTGCCAACTTTATCGCTTACACTCCTCGACCATTCACTGCCATATTGCTGCCGAGTTTCAGTTGCGGGAATAGCAATTTGTATGAGATATAGATATCTACTACATGAATTGGATCCTTTATAAGCCGACTTTATGCCAAAAAAAAGGCAATTCTCCGCTTGCATGTAATAATAAACTTTGCGCGTTATGTGTGCAGAAGAGCTTAGAATTTCTGGTCTAATTATTTTCATATCGAATGCTGCTGTGCATTACCTATTACCTGTTATCTAATGCATATTGATATTGAATATTTTATTAATTACAGGATGTGCGCATGAGATGTGCCACATAAATGCAAACATACCTTTCCTTCAAATAGGTGTATAGGAGTATATCCCCGACTATAATACTATGCGTTTGTTTGTTGGTTCGTCCTGTCCGCGATTCAAACCATGTCCTGGATAATTTATTGAAATGCTCAATCCGGTGATTCATATTGCTATAGAAATAATAGTCAAGTACCTATCTCTCTGTATTTGACTAAATATTGATTTTGCATTTGTGAAAATAAAACGAAAAACCCGCAAATTACAGGAAAACAAAAAAGGATTCTAATATCGGTGAGCAGGAAAATTCACCGAAATTAGATTTTTTTATATAAGAAAAAAGTACAGAAAATTAAAAGCCATTTGGCCATTAGAAATTTTTAAGAATTAAGAAAAGCCCACAAGAAACAGGTTAACAGAGTCAAATCGCATGATCACATAAAATAACTAGGTACGGAAATCCCTCGAGCAAAATGTCCATTGTGGCACGTAGCATCATCCTATTGAAACCACATCTCGTTGGGGCATATATTATCAAATTCGAGCCAAAAGAAATTGGTTACCATCGACCAATAGGGCTCATCGTGGACGATAATGACCTGGCCAACATCGTTCTCAAAGAAGTTTGGACCATGATGGACCATGATTGGAGTTGATGTTGCGACCAGCCCAAAATCCACACCAAGGTGTGGATAGTTATCTTTCCGATTTCGACAATTTTGCTTATTGACGAACCCATTTATCCAGAAATGCGCCTCGTCACAGAATATGATTTTTCGACCGAAATTGGAGTCAACTTCCAACTCCTCGAGATCCCAGTTAACACGGAGTCTAGTACCTGCTGAATAGTACCACCAAGGACATCTTACCTGCTGATCTATCAGAGCGAATGTATAGTCTGAAGAGTGCCATCAGGGACCTAGTACCTGATGAATTGAGCTATCAGAGGCGTTATACGAGTACATGCTGATCCACTAGAGCGAAAGTCTGTTTTTGTGAGTGTCATCAAGGGCCTGGTATCTTCTGAAAAGTGTCACCAGGAGCGGTATACCTGCTGGTAAGTATTATCAAGGACATTGTACCAAACGATACCAGAATCTAGACGGTCAGTATACCAGAATCCAGATAACCGAGATACCAAAATCTTTAAGCCCAGAATACAGATTTTTGAACCAAACATATCGGCTTATAATACTACGTTTTCACCAAAGGTAAATCCGGGATTTAAGTGGATTTACCATAAATCTGCTTTAAATCTCGTAGATCTACCATACAAATATAAATCGCCTCAAATGAAGATTTAAAATAAATCTCCTTGAAATCTTCTCGCAACCAGAAGATTTGCAAAACAAACAAACCTTATTTTGTAGAACGCACCTATGTAAACCCACTTTCTTCATTGACAATCAACACAAAATAGAAATATCTGTTTTTTTCCTGTTTACTATCCAATTGCAATTTTTTTTTCTCTTGTCCAAATTGACAATTGAATGACAAGACAGAGTGAAAACGTCAAATAAATCTCAGTTTCTTTGGTGAAAACACTTCAAGATTTATTTTAAATCTCTAGCGGATTTACTCTTGGTGAAAACATAATATAAGACTGGAGGCTGACTGCGTTTTTAATGTGTAAACATCTTTGCCGGCGGTAGAGTGAATTGAAAACGTGAGTAAAACTCATATGTTCCGTGTAACCCGTTACGGTTACACGTTCCGCGTAGCAATCTACCTTTCCGACGATTGCATTTAACACCATGTTTACATTGGAAATATTGCGTACTTACGACATCGTGTTTACATTGGAAACTTTGAGTACTGAAATCTCGATTTTAATACTTTCCATTGCTGGATAGAACTTAATTCAATCCCTTAACATTTCTTCACCTCTCGACCAAAATGTCAAAAAGATGAAAGGCAAATCAATTGGTGTAAAATTTCATAGCGAGTTCATGTAATGTCTTAAAAATATGCACTTCACGTTAGTGATGGACGATAACATTTTATTTTATGCTCGCAAAAAATGCATTTTCAGAGTTGACCATTAAAAATCCAAAAAATGTTGTTCAGGGCAATCAGTTGACATCTGCAACGAAATATTCTCTGTCATACCATATAATTATTTTAATTATCGAATTAAATATTCTTTATTATATCAAAATATACTTTTTGCATTCACTATATCAAAATATAGATCGTTCTCCATCTGTCAAGCCATGAACTGGATGATGACTACGGCTAGGCGCGCACATTCAATTTTTAGTTTCGCAACTGCTTGGTTCGAGCAACTAAAAAGTTTGTGCTTTGACACAAACTAAAACATTGCCTAAAATGAGTTCGCTATTTTGTGTAACATATAATTATATGCACCTGCGCGGACATTCAACCAAACAGTTGTGCAAATAAAAATTGAATGTGCGCGCCTAGCCTACGACTTCAATGGATTAAAAAATTTAGTTTTTGCCACTTATAATTCCATTACAACGTGGGAATGATGTCATTCGGTTTATAAGTCTCTGACAGAGGGAGTAAGATAAAGTACAGAAACCTTAAACAAAAAGTTAGGGGATTGGTTTGATTTTGATAAAGTGAACGCTCCATTTAGGCTTATCAAAAAAAAAGTTTTGACATTTTCGCTGCATAAAAAGTATATTTGTTGGCGGCGTTAAGCCAGATATACATTGTTCAAATGCACGTGCAAGTCTATTATTTCAGTGGCGAGAGGACGTTGCCCTGTGAGTGAGTTTTTTTTTTGTGCAAGATTGTGTTTTTACGAATTTCCTTGAGATTTTTGTAATTTTATCCGAGTAATTTGTTTTATTTTGTCGGTCCATTTCATCATACAATTTTCGTTTGCTGTTTTAATAGTTTAATCAGTGGTCATGCTGTGCTGTGTTCTCATCTCTACAACGTACTATAAGGAAATGAACCAATAAATACCATGATCAATCATCAATCTTGCATATACATTATTTCTATGCAGCACGCTAGATTGATTCTTGTCATGCATTTGAACAATGTATATCTAGCTTTAAACGCAATTGCTTAGGTTGAGAAAAATGCGGAGTTATCGTTCATTCTTTCATTCTCTCTGGTTCTTTGTGGTTTTTTTGTTTATATTTGGTGGGTGCTCAGTGAAATTCACTTAACTGAGTAGAGTAAGGAGTGCGAAGAGATGACTCCTTTTCGCATGAACAAAGTTAACTTATATTAAAACTCGCTGTGTTTAAAAGCACAGATGCACTCTAAAGGAAGTCAAAAGAGAAACAGAGATTAAAATCGGATTCGTGTAAAAACAGTCTATTTTCTTTCAGATAACATCTCTGTTTGAATATAAGCGTAAAAACATAATGCTGTCTCAAGCAACATCCCTGTTTAAACATAAGTCAAACAAACTTTATGTTACGTAGGGGAGTCGACTTACTCCTAACAAACGCAACGAACTACTTCATCAAAGCATATTGTCGATAAGGTTTTTGGGTCGTGTGAAATGAATAAGTGTGGATACGGCATGCAGTGCGAACTCTGAGAATCGAAGTAGTATGCCGACATGGCCGCCATGTCATGGCGTGCAAAAAGCACCAAAATAGTTCCTCGACACAATTTTTTATGTTGATATTCAATTTTAGTTGTTAACTACTGTTTTGATCCCATTAATCTTAAATTCACTTAATAATTTTTTGATCATAAAGAAAAGTAACAATGGAAAATGAACACGAAAAATGTGTTCGGACTCGTTCCGAAATAATTACGAGTATTTCACTAGAAATAAGTAAAGACAACAAAATAGTTAATTAAATCGTTTTTACAGGACATGGTCCAAAAATACATGGGTTTAAGTGGAAAGCGTTATTTACAGCTATGTAGAGACATTTTTACATTTAAGTATAAGTGAAAGGGATAAATTGTGGGAAAAACACTGGCTTTCATTTGAATATATATAAAGTCACAAACTGGTACGATTGCATTGTATGTTTATTGGATACGTTCGATGACAAAAATATTCGGCACTCGGACGAACGTTGATGTATACACATCTTAACCGTGAGTCCTGGCATTCACACTTTTTAAATATGATTTTCTTCAAGCTTAGGAGATATTTTAAATAAAGTTTTTGCAATAAGGTTTTAAAGACATGTTGATGTTACAATGAAGTTTCGTGTGATCTTCAGAACGGTCCTATCAAAACCGAGGAGTAAAACGCACATTACAGGACATGTTCGTTTGATATAAATGTCAGCCAAATTGACAAAGTAGCTCCAACAATATAGCCGCATTCACTTGTTAAAATTTGGAAATCCCTTTTGGAAAACTCTTATATTGCAAGTTATACAATAAAAAAACCCGGAAAACTACAATGAAAGAGTAAACGAAAGAAGTGAGGCTCGCAATTTTGTCTGTCTGTCTATTCGCTTATAGCTTAGGTCACTGGGCCAATTTTCTTACTTGCGATATACATACACAGGTACTTTAGGGAGGTTTTGCATTCGAACCTGAGATTCTGATCAAAGTTGACATTACGATGATAGAGAACACGAAAAAAGTTGGTCCCACAAGTCCGTCTGCCTGCCTGTATGTCTGTAACTCGACCCAGTGGCAAAATGTCGCTGGTGAAGTAGAGATCATAGGTTTCATGACAGAACGTTTAACAAGTCAACAAACAACAATGACGTAAATTTGAAATTTGCCACCCTGCATGTGATTCGTCGTTGACGCTTCGGCTGATTTCCGTGAATTTGTAAACGGTGAGTAAGGCCGTAAGGGTGCATTCCGTTATTGTCGCGCGACTTGCGATTTGCGAAACTAAAACGGAACGTTCCAAAACTCTCGCGAAACTGAAAGGGAGCGTTCCGAAACATATAAGTGCGAGACCGCTGGCGGTGGGGCTGCAATCGGGCAGACTTTTAACCACGTATATATATAAAGTATGTACAGTAAGTAAAGTAGGTAACCGGAACGCTCCCTTTCAGTTTCTCGAGAATTTTGGAACGTTCCGTTTTAGTTTCGCGAGTCGCGCGACAACAACGAAATGCACCCTAAAATTCGACGGAAACGTTATTCTAGTCTCAGCTAGCTCAATACTTTTGCTCCCTCCCACATCACAGAAAGTAATTTCGATTGTGTTGTTTATAGTTTAAATACTGTTGAATCTTCTAAAACTAAACATTTAGTACTTCACCCAAACTTTGAACTAGTTTTTGAAAATGAAAAAAGTCAAAGAAAGCGGTGCGGAATACCGCAAGAAAAAGGCTAAGAAGCGAAGTAGTCTCAATGTGCATTACTGAAATATTTCTAGTTCTAGTTCTGATTCGAAAGCCACGTTAACGTCTTCGGGAGATCGGGAGCCAGTCTTCTTCTAACAGCCATGCAGTCATTCAACTTCCGCACTTTTCTTTGCTTTTAAGCTGCAGTGTTACCTTAGGTAGATGACGCAGAGATTTACCTGTTGCAACGAGGACTGAGTGTGGATAAGTGTGCTCAGAAACTCTGCGCCTTAAAAGCTCTCCTAATGGAGAGCAGAAACCGTTTCGTCCGAGCCACAATCCACTTTGCTAAGACTCTCTGCGCAAAATTCGGCACCGAACTCAAAACGAGAAGAATTCGCAGGAAAAAACGCACCATGGCTATGAATCCGCAGATGCAGCTTTGTCTCGAGAGTAGGAACTCCGTCGAGAGGTGTTCGGATCATTTGACAAGATCATTCAAGAAATGACGACTCGATTCCAGCAAGTTCAAGAAATAGCGGACAAGTTCGGATTTTTGACGCCAGCGAAACTTTTGGACAGCAAGTAAGAGTGTAACCTTTTCCATGTATTAAAAGACATCGGCAAGGACGAGTTTCAGATGGAGCGGAAGCTTCTCCAGCAGTTTGTCGCCAGTTCTGAATCAGAGGAAGATATAAGGACAAAGGAACACTGGAGCTCCTCCAGTTCATTCAAAAACTGAATCTGGGAATTTCGGTTCCAAATATAGTCATCTTGATTCGTATATATTTGACTTTGGCAATTAGTGTCGCTAGTTGTGAGAGAAGTTTTTCGAAGTTGAAGCTAATCAAAAATTATCTCAAATGGGAGTACTTGATGAAAAAGGTGTGCATCAATTTGTGATTTGCTTTTTGGTTTCCAGCCGAAGTGTCGCTCGCCGGTCTCGCCAACTTCTGTTATTTCAAAGCTGATAACAAAATTTTTGTTAAGAAAACTCTTATCTATACACTATAACCAAAAATAATCTCTTTAATTCAAATATACATACTTCAATTATGGAGCTTTTCTGGTAAGCGTTGTTTCAGTTTGGCCGTATTATACTTTGGAATCTAGTTTCTGATGAACTGCGTTTCGGGATTTCAGTCTGATGTTTTACTCAACTGGAATGCACTCCTGATGTTCTGATATCGGAAAAACTGGTTTTGGATAACTATGGCAACGGTGGACTGGTACTACACCCTTCACTGCACTTCAGAACAACAGCAGGCTAAGCACTCTGGTACATCAGCAGGTGCTATGCCCCTGGTGACAAAACTGCAGATGAAACCCTCTGGTAAATAGCAGGTAGAAAGCCCCTGGTGGCATTTAATTTATATTGACCAAGATGGAATCGTTGCCGAACGACTGGTGGTCTTAGTCTGCCAAAACAGTTCCTATTATACTATATTTGCGTCATACTGAATGTGAACTGTAAGGCCGACGAATGTAAATTCGAATTTATTTACATTTTTCTGTGACGTCAAGTACTTCTAATGAATGTGAGTTATATTGATCACATTCAAAATTTGTAGGCGATCGGCTGGTGATGACTTTCCGGTTGATACAACATTCTTAATGATGACATAACGTTCTGTAGTATGAGGTTAGTAGAAATGACGGTTATTTTTGTTTTTGAATGTTTGCTACTTAATCATAAAAGCAGAGATGTCAGCTGCGAAGGTAATGAAGAAAATTTTGTAGCATGGAATGCTTCATTACAGTATAGTCATCTTTGTTTGTCCCGTTTTGATTTATCTATCCTCAGTAATCAAAACAAAAACCTGTCAATTTGTCTTATTCTCAAACGTGTTTGTTAGACATTTGCATCTTGGCTATGAGCTTATATGAATTAGCTGAAATGTCCTTTCATTAATGTTTATATTTATTTCATGTTTTAGGCAAGTTCAACCACTCCTTGATCAACAGAAGAAAAATGTCACTAAAGTTTTGCCTATTTCTCTTGCTGGTGATATCAGTGACATCTAACGACATACACGATAACCACGAAAGCGAAGTCAAAAGTCGTGTGAAACGCGGGACTTTTTGGGATTTCTTCCAGAAAATAGCGATAACCACAAATCTTGCTGTTGATGTAAGTTGTACTAAATTTCGCAAAAATTTGTTAAGATTTTTAAACTAACATCTATTATAACATAACAGCAATACACTGACACAAAGAATACTTTGACCGATATATATGACCTGATATCAGACTCCTTTACCGATTCGAAGCCCAAACAAACGCGAACGACTACAACTACTACTCCAAGTCCGGTAAGAGTTTCATATATAGCTACATTTTAATCCAACAATAGGGATACTTTCTGTTTGTAATCCTTTCAGGATGACGATGGTAATTCAACGACAACAGAAAAATATCGGATATCCCGCTACGAGCTGGGAAAGATTCTTGGTCGTAATTTTCGTGGCCTGAATCGTCTGCTTAAAATTGAAATTAACGACGCACTTAATGTAAGGCAACATTTACATGATACCCTTGGAGGAGTTTTTAATTTTGAAATTAATGTTTAACATCCTTTTTTTTTGTTCGCAGCAAAGCCATTACAACATTGCAGAATACCAGCGGGAGGCGAAAATGCAATTTTCCAACAGTATAATTGCTGAAACGAAAGCAGCTTTAAAGGGAATCCCTTTAACAAGAACTAACATGACTTCAACTACCAATGGAACGGCAACGTAGCGTTCGGTTGGAAAATCTTCTTAACTTTCAAGTCATAGATGCCAAAAGCGGAAGCGAGAAAATCACTGCCAATATAGTTTGCCTGTGATATGTGTGATTTTAAAAGATCTAAAGCTCTTGTATGGGACTCAAGTCAAGTGGTGTTATAGGAAGGTTGTGGGGTATTTATTATTTTTTAAAAGCAAGTCCTATTCCTATGGCAA
The DNA here is from genome assembly GCA_911387755.1 of Chrysotoxum bicinctum. Taxonomy (NCBI): domain Eukaryota; kingdom Metazoa; phylum Arthropoda; class Insecta; order Diptera; family Syrphidae; genus Chrysotoxum; species Chrysotoxum bicinctum. The sequence continues at coordinate 18,144,294 of OU426989.1, forward strand.
TTTTATATAGGGCAGGAGTGCATAGATGTGAGAAATTTTAAGTATCAGGAGGGCAACTAAAATATTTATTTTGTTACATTATTTTTCAACTAAGTTATTTTTGATTTTTGTAAATACAGTTAAATAAAAGAAAAACTACACATTTAATAATATTTAATTATCTATGTTCCTTGAAGCAATGACAAACAGCATGTGTAAGCAAAGTAGATGCACATAATTCAATATAATCAAAGTTGGATTTAGTTTTGATGAAATTTTAAAATATTGGCAGTACAGTTGAAACTTACAGAAGAATTCTCAAATGGAAATAATGTTCCAGTAACGAATAATGAATTTCTACAACAGGTTGGGAGCCAATAAGGACTCTCCAACCTTGGAGTTATAGATACTAAGGGACTGTTGCTTCAAGTTCGGCAGCATGTCCGAGGTGACTGTCGGTCAAGCAAAGCTATTTGTTGTGAATAAAAAACAATCAAGGAGTAACTTAAGTCAAGATAAGGATATAATATACGAACAACGAACTTCGTATTTGTAGACGAGACTAGATTGCTGCAAAGAAGATATCACTTCCATCCAAAAAAAGAATGGGATGAGCAGGGCAGAAAAGGGTTAAGAACCTGTGATTTATGTTAATACGCTCACTTTTACTGAGAAGAAAAATACTGGACAAGGAACCGTTACGAATATCCCAACGAAAGCATGTGAAAGAATTAGATTTCGTACTGCTAAAATCTGACAAGATACCCCCACATGATTTTTCAATTAAGGGTATACGATTATCAATGGTTTTAAGTTTGGAATATACCATCCTTTTCTTTTTTTGAAGTAAAACTTCTTTTCCGGCGTTGGGGGTAAAAAAATTTCTATGCAGCTGTCAGTGACATGTCAAACCGCCACGCCATCCGTCAAAGACAGCGACATGTTTTTAGAATACAAAGTAATTATAACATGAAGTTGGATACGATTTAGAATTTACATATTTCAAATGGCTGCATTCAAAGATAAACATAAAACTATAGGTTCAGACGCGCAATGGCTATGCAACACGAATAATTATTGACAAGCATATTGCAATCCAAATAAATTTTACCAACACCTAACCCTCACATACAAAGTACTGGCCAAAAAGTTGGGTATATCCACTACCATTTTTGTATTCTTGCTGTCATAGACGGCATGCCATATGACCATCAGGTTGCCTGAAAGTTTTGAAATTATACTTTTTAATAATATTTATTCGCTTAATCGCACACGCCACCGACATTTGTTTTGGTATTTATAAATTTGAACGTCACCCGAATAATCAATCAAATACTTTAATAATTAATTTTACAAGAGTGCCGCTGTCAGTGTACTTGCTTTCCAAGTTGCCTGGATACTGAATTAATGCCAGGTGACTACTAAGTTGCTCGGGTTTGTACGGGTTAATAAGAAATGCTTGTGTACATTACAAGATTACAACATGCTTGCCAATACTTGCACGTGCAGCCCTAGGGTAATACAAACAAAGCGAGGCAACTTGCTTGTCAAGTGGCACTTTTCTTCTCGATTTCATTTAAGGCTAGGCGCGCACATTCAATTTTTTGAAGTAAATTGTAAAATCAGTTTGAAACTGTGAAAGCAGCGCACGTTCAATTTTTAGTTTGGCAACTGCTTGGTTCGAGCAACTAAAAAGTTTGTGTGTTTGACACAAACTAAACTATTGCCCAAAAAGACTTTGCTATTTTGTGTAACATATAATTATATGCACATACGCAGACATGCAACCAAACAGTTGTGCAACTAAAACTTGAATGTGCGCGCCTAGCCTAATTGCCTATGAGAAAAAAACATGTTTTACTAAGTCTCACAGTAAAAATTTCGTAGCATTAAGGCTAAGCGCGCACATTCAATTTTTAGTTTCGCAACTGTTTGGTTGCTAAAATGAAACATATGGGGTTATATGACACGCCGCGCACATAGAACAACTCGATTCGAGCAACTAAAAAGTTTGTGTTTTGACACAAACTAAGGCTAGCCGCGCACTAGCAACTTTTAGTTGCGAAACTGTTTGGTTACTTATAGAAAACAGATGAACTCTTTGGTTGAATGTCCGTGAATTTGCAGATAATTATATGTTCAATAAAATGGCGAACTTATTTTAGGCAATCGTTTAGTTTGTGTCAAAACACAAACTTTTTAGTTGCTCGAACCAAGCAGTTTCGCAACTAAAAGTTGCTAGTGCGCGGCTAGCCTAAAGGATTGCATAAAATGAGTTCGCTTTTTTGTGTTACATATAATTATATGCACCTGCGCGGACATTCAACTAAATAGTTGAGCAGTTTTAAGCACAAGAGAAAAAAGTGTGAGCGTGAGTGAAGAATTGCCAGTGCGCGGTGCTCTATCAACTGGTGATTAAACTATTTGGTTTTGATTACAGTTGCAAGTGCGCGCCTAGGCTAAGAGTTGCGAAACGATTTTAAGGCTTGGCGCGCACATTAAATTTTTAGTTGCACAACTGTTTCGTTGCCTAAGCCCAGTACGCAGATCGGGAAAAATTTTGTCTCTCATAAATTTTTTGTCCTGGGATAAATTTTGTCTTGGATGTTTTTCCGAGCAGTACGCAGTTCGCACACAAAATTCATGCTTTTGTGCATTGCTGTACAAAATGTCTCCACAAAATTTTTCCAGGAAAAAGAATGATACAAGCATTATTCTGCTGGACAAATTTTGACGGCCACCGTATTTCCGAAAGTGATTTTTATCAATACTGGTTTTATGTAAAAAGTGGTGATGCTGATCTTGAGAGCATCAAGAGGAGATTCCAAAAAGGTATGAACGATTTTTGTAAAACAATACGTTTCAGAGATACACTAAGGCTAGGCGCGCACTTGCAAATTTTTTGGTTGCGCGACTAGCCTAAAAAACACATTAAATTAGATTTTAACTCTTTAACTTCAATTTTTTGCGCGAGATTTGAAAAAGTTTTGTAGAGATTAAAATTGTAAAGATGAAATTTGTCTTGTCTCGATCTGCGTACTAGGCTTTATAGAAAACAGATGAACTATTTGGTTGAATGTACGCGCAGGTGCATATAATAAATTATAAGTTACACAAAATAGCGAACTCATTAGAAGCAGTCGTTTAGTTTGTGTCAAACACAAACTTTTAGGTTGCTCAAACCAAGCAGTTGTACAACAAAAAATTGAATGTGCGCGTGAGCACTATTAGTTTTGAGTTGCGCAACTGTTTGGTTACTTATAGAAAACAGATGAACTATTTGGTTGAATGTCGGCGCATATAATTATATGTTCAATAAAATAGTGAACCAAGCAGTTGCGCAACTAAAACTTGAAAGTGCGCGCCAAGCCTAAAACTACAAAGTTATGAGTGAATCATATACTACGTTTATATGCAGTATCGAAAGAGCGAGTTGGATTAGGGTTGGATTTTCGACCCAGGTTTTTCGTCATTTGAGTTGAGAGCTCGATTTGGAGTTGAGTTGACTCGACACCGCTCAGTGAGTGAGATCAAGTCGAACGAAGCTCATTTCAACTCAATACCCGTTTATAAAGGGTCGAAGCGAGCTTCAAGCCAGGCGCGCACATTCAATTTTTAGTTTCGCAACTGTTTGGTTGCTAAAATGAAACATATCGGCTTATATGGGACACCGCGCACTTAGGCTAGGCGTGCACATTCAATTTTTTGATGCGCAACTGCTTGGTTCGAGCAACTAAAAAGTTTGTGTTTTGACACAGACTAAACGGTTGCCTAAAATGAGTTCGCTATTTTGTGTAACATCTGTTTTCTATAAGCAACCAAACAGTTGTGCAACTAAAAATTGAATGTGCGCGCCTAGCCTTAGAGCAACTCGATTCGAGCAACTTAAAAGTTTGTGTTTTGACACAAACTAAACGATTGCCTTCGCAACAGTTGAGCTGTTTTCTATAAGCGCAAGAGAGAAAAGAGTGTGATCGTGAGTAAAGAGTTGCCAGTGCGCGGTTCTCCTTCAACTGGTGATTAATTTATTTGATTTCGATCACAGTTGCCAGTGCGCGATTAGCCTCATTGTTGACATTTCTGACAAAATCGGTTACGACGATTTTTCACTCACCAATTTTTTAAGATATTTCCAAATTAAATGGGTACCAATGTGAAAAAACATTGACATTGGGGAATTGCGGGACCATTTTAAAATTACAAAAAGATATAGATCAGTAGATCATTACGCACCTAGTGTTCTTTTATTATCGATTAATGATTTGTACCCAGTTTAATAATCATATGCTTTAAAAAAAAGCACCATCTGTGTGTCATAAAGAACATCATCAAAGGTTTTCAAAGTTGGTAACAAAACAAACATACCTACAATTTTATTTTCCCAAGTTTCAAAGCACGCCATTTAAATTTCGTAAAACGGTATATTTTCAGTCTTTTATCTTTTCTAAAAATAATAGGAATAAAAACATTGTTTAAAAAGTGCATAACAAAAAGAAAAAATTTAAATAAAAGATGGAAGAAATCATTGAGAATCCATCGTGTTCTGGTGAAATCAATTCTTGTTTTTTCGAGAACGAAAATAATATAGATGTGCCTTTTACGGTTCCGATGGTTGAGGAAAATGATCCTGATGTACCAAGTAGCTCCACTAACAAAATTCATGGTCGTCGTAAAGAAGCATGTAAGTCTATTACTCTTAGAATCGTTTCAACTCAATATGAATATGAAAATGGTCAAACATTTAATCTATAAAAATTTTGGAAATTTTTAATCTTAACAAAAATGGAACTATTATTTTGCTCAAAAGGGATTTAAATGTTATCGAGCAAATTCTAAATTTCATTGCAGTCTGCAGTGGCAGAGTTGTTTTCGTTTTGATATTGATATTGATAATGAAACAAAATAGCCGCATTAAATGTACAGTGGCGAGCATTATGTGGATACATAATGCTCAAAACTGACTTTAAGTTGCTGTAAAACTCGCAAAAATAAAGCAATTACACATTTTTTTTTCGGTTTAAACTCTTTATTTATTAAGAAACAAAAAATATAAAAACATTTTTTAAAACTGAAAAGAAAAATTAACTTTTAATTTATTTAATAAGAAAACTCAATGTATCCACTTTTGCACGTTCAAAATAAAAGCGTTTAATACTACATTTTTGTATGTTGTCCAAAGGCCCTTGGCTTTAATGAGTCATTGAGTCGTTTGGACATGCTTTTTACTAATTTTTCGATTAGGGCGATCGGAATGCTGGCCCACTATGTCTGAATCCGGTCTAAGGTTTTTTGGTAAATTTTCATCATGTTCAACAATGAAATTTTATTGTATTTCATGCAAATCTTAGTTACAAAATGATGTCATTTCAAAACTATTTGCCTTATTTTGATCATTGAAACTATTCTGAGTTGCCAATTTAGTGTTATGCTGAATTTTAAAAACCATTTTCAATTTCAGCAAATATTTCAAAAAAATTTCATATAACACAATTTTCAACATGTTAAACAATGAAATTTTATTGTATTTCATGTAAATCTTAGTTACAAAATGATGTCATTTCAAAACTATTTGCCTTATTTTGATCATTGAAACTATTCTGAGTTGCCAATTTAGTGTTATGCTGAATTTTAAAAACCATTTTCAATTTCAGCAAATATTTCAAAAAAATTTCATATAACACAATTTTCAACATGTTAAACAATGAAATTTTATTGTATTTCATGTAAATCTTAGTTACAAAATGATGTCATTTCAAAACTACTTGCCTTATTTTGATCATTGAAACTGTTCTGAGTTGCAAATTTAGTGTTATGCTGAATTTTAAAAACAATTTTCAATTTCAGCAAATATTTCAAAAAAATTTCATATAACACAATTTTCAACATGTTAAACAATGAAATTTTATTGTATTTCATGTAAATCTTAGTTACAAAATGATGTCATTTCAAAACTATTTGCCTTATTTTGATCATTAAAACTATTCTGAGTTGCCAATTTAGTGTTATGCTGAATTTTAAAAACCATTTTCAATTTCAGCAAATATTTCAAAAAAATTTCATATAACACAATTTTCAACATGTTAAACAATGAAATTTTATTGTATTTCATGTAAATCTTAGTTACAAAATGATGTCATTTCAAAACTACTTGCCTTATTTTGATCATTGAAACTGTTCTGAGTTGCAAATTTAGTGTTATGCTGAATTTTAAAAACAATTTTCAATTTCAGCAAATATTTCAAAAAAATTTCATATAACACAATTTTCATCATGTTAAACAATGAAATTTTATTGTATTTCATGTAAATCTTAGTTACAAAATGATGTCATTTCAGAACTATTTGCCTTATTTTGATCATTGAAACTATTCTAAGTTGCCAATTTAGTGTTATGCTGAATTTTAAAAACAATTTTCAATTTCAGCAAATATTTCAAAAAAATTTCATATAACACAATTTTCAACATGTTAAACAATGAAATTTTATTGTATTTCATGTAAATCTTAGTTACAAAATGATGTCATTTCAAAACTACTTGTCTTATTTTGATCATTGAAACTGTTCTGAGTTGCAAATTTAGTGTTATGCTGAATTTTAAAAACAATTTTCAATTTCAGCAAATATTTCAAAAAAATTTCATATAACACAATTTTCATCATGTTAAACAATGAAATTTTATTGTATTTCATGTAAATCTTAGTTACAAAATGATGTCATTTCAGAACTATTTGCCTTATTTTGATCATTGAAACTATTCTAAGTTGCCAATTTAGTGTTATGCTGAATTTTAAAAACAATTTTCAATTTCAGCAAATATTTCAAAAAAATTTCATATAACACAATTTTCATCATGTTAAACAATGAAATTTTATTGTATTTCATGTAAATCTTAGTTACAAAATGATGTCATTTCAGAACTATTTGCCTTATTTTGATCATTGAAACTATTCTAAGTTGCCAATTTAGTGTTATGCTGAATTTTAAAAACAATTTTCAATTTCAGCAAATATTTCAAAAAAATTTCATATAACACAATTTTCAACATGTTAAACAATGAAATTTTATTGTATTTCATGTAAATCTTAGTTACAAAATGATGTCATTTCAAAACTATTTGCCTTATTTTGATCATTAAAACTATTCTGAGTTGCCAATTTAGTGTTATGCTGAATTTTAAAAACCATTTTCAATTTCAGCAAATATTTCAAAAAAATTTCATATAACACAATTTTCAACATGTTAAACAATGAAATTTTATTGTATTTCATGTAAATCTTAGTTACAAAATGATGTCATTTCAAAACTACTTGCCTTATTTTGATCATTGAAACTGTTCTGAGTTGCAAATTTAGTGTTATGCTGAATTTTAAAAACAATTTTCAATTTCAGCAAATATTTCAAAAAAATTTCATATAACACAATTTTCATCATGTTAAACAATGAAATTTTATTGTATTTCATGTAAATCTTAGTTACAAAATGATGTCATTTCAGAACTATTTGCCTTATTTTGATCATTGAAACTATTCTAAGTTGCCAATTTAGTGTTATGCTGAATTTTAAAAACAATTTTCAATTTCAGCAAATATTTCAAAAAAATTTCATATAACACAATTTTCAACATGTTAAACAATGAAATTTTATTGTATTTCATGTAAATCTTAGTTACAAAATGATGTCATTTCAAAACTACTTGTCTTATTTTGATCATTGAAACTGTTCTGAGTTGCAAATTTAGTGTTATGCTGAATTTTAAAAACAATTTTCAATTTCAGCAAATATTTCAAAAAAATTTCATATAACACAATTTTCATCATGTTAAACAATGAAATTTTATTGTATTTCATGTAAATCTTAGTTACAAAATGATGTCATTTCAGAACTATTTGCCTTATTTTGATCATTGAAACTATTCTAAGTTGCCAATTTAGTGTTATGCTGAATTTTAAAAACAATTTTCAATTTCAGCAAATATTTCAAAAAAATTTCATATAACACAATTTTCAACATGTTAAACAATGAAATTTTATTGTATTTCATGTAAATCTTAGTTACAAAATGATGTCATTTCAAAACTATTTGCCTTATTTTGATCATTAAAACTATTCTGAGTTGCCAATTTAGTGTTATGCTGAATTTTAAAAACCATTTTCAATTTCAGCAAATATTTCAAAAAAATTTCATATAACACAATTTTCAACATGTTAAACAATGAAATTTTATTGTATTTCATGTAAATCTTAGTTACAAAATGATGTCATTTCAAAACTACTTGCCTTATTTTGATCATTGAAACTGTTCTGAGTTGCAAATTTAGTGTTATGCTGAATTTTAAAAACAATTTTCAATTTCAGCAAATATTTCAAAAAAATTTCATATAACACAATTTTCATCATGTTAAACAATGAAATTTTATTGTATTTCATGTAAATCTTAGTTACAAAATGATGTCATTTCAGAACTATTTGCCTTATTTTGATCATTGAAACTATTCTAAGTTGCCAATTTAGTGTTATGCTGAATTTTAAAAACAATTTTCAATTTCAGCAAATATTTCAAAAAAATTTCATATAACACAATTTTCAACATGTTAAACAATGAAATTTTATTGTATTTCATGTAAATCTTAGTTACAAAATGATGTCATTTCAAAACTACTTGTCTTATTTTGATCATTGAAACTGTTCTGAGTTGCAAATTTAGTGTTATGCTGAATTTTAAAAACAATTTTCAATTTCAGCAAATATTTCAAAAAAATTTCATATAACACAATTTTCATCATGTTAAACAATGAAATTTTATTGTATTTCATGTAAATCTTAGTTACAAAATGATGTCATTTCAGAACTATTTGCCTTATTTTTAGTACGATACTAGTTGGAAAATGTTTTAAATTAAGAATGAGTTAGTAAACTGCTTTAAAGTTAGCAAATTGTTAAGTAGTATCATACAAAGAAATTAAAAATAATATGTTGTTTGACATTTCGCGCCAGTCTTTTTAGAACTATTCGCCAATACTACTACGTAATTACTTAAAATTAGTATCCCAAATTGTTTTCTTGAAAAGCTTTGAAGAAATTTCTAGCATGAAAATTCTTTTAATAATAAAACTATTTTTGAGCTTTGTGTGAATAAATTCTTAGTTTTCTGAAAATCAGATGGCAATTTCATACATGTGAACATTTTTATTTCATTAAATCCATGTCTTATTTTTATAAAATGTATTTTTAATTCCAAATTCGTGCAATTCAACTCTTTTTTGTTGTATACGTATGTGTTTCATTTGTAATAATTTTTCAATCGCGTATGAAACAAAACTGTCTGAAACACTAAATGAAAAAATAAGAAAAACGGTCGCACAAAAGGCCATCTAGAAACAAAATACGCTTAAAAATATCTTAAGTCCTTGTTATTACGGAAATTGTTTTAGGTTTGCAAACGGTAAAATATTCTATGACTATTTAGGGAGCGAAAAATTTCAGTTTTAAATTTGAAAATTCATCTTATGTTCACATAAGATGATTTGCGTTTTCACACTTTTTTGGAATTTTTTTAAGGATTTTATCTTATGTCGACTTAAGGATGACTCCTGTTTGCACGCGCGAAAATATCTTAAGTCAACTTAATATGATTTACGATTTCACAATAATAAAAAAGTCTTAAGCCAATATAATCTTAAGTCTATTTTAGGTTTTAAAATTAAGCAGAACACACAACCTTATGTGGACTTAAGATATTTTACCGCGTATAGAGATGTGTCTTTTGAACATAAGATGAGGTTGGTTTTGTCTATAAAAAAATCACAGGAGTGAGATAGAAGGAAGCCGATAACACACAACTGTAGCCTTTTAGAATGGCACTAAGGATCAACGAAAAAACGCGAAATATCTTAAGTCGACTTAAGATACTTTACCTTTTCAGTCGAGATGTATATTATTAAATACTTTAAATTGAAGTGATACCAAACTTTCATGTATCATAAATATTAAATGAGCAGTTTCCATTAAACATTTAAAATCAGCACCCTTAGACAACTTAAAAATTACTTATTTCTGACTAAACATTTGTTTGCTAGTTTTCAGAAGGTAATGGTTATGCCATACCAACTATGAGAATGAATGGTTGAAGGATAATGCATAACTTCATGCCGCTATTCAACAAAAATAAAATAATAGGAACCACCAATATGGATTCCTTAATGGTATATTTGAAATTGTTAATAGCAATGGAATTAAAATAAATGCATGTATATTGACGTTTCATGTATTATTTTTCAATTATGACCTCTTACAAATATAAGTTTTTTAAATACTCACAGTTCTCTAATAATAATATTTCCGCGATAGAGCTGTCTTTACCGCTCAGTTTCTTCCTTGCAATGGTGTATAAATCCTGTTTGACTTTGGGGAAATGTTCACATAAGCCCATGCAGTTTTCCCTGTATAAACTGTTGAAGTCCTTTTCAAGCTATTTAAAATTCAATAAAACATGTATTAGAAAATATTAGGAAAGAACAAGTACGATTAGAATTGAGATGTATATTTCGTAAAGCATATGTATGGTTGTAAAATATTTATTACCAGTTTATATCCTAATACATTTTTGAGAGCCGGGTACTCATCAAAATACTGTGATATGCTTAAGTCCTTTAAAAGATGAAGCCGAGCACAAGTGGTTTTCTCCCATTTTTCCTCCGTCTTGTCCCAAGGATGGCTAGAATTTCGAAGCCATTCCAGATTTGAATCTGACAGTTCTTCCTGTTCTCCAATTTTCAACGCTGTTGCTAGGCGTTTGGTCGATTTCGGACTAGAGGTGGGTGATAATGACAAAGAACGCTGGCGTTTGGTAATTATACCTGTTTCACGATATTTTCTTTTTAGATTATGAACGTGGTCTGGCAACTTGCCTGCCAAACGGTTAATTATCCCACGACTTGATTCCACAATTTTGTTGTAAAAATAAACAGATCTATTTTCAGAAGGGAACAAATGTACAATTTCATTTGCCCACTTTCCATAAATTTGGGCTGTAATATTGCGCTCCGGGTTTGTTTTAAGAATATATGTGCATATAATCCGCACCAATCTAAGTCTAGCTTTATTTTCAAGTGGTTTATTTGTATCTATTGATAAGATACCTTTCCCATCTAAAGAACTTTCAAGAAGTTTACGAAGATCCTAAAATGAAAATATTGCATTATGAATTAGAAAAATCTGCTTTTGTTTCTTTGTTAGCTTTGGTTAATTACGAATTAAATAGCCTATTTTCAAATTCAATTATTGTATTTCAAATTCATAAAACTATTTTGTCGTCCAGTAAATGCATACACCGATTGTATACACAAGAAAAGATATGAGCTTATAGGTTGTTTCGAAACAAAAAAAAAGGTTTTATAATATCTTACTTACAATAGAAAAATAAATATGTATATTAATTAAAAGCAAAGGGCAGTGTAATTAATAGTGTTATTCTAATCTTTTTTTTTTTAATTGTTAATCATATTTTTTTTTAATTAATTTTTTTGTTCAAAGCTCTTTTTGTAAAAAATTAATTTTTAGTCAAAATTAAACAAAATAAAATGCACGATCAAATCGCACGAACTTGCTCTTATATAAGAGTACTTTGGAATTTAAAATATATTTTATAAATATAAAACATGATTTCCGGAGAAGTATAAATTTATGCAAACAAAGTTTAAAAATCTTTTTATTATCAAAGTAATTTTTTATATAAATTTTTTCGAGAACAAAATTTGGGATGCCAATTTTAAATATGAAGTAGTATAGATTTAAGAAACATGTTATTTCAAAAAATAATCGTTCACACGTTTTAAAGATATTTATGCAAAATTTTAGTTGAGTTTGTACGATTTTAAAGCTGTTTTAGTATGAAAATAGATATAAATGACGGTTTTGCACATTTTAATCGAATATAGCATCATTACTTTCTCTACCCTTTTATTAAAGTTAAAACCATCGAATACCTATCAAAACATCAAAACAGGTCTGTTTACTTAGTTGTTTGCAGAATCTGTCATTACTTTAGGTGTGTTTAGAAGCAATTTATTGGAAAATAGCCTTAGCACGATACTATTTAGAAATTGTTTAAGATTATGAAAGAACTAGTAATCTACTAAAACGTTAGCAAATTGTTAAGTAGTATCATACTAATTCCCTAATAGTAAGCTGTTTAAAATTTTGCGCCATGGAGTTTTCAGAAAAAAAAAAAATTGGATTTTTTTTAATATTAAAAATAACGGTATACCTGCCATACGATTTTTGTCGAAATTTTAATAATATTTTTTTTCTCAAAAACTATCCTACAGAATTAAAAAAAAACATTAAAAAATTTCATTTAGTTAAAGCTAGATAATGGTTGAAAAAAAAAAAATTTAAAAAATGGTTATTTTTGGTAACAGTACCTTCCATACAAATGTTAAAAAATGATTTTCGAAAATTGTATATTTCTCGAAAACGGTTCCGAGAATTCTGCTAATATTTTTTTCTTTTGATTCATTTTTACAATCTATAATTTAAAAAAAAAAATTGAAATCAAGATATTACTGACTGTACCTACCATATAACCATTTTTTTCGAATTTTGAATTTTTCATTATCGATCGGCATAACGTATTTTAATGATTTTTTTTAAATAGAAGCTTCTAAAAAGTTTAAAAAACATTGCGTTTAACACTGGAGTACATGCATCGTCTTTGTCTTTAGAAATTAGCAGTTAATTTATTTATTTAATTTTTTTTGGACTGAAAAAGTATTTTTTTTTAATTTCAAGTTCCTTACTAATATTTATGAATTAAAACTATTAAATGTTTAAGACAGTAAGTGAATTTAATTTTTAAATATTTGTTTTTCATTTAAATCTTTATTAACCTAAAAATGATTTTTTAGATTTTAAATGGTCTACCATAGTAGCCCACGCGTGCATTGGTGTACAAAAATAGGGCGCGTGTACTCCAGTGTTAAAAACTTAACAAAAAAATATTTTTTGAATTTTTGATATCTCAAAAACCCGCTCAATATCTTTTTGTAAATTTAATTTGTATTCGAACAATAATAAAAACTTTAAATTGGCGTAGCAAATTTTTTTCTTTAAAATGTTTTAAATTTTGTATATAAAAGCTTATTTTTTTAAGAGACAACTACAACGACTTATAACTTTTGTTCCTGCATGAACTAATATTTGCTTGAATCACATGGCATCCCGTTTTTAGCACCAACTACGAAGAGATTAGTTTTAGTCATTTAAAAAATGAATTTTTTACTTATGAACAGTTTTTCATTTTTCAAATTCGTAGTCTTTTATATAAGAGCAAGTTCCAGTCCTGCATTTTATTTTATTAACCATTTTTATTTTGCGAACTTTATATGTATTTATAGATACGAAGTTTTACTTAGTTCTACCAAACCAGAATATTACTTTAATTTGTCTTTTTTAAAAACCATTTGAATTTGGCAACAATCAATACGAAGACATATTAGTTTCTAAATATGTACCTATTTAAACTAGCTGGGAGCATTCTATCATTTACAAAATTTTGAAGTACAAAATGATATAAGCTGAAAGGGGTCTTTTTAAAAATATTTTTTAATTATATATAATATACTCGCATATATGTATATATATGTATATATGTATACATATGTATATTTATAAATAAATAGCAAAACATGTTATCTAAATTGTCAATGTGTCTAGCTCTCAAACCATAAGGCGGTCACATTAAGCTCTAACCGCCAAATTATAGTAATTTATTATAGTTTCGTTTCTGCTGATCAACAGAACCAAATATCAGCATTGTGTATTATAAACAATACTTTAAATGAAAGACGAACATTTTGATCTTATTACTGTAAATGTTAAAGATTAGTTTACATCAAAATTGAGTGAAATTTTCGTTTAAAATTTCCGTTTTTCAAAGACGTGGAAAATATAATAAAAATAAGTACAATTATTTTTGTGACAAGGATGATCAAATTTGTTTAGAACGAAAAATAATTCAATGGTTTTATCTAAACCAAAGATTTAAGCGAGATTAATTGATGCTTCACTTCGATTTTCAAATCACTAAATTGATTTATAAGCTAGGCTAAACAATTTGAAACTACTATAAAATGGCGCTACAGCCTCGAAATAATCGGTGTCTATCTGAAACAAATTTGTGGGTACTTACTTCTATGACTTCGTTTGATAGATTTTTCTTAGTAGTAAGTGGTGATGCAACAGTTGAATCTAGTAATTGAATACCGCCACCATCGTGATATTCAGGGAGAAAGTCACATAGTGCAAAACTTATTTCGCTCGGGTTTTGAGAGCTACCAACACTTATTTCTTGAGAATCGAATGTCTGTAGGATATTCATACTTTAATTTCTACCATAACAAAAGGAAAACATTAAGGTTTGATTGAATAATTATAACTAACCAGAGGGTTAACAGCATAAGGATGCATTGCTTTTCTCCACTCTTCTAAGTTTCTGGTAAAAATCACACGATGTCCTATGACTGGGAGCAACTCCCTTATCTCTGTAGCACCTAGTAACGGCAGAGACATTGAAGTTATGACATTGTCTACAGCAAGTAAATGAAATGTGTTTTACATTAAATTTAATTTCTATATTCTTAAGCAGTTTTAAGAGATTTTGAAAACACAGAAACACACATTTTGTCAAAGAAAACTTTTTGTTTGCCGAAACTGCCAAAAAAAGATAATGTACATTAAAAAGAACGTAATAAATTGCAGCTATACATAGCGCAATTAAAAAAGACTGGACAAAAGCTAAATTTAGTATCTAACTATTACATTAAGCAAACAATGTAAGTTGTCTACGAAATTTTTAATCAAATTTTTGAAAGTTGCGGCAAAAATGATTATTTCTCATTTTTTATTGTATCTACGTACAATATTTTAGGAAGTAAATAATGAACAGTAAATATAAAAATATGATCTTTTTAACACTTAGAATAGATAGTCAAATTAACTTTAGCTTATATATGGAGGGCTCACAGCTGTACCGAACCAAGTCATTTTAAAGAAATCCAAACTAACGCCAGGATTGCCGCGAAATTGACCTCTATTTAGAGCTATGTATGTTCATTACAGCTCTAAATAGAGGTCAATTTTGCAGAAATTTTGGTGTTGGTTTTGGATTTTTTTTTTAAATTACTTGGTTTGGTACAGCAGTGAGCCCTCCATATAATATCGATACCTTCCCGTAAGAATTTATTAAGCGACATTTTCAGGAAACGAAAAAAACGTCTCATTTAGTTATTTTCTTGTGTATTTTATTGGACGAAACAGATTTGGTTCCCGAAAGAATGTATTAAGCGACATTTTTAAATTTGTTTTGTCAAATAAAATGCACAAAAAAATAACTAGGTATCGATATGATATTTAGAATTGTGATGTATAAAAAAACGTACGAGTACATACCTTGGAAAGCACAAATGTAATTTTCGAGCCCCCACTCCTTTAGCAGGTTGCACACTTCTTCATCCATGATCTGTGAAATATGTTATAAAAAAACAAAGAACAGCATTAGTTTCAAATATTTAGAAAATTTCCCTTGCTTCAAAAAACTATCTTAACTTGTAAGCCAAAGAGAACAAAATTGGATACCACGCCCGCCAGCAAAAATTAATTGTCGCGGCGTCAATAATCAATTTTATAGATGACTTTAATATTTGAGTGGAATGAACAATTATGTATGTAATTAAAAATAATTGCTGTTTTATTTTGTAGGTACCAGAATAGTTCATTATTTAAAGTTAACATAAATATTGAGTTCATAGAACGTATGGTTAATTATATAAAGTTCATTACATAATTATCATTTCACTAATCGTTGTATATATTCATTACGGCAATGGAGTCCATTTATTTTACATACATATATATAAAATGGCTTTTTATAGGGAAACGATTTTTTTCTATCTTCTAGTTTAAATATTAGTTTAACAAAGCCAATTTTGTTTACTAGCTACTCATAAATTTTTTTAAATTGATTATATTATAAGTATTTACCTACCAAAATATTTTCCAAAAACACTTTTTGTTGAACTTAAACTTGCAAGCCAAAGCGAACACGAGACGACAGCAACCGAACACGAACCAAACCACTGCACTATTCAAACAAAACTAAACTAAACTGAACACTGAAACTGAAACGAATATGACGCTTCCTCTGCAAGAAAAGGATAGCGTAGCGACGCGCGACTACATCTGGCATCATAATTTGTGATAGTATGTGTAACTCTAAAGAACAAAACTGGTTGTTGATGCGAAATCAGCGTTGCCACATATTGTCCATTACATCTATGTATCTATATAAATGAATGTCTTAAATTCTAAGATTAGATGTGTTTTTACATGAACATAAAATGTATTCCTAATAAAATTATGTTTGAAAAATAAGTTTCTATTTAATGACATTATTTACTGGGATATGGTGTTATTTGACATAGGTATTTATAATGAAAAATTTAAAATAATAATACTTATTTACATATTGTACAACCAAATTTTTCCTTATTTTCCATATTCTTTTTATTTATCTCACAGTATTTAAATGTGTTGTTCAATACATTCAAAAAGGAAATGATAAAATTCAGTACCATTAATAATAGAAACGAAGTAAAATTGCTTTTTACACAGATGTCTTTAAATTAATATTTTTTTTAAATAAAAATATTAATTGGAAAACATTGCGGTAACACTGATAGGAATGGTTCAAGTGAATTGCTCTAAAAAGTATATTTGTGTGCGTTCAAATCTGAAAGAAAACAATAGAGTGTGTCTGTTCAAATTAGCCGAGTTGACTTTTAAAATCAGCCGAGTTCTAAGAATGTAACAGAGTGTGTTTGTTAAAATTAGATAAGTTGATTGCTGATATCTGCGGAGTTGAAATTTACAGGTTTAGATCTCGACGCTACAAATATAACAGAGTATGTCTGTTGAAATTAACCAAGTGGACTGTTAATATCACCTAAGTAAATATACACAGTTTTGTATGGAAACTATTATTTTTAAAGCTAAATATCTCAAAATCTGTGCAAAATTTTGATTTTTTGCTCTTAATATTTTAATTTTCATTTGTTGAGTTCTACAAGAATCTGCTTTAAAAATTTGAGAAAAACGAGTTTTCAAAAAAAAAAAAACATGTTTTTTTCTGAAATTCAATACCAACGAAATTATTGTCTAGGCTAAATATCTCGAAATCTGTGCAAAATTTTGATTTTTTGCTCTTAATATTTTAATTTTCATTTGTTGAGTTCTACAAGAATCTGCTTTAAAAATTTGATAAAAACGAGTTTTGAAGAAAAACCATGTTTTTTCTGAAATTCAATACCAACGAAATTATTGTCTAGGCTAAATATCTCGAAATCTGTGCAAAATTTTGATTTTTTGCTCTTAATATTTTAATTTTCATTTGTTGAGTTCTACAAGAATCTGCTTTAAAAATTTGAGAAAAACGAGTTTTAAAAAAAAAAAAACATGTTTTTTTCTGAAATTCAATACCAACGAAATTATTGTCTAGGCTAAATATCTCGAAATCTGTGCAAAATTTTGATGTTTTGCTCTTAATATTTTAATTTTCATTTGTTGAGTTCTACTAGAATCTGCTTTAAAAATTTGAGAAAAACGAGTTTTGAAGAAAAACCATGTTTTTTCTGAAATTCAATACCAACGAAATTATTGTCTAGGCTAAATATCTCGAAATCTGTGCAAAATTTTGATTTTTTGCTCTTAATATTTTAATTTTCATTTGTTGAGTTCTACAAGAATCTGCTTTAAAAATTTGAGAAAAACGAGTTTTCAAAAAAAAACCATGTTTTTTTCTGAAATTCAATAGCAACGAAATTTTTGTCTAGGCTAAATATCTCGAAATCTGTGCAAAATTTTGATTTTTTGCTCTTAATATTTTAATTTTCATTTGTTGAGTTCTACAAGAATCTGCTTTAAAAATTTGAGAAAAACGAGTTTTCAAAAAAAAAACATGTTTTTTTCTGAAATTCAATAGCAACGAAATTTTTGTCTAGGCTAAATATCTCGAAATCTGTGCAAAATTTTGATTTTTTGCTCTTAATATTTTAATTTTCATTTGTTGAGTTCTACAAGAATCTGCTTTAAAAATTTGAGAAAAACGAGTTTTCAAAAAAAAACCATGTTTTTTTCTGAAATTCAATACCAACGAAATTATTGTCTAGGCTAAATATCTCGAAATCTGTGCAAAATTTTGATTTTTTGCTCTTAATATTTTAATTTTCATTTGTTGAGTTCTACAAGAATCTGCTTTAAAAATTTAATAAAAACGAGTTTTGAAGAAAAACCATGTTTTTTCTGAAATTCAATACCAACGAAATTAATATTGTCTAGGCTAAATATCTCGAAATCTGTGCAAAATTTTGATTTTTTGCTCTTAATATTTTAATTTTCATTTGTTGAGTTCTACAAGAATCTGCTTTAAAAATTTGAGAAAAACGAGTTTTCAAAAAAAAACCATGTTTTTTTCTGAAATTCAATACCAACGAAATTATTGTCTAGGCTAAATATCTCGAAATCTGTGCACAATTTTGATTTTTTGCTCTTAATATTTTAATTTTCATTTGTTGAGTTCTACAAGAATCTGCTTTAAAAATTTGAGAAAAACGAGTTTTGAAGAAAAACCATGTTTTTTCTGAAATTCAATACCAACGAAATTAATATTGTCTAGGCTAAATATCTCGAAATCTGTGCAAAATTTTGATTTTTTGCTCTTAATATTTTAATTTTCATTTGTTGAGTTCTACAAGAATCTGCTTTAAAAATTTGAGAAAAACGAGTTTTCAAAAAAAACCATGTTTTTTTCTGAAATTCAATACCAACGAAATTATTGTCTAGGCTAAATATCTCGAAATCTGTGCAAAATTTTGATGTTTTGCTCTTAATATTTTAATTTTCATTTGTTGAGTTCTACAAGAATCTGCTTTAAAAATTTGAGAAAAACGAGTTTTGAAGAAAAACCATGTTTTTTCTGAAATTCAATACCAACGAAATTATTGTCTAGGCTAAATATCTCGAAATCTGTGCAAAATTTTGATTTTTTGCTCTTAATATTTTAATTTTCATTTGTTGAGTTCTACAAGAATCTGCTTTAAAAATTTGAGAAAAACGAGTTTTCAAAAAAAACCATGTTTTTTTCTGAAAGTCAATACCAACGAAATTATTGTCTAGGCTAAATATCTCGAAATCTGTGCAAAATTTTGATTTTTTGCTCTTAATATTTTAATTTTCATTTGTTGAGTTCTACAAGAATCTGCGTTGATATGATTTATGATTTTCCTGAATAACAACCAAGTAGTTGTGTATATTTAAACGAGTTAAGTTGTTTGTTTACAACAGATTACTTGGGAGAAATCATCAAACGTAACTTAGTACGATTTTCCTGAGTAACTCTGACAAAAACAGCCAAGTAGTTGAGTATTTTTAAATGAGTTTAGTTGTTTGTTAACAACAGATTACTTGGGAGAAATCATCACACGTAACTTAGTACGATTTTCCTGAGTAACTCTTACAAAAACAGCCAAGTAGTTGAGTATTTTTAAATGAGTTTAGTTGTTTGTTTACAACAGATTATACTTGGGAGAAATCATCACACGTAATTTAGTACGATTTTCCTGAGTAACTCTTACAAAAACAGCCAAGTAGTTGAGTATTTTTAAATGAGTTTAGTTGTTTGTTAGCAACAGATTACTTGGGAGAAATCATCAAACGTAACTTAGTACGATTTTCCTGAGTAACTCTTACAAAAACAGCCAAGTAGTTGAGTATTTTTAAATGAGTTTAGTTGTTTGTTTACAACAGATTATACTTGGGAGAAATCATCACACGTAACTTAGTACGATTTTCCTGAGTAACTCTTACAAAAACAGCCAAGTAGTTGAGTATTTTTAAATGAGTTTAGTTGTTTGTTAGCAACAGATTACTTGGGAGAAATCATCACACGGAACTAAGTACGATTTTCCTGAGTAACTCTGACAAAAACAGTCAAGTAGTTGAGTATTTTTAAATGAGTTTAGTTGTTTGTTAACAACAGATTACTTGGAAGAAATCATCACACGTAACTTAGTACGATTTTCCTGAGTAACTCTTACAAAAACAGCCAAGTAGTTGAGTATTTTTAAATGAGTTTAGTTGTTTGTTTACAACAGATTATACTTGAGAGAAATCATCACACGTAACTTAGTACAATTTTTCTGAGTAACTCTTACAAAAACAGCCAAGTAGTTGAGTATTTTTAAATGAGTTTAGTTGTTTGTTAGCAACAGATTACTTGGGAGAAATCATCACACGGAACTTAGTACGATTTTCCTGAGTAACTCTGACAAAAACAGCCAAGTAGTTGAGTATTTTTAAATGAGTTTAGTAGTTTGTTTACAACAGATTACTTGGGAGAAATCATCACACGGAACTTAGTACGATTTTCCTGAGTAACTCTGACAAAAACAGCCAAGTAGTTGAGTATTTTTAAATGAGTTTAGTTGTTTGTTAGCAACAGATTACTTAGGAGAAATCATCACACGGAACTTAGTACGATTTTCCTGAGTAACTCTGACAAAAACAGCCAAGTAGTTGAGTATTTTTAAATGAGTTTAGTTGTTTGTTAACAACAGATTACTTGGGAGAAATCATCACACGGAACTTAGTACGATTTTCCTGAGTAACTCTGACAAAAACAGCCAAGTAGTTGAGTATTTTTAAATGAGTTTAGTTGTTTGTTAACAACAGATTACTTGGGAGAAATCATCACACGTAACTTAGTACGATTTTCCTGAGTAACTCTGACAAAAACAGCCAAGTAGTTGAGTATTTTTTAAATGAGTTTAGTAGTTTGTTTACAACAGATTACTTGGGAGAAATCATCACACGGAACTTAGTACGATTTTCCTGAGTAACTCTGATAAAAACAGCCAAGTAGTTGAGTATTTTTAAATGAGTTTAGTAGTTTGTTTACAACAGATTACTTGGGAGAAATCATCACACGGAACTTAGTACGATTTTCCTGAGTAACTCTGACAAAAACAGCCAAGTAGTTGAGTATTTTTAAATGAGTTTAGTTGTTTGTTAGCAACAGATTACTTGGGAGAAATCATCACACGGAACTTAGTACGATTTTCCTGAGTAACTCTGACAAAAACAGCCAAGTAGTTGAGTATTTTTAAATGAGTTTAGTTGTTTGTTAACAACAGATTACTTGGGAGAAATCATCACACGGAACTTAGTACGATTTTCCTGAGTAACTCTGATAAAAACAGCCAAGTAGTTGAGTATTTTTAAATGAGTTTAATTGTTTGTTAGCAACAGATTACTTGGGAGAAATCATCACACGGAACTTAGTACGATTTTCCTGAGTAACTCTGACAAAAACAGCCAAGTAGTTGAGTATTTTTAAATGAGTTTAGTTGTTTGTTAACAACAGATTACTTGGGAGAAATCATCACACGGAACTTAGTACGATTTTTCTGAGTAACTCTGACAAAAACATCCAAGTAGTTGAGTATTTTTAAATGAGTTTAGTTGTTTGTTAACAACAGATTACTTGGGAGAAATCATCACACGTAACTTAGTACTATTTTCCCTGAGTAACTCTGATAAAAACAGCCAAGTAGTTGAGTATATTTAAACAAGTTTAGTTGTTTGTTTACAGCAGATTACTTGAGAGAAATAATCACACGTAACTTAGTACAATTTTCCCTGAGTAACTCTGAAGAAAACAGCCAAGTAGTTGAGTATATTTAAACGAGGTTAGTTGTTTGTTTACAACAGATTACTTGTGAGAGTTTAGCAATGCATGATGTTATTCAAATTTACATGAGTAAAATGATTACTAATAACCAACGACTCAGTTATAAACAGCAACTTGCTTGCTTATTTTCAGTCAAGATACTCGTTGAAATTTAACAAGCTTTAAACCCAAGTAGATAGGCTAATTTCAATCAATATACTTGGCAGATATTAAACGTTTACTCTGCTTTAATTAATCGTTTTTATTTAATCGTTTTATCTCTGCTATTATTAGCAACGAATACTTATGTATTTATTAACGAGGCTTAGCAGTTTTTAACCAATTTTTTTTTAACCAAGCAAAAATCAAACTCTGTTAAGGCAAATGTTTCTGCGTGTTCCCTTGATTACTTTAAATAAGAAAACAATATCATATGTGAACTCTGTGACAAGTCTTGGTTACAAAGTAACTAATGACTTGTCCTGTAGAGAGCATATAAATTCTGTCGTTGGGCGAATATATGGAACTCTAAGGAAACTATGGATTTCAAATAATTTTACTCCCAAAGAAACGAGGCTTCATTTGATGAGAACTTTGTTAGTTCCAATAATATCTTTCTCTGAAGTTGTATATCCTAAGCTTGATTCTTTGTCTGAACATAAACTCCGAGTGGCGTTTAACGATATGACAAGATATGTTCACGGGCTTCGAAGATATGACCATGTTTCTCCCTATAACTCAAGTATTCTGAATTGTACTCTCCTTGAATATACAAATTACCGGAATTGTATCTTTTTGCATAAAATAATTCAAACAAAAACACCTTATTACCTTTATGAAAAAATTAGGTTTTGTTTCTCTTCCAGAACAGTAAACATTGTAATTCCTACCTTTAAGTATCTTAATTCATCACGACTATTCTTTGCAAATAGCATTCGCCTCTGGAACTCCTTGCCATTCGATATTAAACAAATTAGAGAGATAACAAATTTTAAACGTGCAGTATTTAATCACTTTAGTAACCGTTTGTAAAATATATATTTTCGTAGGTAATAGAGAAAACATTTAAATTTCGGAAAAGTATGTAGTTGTTATTAATATTAATATCTGTACATGCTTTTTATTTAATTTTAAGATTAACTTGAATTGTCCTTAAGTATCTAAGTGATCTATATAACATAATTTTTTTTTCTTTTAATTTCTTATATATAACCAACATGTAAAATACTTTAAAAGACTATGTCTTAGTGTATTGTACCAATAAACTTGAATTGAATTGAATTGAATTGAACATTTTTAAGAAAAAATTTTGGTACGCCAATTTAAAGTTTTACTATTATCCGAAAAAAAATAAATTTACAAAAAAACATATTAAGCCGTTTTTGAAATATTGAATTTTCCAAAAAAAATATATTTTTTTTTTTAAAATTCAAAAAAATATTTTTCTTAAAGTTTTGAAATACAATGTTTTTTAAACTTTTTGGAAGCATCTCTGTAAAAAAATTCATTAAAATCATGTCGTTAACGAGAAATTCAAAATTCGAAAAAATGGTTCTATGGTAGGTACAAGCCGTAATACCTTAATTTCAAATTTTTTTTATTAAATTAAAGATCATAAAAATGAATCGAAAGAAAAAAAATTTTTATGAAATTTCTAGGCGCCGTTTTCAAGAAAAATACGATTTTTGAAAACCATTTTTTAATTTTTTTTTTTACATTTGTATGGTGGGTACCTTATTATTTTTAGGTAAAATAATTTTTTTTTCTCACATCTTGTAGATTATATTAAGAAACTTTTATTTATCAAGTTTGAAAAAAATCTAGCATGGGGTTTTCGAAATATTGAGTTTTGAAAAAAAAATTTCGAAGTTTTTTTTAAAAAACCAAAAAAAAATTTTTTTGAAAATTTGAATAAACAATTCTTTTTAAATTTTTGGGGAGA
The DNA here is from genome assembly GCA_911387755.1 of Chrysotoxum bicinctum. Lineage (NCBI taxonomy): Eukaryota > Metazoa > Arthropoda > Insecta > Diptera > Syrphidae > Chrysotoxum > Chrysotoxum bicinctum. The sequence continues at coordinate 18,167,991 of OU426989.1, forward strand.
TTAAGCAAAAAAAAATTATAAAAATCGGTCGTACCGTTTTTGAGAAAATCAAAAACGAAAAAAATGGTTCCAGGGGGGGTACCCTCAATAACCATTTTTCGCAAATTTTTTTTCAACTGCTACCTATCTTTAACTAAATGAGTATTTACAAAATTTCGAAAAAAAATTCGTATGGCATGTACCGTTATTTTTGGTCTTAAAAAAAATGAAAAAAACGTGTGGGGGAAAAAAATCAAAACCCATATCTTCCAAGTTTGAAGAAAACTGGCCGAGTCGTTTAGGCTGTAGTCGACAGACAGAAAGACAGACAGAATTGCCAGACCCACTTTTTTAGTCTTCGCTTTTATCGTTATGTCAACTTTGATCAAAATCTCAAGTTCTATTTTTTTTACGAATGCATAACTTGCCTTATAGTACCTATAAGTCGCAAGTAAAAATCATAGCGAAGGCAAATACCACTTATTAGTCCTCTTTTGAGACATCCAATTCAAGAGGGAATTCTGCTTTCCGTGAGAACGAAAAATGGGTTTGCCTATGTTAAAAAGAGCAGTGATGACATCGAAATAAACATTGACTCCAGTACTTTTTCTACTCCTACCACTACTTTTACTTATATAGTATTTTATAATAGGTATCTTTTAATTAATTTTTAATTTCGATTTTATTTTTTGAACTTTAAATTAATTTCAATTGTTTTTATTTTATTTATTTATTTTATTGAATTTTTATTTTCATTTGTGAAATTTTATTGTAATTCTTCTAGCTGTTTCTTCCTTTATAGGTTTTAGCTTTTTGCTCAAGTTCTGTTTATTCTGGTGGCATATCTGCTAAGTCAGTTTTAAAAATTCTTTTAAATGTGCGTGGGGATTTCAAGGCTTGCTATTTAAATACGCGTAGCTTAATCTTAAATAAGTAAGATTTTGTAAGGAATTTCTTTGATTCCTCAGGGGTTGATGGTAAATGCTTAACTGAGACATGAATCAGGCCTAGCACTCCGAATAATCTATGCAAACTCAAAAAGTACAAATTTATTCCCAATGATAGAATCACTGTTAGTATTGGAGGAGGAGTTGCAGTTTATGATAATACGGGTCTTAGTTGCAAAATCATTGCCAAATCCAAAGGTGTCGGCATTGAATTTCTGATCTAAGAAATAACTGACGGTAATGATAAAAGTTTACTGGCAGTTGCTTACAACCCTCATAGGATCTTTTTTCCGGAATAATACTTACTGTTTGAAGGTAATGAAAAACGCGTTTCATTGAAGAAAGTTCTAGTTCGTAATAAAAATTGTCTGTTGTTTACCTCTGAAGTGCTTATTGTAATTAAGAACCGACGTTAATTGTTTTCGAAATGGAAGCACAACCCTATCTCATTTCACGTGGAGATTATCTGCCAGGCTAGAAATCTTTCAACTTTCGTTACTCGAAGAGCTAAAAAAAAAGATATTTTATGTCAAAATTAAGTACAAATCAGATTTCCCGTAAGCCTTAGAGTCGTTTCCGTTGTGGATAATTTTCTTGACCCAAATGATCTGAACAATGTTCTTACATCAGATAACTTATTGTGTTTACTAAATTTTTCAAAGGCTTTGGAAAGAGTTAATCACGAAATCTTATGTAAAAATCTGAGTTTGTATTTTGGTTTAAGTGGAACATCAGTCCATTTGACTAAAAACTACATACAACAACGTTGTCGAAGATTCTGTCCTTATACCGTATTTACAACTTGTTTTTGTAGATACTTCCACAAATCTAGCCTTAAAAATTAATGGCACCCTTTTTCCTAATGATCATCAGACCAAAACCATAAAAATGTTAAAAAAAGAGCCAAGTTCTTCTATACAAAAACCTTTGTGTAGATAACAAGTCAGCCGTGAAAAGTACTGAGATCTAAAAGTACGCCAAGTTCTTACTTCATATATATAAAATAAACATTTTCTCAGAAAGTGGGCGGATACCACGCCCCCTAAATGAAAAACCCCAATTTTTATTTTTGTTCCTTTATATGCAATTTGAGCCCTACCCTTTTACCAAATTTCATTGTTCTACTGCAATAGGAAGTGTGCCATATATAATTTACATCAGTTCTGAGGAAGTGGGCGGATACCACATCCTTGAATGGAAAACCTTATATGTTATATTTTTTTCTTTGCATGCAATTTAAGCCCTACCACTTTACCAAATTTCATCGTTTTACAGCAGTCCGAGGTGCTCCATTCAAACAATACCAATTCGGAGAAGTGAGCGGATACCACGCCCCCTGTTCAATGAAGTCAGGAGGAAATATTTGACCTTGATAAGCTCCGTGGCTATAACATCATCCTTGTTTTGTTCTTCAATTGAATTTAAAGTATAAGAAACAAATTCTGTTAAGTTTGTGGTCGTAGATTTGCTTTTAAGAAACCCGCGTTGTTTAGCGGAAAATATTGGTTTGTAGTGAAATCAAACAGAAACGAAGACCATACTTTCGAAAAGTTTTGAAAGGCACGAGAGCTTAGCGATATTGTCCTATAGTTAGAAAATATCTGCTTTACAACCCTATTTATAAATAGGAATGATGAAAGAGTTTATATAGTATTTTAAATATTATACATATATTTTTGCTGAAAAACTGTTTCCACAAAATTCAAAAATATTTATTTTGTAAAAGTTACCTAATTATTAAAAAAATCTGTAGAACCTTTTTTGTTTTTTGTTTTTGATTTTCTGAAAAAGGGTACAACTGATTTTCATCAATTTTCTTATGCTAAAGCTACTAAAAATTTATAATAGTTTTGTGTATTAAAATTAAAAAATATTTTTTTTTAATTTAAAAAGAATACTCTATACTGGATCTTATGGTGTAGGGCCAGATGAACACTCAATCGTATTGGTTACTGTTCCATCATCAGTCAAAACACTGCCTAGCTTGGTAGAGTATAGGTGGTGTCGGATGAGTATTAAGGTCTGGTTAAGCGCGTGATCAAAATTCCGGATGGTTGTACAAGAACAAACCCATAATACATATGTGCCATCAAAACCACTAGACCCTTTCTTCTTCTTGAACTCAATCCAAAAATGTCCACAATTCCCCATAAAAATTCTATCCACAGGTTCACCTGATAATTAGGCCACAGAGCTAGACCACCAATGGTCGCCATTTGTACCTACACCTACCAGTGGCGTGGCGTCCATATAACTCGATTCCTATTGTCTTCCCTTTTAGAAAATCCACAAATAACATAATATACCAAATAAACATCGAATAAGTTAAAGTTTTCCATTCTGCCTCTCGTTTGTATCTTATACTTTATCCAAACAAATTCCACAATCCACAACCGACAGAGTCACAAAAATACTCCTACTAAAACTTTTCAATCACCGTCTTATTTATTTGTTTTATATCCCTTTCTTCTCCAAGCATTGTGTTTCGGATCCTCTTTGTTCAACACCCGTTTTTATATTCAAAAAATAAGACACTACATTCCGTCTTATAAAACCAATCTCGATGTATACCAGTAGGAGTTGGAATAATTTGTATATTATTCTCCCTTTAGCAATAAGCATTGCATTTCAGTAGGAAGATAATACATTGCAGGAGTTCAGGTGCTCGCCTTTTTTCAACCTTGTGTAAGAAATAAGACGGTGTTCTTCGACTTATTTGTTTTTACTTGCGACTTAGAGGTATGTACTATAAGGCAAGTTATGCATTCGGAAAAAAATCGAACTCGAGATTTTGATCAAAGTTGACATTACGACGTGTTACGAATCTCTGGAATTTCCCATGGAAAAAAATAAATTAAATATAATAGTCTTCATTGGTTGCACCCTGTTTTGTTCGGTATGTGGAATTCGAAATTCGAAAGGTTTTGTTAGTCACTGAATCCACTCAGGAAACAGTGAGTGCCAACTTTGTACAGTGGCTAGATTCTCGCCTAAACGAAAAAAAAAAACTTTGATAGGTCTTTTCCTTTCGACCACCGAGCGAGCAGCATCTTCACTTAAGGTACTAACTTATCCAATAGAAAGAAGGAATTATATATTTTAAGAAACTTTTTTTGTATCTAGAATATCTATTTTCTGGATATCCAAGTATCCCTTTCGGGAAAATTCCAAATTTATTACGTGGTAAGCGAAGGGGAAAAACCTAAGTAGCCACAAGAATCCTAAACTTGTGAGGCATTAATGAAGATAAAACAGAAAATTAACTTAAACCAGGATCAAGAGTATCTCGAGGTAAAATTCAAAGTAGTAATTAAAATAGTTTAAACAGCAAGAAAAGTAGAAATGTAAAAGACATGTTTTTTCTTAAATCTAAAAGGCCCTTTTATCTTAATTATATAGACTGCTCTGAGCGAAACATAATTCTTCGTTTTGACATTTGCACCACGTGCACCTGTCTCCTGGTCAGTTGCATCAAGCATACGGACAGCGAAAGAGAACAAAAGAAGGACCAGCAAAGACTTCAAGTTCAAGGCCAAGGCCAAGCTCTCTTCTTGAACAGATATTGACTGGAGCACTTGCCGTTTCACCCAGCCATCTAGCTCAGTAACGGCAATTTTCCCCAAGAGAACATCGAGCCAAGGTTTAATACCAACGAAGAAACCATCTGAGTTATCCCAAAGCTCAGTTTATTTAAAGTCGTGGGAGCAATCGGCTGGCTCAAGTTGCGATCGAGCTATACGAGCGGGTGCGGTGAAGTGCGGGAAAGGGGAGAAAGTGCTCCAATAAGCGAGTGTCACGCGAAGGCGCAGTTTTGTTACCTACCTAGAAAAGTGAAATTAAAGGAGATACATACAAAAAGGAAAAAAATAGCAAAAGAAATAGAAGTAGGAAACCAAAAAAAAAAAACAAAATTCTAATTAAAGTTAAACAAAAAAATAGAAAAAAAAATAAGTGTAATAGTGTTGGTTTGGCATTCCACTCATAACCAGTGTAAAATAAATTTGCTCAATTGGAAACAATGGAACTCTGTGCACAGGATCTCCGTAAGCGGTAAGTTTCCAACGAAATTATAACAGTTTTTCTCTTTTTCATAGGCCAAACTACCACTACCTTTTTTTGATAGAAATTGTTTGTTTACTTTCATTTTGATTAACTTTTTTTTGGATTAAATATTTAACTAATTTACTTTTTTAAAAAAACTTTGAATTACCTACCTAAAAAAAATCTACAAAAATTGATACAGTAACTACATAAATTAAGAACCTATAGACAAAAATATTTGAATTACTTAAAACTATAAAATTTTGTTAATTACATATCTAAAACAGAATTACACTCCGAATATAAAAAAAAACTGAAATCTTAAACCTATGAATTTGCTAAGAGAATATCTAAAAATTAAAAGAATTACAAAACTAATTTTCATGCACTAAATATAACAACTAAATTTAAAAATGTCTTCACACATAATTATACTCTCCGAATAAAAATTGCGTAGATCTAAAACATAATGTTTTAAATTGGAAAGATCATGGGGGTAAGTGGGCAAAGTTATGATGCCGAGGCAATGCCTTTTTGTGTAGCTTAATTTAACAACTTCAATTAAAACAGGGACAGTTCCAAAAAAACACAGGGGTACATGATCTGTCAAGGCGTCTGCTTAAGCAGGTGAAGGGAGGGAAATAGGTACCTAAGACAACAACAACACCTGTCGTCTATGAAGCTTGGGTGGGTTTAGATGAAGATAGTCGTCCGCAGTCCTGTGTTCTCAAATCTTGGCATGAATAGATGTTTCCTTTGGTGCGACTTCACCTAGCCGTGCGTATGCGAGCATGCCAAGTAAGGCTCTTAGGTACCCAGATATTCACAACCGTAGCAGACGATAGCGAAGACCAAAAAAAATGGGTCTCGCACTTCTGTCTGTTCGAATACAGCAAAACGACTCGGCCGATTTTCGTTAAACTTGGTAGATATGGGTTTTATTTTTTCCCCCCGGATGTTTTTTGATTTGATTTTTCGAGACCAAAAATAACGGCACCTGCCATACGATTTTTTTTCGAAATTTTATAAATATTTTTTTTTCTCAAAAACTGTCCCACAGATTTTTTTAAACAAAATCATGAAATTTCATTTAGTTAAACCTAGGTAATGAATGAAAATTATTATTTTTGGTACCCCCCTAGGAACCATTTTTTTTTTTGTTTTTGATTTTCTCAAAAACGGTATGACCGATTTTGATCATTATTTTTATGTAAAGGCTCCCCAGCAGTTTCAATATTATTGTGTATTCAAATTTCCAAACAATTTTTTTTTTGGAAACTCAATATTTCGAAAACCCCATGCTCGATTTTTTTTAATCTTGATAAATAAAAGTTTCTTAAAATAATCTACAAGATATGAGAAAAAAAAGAAAAATATTTTTTATTGAAATAACGGTACCCTCCATACAAATGTTAAAAAATGGTTTTCGAAAATCGTATTTTTCTCGAAAACGGTTCAGAGAATTTTGCTTAAATTTTTATTCTTTCGATTAGTTTTTAAGATCTATAATTTAATACAAAAAATTTTGAAAGCAAGACATTACTGACTGTACCTACCACAGAACGATTTTTTAAAATTTTGAATTTCTGAGTATCGACATAACGGATTTTAATGAATTTTTTTTATAGAGATGCTTCTAAGAACTTTAAGAAATATTGCATTTCAAAACTTAAAAAAAAAATATTTTTTTTGAATTTTTGAAAAAAAGTCACTTATAATTTGGAATATTCGATATCTCAAAAATGGGTCCATATTTTTTTGGGAAATTTAATTTTCATTCGTACAATAATAAAACCTAAAGTCGACGTACCAAGTTTTTTTTTTAATATTTTAAAAATTTTATATACAAACCTTACTTTATTAAGAAACCACTACAATAACTTATAATTTTTGTTCTTGCATAATTTCATATTTGCATAGCATTCTGTTTTTGTCTCTTACTACTAAAAGAATTTAAAAAATGATGATAATTTTATCCTTATGAACAGTCGTGCATTTTATTTTTCAAAAGTTTTAAAAAATCGAGCATTGGGATTTTGAAAAATTGAGATCTGAAAAAAAAATTGAAATTTTTTTAAAAATTTGAATACACAATACTCGTACTATCTAAACTTTTGGGCAGCTTTAATATAAGAAAAATAATGAAAATCAATTGTACCGTTTTTGAAAAAAAATTAAAAAAAAAGTTGTAAGCCGCACGTATATTTTAATTTTTTTTTTTTCGAGAAATCGGAGGACATTTACTATTTAAAGAATGAATTTATTGTTTTTTGATATTGTTCTACCCTGATTTTCTACCTTTTAATCTCAACGCGCCGAAGTTTCACAAAAAAAAAATCAAGTGTCTCAAAAACAAAATAACCTAGAAGATCAAACACGGCATTCAAGTACTTAAAACTAAACTAGCTATTTGATGATTTCCATTTGGATCTTTTAACCCATTTTGAAAAAAAGAAAAAAATCGGTGATACAGGACTAATTATAAAGTTTAAGATTTATTTTTCAACACATAAGGTCACGGCATCGTTCGTCAATCTGAAATCTAAAATGAGTCCTAAAATAATATCGGATCAATGGCCTTTTTTTTTAAAAAGAATTCAGAAATAATAATATAAATAATAATAGATGTGATAGCAAAGAACTTGCCACAAATTGTATTTCTGTTTTTTAGAAAAGTACTAAAGATTGTGTCAAATGACAGATAGATTAATGCTGATTACCAATCTCTCGAAACGTATCAAAATCTCTAACACCAAACCAATCAAGTTCGTCCAGCAATAACATTTAGTACCAATAAGCATTATATTTCTCACCAATGTTTTCAAAAAAAGTTAGCATTTAAAAATTCTTACCATTTTCTTAATAATTATTGTATAGCTTTCTCCGTCTCCATTGCAACCATTCAAATAAAACCAAGTCTAATATTTTGTATTTCATCAGCTGTTTGTCTTGTTTAATATTTATTATTTTTCATATTTGCTTCGTTTATGTTAATATACACTTGTTATTAGATTTAACTTAAATTTAAAATTGTCAACTACTTAATGTTATTTTTATTTTACAATTATTTCTCTAAGTAATACAAGCTTTTTTGTATTTCAAATGGTATTGATTCCTAACTAAAAAACTCCGGTACATACAAAAGTGCTTTTTTCATTTCATTTTTTATTGCGCGCTTTTTATGGAAAAGTTCCTTCTCCATCAGTATCATATCTAATTTGATTTAGCTAAATTTTTAATTACATGAATTACATAATTTAGTTTGGTTTAACTGTACAAAATAAAATTTTACGATTTTAAGCTGGTGTTTCTTTTTTTTTTGTAATTGATTGAAAGGATTCATTTTAATTTGGGTATTTTGAGGAAATACCACCGACTGACCTTATCCCACCTTAAAATCTAGAATCAATATAATTTAAGGTTACTTTCGCCATACCCGTTTGAAGGTATAGAATTGGCCTTAGCAATTACAATCAGGTTAATTACAAACGGTTCAATGGAGTAAAACTGCCAGGCACTAACTTTGTATAGAGGAAAATTAATTAAATTGTCTATGGAAAAATAATCAAAAAATAGGAAACCATACAACACATAACAGATTGGTTTAGGGCGTTGGAGGTGTTGGAGGCGTTGTTTTGGGTCAGACTTTTGCGAGCATCAAATAAAACGCAGATAACAATTTTCCAACGATTAAATGATCATCAGCGAATAATTATTGCAGAGATTGTAATTATTTTTATTTATACAACAATATTCACTCGGCTCAAATTATGCGGTTGATTAAGGTCGATGCAATGAGAAGCAATTTGACTCTGATTTGCGGTATTTGCACTGCACACCCAGCCAGCTGCGGCGATGGATGGCGCCTCCTCGCAAAATACATTGCAGCCACTGGGGCGTATGAGTGTTTTTTTTTCTTCTGTTTTTGGATTTTATTAAATTTACCTGCGCTGAGCGATGAAATTGGATTTTGATGATAATGTTGTGGCCAAGAGGGAAGATAGACGCTGCGTACCAATTTACGCATGAAGTGATTGGAATGTTCTGAAAGTGACTGTGAAAATTAATGGAGAAAATATTTAATGAGCATATAAAAAAAAAATACAAAACCAACAACACACACAAACATATCCTGTGTATGAGAATAATTATTTTTTTTTGTTCAGGATATGTTTGTTAAGTGTGACCATTACTTGTTTTCAGAAGGTTTATTATTATTTATGAGTATGATTATTATTTTAAATTGGGTGTCGAAGAATAATAATGAAAATAAAAATAGTGAAACAGAGAATATAATAAATACATAAATACAAAAATAATTCAGAACTTGACGGACCTCATTATATCTAGTATTAACAATTATAATTTTATTTTACACTTTCTCTATTTTCGCATGATAATTATTCAAATTAAAGTGTCACTGATTAAAATTATCATAATAAAACATTTTTGTGAACCAGAGGTGTGAAAAATTAAAGGCTCCGAAAGTTAAATTTTTCGAACAGTGAAGCTTGTACAATTTCTTGCCTTTAATTATATGTTGAATTATTTTCATTGATTTTTAACTTTTACTGTTTCAAGAAGTATTTTAGGTCCTGAAGTTTGATATGGCGAGGCAAAGAACTCCACAGACGTGAAGCGTTAATGAAAAATTGGCGCTCAGATGTAAGGAGGCGTAGCGGAGTTGAATTAGTTGGTCAGACCTGGCTGAAGAAGCCCTGTAAAATCTCGAAACCATAGACCAAAATGGGAAGAATTTAACTTTTCGCAAGCATTGCACTAGTCTTCATCAGCGTGTATAACTAGGAGCCCCAGATCATGCGTAACGTTCCATATGCCTTAGCGACTGCAGCGCCTTTGTGCTTATCCCATGTTAGATTGTGGGTAAAGGTTATTCTGAGATTTCGAGTGGAATTCACATATTCAACTGTTGTATTATTTAAAGTTATTTTAGGGTAATAGGTTAAATTTTATTTTTTTTTAGATATTACCAAGCACTAAGACTTTGATGGGCTTAATGCCAGTCCTTTATAGACTTAGCCCAAAGTGCTAGTTTTATGAGGTCCTCATTCACGCGTCAAACACCATCTTCAATGAGACCGAGACCACAGCCGAGGTACACTTGAATATAGTCAGCATCAGCGCTGCCGAACTTACTCCCATAGTAGTATTTTACTCCTTTCGTGGAGTCGATGCTCCTATACTCCCCATGTTACAAAAATACTCCCCAAAAAAATAAATAAAAATTAAAAATAAATCAAAATTGCAACAAACCAACTTAAAGCAAACATATTGTTTTTTCGACAAATTGCACATCTCTGTTCTTTTTTCCATACAAAATTGCATATCGTTGAACTTGCAAACATCCCTGGATAACAAGATAAAAAGACAGAGATAATAAATATTGTTTCCTCTTTTTAATTTATCAAGTGCGAGCGAGAAAGTTAAATTGGACTTCGTTCAATCAATTGACCGTTTCTAAAAAAATACAAATTGAACGTTACAAAGCAAAAAAGTACAGATGAAAGTTATTTCGCAGTTTTTCAGACGAACATTTTGTTAAAAAAAGTAATATCAACATACTCTAGAGAATTGATTGGTTGATTGATTAAACATTTTATTTCTTAAAATCCAATTAAGTACATTATTTATAAAAAGAAAGAAAGAAATAAGTGACAGAAGTATTTTTATAAAAATAGAGTTATTGTCACTCTTAGTAGAATGATTTAACATGTATTATTTTAAATGGGTGGGGTGACCCTTAATATAGAAATATTAAAAAAGAAAGTTAAAACATAATTAAATAAATAATGCATACAAAAATTAAAAAAAAAAAAAAAAAAAAAAAAAAAAATTGAATTAAGTTAAATACTTATTTCATGAAAACATCAGGTAAACCATTTACAAAAAATTCGATACTCTCATTATCAAGACTAAGGAGGCAGTTTTTAACTTGTTTCATAAATACAAAATGAGAAGTTTGCATCCTGATAGAATTAGGGAGTCTATTAAATATTCGACATGAGGAAATATTATAAAAATTTCGAAATGCGGTTGTTCGAAACACCGGTATAGACACTTGGTTCAAAAAATGACCACGTTAACTATAACTATCAATTAATCTAAAATTAAGATTACCTGATCTTTAAAAGAAAATTTTTAGAACCTTATAGCAATACATAGATATGTCGCACTGGAAGAATTTTCAAATCCCTAAATAGTGGAAAACTAGGGTACAAACGAGGCTTACCACATATTTTCTTCAGAACAGTTTTTTGTAAAACTAAAGGAGGCTGTATTTGTTGTAATAGGAACCTCCTCAACAAGAAATTCCATATTCTAGTTTGAAATGAAAAATGCCATAGTAAATTTTAAGGAGCAGTTTAGAAGAGCGAGCTTTACGCAAAAAGAAGAAATTACTAAGAGTGCACCGCAAATACTGTCTAGGATTTTCTGTGTGGTTCTAAAAACTTATTCTAGAATAAATAATCAATCCCAAATACTTGAATTCATTTACTATTTCTAATTTAAAACATTTATCACTACAGCTCGTGGAACAGTAAAGTTTGTAGAAGTATCCATAGGACTACATGTACAGTTAGTTTAAATTTTTGACACTCAGTAGCATAGAAAAAGAGATCAGCATCAACAATCTTTTGGCCAAACAAACTCAAAAACATTACCTTAGTTTTAGAACTAATTATCAGTTTGTGCTCTGCAAACCAGATTCTTAACCAGCTGATATCCCAATTTATATCAGATATAAGATTAAGACGAATATCTGTACCATAAGAAAAGCCCACATCATCTGTAAAAGCTGTCAAAGAACCCCTAAATGGCAATCTTAATAAAGAATTGATATATACCAAAAAAAGTATTGGTCCCAAAGCCGAACCTTGTGGCACTCCCAAATCGAATGTCTTTGTACGAGTATCACTCCTAATACCATCAAAATTTCACTCTTTGGGTTCTTACATTTAAATGTGATCTTAACCAATCACTTATGAAACTTCGAAACCCAGCACTTTCAAGTTTGCTTATCAAAATTGCGTGATTAACATGTCAAAGGCTTTTGATATGTCAACAAATAACGCGGCTGTATTCTCTTTCTTATCAAGGCTTACAAATATTTGAAAACAGAAATGTAACAAGGCATCTTCGGTTGATTTATTACTTTGAAAACCAAACTGAACATCACTGAAAAATTTAGTTCTCGTTAAAAAGCTCACCATTCTATTTTTATAGCTTTTTCAAAAATCTTACTAATCGAAGGCAGGAGAGATATAGGCCTATAGTTACCCTAGTTCCTTTGGTTGATCTTTTCCCAAATTTAGTGGATGAGTCCGAAGTTGAGAAGCTTGATAATGAATGGCGTATTTTAAGAAACCAGTCATTAGTTTCAAAGGAATTAGACTTTGCCGAATTTTATAGGAATTTATTTGCTATTAAAAACAGATTAAATGAATTCATGTTTCCTCATGTACGTTAATTTATTGGAACAATTATTAAAGAACAAAAAGCGGAATTGCCTGCATGTGGAAACAGTAAATACCATACTTACTGCCAAAGAGCTTTTGAACGGCAATTTCGCAGAAAAGTGGGAGCCATCAAAAGACTTGATCGCAAAATACAAAAAACATATTTAAATTTTAATTTTGACTCTTGTTTTTCTTTTGTCAAATTCTTGTTTAAATAAACAAAATACAAAAATTAATATTAATAAGCAATAAGTTGCTTGAAAATCAATGTACAGTATATGTATATCTACATAGTTTAAGTTAGAGTTAATTTATTATTAACTCTCTGTTTATTAAAAAACACAAATATTGAAGTACCTATTTTTATTATAAATTAATTTAAAAAATTTAATTTATAGAAAACATTTCTGTGTTTTTTTTCATTGAACTAATAATTTTCTTGATATTTTGGCGATACTCCTCAACTATCGTAAATACTCCCCAAAAAATACTCCTCTGGAAATTTTTAAAACGGCAGCACTGGTCAGCATACATATCTAACGAGCAGTTATCAATGACGTAAGGGTTGTAAAGTTAAAGAGGGTAAAGTTAACTCTCGCAGAAGTGACGTAAATTGCTCAACAAGGTCATGCCATTTGAGTCTGCTAGATTTTTCTTGGGGGGTTTCTTGAAGTCACAGGTATATGCGAATAAGGCACAATCAACCGACGCCCTTAAGGTGAAGAAAAGACAAGCCATTGTTCAAATTGAATAAAATCCACACCAAAGAGAAATTGAAAATTGCGTTTAAATGTACTTTTCAAACAAATAAAAAATTGTTAACATCTCAAGCACAGTTTGTTTTATTCTATTTCAACAAGAACCCACTTTTATTGAAAAATCGTTTAAATAAAAGAGAGTTCCGACCGTGTGTGCCCTTCAGAACTCAAGAACGGATATTTAGGTTTTGGACTTGACGGATTCGTATTCTACAAAGAAATAACACTTTGGAAGAAAATCCCCAAATACGAGGGTAGTCCCAGAAGTACTCGACCTGACAAAAAATTTGGGGAAAAATATCTTTATTTCTCTACATACGAGTAGTCTCCTTTTAGCTCGATACACTTTTCCCATCAGCGATGTTCAATAGCTTCGATACCCTGTTTATAGTGAGAACCGTCGAGCTCCTCAAAATAGCCATCGACCCCAGACTCCACCTCTTCATTGTTGGCAGATATTTTACCACCGAGCATTTTTGCAAGTTTGGAAACAGAAAATAATCCGAGGGGGCTAAATCTGGCGAATAGGGTGCGTGAGGAAGCAATTCGAACTTTAACTCATTGATTTTGGCCATCGCGATAACGGATGTGTGCATTGTCTTGATGAAACAAAACTTTTTTTTCGAAAAATGCGGCCGTTTTTTCTTGATTTCGTCACACAAACGCTGCATTTAGTTCGCATAATACTCGCCGTTGATTGTTTTTGCTTTCTGAAGATAATCAATGAAAATTATCCCACGCGCATCCCAAAAAACTGACGCCATGACCTTGCCTGCAGATGGAACTGTCTTCGCCTTCTTTGGAGCCGATTCTCTCCTTTTCCATGGTTATGAATCGACGCAAAAACTCTGCTTTATTGCTGTTGTGTTGAGTAATCGCGGCACCCATCTTGCGCACAGCTTTCTCATGTCCAAATTTTCAGTCAATATGCGATAAACAACACTTTTTGAAATGCCTACCATGTCTGCTAGCTCACGCACTTTCAGTTAACGATCACCCAATACCATTTTGTGGATTTTCTTCACCATTTCTGGAGTGGTCACCTCATTTGGTCGACCACTGCGATGTTCGTCTTGGCAGCTCGTACAACCTCGTTTAAACTCTGCCACCCAATATTTTACTGTTGTAAACGAAGGAGCAGACTCCTCTAGAGTAGAATCTAGCTCCGCTTTGATGTTGGTTGAAATGAGGCCTTTCAAATGAAAGTATTGTATCACATAACGATGACCAATTTTTTTCATGTTTACAAATTCACGGAGAGCGTTCACTATTGATGGCTGCCAAACAAATACTGAACAACGTAGCGTCGTCAAACTTCAAACTTAAGCTTTATAAAGTTGGTACTCTCTACCATAGTCATTCTTTTTAAACAACAACCGACATCTACACGTCAGGTCGGGACTGCTAGAACTATCCTCGTATTTTTGAGGAAATCTAAAAAAATAAAAATACATACGGTTATAGGTACATATGTTTTAATTGAAACAAATTTACATTGCGGCAATTTCTTTCTTGATGCGACCTGTGGAACTGGAAAAACATTCCTGATTTCAACGGTTTTTTCTGCATTTCGTTTGAGGTCTGAGATTGTTTTGGCATTCTCCTCTTCCGGGATAGCGGCTACATTATGGGAAAGCGATCGAACAGCTCATTCTGCTTTGAAGCTGCAGTGTTGCTGCAATCTAAAAACATCATCTGGGATGAATGCAAAAGATTTACGAAATGAAAAATTACGTTTCGGTGGCACAATGATTTGGCTGTCAGGCGATTTTCGTCAAACTCTCCAAAATCAACTCCGGAAAAAGAATTGAACGCTTGCCTGAAGGTGTCGGATTTATGGCTATACGTGAAAAAAATTGGAATTGAAAATGAAGACGCGAGTTTTTTTACAAAATGGCCGGTACACTACAGATTTCTCCGGGAAATTCTTGACGAAGAGCACCTGCGTGATCACGGTCGACTTAGTTCCCGATCTGATTGAAATTTTACAATTTTAAACGATGCCAAAAGAGCCCATCATGAATATTATCCCAAATACTGCTCAGAATTTTACTGGACATGATAAGCTCAAGGCTGACTGTATATGCAATTTTGGCTGCGAAAAAGAAGTATGTTAATTTTATCATTCCAAATCAAATCGCTGTTGAATTACATGCATTACAATTAGTAATGGATGAAAACGAAGCCACCAACTATCGCGTGAATTTTTGAGTTCTTGAGATGTTCCGGGCTTGCTAACACGCAATTTAAAATTGGTAGTCAGATTAGTTATTATTTTGCTGTGCAATTTCAATGCACCGAATGCTTTTGAGAGGTAAATTCAAATGCGAATATGTTCTTATTCCGCGAATCCCAGTTTTTTCCAAACGGTTTGCCATCTCTCAATGAGTGCGGTTTCATTTAAACACATTGACACATGTTACACTTCAGTTATTTCCCTTGAATTTTTCTATAAAGAATTTGAACTGACTGACTTGCATGGAAGCAATTTCAGTAAGGCCTTTGATAAAATTTCCCATGGACTTTTTTTTCTTTTCAAACCATTTACCCTTATCTTTAAATCTTTCTTCTCGATATGAATTTTTAGATCTACCTCTCCCAATAAAATCTAATCTAGTTCTGGCGGTCCACAAGGTAGCCACTTAGGTTCTCTCATTTTCATTTTTTCTAATAACGACACTGAAATTGTAATAAAATGTTCCCATAACTCACCCGCTGACGATACCAAGTTTTTTAAGACCATTTCTCCGCGGCATGATTCCTATTTTCTTTAACTTGATCTCGACAATTTCTCTATCCGTTGTTTCAAAAATTGTATTGACCTAAATGTTGTCAAAATTTAATCAATCAGTTTTTCATGAAAACATATCCAATGTTCTCCCATCAACTCATATCCATCACTAAGTCGATTAGCAATCTTGATATTTCATCCAATTTTGGCGATGCAACAGCTCGGAGTGAACCAGGACCTAGTGACTTTTAACTCTCAACCATTTCTGTATGCGTGTTACCGGGAACGGAGGAGACCTACAATTTTTGGCTAATTCCGAACGGCTATAATGAGCAGCACTTTCTATGACAAGAGCTTCTCTTGGAGAATTTGTCAATTCCTCGCAAGAGGCAGTACACCCTTGAACAAAAATTTCTTTCAAGACCTTCCGCATGATAGTCGAACGCACTAATCATTATGTCAAGGGGTACTACTTTCATCTAATAGAGAGCTCAACTTTCTTGCACATATTGACGAGATTGTTATTAAAGCAAACTCAGTAGTGAGCTTTTGAAACAAGGCTCCAAGGAATTTTTCGATCCATCCAATTTAAAATTTCACCAAACTTTTTGTTTTTTTTTTTAAGATCAAAAATAACGGCACCCACCATACAAATTTTTAAAAATGATTTCGAAAATTGTATTTTTGTCGAAAACGGCACTTAGAATTTTGATATTTTTTTTTCTTTCGATTAATTTGTGTCTTGTCATCACAAGGTCTCGAACAAGCTTACAGAAGTATCCCGAGCGATACAGAATTTAAATTACAATTTATGGTTTTTGTTGGATGAAAAACCAATATTGTTCCTCTCATTGATGTGTTCCTATAAACCTTTAAAAAATTTTAAATGTTACAAAATAAATCGTCATGATATCGAATACACAAGTCTGGCAGGCTTTTGTCTTATCTTTTAGTGGGCTTGGGCATTTTTTTCTAATTTTTTAACGACTCGGAAAATCTCCTAATTTTAACGCCTCACTCACACCAATATAATACTGACAATTGAATTTGATCAAAATCTTTTCTTTTTATGTTTTAAGAACATTTTATTGTTTTTTTTTTTTTCGTAAATATTTAAATAATTACCCCCAGTTTCACAGTGAGAGTTTAAACCCCACTTTTGGTTTAAACTTCAGTTCAACAACAAATTTGGTTTCACAGTTTCATTTAATCCTTGAACAGAGTTCATTCTGTAGTTTAAGTTAAACGATACTATTCTGCCGTTTAAACCTCAGATCAACAATATACTTTGATTCGTTAAAGTTTTATTTAGATGAAAATACTGGAAAATTTCATCAATACACATTACTAGGTTCCAGGTTTAGCAGCAAGTTAGCGGGTTCCTGTAATTTACAGCTGTTAAATTCTTATTCAAGGACGAAGGCTTAAATGAAACAAAATATAAGATTTGTATTTCAAAATTCGTCCTCATACCATGGGACACCCTAATGTACACAACAAATAAATATAAATCATTTGAAAATTTATTTAACCAAGTTGAAAAACAATTTAACTTAAACACAAATAGATTTAACAGAAAATAGATTTAACGTAAGTGAAAATAAAAATATATTATATTAAAAATATTAGAAAATCAATATAAATTGTTAAATGTTTAAACTGATTTTAATTTAAATCTATTTTGGTTTGGATTAAACCTATTTGTATTAGGTTTAAATCTAGAGGAGAGAGGACGAATGATCTTGCGTAGACAGAAAAGTTAACGCAGCCTAGAAAGTGAAGGAGATCGAAGAGTCTTGCCATAGAAACAACATCCGAAAGATTTATAAAAAAGCCAAGAAAATGGCTGATGGTTTTAAGACTGAATGAGTATGCGGATCGTATGGAGACTAACCTCTGTGGAGATGATTCGCGAGCGGAAATCAGTCACTTCCTCAAGAGAAAACTTCATGAGGAAGTACAAAACCGGGCAGTTAAAGGAGAACCGTCTACAACGAGTCAGGGGAAAATGCCACCCAGGCGAGTTACAGATGATACTTCTGGCACATCTGGAGCAAGCATGAGGAGAATACCTCCCAGGCCGATGAAGGATGCTGTCAAAGCAATTAGTGATGGGAAAATGCCACCACCACAAGCTGCCTCTGAGTCTACAAAAAAATTGCACCAAGAAAAAGAGCCAGGTAGCCGGGATAACCCAAATAGGAAAGGGCTTACCGGTGCGGGTGCGATATGGTACCTCCGGTTCCTTGCCGAACTAAACTCTCCTTACCGATGGAACAGTTCCTAACTTGTTTGGGAGTGCGTGACTAAGCTTAATGAACTGGGCAAGAAAAACACTGTCACACTTATTTGGGTACCAGGCCACGTTGGTGTCTAGGGCAACGAAGAGGTTGACTCATTAGCAAAAATAGGCGCACCTCAACATCCTTTGCCTAGTGAACAACGCGTCTTGCAGATTCTGTAACATTCACGAGGAGACGCCTGATGACATATTGGTGTGCGCTCGTGCATCAAAGACATAGATGTCTGGGCAAGCACCACATAAAAGAGAGTGAATTATCCTCGCTTAAAATACTCCAAATGCTTCAATTCCTCAAAGGAACAAACTTGGAGGAAGAACTGTAATAATGAGCCAATCTCATCCAGTTCTAGATGGGGGGGCACAATAGATCTTTAGGTCGCAGTGTTTTTACACCCCAATTTATTCATTCACTCAAGACTGAAAAGCAGACTCTTCGAAAAAACGAAGTTAACCTAGTTACAGCTGCTTTCATTTTCAGCAGCTATTAAATGGGCATCATGTAGAGCGTTAAATAGGCCAAGACAACCCGCTTTCAGTGAATGCAAATTTCGTTCTACCTCCCAGTATAAAAGAGGCAGGCTTAGCTATAAATAACCTCAAGATGAAGAAGGCCGCAGGATTTGATGGATTACCTGCAGAGCTCTTCGCATACGGAGGAGATTTTTTGGTAGAGTGAATTCATCAAACTATCAACCAAATATGTATGGAAAGGAGCATGATCCATCTTCAAAAAACGTGACCTAGGTCTTGTAAGAACCATCGAGGTCGAGGAATATCGCTGCTAAATGTCGAATATAAGACCCATCCATTGTGCTTTGTGAACTTCTTAAGCCATTCTGTAATAATTTAGTCAGCAAGTACTAGTGTGGCTTCCATCGACCAAATATTCACATTGAAGCGATTCATGGAAAAGTCCAACGAATTTCAAGTCGTGACTCATCGTCTATTTATCGACTTCAAAGCTGCATATGATTGCACACAGCGCAATGTGTAACTGGGAAGCAACTTCATCGAACTATTCCAAACATGCAAGGATATTGGCAAGGAGATGCGATATCATGTGATTTCTTCAATCTCGTTCAAAAGCGGATTATGCACAGGGCAGGGTTTAACACTTTATTCAACAAATCCGTCCAACGGTTGGGGAATGCCGACGATATCGATATCATCGGCGGCTCACAACGTTCCGTAATAGGGTCCTTCACGGCTGTTGAAGATCGGGAAAGATTTGTTGGTCTAGCTTCTTCCGCTTAGCAAATCGAATAGGTTCAAGACTCCTCACTCGTAAGACGAAGTGCACGCTCTACAAATCTCTTATGCTACCAGTCCTGCCTAAGTGCTAAGTGTTGGCCTATAAGCAGAAAGGGAGAGATGATACTGGGTTCCTTCGAAAGAAAAATTCTTTAACTGATATTTGGTCTTCTATGCGAGAAGGGCGAATGGAGGAAAAGATTTTACAACGAACTCTATCAGATGTGCTAAGATGTGAATGTAGTCAGGAAGCCCAAAACACGTAGACTACATTGGCTCGATCACATTGAGCGGATAGACAATAATGCTCCAGCTAAGAGAGTTCTTCGAAGACTCAAGGGAGACCGAACCTCTGGTTTACAGAACAAGCTATCGCACTACATACAGCATGTTCGGTATCGCAGAGGATAGAAACCTACAGTGTCTTAGGCTGAGACCCTTCATGGATCAGAAGCCGTTTAAGTATGTAAGTAAAGTAAGTCAAGTCTATTTGCATTTAGGTTAAATTATTTTGCGTATGATATAAATTACTCAATCACTTCATTGAATCCTTTCAATCAATAGGAAATATTTTTAAAATATTGTATAAAATAATAGCGATGTTATAATTAGTTATTTACAAATATATTCAGATTATTTTTAATTTTTTTCTTTTTTAAATATTTTTTACAGTCCAAGGATATGTTTTATTTTGATTTGGATATGTTGCAACTGTATGCACTGATCTGAATAATTAAGTACCTATATTTATGTAATATATTATAAACAGTCGATTATTTTGTATTTGCTTTCTCTTTTATATGATATCAAATATAAACCAGTTTACGTTTTATAATTATCCTTAGATTGATTTTAGCCATTTTCTTAGTTAAAATATTTTTCATTTTAGTTGATTGTGTTCCTCCCAGAACAATGCGGGTGGGATTTACATTTATTTATTTATATTTTTTTTTATTCCAAAGTTAAGAATACATTTTTTTTGATTTAATACATTAATGAATCTGTACAACTTTAAAATATCTTGACGTATTTTAATTTATTTTGTGTTTTTAAACTTAGTAGCTAAAGCTTTGTTAATATAATATTTTAATAGTTTCTTTTACGTAATGCAAATATTGTATATATATTTCTTTTTTTTTATATGTAAAGGTAGGTTATTGTGTTTTCTTTGTTTTTTTTTTAATTGTTTTAATTTATGTATATATATATGATTTATATAGAGGAAGCTCTAGTTACAATTTTACGCGTTCAGTGTTGTTTCCAACTTGTTGCTGAAATTAAAAAAAAAGATAAATAAGAAATGAGAATTTTAAGAACTCAAAAATATGTGTACCTTTATAGTGAACCTCTCTGTACATAGTAGGACACGCTTTTCCGTTCACTTTCGATGTTTTAAAGTCAATATTTGTCCGAACCGGTCGGTGTAAAAGAGGTTGCGGTGGTCTATAGTTATTACCCAAAGGTGCTTTCGGATGATCTGGGGTACCTTGCATCAAACGCCGCAGGGCATGTAGCTAAAAAAAACGAAAAATGGAGCGAAAATGAAAATAAATAATTTAAGGTAGGTACATACAAGTGTGCTTATAGGGCATTTACATAAGTTAAGGACAAGAATCTGGACGAAACAAAGCTTGTACCGATTGAAGAGATTTACGTTTTGTTTTTGTCGTTAGGAGGAAATCTTGGGGGACAAAATATTTAGGATTAATTTCGAAAATGATAAACCTCTGCCAGATAATTTGTTCATCTTGGAAAGAGAATGTAAAAGCCCAAATAAAGCCCAATATTAATTAATTGATATCCCATTTCTGATTCTGATGAAAGAGAACAATGACATATTACATACATAATATACAGGGTGTCCCTTAATTCTTGCATAATATTAAGTGCTTATGAAGTTAAATGAGATGGATGTTCCAAAAATGTATGAGTACTGCATTGAAGTATAGGGAGCGAATACTTAATGATGATTTTTGAAAATAAATACATGTGAATACCTGTGATGAAGTTCGAGTGGTAGACACGTGCACCCAAGAGGACACAAGCGTCCACAGGTTTTTCTAAAAACCCACCTCTGTCTATCGACTCCTACTCTCACCTCCTCGCGGTGAACATCGGGTGCCTAGTACCTCAACTGGAGATTGGGTCACAACCCTAGTGGAAGGTTGTTGGGGGTAGCAAACGAGAGAGGGGGGAGAGGTGTTTCCACTAAGGCATCTCTACTTTCATCCAGGCGACAGCGGAGGAATTCCCCAGATGGAATCACCGGTTGCGTCTACAGTTCTAGTAAGGTTGAACTACTAAGTGAACACCTTACAGGGCTACTCCGACGTACTCGGAGCTCAGGCCTGTAATGAGCGGTTTATCCGGCTCCCCGTTCTTGGAGTCATACTAAGGACCTGGCCCTCTAGGTTGGGGGCTGTGCCGTCGGGGTGACTTCCCGGCCACATAAAATACGACTTAGTTGCGAAGCAAAACCAAGCCTCGGATACGGACGGATTCGCTGTTGACGAACCATGCAAACGAAATAAGGATAACGAACTTCGGATCTGTACGTGGAATGTAGGTCCCTTAATAGACCACGTGCAGCCGAACAATTAGCGGAAGCCCTAAACTGCTACAAAGCAGATATTACCGCCATCCAAGAGATGCAATGGGACGGACCGGGGAAACGAAAATTAAAAGACTGCGATATTTACTACGGCGACTGCTACCAAAACAAAATCAGCATTTATTTATGGATGCGGATTTGTTGTGTTGGAACTAGGCTCAGGTAAAAAGTCTTAAGATTCAACTGTGTGAACGAGCGCCTCACGATAATCTGCATCAAGGGCAAATTCGCCAACATTAGCCTGATTTGCGCGCATGCCCCAACAGAGGAGAAAGATGAAGACACCAAAGACATATTCTACGAGCTCCTGGACAAAACATACGAGCAGTGCCCTAGCTATGACATTAAAATAGTCCTTGGAGATTTTAACGCCAAGCTGGGAAGAGAAGACATCTTTGGTGATACAATCGGAAGATATAGCCTGCACGACACCACCTCCGATAACGGATTCAGGCTGATCGACTTCGCTGTGGGGCGAGACGTTCTTGTAGCCAGTACGCAGTTCAAACATCTGGATATTCACAAAGGACATGGCGATCTTCTGATCAATCAACCGTAAACCAAATTGACCACATTGCGATCGATTCAAGGCACTTCTCTAGTATAGAGGATGTCCGCAGGTTCCGAGGGATTAATATCGACTCGGACCACTACCTCGTCGTATTCAAGGTTCGGCTGATCGCAAGGTCCTTTTCCGATCGAGTTTCTAACAACCTCTTAAGAAGTCCTATGCCGCCAGCATCAAGTATTGAGGACCAGTGGCAACATTGCCAAGCAGCCATCAGAGATGCCGCCTCTGATGTGCTGGGTATTACACCACCACCACAATGAAACCCCTGGTTTGACGATGAGTGTCGGCAAGCACATGCAGCAAAACAAAACGTGTATAAGGCGGCCGGCGCTGCAAAGAAGGACTAGATCTGCTCGTGAGCTCTACGAGCAGAAGAGGAGAGAAGAACACCGGCTTCTAAGAAAGAAAAAGAATGAGCATGAGAAGCGCTTGATCGAGGAAATAGAAGGATGCCATGGCAGGAATGAGGTTCGGAAGTTTTACCAAAAGGTAAAAAAAAACATCAAAAGGATATAATCCGCGAGCCGAAGCCTGCAAGGATAATCAAGGGAACATCATAGTGGAACCGCAGTCCAAGCTGAGAATATAGAAAGGACATTTCTCCAATCTTTATAACGGCGATGAGGAAGAAAATGCCGCTGCTGTAAAGATAGCACCATTCGACTTAGGCGACGCAGACCAACAATACAGCCCACCCGACCTGGACGAAGTGAAGATAGCTATATCGAATCTCAAGTCCAACAAAGCCGCTGGAGCTGACGGCCTCGCTGCCGAACTGTTCAACGCGGCAGGCGATGACTTGGTTGGGAGTATGCACCAGCTCATCTGCAACATATGGTCGGAAGAAAGCATGCCCGACGCATGGAACCTCAGTATTGTCTGTCCGATCCTCAAGAAAGGAGACCCTCTGAACTGCGCCAACTACAGAGGCATAAGTCTCCTGAACATTGCGTCCAAGATCCTTTCTGCCGTATTATGTGAACGTCCGAAGCCTTTCGTCAACAACCTGATAGGTCCATATCAGTGCGGCTTTAGACCAAGAAAGTCCACCATCGATCAAATATTCCCATTACGGCAGATCTTGGAAAAAACCCAGGAGCTACAAATCGACACATACCACCTTTTTATCGATTTCAAAGCCGCGTACGATAGCATCTATAGGAACGATCTATATAGAGCAATGTCTAGTTTTGGCATCCCTGACAAACTTGTCCGTTTGTGCAGGATGACGATGGAGAATGCACGCTACTCCATCAAGGTCGGACTCGATCTCACCGATGCATATAATGCCAAAAAAGGTTTAAAGCAAGACGATGCTCTGTCGTGCGACTTCTTCAACATCTTTCTTGAAAGAATAGTGCAAAACTCACGCGTCAACACAAGAGGCACAATCTTCAAAAAGCCGTCCAATTACTCGGAAACGCTGCCGCTATTGACATTATTGGAAGAACAGCGTGATGTCAGTGGCACATTTATGAGCATTGAGACGGGAGAGAAGAAGATGGGTTTAGCGGTAAATGAGGGCAAGACCAAGTATATGCTGTCATCCAGAAAGGACACACAACACCGACATCTTGGACAAAGCGTCATTATAGACAGCTATAACTTTGAGGTAGTGAAGGACTTCATATACCTAGGCGCCGCTATAAACTCTGAAAACAACATCAGTGCTGAAATCAAACAGAGAATAACTCTTGCCAATCGCTGTTTCTTCGGACTAAGAAGGCAATTGAGTAGCAAAGTCCTCTCTCGAGCAACTAAAGTGTCCCTCTATAAGACCCTTATCATCTCGGTTCTTGTCTATGGTGCAGAGACATGGACTTTGTCGAAGGTGGATGACAGCGCTTTAGGCTGTTTCGAGAGGAAAATTCTTCGTGTGATCTTTGGTCCCGTCTGCATAGATGGGGATTGGAGGAGAAGATTTAACCACGAACTGTACGGGCTGTACAGTGAAACTGACCTAGCCAAACGTATAAAAGTCCAGCGACTGAGATGGCTTGGTCATGTAGAGCGAATGGACCCGAATGTTCCGGCTCGGAAAGTCTTCGAATCAATCCCCGAGGGACGGTGAAGTAGAGGAAGACCGCGACTCAGGTGGCGCACACAAGTGGGGGAGGACCTCAACCAACTTGGCGTGCGAAACTGGAAACAGCTAGCTAGGGACCGAGCTAGCTGGAGAAGCTTGTTGGTTGAGCCCATGATCCACCCTGGACTGTAGCGCCACCTTAAGTAAGTAAGTAAACATTTTCAATATAGATCTGTTTGATAACTTATTTAGCGAATGTCAACATCTTCGCTTTGATGAGAGATTTACATTTGTTTATTTATATTTGAAAGCAATTAGGTATAGTAGCGCTGAATGCGATATACATAGTTATGATAAAGAAGATAATTTAATTTCACTTTGCAATCTTACATCTGTCAGATTCATCCAGGTAACTGCTGTCATTTTTGTCGTTGACGCATTCGTAAGGTTCCATTTCTAAAATGTCTTACATTTCAGACAAACTGACGTGTGCATGAAGGAAAAATACTTCAACTTAACTCTACTGAGCGAGAGCAATCGAGTTGAACCAAATCTATTTGAATTTAAAGCAGACACAGAAATCTTACAAAAGGTTTGAAACGTAGTTCAATCTCGTTTCAATTCTGCATAACTTCTCATGAAACTGAAATAAGACATTTTTTTTTAATTTCTATTCTGTTTTATAATTTATACCTACCTATAACATATTTAAGTATTCTGAACATCTGAGGATGAGGACGAAGTCTTTGCAATGATAACTTATTTATGTGGCTCCGCTTTTTAACGACTTGACAAGATGTACCATACATTTCTGTTGTAGGAAAAACAAATCCATCGCTGCATGAAAGGCCTCTAGTTTGAATATCGTTTCTGATATTGAGCAGACATGAAATCTCTCGGACGGATAAGAGAGTCTTAATTTATATTTAATTTATTTTATCTAATACTACTTCTTTATAGAAATCTGAATTCAACTGAAAATCGTTGAAATTTCAAATTAGTTTAGCAAGACTTCAATTTCGTTAAAATCTTTCATTAAAAGCTTTAATTATTAATATCCATCTATATGAAATCCTATTCCGTCATTTTGAAATAATTCAGCCGAAATCTCGTTTTTTTTTTTGGAACATAGTATAAAGGAACAATTTTCAAAAACAACTTTTCCGAGTTATAAGTCCATATGAGTTCGAAAATCCTGAGCCTCATCTGAAATTGGACCCCTTAAATGTCTCGTATTATCCTGTTTTTTTTTTTTTATAAAATTTCCACGAAAAATCCTTCTGTGATATTATTTTTGTAATTTAATTTCAAGCCGATTAAAAAAGGATTCATATCTAAGAGCGAAAGAGATGTCTATCTATTGTACGGGTATATGCCTGCTTTTTTCCTATGTGCCATTTCCCATGGGACTAAGATTATTTTATAATTTTTCCCAACTACAGCCGGTGGTTTTTCTTTTTTAAGTATACTTTTTTTTTTTAATTCATTTCTCAGTTATCCTTGCCCTTATTGTGAGCGCCAAAGGACACTTATCTGTTCAGTTATTCGCCAGTGAAAAGAAGGATTTTACTATTTCCTAGAACTTACACTCTAGTTGGAGTGTTGTGTCTGTGTGTAGTGTGTTTGTTGGATGGCTGTGGTTGTACGCTTTGGATGATGGAATTGCATTTTGTGCATGGTCTACTAAAGCTCTGCATAACCATCAGCCATCATCATACAAGCGGGACATCCCGAATGGCAACAGCAAAACACTGGCATTGCCGTGGAAAATTAAAAAAAAAAAAAATCAGAACAAAAAATATACATAGCATAACGTAGCCATTTTAATTAAAATAATTCCATGCAGGGACATGGGATGACAATTCCCTTGGCCCCAACTTGCAAAGAAGTTTTTTTTGTATATTCCTGTTTTTGTTTTGTTTCTTTTTGCTATCACTAGTATGGTAATGGCGCGCGACGCGGAGTTTCAGTGTCGTCGTCGGCAGCAGCTTGCAAAACTACTCACGCGATTTGGGCTTCGTAATTTCCCAAAAAATTATCTATTCAGGATACACAAATGTGTCGCCATCGTCGTCGCTCGTCGTCATCGTGAAAATAGGAACAAAATCCAGACGAAAGTTCTTCAACCAAGGAGACAACGACGCGACACAGAACCTATATCAACTAGGGGATCTGTAAAAGTGACGTGCCACGTTCCCAAAAACAAAATTTGGACGGCAATTTCATACCATCCATACCTACAACAGAACATTGCAAAAAAAAGGAACAAAAGAAAAAGAAAAACACATATGGTGCAGAATATTTGTGTCTTCCCTTCCAGGTTCCGGAATATTTTGTGGACTAAAAGAAGACACAAGTGTTCTAGTTGCATATGGCATAAGTGAGATTTAATCACCTTTGCGGGTGTGGGAACATTATATATGGTTTTATTTGGCTGCCTGGAGTTTTTTTAGGGGACTCCATGGATGCCAAATAAACGTATACTGTAGCTAAATTTATTCAATAAATTTTCCAGATAATGTAGACAAAAATTTACTCATATTTTGTTTCATTAAAATATGTCAATTTCTGGAAACCAAACTTAATCCTATAATGGGAAGTTGGGTGTTGTAGGAAGCAGATATGTGCTGATTGAGGATTTCCAGAATTATTTGTTGAAATCGAAGACTGCTCTTCTCCACCCGGACCTGGAAAACAACACACCAAGTTACAAGGATACGACACCAAAAACCGGAGAAATATTTCTTTTGAAAGCAAAGCCACTTGATTGCATCCATCAATAATTGTCCGTTGATTGTTGGTGATGAAATGATTATCATTTTTGAAGATATTGAACTTCCGCTTTTTGGAACTGCTTATAAGGCATCTCTTCTTATTCTCAATATTTCTGAAGTTTGGTTTTAACGTACGATTTGGATGAAATTTCTGACCTTATGACTTGACTCGCATACAATTGTGAATAAAATCTATCCTAATGTTGTCTTCTGCATGAAATGGTATCGAAATCACTCCCAAGCCAAATATATTAATTTTGGACAATTTGTAAAAATCAGGATCTGCTAGCACATATCCGTTGAGATGAGTCCAATTCTCAGCGTGAAGGGTCCGGGCCAGAAAATGCCCAAGTAGTGACTTTAAAATATAGGCTTACGCTGTTATTGCAAAACTGATATCTACCACTCTTAAACATGTGCCACTGCTGACCAAACCCAAGTAGGAAAACCAGGTATGAGTTATTCGAAATTTAAGTCGTAGCACACTCCATAAGAAACGAAACTTCAGGTCCAGTATCAAGCAATGCTTGCAGCGTCAATCACTTTCGCAACGAAGACCTTACTTTCACAGTAAAACTTGTGAGTTTTTCGTTGAACTGTCTTACTGCGAATGGTAGGAAGTAACATTGTTAGGTTTAGACGACACAGCCAGGAATGAAGAAGCCTATGTGTCCAAAATTGCAAAATTGCAATTAGGCTCACCTATAAGAAATCCCGAAAACTTGATCTGATATGTAGACGCAGGCAAGGCCTAGCCTGGATCGTACACGGCTACCTGTAGCGGACACTGGCCAATAGGAGAACATGCAGCGAAGCTAGGAATTCCTCACAACACTCACTGTCACATTTGACCAGTACCAGTATTAGGGAAAGGAAACAGTCCTCCATTTCCTCTCCTAATATCCTAATCTGGCTAAATTTAGAGTGCAATCATTAAGAAGGGCATTTTTTAACTACATTGACAAACTTTCGAAAATGAAAATCAAACACTTGATCACATTTCTTAATGCGACGAAGCAAAGTGCAAAAGCAAACACACAAAAAGGGACATAAAAACCTACTACTAGATTCCGTGAGAATCAATTCCATCCACAGCTATGGTATCAAAATGGCGCACTTTAGCGCCAGTGGGGCTAGACTACCAGAGGTCACCATTTCTGGCTATCTACCTACGCTTAGTGCTTTTATTTTCAAAAAAAAATTACTACATCTTTTAACCACATGTTTATTTTTCTGTAAAACTCTTGCAGCAAAGCCTGGATCTATCAGCTTGAGCATGAGCTGCGAACAAATGCTTGTTCGAAAAGTTCCTTGACGTGTTGACTGTGCTAATAATCGACTGCTGCTAGAGTCCGGAACCTTGTCCCTAGGAAGGGGAAACAACTGATTTGGGTTGTCCCTTTTTTGAGCTTCTTCTCCTACATTTTCTGTGCCTTACCAGGTAACTTTTGCATCAGAAGAAAAATTAGCGTCGGATCTAATCTAATCTTCAAAGATAGAAGCTTTTCAGCGTCGCATGTTAAACTGGTCTTCAGATAACGCATCATTCGCTTATCTGAAAGTGATCATTTACTTCCTACGAGGGTTATGAAAACTTCGTAGAAATTTTTCCAGTTCTCATAATTACAGTCGAACATAGGTATTTTGATTGAAGGTAAATGAGGTGCTTCGTTTTAAACTGCGGTTTCTTTTCGAGAAACTTCATTGGCCTGCTGCTTGCTGCCAGTAAAGTTACCAACAAGGATTGGATATCCTATAGGTGTTACTAGTGAACTTGTTGACTCTATATATGTATGTAAGATGATCTTCTGGGTTTGATTCGCATCAAATCCAAAACCTTACGAAGAAGCTAACGAACCTATCAAGAAGGGGTCTTATGGGTTGCAGGATATACGATGTCCGAAATACGATGTCAAAGTTGTGCTGGGGAATACATGATGAGACTTGGAAAATTTCGGGAGATAGGTTAGCTCCCGACTAATAGACATTTTAACAGTTTCCACTCATAACAAACAGACCTTGCGCCCTCCAGGAGGTAAAACACCAACTACATCAGCCAGGACATTCATTCGACATCGTGAATTAATTTTGATGAACAAATATTGACTCCAACCCTTTCTTAGTTGCTTCAAGATTCTGAGCTCGAGTCTCAAACGAGAAGAGTGTGAAAATGGTCCAGAAGAAGAAATCGACATTCAACGCTTTTAAATGCCTGGAGTTAGGTTAAGTTCGTGGGCTGACAGTTGATCTTGTTACCGTCATACTTAGATCAATGTAGATCCGTTGTGATACCCTAGGGTTTGTGACCCCTTGTAATGTAACCTATGATTATCCTATGTCGATCAAGCCCGTTAAGGGTGTAGATGGGTTACAGCAAGGTTAAGCCTGAAATGTCAGAGGGTATTTTTAAAGTATTGAAATTGAAGGACCATGTAGCTCCTTGCAACGTCTGGTAGATTAGTTTGAAAAGCCAGTGCCTGGAGTTAACAGGCTCTACGGATACGGAAAGCACCTGAGCGATAGGCTGTTTACTGTATATTCTTAGTCACCAATAGTCAGTAATAATATTAGTATCGAAATATCGAAAACAAATTCAGAGAAAGAACCCGTGTTATGATGCTGGAGATATGTTCAATTGAAGAATAAAGTAAGAGCTCCGAAAAAGAAAAATAATTTCTAAAGGAATTTCTTAACTTTGACAGGTGATTGCGGCCATATTTTTGACGCCCTATGCTCCAGGAAGATTTAAAGTGTTGCTGCCAATAGCAACCGGAAACGAAGAAGAAGAAGAAATCTGTTAAATTGGCTGTAATTTATAAATCTATCTTGACAAATAATGGAGATTAAATGCGCTTAAATACATGTGCAGACGATTAAACCGTGTAATATGTCTTCTGTTCGATGAATATTTTGCGATATTCGCCCCTTTTACGCTCGTCATAATCGTAATCCATAATCTTTTTGAGACAACTATTCGCAAAATGGAAGATAAATTCAAATCGAACGATTCAGTGAGCAATTCGCCGATAACGGTATAAAGACAAGATTTCCCGAACATATCGTCGCTGTACGTGAGAACATGCAGTAGAATTCGAGGCAGTCAATTCATCGCCAGCGCACAATTACTCGACCTTTCGCAGACCACAACTTAACGAATTTTTCGTCATGACTTGGGTCCAAGTTTTACAAGCTTTAACTGACAACAACGACGCCGACGTGTGTTCGGTAACTGCGCTCTCGAGAAGTTGGAAGTTTACCCGAATTTCGGTCGAAAAGTCATATTCGAATTCGGAACATTCACAATCCACATGAGATCCAGAAAATTGCAATGCATCCAGGGAAATTCACTTACTACGCTTATATGGAGAATTGAATCGGAATTGAATCAGGATTTAGCTCCTCGTATACCTGAATCGGATTGAAATCGGATTACTCGATCCAATCCCACTAGATGGGCTGGTTCGAATCGAATATATTTATGTATACCTGAATCGACGAATTGAAGAATCGAGCTCCCAGCTGGTTCTTGGTGCGTGTGTACAATAACTGTGTTTTTTTCAAAATGGCTTTTTTGGCCTTTAGTCCACAAAAATTGGCGTTTCGTGTGTTTTTTGTTTTCAGACAGTTTTGACGGTATATCAATTTTTGCCCTGGTGTAGACATTTTGAACGGCAACCACAACACTGCACACACACATTTAAGGCCATACTGTAAGTTCGATTCCATTTAAATTCAATCTTTCTATCCACGGGGAGAATATCCCGGGTTCTAAACCTCAATTCGTATTCCATTCGAATCCCCAATCCACTCATGTAATCGGGAGATATTCGAATGATATTACATTTCATACATAATGACATTACAGTCCTTTTGAATAAATACAAAAATTTAAATACAAGAATTAAAATAATATTTCCGTTACTCTTTAGATTCTTGTAACTTTAAGATAAGGAAGCCCTAATGGAAAGCTTCTTATCTCGGCAATCATCCATTTATCCAGGCGGTCAGCCATCAGACGAATAGGGGGAATAACATGTAGCATACGAAAACATGCACGTGCCGTAACTATTCGGGACTGGTGGAAGTCTGATCATAACCTCTCCGTGGCGGCCGCTAGAAACAAGCCTTTAAAAAGGTTTGACTAATATGATCAGGCTGTTTCCTCAGGTTGGCGACAGGTTAATTCCCTGTCCCGTAAAACTAAAAGAATTTCGAGAACGACAACAAGCCTCGGAAACGGACTGATCACACGACGACCGACAACCCACGCAAAGAAAAAGGAAAAACGATTTACGAATTTTCTTATGGAACGTACGATCGCTCTATAGAGCTCGAGCTGCTCAGCAGCTATGCCCTGTCAAAATATAAAGCTGACATAACAGCTCTTCAAGAAATCAGATGGACAGGGAACGGTGATCTACAGAAGAAAGAATATGACATATACTATAGCTGTCATACAAAACACCATGTGCTCGGGGTAGGCTTCCTAGTCAGCGAAAAAATGAAGTCTACCATCATCGGCTTCAACGCTATAAACGAAAGGCTATGCACCCTTCGCGTGCGAGGCAAATTTACGAACATCAGCCTCATTAACGTTCACGGACCTACGGAGGAGTCCTCAGACGAAGAAAAAGAGACTTACTACGAACAAGTCGAGAGGGCCCTCAATGCCTGTCCAAGGTATGATGTTAAAATCATCCTTGGGGATTTGAACGCAAAAATAGGTCGGGAGCCGATATTCAGGCATTACGCAGGCACCCATAGTTTGCATGAGAACACTAATGACAATGGACTTCGAGTCTTAGAATTGGCAGCATCGAAAAACATGGTCGCTTCGAATACCAGGTTCCCGCGTAAAGATATCTACAAAGCCACCTGGGTATCACCTGATGGAGTCACTCGTAACCAAATAGACCACGTGTTGATAGACCGTCGCCACTGCTCGAACTTGATGACGGTCCGAACGTACCGAGGTGCCAATATCGACTCGGATCACTATCTTGTTGGTATAGTTTTCCGAGGGCGGATTGCCTTGCGAAGACGCATTGCATCCGCCGATCAGGTTCGAATCAACACGGCTGCCCTGCGCAATGAAAACATAAGTAACACCTTTGGTATTGCGTTAGGACTCGCCCTAGAATCACTTAATTTAGGGA
Source organism: Chrysotoxum bicinctum (assembly GCA_911387755.1). NCBI lineage: Eukaryota > Metazoa > Arthropoda > Insecta > Diptera > Syrphidae > Chrysotoxum > Chrysotoxum bicinctum. The sequence goes on from OU426989.1 coordinate 18,200,616, forward strand.
GAGTAAGTCCTGGAGCCAGTATGCTGGGCGTAAATGAGAAGTGGACACGCCTTAAGAATATTGTAGTTAGTACTGCCAACTCCATCTTAGGCAGCAGTCGTAAAAATCGGAACGACTGGTTTGATGATGAATGCAAGCTAGCGACTGAACGTAAGAATGTTGCGTACCGAGCAATGCAACAATCTCATAGAACGCGGTCACGCGAAGAGGAATATAAAGAGCTCAGAAGAATAGAAAAACGGCTACACAGACAAAAAAATCAGCCTGGGAGAAGAACCTAATCTGTGAAATAGAAAATAGCCGAGAGCGAGGTCCGCACCAGGCGCGGAAATTCTACCAATCCGTCCGAAACATGACGCAGTACACACCACATATACACATACAGCAAGGACGGAGAGGGAAATCTGATCACCGATCCTGAAAGCATACTGGAGCGATGGGAAGTGTACTTCAATGAATTGCTAAATGGTCAGCTCACTGCAGAAGTGGAGGCTCCACTACTTCAAGAAGAATACCCCCTATGTTGCCGCCACCAAGCATAGAAGAGGTTGAGAAGGCTATAGGCCGGCTTAAACAGAACAAATCCCCGGGAGCCGATGGCATACCAGCCGAATTATTCCATCACGGCGAGCCAGCCTTACGTCAAGCAATTCATGATATTATAGTACAGGTATGGGAGCAGGAAGAAATGCCAGAAGACTGGCGAAAAGGTTTAATATGCCCCAATTATAGAGGTATCACGTTGTTGAGTACCGCCTATAAGATACTCTCCTCTATCCTACAAGACCGGATAACCCCATACGCTAAAACCGTCATCGGACAATATCAGTGTGGTTTCATTCCAGGCAAATCAACAACTGATCAGATCTTTACCCTTAGACAGGCGATGGAAAAATGTCTAGAATTTAACATCCCAACATACCATCTGTTTATAGACTTTAAGGCCGCCTATGATAGCATAGCCAGGGTAGAATTTTACAAAGCCATGAGAGAATTCGGCATCCCAAATAAATTGACACGACTATGTAGGTTGACCATGACCAACGTAAAAAGCCAAGTAAAAATCCGAATTGCTATCGAGACCAATCAACATCTTTAGTGGACTCCGACAAGGGGACGGTTTGGCCTGCCTCCTCTTCAACCTGGCGTTGGAGAAAGCAATCCGTGACTCTGGCACGGCAGCAAGACGGACCATCGTCAACAGATCCAGCCAGTTACTGGCTTACGCAGACGACATTGACATCATCGGAAGAACCGAACAAGCTGTACACGATTCCTTCATCCAGATCGAGCAGGCGGCACAAAATCTGGGGCTGCGCATTAGTGAAGGTAAACCAAAGTACATGGTGGCGTCGAATGCGAGAGGAACAGTTGGTCAAACAATCAAGGTAGCGGAGCACGAATTTGAAGTGGTGCAATCCTTTAAATACCTTGGGTCAATAGTAGAAGCCGATAACAATATAGAAGAAGAAATACGCGGGCGGCTTTTCAAATCCAACAGAGCCTACTATAGTCTGTCAAAGCTCTTCAAATCCAGAAATCTCACCATAACTTCAAAACTGCTGCTGTACAGGACCATGGTCCTGCCAGTACTCACATATGGGTCCGAGACTTGGGTGCTTAGCAAAAGGCACTCCGACCTCTTAGCTGCGTTCGAGAGAAAAGTCTTAAGGAGAATTGTTGGCCCCATATGTGAGGAAGGACGATTCCGGAGACGGTACAATCATGAACGGTACGCAATCTACCATGAAGCAGATATCGTGACAAAAATTAAGCTCGGTAGACTCCGTTGGGCAGGACACCTAGCTCGCATGAGCGAAGAGGAACCTGCTCGGAAAGTTCTTTGAGGTACATTCTATGGTAGACGACAGCGTGGTAGACCATGCTTGCGCTGGAGAGATGGCGTAGACCAGGACGCCCGAAGCCTTGAGGTGCGCAACTGGATGGCGTGGGCTAGAGACCGGGATAGGTGGAGAGACTTGTTGAAAGACGCCAGGACCGGAACCCGGTTATCGAGCCGATGATGATGATCCATTTATCCAAACTGTATAATCAACGTGCCAGTGGTGCTATAATCCGGTCCGTCGGAGGTAACTGACTGCCTTTAGTCTGACAAACGCTTGGAGAAAGTGAAACAAGTGTTGTAAAGTACGTACCTTACAACCTTCCCTTATCATTTCCCCTTATCATTCCATCCAACTCAACCCATTGCCACTTCAAATTCCCACAGTCATCATTTCCTTCGATTGACCAATTTAAATTTCAATATTCATCATTTCCTTTGATTGCTCAACTCCGAACCACTTAAAATTCCCAAGTCATCACTTTCATTTTTAATTACCTATTAAATCCTAAACCCAACGACAAAGGCACTCTTTTTTCCAATCCACACGATCATATTTCTTTTTTTTTTGCTTGACAAAAAACGAGCACTGCTCGCAGCTATGAGAGGCACACTTCGGACGTGGTGCTCATGTGACATTTTTTCTGGGAACTTCGGGTCGGGTGACGAGTCGGAGATTCGACACTGTTGTTTCGGACTGCGATCGGTACGGTTGAATACTAATTCATTTTTCTTTTACTATATCTTTTTTTTTACTATATCTTAAATCTTATGGACAAAAAGAACAAATAAAACCTTAAACTAAATCTTCTTTAGATAATAAGTAAACTGTTAATGTAAAGAATAATCAATAAAATATTAATAGAAAACCAAATCCTAAGTTCGTCTAATTTTTTTTTGTGGCACACAGACTAGAACACTAAAAAAGGTAAGACCCCTTTCGAGAATCGTGCTTCTCGAATCAAAAGAAAAAAAAAGCACAACACAAGTGTTAACAACAACAAAGTTAAACAAAGTGCAAGGGGTTACACAAAATACCCTTAGAGTTGTACAGCGCCTTAGTAGAAGAGTGTTCAAACCATGACGACTTATTCAGTCAATCAAATAAATTTTTTCAATATTTTTGGAAAAATGATTCCAATTTCACTACATAAAATAGTGACTTCAGTAAAGCCCAGAACTATAGAGGTATTACTTTCGTACTCATTCTCATAAAATTAATTGCTATATGGACTATCATGCAGAATTTCTGGGTACGATTCCCCAGTTGCTGCGAAAATGTTTTTCAGGGATGTACTGCCTTTTGCCAGTAAACGTTTATTTAAATTGAATAAACCATCTCACTTCATGATAAAAACGCTTTTTACAAAAAAACACATTTTAATTAGTTGTTGTCATTCATTTCAAGGACCACACTAACATAAACGACAAAACTCCTCTTAGAAACACTTTTTGTGTGACATGCACCATACCATCAATTTTGTAATATAAAATCGCTCTGATGTTCCGGAAGCACACCTGTCACACACAGACACCACTATCAGAGCTGGGCTATAAAACAAACCAACAATTTACTCGCTTTTGAAAAAAAAATACTGCATGCATCATAATATGGTCAGTTAACCATATCTTGTGATTGTTCCCACAACAATGCATCCAAAGCACCATGTAGCATACATCCACTTGCAGGTACAGGTGATCAACATTAAATGTGGCCACCCCAACCATTAAAGCTCGGTTACAACTAAACCCGTCACCTCCCACACCAAGCTTGACGGCTGAATGGATTGATGGCGATGCAACACTGCATGGCACGTTGCACATTTTATGTCATTACACTGCACTTTTAATTACAATTGTAAATTACATGCTACATTTCACCATCAGGCAGCACGACTCGACTTCGTCGTTTTGCAACAAACACATAAACAAATATGTGCATATGTATACCTACACGAACAAACAACGTGACCTTTAATTAATGAAGAACCGTTATTTGGCGTGACTTGAGAAAAGGGTAAAATTAAAAAAAAAAAAAAAAAACACTAAATAAATACTTCATTATGCAGGACGTCAACGCGGGTGGGCACTTATTTTGCTCCACCTCGGATGAAATGTATGCAGCCTCCTACCAACAGCAGCAGCTGCATCCTTGCATAATGAACGATTAAATATTCAACCAGGAAAATGCCAAGGCCTTACGCCAAAACGGTACCTTCCTACCACAAAAAAAAAAAAATAATAATAATAACGAAAACAAAAACCCAGCACCAGCGTCTTCTTCGAGAATCGCGCGCCAAGGCATTAATTAGGAACGGCCAACACTATTTGCCTTAATTTATTTATTTAAATATTCATAGCCAGGCAAAGACACTCTGCTCTTAGTTTAAGTCAAGTGCGTATGCAGGTGGGGAGAAAAGTTTATCGAGCCCTATCACTCTTGAGTGGTGGACTAAATAAAAATGCCATAGCCATCGGATTAAATGGATCATTCCGTGAAAATTTATGTGCACAAGAAGTTTTTTTTCAAATGCGTGAAATGTTGATGTTCGTGAAATAAGTCTCACACCCTCAGCTACTGGAGCCACATTCTCGTCTATGCGAACCGTACGACAACGGCGACCATGAGTGTTGTCCACTAGCATACCAGTCTCATGACTGACAAACTTGCGTTCATTTCGATCAAAACTTCTATTCAAAAACCGTACCGTGTGGGCTACACAGCACTTACTTAAGTGGAAATAAGTTTTCAATATTTCCCATCGTTGTTCAATGCCAAAACGACTCAATTGGTATAATCTTGAATTTCTGTCAAAACTTTAAGGGGGAAATAGCTGTCAGTGTCAATATAACCTTTGATTTAAAAAGAAACCACTAGATGTCCGACCATTTTATACATACAGCATACATTATATACGAGTATTTTTTTTTTTGGAACACATTATATAAATTACTTCCTAAAATATGTCTTCTTGTTTCTCGAAGTACAGGATATCTACCTCTCTCTTTCGCCCGTATTACACATTTTGGACAGCAAGAGCAAATCTTCACGGTGCAGGATGCAGCTGAGATTAAGGAGTTCGCCTCGTAGTCTAAACATCATTGATATCTGATAAGTCGAGTGGACATCATGGCAGTAGTTCCTATGGTTTAAGTTTTAGTTCAGCTTACTGTACGTGTACAGCATTCTGTAGATGGATTCTTCTGCTTCAGCTACGAATACCAACCTTAAGCGCTCATGTTTGATAGAAATCAGTTGATAAAAAAGGCTTCCAAGTACTGTACTCATCCAGCACAAGTTATATATTTGCTTCTTCAGCTACATCTTTCCACTCTCTAAACCAACCTGCTCTACTATTAACAGCTTGAAGTACTGCTTCTTCTACTGACGCGCATTGGTTATTTGTCTAAAATTACATACATATGTAGTCAACTTGCATTTTTAGGGCTTTAATCCAGGGCAAAATCCAGGTGCGTGGAAATTCTGACCACAAGGAATTCAGCCTGCCTCGGATTCCTCCTCGAAGTTGCAAGTCAGGTTCAAGATCATATTCATAGAAACAAATATTTACATGACCAAAAATTACGTCAGAAAATTCTGCCTATGCCATAAATGTAGTAAAAATGTTTGGTCATTTGTAAAAACGTACGAAATACTACTTCGCCTTCGGTTCCTTCGCTCGTCATCAATGACACTTCTTTATCAATTCACAAGAAAAAGAAAATTTGCTTGCAGCACAGCTTGTTAGACGCTGCCAGAAAGTATCATGATTCCTCCTGTACTTAAGATCTTAGACGAATTTATTGGACAAGTCTTTTTTAGCACTCGTAAAGCAAGAGCAAGAGTACTGAAAGATCTCCATATACACAAACCCATTGGCCCGGAAAGTATCACTCCCATTATTTTGAAGAAGTGTTCTTTAACGCTGGAAAAACCACAGCGTAGGTTTTTCCATCCGTCATACTCTATTATAAATATCTTTCCGAGTGGACTGAAAACAGCATTTGTCCATTCTTTTCCTAAGAAAGCCGAATCTTCTGCCCCACAAAACTATCGTCAGAATGCACTTACATCTCTACATTCTAAGGTCATGAAAACGCTGATAAATTATCGACTAAAGAAATGTATTTAAGAACGAGAGCAATAGGTCCACCGGTGATCTGATGGTATACTTGGCCGAACAGTGGCACAAATATTTACATTACTAAGCTTGAATAACTTTAATGCGTTGCTCAATTGTGTATCTTTCCATGGTTCAAATTAAGTTAGTCTGAAATTGAGAAATGCCAAATGAAATGCAGAAAAAAACTTGACGTTTAGGTGTGGTTCACATTCAACATGGACCCTTAAAATTTAACCACCCTTTATGTATGTGTATCACAGAACACCTTGTGTTGAATCACGACATATTCGACGTCACCAAATCGCTGCTAAGTGCTTAAGTTGCGATGTGCTTTTTGCTTTCCTGCCAAGGTTATGCTGGCCGGTCTCACCAGAGTCGTCCTGAAGAAAGCATGAACTGCAGAGGAAAATGTCTTCACACCTTATTACAAAATCTTTATTGAAAATAACTCTTACATTTATAACACACAATATTCTGTTCTTATGTGGAGTTTACTAATATTTCGATTAATTCTGGCACTCGAATGATTCACGGGTATCAACTCTGTCTTATGGATTCTAGTCTTGCTGCCTTATATCGACTATACTGGTTTCTGATGATTCGGATTTTGGTTTTAAGTTCTGGTATTTGGTTTTGGGTAATCTGGTTTCTTTTTTTTTTTGACTCCTAGAGCAATTGCTCCTTAATTCACAACATATTTCAACATTTTAAATGGCATTTTAAATCAACTTAAATTCTCTCTCTCATTCTGGGGTGTGATCAATACCTACTCTGAGATTTCACAATAATCGATATTTTCAGCTTTCCAACTTTTACATCAGACCACAATTAAGGGATGTGATCAACCTTCTTAGTGAGAGACAATCGGCTTTAAAAACTGGAAACTGGGGCCAAATTACCGTGTGACTGAATTATGTGAGTTTGGCATTACCGCTTACGTCATCGAGCAATCGATTACCCTAAGGCTAGGCGCGCACATTCAATTTTTAGTTTCGCAACTGTTTAGTTGCTAAAATGAAACATATGGGCTTATATGGGACACCGCGCACTTAGAGCAACTCGATTCTCGAAACTAAAAAGTTTGTGTTTTGACACAAACTAAACGATTGCCCTCACAGCAGTTGAGCTGTAGTCTATAAGAGCAAGAGAGAAAAGAATGTGAGCGTGAGTAAAGAGTTGCTAGTGTGCGGTTCTCTTTCAACTGGTGATTAAACTATTTGATTTCGATCACAGTTGCCAGTGCGCGCCTAGCCTAATTTGGCATTTTCATTCGATCACTAATGGGACGGGACTCACTCACTCGGTCACTGAAGTGGTAAATTGGCCCCTGGTCCTTTTATTCGTACATGCGTCGAGCTTATGACGGGATCGGATGGTACCTTGGTCTCTCAAAACAGCAGGCTAAACCGCTCTGGTACATTAGCAGGTACTACGCCCCTGGTGGCACTCAAAATAGGAAGCTAAAACGCTCTGGTAGATCAACAGGTACCGAAGCCCCTAGTGCCAATTAGAACGTTTGACTTCGAACTAAGGCTGCTAATCACTGACAGGGAAAAGTTTTAGTTATAAATAGCTGGAAAATCTCTCCCACCTAAATTTGGCTTTGCACGAAACCTTTATAACTGGTGGGGGAAAGCTTCGAGGAAGCAAGTAAAGTTATATAAACGAATCATCTGCACTTTTCAATCATCAATAAAATAAAATTTACTTTGTCGCCTGACTTTTCATATGTCCGAAGGTGTCATTTTATTCATCCAAGTAGGTCCTCATCTTACATTTTCAGTAAAGACTGAATTTGAGTGATGAACGAAAACAAAAAATGCTGTAGATTTTTCTGTGATGTCATGTATCCATGGTGTGAATTGAATGTGGTGAAGTACAATTCTCATTCTTCCCCTTAAACAATTTAACTTAATACTCGCACTTCAAGGACTGCTCACCATTTACCAGTTTACCCTTGAACCCAAATTCGGAAGTTGAATTCATACTCGTACATTCTTTCTTTAGCCGAATTACACGAATGTGGAATGCTTTACCCGACTCCACATTTCCCTTCCATTATAATATTCAAACCAACGTGCATCGGTATCTCTTTTTAGATGCTCTCCACCTTTCTTAAAACACTCGCACTGTGCTCAAAATGTTAAGGGTATCTAGTCATAGTCCGTTTAGTGCGTGAAAATTATTTAAGAAAATACAAATAATAGACGGCCATAGAAGCTCGTAGAGAGCCTGAGCCTATTAACTTACCACTTTCAACCATTTCGGTGTGAATGTTACCAGGAATGGAGGCGACCTACGATTTTCTGCCGATTTCGAACGGCAAATGAGCAGCACTTCTCAAGGCAAGAAATACTCTTCGAGGAATTTTTCAATTCCCGCATCCACTCATAAAGAAAGCTTGGGTCTCCGAAGGATTTCCGAATGAGTGGAAAAAGGGAATGATAGTCAAGCTCCCTAAAAAAGGAGAAAATAGTACTGGAACGCATCACGGAAAATTTAGAATCCACACTCGATGCCGAACAAGCAGGTTTCTGCGCTGGATCCTCATGCATTGATCATATCAATATTTTAAGGATCATAAAAGAGCAGTGTGTCGAATATCGATTACCACTTCTCCCGCTTTTTATTGACTTTGAGAAGGCTTTCGATAGCGTCAATAGAGAATTTATTTGGCAGGGGTATTCCGGACAAATTAATAGCTATTATTAAGGCAACTTATGATGGATCCAAATATCACGTTTTGGCTGTCAGAAGAGTTTGAAGTCCAAAGTGGAGTCAGACTTCAGACAGGGCTGCATTCTGTCACCAATATTGTTTCTTTTGGTGATAAGAAATGTACTTCGAGTGGCCATGATGGCAAACGGAGGAATTCGATGGACTTTGACGTCTCACCTGAATCATTTTGACTATGCAGACGACGTATGCTTGAATCTCCACCAAATGACAACAGGGTTGGAGAGAGAAGCAGAAATCGTGGGGCTGAAAATCAACTCCGGCAAAACAAAGATGATCAGCCTCGGAACCCAGCCATCTTCCCTCATAAATATTTCTCAACAACCAGAAGAGAAAGTACAGAGCTTCCAATACCTTGGAAGTATCATATCTACCGAGGGCACCGAACAGGACATCAGCAGTCGAATCGGGAAGGCAAAGGCTGCTTTCGGTATGCTTAGAAATATATGAAGGAAAAACTCTCTAAGCTGTTTCGATCTAACGTCGAATCCGTTTTACTTTACAGCTGCAGCACTTGGAAAGTAACAGTAGGTGTCACTAGATGTCTACCAAACATCCTTAGGATTTTCTGGTCCAATCGTATATCAAACGAAGAGCTCCTCAGGAAAACGGGTCAGGAAACTATTGACTCTATTATACGACGTCGAAAGTGGCAGTAGAATCCGCTCATTCAAGAAGGAAGTAGAGCTGGACGACCGAGAAGCTCATGGAGAAGGACAGTCGAGGAGGAGTCATCCCAATTAGCCAAGAGTTGGAGGGAGTTGCGACTCATATCCAGTAACCGAACACGATGGCTAGATGGCGTTGTGGATGCCCTATGCCCCACTGGGGTCCCCACGGACATAAAAGGTCTGAGGACCTAAGTAAGTAAGTAAGTACTTCGTTATTACGGGTACGAAGTTTTTGAAAATTGTTAGACCCGGTTTTGAAAAAATTTGAAAATATCAAAACCATATTCGAGCTTCCCGTCCTAGATGATTTAGAACAATTGTTTGGACTTTTTCTCTAGGGGAAGACATTAAAACGCACTGTACCAAATTTCATGTAGATCGGCCAATCCGTTTAGGCTATAACCCGATGTAGAGTGAACTTAGAGGCACACATCCATTTGATTTACCCATCAATCGTCGCAATATTAAGGTTGAATAAAATCTCGAAATGATCTTTTTACATGAAAACAAGACTTGCCATATAAAGCTAGTAAACAATTTTGGTAAACCAAAATCCAAAATTCTCTTGGTCCCGAAAATAACAATCAGAGTTAGATTCCGAGTCGAAACATGTGATTAACCAAACGAAGCTACAAGTTCCTAGCTTAAGATGGTCAGCGTTAGGTTCTTCTTCAAATAGTTTTTACTTTTTTTTTTTTTCATATAAATGACCAATGGTCTTAATACGGCGCAATTCAGCGCTACTTGAGCCCCACTGATATCCTGCTCGTGGAACGCCATTTCTACTGACTTACTTGGATACATTTATTTTTCTCCTAGGCATATGCTGTCCAGTCCCTATACCACGTAAAAATAAAAATAATATTAAACAGGAAATATTTTTGAGGGTACTGCGAGAAATTGATAAATCCTCCAAGAGTATGTCTTGTCGCTTTCAAAACAGCAAATTTGACAATTGTGACCTTGTATTTTTCAACAGATTTACCCCTTTTGTTACCAAACTACTTTGATATTCGATATCTAACATTTTGACAGTTCAACAAAAAGGAATTCCTAAAGTTGATTATTTTTTGTTTAAGGTTTTGATATTTGATAGGCCTTTAATATTCTTCCCCGTGTCACTAAACCTACCGCAATCTCTAGATCCTATTCCTATTTAAGCTACTTCCTGTTAAAGCAACAATAATATAGCATCACAAAATTTCTCAGAAAAAAGAAAAAATCTTTATTCAACTTTAAATCCACGGAAGTACATTCTCGACAATGATGGCGGAGAAATGTATTCAAAGCTCATCTCGCCATTGTGGTGGAAACATTTCCTGAACACAAACAAAACCCCACCATGGATGGCGCCTGGGTTGTAGACCTACTCAAAGCTCTGCATCTGTATAGTTTGGCTGTTGGTGACGTTGCATTCATAAATAGGAAAATAGACAAACCGGCGACAACACAAAAACAGTCGCGCACAATTAGGGTTGGGGTTGGGAGGAGAGAAGGAGTGTTTTCTTGAAACGAACAAGCTCTAAGTGAAACTACTGCAACGCCTTATTTATGTCTGGCTAGGCTATGACTTTGTGAACGTACAGAGAAGAAATTCAGCCTATTTACTTACTTACCTGCTGTTTTGTAATATAAATGGGTTTGTTGAGAACTATCCACGTGACTGTCTCGTGACAGGCCGGAGCCGTCGTCGAACCATCATACGTCATGTAATGGTCGGTGTCTGGAAGCAACCCCCTAATCGATAGGCGTTTGATTATCACTTCATCGCCCCCAAATCGAATCCTTTCGAGTTGATCGGTAAGCATCCGAAGTTCAGCATTCGATAGGTCACCGAGCTGTGTATGGTTTTGAGATATTAGTTTGAGATGTTAAATTTAAAGGACAGACGAAATATGATCCTACCTGTAGAAGAACCGCAACACCGACGATTCCCTGAGCGCGGTTCAGTGCTTCGGAGAAATTCGTGTATAGCTGAGAGTTGTAGCCGAATATTTGGATCTGAAATGGAAAAGTATTAGGATTGATAAATTTATGTTCAATTCAGTTTGAAACTACATAACACAGCAAATCTGGTTTGAAATATTTAATTGGTAAAATAATGTCACCTATAAATAAATCAATGGGCAAATCAAAGGGACTGCAACTATTCCCAAGAACAGTATCCATCATTGCCATCACATTCACCTACTGACCGAAAACGGTTCTGTTCAATAATGACATTCGACTTAAATGTCTGCTGGTCAATCCATAATTGCGTGTAGTTTCCAATCGGATATCGAAGTTCAGTCATGCACATCTAATTGTCTCTCATTTCGGAGACGAACGGGGAATCACACGATATAAGGGCCAGATGTCAGAATACAACTTCGGCAATAGCAATCAATTTACCCATAATATAAAGCGGCGCTATAGTTGGTTATGCAGCACAAGTATTTGTTTATTTTTGTGTATTGGTGGGTGGTGATGTCATGGAAAATGCGTTACAAATCCAATGTAGTTTGATGGTTGGACGGCCTGACGTGTACTTTTTTCTGTCGATTGAACAGGTTCAAAGGACGGATTTCATCAAACTCGACAGATACAAGGCTGTGATAAAAACACAAGTAATTTTTTTGTTAATACCTAAACTGCATATGTGGAGGTTGGGAGTTGAAGAAAGCAGGTTATCACTGATTGGCAAAAGCTGGCCAGTGAGGGAAGCTTACCTAAACATCAATTATACTTCTCCAAGACTTAACTACACCGGGCACTGGTCCCGTCAATCTGGATTTTACATGAGAAACTAAAACTTATAAGTGTGAATTTTGAAGACGTGATAAAAATAGCAAAAATATAATGCTCTGTGGAAAATATACGGCTAAATGAACAGGCCAAAGTCTTGAACAGTTACAATAGTGCTATTAACAGTCTAGAAGACATATAGTCTTTACATGAGCTACTCTGACACACTAAGAACTGAGATCAGGATTTGCAGTATTTAAATGGATCTAAAAGGAAAAACCAATGAATATTGGTTTTAAATGTCAAAATATCATAACGGAAGGAAAGATAGAGACGGGTAAACCATATCACATTCGTGCCGTGCGGCTAAGGGAAGATTCTCTGAATTTAAAAGTACGTCCGAAAGTGGACTCAGGGGTGAACTGATGGGCATTCCCTATAAAGACCGAGTATTTCGAAAACATTTTTGAAAGGAAAGGAATGCAACTGACTATTTCACTGTTTATAAATATAACGGTAAGCTAATGCAAGACAAGAAACATTTCGACGGTGCTCTAGAGATTCAAATGTTTCTATTAAAGTTTTATTACTTATCATTTTTAATGCTCATATTTGGATTCTATCCAAGAGCTTAAGTGGTTTATTGGAGTCCATGTCCAAATATTGTGCACAAGCTTTCGAGGAATATAGGCTACATAGAAGGGGTTCAAAATTTCTTGCATATCGTCGAAGAAAACCTAAATACTTACAAGATTTGTTGGCGACGACGAATATGTGATCATTCCACACAAGATAGTATGCGATACACCTACCGAGAGCTGAGAGCTGTTTGATTTCCTCAATGCAAGTGCTGCTCACAGATAATTACATTAGAAGTTGGTTCCTCTTCAACCAAATGAGACAGTAATAATCTAACTTTTTCTATAACGACGCACAGATTTGTGAGACTGTCCGGTTAGTTATACCATCAGATCACCAGTGGACCTATTGCTATGAAAGCTATACTATCGGCTATTGGGAAGCTCTTGTACGTTAAGATATTTCTTGAGTTGTTAATTAATCAGGGTGTTTATGACCTGAAAGTGACGTAATTGCAATAGTTAGAGGTGAAATAAGATTCTTCTTTTTTAGGGACAGGCTGGATCAATGCTGTTTTATCACAAAAACACTTCTTCAGAACAATGGGAACCGGATTTGTAAATATCGGGTTCTTTTAGAATTCTTGTAACTGTACGAGTGCGAAAAAAGATTTTTACCATAAAATCGTTTACACTCTCAAATACAGGAGTAGTCTTAACCCTTTTTGGGAACGTCGTGTTATCAGAAAGCTGTGGTACCAGCAAATTGGCTTTTTCTTTTCAGCTGACATAAGGAGGAGATCGTAGGAACCGAAGACCTATATTTTAAACAAATGATCAAAAATCCATTGGAATTGTATTTAATGGATAAAATGCTGTTTAAAGCATCTGAATCATTTACAACTACTGTAAAGGGTAAAAAGATGAGCTGGCAAAAACGCCGTCATACCCGTAATGTTAATTCAATGTATCGTCGGCATTAGATGACGAAGCAAAATGCTTATTTTACTCATTATAGTTAAAATGATTGCTTTGTTAATTTGTTTTCCCACTTTAATATTCCTTAATTGTCTCCCTAACTAATGAGAAATATCAAGCCATGTGCTATAAAAACCTCTTTTGTGCCTCGTGTAGTTCGCAAGTGATTCAGTTTACCAGTACACAATGTTGCGGTAAGTTTTACCACAACAAGTTCACATATACCTATTCGTTTTTCCCTAAATTCACTTTAGGCCTTCTTTTTCGTTGTGGTTCGAAAATATTAGTAGAGTTCAGTAGAAACCTGGTACACATCTTCCAAGGACCTGCTTTTAACTAGGTCTTCCTAAATCAATAATTAAGAGCTTTCTAACGGTTAGTCCACAATATTATTGATTGTGCGACAGATGGCTTACGCGGGTGTATAACACGATGACTCCGACTCATGTCTACTAACTACATGTGTTTCAACTAGTTCATGTCAACATATTTTTAGTATGGCTTAATTACAAGTCTAAAGTGTCTGGAACACTAAAGAAAAATCACTTTGCAACGTGTTTCCTTGTCTCTTTAAACTCTGCGCTAAGGTCTACGGTCTTAGAATAATTTAACTTTCGCGTCCCTTTAGTTGAACAATGACTATGATCCTGTCTTCGCAATGGTTCTTCTATAAATTTGTGGTTTGGGGCTTTGGGCTGATTTGGACTACGGACTTTGTACGTAGTTTTAAAATGTTTTCGTTTATCTTTCCACCAATTGGAATTGACAGATATAAGCAAGCGTTTGGGTTTAGATACGGCGCAAAACTCCAAACTGAAGGTTTCCGCAATGATACCGTGTCCGAACACAACCACGGTCATCATCATTTCTTCTGTAACGAAGTTACACCTTTTAACCTAACTACACCGTTTACCACCCAAAAGAGACAGGAAGCCGAAATTCGACTTTAATTACCATTCCGGATGAAATGACCAATGACCAGAAAGTATTGCATACCTCAAGGCGCCCACGCAAATATGCAAAAGAGGACACACACAGATGGTTGGCGACGTGACGTCAGCAAATAAATTTCGTTCGTCAGTCTTACAATCCACATTTGGTTTTGGCCGCCAGGTCGACAATTAAGAATGAGAAATTCATCGAAAATCAGATTTTTCTTGCCACCAATCAAGTATACAAGGTAAAGATCATCTCAATAAGAAGCACACTGCTGGTCGCTCATACCAGGTAGTAGCTTCGAAACTTTTGGCTTACGCTACGCCGTTAATAGTTAATACCCCCTCCGCTCTCCTCAGACTAGGGACTCTATCCCAATCTTCGCTGTCTTAACCTCCTCCGAAAAGGTCAGACTAGGGACTCTATCCCAATCTTCGCTGTCTGCACCCCCTCTTCGGAACCGCCGTTGATGTATATGAAATACTCTGTTATCTTATTGTAAGTCCGTGAATATTGTTAAAGTATATGAAATACTTTGCTAGCTTATTGTAAGATCGTAAATATTGTAAAGTTATATGAAATAATTTGTTAACCTACTTATATACGTTGAACTCTCTATTGGCCGAGTTTTACTGCTTTCTTCGGTTGACCCTGGACCCCGCTGACCTATCATCACATTCTCAAATCTTTTGAGCGACTGATTTATATTCATTTATGGCCAAGCATTGACACTAGACTTCTATCTACGGCTTAGAGCGTGTACCTATTGAAAAGGGACATCGTTGGCAACAGTACCATCGAATACTCACTCCATCATAACATAAAGATTATGCTATAATTATCTTCCTTGATAAACAGGGCGCTTTAAACAATGTCGACACATATGCAATCGCGTCTACACTGTCATCACTGAATGTAAAAGGTTCGCTTGGAGTATTGATCAATCAAATGCTAACTACCAGGATTATAAATTCATAGCTGGAGGTATTTTTGTCAAGAAGATCTGTCAGTGAAGAGACGTCGCGATTAAAGAAGTCCTGTTTTTTTTTAAAGAAAACGTGATATCAATGAAAGATATTCGCATCTTCTTAGACAACCGCACAGCTAATAAATCTTTCGATTCTGTCTCGTCTCGACCACCTCAAAAACAGCCCGACAAAATTTACGACACTTCCTTCCAACAACTAGAGGAGTCCCTCAGGGTTCTATCTTAGGATCTCTTCTTTTCTCTCTTTATATCAATGAACTTCCTCAAAAAGATTAATGGATCATCCATCCAAATGATTGTATACTGACGATGTACAATTATACAAGTTGTCATCTTGGGCTCATTGAAAATTGCGAATACTTAATAAATAGGGATCTCGAAGTCATTTCTCGCTGGTCAATAGCTAACAGTGTGTTTTTGAACCCAAAGAAATCGAAATACTTGGTTATATGTATGAAGGCTCTTAACCTTAAATATTTCCCTAACTTATACTTAAGCAACTTACACATCGATTATATTTCAACTGCAAGAAATCTTGGTATGTTATTCAATAGTACACTGTCTTGGGATGCTCATATAAATATTGCTGTTGGTAAGGTATGGAGTACCTACTCCGTAAATTATGGTCCTCGCAATATTACACCCCTATAACAACTCGTTTGTTTTTGGCTAAAACGCTTGTTATACTAATACTTACATACGGGTGCGAGATCTTTTGCAAATGCGATGCAGTCATCAGGCGAAGGCTTAACGTAGCTTTTAACAATACCGCACGTTATATTTTTGTGTTGCATAGAATGGACCGTGTGTCAAATTTCTCCATACTACGAGTATTATACACAATTTCCCTTGATAACTTATTCCGCTTCCAAACTCTGGTATTACTGTTCAATAGAATTCATACTAATGAACCATGTAGCCTAAATCTCAGACATCCCCGTTATGCTTATCTTACTTCTGAGCGACAGTTCTTCGTCAACGCAATACGACTGTGGAACTCCCTTCAGAGGCACATAAGAAGAGTTAGTGGCGAAACACAGTTTCGTAGAGAGTTACGTAGTCATTTTCAAAACTAATTTCAAAATTAATTAAAAAAATTACGAATCTTTCTTTTTAAACAGAGATGTAATTGTAATTGTTTTTTTTTTCCTTTCTCTTTCTTTTTCTTTGTTTTATATTCAAGGTGTAGTTTTTATCTTTTAACTTTTTCTTTCTTTTTTTTTATAATCTACCCGCGCTCAAGGGATTATGATTACCCTTTAAATGTTTCAACACAGTGCTGGCGTGAAGTTAATGAAGAGAAAGAAGGATAGGAAAGATGTGTGGCACGATGTTCTGAAACTGTTGTGGTTGTCTCAGATATTTTTATCTCCAGGGATGGCGGCTGAGCTAAAGCGGAGAAATGCCGTGTCTTATTTCTATGTCGCTTATAATTCACATTATTTTATTCGTGTTCATCCTTGTTGGGCATACTAACGGGTGATTTTTTTGAGGTTAGGATTTTCATGCATTAGTATTTGACAGATCACGCGGGATTTCAGACATGGTGTCAAAGAGAAAGATGCTCAGTATGCTTTGACATTTCATCATGAATAGACTTACTAACGAGCAACGCTTGCAAATCATTGAATTTTATTACCAAAATCAGTGTTCGGTTCGAAATGTGTTTCGCGCTTTACGTCCGATTTATGGTCTACATAATCGACCAAGTGAGCAAACAATTAATGCGATTGTGACCAAGTTTCGCACTCAGTTTACTTTATTGGACATTAAACCAACCACACGAATGCGTACAGTGCGTACAGAAGAGAATATTGCGTCTGTTTCTGAGAGTGTTGCTGAAGACCGTGAAATGTCGATTCGTCGCCGTTCGCAGCAATTGGGTTTGTGTTATTCGACCACATGGAAGATTTTACGCAAAGATCTTGGTGTAAAACCGTATAAAATACAGCTCGTGCAAGAACTGAAGCCGAACGATCTGCCACAACGTCGAATTTTCAGTGAATGGGCCCTAGAAAAGTTGGCAGAAAATCCGCTTTTTTATCGACAAATTTTGTTCAGCGATGAGGCTCATTTCTGGTTGAATGGCTACGTAAATAAGCAAAATTGCCGCATTTGGAGTGAAGAGCAACCAGAAGCCGTTCAAGAACTGCCCATGCATCCCGAAAAATGCACTGTTTGGTGTGGTTTGTACGCTGGTGGAATCATTGGACCGTATTTTTTCAAAGATGCTGTTGGACGCAACGTTACGGTGAATGGCGATCGCTATCGTTCAATGCTAACAAACTTTTTGTTGCCAAAAATGGAAGAACTGAACTTGGTTGACATGTGGTTTCAACAAGATGGCGCTACATGCCACACAGCTCGCGATTCTATGGCCATTTGTTAGGAGCCAGGTTTCCACGGAGGAATGCTTCGGTGTACTGGAGGAGGCTGCGGCACGCTTGCGGTCGCTCGGCTTTAGCTCGTCGTATGGGGCGGTTCTTGCCACCTCTCAGTACACCTCCTGCTCGACTAATCATTATTTATTCGTGCCTAAGGTATAAGAGTAGATGTCAAATGACACAAACCTGAGAACCCTGACGATATCTAGGAGAGAACAAGAATTCGGTGCTTCGAATCAAAGTTAAAAAAAAAAGTATTATAATAAAAAAACTAACCTAAAAAAAAAAATGTAACTGAAAAAAAATAAACCCTTCACCTAACTAACAAAAAAAAATAATAACTGAAAAACCCTTCACCTAGAAACATAAAAAAAAATTAAATAAAGAAAAATTAATAAAAAAGTAAAAAAAAAAATATAAGCCCTAACCAAAAAAAATTATAAAATAAGTAAGTAAGAAAAATTGATAAAAAAAAAGTAACTAAAAAAAATTAAACCCTAACCTAAAACTACTCCCTAAACCAAAAAAAATTATGTAACTTTTCCCTAAAGCACCTCCTTTTTATTCCTCCTAAATACCGTCACCCTGAATTCCAAACGTTCGTCTGATGTTGTTGACGAAGGTCTGGCCACCCACCCAAGTATCTTGAAGATACATCCTTCGCTAATTCCATGGCCTCTTTTGTTGGAAATAGCCCCTAAATGAACCCAACCAGTCACGGGTTAGTCAGTAGAGAAACGTTAGTCTGTCATGTCCTCAAACCAAATCTACATCTGGACGGCTTTACCAAACCTCCACACACCACTAGCTATGAAATTAGCACACCATGATTATTTACTTTTAAATTTTTCAAATTACAATTTTATTCAAAATTATCTTCATTAAAAAGGTCAAAAAAATTGAATCGAGCTCTCCCACTCGTTCCTTTTCTTAATTCTATTTCAAATTTCACAAATATAAAAAAAAACTGAATAAAGAAATTTACAACCAAAGAAAAAAAAGAAAATTGACCTTAAAGGTTATTTGAAGGATCTTTTTTTCATCCACAAAAACAACAAGAAAAATAATCACTTACAGTTTTCCTGGTCCCTCGTAGTCCTGCCGGCAGCACGCTGGAGAAACAGGTGTAGATCAATTCAATCTTCCACTGAATTAATTTTTATTTAAAAATCTTTAAGATCACTTCTTCTCTTCTTAGTTCAACCCGAAATTCAAAAATGAAATATTATACGCACATAAAAAAAAAATTCAGAGAACTCAACTTTACACTTATATAATCTACGTTAAATTAATCAAAAAAAAAATTGTATGTATGTTTAAAATTATTCAAATTTGTTCTTTAAGTTCTTCTTTTTTTTCACTTTATTCTTCTTTTCTCACTATCTTCCTTCTTCAGATCTTTACTTGTCTTTGTTCTTCACTTTTTTCCTGTTGTTCACTTTCTTCTATTTCTGTTATTCTGCACTTTTATAAGGTCTTAGCGAAGCACCCTTTTTCTTCTCCAAATACCCTTATCTATCTCCAGTGGGATATCTATATATATATATATGGGCTATATGTATAATACCCTCTGTTGAAGCTTATGGTCTTTGTTACTTAAAGCTTGTTCCTTTGTTTCCTTGAACAAAGGAGTGCTTTTTCCTTCAAAGGATGCCCTCGCTGATGATCAAGAACCGCAAACAAAGGAGATAAAAAAAATCTTTGGCAGAGGCCTAGACTTCTGCTTATGATCTTTCTAGGTCTTATGAAAGAATCTGGCCTAAACCTGGTTAAGGAAAAATCACACGTCAAAAAAAAACTTTAAACTTTCCACTTTTTAACCACATACCTCTGCTTTTGCAATTAATATCAAATCCTCGCAAGAATTCTTAGTGATTCCAGATCTTCTGGTAGATTCTAAATTGGAATACCACATATATGTTATATATAACTTATTGCATTTCTATGGCAATCACTTTTTAATTTACCTTAATCTACAAAGAATATTCTCTTTCAAGAATTCTTCTTTATTCTATGTTGTTCCAGAACAATTATCGTTTTTCTGAATTTCACATTAAAATCAGATTTTTTTAAAAAAATTTTGAATTCAAATTTAATTTTGAAATAAAAAAAATCAAAATGGCAGTTTAAACTACTTAACAAACTTTTTCACTTCTTGACTTTTTGCTCACAAAATATCCAATGATGACCATAAAATCCCTTAGGCTAGTTCCTAGTCATTCTCCTATTACCTAAGTAAATAGTTACCACTACGTCTGAGTGAGATAACTATTTGCAGTCATAAATACCCCCTCATCCACGACCAAGTAATAGCACACACACATATACACTAACAATTCATCTTTAAGTATCTAACTCAGTCTTTATTCTCATATATTACTCTAATCTAAACTAACTTTAATATAATTTTAATATTTATCCTAAATTAATCTATCTTATCTAATTATCTTTCTATTCAAATATACTTTTCTTCCTTACTGTACCAATCCTACTTATCCTAGACTTAAACCATAAATAAATTCATTAAAGTTCATCCGACGGATGAACAAAACTGCTAGAATGCTTTCTGCGCATGTGCTAGTAGTTATATTTCTAACCCCTTTTCCCTTGGGCAAAACGAGACAAAACTACAATCATATGCGCAGCGAACGAAACAACAAGTTATGATTTAGGTTAATAAAAAAATATGTGAGAAGTGTCACAATCAAAACAAACATGGACACTACACCAGGACGAACAAAAAATGTTGGTAAGTAATTTTTTTAATAATTTGACTAATTTGTAGTAAAATTAATTTCCTTTTTATTCTTTTATTTTGTTCTTTAGATATTGCTGTCCATTATTTTATACACTTGAGGTAAGTACCATGTATATTAAGTGTTGAATTTGTGTTGTAAAGATTCGTATGCAAAAGCATTAGAATCCTAACAAAACGAATTCATACCTTTGAACTGTAGGTAATCTATTTTCATCTATAAGTTATAAATTATATTTTTTTCTTTCTTTCAGAATGTCTAGAAGGAAAACCAACACCCGAAGGATGTCAAAACGAAATAAAAAAATTAATAAAATAATAAAATAAATCGAATATATGGACAAGCAAAAACTAATACAGAACCAAAACAAATCAAGAAAAAAATTTCATCGTTGGATGACGGCTGACGGTGTCGTTGGCGGTGTCGCGCTGCCGCACGGCCGCCAGGTAATTGGTCGACTTTTGATCACTAGGTGATACTAGTTCACCCAACATGCCCACGTAACAGGCTCGTTTGAAGTGGAGGAGTGGTCGTGATGCCACTTAAAACGTAAAAAAAAAAGTGGTCATGTTAGGTAAATCTCAAATGTCTTTTTAGATTTAAATGGTCTCGTAGTGTGGCTGAGCCCATTACCTGAGATCTCATGCTATATATGTACATGTATTATTTTATTACTGTCGAGCAGTTTCTATTTTTACTAACCACACTAACATTGTTTGTTTGTTTATTTTCTTTTAGTGAATATATCTTTGAAGGATGTTTTTATGTATCAGATACTTTGTAAATTATCTACAAAAAAATTTGCCACAACATATTCTAACATAAATAAATAAATAAATATAACTTTGAACTTAACTATAATCAGGTACTTTTACTAACTAACTATACTAATATCACAAGTAAAAATCAGGTATTTTATCCTACTAGCTAAAAAAAAAATCAGGTACTTCAGCTTAATCTCTAACTATCACAGATTAACTCAGGTGGTTTTACTTAATTATTAATATCACAGATGAACGATAAAATAACCTAACTTAAAAAGAAAATAAGGTACTTTGACTAAAAAAAAAATCACATAAGCTCTTAAACTAAAAGTAAAACTAATATCACAGTAGAACTTAAAATAAACTATCTTTTCAAAGAAAATCAGGTACTTTGATAAAAAAATAAGAATCACAGATGAAAAAAAAAACTAAACTATAAAAAAAAATATCACAGATAAAAATTATAAATATAAAACTCTAAAAAAAGATTATCACAGATAATAAAACTAAGCTAACTTAATAAACTAAAAGAAAATATCACAGATTGTAGAAGCTAGGCTAATTAAATAAACTATAAATAAATAAACTATATTTACAAAAATATCACAGATCATACATGTAAATAAAAATACTATAAAATAAGCTATATAAATAAATAAATAAACTATATAATATATAAATAAATAAACTATATAACAAAAAAAAATCACTGAAGTACCTTAACCTAATATCACATTAAGCAACATCATCTGAGTACGTGATTTTGATATCGTTTCTAAACATGAAGATCTTTCGCGTGATATACTCCAACTTTCTCGCCTTTTAAATTTCCTATCTCGTAAAGTGAATTGCCTACGGTTTTTAAAATAATCGATTTGATAAATTTCGCACCAAGTTTCGCGTTGTAGTTGTCAATTTTATTGCTTTGTCTAAAGTTTCTTCGGTAAACTATTTGTCCTATTTTATATTTGACGTCTTTACTTCTAGTATTGTAGACTTTTTCACCTTTTTGATGGGCGAGTTTCAAATTTTCAAAAATTTTGGCTCTTATTAGCTCAAGTCTATCGTCTTTATTTAATACTTCGATTTTCGATTCTTTAACAACACCTAGTTTACGAAGTAATTCGTAAGATTTGCCGTTTTGAATCATTGGAGTGCCAAAGATCGCGTAATACGGTTCAACTGCAATTGCATCGTGCACAACACTACGCAGTGCGAACGCCACATTACTAACATGTTGATCCCAATGTTTTTGATCGCTTCCTAAATAAGATCGAATCTTTGCGAGAATTGACTGATTTACTCTCTCTGAAGCATTCGCTTGAGGAGAGTAAATAGCAGTTCGTACCTGTTTAACTCCATAGCGAGTCAAGAAACTTGTGAACAACTCCGATATGAATTGTTTTCCGTTATCGGAATGAATATATTCGGGAACACCAAATACATGAAATACATTTTCTTCTAAAAACTTAACTACCTCAGATGATGTTGCTTTTCGTATTGCTTTTAGAAACACATATTTACTAAAATGGTCAAGGACAATAAATATGTGTGTGTTACCATTTCTTGTGCGTGGATAAGGTCCCAAAAAATCAATAAATAGTCGTTGGAAAGGTCGTTCTGTCAGTCTTTGTTGTCCCATCGGCGGCCGAGTAGTCGTGTTTACTGACTTACTACATTTACATGTGTCACATGAACTCACCCAACGCTGAACATCGGTAGCCATTCCGGGCCAAAAATATTTTTGTCTCAATTTGGACAACGTTTTATTTATACCGCCGTGTCCTGACGCTGGAGAGTCATGTGCCGCCATCAAAAGACCTCCACGCAACTCCACAGGTACCCAAAGCTTCCATGCCCGGTCTTCCTGTATTGCGTCCCCTGTTCTTATGTCCGTTCGTTTGTAAACAAATCCGTCAGATATACAAATATCGGGTAGTTTGTCCCTGTCTTGTTCTATTATTTTCTTTAGCTCAACATATTCTTCCGAAGAAAAATATGGTGAACTAAAGTCAATTTCTGGCGTTAAGTCTTCGGTAGTGATCTCCTCCATATGGATTCGTGAGAGAGTATCAGGGACTACGTTTTGGACACCCTTCCTATGTTCGATCACGAAGTCGAAACCCTGGAGCTTGAGGCTCCATCTAGCCAAACGTCCAGCTAGATCTTTTTGTGTCATTAGCCATTTCAGACTTGCGTGATCGGTAATAATAGTAAAGGGTAGACCTTCAACATAGGCCCTGAACTTTTTTACCGATAAAACTGCCGCATAGCATTCAAGCTCCGTTACACTATAGTTCCTTTGAGCGGAATTTAGCTTCTGGGACATGAATGCCAGCGGCCGTTCATTTTTCTCGTCATCCAACTGGAAGATCACACTCCCTACACCCGAAGTCGAAGCGTCGCACTGTATGTAAAAATGTTTTGTGAAGTCTGGATTTGTCAGTATGGGAGCTTTAACTAAACTCATTTTGAGTTGTTGAAATGCCGTAAGTGCTTCGTCAGTCATTGTAAAAGTCTGTCCTTTCTTTAGGCAGTCAGTCATTGGGGCTGCTATAGACGCATAGTTCGGTATGAACCGCCTATACCAACCAGTCATGCCTAGGAACCTGCGAAGTTGCTTGGGGGTCTTAGGAATCGGGAAGTCTTCGACCGCCGATACTTTGTCCTTGTCAGTCCGTATACCACCGTCCCCAACTACATATCCTAGATATTTTATTTCTTTAAAGCAGAACTTGCTTTTTTCTACATTTATTGTTAAACCCGCTGTACGTAATGAACTTGCCACTTCGTCTAGTACTTTTATGTGAGTATTAAAGTCTGGAGAACAAACCAAGAGGTCATCGAGATAGACAAAGACATTCTGGCGTAAACCACCGGGAATGACTTTGTCCATCAGCTTAGACATTCTCTGGGCGGCGTTACATAACCCAAACGGCATAACCGTGAATTGATATAACGGTCGCCCAGGGACTGTAAAAGCCGTCTTCTCCCTTGATTTGCTCTCCAGCGGAATTTGCCAAAAGGCATCTTTTAAATCGATACTAGAAATGTATTTTGTATCTTGAAGTCTTGCTATTATTCCTTCTATATGTGGCAGTGGGTAAGCAAACTTTTTAGTTCGTGCATTGACTTTTCTTGAATCCAGACACAACCTATTTTTCCCACCTTTTCTCACCAAAACAACTGGAGAACTCCAAGCACTGTTACTCTCCTCTATCACCCCTAATTCCAACATTCTGTCCAGCTCAGCATACATGAGCTTTTGGACTACTGGTGAAATAGGGTAGTGCCTTTGCTTAATGGGAATTTGTTCGTCATCCACTTCAATTACGTGCTCCTCAAGATTGGTTTTACCCAACCCGAGTACGGCAAAGGAGGGAAACCGTAACTTGATGCCCTCCAGCTGCTTGGCTTGATCCGGTGAGAGATCTCTGTAGCTAGGTTGCTCTTTCGTCATAACTGGAGCGTTCAGCTCACTTATAATATTTGGAGCTACTTTAAAAGTACTCCAAAAATCAACACCCAGATATAGCGGTTGAGAAAGACCAGGAACAACCAGGATCTCCAACTCATGTGATTTACCACCCCAAGAAACATCCGCTCTAAAACTTCCTTCTATCTTTTGGTGATTTCCATCCGCCGTTCTTATATCATTGTTCATTTTTGTAATTTTAATATTTTTCCTACTTATAAAATCTATTGCACCTTTCCCTAAACACGTAACAGACGCTCCACTATCTAACAATCCCTCAAAATCTTCTCCTCCTAATTGCACTTTCGCATATGGCCTATTGTCATTTGTCATTGTCAGTATAGTCGCTTCGATTCTATGTCTCGTCTGTCTTTTTATTGCACTTTTCTCCCTTAGCCTCAAAATCTTCAAATAATTCCTACTCTTCATTTTTTTATAGTCTAGTTCTTCACCGAATATTCTCTTCCTAGCAGCTTCATACTCTATCATCCTCTGGTGAAGACTCTTATGATGTTCTTGTTCTTCAATTTGGTAAGTATCTTCATTATTTTCCTTTTCAGTATGTCTCTTTAAAATTTGTACTACTCTAGGTTCTTCGAATTCTCCGGGAGTGGTTTCGACGTCGGCGGTTGACTCCCGGGTGTACTGCCGACTTTCGGGTTTCCCTGACACGCAGCACATCGGAAGGATACACTACCCTGTCCACAACAAAAACACGTCAAGGTATGAAATGAAGATGGGCAATCGCCCGAAGGCTTTTGTCCATCCTTGGATTCATCCCTTTTCCTTTCCTGTCCCTTGAACCTATTTAAATTTTCCTTCTCTCCAAAACTTTTTCTTTCCGTTCTCTTTGTTTGAAAAGCCGCTAAATCAAATTCTTCTTCTAAATCGCTTACTCTATCTCTATTTCTTAGACAATCACTAACATCTATTTCATGTGTAAATCGCTTTATCTTCGAATCTCTTAAAGACAGATGCTCTTCAGCTCTTTTACACTCTTCTCTCAATTCGCGAATGTTTCTAATAGCGCAACCAAAAATTAATGTGCTAATTCTTTCCTTCAAGTTCTTTCTAACCATCGAAACCAAATCACTTTCTGTAGGCCTGACTTGCATTTGCAAAGTCAGACCTCTAATGTCGGCATAAAATTCGTCGAACGTTTCTTGGGTTTGTTGTTTTCGATCCATGATTGCCCTTAGGATCTCATGGTCACGTTTATTGTGTTTAAACTGTCGAATCAGTTCTGTTTTTAAGTCATGATAATTAAAAAGTTCATCACTTTGGTTTTCCTCACAAACATCCCAATACCAACGCTCAGCAGAGCCTGTGACTAAATGGTGGAAATTGGCGAAGAGCTGATCGTCAGTCAGTCCACTTTTCTTCTGTAAAGTCTCTACTCGGAAAATAAAACTTTCAACCGACATGCCTTTTGACGAACCGTCAAACTTGACTCCCCATTTATGAACATCAATCCTTCGATTGATATCCCTAAATGAAGAATTTCCATCTGACGGATGCGATGTCGATTGACTATTCGCCGAGTAGGTTGTCTGTCTGTTGGTCCGTTTAGTATTCGTGGTGTTTTGTATAGAGTCTTGTTCGTCTGCTGCGTTTCTCTGAACTGTCAAAGACTGTTCCATGCTATTCAATTTTGAATTGACCTCTTTCATGTTCTTGTCAAATAACTTGTACATTTCTGACAAGCCATCTGCAAGAACACTCAGAGTTTTAGTCTGGCTTTCCTTGACAGTCAGAGTTGCAACCTTTTGCATTCGTTCGTACAAGTCAAGTTCTGTCAGTACGTTAATGTTTGGTATATTCGTAGTTGTATTCGTACTAGTTCGGTTTTGGTTTTGTCTAATTGAAAATTGTTGGGTAATACGGTCTTGTTCTAAACGTAATCGTTTTTGTTCTTGTTCTATTCGTAGTCGTTCCTGTTCAAGTTCTAAATTTTGTTGTATCAATAGTTCTTGTTCTATTCGTAAACGTTCGTTTTCATCATTGTCTTCCGTCGCGTTTTGTTCGTTAGCATTTTGTATGTCGTTGTCGTTCTCGTTTGTTCCAACTATCTCGAAACTACGAATAAGTCTAGTAATTTCGTGATATGTTTTGTCTAAGTCGTCGGTTTCTGTCACTGTTGGTGTTAAAGTAGGTAGTATCGGTGTTTCAGCTACTTCGTTTTCCTCGTCTACTGTCTCCGTCTGACGTGTGACTTTCCTTCTCCCAGTTCCTTTAGAAACTGTTCCTGTAGCCTTCTTTTTTCCTTCTGACATATCTTCAGATCTAATTTTTCTTATTATCTTTAGAGCTTTTGTATTTAATAAAAAAAAATTCAAGGCAAAAGGATAATAAAAAAAACCGACTCAAAAACAAAAACTTCTTGAACCCAAATGTAAAAAAAAATGTGAATTATAAAGAAGCAATTCAAGAATTGTAAAAAAAAATAAAAAAAAATGTAAAAAAGAATTAAAGAAATGATATTGTAATATAAAGAAAATTATTCAAAAATCCTAAAAACCCAATATTAAAATCCTAAAAAAACTGAATTCACTATATAAATGAAAGTTATAAAAAAAAATGATAAAAAGGAAGAATTGTAAAAAAAATAGTATTAAGCAAATTAGAACTTTGTTTTATAAAAAAAAAATTAGTAAACTAAAAAAAAATTATTAAAAACCAAAATTTCAAAGTAAAAAAAAAATGTTAAAGTAAAAAAAATTTATTATAAAAAAAAGCAAAAATTAAAAAAAATTTAAATGAAAAGTAAAAAGATAATTGTATCAACAAAAAATTAAATCAATAAAAAAAAATAATGTAATTTGTAAAAAAAAGTATGTGTATTTGTATGTTTTATACGTAAACGCTTAGGTGTGTGAAGATTGGTAAAGTTTCCTTTCCGTCTGCAAATTGGTAGTCGTTAGTTGCGTTCTATCGTACTTATGTCTTGTGACTGGTGCGTTTGAAATTCAGGGGTTGCTTCAGTCCATCTTTCTCCCACAACCACAACATAGTTCCTGGCGTTTAGCCTAGTCAATGGTTGGTTGTGTATTCCAAATGAACTTCCGCACGAACAAGGTTTTCGAACTCCGAATCCCTACCTCACAAACAATCTGGCTGTGCCTAATTCTATGGACAGCTGAGATCCGAAATTGTACGACCTTGTTCAAACTTTTGATGTTGTCACAGATCTTCAACTACCTCACTAAAATCTCTGACTCATGGTCTGACGATTTGGACAGCTGTTTTCGATCTGTGACAAAACCAAAAGTTACTAGTCCTCAGATTTGTGTAATAGTAAAAAAAATTTTTTTTATCAAAAACAAAACAAGTCCAAGGCGATGATCTCTCAAAAAAAAAAAAAAAAATCATCTCCCTGAACATGTCTTTGGCTTTATAAAACAATTAAAACCGTTAGGTCCCGTTGGGCGCCATTGTTAGGAGCCAGGTTTCCACGGAGGAATGCTTCGGTGTACTGGAGGAGGCTGCGGCACGCTTGCGGTCGCTCGGCTTTAGCTCGTCGTATGGGGCGGTTCTTGCCACCTCTCAGTACACCTCCTGCTCGACTAATCATTATTTATTCGTGCCTAAGGTATAAGAGTAGATGTCAAATGACACAAACCTGAGAACCCTGACGATATCTAGGAGAGAACAAGAATTCGGTGCTTCGAATCAAAGTTAAAAAAAAAAGTATTATAATAAAAAAACTAACCTAAAAAAAAATGTAACTGAAAAAAAATAAACCCTTCACCTAACTAACAAAAAAAAATAATAACTGAAAAACCCTTCACCTAGAAACATAAAAAAAAATTAAATAAAGAAAAATTAATAAAAAAGTAAAAAAAAAAATATAAGCCCTAACCAAAAAAAATTATAAAATAAGTAAGTAAGAAAAATTGATAAAAAAAAAGTAACTAAAAAAAATTAAACCCTAACCTAAAACTACTCCCTAAACCAAAAAAAATTATGTAACTTTTCCCTAAAGCACCTCCTTTTTATTCCTCCTAAATACCGTCACCCTGAATTCCAAACGTTCGTCTGATGTTGTTGACGAAGGTCTGGCCACCCACCCAAGTATCTTGAAGATACATCCTTCGCTAATTCCATGGCCTCTTTTGTTGGAAATAGCCCCTAAATGAACCCAACCAGTCACGGGTTAGTCAGTAGAGAAACGTTAGTCTGTCATGTCCTCAAACCAAATCTACATCTGGACGGCTTTACCAAACCTCCACACACCACTAGCTATGAAATTAGCACACCATGATTATTTACTTTTAAATTTTTCAAATTACAATTTTATTCAAAATTATCTTCATTAAAAAGGTCAAAAAAATTGAATCGAGCTCTCCCACTCGTTCCTTTTCTTAATTCTATTTCAAATTTCACAAATATAAAAAAAAACTGAATAAAGAAATTTACAACCAAAGAAAAAAAAGAAAATTGACCTTAAAGGTTATTTGAAGGATCTTTTTTTCATCCACAAAAACAACAAGAAAAATAATCACTTACAGTTTTCCTGGTCCCTCGTAGTCCTGCCGGCAGCACGCTGGAGAAACAGGTGTAGATCAATTCAATCTTCCACTGAATTAATTTTTATTTAAAAATCTTTAAGATCACTTCTTCTCTTCTTAGTTCAACCCGAAATTCAAAAATGAAATATTATACGCACATAAAAAAAAAATTCAGAGAACTCAACTTTACACTTATATAATCTACGTTAAATTAATCAAAAAAAAAATTGTATGTATGTTTAAAATTATTCAAATTTGTTCTTTAAGTTCTTCTTTTTTTTCACTTTATTCTTCTTTTCTCACTATCTTCCTTCTTCAGATCTTTACTTGTCTTTGTTCTTCACTTTTTTCCTGTTGTTCACTTTCTTCTATTTCTGTTATTCTGCACTTTTATAAGGTCTTAGCGAAGCACCCTTTTTCTTCTCCAAATACCCTTATCTATCTCCAGTGGGATATCTATATATATATATATGGGCTATATGTATAATACCCTCTGTTGAAGCTTATGGTCTTTGTTACTTAAAGCTTGTTCCTTTGTTTCCTTGAACAAAGGAGTGCTTTTTCCTTCAAAGGATGCCCTCGCTGATGATCAAGAACCGCAAACAAAGGAGATAAAAAAAATCTTTGGCAGAGGCCTAGACTTCTGCTTATGATCTTTCTAGGTCTTATGAAAGAATCTGGCCTAAACCTGGTTAAGGAAAAATCACACGTCAAAAAAAAACTTTAAACTTTCCACTTTTTAACCACATACCTCTGCTTTTGCAATTAATATCAAATCCTCGCAAGAATTCTTAGTGATTCCAGATCTTCTGGTAGATTCTAAATTGGAATACCACATATATGTTATATATAACTTATTGCATTTCTATGGCAATCACTTTTTAATTTACCTTAATCTACAAAGAATATTCTCTTTCAAGAATTCTTCTTTATTCTATGTTGTTCCAGAACAATTATCGTTTTTCTGAATTTCACATTAAAATCAGATTTTTTTAAAAAAATTTTGAATTCAAATTTAATTTTGAAATAAAAAAAATCAAAATGGCAGTTTAAACTACTTAACAAACTTTTTCACTTCTTGACTTTTTGCTCACAAAATATCCAATGATGACCATAAAATTTCTTAGGCTAGTTCCTAGTCATTCTCCTATTACCTAAGTAAATAGTTACCACTACGTCTGAGTGAGATAACTATTTGCAGTCATAAATACTCCCTCATCCACGACCAAGTAATAGCACACACACATATACACTAACAATTCATCTTTAAGTATCTAACTCAGTCTTTATTCTCATATATTACTCTAATCTAAACTAACTTTAATATAATTTTAATATTTATCCTAAATTAATCTATCTTATCTAATTATCTTTCTATTCAAATATACTTTTCTTCCTTACTGTACCAATCCTACTTATCCTAGACTTAAACCATAAATAAATTCATTAAAGTTCATCCGACGGATGAACAAAACTGCTAGAATGCTTTCTGCGCATGTGCTAGTAGTTATATTTCTAACCCCTTTTCCCTTGGGCAAAACGAGACAAAACTACAATCATATGCGCAGCGAACGAAACAACAAGTTATGATTTAGGTTAATAAAAAAATATGTGAGAAGTGTCACAATCAAAACAAACATGGACACTACACCAGGACGAACAAAAAATGTTGGTAAGTAATTTTTTTAATAATTTGACTAATTTGTAGTAAAATTAATTTCCTTTTTATTCTTTTATTTTGTTCTTTAGATATTGCTGTCCATTATTTTATACACTTGAGGTAAGTACCATGTATATTAAGTGTTGAATTTGTGTTGTAAAGATTCGTATGCAAAAGCATTAGAATCCTAACAAAACGAATTCATACCTTTGAACTGTAGGTAATCTATTTTCATCTATAAGTTATAAATTATATTTTTTTCTTTCTTTCAGAATGTCTAGAAGGAAAACCAACACCCGAAGGATGTCAAAACGAAATAAAAAAATTAATAAAATAATAAAATAAATCGAATATATGGACAAGCAAAAACTAATACAGAACCAAAACAAATCAAGAAAAAAATTTCATCGTTGGATGACGGCTGACGGTGTCGTTGGCGGTGTCGCGCTGCCGCACGGCCGCCAGGTAATTGGTCGACTTTTGATCACTAGGTGATACTAGTTCACCCAACATGCCCACGTAACACATTTTGAGGGAAAACTTCGGAGAACAATTCATCTCAAGGAATGGACCGGTAAGTTGGCCACCAAGATCATGCGATTTGACGCCTTTAGACTATTTTTTGTGGGGCTACGTCAAGTCTAAAGTCTACACAAATAAGCCAGCAACTATTCCAGCTTTGGAAGACAACATTTCCGAAGAAATTCGGGCTATTCCGGCCGAAATGCTCGAAAAAGTTACCCAAAATTGGACTTTCCGAATGGACCACCTAAGACGCAGCCGCGGTCAACATTTAAATGAAATTATCTTCAAAAAGTAAATGTCATGGACCAATCTAACGTTTCAAATAAAGAATCGATGAGATTTTGCAAATTTTATGCGTTTTTTTTTTAAAAAAGTTCTCAAGCTCTTAAAAAATCACCCGTTAGTTTAACTCAATTACATGTTGTTAGTGTTGGGCCTGAACAACATGTAGTGAGTAAACCAGCAACCCATTGATGACAATTCTTAGAAGGTTTTTATTGGAATTAAAACGACATAGACGACAGCAGGGGTCGAATATGTGATCATGAGGTTGACAGGCGAGCACACAACTATCGTGCCAAGGCCACCCCCAAATTTATTAAAATAAAATGTTATAAAATATTATTGCTCATACAATCAAAGTAGCTCTTCTTCACATAATTGTTAAATTTAAAATTAAGACTTACACTAATTTATAAGAAGTATATTCTTAATGTGTAGGTACTCATTGAATTTAATAAACAATAAGCTTTTTTGCTAAGAAATTCGTATTTAAATTTATTATTTTTCTTTGAGTTTGCAGATTGAAGTCTGCACTTCCGCCATCATAAAGTTAAGTTCGGTGTATATAATAAAGTACAAATAACCGAAATCTTTTTCAGCGCTTGTAAGCTTTATCACACTGGCGATAACAGACTTTTAATACCATTGGTAAGCAATATGACCATTTGTAATGTTTAAAGACCAGAATGCTAAGCAGTCTAGAAGACTCATAGCTTTGTGCCTCAGGCAACGACACTTAATAGATCCAGCCAGTTGCATTGCCCTTAAAAACAATTCAACCGTAATACTCGTGCTTTAGGAAATGTCCATAAGTTTATCGTTGAGTTTGATTTTGGACGAACTTTTGAGAGCAGTGATTCTTTCTTTAGCTGTACATCACGAATGTGAAATGCTTTACCTAGCTCTGAACTTAAAAAGCAATTGTTCAGTTTTGGATTGTGTTTAACATTTTAAGGGTAGTCAAAACCCCTTAAGTGATCATATATTGTAAAAAAAATTTTTTTTAATATAATGTTGTGCTTATTCTGATAATGTGATTTACTTTGATTAGGTTTCGTCTCTCAAACTGACAAAAAAGGACTTTTAAAAAAAAGTAAGCAAACTTAAATTTTGCACAGCACTTTCTGGTACCCATAAATAAAGTACAGAATACCGAAGCCCGCCCACACCTAACCCAAAGCACAGAATTATGTAGAAGTCGTTTTCGTCATCGTCGTCGTCGTCGTAACAAATCGGTGCCAATTTGCAGGACAATTAATTTGTGTTTTGTCCTGCAATTTCTGTGTGTGAAGCAGTGTGTTCCATTGTTTGTGTGACTTTGTTTGATTGCGCGTGATGTGTGAGTATCTGGGGAGCAGTTAAATAGAGTGGATACTAGAGAAACACCAACTACGACAGCTGCTGCTTCTGCCTATTCACCCGAGAGTGTTACAATTGCTATTTGCTGCTGAGACATAAAGCCTATAATGCTCTGCAAATACGAACATTGCTGTTTGCATTTGCTTCATGTTCCATCATTATGGGAAGCAAGGGTGTGTGGCACGTATATGCACATGTACATATGAAGTTATGATGAGGAGATGTAGGTAAGGACTAAGATGGTGGAGATGGATGGGCTAGAGGTTTAAATAGACTGTCGAATAATTGATCGAATTAGAGCAAAATATATCTCATTCAGGGATCTTTTGTTAAAGAGAAGAAGTTGGTTTGTGGTTTGTTTTATCGTGAAATACGATTTTATTTGAATTTCAGTTGGGGTCTTTAGATGCCAACATTTATTACAAAAGTCAACTTCTTAGGAAGAAAACTTAATTGAGAGATTTAGAGTACATTTTAATAGTTAGTGATAAAGAATGTGTCTATGTCTGCAGGAATGTTCATAGTTATCCAGTTACCCCATCTAAGATGGCTCAACGGGTTCTGATGAAATTGACCATATGAAATATGTGATATGATTAAGAGAAGAAAATTGATTATTTTTAAGTCAACAATATAAAAATAGCAAAGACAAATGACATGAAAATGAACATCTTAGGCCCTATTAATGAGAACACTACAATAAGGCGAACATTCATACACCGAAAAAAAAAACCTTGGTTGATTCAAGTATGTTTCATTGTTGGTTGACAATGCACACAAAATAGTGAAAATCACTACGTTTGTGATTGAATCAACTAAGGCATCGTGATCAAATCAACTAATGGAGCATTGTTGATTTTTATTCTTGCTAATTATCATAAAAATAGTGATATCATTCACGTTCATAGTTGATTCAAACATGATTTCATTGTAAAACGATAATTCAATTGTTGATTTCATTGTTGCCTAACTATGAACATCGTAAACAAAAAAATTCTTCAAAAATAGTGAAATTAAATACGTTTGTGATGATGCAACCAAGGTTTTTCATATTTAAATCAACAAATGAGACGTTGTTGATATTTTTTTCTGTTTAAGTATCATAAACATAGTTCTTCGATCACGCCTATAGTTCATTTTAAATAATATTTCAATAAATTACGATTCGATCATAAACGTATTGGAACAACCAAGGTTTAATACTTGATTTTTTAAATATCAAAAAATAATTATTCAATCACGTTTATAGTTCATTTTAAATTGAAAAAAAAAAAATTGTAAAATTGAATTGCTACGTTTGTGTTGCAACAACCAAGGTTTCATGCTTAAATCAACAAAGCAGACTTGGTATGGTTGTTTGTTATAAGTACCTCAAAAATAATAATATATTTTTAATTTTAAGTAATCATTTAATCAAGTTAAATCAACAGCAGTTAAATTTTTACTTGAGACTTATAGTACTGTAAAGCAAGTTATACATTCGTAAAACAAATCGAACTCGAGATTTTGATCATAGAGAAGAAAGAACACGAAAAAAGTAGGTTTCGCAAATCTGTCTGTCTATTTGTACGACTATAACCTAAACAGCTCGCCTGATTTTCTTTCAACTTGGTAGATAGCATTTTTTAATTTTTGCCCACACGTTTTTTCTTTTTTAAACAAAAATAAAAGTATCTGTCATTGGTTTATTTTCCTCGAAAGCGGCATCTAGAATTTTTCATTTTTTTTCTTTCGATTATATTTACGATCTATAAAATTAAATGAAAATCAAATGCGAATAGGTCGCACGAACTGCTCCCATGTAATAGGAATGACTAGGAATTTAAAAAACCAATGTTATTAGAGAAAACTGTTCATGAAGATAAAATTAATTATTTTAATTCTTTTAGTAGTAAGAGATAAAAACAGAATGCTATGCAAATATGAATTGAAGGTTGTTTCTTTAAAAAAATAAGCTTTTATATACAAAATCTTTAAAACATTTTTAAGAAAAAATACGGTACGCCAGCTTTAAGTTTTTATTACTGTATGAATGAAAATTAAACTATTAAATTAATTAAAAGAATATTGTGTCGTTTTTGAGATATAAAATTTTCCAAGAAAAAAAAATGACTTTTTTCCCAAAAACTAAAAAAAAATATTTTTTTTTGAGTTTTAAAATGCAATGTTTTTTAAACTTTTTGGAAACACCTCTATAAAAATTTTCATTAAGATAATGAGAAATTCAAAATTCGGAAAAATGGTTCTATGGTAGGTACAAGCTGTAATATTTTATTAAATTAAAGATCATAAAAATTAATTGAAAAACGAAAACTTTTATCAAAATTCTAGGTGCCGCTTTCGAGAAAAATACGATTTTATTTAAGTTTTTGGGGAGCCTTAGCAAAAAAAATGATCAAAATCGGTTGTACTGTTTTTGAGAAAATCAAAAACAAAAAAAAATTGGTACCCTCAATACCCATTTTTCTGAAATTTTGTTCAACCATTACCTAGCTTAAACTAAATAAAATTTGTTCGTGTTTTTATTTTTTAAATCTGTCGAACAGTTTTTGAGAAAAAAAAAATATTTATAAAATTTCGCAAAAAATTCGTATGGCAGGTACCGTTATTTTTGGTCTTAAAACAAAGAAAAAAATATGTGGGGGGAAAAATTAAAAATGATATCTACCAAGTTTAAAGAAAATCGGACCAGCCGTTTAGGCTGTAGTCGAGAGCCACTTTTTTAGTCTTCGCTATCATCGTAATGTCAACTTTGATCAAAATCTCGAGTTCGATTTTTTTTTTCCGAATGCATAACTTGCCTTATGACCTATAAGTCACAAGTAAAAAAATAAAAATAAAATATTAGTGACTATACCTACCATAGAACCATTTTTCGGATTTTGAATTTCTCATTATCGGTATAACGGATTAATAAAAAAATTATAGAAAAGCTTTTAAAAAGTTTGAAAAAGTTTGCATTTCAAAACTTAAACACAAAATATTTTTTGAATTTTGAATAAATTTTTTTTTGGAAAGTTCGATATCTCAAAAACGAGTCAATATTTTTTTTTGACATTTATTTTTAATTCTTAAAGTAATAAAAACTTGAAGTTTGCGTACCAAAATTTTTTCTTAAGAATGTTTAAAAAAAATTTAACCACAAATGCTTATTTACTTATATATCACATCAAATTTCTTTCTTATTCGAAATATAGTTACTGAAAATAATATATTAACGCAATGTCAATAATTTCGATTGGCGAGAATTATAGTTTTCACATGCAAATTTTTAACTAGACCTGGAATTAAATCGATATATGTACTGAGAAAAAAATATAAACGTATAATAATAAATAGTCATACCACATCTGAAGGGATCGGAAAATTGTTTTAAAACAACATCTGAATCTATATATCCTAACTAAGTATTCGATGTAAACTCATGGTAAGTTGCAAAACAAATAGCCGCGTTAATTTGACTTCATATATGGTTTAACAAACATGATTGTGGTGAAATGATCAAAAACTACTATAAACGTGATAAGCTAAACAACTATTTTATTTGGGCGACAACGTTTGTTATTGGGCAATAATGTTCGTGATCATTGGCAATCTTTTAGTTTTAAAAAATTTTGTAGGCCCTGTATCAACTACGACAAATAATACCGGATATTTTATTCCATTCATAATTGGAATAGGTATGCATATGCATACCTTACAATGCACTAAAATATCATCATTCGCTTAAAAAAGGTATTTTACTTTTAAATTAATTCGTGCACTCCTTCATTTAAAAACATAGAATATCCACCATACACAGAAATTGGGTACAAGACCATAACCATGACCTTTTAAAAAATCGCTCTATACCTAAATCAATTCGCATTAATCATCCAACTGTTTATATACTATATAATTATATTTATTACAATTTATGACAGTTATTTTGAGTCCAATTGAAAATGAAATTTGCGTAGACAGCTTCAACGTTTGACATCTACCGAGCACAAAAAAGTAAGCTCAATTATAAAAATGTTGCAAATGGAGTCAGCTGTTTTTGTATGGGTACGCTATCCCAGTGTATTATATAGATCAATGTCATACTCATACACTGCCACTACATTTACTTTGAGTTTAATTTAACAGGTGAAAAATAAAATCCTGTGCCGAAATTCTCAAATTCCAAAATTATTGGGGTTGATATTTAAAAAATAAATTGTATTGCATGTAAAGATAAGTACCTATTATTTACGATGACTTTTTTTTAATTTATTTTAATTTATTTTAAATAAAATCATAAAAGAATTTCTGCATTTTCCTTTTGAAGTAGCTTGGTTTAATACATATTATTGTGTGTGTGTGAAGAAACAAATTAAAATAATCTCAAATCGTTGCCGGACGATTAGTTTCCTAGTGTGAAAGGGAACTAAAAATCAAAACGAAAATTAAGGATTTTTTCTTATTGTATCTACATATAAGCTGAGTAAACAATATTAAGAAATTTCTCCTTTGCATTGTTTAAACGCGCCTGTGTAACCAAAAGGAAACCAAAAAAGGAACACAACTTAAAAATTGATTTCGTATAAAAGCAGTCATACAGCATTTTTAAAGTTTTTGGAAATTGG
This sequence comes from Chrysotoxum bicinctum, assembly GCA_911387755.1. NCBI lineage: Eukaryota > Metazoa > Arthropoda > Insecta > Diptera > Syrphidae > Chrysotoxum > Chrysotoxum bicinctum. The sequence goes on from OU426989.1 coordinate 18,238,514, forward strand.
AAAGAAAACAAATGCAAACAAACAAGCACAATAATTATAAAAAAACGTGTTCGAACGCATCGATTCCCTTTCCTGGCCAACTTGTAAAAATCTTAACAAGGTTTTAATAAACTTTGTAATTCCTTTATTTCTAAATAAGAATCTGATTTGTTTTCATCAGTTGAAGTGTGAAAGTAGCTTTATACTTCCGTGATAGTACAGTGAACACGAGCATTAGATTTCTATCACGAACATAGTTACAATTGACAATTATTCCAGTATGGTCAACAACGTTTGTGATCAACTGACAATTATTCCAGTATGGTCAACAACGTTCGTGATCAATAAGACGCACTTATTCGATAACGGCATTATTTTTGTGCAATGCTCATTCCAGTGTGCAAAGTTCGGCAGTTTGTGTTTGTGGCATCGTTTTGTTAAGTCGTGTCGGTGGAACTGAACTAATTTTTAAAAAATAATATAAGAAGAACAAAAAACCAAAAAATATAAAGAATAAAAATCGTCCAAGTAAAAGGTAAGTCATATTATTAAGTTATAATAAGTAAATTAATGAAATGCAGGGACTTTTCTCTCAAATAAAATGTTTCCTTATATAAACGCCACATATTGAAATTTTTTTTTGGATCTGAACTTGAAATTTTAAGCACTTAAAATAGATTTCTATTATAAATTATCTACAACTTACAAAACGTGAAAGCACCTGCATTTCTTATTTAAGTTTTATTGCATATATAAATTCATAAAATACCATTGTTTCGAAAGGTTTCAAAGTTTTTTTTTTTTCTAAAAATATTTTGATGCCGTCCGAAAATGTGTACCTTGTACGTTCGCCTATAGGGACGTGCTTAGAGGACGTGCAATACAAATAAATACATTTTATCTCAACAAAGAAAAGCTAAAAACTCTGATAAATTATACTTCTAATACTATCTATTGAGTTTCTTACGTTCTCTGCGCGTCTTCATTTCCCATTGGTACATAATATATAATTATATATATATATACATATATATAGTAAAACTGTTGAATATACTGATTCCAAAAGCTTACTTTCTAAATTGTGTCTGAAATCTATGAATGCAGATTTTGAAATTTCGAAACCTATAGATACTTTCCAAAACGTTTACCTGAGTCACAAGGGTATGGCATGTTCTTTTTTTCATTTGTTGACTTCTTGATTATGGAAGCCAACTTTCGAAGAAAGCTTGTTTCTTTTAAACATAAAAAATTTAGTTCTTTGGACAACTATACTTACATTTTATACATATCTACATATACATATATGTATGTGGACAAGCTTTATTCGAAAGTTGGCTTCCATAATCAAGAAGTCAACAGTTGAAAATAGAGAACATGCCATACCCTTGTGACTCAGGTAAACATTTTGGAAAGTATCTAGGTTTCGAAATTTCAAAATCTGTATTTATAGATTTCAGACACAATTTGGAAAGTAAGCTTTTGGAATCAGTATACTCAACAGTTTCCTTCAAAACTCGAAAAGAGGTTTACATACCACCCCGTTGTGGCTGAGGTAAAATTATTCATTTGGTGTATCTAAATACAATCAGCTTAAAATCTGCATTTACAATTTTAGATTTCAGATATTGTTCTGAAAGTTGAATTTCATAATCACAATGTCGTCGGCTTGAAGTAAATCCTAGCTTAACCATCCTTTATTTTTAATTTAAATAAATATTACGAAAAACTCTTTCGAGTTAAAAACTCCATTAAGCTGTTTTTTTTGCAGTAAGCCGACGATATTGATATAGCAAAACGATAAAAAAGATAGCGAAAAGAATTACGAGGAAGACTTTCTGTCCACTTACTCAACTTCTGATTTCAGATAACATTTGGAAGTTTTATATAAATACATTATTTCATACTACCCAATCCTTGCTAAGCTTAAAGCCTTTGCTGAAAGGTAGTACCTACATATCTAACAGCAAAATCGAAAAAAGGAGATAATCATTCCCTTTCCTGCTTAGCTTAAAGTTTAAATAGGATGGTGGTTATATTTAGATTCTATTCAACCAGTTCATTTTTAATATTTACACTTTTTGATTTCAAATTAAAATATACATATGTATGTAATACGTAATTGCATTAAAATTGCAAAAACTTCTAGTTTACCCGTACAATTCCTTTGGTATAATAAGACATATTTTTAAATATGAAAGAACAATATTCGTATTATATATATTTTTCTTGTTTAATAATTATTTAAAGGACATCGATGCGATTCTTCAATTGTTTCCATCCGAAAATTTTGTCATAAACGAGTTCAAACAGTTGAACATAATTGGAGATTCGTCACGAGCGATTTTGATAGAATGCATTACAAATTGGCTTCTGAGAAATAAGGAATCAGTATCCCGTAAGGAATTTCAATATATTGCAACAAAAATACATGATCGATTTAACGAAGACCCTGTAAGTTTTTTTTATTTTCAAGCTAAATTTATATAGTTATTTAAATCTGTTTTATAGTTATCAATCATACAAATTATTGATAAAATAAACTGAATTCCATTCGGATTTCAGATATCGTTTGGGTGCAAAATTTCCTAATTTTAAAGGTTTTTACCTAAACGGCTCGTCCGATTTTCTGTTCGTGTTTTCACACCGAAAGTTAGCTAGTTATTCGATACTTGTCGTACAGTTTGAAATTTCATAAAGTATAAATGAACATGGAATCGTATATTTAAAATCATTAAATTAAATTGACTAATTCTACTTTTTTTTTTTTTTAATTACTTTCTTCTCACCTATAAACGAAAATTTAATTTTCTCAAGAGTTTGCATGTTTTGAAATTGAATTCGAATACAAAAAATTCCAGCAATTCACATTTTTGAGGATCTCTTTTTCTACAATAATATGAAAAATGAAAAGAAAATACTTTGTTGTTTGAGGTTTAAGTTTCAGAATATTTTTTTTAGTCAAAGGACGTAATGAGATATCGAAAAACATTTAAAAGTGGTTCGTATGCCCCCATTTAAATATTCAATAAATAATTAATATATGTATAAGTTTTTTTTAAACATTGTTAAGCTATTTACATATAAAAAAAGCTTTAGAACAGGGCTCCTTGCACTTTTAGATAGGAATATTCCGTAGATTTGAATTCGTATTAAAGATATCGAATCCTTGGAAAAATTAATGTTTGACTTTTGAATAAAAAATGTAAAACTAGTGATGTAAATTTATAAAAAGCGAAATAAAGTTGACAGAACAAGGAAATGTATGGGAAATAGAATTACTTTTTTTACGTCAAATCTTCGAAAATGATTCTGAAAATAGGGTACTTAATTGAAACTAGACAAACTATTAATGCATCAAAAATATTTGTGTCGAAATAAAAGAAATTTGAATCCAACGATTCATATTCTCACAATCCTTGATAGTTGAAGTACTAAATACAAATAATTTTAATTTTTTGAAAGACCACAACTAAATAATCTTCTATAATATTTAAATAAATTCCTAAAATTTAAAACTGTATGAATGTCGATTATACTTAACATCGTTACTGGATGAAAGGGGACTTATCAAATAATTCAATACTTAAGTCCAATAATTGACCAATAATTTTAATATCGACGATAATAATACAATTAATTATCAAGGAAAATATCGCCACTTGAATTCAAGAACTATATAGATATGTAAATATGTATTAAGAATTCCCACTACTTTTTCTTCAATAAAATTTTAACATTTGTATGTATGTAGATATTTTTTAGCAAAAAATAAATGATTCTTCACGCTATCTCCAAAATTAAAACAATCAAGTTACATAGTTCTTGCACGCAAATGGCGATATTAATTATATGAAAATCGGTTATACAACCTTAACAAAATTTATAAATTGCAGAATATCTATTTTATACCACCTAAGAAAGGGTCCAAGGAAAATCTTTCAGGTCGATATTAGAACTTAAAGCAGCGTCATAGAAAAATAGGTTTCCCTGGACTCGATAAGGAACCTGGCTGTAGCTGTAGTTCTAGTTCAATTTTTGTAATCCTGTTTTAGACGTGGAAGAAATAGAATTTTTAAATGGTATAGTTTTTAAGATTTTTGAATAGCAAACAATGTTGCTTCAACTTAAATTTCTTTTCAATTATAATTTTTTGATTAAGATGACTCTTCTTTGGCGGATGTGAAGTGGCTCCAGATTCATAAAGAACCTTGGGAAGAGGTCAAATCTAAATAGCGAACAACTCATAAGGCGAGACAACTGGATATTACAAAACAAAGTTTTCCTGATATTTTAACTATTTGGCCTCTGCTCAAGCACTCGGCTGGAGTGACACTGGTAAATATTTTGTTTTGATTACCCTTTTTAAGATAGTCTGTTTATTTACTAAAACATCCACTTTCATATTTTTGTATTATATAAGGTCATTAGATTTTTTTCTCCATTTTTTATAAAATAGAGATAACATTATATTACTGACTGACTACACTGAACATAAAGTCTAGGTGTATATGATAAAAATGTAAGTTGAGCTGATAAAATTTCTGTCAACATACGTCCAACAAAACGTTTTATCAAATTAATAAAAATTAAAGAAACTTGTTAATCCGCAAAATTAATTTGTCAAACTAACAGATTGACTGATTTATTGAAATAACAAAAATATTTTGTCAATATGACTATTTTTTCGTAGAATTTACAAAATAAATTTGTCATATTAACAATTCTTTTGTTGTATCAACATTTTTTACAATTTTAATTTTTCATTGTAGGATTAATAAAATTTTTTTGTTAAATCAACAAAACATTTTGTCAATTTAACGATTTCCTTTGTTGAATCCACAAAATTTATTTATTTATGGTTACTTTTGTTTTGAGAATGTTTCTTGTTTTAAAATATATTTTTTTTACCTTTAAGTCCACAAAAATTGGCGTTTCGTCCCGGCGATCTCACATGGATTCCTCTGTGAGGGCTTATTGACAATACACAATTTTTGTTAAATTGAGTTCATCTTACATCAATTTTTTGAAAAAGAAAACAAAAACAAATATAAACTATATCAAACCAAGATTAAACAAAAGATTTGTCATGATCAAAAAGATAATTTTATTTTATCAATTTTATTATTCAACCTAAAAAAAATGTTTTCATTTTCTGTTAAATTGACAAAAAATAATTAACAAAAACTTTGTGACATTGACAAAAATTTACTTAATAATTTTTTTGTAGATACAACAAACCTTTTGTTTATATCACAAACTTGTGTCCTAGACTAAAATCTCTGTTTTATTAAAACAACTTGGTTTGGGAAACTAACAATATTATTTGTAGTGCATATTTTTTTAAACTGGCAACAAATCAAGCAAAATTATAAAAATTTTATTAAATCAAGAAAATCATTCTTTCGTATTGATAAAATTTAATCAAAATGATAAAATTGTTTGTTGAAGGTCAACAAAAACGTTTTTATCAATATAACCTAGGAACTTATTTTTAGTGTAACGAAAGCAGGTGTGCTAAAAGTTCATTTAAATAAAACATATCACATTTACAAGTATGTTTTATTTCCTATACAGTAAATAGATATTTAAAAATTAATAAACCTAATATAAAATGTATAAAGCATACGCTTTTATGCCTTCTTATTCTCCTAAGCCTTAGACACAAACGCTCTACATATTAATTCAATATTTAAATTCAAATATAATATAAAATTTGTTAGGGAAAAAGAACAATTATCGACAATGAAACTAATTCATTATCAACAGGAAAATAGCAAACAAGAAAAGAAAGAAATAACAAATTTAGAAAAATACTCAAAAATATAAACTGATTAAATTAAAACTAAAAAAATCCTTTTAAAAAGGCGTTTAAGACCCGGATAAACAATTAGACTTAGTGGAAAAATTGACTAAAATATACCATATATTGGGCAATAAAACCCTACTTACTTGGACAACGAAAATTAAACTTAGACTAAAGTACCAATGTGAAAAATTTTAAAACCACCAAATGAGAATTATAGTTAAAATTTTATAAGACTAAATAATAGCCTCATCTTATTTTCCGTTATTCTATTGCTTTATAATTCATAAGTCACTTAGTAGGTAGCTCATGAATTAATTTTTTTTTTTAATCATAAGTCTTTAATTTCATTAAAACCTTCTAAAAATTGTCATCAATGGGTTGCTGGTTTACTCATTACATGTTGTTTAGGCATAACACTAACAACTTGTGATTGATTTAAACTAGTATGCCCAACGGCGGAGACAGAAATCAAGCCAAATCGAAATTACAGTTAAAATACATAAAATTGGCTGGGGTGATGAAACACCCCTGTTGTCATCGGAAGGTTAAGGCAGGCGCATAATTTAAGTCGATTTAGAACGATGTTATGGCATTTAAAGCGAGTTAAGCATCGTACTATCTTTTGGATAAATTACCAAATATTTATTTCATCTATGTGGTATTTTTTCTTATTGAGAGATTCTTTAGATACTTATTTGTTTTATTGTTAAGGGCAATGAATGCCAAGAGCAACATTTTAATTGTGATTTTGATTTTTTTCAGATCCAGAAGATATTTTAGTAGTCAATCTGCTTCACGCCATCCTACCCCCATCATCACGACCAGCAGCAGTTTTGAATGAAATAAAGAAGAAAAATTTTTTAAAGCCAACGATAAAGGATTCTCAACAATCATTGATACCAGAAGTGGCAGACGTTAATAATTTCAACCCAACCATTGATCAAATTGCGTTAAAGGTGAGAGAGCAAGGCCAAAGTTTTCAGTTTTCCTTATATAATATGTAAAAAAATAATAATTTCCAATTATATTGATCATTTTAACGCCCTTGAAATCTTAAAAGATACTCAAAATTATTATATTTATGTTATTAATGAATTTGATGGGCCTCCTGTGTCCTTACTTTCAAACCCCTGTGGCAAAAATTTTATATTTTTAAAGTTTTTTTGAAAAATGCTTTATTTAAGCTTATTTTATTTTTTAAAAACATTATTGTTAAAAATTTAACTCAAAGAAAAACACTTTATATAAATAAAAAACAATTAAATAAAATAAAAATCTACTTTTTATTTAACATTTTTAGAGTTCACAGATTTTAAAGTAAGTATAAAAAAACAACCGAAGATAAAGCGTTGTCAAGCAACCACGGTTGTAGTGGGTGCACAACGAACGTAGTTAAAGAACTACGGAAACATTATAACTTGAGCATGAACATTGTTAATTTACAATGAAATAAGCATTGTCAAGCAATCACAGTTGTAGTGGGTGTACAACGAACGTAGTTAAAGAACTACGGAAACATTATAACTTGAGCATGAACATTGTTAATTTACAATGAAATAAGCATTGTCAAGCAATCACAGTTGTAGTGGGTGTACAACGAACGTAGTTAAAGAACAACGGAAACATTATAATTTGAGCATGAACATTATCATTTGACTATGAACGTATTTCTAAATAAACATATTCATTCAACAATGTACATGGTTAAACTATCACAAGTGTTGTTGATTCATAACGTTTGTAATCAAAAAATAATTTTTAAGAGGTACAACAATCGTGATCGTTTGAGTATGAACATACTCAGTATAACACAAATATTGTCGAATAACAATTACGAGTGATGTGTCAAACACGAAATCAACCCCGTTAATTGTAAAGTTTTGATAAATGAATTGATCACGCGATCATAGTGAAATCAACAACGAAGCTTGGTTGACGCCAAATTAACCAAGGATATTGATTGATTTCACCAAGGTTTTTTTTTCGGTGTAGGGCATCAAGATGAAACAGATTTAGGACAAATAGTCAAGTTTGCGGAAAAACCTTGTTTTTAAGGTAGAAATAAAGCGCATATCTGGATGCGTATTGCCAAACAGTTATGTACTGTGGTTGGTGCGAAAATGCAGATCTTGTTCCAGTTCTGTTCGCTGGCCAGCATCTTTTCGAAAATGTTCTCTGGAGTAATGATGCCGGTGATTCTCTCCAGTTCTTCTCTTTCAGATTCCCATCTGCTGCATCACGCAAAGAAGGTATGTTGCGCGTCATCTTCTTGAGAGTCCCAGTACTGGCAAGCTGGGCTGCTCGTTTTGCCGATCCTGTGGCGAAAGGCGTTGAAGTATCCGTGTCCGGTAAGTAACTGGGTTACGTAATAATTAAGCTTACCATGTATTTCCGGTCCTTCCACTCAGCTATATTCCTAATCACCTCGACGTCCATCATCCTCTGCCTTCCGAGCTCCAACGCTCTTGCCACTTTTGTTTCGCCAGCTGCTTAGCTTCCTCGGATGCCGCTTCCACTCCCATTTCTGACTTTTTGTCGTAGACGTACTTCCTTTCCGTCGCTAGGAGATCGATAGAAGTCACTCCAGCGACTACAAGGATGGCTGGTTCTGACACCGTTCGGTAAGAGCTGGCCACACGTAGAGCTCCGCGTCTTTGCACTGCCGCCATCTGTTTCCGGTACTTCTCCTGCTTAAGTGCGTCCGCCCAGATTTCGCTACCGTACAGAAGTATGGAATGTGTCGCCGCCATTACTATCCTTCGCTTACTAGCCGTCGACCCCCACGTTCGCCATCAGTCTGCTCAGCGATGTGGTTGTTTTTTAGGCTCTCGATATACTGGTGGTCGCTACCTGTGTAGTTCTTGATTACTCTCCAATTCTTGATTTTTGCGAATGTGATGCCCGTAGCGTAGGGATAGTGCCTCTGTGTCCTAGCCTGCTGAAGGTTGAGGTGTCTCCTACGTTAACTACGTACAGTCGACGTGTCGCGGCCATCTCGAGTATTTGCCTTCCTCGAGAGTCTGTAAGTTGGCATACCACACTCCTGTCCTCTGGCGTTGAAGTCTCCGGCGACTAAGATATCTCCATCAGTTTGATTTAGAAAGTCCTCTAAATCTTTCAGTTTTTTACGAAATGCTTCGATTCTGTCATAAGGGGTGAGATATGTGCTAACTATTGTCAGCCTTCCACTTTTCACCCATGCGAAGCCTCTTTCTGCTCCTTTTCTCTCGATGAGGAATTTCCGTGTCTCAGGGATACAAACAGCAGTAGTTCTGTGCAGATCCGGTATCCAAGTTGGTCCATCCTTATCACGGTATTGCTCACCTACGATGAGAATTTCTGCTTTTAATTCTGCAACAAGTTTTGTCACGAGGCTTCGGCGGTGAGGTTCCTGTACACATTCGCCTGGAGAATAATCGTCAATTTGAGGAGGCTATTTTCGCCTGTTTAACTGCTTTCCTAAACACTTGGCAGTTTTCTGTACCCGGCACGTGATTCAGGGATGGTGTTGTTTCCAGATCACACTTTTCTATCCACAGTTGATGCAGAGTCCTTGGCCCTTTCTGTCCATGTTGGGGCAGGACGATTGTTTGTGGCCATATCCAAAGCATTTGAAGCAACGCGGGACTTCTGTTCTAAGCCCGATTCGGCAGTGTGTCCAGCCGATTTTAATTGTGGTGGCCTTCAGCAATTCCTGGGCGGCTTGAGCGTTTACCTGATAAAAGCCATCTTCAGAGATCTTCTGTTCTTACCGGTGACTCCTATCTGTATTTCTGTTATGAGGTCTGCATATTGCTTCTTGGACTTCTTCTACCGTGGTAAGTTTGTCGAGGTCCCTGATCTCGAGCGTGACCTTATGTTCGAGGTCTTGGACTACGGCTCTTTCTCCTAGTATTTTCTTAAGAGAGTTTCCAAAGGTTGTCTGGGTTTTTGTTTTTGCTCCAAGCTCTAGCAAACCATCTCCCTTTTTGGTTTCGCGAATCTTTTTCACTACTGTGTCTGTCTCATCTGGGTTTGCCTTGTTCCGGATTTCTCTGAGGATGTCGGAATAAGCTTCTTTACCCTTCGGCTTTTTAAGAAGTCCCCAGGTTTTGTTTTAGTTTAGGCCTTTCATTTCTAACAGAACTAATAGTATAAAACCTAAAATTCTTACATGACCAGAAATCAACGCGAAACTTCTTGCAATTTCCCAAAGGCAGTAGAAATTTTTGGTCATTTGTTGAACAACGTAAAAAATTCAACTACATCTTTGGTTCCAATGCTCATTTTCACCCGATATCTAGCTCTTTAGGTAGGGCAAATGAACATGCCGCTCATTTTGCTGCTAGCTCAACGTTGCCTGATAGCAACATTTCCGCCTTCCCCCTCCCCGCCCCGTACATATATTTCGTCACTCGTACATTTGGCAGATCATACTGTTCTGGAATCTTCCTTGAAAGATGGAAAACCGGATTGGTCTACCCTGTCCCTAAGACAGGCGACCGGTCCTTCCCTCTTCCTATCGACCAATTTAACTTAGAGCCCTTCATTTCAGGGTCACTATGGTAGACGTAGTGGCCCTTCACAGTGGACTCTTCTATAGGCTTGGTGCAATCAATTAACCAACATTAGTATGTCAAAGGAACGCAATATCGACCGAGAACATGAACATCGCCACGGTCCGTAAAAGTGTGCAGCAAAATCCAATGCAGTCGATTCCTCGCCTGCACAAGAACTCAAGCTTTCGTACACTCTAACTAGGTGAATTTTGCAACGGAACTTGGGTCTAAGCCCGTACCAGACCGAACTGACCTAGGGGTTCAAAGTTCATGACCATAAGAACAACGTTTGTTCGCTTACTGGGCTTCGTAGAGTTTGGACCTAAAAAAACCAATTTTTGGATGAATGACTGTGAAAGCAATATTGCCGTATATTGGAAGACACATACCCACACGAGGCTCACTAGGTAACAAAACATCCTCAAAAAGTTACCGTTGGGGTGGATTTTGGACTGACGCGGCGGTGTCATTGGTCCATAATTTTTCGAAAACAACGTTCGTGAGGTGGTCACCGTAAGTGAGGAGCACTACAGAACGATGATAACCAGTTTCTAATGGCCCAAATTGAACCTTAACGACCTAGAGATATGTGCTTCGAGCAGGACGGCGGTGCTACGTGCCACACAGTGGAAGCCACGACTGACATATTACATGAACGAATTAAGGGTAAGGTTATCTCATGAAGGTCATGCGATTAGACCTCGCTAGACTTTTCTTTTGGGGTTTCGTGAAATCACAGGTCAATGCGAATAAACTACAATCGACCTTAAGCTGAACATAACCCAGTATGTCGCTCAAAAAATAGAAAAAAAATATACTCCAACATTTTTCGCTCTCTTTAGTCGATTTTTCAATAAATAAAACCTAACTTAAGAAACTAATTAAAATCTTCAAACAACAGATTTCGGTCTGTCACAGACAATTATTCGTGTTCAAGCTGACACCCACAAGGGAGTTGAAGCAATTTTTTTCGAATGGCAAATCACCAACGTCCTCACTGGTCATTGATGATGCTCGAATACATAAATTCCAAACTGCCAAAGACTGATTGGAATAAGACGAATTTCTCAACGAGCGCCAATGAATCCTAAATGAGGACTAACTTCTTGCCGACCGTATATCCTTGTCCCTTGAATTTGACCTCATGATTAATTAAGTGGACACACAAAGCGAATTAATTTGTCCCCATCATTGAAAAGGGATAAATCGATTCTTGTCTCTCATTGGTTATCGAAGTAAGTTGAGTCTCCACAATCTGTCCAAAAGGGCGAGAGGGAATTTTCAATTTGACATGTCCATCATGTCGTGTATAGTGAAAAAGCCTCTAAGAATGACTTAATATTCTGAAGGGAAAAAAATTCAAAAAAACACAAATCGGCAGTCATGTTTCCGTACCCACTGAGGCGTAACGTCCCAAAAATATAAAAACAATTTATTCAAAACACGGTTTACGTTTTTCATCTTTTTTTTTTTTACTCTTTTCTCTGAAAACAACTCAACCTACATACACTTTTGACACTTACCTCGGCCGGAAACGTGTATCCTTCCACACTGTGTTCGGATCCGAATTGGTCATGCAGACCGTAGTGTATGTGAATTTCGTGAAATCGATATCGATACGATAACGGTCCACCCGTGATGTTAACTGGGATTTGGGAACCATCGTAATTCGCAACGGTTTCGTTGCCCGCCGTAAAGATGACACTGTGTCCGGTGTTAGAAATTAAACCACTTATCTGTGACGGAAAAGTGGGAAATTGTTAGAAACCCAAAGGGATACTTGAAAAGGATGGATGGAATATTGATTATGATAATTATACTAACCCTATGCTTATCGACGTGTAAAGGCCTTAAGTTTGGATCGAAGAGTAAACGTTGGGGCTCGAGGTTAACTGGAGATTGTCTGCGTCCTTTATTGCAGAGTGACCATTCTGGATTGATAAGACCCCAAAATGCTGGACCTGAAATGTTAAAAAAAAAATAATTTTAATCTTCAATAAAAAAATATGGAAGTTTTCGGCACCTAAAATGCTCTATGGGGCGAGTATTAATTTCGTCTAAAAATATGTTCAGGGTTTTAATCAAATACAGTAAAACCCGCTTAAGAGAAACCCGCTTAAGAGAAAAACCCGCTTACCTGAAACACTTTCTTCATCCCCAAGTATTTTCCGACCAATTTCCCTTAAAATACTCCGCTTAAGTGAAACTCGCTTAAGTGAAAAACCCGGATAACTGAAACATATTTTCAGTTAATTTTTAATATTTTTCATTGAAAAAAACTCTCTTAAGTGAAAAAAAAAATTGAATCGAACAGAACACAAATTTGCTAGTTTTCGTTTTTCAATAAATTATTTTTGTGTTATTTCATCGTTGTTTTATTTAACTTCTTTCAAGGCAAGTCGAAAAGATAAAAACAATATTGTTTCTAGCATTAAATCTCCGCTTAATGGAATTTTTAAATCCGGTTAAGTGAAATTTTTTTTTCACTTATCCGAACTCCGCTTAAGTGAAATTATTTTTCACTTAAGGGGGGTTCGTTTAAGTGAAAAACCCGCTTAAGTGAAAGAAAAACTGTGACATTTTGCCGTTTCTCTTAAGCGGGTTTTACTGTATTATAATATGATATACGTATGGTGGCTATTGGTCATTTCAACCATTGTTCTGTGTGTTTGTGCGCTGATTTGGTATGTTTACCTGTACGTTCAATGTCTACAAGATAGAGGTCTTGCACGGTTGGTCTTACGATCTTGATTAAATTCAGTTTGTTTTTCATGAAAAATAAAATGCACGACTGGGTGGCACGAACTTGCTCCTATGTAATAGACTAGGAATTTTAAAAACGAATGTTATTAAAGAAAACTGTTCATAAGGATAAAATTATTTTTAAATTCTTTTAGTAGTAAGAGATAAAACCAGAATGGTATGCAAATATGAATTTATTCAAGAACAAAAATTATAAGTCGTTGTAGTGGTTCCTTAAAAAAATAAGCTTTTATGTGAAAAATTTTTAAAACATTTTTAAGAAAAAATTTTGGTACGCCAACCTTAAGCTTTAATTATTGTACGAATAAAAGTCTAATTTCCAAAAAAATACTAAGCCGTTCTTGAGATATCGAATTTTCAAAAAAAAATGACTTTTTTTTCTAAAAATTGAAAAAATATTTTTTCTTAAGTTTTTAAATGCAATGTTTTTTAAACTTTTTTGGAGCTTTTTTATAAAAAATTTCATTAAAATCCGTTATGTCGATAATGAGAAATTCAAAATTTAAAATTTAAATTTTTTTTTATTAAATTATAGATCGTAAAGATTAATCAAAAGAAAAAAAATTTTAGCAAAATTCTCGGAACCGTTTTCGAGAAAAATACGATTTTCGAAAACCATTTTAAAAAATTTGTATGGAAGGTACCGTTAGTTTTAGATGAAACAAAATTTTTTTTCTCAAATCTTGTAGATTATGTTAAAAAACTTTTTTTTGTCAAGTTTGAAAAAAATCGAGCATGGGGTTTTCGAAATATTGAGTTTCCAAAAAAAAATTTTGATTTTTTTTTTAAAATCCAAAAAATTAAAAATTGAAAATTTGAATATGTAATAATATTCAAACTTTGGAGGAGCTTTGGCATAAAAAAAATTCTTTAAATCGGCTGTACCGTTTTCCAGAAAATCAAAAACAAAAAAAATGGACCCAGGGGAGCTACCAAAAATAACAATTTTTTGTAAAATTTTTTTCAACCATTAGCTAGTTTTAACCAAATGAAATTTTTCAAATTTTTTTTAAAAAATTCTGTGGGACAGTTTTTGAGAAAAAAAAATATTTATAAAATTTCGAAAAAAAATCGTATGGCAGGTACCGTTATTTTTGGTCTTAAAAAAAACAAAAAAAAACGTCCGGGGGGAAAAAATTAAAACCCATATCTACCAAGTTTGAAGAAAATCGGCCGAGCCGTTTAAGCTGTAGTCGAACCGACAGACAGACAGACAGACAGACAGACAGACAGACAGAATTGCGAGACCCACTTGTTTGGTCTTCGCTATCATCGTAATGTCAACTTTGATCAAAATCTCGAGTTCGATTTTTTTTACGAATGCATAACTTGCCTTATAGTACCTATAAGTCGCAAGTAAAAATTATAAGTCTTTGTAGTGGTTTCTTAAAAAAATAAGCTTTTATATACAAAATTTTTAAAACATTCTTAAGGAAAAATTTTGGTAGGCTAACTTAAAGTTTTTATTACTATACGAATGAAAAATAAATTTCCAAAAAAAAAATATTGAGCCGTTTTTGAGATATTGAATTTTCCAAAAAAAAATGATTTTTGTTTTTTAAAAATTCAAAAAATATTTTTTTTTTAAACCTTGAAATGCAAAAATATTTGTTTTTAAAACCTTGAAATGCAATGTTTTTTAACTTTTTTAGAAGCGGTTTTATAAAATATTTCATTAAAATCCTTTATATCGGTATTATAGGAAATTCAAAATTCGAGAAAATGGTTTTATGGTAGGTACAGTCAGTAATGTATTAATTTTAATTTTATTAAATTAAATTATACATCGTAAAAATTTAACGAAAGAAAAAAATTTTTATCAAAATTCTCGTAACCGTTTTCGAGCAAAATACGATTTTCGAAAACCATTTTTACCATATGTATGGTGGGTAACTTTATGTTTAGATAAAACAAAACTTTTTTCTCAAATCTTGTAGACTATGGGTGGTATGCAGAAAGCTTTATCCCAGTCTCAAATCTCACTTTTTTGAGCAAGGTCATTTTACTGGATTTACTGCTTATCGACAGAAGGCTGACAATGACAGATACTGTGAGTCGACAGCCAAGAAAATGTTAACGAACGATCGAGTGCGGCAGAGACCGACTGCCTACTTACAGCCGTAATACAGCTTCCAAGCAAGCTTCTGTAATTGGAGGAGTATGTCTCAGTGCCTTTTTACAATTTCAGTAAGATGGAATGGATACGTTTCACTAACGCCTTATAAAGAAAACTAAGTTCGAATAATATATATCCCTACCAAATAACATGCAGTTGACAAACACTGAGTTATTAAGAACAAAAGGACGATACAATCAAACGAACAATGAAGAGAAGAATACCAAAATACAAATAACGTGACACTAACGACATATTCCGTACCGCAACTATTGAATTACTTCACAGAAAAAAAAGTTGACTACTGGCAAGACTTAAATGCTTGTACCGAAAATTCGCTAAGGGACACGATCTGGAGATCTGTAGTCGTCAATCAAAAACATCAAATAATTGATCAAGGAGAACTACTCGTATTCGGGCCGTTAATACTAGCGACCTGAGTATGTTTCCACAAATAATGATCTTTAGAAGCAATGATCAAAATGATCTTCCGTGTCTCAGGCTGCAAAGGACGACAGAAAACAGAGTCATACTTCTGACAACAGGTGTAGATCCGGAAGACGCGCGCAGTCTTAGACGTCTACTTTTTTACTTTCAAAGACCTGAAAAAGAGAGTGGAGACAGTAGGGCTTGGTTTTCAGTAAATGTACAAGGGGAATGATAGTATTGGCCTGAAAAACACTGTTCTGTTTTGTTATTTCTACCTTCGCAATGGTAGAAATGATCCAATGGTGCTCGGAGAACTGCGGTTTCACTAGGTTCAATGGTGATTATTTGGCAAACAATATGTTGAAAACGGAACGGTCCAGTACCTTGTTTGTTTCGAAGGTGGATCTTCAGCTCATGACACTCAAATTATATAAATATTATTTTAATTGTATATCTTTTGTCAAAAACAGAATGCTACTCAGAAATTAGGTTCGTGACCGAATTCAACTTTCCGCCTCCAGAAAACATAGAAATTGCACTTCCTCTTCAAGTATGATTAGTAATAAGAATTTAAGTTAAAGAAATAAATCTAAGATATTTGCACAATTTCTACTGCCTGACCATTATACTTCCACCTTACGTTCCTCGAGTACCTGCCACCTCCACCTTTGAACTGAAAATCATCGTTTCCGACTTGTAATGAAGCATTACAACTCTCCTCTCCCTCCACTCTTATGTACGGACCTTTCGAATAGATAATTCAGTACCTCGACCCAGCTAAGCCCTATGTCAACCCCGAAATCCGCATCCCACAAAATGCCACATTAACCTAACCAAAACACGCCCCTTGCTACAGGCCTGGAAAATAGAAAATAAAAATACTTACCAAACCGACAACATGCTCCCATAGCATGTGTCTACTGCAAGCCATGGCCAGGCCAGCAATTGATTAGAAAGGAGCTTATCAGTAGAAATAGAACAGTTGCACAATTACACCACACTATTTACGAAATACCAACAACAAATACTAAGTGTGGTGAACTCAGAGCGGTAAAATAACTACGAAGAAGGAAGAACTCCACTGAAAGCAGCAACTGGGCGACGATCAAGAACCTTGATGGTGAGTTATCAAACGAGCAAAGGAGAGATCTATCGTCTTCTTGCCGGTCGCCCTCGTTTATTATCAACCTAGAACCACGATGGTGAACTAAGGTTCATACAAGAACCGACCAACCTCCTACCGCCCACCTGCAACCATAAATAAGCGCAGTAGGATATAACATATGAATATGATGCCACCCGTCCCTCGCATTGAACTTACGTGTAGGAAAACAATATTAATTAATGTGTGGAAATGTGCATTTTCTAGCTTTACAGCTCACGCATGGTTTGGCTGAAAAGTGTATTAAAAGACCGGCATACAACAAACAGCACAGAGTGCGGTGGACCATTACCGAGGAAACAGAGGAACACGGAGGAAACGTCGGTAACAGAGTGCAGCTGAAGGTCCAGATCAAGTCGAAGTACAGACCAAGCATTATAGTTTGAAGACTTCCCCCCCTATTGACGGATTTATCCGTGACTTGCCAGATTTGTCTGGGATTTGCCAGATTCATCTGAAGACTGCCAGCATCAAGCGTGAAGTACCAGTTCCTGTTCATATACACTCCACCTGCATGTGCAGTGACAAGAGGAATACACAAAGGATATACTACGGAGGGTGAATACACATAGAAGAACGAACTAAGGATGCCAACCAAGAAGATATTATAATTATTGAATATATATGTATTTAAAATAATAAAGTGTAGGTAAATTACGTTAAGATTTTTTTGATATTTTTATAAATAAAGGGATATTGGCGTAACAATCTAAAGTTAGTTCTACTTAAGATATAACCCCGGTAAACCGGCGAGCAAAGCCTCAGCCTTAGACAAAAGTACATCACAGACTTCTGCAGATTAAATTTAAGGTTCCACTGATTCCAATATAACCCTAAGATATTTATCATGATCTGCATTCTATTTACTGTTTCGGAGAACAGCAAGGGTTGGAAATGTAATATGAGATCATTTATGGAAATGATTCCTTGCTTGAGACCAGTAGTTGTTGAAAATTCATCGAATATAGTCTTTGCATCCCAAAGGTATGCTTAGTTGTTATCGTACAACGCTTTCAGCATGTTTAAAATTTTGCTCGACACACCTGTCACAGAGCTTTTAAAAGAGATCAGTCTTTATAACGAACGCGTATAGTTTCTTCTGTCTCCTTTTGTAGAACTCGGCAATGTTCCATACTGAAAATATATGGTCTCTTATGTGGAATTTTTTTCAAAAAACCAGCTTGGCTGACAAAGTATTCTCTAACATTAGATGACTGTAGACTTAGGGTGATGACGTTTTTTCAGCTAATCAGAGTGTCTGTGACCAATATGATTTCAACTGATGTTTTCCATTCACATAGAAGGATCCTAGGAGAGTAAAAGAAGTGGAAAAGTTTATTCATGCGGGTTTTTCTCAGCATCGAAGAATACTTTTGCAGAAAATTGGGTAAGATACTATTCGTAGCAGAGAAATTGTGCATAGCGAGATCTTTCAACAATTTTGCAACTAGACTCGCAAGAAATCATTTACGGTCTCAAGTGCTGGAAGATTCAAAACAATTTCCGACATCTTCGAATAAGAAGTAAACCATTCCGCAAGGTAATAAGCTATCTCTATTTAACTTAAAGGCAAAACATCTCTCTCTGAGCCAAAGATTGACTCCTAGTGGAAGTAATATTGAATTTTTTTTAAAAACTCCCTTAAGAAGTACTTCAAAAAATTGATATCTAGAAGCCAAGTAGTTTCTATTAAACATGAAACAAGCTCCGGTTAAACGTTTCATGTTTGATGCAGTTATGTCTTTATCAACGAATGACCAACCTTCGAATACCTCATACACAAACCGCATCTATTATTAAATTCCAGTATCAGCTGATTTTTCCAAGAATTTAAGGAGCTGTGAAATTTTTTTTTGAGACAATAATTGAGGCAATTATTGGAAATTGGTCAAATGTGCCTTGGGAAGAAGTTTCAAGTAAAATTTAATTGCAGGTTGTTCATAAAAATTTTGAATCAAGAGCAGGGTTCGGACTTAAGTTTTAAATTTTCGAAGTAAATACGGAAAAAAACTGAAGTAGATCCACATTTTTCGAAGTAGTTTTAGGAAATTAAATTATATAAACATAACATATAAAAGTAAATTCAGACTACAGACTTGTAAGAAAATAGTAATTAAATACAACTATTTTAAAGTAAATTTTCCATCACCGAACTTGTATTTTTGTATGAATTTTATCAATTCAATAGGTGGTTCAAAAATATCTTTACGTTTTTCTGTAAGTGATCTCGAAAACATTAAATTTTCCACGGTGCTTACATAAAAACGATTTTTAAACTTGTTTTTTTTTTATATAATACAGAGTGATCAGCGATGTCTTTAAATATTTTGGTTAAGAATTTCAAAGAGAAGTAGATCATAAAAAAGAGAAGTAGGGAAGTAGATTAAACTTTTTTCTCAAAATCGAAGTAGATCTACTTCGATCGAAGTAAAGTCCGTACCCTGATCAAGAGTGTTAAAGAATTCCAAGTAATTGCAAGGAAGGTGTTCCAGTACAAGCTTTCAAGAGGTAATTGACATCTTTGTCACTTCTGTTACAATAATCAAGTACATGCTGATAGCCTTTATCTTGTAAAGCCTGCTATCCTATGACTCTGCTATCGCACAAAGTTGTATTGAAAGCTTATTTCACGTGTTCGAAGCACAAATATGTATTTGTATTCGCGTCAAAATATCTTCCCACCTTAATGGCTATAGTTCATACCACCTTTCATCTCGAAGACTAACGACAATCTATTAAAAATAAATTTTGTTCTCCAACGTTTCCCACGAAACTAAGCAAACAAAAGAACTAAGTTTTCCCAACCATGATACACTGATATGGCACGTCCAACTATCTAATTCAACCCCGACTTCCTGTGCTCACCCCAAACTGATAATAATCGAAGAATTGCCTTCCCACTCGACCCCAATTACCGACTATTTGTATCCTGACTGACACCCTCCGTGGTGCTCATGATATCCCAAGAGAATCTATAAAACAAAAATCGGATTGAAGTCTTCAACAAAATAGTGTTTCCTTATAAATCAAAAGGATGGGGTTTTGGGGGCGGTGGGGATTTGATAGTTGACGACGCATAATCTCTCCGAGATACACGATAAAAGTCATTAAAGTGTATGAGTGTGTGTCGAAAGACTGGAACTATACCTACTAGGTATACCGTGTACCACCCCATTCCTCGATTATCCTTTAAAATGCACTTAAGCGTGTTGTTGCAATAGTTCATGCTATCATGACTCCTACACACTCATTCATTGTACGAAGGAACAACACTCAGCATAAAAAGATACTTATTCCCTCCTCCTCTTTTATACTGAACTATATAAGAGTGGATGTGCTACTCCGAGGATATAGGTAGGTATAGCTCGGTTCTCTAGAAAGGTTGTGCTTTCATACACAAAGGTCCTTGAATAGTGCCTTTATACTTTAGTGTCGGCATCTTCTTCCATTCTATGCATCTCGGCAGGGTAATAACAAACGACCCTCGTATACTCCAGATAGATTGTGTGCAAATGGGTGTATACGGCTAATCGCAAAAGGTGGAACACTGGAACTGTTTTATGGTGCACTTCCTTCCTCAAACGACCGACGCGACGCGACGAGAGCAGTTGAAAAAGCAGAAAAGGAATAAGCGGCAGCATCAGGAAGATCAGTGTGGGTACAAAGAAACAAACAAAAAAAACTAAATTTGGTTCCTTACGTGGATCTGGTAAGATTATTTCTCGACGCCGCCACTGCCGTTCCAACCGTTTCCTTCGCCGCCGCCACTACGAAAACTCTCTTGATTTTTTGTATACTTTCTTCCAAGAATAATTTTGTGTATTTCTTTCGGAAGACAAGTGAGCGATTTATTTAACACTCGTGTGCAAGAGGATTCACAAGAACTATTCCACGGAAGAAAAGGAGTTATATATTAGTATCTACTCACCTGATATTCCATCGTAGGTCCACCACTCCTCCCAGCTTACGGCAAACAAGACTGCAAATAGAATGTTGAGAAAAAAATAAATGGATTTAAAGTTTCCCGTTATTTTTTTTTTTTTTGATTTTATAAAGGGATTTTATTGGAATAACAAAACAAGAACAAATAACACATTTACACAATCATGTAAATTTTCAAAGCCACATTAATTAATTTTTAATTTTAATTAATTGGTCTATCACAAAATTGAATAAAAGAGTGGGCCATCTAGTGGTTTCGTTTTAAATCATAGGGTATTTTGACACTAGCAGCTGTTTCCCGCTCGAAATCTTGACAGAAAGTCGTTATTATACCTCCGTGGAATGAAATGAGTTGCTCTACGCTTGAACAACGAACGTTGGGAAATATTGAAAACTTGTTTCCAAAGTGAGTGCTATATAGCCCAAGCAGTTCGTTTTTTGAAAAGAAGTCTTGGTCGAAATGAAGGACCCTAAGCGCAGCACCTGCTGCACGCAAGTTTGTGCAAAAGTTCGTCAGACTGGTATGCTAGTGGACAACACTCATGGTCCCCGTCCCCGTCTTCGTAAGGTGCGCAAAATGATACTTCACTTTTTTACCATAAAAAAGTGTTTCTCCTCCATAATTTGATGTTTTTTATCAACAGCAAACATTTTTTTATCGATTCGTTAAAAAAAAGTTCATTTTGGTGGGGGGGAATTCCGAATAAGGTCCCATTCTTAAACGCAAACTTCAAGTGTTCAAAAATCCAAAACGAAGTTTGCTAAAGTCGTATGTTCGATAAGGCTATTTGCGGCGCAAATCTGCAGTAAAAAATTCGAGTTGACCACAAAAATATTTATAAGGCAGAGAATATGTTCGTAAACATCAAAAGCCTTTGCAGGAAATTGGAAGCCGTTCATCAAACAAGCCGTTACGTTGATGGGGAAGACAAAAAACTAAATACGAAACGTTTGATTTTCTAAAGAATTTTACACGGTTGACAACACTAACTTATGTCATAAGCTGTCAGCTTTTTATCGTTTTTCACCTTCTGCATTATACTCCTATTTTCTTTATACCTTCGGGAGTGAAAACAAGCTATTTCAATTTGCAATAACATATCAAAGTACCTTTTTACAACTAGGGGAGTTCCTCAAGGTTCGATCATAGGACCCCTCCTTTTCTCTCTTCATATCAATGAACTTCCCAAAAAGATTAATAGATCCTTCATCTAAATGTATACTGACGTAGGTAGTTCAGTTATATAAAAGTGGGGTTCTCTTGGGGCTATTGAAATTGCACATACTTAATAAATAGGGACCTCGAAGAAATTTTTCCCTGGTCAATTTAATGGCCGGTTTTTGAATCCTATTAAATCCAAATGCATAGTTATACTTAGGAAGACTCTTAACCACAAATATTTTCTTAACTTACACTTAAACAACTCATGCATTCATTATGTTTCAAATGCAAGACAGCTCGGCATGTTGTTCAATAGTACACAGTCTTGGGATGATCATATAAATGCTGCAGTTGGTAAGGTATACGGTAACCTCCGCAAGTTATGGTCCTCGCTCGTTTGTCATTGGCCAAAACGCTAGCTGTACCAATACTAACATGCGATTCAGTCAGCAGGCGGAGGCTTAACGTAGCTTTTATAATAACACCGAACGTTGTATATTCTGGCAACGTAGAATTGACCATGTTTAAAATTTCTCCAGACAAATATATACAATTTCCCTTGATAACTTATAGCGCTTCCGAACTTTTGTATTACTGTTCAATTAAATAAATTGTCAAGAACCATGTAGTCTATTCAATAGGATAGAGTAGATCCCAAAATCTCAGACACCCCTGTTCTGCTTGTCTAACTGCTGAGCTACAGTTCTTCGTTAATACCTTACGAATGAAATATTCTCTCAATTTAGCAGTATGTCCGAAGTTGGGCTTAAATGATGGGTTATTGAAGCACCTGCCCAAATATGGGAATTATACTCAAGCTTTGGACAAAAATAGGGTTTATAAATTACAGCCATATCAAAAGACGTGAGAAATTTCTTGAATCTTCTAAGGAAATCTAAGAGGTTTTGGAGACGTCAAATATGTGGTCATTCCACACAAGGTGGTCTGTGATACCATACCGTGATCTGAAAGCTGATCTGTTTCCACAATTTAAGTGCTGCTCATGGATAGTGACATGGGTATAGGTTCCATTTCAGCGATAGGAGACAGCATTGAGTTTTTGAAGAATGGTTCCCCATTTGACAATGCTATCGAGATCAAAATTTGATCAGCTTATCATACACTGCTATTCCAAATCTACATCCAAAGAACAAGAACGTGCACCTAAAAACGGAAATGACAAGCTGAGGGTACTGTCGTCAGCACAACAATTAAATGGATTAGAAGTTCCATACAAATAATCATTGATCAATATGAGAAAGAGAGTCGGAGACAAAACGGAGCCTTGTGGCACACTAGCATTTATTATATGAATTTCACACTTAAAACCATCCAATACAATTGTATTGAGCAGTTCTAAAGGTAGATTAAAATCCAACGATAAGGAGATTCATCAATACCAAATGCATGCATTTTCAATTAGAGAGCTTGATGCCAAACTATGTCAAATAGTTTTGAAATATCAAGTGCAATAATCTTACTTTCTCCAAGATGATAAAAAGACTTGTAAGACTAATCGGGAAGTTATACCATCAGATTACGATGGAACACCATACTGTCGGCCATGGAGAAGCTTTCGTTCTTCAAAATATTTCTTGAGCGTTTCCATGTACAGAATACTATTTTGTAAATTTTTTACAAATCTGGCAAATCAAAGAAGACATTTTCACCTTTTGCTCCTAATAAATGTAATAAGGAATTTCTTTATTCTTAGTAGTCACCAACAATAGCCCTACTAGATCGGGATAATAGGTATAAATATTTGTTTCTTTATAAATTTAAAAAAAAAAAAATAATAAACTTATGTTGGTTCTATATAGTAAAATGCATGACAGGGTCGCACGAATTTGTTTTTGTTAAAGTTAATTTTTTTGAACGACTGAACCAACTCGAATGTGATTTCCAAAGCAAATATTAATTTAGGCAAAATCAATAATTAAAAACCATCGCACGTACTTGCTCTTACGTAAAAGTTATTTGGGATTCAAAAATTGTTCATTAACATTGAAACATACACTAGATAAAATTGTCAAAATGCTTAAATTATCTAAAAAAGTACAAAACTAGTTTGAGCTAAAAACAAAAAAACTAAATAAAATAAATGAAAATTAGAAAAATAGTTATAGGAGTTTTAATTATAAATTAATTTTGTATACATATATACGAAATTTTTTAAAGGTTTTCCAAAAACAACAAATATCTTAAGTATTTAATAATAAATAGTAGTAACAATGGTTAATCGGTTAAGCTAGATGTTAAATTTTTCTAAAACCATTTGAAATTATTTTTTAAATCCAACAAATATTTTTTTGAAAATTTTTATAAATTATATCATTGAAAATTTGAAGACGCTCATATATAAAAATGTCGATCGAATTCTGTAGAGCGGATAATGTTGAATTTAAACATTGAAAAACGGTTCCATGATAAGTACCATTAAAACAATTTTTTCTTATATTTTTTTTGACCAAAAATGTACACCGAGTTTTTTTTTATCAAAATCTTAAGAGTCATTTTTGAGATAAACTTCTGTAACGCAGGCACAGTTTGTTTTTGTGCTAACAAAAACTCCAATTTCAGCTCTAGGGAATCACCGCAGGCGATTGATTGCCAAATTTGAAGAAAATCGCTTCAACACCATAGGTTATAGGTAGAGACAGACATTCAGGCGGAATTACGGGGCACACTTTTTTCGTGTCAATTATCATTTAAATATTTTTAACAATTTAATTAGTAATTTGCTCGATACGAGGACTGCTTAAGTAGGGAGGTCCGATAAGTATTTAGCCTCACCGCCCGCTGGTGCCAGTATCGCAAGAGAGATTTACTATCGTCTAGTACATTTCCTTAGACGGCTACTGTCAAAATTTCAGCCGAATCGGACTCGTAGTTTTGTTTTAACCACGTGTGGAAGCCAGCTTCGCCGCGAATTTTAGAAAATGGAAAAAGAGCAATATCGGTCGGTGATTCGATTTTTTGTTTTTTGAAGGGAAATCGCACAGCGAAATAAAAGAGCGCTTGGGTGCTGTGTACAGTGACTCTTCAAAAATTGGTGTAACGAAATTCAACGTGGTCGTACATCGGTTCTTGATGAGCCCCGCCCGGGTGCCCCCAATATGGCTACCACGGAGGGCAACGTGTCCAAAATCCACGATCTCGTATTGGCAGACCGCCCGGCAAAAAAAAAAAATATTTTTACTTAAGTTTTAATGTGCATTGATTTTTAAACTCACTCGAAGCTTTTGTTTAAAATATTTCATTCCAATCCGATATGCCGATAATGAGTAAGTTAAAAATCAAAACATATTATATTCTAAAATGGTTACTAATTTACTAATGGCCTAATTTAAAAAAAAATATTTGCATTGAATGATAGACCGTAAAATTTATCAGAAACAAATTTATTAAAATCTAGGTGCCGTTTTCGAGAAAAATACGATTTTCGAAAACAATTTTTAAGTATTTTCATTTTAGAAAAATTACAATTTTTTTCTAAATCTTGTAGAGAGAATTCGATTCATTTAAAAAATGTGGGGTTTCTTAAAATATTGAGTTACCAAAAAATTTTTTTTTATTTATTTTTAATCAGAAAACATGTTCTTTTAAAATTTCAATACGCAATACTATTCAAACTTTTTAGGAACTTTAGTATAAAAAATTAATCAATACCAGCTCTAACGTTCTTGGGAAAATCGAAAAATAAAACACACATAAGTTTTATGGGAGCGCGTCAATGTCCATTTTTTTTTAACTTTTTTTTTCAGCTGTTATATACGGAAAAAAATATTTTGAAAAAATATCTATGGAATGTACCTACTGTAATTTTTTGATTTAAAAAAAAAGAAAAAAAAAAAAACGTATCGAAAATGCTATCAAGTTTATTTTTATTTTATTTTTTTATTTATTTATTTATTTCACGAAAAACCTATACACATTAAGACATATTGTCTTATAACTTAGGCATAGGCTACAGTTAAACATTTTATGAAAGCTAGGATTTGACAATTTTTGTTACTAAGATACATTTAAAGAAAAAGGAAATTTTTACAAACAAAAAAATTAAAAAAAAAAAATTAAAACAAACGAAAAAGAAGGAAAAGAGGGAAAAACAATAAATTTGTTATCATTATATGAGAATTTGTTATCATTATATGAGAAAGTAATTATAGTTGTGAAAAGTGAAGCTTGATTCTGGTCTGTAGCTTCAAAACATCGTCTATTTCTCTTATGCTTCGTGGAAGAGAATTCCATAATCGAATTGCATATATAAAAAACTGACGCTCGGATGTGAGAGAGGCATAGCGCGGGTGGGTAAGCATTCGCGTCCTCTGCGAGGATGACCTAGTTATCATATCACTGAGATATTGGGGTTCACGATTGAGGAGTATCTTTGAGAGTAAGTTTAATGCTCGGTACTTTAGAAAATTTTCAAAAGTCATATTTAAAAGATTTTTGGAAAAATTGGATACTCTGTCATATCTTCTTAAGCCGTAAATATAACGTACCAGGCTGTTAAAGGCTACGTTTAGTTTTCTTTTGCTGACGGAATCGCAATGTGAATAAATCTCGCAACCATAAATGAGTGTAGGTAAGACCAGCGTTCTTGCTAATAACATCCGCACTCTTAAAGGCGTAAAGGATTGTGTGGCCCACATGGTTCGAAGGGTGCCATATGTTTTACCCACAGCAATATTTATGTGATTGTTCCAGGTTAAAGTTAGGTTAAACACCATACCTAGATGTTTAGCAGTTTCAACATATTCAATTGGAGAGTTCTGTAAAAGCACTGGAGGAACGCAAGAAAGGTCAACAACTTTCTTTGAAATCACAAGACTTACAGATTTCTTAGGATTTAATAAAAGACCATTTTTCTGTGACCAACATGCGATTTTCTCAAGATCTTCATTAAGACAGCTTACGCCGTCTTCTATAAGCCCTAACGGGCAACTCAAATGCATTTGTACATCATCAGCATACATGTGGATTGAAATATATTTTACCACTGATGGTAGTTCGTTTACATAGAGTGAGAATAACAGAGGACCTAGAATCGAACCTTGTGGAACACCGCGAGAGACTGGGAGGAGGTCGGACAGATTATTATTCAATTGAACTGCTTGCATTCGATCTGTTAAGTAAGAACGCAAAAGCTTCACAGCACAGAATGAAAAATTAAACTGTCGAAAAAGTTTATCGCATAAAACTGAATGGTCGACCATATCGAATGCCTTCGAAAAATCTAACAGTACTAAAAAATTAATTTTGCCTTCATCTAGATCTTGTCGCAAATCTTCCGTTACTTTGAGTAAAGCTGTGATACAACTGTGACCTTTCCGAAAACCGGATTGCTTAGGTGTCAATAAGTTTGTTGAACTGAGATATGTGGTCATTTGATTTTGCAAGATTCTTTCAAAAATTTTGGACAAGAAAGGTAAAATTGCAATTGGTCTGAAATCATAACTTTGAGAGTTTTTAGGAATTGGTATGATCTTTGCTTTTTTCCATTGATCCGGATATTTACCTGAAGTTAAAATAGTGTTGAAGATGTATGTTACGAAGGGTAAGACCAATGGCAATATCAGCTTAAGAAATTTTGGATACATCTCATCAAGTCCAAAGGCATTAGATTTAATTGACAAGATACTAGCAACTACTTCAGCGCTATCGACCGATCTAAATATGAAATTAAAGTTATTTAACGCGTTGTTAATAGGAGCCTCTGGAAGACGAGCCGTAGCTAAAGGAGGTGCTGGAATCGAAATAAATTTCCTGTTGAGTTCATTGCAATCATAATCATTGACACAAGAATTTTTGCTTCTAGCAACACCTATTTGTCGGAGATTAGTCCATAATTGTCGTCTGGTCAACGAAGCATTTAATCGCGAGGAGTATATTTGGCGTTTTTTCGATCGTATTGCTTGAACCACCTGGTTCCGAAGTGAGCGGTAGGTGCAGAGGTGATCATTTAAGCGAAAACGTTTCCAGCGTCTGTATGCATTATCTCGATCTAGCATTAGAGAGCGAATGTGGTGTGAAAACCATGGTTTTATGTCAGGTGTACAACTTTTTGTTACCAGTGGAACATGTCTGTTAAAGAGCGTAAGGGTGCATTCATTGAAAAATTGGATTTCGTCCAACGATGCTAGATAATAAATTGTGTCCCAGTTAATACTTCTCAAATGTTCTTCCAAAGCAATATTGTCAATCCTTCTAAAGGCCCTGTATTGTATGGTCTGAACTACGCAGGTTACATTGTAATCGAAAGTCATAAATATTAAATCATGCTTTGAGAAAGCAGAAGCTGAAAGCTGATCATACAGTTTCACTTTTTCCAAAATGCTCACCCAAAAAATATCAAGTAACGTTGGAAGATGGTTAGAAAAGTGCGTTGGGTTGATGGTATTAACAGCACTCAAATGTAATGAGCTCATTGCGTTGCGAAGTGATTGATCTACCAATATATTAGAGTTGAAATCTCCGCATACAATTATGTTGGGACAGTATAAGGAGACTTCTTCCATCAATGTAATAAAAGTAAAAAAATCTATATTTCTATTTGGCCTATATACATTTCCTAATAAAAGTTTATCTCCCTCACCTAAAATTTAAATGAAAACATATTCTATCGCACTATCCGCTTTGGAGGTGCACTTTAACTTGCACTTGATCTCATTCCTTACATAAATCACAACACCACCTCCAACACGACCTTTCCTATCCAACCGAAAGATTTTATAACCCTTTAAGCAAAACAATTTATCACTTAATCCCTCAACTAGCCAGGTGTCTGTAACGCATATGACATCAAGGTTGGAAACCTCAAACAAATCACGAAATTCATCAATTTTAGGCATTACGCTTTGAGCATTTATGTGGCAAACTTTAAGACCATCCTTTTGAGAACTCAAAACTATTACCATTACACGCAAAGCCTCACTTCCATCCATGTTCGAGTTGAAAAAGTAAGAAAAGAGAAATAAAAGAAGCAATTAAGAGAAAGGACAATGCAAAACAACAAAAACAAGAACAACAATCACTCACATAAGTAGCAATATAAAGGAATCAAAAATTTTTCCTGTTTTTCCTTGTCTTTATTTGTTCTCTTTAGTTATATAAAAAGAAAAAATTGAAAAATGAATAATAAATTAGATAATTAGATTAATAAATAATAAATATATAAATTAGAAGTTTAAAATTTTAGAAATAGAAAAGAAAAATAGAGAGAGAGAAACAAAATGAGAGAGAAAAATTAATTAATACAAATAATAAAGTTTGTAGAGATTCTTAATATGAATTATATAAATTATGTATTTTCATTATCTAATCTGGCAACTCCTTCCAACTTGTTGATGCAATCAATAAGAACAGCTGAAAATCTTCCTAGCTATTGTGTTTAAATCGTATAGACAGGCTTAAAAAATTCGAGACCCACTTTTTGTATGCATTACAAAGCAGAATAATTTGACAGAGGTAAGCCTCAAGCTCTCTTAGCGAAAATGATTGCGTTTGGTATTAACAAACATTCTAGATATCTTTCTGATATTCATCAATAGTCTTCTTATAGTTCAGAGATTCTTTCTAAAACTACACTGCACGAATGTGGAATTTCTTAAACCCAATATTTTCCTCCAAATTCGATATTCGATTAATTAAGTTTTCCCATATTTCCTGAACACTCGCTGTGCTTATCCCTTATAAACCAAAATAAACCTAGTGGCTTACAATTACCAATCGTTTTTGATTGCTTGTTATTTTCAGGAAAAGAAAGGACTTCCAATATTCTGCAGAGTCCGCCGAACGGCTTCAGATATACTTGGAGGATTTGCCAATTCTTCGCAATAGCTTCATCAGTTTACCCTTGAGCTTAATTTTGGTCGTACCGTCAAATATATACATTCGGTTTTTAGTCGCACAATACGATAATGGAATTACTTACCCGCACGGTTTTCCCTTGCCATTTCAATTTGCAAACATTCAAAACCGATGTTCATCGACACCTCCTTTCTTCCCTAACCCCCCCCCCCTAGTTACCCCATCCCTCGTGCTGTGTTTAACATTATAAGGTTCCTTAACATACCCTTAATGGCGTGTGAATTAATTATAATAAAATTAAGGTTTTTAGGAAGAAGTTGCTGGGAATTGAACGCAGGCATCCGGCATATTGTACTGTGATTAAGTGACGTCTGGATCTTCATACCTTTATTAAGTGGATATCCCTGTCTCAGTAAACAAATACCCATTAATTTGTATGAATGCTGAATTATATAAAACAAAACAACAAATAGTAAGAAAAACATAACCCACATATACAAATTTCAAAACAAAAAACAAAAAAAACACTGAAGCTTGTTTCTTTTTTTGTTAACCATGGATCCGATGAGCCTGCCTCAGCCCATGATAACCGCAATCTTACAGTTAATATGAATTAATTTGTTTAAATAATTTATTTGAACTTAAGCATGTGACAAGCACGAAATGTTGTGAAGTTTAATTTGTATCAAAGAATGAGAGTCAAAGTATGGAGTCCAAAAAATACGACTAACAGTAATTTTCTTATTCATTTATTACCACCTTCGTGTACTCGAAGGCACTCTGGATGTTATCCCTCCCCCTCATATCTTAGCACATACAAAAACCATTAATTTAAATCATGGACCATGACTTAGCATTAAGCGAGTAGACCTCTCTTCTTCATCTCATGGAAGATGATTTCAAAGAAACAAAGTTTGGTATGATTACAACAATGGACCGTTAAGGTTTTTGGCAAAAAGCCACTTACCTATTTTACTACCTTCAATGCAACCACGACCATTATTAGCCAGACTGGGTCAGGTCAGTCGTTGTAACGTTATTAATGACACGTTAAAGCTGTTAATGACTTTAGCTCTCAACTTCTATCAAAGAAGTTTTGGGAGGAGTGACGTATACGTACCTTAAAAGTACATATAATATTTTAGTATATACTTACCTTTAAAGAAGCAACAATAATGGAGGTAAAAGAAAAGTTTATAAAGACAAAAAAAAAAACAAAACAATACAGCCTTCGTTGGCTCTGAAAGTGGAGTTCTCAATTAAGGAAAAGTCACATGGGGAACTCCTACCAGCCCCCCCGAGGACATGTGTCGCTTCATGAACGTATTTTCGTAACAGGACCTTTTTTTTCTGTTCATTGTTTGTGTACATTACATTCTCATAACATGATGTTGTCGGAATAGCGCCGAACGTTGCTCTGGCTGGTCCCTATAGACGGCAAGGCCAAAAAGGTGAGCGAATTGTGTGTATTTGACTGAAGTATACGGGTTGGAAAGTCGGGGAGGCGTATGAATAGAAATACACTTTGAAAGCATACATGATATGAGGCGAGAACCCTGGAGAAATCATTGCACCCAGAGTTAGCTACAGATCGACTGTAACTATGGCTTTTATACTCGGAATGCATGCTTGGCAGGGACAGAACTACCTACC
Organism: Chrysotoxum bicinctum; assembly: GCA_911387755.1. Classification (NCBI taxonomy): domain Eukaryota; kingdom Metazoa; phylum Arthropoda; class Insecta; order Diptera; family Syrphidae; genus Chrysotoxum; species Chrysotoxum bicinctum. The sequence continues at coordinate 18,269,876 of OU426989.1, forward strand.
CCACACAGGCAAGGTTGACAGCCTTTTTTCGGATATCAAGCAATTGGAAGCTGAGGTGAACCGAATAGAACCGCACTAGAGCTAAAAGACTTGACATTGATTTGTATGGGAAATGTGAATAAAAATGTTCGACATGGCTGTAGATATAAGTAGGTTGAGACTCAAGGCATTTGAGAGTCTCCGGAAAGTAAAATGGTGGTTGGGGAATGTTAAAGTGAGTTAACGTTTTGCTTGTGATATTTAAAGGAAAATTGGAAAACTCAGTTGACTCCATTCAATTGGAATTGCTTTTTTTTCTGCGAATCGAAAAGTCTTGCTGGTTAGATAAAAAGTGATTTTTCATATGCAGCGGCGAATAAATAGTAGTTTAAGAGAGCTTTTGACGTGTTGACTTGCACTCGCACAAGAGAGTCGGTTAATAATGCCATTGCTCAACTTTATATGTGTTTCAAAGGGAGGAAGGCAAGAATAATGTTCTACAGGGAAATGAAGTTCATTATTGATATTTAGAGAATTTCGCTAAAGCTAAGCCGTCTAAGGGTTTAAATTTTAAAGAACCAGATAACAAAATAGGTATGTCTTTAAAACTTGCACTAAGTAAGGACACTTTTGGAAAAATTTTAGATCGTAAGAAAACGAAATAGAGGTTTTAAACAAACTTTATAGGATTTTTAAATTCTTGTCAATACAGTTGCTTTTGTTTAGATTTATAACATTTATACTTGCGACTTATAGGTACTATAAGGCAAGTTATGCGTTCGTAAAAAAAAATCGAACTCGAGATTTTGGTCAAAGTTGACATTACGATGATAGCGAAGACCAAAAAAGTGGGTGTCGCAATTCTGTCTGTCTGTCGGTTCGACTACAGCCTACACGGGTCGGCCGATTTTCTTCAAACTTGGTAGATATGGGTTTTAATTTTTTCCACCCACACGTTTTTTTCTTTTTTTTTAAGACCAAAAATAACGGTACCTGCCATACGATTTTTCTTCGAAATTTATTAAATTTTTTTTTTCTCAAAAACTGTCCCACAGAATTTAAAAAAAAATTTTTTTAAATTTCGTTTAGTTAAAACTAGGTAATGGTTGAAAAAAATTTTCAAAAAAATTGTTATTTTTGGTAGCCCCCCTGGGTCCATTTTTTTTGTTTTTGATTTTCTCGAAAACGGTACAGCCGATTCAAATCATTTTTTTTTTATTCTAAGGCTCCTCCCAAGTTTGAATATTTTTACATATTCAAATTTTCAATATTTAATTTTTTGGATTTTTAAAAAAATTTTCAAAATTTTCAAAATTTTTTTTTGGAAACTCAATATTTCGAAAACCCCATGCTCGATTTTTTTCAAACCTGCCAAATAAAAGTTTCTTAACATAATCTACAAGATTTGAGAAAAAAAAAATTTGTTTTATCTAAAACTAACGGTACTTTCCATACAAAAGTTAAAAAATGGTTTTCGAAAATCGTATTTTTCTCGAAAACGGTTCCTAGAATTTTGCTAAAATTTTTTTTCTTTTGATTAATTTTTACGATCTATAGTAAAAAAAAATTGAAATCTAGATATTACTGACTGTACCTACCATACAACGATTTTTTCGAATTTTGAATTTCTCATTATCGACATAACGGATTTTAATGACATTTTTTATAAAGAAGCTCCTAAAAAGTTTAAAAAACATTGCATTTCGAAACTTAAAAAAAAATATTTTTCCAAAAAAAAAACGACTTTTTTTTCCAAAAATTTGATATTTCAAGAACGGCTTAATATTTTTCTTGGAAATTTAACTCGCATTCGTACAATAACAAAAACTTAAGGTTGGTGCACCAATTTTTTTTTTTAAATGTTTTAAAAATGTTGTGCTTAAAAGCTTATTTTTTTAAGGAACCACTACAATGACTTATAATTTTTGTTCTTGCATAAATTCATATTTGCATAGCATTCTGTCTTTATCAATTATGTACTACTAAAAGAATTCAAAAAATTCATTTTATCCTTATGAACAGTTTTCTTTAATAACATTCGTTTTTAAAATTGCTAGTCTATTACATAGGAGCAAGTTCGTGCGACCCAGTCGTGCATTTTATTTAATTCTCCCTCAGATGTTTTTTTTTTTAACAAAAAATAACAGCACCTGCCATTCAAACTTTTTTTCAAAAAAAATTAAAAAAAAAACTTTCACAGATTTTTTTTTAATCTAAAAATTTCATTTACTACAGTCCAGGGTGGACCAGGACCTCAACTAACAAGCGTCTGCAGCTAGCTCGGTCCCTAGCTAGCAGTTTCCAGTTTTGCACGTCAAGTTGATTGAAAACCTCTCCCACTTGTGTGCGCCACCAGAGTCGCGGTCTACATCTACTATGCCGCCGCGCCGCCCTCTGGATTGGATTTAAAGACTCTCCGGGCCAGAGCATCTGGGTACATCCGCTCTATATGACCTAGGCATCTCAGTGGTTGAACTTTGATTTCATTTAAGAACTATTCACATGAGAGCGACCAACGACCAACGACCGACGAATGAACGAACATTCGCCCATTTCGACATTTCGTTCACATGCCTTTTTTATTCGTCGCGAATGGCGTTTATTTAGACAACTTAAAATGATTATGAGGTTACTCGTACGCGAGCATTTCATTCGTTGCAGTGTGGATGGTATGTGGAATGCCAACAGTGTTTGACAGTTCGTAGCAATTATATTGCAATTCACGACGACGCACAGTGCATCGATCTTATGGAGATAGTGGACAAAAATCTATATTTCAAAAGTAAAGTAACTGAGCAATCAAATTGGTTGATAAATGTAAAAATTAAGGGATTTTACTCAATTTGAGGAATTTTCAAGCCCCTGCCACGCCCACTGCTGGTAAAAATTGGTTTCACAAAAACCTCTCGTACGAAAGTGATTTCAAGTATTCATATTTTGGTTAGTTAAGATATTATAACTTAAAGCGTGAATTGAAGAGTGTGATAACAAAAATTAATTTGAACCAAAATCCACCCACTGCCACGCCCACAATTGTATTAGTTAAAAGCCAAGCATTTCAATTTTTTTTTATTTTTAGGTTATACAAAGGTTGTAATATCTTAAAAGTTAGTAGGAAAGTATACACTTTTTTAAAGCACAACAACCATAGAATATATCGGCATTACAGATTTTGCAAAATATAATGAATGTTTTTATTGTTGACAAAAATAATTATTCATAAAAAAGTAATAACAAAAGGAAAAACTGAAAAATAAACAATTACGAAGAAAGATAACTATCCGAATCGCCAAGAGTAAGTGAGGAAGATAATGAATTTGTAAAATGTTCATCCGTTTTGATACATTGCCCAATATCACTTTCCTTAAATTCGAAATAAAAGGACCAGACTTTAAAAGCAATGTTGTCAAGAGGTCTTCGTTTGTATTGATTCGGGATGATTTTCTTGTGTGAGAAAGCTGTCTTATATATATTTCATCATCATCATCATCGGCTCGACAACCGGGTTCCGGTCCTGGCCTCTTTCAACAAGTCTCTCCACCTATCCCGGTCACTAGCCGACGCCATCCAGTTGCGCACCCCAAGGCTTCGGGCGTCCTGGTCTACGCCATCTCTCCAGCGCAAGCATGGTCTACCACGCTGTCGTCTACCATAGAATGTACCACAAAGAACTTTCCGAGCAGGTTCCTCTTCGCTCATGCGAGCTAGGTGCCCTGCCCACCGGAGTCTACCGAGCTTAATTTTTGTCACGATATCTGCTTCTAGGTAGATTGCGTACAATTCATGATTGTACCGTCTCCGGAATCGTCCTTCCTCACATATGGGGCCAACAATTCTCCTTAAGACTTTTCTCTCGAACGCAGCTAAGAGGTCGGAGTGCCTTTTGCTAAGCACCCAAGTCTCGGATCCATATGTGAGTACTGGCAGGACCATGGTCCTGTACAGCAGCAGTTTTGAAGTTATGGTGAGATTTCTGGATTTGAAGAGCTTTGACAGACTATATTAGGCTCTGTTGGATTTGAGAAGCCGCCCGCGTATTTCTTCTTCTATATTGTTATCGGCTGCTACTATTGACCCAAGGTATTTAAAGGATTGCACCACTTCAAATTCGTGCTCCGCTACCTGGATTGTTTGACCAACTGTTCCTCTCGCATTCGACGCCACCATGTACTTTGTTTTACCTTCACTAATGTGCAGCCCCAGATTTTGTGCCGCCTGCTCGATCTGGATGAAGGAATCGTGTACAGCTTGTTCGGTTCTTCCGATGATGTCGATGTCGTCTGCGTAAGCCAGTAACTGGCTAGACCTGTTGACGATGGTCCCTCTTGTTGCCGTGCCAGAGTCACGGATTGCTGTCTCCAACGCCAGGTTGAAGAGGAGGCAGGCCAGACCGTCCCCTTGTCGGAGTCCATTAAAGATGCTGATTGGTCTGGATAGCAAACCGGCTATTTTTACTTGGCTTGTTACGTTGGTCATGGTCAACCTACATAGTCGTGTCAATTTGTTTGGAATGCCGAATTCTCTCATGGCTTTGTAAAGTTCTACCCTGGCTATGCTATCATAGGCGGCCTTAAAGTCTATAAACAGATGGTATGTTGGGATGTTAAATTCTAGACATTTTTCCATCGTCTGCCTAAGGGTAAAGATCTGATCAGTTGTTGATTTTGCCTGGAATGAAACCACACTGATATTGTCCGATGACGGTTTTAGCGTATGGGGTTATCCGGTCTTGTAGGATAGAGGAGAGTATCTTATAGGCGGTACTCAACAACGTGATACCTCTATAATTGCTGCACGTTGTAACATCTCCCTTCTTATGTATGGGGCATATTATGCCTTTTCGCCAGTCTTCTGGCATTTCTTCCTGCTCCCATACGTGTACTATAATATCACGAATTGCTTGACGTAAGGCTGGCCCGCCGTGATGGAATAATTCGGCTGGTATGCCATCGGCTCCCGGGGCTTTGTTCTGTTTAAGCCGGCCTATAGCCTTCTCAACCTCTTCTATGCTTGGTGGCGGCAACATAGGGTATTCTTCTTGAAGTAGTGGAGCCTCCACTTCCGCAGTAAGCTGACCATTTAGCAATTCATTAAAGTACACTTCCCATCGCTCCAGTATGCTTTCAGGATCGGTGATCAGATTTCCCTCTCCGTCCTTGCAGTATGTGCAGCGTGGTGTGTACTGCGTCATGTTTCGGACGGATTGGTAGAACTTCCGCGCCTGGTGCGGACCTCGCTTTCGGCCGTTTTCTATTTCACAGATTAGGTTCTTCTCCCAGGCTGATTTCTTTTGTCTGTGAAGCCGTTTTTCTGTTCTTCTGAGCTCTTTATATTCCTCTTCGCGTGCCCGCGTTCTATGAGATTGTTGCATTGCTCGGTACGCAACATTCTTACGTTCAGTCGTTTGCTTGCATTCATCATCAAACCAGTCGTTCCGATTTTTACGACTGCTGCCCAAGATGGAGTTGGCAGTACTAATGACAGTATTCTTAAGGCGTGTCCACTTCTCATTTACGCCCAGCATACTGGCTCCAGGACTTACTCTCCCTAAATCAGGTGTTTCTAGGGCGAGTCCTAACGCATTATCAAAGAAGTTACTGGTGTTTTCATCGCGCAGGGCAGCCGTGTTGATTCGAACCTGATCGGCGGATGCAATGCGTCTTCGCAAGGCAATCCGCCCTCGGAAAACCATACCATTAAAAAATGAATTTCGAAAGTCGTATTTTTCTTGAAAACGGCGGCGGCGCGGCGCCTAGAATGTTGAAACGTTTTTTTGTTACGTTTAATTTTAACGATGTATAATTTGAAAAAAAAAAAAGAAATAATCCAATTTATCTGAAAATGCCCTGCTCTGGCCAAACTTAGAGCACAAGCGTTAGGAAGGGCATTTTTGAAGACATTGACGAACTTTTGGAAATGAAGATTAAAGACTTGATCCATTTTCTCAACGCGACGAAATGGCTCTAGGGTGATCTCCGCTTGACTCCTTAAATCACGAGCTAAAGGACTGAGGAGTTTTACGAAAGCGCGGGGGGCCGGATGACCACTCAATCATATTAGCTACTGTTTTAGCACTCGTGAATAAGCTGTCTAGTTTGGCTCAGTGTAGATGGTGTGTTGAATGAGTGTGGTGGGTGGTCCGGTTGAGTGAGTGGTCCAATTTCCGGATGATTGTGCAAAAACAAGAACACAATAAGAGACATCAAAACCTACTAAATTTTTCCTTTTTTCTTACTTAATCCAAACTCGATGACTCAGTGAGAATGTCCAAAAAATGTCCACCTTCTGTAAGTAGAAGCTTCTAAAAAGTTTGAAAAAAAAACATTGCATATCAAAACTAAAACAACAACATTTCACATCCTTTTTTTTTGTTGAAAATTCAATATCTCAAAAAAAGGTCAATAGTGTTTTTGAAAATTTTGATTTTTATTTGCACAATGATTTTTTCTTAAAAATGTTTTAATAATCTTTTAAACAAGAACTTATTTTTTTAATTTTCTTTGCATGAGAACAGCCAATATAGAGTTGTCTTCAGGTTTTCAATCTCCGATCCCATCTTTGCAAGCTCGGGAGTTCCTCAAGGCAGCCACCTCGGTCCTTTGATTTTTGGTTTAACAATTAACGACGTTATTAGTGATTCAACTGTCTCTATCTACGCTGATGACATGAACTGAATCTTACTCCAAAAAGATCTTAACTACGAGAAAAATTTTTTAGAACTTAATGTTGCAAAATGCTAATCGATAACATTCACCCTTAAGCGATTACATCTCCCTACCGAACTTATAGTATCCAGGATGTTGTCATTCAATATGTCTATTTTATTCGTGACCGAAGAGTTATTGCGACACTCAGTTAAATTTTCAAGCCCATTTTGATCATATTATTTACAAGGCCATATTATTCTTTCTGCACCAACCTTTAACAGGGACCATAGACTCACCCTTTCTTCTAGAAATGATTTCAATTTATACTAAAGCCTAGTATACGCAGATCGGGAAAAATTTTGTCTCCCATAAATTTTTTTTCCTAGGAAAAATTTTGTCTTGGATATTTTCCGAGCAGTACGCAGCTCGCGCGCAAAATTCATACTTCTGTGCATTGCTGTACAAAATGTCTCCACTAAATTTTGCTAGGAAAAAGAATGATACAAGCATTATTTTGCGGGACAAATTTTGACAGCCACCGTATTTCCGAAAGTGATTTTTGTCAAAACTGGTTTTATGTAAAAGGTGCTGATGCTTGAAAGCATCAAGAGGAGATTCCAAAAAGGTATGAACGACTTTTGTTAGACAACCCGTTCCAGAGATACACTACAAAACACATTAAATTAGATTTTATCTCTCCAAATTCAAACTTTTGCGCGAGATTTGGAAACGTTTTGTAGAGATTAAAATTGAAGAGATAAAATTTGTCTTGTCTCGATCTGCGTACTAGGCTTAATCCACGAAACGTAAGACATAATCCTTTCTTTCACCTTCCTCATCACCGTACAAATTACGTCTTCTTTGAACCTACATATCCAGACCCCTCTTTGCCACTGGGCCCACTGGGCCCAGGCCCAGGGCCCCGCAAGCATCAGGGGCCCCCAAATTGCTGAAACATCACTTAACCTCTATTGGTCTATTTTCAAGAAAAAAAATATTTGATGTCTAATGTCCAAACTTAGCTTCATTCGTAAAAAAAATTAAAAATGTTCAACCATACATTGAGAGAGAAGTGAAAAAAGTTTTCAACCACTGTGTTTGCCTATGTCTGGGTCCAGTGAACAAGCTATTGACTCAATCGGTTTGAAAATTTCGTAATAATATTTTGAGAAAACTTGTGTTAGTTTTGGGGGTAAAACAACAGTGGACATTATGTACATTATTTTTTTAACATAAATTTAAGACAATTGATATCTCCAAAACACCTCTACGATTTAAAGTGCACTCAAAATTTAATTCCTGAATATTCTTAATTTTGATAAGAACAAATAATTTTTTGTATTAGTGCTTCATTGGAGTATTCCCATTATTATCTTATTTTATTCCTCAATTTTTCCAGAAAGTTACAAACCGATTTGAATGGAAAAAAAATTTTTTATTATTAGAATTGTATATTCAAAATTATTTATATGTACCTCAATTTTTTTTTATTAAAAACTTGATTCATAAATTCGTGCTTGCCTTGAAAACGGACCATTTGAAATTCTAATTCATTATAGTGTTATTTCGAATACTTTTTTCTTTACGAATGCAATTCCTTGTAGGTATAATAAATAGAACAAATACAAATTAAGTATACGCCCTAGTGACCTAAAATCGTTTTCATTTCATTAGTCAGTTTTTTTAGAAATATTTATACATGTATTTTTATTTAAAAAGGGCGAGCTACATGACAATAAATCGTCACCTTCCCAAGTTGAAGAAATTTCGTCTGCCACATCTTCCAAAATTCCGAAGATGAATCAAAAAGCCAGGGGCAGGGCCCCAATCATGAAACTGAAATAGCTTTGTCACCTTCACAAACGTCATCAAGTGTTTCAGCTGACCAAGAAATATCGAACGACATTGCACATTATTTTCCCGATAATTTTGCGGAAAAGGATCTCGAAAACTTGATAAAGAAGGGACCTGCTTATTTTCAAAATAAGAACTCTGACTTTTCCAGTTCACTTAAAGTCTACAAAGATGGAAATAGATTAAAAGCAAGATATTTCAACAAAGAATTATTCACTCGAAAATTGAAGAATAATGAACACATCGAAAGAAAATGGTTGCTATATTCTGCTTCCAAAAATTCGGTATTTTGCTTTTCATGCTGTTTATTTAACCCTTGTGACGTTCATCTATGCTCTCCAAGTGGATGTAGCGATTGGAAACATATCAATCAAATAATAATTTCACATGAAAGCAGTTCTGCCCATAGAAAATCTATGATGACCTACATACCACGAACAAAAGTGACAGGTAGAGTAGATACTGAATTAATATCACAACATCAAAATGAAGTTAGTTACTGGAGAAATGTGTTGAAGCGGATTTTAGCTGTTGTAAAGTTTTTAGCTTCGAGAGAGCTTCCATTTCGCGGTGACAATGAAATCCTCGGATCTCCCAATAGCTGGAATTATTTGGGATGCATTGAGTTGCTTAGCGAGTTTGACCCGTTTCATGCAGATCATTTAAGCAAATTTGGAAATCCAGGAAGTAGTCATGCGTGTTATCTTTCAGAAAATATCTGTAATGAATTTATTCATGTCATGGGAAGAGAGGTTTTGAAAACTATTGTAAAAGCAGTCACAATGGCAAAATATTTTTCAATTAGCGTTGATAGTACACCCGATCTGTCTCATGTTGATCAACTAACATTTATTATTCGTTACTTAAAAGATCACGAGCCTGTTGAAAGGTTTTTGGACTTTATTCCAATAAACGAACATAGAATTGATTATTTAGCGGAAACCATACTAAAGTTTTTGGCGGATCATTACATTTCGATGACAAATTGCAGAGGCCAAAGCTATACGACAACGCGGCAAATTTGTCATTAAAGTTTTCTGGTCTGCAGGCAAGAATAAAAGAAAAATGTAAATTTGACACTTTTGAACCATGTGCACTCATTAAACTTGGTGGGAGTGCATGCCGCTGGGTGTGTCTTAGAAGCAACCAAATTCTTTGACATTATTTAAAAATTGTATAATTTTTTTCGGTATCTTCTCACCGATGGAGTCTGTTGACTGCTTATTTAGGTCCAAAAAAAGTTGTAAAAAGTCTTTCTTAAACAAGATGGTCGGCGCAAGCTGATGCACTAAACTAAAGGTCATCAAGAAATTGAAGAAGCTTTGATGTATATCGCCAACGATTTAGGACAGGCACGAGAGGCCAGAGAGGAAGCACTTAGTCTTTGCAAAAAAAATGTCCAAGCTTGAATTTACCTTACTTACAGAACTTTGGAACTCTGTATTGCAAAGAATTAATAAAACAAGTACTTTACTTCAAAAACAAAATATTACCCTGGATGTTGCAATGAATTTGCTGAGTGCAATCGATGAATTTATAATTGGGCCCAGGGAAAATTTTGATAATTTTGATTCATCAGCCAGACAAAAAAACCCGAATTCCGAATATAAGGACCTTTCTGAAAGGACGAGGTGTAGAAGCTCACGCCAGACTTCTTTTTGACTCTGGACCCTCAGTTATTCTGACTGGGAAAGAAAGATTCAAAATTGAAACCTTTCTTTCCATTATCGACACTCTAAGCGTTCATTTAAAACAACGACTAGGTTCGTATACGAAGATTGGCCAACGTTGTGTCTTATTAATTATTACTTTTATTGTTTCCTTTTACTTTTACTAAATTTTACACTAAAGATGTAAACGGAGATGAACCACATGCTGAATGCATGAATTTAAAAGAAAATACTTGAAAATAGTCGACATGAAAATGAAAAAAACTGACAATATTTTAGAACTTTATAATTTTTTAAAAACAAATAAAATTGAAGATGAATTTACAAATGTTGAAATTGCACTAAGAATTTTTTTAAGTATGATGGTTACAAATTGCAGTGGGGAACGTTCCTTCTCTAAGTTAAAAAGAATAAAAAACGAACTCAGAACTACAATAATTCAAGAAAGATTGACAAGTTTGTTGCTGATGTCAATCGAAAGCGACATTCTCAGAGGCATTGATTTTGAAGATGTGATCAATGATTTTGCTAATCTCAAATCAAGAAAAAGACTCCTTCAATAAACATTCCTCTCTTTTACCTGACAAAATATAGTCTGCGTCACTTTTTGCATATCAATATACCTATTGTTCTTTAAATTACATTCTGAATAACTTATTTAATTTTCTGTTATTTAAATGTTGTTTATTTTTGAATTTTTATATGAAAAATTTATTTTTTTGTTTTTATTTTTACATTGCTTATGTTTATGTTTATGCTTATGTTTTAAATGCTGCAATAATTATTCTTTTTAATGAATTAAAAAAATATTATTTATGTAAAAAATTAAAAGAATAAATATTAATTCAAAGTTATGTTATTTTTTCTGTATACCTTTATTACACAACATAACATTTTTATATAATCATACAGGGGCCCCATTTTTGAAAAGTGCCCAGGGCCCCCAAAAGGGAAAAGACGGCCTTGTACATATCTCAATAGCTAACAACGCACATAATGCCTGTGACTTCTATATCCATATCAGTGCTTCCTCCCTAAGAAACAACCTCTACAACGCACTCTAGGACCCCTTAACTCCCCCAATAATTAGTTTAAGATTTATTTTTCTTAAGTTTTTTTTCATTAAAAACTAGCGGTTAGGCCTTCGGGCTCAAGCAAATATACGTATGTATATGTATAAAATAAAATTTAAAAAAAAGTCTAGATTTAAGTTTTTGGTTCTTATCTTGCATTTAAGCCTAATAGATTAATAATTAAATTTAGTAGTTATATGAAAAATTATTAAGAACCGGGAATCTGTTTTTAAGCCATATGATAGTACATATTATATTTCTCACGCAATCTGGCATTAGAAAATGTTGTTTCAACAAAGCGCTGCCACAAGCCCACGGGTCGTCTTTCAAGTAAAAACCCCTTTGTGCATACTCGTACTCATTAATAGTAGATTCAGAGTTTCCCTTAATATTCGACTCATTAATTTAAATTCTTCTACAAAAAGAGACTCAGCTCATACCTAGAGTCCTTGTGTCACATTTCGATTAAGGACACACGTCAACTCTAAAGACTGGGTTCGCCACTATAAACTTTTTTTTTTATTGGTTGTCACAAAAACTCCTTGGCAATAACTCCCAAACAAAGGTGCGCTATGGAATGGACATTCTAGGGACATTTTTTAATTTGTTTGTTCCGATATATAAAAAAAAACCCAATAAAATTCTCCCAACGCCACAAGGACACAACAGAAAATATATTGGCAAACTGTTGTCACTATGCCATGACAATAGTAATATTCATCGCCCAACCCTAAGACCCTTCGTAGTGAGGACATTCATACAAAAAAATGGCTGGCCATTCTTTGATTTTCATAGTTTTCCCATTAAACATTTTTTATTGACACCGATCACTCAACCGTTTTGCGGTCGTACAAGTCCTCCCACCCTCGGTAATATCCTTGAATTGGATATATCTAACAAAAAATTGTCTTTTAATATCTGCAAACGTAGTACCACCAAACTACCAACGACAACAATCCTGGGGGTCAAACACTCCTTTGTGTGTGATGGCGAAAAGTGTAATCAAATTATCGACAAAGCTTTTTGCCTTCGCTTTATATTCCTGGGTGTGGACCGTTAAATAAAGAGACCAAGCCTTCGAGAATATACGGTAGCACCGACCGGGCCCGCACTGCCGCAGATTTTTCGTCCCTTCCTTTGTCTGGATGTGTTCGTGCATATTAAACAAACAAAAGCAATAAACAAATTTTCAAAATACCTGTTGCAAAAATCATTTATCGATTAATGGTCCTTCCACGAGAACTGTCAACCAGGACATTAAAATAATATTTGTACTCCCCTTAACTCTCACCGACTCTTTGTACGAGTACGAGTATAAATTTTAAGGCTCGTTTCTATGGAATATGAAACAATAAATGGCGCACAGTAGTGTTTAAAATTTCACTTTACCGTTGCTCCCCACAAAATGGATGTCATGTGGTAAAGGTTAATTAATATTATGTCACTCGTTATCCTGGGTTTCAGCACGACAGAGAGAGAAAGAGAGAGAGAGAATGAGAATTCATTTTGTGGATATAAAGGATGCATGTAGGTCTGCATAGTGATTTCTGTTGCCTCCTTACATGCCTCCCCCACCATCCAATGACCTTACATGAAAAATGTTTGTTAATGAAAGTTAATTTGTTATAATGAACTCTTACCTATAAATAGGATAGCAATGTGATTACATGTTCATTCTTTCATGTACCTATATTATGTGTAAGGGCAAGGGACTATGGCAAAGGGAAAAGAGGGGTATTGCTTGTGATGTGGACTGTGACTGTGGAGTGAAACGGATTGAATGGTGCAATTATACGGGCTGATTGGCATACAAAGGACCTTATCCGAAATTACCAGGGGCTTGTTGTTGATGGGTTCGTTGTGGTAATTGTATTCGGGAATGATAAATATATCAGTAAGTTCTTCTTTTTTTTGTATTAATGCATGAATTATGCAATTCGATTAGGAGTTAAAAATGTTTGATGGTAGAGGAAATTATTAGAGTAACGTAACAAATAGGTAAGTGCTTATTATATGGGATTCAGCGTTAAGGATCTACTAACTGCGTTTTGGAATTAAGTTCACAATTCATCAGATGTTCACTTTCTCATCAGAATACGGACTATACTGTGTATGAGTGCTGAACTCTTAGAAAGTAATCCACAAAAAAAAAAAAATCATTTTTCTACCTATGTAATTTATTATCTGTCAAATATGTCAATTTGACATTTCTCAATTTCAGACTAATTCAATTTGAACCATGGAAAGATACACAATCGTGCAACGCCTTAAAGTTATTCAGGCTTATTATGAAAATGGGCGTTCAAATCAAAATGCATATCGTGCACTTCATGATTTTGTCGGTCAATTTAATCGTCCAAATGTGCGTACAATCGGAAAAATCGTGCAAAAATTTGAGCAAACCGGGTCTGTAGGAGATGCGAAAAAACCAGTGCATGCTCGTACAGCTCGTACTACAGAAAATATTGCTGCTGTTCGCGATAGTGTGGCTGAAGAGCCGTCCACCTCAACTCGTCGTCGAGCCCAACAATTGCACCCTTCACGCTCGTCGTTAATGAACATTATGCATAAAGACTTGCATTCATACGCTTACAAGGTGCAATTGACTCAAGAACTAAAGCCTCTTGATCATTTCAAGCGCCGTTAATGGTCGGAATGGTGGCAAGAAATGGCAACAGTGGATGATCAATTTTCGAAGAAAATTATCTTCAGTGATGAGGTGCATTTCCACCTCAGTGGATTCGTCATTAAGCAGAATTGCCGCATTTGGGCGAATGATAATCCAAAAGTGATTGTCGAAAAACAAATGCACCCAAAAAGAGTGACTGTTTGGTGCGGTTTATGGGCTGGCGGCATCATCGGGCCGTAGTTTTTCCAAAAGGAGGCCGGTCAGGAAGTTACTGTGAATGGTGTTCGCTATCGTGAGATGATAACGAACTTTGTATGGCCCGAATTGGAAGATATGGATGCGGACGATATGTGTTTTCGACCGGACGGTGCGACTTACCAAACAGCTAACGAAACAATGGCTCTTTTGCGCGAAAAATTCAATGGCCGTGTTATCTCACGTGGTGGCGATGTCAATTGGCCGCCAAGATCATGTGATTTGACACCGTTGGACTTCTTTCTTTGGGGTTATTTGAAAGAAAAGGTGTACGTCATGTCAACGGCCTTGGCTTTGATGAAAGCATCTCTTCCCATCGATCAGTGAAATCAAGCATCATAGCGCGCGGTTAGTATTTGGATGGGGGACCGTTCAAATACCAACCGTGTGCTGTTGACATGTGTTTCTTCTGTTGTTCTTTCTTTCTGTGTGTCTCTCTCTGTCGTATTGTCTGAAGCCGATGGCCTCAGTTGCCAGTGCTTTTCAGCGTCATCGAAAATTTGGACCATCGGATGGAGGTGTGCCGCCGAGGTCGCGGCGGCCATTTGCCCGATATTTTGTTCCATACATAATTGAACCATACCAATATTATAATAATAAAAAGAAATGACAATAGGTTAGTTTTTTTGGGAAAATTATCCGTAGTGAAGTAGGATTTCCCAAAAAAACGTATCCGCAGTTGTGCGATATTTCTACTTTAAAGTTGGTTCCACTGACTAGTTGTCAAATATTTAATTGAAAAAAAAAAACAACCAATAACTTTTTGTCAAGTAATTTTCATGTTTCTGAAAATATATATGGAGGTTTTTATTTATGAATTTCAATTTAAATCATTTTGTATTTACTTTTTCTGTTCACCAGCCATTCTTCATAAAGCAGAAGTTTTGTTTGTGAATTTTTTTTTTGTTGACAATTATCACCACAAAAGTCAAGGGATCTGTTCGCAGACTTTAGTTAGTTTTGGATTTCTCAACAGCTTTTTTCATAAGAAGGCTTTGTCGCGTTAGTAACTCTTAAATGTCGCTGTTTAACTAAAGTATAACAGCTGACCTCGACATTTTGCTCCTAAAAAAACGCCTTAGTTATTAAACAGCTTTCTATAAGAGTTTGACACCAACACGATACAAAATGCAGCGTTTTTCTTATAAAAATGGTTTTCTAAAAAAAGACGTAAACTCCCAATGGAAAATTCTAAACAACAAACTACTTTTCGTACTCTACGAACATGCCTTCGAGATACAAAAGAGTTTTCAATTGTACCAACATTTGTATTCGAGACTCGAGCAAACGTCAACATTCTATCCGACGCCATCCAGTTGCGCACCCCAAGGCACTTCAACACTTCAAAGATCTAAAATTCTTGTTCTTGAATTAATTCATACATATATTTTTGTTTTTAATTTGTATTTTCGAATTGTTTTGGTAGAAATTTAATATATTATCAAATTAAGAATATTAAAAAAGTCAACAAAGAAAATTGTAATTTTCAATTGTTTGAAAAAATAAAACGGTCAAAACCATTTAACAAAATTGATAAAAGTTTTGAATGAGAAATTCCAAATCAGTTTTTAATTACTCAAAAATATTTAGCAAAAATCTGTAGATAGGAAGTTTTCGTTTAATTGTTTCTTAAATTTTAATTTATGTTCTTAAAATTTTAATGAAAACAGAGCTTGCCTTAAAAACAAAATATGCTTGTGGTTGTGAATGAAAAAAAGAAAATTATACAATAATATCCTAACCTCTGTCGCTGTGTTTTTTTTATTTGTAGATGCACTTTTTAAGAGTATCCTCCTTCTTTTCAAATCGGAGAAATAGAACCTCTATTCCACACAATTTTTCACTTGTCTAAAATTAACCTAAGTTGCGTTTTAATCCAAAGTTGGTTTTTCTATGTACATATATATTTTGAAATCTTTATTTTAATTTTAGTAATACAAATATTTGCGAGCAATTTAAAAAAAATTGTGGATTTAAATAAAACACAAAAACAAACAGTTTGCAGAAGAAATCATCAAAAACGTACCTGAACCGTCGAAGATTTAAATCCTGATCAGAAATAAAACCAAGCACATAAAATGTATCCCTTTAATAATATATAAAAAGGATGTGCAACCATTTTAATAACTAATGTTCTCACTCTCCGAATATTTACTCTTCGGAATAAATTAAAGTTAAACCTCATCCACTTTCAATCGAAATCGAATTGCATTCATTACGCAAATCTCTTTTCCATGAATCCTGTTTGTAGAAACTAAAAATTTACATCCCTCAATTTGTGTGCTGTATTTTTTTTTCTGTTAAAAAATATTTCATACACTCGTATAAATTGTAAAAAAAAAACTAGCTATACCTATCTATGAAAGTATGAATCCCAATAGATATCCTATTCTATAGGTAGGTATAAGGCAAATGAGCATAGAAAATCCTTATATTCCGATTTCGATCGAGTGGAAAATGCATTTTAATCCTTTTTTGCTCTTCTTCTTCATTGAATTTCAATTATTTGTTCGAAAAGAGGGCGCAGCCGACCAGGCAGATGGTCAAAGGGAGAGGAAATTATAAGCGTATCTACATATCTACTTCGTTGAGCTTTCCAGGATCAAAAAGAAAACCTAAAACTCAGTCTTTCTGGATTTTATATTGTGGGAGGGAGGATTGCAGCTACATAAAGGTACCTGCTCTCTGATATATGAGCGTTTGGTGGCCCACAGATGTACCTAATAAATAGAGCTGTGCAAAAAAATGTTGTTCAAATTATTTTTACATATTTAAAGCTTTGCTTCGAGATATGTATATGCTTTTATTAGATGCGCCGCACAGTGGGCAGAAATCGTGATTTAAGTGGTCAAAAATATTTTTTTTTGTTTTCGAATCAAATAAGGTTAATTTTAATTAATTAAAGAAATATTTATAAGTAAAATATATGACATTTTTTTTTAAATAAATATGCTGAGGTTAAGAGAAAAACATATAAATCGATGAATGAAGAATTTTTGGCACAATTTTTATTTCCCGATTTTTTTGAAAATCCTTTTGGAAAGTAATCGAATTCATTACAGCTAATTATTTTACATATTTATATGTTATAATACGCAAAAAAAAAATATAAAAAAACGTTAAGTAGTTAGTACCGTTTGATTTTGAAACACCCATCTTAATTTTACTCAATTTTCTAGTTTATAAAGGCGATACAAAAATTCACAACTTTTCACAACTTTAATTTATTAACGAATTAAAAATTGAATATGTGCTCTATCGAAACTCGAAAGATTCATATCCGCATGTATCCGCATTTACGAGTTAGAGCGAAAAAACAGTTTACATAGCGACTCTTCTGTATGCAAAATTTAACATTGAGTATGGCATGTTGTACTTGGTTACAGCCCAAGACTGTCGTTCGTCTCCAATGGAGATGGCCAAACAGTTTAATATTCACCTATTCTGGGTGCCGGGACACAGGGACATTCCGGGGAATTGTAAAGTCGACGAACTCGTCAGAATTGGAACGGAAATGCCTATCTTGCCGATAGGGTAAACATAGGTATGCCTGTAGCTACAAGTAAACTTATGCTGAAGCGAATTGCTCTGGAACAATCAAACACAAGATGGCTTAACACTACCACTTGTTTAGCGACCAAACAAATCTGGCCCAAGCTGGATTTGAAGCGGTCAAAGTATTTATTGTCCCTCAGCAGATCTCAGATCAGCTCCATAATTTCATAACTTTACACTGTCTTATAGGTAGACACGACTCGGTGTACTTTCAAACGATTTTTGCAGGAGTTGCTTGGACGAGGAGGAAGAGGAAACAATTCCACACCTTCTTTGTAAATGCCCAAACGCAAACTTCATCTAGGAGAATATTTCTATAACGAACCAAGCGATCTCATAAATACAGACATTAAAAGTCTCCTTCGCGTTATCAGAAGCTCCAAATGGTTTAAGCTAGTAGGGAACCTTTTCGTTCCCTATTAGATCGTGGTATCACAATGGACCTCTACTGGTCTAAGTGGGTCAGATGCTTTAATGACAGCCACTTTAACCTAACCTAACCTAACTTACCATCTTGTTTTTATTTAGTGCGGTTAGTAAATTTGCTTGCACTTATTTTCTGTGCCACAAAAAATAAAATGCACGACTGGGTCGCACGAACTTGCTCCTATGTAATAGACTAGCAATTTTAAAAACGAATGTTATTTAAGAAAACTGTCCATAAGGATAAAATTAATTTTTTAAATTCTTTTAGTAGTAAGAGATAAAAATAGAATGCTATGCAAATATGAATTTATTCAAGAACAAAAATTATAAGTCGTTGTAGTGGTTCCTTAAAAAAATAAGCTTTTATGTACAAAATTTTTAAAACATTTTTAAGAAAAAATTTTGGTACGCCAACCTTAAGCTTTTATTATTGTACGAATAAAGGTCTAATTTCCAAAAAAAAATAATAAGCCGTTCTTGAGATATCGAATTTTTCAAAAAAAAAAAACGACTTTTTTTTTCTAAAAATTGAAAAAATATTTTTTCTTAAGTTTTTAAATGCAATGTTTTTTAAACTTTTTTGGAGCTTTTTTATAAAAAATTTCATTAAAATCCGTTATATCGATAATGAGAAATTCAAAATTCGAAAAAATCGTTCTATGGTAGGTACAGTCAGTAATATCTAGATTTAAAATTTTTTTTATTAAATTATAGATCGTAAAGATTAATCAAAAGAAAAAAAATTTTAGCAAAATTCTCGGAACCGTTTTCGAGAAAAATACGATTTTCGAAAACCATTTTTTAAAATTTGTATGGAAGGTACCGTTAGTTTTAGATGAAACAAAATTTTATTTCTCAAATCTTGTAGATTATGTTAAAAAACTTTTTTTTGTCAAGTTTGAAAAAAATCGAACATGGGGTTTTCGAAATATTGAGTTTCCAAAAAAAAATTTTGATTTGTTTTTTAAAAATCCAAAAAAATAAAAATTGAAAATTTGAATATGCAATAATATTCAAACTTTGGATGAGCTTTGGCATAAAAAAAATTATTTAAATCGGCTGTACCGTTTTCGAGAAAATCAAAAACAAAAAAAATGGACCCAGGGGGTCTACCAAAAATAACAATTTTTTGTAAAATTTTTTTCAACCATTAGCTAGTTTTAACCAAATGAAATTTTTAAAATTTTTTTTAAAAAATTCTGTGGGACAGTTTTTGAGAAAAAAAAATATTTATAAAATTTCGAAAAAAAATCGTATGGCAGGTACCGTTATTTTTGGTCTTAAAAAAAAAAAAAAAAAAACGTCCGGGGGTAAAAAATTAAAACCCATATCTACCAAGTTTGAAGAAAATCGGTAGAGCCGTTTAGGCTGTAGTCGAACCGACAGACAGACAGACAGACAGACAGACAGACAGACAGAATTGCGAGACCCACTTTTTTGGTCTTCGCTATCATCGTAATGTCAACTTTGATCAAAATCTCGAGTTCGATTTTTTTTACGAATGCATAACTTGCCTTATAGTACCTATAAGTCGCAAGTAAAGATGGTAAGCTCTATTTATGTTGTTCTCATTAATTGTTACATTTAATAATTGGATGATGGAAATGAAAAAAATTATTAAAGGTTTTGGTAACTATTCTTAAACAAAGTGTTGGCTTGAAAAGGACAAAATGGGAACTACAAATTTCTTTTTGAGTGTTCTTGTGAAGACCCAAAGGGCAAGCCCAAGGATTTCAAAGAAATAGTTTACTGGTCACTATTTGTTGGATCTTCAAGAAAGTTCTTTTGAAATAAGTTTTGTATCCAATTTAAGTCAATATTTTGAAAAATTTGTCTTGCCACATTAACAGGGAGAAAAACAACTTTTTTTTATTATTTATTTTAAAATCAAAATAACACATGTTTGATAAATTAAACGCTATGTATTGATAGGTACTTAAATAAAGTTACAAATAAAAAAAAATATAAAAAAACTCAACTGGTTCAAAAGTTATGGATTTTTGACTACTTAATCCACGATTTCTGCCAACTGTGCGCCGGTAGTATTACGCTGCGAGTGCTCTTTAGACCAGTTGTTATTTTTAATATCTTATCGATATCAATATATCAATAGGTAAATAATTTTTAGCATACTAAGTACAAAAACGTGAAGTGTTGGGAAGGGGGTGTCAAAAAAAAAACTAGCAAGCTGTGTAAATTTTAAAAAATAATTAATGCAATGAGTTCAGAAACTCTCGAATTCATAAAATCAACTTTACCCATCAGATCAGTTTATACTAGTCGCAAAATAACTATATCCAGAAATGGCAATTTCTCTTATCTTCTTAACATCTGCAACCAAATCACTTTTCTTAGTTCTTGTTTTAGACCAGTTTATACCAATAAGACCATCGATGAACTCAAATCTATCTTTGTATATATAACCTATAGTATTATCATAGAGCGTGATTTTTATGATGCCAACGCCAACGGTGGTGGCGCTGAAATTAAGGCATGATTTTACAGTGGAGAGTAAGATAAGATACAAAACAAGTAGTAAAAAAGGGAATATTTTATTATTAAATTTAGCAGAGACGATTCTAACAAGTACTATCGCTATGCTTAAGATGTCGCCCAATCGTTCGGCTTCATGAGAGTACCATAAGTTTTATATATAAAGGTAGCACTTACTTTTACTTTTTTAGACAAATAAAATCACCCATAGTATGTGTAGTGTGTTTCTCTACTATTCTTGTCTTAGATAATTTTATACCAATAAGAATATACCTATAATCAAATAATATATTGTCTTTGTACTATTCATATTTTAGACAGTCACATTTATCAAATGGATATGAGTGGTGTCTTAATCTACTATTTTCGTCGTAAACAAGTTTATACCAATTAGAATAGACATGAATTTAAGCTATGTTTGGTGCTTTTAACTTATTTCTTACAAATTACATTCAATATAAAATAAAAGTGTGTGTGTAGTTCACCTACTATTCTTGCATAACATGTTTATACCAATCAGAGCATAAAATAAAAAATGTGTACTTTTCTCATTCAATAGAAGAAACCGTAGATTGAAATAGTTAAATAAGGCTCTATCAGTCATTATTTTGTTTATACCAATCATGATTACGTTAAACATATTTAGACTTGTTAATTAATTAAAGAACCGTGCACGAAATTTAGCTCATAAGTCGATTTCAATAATTTTTTAGCACAGCAATGTAAAGTATCCATATCAGTATATTTCATAGAAAAGGGGGGCTGAGGATTTATTTTCAATGCGGTTCTCCTTTTTGTCTATATCTTTCTGGGTCTAATACTAGGATGTTTTGTTTTATGTGAAATCAATTGTAATAGGGAAAAGACTGCTGCTGGTAGTGAGGTGATGAGATAGGATTATAGCATAAGCCAGCAAACATTTGGCCAGAATTTGTGTTCTTCTCTTTTTTTTGCTTTTGGTGGATTGGTATGTATATGGTAATGTTCTGGCACATGCATCGGCCTTGCCTTGCTGCATTTTAGATTGATTTTTAGTGATGATAGATTGCAAATGGAGTTGAGCTATGGAGGAACTTAAAGGCATTAAGGCGAGCAAGCTTCAGCCTTGCTTTGATTTTTTTTTTTTGCTTTATCCTGTTTTCCTTGTGTGCTAAAATTTATGATACCACACTTCGAAAGCAGACATTTTCTTAAACTATACAAAAAGAAAAGTTTAAATTGATTTGAGAGAAGTTCAACTGGAAATATCCCACACGTTGATTAAAAATATAAGATGCATTTTCTTCGAATGCATCATGCTACGAGTTTTGATGTTTTGAAAAGGATGCTTAGATTAAAAAGCCATTTTGGGCAGGGAAATTAATTTCTTTTGAGGTTAAAATCAAGAAAGAGTAGATAATATAGTACTTTCAAGATTCATTTTGTTTGTTGAAATAGAGGCGAAGGAGGGTTTTGGGGGTTTCTAGAACCCCTCATTTTGTAGATTACTTTTGCTGTTTAGAACTACACTGAGACCGCTTATACTCGTCGTGGTACCTAAGGTGATTCTGGAATCACCAAGATTATACCTCTTTAAGCTAGAGATTATTTGAAAAAGATTAGTTTTCAACACAAATTACAAATGATCGAAATTGCCACGATGTTTCATTACATACTTTAGTGTACTAACTCATTTTCAAAATCGAAAAAATCACTAAAAGTAATTTTAAAAAATTGTGCAAGTAAAAAATTTTGCGAAGATTTAAGAGCCAGGAAATCGATTTTTAAGAACTTCCTTAATTCTCCTTTTATTATATGACACAATTTAAATATTATCTACTCGTATATCTTAGAATTTCAACATCTCAGTGTTTTAACTCAGATACAAAAATGTTAATATCTTATCCTGCCAACCAAAGAAACCATTTAAAATGAAGTATAATGCTCTTGATATATAGCTGCACGGGGACAACATGTCATTTTTAGTGTTATTTTCGGGAAAAAAAACTCTTAACGGCACGTTAACATTAATTCTAATTTATTTACTCGTTTCACATATAAATCCTAACTGCGAATGAAGTTTAACTGAAGCACAAGTTAGATAATATTCTTTTTTCAAGTGTTGTCATCGTCTTATACTTGGTTGCTGAATTCGAATTAATCTTAAAATTTAAGATGAGTGCTTGGAGCATTAACACTATATGAAAAATAGTTAATAATGAAGAATAAAATCGACCAAAAGTATTTTTATAAGCATTGCCCTAGTTACTATAAAATACTCGCGAGTGTTTCGAAGAGCGAAGCAATCGTTGTTAATAGACTCGTTACCTTCTTCAGTTCATCCGCTTGTGATTCCCTTCGTTACATGGGACCGTCCCACAGTGTGGTATTTGGGTCTGAAACCTGGCCAGAAATATTTTATATCTCTATACGTTAAGTATTGCTTTTTTTATATTTAAATAAAAAAAAAAAAGTATCTTTTCATAAAGAAACCAAATTTTTATTAATCTTCAGAACTATTTTCATCACTATCAAATGATAAACAGCCAGTTTCTGATAGCAACCTTAATACATATTCTGATAATTTCTTCTTTTTAAATTTGTAAGATCTCATGCCTGTTATTAATGGATCAAATGTTAAAAGAAGTCTGTTCAATACATCCGTGTTACAGGTAACACGAGAAAACTTTCTTGAATAGCTTAATCGGAATAACCTTATGTGTTTGTTCCGTGCTTCCGCAGCTTCCTCTGAACATTCCTCCTCATTACATTACATTACATTTAACACTATTCCGTAGATAAATTTAGGAAGTAGAGACACTGAAAAGCACTGGCAACTGAGGCCATCGGCTGCAGAAAATACGACAGAGAGAGATACACAGAAAGAAAGAACAACAGAAGAAACACATGTCAACAGCACACGGTTGGTATTTGAACGACCCCCATCCAAGTACTAACCGCGCGCAATTTCGCTAATCGATGGGAAGCGATGCGTTTTTTTTTCTTTTTTTTTTTAATTCATTTTTATTTTCATCAATCTTAAAACTATCTTAACGCTAGACAAAAATTCATAAAAACTAGCCTAATTATCCAATAACTTAAAACTAACTTACTGACCCTATGCGGGCGCTCTAAGCTAGACTATATCTTAAATCTAATGCCTTTCGGCCTAAAAAACTATTTTTAATTCAAAAACTATCTCTATTTTTTTTTGTTTTCTCGAGAAAATTTAAAAAACTTTTAACTTTAACTTTTTATATTTTTTATATAAAACTTACAAACTAAAATAAGACTAATTAAAAACTACCTAAACCAACTTAAACTACTTAAAATAAACTAAAACTAAACTAAATACCTTAAAACTATGTAAGTCGGCCAAGACAACTTGTCAACTATGGCTATCAACATTAGACAACCACCAAAACTGGTCCTCCTGTCTTACCCTGTCTTTCAGGTCCCGATCGCGTATTGCCAAACTGTATATCAGTACAGAGCTCCGACGCTCTATAATAGACTACAGAATGCTCATTCAAATTAAGAGCATACTATATACTGTGTCAGATCAAAAGCAGATTTTTCTGTGTTGGTATACATTTTGCTCAGGAAACTAAGAGCAAAGTACCTGTGATTACAGAGCCATCGTTCACGTTGGTGTGGTTATTGTGTGTGGTGTGTGGTGCCGTGACATAAGACCAAGTGACAAAAAGTCAAATTTGTTTGTGACTTAAGGACAAACATAAAATGTTTTGTCTTGAGCAACAGTACCTTGTGTGGCCCGCTTCGCGGGTTTTCAGGATTTTCACTCCCTTTTCGGGGCTCACACTCGCTCACGCAACTCCGTTGCTCCGCTTAGGGTATGTTCAGTCGCCAGGCAGGCGCCTGTAGCAACAGTTTTCCACACACCACACACAATAACCACACCAACGTGAACGATGGCTCTGTAATCACAGGTACTTTGCTCGATCTGAAAAAGTATATAGTTTGCTTCAGCTTTTTTAATATTTTACAAGCAAACTGCATGTGACCACAGAGCGCTCTGTGGTAGCATACAGTTTGCTCTACAATACTTTCAAATTCGGTGAGGAGAAAATGGCTGAGCACAGACTAAGGAGATCTGTGCTGATATACAGTTTGGCAATACGCGTCCCGATCGGACACAGTCCTACTGAACCGAAGTCGCTCAGCTCGGTCTTGTGCGAGGACGTCTCGACTATAAAGGAGCCGCCTATCCACAGCCCTACGGCCGACGTGGTAGATTAGCGGAACCGCCTCTCTATCCTGGATAAACCCTATACTATCTAAATAGAGGAATGCATTAGGGGCAATATGGCCACTTAAACGCACACTCTCGAAGAATTCTGTGTTGGGGTAGTAAGCCCCAAAGATTAAGCTATTTGCTGAGGTCATCGCTCTCGCAATGTGACTCCGAATCAGCTTTATCAAAAAATTATCTATTCTGTTGATGTTGGCTCCGTTGTATAGAGTCCTGTTGAAATAATAATGTTTGTACTCCGATTCTGGTGTTCTGTGTAATCCAAGACAATGTCTAAGACACTGCCTCTCAAACACCCGAATCTTTTCCATTTGAGATGGGACAACGTTGAACCACACCGGGCACCCATAGGCAATCATCGGCCGGATGAGGGCCATGTAGCAAATCACCTTCACCCTGGTGTCAAGCCGGCTGTTGTAAAACAACCGTTTCGTCAGGGCAAAGACTCCCCTAGCCCTGTTCAGAGCAGCATTTATATGTCTGTCGAATACAAATACTGATCCAACCAGATGCCAATATACTTTACAACACTTTTGCTCGCCAGTGGTTGCCGGTGCGGCCCTACGATCATCAGCTTACGCCAGTTCTTCCTAGTATCCCTGGGGGCTCTAGCCAGCGGAGTCCTAAACAGAATCGTTTCACATTTCTGAAAGTTGATTTTCAACTTCCAGTCATCACAATATCGCTGAATCTTGTCGAAGTCACGCTGTAAGAGAATTCTGATAACCTCAACTTTTGTAGCTGTTCTGTACGCTATTACGTCATCGGCATACGCAATTGCCTGACTTAGGCTACTTATCAGATCGCTGATGAAAATGCTGAATAGAATCGGCGAGTTCACCGCTCAATGCGGAAGACCATTCTTGATATCGAAGATTGCGGTAGAAGTTTCATTGCCACTTTTGACAACAAACTTTCTACCATTGAGCATGTCATAAAGTATATACAATAGTGGTTTACTAATGGCGAGCCTAGTCAATTTTAGATAGAGACCCTCTAACCATACGGTGTCGAAGGTCTTCTCCAAATCAACCAGACAAGCACCTGTACATTGATTTTTAGTTTTGTTCCATTAGATATCAGAAACGAGTTTAGACGCGGCATGAATGGTGTCATGTCCCGCCTTAAACCCGAACTGATTATCCGGTATGATATTATTGTCCTCCGCCCACTTGGACAGAGCTCTATTTATGACTTTCTCGAATACCTTGCTGAGACTCGGTAAAAGACTTATCGACCGGAGATTCGCCTGATTGGAGTTGTCCTTTCCCTTTTTCGGGAGAGGATGAACCACAGCTGTCTTCCACCGCCCTGGATAATATGCATTATTCAGTGCGTTGTTAAACAGTGTGGCATAAATGTCAATTGCTTCCTTAGGTAGATGTCGAAGTACAATATTGGATATACCATCGACTCCTGTTGACTTTTTCTTCTTTAATGAATCGAAGATGAGCTGGAGCTCCATCCTCGTAACCAACAGGGAACTACTACCATCTTGTACGGCGATGATGCAATTCGCCAAGTTTTCTTCATTGAAACCTAGATTCTCAGATCGCCATTGCGTCATTTCATTACGAAGATAGAAGCCATGGAGTAAAGCTCTGTTTTCCAGGTCGTGGTTGGGGTGGATGCTTTCATCAAAGCCAAGGCCGTTGACATGACGTACACCTTTTCTTTCAAATAACCCCAAAGAAAGAAGTCCAACGGTGTCAAATCACATGATCTTGGCGGCCAATTGACATCGCCACCATGTGAGATAACACGGCCATTGAATTTGTCGCGCAAAAGAGCCATTGTTTCGTTGGCTGTGCGGCAAGTGGCACCGTCTTGTTAAAAGTACATATCGTCCACATCCATATCTTCCAATTCGGGCCATTAAAAGTTCGTTATCATCTCACGATAGCGAACACCATTCACAGTAATTGGCTGACCGGCCTCATTTTGGAAAAAATACAGCCCGATGCTGCCAACCCATAAACCGCACCAAACAGTCACTCTTTTTGGGTGCATTTGTTTTTCGACAATCACTTTTGGATTATCATTCGCCCAAATGC
Organism: Chrysotoxum bicinctum; assembly: GCA_911387755.1. NCBI lineage: Eukaryota > Metazoa > Arthropoda > Insecta > Diptera > Syrphidae > Chrysotoxum > Chrysotoxum bicinctum. The sequence goes on from OU426989.1 coordinate 18,296,763, forward strand.
GGCAATTCTGCTTAATGACGAATCCACTGGGGTGAAAATGTGCCTCATCACTGAAGATGATTTTCTTCGAAAATTGATCATCCACTGTTGCCATTTCTTGCCACCATTCCGACCATTGACGACGCTTGAAATGATCAAGAGGCTTTAGTTCTTGAGTCAATTGCACCTTGTAAAGCCTATGGTAGTACTCAGCTAGCGTGAAATGAAAAATAAATACGTTCCAAATTACACGCGAAGAATAAAAATGAAAATAGAATAAACTTTTCCACGTGAATTTTTGATACTCACTTTGAATGAAAAAAAAAATCACAATTATTTTTAAACTGATTCGTTGTTTCTGTTTATAAATTTTCAATTTTTTGTTTTGAAACAAAATATTCAAATCAACTGACAAATGTCACAGTTTTCCACGTTGCCTTAAACTTTTTCCTGATGGTTGTACATTGAAAAATGAAATTCATAGCGTGGAAAAAGTTGTGGAACATATTTGTTTTTCCAATCCACGTTTTAGTACTCACCTCTCTTTGCGGATTTCATGCCAGTGAACCAGCAGTCACTTTTATATGAAATTTTCATTTTCACTTGAACTGAGTACTAGGCTTAAGCGTGTAAATTTAAGTCTTTTTTTCACATCTCCTACAGACCCGGTTTGCTCAAAGTTTTGCACGATTTTTCCGATTGTACGCACATTTGGACGATTAAATTGACCGAAAAAATCACGAAGTGCAGGATATGCACTTTTATTTGAACGCCCATTTTCATAATAAGCCTGTGTATCTTTCCATGGTTCAAATTGAATTAGTCTGAATTTGAGAAATGTCAAATGAAATGCAGAAAAAAACGTGACGTTTAGGTGTGGTTCACATTCAACATCGGCCCTTAAACCCTTAACTATAAGTTATATGGGCTTATCCGTTCAAACTTTAACTTTTGCCATGCGTCGAAATGAACCATCTAGATAGTGCGAAAGTGTTTCAAATCGAAAAAATAATCGAATATTGAGACTTATGGCTGCGTGCGTAGATAACTAATTAACGTCTGTATTATTGAAAACATAATGTTCAACATAAGATTATTTAGTAAATTTTCGTTTCTTTAGATAAATGAATTTCAAAATTAATTGAAATCATTCATTTTAAATGCGTGCCTTTCTTACAAATAATCTTTTATGATATGAATTTTAGAAATAACTACCATGCGTGATTTTTCGTAAATCTTTAGTTGTCACAAATTTTCGTGTCTATTTTTTTCAACATTGATCATGGGGCATTTTTGTATGGTATGCATCATTATTTAAGCTATCTAGGCAAATAAAACTTTGGTTTCAATGCGTGCTTCATTATGTACAAATTTTATGAAGTTAACAAACGAACGTACAAAACGTAAGTGTTTCAAAAAAGGCAAATTTTTTACTAGCACACCAAAGCATTCTTTTATTATACCTTTACAATAAGTGTAATTTAAACTGTAGAAACTATAAAAAAAAATGGTAAAAGTGTTGAAGAAATAAGTTTTGAAAAAAGAGGCTGTGAAGATTAAAAATCAAATTATTACGAATACTTGCGAGAACATTACATTATTTTAAATTCATTTTTCATGATTAAACATACTTTTCAACAAGCAATACATATGAGTTATTTTGAAGTTTTTTATTTATTGTTGGTCTTTAATTAAAGAAAAACTCAAATTTACAGTCGTGCTTTAATTTTTTTTTCAAACTCAAAAGGTTAAAATTTACCGGGATAGGCCCATATAGGTACTTATACAAAGTTTACATTAAAAATGTTGTTATTAATCAAAATTAAATTTAAAAATCTTGACCTGTGTTTAAAATTGCAAAAAAAAAATTATATTTTATATGGGCGCAAAGAATTTTTGTTCAATTTTTTTTTTAATTTCAAAACTAATACCTATATTGCTTTTTAAATAAATTAAATCACAAAATAATTAAATGAATTTAAATTAAGATATGTGAAACTGTATTTTTAATTTTTTCAATAGGGAATCGTAGAAATAAAAAACCTTGGGCGAAATCCAGGGTGAAAACCCAAATTAAAGTTCATGAATGTAGATAACTCTAACTCTGTTTATTCGCTGACTGGTCATTTGGAAGAAGTCCCCGATTTCCGCTGAAAAATCATCTTTAGAGACGAGGAGCATTTCTGGATGAATGACTGCGTTAAGCAAAATTGCCGTATAAGGAACGGCACACCGATCTGCGCTAGATTCGCAATGCATCCTAAAAACGTAACCTTGCTTTTTCGAAAACGACGTTAGTGACGCGGTCACCTTTAATAGCGAGTGCTACAAACCGATAATAACCAATTTTTTAATGCCTTAATTGGACCACATTGACATGCTTCCAGGAAGAAGGCCGTATCGGTGCGACACAGCGGAAGCCACGATTGACATTCTGCATAAACGATTTGAGCGTAAGGTTACCTCGCAGATGTGGCGTGAATTGGCCGCTAAGATCAAGCGATTTCTTGTGAGGTTTCCTGAAGTCACAGGTCAATGCGAATAAACGACAATCGACCGATGCCTAAAAGGTGAACATAACACGGGCCAGCGCTCAAATTCAGCTGGATCTGCGGAACACTTATTGAAAATTGAACCACTCGGGTCCGTGTGCTACTATGTAGGAAGCCTACAAGCGTGGATTTGAACGATGTCATATTCCATACATAATACCTCACATACCTACATGTTGTTCTATTTCATTTTAACATCTACAAACTTTTTTTGAAAATCTCTATATTTAACTAATTATTGTCTTAGTAATGAATTAAAAGACAATTTAAATTAGTTTAACAAATGTATGTATATTAAACATACTTTAAGTTTCTTAGAGCACGTACAAAGAGCACACTTATGTTCATGACTTTCCTCAAATATTTCACTAGAATCCTTTTAATAAAGCACTTGAGCTATTCCAAGCAAACCTTTTTACCTTGCTCCTTCAGACGATGACAGTCGCAGAAAAAAAACAACCGAAAACTACCAATTTCGTTGGCCAGACTGTCGACACCGCGTCGCAAGGCTCAGACAGACGAGGCAAAAAATAAAACCAACACCGAATATTCCGTAAACTAAAATTCACATAAATTCTCCTGCCACGAGACTTGTATGTATGAGCAAACTGGTATTGGATAAGCATCATTTAATCTTGGAAGATGTAAAAGGAAGAAAGAAAAAGAATATGTTGCCAGGTAGGAAGAGGAACGGATGTCGGTTTGGTTTGTCATTTTTGTGCTTACCTTGTGTCCTTAGCATGAGAATTAGAAACGAGAATCCAAATATTTGCAGAACTTCCATGTTTTTTTTCCAGGGCTTTTTTGTCGTTTTCTTCTTCGCGGTCTTTATCTTGCGAATTGTGTTTGTGTTCTTTCAGCTTGCACCACCCTTAACTCACCATAAAGCTACCGCTGTAGTCCCTTTAACGTGGCATTGCATAGGAGTTCGTATCAAAATCAGCGGTGATGTCCGATGTTCCACAGGAGTCTCAATTGCAAGCTGTCAAACCCCCGAACAAAGATGATTATGCATCACAGAAATATCCTTTTTCTTTCTTTGCTTTGTTTTTTTCTTTTTTTTTTCTGTGAATATTTTGTTCAATTCAATTTCATATTTATCTTCATTGTGGTTTTCCTTTGCAGGTTATGGTGGTTTACCGATCGATTGATGCCGCTCGAGCGAAGTCTTTATGCGGGCGGAAGGCTGAAATAAAAAAAAAAAATAAAAATAATAGTAGAATCAATATGAAATATGGAAATTCAGTTAGTCATTTTTGCAATTTTTGAATTCAATTAAAAGAATGGCATTTAAGCGTAAATATATTCAATGGAGTCCGAAATGTTGGAAATATTTCTCCGTACTGGTTTTCACTGCTTGTTTTTAATTTTTGAATTATTTGTTTTAAAATTCGAAAAAAAAACTTAACGCCCCTTGGTTTTAATTTTCATGAAGAATAATTTATATTACTGTACAGGTAGATGTTCTCAGATAAAATCAACCAACTATCAGATTGTAAATTTTCAATGTAATTGCTCAGGTTTGCAGTTAAAGAAATTATAACATCAAGGCAGCATGGGTTTTGTAGTGTCTACTACAACTAATGGCTGTCTTTTCACAAATTTTTGTTGCTTTTCTTTAGAGAACAAAATGCAAGTGGATGTCTTGTACACAGATTTTGTAACATCGTTCGATAGAGTATGTTATAAACTTCTTATTTAAACATTTTAGAGAATGGGTTTCAAGTTTCGTATTCTTAAACGGCTGGAATCTTAGTTGTCGAATCGAAAACGGGTTATAAAAATTGCAAATGATTTATCCTCTTTTATTGATTTATTGTCGGGCCTCCCTCAGGGTAGTCATTTGGGACCTCTTTTTTTTTAGTCTTTTTGTAAATGACATTCCTGATTTTATAAAGTTTGCAAATTGTTTGCAGACGATTTAGAACTATTCTTTCCAATATCCACAAAAAAAATACATAGTATAAGCTTTATCAGTGGTGCAAATATAATCCTCTGGATTTAAATATCTCCAACTGTAAGATTCTTAGAACTTTTCGTTCGTTATAATAGGTACAGTCTTGGTAACGAAAATTTATCGACTGTTAAGGAAATTAAGGAACTGAATGTGAAATGAGGTTGGGATTAGGTTGATGAGGAAGGAAAAAGAAAGTCGGTGAACTGGGCAAATGATGCAGGGCCACGAGAGGGGGAATCAAAAGAATATCTGGTGCGAGGGGGCAAGGCATGCACGAGAAGCAGGACAGACGTCATCACAGCTAGATCTCACCTCTTTCAAATTAATTTTACTTTTACCATGCCCTTAACAATAAAATAGGAACCATTACTAACACCTTTTTGATACCACACTTATAGACAAGTTCTGTGGGTGTTGTTCCATACCTCCTGGAGTTCAGTCAGCCAGAATAGCGAATTGCCCTAGAGTTTGGGGTATCACCATCCTCACGATCGAATTGCCATTATTTTAGAAACGCCGCGCCGCCTCGCCTGAAAAATCCCTTACTTCCTCCATTGAGCTCCTTAGATTAGTGATTAATTTAATTTAATTTAATTTTGGTGGGGCAAAACCCCCATTTATTCGGCTTAATACAAGCTAATTCTTAATCTAACTTAAAAACTAAGAAGTTAAGCTAAGGTTAGTGAAGAGGAGGACGGTTCAGAAGCCGGAGTTTTAAGGAAGGAGTGCTCAGGTTAAAGTCGAAGAAGCATATGTTTAAATTAACAGCCCGTAGCATGCGAGAGACAGGTTCGTTGGAGCCGTAAGAGGTTCGGTGGGTGGGTATATAAAAGAGACGAGGGTTACGTGTATTATGGGGATTAGTATTGAGAGAGATGGAGTTGTAGAGCGACATGCAGTCAACGGAACCGGAGAGTAGTCGATGAATGAAGAGAATGTCTGATATCTCTCTTCGTTCTTCCAACGAACTCAGGTTGATTAGTTTAAGTCGATCTAGATAGGGAGGCAGAAATCAGAGGATTGTTCCATGATAGACCTCGAAGAGCAAAGCGTAGGAATCGACGTTGGATGCTTTCGATTCTGGAAATATGAGTAAGTTGGTAAAGGCTCCAAACTTGAGAGGCGTATTCCAGCAGTGGACGAACAAACGATATGTATAAGGACCGGGTTACATAGGGGTTGGAGAATTCCTTGGACCATCTTTTGACGAAACCGAGCACTGAGTTTGCTTTGAGAATGATATCGTCTATGTGAGTGAGAAAATTAAGCTCTGGGTCACATAAAATGCCAAGGTCACGAATATTATCAACTGTGGGTATGGGTTGATTATGGAGCAGGTAGAGACGGGGAGGAGATTTGTTACGTTTGCGTGAAAAAGTAATTGATTGGCATTTGATGACATTAAGCTCCATGCAATTTTTTAGACACCAAACTGAAAAACTGTCTTGATCCTTTTGAATAAGGGAAGAGTCATGTGTTGAGAAAATGGTCTTGAAAAACTTGGTATCATTGGCGTACAGAGAGACAGAAGAATGTTTTATGACCCTATCAATATCATTAATAGCAAGAATAAACAAAAGTGGGGCGAGGTGGCTGCCTTGGGGGACACCGGAGGTAGCTAAGAAAGGGCATGAGGTGGCAGATCTAAATCGAACGCTGTAATAACGGTTTTCAAGGTAAGAAGAGATTCGCTGTAACAAAGAGGGTTCAAAACCGAGAGTGGACAATTTGAAAAGAATAAGCTTATGGGAAATTTTGTCGAAAGCCTTGCTGAAATCGGTTGAGATATTACATCGACTTCGTAGCCTTTTTCTAAGGCTGAAAGGGTGACGGATACAAATTCAACAACGTTAGTGGTTGTAGACCGGCATTTGAGAAAGCCATGTTGTGAGGGGGAGATGAGAGATTTGCAGTGGAAACTTAAGGTTTCATACAAAATACTTTCAAAGAGTTTGGGTATGTGTGAAAGTTTGGAAATGGGACGATAATTATTAACATCGCTCTTCGGACCCTTTTTGTGAATAGGGGTTATGAAAGATAATTTCCATATCTCAGGAAACTCTCCTTTATTTAGGGACAGGAAAGGCTGAAAATTTTTGAGAGAGGGAGAGAAAGGATGCAAGAGCATTTTTTTTAGAAGTATGGCAGGGAGTCCATCTGGACCAGGATTGAATTCATCGTTAAGTTGATTCAATTTATATTCGATGAGATGGGGATCGACAGAACGAGGGAGAAGCGGTCCAACAGAAAAACTTTGTAGATAATTGAAATAGGCTGAATCAGGAACAAAGCAGTCATCAGTGAAAGATTGTTTGAAGAATGTAGCAAAAAGGTTGGCGATAGTGTTAGGATCGTTTGATGTTTCGTTATTGAAAGAGAGAGTGGTTGGGTAGCCATCGGATTTTCTTTTGTAGTTAAAAAACTGAAAAAATGACTTAGGGTCTTTGATAAGGTTGGATTGCGTTTCCATTAGATAACGCTGGTAAAGGGAATTGTATAGCTCGGTGAAATGGAGATAAGAACCAAGATAGTTAGAGTAGTCAGTAGGAGAACGAGAGCGGAGGTAACTTTCCCACAACTTATTTCTTTTATTTTGCAGAGAACGAAGTTTGCGATTGTAACAGGGTGGAGAAGTAGACGAGGTTTTGTGGCGGGAAAAAGGAACATAAAGGGAAATAGAGTTAAATATTTCTCTGTAGAATAAAGTTATGGCATCATTTACGGTTAAGTTGTCAATATTGAAGGAGACTTTGTTGAGGTATTCATTTATTAGACGATAGTTTGCTTTATGGAAGTCGTAAGAAGACAGATCCGTAGGAGGGGTGGACTGTAGTGGAGAATCGTGAAAAAATGAGACGTTATTACCTTAACGTGCTCTCTATCATCGACATTTTTCATCATATTTGACGTTTGATCAAAGTTTCGAGGTAATTTTTTTCCAAATGCGAAACGACACGCTGAGATCATTGTAAAGAAGCGTTACATGCTTCCACCAATATCAATAATAAATCATTGGTTCAACCACGATTCCGCAGCCGCAGCCGCCGCCGCAGCAACGGCCGACGACACCATACCACGCAGCAGCTACCGACCGACCGACAATACCATATGACGCTGCAGCTACCGACGACATCAGTAACCTCGGCAAAATAAGGGATTTTATACCATGCCTTAATATAATACACAGTCACTATAAGATCACGACGTAACAGCCGGTTGAACACATTTGGTAATTTGCATCCGACCCGTATATAGTTCACTCACAGTTTATACACAAAATATAACAAGAAGACCTCCTTTTGGGAAGGAAATTCACTCAGTTTGGTTCCAAGTATAAACGTCCTAATTGCTACCAAGGGCTTTCGTACCTGCTGATCTGTCTGTATTTATACATTGGTCGTGCCTACCAGGGGCCCTAAACCTGCCGATCTAGTGTCGATCGGTGTTGATAGCGCAGAGTGAATATCGACGTTTAATTCCTAATCGTATCGCACCGACTCGACTGGGCAAACATTCCGGCGCGCTTAGCTACTCAACTCGAACAGATTGGAACCACAGGCTCGCAATCGGACATCACCAGGCGGGCCATTCAGCGAATTTTAGTGAAAGACTTACACACACATGTTCCCGTTCAAAGTGCAAACAGTGCCTCAGTTAATGCTTGCTGACCATCCGTCGCGTGTGTATTACTGTCAAGCTTGCAAAGGTCAAAAATAAAAATTCCAACGCTGAAAATCAAATTGTTTAAGTATGAAAAAGTAACTCAAAAACAAAATTGGATAATTAATTTTGCGCCACCTTGTAATTATAATCGAGATTATAATTGTTTAAGTAAAACATTCTGTTTGTATATTTTAATAAGGCTGCTGCACTAACTCTTCAATTAAAACATTTATGCTTTGAATGAGACTGCTTAGAGATCTCCTCTTAGGAGTCAAGAATAATTAAAGCTTAGTTACGAAAGTAAAAAACTTCTTTTGAGATCTCAAATGTAATTTGAGAACTTAAGTCAAACAAAAATGCAAACGAATCATACAAATGGCTGAAATAAATTCAACTCGCTCTTAAGTGCTAGTGAGAAGAGAACGTTGAAATCAGACAATTGAAGTTGTGAGGAGTTGTGGTTTTTGCATTAAATGGCTTGTCACTTAATTTTAATGTAAGGTTTCTGAATTCTTAAACGATTGTGAACTTAAATACAAAATGAAGAAATAAATATAAGTGACTTAAAGCCCGCTTTAACCAGTTCATATTAAATTCGTATAAAAACAAAAGGTCACGTAAATCAATAACAAATATAAATGACTTAGACCCTTAAATATGTATTGTTATGGGATTATAAAGACATGTTGAAAGACACGATATATGTACTTCGATTTCGTGCCTTCCACAAGTTCACCAAGTGCATATAGAATATCCAAACATATAAAAAACAATTTCAAGGAAACAAAAAGCACAGGTATGGTGTTCCTATAGACATTGAATAGACATTTGACACCGTTTGGCACAACGCAGTAGAGCGGCCGAATGCATCTTTTTGCGGCCAAAAGTCCAAAATAAAAGTTTTGAGTTAGGGGTTTTTTGTCATCAGGCTGTCTAAAGGAGACCTCTAGGAGACGACAAATTTTCGTTGTAGAGTGTCTTGCCGCAAATCTGCCCCATAATCTTAGTCTGAATGTGGCTGCTAACTTAACGTAGTCACGCATCGTTAAGATAGGCTAATGGACACTTCCATCAAAACACGTGTAAAAGTTTTTATTTCCAAGCAAATCTATTGCAATTAAATTGATTCAACAGCTGCAGATGCGTAAAATAAGTTCAAGAATTTCTGAATAAAAATTCCTAAATAGTACATTGTTAGACAGAGATATGTCATCACTATTTATTTACTAGAAAAAAAAAATATTTTTTTGAGTGAAAACTTTTTTTTATTGCTATTTCTTGTTCTCAAAGCTATTTAAGATAGTTAATAAAAGTATTGTGTACCAAATAAAATAAAATTTAGCTTCCCGTTGAGTTTTGTTGTGCATTAAGGTACTAGTACGGTCTAGAACGCCAAAACCGCACGATTTTTGGGATTTTTTTTCTCGGAAACTTTATAAGATAATAACATAAATTATTGAGGCGCAAACGTCTACTCAACAAAAAATACATTGTCCCATTGCGGACAGTTAATCTCAGGATTGGCTGGACTGAAACAAAAAAAAAACAAACTGGGTTATTTAAAGGAAGGTTTCTTACGAGACAATTTACCACAATTTGTTTTAAAAGTAAAAAAAAAGATAAACAAAAAATGTCAAGCTTTGAAAAAATAATTTTTTTTTGGATTTTTTTTTTTGCCATTTTCGGGTCGCCATTTTATTTGTTCATAACTTTTTGGTCAATTTGTGGTAAATTGTCTTAGAAAACATAAAAACAATCAAGTTGAAACAATTTTTTTGAAAATCGGTTCTGTAGATCCGGAGATTAACTGTCCGCAATGGGACAATGTGTTTTTTGATGAGTCAACGTTGCCGCCCTCTATAATTCCGCCAAAATTACAAAATTAAGACAAAAAAAATGTTCTTGTGCTCTTGACGTATGTATTCATTATTTAAAACAAAAAATTATTATCAAATAAAGTTTCCGAGAAAAAAATTCATAAAAATCGTGCGTTTTTTGGCGTTCTAGACCGTACTAGTACCTTAATTAACAACAATATCCCTGGTATTGTATGCCCACGTTAGTTCACAAACTTTTAATTCATGGCCCCGAAATGATACAATATTCAGTGTTACCTATCTGTCAAATGTCGGAAGATGCACAAGAAGCATGTAATAATTTTTTTTTAATCTATCAAGCTAATTTCGCAAGAAACCATTATCGTCAAAAGCAATGGAGGATGTTTTTAAAAGATTCCTAATCGCATCCGATCCATTCATATCTAGTTGTCGAGAATTACGTCTAAAACCACTTAAATCTTTGTCTAAAGACTATCAATTTGTTAGCACCTCCACCTGTAAATAATCGAACAGAAGATGAACAACAATCTTTTGACAGCTCTTCCGCTTCTGAAACAGATACAGATGTAGATGATTGTGACTGTTACGAGATGGGCAATGAAAAATTTTTCATGTTAATATCGGATTAACTTATATACCTATTGTTTGCACATATTGCATTTTGTATTTCTAAATTTATGATTTAAAAATTACTGTGTTCGATTTCAATAAAAATATATAAATAATTTTTTTCCATTTTTTTATTGTTATATAACATTGTAATATAGCATTCCACCATTTTGAATTTTTTCGTTTTTAATAAATTTTCAAGTACATACCCTAAGGTTGCGCGTACAGTAGTGCGACAAAGCGATGCGATACGAGAAGCGATGCGACAAGCGATTCGAGATGCGAGAATTAGATGCGAGACAGTGCGCACAGTAGAAGCGATTTTGTGCGGTTGAGTTGTTAATTTCTTGATAATTATTGCTACCAAAATTATCAAAAAGTTGCACCACACAACACAAGCAGTGAAATAACAATATTTTACTCGTTTGATTTTTTTTTGAAACCTCAAAACAAACAATATGAGCCTTCTCGCTCAAACTCGCTTGAAAAAGTGGTCAGAACAGTTTGTGTGCGATATGCTTGCGATAGGCATGCGAGAAACTCGCAACACTCGCATCAAATATCGCTTCACTGTGCGCACGTGTATAAGAATCAATGTAAATATTTTTCTCGCACGCAAACGCTTCTCGCATCGCATCGCTTTGTCGCACTACTGTACGCGCAACCTAATACTCGTAATATCAAAACAAAATTTTTAAACCAACTATCAAAGTTATTTCATTTTTGATAAGTTTCGGTCGGCCATTTTGAATTTGCTGATTCTGATAACAGATTCGTAATCAGCGACCCCAAAAACACCTATACCAATTTGTGGATCATTCTCTACGTTTTTCAACTTTTGGCCGCACAAAGCGGCTTTCGGCCGCACTGTGCAACGCTTTTAACTCTCAGTGTCCCAATATATCTCATAAAGATCGTACAATCCTTTTTATTGGACTGTACATTTAGAGTAACTGTAAACAAGTCGATTTCAAATGTCTTTGATGCAAGTGCGGGTGTACCTCAAAAACACAGGCTGTTTTTCTTGGTCCATTCTTATATAATATTTTTACATATGATTTTCCTTCCTTCCCCAACTGTGAAAAAGCAATTTTCGGCGATGATACCTGCATCTTTTCTTCTGATACAGTTGGTTTCTTAATAGAAACTAACTTGAAATCAACATTAAATGAAGTGCAAAGCTACTGCAATGCATGGAAAAATGATATAAACGCTTCAAAAACACAGGCTGTTTTTACTTGCGATATAGGTACTATAGGGCAAGTTCTGCATTTGGAGAAAAAATCGAACTCGAGATTTTAGCCGTGTTTTTTTGGTAAAGTTATCCGTAGTACAGTAGGATTTTATATGAAAAACAAATACAACATCCGCAGTAGGATCACTGCCGATACTCGAATAAACGTCAAATCTCTATCCGCAGCAGGATTTCACTTCTTCTTTTATCGGCAGTGATCCTACTGCGGATGTTGTATTTGTTATTCATATAAAATCCTACTGTACTACGGATAAATTCTCAAAAAAACAAGGCTTTTGATCAAAGTTGACATTACGATGATAGCGAAGACGAAAAAAGTGGGTCCGACAATTCCGTCTGTCTGTCTGTATGTCTGTATGTCTGTATCTCGAACTACAGCCTAAACTACCAGAGGTATTTTCTTCAAACTCGGTAGTTAAGGGTCTTCGGTGATTCCCTAGAGGAGAAATTGAAATTTTTTTTTTAGCTCCAAAACTAAGGGTACCCCCCATACACCCGTAATGCAAAATCTTATTTATATCGAAAACGGCTCTAACGATTTTGATAAAAAAAAATTAGGTGCGATATTATGGACATGGACTACATTTTGGTGAAAAAAAAATTTGGGGGGAAATGTTATTAGGGGTACCTGTCATAGAACGGTTTTTTTGATTTTCGAATTTATCACCAACGGCTCTAACGATTTTAACCAAAATTTTTATGCAGGAGCTGCTTTGCATTTGAAAAAATATAAATTAAAAATTTTTTCGAAAAAATAGTTTTTGGATTTTTAAAAAAATAATACATTTTTTTTTTGAAAATTCAATATCTTGAAAACCGATACACGATTAAATTTTTAAATTACGTTTAAAAATGTATTTTATTAAATAATAACAATTTGGTATCGTGCCATTTGTCATTTGTGTACTAAGTCAGTAGTTTTGAAAAAGTTAGGGGTTCGATAAGGGTAAAAGCTTTCGAGTTAAATGAAAATCAAGTGGAACAAGCGGTGCAAAAAATCCATCAAATAAAATTATCAAGTCGACGACGGTACGACGGAGGTCGATATCAGGCTATGAGAAAAATTCCAGCAGATGAGCTGAATAGGTAGCAAGTCAGGCTGACTCTTTTGAACAAAATATTATAAAATTAAAGTAACTTAACTATTCTTATTGAAATGGGTATTTAACGCTTTTATAAACGTAATATATAACCTTCTTTAATGATTAATTCGAATATTCTAAAGAAATAAAAATTTCACGTTTTTCAAATATCATGTTTCTACCTCTATCATCTCGAAAGTGTTTTTTTCCGAATGATTATTTTTCGCACTTCGAATCATTTTCGAATAGTTTATGGAAACTTAAAAAAATGTTCATGAAAATATTTTTGTCGGCTATAATTCTCTTTTTTTTTCTCGAAAATATTACAAAATTTGTTGTCCGCGGTTTTATAGTTCGTTTTGCTTAATAATTGTTTTCATTATATCAACCCCTGTCTCGAAGAAAAAGTGCAACAATATTACGTACTAATTTAGCCAGCTCCTGAATCCTGAAGGAAGTGTCACGGTAAAATTTACCGCGACAAAAATCGTTCTTTCTATGCTCCAGATTCCTTTTCCTTCCATGCCAGTTTTTACTTGCGACTTAAAGGTACTATAAGGCAATTTATTCATTCGTAAAAAAAATCGAACTCGAAATTTTGATCAAAGTTGACATTACGATGATAGCGAAGACTAAAAAAGTGGGTTTCCCAATTCTGTCTGTCTGTCTGTTCGACTACAGCCTAAACGGCTCGGCCGATATTCTTTAAACTTGGTAGATATGATTTTTAATTTTTTCCCCCCACCACGTTTTTTTCGTCTTTTTTAAACACCAAAAATAACGGTACCTGTCATACGATTTTTTTCGAAATTTTATAAATATTTTTTTTTCTCAAAAACTGTTCGACAAATTTTAAAAATAAAAATACGAAAAAATTTCATTTAGTTAAAGTTAGGTAATAGTTGAAAAAAAATTTCCGAAAAATAGTTATTGAGGGTACCCCCCATGGAACCATTTTTTTGTTTTTGATTTTCTCAAGAACCGAACAACCGATTTTGATCATTTTTTTTTGGCTAAAGCTCCCTAAAAACATAAATAGAATTATGTCCTCAAATTTTCAAAAATAAATTTTTTGGATTTTTAAAAAAAACTCCAAAATTTTTTTTTCAAAACTCAATATTTTGCAAACCCCATGTTAGGTTAACCCCATTAATTAGGTATTGATGGCTGTATGCATTCATCATATTCGCCGCTCCTGGAAATGACACCAGCGATCGGCGGATTTATGATGATTATGCAGAGAGAAAGTGCGAGTAAGCAGGACCGCTGGTTTTCAATTACTTCGGCCTCGGCGCTCACTACAGCAAAGATGGCGGAAAGTTGCTGAATGATGACATGACCGAAAACCGCAGCCACTGATTGGCTGAAAGCACTGGATGAGTTCTTAAGAGAAGAGTTCGCCCAGGATGAAAAATTCCTGAGAGGACACGTCAATTTTGACTGTGCTTTGAAAGAGAAGTTTGAACAAAAAAAGAAAACCAACAAAAAAAATTAAGAAAAGTTATTAAGAAATATAAAAAGAAAGTAAAAATAAATACTAAATTGGTAAAGAAGAAAATCAGGAGAAAAAAGGACTCAGATTGGATAATTAAGGAAGATTGCTAGAGGAACTTTAAAGAGAAGGAATTGAGGGGATTTAAAAAAAAAAGAAGATGAGTACTCTTTTTTGGTTGAGTCGAATTTTCAGTTTTATTGGTGTAAGCGTTTTATTCTTATTCGATTTTTTTTTAATATCTTAAATACGCGTTTGGCTTCCGTCCGTTTAGAATTCCGATAAAGCGGAACTCGTGACCCGTTTGAAGGTCTGTTGTTCATTCGGGACAAAGCCGTAACGGTTTATCTTCAAATTTCCAAAATAAACTGTATACCTATTCAAATTTGAAAAGATATTGGGGTTTTAGCCTATATTTAAAAAGGTTTTCTCAATATAAAATAAATTCTTTTAACTTCCAACTGGTAATTAAAATTTTGACTTATTATTTTTTTCTCAAAAAATTTTTGCTTTCATCGTCGCACTCCGCTTCAAAAGGTTTGTGATTTCCTTTATCAAAAAAAAAATTGCTGGCGCCCCTTTATTTTCTTTCAGCAACGACGCCCCTGTCGTAATCATATATTCTCAATAAAATCTTCAAACTGATCGATAAATCGTCAATCGAATCAATCAAATTTATTGGTGAACCCACCCCTATAATCTAAGCTAGTCATTTTGGTAGCAACCAAAGTGCTACCTGTTGCTCTTCAACTTCGAACTCGCCTTCGCTCCCTTCTTCAAGAGCAAGCACACTCGCATCTGAGTTGGCCTAGTCCTTGAGCCGAAGATTATTTTCGAAATTGTTGCTATCAATAGTAGAGTTTTGTACAGTTACTCGCTGGAAATTCAGCTTGGAGATATCTTCTATTCTCTGTAGTTCTGTGACTAGAGTACTTTGACTGTTTCAAAAGCATGGTTTAACAACCGACAATCGGTTTCTTATAATAGGTGCGTTTTATTATTCACAAATCTATCTGGATCCGGATCTGGATGAAGTTTTTACATATATTACAAAAACAATTTGGGATCCTGTTTTCTATCGGGATCTATTTCAAAGATCCAAAAATTAGTTATTGCACTGGCGAGTAGATGGCTTTTATGATAAGGTAGTGTGAGCTATTGTGTAAAGAAAAAAGATAAGAAATAATTGAAAATTTGCAAACCCAAGGATAAAAAGAGACGGACTTATAACACTGCTGTCACTAAGATCCGTATCGTTTTATTTTCGCGTGTGCATCTTCTCCCAACTTATATTGTTGAACGGATTAATCATCATGCTACGTGTTCTTGAGCGGTTGGTACGTTGGTAGCCAATGGTGATTTTGGCTAATTCTTTGATGATTTCGAGACACTGTGACCAATAATTCGTGGCGTCTGTGGTAAGTGTGGCACTGAGTCCCTCGCTCAGGTATTTGTATTATGAGATCCTGGAAACATTTTAAGTCCGAAGTTGTTATTTTTTTTCGCGGTGGTTGAGCCTACCAACTTTGGTTCTTGGCCAATTTCCTACGAAAAACAGTCATCCTATAGCAACTAAAAGTCATACCATCCATTGTATTGTATTGCGATAATATTAGTCATATGAGAAGTGGACTCAAGCTTTTGAATAGCACCTGTAGTCAAAAGTATTCCCACGTTCGAGGTAAGCGACGTTTCAGTGCTTGTTTTCATTGGCAGGCCTAGTATCTCTCCATAACCCGTTAGTTTCATGTAACTCACTACGGGACTACCGTTCGCGAATAACAATTATATTTTCTTCAGTACACTGTCTAGTACTGAAAATTATTACTAATTTTAATTCTAAACATGTCAAAGTAGATCACGTTAGGTGAACACTACATAAACTACTACTACTACTGGAACTCGAGAGCCCAAATTTTTATGCTTTTATGCTTTTTTTTATTTGAAGGTGAACATACTTTTATTCAGAATAAACCTAGCCCTCAACCATTAAGCTTCCATAGCCAGCTTGATCAATAACAATCTGTTTCAAATATCAGACACTATTTGGCTGAAGTTCCCTTCCGCGTGTTTCATCAGGCTGACAGTATTCCTGTTAAGTGGTGCTGGAGCATCGGTGTTAATATAACCAAACCACATCAATCGTGATTTGTAGTATGTTGTAGAGTGGTGTGTTCTGTCGAAATGCTTCGCATTTCTTTTGCGCCATTACACCCTGTTTTGCTGATGTTTCTTCTACTTATAATAAAGGAAGACAAAGCTATCGTTTTTAGGCTTGAAAAATTTTGTTTTTAAATTTATTTGTGATTTAGAAAACTAAGTCATGTTAGGAAGTCCAAAAATGTACGTCCAACGCTAAAGTGTTAAATAATATAAAATTATTTCTTAAATAACAAACAAAAATAAGATACACATTTCCGATATTCATCAAAATAATTAGTACACCACTTTTCGCCGCAGCCTCTTTTATCACCCTCCATAAATTTACACATCACAGCTTGTGTGTTTAAATTTCCTAAAGAAATACTATGCATCATAAAGCTGTAAACACATTAAAATTTCATACATCAGGAATATTTCCGATCGAAACGTAACGAGTTCTCAAAATAAATAAAAAAAAAAATATATATCACTCATACGCCCCATTAAACCCTCAGCAACCTGGGAGAATAACATTCTCGAATAATATGAAAACTTCTCAAATTGTCATACCTACCTATCATTGCGAGACCTATGAATCTCAGCACAGCAGCAGGAGTCTGTAAATTAGTTGAAGTAGAATATTATATCCGTATTCCGTACCTTCTAATGATTCTTGAGATAATTTCAAACTCAGTAAACAAAACTTTGTCCTTGCAGATTGTGAGATGTCCCTTGCGTTCTATGGATCTGCAGCTATGTTCATTATATTTCCATTGGGCTCTGTGCTGTGACTGAATACTGAAACTTTTAAATTAAGGTGAAAAGGACGATTCAAATTCAAATGAAAAACTACACTGAATATTAATTCAGAGAATGTTTCTCTTGCTCGTCGCTCTTTGTACGGCTTGTATTTTTGATTGCTGTTTTTCTTTTTCAAAAATTCTTCTCTAGAATGAGTTATAAAATCTGTATTTTTTGTTTGGATTAAAATTTTTTGCGGTTTTCAAAGACTTGTCAATATTAAATGACATAATTTGAGACTGGAAATTGTGGTGATGTTGTGGTAAGGTCGTGGTGATTGATATAAGAAAAGCGCCTTTGATACACAGAAACTCATTGTTCTCATCATCAAGTGCATTAAACAGTCTGCATTATTTATCATGCATCTCAATGAAAGTGATTTGGTGGTAAATACATAATAAATTCATTTTAATTACAAAACGAATATACACTTTAATTATTTACAAAATGCCTAATGATTAATTGTAGTACCCCTCCGTTGTAATGGTAAGTCAGTTGGATTGTCATGCAGAGGGTTTTGGGTTTCGTTATTTTTTTTGGGTTTGGAAGAGTGTTTTTTATCATGAAAAATACTGTAAATTAGAATTTCGGAATCCGCAGACAATTGTAGGTCCCCTGCATTCCTACTAATACACACATAGGAAGAGATTAAGACTTGAGGGTTGTAAGTGACTAAAATTAGGTTCGTTACAAGCCATAATGGCCTATAATTTAATTGATTAAAAATAACTATTCAGCCAATTCGGATATTAATCTATAGTAGATCATAATAGGGGGCTTAGGTCTTGTGTAATTTTTTCTTTGTCTACATAAGGAAACCTAGTAAATGAATTAAGCAACGACGAATGTCTATGCCTGTTGCGATAAATTTTATCATTTTTTCATCCTTTTTAATTTTTAACCTTCCTTTTCCGCTGCGGCTCCAAAATGCTTGAAGAAATCCTGGTATCCTCTAACCAGGTGTTCGATTGATATTATAAATTGAGTGGGACAGGTGGTTCCAATATACTGTTAACGTTGAAGACGCGTTGTCCCATACTGATGTAGCAGTGGATGAGCTGACCAAATAATTGAGTCAGGTGGACTCTTACTTAATTTTTTTTTTTTTTTTTGTAGTTTAGTTTATTTCATCAAACAAAGTTACAATACTTTAGTGATTACTAGATAACAATATAGGATAATTGAAACAACAAAATCTGTACATATAATAATAATTTAACATTGCCACCATTAAGGTTCCTTAGAATTAAAAGCAAATTATTTTTAAAAGAAATCCTACTTAAATTAAAATCGATCATATCGCAGCAAACAGTATTATTTACTCTTAAGACCTAGACAATGGTTCATTGGCAGCGTAATTTGTTCTTTGGTATGGAATCTTAAACAACAATTGGTTTCTAAGCATACTCGCAGAAACATTGAAATTAATTAACGCCAAATAATATCGGAATATCGGAATGATTAGTCAACACGTCACGAATGAACATAACTCAGAAAATTTTCTTCGAATGGAGAGAGACTAGATACCAAATAACTTACATCTTGTTCCATAAGAAGGCATATCAATTTCCCAGTAAAGCCTTTTCACTAATACTCTTGTAATCCTTTTTTGAATTTTCTCAAGTCTTAAAGAGTGAACTTCATACTCGTACGAAGGGCTCCAAATAGTATTACAATACTCAAGAGTAGATCCAACAAAAGCAAAAAACAGACACTTCAAAGTATGTGGATAACAGAACTCCTTTGAATTACGCAAGATAAATCCCAACATTGAATTACCTTTGGCGACTAAAGAATCTGTGTGTTTTAAGAAATTCATTTTTTGGTCAAAAATAACACCAAAGTCCTATTTCAAGGTTAAAATTGAAAGAAATATATTGTTTATTTTATAAGAGAAGTTAAATGATGAACGATTTCTACAAAAAGTTAATCTTTGACATTTTGCAATATTAAGGTCTAAGGAGTTAATCAAACACCAATTTGATAACCTCTCAAGATATTCTTGCAATAAAATGCAATACTGTTGAATTTTTGTGCAACGAAAGGCTTTCAAATCGTCCGCATACATAAGGCTCTTCGAATTTAAAAATACGTCTGGTATGTCATTGATGAACAACAAGACAAAAAGGGGACCGAGATGGCTTCCTTGCGGTACACCTGAGGTAGCATTGATAAGTGAAGAAAGAATGCTATTTATACGAACATACTGAATACGATTCTTTAAGTATGAATCTATCCAGTTTAAGAAGTTTAGAGTGGAAACCTATTTTATTCAACTTCTTAACTAATAAATCATGATCAACCCGGTCTAATGCTTTGGAGAAATCAGTATTCCTGTAAAAAGGGTGTAGTGCCAGAACTTGGCTGGACACAACCGTGCCTTTTGATACACAACATCAAACTTATATCTTTTTTCAAGTCCGTTTAATACATAATTTGAAAAAATAGTAAGATTTGCGCTAGTAGACCTACCAGAAACAAAGCCATGCTGACATGGAGAAATAAAACTTTTAAGAATTGGAGTTAGTCTTTCATAAATAACTTTCTCGAAAATTTTTGGAATTGTAGTGATCTTGCAAATAGGTCGATAGTTTGAAACTTCATGTCTACTTCCAGATTTATAAATTGGTGTAATTATAGAACGTTTCCATGTATTTAAAAACTTACCACTAACAAGGGAGCGATTAAAAATTATTTTTAAAGGTACCGCAAATACTTTTGCACACTTCTGTAAAATAATAGGAGCAATTCAATCGATGTCTTGTCGAGTATCGTCCTTAATATCAGATAAAGCTTGCTCAATTTCAGAAATTGAAAAATTCAAACTACCAATATTTAAACAGCTATCAGAGATATTAATTTGTTGACCAAGAGTTATATTCGGAGAACTATTGATTGAAAATGTTTAGCAAAAAGGTTACATACAACTGCAAGATCGGAAGATAATTACACCATTGTGACGCATTAGATTATGAATGCCATTTGATTGTTTTTTAGCATTAATAAATTTCCAAAAACATTTACTATTGGATTTTAAATCACATTCAACTGATAATAAATAATGATTATAAAGAAATTTATTCAAGATATCGATTTTTTTTTGCAATATTCGATATTGTTTGTAAAGATCGCGATCATTGTTTGATCTGCGAAATTGCTTATAAACTTAATTTTTTTTATTATTGAGATTAATTATTCGTTTATTAAATCACACTGGTTTTGAACCACTTTTAATTTTTACTTTGGGTGTGGATAAGGCAACTGCATTATGCACAATTTTCAAAAATGAATCGTAGCACTCATTAAAATTTGTATTGTCAAAAAATGCATGCCAATTAGTTGCATTGAAATAATTATTTATTGAATCGAAATAAGTCTTATCATAGTTATATTTGAAATTGGAATCAGCAGTTGCGAATGATGAATTGTGTTAGGAAAAAGAGAAACTATGGAGTTGTCAATACCCACGCACAACTCAGAATCCACAAAAACTTAATCAAGCACATTATTAAAAGAATTGTGAAAATAATTTATTTGTCTAAGATCAAATTGTGCAAGAGTATCCACAACTTCACAATCATGATTGAATATAACATTAAAAGGAACAAGTATTTTCTCATCGGGATCGTAAACCCATTTAATATTTGGTAAATTAAAGTCACCAACAATAATAGCCGAGCCGGAGATTGTTACTTAACATTCTAGCTTATAAATGAACGTGTGAGAGAATGGAATAGCCGAGCCAGAGATTGTTTCTTGTTAAAGGTTATAAAGCGTAGCGTATACGTAGATGATTTAGATAGTTGCAGCGGCATTTTGCTTTTTTTCTTTAAATCATTTATTTAAATTGTTAAATTAATAAAGCGTAAGAGGCCAGTGGCACATTATTATAAAAAAAAATATTTTTTGGATGTGTTAACTTAACATCTTTGTCGCCATTAGAGTGAATCGAAAACGTGGGCAAAACTTATACGTTCCGTGTAGCCCGTGGCTTGCCAAAAAACAATTTTTTTTTACTTTTTCTCTGCATGACAAGCATACTTGAGATGTTAACGCATGTTCGTCAAGCATGTTGGTCCGTCATCATCAAAATTCTAATGAGTAGTGATGTTTGACGAATGTGAACATTCCTTTTTTAATCCATCAAATATTCATTATGCCGTGCTTGTCAAACGAATTTGAGAATGTAAACGCAGCCATTAATGCTCCGAGCAAATAGTTGTAGTATGTCTGCTTTCAAACGATGCAATATCACGGTGCCGTGAAATAAGGCCAATTTTCAAAAATTGGCCTTATTGCACTTTTACAAAGTGAAATTAGGCCAATTTTCAGCAGTTGGTCTTATTGCACTTTGACAAGGCGAAATAAGGCCGAACTGCATTTTTATATTTATTTCATTTCATTTATAAGTATTATTTATTCGTATAATACATAATTTATTGTTAATTGGAGGCCGATGTTCTGGATTTTCTTGAGTAACAGTACCTTGGGTGGCCCGCTTCGCGGGTTTTCAGCATTTTAACTCCATTTTTGGGGCTCACACCCGCTCACGCAACTCCGTTGCTCCGCATAGGGTATGTTCAGTCGCCAGACTGTAGCAACAATTTTCTTGAGCAGCAGTACATAACTGTTAGTTGTTTACTCCAATTAATGTAAAATACAAAACTGTTGCTACAGGCGCCTGCCTGACTCGATCTGAAATAGTATATAGATTGCTTCAGCTTTTTTAATATTTTACAAGCAAACTGCATGTGACCACAGAGCGCTCTGTGGTAGCATACAGTTTGATCTACAATAATTTCAAATTCGGTGAGCAGAAAATGGCTGAGCACAGATTAAGGAGATCTGTGCTGATATACAGTTTGGCAATACGCTAACCGGCACACACCATTACTACTGACAGAGAAATTGACGTTAACATGGGTCAGGGTACACCAAAGTTAGCCTTTTTTACTTGCGACTTATAGGTACTATAAGGCAAGTTATGCATTCGTAAAAAAAATCGATCTCGAGATTTTGATCAAAGTTGACATTACGATGATAGCGAAGACCAAAAAAGTGGGTCTCGCAATTCTGTCTGTCTGTCTGTCTGTCTCTCTGTCTGTCTGTCTGTCGGTTCGACTACAGCCTAAACGGCTTGGCCGATTTTCTTCAAACTTGGTAGATATGGGTTTTAATTTTTCCCCCCGGACGTTTTTTTTTGTTTTTTTTTTTTTAAGACCAAAAATAACGGTACCTGCCATACGATTTTTTTTCGAAATTTTATAAATATTTTTTTTTCTCAAAAACTGTCCCACAGAATTAAAAAAAAAAAATTTGAAAAATTTCATTTGGTTAAAACTAGCTAATGGTTGAAAAAAAATTGTTATTTTTCGTAGCCCCCCTGGGTCCATTTTTTTTGTTTTTGATTTTCTCGAAAGCGGTACAGCCGATTTAAATCATTTTTCTCTATGCCAAAGCTCCTCCAAAGTTTGAATATTATTACATATTCAAATTTTCAATTTTTTTTGTTTGGATTTTTAAAAAAAAATTCAAAATTTTTTTTTGGAAACTCAATATTTCGAAAACCCCATACTCGATTTTTTTCAAACTTGACAAATAAAAGTTTCTTAACATAATCTACAAGATTTGAGAAAAAAAATTATGTTTTATCTAAAACTAACGGTACCTTCCCTACAAATTTTAAAAAATGGTTTTCGAAAATCTTATTTTTCTCGAAAACGGTTCCGAGAATTTCGCTAAATTTTTTTTTTCTTTTGATCAATCTTTACGATCTATAATTTAATAAAAAAAAAATTGAAATCTAGTTATTACTGACTGTACCTACCATAGAACGATTTTTTCGAATTTTGAATTACTCATTATCGGCATAACGGATTTAAACGAAATTTTTTATAAAAAGTTTAAAAAATTCGATATCTCAAGAACGGCTTAATATTTTTTTTGGAAATTAGACTTTTATTCGTACAATAATAAAAACTTAAGATTGGCGTACCAAAATTTTTTCTTAAAAATGTTTTAAAAATTTTGTACATAAAAGCTTATTTTTTTAAGGAACCACTACAACGACTTATAATTTTTGTTCCTGCATAAATTCATATTTGCATAGCATTCTGTATTTATCTCTTACTACTAAAAGAATTTAAAAAAATTATTTTATCCTTATGAACAGTTTTCTTTAATAACATCCGTTTTTAAAATTCTTAGTCTATTACATAGGAGCAAGTTTGTGAGACCCAGTCGTGCATTTTATTTAAATCGTCAAAATGTGATGTCAAAGTTGAAAATCGGACTTTACTGTACAACAATTTTTTTCTTGGAATATGACCAAAAATTACATCCGCAAGTATGGAACACGAATTACCGGACAGCCTGTATACATTCTTTGTTATGGGTACTAAGCTTGTACAAGACCTAAGGTTTCGTTACACTACCAATCTTCACAGCATACATACAAAGTGTCACAAAGAAACTTGCGGTTCATGAGCTATCTTTTTTTCAGTCTGCTAATCGATTGTCAAACAGCCCATAGAGTTGCAGATAAATACCTCAAAAGAAATTATTATTTTTTTTAACTGAAAATTAATCCTTGTATGTATTTTTTTGCTTAACTTAAAATCAATTTAATTTTGAAATTTTTATAAGCTCTTAGCATATTTACTTTCTTTTATTATTTAATGTTCTTGTTTATTTGAAACACTTGGTAAGGTTATTTGGATACTATTTAAAAATTCATCTTGTTGTATCATGTAAATACCTTTCAAATAAAAATACTACGAGGTGACCTTCCTAATAGTTGCTATACCATAACTTGGTCTGATTAGCTTAGCAGGAAACGTAAATTTTGCTGACTGGCTTTAAAACATCTTTTCTTAAAACCAGATACACAGTCATTGTTATAAAAAGTTTGGTACGATGGACTCAACTCAACTTGCAACTATAATTTTTTACAAAAACCAATTTCGAAGAAAGATTGAAACTTGACAAATTCTTTTTAAACACTTTGAATCGGATTATTCTAAAATTATCTCATTCATTAAAAACAAACAAAAATAAATCTATCACACACAATCGTCAGTAAGTACATAATATTCTTCATTAAAATTTTATTTTTAATTATCAAATGCTATAAATGTTAACAACCCAAAGAATTACGTAAGGAGTATGTTTGTAAGGATTCAACTCTGCATGCCATTACAATCAATCGTATTAACAAAATGGTAAATATACTTTAATCGGACGAGGATATCACATACACAAAAGCTGAGGCGTGTTCAAATTGAAAGCCTTTTCAAAATAATTATAATGTATTCAGGGTAAATGCTCCTTCTTGGCCCGAACTGTAAGCCATGGCCTATTTATTTGTTTTCTGTTTCATTACAATAACACAATATCCATTGTAACTGCTTATAAATAATTTTTTACCTGTACACTAAGGGGGGCAAAGAACATTTTTATAGAGGGGGTTAATATACCATCAGAGAAACAAAATAAATAACAACAAAATATCCTTACAACACAAACAATGACGCCTATCCCAATGTTCCGCACATAAAAACATTAAATTTAGCCATAAAAATAAAGAAGCCCGAGTTCATTCGGAGGTCCTTGCCGTTTAAATTCATTTTAAGTGCCCGTTTATTCCGACAAACAGGAACAAATAATCACTTATTTTCACAGTATTAACGAGCCATTCGACAAAACACAAAAAAAAACACAGCACAACAAAAAACGAGTAAAGCCTCTTCACTGAAACTGATGTTAAACCAACAGCAGCAAGGACGAGTAATGACTTTAAAATTGTCATCGTGGGACCCTAATTAAAATCATTTTTACTGCCATCCAGGGGTTCGGCGGGCAGCTCTGCTTGTTGATGGGAGTTTCGGTATTAAATTTTAATTAAATTACCCTCTTTTTCCCGCCAGAAATAATATTTAAATAGCGAAGGCAGGTAGGGTAGCAGTTGATAACCATTTTGTGATTAAACTTTGAATAAATCAGTTCATGCTGCCGCCATTTTTAAAATAACTCCAAAATTAGAAACAATTTCCATGGCAATTTTCAATGGGACTTCATATTAAACATAAAAAATTGTGTGTGAAGTTAAAACCTCTAAAGTAAATGGGATACAAAATTTTGAATTCTTAGTTTGGAGCAATATCTCCTTATTCATATAACAAAAATTAAGGAACAGTTTCCGCAAAAAATGTTCAAGTTAAAACAGAATATCAGGGAATTGATTTTTTGTGAAAATATAACTCAAAAACGATTGGGTTTTTGTGAAAAATTATTCTTGTTTCAAGCAAATAATTTGGATTTAAATTATTTATATTTTTAATGTCTCCATAAGAATGACGAATTTAAAAAAAAAATGTTCTCATGAATATACAAAACAAAATCTCATTGCCATTTTCTGATTTGAAATTAATTTTTTTTTAATAACTCAATAAGTCTATAAAATTTTTGATTTTTTTTTCTTATAACTCCAAATATAAAAATTTGAAATTTTTAAAGCATTTGAGCATTTATTAAAGCATTTGAAGTCCATAATTCTTTAAAATATTTATAATAATTATTGTAACTATCGATCAAAAATTCTCAATATTGATTTGTATAATATGACTTAATTTGTTCATTATCACAAAACATGAGATATTAAATTTGTTAATTAACCTTTTATTTCAAAAACTAAGTTTTTTTTTTTTAATATCAAAATCCTAGAAAATTCCTTGAAATCATTAAACAAAGATTTTATACTTATCAACAGAATTTATATTAAATCGGTAGAACAAATCATGGAGATCTTTGATGTTTTTCGAATAACTCACAAAATACCTTAACTAAGGTTTGGGAACTAGATTTTAAATTATTAGAAATCTACATAATACCTGTAAGTCTTTAAGACCAGTCTTTAAAAACTGTCAACAAGAAACTCTCGATTCTATAATTTAAATATATTTATTTCACAGAAATCCGTGGAGATATTACTTGTTTTTCAAATAACATGCAAAATATCCAAATAAAAACAAAGATCCTTTAACCTTAAAAAACCCTATAACAATTATTACCAAAATTAAGATTTATTAGTAAGCACACTTGAAAACTTAAGATATTTTGTAAATATCCTCGAAAATGCAAAGCCCAAGATTATTTTTAGAAACAGCTTTTAAAATATTGACAACATTAAAAATACCACAGAGCGTTAAAAAAAATATTTAATAATTTTTATATTTGTATATAAGAACGAAAAATAGAGATATTAGCTACCTAAATGTTTTTTAAATTACTCCCGAAATACCAATAAGTTCTTAAAATATTGAAAGCTTACAAATTAATTATTGTTTTATCAACAAAACTTAGAATTATTCATGACCAGAAACCATGAAGCTTTAATATATTTTTCAAATAACTCCAAAAACACGAATAGACTTTTAAAATATCGAAGGATTACGAAATACGAGAGAGTCTTTTAACCAAAACTTTAATAATCGTCAATAATAAAGTCTAAATTTTACTATTTAAATTTCTATGCCAGAACAAACAATGAAAAGATAAGATGTTTTTCAAATAACTCCCAAAATAAAAAAATCATAAATTCATTCAATATTAAAAAACAAAATCTATTCGAATTATCAAAGTAATTAAGATTTAATCATTAGGAAATAATATGGAAATTTTAGATTTTTTCAAATAACTCCCTAAATACATAAACTAAGAGTTTTTTTGAGAAGTTTGTAAAATACTGAAAGTCTACAAGATACCACAGAAGTATTTCAAATAAATCTTTAATAGTTCTGATAAAAAAAATATACGATATTTTGATTAAAATATGTATTTCAGAATAAAACATAGAGATATAAGATGTTTTTTCAAATAACTCAAAAAAAAAAAAAATATTTGAATTTTCTGATAGGTTTTTAAAGTTTTGTAAATGTACAAAATACATGAAAGTTCAATTTTCAATAATTGGCAAAAAACCTCTCTAAGTTATTATTTTAATTTATATCACAAAGCAATCCGTGGAGATATTACATGTTTTCCAAATAACTTCTTAAATACTCAAATAAAAACATGAAAAGTAATCTATATTAAATGCCTACAAAATTCTTTTAACCATCAAAAAAAAAACCTCTAATGAATATCGACAAAATTAAGATTTAATCTTTAGGACACTTGAGATAAGATAAGATATAATTCAAATAACCACGAACATGCAAAGATTAAGTACTATTTTTAGCAATAAAATATTCGAACTCTATAAAATACCGCAGAATAAGGAAAATCGTGCTTTGAGAATTGTCAACACCGAAGCATGGAGCTATACCCAGATATTTTTCAAATAACTCCCAAAATAACAAAACTTATAGATTTTGGAAAAAAGGTATTCAAATATTAAAAGCTTACAAAATTTATTTAAATTTGTGATGTAGAAACATGATAACTCCATAAAATAATTTGCATCCTTACATAGAACATAATTTTTGAAAGAATATTTTCAAAAGTATTCGAGATTTGAAGAAAACCAGTCAACCCGTTTCAGCCCTAGCTCAATGTAAAGTAAACGTAAAAACGCAAATTATATTATGGACTTATCATCTTTGTACCAAACACCACAGAAAGATGTAAAGAAAAATATTATAACTTTTAACAAGATTTAGATTTATTGGTGACCAAAAAGTACTGAAATTTAAGATATTTTTTTAAAAAACTCCGAAAACACGAAGACTTACAGAAGACAAACCTGAGCGCTTACAAAAGAGCATAAAGTATTTTAAGCAAATCTTTAATAATTGTCCACAAAAAATAAAAATTTTATGATTTGAATCGGTGCGTCATAATAAAAATTAGAAGATATTAGATGTTTTTCAAATAACTCCCAAAATCAAAAACTCATAGTTTTCTTGCAAATATATGGTTTTTTGAATATATACAAAATTCACTTAATATATAAAAACAGAAATTCTTATTACTATCCCAAAAATTTAGATTCAATCGTTAAGGCCAAACACGGAGACTTAAGATGTGATTCAAATATCTCCTAAAATACATAAATTCAGATGTTTTGGAAGGATCTTAAAATATTGAAAGCCTACAATGAACCGCAAGGTCTTGTAAGCAAATCTTAAATTATTTTTAAACCAAAAAATATTCCATGTTATGATTTAAATTTTTTATCTCAGAAAAAAATATGGAGATATTAAAAGTTTTTTTTTATCAAACTTCAAAACCTATTAATACGAAGATTTAAGAGATATTTCGCAAGAAAGATATTGAAAATAAAAAAAATACGTGAATGAAATTTCATTCATCTATTAATCCCTTTAAAAAGTTCGAGGTTAGCTCGGAGGTATTTATGCAAAATCGGAACCTTCAAAACATTCACCATTCGTATGGCGCCATTTTAACATGCTAAGGACGACAAACTCAATGCATATAATTCCAATCACGAAATCACTGTTGGACCTTGGGTTTCCGATTTTCACTATTTCATTGGTAAATTTAGACTAAGGGGTTGCAGAAAAGCTCATAATACCTCGTTTTGTGAATCCGCATGCAACTGGAAGCCGAAATTCCTTTTTTACTCGATGTTAACGTACAAGAACCACTATACTTTCAATTTTGAGTAATTCGACCCGAAAAGCTTGTTCACGTTCAGTACACTCACTTTTGACTTTTCATTTGCTGCTTGCTGTGCTGTGATGCACTCCACTGCTGTCGGGGAGTACTGGCACTATCCCCAAGAGGGTGTGTATAACAACAAAACAGCAGCAAAGGCGCATCCTTGTTGAACACAAAATGCAACTCACAGGATATCCGGTTGTTGGTTTAACAATATTTTCTGATTTTTTTTTGTAC
The DNA here is from genome assembly GCA_911387755.1 of Chrysotoxum bicinctum. Classification (NCBI taxonomy): domain Eukaryota; kingdom Metazoa; phylum Arthropoda; class Insecta; order Diptera; family Syrphidae; genus Chrysotoxum; species Chrysotoxum bicinctum. The sequence continues at coordinate 18,325,989 of OU426989.1, forward strand.
TGTATGTGCACTGCTCTCATATAATGGTGTGTTTAAAACACAGCGAGGTATTCTAGCGTGGGAAATTATATTCCGCTTGCTTAAGGGAAGGACTAGTGACAGTGTGACGTTATCAAACGCGACGCGGTGATGATATGGCACTTTCGAGTGCCATCCCGGTTGAAAACAATAACGAGGTAAACTTCAAATTCTTTGAATGTAACTTTTGTGTGAGGAGAATTTATGGGGTTGAATGGCACTGGCTTGAAGTATAAGTTCTAACTCAAACAAATCGCGCTATTTAAAAGCATACGTACTGTTGGTTTCCGAACGGCGAAATTGAGACGACGAAGAGGATATGACTGGGGCAAATCAGAGGTGGACTTTTTATATTTTCAATGTTTTTTTGGGAAATTTAAAAAAAATCGCACTAAACTCAATGAATTGACGAAAAACACCCATCACAAAAACACCACTCGTATAATTATGACTGAATAAGTAATGAGGGCTTGCACTATGTGAACTCAAGGACTTCGTATATCCTTTGCCCGAACACGACCAACAGTGAAATACTACTGATATTTTACGAAACATTACAAATTGTTTATCTCTGGTTGAATTCGCAAAGAGGAAGAGGACTTGAACAGAAGTCATTCAGGACTCGTGAAGTGCGCAAGTCAAGGAGATGCAAGGGAAATTCATTCCCACGTTTATTTTGGTGAAAACGGATTTTGTTATGAATAAGCATGAATTTTAGAACTCAAGAATGAATTTAGTACGGCTCTTGAGGGGTAATCCATTTTCCGAGAGGCTTCGTAGATGGAGACTCGCTCTATCAGCAACACGTGGGTAAACAATTTTTTGAAGTGTAAACACAACAAAGCAATCGAGACAGCTGACAGACGGTTTTGGTGAAATCATGATGGAAGGAGTTTTTTTTGTTTTTTATGTGTCAAGTGGTGGGAAGAAGCATACACGCATTTTTTATGTGAAATTATTATTCTTAGGGCCTTAGGATTTGTGAGGATGGGTGAGAGGAACAGTTGTTGTCTTCTGCAGCAAAATACGGACACAAGAAACACCTTTTCAGGATACGAACGGTAGGCGCTTAACAATTGCCATCCCTTAAATTCAATTACCTTCAATCTTCCACCTTCTACCCATAACTTTAACTGATAAATTTTACCTAATACTTGGTACATAGACTTGTTAGTACCAAGAGTTGGAATTGGGATTCGCCCTGTGTTCGTGAGACATCTGCTTTTTTGTTTTTGGATCCTTGAATTGTTGGCGAGAGAAAACCGTTGTCCTTAAGAATCTAAATAAATTATAATTTCTTTAGTGGGATGGAATTTCGCACCACTAAGTGTGAAGACCAAGGTTAGGACGGTGATTAAAAGTGCAAGTTTTTGGTTAACCTTCCTGACGCTGTGTCTTTTCAATACTTGTGATAAAGGAAGTAATCGTTTTCAATTAAAAAATGCAAAACTAGATCTTTGTATTAAAGAATTATGGTAAGAAGTGAAGGATTTTTTATGAAAAGTGAAACCATATTCTGTAGGACCAAAACAGCAATTATTGTAGGCACGAAAATTATAAATTGTTGTAGCGGTTTTTTGAGATATCAAATTTTATTAAAAAAAAAAAATTCAGTTAAATCCGCTAGGCCGATAATGAGGAAGTCAATAATCGATAAATGGTATGTATTGTCAGTAATGTCTTTAGTTTCAATTTTTTGATAAATTACATAAATGGCGCAAGTTAGGCGAAGGAAAAACTTAATCAAAATTTAAGATTCCGTTTTTAAGAAAAATTTTCGAAAACGACTTTTTAAAATTTGTACTGTTTGAACCGTTATTTCTAGATTAAACAATTTTGTTTCTACATCTTGCAGATATTATTAAAGAACTGTTTTTTGAAAATTTTAATACACAATATTACTCAAACGTTTTAAGTGTCTTGGCATAAAAATTTGTGAAAATCAGTTGTTTTCGAGAAAATCGGTATTATCGGTACTCATTATGAACATTTCAGAAGCCATGGCAACGCCTGCCAAAAAGAACGCAAATTATATTATGGACTTATCATCTTTGTACCAAACACCACAGAAAGATGTAAAGAAAAATATTATAACTTTTAACAAGATTTAGATTTATTGGTGACCAAAAAGTACTGAAATTTAAGATATTTTTTTAAAAAACTCCGAAAACACGAAGACTTACAGAAGACAAACCTGAGCGCTTACAAAAGAGCATAAAGTATTTTAAGCAAATCTTTAATAATTGTCCACAAAAAATAAAAATTTTATGATTTGAATCGGTGCGTCATAATAAAAATTAGAAGATATTAGATGTTTTTCAAATAACTCCCAAAATCAAAAACTCATAGTTTTCTTGCAAATATATGGTTTTTTGAATATATACAAAATTCACTTAATATATAAAAACAGAAATTCTTATTACTATCCCAAAAATTTAGATTCAATCGTTAAGGCCAAACACGGAGACTTAAGATGTGATTCAAATATCTCCTAAAATACATAAATTCAGATGTTTTGGAAGGATCTTAAAATATTGAAAGCCTACAATGAACCGCAAGGTCTTGTAAGCAAATCTTAAATTATTTTTAAACCAAAAAATATTCCATGTTATGATTTAAATTTTTTATCTCAGAAAAAAATATGGAGATATTAAAAGTTTTTTTTTATCAAACTTCAAAACCTATTAATACGAAGATTTAAGAGATATTTCGCAAGAAAGATATTGAAAATAAAAAAAATACGTGAATGAAATTTCATTCATCTATTAATCCCTTTAAAAAGTTCGAGGTTAGCTCGGAGGTATTTATGCAAAATCGGAACCTTCAAAACATTCACCATTCGTATGGCGCCATTTTAACATGCTAAGGACGACAAACTCAATGCATATAATTCCAATCACGAAATCACTGTTGGACCTTGGGTTTCCGATTTTCACTATTTCATTGGTAAATTTAGACTAAGGGGTTGCAGAAAAGCTCATAATACCTCGTTTTGTGAATCCGCATGCAACTGGAAGCCGAAATTCCTTTTTTACTCGATGTTAACGTACAAGAACCACTATACTTTCAATTTTGAGTAATTCGACCCGAAAAGCTTGTTCACGTTCAGTACACTCACTTTTGACTTTTCATTTGCTGCTTGCTGTGCTGTGATGCACTCCACTGCTGTCGGGGAGTACTGGCACTATCCCCAAGAGGGTGTGTATAACAACAAAACAGCAGCAAAGGCGCATCCTTGTTGAACACAAAATGCAACTCACAGGATATCCGGTTGTTGGTTTAACAATATTTTCTGATTTTTTTTTGTACTGTATGTGCACTGCTCTCATATAATGGTGTGTTTAAAACACAGCGAGGTATTCTAGCGTGGGAAATTATATTCCGCTTGCTTAAGGGAAGGACTAGTGACAGTGTGACGTTATCAAACGCGACGCGGTGATGATATGGCACTTTCGAGTGCCATCCCGGTTGAAAACAATAACGAGGTAAACTTCAAATTCTTTGAATGTAACTTTTGTGTGAGGAGAATTTATGGGGTTGAATGGCACTGGCTTGAAGTATAAGTTCTAACTCAAACAAATCGCGCTATTTAAAAGCATACGTACTGTTGGTTTCCGAACGGCGAAATTGAGACGACGAAGAGGATATGACTGGGGCAAATCAGAGGTGGACTTTTTATATTTTCAATGTTTTTTTGGGAAATTTAAAAAAAATCGCACTAAACTCAATGAATTGACGAAAAACACCCATCACAAAAACACCACTCGTATAATTATGACTGAATAAGTAATGAGGGCTTGCACTATGTGAACTCAAGGACTTCGTATATCCTTTGCCCGAACACGACCAACAGTGAAATACTACTGATATTTTACGAAACATTACAAATTGTTTATCTCTGGTTGAATTCGCAAAGAGGAAGAGGACTTGAACAGAAGTCATTCAGGACTCGTGAAGTGCGCAAGTCAAGGAGATGCAAGGGAAATTCATTCCCACGTTTATTTTGGTGAAAACGGATTTTGTTATGAATAAGCATGAATTTTAGAACTCAAGAATGAATTTAGTACGGCTCTTGAGGGGTAATCCATTTTCCGAGAGGCTTCGTAGATGGAGACTCGCTCTATCAGCAACACGTGGGTAAACAATTTTTTGAAGTGTAAACACAACAAAGCAATCGAGACAGCTGACAGACGGTTTTGGTGAAATCATGATGGAAGGAGTTTTTTTTGTTTTTTATGTGTCAAGTGGTGGGAAGAAGCATACACGCATTTTTTATGTGAAATTATTATTCTTAGGGCCTTAGGATTTGTGAGGATGGGTGAGAGGAACAGTTGTTGTCTTCTGCAGCAAAATACGGACACAAGAAACACCTTTTCAGGATACGAACGGTAGGCGCTTAACAATTGCCATCCCTTAAATTCAATTACCTTCAATCTTCCACCTTCTACCCATAACTTTAACTGATAAATTTTACCTAATACTTGGTACATAGACTTGTTAGTACCAAGAGTTGGAATTGGGATTCGCCCTGTGTTCGTGAGACATCTGCTTTTTTGTTTTTGGATCCTTGAATTGTTGGCGAGAGAAAACCGTTGTCCTTAAGAATCTAAATAAATTATAATTTCTTTAGTGGGATGGAATTTCGCACCACTAAGTGTGAAGACCAAGGTTAGGACGGTGATTAAAAGTGCAAGTTTTTGGTTAACCTTCCTGACGCTGTGTCTTTTCAATACTTGTGATAAAGGAAGTAATCGTTTTCAATTAAAAAATGCAAAACTAGATCTTTGTATTAAAGAATTATGGTAAGAAGTGAAGGATTTTTTATGAAAAGTGAAACCATATTCTGTAGGACCAAAACAGCAATTATTGTAGGCACGAAAATTATAAATTGTTGTAGCGGTTTTTTGAGATATCAAATTTTATTAAAAAAAAAAATTCAGTTAAATCCGCTAGGCCGATAATGAGGAAGTCAATAATCGATAAATGGTATGTATTGTCAGTAATGTCTTTAGTTTCAATTTTTTGATAAATTACATAAATGGCGCAAGTTAGGCGAAGGAAAAACTTAATCAAAATTTAAGATTCCGTTTTTAAGAAAAATTTTCGAAAACGACTTTTTAAAATTTGTACTGTTTGAACCGTTATTTCTAGATTAAACAATTTTGTTTCTACATCTTGCAGATATTATTAAAGAACTGTTTTTTGAAAATTTTAATACACAATATTACTCAAACGTTTTAAGTGTCTTGGCATAAAAATTTGTGAAAATCAGTTGTTTTCGAGAAAATCGGTATTATCGGTACTCATTATGAACATTTCAGAAGCCATGGCAACGCCTGCCAAAAAGAACTAAATTCTTACATGACCAGAAATTAAGGCAAAAAACTTTTAATGTCTCAAAGGCAGTAGAAATTTCTGACCATGTGTCATAAACGTAAAAAATTCAACCAAAGCTCATCTACCACACTAACAACATAACCAACTCTTCGGATAAGGCAAATGTATTCGCAGGTCATTTTGCATAGCAGCTCCATCTGTACTTGAGAACGTAAATCATTCAATCGGACAGATATATTATCACACTCGTACAGTTACAAGAGCCCTTTTAGATTTTGATATAAGCAAATCCGCTGGTCCTGATGGTATACCTTCCATTTTTCTAAAGAGATGTTCTTCATCGCTGGCAAAACCATTACGTAGGCTTTTCCATCGCTACAACTGTTCTGGAATCTTGCCTATAAGTTGGAAAACAGCATTTGTCTAGCCTGTTCTTAAACAAGGTGACTCTTCCTCCCCCTCCTCCTATCGTCCTTCTTCGTCACTTCTTTTCAAGGTCATAAAATCACTTATAAATCATCTGCTCAAGAAATATCTCAAAGATAGAAAGCTTCTGAATGACTGCCAAAAGGACTTTCGCAGCGATCGATCAATAGAGTTTAGCACAGGACTCTCATATCGCAAAGAAGCGTGCGTTTGGTATCAACAAGACCCTTATTCTTTTGATTTCGCAACGTTCATGTCCTTGAGAGGTGGAATGTTTCATGAGTCTTTCCTTGTTTTAGCGCTTTTCACAAGCAATGCTCACTCGAAGTAGCCAGTTGCATTAGTCCCCTCAATCAATTCACCCGTGATACCCGTTTCGCTAGGAATGGTTATCAGTTCACCCTTGAGCCTAATTTTGGTAGTACCGTAAAATATAGAGATTCTTTTTAAGTCGCCCAACACGATTATGGAATAATTTACTCCGCACGGTTTTCCTCCGCCATTTCAATTTGCAAACATTCAAGACCAATGTTTATCGACACCGCCTTTCCGTCCGCCGCTAATTTCCCTTTCGACCGTGCTGTGTTTAACATTAAAAAAATGTCTCTTAATATACCCTTGCGCGTGTGAATTATAAAAAATAAAATGCACGACTGGGTCGCACGAACTTGCTCTTATGTAAAAGACTAGAAATTTCAAAAATTATTGGCGCAAATTTTTAATTGAATTAGTACGATGCTAAAGCTGTTTTAGTATGATACTAGATTAAAACAACGAATTTGAAAATTTTAATCGAATTTAACATCATACTTTCTCTACCCTTTTACTAAAGTTAAAATCAACGAATATATATTTTATTTTTTTTTTAGTATCGTGCCAGCTTCATATGACTCTTTGACATTTGCAAACATCAAAAAAGGTTCGTGTACTTCCTTTTTTGCACGAAATGTCATTGTTTTAGGTGTGTTCAGAAGCAATTTATTAAGAAAATTCTTTTAGTACGATGCTAGTTAGAAAATGTTCAAAATTAAGAGTGAGTTAGTAAACTACTAGAAAGTTAGAAAATTATTAAGTAGTATCATACTAATACCTTAATAATAGGCTGTTTAAAATTTTGCTCCATTGTTTTTAGAGATAATTTTAGCATAAAATTCATTTTTTAAAAGCATAAAACAACTTTTTTGTAGTTGGAGCTGAAAACGGGATGCTTATTGATTTCTCAAGCAAACATTAATTTATGCAAGAACATAAATTATAAGTCGTTGTAGTGGTTTCTTAAACAAAAAAGCTTTTATATACAAAATTCTTAAAACATTCTTCAGAAAAAAAATTGATAAATATTAAATTAAAAAATAAAAATTAAATTTACAAAAAAAAATATTGAGCTGTTTCTGAGATATTGAATTTTCAAAAAAAAATAGATTTTGTTTTTCAAAATTCAAAAAAATTTTTTTTTTTTTTAAGTTTAGAAATGGATATAATGCCGATAATGAGAAATTCAAAATTCGAAAAAATCATTCTAAGGTAGGTAAGGTACAGTCAGTAATGTCTTGTTTTCAAAATTTTTCAAAATGTTAGCAAAATTCTAGGAACCTTTTTCGAGAAAAAATACGATTTTCGAAAACCATTTTTTAACATTTGTATTGAGGGTACCGTTATTTTTAAGTACAATAATTTTTTTTCTCAAATCTTGTAGATTATAAAGAAACTTTTATTTATCAGGTTTGAAAAAAATCGAGCATGGGGTTTTTGAAATATTGAGTTTTCAAAAAAAAAAAAAAAAAAAACAGCGTGTGTACAGAGTACGCATGCCAGAAGTGAAACTTCTTTGGCGATTTAAATTTCATTGCTGTGACTTATAAATTAATGACTAAAACATGAAATGAAAATAAAAATATTTCATGCAATTTTTTTTTGTTTTAATTATTAAAACGAACTTTCATAATAAAATAATTATAAAGATATATATTAACATAATTACATAATTTAAAAAACGTAAAAATTGAACAATAACTACGATAATTATAGTTTACCACGTGTTTCTTTATAAACTATCTAAAAATTTTAACCTTAAATACATTTATTCAGAATTAAATTACAATCGATATGAATGTAAAGAAAGTTGATAAAACATCACTTACTGTGGACAAATGCTGTACGACGATTTATAAATTTATCGATAATAATTTGTCAACAATAAATAAAACGTTATAAACAAATCAGTGTAGCACTATATAACACAAAATTCACAACACAACTACAATGTGTGTAGTTTAACCTGGAAGAAAATATAAATTTTGATCTATTGTCTACGTTAACGTCTCCTATAAGTATCTTATTTTGGCGTGGCTTTAGGGTGCACGCTCCCTCTACAACGAATATAGCACAAAGAGGAGAAAATAATCCTATAGCCCCTATAGTGAATAAGTATATAGCATGCTTATTCTCTTTCTCTCTAGTTGTTTACATCTATCCGTCCTTTAAAATTTAAAATCGTCGCACTAAAATCTGGCGTTTATTATCGTGACGCAGCCTTGAAAAGTTACCCTTATCGCGCGCAAAGAAGTATCACTTCAAAAATTTGATTTTTTTTTTTTAAATCCAAAATAGAATTTTTGAAAATTTGAATACACAATAATATTGAAACTGCTGGGAAGCTTTAAGATAAAAAAAATGATCAAAATCGGTTGTACCGTTTTAGAGAAACTCAAAAACAAAAAAAATGGTTCCAAGAGGGGTACCAGAAATAACCATTTTTTGTAAATTTTTTTTAACCGTTTCCTAGCTTTAAATAAATAAAAAAAAATTTTAAATCTATGGGACAATTTTTAATAAAAAAAATATTTATAAAATTTCGAAAAAAATCGTATGCCAGGTACCGTTATTTTTGGTCTTAAAAAAAAGAAAAAAAAGTGTGGGGGGGGGAATTGACGAAAATCGGCCAAGCCGTTTAGGCTGTAGTCGAACGGACAGACAGACAGACGTAATGTCAACTTTGATCAAAATCTCGAGTTTTTTACGAATGCATAAATTGGCTTATAGTATCTACCTACGAGTATAAGTCGCAAGTAAAAATAGCATCTTCTTGCTGGTGACAGTTATTCTGCGATAAATCACAAATGAGCTGAAGGCTGAACGCATGCTTGAAATCATTATATCTTTGAAATTGAGCCGTTAAAATCACGTTTTGGATGAACATGCTTGAACATTTACTGCAGAACCCTTCTGCCCAAACATTCTCAAAACTACATTTGTTTATCTGTTCTATTCGCCAGATGCCTTCCGGGTTACCATGATTTTTTTTCACGTTAAGATGCTCTTAACTTTTAAAGGAAATTGAACCAATATTATCTGAAACAACTTATTGAAATTAACAATTCCACTACTTTTTTCGACTTTCTGAGAAATTACTAAAAATGTCTGTATAACATTTTGAAAAGTTCTTCCTCAATTACTCTATTCTCAGTGCTGTGGTTTTTGGTTGAAAAACAACTTTTTGAATAAAATAGTTAATATGGCACGTCAAGAGTTCCAGTTGGGGTCAAGTTTCAGACTTCTACTGGTAGATTTTTTCTTTGAAATCAAACAATATGCTGCACTTCCTTTGAAAAAAATTGCCGATCCTTAAAATCCAGAAGGATGAATGTGCAATTTTTTATTTTTCGAGTCTACGAGTACTAGTGTGGGTTTGATAATTATTATTCCGACATTTCGTGTTATTCGAGGACTGTGACGTCTCTAGATGACCATTCAAAGACTATTTCCCAAAATTTTTATTTATGTAAATTCAAGCTTATCGGGTAGGGGGCGTGATAGTCCTTCCAGGTGCATCAATATTTAATTTTGGAGTAGCTTCCTTCTTTAAGCATTTTGAATTTCTTAATATATTGGGCCCTAGCGAGGTATCCGTTCAGAGCGAAAAATTCTCCCATCTTGGAGGATTCGGAGAATTTTTGCTTCGAGGTATTCTTCGGAACAGCTGTTCGGAATTTTTCCCCAACATTATTTTGACGCACACGGCGAACAGCGTTGAAGCGCGATCAAGTGCTTTATTTGCGAAATTTCTGACAGCTTTATGCAATTGTTTTTCCGATTTCGAAAAAGTATGAGTTGCGGACAATTTTCCTCTCCGAACGGATACTTCGCTAGGGCGGATTATATCTCCAAACGTTAAACAATTTGTTGGATATTTTTTTTTTGATATCTGCTTTAATACTGCATTCAATGAAGTGAAGTCTTCCTTAAAGCATTTTAATTCCAAAATCGAATATGTTTCCATTTTAATAAGAAACTCGATAAGGCCAATTACCATGTCTTTCCTTTCTGGCTATTGAATTCACAAGGTTGTCTTCATCGTCATGAGCTTATTTATATATATGTATGTAAGTATAATATTTCGTATGTGAAACTGGAAATCAGAGCATTTTTTTTTTTCTTAAGGAAGTAAAAACTCCAAACATACGCGTAAGGCGCGGCACCAAAAATACCGGCGGATTGTGGATAGGAGCCCGCTTTTACCGTGTCGCGTCATCGGTTTTTTTGTACAAGGATAAATATTTTCCCAAGGAGTTCGTTTATTTTTCAAGGTTTATTAAGGGCTGATATGTTGTGTTCTTGCACGCTCCTGGCTTCCTTCATATGTCTTCATTCTATACCTATTCACTGAGTGAGAGAAAGGTGGATTTTCCAATCGATTGAGTGGAAATTCTGAATTTTCTTTTTGTTGTTATAGTGTTCTTACATACATACATATGTATGTACATGTGCTTGTTCGGGTGCGAAAAAGCAGGTAATTTCATGTTATAATATTTGACGAAGGATATTGATTTAATTTTCTTTGATTGAAGTTTACTTGCTTCATTCAATGAGATTTTTGAACTATAGAGCTAATTTTGGTTAGTCAATAGAAAATAAAAGAAAAGTTCTTCTTCTAATGATGCAGGAAGTTTCAAACAAAATAATTGAAACGTAACAAATAAGTTGTTTTTTAGAGTCTTTCAGTTCTAAGACATTTAAAGTAAGGCACTTGAAATTTTAAATTAAATTTTTATGGGTACAATGTCGGCTTAAAAATATTCTCCATTAACTTTCTTATTTTAAGTTCGAACATAGTTATCTGAAATCAATAGGAATGGCAGAAGATTTAAGCCGAATCGTAATACTACGTTCAAAAGATAGGTTTGGCAAGGTTAAAGTGCATTCGATGGGGAACCGATATGATACCACATGGATATTGTGAAGTTTTTCCTTACTCGTTTTACCATTTTGAGCACCTTATGAAACACACAATTAGACCAAAAACATAAATGTTAAAAAAAGAGCCAAGTTCTTCTATACAAAAACCTTTGTCAAACAAGTCAGCCGTGAAAAGTGCTGAGATCTAAAAGGACGCCAAGTGCTTACTTCATGAAGGTTTAATACCGAATATTTAAAGTAGAATAATATTGAAACAGCTACAATGTAATAGAGAAATTTTATTATTTAATGATTACTGACTAAGATTTGATGGGTTCACTGGTCAAGTTTTTAAAACCTTTCGAATTGGGCATAAAAAAATCTTGCCAAGTAAGCCCATCAAATTTTAGTCAGTATAATCATTAAATAATAAAATTTCTCTATTACATTGTAGCTGTTTCAATATTATTCTAAGTACTTTAAATATTCGGTATTAAACCTTCATGAAGTAAGAACTTGGCGTCCTTTTAGATCTCAGTATACTTTTCACGGCTGACTTGTTTGACAAAGGTTTTTGTATAGAAGAACTTGACTCTTTTTTTAGCATTTATGTTTTTGGCCTGATCTCACTCCTTCTTCCAAAGATTTTAATATTTTGCCATGTCAAAATCTCGAAAGATACGGAAAGATAGAAGTTGGGCCTCGTCCTACTAAAATCAACTTAGTTTATAGCTTCTTATATCTTTTGGTATATTTTCTTTTTGCTATTGGTTGTTTTGATTTGCGCTTCAATTGTTTCTGCTTGTCCTGGCAAGATACCTACCTAACAATACCATACCTACCTTAGTTATAAATACTAGTACCTACATCCGCTCAAAGTCATAAAAAGGCAATAACTGTTGAGGATGCGATGTTGCTTTTGTTGCAATTTTAACTCCTTTTTTTAAATGAAGGTAGCCCACCAATTAATAGCCTAATTATTGGTTTGATTAAATTTCACATCACAGTTAAGATTTTTTTTATGTAAGCTCATAATTTGTTCAGGTATGCAAATGTTTTCTTTTTTCATACATGTTAAAATAACATAGAGTACCAAATCGAGCACTCTAGTTCTAAGAAAAGTCATGAATTTTCAAAATGCATGTATAGTTTCAAAATGACAACAAAAAGACACTTCGAATGAAAAATCTTAGATTTTCTATTTTTCGCTTTGAGTGTATATTAAGCTTTACCACTCAACCAAATTTCATCATTCTACGGCAATCGGAGGTGCTCCATATAAATTAAATATTTTCTCAAAAAAAGGGCGGATACCACGCCCCCTGAATAAAAAACCTAAATTTTTATTGTTGGTCCTTTATATGCGATTTGAGCCCTACCCGTTCACCAAATTTCATCGTTTTACAGCAGTCGGAAGTGCTCCAATCAACCAACACCAATATTCGGAGAAAGTGGGCGGATACCACGCCCCCTGAATGGTAAACTTTAAATTTTCGATTTTTTCCTCTGCTTGCATGACAAGACCTACCGTTGTGGAAAATTACAAAACTCTACGATGTCGGGAAGTGCTCCATAATTTTGATGATCTGTCAGTCAGTCAGTCAGTCAGTGAGTCAGTCAGTTACGGTTTTTGTGATTTTTGAGGCCTTATATCTCAGAAACCGCTTATGCTAGAAAATTGAAATTGAAATTTTGGAGCTCAGCAAATATTCTAGGTTTCTTTAAGTTTTTGACTTCATTGGTTTTGAAGATAAGGAGGGGTCAAAAATCGCCTGAGTTTTTTCCTGTAAGAAGGGTGTAGTGCCAGAACTTGGCTGGGCACTATTGTGGCTTTTGATATTACAAATTACAGTATTTTCCAGACAACTCGAATCGTTGTGTTAGAAGTCTCACAACAGAGATTATGTAAGGAATTGTTTCCTCTTCCTCTTTATTCATAGACAACGAGTTTCCCACATTGTCAACCTCCTAGGCAGTGACCAGTTTGGACAACTATTACGGAGTACATTTTTTGCGTTCTCAAGAATCTGGACATTCCAACGAAGATCTTCGTGCATACACATACCGAGTACTGAGATCATTTTGGTTTCTTCGATGCAAGTGCCATTAAAGGACAATATCATAAGAACAGGCTGGACAAATACTGTTTTCCATCTTCTTGGAAAGATTCAGTAGGAAGGATGGAAAAGATTACGCTTGACAGCGATGAAGAACACCTCTTCTGAAGAATGGGGGTATACCATCGGGGCCAGCGGATTTGTGTAGATATATTAAGATCTCGAAGGGCTCTTGCAACTGTACGAGTGTGGAAATATACCTGTCCCATTGAATGACTTACTTTCTCAAGTACAAGAAGGACAATGTTGCTATTAGGCAACATAGAGCTAGCAGTAAAATAAGCTGCAAGTGCATTTGCCTTATCTTAAGAGCTAGTTATCGGGTTGCCATTAAAGATGAGCGTTGGAACCGAAGCTGAAGTTGAATATTGTACGTTCTTGACAAATGACAGAAATTTCTACTGCAGGATTTTTTACCTTAATTTCTGAAAATGTAAGAATTTGGTTCTTTTTATAAAAGTGTTGCAATGATTTCTGACTTACTCTTAATTCATATAGAATTGTAGTGTAATATACAAACCCTGTGACCAGCTAAAGATTCGAAAAAAGGTATTAGGATTCTTCCAGCGGTCCTAGTGGGATTTTCATCTTTTACTGTTTGGATGGGGCACGAAAAATTTGGCTGATATAACACAATGATCTCAAGTGCCGAATGGAGAGTGTGAATAGGAGACCTATCTTGAAACATTTTGAATTTTAAGCAGTTCGATGCATGGAAAATTATGTCTATATCATGATTTAGTACTCTGTTGATACCAAAAATCATTACTTTCGTCGTTACTAATCACCAATTTATGTTCAGCGAACCAAGTTCTTAATATTCCAATATCATCATTCAAATTAGCCACAAAATTGAATAGTTATATCTACTGATTCAGATGCGATTCCTAAATCACCAGCAAAGGTTGTGTAATCAGGGAGTTGACGTATACCAAAAATAAGATTGGCCTAAGTACTGATCCTTGTGGAACACAGAGGTTAACATCCTGTTCTTCAAGTAGGACTCACACCAATAGTACATAAAACCATGAAAACCTGAATTAAACATTTTCTTAAGAGTATACTCTAGGCTGTATACTCGTATCATAGTCAACTCTGTCAAAACATTTGGTTATAATAAACACAACACGAAAATCATTTAAACCATTTTAAAAAAAAAACACAAATCTTAGATGGCAAGTATTTAAATAAAATGCACGACTGGGTCGCACGAACTTGCTCCTATGTAATAGACTAGGAATTTAAAAAACGAAAGTTATTAAAGAAAACTGTTCATAAGGATAAAATGAATTTTTTAAATTCTGTTAGTAAGTAAGAGACAAAAACAGAATGCTATACAAATATGAATTTAACAAGAGCAAAAATTATAAGTCGTGGTTCCTTAAAAAAATAAGCTTTTATATAAAAAATTTTTAAAACATTTTTAAGAAAAAATTTTGCTACGCGAACTTCAAGTTTTTATTATTGTACGAAGAAGAGTTAAGTTTCCAAGCAAAATATTAAGCCGTCCTTGAGATATCGAATTTTCAAAAAAAAACGACTTTTTTTTTTAATTCAAAAAATTTTTTTTTTTAAGTTTTGAAATGCAGTGCTTTTAACTTCTTAGGAGCTTCTTTATGAAAAATTTCATTAAAATCCGTTATGCCGATAATGAGAAATTCAAAATTCGAAAAAATTGTTCTATGGTAGTTACAGTCAGTAGTATCTATATTTCAAATTTTTTTTTATTAAATTAAAGATCGTAAAAATTAAATAAAAGAAAAAAAATTTAGCAAAATTCTCGCAAACGTTTTCGAGAAAAATACGATTTTCGAAAACCATTTTTTAACATTTGTACGGAAGGTACCGTTAGTTTTAAATAAAACAAATTTTTTTCTCAACCCTTGTAGATTATGTTAAAAACCTTTTATTTGTCAAGTTTGAAAAAAATTGATTCTGGGGTTTTCGAAATATTGAGTTTCCAAGAAAAATTTTTGAATATTTTTTTTAAATCCAAAAAATAAAAAATTGAAAATTTGAATATGATATAATATTTGAACTTAGGAAGAGCTCTAACATAAAAAAATGGTTTAAATCGGCTGTACGGTTTTCGAGAAAATCAAAAACAAAAATAACAAAAATAACTATTTTTTGGAACAGTTTTTTCAACCATTACCTAGTTCTAAATGAAATTTTTCAATTTTTTTTTTAAATTCTGTGGGACAGTTTTTGAGAAAAAAAAATATTTATAAAATTTTGAAGAAAAAAACCGTATGGTAGGTACCGTTATTTTTGGCCTTAAAAAAAAGAAAAAAACGTGTGGGGGGAAAAATCAAAACCCATAGGTATCTACCAATCTCGAGTTCAATTTTTTTTTCCGAATGCATAACTCGCCTTATAGTACCTATAAGTCGCAAGTAAAAAGCAGCAAATTTTTGTGCACGGTTGCAAAAGTCTTTGTCGTAAGTATTATACGAAATACGAGTACGTCTACATTCCTGCACAATTTTTAAAATTCGCTTGATGAAAAAGATTGAGAAGCCAGATTCTGCTGCCGAAATCCTTGCGTCGATCCCGTTTGAGCCCCAAAGTATTTTGAAAAATGAAACTTTGAATATCTTGTATAATATAATATTAATAAAAAGTAAATTAGGTTTCATTTAAAGAAGTTTATTTAAAATTTTGCTATATTCATTTATGAATATACTTTAACCTAACTTCTGAAATCTTTGGTGGACTTACATAAATATTTTCTGTCAATCTTTCATTGAAACTCTTATTTATGTTAATTCCATTTTATATATAACTGGTCAAAAAACTTTCTTTAATAATACTATCTATCACCTCTTGAAACTTCATCAAGTCTACTTACAGGCCTAGACGATATCTCTCCATATTTACTTACTTAAGGTGGTGCTACAGCCCGGGGTGGACCAGGAACTCAACTTACAAGCTTCTCCAGCTAACTCAGTCCCTAACTAGCTGTCTCCAGTTTCGCATGTTAAGTTGGTTGAGGTCCTCTTCCAATTATACGCGCCACCCGAGTCACGGTCTTTCTCTACTGCGCCGTCTCTCGGGGTTGGATTCGAAGACTTTACGGGCCATAGCATTTGAGTCCAATTGCTCTACATGATCTAGCCATCTTAGTCGTTGGACTTTAATTCTGCTCCGTCCCTCGGGGTTGGATTCGAAGACTTTCCGGGCCGTGGCATTTGAGTCCAATCGCTCTAAATGATCTAGCCATCTGAGTCGTTGGACTTTAATTCTTTTGACTAGGTCAGTTTCGCTGTACAGCCCGTACAGTTCGTGGTTATATCTTCTCCTCCACTCCCTGGTCCCCGTCTCTGCAGACGAGACCAAAGATAACACGAAGAATTTTCCTCTCGAAACATTCTAAAGCGCTCTCATCCACTTTCAACAAAGTCCATGTCTCTGCACTATAGACAAGGAACGGGATGACGAGAGTTTTATAGAGGGACACTTTAGTTGCTCGAGAGAGGACTTTGCTACTCAAATGCCTTCTTAGTCCAAAGAAACAGTGATTGGCAAGAGTTATTCTCTGTTTGATTTCAGCGCGGTTGTTATTGTCTGAATTGCGGCACCTATGTAGGTATATAAAGTCCTTAACTACCTCAAGGTTATAGCTCTACAATGACGTTCTGTCCCAGACGTCGGTCGGTGTTGTGTGTCCTTTCTTGATAACAGCATATAGATATTTGGTATTGGCCTCATTTACCGCTAAACCCATCTTCTTCGCTTCCATCTCAATCCTCACAAATGCACCCCTGACACGCTTTGTTATTCCAATAATGTTAATTCCGTCGCCGTATCTGGGTAATGGGACAGACTTTTGAAAGATTGTGCCTCTTGTGTTGATGCGTGAGTTTTGCACTACTCTTTCAAAAACGATGTTGAAGAAGTCGCACGACAGAGCACCGCCTTGCCTAAAACCTTTTATGACATCAAGTGCGTCGGTGAGATCTTTTCCGACTTTGATGGAGCAGCGTGCATTCTCAATTGTACAAGTTTGTCAGGGATGCCAAAACTAGACATTGCTCTATGTACATATACATATACTCGTAGTTTGTTCCTATAGATGCTATCATACGCGGCTTTGCAGTCGATGAAAAGGAGGTAGGTGTCGATTTGTAGCTCCTGGGTTTTTCCAATATCTGCGTAATGTGAATATTTTATCGATGGTGGACTTTCCTGGTCTAAAGCCGGACTAATATGGACCTATCAGATTGTTGACAGCAGAAAGGATCTTGTATACGCGATGTTCAGGAGACTTATGCTTCTATAGTTGGCGCAGTTCAGAGGGTCTCCTTTCTTGAGGATCGGACAGACAATACTGAGGTTCCATTCATCGAGCATGCTTTCTTCTGACCATATTTTGCAGAAGAGCTGGTGCATACCCCCAACCAAGTCATCGCCTGTCGCTTTGAACAGTTCGACAGAAAGGCCGTTAGCGTTTTTTTTGGACTTGATTCCTGCCTTATATAATTATAAAATATCATAATATACTTACTTCATATAACATACATACAAAAACAGAAGACTCCAACCAATGGAATTAAATCAAAGGGCACGGTAGTGCCCAGCCAAGTTCTGGCACTACACCCTTTTTACAGGAACAAACTCAGGCGATTTTTGACCCCTTCCTATCTTCAGTACCAATGAAGTCAGAAACTTAAAACTCCGAATATATGCTAAGCTAGTCAGGCACAGGCGCCTCACCAAATATCAATTTTCTGGCATAAGTGGTTCCTGAGATATAAGACCCCAAAAATCACAAAAACCGTAACTGACTGACTGACTGATTGACTGACAGATCATCAAAATTATGGAGCACTTCCCGACATCGTAGAATCTTGTAATTTTGCACAACGGTAGGTCTTGTCATTCAACCAGAGGAAAAAATCGAAAATTTGAAATTTTCCATTCAGGGGGCGTGGGATCCGCCCACTTTCTCCGAATTGGTGTTGGTTGAATGGAGCACTTCCGACTGCTGTAAAACGATATAATTTGTTGAACCGGTAGGGCTTATATTGCATATAAAGAACCAAAAATAAACACCAATGTTTTCCTTTCAGGGGGCGTGGTATCCGCCCACGTTCTCCAAATTGGTGTTGGTTGAATGGAGCACTTTCGACTGCTGTAAAACTATGAAATTTGGTAAAGTGGTAGGGCTTAAATTGCATATAAAGAAAAAAATATAAAATTAGCAGTTTTACATTCAGGGGCGTGGTATCCGCCTACTTCCTCAGAACTGATGTAAATTATATATGGCGCACTTCCGATTGGAGTAGAACAATGAAATTTGGTAGAACGGTAGGGCTCAAATCGCATATAAAGGACCAAAAATAAAAATCGAGGTTTTCCATTCAGGGGCGTGGTATCCGCCCACTTTCTCCAAATTGGTGTTGGTTGAATGGAGCACTTCCGACTGCTGTAAAACAATGAAATTTGGTAAAGTGGTATGGCTTAAATTTCATACAAAGAAAAAAATATAAAATTAGCGGTTTTCCATTCAGGGGCGTGGTATCCGCCCACCACCTCAGAACTGATGTAAATTATATATGGTGCACTTCCGATTGGTGTAGAACAATGAAATTTGGTGGAAAGGTAGGGCTCAAATCGCATATAAAGGACCAAAAATAAAAATCGAGGTTTTCCATGCAGGGGCGTGGTATCCGCCCACTTTCTGAGAAAATGTTTAATTTATATGGAACACTTCGGATTGCTGTAATTAAGGTAGGTTTGTTAGTGTTAGGTATCTTGCCAGGATGAGAAGAAATAATTGAAGCGCAAATCAAAACAACCATTAACAAAAAGAAAATATACCAAAAGAAATAGGAAGCTTTAAACTAAGTTGATTTTAGTAGGTAGGGTCCACCCTTCTATCCTTCCGTATCTTTCGAGATTTTGACATGGCAAAATATTAATATTAAAATCTTTGCAAAAAGGAGTGAGATCAGACCAAAAAACATAAATGTTAAAAAAAGAGCCAAGTTCTTCTATACAAAAACCTTTGTGTAACAAGTCAGCCGTGAAAAGTACTGAGATCTAAAAGTACGCCAAGTTCTTATTACTTCATAAAAGTTTAACACCGAATATTTAAAGTAGAATAATATTGAAACAGCTACAATGTAATAGAGAAATTTTATTATTTAATGACTACTGACTTAAATTTGATGGGCTTACTTGGCAAGTTTTTTCTTATGCCCAATTCAAAAGGTTTTGAAAACTTGACCAGTAAGCCCATCAAATTTCTCAGTACTTTTCACGGCTGACTTGTTACACAAAGGTTTTTGTATAGAAGAACTTGGCTCTTTTTTTAACATTTATGTTTTTTGGTCTGATTTAATTTACCTGAATACGTTCACTTACTGCATTATGCAACATATCAGTTTCTGTCACCGAATTAGAAATCAATGGACACACGCGGCCTAGATATTTATTATATCTTTTCGGTCAACTGAACTTCACTTGATCATAAAGAGCATCATTATCATTTCAACCAAATGTTCCTACCCACAGGGCAAAATACACTTTATAACCAAGCTTCATTGAATTCGCGCTTCAATATACCCTAATAGTTATTTCTATTTATTGCTTAATTAAAACTGGGTACAACCAATATCAAAAACCATTTATAACATGTTCGTTGGCGCTGTAATTCCCATGTTTTCTCAGCAATTATTGTCGTCATCGTGTACACTTTGTGTTAAACCAGTGTTTTCATTCAGCTTCAACCTCATTCTTCCCAACACTAGAATCCACACAGAGCACACAAAGTCGTCTACACAAAGAAAACATCCTCCCTAACGCAGCCTGCGATAATGAGGGCCAAAGGCCCTTCAACTGATATTCCGAAACCCACGTAGTCGTCGTCGTTTATTTTGAAATTAGCTTTGTGGCATTGTAAAATTTTCCTTGGGGTTGTTGCCACAGAGTTAATCTCCACATCTTTACCCGCACCCTGCAACCGAGTCTATTAATTTGAATTTTGTTTCCTTAATTCGTTTATCTTTGTCGTTTTTCAGAAGAAAATCTTGCTATCAACACTTTGGAAATATTTCAGTCATTAAAACAACACGTACTACACGCATAAAGGATATTTGTGTCCTTAATCAGGCAGATATTATAACACAATCTCTCTATGCATGGGTAAGGGTATCCCTAATATTTTCTATAGAATCTAATCCTCTAAACATGGATTGTATCTGTGTCGTTATGATAAAAAGATAAGCGTCTTCCCACATTCCAGCCGCAAGGTACCAATAAACAATATTCAATTAAAATTATAGACGAAAAATGTGTTGCCAACCTTTAATTATCAAAAATGTTTATTATAAGGTATGTTTGATAGACAGAACCATTCAGTACCAGTGGCGTAGATGAAAAATTTGTTCACGGGATTAAAAAAATATGTCCAATACAATATATAACCGTCGTTAGGGTAGAAATCCCCAAAAGTTAAGCCATTGGTGACAGACATTGCTCTTGAAATGTTATCCCTTGCCAGCCTTAACACAAAATTATCCATTCTGCTTATGTTGGGTCCATTACCGTTGAATAGAACCTGGTTGGAATAAAAATGATCGTACTCCGATTATGGTGTTCTGTGGAATCCAAAAGCAACTGCTAAGATATTGCTTCTCAAACACCTGAATCTTTTCAATTTGAAATAGGGCAACGTTGAACCACCACGGGCACCCATAGGCAATCTTCGACTGGATGAGAGGTGTAGAAAATCATCTTCACGCTACTATCAATCCGGCTGCTATAAGACAACCTTTTCATCAGAGTGAAGGTTCCCCTAGCCCTGTTCAGAGCAGCATTTATGTGTCTGACAAAACCTGATCTAATTATGTGCAAAGGTACCTTACTACACGTTTCCTCGCCAGTGACTGTCCGGTCACTTGCTTGCACCATTTCTTTCTCGCTGAATCTTTACGAAGTGAGAATTCTGATGACCTCAACTTTTGGAGCTATTTTTTACACTGACCTGTGATTGCATACACAAATACCTGAGTTAGGCTTCAGACCGCTGCGCTCTGGCGTAAATGCTAAAGAGAATTAGCAAGTTGACCTCTATCTGTTGTAGACCATTTCTTTTATCTAAAATGTCGGTAGAAGTTATTTTCCACTTATCCCCCAGCTACATTCAAGCGAAGAAGGTACTAATATAGTTTGATAAGTATCATTTTCCAGCGAGTCCCCGAACTGGCAGGCTGGTGTGAACTTTTCCGATCTTACCTGGAAGTAACTGTGTCAGGAGGGTAACTGGGTGACGTAGGATTTGATCTGTCCATGTGTATGGTCATTATATTGAACCACATTTCTGTTCAACCTCACTGTGCATCGTCCTCTGCTTTCCGAGTTCCAACACTCTTCCCACTTTTCTTTCGTAAGCTGCTTTGCCCCCTTAGGTACCAAACTCCAATTTTTTCTTAGAGGTACTTGCTTTCTGCGTCTACACGAAGAGCTGGTTCCGACATCCAGCTCCACGTCTCTGTACTTCTGCCATCTGCTTCCTGTACTTATCCGGTTGAAGTATGTATGTCTTTATGTCACATCCATAGAGAAGAATGGCATACGCGTTTGACAGTTTGAGTTTGCTGTTGACGTTTTAATAGAGATCCTCCCAGTTCTCTGTGTTTTGTTCGAACTGATGGAGTCTTTAGCTCAAATCGTTTGGTTGTAAACTGCGTTAGATCGCACTTTATTGGTGAAGTTGGTTCTTATTTTCAGGCATCTTGTTCGAAGCTCAGCTATGTTTTCCTTTCATAGGATCCCTTTTCCTGTAGCATCCGCTCTTTCGGACATCGAAGCATCAAATTGAAGCCTATTAGTTTCGTTGCATTGGAGCTTTAGCTTTTGTTGCAGCATATCTCCCTAATTCGATTACGATAGAGAGGATCTCTTCTTTTAGTCTGTTAATGTTCTACCCTGAGGCCTGTTCTTGGCTCCGATTTGGACCACGTTGATTTCATTCCAAATCGAAGATGTTATACTTGGGATCGCTGTCCTAGAATCTTTGATAACTACTAACCAGTTTTTGGTCTTAGCGGATGTAGATTTCATCGCTTATGTAACATAGCAAACTGTGACTTTACAGCTAGGTCTGCTTGCCACGTCGCACATGTCAAGTATTTGTCTTCCTCATGAGTCGTGAGTTAGTGGCATTTCCCTCTCCTGGGCTCTGGTGTGACCGGGAATCAGGAACTCACCTTCAATATTCCCTATGAAGCCAGACCAGATCTTCCAGTTTCAACGGATTTCATCGATCCTGTTCTTTGGACTGAAATAGTTGCAAATTGCATTTCAACCATACGAAGCATCTTTTTGTGTTCTAGTTTTTTATGGAGAATTTGCTGGTATCCTGGATCCATCATTGCAGTGGTTGCAAGCGAAGTGGATGGCAACTTTTGTTTTTTAATTTGTTTATTGTTCGCTGAGAAAACTAGCTAGTAGCTCTTCTTTGATGTTTACCAGTACCTAGATTATCAGTAGTGTTAATTCTTTAAATATGGTTCTGATATTCTAGTCGTTTTGATATTCCTTTCTCGGTTTTATCAAGTGCTTTTCTAAACACCAGACATTTACCAGATCACGGCACATGATGGATATCTATTGTAGGGGGCCTCAGATCCGTGCTTATATAAAATTTCGGACTATTTCCGCAATCGTTTTGCCTATTGTCCATTTCTCCGTTGTGCGTATGGGTGCGCACATTTGACTGTAATCTTCTTACTTAGTTGATGGTCGCGAAGCCCCATAGGAAGCTATATTCTGGTACCACGGGAGATAGTGTTCAGGAGGTGGTTTCTTGTATCGTAAGACGCTTCGCTCCTCTGCTACAGACTATCTATGAGGTAGGCCTCCTTATGGGAGTATCGTGGTGGCTGTGGTTGCCCAACATCGTGGAAGCATATGGTATTCTAGTTTTTTTGGATGCAAGAGATGCTAGATAGATCTTGCTCCTTGGGGTGTGGACATGCCTCGATATGTTCGCAGAACTGCTACTAAGTGGTGTAATGCTATTTCAGGGCGATGGTCAACGCTTAATCTGACTTCATTAGTGTGGGTAGGTCACCGTGGAATTAAGCCTTACGAGTAACTGGCAGGTGTCCACGTTAAACGAAATACGGTTCTGTCCTTTTCTCCGTAGTAAAAGCACTATCCTTGCCCTTTTCTACTCGTATCTACTCCATGACAGGAAGTTCGCAGATGTCCGTAGCTGATGCATTTGAAATGTCTTTTGACTCCCACTCTTCGGCGGATTTGACATTACGTTAACTTAGCGAGCGCTCATCTGTCAAAAATTTTAATTTTGGACTTCCTCTATTGTGTCCAGCTCTTCCAGCTCCCTGATCAATAGGCTAAGATTTTGTTCTAAGGTAGCAATGAAACAGTACAAAAGTACAAAATATTAAGACTTAAGATCAAATGTTATACAAGCTTTACCGAAATTATTTTATTTTAAAAGTGACAAGGTACAAATGCGGTGTACCTCTTATTTTCTATACTTTACTTCTAGCAAACATTGGTAGGCACAACAAATCGAAGGGTATTATGAATTCTCTTGCCCCTTACTCTATCGCCACTACTGCTCATAATAATTATATTTCTCTGTCGTACTTAAAACACACAAAGGGCTTAAAGCTTTCCTTAATTCTCCTCTTCTAGCAACACATTCAGAAATAATAATAAAAAAAAATAATAATAATTGAGCAATGCTTTCCATAAAACGCGCCATATGTGCTTTGTGTGAGTTTTATTGTTTCCTGTCTCCATTGATGGGTATTATTTTTCCTGTTTAATTGAACATTAAAGTAAAGTCAGAAGATGCTATAATGTGTGTTTCTGTCACACAAAGCTACCAGCCAATTTTGGTTTATGGTATATCTCCCCCTACATAGATACTTTTTGTGTCATAGACATCTGCTTTGGTGTGTCTATGTGTTCGATGGTGTCGCTGGAGAATGATAACAAGTTGTTTGAAAGAAAACGAGATAATCTGTTGGAAATTCATGTGGGATTAAGTAAGATATTGGCTTAAAAAATAAAGGATTCACAAAAACGAAAAAGTTGTGATGGAGTAGGTAAATCCTCCTAATATCTTACACCAAGTCCATGTATTGATGTCAGCTTAAAGTCTAAACATATTACGAACGGATGATTTTGTTTTTCTTGAAAAATTAGAGCAAATCGTTAACGGGCATTTATTTTACTTTCAGGATGCACAATCACGGGATATGAATACCCTTATGTTATACAACATAGAGCAAACATTAGCAAAAGGGAAATAGGAGATATTTAAAAAGGAGGCATACCGATGCACTTTGAGCTTGTATTTTTGTATATCATAATAAAAGAGAAAACTAGAGGATAGAGCATTCCACATTCGTGGAGTGCGGCTTAAGAAATAATCTCGGTATTAAACAATACGTCAAAGTTTCAACTTGAAGTTAACTTGATGAGCACTTCTAAGCACGAGTGTCACGATTGAATAGTTTATGAGAAGAAATGCAACTGACTATTTCGCTAGAGCACTAACTATTAAAGAAATTATAAAATAAAGAGAGACAAGAAACATTACGATGTTGTTCAAGATACGTAAGGATGTGAATGTCTCCAATCACTTTAAAGATTTTTCTCTGAACACCATTGCACGATCACCAGTCCAGATATTGGAGTTTTTATATTTTTGGCTGAATATGCATAAGTCTCATACTATATAATATCCAGATCAGAAGAGGAGACAAATTTCTTGCAACGATCGATGAAGGAAACCTGGACACTTTTCGGCATTTTGAACGATATCACTCTTATGTGCTCATTCCACAGAAGGTGCCTCGTAAACACAGATACCGAGGACTGAAAGCTTGTGTTTTTCCTTCATAAAATTACCACTCCTGAACAGTTGGTAGAGTTGGTTGGTTTCGGTTTAACGACAAGAGACAGCATTGGGTTTTCGAAGCATTAAACGCTACAAGGTTTCTTATTGGCCCTTGCACAATACTTTCAAGATCAAAATTTAATAAGCTTATCATAATAAGATGCCGTTGAAATTCCACATCCGAAGGATATGGATGTGAATTTTCAAACGAATATAAAAAGTAGGGAGGATTATCGTCAGAAGAAAATTTAATGGATTAGAAGTTTAATACAGAAGTTCATAAATGACAATGAGAAAGAGGCTCGGAAACAAAGCGCAGCCCTGGGGCACACCCACCAGCATTTATTTTGTGAGTTTCAGATTTAAGTCAATCCTGCACTTCTTGTACTGAACGGCTTAAGAGTTTATTTTTAATCCATTGAAGAAGAGATTCGTCTAAACCGAATGCAAGCAATTTCGATAAGAGAGCTTGATGCCAAACTCTATCAAATGCTTCCTCCCCGACGGGTTTCACCTTGTCGTGGTGGGGAGGCTTATGTCTATTCTCCGGCTGCTCGACCATCTGGAGATTTAGACAACTAAGAAAACCCAAAAAAGGATGGATAAAAGGAGTGAAATGGCAAAACCTCCGGCTACTTGTGTGGCTGGAGGTTTTAAGGTTTTTAAAGGGTGAAAACAACACTGAAAAAAGTTTTTTACATAGATTTTATGATCGGCGATCATCAACTGAAAATCATCAAATCTATGCACAAAATCATAAATTTGATGGAAGAATCATCAGTTTTATTTTTGCAATTGATGTCAAAATCATAAAATTGATGATTTCACAATCATCAAAATTCTCTCCATATAGTTGTTGTTGTAAGCAAAGTTTGATGCCACCGTACATCAGCGTATGAAAAAATCATCAATGCTACATCAGTGCTTTTTGCATCAACTGTATGAAAAAAGTCTTAACTTTTATGCAACCTCTTTCATAAAAATATTTTACTTAAGAATTGTTGTTGGAAAATCCAATTGATGATTATAGTCATAAAACGTATGAAATATTAAGACAATATGAAATCCGAACTTCATGATAATGATGAAACGTTTCATACGTTGTATGAAAAAATCATATTATGTGTGAAAGGGGATCATCAAAATATTCACCTGAATATTTTTAGGGGAAATTTGAAATTTGATGATCTAAATCATAAAAAATATGTAAAAGTGTTCACGAAGTTTGATGAAGGATTACTTCAAATGCATGCAATTTTACATAGCTTTTATGTCAACTATAATTTTGAAATTATAGGTTTAAAATAGAAGTAGAAAAGGTTATGTAATCTAACATTTGATTTATGAAACTTTTCATACGAATTTCAATTTGAAGATTGATGTCACGTTACATCAAATGCATGAAATTTTACAATTCTTTTATGCAAAAATGTCTTTATTGAAATTGTGGGTTTAAAAAAAATCATGAAGGTTATGTAATATAACATTTGATTTATGAAACTTTTCATACGAATTTCAATTTGAAGATTGATGTCACGTTACATCAAATGCATGAAATTTTACAATTCTTTTATGCAAAAATGTCTTTATTGAAATTGTGGGTTTAAAAAAAATCATGAAGGTTATGTAATATAACATTTGATTTATGAAACTTTTCATACGAATTTCAATGTGAAGATTGATGTCACGTTACATCAAATGCATGAAATTTTACAATTCTTTTATGCAAAAAATTGTCTTTATTGAAATTGTGGGTTTAAAAAAAATCAAGAAGGTTATGTAATATAACATTTGATTTATGAAACTTTTCATACGAATTTCAATTTGAAGATTGATGTCACGTTACATCAAATGCATGAAATTTTACAATTCTTTTATGCAAAAATGTCTTTATTGAAATTGTGGGTTTAAAAAAAATCATGAAGGTTATGTAATATAACATTTGATTTATGAAACTTTTCATACGAATTTCAATGTGAAGATTGATGTCACGTTACATCAAATGCATGAAATTTTACAATTCTCTTATGCAAAAATGTCTTTATTGAAATTGTGGGTTTAAAAAAAATCATGAAGGTTATGTAATATAACATTTGATTTATGAAACTTTTCATACGAATTTCAATTTGAAGATTGATGTCACGTTACATCAAATGCATGAAATTTTACAATTCTTTTATGCAAAAATGTCTTTATTGAAATTGTGGGTTTAAAAAAAATCATGAAGGTTATGTAATATAACATTTGATTTATGAAACTTTTCATACGAATTTCAATGTGAAGATTGATGTCACGTTACATCAAATGCATGAAATTTTACAATTCTTTTATGCAAAAAATTGTCTTTATTGAAATTGTGGGTTTAAAAAAAATCAAGAAGGTTATGTAATATAACATTTGATTTATGAAACTTTTCATACGAATTTCAATTTGAAGATTGATGTCACGTTACATCAAATGCATGAAATTTTACAATTCTTTTATGCAAAAATGTCTTTATTGAAATTGTGGGTTTAAAAAAAATCATGAAGGTTATGTAATATAACATTTGATTTATGAAACTTTTCATACGAATTTCAATGTGAAGATTGATGTCACGTTACATCAAATGCATGAAATTTTACAATTCTCTTATGCAAAAATGTCTTTATTGAAATTGTGGGTTTAAAAAAAATCATGAAGGTTATGTAATATAACATTTGATTTATGAAACTTTTCATACGAATTTCAATGTGAAGATTGATGTCACGTTACATCAAATGCATGAAATTTTACAATTCTTTTATGCAAAAATGTCTTTATTGAAATTGTGGGTTTAAAAAAAATCATGAAGGTTATGTAATATAACATTTGATTTATGAAACTTTTCATACGAATTTCAATGTGAAGATTGATGTCACGTTACATCAAATGCATGAAATTTTACAATTCTTTTATGCAAAAATGTCTTTATTGAAATTGTGGGTTTAAAAAAAATCATGAAGGTTATGTAATATAACATTTGATTTATGAAACTTTTCATACGAATTTCAATGTGAAGATTGATGTCACGTTACATCAAATGCATGAAATTTTACAATTCTTTTATGCAAACAATTGTTTTTATTGAAATTGTTGGTTAAAAATACAAGTCCAAAGGTGATGACGACTTACAACGTGATTTATGACACTTTTCATACGAATTTTAATGTGAAAACTATCAAAAACGTTTGAAATTGTTGCAAAAATAGTAAAAACTTTTAAAAAAGTGTGATATTTTCATTGATTATAATATGTTCTGCAAGAAAATCCTTAAAATAACTTAATTTAATGACTTATTTACTCTTATCATCATAAAATTTTCAAGATTTTCTTTCAAAAACTTGTTAAAAAATGTTGCAATTTACCATACGTAATTATTTTTGGGTTTTCAATAAACATCCTGAAAAATAAAAGTGTCATTAATATATGCCTGAATTTTTTTTTGTCATTTACGACATCCCAGTGTAAGTGCAGGGTTAATCTACGTAGCCCAATTTCATTGGATACCGCCAAAACCAACGCTGTCTGGATTCAACTCAATTTTTGTTGCCAACCCGCCATTTGAAGATTAGAATCATAAAATGTATGCAATTTTACATACAGAATATGTTTGATGTTTCCATTTGATGACAAACTTTCTTCAAAATGATGTTTTTCATATTTTGTATGCAATATAACAATATTCTGTATGTAAAATGCCATAACATTTATGAAAAATTTCATCAAACGCAAAATCGAAACAGTAATTTTTTGTTTGCAAGTAAAATCTTACAAACTAAGGCTGAAAACACACCGGATCAAAAAAAAGTTAATGATTCAATAGTCAAAATAACATTTTTTATTTGAACACACACCAAGCGAAACAGAATAAAACAAAACACAACAAAACGTTATGTGCTTTTGTTTCGTTTGGTGTGTGTTGAAATGAAACAAAATACGAACTATCGTAAAAGCTTAACTCCGGCTGAAAGATTATAACTCTACGGCAAGTAAATACAAATAACAATTTTGTGTTTACAAAATAGACATTATGGAGTTATTTATAAGAAAAGAGAAAAGCTTTTAATCTTGCCAATCTCCAGATGTCATAGTAGGAAGTAGCAATCCACAGCTTATCAATAGTAAGTTTATTGGCATGTTCCTTATCTTTATAAATATAGATAGCGCTTCTTGCCTCAATTAAAAAAAATGAACTTTTCTCCATCTACGTTCATATTAATTTAAAATTTGCGCACAGAGTAAACGTAGAAGTAAATAATTCAAACGGAGTCAAAATTTTGTTTTGCAAAAAACAACAGGTCAGTTATCGGCAACGAAACATATTTTTCTGTTTTGCTTTGGTTTTTATGTTTCGTTTCATTCGGTGTGTTCTCTTGATTTACAAAACAAAAAAACACGTTTTGCTTTATCCGGTGTGTTTTCAGCCTAACTAAGTTTCAATATATCTATTAAAAGATTGTACCTACGAAACTTTTGTGAAAATCTCAGGATTTTCATCGATTGTTTGTTTTTCTGCAAGTTTGAGTAGCGCTTGCATGTATATATAAAAGTATTTACTTTTATCAAAATTTATTCTCAAGATTTCAACTAAAAAAGTTGTACAAACCAAAATGAAAATCAAGCATTCTTTAATGATGTTTTATGCCATTCAAGTTCAAACTTGAATAACACTACTTTTGTGAATTTCTTTCATTAATCAAAACCAATTTACAAGATTCTTATCGAAAAAACTTTTATAAACCGCGCAATTGTATTGAATGTTTCTGTTTTCTAAGAAAATAACTTCTTTTATTAGTAATTTTCTTCTATCAAAACAAATTTCCAAAATTTCTTTTGCAAAACTTGTAAAAAACCTGTGCGAAAATCTTGCGAATTGTACTAATTGTTTTTCGTTTTGTAAAAAAATCCTGAAAATAACTTAATTTAATGAGTTATTCAGTTTAACATTATAAATTTTCAAGGTTTTGATTGCAAGACATGTTAAAAAATTAAAGTCATATTCATGCAACTCACATTTAATAATTATTTTCAATAAAAAGCCTGAAAATAAAAATGTCATAAATATATCTTTGGCAATTTTTTTTCATGTCTGAAAAATTTACGAAATCCCAGTGTAAGTGCAGGGTTAATCCACGTATCCCAATTTGATTGGCTACCGCCAAAACCAACGCTGTCTGGATTCAACTCAATTTTTGTTGCCAACCCGCCATTTGAAGATTAGAATCATAAAATGTATGCAATTTTACATACAGAATATGTTTGATGTTTCCATTTGATGACAAACTTTCTTCAAAATGATGTTTTTCATATTTTGTATGCAATATAACAATATTCTGTATGTAAAATGCCATAACATTTATGAAAAATTTCATCAAACGCAAAATCGAAACAGTAATTTTTTGTTTGCAAGTAAAATCTTACAAACTAAGGCTGAAAACACACCGGATCAAAAAAAAGTTAATGATTCAATAGTCAAAATAACATTTTTTATTTGAACACACACCAAGCGAAACAGAATAAAACAAAACACAACAAAACGTTATGTGCTTTTGTTTCGTTTGGTGTGTGTTGAAATGAAACAAAATACGAACTATCGTAAAAGCTTAACTCCGGCTGAAAGATTATAACTCTACGGCAAGTAAATACAAATAACAATTTTGTGTTTACAAAATAGACATTATGGAGTTATTTATAAGAAAAGAGAAAAGCTTTTAATCTTGCCAATCTCCAGATGTCATAGTAGGAAGTAGCAATCCACAGCTTATCAATAGTAAGTTTATTGGCATGTTCCTTATCTTTATAAATATAGATAGCGCTTCTTGCCTCAATTAAAAAAAATGAACTTTTCTCCATCTACGTTCATATTAATTTAAAATTTGCGCACAGAGTAAACGTAGAAGTAAATAATTCAAACGGAGTCAAAATTTTGTTTTGCAAAAAACAACAGGTCAGTTATCGGCAACGAAACATATTTTTCTGTTTTGCTTTGGTTTTTATGTTTCGTTTCATTCGGTGTGTTCTCTTGATTTACAAAACAAAAAAACACGTTTTGCTTTATCCGGTGTGTTTTCAGCCTAACTAAGTTTCAATATATCTATTAAAAGATTGTACCTACGAAACTTTTGTGAAAATCTCAGGATTTTCATCGATTGTTTGTTTTTCTGCAAGTTTGAGTAGCGCTTGCATGTATATATAAAAGTATTTACTTTTATCAAAATTTATTCTCAAGATTTCAACTAAAAAAGTTGTACAAACCAAAATGAAAATCAAGCATTCTTTAATGATGTTTTATGCCATTCAAGTTCAAACTTGAATAACACTACTTTTGTGAATTTCTTTCATTAATCAAAACCAATTTACAAGATTCTTATCGAAAAAACTTTTATAAACCGCGCAATTGTATTGAATGTTTCTGTTTTCTAAGAAAATAACTTCTTTTATTAGTAATTTTCTTCTATCAAAACAAATTTCCAAAATTTCTTTTGCAAAACTTGTAAAAAACCTGTGCGAAAATCTTGCGAATTGTACTAATTGTTTTTCGTTTTGTAAAAAAATCCTGAAAATAACTTAATTTAATGAGTTATTCAGTTTAACATTATAAATTTTCAAGGTTTTGATTGCAAGACATGTTAAAAAATTAAAGTCATATTCATGCAACTCACATTTAATAATTATTTTCAATAAAAAGCCTGAAAATAAAAATGTCATAAATATATCTTTGGCAATTTTTTTTCATGTCTGAAAAATTTACGAAATCCCAGTGTAAGTGCAGGGTTAATCCACGTATCCCAATTTGATTGGCTACCGCCAAAACCAACGCTGTCTGGATTCAACTCAATTTTTGTTGCCAACCCGCCATTTGAAGATTAGAATCATAAAATGTATGCAATTTTACATACAGAATATGTTTGATGTTTCCATTTGATGACAAACTTTCTTCAAAATGATGTTTTTCATATTTTGTATGCAATATAACAATATTCTGTATGTAAAATGCCATAACATTTATGAAAAATTTCATCAAACGCAAAATCAAAACAATAAACTGTGCAACTTGATATACACAAGAGTCAAGACATTTGTATGTCTGAACATGACCATCGGCAGGAAGCTAGTCGACCGAACATCAATGAATGTTTACATGTCACATTCGTTTAGTTCAAACCAATTTCAACTTGAGTAAGTATGGTGTCGCTTCGGCGTCGTTTCAAGAATGAGATCATTTTCATTGTTCTGTGGCCATTTGTAAAAGATTGTCTGTTGCTGCTGCTGCGCGTTTGTCTCGTTTGTCCGTCGCCATAATTTTATTAAAATTAAAATAAAAAAGTCGTCGTGGTTGTCTAATAGTGTGAAATAAAGAAAACCAAACATAAAAAAGGAAGAATTAACATTTAAA
Source organism: Chrysotoxum bicinctum (assembly GCA_911387755.1). Taxonomy (NCBI): domain Eukaryota; kingdom Metazoa; phylum Arthropoda; class Insecta; order Diptera; family Syrphidae; genus Chrysotoxum; species Chrysotoxum bicinctum. The sequence goes on from OU426989.1 coordinate 18,358,366, forward strand.
AAGGTAAGTTCTCAAAATTCTATTTGTACTTACGTATGTACTTACATATATATACGATAATATAATTCTTTCAAGGAAAGAATTTTGTGGGTAGTCTGTACCTACAAAATTCTTTTTTTTTGCAATTAGTTTTTATAAAAATAAGCAATTTAACCAGTATATTTGATCAGTATTGCTTATTTCTTACAAGTCTTAAATTTTAATCCCATTTAAACAAAAAAAAAATTTAGAGTTAATCACGTGGTATCAAAAAAATATAATTGCACAAAAATATTTTGTACGTGCTGAAAACAATTTTTATATTTTACAGATAATAATTTTATCTTTTTTTCTTTTCATGTATTCTTAAAATTTCAATCAAAACGTTAACTGGAGGTACTCAGATCACAAGCAGATACCTAACCTGTTGATCATTTTTTACAGGAGCACCTACATATATTTTCGAAAAATCTTCAAATCAAGCTGTTCAAAATTCATCTTATTTCTGTTTAAGGAGCACCTATATAAATTGTCATCAGATTGAGGGTGAGTGTATTTTACAAAAATAAATTTAATTTCTTTAGAATATGATAAGTTTTTATTTTTATTATAAAGAATGCTCGTTGCATTTATATGTACCTACATAAGTATGAACTGAAAAAAAAATTTTGAAAACAATACTTTATGAAACTAAGCATTACCAATATTGCGTTGATTGGTTTTGTTAGTTTTACGAAATAATGAAAAAAAAACTTTTCTAGTCAGTCAAAAATTTTTTGTTATCAGATTATTTAGTAGATAGGTCTTATAATTTCAGCAATATTCCAAGCATACCCATTTTCTAGCGAGTTACAAGGAAGTTCAATACATACCTACCTCTTTCCTTATCAACATATGTATATATTTTTTAAAACGAACTTTTGGTTTTTATCATATTTTAAAAACTTTTTTATTTATTTTGTTATGGTTGTAAAGTAGTAACTTTTTCATTTTTCTATTCGTTGTCAACTTAAAAAAAAGCGGTTTGGAGTCACATCTTGAATTTAAAATTGCTTTCAGAATATAGTTTTTCTTTAGAAAGCTCCTTTTGATATATATATGTTTACATAATATTGATCTTTACAAATTCTTAAATTAAGTTCTTATCATTTTTGATACTTTAAAATAATAAAAACCACTAGTTAAGTTCGACAGTTATCTAAGTCATCGGTATCGGGGGAGGGAGGGGGAAGTGTATTTATCATACATTTTGATTGCTTTAAGAGGTGAATAGTTTTTTATATAAACATGCTCGTATTTATATGTACCTACATAAGTAGGAATCTAAAAAAACATTTTGAAAACAATATACTTTATAAAACTAAGCATTACCAATATTGCGTTGATTGGTTTTGCTAGTTTTACGAAATAACGAAAACAAAATACTTTGCTAGTCAGTCAAAAACATTTTTCTTATCAGATTATTGAGTAGATAGATCTTATAATTTCAGAAATAATCCATGTCAATCGAGTTTTTAGCGAAGCTACAAGGAAGTTCAAACATACTTTTCTACTTTTATATACAACATAAATACTTTCGTCAATACAAATAGTTTTAAAACACATTCATTTTTGTTTAAGTAAGTTAGTAATTTTTCCAATTTTTTTTTGTTCTTAAATTTCGTGACCTGGAGGTACTCAGACCACAAGCAGAGGCTTAATCGGTTGATCATTTTGTTACAGGAGGGCCAATATGTTCTAAAAATCTTAAAACCCAGTTGTTCAACATTCATCTCTTTTTCTGTTTAGAGGGCATCTATACAAATTGTCATTGAATTGAGGATGAGCGTATTTACCATAACTTTTAATTTCTTTAAAATATGATAAGTTTTTATTTTTATTATAAAAATGCTCGTTGCATTTATATGTACCTACCTACATAAGTAGGAACGTAAAAAAACATTTTCAAAACAATAATTTATAAAACTAAGCATTACCAATATTGCGTTTATTGGTTTTGCTAGTATTACGAAATAATGGAAAAAAAAAACTTTTCTAGTCAGTCAAAAATTTTTTCTTATCAGATTATTTAGTAGATAGGTCTTATAATTTCAGCAATATTCCAAGCATACCCATTTTCTAGCGAGTTACAAGGAAGTTCAATACATACCTACCTCTTTCCTTATCAACATATGTATATATTTTTTAAAACGAACTTTTGGTTTTTATCATATTTTAAAAACTTTTTTATTTATTTTGTTATGGTTGCAAAGTAGTAACTTTTTCATTTTTGTATTCGTTGTCAACTTAAAAAAAAGCGGTTTGCAGTCACATCTTGAATTTAAAATTGCTTTCAGAATATAGTTTTTCTTTAAAAAGCTCCTTTTGATATATATATAAATATACATAATATTGATCTTTACAAATTCTTAAATTAAGTCCTTATCGTTTTTGATACTTTAAAATAATAAACACCACTAGTTAAGTTCGACAGTTATCTAAGTCATCGGTATCGGGGGAGGTAGGGGGAAGTGTATTTATCATACATTTTGATTGTTCTAAGAGGTGAATGGTTTTTATTATAAAAATGCTCGTTGAATTTTACCTGCATAAGTAGAAACGTAAAAAAATACATATCTTAAAAACAATTTTTAACAAAACTAATTAAAAATCTGTTTTTCTTTTTATTTATTCTTAAAATTTCAATCAAAACGTTAACTGGAGGTACTCAGAGCACAAGCAGATACCTAACCTGTTGATCATTTTTTACAGGAGCACCTACATATATTTTCAAAAAATCTACAAATCAAGCTGTTCAAAATTCATCTTATTTCTGTTTAAGGAGCACCTACATATATAAGTTGTCATCAGATTGAGGGTGAGTGTATTTAAAAAAAATAAATTTAATTTCTTTAGAATATGATAAGTTTTTATTTTTATTATAAAGAATGCTCGTTGCATTTATATGTACCTACATAAGTAGGAACGTAAAAAAACATTTTCAAAACAATAATTTATAAAACTAAGCATTACCAATATTGCGTTGATTGGTTTTGTTAGTTTTACGAAATAATGAAAAAAAAACTTTTCTAGTCAGTCAAAAATTTTTTGTTATCAGATATATTTAGTAGATAGGTCTTATAATTTCAGCAATATTCCAAGCAAACCCATTTTCTAGCGAGTTACAAGGAAGTTCAATACATACCTACCTCTTTCTTTATCAACATATGTATGTATTTTTTAAAACGATCTATTGGTTTTTATCATATTTTAAAAACTTTTTTATTTATTTTGTTATGGTTGTAAAGTAGTAACTTTTTCATTTTTTTATTCGATGTCAACTTAAAAAAAGCGGTTTGCAGCAGTGATGCCATATCGTGGGTTTTATCCCTTTTTGTGGGTTTTTTTGGTCTAAAAAAAGCAAAAAGGGATAAAGGGTTTTTTTGAAGCTCGTAGAACAAAAAAAAGGGTTTTTTCATAATGAGAATATTCGTTTTTCGTTTGTTAAAAAAAATTCTAAATTAGAAATCACTTCCACTTTTCCTTCATCTAAACATAGTATTAGGATGTTGTTCAATTTTTTTCCGCTGCACCTATTCACCTATTCACCTTCCACATATTCTTTTTCACCTCAGTGAAATTACCATAGAATACAACTATATTCTACAATGTTCAAAAACTCGCTGGCTTTCTGTGCATCCCTGCGTGATTAGACTTTTAGAAAATTGGAATGTTTTAAAATCGTTTTTTCGCTTAGCTTCAAAAAATTTATGAGCAGCTCCTTCAAAATAAAGTTAAATCTTATTTCTTTTTCTTGAAACATGTTTTGTCGATTTTTAATCAATTTAATGTCCTCTTTCAAAACAGAAAAGTTTTGGTGCATTGCATAGTTCAGGAATGCAAAATTTAAGTTCTAAAAATGTGTTAAAAAATCTAATTATACGTTGGATATTACAGAAAAAATCTCGTTGGACAGCGCCAAAAGAGCAGATTTAAAAACAAATTGTTTGAATTTTTATAAATAAGAAAAAAGCTTCACTGAGGAAACTTTCGATCGATGAAATGTGGTTCGAGATCTGCCACGTGAAGAATTTCAATGACGAACTAATTTTCCCAAGCTTAAATAATGTGGTCAAAACGGCCTTAAGTTTTCCGAACTCGAATGCAGAAGCAGAGAGAAAAATAAATTCAATTTGTTTATTAAGATCATGCTTCCAGGCCAAAAATATTTACTGCTACAATTTTGAAATTAAGGAGGAGCAATTAGCGTACATAATTCAAAAATGTACACATGAAATATGTAAATGTAATAATGTTCATATATGTAGGTATAAGTTCTTATAACTGCATATGTGATTTTTTTATAAGTTAAGTGTGAAATAAGTTTTTTTTGTTTTTTTTTTTATCAGACTGAATGTGATTTTTTGTTTTTTATTGTTAATTTTATTTTATTTTTAAGTTTGTTGAAGACTGAATAATAAATAAGTATGTTTTGTTATAAAAAACTTGTTTTGTTATAAAAAACTTGTTTATTTTTTTATTTTAAAATGGCTTATAATGAAAAAACTATAAATTTTTGATTTTACACTTCGTGGGATATTTGTGGGTTTTTTCTTGTAATACCGTGGGATAAAAGGGTTTTTTTCTATTCATTCTGGGATTTTACGCCTTAAAAGTCTGGCATCACTGGTTTGCAGTCACATCTTGAATTTAAAATTGCTTTCAGAATATAGTTTTTCTTTAGAAAGCTCCTTTTGATATATATGTTTACATAATATTGATCTTTACAAATTCTTAAATTAAGTTCTTATCGTTTTTGATACTTTAAAATAATAAAAACCACTAGTTAAGTTCGACAGTTATCTAAGTCATCGGTATCGGGGGAGGGAGGGGGAAATGTATTTATCATACATTTTGATTGCTTTAAGAGGTGAATAGTTTTTATTATAAACATGCTCGTATTTATATGTACCTACATAAGTAGGAATGTAAAAAAACATTTTGAAAACAATATACTTTATAAAACTAAGCATTACCAATATTGCGTTGATTGGTTTCGCTAGTTTTACGAAATAACGAAAAAAAAATACTTTGCTAGTCAGTCAAAAACATTTTTCTTATCAGATTATTGAGTAGATAGATCTTATAATTTCAGAAATAATCCATGTCAATCGAGTTTTTAGCGAAGCTACAAGGAAGTTCAAACATACTTTTCTACTTTTATATACAACATAAATACTTTCGTCAATACAAATAGTTTTAAAACACATTCATTTTTGTTTAAGTAAGTTAGTAATTTTTCCAATTTTTTTTTGTTCTTAAATTTCGTGACCTGGAGGTACTCAGACCACAAGCAGAGGCTTAATCGGTTGATCATTTTGTTACAGGAGGGCCAATATGTTCTAAAAATCTTAAAACCCAGTTGTTCAACATTCATCTCTTTTTCTGTTTAGAGGGCATCTATACAAATTGTCATTGAATTGAGGATGAGCGTATTTACCATAACTTTTAATTTCTTTAAAATATGATAAGTTCTTATTTTTATTATAAAAAATGCTCTTTGCATTTATATATACCTGCATAAGTGGAAACGTAAAAAAATACATATTTTAAAAACATTTTTAAACAAAACTAAGCATTATCAATATTCCGTTGATTGGTTTTATTTGTTTTACGAATTTTTTTCCAGTATAGCTGAAATCATTTGTTATAGATCTTGTAATTTTACCAATCTTCTATGCATATCCATTTTTTAACGAATTTTCGAGTTAGTTAAAACTTTCCTACTTACTTTTTTGCCAACATTTATAAATATGTATATGAAAAGTAATAATTATTATTTGATTTTCAATTTTTTTCAACACATATGTATGTATTGAGTTCTTGTAATTTTATATTTATTTTCAAATTTCAATAAAAAATTGAATTGTAGGTATAAATCATAAGTTTAACTTTTCCTAAGAAGAATGGATGTAGGTATTTAAGTTCAAACATATACTCGTATATACATATATTTAAATCCTTTCAAAGAATGAACATGATTAAAATTCATTTATGGCTAGTATGTAACAAAATTCTTTTTATTTGGAAAGGATTCTGTATAAAATAAATCATGTCAACCAAAATATTAAATCGGTTTTTCTTATATCAAAAATTTATAAGAGGAGTAGGTGGTAGCACTTATCTTATTCTTGATTACGTGTAGGAAAAAATTAAGCGTACACATGAGAAAACATTTTTTGAAAATATCTCTATACAAAACTATTCATTTTAGTAAACAAAAGCAGTACGTAAATATAAGATGGTATGATCACAATTCTTCCTTTTTTTACGGCATGATTGATTGTAAGATGCCCAGTCAGATACATACGAGTAGCATTTCTTATCGGATCATAAGACTTGTCATTTTAAGAATCTTCTTGTTAATAGAGCTGCGAGCTCTTTTTCAAAATAAAATTAACCTTTAATACATTTTTTAAGATTTAAACTTTTATTTTCTTCGTTTTATGCCTCACAAATTATTTACATTCATCTGATTAATTTTTTTTATCGTCCTTGAACATTCGCGTTGGCAATAAATTAGTTTAATAATTTAATGAAATAAGCTCCGATACGAATTGCAACCAAAAATTGCTTTTGTACTTGGAATAGATGGACCCAGCGCGTGCGGTATCTGGGGGGAAAGAGGCGTGGGATTATTTATTCAAAGTAGTAATTTTTTTATTTTATTTTTTTTTACGAAAATGCGATCTGCCAGCACATCATTAATTTTAAATTAATTTAAGAAAGTTTGTTTTTTTATTTAATTCAATCTAACTTGTTGGATAAAGCAGTAACTTAAAAAGAAACAAATGCACGAATGAACGCTATGATCGGTTTTGCTTGTGTTTTATAATTTCTTAATTTCTACTTCTATATGCAACTTTTATATTGTATTCTTTTTTTATCGTCTACCTCTAAAAACCTTGGGTGTTGGTTTTTTAATTAATGAAAATTTTCGACTTTTGACATTCTCGGAAACAATTTGATTAATTTTTTTGTTTAGACTAACGCTAATTTCAAAAGAATTAGGCATGATTCAATAAGAATATGTTGCGAATTTCTGTTTTATAGTCATCTACTCAAGAACGTTGCTGTATCTATAGTTTAAAAAATTACCTAGTTACCGAGTTACCTAGTTCTTGTAATCAGGTAACGATAGCTATAATAGTTACACATTGTGTGTTTCATTATCTGTTACTTCCTACCGAACAAGTCATTAACCTCTAAAAATATTTCAGATATTTTATAATGTCGTGCTTCGTTTGCAAAAAAGAGTTTGACCACATTGATATTCTTATGCATCATCTTCGAAAAAAGCATGACTTGAATTCCAACAGTACTTTTCGTTGTTTTGACAAAAAATGTTCCCTATTGTTCATGAGTTCCTCCAGTTACAAGAGACATATAAGACGCTTACATGTTAAAGCATTCAAACCTACAGAAGTTGAAAAACAAATAACGCCTAATGCTGAAAAGATAAATGAAAGCTCCGTCTTGATTCAAAATGAAATCATACTTGATAGTTCTTTAGCGAATTCAGCTTCAACAGAAATAAATTGTGGCAAAGAAAAAGTATTTGAAAAAGAAATTGCGATAAAAAAGCTTTTGGAAAGCGCACTCAAATGGTCAATATCATTACACTCGAATGACAATTTTTCAAGGAAAGATGTTTACGAAATACAGAAAGGTTCCTTAAATTTCATTATCAAACCACTTCTAGAAATTTTTGATAGCTTTGCTAGATGCAAACTACAGTCAAATGAAGTCATTTTAAATGAAATATGTAGTGTGATTAATGCATGTACAAATCCATTCGAAAAATGTGATTCAGATTATCTTTTAACTCAATGTCTTAGAAAGGGTGGATACATGGACGATGTAAATGAGTTTGTGATTAATAATGAAATAAATATCAATCATCGTAATGGGGAGTTAAATTTGCAGGAAGTTATTAACAAAGCCGTTGTATTACCGCTTCGTTCACAATTCAGAGCATTATTTGAAACTGAAAACTTTCTTTCTAATATGTTAAGTTACATGAAATCTTTGGAAAAAAGTAATCAGTTCATTAATTTTGTTCAGGCAGAACTGTGGAAAACAAAGTGTAAATTGTACCCAAACAAAATACTTGTTCCATATTTTTTGTATGCAGACGAATTTGAAATTAACAACCCCCTCGGATCTCATTCCTCAATACACTCTATCTGCAACTTTTATTATTCATTTGCATGTATGCCCCTTAATGAAGCAAAACTAGAAAACATATTTTTAGCAGCAGCAATCAAATCGAAAGACATTAAAAAATACGGGAACGAAAAATGTTTGCAACCCCTCATAAATGAGTTAAAATTTCTTGAAGAAGAAGGTATCCTTGTAAGGCCACCCGATGGGGATACATTCCACGTTCACTTTATTTTGGGTCTTATACTTGGTGATAACTTAGGCCTTAACACATTACTGGGTTTCAGCAAGTCGTTTTCTGGAACATTTTGTCGATTTTGTCGCTTGAATAAAGATGAATGCAGTGAAACTTGTACGGAAAATTCTGATAAACGGAGAAATATAAGTAACTACAACTTTGACCTACAAAAAAATAATCCCAAAGAAACTGGTATTAACAGTGAATGCTGTTTTAATGACATCCCCTCATTCCATGTTGTTGAAAACTTCAGCGTGGATGTTATGCATGACATTTTTGAAGGAATATGCCATTACGATCTTTGTCACGTAATAATTCATTTCACTCAAATAAAAAAATATTTTTCATTAGAAACCTTAAACAAAAGAAAACAAACATTTGAATACGGTCCTATAGAAATAGGAAATGCTTCGAATGAAATACATCCAACTCATTTAAAAAAGCGCCATCTACGAATGTCAGCAAGGGAAATGCTTACTTTTGCTCAGTTGCTGCCTCTTATGGTAGGAGATATGGTGCCATTAAAAGATGACGTTTGGAACTTTCTTTTAAACCTTCTAGAAATAATTAATATAGTACTATGCTTTGAGATCTCAGATGAGTCGATATCAACATTGAGGAGCAAAATAAAAACGCATAATGAACAATATCTTCAACTTTTCCAAGACAAATTAAAACCCAAATTCCATATTATTACACACTATCCAACAATATTACAAAAATCAGGACCATTAAGAAAATATTGGTGTTTTAAATATGAAGCGAAGCACAAAAGCTTTAAATTATATGCCCATGCTATAACTTCCAGAAAAAATATATGCCTTACATTAGCAAAAAAATTTCAGCTTAAGTTTGCCAATAGAATTTTAAATTTTAAATATAACACCGTTAAATGTGTAGTTTGGAAGAAACACAACACGCCTAGTGGCTTGATTTCATTAATAAGCAACAAATTGGAGGTTCAGAAAGAACGACTGAACTTTTGGTGTGAAGCAGAATACAATGGCATTGAATATAAAAGCGGTTATTATGTGTCCAGATTAACTAATGATTATAATATATACGTAATTATAAATTTCGTTCAAAACGAAGAAGACATTAGTTTATTCTGTCAAAAATTAAATGAAATTCACTACCGACCACACTACATGGCGTTTGAAGTCGATGCTTCTTTTCTGGGTGAATATTTTATTTTACACTTTGAGGAATTAATTGGACCTCCAGCAACAGTAATAAAAACTCCGAAAGGGAAAACTATGATGCACATAAAAGAATACTTTCTACCATAAGAAAGTTGAAGGAACTTGAAATAAAATGTGTTAATAGTAATTGTGTGGGTTTTCAAAATTTTATTATTATACAAACATTTGTATACTTTCAGTTCCGTTCACTCGACAAGAAAATCATTTAATTAAACAATGAATGAAAGCATAGAAGGCAAAAAAAGCCCTAATCAATCCCAAACCTACTTGTACATAGAAAATTTACCAACTTATGGAAGACCCACAGTAGATATTGTTGAAAACATATCTTTTAACAGCTCAGAGAACAATTTACTCGGATCACTTCAATGCTTCAATCAACAAGAAAGAAAGTGCAATATAACGTCCCTAAAACACAACGACGGTCAGGATTTAACTTCTTCTAATCTGCAATTCGACCATTCTCAAGATGCTTTGCGAAAACTTCTCAAGTCATGGAATTTAGATCATTTAACAGAATTCTTAATATGTGAGTCTACTTTATCACTTTATATATATGTAAAATCATCACTTTATATATACAGTGAACATTGGAAAACGTGAACCCCCCAAAACGTGAACTATCCTAAAACGTGAACACCGTAATTTTTACATTGACTGCTCTAAAACGTGAACAAATCAAAAAGCTCTAAAACGTGAACAGACATTTTTTCAACATTTCTACATAAAAATGCACTAAATTAATTTTTTTAAACTTCGGGGGCCCCATAAATTTGACATTGCGTAATATGAAATATTTAAAAAGGCTTTGGAATGGTGTTCAGATGAAAGTTTTGACCAAAGCGATACAAACGCCTAAGAGAAATTGTAGTTAATAAAATATTTTGACAAAAATTAAAAATTTTGTTTGTCAAATAAAACTTTTATTTGTAAAACGTTCTAATTTAAAAATGGAATCTAATCAATTTTTTTAATAACCCGTAGGTACCAGTATGAACTCGTAGGTACCAGTATTTGCAAAAATGTAAAAAAAATCATAAATCTATACTACTGCAAGCATAAAGAAGATAAAATGAAAGAAAATGTGTTTTATTTAAAGAGGAGTAGTAAGACAATACGGTAGGAATACTATTTTAATCATAAAATGTTACATTCCAAAACATGAACAATCTCAAAAACATGAACACCCTCGGTTTTAATTAGTTCACGTTTTCCAATGTTCACTGTATGTAAAACTATCACACAATAGCTATCAATTATCACTTATGCAAGTAAATTAAAAAAAAACTCCGTAAAACTTGATTTAGTTTTAGAATGAAAATGAAAATTGTTGACTTAGTTTTCAAAGGTTAATATTATAAATATATAGTAATAATAATTCATTATCATAATAATTGTATCAAATCTGTACACACGCTTTTGTTGAATCATTTATGAATCCTGCACCTTCTGAAATTCTAATTTTTTTAAAAATTATTTTAAATATAGCTGAAAAAATCACCATCGGCATTTTGGAAGTAATCAAACGACACCAAATAAATATGCTTTTCAAAGACCAAAAAATTGGTGATCTAGTGGTGTTCGAAGAAAATTTAATAGAATGGCGTTCAAGATCATCCTTGTTTGTAAACGAAGAGGATAGTGAATGTAGTAGTTCTTTAAAAAGAAATCTGAGTTCTGTATCACCCATCACACCATCTAGCTCAAGAGGACCTACTTCACCAGAAGCCATAGAAGTGTCAGTACATTTATCAGACATATTGAATGATTCCAATAAATCAAGTATTATGACGCGTTACTATGAGCGGCATTCTAAGTTACTGGCAGAACACAGATCTATATTGATAAGCATAATATGCTGTTATTTTGAAGAAAATAATCTTCACATGTCCTTGAAAACCAGTTATAGATTAGAAAATGAAATTCTTAATCGTTTTCCTGGAGAAAAACTGGAATACTACCGTGTGGGAAGACGGGGAAAAATATATGCCAAAGCTTGTAATGACAAGAGGAGTTATCGGTCGCTTCTTAAACGGACATTATCTTTGGATGCGGATGCGTCTGACAGCCCTGATGTTGAACCACCAAACCCACGTAATAAACAGTTCTGTAAGTAACTTTAAAGCACGTTTTAATACAAGAACTTTGCTTAAACTTTAGACAAATTTTAAAACCATTCAACCCTACCACTTAAAGTTAAATTTACTTTAATTTAAATAAAATTGATAAAACTTACTGCAAGAAATATGTAGTTTCATAATATGAGAAATCAAATTTCCGAATAAATATGTTCAAACATAACTATAAACAATCAAGCATACTAATTAAATGAAATAATTGTACTTCTTTTTTCCTAAAAAGCCATAAAAAAGGCCGAATGCGGAAAAAAAGAGTATTGTCAAATTGACAGTTTCGAGGTCAAATTAAATTCCTATTTATGAGAAAATTCAATTTAAATTAAGGAGTTACTGAATTATTAGCTATTGCATAGATCCATTCTTATTACTTAGCACTCTTTTATGTTTTTATGTTCTATGTATAAAATTAAGTACCTATCCCAAAATTTGCAAATAAACATGAGAATATAATCTAAATATTATTAACCAACAGGTCCAGAAACTGATGCAGAGGAGTGCATACGTAGCTTAAAGTATGACAACTTATCAGTTGCGGAATTTGACAGCTGTTGGCAGGCATGCAGTCAATATAGGATGCAAAACGTGCAGCAAGCAAGTTCTTTGCATGATATTTTTGCAAAATGGCCGGAGTATAAGACCCCAACTGGTTTTCGATTAGTAAGTTTTATTTGAATTATAAAAACCATATATATTTATATTTTAAAATACCGCTAAGTATTCAAATATTTACTAAACTAATTCAAAATAACAGTATTTAAACAAGTAAAACGTAAGAAAAGTACTTGAAACTCTTTTTTTATAAAAAAAATATCGAAAAAAGCGAAGTAAAACGGAAATAGACAAACACTTTTTACTTTATATTTAAATTGAAAGCAATACAAAAATATTGGATCTGTGCTTCGATTAAATTAAGTTCTTTTATATAAAAAATTTTATTTAATCAACAATTTAAATTTCAATTAATATACATATATAGGTATGTATACTTTGATACAAAAAATTAGATTCGTAACGAAAAAGAAATCCTGAAATGTTCTTTCCTCTTTCCTACCCAAAAATCTGTGAAAAAAGACAACTGCGGAAAGAAGAGTGTTGTCAAATTCACAGTATCAAGTTCACATCAGGCATTCTTATTTATGGGTAAATACGAGTACATACAGCAGATTGACGACCACATATCTTTTTTGAAGAGCAAAGGTGAAAGCATTCAGCCGTTTATGCTTGGTTTAGGTGACAGCGACTCAGAAAATATATTAAACTTTTATATATATGTAGATGGAGTTAAGTTTCTTTTCAACTGCTTCTTAAGGCTCAACAAAACACACCGGATCAAGCAAAACGTTTTTGATTCTATAGTCAAAAAAACATTTTTTATTTGAACCACACCAAGCGAAACAGAATAAAAAAAACAAAATGTTTTGTGCTTTTGTTTCCTTTGGTGTGCGTTGAAATAAAACAAAATACGAACTACGAGTATCGTAAAAGCTTAACTCCGGCTGAAAGATAATAACTCTACGGCAAGTAAATACAAACAACAATTTTGTGTTTACAAAATAGACATTATGGAGTTATTTATAAGAAAAGAGAAAAGCTTTTAAACTTGCCAATCTCTAAGTGACATAGTAGGAAGTAGCAATCCACAGCTTATCAATAGTAAGTTTATTGGCATGTCCTTATCTTTATAAATATATGTAGATAGGGCTTCTTGCCTCAATTAAAAAAATGAACATATACTTTCATATTAATTTAAAATTTGCGCACAGAGTAAACGTAGAAGCAAATAATTCAAACGGAAATAAAATTTTGTTTTGCAAAAAACAACAGGTCAGCTATCGGCAACGAAACATATTTTTCTGTTTGCTTTGGTTTTTATGTTTCGTTTCATTCGGTGTGTTTTGCGCCACAAGAAAGTAGGCAATTATCGTCAACGACCCTTGTTCGAAACAGTTTTGTTGCATTCGGTGTATGTTGCTCTCATACAATGGCATGTACTCGTATTTTCGACAACCACCACCGAAACTCTTCAAAACAAAAACGTGTGTTTTGTTTGGTGTGTGTAGTTTCATATGAAACAATGTTCTCTTGATTCACAAAACAAAAAAACACGTTTTGCTTTATCCGGTGTGTTTTCAGCCTAAGAGTAGTTGATATTTGTTTTAAGACTTTCCATTTGTTTAATTTAGAATATGCTCCTGCCTGCTCTCAATTTTGGGCATTTATAGAAAATCACTTTTATGATATGAAAATTACAAAAAATATATCATCTAAAATGTTTGTACTTTCACTAAACAAACAAGTTAAGCGTAAAAAAAGTACTTGAAACTCTTTTATTAATAAAAATCATCAAAAAAAGCGAAGTAAAACGGAAATAGACAAACACTTTTTACTTTACATTTAAATTGAAAGCAATACAAAAATATTGGATCTGTGCTTCGATTAAATTAAGTTCTTTTATACAAAAAAATTTATTTAATCAACAATTTAAATTTAAATTAATATATGTACATACATAGGTATGTATACTTTGATACAAAAAATTAGATTCGTAAGGAAAAAGAAATCCTGAAATGTTTTTCGTGATTCTGTCCCAAACCCATATGTTTCAAATATTCCTTAAGAAACCGTCAATTTAAGGTTTTAAAAACTCAAGTACCTTAATTAACCTACATATACTTTTTTCTCATACATATCTATAGTCTGATGTATATATATCGAATTTTACATGATTTAAATTTTATTAATTAATTCTCCAGATTGACAAGGATTTTGCAACAATTTATGGAAGTCGTCCGGGAATACTTGGTAGATGGCCAGAACAAGCTAGTTCATTAATAAATTTTCTCTTGAAGCAAACCCAATCGAGAGATAAAAAAATGAGAGCAATTTTGGAATCGATAAATCAAGAAGATGTTAACAGCGGTAATTAGTTTTCTTTATGTTTTCCTTTATAAGTATTTGGTTGAGCAAAACATAAATTCTGGTCCGCAGAAATTATGTTATGTTTACCACTAATACTTTTAACTATGCTAGGTATTCCGTTTAGAATAAAATTAGGTTAAGAACTAACAACTTTTTATCTTACTTTACCATTAATTTATAAAAAAAAATTTCTTAATTCTATTTCCAGATGCAACAGCAGTCAAATTATTATGGTGCCTGCACTTTTTCCTCTTTCCTACCCAAAAATCTGTGAAAAAAGACAACTGTGGAAAGAAGAGTGTTGTCAAATTCACAGTTTCAAGTTCACAGCAGGCATTCCTATTTATGGGTAAATCCATACAGGAGATTGATGACCACATATCTTTTTTGAAGAGCAAAGGTGAAAACATTCAGCCGTTTATGCTTGGTTTAGGTGACAGCGACTTAGAAAATATATTAAACTTTTATGTATATGTAGATGGAGTTAAGTTTCTTTTCAACTCCTTCTTAAGAGCAGTTGATATTTGTTTTAAGACCTTCCATTTATTTAATTTAGAATATCCTCCTGCCTGCTCTCAATTTTGGGCATTTATAGAAAATCACTTTTATGATATGAAAATTACAAAAAATATATCATCTAAAATGTTTGTACTTTCAGAACAATTGAATCACCAATTGGAAGAAGGAGATATATATATCTGATTTAATTGTTGGGAAAACGCAAAAAACCTAATAATTTATTTGTGTTCTAAGATGCTTTTATAAATTCACCATCGGCCTAACCAATGGGTCTAGATATACAGATGACATTTGCATCAAAATGTCATTTTTGGAAATTTTTGCACTTATTCCCTTGTTCCAATTGGTGATTCAATTGAAGAGTCCTTCAGCTTAAATCTTGTGCGTTGATCGTAGATTTTAATATGTTTGACAATCATTTTTTATTCAGCTATACCGTGTTGTACCGGTAATGTACATAAAATTGATGAATATGTTAATCAAGCATTAGCCTTAAGCCATTAATGTAAATACTAAATTTGACGAAAATAATAAGTTTAAAATTGATAAAAAGTATTGTTTTCAATGAAATATTTAAGCTTTTCAGGAAATCGAAAAGAAGAAGAAATGGAACTATTTCGAAGATACATTTTGAAAGTCGGTATGGGTAAGCTAACAAAATTTACATATATTTTATATAATCTTTCATGAAATACATACATGCATACACATACTTTAATATAAAATAATAACCTAATTATTTTCTATATAATCTTTTCTTTCAAGTAATCTATGATTGAAAACATGCGGATTATGAATATTTTATGGTTGTGTGTCTTATTTCATAGAATTTCTGCATCCTTTCATATTTTGTATGAAAAATTACAACAAAACTGTTATTTACCATACGAAGTATGAAAAACTGCATTAATTTTATGAAATAATGCATATCTAAATCGTGCGAAAATATTCATATTTCATATGATTGCATTCATAGATTTCACGAAATTTCATTCATATGATGCATTTATTTTTTCATACATTCTATGAAAAAAAATAATGCATCGTATGAAAGAAAACATACATTGTATGTAACTATTCATACGATGTATTACAAGTTTCATATGTTCTATGAAGACAATAATGCATCGTATGTATGATTACATACAATTTATGTAACTTTTTATGCGTTCCATAACAAATTTCATAGATTCTATGCAAAAAATCATAAATTGTATGCCTGTATTCATAGATTTCATGCAAAATTACATAAATTGTATGTAACTTTTCATACGATGCATTACACATTCTATGCAAAAAATCATAAATCGTATGAATATATTCATAGATTTCATGCAAAATTACATAAATTGTATGTAACTTTTCATACGATGCATTACACATTCTATGCAAAAAATCATAAATCGTATGAATATATTCAAAGATTTCATGCAAAATTACATAAATTGTATGTAACTTTTCATACGATGCATTACACATTCTATGCAAAAAATCATAAATCGTATGAATATATTCATAGATTTCATGCAAAATTACATAAATTGTATGTAACTTTTCATACGATGCATTACACATTTCATAGATTCTATGCAAAAAATCATAAATCGTATGAATATATTCATAGATTTCATGCAAAATTACATAAATTGTATGTAACTTTTCATACGATGCATTAAACTTTTCATAGATTCTATGCAAAAAATCATAAATCGTATGAATATATTCATAGATTTCATGCAAAATTACATAAATTGTATGTAACTTTTCATACGATGCATTAAACTTTTCATAGATTCTATGCAAAAAATCATAAATCGTATGAATATATTCATAGATTTCATGCAAAATTACATAAATTGTATGTAACTTTTCATACGATGCATTACACATTCTATGCAAAAAATCATAAATCGTATGAATATATTCATAGATTTCATGCAAAATTACATAAATTGTATGTAACTTTTCATACGATGCATTACACATTCTATGCAAAAAATCATAAATCGTATGAATATATTCATAGATTTCATGCAAAATTACATAAATTGTATGTAACTTTTCATACGATGCATTACACATTGCATGCAAAAAATCATAAATCGTATGAATATATTCATAGATTTCATGCAAAATTACATAAATTGTATGTAACTTTTCATACGATACATTACAAATTTCATAGATTCTATGCAAAAAATAAAAAATTGTATGCCTGTATTCATAAATTGTATGCAAAGTTACATCAATTGTATGTAATTTTTCATACGATGCATCACAAATTTGATATATTCGTATGAACATATTCATAATTCCTATGCCTGTATTCATAAAGTTTATGCAAGATTACATGCGAATCTTATGTATATATTGCATACATCTTATGAAACTTTACAACAATCATATGAAAGAAAACATCAAAAAGGAGGGGAAATGGAATTTTTCACGTGATGTAACTATTTCATACATTTTATGATTTCTGTCATACGATGATGATTGCTGTCATACGATGATGAAATGGAAATCATAAATCGTATGAAATCGGTCATCAGCTCAAATCTAATGCAAAAATTCATCAATCGTATGCCATTTTTCATTGGATTGATGGACATATTTTTTTCGGTGAAGAAAGCAGCTGGACTGGATGGCATACCTGCTAAATTCCTCAAAGCAGACCCCGACTTGGCAGCTGCTATATTGTTGCCACTTGTTGAGGCTATTTGGGAAAACGAAACCTTTCCCAGGGAATGGAAAGACGGAGTTATCGTCAAGGTACCGAAGAAAGGTGATCTTAAGAATTGTAATAACTGGCGTGGTATCACCATTTTGTCCGTATTTCCCAAGTTAGTGGCAACTATTATTCTCGAAAGGATAAAATCCAAGACTAAGTCGACTATCAAGAGACATCAAGCGAGATTTCGCAGTGGTCGATTATGCGTCGATCACATTAACACCTTGCGAATTATCCTTGAACAATCATCGGAGTATCAATCGCCGCTTTACCTCATGTTCGTTGACTTCGTAAAGGCCTTCGATCGCGTCAGTCACGATGCTATCTGGAGATCGCTTGCTGTTAGAGGAATTCCTGATAAAATTGTTGCTCTTATAAAAGAATCTTACAACGACGCAAGATGCGTTGTTTTGCACAGTGGACAGCTTTCCGATGCTTTTGAGTTGCGACAAGGAGTGAGACAGGGTGATGTACTGTCACCGATCTTCTTCTTACTTGCAATCGATGATGTTATGACTGCCACGGTGGGTGAAGGTGAGAGACTTGGTATACAGTGGGGCCTATTTCACAAGCTTAGCCATTTGGACTATGCTGACGACATCTGCTTAATGACAAACGGAACTGGAGCCCTAAACCAAATGTGTCATTCCCTTCAACAAAATGGTGAGGCGACTGGCTTAAGGATTAACGCTAAAAAGACAAAAATAATGCACACCAGCCGGAACCAACAACAACAGGTTATTGTGAGGCAGGAGACAATAGAAGAGGTCACTCAGTTTAACTATCTGGGTAGTTATCTGGCACCCGACGGTGGAACAGACCTGGACGTCATCAATAGAATAAATAAAGCTCGTAGTGCATTCGGAATGCTTTCTCCCGTGTGGAGCTCCATAAAAATATCGCTTCGTACTAAGTTGAGACTCTTTAAATCCAATGTCAAATCTGTGCTGATTTATGCTTGTGAAACGTGGAAATGCTCTAGTAACATCTCAAGAAGGTTGCAAGGCTTTGTCAACCGTTGCCTGCGTTACATCCTTAGGATCCGGTGGCCGCAAACAATATCAAACAATGAATTGTAGCTTAGGACTGGACAAACAAAAGTGGATGTTGACATCAAGCAAAGAAAATGGCGCTGGATCGGTTACACACTGAGGAAGCCTGATGACAACATAGCAAAGCAGTGCTTTCAATGAAATGCTCAAGGTGTGAGGCACCTTGGAAGACCAAAGGAACATGGAGATCAACAGTCATGAAGGAAGCTCGGTTCCTAAATTTGCAGTCGTGGGCACAGCTGAGGTATCGTGCTGGGAATAGAGAGAGATGGAAGGATCTGGTTGACGTCCTATGCTCCAGGAGGAGTTAAAGTGTTGCTGCCAATAGTAACCGGAAACTAAGAAGAAGAAGAAGACGAAGAAGAAGAAAGGGTGAACTAAGGTGTATAAAAGGGTAAGTCTCCATGTTACTTGCGTTAATGGAGATCTTATTTGCAAATATTAGGAGTGTCTTTCCTAGTTTGCCGCATGGCGAATGAAGACCAAAAGGAAGCACACAAAGTTCTTGGCTACTACCCCGGCCGACTTGAAAGTTATATTCTGGCACCATGGAAGATAGTGCCCATTTGAGTTTGAGGCTTCAGTTTTACCCTCTGCTCAAACCCTATCTATGAGGTAGGCCCACTAGTGGGAGCATCATGATGGCTTGGTTTATACCGAATGTGGAGACACATGGTTTTCAAAATTCTTTTCTTGAATTCAAGAGGTGTTAGATACAGTCCCTGGCCATATTATTAGACGCACTATGTATTTTTCCAGAAGTCTTGGAAAAAATCATTCATATCTGAAATCATCGTCCGCAAACGCAGCAGACAGTTCAGTCTTGCATTGATAGGAAGCCATGCAGAATTAAGGCGGAAGACGAAGACTCAACTAAATATTAGATTTTTCTTTAAATTTTCATCTTTGTCCAAAGTATGGTGTTTTATATTTGATAACAGTTTTTATACAAAAAGGACAAATTTACTGCAATAAAATTTTCAAAACAGTAATTTAATTTTGATTTTGCATAACATCTATAGCGCCTCCAAAGCAAGAGGTGTTCATATGCTGCAACATATCACAACTTTACGACCAAGATAGCTTGCTATGTCGGGGTTAATGGTTAGGACCCAATCTGACTCCAATGGAGGTAGGCCTCCCGTAGGGTAGAGCCGGCAATCGGCAGGTACTCCCGTAAAACCAAAAGACGATTCTATCAAATGCTTTTGGAATCTCAAGTGGAATAATTTTACTTTCTCGAAAACGATGTTTAGATTTGTTCTACGATACTGTTCGTTGAGATATACCATCAGATCACCAGTGGACCTATTGCTAAGAAAATCATACTGGTGGTCATTAAGAGACTTTCGGTCCTCAAGATTTTTTTTAAGTTGAAATTGATCAGCGTTTCCATGACCTTGAAAAGAATGGTCAAAAGTACAATCGATCGACGATTCTTTCAGTGGTGTCCGAAAGAGCATTTAATTTCCGAGAAGTTGAATTTCTGTCCAGGATTGGACTTCGATATAGGAAACAAGTATGAAAGATGTGCTTATTAACTCAGATTTTGAACCACATGAATTTGAAAAATAGACTTGAACATAGACCGTATTGTGGTACGAGTTGGTACGCAACATCATTGGCGATACCATGATTTGAGGGGAATAATGGAACTAAGTTTTGTTCACATGCAAATTGAATTCCAAAGGATATCGAAAATCCAATCTACCTGGGTTTCACCTTGTGCGAAGACCGTTGGCCTATATTATAAAGCATGGAGGTACGCTGATCGCTGATGGAAGATTGGCTCTCAGTCCATGTATAAGGCAAATATTTTGCGGCTTTTGGAGATTAGGGTGCGCCATCATCATAAATTTTCTTCTAGCAGACGTGCAACCACAACCTATTCCTTACTCTCCCCAATCTAAATATTGGAGACTTTTCGTCTCTCTTAAATTGTGTGTATCACACATGGCATCATGGTGCATTTTTTGTATTTATAAAAAGCCTGTAAAAGGTTTATGTATGAGCTTAACTCTATCTTCCCTTCCATTGGGACAATAAAACCATCGCACAAATCATCATTGCTGAATTGTTGACCACTGTCATGTCCTGCATTGTTTGTCCAATGAAATTGTAATTTACTGCCAGTTCCCAGTTCACTTGTCATCTGTTGTTTTTTCTGTCTGATTTATAGGAGTTATTGAAAAATTGTGACTTTAGTTTTTTTTTTCAATTAAAGTGGAACCATAGCACACTACTTTCCAGTTAGTGTAAGGCCGATGGATATTCAAACAATTACATCTACACTCACAAGTAGGAAATGCGAGCCTAAGACGTGTGACTTTTTTTTACGACCTTTTTAATGGGTTTTGGTGGGAATTTTGTTTAATTGGTTTTTTATTGCTTTTTAAATGTTTTGTTTTTCTTTGGCGGCATGAGCGGTCTGGTTTTTGAGGATTGTTTTGAGGGTTAGTGGATTGTGGTGTGGTGCGGATTGTGTGTGATTTGAGGATGGGTATTATGAGGGTGAGTTGGACATGAATGTGAAAGAGATGTTTTGAGGGATGGTTATGGTGTTTGTATATTGAGGATCGGTCAGATTGTGTGTAATTTGAGGATGGGTATTATGAGGGTGAGTTGGACATGAATGTGAAAGAGATGTTTTGAGGGATGGTTATGGTGTTTGTATATTGAGGATCGGTCAGATTGTGTGTAATTTGAGGATGGGTATTATGAGGGTGAGTTGGACATGAATGTGAAAGAGATGTTTTGAGGGATGGTTATGGTGTTTGTATATTGAGGATCGGTATTCAAATTTTTAAAATGAACTGTTGGGCGATGATGGTTTTCAAGTATCGTTGCAGTTGAATAGGTATGAATAAATATAAATTATCTTGTCGTTGTAGCTAGGAAAATATGTGTATAGATACGAGTATTCCTGTTTGTCATGATGATATGTGGACTTTTTAGATGAGGGTATTGATCTAGTCTGATATTTTGAATTGTTTTTTTTTTTTATTGATTTGTTTTTCCTTGGGTGTTATGATGCTGATGGTTTTTGTTGGTTTGTTTTGTGGGTGAGTGAGTTATGGGGAGGGTTGAAAAAAAAATATGTTGCCGTTGGTTGTGCTGCAATGTGAGATTTCATAATCATGATGGGAACGAGATTTTGTTTGGAGTTCTATTTTTAAATGAGGAGATTGACCTAGTCCGAAATAGAATTTGGTGGTGGTTGGTTTTAACTTGATATGATTCAAGTGTCGTTGTAGCTAGGAAAATATGTGTATAGATATTCCTGTTTGTCATGATGATATGTGGAGTTTTTATATGAGGGTATTGATCTAGTCTGATATTTGGAATTGTTTTTTTTTTTTTATTGATTTGGTTTTCCTTGGGTGTTATGATGCTGATGGTTTTTGTTGGTTTGTTTTGTGGGTGAGTGAGTTATGGGGATGGTTGAAAAAAAAAAAATATGATGCCGTTGGTTGTGGTGCAAAGTGAGATGTCATAATCATGATGGGGAACGAGATTTTGTGTGGAGTTCTATCAAGTGTCGTTGTAGCTAGGTACATTTCTTTTGTGTGGTAAGTGAGTTATGGGGGTGGTTGAAAAAATATGATTTGTTAGCTAGCTAGCTAGTTAGCTGATAGTTGTTGGAGTTTGGATATGAATGGGTGACGATGAGATGTGACTATAGGTATGCGTGTTTGTGTCTTTATTTTTACAAGACAAAGACATGGACATGGAATTATTTATATTTTAAGAAAAGGGATGATCTCTTAAGAAAAAGGGGAACTAACACTTTGTCTGTATAGCCGTGGTCTTCATCTGCAACAAGCTATCCCCATGATGACCAAAACGTTATATATATACATATATATATATACATATGAACCTACATATATTTTTAGAAAAACTGATCTTGAGAGTATAAAACCAGACTGGTTTTTCAGTTTGAAAACAGTTTATTCGTGTGATCAAGATATTAACGAACCTTTTTAATTTCAAAGAAAATATGTCTTTTCTAAATAAAATCAAAAATGCTTTAAAGCAGTCAGAGGAACGGAAACCGATTTGCAGCATATCGAAGCTGGCGATTAAAAAAAGATTCCCGGTGGTTAAGGCTAGTAGGTGTACTACACGATTCGGGGAGCAGATTTCAGTGGAGCTCCAGGATTGCGTGGTTTATCTACCGAAACGGCTAGTTACTAGGCTGGATGACGAAGATGTAAAACAATTGAAAAACTGCTCACTGGAGGTGTTGGGGCCTTGCGGGCAGTCGTTTAACATAGACTTCCATGAGAAGGAAGAACAACGACAGGAACAGCAGCAGCAGCAGCAGCAAACAACTCAGGAAAACATTGGAAATGAGCCAGATGTGAGTGGGGGAATGTATTTTTTAAACTCCCAAAAACGCTTATTTTATAACGAGTTTCAATAAGTACCTACATTAGTATAAAAAAAAAATATAAAATATGTAACTTTGATTTAAAAAAAATAAATAAATAAATATACATATCAATTTGTATGAAATATAAATTTACTGTTTTTATTTATTCTCTGGGTATTCGTTTGGCTAAAGTCTTTGTTATTTTTTTCTAATTTTTAGCGAATTGAAGTTTTGAGTAAGATCGAGACTAAAGTAAAACGATTCGGCATAAAGGGAAGGAAGTTTGAATTCAAAATCAAGCCCATACCAAAGGATGAAGAACCATCTTCGTGGGTCAAGGGGGCAATTCATGATATGATTGCCTTCGCTGTGTCAGGCCTTGACTCAACAGATAAAGTAGGAATTACTTTCTGTGGAATGGGCTTTACTGAAAGAGGAAATGGATGGATTAACTTCAAAAATCTTTCTGAGCTGAAATTTAATGACGTCTGGGGAATGATTAGCAGAATATTCCAAAGTAACTCGCAAGGTTTGAGCACGGATAATTTCTGCATGTCGGTTACATCGGTAAAAATGCCAATTGGAAAAGGAAAAGGAAAAAAACCTTCATATATGTTCAACACATTCGAGGAAGAGTGCAATCCTGAATAAAAATAAATTGAAATCATTTGAATAAAACAAAAGCATTTTTATTTTCAAAACTATACAGAAAAGATGGTTTTTATTTGTTTTCTTTTGAAATAGGTATCCATGAATTGTGGTCGGATGCAAAACCAAGCCATTTTACAAGCAATCGATTTTTTCTCCTTTGAAGCACTTTTTCAATCAGATATGTATCGGGAAACTTTGTTTTTTGTAGTTCCAGCTCATAGAACCCTCCTTTAATGGGGTGCCCCTGATAGTCTTCTAATAGATAAGTAACCGGATTTGTGTGTTGAACTTTGGTTATTTTGAAGATTTCTGTTGTCCAATTCGGTGTGTATCCCTTATCAAATACATGTTTGTATTTACTAATTCTGACAAATTCTCCCATCTTGAACTTTGGAACAATATGAATTTTGATGTGATCATATATTGTAGATAGTATTTGCTTTTCATTTGCAGCATTGACTTTGGAAGGCTTCATTTTGATAGTACGATGTTTTGAATTGTTGTACTTTTTAGTTAGTGTATCTATTATATCAATCCAGCAATATGAACCATTGCCACTAAACTCTTTCCACATAAGGGCTTTCAGAGTGCGATTAAATCGTTCGACAATCGAGGCTTTAAGAGATGTAAATGTCGAATAATGATTGATCTTATGGTTTTTCATTAGGCTTTGGAAAGTTGTATTGAAAAATTCTTTCCCGTCATCGGTTTGTAAATTTTTTGGAATACGACCTTTTTTTAATATGTTTTTCATAGCATCTGTGACACTCGAACCGGTTTTATTTTTAATAGGGGCTGTCCAAGCAAACTTAGAAAATGTATCAATTACGGTAAGAAGATACCGATAATTTTTATTATCTGCCGAATATGGTCCCATTTCGACTAGATCAGCTTGCCATAAATCATCAAGCCCCTTGACAATGACTCGCCGTTTTTTGAAATTTCTTCTGGCTGGCTTGTGAAGTTCTTCGACAACATCTCTTTTACTCATCTTTGCACAGAATGATTAAAACAACAAAACATTTAACCTTCTTATAAGTTTATTCATTTAAAATTTTTTTATAAAAATTAACAATTCTCTTAATTTTACTAATTTTAACTTTAATTTTATAACATGCACAAGTGTCTGGTCCTTTATTGTACAAGTTAAGTGAAGAGTTTGAAGCACAGTTTAGGAAGTGAAATCTATTCGATGACATTATACGATCATCCTTTTCGAATCTCTTTACAAATAAAATACACTCCATGGCTTCTGAAAAGTGTGCGTCAAGTATTATGTGTTGATTAGATTTTAAGAATGTTAAAAGTTCGTCAACAACTAAATTAATTTTTAAAGAAGACATGTTTTTCATTTGAATTATAGGTGCAAACTGAATTTAACATAGAGACTTCTATGTAAACTATTTATTTTAATCTTTCATACAACAACATTAATTTTTTAATTCTTATCAACTTATTTTCAACCATGTAACAAGCACATGTATCCGGTCCTTCCTGGCATAAATTTGAAGACCAAGGACAGTTAACAAAATGACAGCCATAATCGGACGTTGTCGAGGATAAATTAATAAATCTTTTCAAGGAAGTTATACAGTTTAAAAGCTCCTCATGATGTTCGTCTAGCAAGATGTTTTTATTTTCTCTAACGAATTTTAAGATTTCTTCAAAAATCAATGAAGGCTTTATGTTAGGCATCGCGAATTACTGACTGATCACATAGGTAGTAAGGTAAAGACTAAATTGATTTTAAGCAGATATGACGCGGTTTTCTTTATTTAAGTATTTTTCAATTTCAATTTGAAGGTATTGTCTAATTTGTTCAATTTTTTCGTCAACATAATTTTTGGAAGCGGCGTCTCCTTTTTCTTGAGGATCTTGAATATTTTGCAAGCGTTTCCAGTTTAAGTTATAATTGCCGTTTGTCGTGGTGAGAAATCCCTCACCAGGTGGCCCGGTTAATCCTCGCTCACCCTGTATACCCTGAGATCCTTGCTCTCCTTTTTCCTCTTTTGCCCCCATTCTTGGGAAAGATCTATTCGAAATACGTCCGAATTTATCAATACTCATTTTATTTTTAGTTTTTAATATTTTATTCAATAATATTTGCTTCTTTCAGCTCTTCAATGATTGAAACAATTTCGTTAGAGTGGTTATTATGTCCAGATTGATGTGAAGCAATTAGAAGTCTCAATCGGTCTATGAGCTCATTAGGGTCATCCCAGAATATATAGTCTTTTTTCATTTTTGATAACTGCATCAATCCACTCCCTGTAGCCGAAGGTGACAAATTAGGGGAATTATTTGTGTTATTTCCAAATAATTTACTTATTATATGTTTGTATTTATAACCACGATTGCCACGGACTTGTTTTCTCGAGTCATAAGAAACCCTATGTGCATTAGTATCAATTAATATCGACTTGTAATTTTTTAAATCTTCTTCGTTGTAGATGGATTTATCAGGTATTTTTTTAAATATTAGCTCGTATAATCCATTTGTTCCTTCAAAGTTTTTATTTTGAACTTGTAAATCATTTCCCTGAACATTAAACTTGGCATTTCCAAGATAAATCTTTCCATTTTTTAAATGTATACCATAAACGTTATCAATTAAACTCGAATTATTTAAAAATAAATCTAAATAGCTTTTTGGTAAATCTTGAAATTCTTTTTGCAATAATAACTGTTTTGTAAAATCATGATATCGAAGATTTCGATTAGAGGTTTTCGGTGTTTCGATACGATTTTCTGTAGTAGTGAGAGAATTAATGGAAGTGTTAGGAGGAGTTATGAATTCTTCGTTCAAGTTGTGTTTTATTTTCTTTATTGGACTTTCAAATACATTTTGTTCGTGTGCTTCGTTCTGTTTCACGTTTGATTTTTTCACTAGTTCGTTTAGAGGTTTGGTAATTGGTTTAAAGGTTTCTTCTATTTGAGTTTCGTAAGCTTCTCTACCATTTCTAAGAGCTTTGTATTTCTTTCTTAGATCATTGGTGGTTTTGATAAGTTCTTTTGTTAATTTCACATCAATATTCATCATATTGAGGACGTTTTCTCTTACAGAAACAATTGGTAAATAAGTGTCGTATTGCTTTAACAAATCTTCCTAGTTTTATATTGATGTTTGACGATAAAGAATGATAGGCTCCAAGGTGTATGGAATCAGTTTTTAAAACTATTTTGTGTTCGCTTAACTTTTTGAACTGCTCTCGTAGAACATTTCTATGCATGTGACAAAATTTTATCATTTGACCGGTTTTTAAAGCTGTTGCATTGTACTGCTCATGAACTGGTTTGAACCGTATCATATCTGCTACATAACTGTTCTGAACCGCTTTCAACCGCCTCGGTATCGTTCTTAACTGCTTCTGAAACTGGTTTAAACTGCTCATGAACTGGTTTGAACCGTATCATATCTGCTACATAACTGGTCTGAACCGCTTTCAACCGCCTCAGTATCGTTCTTAACTGCTTCTGAAACTGGTTTAAACTGCTCATGAACTGGTTTGAACCGTATCTTATCTGCTACATAACTGGTCTGAACCGCTTTCAACCACCTCGGTATCGTTCTTAACTGCTTCTGAAACTGGTTTAAACAGCTCATGAACTGGTTTGAACCGTACCTTAACTGCTACATAACTGGTCTGAACCGCTTTCAACCGCCTCGGTATCGTTCTTAACTGCTTCTGAAACTGGTTTAAACTGCTTATGAACTGGTTTGAACCGTATCTTATCTGCTACATAACTGGTCTGAACCGCTTTCAACCGCCTCGGTATCGTTCTTAACTGCTTCTGAAACTGGTTTAAACTGTTCATGAACTGGTATAAACCGTTTCGTATCCGTTTCCTCACTGATTTGAACCGCTTCTAACTGCCTCTGTATCATTCTTAACTGCTTCTGGAACTGGTTTGAACTACCCTTATCTGAATATATGATAGTGAAAACTACTTATAGTTTTAGAAAACAATCAAATCCTTTTCTATACCGTCCTTCATTTAAGAGGCTATCCTTGTTAATTACCAAAAACCCGTAGTTGGTATTCCAACATTCTGCACATACTTTTTGAAAGGAATTAAAGGTCATATCCGTATTGACATGATCGTTATAAATGTGTTTCAAATTCATATCATCCTGTTTGAAGACGATAAGAAAATTTGCATTGTCTCGAATTAAATGTTTGGGTATTCTTGTATATGTTTGACATAAATAAAAACTGTCAATACGATGATGCCGACCCATGCTAAAGTAAGTCCGGATAGTATCTTGTTTTTCACAGGCAATATCATCAAAAATAAATATGGAATTTGGCTTAGCCTTTTCGGGGGTGATAACATCAGTGTTATTGGAAAAAGTAAAGAATCCCATATTTTTTATTGGTTTGATGGCACTTCGAAGAAACTCATATTTTGGTTGATGTAGAGATTTAGAATAAATGTAAATATTTTCGAATCTCAATCCATTCGGATGTAGTAGCAAACTCATCATAACATTTGTTTTACCACAATTTGAGGGACCAGTAATAATTCCTCTTATACTATTCGGTAAAAGCTTACTATGCTTTGTTGTTGCAGCACTTTTACACGTATCCATGTTTTTTATTGGTAGCTGGTCTTGTTGTTTAATGAATCGCATAGTGGTAAGAACTAAAATATTTTCATATATATGCGAAGTTTATATTTAAATTGATATCATAACATTACTAACCACCGTAAAATAATGTTCACATTATTTGTATAAAATGATTGATTTTTCAAAAAATTTACCCAGTCGACGAGCTAACGCTAAAGGAAAAGGTTTAATAAATTCTGTAATTAACAAACTACCTATTGAACTACATCTTCCTGGATATCAATACTGTGGACCTGGAACAAAACTCCAGCAACGTTTAGCTAGAGGTGATCCTGGAATCAATTTGCTTGATCAAGCTTGTAAAGAACACGATATATCTTATTCTAAAATAAAAAATACCTCTGATCGACACTTATCAGATAAGATTTTATATGAAAAAGCCTGGCAGCGAGTCAAATCAAAAGACGCAAATATAGCTGAGCGTGCAAATGCATTAATAGTTACTAATCTTATGAAAGCAAAAGTAAAATTAGGTATGGGTTGCTCAAAAAGTAAACGAAAAACATTAAAAAATGGAAGAGGACTAGGAGGTGAAGGAGTAACTAAGAAACTTTCCTTTAGAGGAGTAACAAAAGACATTGGAAAAGTTCTCCAGCGTAATTTTGGGAAAGTTCTCCCTCCATTCCAGCTGAAGAAAGCTATTCAAATAGCTTTATCATCGGCTAAGAAAATATTTAAGAAGAAGAACGCCAATAGCATAAAGACACCTAGAATTATTTCTGTACCAAAAACCGGTGGAGCGATTCCACTTCTTCTCCCTATCTTTGCCGGACTTTCAGCTCTTGGAGCATTATCGGGAGGAGCTGCAGGTGTTTATAAAGCTGTTAATGATGTTGTCATTGCCAAAAAAGATCTAGAGGAAAAAAGCCGCCATAATCAAAAAATGGAATCGATTGCAGTTGGACATGGGTTACATATAAAACCATATAGAAAGGGGTTTGGACTGTATTTACAACCACAGACAAAAAACTTCTAAGCTCGCTACCCAATCGTGCATTGAACGAATTGGATTTGAGAAATTTCGCAAATACTTTTATTCCGCATTTTCGTGGAGTTTTTATGCGTGATAAATTACCAAAAGGCAAACCTTTAAGAAACGAATGTGGAATTGTTAATCTTGATTCTGCAAATGGTCCTGGAACACATTGGGTAGCATATTACAAAAGAGGCCGTCAAATTGAATATTTTGACAGCTTCGGAAATCTTCAACCACCAGTTGATGTTATTAATTATTTAGGTAAAAATATTAAATATAATTATACTAAGCATCAGGATTATGACTCTTTTAATTGTGGTCATTTATGTTTGAGATTCTTATACGATTGTAATTCTGAATAAATAAAAGGTTTTATTTAAAAATTATTTCATTGACATTTTTATCTTCATGGCGTTCACACTTACATTAAGTGGGAATACTTCTCAGCTAACAGCCGAATATTTTCCACCTTTGAACTTGGATCAAGAATATGTGTGTGGCTTAATTGATTTTCAAACATACAACTCTATACCAAATGTTGACGAGCGAAACAATTTGTTTCATGTGGGTGATCATGAAATTGAAATTCCTGTAGGATCTTACGAAATAGACGACATTGCTTCATATATTGCTTATCAAATATTATTACAAAATTCAACCACCTCCGTTACAATAAAAGCAAATAATAATTTACTAAAAACAACAGTTGAAAGTAATGAGGAAATATTTTTTGATAGACCAAGAACTATCGGGAAGTTACTTGGCTTTACTAAACGAGTGCTTAAACCGGGTGTATCACACTTGTCAGATTTACCTGTTGATATAAACAAAGTAAATGTAATACGAATCGAATGTAATATCATTGTTGGTTCGTATTTAAATAATAACCCAGTGCATACAATTCACGAATTTTCACCAGAAGCTGCGGCCGGGTATAAAATCATAGAAGTCCCAAAAAATGTTATCTATTTACCAGTGAACGTCAAACGTATAACTTCTCTAACACTTAAGTTCGTAGACCAGGAAGGTGACTTGATAAATTTTAGAGGGGAAACAATAACTGTACGATTGCATCTAACTCCAAAATCTGCATAATGTTGGTCTATAATAATTATATATCCGAAGCTAAGCGCAGGCATTCGATTAGTTCTGCTAGAACCCCAAGCCTGACAAGACGAAAACTCTCCCCCGAAAATAAAGCTTACCTGCTTACACTAGGATTTGTCCTAAAGTAAAAAAAAAAAAAAATGAGCGAAATATTAAATATTTTTAACGGTCCTAGCCATGATAGCAGTATTACAAAATTTGAGTATCATAGTTACTCACCTTTTCTTCAATCCTTCAATCAAAGCGACGAAATACGCATCCCAATACAACAGCAGGACTTGTGTATTTTACCCAGTGAAAGTTTCATTTACATAGAAGGAAGTCTAACAAAACCTGATGGAACACCTTCATCTACAGTTAAATTATGTAATAATGCAATGGCATTTCTGTTTGAGGAAATACATTATGAACTTAATGGAATGGATATCGAGAACAATAAAAATGTCGGGGTCACAACCACATTAAAAAATTTTATATCGTTGAATGAAAACGAAAGCAAGAGTTTGGAAAATGCTTCATGGTCTGGAGGTGACAGCATTTCACTTTCATTGGGTACCTTCAACTTTTGTGTTCCATTAAAAAGTCTATTAGGATTTGCCGAAGATTACAAAAAGATCATAACAAATGCTAGACATGAATTAATATTAATTCGTTCTCGATCAAATGAGAATGCTTACTTTTCTACGGCAGATGAAGACATAAAGCTTTCAATTTTTAAAATGCAGTGGAGAGTACCTCACATTACCTTAGCTGATTCAGATAAGCTTATATTATTAAAACAAATACAATCAAAACCAATTCAAATTCATTTTCGCAACTGGGAATTATACGAATACCCCTCACTTCCAACAGTCACTGACCATATATGGACAGTTAAAACTTCAAGTCAGCTAGAGAAGCCTAGATACATTATTATTGCTCTACAAACTGGACGGAAAAATCAAAAAGATAAAGACGTAAGCAAATTCGATCATTGTGATATCAGTAATGTCAAGGTGCATTTGAACTCTGAGTCATACCCTCGTGAAGATTTAAATTTAAAATTTAATCTGGATCGTTATGCCATTCTATATGATATGTACAGCAAATTTCAACAATCCTATTACCAAAAGAAGTCACAGCCGCTTTTAACTAGGCAACAATTTAAGAATATCGCTCCAATCACAGTAATTGATTGTTCCCGTCAAAATGAAACTATTAAAACTGGACCTGTTGACGTTAAAATTACACTCAAAACTTCAATCCCTATTCCACCTTCAACATCAATGTATTGCTTAATATTACATGATCGTATAATCGAGTATAATGCATTAACAGGGGAAGTTCACAAAATCATTTAATTATATGCCACCTAATATAAAACTATCATTTGGAAAAGTAAGGTAGATATTAGCACATCATAAAATGGATAAAAGCTATATTGTAGACTTTCAAGGCTTTAAAGGGTTACACAATGAGTTCATCTTGAAGGAGATAGCCATATTCCATGATGGACATAATCATCATTTCATTGTTTTACCTCCATATGACTTTAGTTTACTACACACTTCACTTAAAAACAGGCTCGTTGGTTATTTCTTCACCATCACGGATTAACATGGAATGGAGGGTTTATAGATTTTCATCAAGTAAAGACATTTCTTCGAGAAAAAATTAAAGTTGGATCTGTTTACGTCAAAGGGACTGAAAAAACTCTGTGGATTAAAGAATTACTTAATAATGTTAACGTAGAAGTAATTAACCTTGAAGATGCCTACAAAACCTGCCCCAATTTCAAAGCACTTAAGAGAATTCATTCTGATGGAGGGATCATGAAATGTGTGTACTATGAAAAGTGTTGTGCACTTCAAAATGTTTTTCTTTTAAATAGGTTTATATGTACATCGAAGCAAATGTAATTTTTTTTATCAAAAATAAAACCAAACATTTAGTTAAATATTTTTTTTATTTCATAACGTAATTTTTTTTTTTTTTTCAACTTTGTAAATACATCATTTTCAACATTTTTTGTTTTTTTTTAAATTTTTCTATTTTTATAAGTTAGAAGGAGAATTTTTTGAGTCACGGCGTTGTCTTTTGAATCCATATGGGACAGAACTGTGATCGTAGAGGAAACGACGTTTTTCTGCTTTCGGATTGTATGTTTTTGTTTCTGTTACAGAAACCACTTGATGTTCCCGAGTTCGGCGAATACTATTATATTTAAGTAGTATACTTTCATTATCTTGAGAAGAGTGATTTAATACAGCTTGCTTAATAGAATCAAAATTAACTTTTCGAGATGAATCGTAATTGAGAAAGATACCCTTTACTTTGCAGACAGTGTGTTCAGCATTATCTTTTGTACTAAAGACTTTAAAGGCATAGTTTTTAGGGCCTCCACTTACAAATTCAGTTATGTAACTTCCAGTACCGTAGCTTTCTAGCTCATCAGTCATATCACCAATAAATTCTCCAGTAGAGGGTTCAAGTTCTCCCCGTCGGCTTACATAAACAACAGAATCGGTGTCATAATATAGAACTCGTCCTTCTAATTTTTCTAAATAACTGTATAATTTAAGACGAGCAAGTGTAGTTGTATATGCAGCAACACAAACGTTAACCGTTGATAGAGGTTCCGCTGCTTCTTCTTTTATTTCATAATTAATTACTACGTTATCTTCATTTATCGGTAAAATATGCAAGACATCTACTGAAGGATGTGTGAGCAATAGAAACAAATCTGCAGGGTCATTTAAAATACAAGTTTGTTGTTGGTTTTCACGCTGTCCAAACTTTCCCCAAAATGAATTTAAAATTAATTTTGCTAACGACCTCTTTCCTGGATTTGTACAAATTTCTGATGCTTCCAATTTGATGTTTTCTTTATCGAGAAAATCAATAATGTATTTTTCTTTTTCTTCATTAGTTATGTATTTACTTGGCCACCCTGATGCTTCTTGTTTCATCTTCAAAAATTTATTCATCATTGAAGTGAAAAGACCATCAGATTTTGTATCTGGATTGTATTGCATAACTTCGTATTCCCATACTTCGTAAACATGAAGTAACTTGTAGCCTTTTTCAATTGCTTTCAAAACTTCATCAATTACCCAGGTTCCAAGTAGCGATCTTTGATCATCAGAGTGAATGCAAAATTGATTTTGGTTCTTTTCGCTACTACAACTTCTGCATAAAGAAAACATGAGTTTATTGTTTTGTTTCATTGGTAGGACAGGATGCAATAGATGTTCTGGTGGTAGAATTTTGCATTTGACAAGACCGTTCATGTGTTCCAATTTTAAGTTAGAGCAATTGATGTGAACTTTTGGATGTCCGATAGGAAATTTTCCATTTTTACAAACCCATGGATATAGGGAACATACGTCTATGTATTGAATTTTTTCCCCTTCTTTACATTTATAATAATTAAATGAATTTCCTGTTCGACCGCCATAGAAAGCATCGCGTGGATCTAACGGGGAGTTATTTATCAATGCATGTGTATCTATAAAATTTAAATCTTCTTTATTGAATGATTGTAAATGTCTTTGAAATTCACAGGACCACATTTCAATGACCTCGTAATTGAATGTTCTTAGTCGCTCTGATTTAGCCTGTGTTCTCTCGTATCTACGATTTAATGTGTCATTAGGGTCTTCAAAGAGAGGATCATCACGTTTGTGTTTCAAACAGAGAGGGTGACCATGATAGTAACAGCCGTGGTATTCAAAGATTTGTCGAGTTTCTTCACAAAATCCATCAACTTTTACACCATTGACAATTGCTTCCCTTCCTTTTGCTGCATTCCTTATGTCAATTTTACGCTTATTTTCCTCCCAAATCAGCCACTTTATTGCTTCAGTTGATTGATTATCTGCACATCTGTATCCATTTCTAGGTATTAGGCCAATAGTATTCGGAAGAAGAAAGTTACGTCTGAACACAAGATTACATGCTGACGCTATTGTTGTTGCTTCCAAAAATGGTTCAACATTACTTTGATCGAGAAACAATTTTCTAAATGTCAAACATGCCTCGGTCAAAATTTCAACATCACTTATACAATATTCCACAAGTTCACGCTGCATGTCAAAATAGTTGTTTTGATTTTCGGCATACCATTTCAAAAACACATTGCGATCTTCTTCTCTCATTGTATCTGGAGAGTAATATTCCATTGCGGGGAGTTTTCCTGTATACCCTTTATTTTCCTTGGTATTAAAGAAGTGAGGAAAATAACCCTTTTTTAAGACAGCTGGCAGATCAAATGCTTTCGGAAGTTTTGACAATGCCATAGGAAAGTAATTTAGTGAGTCTATAAATTTGACATTTCCTATTTGCATTAGAAGAATTTTTGTTCCACGCATGATCAATTCGGGAGCCAGCTTTGTTTTTTGTAAAACGTAACTCAGAATAAATTGATGATCATATGCTTGGCCATTATGAGCTATGACGATTACTTTTTTAAATTTTTTACGAATATCTAGTATATAATTCATAAATTTGGGTACAACATCTTGCTCGTCTTCTTTTTCTCTAATAACGTTTAGAGAATATTTGCACTTTTGGCAAAAATGCAGATGTGGAATATGTAGGCACTGGTCACATTTTTGTTTGAACACACATAAATTCGGTTCATGTAGTCTTGCATCTCCTACAATTTTCTTCTCTTGACGGCTTTCTAAATCGTAAAAGATGTATAAGCAATCTTTAGAATTAGGCGTTCTCTTGTCCGGAAGAATATAGCAAAGATGGTTATTCGCCACATGTTTGTTACACTGCTTGCAAAAATATTCACCACAAATATGTTGTCGAGTTGCTTTATGTGTTTTTAGACATAAAAGACATCTTTTCATCAGGTGACATATAGAATTTTTTCCAGTAGTACCGCTCATTTGGTGATTGTCAAAACATTCTTTTCCTCTGAACATTCGATTGCAATCTTCACATAAAATCTCATTCGGTGTTTTAGCGCAACTAGGTGTGTGTTGGCATTGAGGGCAAGATAATTGACAATTGTGATGACTTTTACTATCATAAGGTATATGACACTTTTCACAATAATAACCGCAACAAAATGCAGCTGTCAATGATGTTATTACACAGTAATGTCCATTGTGGTATAGTAAATTAATTTTCTTCTCACACTCACACTCATTGGCAGCAGAAACTCCTTCAAAAATTATTTTCCGACCTTTTGATCCGTATTCATAGACTGTTATTTTATAGTCTTTTAGATGTTCTTGGAATTGCTTTAACTCTGGAACCCCGCAACCTTCAGAAGGTATATTGATTTGAGCATCATTAATCAGGGTTAAAGCTCTTTGGGTTTGAATCTTTCTGATGTCTTTTCTCAATTTCTGAACATCGTTTTCCTTGTCAACATATGCTTTAGCTACAACCAGAGCTCGTGGCAAACATAAATTATCTGCATTGGTTATTTGCATAATTCCTCTACGCTTGTTGCACTCTTCCTCGAATGTGTTGAACATATATGAAGGTTTTTTTCCTTTTCCTTTTCCAATTGGCATTTTTATCGATGTAACCGACATGCAGAAATTATCCGTGCTCAAACCTTGCGAGTTACTTTGGAATATTCTGCTAATCATTCCCCAGACGTCATTAAATTTCAGCTCGGAAAGATTTTTGAAGTTAATCCATCCATTTCCTCTTTCAGTAAAGCCCATTCCACAGAAAGTAATTCCTACTTTATCTGTTGAGTCAAGGCCTGACACAGCGAAGGCAATCATATCATGAATTGCCCCCTTGACCCACGAAGATGGTTCTTCATCCTTTGGTATGGGCTTGATTTTGAATTCAAACTTCCTTCCCTTTATGCCGAATCGTTTTACTTTAGTCTCGATCTCACTCAAAACTTCAATTCGCTAAAAATTAGAAAAAAATAACAAAGACTTTAGCCAAACGAATACCCAGAGAATAAATAAAACAGTAAATTTATATTTAATAAAAAATTGATATATTTATTTTTATTTTTTTTTTTTCTAATTTACTAATGTACATAGGTACTTATTGAAACTGGTTATAAAATAGACGTTTTTGGGAGTTTAAAAAATACATTCCCCCACTCACATCTGGCTCATTTCCAATGTTTTCCTGAGTTGTTTGCTGCTGCTGCTGCTGTTCCTGCTGCTCTTCCTGTCGTTGTTCTTCCTTCTCATGGAAGTCTATGTTAAACGACTGCCCGCAAGGCCCCAACACCTCCAGTGAGCAGTTTTTCAATTGTTTTACATCTTCGTCATCCAGCCTAGTAACTAGCCGTTTCGGTAGATAAACCACGCAATCCTGGAGCTCCACTGAAATCTGCTCCCCGAATCGTGTAGTACACCTACTCGCCTTAACCACCGGGAATCTTTTTTTAATCGCCAGCTTCGATATGCTGCAAATCGGTTTCCGTTCCTCTGACTGCTTTAAAGCATTTTTGATTTTATTTAGAAAAGACATATTTTCTTTGAAATTAAAAAGGTTCGTTAATATCTTGATCACACGAATAAACTGTTTTCAAACTGAAAAACCAGTCTGGTTTTATACTCTCAAGATCATTTTTTTCTAAAAATATATGTAGGTTCATATGTATATATATATATGTATATATATAACGTTTTGGTCATCATGGGGAAAGCTTGTTGCAGATGAAGACCACGGCTATACAGACAAAGTGTTAGTTCCCCTTTTTCTTAAGAGATCATCCCTTTCCTAAAATATAAATAACTCCATGTCCATGTCTTTGTCTTGTAAAAATAAAGACACAAACACGCATACCTATAGTCACATCTCATCGTCACCCATTCATATCCAAACTCCAACAACTATCAGCTAACTAGCTAGCTAGCTAACAAATCATATTTTTTCAACCACCCCCCATAACTCACTTACCACACAAAAGAAATGTCCCTAGCTACAACGACACTTGATAGAACTCCACACAAAATCTCGTTCCCCATCATGATTATGACAACTCACTTTGCACCACAACCAACGGCATCATATTTTTTTTTTCAACCATCCCCATAACTCACTCAGCCACAAAACAAACCAACAAAAACCATCAGCATCATAACACCCAAGGAAAAACAAATCAATAAAAAAAAAAAAAAACAATTCCAAATATCAGACTAGATCAATACCCTCATCTAAAAAGTCCACATATCATCATGACAAACAGGAATATCTATACACATATTTTCCTAGCTACAACGACACTTGAGTCATATCAAGTTAAAACCAACCACCACCAAATTCTATTTCGGACTAGGTCAATCTCCTCATTTAAAAATAGAACTCCAAAACCACAAAACAAACCAACAAAAACCATCAGCATCATAACACCCAAGGAAAAACAAATCAATAAAAAAAAAAAAACAATTCCAAATATCAGACTAGATCAATACCCTCATCTAAAAAGTCCACATATCATCATGACAAACAGGAATACTCGTATCTATACACATATTTTCCTAGCTACAACGACAAGATAATTTATATTTATTCATACCTATTCAACTGCAACGATACTTGAAAACCATCATCGCCCAACAGTTCATTTTAAAAATTTTAATACCGATCCTCAATATACAAACACCATAACCATCCCTCAAAACATCTCTTTCACATTCATGTCCAACTCACCCTCATAATACCCATCCTCAAATTACACACAATCTGACCGATCCTCAATAGGTATACAAACACCATAACCATCCCTCAAAACATCTCTTTCACATTCATGTCCAACTCACCCTCATAATACCCATCCTCAAATCACACACAATCCGCACCACACCACAATCCACTAACCCTCAAAACAATCCTCAAAAACCAGACCGCTCATGCCGCCAAAGAAAAACAAAACATTTAAAAAGCAATAAAAAACCAATTAAACAAAATTCCCACCAAAACCCATTAAAAAGGTCGTAAAAAAAAGTCACACGTCTTAGGCTCGCATTTCCTACTCTCACAGCAACTGACATCCGCGAAACCTTTCAAATTACCCCCTTGGGGATGCTGGTATAGCTTGTGGGCTATTAACCAGATTCCGAAGCAAAAAAAAGGAATTGGCCATTGTGAAACTGTCAGGGTGATTTTTTTGTAAAGTTTCTCATATTCAGGATAAAAAGTCCAAGACCAACAGAGAAAGCTTTAAAAAATGCAACTTCTGCTGAAAATTCTTCAAATACTATTCAATACTAAAAGTACCCTTTATACAAATTTCTACCCAAAACTGAACATTGAACAACGAAGTGAAAGTGGGACTCTAGAACGTAACCTCAAAAATGTTCATACAAAGTTGTTCCCTACGAATCCAACTACTCTGAACCATTATTATCCTCTCGGAAGAGTATACATATACATTTATATACTATGATAAGTTGGAGTAAAAACAAACAAAATATTTGAGGAAGCTCCGTCATGAACATCCCCTCGGAAATGTAAATGAACACCATTTTCACATAAAGACACAATGCGATGTTGTTTGGGGAAGCCCTGTTGTGGGGATATATGTATGAGTGAATGAGTTTGTGTGGGCTGTTTCTGGTTATATGCACAGCTATGTATGAAATATTTCTCACGGTGCATTAATTGAAGTGATTGTTGCTTAACAAGTGGATTTGGTCATGAGGCATTATCCTTGCGAATGTCTGTTGTGATGAGACCCTTGTGGGAAATTTGCATACTTCCAGGTTACAGCATGAAGAGTCATACAAAAGGGTTTTTAATTGAGTTGGAGAGTGATAAAACTATATTATTTGAACAACGTTTATTTGCTCAGATGACTGCGGATGGCTGAATATTTAACTTGAGGTTGTGTACAATGCACTTTGTACTTATGTAAATTAATTTGACCACCATTTGCAGTTGGCTTGAGGCCAGATGTCGTTTAAAAAAAAATATATAAAATGTGCAAGCTTTACATCAGTGCCATTAATAAATCATTGTGGGAAAATCTCACAGCTCTAGAAAAAGCAAAATTAAAAAAAAATTAAAAATTGGGAAAACAACCTAAAAAAAACTTTATTATAAATCATTAAGGATTCAGTTTGAAATATCTTATAAGTATTTAAGTTTTAATTAATTAAGTTTTAATTGAAATGAATTTGAATAATGAAGAAATATTTTCACTAGACTTCTCTGCGTTAGCTTTAATGGAAATAATAATGTTTTCTTTTATTAATAACTAGCAAATCCTTCAAAATGTTGTGTCACTATTTAAAATGAAGTATTTAAAATTCTAAATATTACAGTTCCTTTTTTAATTCTACTATTTTCTAAATTTCACAATCGGACTTATACACCAAACACTGACCTATCAAACTCATCTACCATATGTTGCAAGGAGCCACATGCTCCTACGGGTCTGGTGGAAGAAAATCATCCTCAAATCTCAACTGGAGGTAAAGCAAAGGATCAACTAGGTAATTGAGTGACGACAGATATTTCTTCAATGACATTGAAGTACCCTTCGACATTTGAGGCTATAGTTTGCTGAAACTTATAACACCATTAACGGGCTTGAATGACATAGGATTATCATAGGTTACAATATATGGGAGTCATTATCTTCAGGGTATCACAACGGATCTACATTGATCTAAGTGTGGCGGTAACGAGATCAACTGTCAGCCCATCAACCTAACCTATGTAATTCTACCATGTTATCTAATTTTTAAAAACTATTAAGCTATATATGGTACAACATTTCTTGAAGTCTGATTATGTTTCCCTAATTCTCTCTGTAAATACCCATTATCCTT
The DNA here is from genome assembly GCA_911387755.1 of Chrysotoxum bicinctum. NCBI lineage: Eukaryota > Metazoa > Arthropoda > Insecta > Diptera > Syrphidae > Chrysotoxum > Chrysotoxum bicinctum. The sequence goes on from OU426989.1 coordinate 18,398,837, forward strand.
TCTACGTCCCCTTATGACCGTGAAAGGTGTACTCCAAACTAGGATGAAGCCTCTGCTTTACAAGCAACTAAACCACTTAATATTAACATATTGCTTCCCTATATGGTGCACTCTAGGCCCAAATTATATGAAATAAAATGCACGACTGGATCGCACGAACTTACATTTTATAAATATAAAACATGAATTTAAAATGAAATTGACGTCTGATTTCTAGAAAAGTATGAATTTATGCAAACAAACTTTAAAAAATCGTTTTATTATTAAATAAATAAATTTTTTATATAAGAAATTTGTTTAAAATTTTTCAAGAAAAAAATGTGGGATGCGAATTTTAAGTATTTAATAATATTGATTTTAGGAAATAATTTCAAAAAATAATCGTTCATAGGGTTTGAAGATATTGATTTTTCAAAAAAAATTTTTTTTAAAAAAACCCAACAAATAATTTTTCGAATATTTTTATATACAATATTATTTTAAACGTAGCCGTTAATGAGAAAGTCGAAAATCAAAAAAACGGTTCTATGACAGGTACCGTTAATAACATTTTGCCCCAAAATTTTTTTTTACCAAAACGTAGTCCATGTCCATAATATCACACCTAATTTTTTTTATAAAAATCGTTAGAGCCGTTTTCGAGATATATAAGATTTTGCATTACGGGTGTATGGGGGGTACCGTTAGTTTTAGAGCTAAAAAAAAAATTTCAATTTCTCCTCTAGGGAATCACCGAAGACCCATAACTACCGAGTTTGAAAAAAATAGGTCCAGTGGCTTAGGCTCTAGATCGAGGTACAGACATACAGACATACAGACAGACAGACAGACAGACGGAATTGCCGGACCCACTTTTTTCGTCTTCGCTATCATCGTAATGTCAACTTTGATCAAAATATCGAGTTCGATTTTTTTTCCAAATGCAGAACTTGCCCTATAGTACCTATGTCGCAAGTAAAAATTGCAATTATTCGAGCGAAAAGCTCCGCCAGTGTACCTCTCTTCACCGGAAACCCAACTCCTACGTCTATTATAGCAATGAAAGGCTGAACGAAGCATCAGGAACTGTCCCGATTGACAAATATTGAGAAAAACACCAACCCATCCCAGCCCTCTTATAAATTAATTACAGGTAACAAAGCCACAGACCCTTAAAAAGTTTAAGCATAGTTTGAGCGTTAGGGAAACTTGGAGAGGATTTAAAATGAGATACCGATGCCCATTGGTTTTGAATGACTGAATATCGTAACGGGAGCGAAATATTGAACCGGGTAAAGCATCCCACGTTAGTGTGGCTAAAGAAAAAATCTCTGAAATAAACCATATATCCGCAGTTGGGTAATCTAGCGAGCATTCCTTGAACCGCGAATATTACGACGGAATTGTTTAAGGTAGGGAAAGCAACTGCTTATTCACTTGAACATTGTTTGTAAAAATAATCTATATAAAAAAAATGAATCTCAAAATGTGTTGCTAAGCGTAAAACTCGAGTACGGCTTGACCAATTCACCTAATTTTTGTTTTATTTTTTTGTTAAGGTTTAAGGAAGGTTCTTATGGAGAGAAAAAACGTTTATTGTGGCGTTCTCGAGTTTTAAGCTTAGCAACAAATTTTGCGATTCATTTTTATTTTTATAGATTACTTTTAGTCAATGTTCGAGGCCCAACATCATTCCAACATTTACGAACTGTTAATGGGATCAAACTTTAAATGTAATTTCTTCAAAAGCTCAACAAATACGAACATTGTTTTCTATTATTATATCAACATGCTTTCTGTCAGACTCAATTGATTTATGGATCAAATACAAAGATGATATGTGTGGCGATATCTTGCATGAAATGCGCAACCGAATAGAAAATCGATATTTACAATTCACTGAAGAAATTTACAACGAGGCGTTGATATCAATTGAAGACATGTGCTTGATAATGTCGAACAAACTATTATCTCAATTAGGCATGTCCGCACCTAATCGCCCAATGTACGACGCTTTTAGTCAAGAGTTGTAACGTGAAAGACTGTTTGATCTCGATGCTTTAAGGGAATCAGTTCGAATATATGTTCCGCTGCTGAACTAACAACAAAAGTATGTATGTTACACTTATAAAAGTTGTAAATGATAGAACTGGAGGGTTCTACTTTTTGGATGTAAACATTTTTAATTTCATTGATTTTAGCAACAATTCGCTTACAGAATAGAATTGCACTCGCACTTGCTTCCTCTGGTATTGCAGCTTCATTGTTGGAAGGCGGTCGAACAGCCCATTCAGCGCTAAAATTACCATTCAATATTCAAAGCAACGAAACTCCGACTTGCAACATTTCGAAGAACTCTGCAATGGCAAAGGTTTTGCAGCAATCCAAGCACATAAATAGTCCTTGGAGGCATTAGACAGAACTCTGAAAGATCTGCGAAGCAATCAAAACTGTTTCGGTGAAGCGATGATTTTGTTAGCAAGAGCTTTTCATCAAACATTACCAGTTATTCCACGGTCTACACCAGCGGATGAACTGAATGCATGTTTGAAGTCCTCCATTTTTTGGACAAAAATTAAGATACTAAATTTGAGCAGGAATATACATGTCGAATTGCAAAATGATCGATCTGGAGAAATATTTTTAAAACAACTCACTGACATTGGTAACGCTAAAATCCCTGTAGATGTTATGACAGGCTGCATTACATTTCCTGTCAATTTTTGTCGGTTTACAGAATCAAAAACTGAGCTTATAGAAAAGGTGTTCTCAGACGTAGCTCAAAATCAGAGATCATTGTTTCAAAATCCAAAATGGAATTGCAGGTGAATTAGGAACATACAGCGCAATTAACCAAGATCATGTCGTCAATTATCCACCAGAATTTTTAAACTCACTGGATTTGCCAAGATTACCTCCCAATATTCTTCAATTAAAAGTAGGACCGGTGGTCATAATGTTACGAAATATCAACCAACTGCGACTTTGTTATAGTACACGTCTAGCAGTGAAAAAATTACTGAACAATGTAATCGAAGCAACCATATTCTGAAGGGAAAATATTAGGGAGGTGATGTGTTGATACCCTGCATCCCAATGGTACCAACTGGTACTACATTAAAGTCTTGCAATGTACAAAGTATATTTGTAAGTAATCGTTGTTTCTGAAATATGTTTTATTACTGCGAAGAGCCAATATCTTTTGACAGAACAAAGTCTGTCAGGGAGGAACTATTAGGTATCATAAAAAATCAATATTGTGTTGTTTTAGAGAAAATAGGGCAAAACAACGTCTGCCGGGGCAGCTAGTAATAAAATAATGAAAGAGAAGAAACATTACGGCGGCGGCAGTTCTTGAGAAATTCAATTGTTTCTGTTAAATTTCATAGTTATTTTTTTTTTATAGATTACCTACAGCCGGATCAGAAGAAGCGAAAAATTTCTTGCATCGTCGAATTAACCCCAAGACTTAAAAGAGTTTTGAGCGACGTCAAATATGTGGTCATTCCACATAACGTAGCCTGTGATGCACTACCGAGAACTGAGAGATGCTGAGTTTCATCAATGCAAGTGCCGCTCATGGATAGCGGCATTGAGGTGGGTTGCGCTTTAAGGACATAAGACAGCATTGACTTTTTGAAGCATTAAATTCTACGCGGTTTATAGTTCCCCATTTTACAATGCTATCGAGATCAACTTGTATTGAACGGTTTGAAAGGTAATTTCTAATCTAAAGAAGAAGAGATTCATCAGTACCGTTTTCGATAAAAGAATAAAATAAATAAATTTGCTGGTGCAACAGCTCGAAGTGAACCAGGACCTAGTCTACGTGTTACCAAGAACGGAGGGGACCTACAATTTTCTGCTGTTTCCGAACGGCTAATGAGCAGCATTTTCCATGACAATAGATATACTCTTAGAGGATTTGTCAATTCCTCGCAAGAAGCACTACACCCCTGAAACACTTTTTTGCAGCAGGTGAGAATCGAACTCGGGACTTTACGCATGACAGTCCAACGCACGAACCATTATGCCAAGGAGTACTACTTTCGATAAAAGAGCTTGATGCAAGACTCTATCAAATGCTTTTGAAATATCAAGTGCAATAATCTTACTTTCTCCAAAACGCTGAAAACATTTATGCCACTGTTCTGTGAGATATACCATCAGATCACCGGTCGACCTATTTCTACGAAAGCCATACTTACGGCCATTGAGAAGTTTTCTTCATCAAGGTATTGCTTGAGCTGATAATTTATCAGCGTTTCCATGATCTTGGAGAGAATAAATTAATGTAAGTGCGATTAGGAGTTAGTTTCTGGGAGATGAAGATTCGTAGGGACAGGATGGACAAATGCTGTTTTCCATCCACTCGGAAAGAGGAAGAGTATGATGATGGTTTCGCCAGTGTTGAAGAGCACCTCTTCAGATCAATGGGAGGGATACTATCCAGGCCAGTCAGTATGAACTACAGGAGGAATCATGGAATTTTGTAGGACCATCGAACTAACAGCAAACTGTGCTGCAAGCAAATCGTTTTTTTCTTGTGAGCTGACCTAAGGAGTGTAAGAAGGCGAAGTAGTATTTCGTACATTTTTGACCAAAAATTTGTAGTACCTTTGGAATATTGCAATATAGGAAAACATGCTACGATAAATATTAGATTCGTCAACGCGAGGAAATGACTCTAGGACTGCCCCCCAGTTTGACTCCTTAGATCCCGAGGTAGCGGACTAACAGCTTTGGTGGTGGTTTACGGTTCGAGGGGCCGGATGATCTCACAATCTGATTGGCTACTGTTTTAGCACCAGTATTCAAGCTATACCTAGCTTGACACAGTATAGATGGTATCGGATGAATCTCTTGGTCCAACTGAGTGAGTGATCCAATTTCCGGAGACATCAAAACCTACTAGATCCAAACTGGATGACTCCATGAGAATGTACATAACTTCAGATTCATACGAGTTATGGTATCAAAGCGGCGCTAGACTTCTATCTTCCAGTGGTCGCCATTTTCAGCTACCTACCTTGGAACATTGTTGTATTTTTTGCCTTAATTTTTCGTCATGAAAATATTTGGTTCTTCGAATATAATCGTTACAGGAAACTCAGTTCTCTGACCCTAATAACCTCCTTACACCTCGAAGCAAACCAAGAATTCTCCAAGAATTTTTCCCTATTCGGGAGAAACATTATTTAACTTAATAAAAATCTCGACACACTTTCCTTCGGGTGTTGTCTGACCAGAAAAGCCCAGCCACGAAGAGTTGTGTACATTGAAATGGTCCGTAACAACGATTTCACTATCCAAACTTCTATTTGGACTAAACATTTCAGTGAAAAAATTATATTTTTAATTAAAATGGGACGAGTAACTTTTATATATTTTCTTATCCTTAGCACAGTCAAATATATATTTCGTTCGGTCAAATTAATTTTGTCAAGAGAAAGGTATTGATTCAATTATTTGAGAAATACTCAAAGTCAAAGCAACTAACCCCTCAAGCCTTCTCAAAAGCAAAATTCCTATCTACATTTTGAGGAAACCATTCGTGGGAGACAAAATGAACATTTTGCATTTCACGATTGAAAAAAAGACGAGTAGCTATATCTAATGTATTGTATGTGACCTTCCGATGAATCAAAGTGATTCGAATATATTGGTAGATTTCTGAAAGAGCCTTTGAAACCATAAGTCAAAACAATTTTCATTAAAATAAAATGCATCGCTGGGTATCTTGTTTGCTTCAATGTTTCAAGGTTGTATATTGGCTTTGAGTTGAAAAGATGTAAATGTACAGGTATGTTGAGCTATGTGGGGGGGGGGGGGTAAATTTGACCTACAGACTTGAATACACTTCAAATGTTTTAGATATTTTAGCAATTGTTCCTCAAATTCTATATGAGTGAATTATGTAAAAAAAAGGCTAGAAAGGGGAAGGATACTCTTATATTCATCCCATCAAATTTATACCAACTGCTTGACCATATGAAATCCAATGATCCAAGATCCAGGTAAGTTGATCCAGATAAGTATCACTAAGTTTCTAAGACAATGGAAGGACACGTAAGCTGAAGCTCTTCAGGCGATCTTCGCACCTTACACATATGCATGTTTCGAGTGTCAAAACTTAACTTGTGTTACTGCAAAACTCCGAGCTCGATTGTCAAACAAAAGAAGAAAAAAAATAGGTCTGACGTGGGAAACTTTGGGACAAATGCAATTGATATATGAAATAAATAAGAGAAGATTTGTCGCTCCAAGATTAGATCCTTCTCTGGGTACAAAAACGCTATAGAGGAATATTAAAGAACTTGTTATAGGTAATAAAAAACACGCTAGCCCAACAAACACTGACTGCAATGAGTCAAATAGAAGTTTTGTTTTCCTTTCCTCCACAGATTCAAAGAGAAACACAAATAGTATGGCTTTTAAGTCCAAATCAATCGGATTTGATGAAATGCAAACTACATTCATTAAGGCAATACTTCCATTTATTTTAAAAGCTCTCAGTCACGTATTCAACAGAATTCTAATGACAGTTGTTTTCCCAATGGAATGGAAAAAGACAAAAATTATTCCAGTGCCTAAAAATAAAGATGCGAATGATTTCAGACCGATTGCAATCTTATCATTCTTATCCAAGGCACTTGAAAAAATTATGAACGCTCAGATACGAGAATTTCTCTGTATAAATAGGTGTTTAAACAACAGTCAGTCTAGTTTTCGACCAAAACACAGCTGTAATACTGCTTTAATTAAAATATCTGAAGATATCCGTAAATGCTTACTCTTTTAAACTTTCCAAAAGCATTTGATACAGTTGATCACCGTATACTTTGCTCTAAGCTTGTTAACCAATTCAATTTTTCCTTTGCGGCTTCTAAACTCATTCATTCTTATCTCAGTGAAAGGTGTCAGGCAGTTGTTAAAGAAAACATTATATCTTCGTTTTTTCCCGTGACCAGAGGTGTTCCCCAAGGGTCAATTTTGGGACCATTATTGTTCTGTCTCTACATAAACGATCTTCCCCTCAGCCCTTTAAATTCTTCTGTAGATATGTATGCAAACGATGTCCAGATGCAACACAGATGTCCTTTGCGTAATTTTATAAACGGGACTAATGAGGTTAACGACGACCTTAAAAAAGTTCTTGCATGGTCGCGATGAAATGCCCTCTGTTTGAATGCCAAGAAGTAACACTGCCTTATCATCACCAGAAAAGTAATTGATACCTCAAATCTTCCCAAAGTCTTACTTAATGACAATGTGTGGCTGTGAGATTTTTTTCAACTCTGACCAAGAAGATCGAAGGCGACTTATCGTTGCTTATTCGGCTTAAAAATATATGATCACATTTCCTCATTTGCTTTATCGCTACATGCACTTACTCTTGAAAACCTTTTTAAATAATAGAGCAATTATTTTATTCCACAACATATTGCAAGCTCGTGAACCGATTTATTTATACAATAACATTCGTTTTCCTATCTCTGCCAGATCACTGGACTTGATTCCTGTGCGTTCTAAATACTTAATATCCGAACGTCAGTTTTTCCCTAATGTGATAAGACTATGGAATTCACTTCCCCAAACCATAAAAATGATTCACTGCGCAGCTCAGTTCAAGATTAGACTCAGGCGTTACTTTCAGACACTTTGATGATTTTTTACTTGCGACTTATAGGTACTATAAGGCAAGTTATGCATTCGTAAAAAAAAATCGAACTCGAGATTTTGATCAAAGTTGACATTACGATGATAGCGAAGACTAAAACAGAGGGTCTCGCAATTCTGTCTGTCTGTCTGTCGATTCGACTACAGCCTAAACGGCTGGACCGATTTTCTTCAAACTTGGTAGATATCATTTTTAATTTCCCCCCCACACGTTTTTTTTTCTTTTTTTTTAAGACCACAAATAACGGTACCTGCCGTACGAATTTTTTTCGAAAATTTATATATATTTTTTTTTCTTAAAAACTGTTCGAGAGATTTAAAGAAAAGATACAAAAAAAATTCATTTAGCTACAGCTATAGGTACTGGTTGAAAAAAAATTTCTGGAAAATGGTTATTGAACCATTTTTTTTTTGTTTTTGATTTTCTTAAAAACGGTATACGACCAATTTTGATCATTTTTTTTCGCTAAAGCTCTTCAAAAAAACTTAAACAGAATTGTGTATTCGAATTTTCAAAAAAAAATATTTTTTGAACTTTTGAAAAAAAATCATTTTTTTTTGGAAAATTCGATGTTTCAAAAACGATTCAATTTTTTTTTTGGAAAATAATTTTCATTCGTACAGTACCAAATTTTTTTCTTTAAAATGTTTTAAAAATTTTGTATATAAAAGATTATTTTTTAAAAGAAGACACTACAACCACTTATAATTTTTGTTCTTGCATAAATTCATAAGCATTCAGTTTTTGTCTCCTACTTCTAAAAGAATTAAAAAAAATAATTTTATCCTTATGAACAGTTTTCTCTAATAACATTCGTTTTTAAAATTCCTAGCCTAGTACATAGTCACAAGTTCGTGCGACCCAGTCGTGCATTTTATTTTTATTAGATTTATCTTTTTTCTCTCTAATATTCAAACATTTTTTTATTTCTGAATATTTGTTTTTGTTTTTAATAATTAAACAAATTAAGCTTCATAAATTTAAAAGATATTGTATACTATGTAAGCTATCAAATAAATATATATGAATATGAATATGAATTATATTCTACAGGAAACACCTCAGTAAGAAGTTTTACGCTTTGAATTTACCTATAGTGTCTTCATAAAAGAGGCAGTTGAAACTACCTTAGGCTAACAACGACCGAAATCTCATAACGAAAAAGGTGCCAAAAGAGTCACATGCGAATATACTGCAGTCAAAAATAAAAGCAGCGAATGAAAATATCGAGCAAGGAGAAGACAGGATGTAACCGAAAAGTGATTTCACCCTACACTCCTAGTTTGAGTTAATCTGCCGTCAAAATCCAGGAAGAAGAAGGACAGAATCTGCTTAAGGATTATTGGATAGGTAAAGAGATATTTATCTCAGTAGAAAAATGCGGCAGGTATGCACGACACTAGCTCGCCGTCATCGTGAGAACTTGTGTTACCACCGGATACCCTTTAACTAAACATGCCTGAAACATTTTAAGATTTGAATACACTGAGAACAGAGGGAAATTATAAGTCGTGTAGGTTTCTGTCGCATATTCATTTCTCATTCGAGTTGTTTTAGACATATCCATCCTTGGCTAACGCCTCCCAAGAAATATATGGCGAAATCATCTAACTCCAATTCGAAGTAACATCTCCCGGTATCTATGGATCGATTACAACACTGGTTTTGACCGCTCAGCACGTTTCGTGTTTTGTGTCACTGTCAAACATCTTCAGTTTGGTCTATAATTTAACAATGAATCGTCTTACAAACGAACAACGCTTGCCAATTGTTGAATTTTATTATCAAAATGCGTGCTCTGTTAAGAAAGTTCATTGCGCGCTTCTTCCATTTTATGGTCAGTTTAATCGACCTACTGAGACGGCTATTCGGGCCATTATAACTAAATTTCGCACCAAATTTACATTGTTGGACATTGAACCACCAACACGCTTACGTAGAGGAAAATATCGCAGCTGTATCGGCCAGTGTCAGTGATGACCGTGAATTATCCATTCGGCGCCGTTCGCAGCAATTGGGCCTCTGTTACTCCACTACGTGGAAAATTTTGGGGAAAAATTTAGGTGTGAAGCCTTTGAAAATACAGCTGGTACAAGAATTGAAGCCGAAAGACCTACCACAACGCCAAAATTTTGGTGAATGGGCTCTTGAAAAGTTGGCCGAAGATCCACTATTTCATCGAAAAATTGTGTTCAGCGACGAAACTCATTCCTGGTTGAATGGATACGTGAACAAGCAAAACTGCCGTATTTGGGGTAAAGAGCAGCCAGAAGCATTGCAAGGGCTACCAATTCATCTATAGAAAAAGTCAACTGTTTGGTGCGGATTATGGGCTGGCGGAATCATTGGGCCGTATTACTTCAAAGATGATGCAAATCGCAACGTTACTGTGAATGGTGAGCGTTACCGTGCGATGAAAACAAACTTTTTTTGGCGCAAAATGGAAGAGCTTGACTTGCATGACATGTGGTTTCAAAAAGACGTTGTATCCATAGTGCGTGTGAATTGAATGTGGTGAAGCCCAATTCTCACTTGAAATTAAGATGATACCAAAGTAAAATAATGTGGAATAGCATGGAACCTTAGTTTGGCGAAAAAATGGGTTCAAAACTTGCTTCGAGTAGGGCGAAATTTAGGCTAGGAAGGACCTTTTATAGAACAAATACTACTTCGGCCCCACCCGATCGAATGGACAACAATTTGCAAGTCAAGAAAGTCTTCGGAAGTCTCCAACCACTAGATTTGAGGGAACCAAGACGACCACACCTTTGGTTTTCAGACGAAGGAAGCAGGAATTATTTATAGGTATTATGGTTTTCCGGATTCAAGAAGCCAAGCTGTTATAATAATTACAATCCCTTGGACTTTTCTGTTATTTTCGGCGATGATTTCAAAATAGTTTACTCGCTGTTGCTTCTAATGAATATCCTGACAGCTGAAAAGATATTTTTTCCATCCTCATGTGTTTCGAACTATACGCATCAGAAAATGCTGAATGATTAATTTATTTCCACCAAAAAAAATGAGCATTATGAATTCAACCACTATCGTCCCAATTACATGACTGACCAACTCCAAGGAAGTCCAATTAAACTTACTACTTTGTGTGGGGAATATTACAATCTTTGTTCGCTTTTAATTGCATATTCCATCCGATTGGTTGATTTGCCGAGTCTATGCGCGGTTAAATGAATAGCTCTTCTGGTGTCTTGAGAAAATAAAACTTCATCCTTTGTCGGTGGATCCTTAAAACTCTTTTTAAAAGAATACTTACCTACCTATATCCCTAGCAGAGAACGATTAGTGGCTATTTGCATATAGAGCTGCTTCGCCTTCTTCTTCTTTTTCTTCTTCTACTCTAACGGAAAATTAATTTCTTTGCTTCCCTCTTAAGCTGATTTAATTTATTGCCTCTGTAGATCAAAACAGAAGAAAAACTCTTCAAACTTCTTTTTTTTTTATTTTATTTTAACAGCATCCACATCAACATCACACAATCTAGGACCTTTTTGATGAAGGAATTCGATTTTTTCTTGCCCCGACATCAACTGACAGGCACCATCAATTTATTGCTTCCGTTCGCGTGGGTATACACACACTTACAGCTAAGCAAAATGCCTCAATCTTGATTATCCCACTTATGTATGTGCTGGCAAAACAGTTCGTCTCATTTCATGTCAACACAAATACAGAAGGCAATCAACAAATAAATATCACCTAGGAGTCCTTATTTGCCCCCCTTGAGTCCCATACAACACTCCTTGCTGTCAATGACACCTTTGAACCAAAAAGGTAAGGCAATCAATGTCAATGATTATTATTGTTGCCGTTATAATGTTTTTGTCATCAAAGCCCAAGGCCTGAGTTGGCTTACAAAAGGCAGACACAATCAGTCTTTACCTATGAACCTATGAATTGGAAGGTAAGTGGCATTTGTTGTTCTTGCTCTTGTCCGTGTAATGTCCTGTTTTTATATTTGCTCAAAATATGTCTTCATTTGTTATTGGGGAATTATTGGATGGGGCATAGTAAATACATCGTTTTTCTGCCTCATTGACCTTGAAAAATGCCAATTTATTGACTACGTCAAAAGAGAAATGCTATTTAGAGAAGGATTGCAATCAGTATAGGGTGACACTTTAAGAGGTGGCATATTTTGCTGAATTTTGGGAATGTTTTTAAGGAGTGCCCTCTGTCTTTAGGGAGGTCATATACTTCTTTAAAATCTTGCAAAACCATTGAATTTGTCACCTCATCAAAATTAAAATAGTGATTTCTAAGTTGTTTTCAGATAAAGTAGATTTGGACTGAAAACAGATGCATTCATAATATTTCCTTACCCTTATAATGTTAACGGTATGTAAAATGTAATACAGTGTGATATGTTGATACACAGTGGTTTTGAAAGCGTGACTATCAAAATGAGGGAGAAATATAGAGTGATTAAAGTATTCCACAATCTTGTAGTGCGGCTAAAGGAAGAACCTCTATATTTGACAGTACGTCCCAGGTTAGGCTCAATGGTAAACTGACGTGCATTCATAGCTAGACAAGTATTAGGGCAGAATTGTTTGAGGGGAGGAATTCAACTGGCTATTTCATTTGAGCATTGTGGACAGAAAAATCGATAAAACTCTGAAAGACAGGAGACGCTCTTCAAGAGAAACAAAAGTTTTCGTATTGGATGCGTCTCCACACTGATTGATCGAAAACCGAAAACGGAGAAGGTGGTATAGAGTGTTCTCAGATAGACTAAACCTTAGTCTCTCCTTCCGCCTTCCAAACCATTGTAACGTATTTCAAGCGGAAATTCTGGCGATAAAGGAAGTATTGTCTTAGCTTAAAGAAAACGTGATATCTAGTTCGGATATCCGCATCTTCTCAGACAGTGAGGCTGTTTTAAAATCACCCGCATCAGTCCCTTCAAACTGTACTATCAAACGATTTCTGCAGGAGTTGCTTGGACGAGGAGGAAACAATCCCACACCTTCTTTGTCATGCTCTGCTCTCTCTTACAGACGCAAACTTCATCTAGGACTCTATTTCTATAATGAAGCAAGCGATCTCATCAACACAAACATTAAAAGTCTCCTTCGCTTCATCAGAAGTTCCAAATGGTTTTAACTAGTAATGAACTTTTCGTTCCCTATTAGATCGTGGTATCACGATCCTTGATGTTAGTGTTATTCACGGATAATGATACACATAGGTGGCATATTTTGCTTGGCCCACAGAAGACATCTTAGACAGCTTCGAATTTTCGAAGCATTCAATTCCGCTCGGTTTTTGAAATCCTATTCTCAGCCTGAGATATTGCGGTCTTCCATCGGTTGAGATCCTTCGCGAGCTCCCTCCAGTGATAGAACCACGCGCTCTTGCGTTTGTAACCGCCTGGTCCCTGTAGTGGAGGTTTGGTCTTCCCCGTCGTCTCGAACCTGGGGTTGGGATTCGAAGATTTTTTTTTGGCTGGAGCGTTGTTGTCCATTTGCTCCATGTGACCGAGACAGTGTAGTCGACATATTTTGGCTTTTTGGACTACATCTACATCTTGGTACAGCTCGTATAATTCACGATTGAATCTTCTCCTCCATTCGCACTCTTCGCATATAGGACCAAATATTCTCCGAAAAATGTTTCTCTCGAAAGTGCCCAATATCAATTCCCCTTTTTACGTATCGTCCAGCAATCGGCGCCGCCGTAGAGTAGGACTGGTAAAATTAGTGTTTTGTATTGCGTGCACTTTGTCTCTCGAGAAAGGATTTTTGAACCCATTTGTTTGGCCAAACCGAAGCAGCAGCGTTTCGCTAGGGTAATTCTTCGTCGGATTTTCACTTAGGTGTCATTCATGGGATGGATGTTTATTCCGAGGTAGATGAACTCCTTGACTACCTCGAAATTACTGCTACCAACAGTTACGTTTTGTCCTAGGTCTTGGACAGTGGAGGATTTTTTTATTGTTAGCATATACAGTCGAACTTCGATAAGTCGAACTTCGATAACTCGAATATTTGATAACTCGAATGAAATTGGTTGGCAATAGCGCGAAGCCTGAAGTGTACATGTAATTTTTGTTTGATAAGTCGAACTTCTATAACTCGAATGTCTCGATAACTCGAAGATATTATTTGGTGGCAACTTCGATAAGTCGAATTTTTAAGGGGAATTCCCGAATTCTGTGGATTTTTACAAATTCATTTCATAATGCATTGACTTTGTGGGCACTGTGTTTGAATGTTCCATGACTTTGTACATATATGATTGTATTGAAAATTGTGATTCAGTTAAGTGTGAGTAAAAAAGAAAGCAATAGTACCTAAGCGTCTTCTGAAAAATTCAAAGAAAAGTGTAAAACAACTGAAGTAAATATTAGCAATGACACTGACAGCGATAGTGGATCGACGATGTTTAGGAGGAGAATTCGATTCAACCAGCTTCAAACGAATTGATTGTAACTTCGTTAAGTATTTTGCGATTATGCTCAAAAACAATGAAAAAATAACCGATTCTTTGTATAACGGATTAAACTCCATTAAAGTTTTCTTTGGAAACCAAAAAACCTCGTCTCGTCAGTCATTTTTTATTCGCAAATAAATATCACGTACTTTATATTAACTTGATAACTCGAAGTCTTGATAACTCGAATTATTGTGTTGGCAAGTGATGATTCGAGTTATCGAAGTTCGACTGTATTTTGTTTTGTCCTCATTAACTTCAAGACGAACGCGTTTCGCCTGTTCTTCAATAGCTCTGAACGTTTCTAGCACATCTCGCTTGGAGCGGACAATGGTGTCGAAGTCGCAAGCATAGCCAAGCAGTTGGGAAGACCTGTTGAAGATAGTGTCTTCCAGATAAACACCACTCTTGGGCACTATATGCTTTAGGACTAGTTTGAAGAAATCACATGATAGCGCATCTCCTTGGCTGAACCCTGTGCACGTCTGGAATAGCGCGGATGAGCTGTTACTCATTTGGACTTTGCACCGGGTATTTTGTAACGTCATGCGGCATAGCTGGATCCCGAAATAGAAGCTCTTGGCGACTCATGCTATCATATACGGCTTTGAAGTCGATAAAAATATGGTGGGGCTCGACTTGAAATTCGTTGGTCTTTTCCAGGATTTGCCTCAAAGTGAAGATTTGGTCATTCGTTGATCTGCCTGGCCTGAAGCTACACTGGTACGTGCCGATCATAGTGTTGCAGAAAGGTTTTAGACGCTCACATAGTACGGTGGATAGGATTTTTTAGGCAACATTAAGGAGGGATATGCCTCTGTAGTTTTTGCAGAACGTAGGATCACCTTTTTTTTTAGATTGGGCATATGGAGCTAGTCGTCATGCATACTCTCCTCCTCCTTGGCTAATGAGATGGTGCATGCACCCTATCAAGACATCTCATCCATACTTGAAGAGTTCCACAGGTAGACCATCCGAACCTGCGGATTTGTTGTTTTTAAGCTTGTGGATTGCTTTTTTAACCCCTTCAGTACTGGGTACTGGTACCGGTTCTTGATTGACTGGTCTTATGCTTCGTTGCTCTCCTGTGACTTCCTCTAAATAATGCCCACTAAGCAGCTGCTGGAAATGCTGCTTAAACAGCAAAATTTCGTACGTCAAAGGAATGCAAAATTGGGCGTCAAAATTGCTACGGTCCGTGAAAGTGTAAAACAGAACCCAAGGCAGTCGATTCCTTGCCGTGCACAAGATCTCGACCTTTCGCAGACTTAAACTTGAGGAACTTTGTATTGGAATTGCTCATAAGGTGAACACAACACATGGTCATCGCTCAAATTCAGCCGCATCTATGCACAAGAGTCATTGAAAATTGGACTCGTGTCACCTCGGGTAATACCTCACACACAGCTTGTTTTATCGTTTCAATATCTCCCTGCCCTTATTGAAAAACCCTTTACTTATTGGGCTTTCTAAAGTACACTTAGTAGCAGCATAATAATTTAGCTTTTGACTATCAGACTCTGCTGATGGCCTTAGGAATCTTTTCCAGTATTTACGATTGGGTTACCAATGTCTGAAATTTCACTAAAGTTACCGCCTGTGTTAATAGGAGATGTATCGATGATATATGAAAGTGAGTGCAATATAGGAATTGAACTTTCAGACCGAATATTAAAAGAGGCGTATGGAAATATATCTTTTCTTAAAACGATTTTTCATCTTACCTGTTCGGACTTGGCAGAAAATTGTAGGTCATTACTACTCTTGGTAACATCATATTGTACAGAAATATGGCTACGATTTCTAAGTTTTATAAGGGGCCAGTTGTAGCTATCATTGAACATTTCCATTTTTAAAACGATTGAAGAAACTGTAATGGCTTTAACTGCTATCAAAATAAAGCTAATGAGTAGAAGAATTTTGTGTACTCTAAAAAATACAAAATTCTATTTTAAACTTTTTCTTAAGCCCACTTTTATTTGTTCACTGACAGAAATCAGTTTCATTGAACAGCTGATTTTCCTTCCTTTAACTTGGAACACAATTGTTCCACTGCTCTGTTCGATTCTTTTTCTATTCTCAAATGTCAGTTTTGCTTTAAATGATCAACTATAACCTCAAATACCTAGAATCGGTTGTTATCAGTCACTAACAGGAACTTTTACTGAAACCACTTTTTCGATTTGTTCCAATGAAGGCTATAACTGGGGCTTGAAAGCCAATTTTTGAAGACCACTAAGGAGACTTCCCGGAGCTTTTTTCACTGCACAGTTAAATTAATTTTTTTTTTTTGTGGATCTAAAACATCCAATACAATTTTGCCAAGGATGAATCATTGGTGACATCATGAACTTTCCAATTTTGATGTGTCAATTGATCACATTCCCAAGAAAAAATGTTTCGCAATGATTTTGCAGGCAAAATACCCTCCATCAGCAACTTCTAACCAGGTGCTTTCCTTTAGAATTCCATTCAATTGAAAAAAAAATGCACAAAGCTGTTAAGACTTCTTCCACATCTATTGAATTGCTATGAAGGTATATGCAACAAAGAAAAAATGAAAAACCAATATCATTTCAATCTAATAATAATTTCCCATATTACTTCCGTCTGCATATTTATATTTTAACCGCTTTGTCGGAAATTTTATTAAAAACCCATAAAGATTAGAACTTCTACGATGGCGAGCCTTTTAATTGAAAACTATATCCTGCGATACTCATTTCAATCGGAAACTATAATCTCAATCCAGAAGTCATTGCTCTTTGGTTCTTTAATTAAAAATATACCCGTGAGTAATATCCTCCCAACTATTCCGTTTAGTTCTTAATAAGCTCCAAGCTTCCAGCTTATATTTTCTTTTTTAACTTTGTTCATGTATAAATCGAAAATGGGGTTATAGCAGCTTGTATATGTATTTTATGGAAGAATGAAAACGGAAGAATGGAAACTTTCATTGTTACAACTCCGTTTGCCTGGGCGCTAGTGCATTTTATGAATCAAACATTCAAACAGTGTTATTCTCGGGAAGCCTTTTGTTATAGAACTTGGTGAATGTTTTTTTTTTTCTTTTCCTTTTTAAATATTTCCACTCCGATATTTGTGAGAAATTATAAAGAAACTAAAACCCATTTCAAAAAGAATGCCATACAATTATTTCAAAAGAAGAAATTTGGGTTGTTTTTTCGGAACTTGCGATCATCTTACATTCTGATATAAATACTTTATGGAATATCAGAAGTAGATTCAAATTGCACGTAACTCATAAATTGACAACTCAAGAGAAATAGGGATACAATTTTTTTTTTGTAAGATATTTGCTAGAACTTTAACCAATACATATTTCTTGTCACTACAAATACTAATCGGATATTGATGAAATCCGTTTTCATCTATTTTTCAATTATGTATCTTTCTGTATAAAGTGTAGTGAAATTCTTATTTTCGCTGTCAATATATGTACATGTTTTTTAAAGCACTAAACATAATTCTTGACATAATGCAAGATTCAATTCAATTCAAGTTTATTAGTACAATACACTAAGCCATAGATTCATAGATGTAAAGGTAGGAAAGTATCAAACAATTTTCGAAAAACAGTGAGCTTCTGTATAATATTACATTTCTCTTTTTTGATGATAGGCTGACCTCCATGGTATTTCGCAACCAACTTTTAGCAGAATTATTGCGAAACTTTCTAAAAAAATTGCAATGCAGCTTCCAAATTTTATTAAATTCACATCAACAACTCAAGACTTTCAAAAGGTAAAATCGGATTTTTTTCACATTGCAGAATTTCCGGGAACTATCTGTACTATCTATTGTAAACACGTTCGAATTCGAATAAAGTGTCCTGCTAAAATAGTAGGGGAAAGTTGCGATGGACATTTATTGAATAGAAAATGGTAGTATTCACTCAACTTTCAAGTATGTACTTGTGCCATATATTTATTTTTGTGTGATAAAAATATTTTCATTCCTTTATACGTCATGTCTAAAGATTGTATGTGATGTCCAATGCAAAATCACAGACATTGTAGCACGACTTAGAGGACCGAAACATGATTCACGTAGGTATATGGAGCTCATGCAATTTAATTTGAAACGTTAACTTGAACATACCAGCAACGAGGATATTCAATTTTCTAGTGATGTAGAAGCAGAAAATGTTTCGGAAAAAAAGAGATATACCGGCTAGAATTTTTCGACAGAATATTAAAAATACTATTTCGTATAAAAAGAAAACAACATTACATATTGTCATTTATTCAATTTTTTTATACTTAAGAACTTCAACAATGAATATGAATTCATATTGTTAAAAAAAAACATTATTATTAAAAAAAACATTTAATTTTACCAGTAGCTCGAAGGCTTTTTTTAATTTCGGTGTAACTCTTTCCAACAGTGGCATCGAATGAAGGTTGCTGTTCTTTTAATTTTGGAACCGTTCTCTTGAAACCAGCAGCCTTCATATTGATGTTCAAATTAATTGAATATTTGAATACGCAATTAGGGAGCTTTAGCATAAGCAAAATGATCAAAATTGGTTGTACCGTTTTTAAGAAAATCCAAACAAAAAAAAAAATTTTCTAAGTAGGGTACCATTAATAACCATTTTTCGATGTTTTTTCAACCATTACTTAGCTTTAACTGAATGAAATTTTTTTTGTATTTTTCTTTTTGAAATTTGTCGAACGGTTTTTGAGACAAAAAAAATATGTATTTATAAAATTTCGAGAAAAAAAAATCGTATGGCAGGTATCGTTATTTTATGTTTTAAAAAGAAAAAGAACAGAAAAAAGAAAAAAAAGTGTGGGGAACTTTAGGCTCTAGTGGAAAAGCCAGACAAATAGACAGACTGACAGAATTGCGAGACCCACTTTTTTTTGTCTTCGATTATCGTAATGTCAACTTTGATCAAAATCTCGATTTCCGAATGCATAACCTGCCTTATAGCTCCTTTAAGTCGCAAGTAAAAAGTATCAAGAATGATAGGTTTAATTTTTAGAATAGGAAAATGCTTTCGTAAGCCAGAATCTTTAATAACTCTCTTTAATTTCTTTATCCGTAGTATACTAGAATATGCATCTCCTGAGAGAATTCGGTTTTCCAGATTGATTCTGATAAAATAGAATATCTGCAGAACAAATTTTCTAGGATATTAAACTACAAACTGTATAAAAACCAAATTTATTTCACACGTCATCCTTGTTGCGGCGTAGATCCCTGCTAGACGAGTTGTTGCTTCATAAGTTACTTTGTGAAAAAATTGATTCAATGGATATTATGTCCTTAATCATATGAATATTCAATACACAACCCGTTTGAGTCGCCATTTAGCTACCTTCCAAATTACATTGCTTAGAACACATTAAAATTTAAAATCACCGATTTTTGTTTTCTTAAATAAATATTAAAGTATTTTGTCACCTTGTAGCTTTTATAGGTTGAGAAGAGATATTATCCTTTTTGTCAACTGTAAGCTATTGTACTTGAATAATAAATAAAATGCACGACTGGGTCGCATAAAAAGTCATTTAAAACTCATTTATTTGTGCATGAAACAGTTTTTATTGATTCCTGAAAAATTCTAATTGAATGACTTATGAGGTTTTTGAAATGACCGATTCAATTATAAGCCGTTGTAGTGGTTTCTTACAAAAAAAAAGCTTTTATATACAAACTTAAGAAAAAATATTGGTACGCTAATTTAAAGTTTTTATTATTGTTCGAATAAAAATTAAATTTGCAAAAAAAATATTGAGCCATTTCTGAGATATTGAATTTTAAAAAAAAATAAAAAAATAGATTTTTTTTTTTCAAAAATTCAAAAAATATTTAATTTAAGGTTTTGAAATGCAATGTGTTCTAGACTTTTTAGAAGCTTCTCTATAAAAATTTTTATTAAGATCCGTTATGTGGATAATGAGAAATTCAAAATTCGAAAAAATGGTTCTATGGTAGGTACAAGCTGTAATATATTAATTTCAAATTTTTTTTTATTAAATTAAAGATCGTAAAAATTAATTGAAAGAAAAAAAATTTTAGCATAATTCTCGGAACCGTTTTCGAGAAAAATACGATTTTTGAAAACCATTTTTTTTAAATTTTTAGCATTTGTATGGTAGGTACCTTAATTTTTATGTAAAATAAATTTTTTTTTATCACATCTTGTAGATATTATTGAGAAACTTTTATTTATCAAGTTTAAAAAAATCTAGCAGGGGGTTTTCGAAATATTGAGTTTTGAAAAAAAAATTTTGAAGTTTTTTTTAAAAATCCAAAAAAATTTTTTTTGAAAATTTGAGTACACAATTCTATTTATGTTTATGGGGAGCTTTAGCAAAAAAAAAATTATCAAAATCGGTTGTACCGTTCTTGAGAAAATCAAAAATAAAAAAAAGAGTTCCTTGGGGGGGTACCCTCAATAACCATTTTTCGGAAAAATTTTTTCATCCAATATCTAGCTTTAATTAAATGAAATTTTTTTGTGTTTTTATTTTTAAAATCTGTCGAACAGTTTTGGAGAAAAAAAAATGTTTATAAAATTTCGAAAAAAAATCGTATGGCAGGTACCGTTATTTTTGGTCTTAAAAAATCAAATCAAAAAACATCCGGGGGTAAAAAATTAAAACCCATATCTACCAAGTTTGACGAAAATCGGCCGAGCCGTTTAGCTGCAATCGAACGGACAGACAGACAGTCAGACAGACAGACAGACAGAATTGCGAGACCCACTTTTTTAGTCTTCGCTATCATCGTAATTTCAACTTTGATCAAAATCTCGAGTTCGATTTTTTTTACGAATGCATAACTTGCCTTATAGTACCTATAAGTCGTAAGTAAAAATAAAATGCACGACTGGATCGCACGAACTTGCTTTAATAACTATTAATACTGTGGAATTCAAAATACATTTTATAAATATAAAATATGGATTTAATGATATAATAATCAGACCAAAAACATAAATGTTAAAAAAAGAACCAAGTTCTTCTATACAAAAACTTTTGTGTAACAAGTCAGTCGTGAAAAGTACTGAGATCTAAAATTACGCCAAGTTCTTACTACACGAAGGTTTAATACCGAATATTTAAAGTAGAATAATATTGAAACAGCTACCTACAATGTAATAGAGAAATTTTATTATTTAATGATTACTGACTAAAATTTGATGGGTTCACTGGTCTAGTTTTTAAAACCATTCGAATTGGGCATACAAAAAAACTTGCCAAGTAAGCCCATCCTTAATTATAAATACTAGTACCTACATCAGTTCAAAGTCATAAAAAAGCTACACACAATTGTTGAGGATGCCATGAAGTTCTTGTTGCAATTTTAACTCCTTTTTTTAAATGAAGATAGCCCACCAATTAATAGCCTAATTAGTGATTTGATTATAGTTCACATCACAGTTAAGAGTTTTTTTTTATGTAAACTCATAATTCCTTAAGGTATGCAAATGTTTTCTTTTTTCATTCATGTTAACATAACATATAGTACCAAATCGAGCACACTCTAATTCTAAGAAGAGTCATGAATTTTGAAGATGCATGTATAGTTTCAAAACTTAAATAAAAAGCCACTTCGAATGAAAAATCTTAGATTTTCTATTTTGCGTTTTGAATATACATTAAGCTGTACCGCTCTACCAAATTTCATCATTCTACAGTAATCATAAGTGCTCTATATAATTTAAACATTTTCTCTGAAAGTGGGAGGATATCACGCCCCCTGAATGGAAAACCTCAATTTTTATTTTTGGTCCTTTATATGCAATTTGAGCCCTACCGTTCTAATAAATTAAATTGTTCTACTGCAATCGGAAGTGTAACATATAATTTACTTCAGTTCTGAGGAAGTCGGCGGATACCACGCCCCTGAACGGAAAATCTCAAATTTTATATTTTTTCTTTCCTAGCAATTCAAGCCCTACCGATTTACCAAATTTCATCGTTTTACAGCAGTCGGAAGTGTTCCATTCAACCAACACCAACTCGAAGAAAGTGGGCCGATACCACGCCCCCTGAATACAAAACCTCAAATTTTCGATTTTTTCCTCTGCTTGCATGACAAGACCTACCGTTATGCAAAATTACAAGATTGTACGATGTCGGGAAGTGCTCCATAATTTTGATGATCTGTCAGTCAGTCAGTCAGTCAGTTACGGTTTTTGTGATTTTTGAAGCCTTATATCTCAGGAACCGCTTATGCTAGAAAATTGAAATTTGGTGAGGCGGCGCCTCCTGTGCCTGACTAGCTTAGCAAATATTCGGAATTTTAAGTTTTTGACTTCATTGGTACTGACTGAAGATAGGGAGGGGTCAAAAATAGCCTAAGTTTGTTCCTGTAAAAAGGGTGTAGTGCCAGAACTTGGCTGGGTCCTAACATCCCCTCGGATGTTCAAATTCAAATGCATAAAATTGTTGTCTGATTTCTAGAAAAGCATGAATTTATTTAAACAAATTTAAAAAAAATCGTTTTATTATTAAATACATTTTTTATATAAGAAATTTCTTTAAAATTTTTCAAGAAAAAAATTTGGGGTGCGAATTTTAAGTATTTAATAATATTGGCGTAAAATTTTAAACAGCCTATTATTAAGGTATTAGTATGATACTACTTAACAATTTGCTAACTTTATAGTAGTTTACTAACTCATTCTTAATTTTAAACATTTTCTAACTAGTATCATTTTAAAAGAATTTTCTTAATAAATTGCTTCTGAACACACCTAAAACAATGACATTTCGTGTAAAAAGGAAAGTACACGAACCTTTTTTTGATGTTGGCAAATGTCAAAGTGTCATATGAAGCTAGCACGATACTAAAAAATAATGGTGCAAAATCTTAAACGATTTAATAATATGTTAAATCCATTTTAGTAAATTACTAAGAATTTTGCTAATTTTAAACGATTTTAGCATATTACTATCTCTTAACATTTTACTGAAGATAAAATCACAAACTGGCTGCTTTAATTTTTAGTAATTTGCTAAATTCATATGAGTTCTGCCATTTTCCCTGGAAAAAAATTCTTGGAAATTTTATATTATTTTATTTTATTTATTTTTTCCGAAGACGATGATTTCGATATGTTTGAAGACTCAGCTTTATGCAGAAAAGTGCGATGTTTTAAATCCCGAGCAAATCCCTTTGAAGAGCTCGACGATGGAGAATCTTACTCCAGTTATAGGTCTGACAAGACAATAGTTCGGTTTCTAGTTGAAAACCTGTAATTCTAAGACTGAATTACATATGGGCTGGAAGGCTTGTCTGGTGCAGTTTGAACTTATTGTAAATAAAAAATAGAGCAATAATATAATGTTTTAAGAAACACGAATCAAACGACCTTCTCACTTTTTTATTGTATTCTTCTTCTGTTCCATTTTTCTTCGAGTCCAAAACAGCAAACTTTTTGCTATTTTGGTGAAAAGGATATTATTATTTTGAATTGAAATAATATTATAAAATAAATATGTATATACTCGTACATAGGTACCTCCAACAAACAGGAACTAGGCAAAATAAAATTACTAAATAAATTGATAAGGTGCCACAAATATACGAATTAAAAAATAAATTGTAGGTTGTCCGTCCCTCATATTTGTTCACGAATTGTCATTGTTTAGACGTGTTCAGTTGCACCATTTTGGTTAGTTGGTAGTTGGTAAAACGAAAGAAAAGATTTAAAATTTTCGAAGAGCTAGTAATTAACTAAAAGTTTAACAATTTGTTAACTAGTAAATTGCTAAACAGCTTTAGCATCGTACTAATTCAATTAAAATTTTGCGCTATTGATTTTAAGAAATAATTTATTTAATAATTTAGATCAAAATCTCGAGTTCGATTTTTTTTCCAAATGCAGAAGTTGCCCTATACTCTATATCGCAAGTAAAAAGAACAGAATGACTCTGTCGAACAGTTTGGAAATATCTAATAATAAGTACCGAGTTTATCTTGATCGTGCTGCAGTCTTAAATCATCCAAGATTTTTCCAATCGTAGAAGAACAAGATTGTTTAGCCTCGAAAACCTGATTGTAGAGGAGACAGAAAATTCGTAAGTAAGATGTTCAATTATTTGCTTCGAAAGTATTTTTGGTAACACCTTAGACGAATAAAGAAAGAATAAATTTATTTAGTACTTTTTGACACCTTTCCTAACAATGAAAAATCAATAAGGTAGTTAATTCCTTAAATATTCTATGCCTATAGCTAAGTTCATAGCTTTCAACCATTAGATACAGCAAGTTTGTACGATCCAGTCGTACATCCTATTTTGTCTTGAAAACCCTTTTCCATAAGCTTTAATCTTATCTAAAATAAAAAAAAATCCTAACTTGAAAAATATCATTGAATATAACCACTTAAAAAAACAGTCCGCAAAATCCCTTGAAATCCTTTTCTATCTTCCGTTTAGAGAGAAAAGGATCTTAATCGGAATGAATTGTCTGTCTGTTGACAGAAGAATTTCCAACAATGTACCTAAAGGGCAAGCTAACTTTCATTAACTTCCTCAGGCATTTGGATGTTTTGTCATTTTGTAGACAGACTTATTGTTTTATTTTGACAGAGTGGATAAAGCTTCAATGGACTTCATACCTATTCCTTTTCTAACAGAAAAGCTGTCTGTTTTTTTATGTTTGTTTGTTTTGTTTTTTGGATGAAGACCAATTGGGGAGCGATTATAATAGAGCAGACAAATGTTGTCAAGTTGGCATCAAGTTGATTGAAGTCTGATTTAATCGCAATTTGGGGGTGAATTTTTTTCTGACAAACAGTTAAATAAAGCTCTTAATTGAAATGATTGTAGTATAAAATGAGTTACAGATTTTGGGGATGTGACATTTGGGAAAGAATCAAGGTTCTAGTGACTTACAACTCTTTTAAACTTTTTTGATGTGTGTGTAAAGTATTTCATCAGGAATAGAGGAGACCAACAATTTTCTACCGATTCCGAATGGTTAACATGAGAGGTACTTTTTCTTAAACGACTAAGATATTATGTACTTTTCAAGACAAAAGACACTCTTCGAACACTTATTACTTCTCGTAGGAGACAATACTCGTAAAAAAGCATTTTGTTTTTAGTCCGGTTAGTAGATAAAAATAAAATTAAATTTTAATAAAACTTATGACACAATTATGGGTTCGATTGCCAACCGCTGCTTTCTTAAAAAAACAAAGTCTTATAGGAATAGTAAAGTTATACTTCTCTAACAACTACTAGTTATCCACGAGCTGCTGTGTCTTAAAAATAAATAAATTCTATATCATTAAGGCAACTGTGTAAATAGGTAGAAATAATATCACGAGTAAGTTTTTAGAAAAAAGTGATTACATATGTCAGGTTTCAGATGGAGGCTACCAAGACAAACCAAGCAGTTAGTGGCTTTGAAATCTAAGCATCCCATATATGGGATATTCTTCAAATAAATTATGATATGTTGTTGGTAAGTAATTGACTAAAAAAATGAACTACACTCATAGGCGCATTTAACCGACCACTTCGTATTTCTGTAAGTTTAAACAAACCGTCAAGCTTAGACCAAATTGGGTGTAAGTAACGTTGAAATCAAAGTTTTGAGAAAAAACAAGTCTTTTGAGGTGGTCCCAAATATGCTCGATCTGGTTGAGATCTGCAGTGCGTGATGACCATGCCAAAACTGGAATCCCGACCTCATGTAGGTAGTTAGTTACAGAATTTGCGCTTTGACAGCGTGCGTTGTAATGTATTAACCTTAAGTTGTCACCAATAAATGGTGCAAAAAGCATCACATTGTCTTGGAAAAAGTTTTCACACTGCCTGCATCGAACACAACAAGGTCCGTGTGAAAGCTTCATAACTGATGCCTCCCCAAACCATTATAGACTCTCATTGGTAACCCACTGTTTTGGCTGTAGTGCGTGTAGCAAACCTTTTGTTTTTTCACCTGAAGACACGCTGACGTCCATCTGGACCTCGTATACCTATTCTGCTTTCTTTTCAGAATAGGATGTACCTCCATTTCTCTGCAGTACAGTTAACATATTCTTGCGCAAAACGAAGTCTTGCTGTACGGTTCTGTGGGAGAAATTTGGTTGCGCGCGCTATTCGGAAAGCTCTGCCAACATTCTTCTGATTGTGCGTTCACTCACACTAACATTCCTCACCTCAAAAGGACGTGTACAAGCTTATCAGTAGCGGTGTAAAACCGATTTCTCAATATTTTGCTGACGACAAAGCGATCATTCCGACCTGAAGTGCTTCGATACATACATATGTACCTTGACCTGGCCTCCTTGAGCATGAGTCAGTTTTCAAAAATCTTCTGATGGCATCCCCAATCGTAGTTTTAGATACACTAAGCGTGTTAAAGCCACTGCTTTAGCTACACGAGGTACATCGAGTGGTATTTTTCTAGAGTCACACATAATAAATTACCATTACCGGGAGCGTATCGGAATCCAGCTTTTTAAAATCCCGTTTTTTCAAAAATCCCGAAAAAAAGGTTTCAAAATCGCGCCTACTAAAATACCGCTTTTTTAAAATCCATAGCTTTTGTACTTGAATAAACAATTAAATCCCGATTTATCTCGTTTAATCCCGCCAAGCTCGTTTTATATATTTATAGTCGAGTATTATAAACGCTTTTTTTATCTCTAAACTTTAAGATTGAATTAAAATTACCTTTTACTCATTTTAAATCACTGTACATGAAAAGAGAAACAATATGAGTAAAACTAGTTTTTTTGCGGCGCATCGCTCACAATATTAAGTTGAATTAAAATGTAAACAATCAAAACCGGTAAGACTTCGCGCGATTTATTAAAATAGAACAACTGGTTTTGATTGCAAAAGCGGTATAATAAGAAACGGGATTATAAAAAACGGGATTATAAGAGACAGGGTTATAAAAAGCGGGATTTTGAAAAGCGGAATTATAAAAAGCGGGATTTGAAAAAACGGGATTATAAAAAGCGGGATATCGAAAAAAAATTGCCAGTATAAATCTAAATTTGCGGATATTTACTTACTTTGGTACAAAAGAACAAGAAATGCAGTCAAGATTAAGTATGTAACTGAAACAATATTAAAAAACGATTAAATTGCAAAAAACACTTCGACATAATTTTATGGGGTGAAATAAAGGTTTCAGTGTTTTGTTTTTTTTTTTATGCGAAAATATCCCTTAAATAAAAAACAAATCACCAAATAAATTATAGTGAACTTAAAGAGTCAGGTTGAAGAAAAATGCAGGTGGTCGGATAATTGTGCCATGTGAGTGTAGTTTTGAAAATTGATCAGCCATAGAAAATTTGTAATGAAGGCTTAAACTTTTCCAAGGTCACGCGCGATTTTTAGCGCTCCATTTGTGGGGTATCTTAATCTTTCCCAACTTGGTTCAAGAGTAAAACGAATCATTTCGTTCCACGGAGGTATGATACCGACTTTTTGTCAAGATTTCTAGCGGAAAACAGCTGTCAGTGTCAAAATAACCTACGATTTGAAAAGAAACCACTATATGGCCTACCCTGTATAGCGCAGGATATTAATCGCATCAATGTAACATTTATTGGAGGTTCTTTAATAACTATATTGTTTTTACGGTTGCAAATCTAATTCCCGAAGTACCTAACTATCATAGCTTTAAAGTCATTGTGAGCTTAAACTTTCGAATAAAATTCAAAAATTAATATAAATATTTATAGCTATATATTTGTTCAATTACCCAAATGATGTGCCAAAACCGTTCGTTATCTACTTTGAAAAAAGACACTTCAAAACATCATTAAAAAATCTATAGCTGACTAATAACTTAAACTAGCAAACCTTTTTTGACCATTTACTGACATTTTAAATGGCATACTATTTTTTTCTTAATGACCCAAATGGAGTTCCAAAAATCTTGTACGTGACATATAAACAAAATTTAAGAAACCGAAAAAAAAAACATGTATGGCTGAGCAATTACTGAAAATAGTTGAAAATAGGATCTAGTGATATTTCGGATGGTATATAATATTTGCGAATATCCCACAAATGTCCCAAAAACCACTTGAAAAATTTTCTATGGCTGACCACTTTCCAAAACCATTGACCTTTTTTTGAGCAACTGCTGACCAATTGGATGGCTTACTTTTTTACGAATATCCCATATATGGGATGCCAAGTTCCCAGAGCAGCGTTTGGTTATGTGTTTTAAAACTTATTAATTTCCCGAAACACCGTTAGGCATATATGTATATTTAAGTTTGTATTAAGAAGTCTTGAGATAAGTTTTTGTTTCTTTTAAGGTGTAGTTACAGTAGACAGAACTATGCTTTATTCTTGATAACTTTACAAAAAATTTAAGCCTTAATTATTTAGACGAAATGAGATAACATTGATATCTTCATTTATATTTATTTCCTCGACGAACTGGGTGACGTCTCATTGTCCTTGTCATCCTTAACTTCAGGGAGCACCCCATACCTAATACTTCCACTTCCTTCCTCTTATTCTTCCCAGCCCTACATTACCTGCACCCTGGGGACTACCTCAGACTCAGTGTATGTCAGTCCTTTGCACAACCATTTTGCCTGGAATATTAAAAAATATAAACTAACAAAACAACGGTAAAATATTGTCTCAAAAGTCTGTGAACGCCTTATACAAAAACAATTGAACAACTTTATCACCCGTAACAACCTCTTAGTCGATATTCAATCATGTTTTCGTTCACACCATAGCTGTATAACTGCACTTATTAAAATAATCGAAGATATAAGAGCGGACCTCAATATAAATAACGTAACTTTCTTAGTTGTACTAGATTTTTCTAAAGCCTTCGACTTGGTGGATCACACTGTTCTTTTGAATAAACTGCGTCAAAGTTTCAACATCAATATCTCCAGAAGCTACTAAGCTAGTTTCCTCTTTTCTGAGTGATAGAAAGCAAGCTGTTTTCTTAAATGAAGATTTCTCAGATTTTCTTCCGGTGCAACAAGGAGTTCCCCAAGGATCAATTTTGTCTCCACTTTTATTTTCTATGTGTATCAATGAAATCGGGCTCATTATCAATCAAGCATCAAAACACTTTTATGCTGATGACATATAAATTTACAAAAGCTGTCCTTTGGGTCTAATTAACGACTGTGCTTTCACCTTGAACCAGGAACTGGAAAAGATATCTAACTGGGCATCTTGAAATGGTCTGATTCTCAACCCAATAAAATACAAATGTATAGTTATCTCGAGAAAAGAACTAGACCTGTCATACAATAACGCCTTATGTGTAATCTTCAATAGAACCTTGACCTGGAATGATCACATTAATTCACTGGTAGGAAAAACTTATGGAACACTCAGAGCGTTATGGACCGCCCACTAGAGCTAGAAATAGAGCAATGTTGGCAAGAACCCTGGTGATACCTGTCCTTACATATGGATGCGAAATATTTTACAATTGTGACGCCATCTGTAAAAATAAACTAAAAGTTGCCTTAAATAGTACCATTTGAGTATGTTTAAGTAAATAAATAAATAAATAAATGATCATGTTTCACACTTGCAGGAGAGCCTCTTTAATATGTCGTTTTTTGCCTTCATGAGATTCCGAACATTGATACTATATTTTAAAATCTTAAAGACACGTCAACCAACATATCTCCACGAAAAACTTAGACTGTCAGTATCAAACAGATCAACATCAGTAATTCTGCCACGCTGTTCGTGTCTGATCTCGGAAAGGCAATTTTTCATTGCTGCATGTCGGAACTCTGGAACTCGCTCCCCACCCATCTGCGAGATATTGATGACCTACACATAGTTCAAAATAAACTTAAAATATTCTTTAACTTTCAAAGCAACTAACTTAACCTATCCCCTCTTTTTAACTCAAGCTAAGCATTTCGTTCCCCTTTCTTGTTTTACTTCTATCCGGGGTTGCGAGTTTTTGAATTAAAAAATCCTTAAGTCATAAGTCCATTGATGACTTGTGAATTAAAAAAAATTAATTCATAAGATATTTGGTGACTTTTTAAAAAAAAATAATTCACTATCTATCTATGTATCTACCTTTTAAATTATTAATAATACTTTTCAAAGATCAAATAGCATAATATTCTAATAAATATTGCAGTGGCGCACGGCAGTTGCAAATGTTTCTCAAACAGTTCTATCACCTATCAATTTTTAAGCTCCTTTTTGGGGTCTATCCGAGAGACTCAAGTGAATTATTGAAGCACCTGCCCAAATATTGAAATTGAACTCAAGCTTTAGAATATAAGACTTATAGATTACAACAGGATCAGAACTAGCACCACCGATAGTTGAACAAATGGTTTTCCTTAAGGTTCATAACTTTCCGCTCATTTGTCAATTTCTGAACATATATAATGTAAGGCTTCAATTAGACTTTTCAAAAGTTGTACCAAATCCCAGTGCATATAATATTTTCAGAGCATTTAACTTCTTCGTGTTGACTTTAAGAAAATTAGCTTAAACAATTTTATTCTCCCTGGAGACTCCGCAAAGCTCACCAATTGATTTAAGTGAAATTCATTTTGGCATATCTTTCATGCTTCCTTCAGATTTCCATAAATGAAACCCCAGAAAAAAAAAGTAAGTACCGGCCATTGTGAAAGTTATAAACTTGTTTTCTTTGGCGAACAAAAAATTTGCATTATATTTTTTCCCACTTATACGAGAACATGAAAACTTCCATAAGATAAGACGATTGTCAATCATCAGAGCAGGGCCTTAGTTTCCAGAGACTCCATTTAACTTTTAGAATATGATACAATAAAAATGTCTTACCTCCCTTATTCTTATCGAAGGAAGCCTTAACAGGCTTTGGTCATAAAGTTGTTGGCTGGGTGCTTGTGTTTCTTTTGGTAAATACTTGTGGACTGTCATAAAATTCGAACCTACAGTGAAAGCCACTTTAAGTGACATAACACAAAAGCCGGTTTGAGGATGTTCAAGTTAGTAAGTCTCCGTATATATATGTAGGTTTATTTTTGTTGTCTCTAATGTTGTATTTTCTTTTACTGCATATACATAGGTTAGGTATACATATTTGAAGTGTTCTTAAGATTCTATGTAAGAAAAACTATTAACAAGGATAGGTCTTGAAAAGTTTGAGGACAAATTATACATATTGAAAAAAATGCATTATTGTTGCTATGGTTTCGGTGGTGGTGATACTTATCTAATGATTCTTCCAATGGAAAGTTGAGTGACATGTGAAGTATAGCTCAATTGTGCTTGAATGCCTTGATTGACTTCTAATGCAAAGTGTTCTATGGGCATAACACCTAGAACGGTTTGTATTCTGATTTTAATCCATTGGTACCTACACTTCACAGTTGAACTTAGATCGTCAGAGTTGTGTTTCGAGTGTTTCTGATTTTTGAAATGGTAAGTGATTTAAGTGTTGTGTTTACAAATATTCGTGCGCTAAGAATGAATTTCTTTCACGTGTACGCCCATTTTGTTAAGTACTGACCAGCGGTTTTGGCATTAGGTGAAACACAGGTTGGTGCAAATACAGAACTTTCAGAATTTTGTCTGCCTGGGTATAACCTAATGCCATTACTCTTTCGCCATCACGACCTTTTAGTTTGTGTGAGATATGATGTTGTTTGCCAGAGTCTTCCTCAATACGGACATGGTTCTAATACGAACTTTAACTTCATGTGGCTCAAATTTACTGTCCGCAAGCACATAATTTTAATTGTCTAAATCTTGACAGCAATTCAACTCTTAATGAGTTTGATGCGCTGCCTAATTCCATGTCCCGAATTGTTTCGCTATACTCTCACACTGAAGTCGTTATTGCGGGTGACTTCAATGCACACCATTCAGGACTGACAACACCCGAAGGAAGATTTGTTGAGATATTTGCTGAAATGCACCACCTAACTCAGCTGGTAGATGAGCCTAGCCGAATATTAGGTGTTGCATGGGCATAACGCTCACACTCTCGATTTGTTTCTTACTTCCAACCCTGATTCCTGCAGAGCTTCTACAAGTGGCGCCAACGACATCGAGCGAACTCCTGCATCCGCTCATAATAAAAGCTTGGGTCTCCGAAGGTTTTCCGAATGAGTTAAAAAAGGGAATGATATAGTCAAGCAAGGAGACTTAACACAGTGCGAAATGTAAAGTTTTGCACGAAGGGAGGTTGTCAGAAGAGTTTGAAGTCCAAAGTGGAGTCAGGCAGGGCTGCATTCTGTCACCAATATTGTTTCTGTTGGTGATAAGCGATGTCCTGCGAGCGGCCTTGATGGGAAACGGAGGAATTCGATGGACTCTGACGTCTCACCTGAAACATCTTGACTATACGGACGACGTATGCTTGCTCTCTAATAGGATCATGGATCTTCACCAAATGACAACAGGGGTGGAGAGAGAAGCAGAAATCGTCGGGCTGAAAATCAACTCTGGCAAAACAAAGATGATCAGCCTATATTAATATTAATATTTCTCAACAACCGGTAGAGAAAGTACAGAGTTTCCAATACCTTGGAAGTATCATCTCTACCGAAGGTGGCACCGAACAGGACATCAGCAGTCGAATCGGGAAGGCAAAGGCTGCTTTCGGTATGCTTAGAAATATATGGAGGAATAACTCTCTAAGCTTAAGAACCAAGCTACGGCTGTTTCGATTCGGTTGCAGCACTTGGAAAGTAACAGTAGGTGTTACTAAGAAGCTGCAAACGTTCATTAATAGATTAATAGATGTCTACGAAAAATCCTTAGGATTTTCTGGCCCAATCGTATATCAAAGTCTTTTCTTTGCTTTCATTTGTAACACAAGTAAATTTTCTTAGCTTGCATCTACTAAGATGAGTTCAGTGTGTAAAAAGTGTGCCGAGTTACTCGATGATAGCACGTCTGTCCCGTGTGGTATATGCGGCGCTATATTTCACGTAACTTGTTCTCTATTGAAACCCAATGAACTTAAAACTTTGAGATCTAACTCGAACTTATGCTGGAGATGTGACAATTGTAAAAATGTTTCTCTATCCCTATGGCAGAGTAAACTAAATGATTGTTTCATGCTCTTAAAAAAATCCATGGACAGTTATCATCAAATTGATTTTTTTAGTAATGAAAATACTGTGATAAATCTGAAACAAAAAAATCGCCCTGATGGAACCAGACAAGTGCGAACGTCTACGATAAGTCAACGACCCCAAAAAACGAATGTGCAAATAAACAGTTCAATTAAAACAACAAAAAATCAGCATTCTTCTCCATTGCCTAGTCGTTTACTTTCAAACAACATTAACAAGTGCACTCTTTCACCTTCTTCCTCCCCATGTGTTTCTTCCAAACTGAGTGGTAGCAAAAATCCACAAAATAAACTTTTAGTGGAATCTAAAGAACAAAAACAACAACAAGCATTGTCTTCATTAACCCTTTCTTCCTCTGCACAACAAGCTCAGAGTGAAGCAAATTTGGAAACTAATGACGATGACGGTGGTTCTGATTCTATTTCTTTACCTGCATGTTCAGATTCGAACATAGAAAAAAAAACCTCCAATGTTTGTGTCACTGTCACTCCAACTGAAGCTTCTGGGGGAACGTGCGAAGTCGATACACTTGCATTACAAAAGAAGTCTCTTTCTGATGACATCATGCCCATCGATGCTGCTGCCGTTGCTGTTGCCGCTGCCGCCACCACCGTGGTAGTGAGTGAGTCTATGGCAAAAAATGATGATAAATTGATCGAAAATAATATGCAAATCAAACACTTGTTGCCCAATACTTCCAAGTCAGGTAAAAATGTAGATCAATGTTTTCTAAGTAGAAATGTAATTAGAAGAATGAGATGGTTTCATCTATCCAGCTTTAAGCCGAAAACAACACCTGATGATATAATCTCCTATATTTCTTCGAAAACCAGTTTAGATAAATCATTATTCCTTTGCTATAAATTGGTTAAGCATAATTATGAAGAAGAAGAAGACATGACTAAACTTAAATATGTAAACTTTAAAGTAGGAACCCCTTTAGAATTTACAAATATTATTTTTAGTTCCGACCTCTGGCCAAATGGAGTAAAAATTCGTTCGTTTAGCTTCAGGGACAGGCCAACAAACCATGACTTGCCTCAGGACCAAGAAGATACGTCAAAAAACGAAAATCCTCCTGTAGTGACATTGAAAAACTGAACTGCTTAATTAAATGTGCTGTTGATGATGTTTCTATCTATGTTGAATTTGATGGAATGGCCGTTGCCGATGTGGGTGCTGATGAGATTGCTTTAATAGATGTTGCCGCTGTTGATATTGTAAATAATGTCGAGGTTGATGATGCTGCTGTTGCTGATTGTGTTGCTGATTATGCTGCTAAGGTTGATATTGCTGCAGTTGCTGATAGTGTTGCTGATCTTTCTGCTGAATTTGCATACGAGTATTTAAATAATGATGGTGTTGATTATGTTTCTCTATCAAATAATGTTGAATATGATTGCACGGCTGATGCCGTTGTTGCTGTTGACGTTTGCATTGATGAAACCGTATTAAATGATGTCGCTAATATTGATATTGTAAATAATATCGAAGTTCAAGTTGCTGCTGTTGCTGATGTTGCTGATGTTCCTGATGTTGCTGTTGTTGCTGTTGATGTTAATCCACGATACGAAAATTTCAGTATTTACTACCAAAACGTAGGAGGAGTAAGAACTAAATTGAATGATTTATACTTTTACTTTGCATCTCAAGATTATGAAATTATTGTATTAACTGAAACCTGGCTGAATGATAGTCACTTAACGAGTGAAATTTTTAACGCTAGACAATATAATGTATATCGTAAAGATCGTTGTGCGACGACAACAGGGTTCGATAGAGGTGGTGGGGTTTTAATTGCTATCCAATCTAAATTTATTTCCTGCCATATCTAGTCAATTATCGCATAACTTTGATGTAGACCAATTAATTGTTAAAGTTTCATTTGTGAAAAATATTAACTTATATTTAAGTGTGAGCTATATTCGGCCAGGTAGTTCTCTTGAGCTTTATAATTTGCATTTAAATAATTGTAGGTCATTATTATGTAATTTAGGTCCTTCTGACCACGTTATTTGTTTAGGTGATTACAATATTGGAGATATTACTTGGAAGTTAGATACTGATGAAAATTGCTTAGTCCCATTTAATGTTTCGACTGATATTGAGAGCTCAGTTATTGATTTTTATAGTCAGTTTAACCTAACGCAAATTAATGATATCCAAAATATGCTGAATCGCATTCTTGATTTAATTTTTGTTAATAAAGAACTTGAAGTTTATTTAGATAGAATCAATTTTCCAGTTGTAAATAACACCATGCATCATGTATGTCTATCTGTCAATTGTAAGTTATTGGCATATATCTCAAACTCTCATGACATTATTGAGATATATGATTTTAAACGCGGCAACTTTGATGCAATGAATTTATTTCTTAGTTCTATTGATTGGGAGACTATTTTTTTGAATCAAGATTTAACTCAAGCGTTTAACATATTCAAATTAAAATTAAAGCAGGCATCTGATAGTTTTATTCCAAAAAAAATTGTTCAACAAAACTCCAACCCTCCTTGGTTTAACAAAATGCTATCAAATCTGAAAAATAGAAAAAATAAAGCTTTTAAAATTTATAAAAAGGATAGAACTATTTTGGTCAACCATCATAAGTATGTAACTTTACAGAAAGAGTTCGATGTGCTTAATAAGTTTTTATATAATAATTTTATATTAAATGCTGAATCACAAATCAAGGTTGATAGTAAACATTTTTGGAAATTTGTTAACACAAAGAAAAAATCAACTGGATTACCGAATTGCATGGAATTTTGCGGTTGTACTTCCAGTGATCTATCAACTATATGCAATCTTTTTGCTGATTATTTTAAATCAGTTTATTCTCTTACGTCACCTAATGTACTTCCTCAGTTTTCACCACCTAATGTTGTTGATGTTGGAAGCATCAACTTAAGTAGAATGGAAGTATCTGAAGCCTTAAGAGGTATAAATGAAAATAAAAGTGCTGGACCGGATGGTATTTCTCCTAAAATCATTAGAAAATGTGCAACATCTCTCGCGATACCCCTTTGCTGGATTTTCAATTTGTCTCTTCGAACTGGTCAATTCATAGATGAATGGAAAACATCTTTTATTTCTCCAATTTTCAAATCTGGATCAAGACAAAAAGTATGTAATTACAGACCGATTTGCAAGCTATCTGTTATTCCAAAAGTATTTGAAAAGATTGTTTGTGATAAGCTTTATTTTTTTACCAAAAATGTAATTGCTGAATCTCAACACGGGTTTGTGTCAGGCAGATCAACAGCTTCTAATCTCACTGTTTTATGTAACTCTGTAGTAAAAGGATTTGAAAAGGGTTATCAGACAGACATAGTCTTCACAGACTTCGCTAAGGCCTTTGATAGGGTAAATCATGAAATTCTTGTTCATAAACTTTCTTTGCTAGGATTCCATTCTCATTTTTTAAAATGGATAAGTTCATATCTGAGTAATCGGATCCAATTCGTTAAAATAGATAAATTCAAATCTAAAGCTATCAAAGTAACTTCAGGTGTTCCACAGGGGAGTCATATTGGACCTTTGTTTTTCATACTTTTTATAAATGATATTCCTGATACTATTAATTTTTCTAATTATTTGTTGTATGCTGATGATGTTAAAATTTTTAAAGTCATAAAATCTGTTGATGATTGTCTATTATTGCAAGAAGATCTAAATAAATTAGCATTATGGTGTGATAGAAATTTACTCTTTCTGAATGTCTCTAAGTGTCAAAGTTTTACGTGTTTTAGAAGAAAATCACACATTTTGTTTGATTACTCAATTAACGATATTATTTTAGAAAAAGTTACTCAAAAAAAAAAGACTTAGGAGTTATATTAGATCATAAGCTTTCTTTTAATTTTCATATTGATTTTATAGTTAATAAAGCCTATAAGATGCTTGGTTTTGTACGAAGAAATACAAAGGAATTTTCTGACCCTTACGCGCTCAAATGCCTTTACTCTGCTTTTGTCAGATCTAATCTTGAGTATTGTAGTGTTGTTTGGAATCCTTTTTATAACACTCATTCCTTAAGAATAGAAAGAGTACAGAAATCTTTCACTAGATATGCCTTTAATAAGCTTAATTGGAGTATTGATAGACCTCCATATAATGTAAGATGCCAGCTCTTTGGTATGCAAACGCTTGAGTTAAGAAGAAAATATTTTTCAATAATGATGATAAAAGATATCTTAAGCAATCACATAAATTGTTCTTATTTGCTTGAACGTATTAACTTGTATTCTCCTTGCAGAAGTCTCCGTATGTTTTTCTACCTACGTGATGAATTTTCTAGAAATAACTATTGTAGAAATGAACCCATATCTCGTTGCATTAAAGTGACAAATAGTGTTTTACCCTCTCTAGATATTTTTCAACTCTGTTCAAGAGATAGCTTTAAAAAAAATGTCATGCTTGTTTTGTTATATATCGACACATAGTTTATTTAAATTAATATTTATTTATATTTATAAAATGAAATTTATTGTACATATTTTACTATACTACTTTTACTTTTATTTTTATTACATTTATTATATAAGTTGTAATCTATAAGAGATTGTAAAACTCTGCTTGATGAAATAAACTAAACTATAACAAACTATAACAAACGAAGAGCTCCTCAGAAAAACGGGTCAGGAACCTATTGACTCTATTATACGCCGTGGATTGGACCCACGCTTCGAAAAGGCGATAACTGTATTGCGGCGCATGCAATGCAGTGGAATCCGCTCACTCAAGAAGGAAGAAGAGCTGGACGACCGAGAAGCTCATGGAGAAGGACAGTCGAGGAGGAGTCAGCCCAACTAGGCAAGAGTTGGAGGGAGTTGCGACTCATATCCAGGAACCGAACACGATGGCGATCCGGCGTTGTGGATGCCCTATGCCCTACTAGGGGTCCCCCACGGACATAAAAGGTCTGAGGACCTAAGTAAACGTAGTAAGTAAAGCTTGTGAACAATTCCCATATGATTGGACGACAACAGGAGCATTTAAATCTTACCAACACCGCCTCAATGTTTCTTGTCTCTCATTATTTTACAGTAATTTTTATACACAGTGTTCTAGTGAAATATCCAGTTGCATGCCTCGCCTTAAGCAATTTAACCGTAGTACCCGGGCTTCAGGGAATCCCTATAAGTTTATCCCTGAGCGCCTGAGCCCAGATGTGGACGTAATGTTTAATTCAGAGATTCTTTTTTTCGCCGCACTTCAAGAATGTGGAATGCGTAACTGGGCTCAATAAATATTTTCCTACCATTGCGGTATTCAGACATTCAAAACAAACGGTATCATCTTTTACATACTCTCCAACTTTCCTAAGCGCTCGCACATTTTAAGGGTTGTCATAATCCTTTAGTTTTTGCTAAATTAAAAAAAAATCCATTTGAACTTTTTCTAATTGAAAGGCTTTAAGGTACAAAGTCCAAATGTTCTGAAAAAAAAAATCATTCATAGTAGAACTGTTGGCGCGGCAATAAAAATCCTCTCAAAAACAATCTTGCAATCAGATGATCCATTTCGACTTGATGGTCAGAAATAGACAACCTGACTTGGCGAATTCGTTCTCACCATAAAGTATGAGCAAGACATGGAAATAAGTCGGCGGAGCTAATATTAAACTTTACTGCAACATTCCTTATATTAAGTCCTCCAATAAAGTATTCCATTTCGACACTAACATTAATTAAGGTATAAAATACTTTCGTCTTGTGTTGGGCAAAATAAAAATGTGTCGAAATATGTGTGTTAATGTCACTATCCCCACACTTGAAGCATACTTCATTTAGATTACATTTTACTATAGCCCTCAGTAGGCATATACGGACATAAATCAAGATACCATTCCACACCTTCTAAAGCCTATATGAACGGTAACTTATTTTGTCTTTTCACAAAGTCATACACGGACTCTAAGAGAAGTACGAGTATAAAAGCACATTTCAGCTCCACGTATAGGTATACCAATTAGGTATTCATTAAGTGTAACTGGTGTTTACTTAGACTTTGGCAAAGGAAAACTTTTGCAATAAGAAATCTCTTTCTGGCCAAATGACAGCAACTATACCATGGAGCAATAGCAGAAGCCGCATCGGCTTCAGGAAAACCGTAATGGCATCAGTAGCAGAAGTAGAAGCAGTAAAAGTTCTATGCCGGATATTACTCACAGAAACAACTGGCAACTTGATGTGGCTGCTGCGTCCGTCAACATCCTCTATATATTTTATGTGCCACAGGAACAGAACGGAACACACGCTCGCACAAACACACAAAAACCATGAAACTTATCACCGCCATTGCTATTGCTGTGCGAAAATCCTCAACTAATTCCACCGCATTAACGCAAACCGTTATGCCGAACACAATAGAACTTTCGCAAGCTCTGAATGAGTTTGAGGGGGTGAGATCTTCTTATTCGGAAAAGTACCATCTCCTGGAAATGGACGAAGGATGCTGCTGTAAGAAGAGGCAACTTGTAGGACAATATAAGTATTCTTTTATTTTTTTGCTGGACTTGGATTCACTCACATTTATGTGGAAAAGTTCCCGGGAAATAATAATATCGGTGGGAGGTTTTGGGAATGAAAAGTTGTTGTTTTAAGTTGGTTGGCATTGACTTAAGATTGTGACAAAAAGTTTTAAGGATATTAGTTGGAGGTATAGCTATCTATGTTGGTCAATCTTGACTTGTTATATGTGGAGAGCTTGTTTAATGTTCTTATGGCGTGTGAATTGTTCAAATAGGATTTGTCTACCCAATTGGGTGAACAATTCTTAGATCAAGTTTTTGTTTCGTTAAGTCTTTGGGTCAAATAATATTTAAGGGAATGTATATGAATATTATGATGAAATCCTGATTGGTTTCGTCGATAGGAATAATAATGTCGAATAGTAGGTACTCACTTCCGGAAAGAGTTAGATGATTAAACTGCCATTCTTGTAGCCGTGCATGAAGTTGGCACCGCCATTTTTTATTTTTATTTTAAAAATAATGTTGCGCTGCTCTAGGTAGTTCTTAAGGCTTGGTTATTTTTTAAGGGTAATCATTTAGGGCCAAGTCAGCACTCTCATTTTTAATTTTCAGTTTACCCAATTATTTGCTAAAATTCTGATGTTTTGTGTCGTAAATATTTCAAAGAATCGCAAACCTGCAATTTTGCGAAGGGAATCATTTATATTTTTGTCAATTTTCATAACAATAAAAGTTGTCTTGTAATGTCCTCAGTTTTTCTGCATTGTGCCGAACATACAAAATTGGCACAATGCTTTCATGTTTTTAGACAATTTAAAAAATTCGTAAATTTGCAAACTTTGCGAACGAATTTTTTTCTGTTGGATTTTCCTAAACAAAAAGTTGTGTTTTTTGTGGTGTACTTGGGCGATCCTTTGGGCGAAATTGTTCAATAATTCGCATATTTGTAACTTTTATGGTCCGAAAGAAATTTTGCGAAGCTTGTTGTTTTGTGTAGGTGAAGCATATTTAGGAGTTTTGGTAAGTTCGCGTCAGTAAAATGTTATCAAATTACATTTAATTTCTTGTAAATAATTTGCTAAGATATATATTGTTTGTAAGATAAGTGAGGGGCAGTGTTTAAGAAAAATTTTCGGACTTCTAAATTTTTTTTTAGGGTGTTAAAGTTGTAAATATGCAATTTTTTGTTGAGCATAAGATATACAAAAACTTTCTTTTTTAAGGAAAATCGCAAAGAATAAAAATATGTCGCTCGAAAAATTTGAAAGTTAGCACATGTTGTTCTTATGTTTACGGTAAAAGGAAGCACTTCTTGATTTTTTTAGATAACCAAAAATGACGGTTCTTACTTCGCATGCACATCGGTATTTTATATGAGCAATGTACATAAATATCTAGGCTTTTCAAAAATGCTTGCTGTTTTAAGTAAAACATCTTACATCATCACATGAAACTTGGTGAGAAAAATATGGTTATCATAACAAGAATTCAAGAGTGCATACAAATAGCTATCTGGGGAAGGTCCAAAAATTTTTATTTAGGGGGAGAGTGAGAAATACAAACTTATAGAATACCCAATGGGCTTAAAATAAAATAAAATTATTTACTTTTTCATAATCTTTTAATAAATCTATATTACATAAATAGGAACATCTTGACGTTTCAGTTGGGGTAACAACCTTCTTGAGACATCAGCTGTTATAAAATTATACATAATTACAAATTGCTATTATACATATTTGTTTGTTTAACTTTACGACGATCCGTATCAAAGTGAAATACCACCATCTAAGAAGAATTTATTAGCCCCACATGCCCCTACAGAAAAGAAAAATGACACTCCTAAGGAAAGATTCTACGAGCTCTAAATGTCCAAAGTATGATGTTATAATATTTTTAGAGGACTTTTAATTTTAAAGAGAACATCTTTGATATAAAGATTGGGAAACATAGCCAACACGTCATCACTTCTGGGAACGGACTTAGACTCATATAATAAGCAGCACAATATTCCCACACCTCAACTTCCACAAAGGCACATGGCGTTCCCTAGATGGCCGAATGTGCAACAAAATAAACCATATTGTAATCGATAGAAGGCACCTACTTACCGAGGGGAGAGGCGTATGAGAATCTCCAATGAAGCTCTTAGGCGATCAACAGCCTCTCATAGAAAATTCTACGTTGTAATGCTTCAAACTGAACTGACCCCTACAGCTTATTCCGACCGCGTATCCCTTGGGCTCGCAAGAAACCCCATGGCTACTGTTGATTTAAGACCGGAAGGCCAATGGTCAGCAATATGAAGAAGCCATTCACAACGCTGCGTCAGAACTAATGAGCTTCTCGCAACCATCGTCAAAAATTAATGGTTCGACTCCGTTTGTGCATAGCCAAACAAAGGAAAATCTGAGGTGTACAGATTATGTTATGGCTGCGGAAGAAAACTAGAGCTTCACATCAGCTCTGTCAACCGAAGGAAGGATGAGAGATGCTCAGGAAGGAGAAAAAATAACATCTCAGCAACGTGAATTCGTGAAGATTCAGAGATGCTATAGCGGAAAAGAGTGAAAAGTGATGCAAACTACAACAGGATTTACGAGCCGCCCTGGTATCTGCCAGGATAGTGATAAGCGCACCATGGTAAATATGCAGTTGATGCTAAACATCTGAAAAGACTAATTAAATGAACTGCAG
The DNA here is from genome assembly GCA_911387755.1 of Chrysotoxum bicinctum. NCBI lineage: Eukaryota > Metazoa > Arthropoda > Insecta > Diptera > Syrphidae > Chrysotoxum > Chrysotoxum bicinctum. The sequence goes on from OU426989.1 coordinate 18,441,173, forward strand.
CTAGTCGGCCCAACCACCCTGGACAAGAGATTCAACTGACCGACTAAAAATAAAAATGAAGAAATCATCAGAAGCAGACGGGCTACGAGCAGAACACAATTGACCTCAGTCCGATTCTTTCCGACTGGCCCCAAATCTTTAAGAAGGCTCAAGAATACAAGGTTGATACCCACCAACTGTTCATTTTTAGGCCGTTTGTGACAGTGTGAATAGAGAAGAATTATTTCGTGCCATGTCCAGCTTTAATATCCCTGCCAAGCTGATAAGACTTATAAGGATGACGCTAGAAAAAACTCGCTGCTCGTCAAAATTGGAATAGATTTTATTGAAATCTTCAAAATCATCAAAAGATTAAGACAGGGAACTTCACTGTCATGCTGTTGAAAAGGTAGTACGCAAAGCCCAAATCAGGTACCATCAGGTACTATGCTTCGAAGATCAACCCAACTACTTGAGATTGCTGATGACATCAGCATTATTGGACGGAAAAGTGAACAGTTGAACAGCTTTTCACTAATATGAAGTCAACACCAAACAGAATGAGAATGGTCATTAGCAAGAGCAAGAAAATCAAACTTAGAATTACTCTTGCCAATCTCTGCTTCTTTGAGATAAAAAAGAAATTGAGAAATAAAGCCCTAACGAGAAGAAACAAGAAGATATTCTACAAAACACTCATCATCCTGGCCGGTCCGCTGTATGGTGCGGAATCATAGATCCTTAGCCAGTCCGATGAAACCTGCCTTACTGTATTCGAGATAAGATATGAAGTTGAACAACACAATGTGTGTCGAAGAAGATACACAAACGAGCTTTACACGCTGTACAGCAAAAAATACATTTCTACCGGTGAAAGTTCATGAAGAGTAGATGAGCACTGAAGCCCAAGCACGTAAAACCTTCAAGGCAATACTAGGTGGTTCAATAAACTAACGCAGACCTCATCTTAAATGGTTGAACGAGGTGGAAAGTGATCTTCATCGTCTTTTGCGAAATTAGATACGGTGGCTTAAGATCGAGTCAGCTGCACAGGCATATTAACCGAGACTCAAAAGTCATCAAAAGTCAAGTCAAGTAAAAAGTTACAGGCTTTCAATTTTTCAAAATTAATAATGGCAAAACAAATTTTTTTACCTCTAACTCTAACTCTAACTGTAACTCTAACTCTAACTCTAACTCTAACTCTAACTCTAACTCTAACTCTAACTCTAACTCTAACTCTAACTCTAACTCTAACTCTAACTCTAACTCTAACTCTAACTCTAACTCTAACTCTAACTCTAACTCTAACTCTAACTCTAACTCTAACTCTAACTCTAACTCTAACTCTAACTCTAACTCTAACTCTAACTCTAACTCTAACTCTAACTCTAACTCTAACTCTAACTCTAACTCTAACTCTAACTCTAACTCTAACTCTAACTCTAACTCTAACTCTAACTCTAACTCTAACTCTAACTCTAACTCTAACTCTAACTCTAACTCTAACTCTAACTCTAACTCTAACTCTAACTCTAACTCTAACTCTAACTCTAACTCTAACTCTAACTCTAACTCTAACTCTAACTCTAACTCTAACTCTAACTCTAACTCTAACTCTAACTCTAACTCTAACTCCAATCTCCAAGGGATTTGATGAGTTAAGTTCGAACTTTGTTAATATTGTGACAACGGTTGATAGCATCCCTTCTCCGGTGCTAGTAGCGGACAACTCCTCTTCAACGGATGATATTCTCTCATCAAATCCTTTAACTTCTAAAAAAAGCAAAAAGAGAAGAAGGGACATGACCACCATGTCAGCCAACCTAGGTCCGGCACCTAAAAAAACGTCCCTTATTGGTAGTGAAGTCGTTGAAAATTCAATAACTCTATCCGACCCGGCTATCGAATCACTCCATATTAATGAACCAAATACTAAAGTTACCGAAACCTCCTCTGAACCCACTGAACCCATTCCACCTCAACCTGTCACCGAAAATCTTGACTTGACTCCAACACAGGAATCTGTCGTTACTGGTCCAAAAACTTTAATTTCAGTTCCGAAGCCCAGGGCCATATTTATATCTCGTCTCCAACCCGAAACGATGCCTGAAGATGTTGTGGATCATTTGATTGCTACTAAGGCTATTGTCAATTCATCATGCGTCAAATGCTCCAAAATAAGCAAACCAAACAGCTTCGTAGCCTCCTTTAAAATAATAGCTCCCAATTCTCTCTTTGAACCCATATGTAATACTTCTTGGCCTCCTAACACATTGGTAAAAGAATTTACAGCGCCCTTGAGAAGGAAATCAAATTTTAATTCGTCTCCTAGTATAAATTCAAAAAACTGCCCAGGTTCTGCATCTACTACCAAAATGTGAGAGGTCTTCGAAGTAAAACTTCTAAGACTTTCAAAAATTCCCTAGTTTTGCCATACGATCTTTTTGCCCTTACAGAAACTTGGCTTAACGCAACAATATTAGACACGGAACTTTTTGATAATGAGTTCTTAGTTTTCCGAAAGGACCGTCACGTTGACGTTACAAATTCAGTTGGCGGGGGAGTACTTATTGCTGTTAGAAGTAATTTCTGCTCAACACAAATAGTCTTCCCATTCAATCTGACAATTGATCTGTTATGCGTCAAAATAACTAAGGAATCTTTAGTCTTATTTGTTTTAAATGTTTACATTCCACCTAAAAGTCCTGGTTCCGTATACACTGAACTTTCTTTAGCACTCGAATTTATTTTCAGTTTAGCTAGCCTTGACAGTAAAATTCTTTTATTAGGGGATTTTAATCTTCCCCATATCGAATGGGTTCCCTCTGATGATGAATCCTATTTTGAAGCTTCCACAAGTTCACCCCAACAAGAGCTCCAAATGTTGGATAATATTATCTCTACAGATTTACAGCAAATTAGCTGTATACGAAATAAAATGAATAGACAACTTGACCTTGTATTCTCATCTGACGCTGTTAGTACAGTAGTGGTAGAATCTATCTCTGCTTTATCTAACATAGATCAATATCACCCGCCTCTTGACATTATTCTTGACTTGAGTGGTCATTTACTTGAAAATAGTAATCCCCACGACTGTTCTTATACTTTTGACTTTCGGAGAGGTGATTTTCAACAGCTTTTAGATAGTTTAATTTTTCCGGTATAGAACGTTTACCGATTTCTAATGATCTTGACAAAACTGTCTCAAGCTTCTATTCTATTTTGATGAGATGCATAAATGAAACTATCCCTAAAAAAAGATCTATTCCCTCTAATTCTTCTTGTCATCCTTGGTTCACAAAAGAACTCAAATGCCTTCGAAATAAAAGAAATAAGGCTTGGAAAAAATATATAAGGTTCATGACAGTAGAGAATCAAGTAGTTTACATTTCCCTTTTAGAAGAATTCAAAAACTCTCTTATGAATGTTATAATGATTATCTTCAAACCATGGGGCTTTCCCTGAAATTAGACCCGAAAAACTTCTGGAAATTTATAAATTCCAAAAAGAAAAGCGACGGTTATCCTGTTAATCTCGTTTATAATGACGTAATCTTGAGTACTACTACAGAAATTTGTGAGGGATTTGCAAATAATTTTAGCCAATCCTTCATTGATTCCCCTGTTGTTGTTGACGATAACTATTTTCAATTCTTACGAAATTGTCCTCAGGTATCATTCAATAATATTACAATAGATCATGACAAAATTTTGGACTTTCTGTCACATTTAAAAGACGACTATTCTATTGGACCCGATGGAATACCACCCGCTTTATTGAAGAAATGTAAGTCTGTTTTAGCTCTTCCTCTGCGTAATATTTTTGTTCTATCCTTGAAATTAGGTAAATTCCCTGCAGTTTGGAAGAAAGCATTTTTAACGCCAGTATTTAAAAAGGGAGATAAAGCCAATATTACCAACTATAGACCAATTTCCAAACTTTCTTGCATTCCGAAGTTGTTCGAACAAGTTGTATGTGACAGTTTGACATTTATATGTAAATCTATTATCTGCAACCAACAACATGGTTTTATGCAAAAACGTTCTACTGTTACTAATCTTGTTGTCTTTTTGAATAAATGTTTAAACTCTCTAGAAAGTTGTCAAGAAGTTGATTGTGTATACACTGACTTCTCGAAAGCTTTTGATCAACTGTCTCATGAGATTATCAAGTTTAAACTTCACTCATACGGATTTCCACCACCTTTCATCAAGTGGATATCGTCATATCTTGAAGATAGGTTATATCAAGTCAAATTCAGAAATTCATACTCAAGAGAGTTTATTGCCAAATCAGGTGTTCCGCAGGGAAGCCATTTGGGACCACTACTCTTTATATTGGCTATTAATGATGCTCCTCTGTGTGTTCGCAATAGCGAAATTCTAATCTTTGCAGATGATATGAAGATTTATAAAAATATAGTATCTTCAAATGATCGAGCTTTACTGCAAGATGATATTAACCATTTGCCTTGTGGTGTGAAAAGAACAGTCTGAACCTCAACCCGACAAAATGTCAAACTATGACTTTTTCTAAAAAACGTTTTCCTTACTCTCATGAATATGTTATCTCACGGCACATTTTAACTCGTGTTATGACTGTAAGGGACCTTGGAGTTCTTTTTACACCCAATTTAGATTTTTCTGCTCATATTAATAAAATCGTGAATAAGGCCAATTCAATGTTAGGGTTTATTAAACGCTGGTCTAAAGAATTTGTTGATCCCAATGTCACCCGGGCTTTATACAACTCCTTGGTGCGTCCCCATCTTGAGTATGCATCACAGGTTTGGACTCCTCTTTATGATATTCATATTGAGAGATTAGAATCTGTGCAAAGAAACTTTACTCGTTTTGCCTTGAAAGGACTTCAATGGAGTGATCCTTCGTATGTCATCTCTTATGACCAACGATTATCTATTCTTCAGATGCAAACTTTGGAACAAAGAAGAACAAACAATGATTTGGTATTTTTCCACCAATTAATAACAGGCATCACAGATGCACCAGATCTTTTATGTTCAGTTTATTTTAATTATCGGGGAGGAGGTTATAATCTTCGAGGCCTCGATATGATTAAGGTCCCAACACATAGGACCAACTATGGCATTCATGAGCCCTTGACACGTATGGGTAGACTTGTAAATTGGAATTCAAATATTTTTGATTTTAATATAAATAAATGTAAATTAAAAAACCTTCTCAAAACCAGTGGTCCACGCTCCTAAATGTTCTTTGTTTCATGTTATGTTATTGTTTTGTTCTTACGTAATATTATTTGTTTATTTTTCATGTTTTCTTGTGTCAGTGTTAATTGTAATAGAGTTTGCCTACTAACAACTAACACTGCACTAAATGATGAGCCGGTGGTATAACACAGTTCTCTGTGTTGGCAAACCATTGGTCGAAAGACGGAGCTTGCTATAAGCTTTCTTCGACCAATTCTGATAGTGTAAAAAAAAAAAAAAAAAAAAAAAAAACTCTAACTCTAACTCTAACTCTAACTCTAACTCTAACTCTAACTCTAACTCTAACTCTAACTCTAACTCTAACTCTAACTTTAACTCTAACTCTAACTCTAACTCTAACTCTAACTCTAACTCTAACTCTAACTCTAACTCTAACTCTAACTCTAACTCTAACTCTAACTCTAACTCTAACTCTAACTCTAACTCTAACTCTAACTCTAACTCTAACTCTAACTCTAACTCTAACTCTAACTCTAACTCTAACTCTAACTCTAACTCTAACTCTAACTCTAACTCTAACTCTAACTCTAACTCTAACTCTAACTCTAACTCTAACTCTAACTCTAACTCTAACTCTAACTCTAACTCTAACTCTAACTCTAACTCTAACTCTAACTCTAACTCTAACTCTAACTCTAACTCTAACTCTAACTCTTATTCGAAAATTACTCTTATTTAGGCCTGTCGATGTGTTTGATGACGCACGAAAAGTTGTCGAAATAAACGAGATGATTTAAGGTCCACAAATTAAAAGAAGTCGAAATAATATATGTATGAAGTTAGTTAAGACTTAAGCAAGTCAAGTAACTCTTCAAACATGAGCTGGGACGTCAAAAAATAAAATACAAAGTGTCATCTTTCGACAAAAAACATTTCCAAGCCCATAAATAGCTTACACCCTTGTCAACCTTAGGAACTCGAGAAGTAAAGCTATCTACCTAACGAATTGTAGGCTGTCAGCCCTTATCTGTCATCATCACCACCAAGTGACTGACTGATCAAATCAAATCTAAAACCTTTCTTCTATGACATGTTGGCGGGAGAAATATTTATTCATCAATTTGTATGCAAAGTTGTTCCACCCATCGAAGCCGGTCACATAGTGGACATCAATCAGTCGGTAAATATTTTCTAAAGGATTTACTAGCTTTCTGGATGGGGCTCTGTGTTTACATATATCGATTTTTTTTATTAGAATAACAGCAAAGTAAATTATTGTTTTGATAAACGTTGGGTGTGTTCCTATATCCTATTCACGTTCACAATGACAAAGTTGAATGGACAAATTTTGAAGGCAATCATTTATTTCATTTACAAATTCCGACCTAACCCTTGGAGAATGTATAAAAATCGCCTTTGGCTTCCAAGGCCATTTCCATTATACAAACACGTGTCCTTCCTGACACACCTTGAGAAATTATAATCAAATTACCAATAGATACCGGACAATGACTCCAGTGGGTGTGGATTGGAGTGAAAGGTCGAAATACTTACCTGAGTCAATGGAGTGTTAATGTGGATGTGCGAGCTTTTACTTGTTGCAGATATGGCTCACAAAAACTCAAAGTAAATCTTTTCTAAGCCACACCGATGTCCAGGTACAAATGTCCTTCTCCAACCAAAGGATCCAGCATCATCATCATCAGAGGACGACAGAAGAGTTTGTTTTTGGGAATACGAGTGTCTTCCATAATCACCGAATAGGAGAGCACTGAGGTAAAATTAATGCCACGTCATTGTAGGTTAGACCTTAACTACCTCTCGAGTCCACTTGTACCATAAGCACACCCAGGACACACATATGCAGAGATTTAACCTAATTGAACTACGTCTATTCTCCGGTGGGCTAGGAAAGTCTGTATGCGAACGATTGTCATACCGTAATAGGCCCGTGTTTGTGCAGAGAGTGCTTGTATAAACCGACACGACAAACCTTAATATTTACGTACTAAAACTGTACTTAATGTACAGAGGAGCAACTGCTGTGGAAACAGTGACACATGGAATGTAATTTTCGATTTGAAACAAATGTGTTGGTATAGTCTGGCAAATGGGAATAATCTGGTTGATGTCTTTTGTGGGTTGCGTGCCATGTGCATCAAGTTCAACATGAAGGTTAAACTTATGGGTTTGAATATTAAAACTGTTCTAGAAATAGGTCGAAAATCATTCACCAAAACACCATTATGTTTTAAAGATAAAAAATATCGAGTTTTTTATGAAAAGGACAAATTTTGAGAATTAGAAAATGTGAGATTTTTTTTTGTGCGATTTAAAAAGAGTATTTTTACCATCTTCAAACAATAGATACAAATGACCAAAAGGGAGAATTTTCAAATCACAGAAGACTCGCATTTAAATTCAATACGCACTCCTCCCTCCCTGTTAGCATTGTATGTTATATTGGGGTGGCCGTGGCACGATGGTTGTGTGCTCGCCTGTGAACCTCATGATCACAGGTTCGATCCCTGCCGTCGTCTATGTCGTTTTAATTCCATTAAAAACCTTCTAAAAATTGTCATCAATGGGTTGCTGGTTTACTCAATACATGTTGTTCAGGCATAACACTAACAACATGTAATTGAGTTAAACTAGTATGCCCAACAAAGATGAACACGAATAAAATAATGTGAATTATAAACGACGAAGAAATAAGACACGGCATTTCTCCGCTTTAGCTCAGCCACCATCCCTGGAGATAAAAATATCTGAGACAACCACCAACAGTCTCAGAACATCGTGCCACACATCTTTCCTATCCTTCTTTCTCTTCATTAACTTCACGCCCGCGCTGTGTTGTAACATTTAAAGGTGTTGAGAATCGACACACGAATAAAAATATTTATTGAAAAGAAAATTTATACAATAGATTAATCGGTCAAAGATATACATAGAAGTATAAGCTTTTCTTAACAAGTAGAAATTATCAAAGTATTTATGTAGCTTTTAACAAAAGGGTAATCATAATCCCTTGAGCGCGGGTAGATTATAACAAAGAAAAAAAAAATAAATAAACTTTATAGTACTCTCATGAAGAGGAACGAAACGAAATTCACCTAGCGGCAGAGATAACAACTAAGCCATAGATTTTAGCAGAGGTACATTTACCAGAGGTATATTTACCAGAGATGCATTTAACAGATAAACATTTAATACATAACAGCAATATAAATACTGTATACAAAACGTGTAGGTATGCAAAGGCACAAACATTGGAGTAGGATGTAGCTGTGTGGGAATTTGGTAGTTGTTATTTTCTGTAGGCAAATATTTTCAAAGTAAGGTTTCAATACTTTTGTTTGGCGGTTTGGTTTTTTGGGGATAGAAAAAATTATTTTTGTGGGTAGCATATGTATGTATATGTTATTGTAGGTAGGTATTTAAGTTAAAAGGTGGCATATTGAATATTTGGGACTGGAAATCGGCGATACCACTTCCAGAAAAAAAGTCGAAGTAAATTTGAAGTAAAAAGCGAAGTGAACTTGCATCTAGTGATTCCGTATGTCTACAGGTCTGTACCTCAATCTGCAGCCATTAAGAAATATCTTATATATTTTGAAAATGGCTTTAACGATTTTGATATATGTAGATAAAATGCACGACTGGGTCGAACGAACTTGCTCCTATGTAATAGACATTCTTTCCATTCTTATGCAAGAACAAAAATTATAAGTCGTTCTTAAAAAAAAGCTTTTATATACAAACTTTTTAAAAGCTTTTTAAGAAAACAGTTTGGTACGCCAATTTAAAGTTTTTATTATTGTTCGAATAAAAATTAAATTTACAAAAAAAATATTGAGCCGTTTGTGAGATATCGAATTTTCAAAAACAGAAAAAATAGATTTTTTTTGAAGTGCAATGTGTTTTAGACTTTTTAGAATCTTCTCTATAAAAATGTTCATTAAGATCCGTTATGTGGATAATGAGAAATTCAAATTTCAAAAAAATGGTTCTATGGTAGGTACATGCTGTAATATCTTAATTTCAATTTTTTTTTAAATTAAAGATCGTAAAAAATAATTGAAAGAAAAAAAATTTATCAAAATTCTAGGCGCCGTTTTCGAGAAAAATACGATTTTTGAAAACCATTTTTTTAAAATTTGTTTAGCATTTGTATGGTAGGACCTTTATTTTTAGGTAAAATAAAATTTTTATTCTCATCTTGTAGATTATATTGAGAAACTTTTATTTAAGTTTAAGTTTAAAAAAATCTAGCATGGGGTTTTCGAAATATTGAGCTTTAAAAAAAAAATTTGAATTTTTTTTTTAAATCCAAAAAAAATTTTTTTGAAAATTTGAGTACACAATTCTATTTATGTTTTTGGGGAGATTTAGCAAAAACAAAAATGATCAAACTGTTTTTGAGAAAATCAAAAACAAAAAAAATGGTTCCATGGGGGGTAGCCTCAATAACCATTTTTCGCAAAATTTCGTTCAACCAATACCTAGCTTTAATTAAATTAAATTTTTTTGCATTTTTATTTTTAAAATCTGTCGAACAGTTTTTGAGAAAAAGAATATGTTTATAAAATTTCGAAAAAAAATCGTATGGCAGGTATAAGTCGCAAGTAAAAATTATGTGTAGACAATAGCAACAAACAAAGTTCTATAAACTGTACCTGTTATAGAACCTAAAGTAGTAATGTAACGAGGAATAGGCCTACTGGGGAAACCTCGAAAAAAACGCATCTTGTTTTCTAGCTCAATGGGTGATGTGGAAAAGAATTCAGACTAAAACAAATGTATAATACATATATATGTACATATATACATAAAAATAAATAGACAATTTTTGAATAGTTCTTAAATATGTATAAAGGCTTACATCAATTTTAGAAATTTATGAATATTTACATAAGAATTGTTTTTGAAAAAATATCAAATAACTTTTACAAAAAAAAAAATATTTTCACGCGTGGAAAAATTTTCTTTTTTGCAAAAAATGTTCATACTCTTTTGAAAACTCAAACTCTTTTGAAAACATAGGAGCCAGTTCGTGTGACCCAGTCGTTCATTTTATTTATTTCTTTTTAACAAAATGTTCTATATGCATACAAAATATTTTTTCCAAAAGAAGTTAACTGATTTTATTTTCTAAATATTAGTTATGTCTGTGTATATCAATAAATTTCTAAAATTGATGCATACCAGTGTATATGTATATAAGAACTATTCAAAAATTGACTATATTCATTAAAACCATTTCTTGCAAATAAATAATAATTTTTTTATAATTGCTCATTAATTGTATATCAATTAATTTTTAAGATAAGTACACGATTTTAGATCATAAGATTAAAACAATTAATTTTCTCATATTCTCATCGTTTTCATTGCCATGACAATAACAGGTAATAAAATTTTCTCGCTCTATTCTCCAAAAATAAAATGCACGACTGGATCGCACGAACTTGCTCTTATGTAAAAGTACTTTGGAATTTAAGATACATTTTATAAATATAAAACATGGATTTAATGAGATAATAATGTTCAAATGCATAAAATTGCCGTCTGGTTTCCGGAAAAGTATGAATTTATGCAAATAAACTTTTAAAAATCGTTTTATTATTAAATAAATTTTTCATATAAGAAATTTCTCTAAAATTTTTCAAGAAAAAAATGTGGGATGCGAATTTTAAGTATTAAATAACATTGATTTTATGAAATAATAATATTGATTTGAGGAAATAATTTCAAAAAATAATCGTTCATAGGTTTTAAGATATTGATTAAAATTTTTTTTTTTTTTTTCAAAAAACCAAAAAATATTTTTTCGAATATTTTTATATACAATATTATTCTAAACTTAAGGGGACTCCTGCTGAAAATTTTGGGTTAAAATCCTTAGAGCCGTTAATGAGAAAGTCGAAAATAAAAAAAAAAACGGGTCTATGGCAGGTACCCCTAATAACATTTTTCCCCAAAATTTTTTTCGACCAAAATGTAGTCCATGTCCATAATATCACACTTAATTTTTTTATCAAAATCGTTAGAGCCGTTTTCGAAATAAATAAGATTTTGCATTACGGGTGTATGGTGGGTACCCTTAGTTTTGGAGCTAAAAAAAAAATTTCAATTTCTCCTTTAGGGAATCACCGAAGACTCTTAACCACCGAGATTAAAAGAAATAGGTTCATTAGTTTAGGCTGTAGGTACAGACATACAGACACACTGAAACATGTTTTTTGTGTACTAAATTTTCCTTAAAATTTTTATAAAAAAAATTAATATGCAAATTGTTAGTATTTAATAAAATACATTTTAAAACGTAATTTAAAAATTTAATCGTGTATCGGTTTTCAAAATATTGAATTTTCAAAAAAAAAAATTGTATTATTTTTTTAAAAATCCAAAAACTATTTTTGGATTTTTGAGATGGTTTGCACCATTTGGTCCCAGTGCGTCGCCGGAAAATGAGTGAGAATTTTTTAAGCATTCGTTAATAAAAGAGGAACACCATCAATTATATTTTCTGATGTAACAATGGTGCTATAAAATTAATTTTAAAGGTGTGCTTAGTTATTTTCTCTTTACGCGTTTTCAAAAGTCTAAAGTCAAAAGTTTCTGAGATTTGCCCATATATCACTACCTCATCTCTTCTTTTACTTATATTTTTCCATTCCATGTAGTCTCTACACTGTTAAATATGGCGATACTAACGTTTCTGCGGCAGAGATAGCAAACTTTTAATTCAGTTCCATGAGACTACTATAGAGTTTATACACAAAGCTGTTAGTGCGACATTATTAGTATTGGAGCTAGCCTTATCTAAAGAGCTTATTATTGGTTTGTCTTTGTAAATGAGAGTTAGAAGCGAAGACAAAGTTGAATTTTGAACGTCGTGACAAGTGACCAGAAATTTCTACTGCCTTTGGGACATTGCAGTATTTGTTGTCTTAATTTCTGGTCATGTAAGAATTTGGTTCCTTTTATAAAAGCGTTACAATACTTTCTGACTTTTTTACGCTTTTTCCGATTTTCATAAATTAGGTTGACTTTGTTAGAGCGTAACCTTACTTCTCTCAACCTGATAACTTATTTACAGCTTTTTTTTAAGGATCTATACTCTTAATTCTGTATGGAATAAAAGTATGCAAGAAAAATTACTTCTGTGATCATATTAGCATAACATTTGAAAACATGTTTTTTTATAATTTTCACGCCCTTAAGGGGATTATGACTATACCTTTAAAAAGTTTGAGCACAGTGCGAGCGTTTGAGAAAATTTCGAGAGCATTTAATAGGAGAAACCGATGCACATTGGTTTTGAATATTTGATTATCGCAAGGGGAGGGATTGGAAATTGTACTCGAGCTTTGGACGAATAAAAGCCTTATAGATTACAGCCCGATCAGAAGGGATACAAAGGGGGTGTTTACATTTAAGCGACAGAAGACAGCACTGAGTTTTTGGAGCATTAAATTCTAAGCGGTTTATAGTTCCCCATTTGCTATAAAGATCAGAATTTAATGAGCTTGTCATACTCTCCCGTTCTAGTTCCACATCTGAAAAACAAGGACATGCATTTGGAAACGAATATGAGAAGCTGAGAGTACTGTCGTCAGCAAAACAATTTAATGGATTAGAAGTTTCAGACAAAAGATCGTTAATGAATATCAGAAAGAGAGTCGGAGACAAAACGGAGCCCTGTGGCACACCAGCATTTATTTTATGGACTTCAGATTTAAAACCATCCAATTGTTTGAAGGCTGGTTTCCATTCTGACTTCTCAATCACTCCGACCTTGAATACAAAATGATTTTGCGTGGTACTGTCTCCTGCGAGGAAGTGACAAATCTTCTAAGAGTATTTCAATTTTTGAAAAGTGCGTCTCACGACTTTGGACCAATCGGTATTATGACAGTTTGTGAGTTGCATAAATCCAGATTCGTTATAAATCCAAGTCCAGAATCTACAAGCAACAAGTGAGGCTTTCTTATTTGAGATTCATTCATATCTATTCAAATTCTGAAACCGCTTCCAGCTGTTTTAAACTCATTTAAGGTAATGAATTATCTTGTTTTTAGCCCTTATATTTTTTCTAGACCACATGTGATTTATAAATTTCTGCAAAAATATGCAATTTCTTAAAATGCGGTGTTTCTGTGAGTATATGGGGGTTCAAATAAGTTCTGCCTAAAATTATTTTCAAAGAAGTCATATTTTTTCTAAGTGGGTAAGATCCATCTGTCTGGAATTCGAATGCCCCCGACCAAAATGTCTGGTTCTGCGGTTTTTATGATTTGTGTTTGGCAATTCATCTCCGACTATTACTTTTGCATCCCTTAAGTAGATTTCCCTCCATTTTTTTGCTTGTTCTTCAATAAGTCATATTTCAGAAGTGAAAATTTCAAAAATGTTTCTAACTTTTTCCAACAAGCAGTGAATTCGTCTTTTTCATATTCACATCATTGTCTTATGTTCAGGAATGTGTCTATATGTGCAGCTATACGACTTCTAACAGACAATCTTCTTCTCATGAAACTAATTCCTAAAAGCATCCCTCGTCGTCGTCGTCTGCACAATTGAAATATGTTCTTATACCCTTAGGTAGAGGTATCATAACAAATTACATATAAGGACTCTCTGCTTCAAGTATACATAGTTAAAAAACTTTCTCCTTTATCTTGGCAACGTGTTCAAGCAAGCATCTTGACCTATCTTTAAACATAGACGAAGAGCTCAAATAATGTACTTTACCTATACCTATTCGTATTTGTAGGTACCTTCTCTCTATGACTATATTACAAGTGAATAAATGTTAAGTGCACATTGTCGGAGTCAAATTGAATATGTACATCCGGATGCACTTAAGCTACCATTTGTTGCTGACATTTGGAAATAGTGTACATAGACTACTTAAAAACAAACCATTTATTATTGTTTAAATTTTGTACAGAATTTTGTATATAGGGAAAGGATTCATTACTTGGACTTCCAAAGTCCTTGAAGTAAAATTTCAAAAGGTATCCAATTAATTTTGAAGACATTTGATGTTCAAAACATTTGATTTAAGCAATTTCAATTTGAGATTAGAAATATGGAAAGGAATCCGAGAAACGATTGTTCGAGACAGGTTTAGTTTTTGAGGGAAATTGCAATAACTATAGTTTTGTTTAGTTTAAGTATGTTTATTTGATAACAAATGGAAACACTGCCAAGAAGCTATCAGAGATGCCACGTGCAGGGCAGGGTTTATATTATCCCTAATTTTATATGCAACTACTAAGCAAAAGGTGCTGCATACAGAAGGACCAAGTTCACCCGGGAGCTCTACGAGCAGAAAAGGAGCGAGGAACTATTAGAAGAAATTTGTCCGTATAGTAAAACTTTGAATTATATATAAAATAATAAGATGTTTATTAAATGAAATTCGATTTGAAAATGATCGACAAACAAGAAATAAAAATAGTTTTAATTTGATAATTTGCTTTAAATACTAGATACTTTTATATTAAGCAACGTGTTTTAATTGTCTAGTGTTTTCATCTAAATCTTAATAGGAACCCCAGCCTATCAAAGCCAAAAAAAAAAGAATCGATCGATCAAATATGTAGCGGATTTTACACCAAAAACAAGATTTGAGATTGAAAAAAAACCTCTCAAAATAACAAGGCCGCTATTTAAGCCTGCATGGATGATCAATCAGGGAAAGTCATAGAAGAATCGCAGTAAGTGCTGACAATATAAAAAAATCATTTTTGCACATTGCACGTTGATAAACCACTTGCTCCATTTTGGACAAGGACGTCGAGAGAATTTTTTTGTTTTTTTTTTTTTGATAATTAGGGGCGCACTAAAGGGATTACGAGTACCCTTTATAAAATTAACGGTAAATAATGAGAGTCATGAATCATTGCGGCGGTGCTCGAGAGATGCAAATGTTTCTATTATACTTCTATCACCTTTCATTCTTAAAGCTCTTTTTGGAGGCTCAAGTAAATTATTGGAGCACTTGCCTAAAGGTGTGAATTGTACGAACTTAGGGAGAGTATAGACCTATAGATTACAATCAAATCAGAAGCTGTAAACAATATCTTGCAACGTTCAAGAAAACCTAGGCACTTAGAAGCGTTTTTGTTGACGTCAATTATGTGGTCATTTCGTCATTCTGCGATGCACAAACCGGGAGAACTGAAACCTGTTCTGTTTCCTTAATACAACAGTAATCATGGAATAATTCTCAACTCTGAAACACCGTTCTAATATTTTATTTCTTTCCTTGCTTTATCGCTTCATTCACAATGAAGAGATGTTCTTCAATCCTGGAAAAACCATTGCGCAGGCTTTTCCATCTGTCCCACTCTACTGGTCTCTTTCCATGTTGATGGAAAACAGCATTTGTCCCGCCTGTCCCTTTAAAAAGGTGAATCTTCTTCCTTATTTAACTACCGTCCAATTGCACTTACATCCCTTCTTTCTAAGGTCATGGAAACGCTGATAAACTATCAGCTCAAGAAATATTTTGAAGAACGAAGGCTTCTTAATGACCGGCAGAATGGCTTTCGTAGCAATAGGTTCACTGGTGATTTGATGGTATATCTCACCGAACAGTGGCACAAATATTTACATCGTTTTGGAGAAAGTAAGAATATTGCGCTTGTTATCTCAAAAGCATTTGATAGAGTTTGACATCAAGCTCTTCGATGGAAAATGAGTGCATGAACCTCTTTTTCAATGGATTAGAAACTATGTATCTTTCAAACAGCTTAATAAAATTTGTATTGGATGGTTTTAAATCTGAAGTCCATAAAATAAATGCTGGTGTGCCACAGGGCTCTGTTTTGTCTCCGACTTTCTTTCTGATATACATCAACGATCTTTTGTCTGAAAATTGTAATCCATTAAATTGTTTTGCTGATGACAGTACTCTCAGCTTCTCATATTCGTTTCCAGATGCATGTAGATCTAGAACGGCAGCTTATGATAAGCTCATTAAATTCTGATCTCGATAGCATTGTCACATGGTGAACGAGAAACCGTGTAGAATTTAATGCTTCAAAACTCAATGCTCACTCAGTTCACCCTCGCACCTAGTTTTGGCCGTACAGCCAAATAAAGAGATACGTTTTTTAAGTTACACAACAGCGGTACTCGTGCATGGTGCATGGTTAATTTAAATATTATAATGATCTCAATAAACCCTTAATCTTGAAAAAAGGTGAGATTGTGGAATATGAAAATTTGTATATAGCAGGACTGGATCAAACCTAAGCGGCTCGACCAATTTTCTTCAAGCTTGGTAGATACCATTTTTAATTTTTTTCCCGTTACATTTTTTCTCTTTTTTCTTAAGACCAATAACGGTACCTACCTGTCATACGATTCGAAATTTTATAAATATTTTTTTTTCCTCAAAAACTGTTCCAAAGAAAAAAAAAATTTAAAATTGTTCATTTAATTAAATCTAGGTAGGTAATGGTTGAAAAATTTTTCCAAAAAATGGTTTTTTTTCGGTAGCCCCCCTGGAACCTTTTTTTTTGTTTTTGATTTTCTCGTAAACGGTACAACTGATTCAAATAATTTTTTTTATGTCAAGGCTCCTCCAAAGTTTGAATATTATTATTTATTCGAATTTTCAATTTTTTTATTTTTTGGATTTAAAAAAAATTCAATTTTTTTTTTTGGAAACTCAATATTTCGAAAACCCCATGCGCGATTTTGTTCGAACTTGATAAATAAAAGTTTTTTAATATAATCGACAAGATTTGAGAAAACTGAAATTTTGTTTTACCTAAAAATAAAGGTACCCATTAAACAAAATGTTAAAAAATGGTTTTCGAAAATCGTATTTTTCGCGAAAACGGTTCCAAGAAATTTGCTAAAATTTTTTTCTTTCGTTTAATTCTTACAATGTATAATTTAGTGCGAAAAAAATTGAAATTTATATATTACTGACTGTACCTACGAGTATCATAGAAGCACTTTTCGAATTGTAAATTTCTCATTATCGACGTAACGGATTTTAATGAAATTTCTTATAGAGAAGCTTCTAAGAAGTTTAAAAAACATTGCATTTCAAAACTTAAAAAAAATATACATATTTTGAATTTTTGAAAAAAAAATTCTATTTTTCTTTTTTGGAAAATTCAATATCTCGAAAACGGCTTGATATTTTTTTTGTAAATTTATTTCTTATTCGTTTAATAGTAAAAAAATTGAGTTGGCGTAGCATAATTTTTTCTTAAAAATGTTTTTAAAATGTTGTATTTAAAAAAGCTTATTTTTTTAAACGAATAATAACTTTTGTTCTTGCATAAATGAATATTTTTTTGAAACACATGGCATCCTGTGTTTGGCTCCAACTACTTAAGGAGTTGTTTTAGTCTTTAAAAAAATGAATTTTATGCTTATGAACAGTTTTTCTCTAATAACATTAATTTTAAAAAATCCTAGTCTATTACATAGGAGCAAGTTCGTGCGACCCATTCGTGCAATCAGTGAGACAGGGAGTTCCATCACTCGCAGCTATTTCATTGAGTTTGAGAGCACTTTTAAGCGCCTTAATAGTGCTTGTAAGCATGTTTTGTCAGCTAAAAGCTTTAATATATCCACTAAGACTTTCTCAGAGCTGCGTTCTTTTACGTAGAGTTACAAATTATAATTTTTATTATTTATTATTTTTATTAAATACGAAATAAAATTATTATTTGCATTTGGTAAATTATCTTAGCATCAAAATTTTTCTCAGAACTATAATTCCATGGTAGATAAAATTAATGGCCATTTTTTGTAATCTTTTTTCAACGATTAAAATTGGCCTAGTCACATAGGTTATTCGAACAAAACGAAATACCTACTGAATTCCGAGATCGAGTTTTTTCGTCTTCGCTTTCAGACCCAGACTTCAAATGAAATCTTTGTCCTAAAAGATGTACAGCTGCATACTCGTATCACGATTCACGAATTCTTTTTTATTATTTTTGTAATATTTACATAGGAAACTTGTAGTTCTCCTTGGCATAAAGCTTTGGAGGCGGTCTGGGTGGACTTCCAAGTTCCAACCTGCTGCCACCTTTAAAATAACAAAAAAAAATATTATATTGGAGGTATTGGGTCTTGCGAGGAGGCGATAAATCCTCCATAAGATTATTTCTTGTCATGAAAAGTTCTTCTCATCTTAGTTGTTCGAGTGTGGCCGAAAATTGTGTGTCCATTCCAGCTGACAGCAAGCGGAAAGGAATGCCTAAGAATACAAGAGAATTGAAGCTAGCTCAACAGGGCCATCAATTCAATTCAGAATTTAGAGGTATGAAATGAGTCCTTTCAGCTTTAATGTCTCAGGTAAGCACCCTCGGAAATGATTATACAAAATAAACGCATTTCTTTCTAGGTACCTATTCAATATTCCTTTAATGTCACTTAACACATTTTAAATTGAATTTAAAGCAGGAATCAGCAATCAAAACAAAACACAAGGCGATACGAATAAAAATATAGGAAACCTGGAAATCCCTATTGACAAAGATCAATACCTACTTTTATATCTGAATTTTATTTTGTTTTATTTTTTTTTTGTTTGCTTTGTATCCAGAAATTCTGAACGGGACTCAACCCTGCGGGGATCATTATCGCTCGTGTATTCAAACTTAAACGATGAGAATCTATCTCCTCTGGCGATGGTGGTGATGGTGGCAATGGCGTTGGCTCCTTCTTCAAGTTTTATCCAGGAATTCTCTCCGTTATAAACAAGGATTTCTCTCCCTTATAAACATATAAATATATTTACACGTAGATTTTTTCCTTTCACAAAGAAGCGTGGCATATATGTACGTAGGATATTATTTGTTTTTTTTTTTATTTTATTTCTTTTCTTATCGATAAATTCTCATCACGTTGTGCAAAATGTTTTTCTATAAACGTTCATGACACCCCCGAGTCCTGATGGCCAAGCATCGAAGTGCCTTGCTGGTTGTTCTGGGCCTTGCATCGTAGTCGTCTTCGTCCTTGTTGGCATGACTGTGTTGACTGGCCCAACGGTACCTCACTCTTAGTCGGCGTTTTGTGTGTGCTCTAGAGTTCTACTGGCACTATAAACATTATTTGGAGTTTTTGTTTTGTTCGTTTTAGGTAAAGTATTACTATGTTAGTTTTTCTTTTTTATTTACTCTTAAGAGGATTTCAAGAAAACCGGTAATAAGTTCATTGAACGTTAAAGTTAAATCTTTAAGTATTTATTTTCTCAATTCAATTGTTTTCAAACCGAACTTATTTGGTAAACGCAATGGTGTTTTTCTTTTTTGGTAAATATAATGTTTCGAATAGTTTTCGAATCGCAAGAATATTTGCTTACAGATATCCAAAGAAAAGGCAAGAATCAAAGATAGGGACTTAAACATTACTCGTAGTACTTATCTGGTACCGTTCTAGGCGTTCGGACATTCGCGAATATCAGAAACGCGTTGCGATTATTATTCCGAAAACCGAACATCATCTGAATACCTGGTTCGATGGAACTAAATGTGCATTTTTTGGTGGATAAATAAACTACATAGGGCAGCAAAATTTTACAGGAAGAACAAGAACAGTTAGTGGAAATGGAGTCACTATAGAGCTTTGTTATATTGAAAAAAAGGGGGGCGCTGCGCAGTGTTACATCTGGGAATCATGCTATTTAAAGGCGACTAAGTTTTCTAAGGTTGACTCAGGAACTCATCTTTTTAAGATTTTACTCATTTTTTATAAATAAAAATAAACACCTTATATAAAACGGTTACCTGCTAGTTATGTATAACATATTTTCAGTAATATCTGAATTTCAAATTTGTTTTATTGAATTATATATTATATACATATATAATATTATATATCGTTAAAATAAAGCAAAAGGTGCCGTTTTTGAGAAAAATAATATTTTCGAAACTATTTCTTGACATTTGAACGGTAGGTACTGTTCTTTTTTGATAACATTTTTACACCTTGCAAATAGTGCTAAAAAACCTTAAGGTTTTAAGTTCTACAGGGTGTCCGGTAATTCGTGTTTGGGATGTAATTCTTGGTCATATTCTAAGAAAAAAATTGTTGTACTGTAAAGTCTGATTTTCAACTTTAACATCACTTTTCGACGATTTAAAAAAACGCTAACTTTGGTGTACCCTGACCCATGTTAAGGTCAATTTCTCTGTCAGTTCTAATCGTAGGGACCTTATTTTGAACTTTACTTTAGCAGAAATATAAACCTTTAAAACTAAGTTTAAATTGAGCTGATTTATTTTTAGGGCTGCCAGATATTCAATTTTAAATGGTGTTCAATTTTTCTTGCCCGAGCAAAATTTTGACTTTGAGGTAAATTTTTTTCAAAAAATGCGTAATAAACATAAAGTTTTCTTAATTTTACATGATGAACAAAACAAAAAGAGGCTGGGTGCGACCCACACTGATAACTTCTCATTTGTGGTCTTGAAAACTTTATATATTTAGTTTTTTTCAAATAACCAAATTTTCAGCGAAACAAACTTTAGCTGTGTCTGTAGTGTATCTGGTGTCGTAATTGGTATGATATTTTGTACAGATACTTCGATCATAGAGCAGTAAATGGAAGATCGAAGTAAATGGTTTCATAGTGTAATTGTTGTTGCGATAAAATCGATGATGCTTGTGGCATACTATGATATTAGGAAATTTGCTTTGTTTTGTTGATGATGAGGATACTTAGTCGCTCATTTTATGTTTTTTTTTTTACAGAAAATGTGTTTAACTAATTTTAAACTTTTCTATTTAAAATGTTAAATTTCTTGTAATAATTACGAAGGTTGGTAGGTACATGTTATATACTGAATTATAGATTTCCGTGTTTTTTAATATATCTGTGTTCCTACACCTAAGAAAGCCTTGAGTAGAATTTTACTTCTTTTTCATGGACAAAAAGATAAAAACATATTGTGACGTTTTCTTCAATTTCACCATAGCTATTAATGGAATTTGAATATGTGGGACTTGGGTACAACTGAACAACCTTATTCATATACGTATGTACAGTACATACATTCTTCTAAAAACTAAGTTGATAATAAAATTATGTATTATATTATAGAAATTACTTTATTATTTCGGTTCCAAACATTTTAATTGAAAAAAATTTAAAAACGAAATATTTTTGTTAAAACCGTCAATTCGATACTTGTCAAAATTTAACCATTATATTAATAATTGTATTATGTCGATACCTTCCCGTAAGAATGTACTAAGCGACACTTTTTTCGAAAATGACTTTTTGATGAGGAAATATACTATATGTTAAGGGCCACGTTTTGGCCTGGGTTTCGCCAACCTATTATGCATGAAAAGGAAACTAGAGTACAAATAAAAAAATTTATCAACTGACATGTTTTCTCATTAAAATAATGTTGCCACCTGAAATTTGTATTATCCGCCAAAAAAATTATGCTAAGCGACATTAATAAAGATCTCATTGTCGTGAGCAACAAAAAATTTTGATAGATGTCTTTGTTTAACCAAAATTGTCTCTTAGACATTCAACTAGAACTTTCTTCGTTTTTTTCGTTTCCTGAACAATTTTAGAAATGTCGCTTAGTATACATTCTTACAGGGAGGTATCGATGTATAAAACAACATACTTTAGAAGGCACTATCGGTGTTCATTCCCAAGAAATTCGACTTGAAATACAATTTTAACTAGTTTTCACTAGAATTTTTAATAGTTTTTTTATTTAAAAAAAAAACTATTAATTCAATATTTGTCAACATTTTACCAATTGTACAAAATTATACTATGTATAAAATAAACTAAATTAGAAGTCAATATCACTACTAGTTCTCGAGAAATTTGAGTCGAAAAACAATTTTTACCAATTTTCAATAGAATTTTATATAGTTTTTTATTTTTTGTAAAAAAACTGTAAACTGATTTTTTTTGAAATTTTCACCACTTGTCAAACACATTATTTTTCGTAAAATAAAATTATTTTGAGTTTCAAATTGTTTTCCATTCTTAGAATATCTGGGTTATGAAATTTTTTTTTTCAGTTTTTCTTATTTAAAAAAATAACGGTATGTTCATTTTTTTCCAAATTCATACCAAATCTGTATGACCTTATAATGAGTACATTAAATTTTATTTGAAGTGAATAGCATTATTTTTTCGTGAGATATTTGAATCTAACCAAAATTTTTACTTTTTTTTTAAACCGTTATAGTGAAAAAACTACTCACTAAATTTTAATAAACGCCCTTTCAGCCTCTTTCGAAGTTATTATCTATTAAACAAAATTTATTTGAAGCCGATATCTTTACTCGTTCTTGAGATATCGACGACGAAAAATGGTACAAGAACGTACGGACGTACGAACGTACGCACGTACGAACGTACGAACGTACGAACGTACGAACGTACGAACGTACGAACGTACGAACGTACGAACGTACGAACGTACGAACGTACGAACGTACGAACGTACGTACACACACACACACACAGACATCTTTCTAAAAATGATTGATATAGCCTCTAGGGACCTTGAAACGTCGAGAAATGTCAAAAATTCCAATTTGACAAATCGGACCGATTACAATAACTCCCTATGGGAAGTTAATAATAAAAAACTCATTAATAAGTGCACACAAAAACCCATACCTTTTATGATACTTGGGAAAATCTAAAATAGGTACAAAATCGAATTTTGGTTTTTTTACCTACTTTTAATGCAGCACTTGGCAATTGGAGTGGTTTTAAAAGAATTGATAGTTTTTAGATAATTTTTAAGACTGTGCAATCATGAAAAGGTTTGAAAGTGTACTTATGCCTACTTGACTTGCTGTCGAAACCTTACTTCTTCTCAGGAAGAGTTAGATTTGGGGTATGAATGTTTAATGGGTAAATTAATCAAATAGAAATAGTAGAAAAGAATAGAAAAACAAATTCATTCATTAGATTATCAAGTTAGGTCACGAATACAGTTGGATAAGACGCTTTTTGAAATGCCTTCATGTACGAGAGAAGAATACGCAGACATTTTATTCGTTTATGGGTTGTGCAATGGAAATTCAAGAAGAGCACAACGAAGATACCAGGAACTTTATCCTAACAGACGACATCGTTCACGAAATGTTCTTGGGAATACCTTTCAAAGGCTTCGAGAAACTGGATCACTCTCAACTGTAAGACCTAACACCTAACCCGAGAGCTGCAAGCACAAGAAGAGTTTCGGTCGATGAAAGAATATTGGCAGCTGTTAACATCGATTCTTCCATCAGTATAAGATGCTTGGCTCTACAGGATAATGTTTCCAAACACAGAATTTCCAGTATACTGCGCGAAGAAAATATGTTATGTATCCATATCTTCATACACCTGTGCAAGAACTGCTTCCTGATGATTTTAAAAAGAGACTCGAATTTTGTATGGGGACGAATGAAGGAAATCGTTTACTGATCTGAAATAACAACCAGCGTTGCCCCCCTACTACAATTGTTGTGTTTTTACTACACTTTTTTTTTCAAAAGCACACACTACGCACGCTCCTCCAAACACTACACCTTTTTACTTGCGACTTATACATAGGTACTATAAGGCAAGTTATGCATCCGTAAAAAAATCGAACTCGAGATTTTGATCAAAGTTGACATTACGATGATAGCGAAGACTAAAAAAGTGGGTCTCGCAATTCTGTCTGTCTGTCTGTCTGTCCGACTACAGGCTAAACGGCTGGGCCGATTTTCTTTAAACTTGGTAGATATCATTTTTAATTTTTTCCCCCCACACGTTTTTTTCTTTTTTTTTAAGACCAAAAATAACGGTACCTGCCATACGATTTTTTTCGAAATTTTATAAACATTTTTTTTTTCTAAAAAACTGTTCGACAGATTTTAAAAATAAAAATACAGAAAAATTTTATTGAATTAAATCTAGGTATTGGTTGAAAAATTTTTTCCGAAAAATGGTTATTGGGGGTACCCCCCATGGAACCATTTGTTTTGTTTTTGATTTTCTCAAAAACGGTCCAACCGATTTTGATAATTTTTTTTGGCTAAAGCTCCCAAAAACATTAATAGAATTGTGTACTCAAATTTTGAATAAAAAAATTTTTGGATTTTTAAAAAAAACTTCAAATTTTTTTTTTCAAAAGTCAATATTTCGAAAACCCCATGCTAGATTTTTTTTAAACTTGATAAGTAAAAGTTTCTCAACATAATCTACAAAATGTGAGAACAAAATTTTTATTTTGCCTAAAAATAAAGGTACCTACCATACAAGTGCTAAAAAATTGAAAAAAATGGTTTTCAAAAATCGTATTTTTCTCGAAAACGGCACCTAGAATTTCGATAAAATTTTTTTTTTCAATTAATTTTTACGATCTTTATTTTAATAAAAAAAAAATTGGAAATTTAGATATTACAGCTTGTACTTACCATAGAACCATTTTTTCGAATTTTGAATTTCTCATTATCCACATAACGGATCCTAATGAAAATTTTTATAGAGAAGCTTCTAAAAAGTCTAAAACACATTGCATTTCAAAACTTTAAAATAAATATTTTTAGAATTTTTGAAAAAAGAAATCTATTTTTTTTTTTTTTTGAAAATTCGATATCTAAGAAACGGCTCAATATTTTTTTTTTGTAAATTTAATTTTTATTCGAACAATAATAAAAACTTTAAATTGGTGTACCAAAATTTTTTCTTAAAAAGCTTTTAAAAATTTTGTACATAAAAGCTTTTTTTTAATAAACCACTACAACGACTTATAATTTTTGTTCTTGCATGAATTCATATTTGGATAGCATTATGTTTTTGTCTCTTACTACTAAACGAATTTAAAAAATAATTTTATCCTTATGAACAGTTTTCTCTAATAACATTCGTTTTTAAAATTCCCAGTCGATTACATAGGAGCAAGTTCGTGCGACCCAGTCGTGCATTTTATTTTTTCCTAAACACTACACTTTCAACCAGTTGGGGGGGGCAACACTGATAACAACTTTAAGTGAATTAGAACAACGTATTTCCGAAAGATCACTAAAAGTAAGGCAAGAGTTATTGAGAATAAACATTCAAAATGAAATCCAAAAACGGGCTCTAGCATATGCATTCAAAACGTAGGAGGGCACTTTGAGCACTTATTATGACTGTATTTGTGTGTACATAAAATAAAAAATTACTTAAAACTAAGAAAATAATGGTTTTATTCAATTCTTTACACCTCAGAGCAAAAAATCATTTTTTTTAAATTTTATCCGTTTTAGATTTTACTAAGTATTACAATATGTGTGGGTTTTTGAGGACACTTATTAATGAGTTTTTTTTTATATTATTGTTTTGTTCATCAGGTAAAAATATTTTGACTAAAAAACAAAGTCCAAAATGAGGTCCCTACCAATAATACTGACTGAGAAATTGACCTTAACATGGGTTAGGGTACACCAAAGTTAGCCTTTTTTAAATCCTCAAAAAGCTAAGTCAAAGTTGAATATCAGACTTTACTCTAGACTAGAACAATTTTTTTCTTAGAATATGACCAAGAATCACAGCCTAAAGTATGGGACACGGATTACCGGACACCCTGTATATTACAAACAAAACTTTATTAAAATTTAACAGTTGAACCCTTTTTTCTGATAATCGAAAAAAAGCTTCTATTTTGTTTAAGTTGCTTCAATCGTTCAATCATTATTTATCTTTTACTAAATGAAATGTTTGTATTTTTTTTTTAATTTTTTGGAAATTTTTTAGAGAAGAAAAATATTTGCCAAAATTTTGAAAAAAAAGTAAATTATTTTTGGTCTTAAAAAAAAACTAAGAAAATGTATGTCTGTTCGGGAGGGCGTAGTACTAAAAAATAATATCCGCCAAGCTTAAAGAAAATCGGTCAAGCCGCTTAGACAAATAGACGACAGAACCACTTCCTTAGTCTTCCATATCAGAGTTATTTTAAGTCTGATAAAAACCTCGAGTTAAATTTTTTCCGAAATTTTTTGTTTGTTAAAATTATTTATTGATTTTTTGTTACAAATATTTGTTCAACAGTTTTGTCAAAAAGTATTTTCTTCATTGTAATAGAAAATTTATGGCGGCTATATTTATTTTTGGGGCTTTGGTGCCACCCGCACCGTAAGCTTCCGTCGACGTCCTCAATCCTCTAGCTCGGGATCTTAGAAATCAATCCGAAGTTCGTACTATAGAGCCATTTTGTCGTGTTGATAAAAGAAATCAAGTCTTTGGCCTTTATTTCCGAAAATTCGTCAATGTCGTCAAAAATTCCCCTTCCTATAATGATTGTCCACAGCATTTCCAAATGGAAATGGAGGACTGTTTACTTTTTCTGCTGATCCCCACAATTATGCCAGTAAGTGTTTTGAGGAATGACTAGCTTTGCTGCATGCTCTACTATTTACCATCAGTGTGCGCTATAGGTAGCGACGTAACTGGCTAAGACTTGCGTGGGTCTGCATATCAGATCAAGTGTTTTGAGATTTATTATAGGTGGGCTAAATCATTTATTATTATTTAATATTTTGAATTGTAATGAAGTTAATTAAACTGCTCCACCAACGGTTTGATTTTCTAAGAAAAATTGGGAGAAGTTAGCCGTTCATTATGAGTTATGAAAGGCTGATTCAATGACACAATTACTCGGAACCTAGTTTAGAGTGATATTGTAGCAGTTTTAATTAATAACTTTGTTTTGTATATACAATTTTCTAAAGATGAAAATTTGATGCGCTTATTTGAGGTATTTTATAATTAATATTCAAGGTCCTAATTTCAAAAAAAATTGTCTTAGCATTTTCGAGACAAAGAGTTGAAAAAAATTATCGTCTTTTTAAAAAGCTTATAAAAATGTTTTCCTTTTTCAAAATTTTCAATCTGCCAAGAACTTTCAAAAATAAAAAAAATTATAGAAAATAATCCAAGAGCATGTCTTGCCAATAGCAATTTTTCCGATTTAAAGAAATAAAAGTAAGGCCTACTTCCCTCTTAGTACAACAGACCTCTTGGGAGACTATGGTTATTGTAAAATTACCACTGATAGTGGTGAAGGTCCTTGTTGCATATGCAGTAAGTACCTTGATTATAATAATAGAGGAACACTATTTATGTGACAAGATCAAGTGGTGAATAAAGTTGTATGTAAATAACAAAATCCCTTTAATTTAGCTTCAAGGTTTAGATTTTTTATCATACTGTTTAAACCTACCACATGCAAAGTGTAAACTAAGAGCAATAAAAATATGAAGCTATAGATACTAGATGTTCGAATGATAGACACGTGCACCCAATAGGACACAAGCGTCCATAGGTTTTTCTAAAAACCCACCTCTGTCTATCGACTCCTACTCTCACCTCCTCGCGGTGAACATCGGGTGCCTAGTACCTCAACTGGAGATTGGTCACAACCCCAGTGGAAGGTTGTTGGGGGTAGCAACCGATAGAGGGGGGGAGAGGTGTTCGCACTAAGGCATCTCTCCTTTCATCAAGTCGGCAGCAGAGGAATTCCCCAGATGGAATCAACGATGGCGTCTACAGTTCCAGTGAGGTTGAACTACTTAGTGAACACCTTACAAGGCTACTGCGACACATTCGGAACTCAGCTTGTAAGGAGCGGTTTAACCGGCTCCCCGTTCGTGGAGTTATACCAGGTTGGGGGTTGTGCCATCGGGGTGACTTCCCGGCCACATAAAACACACATTAGTTGCGAAGCAAAAACAAGCCTCGGAGACGGACGGATTCACTGTTGACGAAACATGCAAACGAAATAAGGATAACGAACTTCGGATCTGTACGTGGAATATTAGGTCTCTTAATAGACCACGTGCAGCCGAACAACTAGCGGAAGCCCTAAACTGCTGCAAAGCAGATATTACCGCCATCCAAGAAATGCGATGGGACGGACGGGGAAACGAAGATTAAAAGACTGCGATATATACTACGGCGACTGCTATCGAGAACAAAATCAGCGTTTATTTGGATGCGGGTTTGTTGTTGGAACAAGGCTCAGGCAAAAAGTCTTAAGTTTTAACTGTGTGAACGAGCGCCTCACGACAATCCGTATCAAGGCCAAATTTGCCAACATTAGCCTGATTTGCGCGCATGCCCCAACAGAGAAGAAAGATGAAGACACCAAAGATAGTTATATTCAAAGAGCTCCTGGACAAAACATACGAGCAGTGCCCTAGCTATGACATTAAAATAGTCCTTGGAGATTTTAACGCCAAGCTGGGAAGAGAAGATATCTTTGGTGATACAATCGGAAGATATAGCCTGACACGACCCCACCTCCGATAACGGATTCAGGCTGGTCGACTTCGCTGTGGGACGAGACGTTCTTGTAGCCAGTACGCAGTTCAAACATCTTGATTATCACAAGGGGACATGGCGATCTCCTGATCAATCAACCGTGAATCAGATTGATAACATTGCGATCGATTCAAGGCACTTCTCAAGTATAGAGGATGTCCGCACGTTCCGAGGGATTAACAGCGACTCGGACCACTACCTCGTTGTAGCCAAGGTTCGGCTGCGGATATCCCGACCCAAGACAAAACAAGGAAGTACTGCGAGGAAGTTCGACGTTGGATGTTTACAATCACAAGAGATCGCAAGGTCCTTTTCCGATCGAGTTTCTAACAACCTCTTAAGGAGTCCTGTGCCGCCAGCATCAAGTATTGAGGACCAATGGCAACGTTGCCAAGCAGCCATCAGAGATGCTGCTTCTAATGTGTTGGGTTTTACACGACCACCGCAACGAAACCCCTGGTTTGACGATGAGTGCCGGCAAGCACATGCAGCAAAGCAAAGGGCACACAAAGCGGCGCTGCAAAGATGGACTAGAGCTGCTCGCGAGCTCTACGAACAAAAAAGGAAATAAGAACACCGGCTTCTCAGAAAAAAAAAGAAGGAGCATGAGAAGCGCTTGATCGAGGAAATAGAAGGATGCCATAGCAGGAATGAGATTCGTAAGTTTTACAAAAAGGTAAAAGAAAACATCACAAGGATACAATCCCCGAGCCGAAGCCTGCAGGGATAATCATGTGAACATCGTAGTAGGACCACAGTCCAGGCTGAGGATATAGAAAAAACATTTCTCCAATCTTTATAATGGCGATGAAGAAGAAAATACTCCTGCTATAGAAATAATACCATTCGACTTAGGCGATACCGCCCACACGACTTGGACGAAGTGAAGATAGCTATATTGAATTTCAAGTCCAACAAAGCCGCTGGAGCTGACGGCCTCGCTGCTGAACTGTTCAAAGTGACAGGCGATGACTGATGACTTGGTTGGGAGTATGCACCAGCTCATCTGCAAAATATGGTCGGAAGAAAGCATGCTCGATGAATGGAACCTCAGCATTGTTTGGCCGATCTTCAAGAAAGGAGACCCTCTGAACTGCGCCAACTACAGAGGCATAAGTCTCCTGAACATCACGTATACGATTCTTTCTGCCGTATTAAGTGAACGTTTGAAGCCTTTCGTCAACAACCTGATAGATCCATATCAATGCGGCTTTAGACCTGGAAAGTCCACCATCGATCAGATATTCACATTACGGCAGATCTTGGAAAAAACCCAGGAGCTACAAATCGACACATACCACCTTTTCATCGATTTCAAAGCCGCATACGATAGCATCTGTAGGAGCCAACTATATAGAGCAATGTCTAGCTTTGGCATCCCTGACAAACTTGTCCGCTTGTGCAGGATGACGATGGAGAATTCACGCTGCTCCATCAAGGTCGGAAAAGATCTCACCGATGCATTTGATGTCAAAAAAGGTTTTAGACAAGGCGATGCTCTGTCGTGCGATTTCTTCAACATCGTTCTTGAAAGAATAGTCAAAACTCACGCGCCAACACAAGAGGCACAATCTTTCAAAAGTCCGTACAGTTACTCGGATACGCCGATGGTATTGACATTATTGGAAGCACAAAGCGTGATGTCAGTGGCGCATTTGTATTATGCTGTCATCAAGAAAGGACACACAACACCGACATCTTGGACAAAACGTCATTATAGACAGTTATAACTTTGAGATAGTTAAGGACTTTATAAACCTAGGCGCCGCTATAAATTCAGAAAATGACACCAGCGCTGAAATCAAACGGAGAATAACTCTTGCCAATCGCTGTTTCTTTGGACTAAGAAGGCAATTGAGTAGCAAAGTCCTCTCTCGAGCAACTAAAGTGTCCCTATATAAAACCCTCATCATCCCGGTCCTTGTCTATGGTGCAGAGACATGGACTTTGTCGAAAGTGGATGAGAGCGCTTTAGGATGTCTCGAGAGGAAAATTCTTCGCGTGATCTACGTGATCCCCGTCTGCATAGACGGGGAGTGGAGGAGAAGATATAACCACGAACTGTACGGGCTGTACAGCGAAACTGACCTAGCCAAACAAATCAAAGTCCAACGACTGAGATGGCTAGGTCATGTAGAGCGAATGGACACGAATGCTCCGGCCCGGAAAGTCTTCGAATCCAACCCCGAGGGACGGCGCAATAGAGGAAGACCGCGACTCAGGTGGCGCACAGAAGTGGGAGAGGACCTCAACCAACTTGGTGTGCGAAACTGCTAGGGACCGAGCTAGCTGGAGAAGCTTGTTGGTTGAGGCCCTGGTCCACCCCGGACTGTAGCGCCACCGTAAGTAAGTAAGTAAGATACTAGTTTCTTAGGAACCGGGTTGCGTCAAAGAGATTGTTGATGACTGAGTCCATGTTCCATCTCTATCTTCAAATTGAATTAAAGCAAGTAAGTTGTAAATTTTCGTCTTCTAAAATATACTATTTTTCTTTTATCCCTTGATACTTTTAATCCTTTTACACACTCTTAAAAGCTCCATGTGTGTTTTTCCACTAAACCAAACTCAGTTCTAACAAAAATAATGCTCATCAAAAGCTCAAGGAGGTAACTGCATTTCATTCCGTCTAAAAATTAAAAAAAAAAAAAAAAAAAACAATGTACAATCCCTTGGAATGTCCTCTAAGTAGACTATACATATATGTCAGGAGCACTACACCACACCACAGCACTAAAACCCTTGAAAAAAAGGAGATTAAAAAGGATTTTATTCGTTGAACTGGAACTGTCAACAGAGTGACAAAAGACCCTCTTCATTGCAAAATTAGTCCATTTCCTACTTTTCCGGCAGAATACTCGTATAGCAGAAGCAGCTGCGATATTCCTATTCTTAGCTGAAAATGTCATCCCCAAAAAGACAATTGTAATTGGGCAGGATTAACGTCTTATTACACAATAAGGAAGAGATTAGTGGTTGGGTTTCCTCTTTTCCGACTAATGGACAAATCTGTGATTAATTACACTCGAGATACCTAGAAATCGGTCCTTATAAACAGCGGATCCAACGGCAAAAGGCGACGACCGATGAAGGAAAATCCGAAAATTCGTCTGTGGCAATGGTTTTGTTGGTGGAAATGTCATTGGATTCCACATCCGATTGAGAGTAGACATGGATCAATTTAAATTTATCCATCTATACGACGACGGGCAACAAAAAGCCAAACAATTAAGCCGTCACAGAAAAGCAAATCAGACTTAAAAAATCAGAGTTCGTTTGTCTGGCGTTGGTCGGTTGTTTCAATCATCTTTTGGTGTTGGTTTTTTTTTTTTTTGTTGTTTGGTCATTTTGGTCTGAGGAGAACAAGAAAGGATTAAAATCGAATTTGGGTTTTAGATTTTTCTTTTGCTTAATTAATTCCAGAAACGATTCCATTGTGTTTGGGTGTTGGGAAAAAATGTAGCATGTGTTGATGCAAGTGCTGATTTAGAATCAAGTCGAAAGAATAGAAGGATTTAATTTTAAATTTAAATATAACTTTTTTGTAAGAAATTGACAATGGTAGCTTTTGGGAGAGATTTTCTCTATACCATATAGCGTAATTGGTTATCACCAGAGATAACGCAGGCTTTCACAAAAGTGTAAGGATTAAACAAAAATTTACTAAAAGCAGTCCAATTTTAACGAATTAAAAAAAAATGGCATACAATACTAATTTACAAAATTTACAAAAAAAAACTATATAAAGCCTTGGCCAAATTTATTAGCCACCTCTAAAAAGTTGCCATAATTTAAAAAGAAAGAAAGATAAAACGAAAAACGATATATGTAGTAACGTTAGAAATGAATGCATTTTTAATAAAAACAAAATGCACGACTGGGTTGCACGAACTTGCTCCTATGTAATAGACTAAGAATTTCAAAAATGAATGTTATTAGAGAAAAACTGTTCATAAACATAAAATTAATTTTTTAAATGACTAAAACAACTTCTTCAAGCAAATATAGGCTTATGCAAGAACAAAAATTATAAGTCTTTGTACTGGTTTGTTAAAAAAAATAAGCTTTTATGTACAAAATTTTTAAAACATTTTTAAGACAAAATTTTGGTACGACAATTTAAAGTTTTTATTATTGTTCGAATAAAAATTAAATTTACAAAAACAAAAACAAAAAATGAGCCGTTTTCGAAATATTGAATTTTCCAAAAAAAAAATAAGATTTTTTTCAAAACTCAAAAAAAAATATTTTTCTTAAAGTTTTGAAATGCAATATTTTTTAAACTTTTTAGAAGCTTCTCCCTACAAGATTTCATTAAAATCCGTTATGCCGATAATGAGAAATTCTAAATTTTAAGAAATCGTTCTATGGTAGGTATACAGTCAGTAATATCTTGTTTTCGAAATCTTTTTTTATTAAATAATAGATCTTAAGAATTAATCGAAAGAAAAAAAAAATTTTAAGGAACCGTTTTCGAGAAAAATGCGATTTTCGAAAAACATTTGTATGGAGGGTACCGTTATTTTTAGGTAAAATAAATTTTTTTTCTAACATCTTATAACTTATATTAAAAAACTTTTATTTATCAAGTTTTAAGAAAATCGATCATGGGGCTTTCGAAATATTGAGTTTTCAAAAAAAAAATTGAAATTTTTTTTTTAAATCAAAAAAAATGTTTTTTGAAAATTTAAGGGGGAGCCTTAACATAAAAAAAAATATCAAAATCGGTGGTACCGTTTTTTGAGAAAATCAAGAACAAAAAAATGGTTCCAATTGGGGTACCAAAAATAACCATTTTTTGGAAAATTTTGTTCAACCATTACATTTTCCATTCAGGGGCGTGGTATCCGCCCACTTTCTTAGAAAATGTTTAATTTATATGGAGCACTTCCGATTGCCGTAGAATGATAAAATTTGGTAGAGTGGTAAAGCTTAATGTACATTCAAAGCGAAAAATAGAAAATCTAAGATTTTTCATTCGAAGTATCTTTTTATTATCATTTTGAATTAAATAATAATAATAAAATTTCTCTATTACATTGTAGCTGTTTCAATATTATTCTTCTTTAAATATTCGGTATTAAACCTTCATGAAGTAAGAACTTGGCGTACTTTTAGATCTCAGTACTTTTCACGGCTGACTTGTTTGACAAAGGAAGAAGAAGAACTTGGCTCTTTTTTTTAACATTTATGTTTTTGGTCTGATGTATGCATCACGGATCCGAGTGTTTCAATTTTCAATGTCTCTTGTACATAGTTTTAGCTGAATTCGAGCGATGGCCTGTGTTATATTCTTTTATCCTTTAAATTTAGAGCATTGCACCGGGTGATTGTAGTTTATTCGTATAGACCTGTGACTTCAGAAAACCCCACACGAAATATTCTAGCGGGGTCAAATATCTGACCTTGGTGGCCAATTCAGATCACTTCTGCAAGAGCCAACCTTACCCTCAAATGCATTTTTGCAGAATGCCAATCGTGGCGTCCTCTGTGTGGCAAGTAGTGCCGTCCTGCGGGATTCAATTCGGGCCATACGAAATTATTTATCATCGTTCTGTAGTGGTCGCCATTGACAGTGACCGGCTCACTAACGTCGTTTTCGAAGAAGTATAGACCAATGGCACCGCGCGGCGGCCCAAACTCCACACCAAACCGTGGAGGATGCATTGTCATTTGGTGAGCCTCGTGTGGGTATATGTCGTCCAATATAAGGACATTTTGCTTGTTTAACAAAGCCATTCATTCAAAACTTCGCCTCGTCGCGTCGCTAAAAATGATTTTGCGGCCAAAATTGGGGTCCTCTTCCAAACGCTCTAAAGTCAAGTCAGCGAGCAAACAGCGCGGGGGATCTTGCGTTCCTTTGACTTACGAATATTGGCTGATTGATTACTGAACTGGTCGTCTCAAATTTAGCCACCCAACCTTTAAACCGTAAAATGGCCACAACGTGAACTCCTTTACAATACAGTTTTATCACTTAAACGCGCTGTTCAATCCTGTAACTTGCCGTAGTGATTTTGCATCAGTAACATTAATAATAAACAACAGCTTTGACAGATGTCACCAAAACAACATGGTCGCTACAAGCCACCAAAATCAATCTGTGCCAATTGAAAACCCCTTAATAATCATAAGTCAAAAATATTAAAAATAAGATCCAAGAAGGTTCTAACTCGACTTACACCTGGAAGCACAGATAATCACAGAAACTATATGTGACAAAATAAATGGTGAAAATTATCAAAATTCCATTAATTCCTTGTTCTTCAATAGTTTTGTTTGCGATATGCACAGAACGTATTTACAACTCTTAAGCAATCCTGCGAGCGTGTTGTCGTTACGTATCCAAGGGAACCACAATTTTTTGCCGAGTCCGAACGCCTATGATGAGTAGCACTTTTCATGACAAGAGATACGCCTTTAGAATTCGGAACTTCTTCGCATGAGGAAGTACCCTCGAGCAACAATAGACTGGGAATCGCCAAGGGGTATTTGATTAATGTTATATTCAATATTATTATAGTTCAGAGCACCCAAGGTAGTCGTGGCGAAAATGTATATGATATCTGCGTTTTTATTCGAGTTCCCTGGACCTGCTCCACATTTTGCCGACACAGAGAATCCTCATTGGTGCAATATATTAATCTATTCTACTTTATATTCA
Organism: Chrysotoxum bicinctum; assembly: GCA_911387755.1. NCBI lineage: Eukaryota > Metazoa > Arthropoda > Insecta > Diptera > Syrphidae > Chrysotoxum > Chrysotoxum bicinctum. The sequence continues at coordinate 18,476,321 of OU426989.1, forward strand.
ATCAAATGTCGATCTGGGAATTCAGTTCAATTGATGATTCGATGAAGAATTTAATAATTAATTTGCTAACCAGTGTTGGTTTTGTAAACTAATATCAAAAGTAATATGTACGTACATATGTAGATAAATCAATTATGCATTATTTACAAATATGTATTTTCGTGATGTGGCGTAATATTGTTTCATTGAATTAATTGAATAAAATTATGCGCGTATGCAATTCGGTGGTGTTAGATATTTGGATTGATATGTTTGCTATTGGTTTAAGAGGTCTATAGTTTAGTATTTGCAAATATTTATGAAATTTTCTAAAATAGTTTAAATTCTAGTTGGTTGGCGGTAGATATGGTTCCGATGTCTAAACATCAATTTTGCTTATTTTATCTACAAATGGTAACCACTGAATACTGGTCTAATCCACATGGAATTATGAAATTATGATTTACTTAATTTATAAATGCTATTGTGAATATCAACATTATAATCCTTATGTAAAGAGTGAATGACTGAATTAGTCTTAGACAAGCACATCAAAAGGTCGATATGCAGGGGACTAATTCAATATAGTGAATCAAAGTTGCCTTGAACATTCAAAATGAGAAAAACCTTATGGAAGCTATTCTGACATACTTATACCTTATTTAGAATCAACCATGGTCCTAAAAAAGAGATATTCGTCCATTAGCAGCAACACCTTTCATATCTTCAAAGTGGCTAACTGGCATCGGATTACGATCAAAACCTAACCAACTTGTTTCTTGCTTCAATACTGGAAGTTTCAGTAATCAAGCCAGGTCAACCAAAAACCCGTATGTGATCTGATAACATTCATCGTCATTAGTTCTTTATGTTAATGACCGAAATTAAGATACCGGGAAAACTTATTTAACTGTTACTTCTGTCATTACAATTAGGTAACGCAATATGCAACAAGGGTATATAGCTCTTCCGAAGAGTTTCAACAAGGATATGCGCTACCATGTGATTTCTTCCATCTCGTTCTGGAGAATATATAAAGCGCCACTTCACTGGTCGTAAGGCCAAGAATAACGCGGCTGTGGCTGCTGATTTAGCTGAGGACGAAGAAACATCAACCAGAAGACAATGGGCCACGCAATCGGACACCACCAGTCGGCCCTACAGCGAATTTTAGTGAAAGACAGTGCATCAGTTAATGCCTGCTGACTGTCCATCGCGTGTGAATTACTGTCAAGCCATCCGCCGCATCCGTAATTTTTCGAAAATCATCATGAGCGAAGGGGAGCAAAATCTTCGTTTCCGGGGCACTGTGAACTGTGATGCACGCAGAGCTATTACATCTACTCAAAGTCTCAGTATAGTGCGGAGTTCAAGCGTAAGGAGTCATAAGGACTCCATCGGTAATACGGTCACTGTTACTGTCGAACGCAACAGGTTGACCGGGATTTCGTGCAACCCCGCACACAGCAAGAGCCACAATGGATATTGTGAGGGAAGCGTTTCCTTGTCGCGTAATCTCCCGTTTTGGGGATTTAGCACGGCCGATTTAACCATCCCAGACTTCTTTCTTTTGGGCTACTTGAAGTCGTGGATTTATGTCAAAAAGCTTCAGCCAAGCCCATTATCAGAATATTCAACAGGAATGCGAACAGTTATCACCGGAAATTTTGCGGAAAGTCATGGAAATACTATAAAACGGGCACAAATGTGTATCAAGACTTGCGGCAGCCACTTAACGGATATCATCTTTGTCAGTTAACAGAAAAAATTGTAAAGATCCTAATAAAGATTTCTAGCACTCAAAATAATTTTGTTTTTATTTAGTAAAAAGTAATTCAAAAACAAAATTGGATGATTATTTTGCGCCACCTTTTAGTTTATCATCGAGGAGACTCAAAGTGTTGCCTAAGTTTCGTCCTAAACCGAATGCTACATCCCATCATCCTTATGACCAGGAATTCCATTGTCGAACTGCGTGTACAAAAATTGACGATTAGCAACAAGCGAAGAGTGGCGTAATGGATTCAGATCAAATGCTTCTAGTTGAGTGCGGAGTTTTGTTGTAAAAATATGGAGGTCCATATTATTCGCAAGCCTACATATACACTTTTCTGATGATCATATTTATGTAGCTTGTCCCAGGTAAGGGTTCTGTTGAATAATACTCTTAGATTTATTGCTGTATAGGAATGCTGTTGAGCAGTAATAAAGGAAAAAAGAGGCCATTTCTAATGGATTTCTGAAAATAATCAAACACTTGGTCTTGCTTGGATTTAAATCCTTATAGTCCATTAGATTGTGACCCAAGCTCCATTTTCAATTTATCCCAGAGGTCAACTATATCGTTGCTGAACCACTTCAGAAAACATTTGAAAGGACGAATTCAAACCTACAGACGGAAGCTCATTTACATACATTGCAAATAGAAGAGGTCTCAAAATTTATTCTTGATGGACACCGTGGTTTAGTAGATGGAAGAATTACTTTTTATTACTAATACGCACCACTTGAAACCTTGGAGATAAATACGAAAAAAATAAGTTTCCCTGAAAATGAAACAAGTTGGAATTTATCGCTCAATTTTGTGCATATGATATGGTGGTCGACGGTGTCAAATTCCTTGGTGAAGTCTAAGAGTGTGAGGAAAGTAACACAGTTCTTGTCAACACTCTTTCTTATTTCTTCGACAACATTTATAATTGCTGTCGTAGAGCTATGACCTGGGCGATTTCCGGATTTTTAGTAGGTATTGGAATATTTTTAGCTCATTTCCAATTTGAAGGAAACACTCCGCAGATATTGGTAATGTTTTTCAAGATATAAAGAAGAGTTGCCTTTAAAAACGCCGGGTGAATCTCATCGGCACCAACGAAATTAGATTTTATACATAAGATAGATTAAAAACATCCACCTTGGTCACGTTGGAAAAACTAAAATCATTTGGAGATAGGCTGTTAGCTTCAAAGAAAGTAGAACAATCGTTTTATTCAAGGGATCAGAGACATAAGCTTTTCATACAGTTCATCACAGTTAATACTGTTATCTAAATTATTAATATGTTTCCCAACACCTATACAATTTTTGTTTTGATAGGAACGTGAACTTCAAAATATTTTTTTTTAATTTTTCTGAATAAATTGAACTTGGTTATCAAGGAATAGTATTCTTAAGACTTAAGAAAATTGAAGTGATTGTAGATCATATTCTAAGCTATTCTATTGAAGTTCTTAAAATCCCTAAAGTTGTAACAGTTGCTAGAAACTAAAGGCTTACAGTTCGAAGGGAAACAAATCTGACGAAGTTCACGTTCTAGTATGGTTCTTGTTTTATAGAAGATAAGCAGCAATGGAGAGCTAATACTAATATCTTTCGAAATCAATTTAGTCCAATAACAAAACGTGCGAATGGAGAGAGGATACAACCACGAAATCTATGAGTTGTAGCAAGATTTAGTCATCTCAAATTTGGCCACAAAACGTTGAAGAGTCGACTTCGAAGGTCCACTATGTCTACAGCAAAAACGTTTGCTCTAATAAATACTCAATTTGATAATAAAGCTTTATTATTTGCACGTGTTTTTCAATCGTGTAACAAGACAAAATTATTTGACATCAGTATCTGAATATAAGCAAACAGATGTGACAGTAGTCAGCCAATCAACATGTCCACCTACACCGGAGGGCACTAAAATCGACACACAGAAAGAACAACAGAACTGAAATAGGTTTATAGGGAACACCTGTCTTAACGACTCTATCTCACTACTTGGCCTACCAAGCACTGACGGTTTCCCAGGACATAGTCCCAGTTGTATATTTATCTTTGGAAGAAAGGCTACCACGACCACCCCTTTCCAGCAGGTGCAAGACTATTTCTTGACAAACCAACTCCACATTGCCCCAATCAATGTTTCATCGTAGGTCTTGTCTTCGGAGTACGAGTCAGGCATCTCCATACTGTTCCAAATTTCCACTGTGTAGGCAGTACCACCTTTGGTTCGGATCTAATTATCTATCTATTATGTGGTTACAATAGCCAACTGCGTGTCTTAGTTGGTGTAATCACAGCCACCTCGTGCTCTCTTTACAGAGGGCCTACCCAATTAGTAATGAGACCAAAGTTTTTACACCATGGGGCTCTAATTAGCGGGAATTCAATCAATCCCATTATTCCCGAGGTACCCTATTAGGGTTTTTGTTCTTTTAAATATTATGACGTTATTTTAAAAATATCACCAATAACATAACAGGCGCTTAATAAATTAAGCAAATGGAGTAGAAACAAACTCCGTGGTGCAGACAATAGCTGACCGAAGCCAACCACAATCTGCACCGATATTTTTGATTAATCTTTTTCGCCCTACAATAACTAGGAACGATAATCCTAAGCAATCTTACTTTGCATCACATATTAATTCAATTCCATAGATTGCTAGGCCAATACATCGAGCAAAAGAGAACACTATCTCAATCGCTTTACTTCAAGTTTGGCTGTGACTCCTCTGGTCACATTGAGTTTTCTTAGTTGTCTAAGTCCCCAACAAGCCGGAAAAATAGACTTAAGCCCCCCACCACGACTCCTCGGGGGGGCTGTGGATGAGAAAAAACAACAAAAGGAACATATGTCAACGGCACACGGTTGGTATTTGAACGGTACTCACTCCAAAGTATTAACCATGCACAATGATGCTTAATTTCGCTGATCGATGTGAAGCGATACTTTCATCAAAGCCAAGGCCGTTGACCAGTTCAAGTTTAAGCCCCACTTTTGGTTTAAACTTCAGTTCAACAATAAATTTTGTTTCACAGTGTCATTTAAACCTTGAACAGAGTTCATTCTGTAGTTTAAGTTAAACGACACTTCACAAATTTGAAAACAGAACTTATTTTCATTATTTATTTTTTTTCCTGTCACAGGTCATAACTGAATACTGAAACAAAGCAAACTTTCCTTGATTGTTTTTCCTTTGATTGAGATATCAAGAGAAAACAATTTAGTTAAACTACATACGTTCAAATTAACTGAAGTTCAGATTAGACTGTGAAACCGGAGGAGTTGAACTTCAAATTTAAACTCCAGTTCAGGTTCAGTAGAACTTAAGTTTAAACTCCCACTGTGATACTGGGGGTTAGAAATTATAATTTAAAAATGTAATTTTAAATTTAATTTCTTCATACCAAATGAATCAAATTTTCCAATAACAAGCTTTTCATTTGAAAATGTTTTAAATCCCCTAAGGTGTTGTTGTTGTTGTTTATTTTGAGAGAGAAAAGTAAATTTTGGGAATTGAATTTATTTGATTGCGTTTTTCTTTCCAATTTTTCAAAAAAAAAAAAAACACATCAGCAAATAACCATGTAAAAATGGAATTCACGTTTTTCAGCTTCCGGTTTTATATAACTTCGTGGTCAGTTTTAAAATCAATCAAAACCATAAGCCAACCGAAGTAAGTTTTCCACAATACCGAAGCTTCCTGCATTCACATTTGCACCCAAAAAACTTTCGCATCTGAATTTAATTAAAACACAAAACCACCTCGTATGAAGCGCTTTACCTTGTTTCTTTGTTGTTGTTTTAGAATAAGTTAAAAAAAATACAATACATTGTTATAGGGTTATAGTGAAACCATACGAAAAAAAAATCATCAAAAATCGAACAAAGGGTCCGTCAAATCGCATCCCGAATCTAGGAATATTTTATACCCAACAAGACAACACTGCTTGGAGCTATTTAAAAAATGTTTTTTGAAGATTAGATTCGGAACCGGAAACACCCTCGAGACTTTGGGGATATGTCTGTTGGGCTAATAAAGACAAACACGTGCCTCTGTTGGCGACTTAGGACCTATACAAATCATAGAACGACAGGGATGCCGATAGCTTTAAAATTCAAAGGACAAATAATAACAGCGCCTTCAAATAATTACCCAAAACTTAATATCAAAATTGGTTAAAGATTTATAAGGACGAACTAACTAAACTCTGCACGACACATTCATCGTTCTTATCCGAGACCACATATCCCCAGAGTGCGAGGGATAGGCTTGCTACTGCCACGTCTCTCTACATACCCAACATAATAATAATATATCGATCTAATCTATGAGAATATGACACCTTGCTGATAAATCACCCGCAAGGTGTGGCACAACAAATTACTTGTGTGTCAAAGCCTGTGGGGGTAATGGCGACCTTTGCGCCGGATGTCGTTTCGTGGGAAGGAGCCATCATCGTACAAGAACGAAAAAAAAATCCTTACATTGTGTCGATGTCGTCGTAGCGAAATAGAACAAAAACGAAAAACTAATTTCAATATTCTCGTGCGACAGTGAGAGTCGGAGGGTCTTTGATTGATAGATGTCCTTGGTCCTTGATGGTCATGTCGAGGGCAGAGTATCAATTTAATTCCAGTTGATTTGTCAAAAAGTTTCACAGCCAGCTGAACTCTGCTTTCCCTCAAACACAAAACCCATGAACACAAAAAAAGACTGTTTCATATTTGATGGATATTTCATTTGGTATTGGTTGACACAAATTATGATTTATAGTTCGTACCTTACCTACGTAGCTGGTTTTGGACATTGACACTTTCTATATACTCTGAGGGTAACGGTGTATTAATAACTGAACTGCACCTCTATAATTTGATTTGTTCACGTGTCTGATGCTGTGATGAAATCGAATTAGCATCATAACAATTTTGGCCACAAAGTTGCATTAATTAGATACAACAATTCGAAATATATGCTCGAGATTGTTTTGGCTTTTTGGTGAACTCGAACGATAATAATATTATCATTATGGGCCAGTGGTTAGGCATGCCTTTGTGCGGTTTCGTATCTCTCTATCGCATACCTACAATACTGCCGATGGATGGAATTAAATGGACAGACGTTTAATTAAATTATTGGATTTGATGATGTGGCTGGAGTTGGATGATTTCAGCGGAATTCTCGTATAAATAGATTTTTTTGGTTGGCTTTGTTTTAAATCAAATACCTAATCTAAAATTGAAAGCTGATTTGGTTGAGTTTGTTGTTTTTTAACAAATTTCTAATTTACTGCAGGACTTTTCATTAATTGATTTTTACTTGTTCTAAATGGCAAATAACTGTTTCGAGTAGAAACAACATAATGTCGATGTTTTAGCATCTATAAATTAATTTAGGCAAATGCTGTTGGAATTTGATAATACAACATTGACCATTTCCACCAGATTGGATCTATTACTAAACAACATAAGCACACTTATAACAAAAATACTGGTAAAAGAGACATTTCGACAAACCCATTCATGAGTAGTTGGAAAATTTATGAACTCAGATTTTTTTATTTACTTCAATTTTTTTTTATTAATTAAAGTTTAAATATAAATTACAAATTATCTCGGAGTTCTTGTGTCACTAACAGAAAAGGGAAAATTTTATTAGTATTCGCCGCTTTGTTATGCTCTCTACCGCGCTAACACGGAAACCGCAGAACACGCTGAATAGGCAGCTTAACAAATGATCTAATTCCTTTTAAAATAATAACTCGATAATTTATGTAGTAAGAAGTAACATTGTTCTTTATTGAAATGAAGAAAAATTCTTAATTTTAACATGATTGGCAATTTTGTTTTATTTAAAAAAAAAATATAAACTTCGCATAGTGCACCAAACCAAATGCATTCAACCTCAAATCATACATATCGATGTTCAGTGGACGCTTTTACCAAAAGTCGCACCTCAACCGATATGCATGTCTGCTACTACTGTATTATTTATCTCTTATATGGGTGATTCTACAAACGTAGGAATTTTCGGAGGCCCCAGAAATATTTTAAAATCCGTTCAATTATTTAATCTGATTTTTTTTTTATAAAATTAAATCTGATTGATATCTACCTGACCTAACAATATTATTAGCGTGACCTTATTTTATTTTGCTCAAAAACTTCTTCAAAGTTTCTGATTCTCAGTCCCCTGACGTGTCCCCAATGCTTTTTTGAAAAGAAAAATTATTACCGTTCCCTTATTTCAGGTCTCATACTAAGATGAATTCCACCGAAGTTACGCCAAATATTAGATCTTTGCTACGAATTAGGTAAATATTTTTTAGTAATTGATTTTATTACAAAAAAAACTTAATTAAACTTTGTCCCCCGCATTTCATATCAGTCCCCTGGAATATTGAAACAGTCGAAAAAATCAAAAACTAGGATATCGATCGAGTTTCCAGTACTAGAAATTTGAGGTACCAATACCAAGTCTCCTTAGATACAATAAAATCGTGGTGCAACTCGATTCTGTTTATTAGTATTGTGAAAAAGACATTTGTGCAAGAAGTCGTGAATTGCCCATTTAGTTTATCAGTCCTCTGGTGAGGTTTTACAAAACAAATGTGTGTGTAAGTAGGAATATTTATTAGCAGTATAGTATAGGTTTAATAAAACTGTAATATTATATATATTTTTTTGTTTTTTAAGTAGGACCTCAATATCTTTTTTTGCGCAAAAACTATTAAAAACCTCAACTATTAAAAACCTCAGTCCCCTGGCTAATAAATGAACAAATGATATTGTATTCAGAAACCGGACAAATTTTTAGTTATGTTGTACTTCGAACTTCATTGCGAAATATTTTTTAAATTTTTAAAGCGAATATAATTTATTTTAAATTGATTCTAAGTAGAAAGAAAATATTTAATTATAAAATATTATATTCTTTTAATAAAATGCTAAGTTATAAAGTTTATGAAGACTAATTAAATTTAATTTCTATCAGCCCTATTAATAAGCAAAAAATTAAGGTGAAACAGTTTTAACACGTATTTTAAACTATAATTCTTAATAATAAATGTGTGTTAGTCTTTAATGACGTTTGACAATGAGAGGATAACTTATCACACCGATTTTGGTGATTAACGAGCGGATATCTTCAACTTGCTCGTCAAATATTTTATTTAATAATGCACATTCCACTTAGTATCCAAGTAATGCCTGCCATACGCTATTGTGTTAACTAACCTTGTCGCCAGGAATCCAATTTTCAGTCATTTTTTTCTTTTGTGGCATATCTATTTTTTTTACAAATAAATTTGAACTTTCACACAAAAATTTAATAACCGCTTAGAATTGTATTGACAAATAAAATTATTTTGTATGTCTGAGATGACATGCCGGCTTTCAATAATGAAAAAAGTACTAGAATATTTAGTAGAATTAAAGGAAGTGCTGCCAATTTTTCCTTGTTATTCAGTGAATAGATGAAATAAAGAAACAATAGTTTTATTAATATTTTAATTTATCAAAGGGATAGTTTCATTATCCGTGTGTTGGAAAAAACGTGTGCTAACGAGCAAATTGTGTGTTTTTATTAATACGGCTGTATATGTATTTCAATGTGTACCCAAGAAATAAAAATTTATTCAGTTCCCTTAAAAAAAACTCATTTCCCTGAACATCTTTTTTCAAAAAATGTCCTTAAAATCGTCATTTTTTTATTTTTTTTTGACTGGCCGCTTTTAAAAAGACGTTCTAATAATCAACTAGAACAACTTTTACGTCATTTGGTTTCCAAAAATGTGGTGCCGAAATGTGTAGCATTTTATTCCATTGTTTGTAGAATCAACTGCAACTGCAACTGTAACTGCAACTGCAACTGCAACTGCAACTGCAACTGCAACTGCAACTGCAACTGCAACTGCAACTGCAACTGCAACTGCAACTGCAACTGCAACTGACACTGCAACTGCATCTGCAACTTCAACTGCAACTGCAACTGCAACTCCAACTGCAACTGCAACTCCAACTCCAATTCCAACTCCAACTCCAACTCCAACTCCAACTGCAACTGCAACTGCAACTGCAACTGCAACTGCATCTGCAACTGCAACTGACACTGCAACTGCAACTGCAACTGCATCTGCAACTGCAACTGACACTGCAACTGCATCTGCAACTTCAACTGCAACTGCAACTCCAACTGCAACTCCAACTCCAACTCCAACTCCAACTCCAACTCCAACTCCAACTCCAACTCCAACTCCAACTCCAACTCCAACTCCAACTGCAACTGCAACTGCAAATGCAACTGCAACTGCAACTGCAACTACAACTGCAACTGCAACTGCAACTGCAACTGCAACTGCAACTGCAACTGCAAATGCAACTTCAACTGCAACTGCATCTGCAACTGCAACTGCATCTGCAACTGCAACTGCAACTGACACTGCAACTGCATCTGCAACTTCAACTGCAACTCCAACTGCAGATTAATGTTCATCGACACCTCCCAATTGCACCATTGCTAATGAGTAATGATCAATGGATCATGAGAGCGTGTGAATTATAAAAAAATATATACAACTACTGCAGATTCAACTGCAACTCCAAATAAAAATTTATTTTGCTCTTCAATGTTAAACTTTTTGTAGTTTTGCTCCATAATAGTAGTATACAAGTTTACCGAAACAATTCTTTCTCTCAAACCCATTTTCAGCCTTCCATTGCGTTCGGTTCCAAAATGCCCAAAGATTTCAGTAGGCTCCTATAATCCATCGGCTAGAGTCCTGCTATAAAGTATTGTAATATTTTTACTAGGTTCGTTAAATAAAACTTATTACTCTTTTAGTATTTCTTCTTTATTTGCACTTTCTAAATTAAAACAATAAATCTCAATTTATATTCAACTCAAATATGTTACTTTTATTCAAATTTAAATAACACTTTCCACAATCCAATAAGAAAAGCTTTTGTACACTTTCATAATCAGAAATAAACTGTCCTCCGCTCACCGTGAACACTCCCTTATATACTCAAATTGGTTGTTCTCGAAACTAAATCGCGAAGGTTCTCGTCTTAGAATGTTCTAGTTGGCTGGAATAAGGGGAAATACAAATGACATTGGAAAAGAGCTTTTTGTTCCTTCTATAAAATGGATATGTCATTTTCCAACAGATGGTGCTGTGGGAGTATAAAGCTCTGTGTCGGTGTTGTATGGTGTGCATATCAGTATTTTGGAAAAGTAACCAAAACAGGCTTTTCGTAGTTTAAGTCTTGTTTGACGGGAAGTCAACACTTAACACATACCATAATGTATAGCGACATCGTTCAGATGGTCCACACACCAACTAAAAGCTTAATGCTTCCCACCCAAGTTCAAGAACATGTGTGGCGCGTAGTTCACATCAACGAACATTTAGTAAGGCCTTATAACAGGAAAGTCCTAAATCACTTTGCGATGTGTTTCCCTATCACCAATAATTCTGCATTGGGGCCTACGGGTGTAAGGCCATTTAAATTGAGAAATGGCAGAAATACCATCTGGGAGAATGGTTTCCCTTAAAAACCTTGTAATCCAGGGTCCTGGCTGATCTGACTTTGCGAATAGCGTTAAAAAAATTTCGTTAATTTTCGTCCGATTGGAATTGATACAAAAGAACTGAACTTGTCTATTGAACTACTGCTGGTGATAATGTGTATAAGTATATCACCACGGGGCTTAAAATAACTTGAATATAGAGTTTGTTTGAACTACATTTAATATCTTATTCTATGATGAGTGTGCAAGGCCTAACTCTAAATTCTATTGCAAGCTTATTTAGGTACAGCAATTATTTCGCAAAGGTAAAAAAAAATTAATTTATTTCTGTGCCAAAATATTTTGGAAAACCAATACCATCAGCAAATCTGTTTTTCTCGTGTAGGTAGACATTTTTGTAAATATTTTTTTAGGTTTTAATAATAATTATTATTTAACCTGGCAGTAAATAATTATAATCCTAAAAGCCCTAAATAACACTTATGCTCTTAGCCAAAATTATGTTCCATATAATGTACCTACCTACCCAAGCCATAATATGCGTCAGGTATACTAAACATGTTTGTAAATGAAATTATCCTGGCAAAGGGTGTTGATGGATAAATAAACTGAACCACAAATATTTACCCAACGAAAAACCCAAACACCGTTATTTAATAGACACGCAAAAATTCCGGTTTTAAGTTGAGTCTGATGATGGCGAGAGGCAGCGCCAGTGCCAGCGGTGGTGTACACCAAGAGTGTTTGCACGAACATATCTAATTTATTCGGATTTGAATTTTCCTGAAAGCGGATATGGGAACATACCCAACACTTTCTCTCTTTTCGTCATTCACATAAAGCGCCATCTACCTCGATAGGTGTGTTTTTTTTATTAATATTTTAAAATGTTTCGCCCTAGATCTGGTTCAGTGGGTGAACCGAAAGGACGTCAAGGATAAACACAACGCGGAGGTTCACATACGCGATTAAAATGTTTTATACAGACGGTAACGTGACAAGGACCAAAAAAAAAGTAACGGCAAATAAACCTTATTTCATAGAGTTTACCCCTTTCCATGGCGAAAAGTGGGAGTGATAGGTAGAAGGATGTGTGAGGCAGAATAAATTGGATGGTTGGATGGATGCATCACTGACTGGGCTGGGTAGTTTTAATGATGATGGTGTTGGGTTTTTTGCTGCTAACCCAAATACTTGTCATGTTGTGAAAGGCTAAATAAAATTTGTAAATGGATTCAAAATGTAAATTTTAAGCGACTTACTCAATAAATAGCAAGACTTTATCCTTGAATTTTAAGTGCTTTGAAATTCAGACGAATCGATAAGGCATTGTTGTTGTTGGTTTTTGAAGCAGTCTTTTATAGAGATCTGAATAAGCAGTATAATAATTTAATTCGGAAAGCCATTTCTGACTTTATTAAATGATAATTTTTACGATCTTTAGATCGGGATCAGGTAGATAAAACTTGTTAACTTCATCGATTACCGAATTAAGGTCAATTAAAGCTTAAATTTAGAGACATAGCAAACTGACTAATGATTTATGTTCAATTTAATTGATGGTTTGAACAACTTTTCTTTTCGATCTTACGATTTATGTTTTCTATAATTTATAGTGTTTCATTGGATAGGTGGATTTTGACAGTTATGCGAGATTGAGCGAGCAGAAGAACTGGGAAGAAATTAATTCTTTGTTGGTCAAAAGAACTTGCCTTCTCGCAGACATCAACTAGTTGAATATTACATCAGGACATGGGTATAGCCTATATCCTTAAAAACGACTGACACAAGAGATGGTTCAAAATCACCAGAAAAAACGCCTTGACTGGCCGCTTTCTGGAGTAGGTAAAAACGAATAAAAAATCATCTTCAGTGATGAGGCCCATATTCGGAAGAACAAGTACGTCAAAAGCCGCCAATCCACACGAGGTCATCCAAGTCTTCAGAAAGTCATTGTTTGATTGTTTATCAATCTTTTTAGATAACCAAAAGCTGGGCAGTTAAAAGCAGATAGCGCTACCTTTATAGGAATGTTCTTGATCTATATTCTCATAGGCAATGACTAATGAAAGCCTTCAAAGGATCGATCTACGAAACCATCAAAGATCCAACAGGAATCATTGTGGAATGAATTTCAGTTTGTCAACATTATTTTTTTTTTATAATTTTGCACGCACTTAATAAGTGTCAGCAAAGTTCGAGGATTGCTTAGAAAAGATAAAGAGGATTTAACACGAGAAACCGATGAACATTGTTTTTGAATGTCTAAATATCGCAAGAGGAGAGAAACATTGAGTCAGATTAAGCATTTAACATTCGTGTTGTGTGGCTTAAGAAAGATCCGCTGAATTGAAAAATATTCCATTCAAAGCTTTAACAATTCCAAATCTCGAATATTAATTTCCAAGATTATAAACAGACATTATTTGGAGAAGCTACAACAGCCAAGAGCAAATTTGAAGCATTCCGTGTCCATTTTGAAGGAATCTTTCCGCCCAGCTGATCTGCTGATAATGTATTTCTTGATAAAAATATCCATCTAAAAAATGTTACCTAACTTGGAAATAGATCGAACAGTGACCCCAATCATGCAAGTGACCCGGTCGATAGTTCAAGCCGAGTATTGAAAAGGATATATCTAGTCGAGATAATCAGCAACTGCAACCCAAGAAACTCTCCAAGTGTGTCCTAGTTCATCTTTAAGATTTTCCAAGATTTCCACGAACTACCGATTGATATTTGATATTGTTATTTGAGGATTTGTCACACGTCTGTAGAACTTTTGTTCAGCGGCTAAGAATCGATCTCAAGACCTTCTGTATGACAGTCCAACGTACTAACTATTATGACAATGGGAACCTAAGCCACTTAAGTAAGCTTTAACCTCAGCAACCTCATAAAAGTTCTTCAGCGTTTAGGCATTCAGTTTGGTTTTTGGAAAAATTATTCCACGCTGCATCCTCTCCTGATGCTGCGTAACATTACAACCATAACCCTAAATAGCCATCAGCCTACCTTGGGATGCAATTTATCGGCTTTTTTTGCGTATGTTTGATATGTAGGGTCGTTGTCAACTTACATTATAGGTAGTCCTTTTTTTGGTAGGTTACTAAGCAGCGCCGCTAAGTTTCCCTACTAAAAAGTTTTGTTCACGAGATCGACCGACACGACTTACGAGTATGTATTAATAGACCATGAATAATTTTGTAAACACGAGTGCAACTGTCAAAAATAAAAACGAAAGCGAGTTCAAAGCTGAAGCTCAACAGGAAGAAAGCACTTTGGAACTAAAATGACTAACTCAGTTTAAGGGGTGGGTTCCACCAATCAGTTTAATTGATTCGATTAACTATTAATCGATCAATTGGAAGATGATATTAAAATATATGATTAAAATATCGTCGTTGCTGAAGGAAAAATAAGGGCCGCTGAAAGTGTCACTCCACAGAAAAATAGGATACTTATCTTTTTTTTTATTTAAAAATCCTATCAATTTCTCCCTCCTTTTTAGTACCTTTAAATTCCTCCTCAAATATCCAATATTTATCTTTCCTCTGCTGATTTTATTTTTCACCAAAAATTATTTCTTTTATTTCTCAAACTTTTATTAATTTTCTTTTTTTCAAACATCTGTTTCACCGGCAGCCAAATTCGAAGTGTCCTCGCAGGTATTTCTAATTCTGTTTTCGGCCAATCAGCGCCTCAGCGGTCGCTGAACGCACCCGGTGAACTGTGTTGAAGTGCGATCAAGTGCTTTATTTGTGAAATTTCTGACAGCTAAATACAATTAAATTCTAAATTCTTCGCGGAACAAATTGCGCCAACGCATTTGTGTATTATTTTTCTTTCCGATAGGATACCTCGAAAGCAATTTAATTTGAACCTCCGACAATTTTCCGCTCTGAACGGATACCTCGCTAGGGCCAAATATAAAAATATAAATTGTCACCCGTGCTTTTCGGAATCAACTCGTCCATATGGTCCGTCTGTTCATAATTAAATAGTGGAACGTTCACCACACATTTTGAGATCATAATGATTTCGATTTTGTTTCTCCAAGATACTGAGAGAGCGCACCGATGGCTTATGGACTATGGCTGCCCCTCTCTCTCTCAGTAAAGGGAATGAAACACGAAAAGGAATTTGAAGAATAGACACATCTTCATTAAATGTCAAAACCATATGTAAAAAGTATTCAAGAAAAATCCAAAATTAAAAATTCGCGTCACGATATCTAAATGGAAAAAGAAGCTAAATCGGTTGAAATTTGGTAAAATACCAGGAGGCAGATTCTGTAATAAACGAAGCGATTGCACGTTTTACAAAAACGAAAGAAAATGTGCGAAAGCGATAATTGGCATTCTGTATCGCATTTCGTTTTTGGTTCTGTGTTCGTTTATGCTTCAAACCCAACAAAATTTGATTGCATACTTCTATGATGTTAACAGCTGTCAGATAATTAGAAAGATGGAAGATTAATTTTAATTGATACATAAAAATCAATAAAATCGATGACATATACATACCTACACGATTTGAGAAATGAAATGAGACAAAATTAAGAAAAGAAAGATACGTAGTTTATTTTCAGTACCTTGAGTGATACTATATTCTCGGCGTTGTTCACGAATATTAGCGGCCTTCAAGAAATCAAGCACAAGATGCCAAATAGATTCTACTTTGATCTGATTGAGAAAACCTACAGTTGAAAAAAACAAGATATCCAAACAAAAATAAGATAGCTTGTAAGGGATGTGTTGACAGGCCATGCTACGAGTAAATTGAGATAAAGTATAGTGCCTGAATTTAAGTAATATTTACATAAGCCACGGATATGTTTTCTGTCGTATGTGGCCCTTAAATTTACACTCGATGCTTTGATTCATCTAGATTCAGCACAGTGTTTAAACCAAAGGTTCAGTCTTCCTCGTCGCCTGGTTTTGTATATGTCAACCAAAACAAAGGCATATATAAGCTTTTGTCCAACGAATCTTTCTTAAGGTTGTCATACTTATCATCTACATTTTTTAAATTCTATTGGTGAATTTGATATTGTTGTTTTTTGAAAATTTCTTAACTATACTTCTGCTTTTGAGAAAAATAAATAATCTAGCAGAACCTCGTTTAGTGTTCCACACAATAGTTTAAATAAAACAAGGTAAGCTGGCCAATTGGTTATTTACCAGCATTCGGTATAAGTACGATTACTTTTATTTCCTCCTTCTTTCCAATGAAACATGCCATCATTTTTATTTAAAACAAGTTCCTAGAAAAAAAGTCTTTTATATTTTTCTCTAGATAAATGTCAATGAACCACTTGTAAGCTTAAAATAACAGCATAACTATGAGTTTCCACTTCGGTTAACAGCTCGTTAAATATTATTCACATTTTTATAAATGCTGCTACTTCCAATTGAAAATGAAAAACATAAAAAGAAATCAGCAAAGCGAGAAAGTAAACAAAGGAAAACCATCTATTGAACAACACCAAACAGCAACAGTAGCATTGTTCCGAATACACTATTCCCGACTTGATGGTTCACAACATATAAGGGTACATATATCTTTCTTCTTACTATTTTCACAATGAAAACAGTAGTGAAAAATATTCATTTCCCCCACGGTTTTTTTTTTTTTTTGCTTGAGCGCAATGAACGGAAAATGCATCTCAAAACACCCCAAATATTACTAGTAGAGGAGGTTCTGATGGTACACGAAACCAACCGAAAGGGGGCTCTGGCTTTGTAAAGTAGAGTCAGAGACATCATAGACTATAGGAGCTGATGTTCACTACTAGAAACGAGCAAGCTTCGAGTGTGTGGTTAACTCGTCCATAAATGGATTCGTTATTATAGGGAAAAGGCAAAAAATGTTTACGAAAAAGTTCCTTTAAGTTCTTTCGATGGCTGGAACCCAACCTCAAAGGATTCCATTTTTGTTACTTTTTGTTTGTTGATGTTATGAAAGCACTTTTTTGCAGGGATGTCGTCGAAATAGATTTCCAAGAATCTTTTAATTTATTTGTAGAAAAATTATACTTTAAAGAAGAAAAGATTTAATACTTTTTCGATTAAGGTTGAAATTATAAAAGCTAGGAATCACTTAAAGCAGCCTGATGACCGGCCTTGCAAACCATGAAACAGCTATCACTTAAGCCTATACACTATTGTTGTTGTAACATTCAAACCTTCGATGATAATAATTATTTGCATTTATTCATAAAGTATGGAGCACGGCAGACGGATGGATTTGCAACTGTCATTACTGCCTTTCTAACGGTCATAGGTTGTTAAATTTGGGTTAATTTTAATTTGTTAGCACTAAGTGTCAATCGACTTTGCTGCAGCTCGGAACACCGGTGATAAGTAGCACTAGGTTCACCAGGCGAAGGATACACACAGCAAACTGGCGATCTCAGATGGTCGAACCACCAACAAAATTGACCACGTGCTAATTGACGCAAGGTACGCGTCGAACATCTTGGACGTGCGAACTTTCTGGGGTCCAAACGTGGACTCTGACTACTTTTTTGCTGTGGCAAAGTTCAGAGCCCGACTGTCCAACGAAAAGAAAGCGAGGACTGCATCAAAGGAATAAATTCAAAATTGCATGCCTTTAGCACACCTGGGAAAGCCAGAGACTACAGTGAGCAATTGACTGGGAAACTTTCTGCCATACCCGCAGCCACAAGCGTCAAAAACCAGTGGAACCAGTACCGCGACATCATTAAGGAGGTAGCTGAGACCACCATAGGCTATCAACCACCAAGGAAAAAGAACCCTGGTATGATAATGAATGCGCGGTATTGAAGCAGGAGACGGAAAATGCACGAATGCAAATGCTGCAACGGAAAACAAGAGCAGCAAAAGAGGAGTACCGTGAAAAGAGAAGGAAAGAGAAAAAACCCTGCGCAGAAAGAAAAGAGCATCCGCAGCTTCTCAGCTCAGGTACCTCGAGGAATCTAGCACCGCCACTAACACCCGCACGCAAGCTCTTCGAAATAGCAAAGGGAACCTAGTCACCGAAGCACAGGGAATTGTAGACGTGTTTAAGCAGCATTTCTAGCAGCTGCTTAGTGGGCATTATTTAAAGGAAGACACAGGAGAGCAAAGAAGCATAAGATCAGTCAATGAAGATCCAGTACCACTACCCAGTAGCTAAGAAAGCAATCCACAGGCTTAAGAACAACAAATCCGCAGGCTCGGATGACCTACCTGCGGAACTCTTCAAGTATGGAAGAGATATTCTGGTAGGGTGCATGCATCAGCTAATCAACCAAGTCTGGGAGGAGGAAAGTATGCCCGACGACTGGTCAAATAACTCCATATGTGAGCATCTTAAACCTTTCTGCAACACTATGATCGGCACTTAGCAGTGTGTCTTTAGGCCAGGCAGATCAACGATAGACCAAATCTTCACATTGAGGAAAATCCTGAAAAAGATCAACGAATTTCAAGTCGAGTCCCACCACCTTTTCATCAACTTCAAAGCCGCATATGATAGCATAAGTCGCCAAGTGCTTCTATTGGCGATGTCGGAACTTAGGATCCCGAAAAAACTGATCCAGCTATGCCGCATGACGTTACAATACAATACGCGGTGCAACGTGCAAATGGGTAGCAGCTCGTCTGAGCTATTGCAGACATGTACAGGGTTCAGACAAGGAGATGAGTCATCGTGTGAACGGCGTCATATGGCTTATGGCGTATGAGATGGCGTTGATGTCGGTTTTTCGTCCGCACATCAATCAAACACACGTCCATCTTCTACAGCCATCGTGTAAACACCCATCTCATAGACCATCTGAATTGCCGTCAGTGGCCCATCATATAGTGTAGGGTGGCCTATGATATATTGTGTTCTTTCAGTAGATAACCAACTTTTTCAAAAATACTGTCAAGTTTGCTTGACCAACTTCTACTTTTTTTTAGAAGTTAAGAAAATCAAAAGCTGGTAGAGTTAAAATTCTGGGATTGAAACTGTCAACTTTGAGCTGAGCCAATAATTAATAAAAAAAAGAAATTTTTCTGTCAACTGTTCAGAAACTTAGAATTTACTACATACATAGTTGCAAATATTTAAAAAACAATTTAAAGTTTTTAAAAGAAAAAAGAAAAAACTTAACATAAATACTCGTAAACGTTTTTATTTGTTTTAAAATAAAGTTATTTGTGAAAAAGAATGCTTTACCCATCAAAAGTATACCTTGACTATTTTTTACCAGAAAAGTACAATTGTCATATATAGAAAATTCAAAATATAATTAAAATGAATTATTTTTGGAAATAAATATTTGGATCCCTATAAAATCTTAGGAAACATGATTCATTTGGACATTTGCTAGATTTATGAGTTACAAATTCAATAATTTCCGAAAAAAAAAAATTGTTTGCACGAATTCATTCAAAAATACGAGTACGTTCCTATACTCTGTTCAACCAAAATTGTCAGTACAGGCCTTATGGGAGAGCTTTTTCCAAAGCAGTGGCGCCTGATGCACCATCACTACACTACCTTGAGAAAAAAGCCACTTAAAAAAGAACAAGCCACTGACTTTCCCTAAACAATTGTTGTTGTAGTCCTTCGCAAAAAGTTGTACACCCCAACGCGACCGTTGAATCCCATACTGCTGAAGGAATACTGTCAAGTGTCAAGTCAATATGATCGGATCGTGCACTTCTTATATACATCAAAACAGAGTTACCATTATCATTCTAAATTACAAGCAAGGAGCCTATTCAGTGGATTTTATTAAGGAGCTTTTGGGATTTGAAGCTTTTGAGAACAAGTTTTCTGAAGTTGAGTATGTTGAGTGTTGGCGATTTATAATGTAAACTAGGGAAACCCTGTGAGAGCTTTAAAAGGCGACAATGCAAGCGAATGAAACCAGAGTGAGAGGCAAACGTCCTATCTTCCCTGTACTGACAATTTTTGTTGAACAGAGTATAGTTCTTTTATTTTTGCCAGTGTTGACATCACTGCTTTTCGACGATCATACCCCATTTCCCAAGGGAGTCATTTTATAAGTCTTGTTTTTTTTTTTTGTTTGCCGCACACTTTTCAAGTTATTTCACAAAATGTATGCCATACTACACCACGTTCAGATCACACCCAAAGTGAATATGCGAACTGGCCATTGGGTATAGTGCAAAAAAAAGCAAACAAAAGAATCCCATATAAACGGGAAGCAAACCAACTGAATGGAGTTCCAATTTTTCAATAACTGCAATAAATCAGGCACCATGACCGACATGGGAGTTCTCATAAATTACTTTCCCAATGCTATGACAGTCAGAATTCGGACTCTGCACTATTCAACACTTCAACAATATTAACTGGCAGGCAAGCTATGTATACAATAGTCGATATAGCTGCTAGTCCTCCGCTCTTCTATATGTATGAATGTAACACTCGTTGAACTGGCCGAAATGGATGGTTAATTCCGGTTGTCAGAAAAAGTACTTGTATTTAAAAGTAGTTATTGTATTGTGTATTCTGAAGTGCGCGTTCATTTTTCAAAAGCATTTATCACAAACAGAGAGATGAAGTGACTAAAAATGAGACCATGTTTTGGTAATGATAGCACTACATACGAGTATAGGCAAAAATAAATATCTGAGCCACTAGGAGTTATAAGAGGAATTTTTAAACTTGGAATAGATTTAAAAGACTTATGGACATCCGGTTAACTCATTTTCTATGGTTAGTCAATAATTTAACCTACATACATAGATCCCACTAGACACTGTAAGACAAATTTTAGCACGTTCTTGGCACATTTTAGATTTTTTTTTAGATTAAGAATTTTATTTTTCAATTTGTTTTATATACAATTTGACTTAAAACTAACTTATTACTAAATTAAATCATGTTGGCTCAACAATAGGGGCCCAACGTTCTTCATTTGGCTTTACATAATGCTATTTGCTTACAATATCATATTAATGTTTTCTTAATCTAAATCATGATTTTTTTAATATTAACTAAATAATAATTTTTGATGAGTGGGCGTTTTATCCCCTGTAGTATTGATTGTTGTTCTTCTCGTAAAAGGGTGCGTTGTCGTTATGGATGATGTCTTCAAATTGATCGTCAGTGATGGCTCGGGTGTATAGATACTTGTCACGAGGCTCTAGTTCATGCTGGAGAAGTTGTTGCACTTCTGTGTTGGGATGATCTTCCAGGTTCCTGATGATTTTTCCGGAGAGCTGCAGTAAATACTTGTCCAATGGTATTAATTTTGCTTCTTTATACAGATTCCTTGTTTGTATATATTTCTTCGTCAGTGTGTTACGGTACAGTCCAGTGCAAATGCGGAGCATCTTTCTTTCAAAAAGCTTCATCTTTTTCATTGTTGTAGGTGAAATAGTAAACCAGATGGGAAAGGCGTAGGTCAGAACGGGTCGGATAAGTTGTTTGTACACAAGCAGCTTGGTTTTCTTACTTAGTCCACTTCGCCTCCTAAGAAGCGGATGGACCAAGTGCAGAGAATAGTTGGCTCTCTTCAACATCAAGTCTGCATGCCTTTTGAATTTGAATTTATTGGAAAAGTTGATTGTTAAGTACTTCGTTGATGATTTGACTGTCACTTCAGTGTTGTCTGGAAGCTTTATTTTGATTGCATCACAGCGTGTTGCAAACGCTCGTCTTCGAATGACAGTCACTGGTGTTCGGAAGCAGATGAGTTCAGTCTTTTCGCTGTTTATCCTCAGTCCCCATTTGACATAGTATTCCCATAGGTTTTTAATGTGCTCTTGCACTCTCCTGGCAGCAATTTCTGGTGAAAAAGCGGTGGCGACGTGGCGTATGTGATTGAGTCGTCTGCATAAAGCTTCGCCTTTGTACCTGATATGTTGGCTGGTTGATCAGCAGTGTAAATTTTGAACAGCAGTGGTCCAAGTTTTGATCCTTGAGGAACTCCAGCGTTAATTCCTTTGGTTGATGACACATGTTTTTCTACCTGTACATAAAAAAGTCTATGGGTTAGGAAATTTTTGATTATTCTTACCAGGTAATTAGCAAGTCCAAGTTCCGAGAGTTTGAATAGTAATCCTTTTATCCAAACGCTGTCGAAAGCTTTTTCGATGTCCAGCAAACACGCTACAGTGGTTTCCTTTTTGTTGAGTCCAATTGTAACATCAGAATGGGGTCCCAGTAATGGATGTATGGTAGAATGTTTATTTCGAAAGCCATACTGAAACTCCGGTATGACATCTCTTTCTCTGCAGAAAACGTTGAGTTTCTTCAATATCAATGCCTCCAGTATCTTACTCATGCAGCTGAGCAAAGAAATTGGCCGATATCCTTCCACATTTTCGCGGTTGTTCTTCTTCGGAACAGGGACCACTTTTGCGGTTTTCCAGGCTGCAGGGAAATAGCTGTTGTTCAGGCAGTTATTGAAGATTATAGTCAACAGGAGAACAGCAAGATTTGGTAACTTTTTAAGCACGTAATTAGAAATCTTGTCGCTTCTTGGCACATTTTATTGGTTTGTTTCTTACCCATTAAGAGCCGAATGTCTTTAAAACCAGAAATATTTAGGTTAGTTTTTTTTATTTTACTGAAAAACACAAGGTGTACCTAAAAATATACGAAACTGAAAAAAAAGTGACTTTTTGCCGCGAAATTGTATTCGGTAATTATTAATGGCTTGATCATTGTCGTTTCATTTCACGAAAAGTATTTTATTGGTAGTATCGTATATGTGATCATAAAAGCCTCTTTTTTTCTTTTTTGAACTCTGCATTCGATTTCAGCGGATATTTTTTTGTTCTAGACTCGCGTACAGTCCCGATAGCTCGAAAATGCTTTTGTTTTAGCAAAACAAGCAGATCATGTTGTGATGCTTTTTTATTCGAAGGCTGAGGTAGCGTCAGCTTGTCCAGGGTCAGTCCGAAGAAAGCACAAAACTCGGTTTTGAAAGTTCAGAACTCCAAATAATGTCCGACTTTATTCAGTTTTATCTTAATTCTAACTAACAAATTATTTCATATACTTGTACATTTGTATCAAATCCTTAAATAACTAACACGGTATTTCATATAGTTCACAAATTTTCAAGTTCCTAAATAATTAACACGGTATTTCATATACAAGGGTGAGACGGTGGGATTAGATCCCTAGCCTTGACTGAAGCTATAGGCAGAACGCAGTGGGATTAGATCCCTAGCCTAAGGCAGCGACAAGACACGGTCAGACGGTAGGATTAAATCCTTAGCTTTGATTGAATTGCCTGGCAAAATCGGTAGTGAGATTAATCTCTAGCCTCGGCTCAAATCGCAGCGGGGTACAAACGGGATAGGATTAAATCCTTAGCCTCAAACAAACGTTCGTGGCAAAACAAGGGGCGGCGGTGACAGAAGGTGGGATAACTTCCCTAGCCTTGACTGAAGCTATAGGCAAAACGCAGCAGGATTAAATCCCTAGCCTAAAGCAGCGACAAGACACGGTCAGACGGTAGGATTAAATCCTTAGCTTTGATTGAAACGCCGGGCAAAATCGGTAATGAGATTAATCTCTAGCCTCGGCTTAAATCGCAGCGGGGTACAAAAGCGGGTAGGATTAAATCCTTAGCCTCAAACAAACGTTCGTGGCAAAACAAGGGGCGACGGTGACAGAAGGTGGGATAACTTCCCTAGCCTTGACTGAAGCTATAAGCAAAACGCAGCAGGATTAAATCCCTAGCCTAAAGCAGCGACAAGACACGGTCAGACAAGTAGGATTAAATCCTTAGCTTTGATTGAAACGCCTGGCAAAATCGGTAGTGAGATTAATCTCTAGCCTCTGCTCAAATCGCAGCGGGGTACAAAAGCGGGTAGGATTAAATCCTTAGCCTCAAACAAAGTTTAAGACAAACTAAAGGGGAGGTACCGAGAAGGCAGAACAACACACACACAATTTACGGCCAGAGCCAAAAGCTTTGAAACGTCTGGATGTACACTACGCACCCTATCAGCGTGTTTCGGGGATAATCTGTAACCTTGATACTCTAAATTGGTATCCCAACAACAATAGGCGAGAGAAAATCCGATTTGGTCTTGATTTTCGACCTCCCTATATCACATCCATCGTCGTCAGCAAATGTGAATACATAAAAGTCAAACATAATGCATTCATCGTAAATTGTTGTTGTACCACCGACGACTAAACTTCATTGTATGTTGTATGTACATCTCCGTGGGCACCTAAAGGTATGCAATTATTTTGATATGTTAGGTGGTTCGGCAGAAAAGGCTGCTTTAGATGAGTAGCTGAGTAGTTGCGTCGGCGTGCCGCGGTGGGTGAAATATGTAACTTCGTTACAATGTGACGTAAAAAAAATTATTAAAAAATACAATGTGATGGGGATGGGGATTTGGGGAACTTTGTCCAAAAATTCAACAGCAACTCTGGATTCAAGAGGCATTTGCTTTTTTGCCATAGTGACGTTTTTGGTCCTACAATTGGTACGAATAACCACAACTGCTCGTCAGCATCCAATATTTTAAAGCCAAATCTTACAGGCTTGCATCTAATGAATTGCTTCGAAGAGTGGCTTCCGTAGTATTTTACCATCGACTCATCAACCGAAAGTTTTTCATGTATGTATCCAAACTGGCAGAATTTTTTGTTTAGAAGGGTTGCTAAAGTTCTTACTTTTGCCATTTTGTCGGTAAAAACCAAATTATTGTTGTCAGTAAGGTGGAGATATTTTTTGATTTCCTTGAATTTGGTTATCGGGACATATTGTAAGCAAAAATTGGTACACGGGTGTCTTCATCTGTTTGCCAGTACATATTCTCTCTTGGCATAGAGTGATAGCCGCTGTAAAGCAAAATACCCAAAAAGACTTTAAAATCATCTTCGGTGAATGAAAAATTATGCGCATTAGCCTGTGCGGCATAAACGCGAGAGTGCTCAATGATCAAATTTACTACTTCTTCATCAAATAAAGTTTCGAAAATTTGAAGTTTCGACTTCCAGTATAGTTACCATGTTTACCTTTTGTCCCAAAAAAACACTGCTTTTTGGCATTTCAATTGCACATGGTTTTTTGACCATTTTGGAAAATTTTCACAAGGTTTTTGCAAGGTGTATTCTGCGCCGCAGCTCTTGAAACGGTAAATCATCTTCACTGTCACTGCTACAAAACACATCTACATACATACCTCACCTGGAACATCTTGCTGCTTGGTGCAAGCAACAAGGTCTTCCGCATCACCCTCCTCGACATCCGTATTATAATCTGGATCTGGTGGAAGCAACACAATGTCGAAAGTGTTATGGCTTGGAGACGTTTCAACGAAGTCTAAGGCACGTCCTAAGTTTTGAAAGTTTCTGCCATAAAAAGTTGATGGCTTGATGCTTTGAAATGCCATATCAATGTGAATATTTATCTAGAAAAAATGTGTACCTTATTAGCCATTATACGATTATACCCAAGTGAGTACAGTACTTTTGTTACTTACCGAATGCTATCAAAAGTATTTTTTTTTATAAAACTTATTTACAATATGAAAACACAAGCCGTTTACGTTCCAAATTCAGTTTATAATGCTTTCAATTACAAGGCGAATTTTCTTTGAAGCTGACAAATGATGAAAACGCGTAAAACTGACTAACATGAAGCAATGCACAAAACTAGAAAGAAAGCTGTAAAGCGCAATTTGCGTGAGCGGAACAAAACAGAAACTGTGTAAAAATTCTTCTCTATTCGGAATAACGGCTGTTTGAAAATGACTATTTTTTTTTTACCCGCTTACTATACCTTACTGTACCTATTCAATTATTATTTATTTTGAATTTTCAAATGTGCTAAATACTCGTAAAAACATATGGCTGTTTATAAGAGGAAAAAGCTTAAAGCGTGAAATTAATTTTTGGATGGCTATAAAAATATATATAGATATAGGGCAAGTTTTAGATTTAAAAAAAAAATTGAGCTCAAGATTTTGATCAAAGTTGACATAAAAAAATTCATAATGAATATTACTAGAGATACATTTTCAAAACCATAAAATTCATGTTTTAAATGACAAAAACAACTATTTTAATATTTGGATTTTGTAATCATGTAGGTATTAGTTTAAGCAAGAACAAAAATTATAAGTCATTGTAGCGGTTTCTAATTACATTTTTAAGAAAAATTAAATTAAATTTTGTATATATGTTTGTACATAATTGTACGAATAAAAATTAGATTAAAAAACATTAACGCCATTTTGAGATATCGAATTTTCAAAAAAAATTAGTTGAAAGGATGAAAATTGTATCACAATTCTAGGTGCCGTTTTCGAAAAAAATACGATTTTCGCAAACCCTTTTTTAACATTTGTATATGGTGTGCATCGTCATTTTTAGACAAAATGTTTGTCTCAGATCTTGTAGATTGTATTAAACACTTTTAATTGTCAAGCTTAAATAAAAACGAGAGTGAGCTTTTCGAAATATAGAGTTTTGAAAGAACAATTTTAAAAATTGTTTGATAAATTGAAAACGAGAGAACTATTAGTTTTTAAAATTATTCCTTAAAATTATTTTTTTAAATACTTATAACTGAAATCCCAATTTTTTTTAGAAATATTTTAAAGAAAGTTCTTATATAAAAAATATAAAACAAACTTTTTTCTGATTACATAAATCCATTTTTTTTTTTTATATATATGTATGTATAAACAATTTTTAAATTCCATAGATCTTTTTCATAAGAGCAAGTACATGTGCGATCCAGTCTTGCATTGGGCATCGGTCACCTGTAGTTTATTCACAAAGACCTGCGACTTGAGAAAACCCCACACGCAAATGTCAAGCGGGGTCAAATCGAATGACTTGGTGGCAAATTCACGTCATCTCTGCGAGGCATTACCTTACCTAAAAAGTGTTCATGCAAAATGTCAACCACGGCGTTCGCTTTTTGGCAAGTAGTGCAATCCTGCTGGAACCACATGTCGTCTAGATCCATATGGTTAAATTTGGGCCATAAACAATTGCTTATCATCGTTCTGTAGCGCTAGCTATTGACATTGACGGCCTCACCAACGTCATTTTTGAAAAGTTTGGACCAACGACTTCGCGGGCCTAAGATTAATACCAAACGGTTACTGATGGTAAACCTCTTGTCGGTTGGTTGTCCAATATACGCGCGCCAATTAAAAAACCTTTTTATTAAGCCAAATATGTAAATGGATACTCTTAACTCAATGTATTTTTAAGATTGTTTTATTATAACTACCTTTTTATTGAACAAAAATAGGAAGAACATCCTATTTATTTAGTCAAATTATAATATTATTACATTCTTTAAAATTCAAGTTTCAGCTTTGCGAAATCAGTCCTTTTTTATTGGGTTAAATTGTCGCCATTGCTAAAAGAAAAAAGAAAAAAAAAATGTATAAGCAACCAATGCGAAGTATTAAAATAAAAATATTAAAAAAAAAATAATTTTAAGAAATAATCTCCCACGGCTCTTTCCTCGTCTTTTTTTTTTGTTATTTATTTTCATAAATTTACAAGTTAAAAACTTTGAAATTTTTTATAATTCAGCATTGATGTCTTTTTATCACTTGATTGAATGGCGTTCAAATAGTAAAAACCAGCTCAATGAATTCAGTGTATGCTTCAAATTACTCAGGTATTCCCCAAGGTAGTCATCTGGGCCCGCTGTTGTTCTTGGTTTTTGAAAATGAGTTACATGAGTTGGTTGGTTAAACTGCTTCATAAACTGTTGGATTCTTTTAGAAAAATTGAAAAGATTGTACTCTTCATAATACCAAGGGGAATGTTAACTCTTTCCTCAATAGCTCACTTGAGGAAAGAGTAAAGATCTGACAAGAAAGCCAACTGGGACGGCCGGCCTTCAGGATTTCTTCAAGAACTTTAACGTTTTCTCTATACTTCCCTGATAGTGACGTGTACGCCAGTGCAGATATCATTACAAATAATAATTCTTTTCGGAATGAGAAAATTTTTTAAACAGAAAGAGAATTCATGGTTTGATTTGAGCTGTAAAGAGGCTATTGGGGTCATTAGGGTCAGAGAAGTAAGTTTCCGCTGTTATAGAGGAAAATTGGAACAACTTCAAGCAAGCTATAGAAATACCTGTAATGATCATATTTGATGAACCAAATTTTAACGCAGCCAATAATTAATGGAAAGAATACTATAAGGTTCCGAAGGTCATTTGTAAAACAGTGTACGAAATACTAATTCGTCTTTGGTTACAACTCTCATCTTCAATGTCAATTTCCAGATGTCAGCTCACAAGAAAACAAGAATATGCTTGCAGCACAGTCTGCTGTTAATTCGACGATGCCAGAAAGCGTCACAACTTCAACAGTCATTGAGAGTGTAAGCCATTTTATGGGACAAATCGTACAGTTGCAAGAGTTCTGAAAGATCTTGATACACACAAATCCGCTGGCCCGGATAGTATCCCTCCCATTGTTCTGCATAGGTGTTCTTCAACTACTCTATTGGTCTCTTTCCAAAAACAATAATTGTCCAGCTTATCCCAAAAAGATAAATCTTCTTCCCTCTCTACCTATTGTCCAATTTCACTTAAGTCCCTTCTTTCCAAGGTCATGAAAATGTTGATAAGTTATCAGGTCAAGAAATATCTTCAAGAACGAAAGCTTTTTAATAACTGGCACATTTATAGCAATAGATCCACCGGTGGTGGTCTGAAAAACAATGGCACAAATCTTTCCAACGTTTTGGAGAAAGTGGCCTTAGTACACTGGAATAGTTTGAAAGCATTTGATATTTGGGTGATTCTACAAACGATGGAATTTTCGGCGGCCCCAGAAATATTTTGAAATCCGTTGAATTATTTAATTTGATTTTTTTTTATAAAATTAAATCTGACTGATATCTACCTGGCCTAACAATATTATTAGGGTGACCTTATTTTATATTGCTTAAAAAATTCTTCAAAGTGTCCGATTCTCAGTCCCCTGACGTGTCCCCCGTGCGTTTTCGCAAAGAAAAATTATTACCGTTCTCTTATTTCAGGTCTCATACTAAAATGAATCCCATCGAAGTTACGGCAAATAATACATCTTTGCTACGAAATAGATAAATATTTTTTAGTAATTTATTTTATTACAAAAAAACTTAATTAAACTTTGTCCCCCGCTTTTTGTATCAGTCCCCTGGCACATTGAAACAGTCGAAAAAATCAATAACTAGGATATCGATCGAATTTCTAGCACTGGCAATTTGAAGTACCAAATCTCCTTACAATAAAATTGTGGTGCAACTCGATTCTGTTTTTAATGTTAGTATTGTGAAAAAGACATTTGTGCATGAAGTCGTGGAATGTCCGTTTAGTTTATCAGTCCTCTGGTGAGTTTTTACGAAACAAATTTGTATGTAAGTAGGCATCTTTTTTAGCAGTATAGTATAGGTTTGATAAAACTGTAATATTATATTTATTTTTTTGATTTTTTAAGTAAAACCTTAATATGTTTTTTGCGCAAAAACCATGAAAAACCTCAGTCCCCTGGTCACAGTCCCCTGGCTAATAAATAAACAAATAATATTTTATTCCGAAACCTGAGAATTTTTAAGTTATGTTGAACTTCGAACTTCATTGCGAAATATTTTTAAAATTTTTAAAAAGAATATAATTTATTTTAAATTGATTCTAAGTAGAAAAAAAAATTTATTATAATATATTATTTTCTTTTAATAAAATGCTAAGTTATTATGTATTAACCATGAATTTGTATATGTTTATGAAGGCTAATAAAATTTAATTTCTATATTTCAGTGTGTACCCAAGAGAAAATACAAAAAAACTAAAGATTTATTCAGTCCCCTTAAAAAAAAAACTCAGTCCCCTGAACATCCTTTTTCAAAAAATGTCCTTAAAATCGTCATTTTTAATTTTTTTTTACTGGCCGCTTTCAACAACGCAAAGAGACGTTCTAAAGATCAACAAGAACAATTCTTACGACTTTTGGCTTCCAAAAATGTCGTGCCGAAATTTGTATCATTTTATTCCATTGTTTGTAGAATCACCCATTTACATTCCACCTGTACTCATTCATAAAAGAGTTTAAAATAGAATCCTAGATGAACTCTCCAACTCTACCTTAAAACTCTCAAATGAAACATCAAAAACTCCTTAAAGTCCATATTCATATGGGGTAAACCACCAGGACATAATAGAATCGTTCCATCATATTCCAAGACAGAAAATGAAAATAAAATCGTCATCAGAGAAAAAGTGAATGTTTGTTTATGCTTACTGGTTGGACGACTGTTGGAACAAAATTTTCTGAAATGAAGTTCCTGCTGCATGATGACAAGGACAACATCCTTTTTCATTAGCAGCCAT
Organism: Chrysotoxum bicinctum; assembly: GCA_911387755.1. Lineage (NCBI taxonomy): Eukaryota > Metazoa > Arthropoda > Insecta > Diptera > Syrphidae > Chrysotoxum > Chrysotoxum bicinctum. The sequence continues at coordinate 18,506,920 of OU426989.1, forward strand.
TCAGAGGAATCCAGCAGAGTTAGGGACATTGTACATGGATAAAAGCTGCATGAATGACTGCTGTTGCAAAATGGTTGCGAGTGCGGTTTTCATTCTGCAACAGACATCCACTTGACCACAGACAAACAAAACCAATGTCCAGTTTTGAATTACAAATTAATGGAACTCCGCAAAACAGTGACAGTTTTTGATTCAAAATTTTACAAAATGTCCTACTCTTTGCAGGGTGATTCACATGCATACAATACGTTACTAAAAGGTCAACAAAAAGCGTGTAAGATGATCTCAGAAAAAAAAACGGGGATTGATTATTTCCCTTCAGGAGTTTAGTCCTTTAACGACTTGAATGGCTTTAAATGGGGTATTATTATTTCAATAGAATTCAAAACACTTTCTGTTGAGTAGATTTCAAAATAGAATTAAATAAAATGCAAGACTAGATCGCAAGAACCTGATCTTTTTTTTGAGATACTTATAATTTTAGTAGTAGGTATATGTTATTATTGAAAAATGTTCAAAAGCACAAAATTGGTTTTATAAACGCTAGAACAATTTTTTTAGCAGTTGGAACTAAAAACAGAATGCAATGTATGCAAATATGAATTTGTGCATACAAAATATAGAATTTTTAAATAAATAATTTAAGTATATCAATTTTAATAAAAATAAAATTAAAAAAAAAAAATTTAATGATCCGTTTTTAGAGATACGAAGTAAAGAAAAAAAACAAAAAAGAATACATTAAAAAAAAAAAACCTATTGAAACTTTTTAGGAGCCTTAGAACTAAAAACAATTCATCAAAATCCGTTTCAGTTGTTGAAAACGGAAAATTGAAAAACAAAAAAATTGTTTTATGGGCGCTATACTGTTATCAACCATTTTTTGATAATTTTCTTCTAACGCATATTTAGCTTTTACAAAGTGAAAGCTTAAAATTTTTTTTTTAATCTGTGGAACAGTTTTCGAGGTAAAAAAATATTTTATAAAACTTCAAAGGGAAATTTGTATGGGTATTGTTTTTTTTTAATAAATAAAATGCACGACTGGAATTTTTGGTTAAAATCGTTAGAGCCGTTAATCAGAAAGTCGAAAATCAAAAAAAACGGTTCTATGACAGGTATCGTTAATAACATTTTTCCCCAAAATTTTTTTTAACCAAAATGTAGTCCATGTCCATAATATCTCACATAATTTTTTTTATCAATATCGTTAGACCCGTTTTCGAGATAAATAAGATTTTGCATTACGGGTGTATGGAGGGTACCGTTAGTTTTGGAGCTAAAAACAAATTTCAATTTCTCCTCTAGGGAATCACCGAAGACCTTTAACTACCGAGATTGAAAGAAATAGGTCCAGTGGCTTAGGCTCTAGATCGAGGTACAGACATACAGACATACAGACTCCAGACAGACAGACGAAATTGTCGGACCCACTTTATTCGTCTTCGCTATCATCATAATGTCAACTTTGATCAAAATCTCGGGTCCGAGAACACCGGAATTCGCTGCAGCATTTACATTTGAATCCTCTCGATCCCTGGCTATAGCAGACCGCCCAAACAGTTCTGGAAAATCAAATCTTGATAAATATTTCTTAAAAAATGTTACTTTTCTTAGTGACCTTGTCTTTATTAAAACGATGGTCTGAGTTGTTAACCTAACCTTACTAGCTTGTTTTTATTTAAATGTAGATAATAGCTGTAATCGGCCAAAATAATAAGAGCCAAATAATAAGTAGAAAAAATACTGGTTCAAATCGACTAACATAAAGTGTTACTTTTCGACGTGTCGTATCAGCTCGCAAATGTCCCATTTGGACTTGGCTGGAACAAAAAAAACCTTAAAAATCGGACTAAAAGGCTATCAGTTAACCACCATTTGACTTTGAAAAAGTGTCACGCTCGCTTTCACCTGTAAGTCTTCTCGAAACTTAAGATAACGACGAAGTAAAAAAAAAGAAATCTTGGAGGCTAATGAAATCCACAAAGGGGTCTCTATTTCGATAAGAGGAAGTACGACAAGCTAGTTGAAATCTAGTTATTTCGAAAACGTTTCGTAGCGAGAATATTATTAGATAAAAATTTTGAAGATAATAAATAATATAATTAATAATAATAATTCTTTTATATCTTATCGATCTGCTTGTGAAATATCTGTGGAAAATTTTGTTGATAAGGATGCGATGGAACTGTTTTGGTTGAGTTAAAACCCACTTTGGAAAACCTTTTGCAACGGGCTGTTTGTCTTCTCAGTTTAGTTGAACTGCATTTTCAACATCTAATTCAATACTTGGAGAGTCGGTCAAAAATATTGAACCAAAGAGTATCTCTTCATTAACAGAATTTAAGTATTCTCTCCATATATAACTAAAATTCATCATAAATGTACATAGGATCAATTTCTGAAAAAGTCTTTCATGGTTTTGAAAGCCTAATAAATATCCCTTTATGATCGTTCTGTTATTGCACTTGAGCACCAATTATTATTATTTATCAAAGCAACCAAGCTTTTAATCTAAGCTCCAGCAGGGCTCACCATCGAACTATAAACAAACACGCAAATTACCATAACCCTATATCCAACTTTCGCCCAAAATACAAACACTATACTGGCTTCAATATAGAATCCAAAATTATCTGTGAAATACCCAATATATGAACCTACACCTTGTTGACTTCATTGTGAGCAAGGCACTCCTTTGCATTATTTTGTTTTATTTTTTGGGACCATACATTCGTAGTAAAGGTACTCCATATTCAATGTGCAGAGGATGAACACATTAAAACATATCAAATCCAGTGCAAAATATACCTTATACAGAATAATCGATTTGCACAATCATCCCCATTCATTCGAAAACACCCTTAAACCAGAAAATACAAATATGCAAAAAAAAAAAAAAAGAAAAACAGGAAAAAGGCAAATCCAATTGAAGATTGATTGGAACGCGGCAGGCTTTATGCCTGGTTGAACTTGGATCCGTGCACGCGCGTAGTGTAAAGGTAGATATTTAATTAATTCCGTGCCTTGCATCGCTCCAGACTCCTGGGGGAAGGTATTAAGCACCACCCTTTAACTTCCTCCCACACAATAAAACCCGCTCCAATTCGCAAAGGTCTCCTCTAGCGAACAATTCAGCAGTCAGCCTGCAACTCAGTGATGCCAGATTGATATAAAATTTTAATAATTGATAAATTATCATTTTAAATGATTGTTTTTTCCATAAGATATAAAATTAACAGATAAAATTTGTTTTAAATATTTTTAGTTGGAAGTTTGAGTTTTTTACATATTTTCAAAAAAATCTGAGCCAAAAAAAAAACATTAGATAATGTCCAAAATGACAATTTTTGAAGGAATGGAGGCTTATAAGGATTTCAAGTACTCGAATGATTATATGAATTCAATGTAATGACATAAATATTAACCATCCAATAACAATTTTCAAACTTTGACAGGTGATCTCAGCCAGATTGATGAAGGTCCATCTGTTCAATTAGGTGTTATTTATTAGGTCTGTTTTGCCAAATCCACATAGAGAATAATAGCCTCGGACATTTTACTAAAACGACTATTCGCAACGTAGTAGATAAATTCAAGTTGACCGGTTCAGTGAATAATCCGCTAACATCCGTACCAAGATCTGCCGAATGTGTCGCCGTTGTCCGTCAGTGTGTGCTGGAGAACCCGAGGCAGTCAATTCCGCACCGCTCACACAAACTGAGACTTGCGCAGACCACAGCTTGACGAATCTTGCGTCATGACTTGAACCTACTGCCGTACAAACTACAAGCCACCCAGAAGCCGGGAGTTAGTGACCACAGGCAACGGCTTGTGTTCGTAAGCTAAGCTCTCAAGCATTTGGATGTTGACCGTTTGCCCGAATTTCGGTCCAAAATTCGTATTCAGTGACAAAATCCATTTCTGGGTGTATGGATTCGTCAACATACAATATTTTCGAATCTATGAAGATCATAAATCTAATGAGATCCACCAAATTGCAATTCATCCGGAGAAAGAGAACGGCCGGCGGCGTTGGCCAAGCCATAACCCCTAACAGCGTGTGCTATCTGTTGACGATCACCAATTTCTTTAAATGATTAATTCAATATTTTATAGTTTATGTACTAGGTATACAAGATTTTCAAAAATATTCTTAAAATTGTTCAAATCGATAGTATTTTTGATTTTTAAAAATATAAAAAATCTACTGCGGAAAGCTCCAAACAACTACATTTTCTTGAACGATATACTGAGCAATTTTTTTTCGAAGTGGACAGGCTTTAACCTACGCTAGGCATCTGTTTGTTAAAATTGCCATGCAAATGTTTACTACATTAATAGTCTTTCGAGGCAAAAACAATATCTTCAACATCAACAGCTATCCCTCTTGCACATGTCAGTGATGTTGCTACCAGCGACATCTTTAATAGGGGTATCGTCCACAAAAATATACGCTGTACTCCTTAAACTCACAATTCAGAAGGTTTAAAGAGATGGTATGAAATATAGGCACTTTATTAGTATAGCTGGAGTACCGCAAACCGCAATGATGTATTCTAAGACCAGTTATATTCACTCTGTTTATCGAAGACTTAACTGAATATTTATCGGGAGGATTAACTTTTACATAAATATTGAAAAAAGTGCTTCTATATGTAGATCACCTCGTTCAACTTGCAGAAACTACACCTGGGCTACAGCTTATGGTATAACAATTGATTATGTGATCTTAAAATAAGTTTTAACAGTCACTTTAATAAAAAATGTACCATAAAGCAAAAGCAGCGATAAACTCCACGTTAAGTAAGTTTTTTGGAGCCTTAAAAATAAGGGCTTCAGATAAATATAAGGGCGCAAAATTTTAGACAGCCTATTATTAAGGTATTAGTATGATACTACTTAAAAATTTCCTAACTTTAAAGTAGTTTACTAACTCATTCTTATTTTTAAACATTTTCTAACTAGTACTGTACCAAAGTAATTTTCTTAATAAATTGCTTCTGAACACACCTAACACAATGTCAATTCGTGCAAAAAAATAAGTAAACAGACCTTTTGTGGCGTTTGTAGAAAGCACGATACTAAAAAACTAAAATAGGTTTTCGATGATTTTAACTTTAATAAAAGGGTAGATAAAGTATGATGCTATATTCGATTAAAATTTACAAAATCGTTTTTTAACCAAGTTTCATACTAAACCAGCTTTAACTTCGTGATTTTCAAATACAAAAGAAGCTTTTAAGCTGTTTCATAGACGTTGAGAACAGTCACACAATCGAAACGAGTACGGGCGGTTAGATAAAAAAAGAAAGAAAAAAAACAGGCGCATAAGGGATTAAGATAATATACTTCTAGTAAATTGTAAACCAGTCTCAGCAGCGAGTATACACGAGTAAGGATTACTTTAAGAAAGGCTTCAAATACGGAGGTGATGTTTAAGAAGAGTACGAGTACATGCATCAAATCATCAAACAAGAAACCAAGTATTGGTGGAATAAAGCATGTCCGCTAACAGTATATCAGCTCAGTTTGCTTCATCTACAGAAAAAGCGATCATATTATGTCTATCTGTAAGAACTTTATCGACCCATGTCCCTAATAAAGCCCCATATGAGATCCAATCTTACGTGCGGTCTGAGCATATTAAGCCATTTTGGAACGCATTATTCGAAAGTTTCTGCTGGGCTTTCAGCCCGGAAAATCAGCCATAGATGATATCTTCATTGAAACAAATTGTTGAAAAGACCAACAAATTTCAATTTGAGACCCAAACCTTTTTATAGTACGAGTAGTAACTTGGAAGTATTTAAGAAATTTATCTTCCTCGGAGTTAATATTAACACCACGAACGATACTTTCTTAGAGATCAGACGAACGAAGAAGAATTAGCCTAGAAAACAAAAAAAAAAACAGTTCAAAACTTTCTTGCTCTAAAAAAACCCTGGGCTCTTTCAGCAGTATCAAGTTGTGGAAATAGTTCAGAAAATTATATCACTCCATCTATATTGGCTCGGTTATATCGAGCGAATGTATATAATAATACTCCAACCAAGTGAGTCTTCGAATCAAAACCCCTTGTTTCGAGGCGACAAGGAAGACGCAACCTTTGGATTAAGGACCAAGCCATCAACGCCGACAAAACATTTGGTCTATACGACAACAAGTAGCTTGATTGATAAAACAAGTATTCGAGGGTGGTCCGATAAGTACTTAGCCTCACCGCCCGATGGTGCCAGTATCGCAAGAGAGATTTACTATTATATTTACTTTGGAAAAAGAGCAATATCGGTCGGTGATTCGATTCTTGTTTTTTGAAGGGAAATCGCGCAGCGAAATCAAAGAGCGTTCGCATGTGTATGGTGACTCTTCTCTGGTGACTCTTCTGGCGACCGTCAAAAATTGGTATAAAGAGTTTCAACGTGGTCGAGCATCGGTTTTTGATGAGCCCCGCTCAGGTGCCCCGAAAATGGCTACACGGAGGATAAAGTTTCAAAAATTCACGATCTCGTATTGGCAGACCGACGCCGACGCACCAATTGAAAGTCCGCGAGATATCTGAAACAGTAGGCATCTCAAAAGACCGTGTGGGTCATATCCTCCGTGAAATCTCGGGTTTGAAAAGCTGTCGGCGCGATGGGTTCCGCGTTTGCTCACTCCAAACAACAAGCACAACCGTTAGACCACTTCAGAGCAGTGTCAAAATGGGTCGAATTGCACCACGAACTGCTGCCCCATCCAGTGTATCCTCCATATTTGGCCCCATGCGACTTTTTTTGTTTGCAAACTTGAAAAAATCACTCGCCGGGCAGAAATTTGGGTCCGTCACGGAGGCCTACTTTGCAGATCTCGAGAAAACCTATTTTTCGGATGGTTTAAAGAAGTTGAAGCATCGCTGGATCAAGAGTGTATCGAGCTTAAAGGAGACTATGTTGAGAAATAACCGCCACTTTTCCAAAATGTTTCTTTGTAGCTTGACAGGACATGAGGAGATAATAATCTTGGTTTTGTGTTGCTTTCGCAAAAACATACCAGAATGCAAGCTTTTGATTGAAACTTACAAGGATCCTCTTAACTAATTGGCAAGGGGGGAGAAAAGATTAAAAGCAAAAAGTAGAATTTCTAAATTAAAGGCCACCATTAAGTAATGATAGTTTTCAATTTGTTACGTCTGATGTTCACCGACATTCTGCAGGCAGAGTCATATCACTGGGACACTGGGAGCGTTCATCAATTGACCACCGCGATCATCGGAATTGACACCACTTTGATTATTTTTTCTGCGGGGTTACGTCAAGTTCTTAGCTTATACGATTACAAGCCAACCACTTTGGACGAGGTCAAAACCAACATTCGAGACGCTATAGCCAGAATACTGCCGCCAATCATAAAAACTGGAACGAACACCGTGAAGCACTGGCAGCGAAGCTCAATAGCAATACCACAAAAAATTCAACAAGACCGAGACGATAGTGAGATCAGACAAAGCTGTAAGGGGCCAAAACCGAAAAGATATTGGAATTCTTCAAATCAAACGATATGGATCCAAGAATTCTAAAAATCTCGTACCGATTCGTCTAGTGTTTAATCTTAATCACACAGTGACTTCTTAAAGAACAGTGAATTGAAGACCGATTGTTAAGATTTTTTTGAAATATATGAACCGTTCTCTCGGTAAAAGTCTATTGCGAGATCAGTACTTAAGATCATTATTTAAGTCAGCTGGTAGTGAAACATTGAAAAATTGGAAAATTTAATCTTTACTTACATTAAAATTCCCCCAATAATGAACGTCGGCAAAGTATACATTAATTAATAAATTGTATTCATTGACTTAACGAAAAAATTATTATTTAATGAACTGGTAGGTAGAAGCCAACTGAGCCCATCATCAGCTCAATTTTAATTCGACTCAGGTTGCCTTTAATTTGTTTTAATAATAAAATGGCAACGCTCTCAGCCTCAAGGCTTGACACATGTGTATATTAACCAAACCTACACAATAAATGAATAAGTTGGGGATGTTGTTTTTTTCCCTTATACAAGGGTGTGCAATAAAATAGAATTACCTTAACCACCGACGTATCTGAAATAAAATAAAAAATTCACTGAGGTGGCACTCATCGTCCTTGTCGGTTTCGATAACGGCTCCAGCACCAGCAACAGCACCAGAACCGGGCAACACGCTGCTCCTAGATTCTACTGCAGATATTGGCATTTTGCTGTTGGGGACTGTGGGTCTGGATTCTGGTGATGCAGAGCAAACGAATTTCGTTGTCGGGTGGATTGGCCGGAAATCTAATTTTGTTATGGATAAAAGCCCACTGGAGATTGGTTGTTGTTGTTGGCAGAAACGGCACAAAATATTTTATTAAGCCATAAAGTTTTATTGCCGCAACTAAATGCTTAAGTGGAGCCATAGCTGTGTGCGAAACGAATGTACTGTGAATTACCATTGGCAATTACCAACATGGTCAAAAGTAAATTCACAAATAGTTTTGGCGGGCGAGGGTATTCGGTTTGAAATTTTAACGAAAATAATAACGGTTACGGCCATTGAAACGAGATGAGTGGACGATGTAGTTTTTGTTCGAGAATTTTTACTTTTTATTATTTAAGAAAATTATTCTCATTTTTGCTATCAAAGATAATGTAAGTTTTTTAATTCAATTATTGGTTTTGTGTGGAGAAAGGTTTGTAATTGGATCTTTACTTAACGATGATTGAAAAGTTCAAAAAGTGGTTTTTATTAAGGTCAATTTGTACGTCTGTTTTTAAATATAGTACATTTATATCAATTTATTTTTGGTCTCAGGTTTAAATTAAATGCACGACTGGGTCGCACGAACTTGCTCTTATGTAAACGACTAAGAATTTCAAAAATCAATGTTATCAGAGAAAAACTGTTCATAAGCATAAAATTCATTTTTTAAGGAACTAAAACAACTCCTTTAGTAGCTGGAGCTAAGCACAGGATGCCATGTTTTTTAAGCAAATATTAGTTTACGCAAGAACAAAATTATAATTCGTTGTAGCGGTTTCTTAAAAAAAAAAATCTTTTATATACAAAATTTTTGAAACATTTTTAAGAAAAAATTTAAGTCCGCCAAATTAAAGTTTTTTTCATTGTTCGAATAAAAATTAAATTTACAAAAAAAATATTTAGCCGTTTTTGAGATATCTATTGAATTTTAAAAATAAAAATAGATTTTTTTTTTCAAAATTCAAAAAAATATTTTCTTAATTTTTTATACTTTTTAGAAGCTTCTCTATACAAAATTTGATTAAAATCCGTTATGCCAATAGTGAGAAATTCAAAATTCGAAAAAATTGTTCTATGGTAGGTCCAGTCAGTAACATCTTAATTTGCATTTTTATTTGCGACTTATAGGTACTATAAGGCAAGTTATGCATTCGTAAAAAAACTCGAACTCGAGATTTTGATCAAATTTGACATTACGATGATAGCGAAGACCAAAAAAGTGGGTCTCGGAATTCTGTCTGTATGTCTGTCTGTCTGTCGCTTCGACTACAGCCTAAACGGCTCGGCCGATTTTCTTCAAACTTGGTAGATATGGGTTTTTATTTTTTCCCCCCACACGTTTTTTTCTTTTTTTTTTTAAGACCAAAAATAACGGTACCTGCCATACGATTTTTTTCGAAATTTTATAAATATTTTTTTTCTCAAAAACAGTCTGACAGAATTTAAAAAAAAAAAAAAAAAAAAAAATTGAAAAATTTCATTTAGTTAAAACTAGGTAATGGTTGAAAAAAAAATGTACAAGAAATTGTTATTTTAGGTAGGCCCCCTGGGTCCATTTTTTATGTTTTTGATTTTCTCGAAAACGGTACAGCCGATTTAAATATTTTTTTTTTATTCTAAAGCTACTCCAAAGTTTGAATATTATTTCATATTCAAATTTTCAATTTTTTATTTTTTGGACTTAAAAAAAAATCAAATTTTTTTTCTGGAAACTCAATATTTTGAAAACCCCAAGATCGATTTTTTTCAAACTTGACAAATAAAAGTTTCTTAACATAATCTACAAGATTTTAAAAAAAAAATTTGTTTTATCTAAAACTAACGGTACTTTCCATACAATTTTTTAAAAATGGTTTTCGAAAATCGTATTTTTCTCGAAAACGGTTCCGAGAATTTTGCTAAAATTTTTTTTTCTTGTGATTTATTTTTACGATCTACATATAATTAAATAAAAAAAATTCAAATCTAGATATTACTGACTGTACCTACCATAGAACGATTTTTTCGAATTTTGAATTTCTCATTATCGGCATAACGGATTTTAATGAAATTTTTTATGAAGAAGCTCCTGAAAAGTTTAAAAAACATTACATTTCAAAACTTAAAAAAAAAAAATATTTTTTTCAATTTTTAGAAAAAAAAGTCATTTTTTTTTGGAAAATTATATACCTATCTCAAGAAGGGCTTAATATTGTTTTTGGAAATCAGACTCTTATTCGTACAATAATAAAAACTTAAGATTGGCGTACCAACATTTTTTCTTAAAAATGTTTTAAAAATTTTGTACATAAAAGCTTATTTTTTAGGGAACCACTACAACGACTTATAATTTTTGTTCTTGCATAAATTCATATTTGCATAGCATTCTGTTTTTGTCTCTTACTACTAAAAGAATTTAAAAAAAAATGATTTTATCCTTATGAACAGTTTTCTTTAAAACATCGGTTTTTTAAATTCCTAGTCTATTACATAGGAGCAAATTCGTGCGACCCAGTCGTGCATTTTATTTTTATAGAATTATACGTAAAAATTAATCGAAAGAAAGAGAATTATATATGCGCCCGCCGTTTTCGAGAAAAATATGATTTTCGAAAAACACTTTTTAACATTTTTATGGTGGGTACTGTGACAAAGCAAGTGCATTCAACCACGTAACGATGCTGCAACCGGAGAACGCTTGTGGGAGCAAAAGGCACATGCAGAGTAGGGTGTGTAACTTTTGTCACTTAATTTTCAGTTAATTTTTTTTTATTTCTTACGTATAAATTCATTAAATTATTAATTCATTAAAATTATTTTATCAAGCATATACAAGAAATAAGATAAGATAAACAAAAGTTTATAAAAAAAAAACAAAGAAAGATATAATTCAAAGTTTATTTTTCAAATATTTTGAGTGGATTTATTTATTTAAAATCTTTTTTTGAATTAAATTTGGGCATGATTTTCCTAGATTTTAATTTTGACACAATAAATCCTTCTCGAGCTTTATTTCCAGCTACAGAAAGGGTTGCTTCAGTCGTCAGTTTTACCCCCCTTTCAACAGATTGCGTATGTCATGGAATCTTACTGAACTTAAGTTTACATACACTTACGTCATTTATTATTGTTTGCAGGTTTGTTGTTTCCAAAAACTACAGCAACGGTGGTTCTGCAAGCTGATGATCTTTGTCTTGCCTCAAAGTTGGTTTTTGGTATTCAAAAAGACCTAATAGTTTTGACTTGCTTTAAGGCTCGTGCTTCTAATAGTTTTCTTGCACCAAACTCTCTTACTGTTTTGTCTTCATCTGTAAGCTAAGATAAGAGCATATTTTCTGGGTGAGCGAAATATGCGTTGCGCTGTATAACCGGATCTACTACAGACTTAATATTTTCAGGAAGGAATCTCGTGTTCTTAATAAGAAACCATGCATATTTAGCACCATCTTTGCAGGAGTCTTTTGTTTTAATTTGAAACCAAGATGTGCTGTAAGATTTGCAAGCAAAGTTTGCCGGTAAAGCTAGTTCATTTGTTGGCTGATCTGTTGAAACGTATATAGACGAATTATTCTATTGGCAGTTGTAAGCTATCGGGCGTGTGACATTTTGACAGGATTTCGGTTTACCAGTCAGGACTCACAACTCCATAAGATACAGCCAAACAAATATCATAAAGGTACTTTTGATCCGTACTCAATTATATATTTGAAAGATCAGGGAGATTCACTAAAATAGGCTCAAATGGCACAATTGGCTAAATGTTGAACCAAATGACGCAATGGTAAATCATTTGCGTGTAGCTGACAGACCAGCCACTGTTATGGTCTCGAAAAACGCTTTTCCTTTGCAACGATAACCCCATTTTTTCGCCCAGGGTTAACATTTGTACCGTCACATCCAATCTCCACCAAAGAATTTAAGTTTATTTGTTTTGTGTTAAGATATAAAAACATTGCTTCTTCAACAGCTTTAGATGATCCAGGGTCCGGAGTCACATGCCCAATATACACTGATCCGGGTGCTTGAATAATAGTTATATGTTCTTCGACTCTTATCCGCCGATACATCTTTCTTCCATATTTATCATAACAAAGTGTATGATCTTTTCTTGAGTCAAAAAATAAAGCTTCTAAGCAATCTACTTCTTGAGTTTGTAGTAGTGTATGTCTGCGTTTAGTTCCCGTCTTAATTTGTTATGGTCAATTATTAAAGGTGGAATGCCTGAATCACTTTTTGTGACATCATTTAGAGCTTCTGATGTGATCGCTGCACCAGCTCTATAAGATACTCCATAGCGATCAAATGTTTCAGCTAGTTTTTCTAGGGTTTTCGAGGGCGGATTTATTTTATTTAATTTTCTTTCAAGTTTTTTTCATACAGTTCTTCAAAAAAATTGAATGTTTGATTCTTTTGCGACCTTCTTATTTTATCTTCGATCGTTTTCGTGGTAATTACATCAACTGGTCAAATCACCATGGCTCTAAGTGTCCTTTGGTCTTCAATAAAACAGCGTTCATTTATCGGAATCTTCTTAAGCTTTTCACTTTTGCATTTGGTAAAATGTTTGCATTTGCATCCAGCTACATATGTCAAAGAGAAGATAGGATTTGTCTTTGAATTGATTTTTTTTTGTGTAAGCAACATTTTACTTTTCTTTTTTTTATTATAATTTTTTAATAACTGTTTGTACTTACTGCAGTAAGAAACAATAAGCTGGATTACCCTTTTTTCAGTAACGATTGGAATACACGAAGTTTTCCATACTTCGATTACAGCTTGAACTACCTTATAAGCAATGGTTTTCGCTTGAGGTTCTTGTTGATTCAGCTGCTTCATTTCATGACGCACCCATTCGTATTTCAATTTGTTTACTTACAAAATAAACAACTAATAACTTAAAAGGTTTGGCCGTTACTGTGACCGTCAGAGTGCAGATTGCAAATAGGACCATATAAGTATTTGTTATAGTGCCAAATGCCTAAAACGCATAAAAGCCTAAGGTTAGTTTCCCCTTCGCTTTGAGAGAGTTTAAAAAAATACGGTTTAGTGAAACACCAGCTCTTCACTACTTTATGTTTCCTTTTTTGTTTCAGTTACTCTCTCTTGAAAGACAAAAGGAGACGAGGTAAAGGAAGGTGTGTCTTTAAAAAAAAAAAAGTTTTCATCTTTGTCTTTTCCACGATGTCCCTACTGCTTTTATAATGGGATTAAAGTTAATTGAGTTACACTCGATTTAAAAAAATGAAATACTAATTTTTGTAAGAAAATTGGAACAAGTACTACTTAAAGCGTTAAATTTCGAAAAAAAATCGGCTTCATTTTTTTTTTTGTTTAATTTTTTTATTTTGAGTTTGAAATTTATTTTTTCTAAAAGTAGTTCATGAAACAACTTGATTTAAAACACAAAATACAGAAAGAAATTTTTCTCTTTACAAAAAGATATAAGTATAAGATATTGTAGGTGGTTCCGTTAGTTTTTAAGAATTTTTTTTTTTGTTTAAAAAAATAAACGATTTTACATAAAAAAAATGATTTTTCTTCCTTCTTTTACTATTTCATAACTTCTTTATCAAGTTTTTAATTTAAACAAATACAAGCTTAAAAGTGTTTCCTTGGAATTATCTTTCACTTGAAAGCCTAAAAATATTTTATGTATATTAGGTAATTTTTTTGTATTCTCACGGCGCAATTTAAAACAACACATATTTCAAAAAAAAAATTAAAAGATATTAATTAAAATGAAAATTGTAAACGCAGGATTTAATTTGGATAAGCAATGCAACTTTTTAAAGCTATTACATTTGAAAATAGTATAGTTGAGCACTTTGACACACCCTAATGCAGAGGGTTATAGTTTTAACTTCGTATTATTTCGAAGTTTAGTTTTAAGATTGAGCACAAATAAAGAGGTTCCTTCCTCCTCCAAAAAATATTTTTTGTAATGAATAAAAAAGTAAATTAAGTTTAATTAACACTGTAGCGTGAACCTCTTTTAACTACAGGTTTCGTTGGTTGAAGATCCTTAGTTTAAACTTTAGAAAGTTTGTAGTTGTCAATTTCAAATAAAATCACGTTTGTATTTTAATATAAATAAATTTTGACAGTTTTATTTAAAAAAAAATTAATGTAAAAAAAATTAATATTTAGGAACAAAAAGAAAATAATTAAAATTTCAAAGTTAAGTAATTAAATAATCAAATAAGGTGGCACGATTTAATGTGCGAGTTTTAAAGACGGAGGAGAACCCGTCCGTTAAATAAACTCTCAAATTAAACTTAACACCGATGTGCAAAACAAAAGCACTAAATTATTTAAGAAAGTATTATAGATCAAGGTGTATGTTATTAAAAGCGGAGGAGGAAACCCGTCCGTTGAATAATAATCATCAACACAAGAAATATTCTCAAACTTCAAGTATGATATTTTTCTATCTGGACAATGGATTACCCGACCGTCCTAAGTGAAATATCAGACGAGAATGAAAATAAATCGACTGAAACTCTCCTTTTATACTTTTTTGTTTACTCTATTGTCAACTTTGTTATTTTATTTTTTATTACTTAGAAGTGAGTTTCTTTGTTATTTTTAATTTTTAATATATAAAAGCTTTAATTTTTATTCTTGCCACCTTAATTTTACAAAAATAATAGGTATAAGAATAAAATAAAAGAATAATTAAATAATATATGAAGTGCTACAATCTCCCCCTCTGGCGCTGAGATCGTCTCGATGATGCGGCAGGATTTGTAACGGGTGTTGTCTTCTTTTGGCGTCCTCGTCTCCGTAATGGTTGTATAGGGTATTTATTGTTTTGAGATGTGGAAGATCGGTATTTAGTGATAGCAGAGACGTGGTATGTCCCTAGTGGCATGTTGAGGTCATCTTTAGATGCAACTTGATATGCTGATGCACCAATCTTCTTAATGATCACATATGGACCATCTCTTTTCGGGGCAAATTTTGAAGTAATGCCCTTAGAAGCTTTACTTAGCGTGTGAGTGGTGATCAAAACTTGGTCGCCTATTTTTAAAATGGGTTGTTGTCTTCGTTTTTTGTCGACATAGCGTTTGTTTCGGTCTTGTGTTTTCTCAGTTGTTGCTTGTGCATATTTAAATGCTTGTGATAGCTTTTGCAATCGTGAAATAATTTGCGGAGTGAAGTTTTTATCTTGATCAATTGGCCGAAGATCGTGTTCTACGTCATCAACGGTTCTTAGTTCTCGTCCGAACATAAGAAATGAAGATGTATAGCCAGTGCTTTGGCATTTTGCAGTGTTCATTGCAAACCTTATTGCAGGTAAGTTGTCAGCCCAGGAAGTGTGGTTATTACCTACCATGATTCCTAATTGAGACTTTAGGTCTCTGTTTTTTCTTTCCACCGGGTTAGCTTCTGGGTGGTAGACTGGAGTTAGAGTCTGTTGAATCCCAAAATAATCGGCAATTTGTTGCATTAAAACAGATATGAACTGAGGTCCGTTGTCTGTTATCAAACGTCTTGGAATTCCATAGCGTAAAAATACTTCTTGGAGCAAGGTCATAGCGCAGTTCTCTGCTGTTGCTTCTTTAAGGGGAAATATTTCAACCCATCTACTTGCTACATCTTCGGCTATCAAGATCCATTGATATCCATCCTTAGTGGCAGGTAGTGGTCCAAAAAGGTCAGCTGCTACAACTTCGAAACGTTGGTTGCTAGATACGGTTTGAAGTAACCCACACGGTTTCATGTTGTTCGGCTTATATCGTTGGCAAGCAAGGCAATTCCCTATGTGTTTTGTTACACTGTCTCTCATTCCAAGCCAGTAATAGCGAGTTGCGATGCGGGCTAATGTGCGATCAACACCGTAATGACCGGAAGTTGTTTCATCGTGATAATGCTTCAAAATAGATTCTCTTTCTTGTACAGGGACAACAAGTTGTGCAGTTTCAGCATCGGATTCTGGAGAATATTTATATAAAATGCCGTCATTCACTAGGTATCCACGTGATGTCCATCTAGGTACATTTTCATCATTGTTTTCAAATGATTCGGTGATTATTTTAATTTCAGCGTCTTCTAACTGAGCGTTACGGATTTCATTTGCATTTCTTACTGGTAAGTCAACTTGGAAACTGCAGATGCGACATTCAGTCTCAGTATGATGTTCTTCTTCACAAGTTGGTCTGGACAGCATGTCGGCAACACAATTTAATCTTCCAGGAGTGTATTCCATATTGAAATTGTAGGGTTGGAGCTGTAATGCCCATCGTGCTAAACGTCCTGTCGGTGATTTAAGGCTCATAAGCCACTTAAGGGGTTGGTGATCTGTTTTGAGGGTTATTTCACCACCTTCAATGTAACCTCGGAATTTGTTGACAGCCCAAACAATGGCTAAGGCTTCTCGTTCTGTTGTGGAGTAATTGCGTTCTGCATCTGTAAGAAGTCTTGAGGCATATTCAATAGGATGCTCATTTTCCTTCTCCCCCTGGCTTAGAACAGCCCCGAGAGCATAATTGCTTGCGTCTGTTTTTAACGTGAAAGGTTTATCATCTTCTGCTTGTTGTAGGATAGGTGCTGATGTAAGTAATGTTTTTAGAGTATTGAACGCCGTTCTCTCATCTGTAAGAGTGCTCAAAGGTTTCGAAACGTCAGCGAAGTTTTTGATAAAACGGCGATACCATGAGCACGTTTGGAGAAAAGACAGTACTTGTTTAACATTTCTTGGTTCTGGCCGATTAGCAATTGCAGAAATCTTTTCTGGGTCAACTTGAATACCCTGCGACGTAATTATGTGTCCCAGATATGCAACTTTTGGACAACAGAAATTCGACTTTTTTCTATTCACTTTTAGTTGAAATACGTTTAGATGTTGAAAAACTTTCTTTAAGTCCTGATAGTGTTCTTCAAAACTGTCTGAGCATATTATGATGTCATCAATGTATATTAGGATGTATGTTGCAGGAATACCTTTCCGGAATTTATCCATTAATCTTTGGAAAGTTGCTGGAGCATTTCGAAGTCCAAATGGCATACGTTTAAATTGGTAGAGTCCGAATGGTGTTATGAATGCTGATTTTTCGACATCGTTTTCATGGATCTTTATTTGGTAGTAACCCGTTTGAAGATCTAATGTGCTCATAAATTTTGTTTTCAACGTGGAGTGTAGTAAATCGTCTATCCTCGGTAGAGTGTACTTGTCTGGGACAGTAACGCTGTTTAGCTTTCTGTAGTCTATACATACACGTATCCCTTTATTTTGGGTACCATCACGACAGGTGCAGCCCAAGGAGATTCGCTTTCTGTAATGATGCCTTTTTCGAGCATCTTCTTCAGCTCTTCTTTCAGCTGTTCCTTCCGGGTTGGTGATAGTCTGTATGGCGTTGTTGATATTGGCTCGTGGTTTCCCGTGTTAATTTTGTGTTCAGTATATGGCGTAGGTTCTGTTGGTGTACTGAACAAGGATTCCTCCATCAACAATAACCCGTTTAATTTTCTTTTATTATCTTTATTTAATTCTATAGCTTTATCTTCCCTTAATTCAACATCGATAGCTAGAATTTATGTGAAAAAAGGTTCTATGTATAAATCTTCTCCTGTACGTACCAGTGATGGGAAAAGATTGTCTTTTTCATGTTTTCGTTCTGGAGTGATTTCATTTCTTAATGCGTCCTTGAATATGTTTTGGATAGAGTGCGGAGAATACTCATTCCTAGCATTTGAAATTGCCGAAAACGTGCGTTTCATTGTAGAATGAAGTTTTGCAGATTTTTCCTTGTATTTAGGAGTTTTGAAAGGACTAATTTCTTGTTTAGGTGTTGCATTAATTGGCGAAATGACTTCTATATTTTTAAACCAGTCGAGAAAAACGTTAGTTTCTTTTAAAGGACTTCCTTCTTTTGGTGACATTTTCTTTAACTTTTTTGGGGTAGCGAGTAGGTCAGCACTAATGGTTTGAACGTGAGATAAGTCGACTGGATCGGTGTTTTTGACTATGCTGGTGTTTTTGGTATCATAGAAATCAAACTTTTTATCCGGTTCGTCAGCAAAATACCACAATCGTTGTCCAAGATCGAGAACAATTCCATTTTCTTCGAGAAAATCGATCCCAATGAGCGTACGATTGTCGGTAGCTTTTGGAAGAGCGATAAATTTTATCGGTCGAGGACGAGTTCCAATGATGATATGGGTTTCTGCAACAAAAACGTCATCTTTGTTGGTATTGCCATCTGCCAGGGTTACATTAGCTGGAATTTGCGTGAATCTGGTTCCATTTTTGACTAGGTGAATCCATAGTTTTCTTCCGCAAACGCTTGTCCGAGCGGCAGTGTCTAAGTAGGCTATGCCTGACTCCCCATGTGCTATTATTGGTATTGTTGGTAGCTCTGGTTCAAGCGATGTTCTTATGTAATTAAAGGAAACCGTTGAGGGACCTTTCGGAAGTTCTTTGCAATTAGGGCAGTTGGATCGAACTACACCCGGTAATTTGCATTTATAGCAGTGGAATTTCGGTTCGATTTGTTGTGGAGGAACGTTCTTTTTAGCCTCATACTTTTCTTTTTTTCTGCATTCGTTTACAGTATGACCTGCGTGTCTGCAAAAGTTACATTTGTTTTTAATTATACCTGATTCGGATTTTTCATTCCTATGGAAATTCTTTTCTTCTAAAGATTGTTCTACAGTTCGAGCTTTGTTTAGCAGTTCTTGAAAGTCTTTAAAGCTATCTGCTGGAACGCCATTCCTTATGCGGATATGCAGAAGTCCGTATACCATATCGAGCATCATTTTTTCTTTTGGTTTTGGTTCACTTAATTTTGCGAAAAGCGCTCGTTTTTCGCATATAAATTGGTCAGTTGTATCCGTTATTTTTTGTTTTGAGTCGAAAATTTCCATATAAATTCGATAGTTTGGCTGAGCTGGAGCGTATGCATTGCGGAGAAGCTTGATGATGTCGTCGAAAGTTTTGGCTTCATCTTTAACACCTTGCCACCAGTTGGTTGCACCTTCTTCCAGAAGTAAGGGAAATCCCATTATAGCATCTTCATCACTTATGCGCTCGACATCCTTATATACTTTTATAGTTGCTATAAATCCTTCCACTGTACCAGCGTCTCTTTCACCTTTGAAGCGTGACGTGCAGTGGCTAAAACTTCCTTTTTTGCTATTTTGGTTTTGCATAGCTTCAATAAAGGTTTTAAGTTGTTTATCGGTGAAGTTGGCCATTATAGGTTTAAACTTTGATCTTCCAATCAGTTGGGCGCCAAATTGTAGCGTGAACCTCTTTTAACTACAGGTTTCGTGGGTTGAAGATCCTTAGTTTAAACTTTAGAAAGTTTGTAGTTGTCAATTTCAAATAAAATCACGTTTGTATTTTAATATAAATAAATTTTGACAGTTTTATTTAAAAAAAAATTAATGTAAAAAAAATTAATATTTAGGAACAAAAAGAAAATAATTAAAATTTCAAAGTTAAGTAATTAAATAATCAAATAAGGTGGCACGATTTAATGTGCGAGTTTTAAAGACGGAGGAGAACCCGTCCGTTAAATAAACTCTCAAATTAAACTTAACACCGATGTGCAAAACAAAAGCACTAAATTATTTAAGAAAGTATTATAGATCAAGGTGTATGTTATTAAAAGCGGAGGAGGAAACCCGTCCGTTGAATAATAATCATCAACACAAGAAATATTCTCAAACTTCAAGTATGATATTTTTCTATCTGGACAATGGATTACCCGACCGTCCTAAGTGAAATATCAGACGAGAATGAAAATAAATCGACTGAAACTCTCCTTTTATACTTTTTTGTTTACTCTATTGTCAACTTTGTTATTTTATTTTTTATTACTTAGAAGTGAGTTTCTTTGTTATTTTTAATTTTTAATATATAAAAGCTTTAATTTTTATTCTTGCCATCTTAATTTTACAAAAATAATAGGTATAAGAATAAAATAAAAGAATAATTAAATGATATATGAAGTGCTACAACACAACATCACTCAGCCTTTTGAAAAAAAAAAGTTAAACTAGCTCTTGACAGATTTGATCCCTATCACACTTTTTAGACCTCTCAATTTACTTGCTGGCAAATAAATCCATAGTTTGCATTTGTCTCGTGTTATCTACAAAGTTGTTCACTTGAAATTAAAGCAATTTGATTTTTTTTTTTTCAATAAATTCCCAAGATATATTTAATAATAAAGGATTGGCAACCCTGTTTTGCAAGTGAATAGAAGTGTTGAAAAATCGCTCTCGAATTATTTCAATTAAAATCAGTTTAAATTACAATAAAGTCAGTCTTAAAAGTTTTAATTAACTATTTTTATAATTACTATAAAACATTTTAAGAAAGCAATTGAAAAAAACCAGGTAAAATTAGCTGTACAATACAAATCATATCTGGTCGCAAATCACATGACCGAGAACAAAAGAAAAAAACACCAAATCGCACTTGAGGAATATTTTGATTCGGAACCTGATAACGTAGAAAGAGCAACGAAAATTTTCAGACCACACACAAAAATGTCGTTATCTTCAACTGATTTCCGGAAAATTAAATCGATTATCGACGAATCACTCCAAGCAGAACTTGCTAAAGCAACTGCGAATCTAGCCTCAAAAGACGATATCAACAAATTAAATACGGAGGTCAACTTTCTGCGAAACCAAAATGAAGAACTTGCAAAGAAAGTACAACAGTTCGAAACTCGTTGCAATATTCTGGAAGATGAACTTGAACTACAAAGCAGAGATCTCAAAGAGAAAAACATCATCATCTCGATACAAAACGACCAATCTGAAACCGATCCACGGGAAAGAGTACGCAGTGCGACACAACTTCTTCTTGATGGTGTCGAATCAAAAAATTTACCACAAGCTAAAAAACTAAGCGAGAATTCGTCTATCATTAAACTTAAGATATACACCGAATCCAAAGAGATTGTTAACAAAATGTTGAGGAATTCCTCAAAACTCAAAGGCACAGGTGCTTACATTCAACGCGACTTAACAAAACAGATGCAACTAAAACGACGAATTCTGCTTGGGTACCGTCGCATAATAAAAACACAAAAACCAAACGAAAAAATTCAAATTAAAACCAACAATCTTTTAATTGGTAACAAATCATTTTATTTAAATTCATTTAATAAACTACTAATAAATCAAAATGATGATGGAGAGGAAGAACTGCAGCGAATGTATGGGAAAATAAACTTTGAATCTGTCAAAAACATAATGATGTCAACAACAAACTCTAGACGTCAATATGATTGTACTAGATCACCGATCTCCATTTCACAAAGGATGTCTTCTGCGTCAAATAGTAATATAGTACCTACATGAAAATTAGAAACCGTCAGCTCAATTAATTTTAATTCTAGTATTTTAGTTTATAATATATCAGGTCTTAGCAACAAACTTCTTTTTACTGAATTTAATTATATTAAAACATTTGATGTATTTTTGCTTTTCGAAACACATGTAATTAATGAAAATTCGTTTAAATTCAAAAGTCTTTTAAATGGATTCAAACTCTTTTGGAGTGGTGCAGTCAAAACATCAGCGAAAGGACGAGCAAGTGGTGGAAGCGTTTACGGAATTAAAACATCACAATTAAAAACATACGATTTTGTAGAACTTGAAGGCACAACCATAGTTAAACTTGTACAAAAAAAAATATGTATATTATCCCAGCATATATTAACTGCAATAAGTGGAGTGAAGATTTTGAAAAACTGAATAATGTAATGAGTTACCTTGCTAATAAAAGCGTACTTTTAGTAGGAGATTTCAATGCCAGAATAGCAACTTCCAAAACCAAACTCGTGAATGAGATAAACAATGAGTTAATCTCACCATCTAACAGACTGTCCAAAGACAATATTTGTAACCAAAATGGTCTCGATTTACTGGAGATGTTGCAAATGTACGACTGTATTATCTTAAATGGCTGTACGTTTGGTGATACGGAGGGTCATTATACCTTTGTTGGAGGGCAAGGAAAATCTGTGATTGACTTCTGCACAGCAAACTATAACTGGATTAACTTTTAACTCCATTACAAAATTCACTATTAAATATAAAACATTTTCTGATCATATGCCCCTTGTGGTTGAATGGACAAGTAAAGATACAGTGCAACAACAAAATCTCAACCTACTACCGAAACTTAAATGGAAAGACGAAAACATGAGTAACTACCAAATAAATCTTGACTACTTTATCTCAGGAGCAGCAATACCTAACCAATCTGTTGAGTTGTTTTCAAATGAAATTATAAAATGCATCAAGAATTCCTCACGAAATCAATCACCCGGACATAGCGTTTGTTTCGGTCTTGTGTTTTCTCAGTTGTTGCTTGTGCATATTTAAATGCTTGTGATAGCTTTTGCAATCGTGAAATAATTTGCGGAGTGAAGTTTTTATCTTGATCAATTGGCCGAAGATCGTGTTCTACGTCATCAACGGTTCTTAGTTCTCGTCCGAACATAAGAAATGAAGATGTATAGCCAGTGCTTTGGCATTTTGCAGTGTTCATTGCAAACCTTATTGCAGGTAAGTTGTCAGCCCAGGAAGTGTGGTTATTACCTACCATGATTCCTAATTGAGACTTTAGGTCTCTGTTTTTTCTTTCCACCGGGTTAGCTTCTGGGTGGTAGACTGGAGTTAGAGTCTGTTGAATCCCAAAATAATCGGCAATTTGTTGCATTAAAACAGATATGAACTGAGGTCCGTTGTCTGTTATCAAACGTCTTGGAATTCCATAGCGTAAAAATACTTCTTGGAGCAAGGTCATAGCGCAGTTCTCTGCTGTTGCTTCTTTAAGGGGAAATATTTCAACCCATCTACTTGCTACATCTTCGGCTATCAAGATCCATTGATATCCATCCTTAGTGGCAGGTAGTGGTCCAAAAAGGTCAGCTGCTACAACTTCGAAACGTTGGTTGCTAGATACGGTTTGAAGTAACCCACACGGTTTCATGTTGTTCGGCTTATATCGTTGGCAAGCAAGGCAATTCCCTATGTGTTTTGTTACACTGTCTCTCATTCCAAGCCAGTAATAGCGAGTTGCGATGCGGGCTAATGTGCGATCAACACCGTAATGACCGGAAGTTGTTTCATCGTGATAATGCTTCAAAATAGATTCTCTTTCTTGTACAGGGACAACAAGTTGTGCAGTTTCAGCATCGGATTCTGGAGAATATTTATATAAAATGCCGTCATTCACTAGGTATCCACGTGATGTCCATCTAGGTACATTTTCATCATTGTTTTCAAATGATTCGGTGATTATTTTAATTTCAGCGTCTTCTAACTGAGCGTTACGGATTTCATTTGCATTTCTTACTGGTAAGTCAACTTGGAAACTGCAGATGCGACATTCAGTCTCAGTATGATGTTCTTCTTCACAAGTTGGTCTGGACAGCATGTCGGCAACACAATTTAATCTTCCAGGAGTGTATTCCATATTGAAATTGTAGGGTTGGAGCTGTAATGCCCATCGTGCTAAACGTCCTGTCGGTGATTTAAGGCTCATAAGCCACTTAAGGGGTTGGTGATCTGTTTTGAGGGTTATTTCACCACCTTCAATGTAACCTCGGAATTTGTTGACAGCCCAAACAATGGCTAAGGCTTCTCGTTCTGTTGTGGAGTAATTGCGTTCTGCATCTGTAAGAAGTCTTGAGGCATATTCAATAGGATGCTCATTTTCCTTCTCCCCCTGGCTTAGAACAGCCCCGAGAGCATAATTGCTTGCGTCTGTTTTTAACGTGAAAGGTTTATCATCTTCTGCTTGTTGTAGGATAGGTGCTGATGTAAGTAATGTTTTTAGAGTATTGAACGCCGTTCTCTCATCTGTAAGAGTGCTCAAAGGTTTCGAAACGTCAGCGAAGTTTTTGATAAAACGGCGATACCATGAGCACGTTTGGAGAAAAGACAGTACTTGTTTAACATTTCTTGGTTCTGGCCGATTAGCAATTGCAGAAATCTTTTCTGGGTCAACTTGAATACCCTGCGACGTAATTATGTGTCCCAGATATGCAACTTTTGGACAACAGAAATTCGACTTTTTTCTATTCACTTTTAGTTGAAATACGTTTAGATGTTGAAAAACTTTCTTTAAGTCCTGATAGTGTTCTTCAAAACTGTCTGAGCATATTATGATGTCATCAATGTATATTAGGATGTATGTTGCAGGAATACCTTTCCGGAATTTATCCATTAATCTTTGGAAAGTTGCTGGAGCATTTCGAAGTCCAAATGGCATACGTTTAAATTGGTAGAGTCCGAATGGTGTTATGAATGCTGATTTTTCGACATCGTTTTCATGGATCTTTATTTGGTAGTAACCCGTTTGAAGATCTAATGTGCTCATAAATTTTGTTTTCAACGTGGAGTGTAGTAAATCGTCTATCCTCGGTAGAGTGTACTTGTCTGGGACAGTAACGCTGTTTAGCTTTCTGTAGTCTATACATACACGTATCCCTTTATTTTGGGTACCATCACGACAGGTGCAGCCCAAGGAGATTCGCTTTCTGTAATGATGCCTTTTTCGAGCATCTTCTTCAGCTCTTCTTTCAGCTGTTCCTTCCGGGTTGGTGATAGTCTGTATGGCGTTGTTGATATTGGCTCGTGGTTTCCCGTGTTAATTTTGTGTTCAGTATATGGCGTAGGTTCTGTTGGTGTACTGAACAAGGATTCCTCCATCAACAATAACCCGTTTAATTTTCTTTTATTATCTTTATTTAATTCTATAGCTTCATCTTCCCTTAATTCAACATCGATAGCTAGAATTTCTGTGAAAAAAGGTTCTATGTATAAATCTTCTCCTGTACGTACCAGTGATGGGAAAAGATTGTCTTTTTCATGTTTTCGTTCTGGAGTGATTTCATTTCTTAATGCGTCCTTGAATATGTTTTGGATAGAGTGCGGAGAATACTCATTCCTAGCATTTGAAATTGCCGAAAACGTGCGTTTCATTGTAGAATGAAGTTTTGCAGATTTTTCCTTGTATTTAGGAGTTTTGAAAGGACTAATTTCTTGTTTAGGTGTTGCATTAATTGGCGAAATGACTTCTATATTTTTAAACCAGTCGAGAAAAACGTTAGTTTCTTTTAAAGGACTTCCTTCTTTTGGTGACATTTTCTTTAACTTTTTTGGGGTAGCGAGTAGGTCAGCACTAATGGTTTGAACGTGAGATAAGTCGACTGGATCGGTGTTTTTGACTATGCTGGTGTTTTTGGTATCATAGAAATCAAACTTTTTATCCGGTTCGTCAGCAAAATACCACAATCGTTGTCCAAGATCGAGAACAATTCCATTTTCTTCGAGAAAATCGATCCCAATGAGCGTACGATTGTCGGTAGCTTTTGGAAGAGCGATAAATTTTATCGGTCGAGGACGAGTTCCAATGATGATATGGGTTTCTGCAACAAAAACGTCATCTTTGTTGGTATTGCCATCTGCCAGGGTTACATTAGCTGGAATTTGCGTGAATCTGGTTCCATTTTTGACTAGGTGAATCCATAGTTTTCTTCCGCAAACGCTTGTCCGAGCGGCAGTGTCTAAGTAGGCTATGCCTGACTCCCCATGTGCTATTATTGGTATTGTTGGTAGCTCTGGTTCAAGCGATGTTCTTATGTAATTAAAGGAAACCGTTGAGGGACCTTTCGGAAGTTCTTTGCAATTAGGGCAGTTGGATCGAACTACACCCGGTAATTTGCATTTATAGCAGTGGAATTTCGGTTCGATTTGTTGTGGAGGAACGTTCTTTTTAGCCTCATACTTTTCTTTTTTTCTGCATTCGTTTACAGTATGACCTGCGTGTCTGCAAAAGTTACATTTGTTTTTAATTATACCTGATTCGGATTTTTCATTCCTATGGAAATTCTTTTCTTCTAAAGATTGTTCTACAGTTCGAGCTTTGTTTAGCAGTTCTTGAAAGTCTTTAAAGCTATCTGCTGGAACGCCATTCCTTATGCGGATATGCAGAAGTCCGTATACCATATCGAGCATCATTTTTTCTTTTGGTTTTGGTTCACTTAATTTTGCGAAAAGCGCTCGTTTTTCGCATATAAATTGGTCAGTTGTATCCGTTATTTTTTGTTTTGAGTCGAAAATTTCCATATAAATTCGATAGTTTGGCTGAGCTGGAGCGTATGCATTGCGGAGAAGCTTGATGATGTCGTCGAAAGTTTTGGCTTCATCTTTAACACCTTGCCACCAGTTGGTTGCACCTTCTTCCAGAAGTAAGGGAAATCCCATTATAGCATCTTCATCACTTATGCGCTCGACATCCTTATATACTTTTATAGTTGCTATAAATCCTTCCACTGTACCAGCGTCTCTTTCACCTTTGAAGCGTGACGTGCAGTGGCTAAAACTTCCTTTTTTGCTATTTTGGTTTTGCATAGCTTCAATAAAGGTTTTAAGTTGTTTATCGGTGAAGTTGGCCATTATAGGTTTAAACTTTGATCTTCCAATCAGTTGGGCGCCAAATTGTAGCGTGAACCTCTTTTAACTACAGGTTTCGTGGGTTGAAGATCCTTAGTTTAAACTTTAGAAAGTTTGTAGTTGTCAATTTCAAATAAAATCACGTTTGTATTTTAATATAAATAAATTTTGACAGTTTTATTTAAAAAAAAATTAATGTAAAAAAAATTAATATTTAGGAACAAAAAGAAAATAATTAAAATTTCAAAGTTAAGTAATTAAATAATCAAATAAGGTGGCACGATTTAATGTGCGAGTTTTAAAGACGGAGGAGAACCCGTCCGTTAAATAAACTCTCAAATTAAACTTAACACCGATGTGCAAAACAAAAGCACTAAATTATTTAAGAAAGTATTATAGATCAAGGTGTATGTTATTAAAAGCGGAGGAGGAAACCCGTCCGTTGAATAATAATCATCAACACAAGAAATATTCTCAAACTTCAAGTATGATATTTTTCTATCTGGACAATGGATTACCCGACCGTCCTAAGTGAAATATCAGACGAGAATGAAAATAAATCGACTGAAACTCTCCTTTTATACTTTTTTGTTTACTCTATTGTCAACTTTGTTATTTTATTTTTTATTACTTAGAAGTGAGTTTCTTTGTTATTTTTAATTTTTAATATATAAAAGCTTTAATTTTTATTCTTGCCATCTTAATTTTACAAAAATAATAGGTATAAGAATAAAATAAAAGAATAATTAAATGATATATGAAGTGCTACAACACAACATCACTCAGCCTTTTGAAAAAAAAAAGTTAAACTAGCTCTTGACAGATTTGATCCCTATCACACTTTTTAGACCTCTCAATTTACTTGCTGGCAAATAAATCCATAGTTTGCATTTGTCTCGTGTTATCTACAAAGTTGTTCACTTGAAATTAAAGCAATTTGATTTTTTTTTTTTCAATAAATTCCCAAGATATATTTAATAATAAAGGATTGGCAACCCTGTTTTGCAAGTGAATAGAAGTGTTGAAAAATCGCTCTCGAATTATTTCAATTAAAATCAGTTTAAATTACAATAAAGTCAGTCTTAAAAGTTTTAATTAACTATTTTTATAATTACTATAAAACATTTTAAGAAAGCAATTGAAAAAAACCAGGTAAAATTAGCTGTACAATACAAATCATATCTGGTCGCAAATCACATGACCGAGAACAAAAGAAAAAAACACCAAATCGCACTTGAGGAATATTTTGATTCGGAACCTGATAACGTAGAAAGAGCAACGAAAATTTTCAGACCACACACAAAAATGTCGTTATCTTCAACTGATTTCCGGAAAATTAAATCGATTATCGACGAATCACTCCAAGCAGAACTTGCTAAAGCAACTGCGAATCTAGCCTCAAAAGACGATATCAACAAATTAAATACGGAGGTCAACTTTCTGCGAAACCAAAATGAAGAACTTGCAAAGAAAGTACAACAGTTCGAAACTCGTTGCAATATTCTGGAAGATGAACTTGAACTACAAAGCAGAGATCTCAAAGAGAAAAACATCATCATCTCGATACAAAACGACCAATCTGAAACCGATCCACGGGAAAGAGTACGCAGTGCGACACAACTTCTTCTTGATGGTGTCGAATCAAAAAATTTACCACAAGCTAAAAAACTAAGCGAGAATTCGTCTATCATTAAACTTAAGATATACACCGAATCCAAAGAGATTGTTAACAAAATGTTGAGGAATTCCTCAAAACTCAAAGGCACAGGTGCTTACATTCAACGCGACTTAACAAAACAGATGCAACTAAAACGACGAATTCTGCTTGGGTACCGTCGCATAATAAAAACACAAAAACCAAACGAAAAAATTCAAATTAAAACCAACAATCTTTTAATTGGTAACAAATCATTTTATTTAAATTCATTTAATAAACTACTAATAAATCAAAATGATGATGGAGAGGAAGAACTGCAGCGAATGT
Source organism: Chrysotoxum bicinctum (assembly GCA_911387755.1). Classification (NCBI taxonomy): domain Eukaryota; kingdom Metazoa; phylum Arthropoda; class Insecta; order Diptera; family Syrphidae; genus Chrysotoxum; species Chrysotoxum bicinctum. Next base: position 18,535,575 of record OU426989.1, read on the forward strand.
ATGGGAAAATAAACTTTGAATCTGTCAAAAACATAATGATGTCAACAACAAACTCTAGACGTCAATATGATTGTACTAGATCACCGATCTCCATTTCACAAAGGATGTCTTCTGCGTCAAATAGTAATATAGTACCTACATGAAAATTAGAAACCGTCAGCTCAATTAATTTTAATTCTAGTATTTTAGTTTATAATATATCAGGTCTTAGCAACAAACTTCTTTTTACTGAATTTAATTATATTAAAACATTTGATGTATTTTTGCTTTTCGAAACACATGTAATTAATGAAAATTCGTTTAAATTCAAAAGTCTTTTAAATGGATTCAAACTCTTTTGGAGTGGTGCAGTCAAAACATCAGCGAAAGGACGAGCAAGTGGTGGAAGCGTTTACGGAATTAAAACATCACAATTAAAAACATACGATTTTGTAGAACTTGAAGGCACAACCATAGTTAAACTTGTACAAAAAAAAATATGTATATTATCCCAGCATATATTAACTGCAATAAGTGGAGTGAAGATTTTGAAAAACTGAATAATGTAATGAGTTACCTTGCTAATAAAAGCGTACTTTTAGTAGGAGATTTCAATGCCAGAATAGCAACTTCCAAAACCAAACTCGTGAATGAGATAAACAATGAGTTAATCTCACCATCTAACAGACTGTCCAAAGACAATATTTGTAACCAAAATGGTCTCGATTTACTGGAGATGTTGCAAATGTACGACTGTATTATCTTAAATGGCTGTACGTTTGGTGATACGGAGGGTCATTATACCTTTGTTGGAGGGCAAGGAAAATCTGTGATTGACTTCTGCACAGCAAACTATAACTGGATTAACTTTTAACTCCATTACAAAATTCACTATTAAATATAAAACATTTTCTGATCATATGCCCCTTGTGGTTGAATGGACAAGTAAAGATACAGTGCAACAACAAAATCTCAACCTACTACCGAAACTTAAATGGAAAGACGAAAACATGAGTAACTACCAAATAAATCTTGACTACTTTATCTCAGGAGCAGCAATACCTAACCAATCTGTTGAGTTGTTTTCAAATGAAATTATAAAATGCATCAAGAATTCCTCACGAAATCAATCACCCGGAAATACAAAATTTAAACAAAAATGGTTTGATAAAGAGTGCATGAATGCCCGAAAAAAATCGTTCAAACTCTTACAAGCACTAAGGACCAACTATACCGAAGAACTTAGAAGGTGGTATATCGAATCAAACAAAAGATACAAACTAATTTGCCGTTCAAAAAAAATCGAATACGAAAACACACAGGCTAATTCTCTTAGTTTAGCTAAAAGCTCAAATGATTTCTGGAAGATAGCAAAAGGAATAAATGGATGCAGTTTTGTCATTGGCACCAGTGTATCCGCAGATGATTTATCCATCTACTTCAAAAGACTTTTATTTAACAATACAAATCTATCTTTTTCATATGCAGAACCATTAGTCACGGATGCAATCTTGGACCCCGAAATAACGATTGATGAAATAAATATCGTTCTTAAAAAAGCCAAAAACGGAAAAGCACCTGGAGAAGACGGTATTCCATATGAGTATTTCAAAAATGCAACACCTACTCTCATTAACGAGCTGAAACAACTTTATAACGCCATTTTTTCAACTGGAACTATCCCCTCGTCGTTCAAAAAAAACTGTAATCTTCCCTATTTACAAGAAAGGTGATCCAAACGTCGTCGAAAATTATCGTGGAATATCCTTCATGAACGTTATGGCTAAAATATTTTGTGGTGTCCTAGTTAATAGACTTGAAAAATGGGTCCATTACAACAATATTTTAACTGAATCCCAAGCTGGATTCAGGAAAAACTACTCAACTGTGGACCAGATATTCGTGTTGACTTCATTAGTCAAAGCTTTTCATGCCAGAAACAAGAAGATCTACTGTTTTTTCGTTGACTTCAAAGCTGCATTTGATCTTGTGAATAGAAACGCTCTCATATATAAATTAATGCAACTTGGTGTCTCTTCAAAATTCTTAAATGTTATTAAAAATATGTACATCGGTTCAGAGTCTGCTGTTTGGGATGGATGATGGATCATGTATTTCACAATGGTTTGATACGAATTCTGGAGTGAAACAAGGATGTCCACTTAGTGCTTTACTGTTTTCCTTATTTATCAACGATATCGGGCAATATCTTCCTGGTGGTGTTCGGATCGCCAATACTATTGTCAATGTTCTTCTTTACGCAGACGATCTTGTTATACTATCAGAGTCACCAGAAAACTTACAGCTCATGATAAACCGTTTATCAGATTATTGTCAGACATGGGGTCTTACAATCAATGTCGAAAAATCTAAAACTATGGTTTTCACACGGTCTGTACATAGTCAAATTAGAGATACTTGGACATTTAACGGGAAAATCATTGAAAATACAAAAGAATATAAATATTTAGGACTAATACTAAACCCAACATTGGATTTCAAATACCATTTAAGAGAAAAGGCAAATGCATCCCAAGGTCTGATCAACATGACATGGAAGAAAATTTTTTCAAATCAGAATGTTTTAATGTCTGCCAAGTACAGAATATTTGAATGTGTTGTCAAAACATCACTTTTGTATGCTGCTCAGGTTTGGGGAATAGATGAGTTTGAAGAAGTGGAAAAACTTCAAAGAAATTTTTTTAAAAAACTATTCAACTTACCAAACAGGATTACCAAAACCCTTTACCAACACCTTAAAGGTCCAGGCAGACTATATCATAAAAGTTCTTTCGTACCCAGATACACGTTTGACCAAGCAAATGCTTTTGTACGAACTAAGAAACAAGGACTGGTGGATTGTGAAGTGGCAGACTATCGGTTGTACCTGTGGAGAAGTTTTCGAGTTCAATTACTACAACCCAGCTCAACTTAAAGAAAATTTCTACAAGATTATTCAAAAAAACGAAGATTCTTGCAGGAAATCATTAGTATCTGAAGCTCATCAGTCATATAGTAGAATAATTTACTCTCAACTTAATTACAATCTATTAAAAAACAACTACTTTCAAGATATATTAAACTATAAAGAAGTATCGCTTATATTTAAATCAAGATTTGAACTACAATGGTAAATTCGACCAATTCTGTACGCTTTGCAATCTACAAGCCAAAGAAGACTGCTTCCATTTCATAAGTGTTTGCCCTATATTTAAATACCAAAGAATGATATATCTAAGAAAGAAAAGCTTAACAATGCAAGTAACGATACAAGTATTAAATGGTCCTAATTGGAAATCACTTTACTGTTTTTTAAATTCAATTTATAAATATAGAAACTTGTTAATGACTGAATTTATTTAAATTGTTTTTTTTTTTTTTTTTTAATTAAATTTAAAACACTAACAGCCGTATTTATTAGAATTCCCTAAACGCGTGAATAGTTATGCAATGCATAAGGACTTATTCATCCACTATGCAAATTCATATTTATAAAACATTTGCCTACCCTGCATAGTTATAATGAGCTTGTATCAAATAAAGTACCAAAAAGTAAGAATCTATTACATTTACCCTTCATAACACTCAGCTGTTTATCAAAAAACAAAAAAAAAATATCTTGTCTGTCTATCGAATTCAATAAACAAAAACGAAACTACCTACCAAAAGCTAAGAGAATTCCAACAATTAACTTTGATTCATCAGATAAAGTATGTTATTATCAAATAATGTTTATCCTCAAGTGGGCTTTAGGTCAATATTTTGTTTAGTTTTTTTATGTTGTGACGTTTCGGGTGTGGTTACACCCTTCTTCAGACCTATTTATTAATTGAAAAATAATTTAAAACATATATACATATACATATATATTAAATACATCAAAATTCTAAAAGAGTATACTTACAACTTTAAAAATTACAAATATTTTTTTATTTGTTTGTTCTTTTTTGGTTTCCGTGTTTTTTTCAAAAAGTTTAAAAGATGTTTTAAATCTTTTTCTTTTTGTTTTATATATCTTACGAATATCTCTTTTGTTTTTTATTTTTTAATTTGTTTGAAAATTTGTTTTAAACAAAATGATGTTTAATTATTTGAATTTTCAAATTCAAATAATTTATTTTGAAAATAAATTCAAATATTTTTTTGTATATAATGTATAATATATTTAATCGTTGAGTTTTGTTTACGTAGATATGGTTTGATAATTAATAAACTGACCGTAAATATTACTAAGTCTATCACAATCTGAACGTCTATTAATACTATTTTCGGTGTTTCTAATATGTAACATTTTTAGTAACATTCTTTTATTGTAATTCTGTTCTGATTGTAAAATTGTTATATTTTTGAAGTCAGGATGATGATTTTCTTCTATGCAATGGAGAGCTAGTGCAGTCTTTTGTCAACTTCAACTCCCCCATTTGACAAATATTTGAATAAAATATTTTCTGATACACGAAAATTTCTCAAAAGACATCCTGAAATTTACATAGTTCCAGCAGATAAAGGAAATGTTACGGTAGCAATTTTAAAAGAAACATATCTTCAAAAGATGAATGATATGATGGAAAATCGAGAAACCTATACTATTTTAAGAAATGATCCCACGAACAAACTTCAAGTTCGAAATAATAAGTATATAAAAGATTTATTCAATCAAAAAATTCTAAATGAATCAGAAAAGAAATGTATGACAACATACACAGCCAATAGTCCAAAAATTTATGGCTTACCTAAGATTCATAAAGAAAATTGTCCTTTACGACCAATATGCTCTTCTACAAATGTCCCTTGCTATCACCTTTCAAAATATATTGTTAAAATTCTTAACAAAATAACTGAAAATTCAAAATATAATGTTAAAAATACAAAACACTTTATTGAAACAATATCACCAATTATTTTAGAAGAAAACGATATACTAGTTTCTTTTGACGTAGTTTCTCTGTTTACGAATATACCAGTACATATGGCTATAGAAACTGTTGATAAAAGTTGGAATATTATCAAAGAAAATACACAAATTAAAAAGAAACAATTTTTAGAACTTCTACATTTTTGCATAGTTGATAATAATTATTTACAATTTAATAAAACAACTTATCAGCAAAAACAAGGTGTACCTATGGGAAGTCCTTTATCCCCAATTTTAGCAGATATAGTTATGGAAACTTTACTTGATAACGTTTTAAAAAAACTATCGTATACACCAAAAGCTATTAAGAAATATGTAGATGACTTATTTTTAATCATCAAATCAACTGAGCTTAATTCAACTTTAACAGCATTAAATTCCTTTCATCCTAAAATTAAATTTACATTTGAAGTTGAAAAACAAGGAATGCTCCCATATCTTGATGTTAAAGTTATAAGAAAAAATACACATCTAATTTTTGATTGGTACAAAAAACCAACATCTTCAGGCCGTTTGATAAATTTCAATTCTCAACAACCCAAACTAGTAATTATTAATACAGCACAAAATTTCATAAATAGAGTTCTAGACACTAGTGATATTATATTTCGACAAAAAAACATTGGAATAATAAAAGATACAATGTACTCTAATTCATTTCCAAAAGAAATAACTAAATCACTTATTAACAACTATTTCAATGGTGTCAGACGATCAACTCAAAATATAAATGAACTACAAAGAATATATAAAAGTTACTAGAAATGTTACATATTAGAAACACCGAAAATAGTATTAATAGACGTTCAGATTGTAATAGACTTAGTAATATTTACGGTCAGTTTATTAATTATCAAACCATATCTACGTAAACAAAACTCAACGATTAAATATATTATACATTATATACAAAAAAATATTTGAATTTATTTTCAAAATAAATTATTTGAATTTGAAAATTCAAATAATTAAACATCATTTTGTTTAAAACAAATTTTCAAACAAATTAAAAAATAAAAAACAAAAGAGATATTCGTAAGATATATAAAACAAAAAGAAAAAGATTTAAAACATCTTTTAAACTTTTTGAAAAAAACACGGAAACCAAAAAAGAACAAACAAATAAAAAAATATTTGTAATTTTTAAAGTTGTAAGTATACTCTTTTAGAATTTTGATGTATTTAATATATATGTATATGTATATATGTTTTAAATTATTTTTCAATTAATAAATAGGTCTGAAGAAGGGTGTAACCACACCCGAAACGTCACAACATAAAAAAACTAAACAAAATATTGACCTAAAGCCCACTTGAGGATAAACATTATTTAATTAAATAAAAGGTCACGAAGAAAGAAAATATGTATGTTATTATCTCTAGCAAAATACTGGAAATCAAATTGTTTTTCGTTTCATTATAGCTGGAATACTCCTCAGGCAAGTTCTTGAGGATAAAATTCAATAATGCAAAATAATAATTACAACACTAACACACCGGATGAAGAAGCATGTGTGGAGAGATATCACCAACAAGTATATTTATCTATTTAATTGTAAACAATTTTCAATTCAATTTGTTTTTAATATATTAGTATAACATTTTTGTTTCAATAAATAAAAATAACACAAAGTTTTAATTTCAATATCAAGTCAAAGGCATTTTTTTTTTGTTGATAATATTTATAATTCAATGTGATGTCAAAGTGAATGTGACAGTTCAATACTAAAATGTCCTTATGTAGGCACTATTCAACCTCCAAACGCGTTTAGCCTATAATGCCTCTATTCAACGTCACATAAGTTTTATAAATAACGATTTTGCGTTTAGAGGCATTATAAGGGTTGCATAGCCTTATGTACTCACTATAATGAGTTTATAAATATGGCTGTAAGTATAATTTTGCCAATCTGGCTGACGGCATAGCCAAAGTTTTTAAAATTCATTATTTAATAAAACAATGTATGTATGTATCAGGGACGAAGCGTCCATATATTGAGTGGAATGAGTGCTTCCGTTAAACCATTTGAAAAAATCGTACCTAGCAAGGAATTAAATTCAAAATTCCAAATTGTATTAATATTTTTATTATTTTATTTGTATCTATTAATGAATCTTCATTTACTCTGTAAATTACATTCCAACATCATTATGACAACATTATCATCTTTTACTAAAATTACTAAAGGGAATCAAGATCTCTCTGGTTATTACAACTTAAAATGCCACACTGCAAACCAACTGAGAATGCTCAACATCACTCCATTATTTATAATGCTCAATCTCATGAAAGTTCTTGCTAAAATGCTTAATAGCTATACCTTCCTTATTATCGCCTCCATAACTCAATTTCAAAATACCCTTCCACTCAAAGTCAACTGAAAATATACCTACAACATCACTCACCAATATTCACAAAATCCTCAAACAAAAATGATTCTCAAACAATATAGAATGCACAACAGCTGGGCATTCCATTATTTCGCATACTTAACTTAGATCTCAACCCAAAGTCAAAATAATTTTGTCTCGTTTCTTGCCTTTTGCACAATGTGTGAAGAATGAGTTGAGTGAATGCATTACGAGAATTTCCTACAAGAGAGATAGAAAAACAAAAATGTATCTATTGAGTTGCTTTTGCTTATTGTCTCAAACTGATAATGAATTTAATTTCATGAACAAAAGGGGTAGAAGAGTTTTATTTTAACATGTGTGCAAATTTAGGTGCAATTCATTCATAACTATCAGAAAACAAACAAATATGAATTTAAAAGGTGGTAGTTTTTTTATTATTTTCGTGGCGATAAATACAATCCACCTGTTTTCTGTTTATTTTTTGTTGTTATAAAAAAAGTGGTCAAAAATAGTATTTCTTATATTCATATCTGAGGTTTCTTGACATTCCAGCAGAAATATAACTAATGGTTATTTTCAATTATGAGAATTTTAAATCAAAAAAAACTTCAAGGAATCTTAAGATTTTTAATATCCCTTAAAAATGGCATCTGTAGAGAGATCATATTCATGTTTTAAGAGAATTAAATATTTTTTTAGAAATAAATGTGAACAAGAAAGGTTATCTACTCGTAGCTTAGTTCTTATCAAATCGTACTTAGATAATTTTGCCTTAAAAGAAAAAGGATAAATCTTTGCGCAAGGCATTAAGATTTTTTTTTAATAAGACTTTACTGTAATATATTATTTATGTATATTATTTTATGTGTATTACCATAAAGTAGGGTCCGTATCCGTCCGTATTTTCCCGGACATGTACTCTTTTTTCACTGTGTGGGGGAGGTCCGGGATAGTTTTTGATAATTGTCCGGGATTGTACTCCTTTTACTATCTATCTATCTATTTACTTTTATGCTACTTATAATTAAATGGTTATTCAAAAATGAACCGAGGCCCATTAAAATTAAGTGAACGAACAGATCCAATATATGAGAAAAGAAATTATAGAACAACTGCCCAACTAATTGTTAAAGCTCTTACACAAAATAACTTATTATCAAAAGTAAGTGGATTTTGCGCTGACAATTATTGCAATACCAATTTTGGTGGAAGTCAAAGGAAAGGTTCGAACAATGTCTATTCGAAGTTAAAATCTTTATTCAACCAAAAAATGATAGGTGTAGGATGTCCACCACATTAGTCAATGCGATCTACCATGGATGTGATACTTTACCAGTTGACGTCGATATCATAATTGTAAAAATATACAACTATTTCTCTATCTACACAGTCAGAACGGAAAGACTTCGAGATTTTTCTGAATTTCTCTCTATCTGGCTGTTGAACGTCTTTTACTTATGTACGAGAATCCGCCTAAAATATTGCAAACATTTTTTAAAGACGACTTTACCGAGGCGTATTTATTTTTGGTTCATTCTCTCATGTCAACATTCAACGTCAATATTCAAAAACTTGAAAAACAAGACATTTCTATTATTGAAACCGTTGAAATTTTACAAAATATTTTCAATAATATTTACGAGCGAATTTATAACGATTTTGTTCCACTTAAAATTAAATCTATTTTGAAGAAGCTTGATGATGCCGGCTGTAAATAAAACGTTATTAAATTCACGTGGACAAAAGATAGAAACAAACTGTTACCTGATTCCGTCAAAGGAATTATTTTAACAAAGGAATTAATTTAACAAAAAAGCAACAGTGATATACTTAACAGTATTAGATGTAATGAAAAATACAACAAGCACTGTAACGGCTATTTATTAAAAAAAAACAAATGAAGTTCCTTTTTTTATACCTCAAAGATGTTTTGTAACTTAAAAATGTGATTTTTAAACTAAATATTTATTTTTATTTAAATATTAATACAATTTTTTGTTTCCTCTTACAATATAAATGTGTTTATTCTGTCCTTGTTTTGTACTCTTTTTTCAATCCTCATTTGTCCGGGAAAATCCGGGTTTTTGAAACTCCAGTACTAGTTTCATCTAAACATATCTGGCTACCCTACCATAAAGTGGAATTTAAAAGGTTGGATCTCAAAGGTCTTTCGTTTTTAGTTTTATGTTCAGTGCTTCCGCTATCGAAAAAATCACGCCTCGTGCCTGGTATGTATGTATATTATGATAAATAAAATGAATACTGAATACTGAATATTTAATAATCGTTGTTTTCCTCAAATCGATTGATCGTGTGATTTATTTTATTAAGTTATCTCACCTGCCAGTCATCTACACTTTCGTTTGCCTACAACGTCCTCGGTGGTCAACATGTTCACATCGAATTCGAGTAGTCAATATCATTCTACCAACTCCACCGACATCTTGAATGTTGGCCGGTGTCGAATTTTTTGGTATATTTTGAGAAACTTCAGCATTTATACGACAAACACCCAAGATTGCAATAGAAAATATAATCAGAACAAAAACAACCAATCGCGGAAACATTTTATTTAGAATTGAACTTAATTCATAAAACTGGCTTGATTAGAACGAAACTGCAAAAGGTGAATAATTATTAACATCGGGTTATCAAGCAGGTTCGAAGCGGCAGTAAATACTGAAACGGCCGCGATTATTGTCGTGTTCCTATTTTTTTTCATTATGCGTTTTAAATAAAAATGAGTTGGTAACGTCATAGAAAAAAAAAATAAAATGCACGACTTGGTCGCACGAACTTGCTTATTTATTCAAGAGGGATTTTAGCGGTGTTAGAATATAAAGGTTTTATATTTGAAATTGTTATAACATGAGACCTGGTTCCCAATTTTGACAGGCGGATGGTTTGATCACATTGATCGCAAAAGATGGCGGGCATGGCCCACACTTGGCTCCCGAATGCCGAAGCTTCAATCTAACTTAATAAAATTTTTAATATACAAGGTGCCGTAAAATTAATCACCCTATCGGAAGATGTTATAAATTTTGCAAATGGTGTCGTACGTCAATCATATTTGACATTTGCGAACTTCACAGCTGCAGTATAAAAACAGTCAAGCAATGGAGCGCTTACTCCGCAAGAACGTGGAATCCAATAATCGGTAGGTGATGATAGCGCAGCGTGAATTTCGACGTCGGTTTCCTAATCGTGTATCGCTAACTGGGCAAACATTCCGGGACTTAGCTACTCGACTCGAACAGACTGGAACCAGAGGAGACCATGCAGGGCCTAGCCGCCACCAGTCTGGTCGTTCGGACGAGAAGAGAATATTAGGGATGGGGCTGCCGATGTCACTGATAACGAAGGAAATTCAACCCGACGACTACGCCGGGTCACGCAATTGGACATCACCAGATGGATGCTACAGCGAATTTTAGTGAAAGACTTACACATATTCCCGTACAAAGTACAAACAAAGCATCAGTTGATACCTGCTGAGCGTCCATCGCGTATGAATTACTGTCAAGCCATCCTCAATATTAACAATGAAAAAGGGCGATTTTGAGTCGAAACTGATCATAAGCAACGAGTTGTATTTCAACCTAAGCGGTAACGTCAATAAGCAAAATCTTTGTTTCTGGGGCACTGAAAATCCGCTTGTGATGCACGTAGAGTCATCACATCTACTCCTTTGCGGGAGGAGGATTGGACCGCCTTTTTTTAGAAGGCCATCGGTAACACGGTAACTATTACTGGCGAACGTTACAGGGCCATGATAGTCGACTTCTTATACTGCCAGATGCCAGAATTGGATGGATATTGTGAAGGAAGCATTTACTGGTTGCCCGATTAACTATTCCAGACTTCTTTCTTTGGGGCAATTTGCATCGAAGGAATGCGAATAGTTTTCACCGAAAAATCTTGCACAAAGTCATTGCAAATGCGACAAGCACTGTTGCACAGATTTAAGTAAAAAAAATTCAAACAATTTTATTTAGTAGTAATTTTTATTATGTGTATCTATATCTCGATGACGGCACCTGGAATGCCTATAAACATTATTTGTTTCGCTTAATTTTTACGATCTATAATTCAGTACAGATAAAATGCATGATTGTATCGCACGTACTTGCTCTTATGTAAAAGTACTTTGGAATTTAATAATTAGTTATAAATATAAGAACATGGATTTAACTAAAGCAAAATGTTTAAATCCATAAGATTGTCCTCTGTTTTCTATAAAAGTATAAATTTATGCAAGCGAAAAAAATTTGGTATTAAAATTTTAAGTATTTAATACTATAGATTTTTGGAAATAATTTTGTGGCGATCCATTAATCTATTAACTTACTTTAAGTATTTCCACTTAGTTTTAAAAAGAATAATATTATACTTAGTTTAAGAACAATTCATCAATTATTATCATTGTAATAATTTAATTAGTTTGTTTATCGTATGTAAACAAACTATTAGTATAAATAGTGCTTTGTAAATAAATATAAATCAGTTCTAATTTGGAATTCAAAGAGTTTTCATCTCATCCTCAAAAAGTAACCACATAGATACAGTGCCGTGCACTCAATTAGAAACGCTTTTCAGGTCAAACTTCAGCTTCCGAATTCTATGTGTTCTTGAAATTAATTCGGCCATCTTTTTTTTTTCTTTTACATTGAAATCTAGCCAACTTCACTATAAAATCATAATACTGACATGGGGCACCGTTATTTTTTCTTTAAAGAAAGTAAAAAGCACAAAATTACAAAATCGATCGTGCACATAATTAGAAACGGACCTAATTTTAAGAATTTCAAGATTAAAAGTTATTTTTGGACATTGTAAGTTATACTTTTTTATCCACTCTTTTCCACAATTGAAATTAAATTGTTTAATTAGGTCTTAAAAATGGGAAAAAACAAATCATGTGATGTAAAGACTCGACGTGAAATTTTGAGCCATCATGAAGAAGGAAAATCTTATAGCGAGATTTCTAAAATATTAAAGTGTTCAAATAGTATTTAATGCTATTCAATATTTTAAGAAAAATAACACCATAGAAAAAATACCACGAAAGCCGAGACCAAGGTCAACCTCTCATAGAGAAGATGCACTCATTGTTCGGGAAAGCAAAAAAAAACCCTTTGCAACCGCGAGGGAAATTAGAAGGGCAGTTTTTGGCGAAACAGACAGTGGACCGTCTGTAGACACTGTCAAAAGAAGGTTGCGTGAAGCTGGACTCTTTGGACGCATAGCAAGGAAGAAGCCATTACTGACTGAACGTCACAGAAAGGCCCGCTTGGCTTTTGCTAAAAAGTATAAGCACTGGACAGTCAATCAGTGGAAACATGTGCTTTTTTCGGATGAAACAAAAATTAATAGGATTAATTCTGATGGAAAAGCTTGTGTTCGCCGTCCGAGATCTCAAGAATATAATCCAAAGTACACTCGCCCCATTGTCAAGCATGGTGGTGGCAGTGTTATGATCTGGGGAGCAATGTCTTGGTGTGGCGTTGGCCCGATTAAAAGAATTGAGGGTCATATGGACAGAATTCAATATTGCAGCATCCTTGAGAATGTTATGCTGCCTTACGCGGAAGAAAACCTACCCGTAATATGGAAATTTCAGCAGGACAACGATCCAAAGCACACGGCCAGTTACACTAAAAAATGGTTCGAAGACAACTCCATCACTCTTTTGGACTGGCCGTCGTGCAGCCCGGATCTAAACCCAATAGAAAACCTGTGGCAACATTTAAAAATAAAAATGAGCTACAAGAAAATTGGAAACATGCCTAATTTATTCCAAGAAATTCAGGATGTTTGGAAATCGATTCCAAAGAAAGTTTGTGAGGATTTGGTTAGCTCTATGCCCAGAAGATTACAGTATGTAATTGATAACCGCGGTTATTCGACAAAATATTGAAAACAAAATTAGTAAAATATTAAAATTAATATTATAATACTAAAATATTAATAAATTAAACAAATATTAAACAATATAAACGTGTGTTTCTAATTATGTGCCCTACCAGTTTCGGTTATTTTTTCAGGTTTTGGTTTTATTTATTTTTATCTTTCTTATAAATTCAAAACAAAAATTGATTATATGAAATAGACACGAAAAAAGATGTTAAGCAAAAAAAAAAATTACAAAAATATTGAAGAAGAAAGCAAGACAGACAAGACAAAATGACTATGAGAAATCGTTTCTAATTATTTGCACGCCACTGTAACTACATTGGTGACCCCAAGTTAAAACACTTAAACAGGTATCACAAGATACCACACTAACACAATTGACAAGGTATCCCCCGACCCACGGTAAGGTACCTTATAACTCACATTCACATACAGTGACAACTACAATTTTTAAAAACTAATCGTGCACAAAGTTTTCAAGATATTGATTTTTCAAAAAAAAAAATTTTTTTTTTTTCAAAAAACCAAACAATATTAGGTATTTAAAAGTCAAAGGACCTCCTGTACAAAAATTTCGATCAAAGTCGTAAGAGCCGTTATTGAGAAAATCGAAAATCAAAAAAAAATTGTCTATAGCAGGTTTTGTTAATAAAATTGTGTCACGGTGAAAAATCGCAGTGACAAAAACTATTCTTTCTGCATTTCCAATCATTGTTCCCACCTTTTATTCTTTTCGTACAAGTGTTTCCTTCAAAATACGGGAAGAGAGTAAGGCAGCTGTAGCGGATAGGTATTTAACAAAATATAATCAAGTTTTAAAATTAGAAATTAAATCATGTTCGCTAATCGCAATATAAAATTGCTCGTGTGAACGTGCTTCATTTCCGAACACAACAACTTTTCCGAACGCAACAACTTTTCCGAACGCATCCAAGAACGAAACCGACTTCAAGTAGGTATAAAAGATTTAATTTTTTGTAACGAAAGTCAGTCTAGCCTTGTTTGCAAATTTACAAAAGATTGTGCTGGTGCTAACCAAATCGCTCGCTTCAAAAATCGTATTTTATAAAATAAGTTTAAAGTTGAATTTATTAAAAAGTCTTATAAAATTTAAAAGCGCGTTTTGTTTTTTTGCGGAACATTAACTTACGGATAGCCAAAAAAAACAAATGGGCTATATTGGTGACCCCGACGTGATCGTGGTCCTTCAGCCATTGGTACACTCTTATACAAGATGGATGATATTTGGTTGCCCTTAAAGTGATCATAGTCCCTAACGTGAAGAGGAAATCGACCAACGTTCAACTAACTAGATCTGATCCCAAAAGAAATAAGGACAATAGTGGATTGCCGCATACTTGATGTTTCTCGCTAGCAGAATGGCTGAATGAGAACCATAATTGTATTTTCTGTTTTAAAAGATGAAACATTAACGGCAAATCCCTTTAGTCATCCCCAAATCTGCGCAAAAGTCAAACGAATAAAACGAAGTATTCGCGAAATATAATATTACTGCCTGTCTCGCCTTCCGAACTTTAGCAGCAACTAAGTTTCCACAAATAACTTCCTTAATATAAATTCGAGGGGAAAAATGAGCGGCACTTATAAAGATCCTCTTTCATTTTCGAAAGAAAAAAAATCCAATCGAACAGCTGAATGCGTTCATCGGATTCGCCACTCCTGGTTCCTAGATGTGAAACCTAGACTCGGCGAATTCCATGATGACTGGCCAAAACTGTGGGTTTTTAAAGTGCGAGTAGGAAGGCCGCTGGGTTTCAACTGCATTTGGCTCACTTTGGCAAGTACGTCAAGTGTTGCTGGAAGATGACGTGACCAGCGTTGCCCCCCTACTACGATTGTTGTATTTTTACTACACTTTTTTTTCAAAGGCACACACTACGCACGCTCCTCCAAACACTACACTTTTTTGCATCAGAGCAACAGCTGATGCAATTATACAATCAAAAGAACTCTTGAAAGACGTAGAGGGAATTTTCGTCACGTGACCGAATAGACCGGTTGCTTGCTCATCTGGATTATTGGACGTCAAGAAGACAGATTAAATTCTGGCTTTGTGGAAAATTTCTTTTAAGAACTTGTTCCGTGTTTAGTTTGAATTTTATATTCCAAAAGTTTCCGAATAAACGGAACGGGCGCCCCGTTTCTTCAAATAAAATCCGTTTAATTATTTCGGGACCGAGTGTTAGTTGTCTATTTTACACTATTTTTTTTTTTTATGAAAAGATTTTGGGTTCTTACCCTATATTCAAAAAGGTTCTTTGAACAGATTCATGCTTATTTTGAGATTCGAATCTAATTTAGTATGACCAATCTGTCTTTTTTTTTTTTTTGATGATTTTTATTTAAAAAAAATTTGGTCTAAAAATAAAAAAATAATACTTTATCATTAAGAAAAATAAAGTAATGCTAACGGCCCGGTAAAGTTTAAATTTGAAAAACATCAATAAAACTGACATTTTAAAATTTTGGAGCATTTAGGAAACAGTATGGTAAGTTTATTGATATCAGAAAGAAGTAAAATAACGGTACAACTTCTCTGTATAATAAAATACTTGATTTATGTTTTAATTTTTATGTAAACTAAATTGTTTTCTAAATTAATAAACGAAAAAAGAACGCAACTTCAAAGCCTATTTAGTTTACACATATCTGGTCACACTTGAATTTTGAATTACCATTTGTACATTGTTTTATAAAAATATTGATAAATTCAAGCGAGACGTTAAAAATCAGAATGGCATTTGTTTTATTTATGAAAAGAGAAGAAGGTGAGGAGGAGTTGTATAGGAAAAGGATAATGGATGCATCAGATCCATTTGATGCATCCATCACCACAATATTATACTAAACTTGTACATGTTTTATGAATCTATTCGCCAGAAAAAATTGTACGAGAATGAAATGACATTTCTTTCGAAAGATTCGAAAGTGAAAATTTGCTTAGTTTTCGAAAGATAAATAAACTTTCCATTGATAAAGTGAAGTTTCTAATTGTACGAATCTCAAAATACCAATTACTCGAATTCGACATACTTTCTAGTGAAATTGAATGTAAAAATAAGGCTGATTGACTTATTGACAGATGCTTTGCACAATTCAATGTTTTTTTTTTTAAATTTAATTCCACCTGAAATACAGTTAAAAACTTAGATTTCCGAAGGGACCTCTTCAGCATTTCAGAAAAAAATGTCTGTCATTGCACATTTAAATATTTTTTCCCATCAGCCATACACAAAAAAAACTTCTCCAGCTCGGCCACAACGCAAGTGTTAAATCCTTAAAAAGAATATCAAAAATGCTCTTTAAATTCCTTTTTTCATTTTAACTAAATAATTAAATTCGTCTAAATAACTAATACCAACAGAGTATGATTGTGCTCATGGCCAGGCCAACACAAAAATAATGTCCATTCTCGAACAGAAACGAAAAAACCTGCCACCACAACATTAAATTCACATTTTTTTAAAAATGTTTTTTTAGCACCATTTATATTTGTCCCACAAATAGGTGGTTTATGGTACAAATACTCATACAACCAAGCAGTCCATCCTTCACACATACAGGAGATATCTTAAACGGTTTATAATATCTTTTGTGTGTCGTCGGTGTGTTTCAAATTTATTAACCCATATTGCTGTCACTGCACAGCATGTATGAATATCAAGTACGAGGTTAGGTGTTTGTGAAAAAAGTCATGGAATTTGTACCGTTTGCTTCAACAACAATACAAAAAAACAACGGAATTTTAGAGTCATTATTCGACCCTAATGGTCTTAAAAAAATTTAATGGGAATATAAATATCTGCTACAACAACAAAAATAATTAAAGCAACACCAGAAAAGTTCTACAGTCGACTCCGTTTAACTGAAATGGTGCGTTGTACACATTGCTTTTGTCTGACTTCCATTGAAAAAATTGATAAATTGTCATGGCAATGGCAATTCAAATAACAATTTATTTGGGCTAACATTGGTTGTAAATATGCTGGGTTATTACAAATAAGAAAAGAATCCTGCTATCGACAGGAATGAAGAGAACATACATTTTGACAAGAGATACTCTCACAGCAGAATTCTCTGAAAAAAAGATTTTTTTTTAAACAGGTGTAGCTATAGAAAACAGGCTGTCCATTAGGCCGGAGCGCTGATGTATGGGGAAAAAATTAAATTGGAATATCAAAAACATACCCCCCGCAAAAGTTGTGTCAAGTCTTTTTAATATTTTTAAGATTTTTTTTAAATTTTTAAAATGACCGCTAGGGGTCGCGCATCGCAATTTAAAAAAAAAAAAAAAAAACAAAAAAAATTAAATATATTATATTATAACTTCGTTTGGGTCATTTAATTGGCTTTAAGAGCACTTTTTACATTTTAAATGTCCACTAGGGGGCGCGCACTCCAATGAAAGAAAAAACAAAACCATAAGTGGTAGAACAAAACAAACGCCCTTAGTATCTATTAATTTTAGGAAACGCTTTTATTTTTTAAAATTCTAGATTATAAGAAAACCAAGTACAATTGTTGTATTTTTTAAGTTTTATTTAATATAATTTTTTTTTGTTTCTATATTTGAAAGTTCTTTTCGTGAAATTAAAGTATTTTTAATGACTACATCCCTGTTCTTAAATCCACAAACAGTTTGGGAAGCTTCAGTCACCAGCTTAACCGCTCTTTCAACTGCTTGGCTGTGACAAGGAAACTGTTTTAAAAAGTTAGATTTGGTAGTTTCTTTTTGTCCCACAATATCCCAAAGTTCTTCTTCGGTAAAATCTTTTAGTACTGGAGGCTCAGTTAAACGGTGATTTTCAGTTTTCCACCAATCTATTAACTCGAAATATTCACCTGCTTCGAATTGAAAGTTTGGGAGCTGAAACTTTCGGACAAATTCTTCACTGGTGTTGCTGTTGACTGCTGATCTAGCCTTAAGTACGCGGCGAAGACCTAGCTCTCGAATATTTTTGCGGTCATCGAACAACATAGCTACTAAAATGTTTTCGCAGTGTCCAAAATATCCATTCCGTGCGAAAACACCATCTAAGATTCCTTTCAAATCATTTGGCAAATACCTTGTCAACTTTATAGATTTGAAAAAATGTTTTGCACCATACACGAAAGAAGGTTGAGATTTTATGTCAAACCACATTACTGCGTACACTTTAGCAATATACTCAACTATTTGCTTTAATGGCTTATCCGGGGATTGTTTTGCAACATACACTCGAAGAATGCGGTTAGCAGTCGTAAGCCATCTCGAGTGTACCATTGTTCCAGGGTTTTTCCCGAAAATTGAGCCTTCTCGGACACCATTGTTTATGGCTTTGCATATTTCATAAAAATATTTTTGGTCCGAGCTCAGACAAGCCAATGGTATTTCCGGTAAATTTATTCGAACTGCTTGATACTGAACGACGCCTAAATTTTGACAGTTCTTTAAGTCCTTTCCAATTTCTCCGGAGTATGCGCTTGGCCCAGTTGTTTTACCGTACAGTTTCTCAAACAAGTGTCTCAAAGGTAACTGTATTTTCGCTGTATTTTCGTCTCAATTTGCCGAATGATTCCACCTCTTACCCCGGTATTAACATTGGTACCGTCGCATCCAATAAGTTTGAGACTATTTACTGATATACACGATTTTTTCAAGAAGTTTAGTATCTCATTGGTAATTGTCTCTGCTTTCCCGTTGTGTGGTGTGATATGACCCAGGTACTGGCTATCAGGTTCTCCAATCAACACAATATGCTATTCAACCACATTGCCTTTGGCTGTTTTTGTGATGTCCTTACGACCGTCGAAGTAAATGCCCACGGGATGCCGGTTAGAACTCTGATCCACTTCCATTCTTTGTTTGGATCGCTCCCTTCTTATTTTGCTTCTATCGACAATGTTTGACCGATCCATATCATTAATAACTCCATAATCCGTTAAGACGGCTGTAACAATAGTTGCTGTTGCCCTATCAGATATCTTAAATCTGTCTGCGACCTTCGCAACGTTCGGTAGAGATTTACGATTTAAATTACAAACCGCTTCATTCTCTAAACGTGGTTTTTTTTCTGGCGAGGGTGACATTGAGATCACAGATTCGATGTCGGAATTAATTTGGGTTCCATCGTCTTCGGTTATACATTCAGCTTGGGTGTTTAAAGTGTCTGAAGGTGAAGATGTAGAGCTTGCAAATCTTCTTGCGAGAGATCTTTGGAGCTTAATGGTTCCAGGAACATCAACGGTCCCAATAGCCATTTTTCTTTGAGATCTTTGATCTTCCAGGAAGGAGCGTTCTTTTACCGGAACTTTTTTGTCTTTTGGACAGGAACAACATTTAAAATCAACGCACTTACAAGCACTAATGTCAAAGAGTCTTTTGGCATCAGTTTTGAATTCCTTTAACTGTTGTTGAAATGCATTGCTGGTTCTTCTGGCTTTCGGTGTTTTTATGAGAGCACTTCTTTTATCGTTGAGTTTATGAATCATTTTTTTAACACTGAACTTACCAACTGTTGGAATTGAAGAAATCACGTATATTTCCATGACCTTCGTAGCTGCGAGCGATATTCGCTTCATCGATGAGTTTTCTTCATCTTCGAGGAAGGTAAGATAGCGACAAACATCTTCGTACGTTGGCAGCACATGCAGCGATAACATTTTCCCAATTCCAAATACCTGGCAAGTTTTGTTTTGTGAACGAGTATCCATTTAATCTCTAGAAAAAAATTCCAGCAAATGTATTAAATTCACTCAAACATTGCAACGTTTTGTTTTTCCTGGCACTTTTGAAATTACTTTACAAGACTTACCTTTTTCTAAAATAAAGTTGATAGGTATACATAAATAAAGTAATCCAAAGTGAAACTTTAATGTTCGAATATTCTTTTGTTTAACAAAAAACGCGAGTGAAAGCGAAAGGTAATTCGATTTAAATTGAATTCAAATAACACTAAATGCAAAGCCTACTTTTATTTTATTTAAAACCGAAACGGTTTTTTTTTGAAAATAGAAGCTAACTTTGTTTTTCATTTTAAATAGTTTTGAATTTTCTGAACTGACAAAAATCATATTATTAAATTGCAAATAGCCTTCAAAAAATGTATCTAAAAAAACTTGTCATTTAAATTTTTTGTATGAACTAAAATTGATTGCTTTTTTGTTGGTTTTCCAACGTTGAAAACCTGACACCGAACGATAAAAAAACGAAGAGCTTTTAAACAATGAATAGAACCTTCTTCAATTTGTTCATATTGATACATACCTAAGTTATAGAGCGACGGATACACTGGAAAAAAAAAAAAACAAAAAAAAAATCGAAAAAAAAATCAAAAACAAAATTTTCTCTCGCACTGCGCGACCCCTAGCGGTGAATTTAAAAAAATAAAAAAATTCTTAAAATTTATTTTTTAACCATATGCAACTTTTGCGGGGGGTATGTTTTTGAATTTCCAAAAATAAAAAAATCACTCCGCCCTACTGTCCATTTCGAAATGGATTACCACTGCTGACATATACTATTCGAAAACATATTTAACCTTATAGCAAATCAATTAAACGGAAACAAAAAGATTTAACCAAAACGCAATTGACAATTTAATCACGCTCAAGGGTTTATTGAGACTCTTATAATGTTTAATACAGAACAGAAAATTATTTATTTATTTATTTATTTCAATGAATGGCTTATACACAGTAAGATACATATCTTATAAAATAGTGCTAATCATAAAATAAGGAAGTTAAATGAGAGCTACATGACGTGAAAAGAAAGTGATAAGTGTAATGAAATTTTAAATTATACATTTACATTATTATTTTACCAAATTAAATATTATTTAAAAAGTAAATTAATGGAATTCAAACAAAATCTTAAGAAAATTAAAAATATTACTAGGCATAATGAGCAAAATATGCCTTAAGCTTGCTTCTAAATCTTATTGCGCTATCGATCCTTCTTATATCGCGTGGCAGAGAATTCCACAACCGAATAGATTTAATAAAAAACTGCCGTTCCGAGGTTAAACAAGAACACCGGAGAGGAATCAACTGAGCAGATCTGATTGAGGAAGTAAATCTGATTTTTTCATAAAGATATATAGGTTGATGTGATAAGATAATGTTTGACAAGAGACTCAGAGCACGAAATTGTAAAAGGCTATCGAATGTCATATTATACAAATAATTGGTATAGTTAGAAACATGAGAAAAACGTCGCAGTCCAAAAACATAACGCACTATGCTGTTAAAAGCAATTTGGAGTTTGCGTTTGGAGGCAAAACTACAATTGTAAAATATTTCACATCCATAAGTAAGGATGGGAACAGCAAGTGATTTTGCGAGAAGGCATCGGGTTTTAAAGGGGGTAAATGATTGTGTGGCCCATAAAGTGCGAAGTACACCATACGTCTTTCCAACCGATAAATTAATATGATTATCCCAGGTTAAGGTCCTATTAAACGTCACACCAAGATTCTTTACAGTTCCCACAAACATAATTTTGTCGCCATTAAGAAATATGGAGGGAAAGTAAGAAAGATCTAAAGACTTTATAGAAATAACTATACAATTTGATTTTTTTGGGTTCAAAATAAGACTGCAATTAATTGACCAGCGCGATATTTCTGCAAGATCTTCATTCACACACGAAGCTCCATGCTCTATGAAGCCCAGTGGACAGCAGTGTTGCCGATTCAAATAATAATTTTTCATGATATTTTATCATGAGATTTCTAAAAAATCATGAGATTGCTTGGGATTAGAATAGTCACTTTAACAATGATTCACAAACATTTTTGAAAAAAATACACATATGAGTTTCCATTTCATTTTATTAAACATTTAAATTATTTAATTATGCGAGTATCTTGGAAAAATAAATAAATAAATGACATAACCACCCCTATTATGGTTGTCAATTATCAATTGATATTTGATAAAAATTGAAATTTAGTAGGTACTTTTAAACTCAATTTTATTTAGGAAACTATCAGTTATCTGACAATATTAGTCAATTTTCTTTCTGTTCACAACGGTAAGCATCGTTATCAATGACTAAAACTTTTTTTAATCGGGTTATAAAATAACGAAGTTCAATTTTATCAATTATCAATTGATTATTGGTTATAAATTTTACAGAAGTACTTATCGAGCAATGGCTTTGTGACTTTGAAATCAAAACAGCTTTGATTTTTCGCGAGGTCATTGGAATGAATTAGTCCAATAATTGAATCTACTTCAAGTCGGTTTCTTGTTTTTGTTTTTAGTAAAGTTACTTTTGAAAATATTCTTTCCGTGTTGGCTGACGAATGTGGCAGTGAAAGTATTTCAAAAACAAATTTATTTAAGAGGGGATATGCCAAGCTATCATCGGCCACTTTAATTTGACCAACATATTTCCAAAATTCTTCAATGTCGTTTACTTTGTCATTCACTTTAATATTTGAATTGACAAGCATTCTCCACTCATTATCTATCTCCTGATAACAACTTTCAGCCACTAAATTTGGAAAATGTTTTATAAGTGGGAAAATCGACGAAACATTTCTGTTTAAAACATTCGTTGGGGACAAAATTTCTATATCATTGAAGACACTGTTGTTAAAGTTAAATCTTGAATATATTTGCTTAGTACCTTCAACTAAGAATGACAAACAGCGGCATTGAAAGCTTTGGACAATTTGTTTGTCAACGGAAACTTTTTGCAAAAATAGGGCTATTTTCACACCGTAATACATTTCACCGTACGAAAGCTGATTTCTTGGGTTGACATAATCAATATTTTTAATATTTGTGCTGTCAATATAACTTTTTTTTACATAGCAACTTAACAGTGACCTTAAGGCTGTCGTCACTTCACTATACATATCTTGAATTTTAGGTTTTTCTGATTGCATACATATGTTTAATTTTGTAAAGAACGGTAGCACAAAACTCAGAAAACATAAATACATATAATGAACAGGGTCATTAAGCATATTCAAAATAGTTTTGCTTGACAGTAAGTTGTCAGTTTTTGTAGCTTCTGTAAAGTATGCCTTCAAAGCATCGTATTGCACGAGAATGCAATTTACAACTTCTAATCTCGAAAGCCAGCGCGTCTGTGAATAATGCAAAATTTTGTTTGGTTTTATCTCCAAAATAATTTGAAAGGTTTTAAATGCGGCAATTCTCTTAGGACTATTTTGAATATAATTATAAACATCTCGACATAAATCTTCAATACTTGCGGGCAAATTGGAACATGCATATGAAGCACAGAGATGAAAGGAGTGACAAATACACTTCATTATAAATAAGTTTGGGATTTCAGCTTGTAAATAAGTGCGAACTGATGAGTTCACTCCCATCATCACTGCAGCTCCATCAGCACCAAAACCTATTAAATTGTTTTTATAATCAATATCGTTTTCATTAAAACTAGTTACTAAAATATCATAAATTGTTTTAGCATCTGCTTTATCCAGTGTAAACAAATTATAAAAAAAATCGTGAATCTTAAAATCGTTAGATATTCTTACAACTACACATAAATATTTTGTACAACTTATGTCTGTAGACTCGTCAATAATAATAGAAAACTTATTTGTTCTCATTAATGAGCAAAGGTTTTCAAAATTTTGTGCCCCGGTTACGTGCTTTATAATAGCAGTGGCTTTAGTGCGGCTGCAGTGAATACTTTTTGCGACTTCAGAGTCACTGCAAATATATTTTATGAGACATGGCAAATGTTCCATTAGGTTGAATGCTAGATTATGTTCAGCGAGAAAGACACAAAGTCTTATCTCAGCTTCAGCAACCTTCCTTCTCAAAGATATTTTGAATTTGTCATTGTCCAAGATGCTTCCATTCGTGACGATTATTCTTGAATTTCGAATATGTTTTCTTGATTCTGAGTGACGTTTAAGGCTTTTTACACCCATACTTATCTTTAAGTCCGCGTGGCAAATTTTGCAGAATGTGAATCCTTTTCCTACATAATAAAAGAAAATTTTCATGGCAGTGTACACATCTGAATTTGGTTTAATAGATTTATACTAGAGATCGAAAATAACTATTGACTTTTGGTCTTTAAATTACTTGTTTATTGATTTTTTTATTTGATTTCGTTTAGTTCATTATGAGATTATTTTTAGAAAATTTTTGTAATTAAAATTGTAAATTCTGACCCATTAAATCAGAAAGATGTCTTTGAATAAAAAAGATCCTACAAAAATTAAATCTAACAACCATACCCATACAAGAACTCTTGCAAGCAAATTCCCAAATTCAGGGTTGCAAAAGCTTAAGTCACTTGTTAGCTTGTTAGTTTTCTGTAAATCGTTTTTCTTGTGTAGCAAACCTGTATCAATAACTAACCGATCGCCTTTTATAAAGCAGAACAATTTTTAATTTCGGGTCAAAAATTAATTTTTAGTATGCAAACACTAGTATCATTTGAATGCTTTGAAAACTAAAGTGGTTTTCCAACAAATTGGCTAGGCCACGAGACAAAATATTCCGTACGGTGCATCCCTGGCTTAGATCATGCCTTTCAACTCTCATCACACAAAATATTAAATACAGGGAAACTCATTTTTCAAAAGAATATGTTTTGTTTCGATAAATTCGCTCAAGTAAGCAAAAAACATCCCGCTGTCAAATTCATATACCTACCATTTGAATAAATTAATTGAATGCACAAACTATTTCATTTGATAAATTATTTTCCAAGTATTTCATAAATTTTACTTTAAAAAAAATTAGGCTTTTCAACAATTTATTAATTTATATCTAATGATTATCGCATATTCTTCATATTTCTTTTGACACCTCATTAACCAAAATTTGTTCATTGTGAGAGTCGAAAAAAGGAGACGTACCTACTTACGAAATATTAATCCATATAATTCAAAATTTAATCCAACAACTACTGCTAAGTAAAGATTGAATTATACATTCATAAGTGCTTATGACAATACTGTCCCGATGCATACTACTTATAACGATTACATATTTTCTTGTGTGAGAAAAAAAACTCAACAATTACATAATTTTCAAAAAATAAATCTCAGTAATTTGTGTAGATATAAAAAAGTTTGTTTATACAATACATGCTACTACTATTTGCCAACATTTTTGATTTTCAATCTCTGACACATACATTTTTTGTTCAAATTAAATAGACTAAGAGCCCACAGCAATATTGGGGTGTTGAACAAAAGATAATTAGCATAAATAGATAGTTACTTACAAATGTGAACGTCTTGCATGCTCTAGCAATAGTGCATAATTGTGCATCAAGTATGCAGTTCTTTCCAAAGTCTAAATAATTGTTTGCCATAACTTCAAAACGATTGCAAATATAAAGGTCCAAGACGTTTTGAATTCATCCTTCTGCCTTCAAGACGCAATAAGAATAAGGTACGTCTTCCACGAAGAAGGCCTCCTGGAAAACCTCTTGGACTTCGATATTTGCAAACAGGGCGCTAAGCTCTACATTTTGAAGTTATGTCATTAAGACTTTGTAAAAAAAAAAATTATATTTGATGCACTTATATGCACTATC
Organism: Chrysotoxum bicinctum; assembly: GCA_911387755.1. Taxonomy (NCBI): domain Eukaryota; kingdom Metazoa; phylum Arthropoda; class Insecta; order Diptera; family Syrphidae; genus Chrysotoxum; species Chrysotoxum bicinctum. The sequence continues at coordinate 18,561,290 of OU426989.1, forward strand.
ATGCTAGACGTTCACATTTGTAAATGAGTACTAAAGGCCTATCTAATTATGCTTTTCAATCACACCCAAAAATTGCTGTGGACCGTCGCTCTAAAAAGAAATTGTTGAAATATGTTTATAAAGGAGAATAGGCAAAAATATTTGGGACCTGGCTAACAACCACAATGTATGACGACGTCCTGTTAAACAAGTACAACTAAAAATTAATAATCTTAAAAAAAAGTTAATACGATAAATGAAAACGAATTATAGCAAACCAACTATTTTTGTCTATTTTTATAAAACTTCCTTTATTTTGGGGTCTACTAAGTTCATCAAAAGTGGACAATACTTTAATTTAAGTGGAATTCTACTGCAATTAATGTTTGCTCGAATTGTTATCTTCGTTGCCATACATATATGTACATACTACCTAAACCCCATGGCTTACAGAATTGTGCCCATAGAAAAACTGATGTACTAGGGAAATTCTTTTAGACTATATAGTACATACATAATTATATAAAATACCCATTCTCCTTTATTATAAAAATTACACTAAAACTAACCTTTTTCACTCGGTCGAATCCACTTTTTGCAAAAAGGAAGAGCTTCCCACTTTTTATTATATATTTGGTCATACCTCAACCTTCCTTTTTTTCTGGACGTTGATTCGCATTCCTCATCTATTTCGATTTCAACAGTCTCTGGAATTGGAGATGCTGGCGTTTGCTCCAAAGCAGCAGTCTCAGCAGCGCTTGTTCCAACACCAGCGCCAGCACTTGATGTTGAAACTATTGAAATGTGTTGTTGGACACTAGAATCACTATGATTGTTCCCAGATTTTGAGCTTCCACTGACAATTTTGTGTTTTATTATAAATTTATCCATTGCCGACAAAATTATAATTATATATTATCGTATTAGGATTTTAAAAGAATAAAATTTAAAAATGAATCTCGAAATTGAAAGACTAGACACAAAAATAACTGTTTAAATGTTTACCGTTGTTTTTTTTGGTTTATTTGTATGTATGTATGTATTTTTTTCGTTCTCTTTTGTTTGTCATTTGAATGACATGTAGGTTGAATAGGTTTTTTAAATTATAATAAAGAAGTTACATGAGCTGATTATAATGAACTAAGGCGTTGCACCCACTGGACAACATAGTTGCCAGCAACTTTAAGTTGCTGAAAAATGCCACAGTTGCTCCAAGCGAGTAACTAAGTTGTTTTTTTTTAAAGAAAAACTAAAAAATCATGAGATTTTCAGTGAATTCATTATTTCATGAGAAGGGATGAAAAATCATGAGAATAATGATAAATCATGAGATTCGGCAACACTGGTGGACAGCTCAAAACTAGTTGCACATCGTCAGCATACATATTAATCGAGCAGTGCTTGATAAGAGTGGGGAGCTCATTAATATATAAAGAGGAGAGAAGTGGCCCCAGGATAGATCCCTGTGGAACACCATTGGTTGCAGACAGAAATTCAGAGAATGATCATTCACTGACACTGCTTGTGTCCTATCTGTTAAATAAGACATTAAAAGTTTAACAGCGCATGGTGAGAAATTGAACAATAGAGACAGCTTGCGACACAAGGATTGATGGTTCACCATATCAAACGCCTTAGAAAAGTCAAGTAAGACCAAGAGAGATACCTGTCCCTCGTCAAGAGCATATCGTATTTCTTCGGCTACACCTATAACAGCAGTAGTACAACTGTGTTTCTTTCGAAATCCTGATTGTCTAGGGGAAAGTAGGCTATGTCTAGAAAGATGGTGATTTATTTGCTTTTGCAAAACCTTTTCAAAAGCCTTTGATAAAAAGGGAAGGATGGAAATCGGTCTAAATTCATTGCCTTTGGAAGTTTTGGGAACGGGTATAACTTTTGCTGACTTCCACTGCGAGGGGAATATACCTGTAGTAAGTATTGTATTAAACACATGAGTAATATACGGGAGAAGTACAGGCAATATTATTTTCAGGAATGAAGGATGTATTTCATCAAGTCCAACTGCCTTAGATTTAATGCCAATTATACTTTCGAGCACATCGATGCAGCTAACCGCAGTAAAACGAAAGATAGGGCAATGAGCAGGCAAGGAGAGATTACCAATTTCTGGAGGTGTTAATTGTTGGATGTTATTAGTTGGCGGCGAAGATATGAACTGACGATTGAGAATATTAGGGTTCACTGACTCAAGATTCAAGCATTTAGGTTTTCCAATGCCAATACTACGCACGTTCTGCCACAAGAGTTTACCACTAAGAGAAACATTGAGCTGGCTAGAGTACATTCGCCTTTTAGCTGCTCTTATCTCAAAAACGACTTTGTTGCGAAGCGAACAGTAAATTATACGGTGTTCTGCCAAACGGTAGCGCTTCCAACGATTATATGCAAGATCACGTTGTTGCATAAGCCAACAAATTTCATTAGATATCCACGGTACAGCCTAGGGAAGTATAGTTTTAGTTCTCAATTGAACATGCGAGTTGAAGAGATAGAGATGTAAGATGTGAGAGTTGAGAAATTGAACTTGGTCTTTGGGACAAGGAAGATAGCACAAAGCACTCCAATTGATGCTTCTGACTTGTTCTTCAAGAAGAGGGTAATTAATATTTTTGAAATCTCTATATGAGAAAGTGCGGGGTGAGAACGTGAGATCAAAATCAAAGGTAAGGTATAAAAGATCATGTCTCGAAAAGGCAGGTGCCGACAACTGATCATAAAGAAGAACTTTGCTTTTAGGGCTGACCAGGAATAAATCCAGCAACGAAGATGAATTCTCAGAGAAATGAGTAGGTACAGTTGTGTTGATAGAGAATAAGTTGAGTGAACCCATTTCGTCGATGAGACTGTTCTCAATCAGGAGATTACTGTTGAAATCTCCGCACAAAATAATATCAGGGTAAAATGTAGATATAAGCTCAAGTTCGGTAATAAATGGCAACAAGTTAACGTTCTTGTTAGGTCGATAAGCAGTACCAACAAGAATCTTATTATTATTATTGGCAAGTTCGAGAAACAAAAATTCAATATCAGAGCCCGAAGGGGATACGTCAATTAGCTTACAGACAATCCCATCCCTAACATACATTGCAACTCCACCACCAACGTGACCAACCCTGTTACAACGAAAAATCCTATACCCACTAAGACTACACATAGCATCATTAAATTCATCCCTGAACCAAGTTTCAGACACACATATCACATCAACCAAAGAATTTTCAAACAGATCGCGGAACTCATCAATTTTAGGAAAAAGACTTTGTGCATTAATGTGACATACATGCAGTCCAACGCATTGTCCTCTGAAAACTTTAACCATAGTACTTAAACATACATCCATTTAAGAAAAATTATATATTTATTATAAACGTACTCGAAAGATAATAGCACAACAATATTTATACAATGAGTAGAAGCAAGAATTTTGTTTAACTTAAGACTACAAAAAATAATAAATTGTTTAAAAAAAATTCAAATTAAAATAAAGAACTGACAGCTTTTCGGTTTCTTCGATGAAAGTGCTATTCAGGGACAATGGCATATTTGTACATTTTGCTTCAATGACATTTAACAGCATTGAGTTCTAAAAGCATTAAGATCCACACGATTTTTTTTACGCCAATTAATAATGCTGTAAAGATCGGAGTTAAATTAAAAATAAAATTGCACTTCCGAAGGAGATGGAAGTGAATTTGAGAACGAGTATGAGAAGCTGAAGGTAAATTCGTCGGCAAAACAATGAATTGGATTAGAAAATTCAGACGAGAGATCATTTATATAAATGAGAAATAGAGTCGGAGACAAGACGGACCCCTGGGGAACACCAACATTTATTTTGTTAAGATTAGACTTGAAACCGTTTATTGAGCGATCTAGAAGTTAGTTTTTTAATCCAATAAGGAATAAGGGTTTCATTGATATTAAACGCTTGATGTCAAACTTTATAAAATGCTTTAGAAATGTCAAGCTCAGTTATCTTACTTTCCCCAACACAATGCAAGGAACTGTTTCAATCTTCGATGAAATGTGCCATTATATCACCAGAGAAATGATTACTATGACAGGCATATGCCACGACATTCAGAAGCTTTGGATCTTCGAGATATTTCTTGAGGAAGTGATTGATTAGCGATGCCATGACCTTGGAAAGAAAAGACGTTACTGAAATTGGTTTATAGTAAGAGGGTGAAGAAGGGTCGCATTTTTAGTGATAGGCTGGTAAAATTCTATTTTCTATCTTTTAGGGAATATTCCAGAACAGAAGGAGCTATGGGAAATCTAAGGCAGTAGTTTTATCAGCGAGGCAGAACACCACTTCAAAAGGCTGGGGGGTTTACCATGAAGCCCAGTGGATTTGTCTATATAAGGATCTCAAATGGCACTATAGTTGAAGTATGAATCCCGACCTCGGACCTGTTCCATTGAAAGATTTACTTTCTCAAATACAGAATGTACAATGCTGCTGTCAGGCAATGTAGAGCTAGAAAGAAAATGAGCTGTGAGTAAATTTGCCTTATCTGAAGAGCTAGCTATCGGGTCGTCGCGTCGTTATGGATGAGCGTTGGAACCGATAAAATTTTTTTATGGTGAGCTTCTGGTGATCTTCTCCCATTTTACGGTCGCTATAATCGTCCTTTCGAAATAACTTTTCACAACATGGTGGATAAATACGAGTCGATGTGATCAGTAAACAATCCAACAACATCTGTACTAAAACGAAACGCAAGATTAACCGAAAATATTGCTGCTGCCCGTGGAAGTACGCAGAAGAATCCATGGCAGTCAATTTCCTACGGATACAAGAGCTCGGCCTTTCGCAGACTACAATTTAGCGAATTTTGAATCATGACTTGGGCCTACATGCCTACAAATATCAACTAATCCAGGAGCTCAGAAGTACCGATCATAGACAATGACGACGTGTATTCGCTAATTATGCTCTCAAGCAGTTGGAAGTTGAACCCAATTTCGTACGAAAAATCAATCACATCGAAGAGGCTCTTTTCGAATTTTGGGCGATCAAAAAGATTCGCTTAATTTAATTCATCCAGAGAATGGCACTGTTTGGTGTGGATTTCGGGATGGCGGGATCATGGGACCATACTTCTTTGAAAACGACGACGTTGGCCAGGCCAAAACTGTCAACGGCGAGTGCGCTGGGTCGATGATGTCAAATTTCTGTTCGCCTGGGTTGGATGATATGGACACAGACGTGGTTTCCGAATGTGATTTCTGCAGGATAGTGATATGTGGCACAGCCCGTTCCACAAGGGACATTTTGGATGAGCAATTGGTGAACATGGTTGTCTCACGCGGAGGCAATGTAAATTGGCCACCTATATCATTTGATTTGGCCTAGTTAGATTTTTTTCTTCTTCATAATTCACATGTCTATGCTAATAAATAACAAACCACCACTGCCTTGAGAGCCAAAATGATCTATGTGATTCAGTTATGGAAAATTGGACGGTTCGTCTGTGTACAAAAAAAAAAAAAAAACAATTTTGAAAGTTGGGAACAATTCCCAGGGAAATCTTGCTCACGATAGGCCCCATAATGTTCTTTATTTACTGCGCTCTTTGAATGTTCGATTGCAACTAACTATTTTTGACGATTTTCTTCCTTCGTTCAATCTTACAGTGTTGCCATGCCACAAACAATTTTAGCCACTTTCTGGCGATTGGTGACGGTGAAAATTTAAATCTAAATAAAAGACTTTTAAAGGTTTACAAAATCAAGAAATGCAAAACTTGAACCAAATGAGCCATTACCTAGAAATTTTAATTTTTCTGTAAACAATCGAGATTTCAGGCATAATAGCTTATCGGTTAGTCATATTCTAGAGATCCTTTTAACTCTGAAGCTCGATACATAAACGGATACATTTTATTAATTTACGGCGCGTAATCCACATTTATCAAAATTTTCTATCGAAACTTTGAAACAAAAATCGGACTGCAACCACAGGGTACCACAAACGATTCACACAGCTTCACCTCCGGAGATATGTGTCCCATTTGGTCGCCTATTGAAACAGCATACAAGCGTGTATTTTGCCTACTTCAAGTCTTATATCTACCATAAAATTTTATGACAAGTATTTCCATGCCCAAAAAGCTTATGAGTTCATCTAAGTGGGACATTGTCCCAACTCCATTTAAAGAATAAACAACTCATTAATTCACCTTTAATAAAAACCCTCAGCTATTAAGATGTTTACAAATTAAGGACTCGTCTGCGTTTCTTCTCATGCATCGCACCCATAAACATCCACTCTGTTCTCATTGTGCCAGTCTTAACTTCATGTCCTAATTCCGCGCTTGTGTTTCAAGCAAGACTGCCACAAGTTTATCCTTATTATGAAATAAATTAAATAAATTTCGCAGGCTTGTTGTGGGCTTTTAAAATACTTATCTGGCAGTTTTCAATACTCTAACGTCTAACGGTAAGAAAATACGAGCAAAAAAAAAAATTATAAATAAATCTGCGTCTCCAGGCAGAATTAGTGTGGGAAAATTGTCGGCTGGATCTATGGTTGTTGTCGGATTCCTTAAGCTGGAATTAAGGGATGCTGCTGCCGTTGTCGTTTATGCATTGAAGCGATTTTCTTTATAAGGAGATCTTGAAATTAAATGAGACTGTCGCGGCGCAATAATATACAGATGCCTACGAGTATGTGTGTACCTACATATTTATTTATTTATTTTGTTGTCTTTGTTTTAATACAGAGAAGAGAGAAAATAAGAATGTGACCCCAATAGCTATTCAGGGCATATGAAAAGAAGAAGACTCCTTTGTGAATGGGGTCAGATGGAAGATGAGTACGAGCGTGGGGGGGCCAGCAGAACCACCATTACGCACCATGGCAATGTCAAAGTATGTACTTAGATTGTTTCCATTTCCAGGCACCTACCTTACCACATTTAACAGCAAACTTGTATAACCCCAGGATGTGGGCTATAAATAAACTTGGTGGTGACCTTTGCTGGCAGTATTCTTCTTCTTCTACTTCTTTTTTTTATTTTATTTTGCTTGTAATAATGTACTTCTTTGTCGTTTGTTATGTCAAGGACGAGGTTGCTCGGTATTTGTTTTATTTATCTCAAGAATGGCGACAATAAAATGAATCTATATACTTCAAGTTTCTTCGAATACCAATGTACATTACATACCTAGTTTATAGTACATATATGTACTTAGGGTATCTTTGGATGGAAGATTGCAAAAATAATCTACACTTGCTTTTCAGAGGTGGTAAATTATAATATGTACAACATACAAAATTTTTAATCATATTTTCATACAAAACTACAAACTTCTGTAATTAATCAAATCAAACTTATTAACACCTAGACGTCGAGTATATATGTATAATTGTCAATCAGGCAGACGGCAAAGCCATGCTTATATTACGATTGTTCATGTTGTTATAGATGTGTCAGATTTTTACTTTTTGCTGAGTGAATAAAATTTACTTACGAGTACTTACTTACTTAATGGATGGATAGATTCCAGTTATCTAAAAGCCGGTTTTTAAATTCTCCATCGCCTTATCGTTTTCATACAAACTGATAAGCAATGTATCAGTGTATGTAGGGCTTCAGGTGGACTGTCTTCCACCCAGTTGTCAAACTCGTAAATAGTCTTACATACAACAGATAGAGGAATCAATGTTTCAGCAACTGTGCAACAAAAAATAAGTAAAAGTTGAAGTTTTGGAATGTCTCATATGGCTATGGATAGCAAACGCCTCTAGAATCCTCTGGATCCTTGGTAAAAAGAAATGGTTTTATCGTAGTTGCTAATATTTTCAAAGCGAGTCCAGGATGTTGATATAAGGAGCCACAAAGCCACAATTCAAGATTTTTCGAGCGAATTCCTATCAAGTGGACCAACTTCCGTTACTATTTTTAAATTGCTTATAATATAATGATGAGTGAACTACTATTATTCAGAAAGTTGAACAAGCGATGGTATCTACCAATTTTGGTAAACTCAAATCTCAAACTCATAAATTGGTCGGCGAACAACATGCGAGTTCAAAAAATTGATTTTATTTTTCGAGAATTGAAAAACACTATCAACCAATATTTTACATGCAAGCTTTTTAATTCAATTCCGTTAACAATTTTTTTCCGATTCAATAGATTTGAGCATAATTTTCAGTGGTGTACACATTTGTGCCATACACAGATACACCCCAATATCCTGCGGGTTTAATCTGATAATTTTTAATAGTATTTTCAATGAGAATCTAAGCTGAAAAAAGAAACTAAAATAATGGATTTAACGGGTTTGCCTATAATGAAGGAACCACAATTGATTATGAAGTATGCACAATAAAAAAAATAATAGGATAAAAAACTAGAACGAAAAAGAACCTATCCCATGGTATAATTACACTCGAAAACAGATTCTATCTGAAGAATAAGCTTTCAACATTCACAGCATGCACTGCAACAGGGAAATGGATTTTCTCTTCATGCATCCTTTGCCCGAACCACAGCATTTATAAATTGTTACCCCCTGTCTGGGGTTTTTGTATTTCATGTCCGAAGGGGTTGCCATCAGTATCATATCAATCCCTCCCGCTTCGTCTTAACCAAAAACATTATCAACTCGTTCGTTGCACCGAGATGAGGCAGAGCTCGAGGATAAACACATCTCCTATTCTATGTATCTAGGAGTGGGTATATGTTGTGTCCTCCTAAGAGGTGCATCAGTATAGAAACTATCGGGTTCTGTCTCGTTCCACCGTAGCAAGTTGTCAACATCAAATAATGGGTTAAGTGCATCTGAACAGTGTGTGTACAAGGATGACATAATACACAGTTCACAGTGCCTGTGATAAGTTCTGTGAGGGTGAAAATTTGTAAGTGTGCTCTTGGAAAACATTCGAAGATTTTTATCCGACTTGAGTTGATGCTTGGAATCGATAAAGTTTTTTTTATTTTTTTAATTACTCGGGATTCTGAAAGGTTTGATTTATTTCAATGGCGGGCGGCACCCTTACGACCAGGAAGTGCAACAAAATTTGTAACAAACTTGTTGTCCTCCCTTTAGACCCTTAAGGTTTTATTGAAATTGGTCTAAATATATTGAAGTCACTTTCTTCCATGCGATACCATGCTACGGACATAATTGTGATTTAAAAAGAAGTCTAAGTGAGTTATAAGCGAAAAACTTAAAAAGCTCACGTTCGTGCAATTCAATTTCTGCTAGATGTAGGTATAGGTGGTTTCTCTGGGCGGGAAAACCACCGCAAAACTCGTGAAGTTATGCGACTTTTTTCGAACTTTCTTCATTTTTCACTTTTTACTTCTATGGTGTATGGTGGTATGGTGGTATGGTGTTTTTTTTTTTGATTCGAGAGAAGCAAAAGTTTTAAAGGTGGACATTATTATCGTAGGAAAAATCAAACATTAATCCTCGGCCACAAGCGAGTGAGAAACAAAACTTCGTTAAAGAAATGAGTTTGTTATTTTATTATCGGAAAAATCTACAAACTTCGAACAATGGAAGAAATGCATTTTAAATAAATTATGAAAATTTATGTTTTCTACTAGACCAAGGTATCGTAGCTATTTGAGAAATTTCTGTGGCTGACGAGAACTTGTACGCATCCTGCTCTTAAAGGGTTTTCCAATAGGAACGGGTAGATCTCAAAACTGAATAAAATAAATTGTGTCTGATACTGGTATATAAATGATTTTGAGTGATAAACCGGGTAATCTTGACTTTAACTTTGGTGGGGGCAATACCCTCATTTATTAGGCTTAATACAAGCTAATTCTTAATCTAACTTTAATACAGCTCTTAAATCCAGGATTGGAGTGAATTGGAAGGATGATAAAGAGGGAGTTTCAAGCTGGGTGAACTGAGGTCGAAGTCGAAACAGTTAATGTAATTATTAATCCTCCGAAGCATTCGTGTAATAGGTTCGTTGAAGCCATAAGAGGTACGGTGGGTAGACAGATAGAAGGGATGAGGATTTCTTATATTACGGGAATTAGTGTAGAAATAGATGGAATTGTAGAGAGCTGTGCAGTCAACAGACCCTGAAAGTAGTCGATGAATGAAGAGAACGTCGCTTATTTCTCTTCGTTCTTCCAGCGTATCCAATTCAATCAATAGAAGTCAGTCTCGATACGGAGGTAGAATGAACGGGTTATTCCAGGATAGACTACAAAGTGCGAAATGTTGGATGCTCTCGAATATAAATACATGGGATTGTTGATAACGATAAGGGCCCCATACTGGACAGACGTATTCAAGAGGTTATGTAAAAGAATCGGGTCACGAAGAGTGAGAGAATTCTTTGAACCATCCTTTCACAAATCCTAGTGTAGTATTTTTTTTAAGAATAATATCTTCAATATGTGTGAGAAAGTTGAGTTCTCTATTACAAACAACAAGTTCGCAAATTGACTCAGCCGTGGATATGGGTAGACATGGGATGGAGAAGGTAGACACTGGTAGGAGATTGCATGCGTTTTTGTGAAAAAGCGATTGAATGGCATTTGGCAATGTTTAGTTCCAAACACTTCTTCAGGCACCAGACATAGAGATTGTCGAGATCAAGTTAAGGAAGAGTAGACTCATATGCCGAAGAAATGCTTTTAAAAAACTTAGTATCGTCGACTTAGACTAAGGTATGGGAATAGTTGATGACCTTTTTAATATCGTTAATATTAAGAATAAAAAGAAGAGGTCCCTTGTGAGTGCCTCGTGGGACCCCTCAAGTAGCTGAGAACTCATCAGAGAAATTAGTTCTGAACTGAACTTTGTATTAACAGTTTTTCAGGTAAAAAGTAATACATCTTAAGAAGATAGGCTCAAGCCCAAGGGTGAACATTTTGAATGGAATAAGCTTATATGAAATCTTGTCAAACGCCTTACTGAAATCGGTTGAGACAACGTCGACTTCCTTTCAGTTTTCTAAGGCTGAGAGGCTAAAAGATACGAATTCAACAAGGTTAATCGTTGTGGACCTATTGTATTGCATTGTAACTTCACACTTTGGGCCCTTTTTATGTATTGGGGTTAAGAAAGAGGTCTTCCATAACTGAGGGAGTTCTTCTTGAGATAGGGATGAACCGAAGATTTTTGTGTGGGGAAGAGATGTTGAAGAGCATTTTTTGAGAAAAATAGCGGGGATACCATGCAGGCCCGAAATATACTCATCATCGAGTATTTTACAAAAATGTTCATGAGACTGGACAGTGGACATGTCTGTGGGGAGGCCTTCCTGCTGAATGGAAGCCATGACACTTGTATTTGTTTTACATTTGTAGCAAACCGATTATGATTTATCATGTAAGTACGCTAAGAAGATACGAATGTTTTCATATATTTTTGTATCTTTTAGCCCGGAGGAAGCGTAGTGACAATCAGTTGAATTAATGATGTGTTGTGTGTTAAGTAAGTTTGACTGTGGGGCCAAAAGAGGATCAATAGCTGATGTTATTTTAGGTAGATGCAGGAGTAATAGAATTAGGGAAGGATGAAAAACTGGCTGCAGTATAATATGAGGTTTTTGAAGAAGATACACACAGAGAAAAAATCAGTAAAATCTACGAAAAACTGTAGTAAAATTTACGATAAAAGTAGTAAAATCCGAACCTACTACACACGTCGTTAAATTCACTACAAGATGTAATAAAAATAAGATTTGCAATGATAGTAAAATTCACTACTGAAACAGTAAAATATGCTGTCCATTGTACTAAAAGTTTCCTACATTAGCACTAAAATCTATTGTAGTTGTAGTAAATTTTATTACATAAACAGTGAAATATATTGCAGTTGTTCTAAACAGTAGTAATAAAATACACTACTGACGCAATGAAATCTATTACAGCTAAAGTAAAATCTACTACAGTGGTAGTTAAATTTATTACATTAAAAAATTTAATTAATTGCAGTTGTAGTAAAATGTACTACAGCCGTAGTAAAATGTATTACATGGAACAGTGAAATCTATTGCATTTGTAGTAAAATGTACTACAGTCGTAGTAAAAATCATTGCATGGAACAGTAAAACCTATTAGAGTTGTAGTAAAATTCAGTACATGGAACAGTGAAATCTATTGCAGTTGCAGTAAAATCTACCACAGTGGTAGTAAAATTCATTTCATGGAAAAGTAAAATCCATTGCAGTTGTAGTAAAATCTACTACAGCCGTAGTAAAATTCATTGCATGGAACAGTGAAATCTATTGCATTTATAGTAAAATATACTACAGCCGTAGTAAAAATCATTGCATGGAACAATAAAATCTATTGCAGTTGTAGTAAAATTCATTGCAATTTCAATAAAATCTACTACAGCCGTATTAAAATTCATTACATGGAACAGTGAAATCTATTGCAGTTGTAGTAAAATATACAACAATGGTAGTAAATTTTATTACATAGAAGCAGTAAAATCTATTGCAGATGTAATAAAATGTATAACATAAAATAGTGGATTTTTAACTGCAGTTGTAGTAAATTTAACTACAACTGCAGTAAATTCTCCTCTATTTGATGTGATACATTTAACTACATCTGTAATAGATTTCATTGTTTCATGCAATAAATTTAACTTTAATCTGTAATACATTTTACTATATTATCTACTCGTATGTAATAAATTTCACTGTTTCATGCAATGGATTTGATTTTAATCTGTAATACAATTAAAAATGGTATATCTACCATGAGTTTTTCTACAGAGATCTATCAGTCCTATACAAACAATAATGAATTAAATATTATGTAGATATGTAGGAATACTTACGTATCTAGGTACTTGTACAGAGATTTAGAGTAGGTACCGATTTTTTCTTATGTCAAAACCATTCTTCCTGAAATAAAATTCTCTTTTTTTTCATTTTTTAGTTGAATACTATATCTGAAATTACAAAGCAGGTATCATTTTGAATGTTCATATGTATTTTTATTTTTGATAAAAGTAATGACGATTAAAATCACTATAATATAAATTTTATACATTTTTAAATCTTAGTGCCATTCTACCATCAGAAAGATTATGTGGCAAAGCAGGATAATATTGAAATTCCGTAATTAATTTCAAACTTAAAATATTTGTATTATCTTTTATAATAAAAGCATTTATATTTACATCGTATTGAAACATATATTTAGTGGAAACAATTATTACACGTTTGTTGCTTATCACTATTTCAGATATTTTATAAATAAAGTTACTTTGCTTATGAAACAAAAAAAAACCGGAAGTGTATGGTGTTCCCATAAATTGTATGTTCTCTGAAAATATTTGAATACCATCAAGGCCAAATTCTTGAAGATCTTTGAAATATGGTTTTTGAGATATACATACATTTTTACTTTTTAAAATTTTAATCTTAATGTCTTTTTCATTTAAATAAAAAAAGTTAGCTAGTTTTAAAGACAACTTCATTCCAACGGAGTAGCATAAATTTTTCCTAGATGTTATGCTCTGAGCATATTGCATATTTCGCATACTCCAAATCATTTTTAAGGGTCCAACCCTTTCAATAACAGTGGGATAGTGGGTCAAAAAATGTGCTTTCGGCTTAAGAGTTTCATTAAACAATTCTCTGTAAGTTTTATTATGATCAGCTACTCGAGATTTCAATTCTTCTAAATCATTTTTATTAAACGAAGTACATAAACATAGATCTACAAGTTTTTGAAGATTTAAAAAAAAAAGCCAACATTTATCGTCCTTAGGAACAAAATCCCAAACCATTAAGGAAAAAAAATGTACAAAGCAATGGCTTTCACTAGCTTGCATATTCAAATTTTTGTTTTGCAAAGCCTCAAGTTTTATAGGAAGGGAATAGTTTTTCGAGTCTATGCTTCCATAATCAAAAAGCTGTTTTCTGTCATTCAAATTTTCGAGAGAAAAATATTTCTTTGTTTTAATGAAATATAAAATAATAGCACACATATCATTTTTCAAAACTCCCTCGAAAAGATCATGCATGATATCAACTGACACGTTAACAACCGCATGAAAAGACGGAAGTCTATTGAAAACACATACTTCCGATATTCCAGTATGTTTTGGGTCATTAAGTAAAAGATCTAAATCATAATTTGAAACCGTTCTTAAACTGCTCTTTAATTCATAACTAAGATTTTGTGTTTCTGCTTTAGAAGCCTTACAGATTCGACAAAAATGCAGAGCCGAAAACGACGATCTGAAGCCCAGAATCTTATTTAGTCCAAGATTATCACCAGTAACTAAGCCTAAAACAAAATAAATTTTTTTTTTCACACCTTCCGTCTGAATCATTATGCCATTCAGTTCTAAATCTAATAAAATTTTTAGAAGATTATGAAGAACATCGAGGCGCTCATACTTTTTAAAATACTCAGCTTTTATTAGCATAGCAGGCAAAATGTTGGTCAAAGAAGAACGTTTATGCTCTGGTAAAGTTGGGAAGTTTATGTAGAATGCGGAAATTGAATTCACTCCGGAGTGCGAGCCTAACACATTATCTGGATCAAAGTCATCATTATAAAGAAAATATGGGATAACTGTTTGTTTTTCGTTTGAAAATCTTGAATGAATTTCTCGCCAAACAGAACCACACACAAAATTTTTTATATCATCGGAATGCGCCATAAGATCTTCCATTTCTTTCAAAGTTTTTTTAAGCAAATTTTCAGTTTCAAAAAATTTTTTAATTACAAAAGGAATAGATAGAATAGTTCCTTTTATTTCCTTGTATTTTAAAATTGGTTTACCCCGTTCAATTGTATTTTGAATTTCAGATGAAACTGTACTATTGATTGGTAATTCGAGTAATTTTTTTTTTGACAAATGGCTTATAAGCTTATGTTCAGTCTCTATTTTAGAAAAAGCTGTATCACAAAATTGACTTATTTTTTGTATTGCTAAGCTCGAATCGCTCAATTCAATAACGCATTTAATAGGGTCAAGTAAAAGATTTTTAATTTCTGTCACAACTTTGAATACTAAATTTCTTGGAACGGAATTGTGGTTCATCAACTTTAAAACAAATCTTAAGGCACATTCTGAGTGGTCGACATCCTTTTTATTGATAAACGATTCTTCAAAATTTTCAATAGACTTTTGATCAGCAAGTAATGAAGTCTCTGATTTTTGAGATGAAAGCGTTGAATTTAAGCCTAAGTCTTGATTCAAATTGTTTACATTTTCCGCAGGGAGGTGAGTGGTAGAATGTGTGGTATTGGTAGAGGTGTTGGAATTGCTATTTAAATCAAAATGTACTTTCTTTAAATGCCGTTTTAAGACAAAAAGATTGGAAAATGCTTGAGGACAATCCCCTTGTTTACAATATATTTCTTTTTCATATTTATGCTTGCATTTTAAATGTGAATAGTAATCATCTAAATTTAGAAAAATTAATTCACAAGCAAAGCAACTGAACATTATTGAGTACAGTTAATATATAATCCAAAAGTTTAATATATTATATATGTAAATAGTATATACAATAAAATACTTCACAATATAAAATAAAGTGTATATCAGCCCTTGATTTGGTTTTTTTTTGTTTAACCTAAAAATTTGTTATGTTTATTTTAATTTATTAAGTTCATTAGCGAAAGCACTAATAAACGTTTAAAAGGATGTTACAAAAGTCTTAAGAATCTAAGTCGTATCAAGTTTATCAGCTTGATCCGAACTAGAAAATTTTTAAAAGGGATGTTAAAAAAGTCTAAAGATGCTAAATCAGAATCAAGTTTATCAGCTTGATCTGCCAAAACACTAATAAACTGTTTTAAAGGATGTTAAAGAAGTCTTAAGGAGCTAAGTCGTTTCAAGTTTATCAGCTTGATCCGAACTAGTAAACTGTGAAAAAGGATACTAAAAAAGTCTTAAGTAGCGAAGTCAGAATCAAGTTTATCAGCTTGATCTGCCAAAACACTAATAAACTGTTTTAAAGGATGTTAAAGAAGTCTTAAGGAGCTAAGTCGTTTCAAGTTTATCAGCTTGATCCGAACTAGTAAACTGTGAAAAAGGATACTAAAAAAGTCTTAAGTAGCGAAGTCAGAATCAAGTTTATCAGCTTGATCTGCCAAAACACTAATAAACCGTTTTAAAGGATGTTAAAGAAGTCTTAAGGAGCTAAGTCGTTTCAAGTTTATCAGCTTGATCCGAACTAGTAAACTGTGAAAAAGGATGTTGAAAAAGTCTTATGAAGCTAAGTCAGAATCAAGTTTATTAGCTTGGTCTGCCAAAATACTAATAAACTGTTTAAAAGGATGTTAAAGAAGTCTTAAGGAGCTAAGTCGTTTCAAGTTTATCAGCTTGATCCGACCTAAGAAACTGTGAAAAAGGATGTTAAAAAAAGTCTTAAGTAGCGAAGTCAGAATCAAGTTTATCAGCTTGATCTGCCAAAACACTAATAAACTGGTTTAAAAGATGTTAAAAATGTCTTTAGAAACCTAGTCGTATCAAGATATCAAGCAATTAGATAAGGTTTATAAGGACGTCTTACAATTTGTGTTGTTTGTAAAAAAAAAATTTAATTTTGTTTATCTCTTAACTCATTAATCAGAGCTGTTGTTGCAGAGCTAGGAGGAGTTGAATTAAGATCATAAAAGAAGTTTTCTAAAAACAACCACACATTTTGGCTTTGAAGTGGATACTTAAGATTAAATACATATATTAATTTAAAAGCCGAATCAAGAGCCGATAAAAAGCTTTCTGTTTTATGGAATATGTTATCTGATATTACATAATATAATTTTTCACTTGCCACTACCATTGGTTGAATGTTGAAATGAAAGCCCTTGTACGATTCTTTTATATGTTGGTATTTAACCAGGATATCTGCCTGGTTTTCGGCTTCTAATATAGTGCTTTTGATAGAGTCCTGGATTGAAGCGTGCCACTTTTTCCCACTTTGAAGTGAAATTTTTTGAAATGGAGGCAATTTATAATGGATGAGCTTGTAGGTTAATAAGTTTTTATAATCTGTAAAGAAATGAATTTGTATATGTTAGTATAAGTGAAAAATGGTGAAATGTAATTATAATTGTAGACAGAAATGTATGCTTTTTAAGTTATTTAAACAAGTCAGAATCAAGTTTAGTTATTTTTTTTAATTACCTTGACTACTGTCAATAGCATTTATTTGCTCGAGTATCTGCTTAACAGGTTTGCTTGCACTTTCCAATTGATCCTCGACACTTTGCAAGAAGGTTCTTTGAAAGCTATCCCATTTCTTTTTCAAGCAAACTGATTTTTCTTCACCGAAAAGCAAAATAAAGTCTAAATCGATCTATAAGAATAATTAATATGAATAACATTACCAAAATGGCAAAAAAAAAAAAAAGAAATACCAAATGAAGGCCGATAGATTGTGTGAAAAGTGGCCAGTCATTAAAAATATCCTCTGCGGTCTTTTCTAAAATTTCTGCCCTCCTGATATGAAAGCAGCTTTTCCATTTAATAACTACCAACTCTATTGGTTGTGAATTGTATTTCAGCCAATCCTTCTCATTTAAATCTAAGGAATTAAAATAAAAATAAATTTTTGTGCATATTATGGATGACTTTAGATCACTTAAACTTAGGACACTAAATACATTTTTCGTATTATAAAAAAAACTGTTTTCAGTTGAGTTAATTAAACATTTTGGTTAAATAAAATTAACAACAGTGGAAATCAGCTTTGGTTTTTTTTTGTAAATTGGAAAAAATTTAAATCCGTCAATTTAACACGTATTATATAAACTACCCAAAACCAAATGTTTAGTCATTTACAAAAATATCCTTGATTACAGCTATTTCCCTAACTTGTTTCTCGGCGATCAACAGTTGGAATATGTCGAAAAGGCAAAAAACCTAGGTGTGCTTTTCAATCATACCCTTACATGGGAAGATCATATCCAAACACTTATCGGAAAGGTATATGGATCTTTACAAAGTCTCTTTTTATCAAAGCAATTTACTCCTCAGCATATTCGCCTAAGCTTAGCGAAAACATTAATTTCTCCAATTATAACTTATGGATGCCAAGTTGTAAGTACTCATAATTCAGAATCGAAAAGAAACTTAATAGTAGCGTTCAATAATGTTGTTCGTTACGTATACAATCTAAGGCGGTATGACCATGTTTCAAGCTACACAAACAACATTACTGGCTGTAGTCTTTACGCATATTTCAAGTATTTTACCATAAAAACACTGAATAAAATTCTAATTAGTAAAGAACCATCATACCTCTATGATAAAATACAATTTACAAACTCGTCTCGGTCCTTTTTGTTTATACAACCGAGATTTACTTGTAGGAACTCGGAACGTCAATTTTTTGTTAATGTTGTCAGGCAGTGGAACAGTTTACCATAATGACATGAGAAGACTTCGTTGCACTTCGCAGTTTGATGCGGCCTTATTCAGATACTTGGTGGAAAATTAAGGAAAGTTTAAAAAAAAGTTAAAATTATAAATTGAATTAAACTTCATCAAATCAAAATTCATTCAGTTTCTTGGTTTGTCATTAAATTTTTATTTTTAATTAATCTGTAAAACTGCAATTTAATTTAAAGTAACTAGCCTCTAAATTAACTTTTACTAAAATTTTATAGGCGCAAGCCCAATGTAAAAGATTCAATCGAATAAATAAATGAAAATGAAACTTAAGTGTTTTTCAGCTTATAACTTGTAATTGCACTTCGTTCAATTGGAGAAGGAACCATTTTAATTTTATTACTCATTTTACAGGAATATGATAAGAATCATGATTAATGGATTTGAAATTTGTTAATTTATTAATTTGTTAATTTGTAAGTAAAAATGGCGAATAGATTGCAAGTAGCTCAATTGAAACTTTACTTTGCTTAAATCCTTTTCAAAGATTTGGAAAACAATTTTTTACATTTTAATTTTTTTATTAGGTTTCCACCAATAAATATAGCATTTAATTGTATAATTATAAAATAACTTATTTAGGTATATTATGTAATAGTATGTATATCTTACTTTGGGAGTTATCTGCCAGCGGTGAACATGATGGCGATGAAGGTGATGATGAAGATGAATTGTCAGACATTAAAAAAACATGATGTTTTGAGCGCCTTGATAAAACTCCTCTCTTTCTTAGGGCTTTAATTTTATTGTTATAAGCTGAATACAGCTGACCTCTAGCTCTACCACCACTTCCACTAGGCACGAAATAAGAAGTCTATAAGAAATTTTCGTTAGTTAACTATTTTTGTCCATTTAATTTAATTTAATTTAATTTAATTTTTAATGTATTTAATAAAAGACCTTGGATTCAAACGGAAAAAGTTTAATGATTTGTTCCGTTAATGAGTTTATTTCTTTTGTTCCGAGTAAAATCTCGTTAAATAGAGCAAAGTCTACTATTAAATATATGAGATCTTTTCTGTCTGAAGAATTGAACGCCGTTTTTTTGGATAGCAACAATTTCCCTCTGGAGTTTGATTTTAATATCTGTTGAACGTTCTATTGAAAAAAAAAACATTCATACATTAATAAACAAGTATATGTATGTATGGTATAATAATAACGAAGATGATGATCACTTCTGTTAAGGTAGAGCGATTGAGGTAACTTACTTTAATTGAATTATGTATAATATAGCTTGAATAAAATCAATTGGCCAACGGTCGCCTGCGCAAAGAAAGGATTCAAGAAAACAAAAATTGTGCGCAATTTAATGAGTGAAGGTCCTATTTCCTAAATTGTACAATGCGTAACTCAACTTTATTTTTCTTTTAAATTAAAATGCTATTGCATGTAGGTACTATTTGTTTTAATTTTTTTTATTATAGAGTTGATAAATTTTGACACGCTTATTATAATAAAAAAACCAACATAATGTAATTTTATTTCATGTCTATGAATAGATGCGAAATCCAACAACAATATAAAAGGGATCCCTACTGCCTGTGTGGGGTTTTTAAGTATATCTACTATCTGGTTTATTATCCGCAGTCTGACAGTTGTAGCTTGTAGGCAAATTTAAATTGCTGCTAGAATTCACATCTTTATATAAGTCAGTATCTTTGTTTCAAAATTAAAGAGATGAGCTGAGAAATTTAAAGAGAGCTGCGCAGTGAAAACGCCAAGTGAATGGGTTCGCGCTTACAATATACATCTTATACTGTGTAATTTGATGACAGTTAACTAATGTAAGTCTCAAATTATTGTAAGATCTTCACATATGTTTTAGTTTGATGACTAAAATTAAGACAATAATAGTTTAAAATATCGAACCAAGTGGAAACCTACATATTTTTTTAAAACGTTGCACATCATTAAATATTCATTTGTGACCAAATTTTAAATAATAATTTAAACGTTCAATTAACAGTCAGAGGAATAAAGTTTCGTATGAAGAAATTATTTTTGTTCGTGTAATAGACTTATAGGTAAGTATAGTTATAAAGACAGCAGCTGTCGATTTCTATTATCGATAACTTTTTACATTAATCAAAATTTTAGGTCTGGTGAAAAGTTAAAAAAATGTAATTACAAATAAAATAAGGACCTCCATTTTCATTATTTCAATGGTATTATGACTCACCATATGTTGTACTTCTTGGTTGAAACTATTTTCGGAATCAGATCGTAAATTTTTGGGAAATGCTTCCATAATGTCGCTTGATACAGATACAGCACTACTTGAACACCCACTAAGATTTTCAGATATTGAAGTTAAGGGTAAGCTCTAAAAAGTTATTAAACATCGTGGCTTGAGCTCTATGTATTATAAAATGAACTTCCTCTTTTTACAGACATCTTACCTTTAAAGATCTCCATTCAGTTAACCTTGCCTTAAACTTGATCCGCAAGCCCATCATTTCTAGAGGAATTAAATTGTCTATGTCAGAAACTGTTATGTGTTCCAAGCAATCTGAATCAATTTTTTTTTCTAAAACACTGATATTAAACAATTTTAAGGGAAAAATTAAACTAATTATGATTTACCATTAAACAATTCACAGAGCTCCGAAAGTCCCCATCGCTTCAATATATCGCCAATTGCTTCATCTTGCAACTTATATGATAAAACATATTCTACAGCGACTGAGTGTTTGCTTGATATTTGCTGATTGAAATCTAAGTTTTCATTTGTGTCACCCAAATCAACCTCACTTGAGTCTTCTAAGACTTCTTCAATTAGATCACCCTCTGAATGTTCGCTTCCTTTAAGTTCAGGGTCAGACATTTTACGTATCTACATAAAGACAATAGAAAAAATCTTTTTTGTTTTTCTCATTACATATTTTGAGTAACAGATTTTAATGCTTATTTTAACAGGATCAAGTGCTGATTCCAAAAAGGTATCAACCATCGCTGTACGACTTACCGTTGGTCAGGTACATCCCAAAACCTTTTTCAATTTTCTTAATTTCTGCCATCATGAAGACAAATCAAAAACGTTTTGGAGTGTATCTGACCAACCGTAAGCCGTACAACGATGGTTGATACCTTTTTGGAATCAGCAATTGATGCTTAAAAACGAGCATAAGAATTTGTTTAAAAAGAATCACCATTTAAAAAAAAAATACTTTTGGAACTCACCTATTGGACTGCTAATTCCGGAAAATTTCTTGAAGATTTATAACTTGCGTTATGAAAATGTTTTTTTTTTGCTTTTTTTCACTTTTTTTTTCACTTTTTTGACTTTTTTTTACTTTTTTTAATAGGTAAATTAAATACCGATGCCGAGATAATGTTAAAACTTAAAAACGCACCGCGCCACGCCGAAATCTGAGACGAATGAAATACATAGAACTCCATTTTGAATTTAGTCTGTGGAATGGTTGCCAGTGCTGTCGTCTCATAAAGCTGCTTATACACTTCGCAGTAGCTACTCATTTGTAGTATAGTGGAGTGATAATAAAGAGATTTTTTTTGCAAAAGATATTTATTTCTTTAGAATTTATTTACAATAAGGTACTTTTAAGACAACACTTGTGTCCATGCCAGGAAAATAACAATTCTCTTGCTAAAAATTTTCCGTGAGGTGGAATTAATTTTTGTGGCATAAAAACCAGTTAACAGTGTTCACATAAGTGTATGATGGTTCACTTTAACTTCAAGTGTGGCATAAAAAGTCCTGAACTAAGGAACACAAAATTATGAGAATATATACGTCATTGGTGAAGAAACATTCGATCTTATTTATGAGTAGTACATTGGACAACCATCCAAGTTACAGATAACCATTTTAAGTTGGTGTTTTAAAAGTTATCTTACTTAGACTCAGTTGTCTAAGCCTTGGGTAATGTAACATTTTATTTAATCAAATAAAATATATTATTTCCAAATATTTCGGGCTGTCAAGATGCTATCTAAATATATTCAAAAATCTAATAAATATGTCTGACTGCCAAAAAAAAGGGCTAACAAGCAGATTTTAGAGCATATATTTCTTAATGGGTTAATCAATTTTTTTGATAAACTTTACCAAACGTCATTGTGACTTTTAGAAGAAAAAAAAATTAAAATATTTTTGTGTTTGTTAAAAAAAAACATAAACTACCATTTTTTGAGAAGTTTTATTCAGTTGATATTTAGTTGTTTGAAATTATATATTTATTATAAAAAATTCTATAACATAACGAAAATTTCAGTGGAAGAATGAATATATAGTATGAGATATAGGTATTCTATTCTTATATCATAATGATTATTATGAGTGTTATTATTATAACCAGATGTACACAAAAATTAAATAAATTTTTAAAACAAAAGCTTTACACAAAAGCGTAAAAGTATAAAAGGCAAATTACAAGGCATGGGTAGTAGACACAAGAGTAGGGGTATTCACGATCTAATGCAACAGGTCTAGTATCATTGCAAAAATGCAAAAGTGTAAAATCTTACAACACTACAACATGTTGTAGTATTGTAAGATTTTACACTTTTGCATTTTTACAATGATACTAGACCTGTTGCATTAGATCGTGAATACCCCTAGTATATTTGCAAAAAAGGCAGCTAAATGATGTACGAGTAGTTCATTCGTAATTAATTTTACAAAATCAGGTAGTAAATTTCACCACACTAATAGTGAGTTTTATTGTATTTGTAGTAAATTTCACTGTATTTGTAGTAAATTTAATAAAAGTGTTTTCAAAAAAGGCGGGTAAATAAAATACTCCATTCGCAATGAATTTTATAAAATCACGTAGTAAATTTTACCTTACTATTGGTAAATTTCATTATTTCTATGGTAAATTCCACTGCATTTGCAGTAATTGCCACAAGACTACATGCAAATAGAATTAATAATGAAGGAGATAATTTTCACGCGTTAATGATTACAAAAGCTCTTCATTTTCTTTACACAAAAATATGTTCATTAGCTTTTGTTGAAATTATATTTTTTTTATTTTTGGTATTTAAGTTAAAATTTAGGAATAAATGTAAATTCTTATTTTTATTTTTTTACAAGCCCCCGTTAAAATAGTTTAGGAAGAAGCCTTTCTCGATAAAATATTTAAAAAACAATATAGAACAATATTTAACAGAATTGGTGTTGGGAAAATATAATCCCAATTGTTAATGATTTTACAGGAAAAAAATAATCAATGTATTCCCATCATTAAAAAATTTCTTTTATTACTTCTTTCTAGCTATTAATATTATTTTTTATATGCCAAACGATTTTTTGTTCTTAACAATTTTCCGTTCGAAACACCTCTTTATTCCCGATTATAATGGGTTTAATTACAATCGGGTTTGAATATCAACCATTTACCTAACCTGGGAAATATTTGATCTCTAATTTGTATTTTACGTTTCTGAAATTATTTGATGTTGTTTCTGATTATTTTTTCGAAAACGCCAAGAAAAACCTCAGTAATGGTTCTACCAAACAAATGCGAAACATTCGGAACGATGACGAAATTTTCTGCTGGTAATATATTTTACACGCTTAACCACTCGTGTTAGTGTTGCTTATCCCATTTATCGGACGTAAATATATTTCACGTCATTCCAAATGCCTTGCGTCTCTGGTTTGGGAGATCATTAATACTAATAATGACACCCTCGAAACTTACAAAAACGACCTCTCTGGACCTCATTTTGAGCACTATTATTCTTTGTTCTTTTCGTAAATTTCACTAAACAGATAGTAAAATGCACTGCATGTGTAGTAAATTTCATTATTCGTATAGTAAAATCCACTGCATTTGTAGTAATTATTATTATTATTAGTAATAAATTAGACTGCAAGAGTATTTGCAAAAAAAAGTGGGTGAATGATATATTGCATTCGTTATAATATATATTTTTTATATATATATTTTACCACACTAATGGTAAATTTTATTGTATGTGTGGGGAATTGTACTGTATTTGTAGTAAATACAATAAAAGTGTTTTTAAAAAGAGCGGGCAAGGAGATACTGCATTTGTAATAAATTTTATAAAATCATGTAGTAAATTTGACTACACATTAGTAGTGAATTTTATTGTATGTGTAGTGAATTTCACTGTATTCGTAGTAAATAGAATAAAAGTATTTTCAAAAAGAGCGGGCAAGGAGTTACTGCATTTGTAATAAATTTTACAAAATCACGTAGTAAATTTCACCACAACAGAGTAGTGAATTTCATTGTATGTGTAGTGAATTTCACTGTATTAGTAGTAGATACAATAAAAGTGTTTTCAAAAAAGGAGGAAAAAGAGATACTGCACTCGTAATAAATTTTACAAAATCAGGAAGTGAATTTCACCACACCAAGGAAGCGAATTATATTGTATGTGTAGTTAATTTCACTGTATTTGTACTAAATATAATAGTAGTAAATTTTACAAAATCAGGTAGTAAAATTCATCACACTTGTAGTAAATTAAATTGTATGTGTAGTGAATTTGACTGTTTTTGTACTAAACACAATAGTAATGAATTTTACAAAAGCTTGTGGTAAATTTTACTGCGATATTGTAGTGATTTTGATTGCATGTATAGTGAATTTCACTATACTTGTGCTAAATACAACAGCAATAAATTTTACAAAAACACGTAGTAAATTTGACTACGCCTAAGTAGTGAATTTTATTATATGTGAAGTGAACTTCAATGTATTCGTAGTATATACAATAAAAGTGTGATTTTACAAAATCATGATAGTAAATTTCATTACATTGATAGTAAATTTTACTTTTTTTGAAGTAAATTAGACTGCATTTGTAGTCCTATCAGTGTAGTAAATTTCATTACAATTGCAATGATTTTCGCTGAAAATTTCTGTAAAATCACAGTAAATTTTACTACGAGCGCTACATTTTCGTAGATTTTGTTATGAATTTTATTACGAGTACTACTTTTTCATAGTTTTTGTTGTAGATTTCACTACAAGTGCCTTTTGTAAAATTTACTGCACGTTTTTGTAAATTATATTGCGTGAATTTCTCTGTGTGTATGTATGAGACTGTTGAAGGAGAAAATGGATTGTATGTATTATTAAGAACAGACGTTAGTGTAGGGTATGGTTAAAAATATGAGAGCTATTAAGGCTATTACGATATTTGGCTCAGATTGGAAGTCAAAATTTGGGAAAGTAGTTGAAGGGTGGTTGGGTTAGATTCCGGTGGAACTGAGTTCTTAAAAGAAACTCATTTCCTTCTATAGTTATAATTGCTAGGGATGTAATGAGATCGGTTGAGGTATTTAAGGGGGCTTAAAAGTAGAGATGTGAGAGATACACTAGGGAAGTTAACATTGCTTTGTGAGTCTTGAAACCTAGAATAAGAAAACTTTAGGCTGCCTAATTTACGATTTCGATTTTGGTTAAAGTTTTGCGGAAGAGTTGTCTATCCATTTATAAAACATGTCACCGAGTTGAATCATTCCATCAGGGCATAAAAAAAGCCATTCGTATCTTATTGGGATGAGAACCTTTTTTTATTTTTAGAAAAGGTTCTGGATCCATATTTTGTTGGCGTTTCAAGGAGTGTATCGCAGAAAATAGGCTTTTTTGTTTCCATTGTTCAGTCTATTCAATCCATCATTCTATTGTGATATGGACCATGTAGTGTCGAATTTCTCTATAACAGGCTCTGGAGGGAATGAAGGTAAGCTTAAGGGTTTGGCAGACATAATATGAGCTTTAGTATTTAATGGTGAATCAGGTGCAACAGTGGCATGGGTTGAAGATGAAGATGACCGGTCTTTTCTGGCTTATTGGGATTGAAGTGCGACCTGGACGAAGTGAAGATATCTATATCGAATCTCAAGTCCAACAAAGCGGCTGGAGCTGACGGGACGACCTCGCTGCTGTTCAAAACGGCAGGCGATGACTTGGTTGGGAGTATGCACCAGCTCATCTGCAAAATATGGTCGGAAGAAAGCATGCTCGATGAATGGAACCTCAGCATTGTCTGTTCGATCCTCAAGAAAGGAGACCCTCTGAACTGCGCCAACTACAGAGGCATAAGTCTTCTGAACATCGCTTGCAATAGCCTTTCTGCCGTATTATGTGAACTTCTGAACTCTGTCGTGCGACTTCTTCAACATCGTTCTTGAAAGAATAGTGCAAAATTCACGCGTCAACACAAGAGGTACATGCTTTCAAAAGTCCGTCCAATTACTCGGATACGGCGACGACATTGACATTTTTGGAAGAACAAGGCGTGATGTCAGGTGTGCATTTGTGAGGATTGAGACGGAAGCGAAGAAGATGGGCTTAGCGGTAAACGAGGGCAAGACCAAGTATATGCTGTCATCAAGAAAGGATACACGACACCGACGTCTTGGAAAGAACGTCATTATAGACAGCTATAATTTCGGGGTAGTGAAGGGCTTCATATTAACCTAGGTGCCGCTATAAACTCAGAAAATAACATCAAACGGAGAATAACTCTTGCCAATCGCTGCTTCTTTGGACTAAGAAGGCAAAGTCCTCTCTTGAGAAACTTAAGTGTCCCTCTATAAAACCCTCATCATCGCGGTCCTTGTCTATGGTGCAGATACATGGACTTTTTTGAAAGTGGATGAGAGCACTTTAGGATGTTTTGAGAGGAAAGTTATTCGTGTGATCTTTGTTCCCGTCTGCATAGACGGGGAGTGGAGGAGAAGATTTAACTAAGAACTGTACGGTCTGTACAGCGAAACTGACCTAGTCAAACGAATTAAAGTCCAACGACTGAGATGGCTAGGTTATGTAGAGCGAATGGACCCGAAAGCTCCGGCCCGGAAAGTCTTTAAATCCAACCCCGAGGGACGCCGCATAAGAGGAAGACCGCGACTCAGGTGGCGCACACAAGTGGGAGAGGACCCCAACCAACTTGACATGCGAAACTGGAGATAGCTTACTAGGGACCGAGCTAGTTGGAGAAGCTTGTTAGTTGAGGCCCTCGTCCACCGCGGACTGTAGCGTCACCTTAAATAAGCAAGTAAGTGCAACTTAAATAAACTCCACAGTAAGAACGCACGATTGTAGTAAGCTATGTTTATGAGGAGTATTTATGCCGATTGCACAAGAAACTGGTTCAGTGGCTTGATTCTTTCTTCTTGCTAGACTTTTTTGTTAATGTAGGTAATATTTGCGCTGAGATAAATCTGGTGCATTTCCTCAACATTTTTTGGGACCTTCTGCATCGCGGTCTTCGAAACGGTGTACCACACAGGAAAACTGTAGCTGATGACTGGTGCTTATATAAAGTGTTCTTCTTCTTAGTTATTCCTTAGCACTGTATTTGAGTATGAATCTGAGCAGCTCGTTCAAACTGATTCTGAGGTACTTGACGTTACTTTTGGCTGTTACCGTCGATCCGTCAGGGAGCTTCAAAATCCTATTTCTGAAATTTGATGCGAAATGAAAACACCTGCTTTTGATGACTGGTCTCATGAAGCAAACGAGTTCTGACTTAGTTGTGTTCAACCGGATTTAGCTTTTTTGTTGTACTTAAAAGTTTGGTGATATACGGTTCTTCCTTCGGGGCAACTATTGTTGACTCTCGATAAGGCGTAGATTAGCGAATCGTCTGCCAAAAAACCAGATTATCGTCAACGGTTGGCACAGGTTGATATAGGCCCAACTTCGATTTTTAAACAACTTCAGTTATTATGAATATAGTTGAAGACTTTCAGTTATCCAGTTGGACAAAGAATGTTCTGAAGGAAAGAAAATAATACATGATTTTTGTAAGTGAAGGAGGTAATCGAAGCAGTCAAAATTTATGGAAAGATCTTCTATCCATATACAGTATCAAAAATGCTTTCTTATCTTACATTGGCCCAATGGTTCTTGAGTGTTATAATAATGATAACCAACGGATGCAGCGTGGAGTGCTAATCACACAATCTTAATCTCTCTAAAAGGAATTATGGAGCTCTCTGTGCAGTATTTCTTAAGTTTCCTGAGAATAAACTCCACTTAAAATTTCCTTAAGTTGTTGAGTAGGGACATCGGATTGTAGTTGGAGATAATACTCAGGGCACATTTTTTGGAAACCTCCACGACAATGAAGTAGGAGTAGGACAATGGTTAAGATTATGACGGCAGTGGGTAACAGTCTCTTAATAACGAAGTTGGATACCTAACCAATCCGGTCAAACTTACGTCTTTGGAATTCAATTGTTGATGATATCCAATATTTCCTCTGTAGTGCTCAGGATTGGGCTGTCATTTCGGTCACTTGACAGATTGGTATTGCTAATTGTACATCTTTCCAGGTTAGTCGCCAAGTTTTGTTGGATAAATTGCTTAACACTCTCAAAACAGACTGAATCAACTGGAGGGTTGGGGATGAACTTTTCGTCAAAAACAGTCGGGGAATGATTTGTTCTGTTTCGGTAGCAAATATTCCATTATTGGTGGTTATAGTTCCAGAAATTGAGAATTTCTTTCGAATCAGTATGTTGATACTTATGAAGGCGAAGGTGCAGGTTTTATTGACTACAGTTTAAACCGGAATTTATTATTATTATTATTTATTATTATTATCTTTATTTTTTCAACATATAAATTACAAACATTTAAATACAAAAAGATTTACAAGCATGGCTAAAAAGCCGTCTGCCGGTATTATCAAGATTTAATTACATTGAGAATATATACTAATATACTTGAAAAAAAAAAACAGCAAAAGATTTAAAGTTGAATATATGTAAATTAATTAGGTAAAATGTTAAACAAAGGTTTTGCCAGTTAGTAAATATGAATGTAAATATGGAAATTTCGAGAAAATTTAAACAATTATTTCATTAATAATATAAAAAAGAAATGAAAAGTCAAAGAAAAATAAAAAAAATAAAAAGAGTAATTTGAGAGTTGCAATATCGAATGGGCTTTTAGTTTAGCTAAAACAAAAAAAATAATAGATTGGATCTATAGAAGATTTACGTACATATTTCTATACGCGGTTGCTTGTGAGACAAATCGAATAAGATCTTTCCATCCGGAATTTACTGTTTCTGAAATGGATGCAATTCCGAAACATCACTTGAACGAATTGCCAGTTGACTTCATAATAAATTCTGTTGGACATATTTAATTTTCGGTAGCGGATTTTTTGAAGACGTTTCTTTATGGGCATTTAGTTTTTGCATATACTCAACTCAGGAAGGTGCTGATATGGGTCTTTGGATGTTTCTGTCCGATTTTGTCAGTCCAGTGGTTGTGGTACCCAGACTATCGTTAGCGGCGTATATTTCGCAGTTTTTCATTTTCCTGTTTTGTAGAAGGTTTTCTTCAACGTCTCTTGGCAGTTGATCAACATCCAGTTTTCTTAAGCTAGCTGACTCCGTTGGTAGGAGTACTGGTTGTTAAAGTCGAATGTTAAGCTAAACTTCTTCGTGGTACAGTTGTAAAGGTCAAGTTCCGATCTCGGGAAGTAAATAAATAAAATTAGATGATGAGACGAAAAAATCGAGTGTGGATGGTGTTCTGGGAAACGTTGGTTTAGGTTGAGCAATAAGCACAAATGAGTGCTTAATGCTGTTAGCTGTTGTAATGCAAATGTTTTATGTGAATTTGACCTCAATATAGGTATCCAGTCGTTCAGAGGTTACACGATAACACACAGACACACTAACGAGAGTGAAATGTTATTCAAAACTTAGTTGAAACTATCGCCACAGATCCTAATGGTCGAAACACAAAACATTCACATCAGATGCAGGCAAGTAGAAATAAATAATTCCTAGAAATTACATATACTCGTAATTTCAATAATCAGCACAATTTTGCATTAATATCTCGCACAGTTTTCACCTAGATCTTCTCCTCTGTATAGAAAAAAAATTCTTTATAAATATAAATCTCTTCATTGAATTTAAGGACTTTCTCTTAAAGACTCACAATTCCTAGCTCTGACATTGTATGCATTTAGCTGCATTGCAAGGTAAAGCCCTTTCGCATACCTGTCTTGCATATGTAGGCACCTGTCTACAAATCCAGCTGACACATACATCCAATATTCCGCAAGAATGTCACCAAAATAACACACAAACACACCTATACGTTTACTCCTACACTCTCGTATCCTTGGCCGAGCATTCCATACAAAGTTCGTAGAAGTTAAGGAAAGTTTCAGTGGCAAACTTTTTAACATCATCTGCAAGACAAGCAGGAAGGACATTATTTGCATGGAGGAGGATGCCTTTGGTTGTGGGCATAAGTATATAAGCTTTAGCTAGCTGTTGATAGTTAAATGTGATGCAGTAGTGTGGTTTCCAAACAAATTGGTGCTTTTGGTTTTATAAGAAAGCGTCGGAGATGTATTTTTTTTTTTTGTTAAATTCCTTCGAAAATAAATTTTAAATTGTTTTGGTGTAACTTGTGTTCGTTGTTGGATGAAGGTTTGGTCTTATTTCAATGGGAGTATAGTTGGCTGCTATGGAATTTAAGTGTTTTTGGCATTAGGAAATATTTTTGAGAATATTTACTAAATCGTTTGATTGCATCGGCTTACTTTATCTTAATACTTCAAATCGTTCGGAATAAGTTCTCCCTTTCTTCTATGCCCAGGATTCATTGGGATTTTTACAAAAAATTTCAGATAATTTGATGAATTATTTGAGTTTTTATTTCACAACTTCACAACTGAGATTTTTATTGGGGTTTGGAATGTTATTATTTTTGCAAATGGTCTCATACGTTAATCATATATGACATTTGTGAAGAGCGTGCAATAATTGTGTTGATTTGTTTGACCAATAACCGCTCGGTGGTGTTAGCGCAGCATGAATTTTACAGAGCCATGAAAAACGACTTCTTACTGCCGGAATTGAATGAGCGGGACTTTGTGCAACCGAAAGAGGCTCAATGAATATTGTTAAGGAAGCGTTACCCGGTCGCGTAATCTCCCTCTTTGGGGATTTGGCATGATCAGCAAGATCGCTCGATTTAACCGTGCCAGACTTCTTTCCGTGGGACTATTTAAAGTTTCGGGCTTATGCCATCAAGTCTTAAACAAGGAATCCGAATGGACACAGGTGTGCATCACTTAATAAAAAAAATTATTAAGCTCCAAATAAATATTTGAACCTTTTTATTAGATTAGATTTATTTAACAAAAAAGTTTACTGTACAATTTTTTAACAAAAAAAAAATTAAGCTGGAAACCTTATAAAGGAGAAAGAGTCAAACAGGCCACAGTGGCACTCTTCTCATACAATTTGTGGTATTTGATACAAATGAGGCCTCAAGCTCAGCAATACTCACTGGCTATATAATCTATAATAATCAGAAATATGGTGGACCGCTCTAAAAAATTCTGTTAGTTCTGACAAGGCAATCAAAGTCCAAAGATCATTTTGCCTTTGAACTTAAATTAAAGAAGTTCTGTGTTGGCTCAAGGAAAACGTGTTATCAACTACTGATATCTGCATCTTTCCAGATAATCAATTCAATTCGAAACACACTTTCTGGGGATCGAGGTGCATTTCAATTAAAAGTAGGCAGCTTTTCAAAGCTTATATGGTATCTTGTGTTGATTTTTTCTCGACAGGTAAACCAACATACTGGCCATGTTGACAGTAAGTGGAAAGTAAGTCAAAAAGGAAAGAACTCAATTTTTATGTAACAACAGAACTAACTGGGATAAATTTAGAGAACATTGCGAAGACAATATTGGCTTAATATATCATTAAAAACGCCTTTAGAGCTAGAAGATGAAGTCGATATATTTATTAAAGTCATACAAGACGCTCCATGAAAAACACTCCTCACAACTTTAGAGATCCAATTAAAAGCGCAGATACAATTCCATCGGAAATAAAAGATCTGCTCGGAAAAGATGGCATCAATCCCGCACCTCAGGACAAAACCATCTTAAACCGCCTCTCGAATGAACTCAAATATGCTATCCGCAACTCAAAAAATCGGAAGTTTTCTACCTTTCTTGAAGGTCTGACTGCAGATAAAAATACGAACTATTCATTGTGGAAAGCTAAAAAAGACGTTAAAAAGCCGCAAATACGAGTACATTCAGCACCAGTCAGACAAAATAATGGTGAATGGGCTAAGTCCGATAGAGAAAAAGCCGATTTATTTGCTGAACATCTAGAGGAAACCTTTAAACCTTTTGACGGCCAGGCGTTGATAAATAAACATGGTGATATCCAATGGCCATCTGAAAACTTTCTTATTCGGAATATCACGTTATCAGAACTTCATCAAGCTATTAAAGAGCTTAAAGAGCTACCCAGAAAAGCAGCAATTAAACTTCATCACCTTATGAATGCGGCGTTAAGGCTTTCATACGTTCTATGCCAATGGAAAGTCGCAGAAGTTTTAATGGTTCCGAAATCGGGAAAGTCTCCGAACGAAAAGAAATCTTATAGACCGATTTCCCTCTTGCCACTGATCTCCAAGGTATTTGAGAAAATCTTATTAAAGCGACTGCTTCCTATTATCGAAGGAAAGTGACTCATTCCCGACCATCAATTTGGTTTCCGGAAAAGCCACTCAACAATTGATCAGGAGTACAGAATAACCAATGAAATTGAGAAATAACTAGAGAAAAAAATTATATTCAAGCGTATTTCTAGACGTCTCTCAAGCCTTCGACAAAATCTGACACGATGGCCTTAAGCCTAAATTGCGACAGGTCCGGATCAAATATATTACATCCTTGAGTCAAACCTCGAAAATAGGCTATTTCGCGTAAAGCAAGGGAGGGAATATTCGGATTTTAAGGAAATCAATTCTGGTGTTCCCTAAGGAAGTGTGATATTCCTCAAGAAGAAGATACCATTGTAGGTACTTTTGCAGACGATACGGCTAAACTTGCAATATCCGATTCAGTTGAATCTGCAACCAAGATCTAGATAATGATTTGGTTTGGACTAAGAAATGGCGAGTTGTTCTTCATGAGTCCAAATCAACACATGTTAATTTTACTTACACAAAAATTACCAATCTGCCCCCTTACATTAATTCGGTGCAAATACCATATGCTAATGAAGCAAAGTACCTAGCAATGACACTAGACGCTAAGCTTAAATGGAAAACTCACGTTAAAAAGAAACGAGATCAAGTTGAAAATAAATTACGTGAAATGAATTGGCTTATTGAAAGATACTCCAATCCAAATTCAGCATCTAAAATAAATTGCTTATCTATAAGCAAGTGATAAAACCAGTATGGACGTACGGTATACAACTTTGGGGTTATACTAAACTAAGCAATACACAAATATTACAATCTTATCAGAACAAAGTTCTCAGAGAAATAGTTAATGCTCCGTGGTACATTAGAAACAGTGATTTACACAGAGACTAAACGATTGCCAACTGTTAAAGATGAAATAGCAGTTTTCGCTGGGAAGCTACGAACTCACTTAAATGATCATAGTAATAGAATTATTCGACAAACAATTGATGAGACAAACCTTGTGCGCCGACTTCAAAGAACGAGACCATTCGACCTAGCGCCATAAGGAGTATCCTCTTTCAAATGCGGTATTCGGTGGTCCTCTCGGTGGGGAGCTACCTGCCAAACGTGATTTATTATGAAATTAAAACTAATTGATAAGGTAACTTAGTTATAGTCACACGATCAAAAGGCAATCTCACACCATTATGAGTACCGGGCTCATAGTGTCTATATGAAGATTCTTCACCTAAGTCAACTCGGACAGTCTGAATAACATTCTTACTCGTATAACTTTTAACTGGTCACTATGTTTCCTCCCTAGTGACGTTGATGCCAGTGCCGATATGACAGAAGTGGGATGTGGGATGTGTACTTTTATTCCTTACATAATTAAAAGTATAAAGCCTAAAGAAAAGTCTTGGTTCGATACAAGCTATGAAGGAGCTATCAGTTTAAGAGAATTAAGTTTCCGCTCTTACAAAGCCAACCCAAAGTATAAGCAAGTCAGAAACCAATGCAATGCTGTTATAAAAAGAACCAAATTCTTACATGACCCACCATTCTTCTGAAGAGGTGTTCTTCATAGCTGGGCAAAACCATTGCGTAAGCTTTTCCATCACTCCTACTGTTCTAGAATCTTCCATAGAAGATGGAAAACCAGCATTTGTCTAGCCTGATCCTAAAAAAAAGCGACCCTTCCTCCCCCTCCTCCTATAGAACAATTGCACTTACGACCCTTCTTTCCAAGGTCATGGAGTCGCTAAAGAATCATCAGCTAAAAAAATATCTCGAAAGCTTCTCAATGACCGGCAATACGGCTTTCGCAGCAATCGCTGCGTAAATTATTTATCATTAATCTATGCCAACAAGCTGGTGGCATTGGAGGATCTCAGAGCGAATATTGAATAATAAATAGCTTTGGTTTCAGTTGAAATGTGTGACCAGGTCATCGGATTCGGAAGTTAGGTTCAACGAATCAACCGCTACGAATTTGTCCGTGGTAAACATACCTATAAACCACGTGGAATTGAATACATAAATGTTTATATTGTATTTCAAACCAATTACAATTACAATCTACACATCCCGAACATTCCTATACCTGCCAATCTTTTAAAACACAGAAAATATATCACTTATCGTGGAGGATAACATCCGGAACCTGTCATAATAAAATTCGTTCTTAAAATTAAAAAACAGCAAGGAATTAAATTTCTCTTTATAGGTCATTGTTTTTGTAATTCAATTTCGCACCTATTAGTGTCACCCTTCACACGGCCACATTGCTTCCTTATAATTACCCAAACCAACAATGAACTGGCATTAAGTTAATCCCTTTTTGCAGCGAGATATACCGCAAATTCAGCAGCACGGACCCTAATTTTTAAAAATTTTCTTCAATACGATAAACCAGAGTGCCCTAGTGTCCAATAGTGAGGTCCTTTAGGGCGCATCGTTTTCCTACCATTGTTGGCACAAATCTCATTTCCTGTCGATGAAACTTCTTGTCGTCATCATCGTTGTCCTGGGTACACGGTGCGATATGTGTGTTACTGCGAGTAGAATTGATACATCCTTAGGGAAGGTCCATGTATAAAGCCAACCACCATCACCTTGTGCGACGATGACAAAATGGATTTTCATGTTCTCTTTTCTGTTTCTTTTTTTTTATTTTCTTATCTGTGATAAAATCTTCTCTCAAGCTCGTTGAGAAGCCAAAGCAAGGGATAAGATAGGATAGGAAACATGGGATCGGAATAGGAAATGACTAAATCACAGGATATCCTCGCTGGGTTGAACCATCGTCTTGTAGAACTCCTTAGAGAGCCACGACGACGACGACGACGATACAAATCACTTTGTATTTTTTTGTTATTCTTTCTGACCAGAAGACGAACATCTCTTGGTACTTCGCTGCGGGCTGTTTGCGGGTTTTGGACTTGAAAAAAAACCCTTGGGTCTTAAGTCAGCAAGCTTCCTTTGACCACAGTTAATTGAAATTGATACCACAGCATGTGCGTACAGTGCCTAAACGGAGGCATAAATCTTGACAGGAATTTTTTTTTACAATATTGATTTAAAAATTTAACATCAGAAGTACCGTTTATTTTTTCTTAAATTTAATAATAAGAAATAAAAGTCGAAATATGAAAAACATTTTATTTGATTTTAACTTTTAAAATTGTGAACTTTCTTGGCCTCAGATCTCAGCAATGTTTATATGGGAAAAAAGCTTATTCATTTTAATACCAACAGTTCTGGCTTCAGCATACAACTTCTGATTCATCTCCTGTTTTTCGAAGACCCGGTGCGGAATGAATCAGATAATAACGTCAGCGTGTAATCAAAATATTTAAAGGAAGATGTCATTGCCCATTGGACCTCTCCGTTTTTTTCGACAATACTGCCCGCATACTAGAACTGATCATCAACGGAAAAAGAAGTGGTTATTGAATGGAACCCTGCCAAACTCCGATTCAACTTCAAAATCTTCTAATTTGATTTCAACTTTTTCTCAGGAATAAGCCTCCTGCGTAAGGCTATCCATAAAAACTTTCTTATCCAGCTTATGGAGAACCAGGATCCACTGACTTAATATTCTCAACAATTTTTCTGTTTGTAATAACGGTAGGTATGGATGGGACTTACAATTTTCTGCTGAGCCCAAACAGCTAAGATGAGAAGCAAGTTTCACATCGTGAGGCTCTTGGAGTATTTCTCACTCCTTGCAAAATACTGTATCCCTAAAAAAATAAAATTAAGTAGTTTACCTTGGCAGCGGCTTGCAATCGATCGCTAGTTCGTGTCGGTTAAATGCACAACCCAATTCGCCTTTTCAAAATTGATGAAGAATATGTAAGGAGGAGACGCATTGTGTATGTACTCGACATACATGGTTGATAGAGGAGAATCTAAAGCGGAAGTCTGCTTATTTCAAATAGAGAATGAGCTCAAAATGTTCTTTGATCTAATCCAGAATTATTTTGACGAAAACCTACTTACTTTTCTTATACAACTTCCGATCTTTTAGGGATC
This sequence comes from Chrysotoxum bicinctum, assembly GCA_911387755.1. Classification (NCBI taxonomy): domain Eukaryota; kingdom Metazoa; phylum Arthropoda; class Insecta; order Diptera; family Syrphidae; genus Chrysotoxum; species Chrysotoxum bicinctum. The sequence goes on from OU426989.1 coordinate 18,598,129, forward strand.
ACGGCCTGAATTTTAGCGGCCTTACATTATCTACGATTCCGAACACGGTACTTTTAGCCAAGCGCTCTAATAGTTCTATCATTTGTGATGGCTTAATTTTTAAACTGGAGGCCCATCTTTCCCTTGACTCTCCATTTTCCCATTTTTTTTCTGGGATATTTCTTCGTCAGATTAAAGAAGGGTATTTATATGAAGGTTTTTTTATAATACAAACTCTATATACTACTGAAATAAATCAGCCAAGTAGAAGACTTAGCACTATTATTGGACTTGTTGAATTATTGATTAAAAAAAAAAAAAAAAAAAAATTCCAACATTAATGATTACAATTCTAATCTTTGTTGGATATAGTTCACATTGGATTTTTGTCAAAAAATTCATGTAAGATGAACTGAACTCAACAAAAATTGCGTATTGACAAGGTCCTCACAAGTCAACTGATGAGTCCATGTGAGATAACCCGGACGAAACGCCAATTTTTGTGGACTAAAGAAGGGTGTTCTTCTAGGAGGAAATATTAAAACCAAGGGAGATGAACTCCTTAAATACTTGAAAGTTCTTCTGATCCTCTGTCCTAGTGGGCGGACAGATGTTTATTTGTTTGTTGCTAGTATATGTATTTGGCCCGGTTCTTCTTTACAAAGGCCAAGAAAATCTTCAATCTTCCTGATGAACTCTCTTACTTAACATTGGGAACATCCGATGATCTCGATATCGACCACATATCTCAATAATTGAACAGACTATTTGACAACTCTGCCATCAGTGTAAAGGCTTATTTCGTACCTCCTCCAAAATTCGAAACCCTGTAGAAATGTAGAGTTTTGAAATAATTCGGAGCAACTAGTTCAACATTAGAACGCGTATTTTTCAATGTCGTGGGAAACAGCTGTCAGTTTTACATTAACATAAAGAGTTTCTCACAATGGACGGTGTCATATGCAGCTTTAAAGTCGATAAAAAAGCGGGGAATCTCGACTTGAAGTTCGTTGGTCATTTACAGATCTGATCGATGTTTGATTTGCTTATATATGGGAAATACACTAATATTATCCGGTTATAGTGTTATAGACCTTATATAGCCTTAAGAAATGTGGCAGATCATCGCCTTTTCGTTGCTGATAGAGAATATACCCCTTGGCATAATGGTTAGTGCATTGGACTGTCATGCGGAAGGTCTCGAGTTCGATTCTCATCCGCTGCAAGAAAGTTTTTTTTCAGGGGTGTACTGCCTCTTACGAGGAATTGACAAATTCTCCAAGAGTATCTCTTGTCATGGAAAGTGCTGCTCATTAGCCGTTCGGAATCGGCAGAAAATTGTAGGTCCCCTCCGTTCCTGGTAACACGCACCCAGGAATGGTTGAGAGTTGTAAGTCACTAGGTCCTGGTTCACTCCGAGCTGTTGTACCACCAAATTTATAATTTATAGAGAATATATAGCACATTCTTAGCTAACTAGGTTACATTCGCTATTTTGAAGTGCCTTCGTTGTGTTCTCGAAACCAGCAACCAGTTGCTTCCAATTTTATAAGAACTCTTATTATCCTGCAAGGCTGCTTACGTTCCCTTCTTTCTTCTCTTCTCTTATTCTTGGTCGATACTCCCATCTCCATTGGCTAATTTTTTTTTCACGGGTTCTTTCTCTAAGGTTACCTACGGAGGTTAATGCAACGTGAAAAGCTATGTCAGGTACCTGTCTGTACATTCTTTCAAGCTCTAGGTATTCCAAGAGGTCCAAAGTCGCTTCTGTTCTTCCGGAAGGCTGGCAATTTATTTTCGTTTGACAGACGATCTCTGAATGTTGCTCCACATGGTCGATTTAGTTGGTTCCTCGACCACCCTGGGACTACCCACCAGGTGGTTTTGCTGATCGTAGGCTCTGGAACCAAGATCTCGCATATTAGTCTTATTTTTCGGAAAGTGGCTTTGTTTAGCTCACGAGTCAGACCTTAGGTAACTAGCTGAAGCTGGAGTAACGTTTTAGTTTCATACTTTCATTTCACTATCTTTTGAGGTTTTGGTTTTTTTTACCATTTGAGGGTGATAGTTTTCCAAAACTTCTTGCCCCTCTAATAGTCGATTTTTCTGTACGATGCAATGGGGGTAATTGGTCTTCGAAGTCGAATACGGTCTCTATTTAAGAACTGAAAATCTTTACTGATAAATCAGAGTTGCTCACCTAATGTTTTCCTCGCAAGAAGTTTGACCTAACTGCTATTGAAAGCGCGACAGTAAATGTATCTAAAGGATTTGTTCAGTATCGCAGGATACTTATTCCCTGACTATTTCCGTAATCTTTACGATTTTCATTCTTCGGAAATTCGTCAATTATTCCCTAATCCGCCGAAAGCACTCATTTAACGAATTCCGTCAACCGCATTTTTCTTGTTCAGGTCATTAACGGCGTCTTTTCAAATCGCTGTATTCAGTATTCAAGAGTCGGTGAGTTTAAGAATTGTGCAGTTCAGGCTGTTCATTTTGGGGTAACTTAAAATATTCATCTATCAAAGGGCACTACCGTGAAGGTTCAATACCGAATATTTAAAGTAGAATAATATTGAAACAGCTACAATGTAATAGTGAAATTTTATTATTTAATGATTACTGCCTAAAATTTAATGGGTTCACTTGTCAAGTTTTTAAAACCTTTCGAATTGGGCATAAAAAAAACTTGCCAATTAAGCCCATCAAATTTTAGTCAGTAATCATTAAATAATAAAATTTCACTATTACATTGTAGCTGTTTCAATATTATTCTACTTTAAATATTTGGTATTGAACCTTCATGAAGTAAGAACTTGGCGTACTTTTAGATCTCAGTACTTTTCACGGCTGACTTGTTAGACAAAGGTTTTTGTATAGAAGAACTTGGCTCTTTTTTAACATTTATGTTTTTGGTCTGATATGCATTAACATCATCTATCTCCTGAGCTGTTCCTCATCTGTCAAATTATTAAACAACTATCCTCATCTTTTACAAGATATTTGTGGGGGCTGCTGCATGTCTCAAAATTCAATTTTCCTTTAGCTTGCGCGTCAAATTAAATGATGTGGTTACGTTAATCCGTAAAAAGATTTCTTTAGATTTCTAGAATCTGGGCCACATGTCAACTGGCACTTATTAATACTGTTGTTTGGTACGGGGATATTTATGGTTCAACCTCTTCATTTTCCAAATAAATTAGATTTAAAAATGAACGAAAACAATTTTACGTTGTTGCTGAATGTTTCATCTGATGAGTGAAACAAACATTTAATTGCAAATACAAGCAACCCATACACAGTAGCCTGTTTTCATATTTTTGCAATAGAAAAGTTGTCGGTTTGATTAGAAAATCACAAATGGGGTCTGTTCGTAGATAATGGTCAAAGTAAAATGTCGTCGTTTATATTTCATGAAGTAAATGGGGTCATGGGCGGTTTTATTATACTAGATCGTGAACGCACGAAAGCACTTTTTGTAAGCTGTAGCAAAACTGAAACAAATGTTAAAACGGAATTATTTGCGCTCACAATTTCAGACATGAATACTGGCTCACAGTACGAAATGACATTTTGGTGAGCTGTAAAACAGAATTTCAAATTATAAACCATCGTATATATTTTTTTTGTAGCAAAGGGGTAAGGGTATAGGAAAAGTGCAAAAGTCTTTTAAGATTAGAATCGGTATATTTTGTTGTTGGAGTGTAATATAATGTTACGTTTTTACACTTTTACAATAATACTAGAACCAGAACGGGAAAACTCCTCATGATTTTCTTAATAAATTGTATGTGGTTGTGCATTGATTAATTGAATTAAATCCGAGTTAGGATTCCAATGAATATATCTGACCAATGAATATCAAAAATGGTCGATCTTTTCACAGAATTATAAGAAAATCCAGCATTAGTCAAATCTGTCGCCAAGCACATGGTGCTATTGTTCCACCTTAGTTTTATTCTCTGTAAAGCATCTTAAAATTAGAAGCCATGATGGCTCATAGAGGGTCTAACCCTAGTGATTTATAACTCTCAACCATTTTTGTGGGTGTGTTTTGAAGGAAATGGAGGGACCTTTAATTTTCTGCCGATTCCGAACGGCTAATGAGCAGCACCTCCAATGAGAAGAGATATTATGTTATATGTATTATGCTCTTAGAGGATTTTTCAACTCCTTGTAAGAGGCAGTACATCCCAGAAAAAAAAACTTTTTTTAGAAGCGGGTAAAAATCGAACATTCATGACAGTTCAATGCACTAACCAGTATGCCAAGGGGTATTACTGTTTAGTATCTTTCTTTCAAATACGTTTACACCTAGCGATGGGAATACCCATATTTGAATTATCTGGTAATAAAGGTATCATTGTTCCAATTTTGGATGGTTCGTCAGCTTTACATTTTCTTGAAATGTCTCTGTGGCCCGGCATGTACCCGATTGTTATTGAGCTGGTAGAGACAGAATCAAGAGATTTAATGGCTGCTTGGCTGTTTGGTAAGATGCGGATATTTTTGATTGATATCACGTTTTCTTCAAACCAAAGGTAGGAATTCTTTCGCCAAATGTTGCGCTTGGAACACACATCAGTGATTGGGAAGACGAAAAGAGAGACTTAAATTTAGTCTGCCTGATTTTGTTCACCTCCACCAACTTCGTGTTTAGTTTTTGATCTATCGGTGTTAAACTGCGATTGAATCATTCTTCAAGAGTGGCATGTCCTCCCTAAATGGGGAATATAATATTTCCTCGAGAAAAGGACAAGAAGATCTGTTTTGTAAGAGTTAGTTTGTTAGATTAAAACATATTGATATATTAAGGTGCTTTCTTAGATACGGTAATAGGAATTTCATCCGCATAGGCTATCACTCTGTAACTCTCCGCTTCCAGATATCTCAACAGATCATTCGCTATCAAGTTCTAAAGAAGGGGTGATAGAACACCACATTGAGGGATCTTCCTCTTCCTTCTTGCAGAACACCCGCCCAGCTTTTGATTAATAAATCAACTAACAGGTTTAATAATTAAAAGCATTTGATTGATCGATTCTCCAAGCCAACCTTCTACATTCAGAGATGGCAGACGCTATTTCAGATGTATATCAAGGAAGGCAACCATAGTACATATACTCGTTATGATGGAGGGAGTATTCGACGTTTTTTACCAGTGTATGAAGAGCTGCTTTCACCGATTTCTGTTACTACGGATAGCTTTGCCAAAAAACACTGCTAATGCTCGTATATCAACTTACTTTGTTAACTTCGTCAGGATTATATCTGTCCTGTTTATTTATTCATTTAAAAAAGAAATAATCAGATTGTGTTCAACACCTGTAAAATATGAATACTGATTGACTGACAGCTTGGGTAGGCTTTAAATCCATTTTGATGAGTTTGACCATAATTTAGGGAACATTTTTGGTTTGATAATTTTTTTTTGTCGCCTTGGGTTTTTATTCATACAATACCTTTTTCATTTTTTTCCATTTTTTAAGCCTTAGGAAAACAGAAGTTTGTTTTGCTTAAAATTAAAAACTTTGCGACATATAAAATTGAAAATTTACATAAAAATAATTTTGGGTCTGAAAAGATTTTGTCAACGCGCGCGAAAGCAAAACAATAACAAAAAATAAAACCACGAAAACTTTCCAACGAAGAAAAAGTTGACAGAGATTGGATTTCATGATGGCGGTAAGGAGTGATTATTGATGCGGTAAATTTTATAGGGACTTTATGTTTAGACCTTTTCAATTAGACTTTTTTCTAAATCTCCAGTGGAGAGATATAGGTAGGCGCAAGAACGTAGGACGTGCAAATAATTTTTGGAAATATGTGTTTTGGTCTATTTTAGGAATTATTTATGAAAAAGTTTTTTTTATTTTTCTGGGAATAATCTTGAGTTTCACTTCACACCTCATCTCTATGAATTTTTAATGGCAGAGAGATAATGTAAATTTAAGATGTTTAAATTTTACCTCATTGAAAAATGCCGAGTATGGCCTGGCCAATGGTTCTTGAGACAACAACAGTTAATTTCTAAAATCGAAGAGGGTTGTCCTTCTTATAAATAATAAATATGTATGACTTGACAGAAAAAAACTTGCTCGTGTGGTTCAGGAATATGGCATAAACAAAAATATTGAAGGCATAAAGTATTTAGGTTGCAAGTTCTATGTCCACGAACGACATACACAATTTCTTGAAGCCCTCCATCATCGCTATGGTTGATTAAAACCTAGGTTTTTCTTTTAAGAAATCGTTTTTTTTTTTTGTCAAGAAAAATGTATATAAAATCGTTGGTAAAAAGGAATTATACTCGGGCATTGACTCCTTCTCGGCTTTGATTCAAGTCTGCAGCTCCAACGCTCAAAAGATATAACTGTACCAATTCCAGTGGACATTTCGAAGCATTACCTATATTCCACCTGGATGAGGATAAGTCGATGCCAGGAAGCTCTCCCATTCCGCATTCTCTATCGAAAGGGTTACATGGTTAGCCATGTTTGACTTTGATGACTATTTCCTGAAAGTTTTAGAGAAGCTTAGGCATATTAACACTCTTGTGTTGTCTCCTAATTTGGGTCATAGCACGCTCAGAGTTAAAGCATGTTGACCTACTCTCCAAGGGTGGTCTTATCTCCCCTTCTAGACGTTAAACTAGATCTTAATTAAAGTAAGTCCAAGCGGAGTCAAAGTGGTAGCAAGGGTTTTCATGATAACGAGGCTCGAGAAGTTTAGCATCCACACTGTGCCAGTCCTATAAACATCCCTTGGCAAGGTCAGTAAATAGGCAAATGGCTGCAAATTTAAATTTTTGTAGAACTCGAAGAATCTGTTGATGTGTGTTATGACTGGCAACAGTGCTTTAAATGAAGACGTTAAGGTATCGTTGGTGGTCGAGTCGTCTGAAAACAGAAAGCTTCTAGTAGATATTCTGTTGATATTCTACCATTCCTAGTATGTTGTAGAAGAACGGCTTTAGTTTAAATCCTTAGGAGACTCCAGTACTGATGGTAATCGTTGGTGATTTGGAAAGAGTGAAATGAAATGTTGAGTTTTAGGAGAAAAAAGTCCTGTAGTAGGCAACTAAATAGGTAGCACATATTTCTAGAATTTACACGATCTTTTTACTTTTGGGAAAAATAGTATTAATTAATGCAGTTACCTTAGATGATTTTTCGAAAAATCCTTGTTTGTTGAAGCATTTTTTCAGAATAAAGTGAGAGACTTCATCTGCTCCATCTATTTTTTACTTGCGACATATAGGTATTATGATGTATGTATATGCGAAGATATACATTCGTAAGAATGTTTGTCTGTTCGAATACAGCCTTAACGGTTCTATTATTTTCTTTAAGTTTATAATAACATTTTTGATTTTTTTTCCTCCAGATGTTTTTTTCTTTTTTTTTTTTAATAAACGGTTTCTGCCATTCGATTTTTTTTTCGAAATTTTATAAAATAGTTTGTTTTTTGTCAAGACCTTTTACACAGATTTAAAAAAAATCGTTTGGCTAAAGCTAGTTTAGGCTGGAAAAAATGTTTCGAAAAATCAACCATTTTTTCGAATTTTGAATTTATCATTATCGGCAACACGAATTTTATTGAAACTTTTTATATGGGAGCTTCAAGAAATTTGAAAAAAATGTATTTCAAAACTTAAAATAAAATACTTTTTTTAATTTTTGAAAACATTTTTTTTTTAAATTTAACATCTCAAAAACGAGCCAATATTTTTTTTTAAATTTAGTTTTTATTCGTACAATAATAAAAACTGAAAATTAGCGGACCAAAATTTTTCTTAAAAATGTTTGGAATATTTCCCATATAATTTTAGTGGGGGCTTAACCCCCATTTATTCAGCCTATTTCAAGCTTTAAGTATTACTTTAAGACTAAAAACTGTTGAAATCAAATAAATTTAGATCCAAATTGACCAACCGTAGCATAAGGGTCAGAGGTTCATTAAGACCATAGTAGGTAAATAGAAGAGGCGATGGTTTCTCAGGTTTTGGGTGTTAGTGTTAGCAGTCAACTGAACCAGAGAGAAGCTGATGTATAAAGTATGTCAGCAATTTCTCTAAATTCTGGTAATGAGTTGAGGTTTAACAGTTGAAGGTGGTCACGATAAGACTCAAAGGATTATCCCAGGGAAGGCATTGAAGTGCAAAATGAAGGAATCGTCGTTGGATTCCTTCTATTTTTGATACTGTGGCAACACTTCCTAAAGAAAGAATAAAGAAAAACAAATGAATGTTCAGCAGAGTATATCTAATAATGAGTAGGGACACTCTCCACGTGTTTATTATCAGTTCGTATTTTATAGTCACACGGACACGAGAAATAGATGGTCATAAGATGTGTTACGGTAGAAAAGAGAAAGAAGAGAATCAAATTTCCTTAGTGTTGCGACATAGGGTGTTCCAGCAAAAAAAAGTCATACGCATATATTTTTTGAAAACATTTTTATTGAAGTTTCATAACAATAACTAATTAATAAATAATAATAATTAAGTCTCACATGTGTGTTGTGTTACACTAAGATATTTTTGCTTGTTACTTGATTTGTTCATGGTGGTATTAAAATATGGTACACTCGTACTCGTATATAAAATTTTGTAATGAATTCTTCATTTTGGTTCTTACTTCAATTGTAATTGAATTCATTTTTTACCACTTCAAACATTTTCATTTCAAAATTCTTCAAAAAAGTTAGAAATAAATTTTTCTTCGAGTTTCTCTAACGCATTTAAGAAATCTTGCGTAGGTCGTGTCAATTGCGCATGTTCATATTCCTTGAAATCTGTGAAAATGGAGAAAACATTAGGTTGCTGACTCAATTCCACTTTTTTTTTAAATATAACCCGCAAAATAGTAAAAGGCATTAAATTCCAATTGAGAATCTTTTAAGTTTTCTTCATCAATATATTGATCAAATGTGCCTAGGAATAGAGAAATTTTATTAAAATTTTTTGATTTTTATTTCATTTTCGATTCTCAATTCTTACTTTCTGTGTTGTTTTTTGATGTTTCAATAATATTTATGTCAGGTGTAGCTAAAAACCTTAAGCGAAACTTAGACGCGGAATACATGTCTTCTGAGAAATGCATTTCGCATACTCTGAAGTCTTCCGAATTTTTTTTGTTCAACAAGTCAGGTTTATGTATAGCAGTTAACCACTTTATTCTCCTAAAAAAAATGAACGCATAACTTCATTAAACTTCATTAAACTAAATAAAAAAAAGGTTGATATTTTATTGAGATTTCAATAAGATCTAATATCGCTCATTTGTTGCAATTCTGGCACAACTCAAAACATTACCAATTAAACGCAGCTAAGTTCACAACAAATAAAATTTCACTTAAGATCCTCGAAGGACATCAATTCTATGTATACATCAAAATTTTTCAATGTCGTATTCAATCAACTTATTTTTCAGGCATTTATGTCGAAACAATTTAAAATTTTGAGTCCTAGTTTTGCAGTAAATGAGTGATCAAAAAAATATATTTTGCTTACCTTTCTATATTTTTTGGTAGTCGAAAATATTTAACAGCAGCATTTTCTTTTTCCTTGCAACCGCATATCAAACACCTGTAAAAGTGTTTACCACCCATTTTACTTTTTCAATTTGTAGTCACTACACTTTAACTTTCACGAGACACCCTTTTCTTTGTTTACTGAAAGACGCATTTCAAATGATAAGAAATCAAGTCAACACGCATTTAAAACTACGTTGTGAAAAAATGTAAACAAACCCAGTAAACATCCGAAAACTTTTTAGGATGACCAGCTGCTATTAAATATGCACCCCAATAGTAGAAAAGATTTTTTTGTATACCTTGTCAAACATGGTTTATTTGTACTTTTAGAAAATCCAAAATAAAGAACAAATCATAATTTACATATATCAGAGTAATAAATTCATTTAAAAACATACTTAAAAGCATATTCAATTAAAAAAAATCAGACATAATAAAATAAGTTAGTATTACACAAAAAGAGAGAGTTGGGTCACTCAAGTTATCAAGCAGCCCAACAAAGTCATACACACACTTCTGTTCAAGTCAACACGCATTTAAAAATCCATTGTGAAAAAAGATCAGTTCGTGTGTCGTACGATCGAAGTTGGATGGCTTGGTGCTGGGAAAACCTATTGTGTGTCCTTCTTGCATTTACGATGGCCCGAAAGGGTTACTATGAATAATTTTGACCTGCTTCCACTTATCGTGTTTTTTTTTATTTTTTGCTGTTCATTGTTAAATTTAGTAGTAGGCGTTGCATTTGTGTAGAGAGTGTCCCTACTCATTGTTAGATATACTCAGGGTTACCCCTGGGATTTTTCAAAAAGTCGCAGAAAAAAGTCGCTTTTACAAAAAAAAAGTCGCAAATTCGAATTCTTTGAAAAAGTCGCATTTTTGAACAAAAAGTCGCAATTGAAAGAAAAACTCGCATACCTAAATATTATTTTTTTTTTTACTATAGGAAAAACAATTTAGATATTTTTTTGAATTTATTTATTTAAACACTTAGATAGGTAGGTATACATTAAAAAAATAACAAAAACAAAAAAAAAACCTAATTTAAAGACTTCATTTTACATAAATTAATATGTATGTAGGTTTTAAGTTAAAATAAATACCTAAAAAGATATGTAAATGACATTAATGTTTCGTTTTTTTAATAAAGTTTCTCTATACTTTTTAATTAGGTTGTTTTCAGGAACCCACTCACTTATATCACAGTCAATGAGATTTGTGGAAGCTAACATATTTTCGCAGGTTTCCCTTTGTAAACGGTTTGTTAATTTATTTTTCATAAGCGTAAGCTTTGAAAAAACTTGCTCAGCGCAAGCGCTGCTGTGTGACAACGTTAAAATTTTACAAACAAATTCGTAAAGGTCGACCTTTTTAAAATTGTTTAAAATTGCGACTTTTTCTTTGCTTAAACATTTAGGGTAAGACACCCAGTGACCGACACCCTTAAGAGAAATTTTGAGTTTGCAAATTCATAACTTTTCTTTCGCTGGATCGATTTTAATGATTTTTGTGTATTATTATAACTGTTAATAATTTCTTTTACAATATTAAAGACATAAATATGTACGAAATTCCAAAAATAAATAAAACACAAAATCGTAAAAGCTTACCAGTTTTTTAGTTACGGACACCTTTTTTTCAGTAACCGACACCCGTCAAATACTAGTTACGGACACCCTTTTTTGTAGCTTTTCACCCTAAACTGTAAGAGGAATTTTCGGCAACAAGTTTACATAAGCTCGTCAAACGTTAAAATCGAATAATTAAAAGTTTTAATTCGACATTTCAATTAACAATTGGGAATATCATGAATCCTGACTCATAAGAACTTGTGGTTCGTCAAAAATGAATGCGAAAACTTCTGTTTTAAATTTGTTTTTGACCAAAACCGACACCGAAATAAAAACAGAATATATTTAACTTGGAAGATTTTTCAAAATACTATATTTTTTGTCTAATAAGATAAATAAATATTAATACGCACAAAAACAAAAATATACATCTATGTATGTATACAAGAAATCCATTTAATTACAAACCCTTAATGGGGGGATATTATGTATATAAAATCTTTTTATGCAGTAGGTAGGTACTTATAAAGTTATGAATAAAATGAAGATAAATTATTATTTAAATAAAAACAAGCAAACAAAAATGTAAAGGCACTTAAACTAATATCTATAATTTGAATGTTAGTTATAGTTAGTTACTGAATTAAAAATATTTATATAAATATTGTAATTCATCAATACGTTAATATCACTAGTAAAGTAATCTATCTTAAAGATGGGCAAAGAAAAGTGCTAATGTATTTTTCTGTTTTTGCACAAGTACCATGGAAGTTTCTGAAATTAAACGTTTTTTTTTTTTTAACTTGTATTTTACAAATCTTCTTCTTAAATTAATTTTGCCCATACATTTTGTAATAAATTCCTGAAAAATGTGGCTTTATAGCTATATAAAAAGCGGTTTGTAAATAATGAAAGGAAAAAAGAAAGACAAAAACGATGGTGTCCGTAACTAACATCCTCAAAAACCTCTAATCGCGGCAGTAATAGACACCCCTGTCGGTCACTGAATTTATTGAACATTACATTTTAGTTATGAACACCCCACGTTAAATTAAGTTATTTTATTATTTTAATAAAAAAAAGTTAACAAATAGATCCACAAATTATTGTTTTGAAATAATATGCACTGTCCCATTTAAAAGAAACACGGATAAATTAATAAAATACTGATTTATACTCAAGTGTTTTTCTTAAGGAATTCAGAAGTTTTCTTTGATTTACAGAGGTTCTCAACTTACATCTTTTATTACACGTCAACGATTGACTACAAAATATCAATTGAAGTCTTTTGTTATGACATTTGCACGTCTAAACACGTTAAAAATAGCCTCGGCAGTATTCAGCAACAGGAAACCTTAATAAAATGAAAAAACAGTGATAGGTGACCATTACTGAAAGGGGGTCGGTCACTAGGTAGTTTACCCTACCATCAAACTTTTCTAAAAATGTGTGAGTATGATTGTCTTTGCTTTGTTCTTTGTTTTCTGTTCGCATTCTCGTTTTCGAAAGTAGTTTTTGTTTTCCCATTCCCACCACGGGGGCGCTATTAGATTGTTTTTTGTTCTCTTACGTGTTTGGCACTGACGACTGACACTGACATTTCCTGGAATTTCTCCTTACCTTTGTGCTTTGTCTGTAACATGTAACATGCCGCACCGTGGAGCAATGGGTTGTTTTGCAACATTTTTTTATTAGGGCTAAATTTGAAGAAAGTACAGATTCAAAAATTGATAGATATTATTCTCGAAAATTTGAACAACGAAAATTTAGTTTATTTAAAGTTTCTAAAATATATTCTTTCAAAAATAAATATTTTAAACAAAGTTTTTCAGAGTGAAACATCACAAATTGCTTATTTGTGCTCTTATATAGAAGATCCTCTATTTATTATTTTTCAAAATTTTTTATTGAAAGAATGTGTTCTTGGAAAATCTATTTTTGAGATTGATTATCGAAACGAAAATTGTTTTAAAAAATTGAAGAAATATATATCGGCATGGAAGCCGAAAATTGCTCAAAGGATAAAAAACTCACAAATTTTGAAATTATTTGCATAAAAAAAATGTACTTCAATATTATTTGACGCTTTGCTAAGAAATTTTTTCAAGATTTAATGTTAAAGATGAGAAGCTTTCTATTTCAAAACATATAGATCCAAAAATAATTAGGTCAAATCAGGATTTTAACTATTTTCGGTTGGTTTCAAATTTTAATAGCTTTACAAATGAGCCAGAAAAAGTGGTAGATCAATACAAACACCTAGAGCTTCAAGCGTTTGACAAAAACTATAGCAACATTTTTGAAATTAAAAATATAGAAGAGTTTTGGTACAAGGTTGGTACTTTAAAAAATAGTTTAGGTGATAACCTATACTTTGACTACTTATACTTCGTCGCATAGTCGCGCAGCACAAAAAAGGTCGCAAAAATGCGACTAAAGTCGCATAAGAGTACCGCTGGATATACTCTGATGTTCAGAAGGAAGATATAATGAAAGAAAGATATAATGATTGTATTTAATAGAAAGAGACTACCGGTTAGGTAGAAGGAAATACTTAGAGAATACAGAATAAAGATATGATCAGTTGTTGTGGATCTGTTAACGAGGAAAGACCTTTTACTTATTTAACCGAATATTGTTTTTAGTTTTGTTTTTTTTAGCAACAGTGTAAACTGCTTACAATACATACATATGTATATCTTGATATGGAGACCAAACTTGAGACTCAAGTAGAAGTGGGTCAAACGGAATGTAAAGGGATTGGGTCACGTAAGGGTTACAAAATTTTTTAGACCATCTTTTAATAAAACCTAATGCTGAGTTGACCTTCATATATTATTTCATCTATATGAAATTTAAGTTCACGGTCACATAAAACGCCAAGATCCCTTATTTTTTCTACTATTTGTAAGGTTGATTATGAAGATAGTAAAGGCGGGGAGATGTTTTAATGCTTTTACGTGAAAAGGTCATTGTGTGGCATTTGTTTATGTGGAGGCTTAAGTAATTGTTGCTACACCAGGTGGAGAAACTCTCGAGATCTGTTTGGAGGAGAGATATGTCTTCAAGTGCTGCGATGATTTTGAAAAATTTCGTATCGTCAGCGTAATGATCACGTCAATGTCGTTAAATAAAAGGCTAAAAAGGAGAGGGCCTAAATGACTTCCTTGGGAGACACCAGAAGTGGCTAGAATAGAATTAGAAAATGCGGGTCTGAACTGAACATAATTTTCACGACTTTTTAGGTAAGAAGTAATCCATTGCAGGAAAAGGGGCTCAAAACCTAAAGAAGAGAGTTTAAAGACTATGAGACTGTGAAAAATTTTGTTGAAAGCTTTACTGAAGTCAGTTGAGACCATATCAACTTAATTCCCTTTTTCTAAAAATCTTAGAGTGAATAAAACGAATTCTAAAAAGTTTATGGTGGTGGATCTGCTTTTTAAAAAACCTAAGGACCTGCAACGGAAACTGAAGAATTGATATAAAATGCTTTCAAACATTTTTGGGAAAAGTGAAAGTTTAGCAATTGGACGATAGCTTTTCAGCTCACCTTTCGGGCCTTTTTTGTGAATTGGTGTTATGAAAGATGTTTTCCAACAACACTGTTTATAGTCAAGATTCCGAAAAATTTAGGGATTTCGAAATATAGAGTTTCCAAAAAAAATTAAACTTTTTTAAAAAAATCAAAAACATTTTTCTTTTGAAAATTTGAATACTAGAATCAATTTACGCTTTTTGAGAAAATTGTAAACAAAACACAAATATTTTTGTGCAATGTACGATTAATATTATTTTTTTGTAATTTTTTAATCGTTAGCTAGCTTTAGATATATGATTTCTCGTTTGAAAACTTTAAAAATGCTATCTGCCAAGTATAAAGAAAATCGGCTCAGCCGTTTAGGCTGTAGTCGAACAGACAGAATTGTCTCATGAGACCCAGTTTATTCGTCTTCGCTATCATTGTAATGTCAACTTTAATCAAAATCTCTAGTTCGATTTTTTTACGAATGTACATATGTATAACTTGCCTTATAGTACCAATAAGTCGCAAGTAAAAACTAACTTCAGTCCTGAATATCGATGCCCTCCCTGAAAGTCAGACTTTCTCCCTTATCATAACATGCAATACATTATGTTTTGTTTCTCATAAAGTGGTGTAATAATTTAAGAGGATAATGAAACTTCACAATGTAATTTTTCGAGGCCAAAACGGATCCGTTTATTAGACTACAACAAAAAAAAACATGTATTTCAATTTGAAATTTTCTACTCGTACTTCCATTAAATGCTTCCATTTAACAAAATTGGGACGTTTAAGGCTATTTAATTGCCCTAATTTAAAAATTCTATTTTAAGTTTAAATTCATGTTTGTTGAAATTTAACAGCATAATGTCCTGCACACTAAATAACCCAAAAATCGATATTCATATTTATATGTATACAGATATTCTCACTTCTAAAGGATTTAACTTAAAAAGCACAGCAAAAATTGTGGAAGGGAAATTATTTGAGACTAAATTACCTCTTTCTTACGCCACACCGCGGTGTATATATTTTATATATATAAGACATGGGAAATTAAAATAATTTCACATTTGTTTCCATAATGATAATGAGAATTTAAATTTATGAGTCATAAGACTTTGGCAAACGATTTATGATGTCATTGTGTTAAATTCGACCTGTAACACATCAAGAGGATAAATATTCTAAACTGTAAGGGTTTGATTTATTATTATCAATAGGTTATTCTATTTTTGTCTTTTTTTTTTAATATTTCAAAAACAAGATTTGAACTCAGATGAGAATTTGTCTCTAAAATAAAAGGTCTCCAATATGACATGAGGTATAGAAAATAAAACAACAAGTTTAAACAGATAAACTAAGGCAAACACAGTCTTATTGATCCCATCTGGATCCGCAGAACTTTGATTTCTCACTCCATCTTTACACATCATTCCGTTAGAAAAAAAAAGGTGTGCGGAAATGCCCCTTAGCAAATAAAATTCTGAACTTTTATTTTTTGAACTAAAAAAACGTTTTTTTTTTATTTGATTTTCATATATCCACTGCAAATGGCGGCCGTCTTATTGTTTAAGAAAACTGAAAAATACCGTACTGTGACTTAACATCTGATTTTATTTGCTTAAAAGTATAAAATAGCTCCACAGTCGAAGTTTCTTGTATTAAATAAACCTCTTTTGCTGTAGTTTATCTTGTACTTCAGGCTCCCTCATCAAGATAATAAATAGCAAAAAGCAAGCTTCCTGGAAGCGTTAAACTATTCTGATATTTCTGAAATGTTTCTTCCTTTAACTTGTATCTAGTAGATATATATATGGCCCTTTTTTGGTTTAGTGATGATCTTCTACGATACATTTTTGAAATTCCAAAGACGAAAAATACCCCACAGGAAACATCAAAATGGTATTAAGAGACTTGAATTCCAAGGTAAGCATTGACAAAGACGGGCATGTTATGAAAAAAATATGGTATTGTCAACCGAAATGACAATTGGGAAAGGCATTTCGATTCTTACAACGCTAAGCGCCTCATAATAGGGGGGACCGCATGTTTGAGCACAAGGCGAACGAATGGACCGACAAGTAACTTCCAACTAAATTGATCACTTCAGGATCATTCGGTTTTCAAGAAGCAGTCTCCAGTGCGTGCTTAACAGAAGGAGTGCAGATATGGGAATGGCCCGGGGCCAAAATCTGATGTTTGCTATCATAAGATTATGTACATCTGCAAATCGGAGATCTTAAGGAAACACCCGAATTTAAATACCGATAGACTTTAGGATCTGCTGTGCGCCAACAACTAGGAAACCACCTTTCAAAAGGATTAATAGCAATCAGGAGCACGAAATCCACCTCCATCGAAAACCATAAGTATGCTGTGAAAAAGTTGGACTTTCATCAGAGCTCTTATGATCAGCGCCAATAACGTCGAATGAGCTACTGCACCCAATTCATTGAACAAGCTAGGGAAACAGAGAGCATTCATGAAGAACGGGAAAAGGGAATTAAGGATTTAAGAAAATTGGAGAGGAATATGTGTGCTTCTTGCAGTCGCTAAGGTAATGTCAAGAATCGGCCCGGAGAGTCTTCCCAAACAAGCAGGATTGCTCCATGGATATTCCTGTGTGGATTACATTAACACCTTGCGGATCAACATTAAACAGCTGCTGTAACCTGTAACGAATCAAGATGTTGTTGGAAAGGATTCCCAAGCTGGATTCTAAGGTTTTACACGGAGAGCATATAGTCCAAATTTCAAAATCCTTTAACCTCTCCTTCCCATGCCATTACAACCCCATGCTTACAGGATCATCCAGACAGCAGGAAGGAGAGGGCATACGGGCTTCTGTAGCGGTTCATGCTAGCTTTGAGCACGACCTAGCTCGTCGGAAGGGGGTTCTTGCTACATCAACTTTTTACTTTCGTCTGTCGTCACGTTCATAAAACATGAGACCTGAATTCGTCCTGAAGGTCTAGAGTGACTTCTATAGGGAGAAAGGGTCGTAGGTATTGTTAACTTTACGGAGGATTTGGCACACCCATTTTATATTGAGGATACCGCCGCTCCATGGCTAATGAGTACTCCAATATCGAGCAGTAGCCCCAATTGGATATTTTTCAGCTTCCTCCACCTCAGACCTTTCCATCCTAGGCTATCGTCCTAGAAAACTATGAATGCATCGAATTGAACGCCAGAAAAAAAGAAAAAAAAGCTTCATCATAGAAAACGCTTTCGTAAGTGTCATAGATAATTTATTAACCTTGCTTTTTAAAGGAAGGGCATCTCAGATAAATTAATTGCTATTATAAAGGTTATATATAATGAATGAATATGGCACGTCCTGGAAAAAAGAATATTTACATAGGAGTTTAAAACAGGCAAAGGTCAGGCAAAGTTGTACACTCTGACCAATATTGTTCCAGTTGGTGATACGCAGCTTTGTCGGTTGGAAATAGAGGAACTAAGTGGGCTCTGCAATCATACCTCAAACATCTGAACTCTGCGGATGAAGTACTCGTATGCTTACTCTCTCATAAGATCATGGATCTCCATTAAATGACAACAAGCGTGGAGAATGAAGCTGAAATCGTGGGACTAAAAATCAATATCTTCGTCAAAAACAATAAAGGTGAGCCTTGGAAGTTCCTCATCTACCCCAGTAGATATCGCGGCTCCGAAATAGATATAATCAGTCGTTCGGTATGCTGTACACAATATGGAGAAACAACTCTATTTTGAAGATGAAGCTGGTCTTTTCCGCTTCAATGTTGAATTCGGGCTTCTATATCTGTGGTATTTGGTATTAACATGATAACTCCTTAAAATAATAAACGTCCTTACGTTCACTTTGAATAAAGCTAGAATCTAAACGGGTTAACCGATTTTCTCAAAATTTGGAACATAATTTTTCAAAGAAAATTTTCAAAAATATTCAAAATTTGAAGAAAATCAGTCAACCCGCTTAGGTCCTATAGTTCCATGTAAATTAGATGTAAGAACGCAAATTATTTTATGGACTTATCATGTTTCTACCAAACACCACAGATATGTATGCAGCATTTGAAAAGTCACATCCGCTGTCTCAAGAAAGTTGCAAACGTTTGGGGCTGAATGTCTCGGAATTAACTTGAGCTTGAGGATTTTCTGGATCAACCGTAACTCCAATGATCATCAGGAACACATTGATTCTGTTAGACGTAAGTAGAAGCGGATAGACCATACGTTTAGAAAATGCAACAAATGCATTGCGAGCCAAGCGCTTGCAAAGACAGACAGAGAGTGTCGACCGAAAAGTACTTGACATTTAATGATAGAAGAGGCACCTTATATATTGGAGGTAATTTGCCCTGCAAGGAGAACTTCAAGAACATAATAGGTGCGAGCACCTACATATTCATTAAATTTTTTGAAAATTCAATATTTGGAAATATACAAAGTAGATTTTTTTAAAGCATAGCACCTTAGCGGTTTGTTGACAAAAAAAAGTACGGCACACCAGTTCGTAGAGAAACTGAAACAAGAAAAGAATTTGTTGGCGAGTGCAAACGGCTAAGATTAGAAGCATTTTTCTAACAAATAATATTTAAAAAAAATGTGTTTCCAAAAATAACAGAAGCTCCCATATTAATATAAAAAAAACATTAATAGAAAATCTTAACTTTCTTGAAAACGGCTGCAAGAAATTTCAAAAAAATACTTTTGGATTTAAGACAAAAATTCAAACCTATAATAAGTTTTGCGTCTGGTTTTGAGCAATTTGT
Organism: Chrysotoxum bicinctum; assembly: GCA_911387755.1. Classification (NCBI taxonomy): domain Eukaryota; kingdom Metazoa; phylum Arthropoda; class Insecta; order Diptera; family Syrphidae; genus Chrysotoxum; species Chrysotoxum bicinctum. The sequence continues at coordinate 18,617,502 of OU426989.1, forward strand.
ATATGTTCGTACAAGGATCAAGAAACTCTGATTAGTAGATAGTGTTTTCAAAATTTTAAAAATACATTTTTGGATTAAAAAAAAAGATCAATTTTTTCCAACATAGAACCTAGAAGTTTTGCCAAAAAAATCTTATTTTCTCTCGAAAACGGCACAAGGAATTTTGAAATTTTTTTCGCTTGAAAAGGGGATATTTTAAGATGTTAATGTATTGTATTAAAATAAGCAGTTCTGGCAAGATTAATGCAAAATAATAAAAAAAATATTGAGCCGTTTTCGAGATATTGAATTTTCCAAAAAAAAAAATAGGTAGATTTTTTTTTCAAAATTCAAAAAAAATATTTTTCTTTAAGTTTTGAAATGCAATGTTTCTTAAACTTTTTAGAAGCTTCTCTCCAAAAAATTTCATTAAAATCCGTTATGTCAATAATGAGCAATTAAAAATTTTAAAAAATCGTTCTATGGTAGGTACAGTCAGTATTATCTTGTTTTCAAATTTTTTTTTATTAAATTATAGATCTTAAAAATTAATCGAAAAATAAAAAATTTAAGCAAAATTCTCGAATCCGTTTTCGAGAAAAATACGATTTTCGAAAATCATTTTTTAATATTTGTATGGAAGGAACCGTTATTTTTAGGTAAAATATTTTTTTTATTCCCATATCTTGTAGATAATTTTATGAAACTTTTATTTATCAAGTTTTAAAAAAATCGAGCATGTGCTTTTCGAAATATTGAGTTTTCAAACAAAAATTTTGAATTTTTTTTTTAAAATCCAAAAAAAAATTGTTTGAAAACTTGAATTCAGAATAATATTGAAACTGCTGGGGAGCGTTAACATAAGAAAAATAAAATGCACGACTGGGTCGCACAAACTTGCTCCTATGTAAACGACTAAGAATTTCAAAAATCAATGTTATTAGAGAAATTTGTTCTTAAGGATAAAATTCATTTCTTAAATAATTAAAACAACTCCTTAGCAGAGCTAAGCACAGGATGTCATGTGTTTTAAGCAAAAATTAGTTTGTGCAAGAACAAAATTATAATTCGTTGTAGTGGTTTCTTAAAAAAATAAGTTTTTATATAAAATTTTTAAGAAAAAAACTTTAGAACGCCAATTTAAAGTATTTAAAGTATTTACCCCTCCGGGTAGGGGGAAAGAATATACCCGAGGTAGGAATGCCTGTCGTAAGAGGCGACTAAAATCCAAACTCCGTATACTGAGAAAGACGTATACAAAATATGGAATGAGTAAAACAAATAGATATAGTACCCCAGGTGGCAATTCAGATTTCCTGAAAAATCCACCCTCTTCGGAGGTCGGCTCTACGGATTCTGGGGAGAGCCAATTATTCCAAAACTTGATAAATCCTTTTTCAAGAAAACCAATGGTAGCTCGATCACCACCATCAACATCGAGTGCTTCCGGGAAAAAGAGTCCGCCCAAAGCGCCAGAGCGTGAAAAAGAAGACTCGGAGAAAATAGAATGTCTTGAAAAAGACAATAACGAACTTCGTCAAAGACTCGACGAAACTTTGAAACTCTATCAAGAGCTGAAAGAAGAAATACATTTTCTACGAAATAACAGCGATGCCGTAAAGAAAGCACAGAAAGAAATTGAGCTTCTTCGGAAAGAAAATGAAGAGTTGAAAAAAACTCAAAGACAAAACGATTCGAAAACAACTCCACAGCAGCTGGGTGTTTGCGAATATAAAACAGACGAAGAAGAGCTAGAAAGAGAAACGTCTTCAAAAAGACCTAGCAAAAAACGTAAAGCATTCTCCTCGCCAGAGGGAACCTCGTCTTCCGAAATAATAAAAGTAAATGTACCAAAAGATACGAATAAGAAAGAAAAAACTACTAAAATAAGACCACCGCCACCGATTAATGTCATCGGGATTGCGGAATACAATAAGCTTAAAATAATCCTTGAGGCGTTAACCCCAGCGAATTTTAAAGTTATCTCGCTTAATAACAACAAGTGGAAAGTTTGTGTAAAAGACTCCGATAGCTATCGTCTGCTTTCGCGAAGACTTAACGAAGCAAATGTAGAATGGTATACCTACGAAAACAAATCAGAAAGACCTTTACGAGTCGTTGCAAGAGGCTTACATTCCTCATGTCAAAAAAACGATGTAATCCGTGATCTTAAAGAAAAAAATTACAAGATCTTAAATGCTGAGAACATCGTAAAAAAAGAAAAACAACAAAAAGATAGAGAAACTGTCGTGGTAAAGCGTGGTCTCCAACTATTTATACTCACGTTCGATAAGACAGAAAAACTAGAGGAAATCTACAGAATTAAAACAATACTGAACCTCGTTGTTAAGATCGAACCTCTGAAAAGCCGTACAAAGCAAGTGCCTCAGTGTAAACGCTGTCAAGGTTTCAACCACACGCAAAGCTATTGTAAAAAAGAACCTAGGTGTGTAAAATGCGCGGGAAAACATTTAACTGCTGACTGCACTGGAAATAGCAAAAGTCCAGCGAAGTGCATAAACTGCAATGGAAGTCACCCGGCAAGCTATAGAGGCTGTGAAGTAGTTAAAGAGCTACAAAAACGCCGAGAAAAAATTCATATGGAAAGAAAACCAAAGAAACAAATAAAAAGCCCAATATCTAAGACTCCTAAAAGAATAAATACACTAAGAGTCGGCATCGGCAAAGAAAATCAAACCCCATCAACGTCAAAGACATCTCCAAAGAAACGTACTGTTAAGTCATACGCCGAAATGGCAGCTGCACAGACATCTCCAAAGAAACGTAGTGTAAACACAAATGCCAGAATGGCGGCTGCACCCGTAATAAATCAACCTGACTCTGACGCAGTATCTCAATGCTTGGCTTTAATTTTGTCAAAATTTGAAGATCAGGTCAAAATCAATAGAACTATTTCTGATAGGTTAGCAAAAATCGAAGATTTTATTCGACCCAAACGTTTTAAAAAAAATCATGATGGAAAACCTTAAAATTATTACGTGGAATGCCAACGGATTAAGGCAAAGACTTGAAGAACTAGAAATGGTCATACGGGAACAAGATATCGACATTTGTCTAATATCAGAAACCCACGTTAAAAAAGAATCAAATTTCAATATAAACGGTTATCTAGATTACCATGCAATTCATCCGTCGAACAAAGCAAGAGGCGGAGCATCATTATACATAAAAGAATGTATCAAACACTCGATAGGCCTTAAGCTTGAACTTGAACCGATGCAGCTTATAAGTGTGCAGGTTAAAACTAAACATGATACATTGAATTTCACATCTATATACTGCCCTCCACGGTACAGAATTGATAAAAATGATTTTTCAAACTTGCTAAAATCACTTAGACCATCTTTAATAATCGGTGGCGATTTTAATGCAAAACACACGTTTTGGGGTTCTAGATGCATTTCTCAAAAGGGCCGAGCGTTATATGAAGCCGGTATGGAGAATAATTGTGATTTTCATTCTAGTGGGAAACCAACTTATTGGCCGACAGATACCTCGAAAATACCTGACCTGATTGATTTCTTTATAGTCAGGGGAATACCGTCAAATCGAATAAAAATAACGGAATGCTTTGATCTTTTCTCTGACCACTCTCCCGTTATTCTCACTATGAGCGAAAGTATTGTTAAAATTGAAACACCACCTAGGTTAACAAACGGTAAAACTAACTGGGAAGGTTTTAAGAAAGATATTGAAGATAATGTTGAATTAAGGGTATCACTACAAACACCTCTTGAGCTTGAAGAAGCGGTAGATAATTTTGTGCATATTGTTCAAAAAGCCGCATGGAACAATACTCCTTACCAAAGACAAATGTCAGGCTATAGAGAAGCTAAATATCCCCAAGAGATAAAAGAGGTACTTAAAGACAAGCGAAAAGCGCGCAAAAAATGGCAACAAACTCGTGCTCCCCAACACAAAGCTAATTTAAATCACCTCAGTAATTTGCTTAAAAAGATGATATCAGATTTTAAAAACCGCGAAGCTGGAAATTACCTTGACGGCAGGTAAAGAATCTAATTATTCTCTATGGAAAGCGATAAAAGCTACGAAAAAACCAAAGCTTCCAGCACCCCCGATTATGAAAGACCAAAATGAATGGGCAAGAAGCGATAAAGAGAAAGCAAACGTTTTCGCTGATTACCTAGAGGAAACATTTAAGCCGTTCAATGGGCAAGCATTGAATGATGATATAAGTGTGAATATAAATTCAAATGAAAGCTCCATCACAAGAAATGTTACGCTTGCCGAATTAAGCAAAGAAATTAAGAAACTGAAGTCAAAAAAAGCACCAGGATACGACTTAATTACTGCGGAAATTCTTAAAATGCTCCCACGGAAAGGTTTAGTAAACCTCCTTTACATAATGAACGCCACTCTAAGGTTAGAATATGTTCCAAATCAATGGAAAGTCGCAGAAGTAATAATGGTCTTAAAACCTGGCAAACCATCACATGAAAAGAAATCGTACAGGCCCATTTCACTTCTTCCTGTAGTGTCGAAGGTCTTTGAGAGAATATTTCTTCAGCGTCTTCAGCCCATAATAGAAGAAAAGGGTCTTATACCTGAACACCAGTTCGGTTTTAGAAGTAAGCACTCGACGATTGATCAAGTGCATAGAATCACCGATGTCATCGAGAAAGCCTTTGAAGAAAATAAAATTTGTTCAGCGGTCTTTTTAGATGTGTCTCAAGCTTTTGACAAAGTGTGGCACGAAGGCCTCAAATACAAATTGAGACAAGTCCTATCTGAAGGACTATACAACATTCTTAGAGAATATCTAGAGAAAAGAATTTTCCGCGTTAGGCACGGAAATGATTATTCAGATTTTAAAGAAATAGTGGCTGGGGTACCACAAGGTAGTGTTCTAGGTCCCATTTTATACCTTTTATTTACACGCGACATACCCCAAACAGACAATACAATTGTAGCTACTTTTGCAGACGATACCGCAATACTTGCAGTAGGCAAAACGGCTAACGAATCGACATGTAAATTGCAAAATGCTCTTAACAATGTCAATGAATGGACAAACAAATGGCGAATAGCGCTTAACGAATTTAAGTCAGTCCACGTGGACTTTACTTATAAGAAAATTAATAGATTACCAGTCTTTATTAATACAACTCAAGTTCCATTTGCAAATGAGGCAAAATATCTCGGGATGACTCTTGACGCGAAATTAAAATGGAAGTCACATGTTAAAAATAAATGTGATCAATTAAATATTAAACTAAGGGAAATGTACTGGTTACTCGGACGACATTCTAAACTTAGTATCGAAAACAAATTATTAGTTTACAAACAGGTACTTAAGCCTGTCTGGACATATGGTATTCAACTCTGGGGTTGTACCCACGATACAAATCTAAATAGTCTACAAACTTTTGAAAACAAATTATTAAGGTCCTTTGTAAATGCGCCGTGGTATATTAGAAACGAAGATCTTCACAGGGATCTTGGAATCCCCACGGTTCGCGAAGAAATAAAAACTTTTTCGCAAAGGCATAGAAAGCGTTTAGTTGAACATACCAATAGAACAATCTTAGAAATTCTTGACGAAACAAATTTAGTACGACGTTTGAGAAGGACCAAACCTTCCGATCTAGTACGGTGAAATTATTGTACTGTATTATGTATATTTAAATCATCGCTTAAAATAGAAAGAAGCTATTCAACTAGCTTATAATTAAACCAGTAGGAACTTTCACCGGAAAGTTGCCTACAACACGTTACTTAACTTCGAGAAAGATAAATTGCTAGATAAGTTCCATATGAACTTAGTTGCAATCGGGAGGAGGAGGTGGTTTTAGTGCGGTCGGCCTGATTAGCGGTCTGCTTGCATAGAGTCTTACCTTCCGTAAGGCTTTATGGGGGCAGAGTTGTTGGTCGGGAGAGTCCCACATATCTATGAGCGCGCGTTTTTCGGTCCTCATAGAATCTTTTGAAGATTTCAACACCTACCCACGGGAAAAAAAAAAAAAAAAAAAAAAAAAAAAAAAAAATGTACGAATAAAAGTTATATCTACAAAAAAAAAATATTGATCCGTTTTGAGATATCGAATTTTCCAAAAAAAAAAAAAAAAGACTAAATTTTATTTTCAAAATTCAAAAAGATATTTTTTTTTAAGTTTTGAAATGCAATGTTTCTTAAACTGTTTAGAAGCTTGTCTATAAAAACTTTAATGAAAATCAGTTATGCCGATAATGAGAAATTCAAAATTCGAAAAATCGTTCTATGGTAGATACAGTCAGTAATATCTAGATTTAATTTTTTTTTATTAAATTATAGATCGTAGAAATTAATCAAAAGAAAAAAAATGTTAGCAATATTCTCGGAACCGTTTTCGAGAAAAATACGATTTTCGAAAACCATTTTTTAACTTTTGTATGGAGGGTACCGTTATTTTTAGGTAAAATAATTTTTTTCTCATTTCTTGTAGATTTTATTAAGAAACTTTTATTTATCAAGTTTTAAAAAAAATTATAGCAAGGGGTTTTCGAAATATTGAGTTTTCAAAAAATAAAATTTGAAATATTTTTTAAAAATCCAAAAAAAAAATTTTTTTAAAACTTGAATTCACAATAATATTTAAACTATTGGGAACCTTGTACCGTTGTACCGTTTTTGAGAAAATCAAAAATCAAAAAAAAGGTTGCAAGTGGGGTACCAAAAATAATTATTTCTTGGAAATTTTTTTCAACCATTACCTAGCTTTAAGTAAATAAAATTTTTGGAGATGTTTTTAAAGAAATGTATGTGACAGTTTTTGAGAAAAAAAATATTTATAAAATTTCGAAAAAAAAAATCGTACGGCAGGTACGGTTATTTATGGTCTTAAGAAAAAAGAAAAAACGTGTAGGGGGAAAAATTCAAAACAATATCTACCAAGTTTAACGAAATTTGGCCGTTTAGGCTGCAGTCGAACCGACAGACACACAGATAGAATTGTGAGACCCACTTTTTTAGTTTTCGCTGTCATCGTAATGTCAACTATGATCAAAATCTCTCGTTCGATTTTTTTTTTCCGAATGTATAACTTGTCTTATAGTAGGTACCTATAAGTCGCAAGTAAGAATCTTATGTGTCAAACTCATAAATTTGAGCGAAATTTTGATTTAAATTAATACATTAAAAATACACCATGAATTGCATTTGTTTCTAACTTCTACATCAGCATTTGGCTACTCTAAAATCCCAAAAAAAAAATAAGAAAACATCCATTCTCATCGTTCAACATTAAAGTAGTATTGATCTTCTTGAATCGAAAATTGCAGACAATTTATTTTATTTCACTATCGCCCAGCCAACAATTTGTCATTCTTAGATTATTTTCATTTTTCATTTTCAAAATATTGCTCATACGCCCATAAGAAAATGAACTTCCAATGCTCCCAATGCTGCACCCGTTTTTTAATGTTTCCGTTCATTTTAAAGATTTATGGCGAGCACATTCGGAAAGTTAAGTTTTCTTTGCCCGAAAACTTTCCTCTGGGTTCGAAATAGGAAAACTTCTTGATACAAAAAAATAAATAAATAAAAATAAAACAAAAAATTATAGAATGCTACCGGAAGGACATGATGGTGTTGTTCCTTTCCTATCGCCACTCAATCATTCCAGTAGAGTAGCATGGGCTGCCCACTGTGGATCTTTTAAATTTAATTGTGAGGAAAATTCAACTTTTAAGTGGGATATTGTTCGACGACACTAAGAAGTTTTAATGGTTAAAAAACAAATACGGCTGAAAGAGAGTCTATACCTAGTGACTTACAACTCTCAACTATTCCAGTTTGGGTATGAGAAGGAATGGGAGGATTACACAGCCCCACAAAAAAAAGTCCTCTGACTCTTGGATAAGATCATGTGTCTTATTGGTTTTTTGGCTCGCTGATTTCAAATCCGGAGTCCGTTTGAACCAATCAGGTCAGGTTTAAGGGCATTTGAAGGTCGAATTGCGAAATATTCGTTGAAAAATCTGAAAACTTATATATACATACATATATATGCTTTTGGCATCGCTGAATTCGAATACGGGCTTCTTTGGACCCCAACATGTAAAGGTCAAGGTCAAACGAAGGGCAAATCCGTAAAATCTAACGATATGATATTTTTGACCCCGGATTCTGAAAGAGCGGAATATTTTACATCTAAATTCATCTAGATCTGTTGCTTGAAATGACCTCTGGAAGATATTCCAAGGTCAAATACTCCTTTTGGATCTCTTGGCTGATGTATCGACACTAAATCGGGGTCTCGAACCAGTTGATTCTTATGTTTTTCGAGTCACTGAATCCGAATATAATGTGCGTTTGATCCCATTTTGCAGACTCTAGGTCATTTGAAGGTATCCATATCCCTTCAGAAGTAGCCTAAGTAACGGGGTCAAACATCGCACCATAGTCGAATGATATCATGATTTTGTAGTCTAATGCGATCTTAAGCTACTTCTGAAGGGTTATGGCTGAATTTGAGCGATGACCTGTGTTATGTTCATCTTAAGGGCATCCATCGATTGTGGTTTATTCGCATAGACCTGTGAATTCAGGAAACCCCACAAGAAAAATTCCAGCGAACTCAAATCGCATGACCTTGGTGGGCAATCTCAAATCGTTCTCGCAGAATGTCAATCGAGGTGTGTTCCTACTGGAACCACATGTCGCCTTAGGCATCAGTAACTGAATAATAAACAACAGATTTGACAGATTTCATGAAAATATGGATGCCAACAGGCCACCAAAATCTACCCGCGCCAATTGAAACACCCTTTAAATCAGCTTAAGAGCTTCAATTACAACAATTTAAAAGCTTATTTAGGAAAATATTTTCATTTCAATAATTTTGCATTAAAAAAATCCAAAATAAACCACTGTAGAGGAGTTTTGTAGTGTTGTGCGAAGCAGTTTGCTTAACTTTTCCGTGAGCAATCACGCAAAAGCCAATTAAAGCAATAAACATATACCATGACGAAGAAGCTCCCTGCAGAACTAGGAATAGTGAAATAAGCTCAGTCGTCTTAAATACCCGTATAACTTAAATAAAATCTCCTAGAGATATTCTCTATTTTCGTTAAAACATACCAATAGTGGAGCTATAAATTCTTAAAGAGATAAACTCGTAGTCTTTAACACAACCGGATTAACCACAATAGTCAAAACAATTACTGTGGAATGTAAGTTTCTATGCATTTCTCACTCTAGTACAATCGGTTAATTTCAATACTTAAAACTTTAACGGCTGTTAACTGGGTTAAAATTCGTTTTCATGTCCCTAACTTTGTTTGATCTTGGATTAAAACAGTTAAAAAAACTACTTTTGGCAATTTTGATAGTTTATAATTTTGCATTTAACTGTCAATATTTATTCCCAATATAATTCTAACAGCTAATTAATATCAAAAGAAGTATTTCAATCCCAAATTATTCTCTTTGTTTTATCATATGGCCAAAAATATATTTTTAGAAAACAAAATTGTGGCAGAAGAAATGCGATAGTGAGTTCGGGTGTATTCGGTGTTTGTATGTATTGTTGTTTCTAACCATCTGACTTTGGAAATTATGCAGAGAAACTTTTCAAATTATGAAATAAAATAAGCCGGAACTCATTTGGTTGGTTGGTCTACACAAGCTTCTCCCGAGAGCATTTTGATAAGAATTATTTAAATTGTACTCTTAGAAAACTTCTTGCATGTGCTTATAACTGATTAGACAATCCAATTATTAAATTTTCGGTTTAATATTTATTTGAAAATGGAACATTTATTGAAAAGCTTAGGCAAAACTTTTAATTAGAATCCCAGATTATTGGTTTTGTATTTTGAATATAATACGCATAGATAGGCTATGGAAATAAAAAATATGTATTGAAAAATAAATGATACAACTTAAATGAAAGGGACTATTTGAAATAATTATTTTTATTATTTTTGAAACGATGTTGAAAAATGAATTTAAGTTAATATTCGTATTCTTCACCGATACAATGAAAGGAAAAAACAGAACTGGGTAGAGCATTCCACATTCTTGTAGTACGGCAAAAGAAGGAATCTTTTTATTTACAGTACGTCCCAAGTTATACTAATGATAATGAGCATTCCTAATAGCATGAGCGTCACGGTTGAACTTTTTAAGGGGAGGAATGGAACTGGCTATTTTACTAGATTACTGATGCCTAATAAAGAAACAGTAAAGGAGGAGAGACAAGAAATATTAGGACCTCATTAATAATGTTAATATCTCCAATTAATTGAGAGGGTTTTTTGTAAATACTCTCTAAAAGATATAAGTTAGTCGAAGGGGCACCAGACCAGGTGTAGCATAGTGACGTTAAGTATGTTCTCATTTTAACAGAAGACGATTTTACAAAACCATAACACATAACTGAAAAGTATATACAAAATAGTAGAGTTTTTATATAAAAAAAAATGATTTTTTTGTGAAATTTGATATCTCAAAAACTTGTCAATTTTTTTTACATTTTTAACTTTTTGCAACTGGCTACTTCGAGTGAACATTGTTTGTAAAAAAAAAAGTAATAAAACAAAGAAAGACATAAAAGGTTCCGACAATGTTCAAAAGATGGAAATATATAGAGTTGCTATTATAGCTTTGTTTCCTAACAGTTTTGAAAAAATGGAATTGTAGGGAGTTGAGCTGTTAACAGATCCTGAAAGTAGTCCATGAATGAAGAGAATGTCGCTTATCTCTCTCCATTCTTCCAGTGAATTCAGGTTAATTAATTCAAGTCGGTTTTGATTCGGTAGAATCAAATGGTTATTCCCAAACAGACCCGAAGGGCGAAATTTAAGAAACATCACAAATCCTAGTGTAGTGTTTTCCTCAAGAATAATATCTTCAATATGTTTGAGAAAGTTGAGTTCTCTATTACAAACAACAAAGTCGCAAATTAACTCATCTGTTAATATGGGTTAATAATGGTGAAGGAAGACACGAGGAAGAGATTGGATGCGTTTTTGTGAAAAAGTGATTGAATGGCATTCAGCAATATTTGTTCCAAACACTTCTTCAGGCACCAGACATAGAGATTGTTGAGATCAAGTTAAGGAAGAGTAGACTCATATGTCGAAGAAATGCTTTTAAAAAACTTAGTATCGTCGACGTAGAGTAAGATATAGGATTAGTTGATGACCTTTTTAATATCGTTAATATTAAGAATAAAAAGGAGAGGTCCCTTGTGGCTGCCTCGTGGGACCCCTCAAGTAGCTGAGAACTCATCAGAGAAGTAAGTTCTTCACTGAACTTTGTATTAAGAGTTTTTTCAGGTAAGAAGTAATACATCTTAAGAAGGTAGGCTCAATCCCAAGGTTGGACATTTTGAATGGAATAAGCTTATGTGAAATCTTATAAAACGCCTTACCGAAATCGGTTGAGACAACGTCGACTTTCTTTTCGTTCTCTAGCTGAGACGCTAAAAAATAAATAAAAAATAAATAAAGCTTAGTCGTTGTGAACTTATTTCCGACAAAGATGTGTTGTCCAGGAAAAATTAAAGACTTACAACGAAAACTTAAAATTTCGTGAATATGTGAAAGTTTAGAAACTGGATGATAGTTTATAACTTCACACTTTTTGAGAGGGAAAGAGGAAGTGTTGAAGAACAGTTTTTGAGAAATATGGCGGGGATACCATCTGGGCCGGGAATATATTCATAATTGAACTGATTTAGCTTATTATCGATAAGAAATGGGTCAAGAGAGAAATTGGAAGAAAGATTTAGGGTCTTCAATAGGATTTTTTGGGTCTGAATTAAATAACGTTAGTAGAGAGAGTTGTTAAGTTCGGTAAGGCGGAGATAAATAGCAAGATAATTAGGGAAGTTAGTTGGAGATCGAAAATGAAGGAAAATTGTCCAAAATTTATTCCAAATGTTAGTTATAGATACAATATAAAGAAAGGAGACTGAAGAGTCGATGGGTTAAGGCTGTAGTCGAAGAGATGGACTGTCAGAATAAGGAGACCAATTTTTTCGTTTTCCTTATAATAGTCGAGTGTGATCGAAATCCGCAATACGAAAGTAAAACTTGAAATAAAGTGCCTTTATATCGGAAATAAAAATTAACATTGTGGTCTCCAGAATATGGAAATTTCAAAACAAAAATAATATTTTTAAATCCACAAAATTTGTGTCTTTAATTTTTTGGTGCACAATATTTACAATAAGCTAGAAGTTAGAACGAAGCGTTCCATGCTACACTATTGTCTTCATTACTTTCACAGCTGGAATCTATATTTTCCTCATTAAAAAGCAGATATTAATAAATTACCGTCACTTCTATACTGTACATTAGTGCACTGTAACTCGGACCTGAAGCTGTTGAACTATCGATCAACTTCAACCAACCCATACTCCTTACAACAGAAGGTCCAGAGAATTTTATTAACTTCAAACGGCTGGATATTGAAAGATTTAACAGAGACTTTGAAGACTATTAACTTTAAACATGCCGTATCTGATGTCCTGGACAAGCGGAAACAGCTCAGAGTGTTAAATAATAAGTACAGGCACCTTTCCGCGTACGTTTAGAGTCTGTATGCTCACAGACACCGTCTAAGAAAACGTCTCCAGCGGATATATTAAAGTGATAAAGTGAATACAACCAACAGAAACTACCAGATAGTTTTGAATGAGCTTCAGCAAGACAAATTTATTTTCCGGAACTCCATTCAACACCACAATAACAACAATAAATATTGTAAGCAATCAAGCCAGGACCTGTTACTTTCAAAAACATCAATAGGATCATTGGAAAACAGCCACAAATACCGGAAACCATCATCAGCAATGATACTGAAGCTACCTCGGCCCAAGACTACTTCGAAGGAAACTTCACACCGAACCCAGCTACTGACCCAGCATTATTACAGGAAGTTGAGGCAACAGTTCAACAAACACTGCAGCCATGATATCATCAATCCAAAATCCAGCAAATGATCCAATAGTCAACATTTATACGATCTAGAGGATTTTGTAGAAACCATCGGCAATTCTTACCCAATTTAGAATCCTACTCCTACTGTATCCTGAAAAGGTTGCCACATGCAATAATACTTTTCCTCACAACCATTTTAAACAACTGTATCAACTACTGTTTTTTCGTCCAGAAGTGGAAAACAGCGAAGATTGTGCCAATTCCGAAGAAAGGTGCTTCTAATCTAGTTTCCAACTACAGGCTGATATCACTTCTCAACAACATCTGCAAATTAATGGAAGAAGTAATCCTGCGAAGACTGAAGAAATTCTGCAGTGAAAATTCCATCATCCCTGACATTCAACACTATATCACGACAGCCCTCAACAGTCAACTTGCCACCGTTGGATGCTTTCTCAATTTCGATAAAGCATTCGACAGTGTTTGGATACAAGTTTCTCAAAACTAGACCCCTTTCTCTACAAGTTGATGACTTCCAACCAATTGGATGCGAGAACCTTCTGTATGCTGATAACTCGCTCACCTACGCCACATCAATGGCACCACTAATAGCTATCCGAAAAGTAGAAACTGAAATCAATAGACTCTTCCAATTCTACCAGAAATGGGGCATCCTGATCGACACTTCCAAATCGGAACTTGTCTGCCACAGGAAACCTTCAACTGTTAGGGGCACTCGCAACACACCTACTTGTAGAAACCTGGTTCTAAAAATCCTTGACAGATCCACCATAGCGACAAAAGAAAATGTCAAGAACCTGGACTTCGGCTAGTTGCTATAGGGTTTAACCAGCACTTAAGAAATGTTCTGAAAAAGGCCAGCTGATGGGCCTTAATCCGTTTGCACCCATTGCTGAAAGGAAGGTCAGGTCTAAGCCAACCGACAAAGACATTAACGTAAAAGCAGCTCCTGCGACCAGTGATCAGCTATTCTTTCCCAGTCTGGTTTTCAATCTCGAAGACAGCTGGGAAGGAACTTCAGTTATTAGAAAAGAAGACACTGGGATCTGCACTGGACTCTTTTTCGACCGGCAATGACAGAAGTACTACAGGATTGAGCAACTCTACACAGAAGCGAATTTAATCCCACTCGACAAAAATACTCGTACCTAGTACTTTCAACAAAGAAAATAATGCGGAAGATCATCGACCACCTTAATTAGCGTATGAGATGGATGAGCACTGAACAACGACATCCCGAGCCGTGGTAACTAGTAACTATATATGTTTAGGGCCCCTTATTAGTTGTAAGTCAAATTGTAAATAATATGTTCAATAAAACGAAATTGAAAAAAATGGATTGACAAACACCACCAGTCGCTTGGCAACAATTCTGTCTCGGTCAATATTAATGAATTGCGACTAGGGGCCTTGTACCTGACGATCTACCAGATCGTTTAAGCCTGTTGTTCGCCACCAGGGGCTTTGTATCTGCTGATCTACCAGAACAAGCCGGCTGTTTCAGTGCTTCCAAGGGCGTAGTACCTGCTGATATACTAGGGCTTTTAGCATGCTGTTCTGAATTGCCGTCAGGGGCACCGTTGCCTGAATTATTCGAAGCTAGTTTTCCCGATACCAGAACATCAGTCGTGAATTCCAGTACAATAAACCATCAGACTAAAATACCCAAACGCAGTGCATCAGAATCCTGATTAAGAGACCAAAACCAAAGTACAAGAATACCCGTGAGCCGAAATTCTGTCTGTCTGTCTGTCTGTTCCACTACAGCCTCGGCCGATTTTTATTAAACTTGGTAGATATCGTTTTGAATTTTTCCCCCCACACGTTTATTTTCTAAATCTTATAAATATTTTTTTTTCTCAAAAACTGTACCACAGATTTTAAAAAAATAAAATGCACGACTGGGTCGCACGAACTTGCTCCTATGTAATCGACTAGAAATTTTAAAAACGAATGTTATTAAAGAAAACTGTTCATAAGGATAAAATTAATTTTTTAAATTCTTTTAGTAGTAAGAGACAAAAACAGAATGCCATGCAAATATGAATTTATACAAGAACAAAAATTATAAGTCGTTGTACTGGTTTCCTAAAAAAAGCTTTTAGATACAAATTTTTATAAGATTTTTAAGAAAAAATTTTGGTAACCCAATTTAAAGTTTTTATTATTGTTCGAATAAAAATTAAATTTAGAAAAATAAATATTGAGCCGTTTCTGAGATATCGAATTTTCAAAAAAAGACAAAAAATAGATTTTTTTTTTCAAAAATTAAAAAAAAAATTATTTTTAAGTTTTGAAATGCTATGTGTTTAAGACTTTTTAGAAGCTTCTCTATAAAAAATTTCATTGAGATCCGTTATGTGGATAATGAGAAATTCAAAATTCGAAAAAATGGTTTTATGGTAGGTACAAGCTGTAATATCTTAATTTCAAATTTTTTTTTATTAAATTAAAGATCGTAAAAATTAATTGAAAGAAAAAAAATTTTATCAAAATTCTATGTGCCGTTTTCGAGAAAAATACGATTTTTGAAAACCATTTTTTTAAATTTTTTAACATTTGTATGGTGGGTACCTTTATTTTTATGTAAAATGAAATTTTTTTTTCTTACATCTTTTTTTTGAAGTTTTTTTTTAAAAACCCAAAACAAAATTTTTTGAAAATTTTAATACACAATTCTTTTTAAATTTTTGGGGGGTCTTAGCAAAAAAAAAATAATAAAAATCGGTGGTACCGTATTTGAGAAAATCAAAAATAAAAAAAAAATGGTTCCATGGGGGTACCCTCAATAGCCATTTTTCGGAAATTTTTTTTTCAACCATTACCTAGCTTTAACTAAATGAAATTTTTTTGTGTTTTTATTTTTAAAATCTGTCGAACAGTTTTTGAGAAAAAAAAATATTTATAAAATTTCGAAAAAAAATCGTATGGTAGGTAGGGTTATTTCTGATCTTAAAAAAAAGGAAAAAAACGTGTGGGGGGAATATTCAAAACCCATATATGTCAAGTTTGAAGAAAATCGGCTGAACCGTTTAGGCTGTAGTCGAACCGACAGACAGAATTGCCAGACCCACTTTTTTAGTCTTCGCTATTATCGTAATGTCAACTTTGATCAAAATCTCGAGTTCGTTTTTTTTGCGAATGCATAATTTGCCTTATAGTACCTATAAGTCGCAAGTAAAAATTAAAAAAAATTCATTGAGTTAAAACTAGCTAATGGTTGAAAAAAAAATTGCAAGAAAATGTTATTTTTGGTACCCTCCTAGAACCATTTTCTTGGCTTTTGATTTTCTCAAAAACGGTACGACCGATTTTGATAATTTTTTTTTCTGCTAAAGGTCCCCAAATAGTTTGAATATTAGTCTGAATTCAAATTTTCAAAAAATTATTTTCTGGATTTTTATAAAAATTTTCAATTTTTTTATAAACTCAATATTTCGAAAACCCCATGCTCGATTTTCTTAAAACTTAATAAATAAAAGGTTTTTAATATAATCTACAAGATATGAGAAAAAAGGTTTATTTTACCTAGAAATAACGGTACCCTTTATACAAATGTTAAAAAAAGGTTTTCGAAAATCGTATTTTTCTCGAAAACGGTTCCAAGCATTTTGCTAATTTTTTTTTTTCAATTAATTTTTATGATCTATAATTTAATAAAATAAATTTTAAAAACAAGATATTACTGACTGTACCTAACATAGAACGGTTTTTCCGAATTTTGAATTTCTTATCATAGGCATAACGGATTTTAATGAAATTTTTTATAGAGAAGCTTATACAAACTTTAAAAATCATTGCATTTCAAAACTTAAAAAAAAAATGTTTTTTTGAATTTTGAAAAAAAAATCTATTTTTTTTTTTTTTGAAAATTCAATATCTCAAAAATGGCTCAATATTTTTTTCGTAAATCTAATTTTTATTCAAACAATAATAAAAATTTTAAATTGGCGTACCAAACTTTTTTCTTAGAAATGTTTTAAAAAATGTTTATATAAAAGCTTATTTTTTAAGAAACCAATAAAACGACTTATAATTTTTGATCTTGCATAAACTAATATTTACTTTAATCAAATGGCGTCCTGTTCTTAGCTCCAACTACTAAAGGAGTTGTGTTAGTCATTTTCTCTAATAACATACATTTTTGAAATTCTTAGTCTCTTACGTAAGAACAAGTTCGTGCGACCCAGTCGTTCATTTTATTTTTATAAAAATCGTTTGCGCGTTATCGAAAAAAAAAAGATTTTCCTTCACATATTGTATTCCAGTTCTTGGCCCAGTACCAAGATTGAAGAAAACTTATCCGTTTGATCTGCAGCCGAATAGACAGAAAAACCCTTTTCTTTTACCTACAACATTTCGCCAAATAGAATTTTGATAAAGTTTTAAAGTTTCGCCCACTTATAAAAAGCCAACACCATGTCGGAAAGTAGATTCAGAATAAGATGATTATTATCTCGTGAATTTCCATGGGAATTACAGAGCAGCGTATGTGCTCTTAAAAAGTTTGAAGTTTAAGCTATATATTGCTCCTTTCGTTTATCTTAATTTTCAGAAGGCCTGGGGACCAACTTGTGTTTCAATCCCCTTGCATAACCTGCTGATTGTTCTGTTCAATAAGTTTCTAAGTTCAGAAAATCTAGCCACATAAGCCACATCTCTGTACCCATATTTGCAATCAAAATTAAAATCATGATAAGCTATTTGAACAACTTCAAAACATACTCGACATCTCTTCATTTTAATAATAATTCTGGAATTGAACAGAGACTCATATAAGTACCCTATGTTAAACATACTTGCACTTAACAACAACACAAAAAACCGAAACTAAAGTTCAACAAAGTCATAACAACTTTTGTGTAAAATCTAGCCAATATGAAATTTCATTACTTTGGCATCTCTAAAACGTTTAACTTTGATGGCAATTTACAAAAAGAACACAAATTTTAATCATTTCATCCAGAAACAACCCTCACTTGAGTGAGTCAGGAGCAGGAGCTAGAAGCCTCCCAAAACTTTTTGTGCCCAATTTGCCATCATTAAAACAAGCAAGAGCAATAGCTCGCCTTTTAATTTCCACTTCTTATAGCTATCATGAGATTACAATTTAAAACGCACATCCTTTCTTTTGGGGAAATGGGGGATCAAGGCATCATTATTTGTGTCAGAGTTTCATTTCCTCTTTTTGCCTTGAATGTGTTTGTGTTTCCTTGGAAATTTTAATAGTTTCTTCTGCAGGAAGCCAGGTTAAGCTGGTTTGGTGGTTTGGTATGCTCGAAACTCGAGAGGAATTTAGAAAATCTCAGAGATTTTCCTTACGTCTATCACCTTTTTTGTTTCGTCATTCCATTGAAGCTTGAAGAAAGGTAAGAGTGTTGAAGGATTCACATGGATGAAATTCTTTACGAGGATTTATTCCATCAGAGGATAGAGGTGACGATAAAGACACCCACAACATGGCAAGAATGCCAAAACCAAAGATGAATGTGGCTCAGATTTGAGGTTGGATTATGTGTGAAGAGGTGGTGGGAATTAGTAAATTTAGGGCATCTTATTGAAAGCACTAATATTCCACGGTGTAGCTCGAATTTTTATTTCCACGTTTTTTTTTTTTAATTACAAAAATAGAAACGACTCGAAAATGTCCAACTCATTTGTTAAATGCACGTGCTCCAATTCCGAATAAGACTCTGGCAACATTATACCCAGAGGATTTCCGCAAAGGATTCGAAAGTTTCTTAAGAAAAATGAGGACGTGGTATGAAGGTTTTAATTTCGCTAAGTTCGAAACAAATGGAATCCAATTTTAAAATTGTATTTAATTAAAAACAAAAATCGTACCTCTATCCGCGTATAGCCGTGCATCACCAAATATGCAATGGGCATTAAAATTAAATTTTTACATCCTTGAAATAACCGGCACAAGGGTTTACTGGTTGCACTGGGATAAGAGATATTTGGGTCGCAGGGTATGTTAGCACTTGGAATACACCCCATCTCATAAAGGGTGACCTTATAGTCAAAGAAAATCCAGATCTGGCTGTGACCCCTGGAGGGTTTTAATGGTTTCTGCCAAGTGCTAACGGCTTAGAAAAGAGGTATTTGCAATTTAAGAAATGGTCCGCAATGTTCAAGATGGGGTATTTTCCAACTGGTTGGGCTTAAGAAATTGTGAAAAAAAAACATTTTTCTTTTGAAGGTTTTAAGAAAAAGTAAGAAGAACCTCCCGAGGTTAAAGACCGTCAATCAAAGTCTGCCCAAACTTTCGTGAAAAGACCTTTATGACGAGGGGTGTTGTGAATGCTTTTCTAAAACCCACCGATTAGGTTGTCTGATTTGCTGGTTAGCAGGACAATTGCGAAGATAGAAGTTATTGACCAAAAAGTTTTACGATTTTCCCTTACTATTTTCAACCTTCGCGTGGTAGTCACCTTGCCGCGGTGCGGAGGCTTAAGTTTCAAAGATTCATCTGACCTACAGGTTTGGGAAGCCCCAATCCGGTAGTGATTTTGAGGAGTTACGAACTAAGAACTGCCCCCCCTAATCCAGGGTGTTACGTGAACCGTGCCTATTGGATGGTTTGCAGCCAGGGGGTATACCGGCTGTATTCTAACGGTACCTCTTCGACACCAGGTCGAATCGAAGAGTAACCATGACCTTACCATATCATGCGGAGCTCTGATATGGCGGACCTACCCTTCTCTAGCTACTCGTGGGAACAATATGCCAAAA
This sequence comes from Chrysotoxum bicinctum, assembly GCA_911387755.1. Taxonomy (NCBI): domain Eukaryota; kingdom Metazoa; phylum Arthropoda; class Insecta; order Diptera; family Syrphidae; genus Chrysotoxum; species Chrysotoxum bicinctum. Next base: position 18,637,146 of record OU426989.1, read on the forward strand.
AACAAAAAACAAAAAAACAACTCAAACCACATTAAATTTAACATTCCGCGGGATGTCACCGCGAATGAGTATGCGGATCGTATGGAGTCTAACCTCCGTGGAGACGATTCGAGACCGAACATCAGTCACTTCTTCAAGAGAAAGCCTCATGGGCAAGTGCAAAATCGGGCAGCTCAAGGAGAATCGTCTACAACGAGTCAGGGGAAAATGCCACCCAGGCGAGTTACAGATGATACTCCTGGCACATCTGAAGCTAGCATGAGGAGAATACCTCCCAAGCCGGCGAAGGATGCTGTCAAAGCAATCAGTGATGGGAAAATGACACCATCAAAAGCTGTCTCTGAGTCTACGAGAATGATGCACCGAGAAAAAGACAGAGGCCAAATCAGAAAAAAGAACGGCCCACTTCCGAAAATGGGCGAGCCAGGTGGCCGGGATGACCCAAATAGGAAAGGACTCAGCGGTGCAGGTGCAAGATGGTACCTCCGGTTCCTCGCCGAGGGCATGTCCCCGCAGGATGCCCGGAAGAAAGTAGACGAGAGAAAGGCGGATGCAAATAAGGAACCTGCACAACGCCAAGAACAGGGTAAGAGGAAGAGCCACCTTATAACTCCTCCCCTAAGGCAAGACGTCAAAAAAGCCAGAACGTCGCCAGCAACCACAGCGGGAACAAGCACCGCTAAAATCGGAGCCGACGTACAACAGCTCTCGTACGCGAGCGCGGCCAGTACATTGAGGATTGCGGTTCTGCCAAAGGAGTACCCTCAGGTCTCCCTCAGTGCTGACGAATTGTCAGTATTGGAGGATGCCATTATTGAGGAAGTCTCCCTTGGTTGGACGCATAAACTGAAATTTAATGGCGTGCACTTCAGGGCGGGACTGTTGTTAGTCGACTGCGCTGGGAAGGAGACGGCAGATTGGCTCAAAGAAAAAGCCTCCAAGCTGAGTACTTGGAAGGGCAGCGAATTGATGGCATGTATGGGCGATGACATCCCCAAAATGCACAACATCACGCTGTTTCTGCCAAGAAGCACCGGGCAAGACGACAAAAAATCGCTCGCGCTCATCCAGGCCCAGAATGAGGGAATGATTGTCAATGCATGGAAAATCCTGTCGAGCAAGGTCGAAGGCAAAGGACAGCTCCTGGTAATAAGCATTGACGGTCAGTCAGCGGAGGCCATAAGTAAGGCAGGACATCAACTGCATTACAAATTCGGGAAGATCCCCGTTACTGGCCTACGTAAAAACAGTAAGATGAGCTGTATGGAATTAGCAGGTAGAGGAGCCAACACCATCCCTACCACGGCCGTATCCAGTTTGCCTGCCAACACTTCCCTCCCTCCCTCAATAGCTCCCACCACATCAACAACCACAACCCAACCCAAATCCAGTTTGCCTACCAACACCCCCCTCCCCCCATCATTAGCTCCCACCACACCCACAACCCAACCACAATCCAGCTTGCCTACCAACACCCCCCTTCCCTCCTTATTAACTTCTACCACAACCACAACCCTACCCTCCCAAACCTCCCAATCCATCCAAACTTCCCAACCCGTCCAATCCTCCCAACCTTCACAAATCCACTCAACTTCCTATACTCCAAAGCCCTCCCAGACCCCTGAACCAACCCACAACCACACCCACACCATAGCAGTCATCCAAAGCCAGGTAGAAACACTGGCAACTAACGAAGCAAGTCGGATGAGCGAAGAGATGGAGGGCATTGACCTCTCTCCTAGCCCATTCGATTTGAACGAGTCGCTTCCCATGGACGAGGAGGATGATCTGCTTGCAGATGAAGGGGCATTCGCCCCTACCCAATAAAACAAATGTCTGGACGCGGGATCAGAACCAGGCTAGCTCAGGTGAATGTCCACCACGCTAAGGCAGCATCAGCTGTCATAGCAAGAAAATTCACAGCGGACAACCTAGGGCTAGTTCTGATCCAAGAACCCTGGATTTACGGGGGCCAAGTTAGGGGCCTAACATGTAAGGACTCTAAGTTAATATGGGATACGAGGATTGACTCGCCCAGAGCATGCATAAAGATAAGAAATAACATAAATTTTATATGTCTTTCAGAATTTATGACGCGGGACTTGGTACCAATACAAGCCCAAATCGACATCGAGGGCAACCTCTGCACGATGGTTGTAGCATCAGCCTACTTCGCCGGTGACGACGCCAACATACCACCAGTCGAAGTCAAGAAGCTAGTGGACTACTGCATCAGCAAAGGACTACCACTGATGGTTGGATGTGACGCAAACGCCCACCATACAACGTGGGGTAGTACCGATACTAATCAAAGGGGTGAGTACCTTTTAGACTTTATTATCGAGAAAAATCTAGATATATTTAACGTAGGGAACACACCTACATTTGTAACTAGAGTAAGGAAGGAAGTTCTGGACTTAACGTTTGGAACCCCGAACTTAAGTCGATTAGTTAGAGACTGGAGAGTCTCCAACGAACCTTCTATGTCTGATCATAGAATTATAGTGTTCACTTTAGAAAACCTGTTGACAGAGAACACCTCTGACAGGAATCCTAAGAAAACAAACTGGAACCTGTACAAAAGCGTCCTAAAGACTAGTCTTGAACGAATAGGTCCACAAGAAACGACAAATAGTAACCTTGAGTTAGAACACTTAGTTAATGAATTTAGCGGGGCCATAAATGAGGCTTATGAACTCAGTTGTCCCCTTAAACCCATTAAAAGGCAGAAGGATGCTCCTTGGTGGAACAATAATCTGTCAAAACTAAGATCCAAGGTAAGAAAGCTCTTCAATAAAGCAAAGAGTACTGGAGAGTGGCATAACTACTCTGCAGAGTTGACCAAATATAATGGGGAAATAAGGAGAGCTAAGAGAAATAGTTTTGCGAATTTCTGTGAGGGCATTTCGTCGACACCTGCAGCAGCAAGATTACACAAGGCTCTAGCCAAAGATAACACATTAACCTCTTTGGCACTTCGTTACGCCGATGGTAGCTTCACTGAAAACGAGGAGCAAAGGTCAACCCTACTGCTAAATACTCATTTTCCAGGCAGCTCACCAATGGTAGGAAATATGATAGAGAGAATACCTCTAAGGCCTAACCGGGAAGACTGGAAGATAGCTTCGACTATCTGTTCAGGCAATAGGATTGAATGGGCGTTAAGTACCTTTCAACCTTTCAAATCACCGGGCGTAGATGGCATCTTTCCTGCGCTCTTGCAGAAAGGTAAAGAGGAACTGATGCCCTATCTTATTAGACTGCTTCGAAGTAGTATTGCACTTGGGTACATACCGAGTCTATGGAGAAGAGCAAAGGTAATTTTCATCCCCAAAGTGGGGAAAAAAGATACCACACATCCAAAGTCATTCAGGCCAATAAGCCTAACATCCTTCTTACTGAAAACTTTGGAAAAGGTAATTGATAACTTCATTAGATCGGAAGTATTAGTAAACATGCCCCTAAATCACCGTCAGCATGCTTACAGAGCGGGTAGATCCACAGAAACCGCTCTGTATGAACTAACTAATATAATACAGAGAGCTTTAGATATTAAAGAAACGGCATTATGCGCCTTCCTTGATATTGAGGGGGCCTTCGACAACACCTCTCACGAAGCAGTTCATTCGGCTCTAGAAAGGAAGAGAGTTCCTAGTACTATAGTCAGATGGATAAGTAATATGCTTAGTACAAGAACGGCGGAAGCATACGCAGGACTAAACGTCCAGAAAGTCATCACAACAAGAGGCTGTCCGCAGGGAGGGGTATTATCACCCTTGCTGTGGAGTCTTGTAGTTGACGAATTACTAGAAAGTCTAACCTCCCAAGGGATTCGATGTATTGGCTTTGCTGATGACATCGTTATAACGGCACTGGGGAAGTACGAAGAAACTCTCTGTGATATAGTCCAGAGAGGGCTGTCTATAACCAAGAAATGGTGTATATCTGTGGGACTTAACATCAACCCTACCAAAACAACGATAGTACCATTTACCAGGAAAAGACTTTTACCTCGCATGAAACCCATTCGGTTGGCGGGAGATGTAATCGACACCCAGAGGGAGGTCAAATATTTAGGAGTTACACTAGATAGCAAACTCCTCTGGAACAAGCATGTCGAAATAACTGTCGGGAAAGCCACAAAGTCCCTTATGATATGCAAGAGACTTGCAGGTAAATCATGGGGCTGCAAACCAAACATCATAAGATGGATGTACACCATGATGGTAAGACCCATCATTACCTATGGGGCGATTGCATGGCATAAAAGAACCGAACTAAACACAACTAGGAAATCACTAGACAAATTGCAAAGGCTGGCATGTATATGCATAACAGGAGCAATGAGAACATGCCCTACAGCAGCGATGGAAACCATCCTTCATCTGACGCCACTACACGTGGTCATTGAAAATGCTGCTAAGGGAGCCATAATGAGATTTGCCAAGGAGGGTACTGGGACGGGTAAAATTATTGGAAACAGGGAAAAAGATTCGATAATCCGGTCCTCAGTAACAAACCTCATTGACATCCCAAGAGATGGTATGATCAAAAGATATAACTTCGAAAAACATTTCAAAACGGAGTTAAGTTGCAAAAAAGACTGGCTAGGCGAAACAATAAACTATAGTCTTAAAGAAAATACCATCAAATGGTACACAGATGGATCGAGGACAGCTGAAGGGACTGGTGCTGGAGTTTTTGGGCCTAGAACTAAACTCTCCTTACCGATGGGACAGTCCACTAGCATATTCAAGGCAGAAGTAAATGCCATAGGCATATGTGCTGGAAGAAACCTCGATAGAAAATATAAAAACCAAAACATTGCCATCATGTCAGACAGTCAGGCTGCACTAAAAGAACTAAGCTCCTACACCATCAGCTCCAAACTTGTTTGGGAAAGCGTGATTAAGCTTAATAAACTGGGCAAGAATAACACTGTCACGCTTCATTGGGTACCAGGCCACGTTGGTGTCCAGGGCAACGAAGTGGCAGACTCCTTAGCAAAAATAGGTGCATCGACACCCCTTACAGGGCCAGAGCCCTACTGCGGAATAGGAGAAAACGTGATTAAAAACAAAATCAAAACAGAAGAGGAGACAAAAAGATCAAAGATCTGGAAGGAACTCCCTAAGCTAAGACAGGCAAAACTCCTACTCGGGGACTACAACCGAGAGCGTTTTCTAACCTGCATTAGCTTAAGTAGGAACAACCTCAGGAAAATCACGGGGCTTCTCACTGGCCACTGTAGGTTGAGAAGACACCTCAACATCCTTGGCTTGGTGAGCAACGCGACTTGCAGATTCTGCAACACTCACGAAGAGACACCTGACCACATACTGGGGAAATGTGATGCACTCGTGCATCAAAGGCACAGGTATCTGGGCAAGCACCACATAAAGGAGAGCGAATTATCATCCCTTAAAATACTCCAAATACTTCGATTCCTCAGAGGAGCAGATTTGGAGGAAGAACTGTAATAATGAGCCAACCTCATCCAGTTCTAGATGGGGGACACAATAGATCTTTAGGTCGCAGTGTTTTTATACCCCAATTTATTCATTCATTCATACTATTTTTAACCGCAAGGACACCCTGTAAGAACAGCATGGCCTTTGTGAAATTAATGTGGAATTATATTAATTTGTCTCCGGTGGATATCGTAAAAGGTAGAAATTACACTCAAATGATGGCGGTGAATCAGTTTCGAGTTTAATCTTCATGATTTCCGGTTGAAACACATTCAACAAATGAACAAAAACAAAGGATAAATACTATCACAGGACGATATTGGTTTTCAATGTACACATACCGGTAGATTCCAACCAATACTTGAAGGTACGTGAGGTATTGTTTAACAAACAGGAAATGGGAAGGCAGCTAATAGAAACCGCAATGATGTTTTTTTTTTTTTGTTAAACAAAAACAAATGAATGGCTTTGTTTCCGATTTGTTGTATAACGGTAGGGGCTCATATATTGATTCAAAAGACAGAATCGTGGACAATTGCTCATGGCCACGGTTTTTTTTCTTTTTTTTTTAATCAGAAGCCGATGTTTGATGAATTGTGGTCGCTTCGATGAGGATGATCCAGCAAATCAATGGTCGCAGAAAAATATTTAGTCCTTGCATTTGTACCTACGTCCTTTCACAGAAGTTTTTTTTTTCAAAACAAACAAAAATTGAGATTGGAAGGAATGAAAATAAAAACGTTACAGACAGTAGGTATATGTTTGTTTGGAAAATTGAAAATTTTTTAACCTTCAACTTTCGAAAACTTTCTTAATTTCGATTTTTATTTATTTCGTAGAGAAAAAAAAACTGTTGGGCAGTAGATGACAAAAATGTCAGTTTTAAATTAAAGTTAGATAGGTTATTGTTGTTATAAATTTATGCAAAATACAATTTTGAAATCATTTCAGCACTTATTTTTAAATATTTGAAATTTAACCTGTCCATGGGGTAAGCTATATGACGTAGCGAAGGGCATAGGGCATACGGCATACTAGGATGAAACCAAGGGCTATGCGATCGCGGAATTCGTTTCCGCAGAATGGACTCCGATGTCCGATAGGTTGAATTGGAGTACGAAGTCAATGCTAGTAACCCTGCAACGAAAGTGTGCACTCGCCAAAGCGCTCTCGAAATGTCGGTACCAGAAGCTTTCTTTAGACAGAATCAAAGTTGGTGTCTGCAATTCCAGTTAGGGCGAACTATTTGGCGTCTTCCTGACGTAAGCTAATCTGACATTGTTTGTCAACCTCTAAGTGGATTTTCTGGCATTGGATTATCCGGTCTGCTGTGTTTAGGCAAAACAAGGACCCTGTTCCCGGGATATGGAGATTGTGTCATCTGGTTATCTTCCCAACCACAAACAATCTTTCGGCACGAGGAGCCTTGGATAATAATTAACCTCGCTGTGATCCGCATTAAAGACAAGTTGAAAAATATAAGCTTAATATGCGCAGACGCTGTAGTGGCACGTATGAACACACAAGTCACCAGTATCGGTTGAACGCAGCTGCCTAAAAATTGTCGCTACAACATGGCTAACTGACTGCTGTCATTCTGGTGGTGCGGCATTCTACTTTCGGACAGTGTCACGGGCAGAACTAAATTTCGTCTACCCAAATAAAAATTAACCAAATTTATCCAAAGAGTTATATTGAGAATCGTTTGTTCCATAGTGAATTGTAATAAGTAATATTTAACCGAAGTTGTATGAATAAAAATTATAGTAACAAAATACAAAAAGCATTCGCCCATTTTTGATGTATCAAAGGAGAAACCAAAACGCCTCTAAAATGAAAATCTTGGACGGAACCTACAGAGCCTGTCCGGTAAACGATGTCAAAATTGTGCTCGTGGACTTAAATGCTAAAATCGGAAAGAAAGACATCTTTGGCGGATTAGTTGGTAAGAGCAGCCTCTACGAAACGACAACAGATAACGGCTTTCGAATAATAAATTTGGCAGCAACTTGAAATACGATGATAAGTATTACTAAGTTTCCAAGCAAGCATGTTCTCACCAACCAAATAGACAATAAACTAAGTAGGCAAGACACGTATTTGACATTTTACACATGCATACATTTCGAGGTGTGGTACTCGTACGATGATGAATGGGTTTATCATCATACAAATATATTGATGCGCAAAACAGCAGCTAGAGAAGAGTATCGAGCAAAGAGAAGAGAAAGAGAGAGATATTGCGCAGCTCAAGGAGATCAAAGAGTTTCGCGAAAGATATAACACCCGAAATTTTACAAAAAAGCCAAGCAAGTGACTGCGGGTTTCAAGCCCGAAATTACTGCTCTTCAAAACAACGAAAGTAATCTTATCACCGAACCACAGGTAATTGTAAATGCTTCCAAGCACCATTTCCAGCAGCTATTAAATCAGTATTGTATAGAGCACTTAATAGGGCAAGTAGGCAACCCGTTTCCCAATGAAGAACCAGTTCTAAAACTATGTGTAGAAGAGGTAAGCTTAGCTATAAATAAGCTTAATAACAACAAGGTCTCATGAACTGATTGCTTTACTGCAGAGCTCTTCAAATACGGAGGTGATGTTTATATATTACTCAAATATGGGTGGAAAGGAGCATGCCCTTTCATCAGCTCCATAGAGTCCATCTACCATAGAGTCCATCTAGCATAGAGTCCATCTACCATAGAGTCCATCTACAAATTAGAAGATTATATGTCTTGCAAGAACTATCGAGGCACATGTCTACTAAATGTCGCATATAACATATAAGATGTTATCCAATGTTCTATGTGAACGTCTTAAACCGTTCTGTAATAATTAAGTCGAAAAGAGCCAATGTGCCTTCCGGCCCGGCAGATCTACCATAGACTAAATTCAATATTCAAATTGGGGGAAAACTTGGAAAAGAACAACGAATTTCAAATTGTGACTCACCATCTATCGATAGACTTCAAAACCGTATATGATAGCATTCATCGTCAGGAGCTCTATATGGCGATGGCCTAACTCAGGATTCTGGGAAAACCAACTGTGTCCCGTGACATTGAAAAATACGCGGTGCAATATGCAACACCCACTGAACTATTTCAAACATTTACAGGGTTTCGGCAAGGAGATGCACTATCGTGTAATTTCAAAACTCCTCACTTCTAAGATGAAGTGCTCTGCAAAAACCCTATACTATCAGTCCTGCTTTACGCCGAGTGTTGGACTATAAGCAGAAAAGGAGAGATGATACTGAGCTCTTTCGAAAGAAAAATTGTTCGACGGATGTTTGGTCGTGTGTTCGAGGAGAGCGCAGAATATATATCCCCGAACTCTATCAGTCAAGATGTGGATGTATTCCAGGAAGCCAAAACACTTCAACTAGATTGTCTCGGGCACATTGAGCGAATGGACAACAATGCTCCAGCTAACAGAGTCTCCGAATCCTCGCCCACAGAATCGCGGCGACAAGATAGACCGAACCTCCGGCTTAAAGACCAAGCCATGGCGGATGCAAAAGCGCTTGACCTTATCTTGGCTTTATCCTGCAAACTCTAATAGTTGACATGAGATTGTGCATACGAGACATTTGTGTGTTATGAAGATCAGTGTAATGCGTTTTCCATGCAGCATCGCAGATCTCAATATTGAGATTGACAAATTAATCAACGGAACTTTCTCTGACTTGATTGCAGAAATATTATTTGAAGCTTGTTACTACCAACTTGCAATTGTACTCCAACTTTTTCAAGAATAGTAAAGTAGTAGTTTTTTTTATTCTTTCAAAAATTTATCCGCCTTCAAATAATAGAAATATAAATCTTATGTTAAATCTCCACAATATATTTCTTAACTTATTTCTTGAAATTTCATGACGATGTTAAAAATTATGACTTTCCGTTGAGCATGGTGTTAAATTATCTCCCACCTGCTGACATAGAGCTCTTAACATCAGGCTATCTCACCATTACCATTTTCATTGTTATATTATACCTTATCCTTAGATCTACTTTTGTGTAAGCTAATGCACACCGCCACGACTCAGGTTCGCCCACTATATTTCAAAACGAGACGAACCTGAAACACATCAACATCAAAATCACCACTTACAACAGCTAAGCTCCCAACCATTAATTTATACTTTTCCTGCACATAATAAGTATTGCCTACATTCCAGTGCCGGATTGTGGCTAACAGGCAAAATTGATGATTGATTTCAAGGCTCTGGAAAGAACTTGGATCAAACAAAATGAAGCTTGTGTATTCCTAAGAATATCAATCTCAGTAAGCAGGCCCTACAAATGGTACCGAATGTACTCGTAACTCCAGTCGATGAATTTTTGATGAAAATGTTTCCTTAAAATATTAGACATAAAATTTAATACACGACTGGCTCTAATAAATTAAAACTTATGTGAGGTATATAGTGCGATGCACACTTATCTCGTGTGTAATGGTTTGGTTTGTTGTGGAATGGTGTGAAGTGGTGTGTAATGGTGTGGAGCGATGTGGCGTGTTGTGTCATCGACTGTGCACACCAGAGTATATCTAATTGTTAGATATACTCTGGTGCACACTAATCAGGCTTAGTCTGTTGCAAACCCTCCTTTTTCCAAAAATTGTTTCTCTTATCTTTCCCATACGCATAAGAAACCGCCAGCGATACAGAGTGGAATGGCGCATTTGGAACTCCAAGGATATGTACACACCACTTTACAACACACAACTCCACAGCACATTCCATTTAACAATTGAGTAAATTTTACCACAACAAGTTTTTCCTTTCGGTTGCGGCTCAAAAATAATTTAATCGGAACTGACAGAAAGAAGGAATTGATTTTAATTTTTAGTTGAAGATACGCCTTCCTCTTTCGACTCGATTTTCGGTATGGAAATGATTACTTCGCACTTCGAATCGCTCGCAAACGGAGATCTTTGAGGAGAGCGGTTTTCCGTGACTAATTATCACGAAAATTATTGGCTGGTTATATGAATGTGTGAGTAATAGGATTGACTGAGCCGGAGATTGCTTTTATCCTAAAAAGTTCACTTTTGAGTGAGCGTTCCAAGCAGCAAGTCATAGATTGGAATTTGAGGAAAAATTGCAGGAAAAATAATCCATAAGAAAGATGTTATAGAGAAAACGAGGAAAAAGTTTGTAGAAATTTTTGTGGAAAAAAGTCATTCGAAAGGCAGAGGAAAATTGGAGGAAACTGACATAAAAATCGAGGCGATCGAAGGAAAGAGGCAGCGAGAAAAAAAAGAAAAGTCGAGTGTAGAATTTTGTTTAAGTTGCTTGATAAGTTTTATTTTCGATGTTAAATTTGGAATTATTATCCCAGTTGGTGGGACACAGTGACTTGAATGTAGTCTAGTTCGATCGTTAAAGGCTCATTTTCTATTGTTTCTTTTCGACCTTATGATCTCCCGAAGGCCAATTTGCCTTTTGCGTGAACAAATTTGGGGTTTTCATACTTGGCTCTAGCTCAAAGGTTCCCAAAATAAACTGTATTTAAAAGCCACCTTGTGGTCATATCACAAAAAATATGTGTTTTATTTATTTCATTCAAGTCACTGTCTTATCTTATCTTCCAGGACAAGTACACTGAATTAATGGCAATCCGGGAACCATGTAATGTCCTCAAATAAGATTTAAGCCAGAACCGGAATACGGCTATTATCACAGACAGTCAGGTGTTAGTCGTAGTACCCCTTGACATAATGGTTAGTGCGTTGGACTTTTATGCAGAAGGGTATGTTCGATTCTTATTCGATGCAAAAAAAATTTTTCAGTGATTTACTGCCTCTTGCGAGGAATTAACAAATCCTCTAAGAGTATGTCTTGTCATGAAAAGTGGAACTTATTAGCTGTTCCAAACCGGCAGAAAATTGTAGGTCCCCTTTATTCCTGGTAACACGCACGTTTGAGAGTTGTAATGGGAATGAACGAGCGGACGAGCTGGCCAGGCAAGGATCAGCCCCGTTCATAACTCGTTCGCGGGAAGAGTCAACATTCCACTCGGAGTTATGAGGGTCAAATATTCTCTCATTTTTGTCAAGGAATCAAACCGTAGGTGGAGCAGTTTAACTAACTGCATTATATCTACCGTTCCACCAAATTTCATTGTTCTACTGTAATCGGAAGTGTGACATATAATTTACATCACTTTTTAGGAAGTGGGCGGATACTACGCCCCTGAATGAAAAACCTCAAATTTTATATTTTTTCTTTGTATGCAATTTAAGCCCTGCCACTTTACTAAATTTCATCGTTTTACAGCAGTCGGAAGTGCTCCGTTCAACCAACACCAATTCGGAGAAAGTGGGCGGATAGCACGCCTCCTGAATGGAAAACTCCAAATTTTCGATTTTTTCCTCTGCTTGCATGACAAGAACTACCGTTGTGCAAAATTACAAGGTTCTACGATGTCGGAAAAAGCTCCATAATTTTGATGATCTGTCAGTCAGTCAGTCAGTTACGGTTTTTGTGATTTTTGAGGCCTTATATCTATAAGGAATTTTAAGTTTCTGACTTCATTGGTACTGAAGATAGGGAGGGGTCAAAAATAGCCTGAGTTTGTTCCTGTAAAAAGGGTGTAGTGCCAGAACTTGGCTGGGCACTACGGTGCTCTTTGATGTTATGTAATGTCGAACAAGAGTTGAAATAAAGAACAAATCAAAAGAAGAAAAGAACAGAATTTGTGCGACCAACAAATAGACCTCTTCTTCTGCGTGGCTCAATCCGGACTTGCTTATGCCTTCCCCTTCACTCGGGCGACACAAGCAAAACTTTTTACTGCCACAAAGTTTTGTTTTCCATGAATACCAAAAAAAAAAAAATGACAATATAAAGAAAGCCTCACTCGCTTCTCAATGTTTATTAGCCAGAGTCCTTTAAATAGAGACCATTTTTTCTTCATTCATACGTGTATGCGGAGGGCGAAATGGAAAATGGAAAAAATTGCTTTTGGTTTGTTGTTGTTCGACCGCACTACAATACACTACATCTGGTCAGGCATTTTTGTTGAGGGGCCGAAGGAGAACCAGAGGTAAAAGGATCTTAAGGGAAAATGAAACTTTTCTTGTTTTCATCAAGTTTAATGTCAGAGCATTTATCCCGTCAACAAATCACCATGTGCTCTGAGAGAAACAAATTTCTTTTTCATTGGAACCCATTTCAAGGATATTCAGTGTCCTTCTTTTTGGGGTTTGTAAAAAAGTTTCTTTTTTATACCTATATACTCTTACATACATACATGTTTATTATTATTATGTATTTCTTTTCTTAAGAAGAGGACAAGAAAAGAAACATTAATTTGTCATCCAATGGTCATTTACAATGTTAAAGCCTACAATGATGTGCGTGCACGGGAGGTTAACGAAGTTTTGAGAAGTTCGTTCGATTTTTTTTCGGTGAACCTACTTCATGAAGGAATTTGACCTTAAGAATGTTGTTGATGTCATATGAAAAAGTGATATATTAACTGCTTATTATAACCCTTTCTAAGGGAACAATTTCAAATCAATTTATTTTGATCTTCTTGTTATTATTTCTTTTGATTTCATTGGCCTTTTGTGAGTTGCAGAAAGGACTTGTAACCTTTCTTGAAAGAATTTGAGCAAGTTCCGCAATTACAAGTTTAACTTGTTGCTGGTATTTCTTGGTCTACTTCATCATGAGTGATGATTAGGAGGAAGGTATTTATTGCTGTGATGTGCTTTTTGCTTTCCAGCCGCGGGTTTGCCGGATTTCTAGGGTTGCTCTGAAAAAAACACGAAACTTCAGTAGGAAGGTCTTTAAAACCTTATACAAAATCTTTATTGAAAACAAATCTTAAATTCATATGACAACTAAAACATTCTTGACTTCAATTAATTTACACCTTGCATGGTGTATCTGGTAAACATCGGTTATTCTCCTCGTATCGTGATCCTGTTGGTTTCGTTTAGAAAGCTCTATTCTGGCATCTGGTTTCTTCATTAACTGGCATTCGGTATATCAGGTTACTCCTTTATAAGTACGGACGCTTGGCGCCTACAAGATCAGCAGGTTTAAGACCCCTGGTAGGCACTAGATCGGCAGGTTTAGGGCCCCTGGTAGGCACTAGATCGGCAGGTTTAAGGCCTCTGGTAGGCACCAGATCGGCAGGTTTAAGGCCCATGGTAGGCACTAGATCGGCAGGTTAAGGCCCCCGGTAGGCAATAGATCGGCAGGTTTAGGGCCCCTGGTAGGCACTAGATCAGCAGGTTTAGGGCCCCTGGTAGGCACTAGATCGGCAGTTTTGAGGCCCCTGGTAGGCACTAGATCGGCAGGTTTAGGGCCCCTGGTAGGCACTAGATCAGCAGGTTTAGGGCCCCTGGTAGGCACTAGATCGGCAGTTTTGAGGCCCCTGATAGGCACTAGATCGGCAGGTTAAGGCCCCCGGTAGGCAATAGATCGGCAGGCTTAAGGCCCCTCGTAGGCACTAGATCGACAGATTTAAGGCCCTTGGTAGGCACAGCCAATGTATAAACACCGACAGATCAGCTGGTACCAAAGCCCCTGGTGGCAATTAAGACGTTTATACTTCGAACCAAACTGATGGAACGAAATAGCTGGACAATTTCAGTTGCCTTGTAAACTAAAATCGAGCTCATCAGCTTCGACCGTAGCAAACAAGTGACTTTCCTTTTCAAGGTTTTTTATTGAACTTTAATATATACAATTGTGAAACTTAGATAAGGATAATATGTATTTTGTTGGCACATAGGGAACCTAACTTATAAAATGACTTAAACTCTAAAAATTATAATATTTATAATGTACATGGTTCAAAATTAGCATTATGATAAATTGTCTTGGTTTTTGACTCGGGTTGTTCAGTCTCGTTTGTCCAGTTGGCGGGTTGTTGGGGGGTTGTTTTCTGATGTTTCCAGCCACGGTGATATGCTGACTCGGCGTCAGCGTAGAAACGAACTGCTGGTTCGTTGTCGGCTGTTTGTATATCAATATCTTCACTGGCTGGCTTAGTCCGGTTCTTCTGGCTAGCAACGGGTGCAAGCATTGAAACGCAAAGTCGGCCTTTCTTGGAACCTGCCTAGAGTACGGGTTGAAATTGAACAGCTCGTTGAAGTTAACTCCGAGGTATTTAGCATTTCTTTTGGCTGCTAAAGTGACTTTCCTTCCCAAAAGGAGGTCCTCTTGTTATATTTATTGTATAAACTGTATGTGATCTATATACGGGTCGAATGCAAATTACCAAATGTGTTCAACCGGCTGTGACGTCATGATCTTATAGTCACTGTATATTATATTAAGGCATGGTATAAAATCCCTTATCTTGCCGAAGCGACTGGTGTCCTCGGTAGCTGCAGCGTCGTATGGTGTCGTCGGTCGTTCGGTAGCTGCTGTGTGGTATGGTGTCGTCGGCCGTTGCTGCGGCGGCTTTAGAATCATGGTTGAACAGCGATTTATTATTGATAGTGGTGGAAGCATGGAACGCTTCGTTAACCTGCATTAGAATAGTACGGTGGGTGGGTGTCACCCACTACCGACTAAATGAAAAAATGCTTAACGGTAGATCCTCTTACGTACGGTGAAGTGATAACCCTTCTTGTCATGAAAAGTCATTCTCATCAGTTGGGTTTGGGTCTCGTCAAAAAATTTTAGGTCACCTTAGTTCCTACCAAAAACATACACACAGGAATGGCTGAGAATTTTTAGACACTGGAATTGTACTCAGATAAAATTAAATAAATTTTGTAACTATGAAGACACCTTATCATTTCAGTAAATTGTCGAGCTCTTATTCTCTTCTCCAAAAGTTCCAAATTTCTTAGGGTAACTTTGGTGATGAGTTATCTCTTTTAAAACACATCGATGCAATATGAAACCAAACAAAAATTTTTCTCTAAGCAATTCAAGAATTTTTCGTCCAATCTTGAGAAGGTATTTTTTAAAGTTGTATATTTAAACATGCTGCAACAATTTTCATGTAAGTTTGTATCATGTCCGCTATACACAATGTCACTTTATATAATAACTTTTTTGAATAATAAACAAGGATATCCCCTGAAGAAGGCGGCAACCATCATCGAAACGTTGGGAAAAAGAAAATGAAATACTCTTTCATTTAATCAACAAAACGACCAACACACCCGATGAGAATCAACATCGATAACTCTTAAACACGTATAACATTGAACTTGGTCAAACATTTTATAAATAACTTAAGCATTATCGCGAAGAACAAAAGGTTTTAAGGACCCACGGCAGTACGGCTTTCATAGCAATGGTTCCACTGATGAACTGATGGCAGATCTCACTGAAAAGTGGTACCAATCTTTGTATCACTTTGGAGAAACGCAGGTAGATATTTGTACTTGATATTTCGAAAGCATTTGATAGAGTTTCGCACGAAACCTTTTACTTAAAAATCTGTGCATCGGGTATCAATTTAGATAAGGAAGAGCCTCTGTGATATTGAATGAAGTTGTTTTGTTATATGTAAGTCCGAAATTCAAAATGTTAATGCTGATATGCTCGAAAGCTCAGTTTTATCAACGATGCTTTTCCTTATCTTCCTAATCTTCATATTTTTTCTAAGACTTCAAATTAACTTCACTTTGGATGTTTCCAGAGGAAAATTCTCCTTATAATCTTGGGTCCCGTATGCATAGATGAAGAGTGGGGGAGAAGATGTAATCATAGACTGTGCGGTCTGTACAGGGAAACCTACTTATCTATCTTAATGCTGATATGCTCGAAGGCTCAGTTTTATCAACGATGCTTTTCCTTATCTTCTTAATCTTCATATTTTTTCTAAGACTTCAAATTAACTTCACTTTTTCCGGGACTACCGCCTTCTTAGCTTTTCATTTTTCATTCCAGACTCACAACCCTGTCCAATAGATAACAATTTCTAGACCAGTACACAATAGGGTGTCAAATGCTCCTACTTGTGTGCGCCGGCTAAATCGTGGTCTTCTTCTACTGCACTGTCGATGCAGAAATCGTTATCTATTTCACAGGGTTGTGAGTCTGGAATAAAAAATGAAAAGCTAGGAAGGCGGTTGACCCGGAAAGAGTGAAGTTGATTTGAAGTCTCAGAAAAAATATGAAGATTACGAAGATAAGGAAAAGCATCGTTGATAAAACTGAGCCTTCGAGCATATCAGCATTAAGTTAGATAAGTAGGTTTCCCTGTACAGACCGCACAGTCCATGATTACATCTTCTCCCCCACTCTTCATCTATGCATACGGGACCCAAGATCACAAGGAGAATTTTCCTCTGGAAACATCCTAAGGCGTTCACGTCAACTTTCGACAATGTCCATGTCCCTGCACCATACACAAGGACCGGGATGACGATAGTTTTATAGAGGGCCGCTTTAAATACCTCGAAATTATAGCCATTTATAGTAACGTTCTTTCGAAGAAGTCGGTGCCGTATGGTTCTTTCTTGATGACAGCATAGCATATACATAAGTACTTGGTCTTGCCCTCATTGACCGCTAACCCCATCTTCTTCGCTTTCGTCTCAATGCTCACAAACACGCCACTGACATCGAGCTTTGTTCTTCCAACCATGTCAATATCGTTGGCGCATCCCAGTAATTGGACGGACTTTGAAAGATTGTGCCTCTAGTTTAGACTCGTGAGTTTTGCACTATTTTTCCAAGAACGTTGGCGAAGAAGTCGTTGCCTAAAACCTTTTTAGAGATCTTTTCCAGTCTTGACGCAGCAGCGTACATTCTCCATCCTCATCCCACATAAACGGACAAATTTTTCAGGGATGCCAAAACTAGACATTGCTCTATATAATTCGTTTCTCAGTGCTATCATATGCGGCTTTTTAAATCGATTGAAAGTTGGTAGGTGTCGATTAAAAGTTTCTAGGTTTTTTCCAAGATCTGCCGTAAGGTGAATATTTGATCGATGGTCTAACGCGGCACTGATATGGACCTATCAGGTTGTTGGAGAAAGGTTTCAGAAGTTCACATAATACGGCAGAAAGGATCTTGTATGCGATCTTCAGGAGACTTATGTATATCTCTGCAGTTGGCGCAGCTCAGAGGGTCTCCTTTAGAAAATGCTGAGGTTCCATTCATGGATCATGATTTCTTCCGATTATATTTTGCAGATGAGCAGGTGCATTCTCTCAACCAAGTCATCGCCTGCCGCTTCGAACAGTTCGGCAGCAAGGCCGTCAGCTCTATCTGCTTTGTTGGTCATAAGATTTGATTTAGCTCCTTTCACTTCGTCTAGGTCGGGTGGGCGGTATTGTTGATCTGCATCGCCTTATTCGAATGGTATTATCTCTATAGCAGCGGGATTCTCTTCTTCATCGCCATTATAAAGTTTCGAGAAATGGTCTTTCCATATTCTCAGCATTGACTGCGGTTCTACTACGATGTTCCCTTGTTTTTTCAAGCAAGCTTCGGCTCGGGGATTGTATCCTTATCCTAATTCCTGCTATGGCATCCCTCTATTTTCTCGATTGTGCATTTCTCATGCTTCTTCTTTATCTTTCTGAGAAGCCGGTGTTTTTATCGTCTCTTTTGTCCTTCTGTGCAGCGCCGCTTTATATGCCTCTTGCTTAGCTGTAAGTATGTGCTGTGCACTCAAACAAGTGGTTTCGTTGAGGTGGTCGTGTAAGACCTAGCACGTCAGAAGCCGCATCTCTAATAGCTGCTTGGCAATTGTTGCTTCTGGTTCTCAATATGCATGCAGGCTACATTATGGAATAATCAAATAGCCAAAAACGTAGTGAAATGCTTTTTCTCGTTCTAACCTGGCTAGCATCCATAAGCCCTACATCCGGCAGAAACGTTCTATCAACTCAAATGAAAGAGCCTCTTTTGGATAATAACTTTATGGATAGTGTGGCTTCAATATTTCTAACGTCTTCAGCTAAGTAATGTGATAGGGCGTTTTCCTAAATGCAGTGTTGCAGCGCATCGTGAACTTTAATGGTTTTTTTATTCACTTGCTTCAATAAAATAACGTTATTAAATACGAATTCTTAATTTTTGAGTTTTTTTTAATGAATTGTAAAAGTTAATATTAAATTTCAGAGCGAAGAAAAACGTCGCGAGGGCATCAAAATCCACGATGCGCTGAAACACTGTATTTAGGAAAACGCCCATAGTCTTCGCTTTCATTAATTTTAAACACACTAAGTTTTAGTAATCTATCTAAAAAGTCAAGTTCTATATTCCATGAAGTGACTGTGTCCCTTATTACTACCGGTTTATAATGGGCTTAAAATACGAATACAGCCTCAGGATTTCAATTTTTCATCTTAAAGAACTCAAAATTCATACCGCAAACAATGCTTAAAGTTTCTTAAATTAAATATTTAAATCCTTAAACAATGTAAAGATTCAAAGAAGCGGGTGCTTTTATCATTTCTTCAGAATCGATTCTTCCTTGCGCCAGGGATTTAATTAGTTAATTTTGAGCAAGGAACCTTTTTATTGGAAAAATAAAGAAAACAAGCTTCCCGTCTTGTCAACATTCTTCGTTTCGCCCTCACCATACTATCATTGTATCCCCCAAATGGTCCTTATCAGATTATCACCTAGTGAATGAAAAGTGATTCGCCATAAAGTCCTTAACTGTAAATAGAAAGAGGAGTATTATACAAAAGGTGAAATAACATCAGGGAATTATGTTGGAGGAGTGTGTGTGCTGAGCGGAAGCGAAAAGTTAGCAAACAATGAAGTGAAGAAAACGAGGTCCCTTCTTTGTATGACTCGCTGACTGGGACGAATGTTATGTTCCAGTCCCCTCCTCTGACGTCGTCATCGTCGTTCTTGTTCTTGATGTCGTTGTCGTTGTCCTCGTCGTCGTCGTCATGTTGTTAAATGTCTGGGATCTGGATCTGGAGTGTTTGCAAGGGACATCATGATATCGCGCGCGACAAGCCCACGGGTCTCATGAACGCTTATAGGAAAACATTTTGCACAAACGTGCTGGGAATTCATCGATGGCTATGTGTAATTTACTCTTCCTCCACCCTTCTTTTGAGTTTCTTGTGAATGATGTGAAATATAAAACGATTGTACTTCTATGGCTGTTGCTGCTGCTGTACCGAAGCAGGATGTTTCGCATCACAACTTGAAGAATAATGATCCCCGAAGGCGAACGGTACAAACCAGTCACGGAATTAAACAATTATTGGCCTAAGTAGAATCGTTTATGATCTTTTTTGTCCATAATTTCAATTTCAATTTAGCGGGGACATCGTCTTTTATAGTACCTTTAAATGGGACATGGTCAAATCTTCGCAAACAAGAAATTTACCTAATTAGGTATATCATTAAAAGCAACAAGCATCTTAAGTAGTGATTGAGTACCGAGCTTAGAGTAAACTACTGAAGCAAAGTCAATAAGTGATAAAAGCCACGATTTTTTAATTCTCAGTTTAGTTTCATCCGGCGTTAGACTTGAGAACATATTCAATTTCCAAAGCCCCCAAAGACACATCCAACAGAAAGGTTAATATGGTCGACGGCTGAAAGGGAATGATTTGCTTAAAAGCATAGACTTAAAACAGTTGTAGTCGAAACCACAATTTGAAAATTTGATAGAAAAAATAAGTGGTAGATTGCTGACAATAATTCCACCAATTGTGAATCTCATCTAAATCTTCATTTAGTCTGAAAGTTAGATCTACCAAATAAATAATTGAGTCTCGAAAGATAAGTTTGAGCATCATGAGCAAAGAGATTAACCATGACTTCTTTGTAAGTCATTTATATACAGACAGAACAAAATAGCACCGAAAATGGAACCCTGTGGGATGTCAGCAAGCAAGCTGATTGAATCAGAAGAATTATTACCAACTTTATCTCTTAGACTTCGATTACTTAAATAGTCTTATTTAAGACGAACCGACCTGTCACTGAAATAAAATTATAGTTTTAGTTTCTTGCATAAAATACATACAAAAATTCAGGAAACGGAGAAAATAAGTAAGGAACTCTATGAAACCAATCTTACACCCGACTTTCTTTACAACGATTTCCTCACTTTAGAGTTTAATGTATTTCGAAGGGATACCTCGGTTACCAATGTGACTACTAATGCTGATTCCTCAGGTAGTTCATTCTCCGGTCGTGGTGTTATTTTGGCACTTCATTCCTACCTTAATTTCTTCATATTAAATATGTATTTCCAATACATCAAACCTGGAACTTCTTAGCGTAAAAGTCTTTTATCAAACCGCTGCCCTTACATATTATATTCTTATATACCAATCCAACCAACAAGTGCACATCAACTTCTAATGGATGCAGAAAAATATGTCTTTGCGCTCACTAACCCTAAAGACGATATCATAATCGTCAATGACTTCTATCTTCCACGATTAAATTGCCAAGTAGTATCAGACAATGATCTTTACTTCTTTTCATCTAATACCAACTCTGAAAGAGAAATCCTTTTTACTGACATGCTTTTCTCTTCTAATCTTGCCCAGATGAGTAGTGTTAAAAATTGTTAGAATTTACAATTGGATCTGATTTTCTCATCTGATGCTCATAATACCGAAGTAATGGAAAGTAAGTACATATATTCTAGGCTTAACAATAATTATCAACAAGCCATTTCTCATTTCTCTCAATTTTACTTACGAGTTTAATAATATCGAGTCTTACTCCCTCACATCACGAACATTCAATTTTCCTAAAGCTAACTTCGAAGAACTTAATGATCTAATTGGTAACATTAACATTAACATTAACATTAACATTAAGATATTCACATTCTATTCTGAGAGTTAAAATTGTTCATCCCAAACAATGTATTTCACTTATGCCGCAAAAGAACTTATCTTCCCCCCTTCTTGTTACAACAAAGACTACGCTCACTCAGGAACAAAAGGTATAAACTTTAGAAAAAATATATTAGGTCGAGATCTTCTTCAATTTTTTCTTATAATAACTTCTCCCACTTGTGTGAATCTCTCTACTCCAGTCACCATACTCAAACCTGAACCGATCTTATTTCGAATCCCAAACATTTCTTACAATTTATCAATTCAAAGAAGAAATCTGATAGTTATCATTCCACATTGAAATACCTGAATTCTTCATCAACATTATTTCGAAACTTTTCTCTGAATTCTTTAGTCAAGCATTTATTTGTCTTAACACTGATGTAGAAGAAAACTACTTCAATTATACAGGGTTTCCGGTAATTCGTATGCCAAACTTTGAGATGTGATTTTTGGTCATATTCTAAGAAAAAATTGTTCTACAGTAAAGTCTGATTTTAAACTTTGACATCACTTTTTGACGATTTAAAAAAATTCTAACTTTGGTGTAGGGACCTCATTTTGGATGATATTCAATTTTAAGAAGATCACAACGAAGATACCAGAAACCTTATCCTAAAAGACGACTTCTTTCTCAAAACTTTTTTGGAAATACCTTTCGAAGGCTTCGTGAAACTGGGTCAGTTACAACTGCAAGACCTAACGCGGGAGCTGCAAGCACAAGAAGAGTTTTGATCGATGAAAGAATACTGGCAGCTGTTGAAATCGATCATTTTATCAGCATAAGATGCTTGGCTCTACAGTTTAATGTTTCCAATCACAGAATTCCCAGTATACTTCAGGGAGAAAATATGTATCTATATCACCATACATCTGTGCAAGAACTGCTTCCCGGTGACTTTGAAAAGGGACTAGAATTTTGTAACTGGTTGCTAGAGAGAAGCTTGGATGACAACCAGTTTATAAACAGAATTCTTTGGACAGAGGCAAATCTCAGTTCACAAGAGATGGTATTACGAATTTCCATAAGCAATTCACATTCAAGATGGCAAATATCATTTCAGCACAGATTCAGTGTCAATCTGTGGGCAGGTGTAATTGGAAATAAATTAATCGGGCCTTTCAAATTACCATCCGGACTTAATTCTACTAACTATTTGGAGTATTTACAAAACAATCTACCAGACCTTTTGGAGGATGTTCCACTGCTTCAACTAGGTTCATCATATTTCCAACAAGATGGTGCTCCGGCTCACTATGGTCGTAAAGATAAGAATTGGCTGTATGAAGAATACGGTGATCGATGGATAGTCAGAAATGGACCAATTTACAAGCCTGTAAGATCTCCCGATCTCACTGTACTGGATTTTTTTGTATGGGGACGAATGAAAGTAATTGTTTACTCATCTGAAATAGCAACTTTAACTGAATTAGAACAACATATTTCGGAAGTATCACTAAAAGTAAAGCAGGAGTTATCGAGAACAAATATTTCAAAATGAAATCCAAAAAAGGACTCTAACATGCATTCAAAACGTAGGAGGGCGCTTTGAGCACTTATTATGACTCTATTTGTGGGTTCATAAAGTAAAAAATTACTTAAAACTACACAAATTATTTTTTTATTCAAACCTTTTACACTTCAGGGAAAAAAATATTTTTTTTAATTTTATTTGTTTTAAATTTTCCCAAGTTTCATAGAATGTATGGGTTTTTGGGTGGACTTATTAATGAGTTTTTTTATTATTGTTTTGTTCATCAGGAAAATAAGAAAATTTTATGTTTATTACGCATTTTTTGAAAAAAAAAAAATGACCTCAAAGTCAAAATTTTGCTCGGGCAAGAAAAATTGAACACCTTTTAAAATTGAATATCTGGCAACCCTAAGAACATATAAGCTCAATTTAAACGTAGTTTTAAAGGTTAGTATTTCTACTAAAAAAAAAGTCCAAAATGAGGTCCCTACCATTGGTATCTACTGACAGAGAAATTGGCCTTAACGTGGGTCAGGCTACACCAAATTTAGCCTTTTTTTAATGGTCAAAAGTGATGTCAAAGTTGAAAATTAGACTTTACTTTTTAATTAAAATATTGTATTCAAATTATATTTTGAGTTAAGACTTAAGATCTAAAACTTAAAAAGTAAAAAGTAAAAACAAACCTTAAATCTTAATGTAATGTTAAACTTCTTACATGCAAAAAATGTAAAGTAAAAGAATGAAGTAAAACTGTCATACTGTGGCAACACTTCCAAAAGAAACAATAAAGAAAAACAAATAAATGTTTAGAAAGAAGACATAATGAAAGAAAGATATAATAATTATTGTGTTTAATAAAAAGAGACTACCAGTTACCAGTTAGGTAGAAGAATATACTGAGAGCAGCGTTACCTTAGGATATTTTGGAAAAGTGGCAAAAAAAGTGGCACTCGAGAAAAAAAGGTGGCACTTAAAATTAAAAACAAAACAACACCATATATGTATGAAAATTGACTTAAGGGAACAAATTTCACACTCATCTCAACGAATTTATAGGAGTTGAAGAAAACACATAATTTAAACAATCATTTTAAGGTTTATTGCAACGTAAGATAAAAACTAAAAATTTAACAGTTCATTTTGTATTGATTATTCAACATAAATAAATAAATAAAAGTATGAATAAATAATAAATAATAATTTATTTAAAAGAATTCGTATCACATTTTACTTTCCTGTGATGATATCCTTATATTTTTTTATGAGGAGCTTATCTGGACTCCACTCAGCTAAATCACAGTTGCTTACTTAATTTAAAGAAGGCAACATATTTTCGCAAGTTTCAGTGTTTAGTCTGTTGGTGAGTTTGTTTTTCATCAAAAGGTGCGTTTTATTATTCACAAATCTATCTGGATCCGGATCTGGATCTTCTCTTGAAAATAAAACGATACGGATCTTAGTGACAGCAGTGTTATAAGCCCGTCTCTTTTTATCCTTGGATTTGTAAATTTTATATTATTTCTTGTCTCTTTTCTTTACACTGTAGTTTACACTACCTTATCATAAAACGCCATCTACTCGCCACTGTAATAACTAATTTTGGGATCTTTGAAATAGATCCCGATAGAAAACAGGATCCCAAATTGTTTTTGTAATACATGTTAAAACTTAATCCAGATCCGGATCCAGATAGATTTGTGGATAATAAAACGCACCTAAAGTTAGCTTGGAAAAAACCCTCTTAGCGCAGGCACTGCCATGAGGCAAGGTTAAAATTTTTGCAACAAATTCATATAAGTCGGAAAATAGGTATTTATTCCAACTATTTTTTACCCACTTTTTCAATTTGTGGGTTATGTTGAATTTTAAAACTTTGATGGTATAAGTATCGTACGCATGAAAGATATGAAAAGCTATGGAAAAATGGCATGGTGAATTGCTAACTTTAGTTTTACTTGTGGGGAATAAAAAGTGGCACAGACTGAAAGGTGGTGGCTCGGTGGCACAGCCTGAAAAAAAGTGGCAATTTGACATTAAAGTGGCACAGCGGTAACGCTGACTGAGAGAATAAAGATATATGATCAGTTGTTATGGATCTGTTGACGAGGAAAGACCTTTTATTTGTTTAACCGAATATTGTTTTAGATTTGTATTAAGCTTACAGTACCTTTGAAAAAGAAATTAGTTATGTTGCATTAAGTACATACAATAGTTAAATAATAATCACGCAATTTTACGGCTCATGAAATGTAAAGAAAGGAAAGAAGATGTCAAGTTGGCGATCGTCGTCATACCTCACTTGCGTTTGCAATAAAAATTTAACTTTTGAGTTAAAAAAACTCGACTCAGACTTTTATTTCTTAAACTAGATTCTCGTAGTTTCTCTTAGGCTAAATTATAGCCATCGACTATAGTTTAAAAACCTTTCGTCCTAAGAGAATACAGGGAAAAGTCATTCCCTTAACAAAAAATAGAAATCTCGGAATTGAAAGACGAGATATTTTAAAAATCGAGATACAGCTGATCGAATGAAAAATAAAAGAACATTGGACAAATCAGCCACAATCATTAAATCGGGAAGACTAGGAGTGACTCGTTTTGAATTGAGTATCAATTTGTAATTTGAAAGCTGGTATATATTTTATCGGTACAGGCTTGAAACATGTCTCCGTAATACGAAAAACATTAACTTTAGTACCGTCAAATACGAGTACACACATACTGATTTTTTTTAAATAAAATCAAGTCGAGTCGAAAGCCCCAGGGTAACACACAAACTACTCTAGCACAAGGAAGAACCATAAGGACCATACAAACTTACCAATCTAATATGGAAAGTACAACTGGCTCATTGCAAGGTGGGCCAACGATTTCGGGAAAAGCATAGCCAGTAAGAGCTCGAATATTTAGCAGTAGATATTGACACACATGATTGAGTGTTGTTAAAATCTGTTTATTGGTGGAAAAAACCATCTTCCTTAGTAGCCCTCTAAGATCCAGTACCATTGTTAACTGCTCTGTTTTGCTGATTGATAAATCCGCCACCAGATCTGAAAATCATACGAGTAGAGCAATAGAGTTCTGTTGCTGATACTTTTAATATTATTGTTCACAGCTCTATTCTAACTGAAAATAAAAACGATGCGAGAACGGATGTCGACATGCCATACTACACACTTTTAAATAATACAATGTTGTTGGAAGGAGGTAACGCACCCTTGTGGGGCATGTTTATCATTTGTTCATTATCTCAATGTCGATATCTCTGATTGGGGATTAGTTAATTTTCCTTTTAATCTTTTCTGCATGTTTACCTTGATTTGGTGAAAACTGATTTCCCAGTGTTGGTTTGTTGAATTTTAATGGATCCAGAAACAAGAGAGTTAATAATGTATGAAAGAACGCAATGTTTCAGAGATTATTGCGAATAAATAAGCCCGCTAGGTGAAGGAGAATGTTCTTAGTATTGAATAAGTAACAACCAGCGGTATCAATAGTGAGGGATTTCTAGAAAATTTATTTTACAGGGGGTTTAATTACATTTTATCATCCAAGTTAATTTAAAATATAAATGCAAACCTATAGGAAGAAAGTCATAGTAGTTAACAATTCAAAGTGTTGAAGAAAGTTCTCCAAGTATCATACTACAGTACTTGGTAAATCGACCAAAGAATTGTTATTTTTCTTTATTACGACAACTAGTTTTCATGAAGCTTTTAAATGATTCACTGAAAATTGTGCAAACTTGACAGGTTTAAAAATTGGTCATACCTGTAAAAAGAATTTTCCAATAGGAATGTTTAAATTTTGACAGTTGATTGCAGCCATATTTTTGAAGCTATATCTGTCAAATTGGCTGTCATTTGCTAAGTTTGTCTTGCCAAATCTACATGTAGAGTTATAGCGTTCAACAAAATGTGCAAATGATTAAATTGTTCTACGGATCTTCTCTTTGAAGAACATTTTGCGCGCTTCGCCCATTTTATGATCGGGGAGGACTATTCCCAACGTGGTGAAGAAATTCAAATCGGCCAGTTTATTGAATAATTTGTTAATACATGTAAGTCAAAGAAACGCAAGATCTGCCGAAAATTACTAAGTTTGGCCAATGTTGTTTCATCACATACTCCGAATGAATATTTTATTTAAGAAGGAACCCTCGCATTCAGCTCACCTTTAAATTAATCCTAAATTTTATATATTTTAAATACTCCTAAATACCAAATTTTATGTTAATGTTGGACGTACCTTTCGCACCCGCTCTATACAAATTGTATTGGATGGTTTCAAGTCTATTATTCATAAAATAAATCCTGGTATGCCCGAGGGCTCCGTTTTGTCTCCGACACTTTTCCTTATGTTCATAAATGTTTTTTTTTGTCTGAAAATTCTAATCCAATAAATTGTTTCCGATGTAGACTTCCAACGGCAAGCTATGATAAACTCATTAAATTCTGATCTTGACAGCATTGTCTAAATGGGGAATCAAAAACAGTGTAGAATATAATGCTTCGAAAACTCAATGCTGTTTACTGTCCCTAAAGTGTAACCCTCCCTCAATGCCACTATCCATGGGTGGCACTTATACCAAGGAGAATGAACAGCTAGCACTTCTCGGTATGTGCATCACAGACCACCTTGTGTGGAATGACCACGTCGGCGTTGTCGACAAAAGTGCTGGTAAGGGTT
The DNA here is from genome assembly GCA_911387755.1 of Chrysotoxum bicinctum. Taxonomy (NCBI): domain Eukaryota; kingdom Metazoa; phylum Arthropoda; class Insecta; order Diptera; family Syrphidae; genus Chrysotoxum; species Chrysotoxum bicinctum. The sequence goes on from OU426989.1 coordinate 18,664,552, forward strand.
AAGGTTTCCTTCGTCAATGCAAGAAATCGTTCACCCATTATCATCTGACTTTAGGCTGAAGGCTTTATGCATCAACTTGATTATAATTCCCACATTTGGGCAGCTGGTCCAATAATCCACTTAAGTATTTTAGAAAGAATAAAAAAAAGAGCTTTAAAAAAATGTGTATCCCTCTAGCACCGTCGCAATGTTTCTTGTCATTCATTAATGTACCGTTAGTTTTATAAAAAGTGTTCTTGTGAAATACCAAGTGGCATTTCTCTCGTTAAATAATTTAAGAGTAATACTCCCACTTCAGGGGGTGCCTGTTGAATTCAGAGATTGTTTCCTTAGCCACACTACACGAATCTGGGATAAATTACCCGGCCCAATATCCCTCCTATTGCGATGTTTAACCAGCGCCAGCGTGCATCAGTAAATCCTTTAAGCCCCCGCCAACTTTCTTAAACGTTACATTTTAAGGTTTTAGTGCTCCCAAATATAAAAAATATAACATACCAAAGTCTTCAGAATTTTTGAGGCATGGGCTTACCTCGAACTCGGCCCACAACAATTTCCCCTATTCAAACTTTTAATTCTTTTTAATCTGTCCCCATGTAATTGCAACTTCAAAACAAAATACTTACTTGCCGTGTTTCCATAAATCATCAATCTTACCTTATAATCACCGTTAAAAATGTCGTGCAAACATACAAGCGGAACAATGACTAAGTACAGAAAAGTGCGAGAAGGAACAGTTTTGTTTGATTGTTGGTACTATATCGTACAAAGGAATTCCAGGACATGCAACGCCACACTTTAAGTAGACGTTGATTGTGTTAGTTGTGGGGTAGATTTGGTCACACGCAAGTTACATCCAATCCGCATTCTTGATACACAACGTTGACTTAGGAGCCAGCATATTGTGCCAACATTCAAGACAGGACTCTCACTTTACAACCACAACAAATATTCAAAATTCCACACCTCGAACGTACTAAATCACTGGAATTGGAATTTAGATGCAGTTCAGTTTTTCTTCATCCTAAAACAAAAAAAAAAAAAACAACAATACCAAGAGCAAAAGGACGAAACTAAATAAAATACTTTATGTTGTTTGGTTATTATGTATTCCGGAGGATAGCAATAAGTTTTTTTTTTTCTTTTCCTTGTGACTCCATAATATCCCTTACAGATAGCAGAGCTCTACTTTGGTCAAAATGAAAAAGAACTACCTACCTTAAGAGAATTAGTATGTGGAATGAAAAATATCCTTGTGTACTTTTATGTTGTTGGTCGTCTATTGTCATTTGTCGTTTGGTGAAATTTCTTTTGCAAATAACTTCTAATATATCCTTTCACCTGTTGTCTGGGAATTTCTTTTGAAAATTCACAGAATAAATTGCTTAACTATACTAGCTGTGCTGTGTATACACTATCCTACCTTATCCCTGTCGCATCTCTCCCTATCCTATCCTATCATATCCTTTTCGATGCAGGAGAGGGCATTTTGTGAGTATAAGTGAGTATTTGTAGGTATACCTACCAGTGGTACCACTTTACTTCAATTGAAGTAGATCTACTTCTTTTTTCCGAAATATTTTAAAATCTACTTTCTACTTCGCACCATCATCAAAATACTGAAATCTACTTCATTTTAAAAATCTCTGTTTCAATCTACTTCAATTTTACAAAATAAAGCCCAAATCTACTTCTTTTTCTCTATTGCACTCTAAGTAGTAGTATATAACCTCATAATTACCATAAAATAAAAGAACGTCAACACAATCCAAATACAGATGAGTTATTTTATGCGAAATTTCTTTAAAATTAAAAGAAATGTATTGACAATTTTAAATACATATTAAATATGTAATATGTATTCATTTAAGAAAAAAAAATTTGTATGCAACATTTTTTCCAAAAGCAAGTAAAAAGCCATTTTGAAGTCTACTTCGATTTTTCTCAATTTACTTCACTTTTTTCTTCAAATCTACTTCGACTTTTTTTCCGGAAGTGGTAACGCAGATACCTACCCGTAATGCTTTAATGTGAAAATGTTTGGTTGGAAAAGGATTTTGTGGAATCTTGCAGTGTGAATATTGTGTGAATTATTTGAAATGCTTTAGGCGAAGAATTTGACATGATTTCGAGTTGAAATTTATGTGCAATGGTTGCAATGAGATAGCTTGGACTTATGTCTATGTAGGTATGAATATTTGGTTTGAAAAGGTATTTAACTACACTTTTCTTGTTCGAAATGATAGGCAATAAATATTTATATTTTCGCCTTATAGGTCCCTGCGATAGTATTTTACCTATATATATAATAAGTGATATGAAAATGTATTCCATCATGAGGAAAACAACTGATGAACAACTTCAAAAGCCAAATTCGTTACTTCGTTAAAAGATTTTAAAGTAACAACAAGATTATTTTCTCAATGCTTTGAATTAAAAAAAATACATAAGAATCACAACAGCAAACCTGAACCTATTGACTAACAAATCTCAATCACTCAAGTTTCGTGCTGTTGGCCAAAATGTTAGCTACCACTTATAGACAATCATAAAGCAAATCACCTTTAACCTGCTATCAAGCCGGCTGCTGTAAAACAACCGTTTCGTGAGGTTAAAGGCTCCTCTAGCCCTGGTCAGAGTACAGCATTTTCAAATATAAATATTGATCCAACCAGATTGTCACGGTAAAATTTACCGCGACAAAAATCATTCTTTCCTCTTCCTTCCATACCAGTTTCTTCTTCCTACAGGTGTTTCATTCACTTTACTGAGAGAGAGTGGGGCAGCCATGGTCCATCTTGGAGAAACAAAATAAACATCATCATGAGCTGAAATGTGGATAAATGTTCCACTATTTAATTATGGACAATATGGACGAATTGTTTTCGAAAAGCACGGGCGACAGTTGGTCCCCGAATGCTAGAAGTTACTCCTTTTGAGAATGGCCGAGTGCCCAACGTATCTGATTTATATTTTATATGATATTGTAAAAGACAGAAGCCCAACGCTCTAAAGTAAATTCACGGAAATGGTATTCCTGTCAATCCCTTCTATTACTCGTATTATGTTCCACAATTATGGGTTGATTTTGTTTTGTTCGAGGGGAAAATTAATCGCGACATTGATTTTCTTTTATTTCTGAAAGCTTTTCTTAATAACAAAAAAAATGGGTATTGATGGCTGTATGCATTCATCATATTCGCCGCTCTTGGAAATGACATCAGCGATCGGTGGATTTATGATGATTATGCAGAGGGAAAGTGCGAGTAAGCAGGACCGCAGGTTTTCAACTACGTCCGGGCGTCCGGCGCTCTCTACAGCAAAGATGGCGCAATGTAGCTGAATGATGACGTGACCGTGACCACTGATTGGCTGAAAGCACCTGCTGAGGTCTTAAGAGAAGGTTTCGCCCAGGAAACTTCAATTTTGGCTGTAATTTAGAACAGAAGTTTAAAAAAAAATAAAAACAAAAGAAGAAGAAAAGAAATTAAGAAAAGTTTTTAGAAAATAAAAGGAACATTTTGAGTGAAAACAAATTTGGTGGAGAAGAAAATCAGAAAAGAAAGAAAGGACTCAGAGTGGATAATTAAGGAAGATTGCTAGAGGGACATATAGAAAAGGAAGGAATTGACAGGATTTTGGAACATAAAAAGAAAAAAGATAAGTATTCTATTTTCTTGTTGAGTGGAAATTTCGATTTTAGCGGTTTTTCGTTTGCTATTGCTTGATTTTAAATTTGTAATTTTGCGTTTGGCTTTTGTCCGTTTAAAATTCCGATAAAGCCGAACTCGTGACCCATTTCAAGATCTGTTTATTTGTTCGGGACAAAGCGGTAACGATTTATCTTGGTTGTTTCCAAAATAAATTGTTAATTCATTTTCGAAAAGATATTGGGTTTTTATCCTATATTAAAAAAAGTTTTCCCAATCAAAAATAAATTCATTTAACTTTCCATTCGGAATTCAAATTGTGACTTATCATTTCTTCTCAAAACAATTTTTGCTTTCATCGTCGCACTCCGCTTCAAAAGGTTTGTAATTTCCTTTATCAAAAAAAACATTGCTGGCGCCCCTTTATTTTCTTTCAGGAACGACGTCCTGTCGTAATCATATATATTTTTAATAAAATCTTGAAATTGATCGATAAATCGTCAATCGAATCAATCAAATTAGTTGGTGAACCCACCCCCATAATCTGAGCTAGTCTTTTTGGTAGCATCCAAAGTGCTATTTCCCTGTTGCGCTTTAACTTCAAGCTCGCCTTCGTTCTCGCTCTCTATTTTGCTTGACGTTGACAGTTGTTCGTATTTACAAAATTAAATTCAAGTCGTGCCGGTCGCTCTCGCGCTCGTCATCGTTGTTTTCTTTTTGAGTTTTTTTTAATTGAGTTTTTAAATTATTAACTTTTATCTAATTAATGTATTATTCGGTTCATTCGTCGGTTAAAGTGCAACAAGATGCCAATGCACTTTACTACACTTTTACTCGACATGTTGCTAACCATGTGGCCCTACGATCACTAGATTGTGCCAATTCTTTCTCGCGTCCCTTGGGGTTGCATACAAGGGAATCCTAAACACAATAGTTTCAGATTTCTGAAAGTTGATTTTCAATTTCCAGTCATCGCAATATCGCTATATTTTGTTAAAGTCAAGTTGCATAAGAATTCTGACGATCTCGTCGGCATACGCAATTGCCTGAGTTAGACTACCTTTCAGATAGTTGGTATAAATGATCAATAGAATTGGCGAGTTGACCGCTCCCTGCTGAAGACCATTTTAATATCGAACATTACGGAAGAAGTTCATTGCCACTTTTGACAATAAACTACCATTATCTAAGAATGTTATAAACATTTAGGCATAAAAGTGGTTAACTTATGCCGAGCCGGTCGCGTATTGCCAAACTGTATATCAGCACAGATCTCCATAGTCTGTGCTCAGCCATTTTCTGCTCACCGAATTTGAAAGTATTGTAGAGCAAACTGTATGCTACCACAGAGCGCTCTGTGGTCACATGCAGTTTGCCTGTAAAATATTAAAAAAGCTGAAGCAAACTATATGCTAGTTCAGATCGAGCAATGTACCTGTGATTACAGAGCCATCGTTCACGTTGGTATAGTTATTGTGTGTGGTGAGTTCTGGGTTGGTATACATTTTGCTCAGGAAACTAAGAGCAAAGTACCTGTGATTACAGAGCCATCGTTCACGTTGGTATAGTTATTGTGTGTGGTGAGTTCTGGGTTGGTATACATTTTGCTCAGGAAACTAAGAGCAAAGTACCTGTGATTACAGAGCCATCGTTCACGTTGGTGTGGTTATTATATGTGGTGTGTGGTGCCGTGACATAAGGCCAAGTGACAAAAGGCCAAACATAAAATGTTTTGTCTTGAGCAACAGTACCTTGGGTGGCCCGCTTCGCGGGTTTTCAGGATTTTAACTTCCTTTTCGGGGCTCACACCCGCTCACGCAACTCCGTTGCTCCGCTTAGGGTATGTTCAGTCGCCAGGCAGGCGCCTGTAGCAACAGTTTTGTATTTTACATTAATTGGAGTAAACAACTAACAGTTATGTACTGCTGCTCAGGAAAACTGTTGCTACAGGCGCCTGCCTGGCGACTGAACATACCCTAAGCGGAGCAACGGAGTTGCGTGAGCGGGTGTGAGCCCCGAAAAGGGATTTAAAATCCTGAAAACCCGCGAAGCGGGCCACCCAAGGTACTGTTGCTCAAGACAAAACATTTTATGTTTGGCCTTAAGTCACAAACAAATTTGGCCTTTTGTCACTTGGCCTTATGTCACGGCACCACACACCACACACAATAACCACACCAACGTGAACGATGGCTCTGTAATCACAGGTACTTTGCTCTTAGTTTCCTGAGCAAAATGTATACCAACCCAGAACTCACCACACACAATAACTATACCAACGTGAACGATGGCTCTGTAATCACAGGTACTTTGCTCTTAGTTTCCTGAGCAAAATGTATACCAACCCAGAACTCACCACACACAATAACTATACCAACGTGAACGATGGCTCTGTAATCACAGGTACTTTGCTCTTAGTTTCCTGAGCAAAATGTATACCAACACAGAAAAATCTGCTTTTGATCTGACACAGTATATAGTATGCTCTTAATTTGAATGAGCATTCTGTAGTCTATTATAGAGCGTCGGAGCTCTGTACTGATATACAGTTTGGCAATACGCGAGCCGGTCAGCTTTACATAGAGACCCTCTAAACATACGGTGTCGAAAGCCTACTCCCAATCAACTAGAGAAGCACCAGTACAATGCCTTTTAGTACCTATTGTTCCATTGGATAACAGGGACCAGTTTTGAGGCAACATGAATTGAAATGTCCGTTTCGCCTTAAAACTGAACTGAGTATCTAGAATCACTTAGACCGAGCACTATTAACAACATTTTCGACTACCGTACTGATACTCGTAAGAAAACTTATCGACCAGAGATTCGCCGAATTGGGATTGTCCTTTCCCTTTTTCGGGAGAGGATATACCACTGCTGTTTTCTACCAATCTAGATAATATCTAGATTTAAGATTAAGAATTTTATTTTTCAATTTGTTTTATATACAATTTGACTTAAAACTAACTTATTACTAAATTAAAGTTAGTTTTAAGTCAAATTATAATATAAATATATATATAAATAATATCTATGCATTATTCAATTCGTTGACAAACAACGTAGTGGTACAAATATCCATTGTCTCCGAAGCTAATTGTCGTACTACCACGTTGGATATACCATTTACTCTCGCTGTCTTATTTTTCTTGAGTCAACGGCCTTGGCTTTGATGAAAACATCGCTTCCCATCGATCAGCGAAATCAAGCATCATTGTGCGGGATTAGTACTTGGATGGAGGACCGTTCAAATACCAACCGTGTGCTGTTGACATGTGTTTCTTCTGTTGTTCTTTCTTTCTGTGCGTCGCTCTCTCTGTTGTATTGTCTAAGCCGATCGATGGCCTGAGTTGTCAGTGCTTTTAGTGTGACAGAAAACTGTCATCAAACTATCATGTGAGTAAGCTATCGTGCAAGAAAAATATGATGCGAGAAATATTATCATGCGAGAAAACTATCGTGCAAGAAAACTGTCTTGATTGATAACTATCATGAAGGAAAGCTTTTATTCGATAAAACTTTCACACGAGAAAACTTTCATGAGAGAAAAGCATCATGCGAAAAATATTTCAGGCGTAAAACGAAGAAAGCGTACGCAGTGTTATAGCTCAAGGAGCTTAAAGATTCTCTTGACAGAAACAACAGGCAAAAGTCACGAAACTCCTGACCTTAAGCCCGGAACGCAAGCTCTTCAAGATGGACAGGGATACTTAGCCATATCGTAGATGTATTCAAATACCATTTCAAATATCTCCTCAATCTACGTTATGAAGATCGAGTTAAAGTATGCAAGGAGACATCCTTCATCAAGTCAAAGAAGACCCAGTTTTTGTTATTTTTGACTTTCTCAAAAACTACAAAACATTTTGACATCCGGTTTTTTGTGTTTGATCAAAAATTAATAAGAGCATTGAATATTGAATAAAAAAATAATTCTTAATTACGTAAAATTTTGAAAAAAAATTGTTTAAAAACAAAATTTTCATTTTTTTTTTTTCAAAATTTTGATTTTGAAAATTAATTTTTCAAAAACTATTCACTCGAACAACTTTATTTAAAAACAAAATTAAAGAATGTATTTCTGGCTTTTAAAAACGCTATAGCATTACTCTGTAGGTATCACCGTTATTTTTTTATAATTTTTTTTCTGTTTTAAGTGATTTTTTTCTTAAATTGCCCCTCCCGCCTAAACGGGGAGAAATAGACCCCCCCTCCCATACGATTTTTTTCTTGTCTAAGTCCAACCTACACGCCCTAGCTTTTTGTCACACCTTATGCAAGTCACCCTGTATAATGGTTAAAAAACTTTTTTCCGAAAAATGGTTATTAATGGTACCCCCCTGGAACCATTTTTTTTTTTGATTTTCTCAAAAACAGTAAAACCGATTTTATAATTTTTTCTTATACTAAGGCTTCCCAAAAATTTGAATAGAAATATGTATTCAAATTTTCAAAAAAATTTGTTTGTGGGTTTTTTAAAAAAAGGTTAATTTTTTTTTCAAAACTCAATATTTTAAAAAAACTCCATGCCATATTTCTTTTTAAACTTGACCGATATAAGTTTTTCAATATAATCTACAAGATGTTTAATTTTACCTAAAAATAACGGTACCCACCCACCATATAAATGTTAAAAAATGGTTTTCGAAAATCGTATTTTTCTCGAAAAGGGTTCCAAAAATTTTAATAAATTTTTTTTTTTAATTAACTTTTGCGATCTATAATGTATAATGTAATAAAAAAATATTTAAATTAAGTTATTACTGACTGTACCTACCATGGAACCATTTTTTCGAATTTTGAATTTCTCACTATCGGCATGATGGATTTTAATGAAATATTTTAAAGAGAAGTTTCTAAAAAGTTTGAAAAATATTGCATTTCAAAACTTAAAAAATATTTTTTGAATTCTTGAAAAAAAATCATTTTTTTTTTGTAGAAAACTCGATATCTAAAAAACGGCTCAGTATTGTTTTTGAGAATTTAATTTTTAATCGTACAATAGTAAAAACTTTAAGTAAGCGTACCAAATTTTTGTCTTAAGAATGTTTTAAAAATTGTGTATATAAAAGCTTATTTTTTAAAGAAAATACTACAACTACTTATAATTTTTGTTCTTACATAAATTCATATTTGCTTAGTATTCTGTTATCTCTTACTACTACAAGAGTTTAAAAAATAAATTTTATCCTTATGAACATTTTTCTGTAATAACATTAGTTTTTAAAATTTCTAGTCCATTACATAGGAGCAAATTCGTGCGACCCAGTCTTGCATTTTATTTTTAATTTTGGTCTAGAATCGTATTCAAAATAATAAAGCAACTATATTCATGCTGATAAACGGGTACGTAGACAGACTGACGGTAGGGCGAAAATCCCTTTTTTGAAATTCTGTAGCATGGTAATTTTAAATTTGCTTAGAGCCCCGAAACCAATACTAACTTAAACTCTGGATCAAATAAAAACTTTAAACTTAAAACAGAACCTTTTGCATACTGAAAATCAGTTCACGGAAGCGTGTCATGTTGAAAAAGCAAAAATTCTTCCTGTTAAAAATTATATTTCCAATTCACACAATCCTTCGAACAACTTATGTGAATGCGTGCTTCAGAATGCGCAGTCAAGGACTTTGCAAACAATCCTCAAAACGAATATAATATTTCAATAGGTTTTTTTTTGTCTAATATGTACGGTACCTTACCTACCTATAGAATGTGTTTACTTTGGTCCATCACAGAGACTGCAACTTCCCAAATTTAGAAATAAAAGCTTGTGTGTGTGGGAAAAGTATTTATATGTATCTGCACAGTTACTCAGAAGCGTATGGCCTAGCATTAGTTACACTTTTCAAAAGTTCAATGCAAACACTTGAGCATATAAGCTGTTCGTTTCCACTTTACGAGTACACGTATAAAGAGCTCAAATATTCATTGGCAGACTCATATAGTATAGCTACCTAAAAATATGTTGAAGGAGTTTTTCCATCATATTCAACCTATCTTTTTTTTCATCGGAAACTCTTGGTCAACATTATGTTCCGAAAATAGGAAGTAGGTTTGCATTTCAGTTTTGGTCAACAACACTACTGCCTTTTAGTTGTCAAACTTTTGCAAACTTCAAGGAGATACATATCACACAAATTAGTTAAATTTAATTTGAAACTTTACGTTTATTTTGACGGAAGACCGACACTGTGAGAAATTAATTTTGAAGTAGCCAACAAACTTTGGAATGAAAAGATACAACAAGTGCATGAAAAAAAGCAAATAGCACTTGCAAATATTTTTATTCAGAGAAGCTGCTTGACTTATTTCAATATAAATCAAATCAAATTAGTCAATTTGAACTTTTCAGATGCGAGATGTACGTGCATCCTGAAAAAAAAAATAAGCTACGTTTTTCAGAAAAAATTAAGCAGGTTTGCTAAGTACATACCTACTTAAGTACTGGGGAAAACTTGATTTGGAATTCATTCATGAATTTTCGACCAGAATTTTAATACTCTCTATGATCAGTCAGTGTCAAATCGTCAGTAAAACTTCTCATGGAGATTTTCATGGAAGAGCAGTTTTTGTAAATTATTAATACCATGCAACAGTTAGTGACTACTCTAATGTTTTTTTAAAAAATATTGATTCCAATATTGTCAATATTTCTGCACACATTTTTGTATACAATTTTGCGCATACTAAAGGGACTATGACTACCTTTAAAATGTTCGAGCACAGGGAGATACCGATGTGCATTGGTTTTGAATATCATCTGAATATCTTAATGGGAGGGAAATAATAAGCCGGGTATGGATTCCAAATTCGTGCAGTGCGACTAGAAAAAGAATCTCTGAATTTAACAGTACAATTTAACAGTCGAATTGTTTAAGGGGAGGAATGCAACCGTCTATATTACTAGAACAATGCTTATAAAAATATGGGTAAGATATTACAAGACAAGAAACGAGAGAGAGTCAAATATTTGTATTATAGTTCTATCACTCCTAATTTAGAAAAATTTCTTTTAGATTATATCCAATAACTCAAGTCAGTTATTGGAGCACTTGCTCAAATATAAAAATTGTACACAATCTTCGGACGAAAAAAAACATTTGTGAATGCATCAAGTTTCAAATCTTTGAACTAGTTTCAGGGGCCATCATGTAAAAGGCTGACAAAATTGCTGAAATGTTCAAAAGAATCTTTCATATCCGGTCCAATGCTCAATATGAACAATATGTTAATGTAGCACAAATCATGTATCGGTCTTTACAGACGGTTTCAAAATGGAAGTTAGAGTATCGTCAGGCATTTTCTCCGACAACCCACCCAAGTTTGGGAAGCCGCAAAATACATTTCCACATGTGAACTGTCAATCAAGAACATTGATATCTTCATGGGTAGCCAGGTGGCAATCAGAGCCATTTCGTCAATTGTCACGAAGTCGAAACTGGTTGCTTGTTGCCGTTGTGACTGCTCGGTGAAATACTTTCAGTCACCCTTTAATGGGTTCTGGGACATAGTGGCATTTATAGAAAACCGTTCATCACTTAAGCCGAGTCACATTTTTACCTTGGAACTTATGCCAATGGAGCAAGAAAAGTGTAGAATTCCCCAAAGTTTCTTCAGGACCTTAAATGACTTACTTACTTACTTAACCCGCTCCCGATCCATGGAGGGTCTCTGCCTGAGTTATTGCGGTCTTCCATCGGTTGCGATCCCTCGCGAGCTCCCTCCAGTCGTCGGGACCAAGCGCTCTTGCGTCTATAACCGCCTGGTTCCTGTAGCGGAGGTTCGGTCTTCCTCGTCGTCTCAAACCTAGGGGCTGGGATTCGAAGATTTTCTTGGCTGGAGCATTGTTGTCCATTCGCTCGATGTGACCGAGCCAGTGTAGTCGACATGTTTTGGCTTTTTGGACTACATCCACATCTTGGTACAGCTCGTATAATTCACGATTGAATCTTCTCCTCCATTCGCCCTCTTCGTATATAGGACCAAATATCCACCGAAGAATTTTTCTCTCGAAAGTGCCCATTGATACTCCCCTTTTTTACTTATCGTCCAGCACTCGGCGCCGTACAGTAGAACTGGTAAAATAAGCGTTTTGTATAGCGTGCACTTTGTCTTTCGAGAAAGGAGTTTTGAACCCATTTGTTTGGCCAAACCGAAGTAGCAGCGGTTTGCTAGGGTAATTCTTTGTCGAATTTCCACTAAGGTGTCATTCGTGGGATTGATGTTCGTTCCGAGGTAGGTGAACTCCTTGACTACCTCGAAATCACTGCTACCAACAGTGACGTTTTGTCCTAGGCGATGGACAGATGCGGCTTTGTTTGTTGATAGCATATACTTTGTTTTGTCCTCATTAACTTCAAGACCAACGCGTTTCGCCTGTTCATCAATAGCGCTGTGAACGCTTCTAGCACAGCACGCTTGGAGCGGCCGATGATATCGATGTCGTCCGCATATCCAAGCAGTTGGGAAGACCTGTTGAAAATATTGCCTTCCAGGTTAACACCACTCTTGCGCACTATCTGCTCCAGGACTAGGTTGAAGAAATCACATGATAGCGCATCTCCTTGTCTGAACCCGGTGCACGTTTGGAATAGCTCGGATGAGCTGTTACCCATTTGCACGTTGCACCGCGTATTTTGTAACGTCATGCGGCATAGCTGGATCAGTTTTTTCGGGATCCCGAGTTCCGACATTGCCAATAGAAGCTCTTGGCGACTTATGCTATCATATGCGGCTTTAAAGTGTATGAAAAGATGGTGGGTCTCGACTTGAAATTCGTTGGTCTTTTCCAGGATTTGCCTCAATGTGAAGATTTGGTCTGCCGTTGATCTGCCTGGCCTGAAGCCACACTGGTACGTGCCGATTATAGTGTTGCAGAAAGGTTTTAGACGCTCACATAGTACGGTGGATAGGATTTTGTAGGCAACATTAAGCAGGGATATGCCCCTGTAGTTTTTGCAGGATATAGGATCGCCTTTTTTGTAGATTGGGTATATGGAGCTATTTGACCAGTCGTCGGGCATGCTTTCCTCCTCCCACACTTGGTTGATGAGCTGATGCATGCACCCTATCAGGACATCTCCTCCATACTTAAAGAGTTCCGCAGGTAGGCCATCCGAGCCTGCGGATTTGTTATTCTTAAGCTTGCGTATGGCTTTCTTAACCTCTTCAGTACTGGGTATGGGACTGGATCTTCATTGACTGGTCTTATGCTTCTTTGCTCCCCTGTGTTTTCGTCTAAATAATTCGTCTTAAATGACAGATGGTCAATAATTTACACCTTTCGGGGTTCAAGAAACCTTTGGTCAGATATTTTAAAGAAAAAAAAACCGAATATCTACTGGAGCTTACAGTAGAGGCCTTGACAGCTCGTAGAGGGCCTAAGCCTAGTGACTTACAAGTCTCAACCATTTATGTGTTCGTGTTGGGAGAAACTGAGGAAACATACAATTTTCTGAAATAGATACAATTGAGGTTTGCTAATCTACAGACCTCAATTGTCTCTCTTGGTTGGAATCGTTACGGTTCACAATTCAATGGGGACCCATATGTGCCAATTGGGTATCAGCACACTGAATAACGCAGGGGGTGTCTGAACGAAGATGTGGAAGAGGGCCTATTTGACTTCCTTTGTGAATGCTCCAGATTAGCCAGAACTTGGAAAGATGTCATCGGAGAATACTTTTTTGACGAACTGGACGGACGTCTAAATTTTGTTATTCAAAAGCATTCTTAACTTCCTTCAGAAATTAGAACGGTTCAGGAATGCACGCCATACCTAAGACTTCACTAAATCCTTCCTCTTACTGTTCCCATTCCTACATCACCCACACTCTGGGTAGCACAATCAATTCATTGATGTACGAGTGAGGTTATATGGCTTGCCACATCATCAGCCGACCTAACCTAACCTATATCGGAATGCTAGAAACAGGGTTTCCTACACTCTTTATACGAACACTTAAGTTGAATTAAAAGTACATTCTTAAGGTCCTGTTACCCCTTGGCATAATGGTTAGTGTGTTGGACTGTCATGCGGAAGGTCTCGAGTTCGATTCTCAGCCGCTGCTAGAAAGTTTTTTTCAGGGGTGTACTGCCTCTTGCGAGAAATTGACAAATTCTCCAAGATTATCTCTTGTTATGGAAAGTGCTGCTCATTAGCCGTTCGGAATCGGCAGAAAATTGTAAGTCCCCTCCGTTCCCTGGTAACACGCACACTCCTGGTTCACTCCGAGCTGTTGCACCACCAAATTAAATTTAATTTTTAATTTTCTTAAGGTCCTTAGAAGGTTTAATGAAAGACTCCCAAAGAAGATGCTATAACTACAAAAAACATCTGGAATGAGGAATGGCACGATTTAAGCCAATGTTATGGCATACAAGTAAACCTTAATTTCCAAGATTATAGTGAGCAGAAGCCATAGCTATATGAGCTTTTCTAAAAGTCGATCGACGTTATAGAGAAAAGTATGTAGTTTCGTTCAGTTCATAGAGCAGTTCATAGTCGATTGAACCACAGCCTCGCGGAGAAAAACTATAGCTATTTTCAGAATGATTTAATTGTAGAGAATATTTCTATAATGTTAAGACTACGAGTAGAGCTTCTTCAACTAAAATTCGTTTCACATAGAAATGACCTACCAATCACTTGCAGTCTCTGTAATATGCAGGATAGAGGGGATATTATCCACATCGTAAGTCTCTGCCCGGTCTTAGACAAAAAGAGAAGCTTCTTTTTGGATGTAAATTTTGTAACAGGTGAAAACATAATTGCCCTTCTTATTGATATAAGAGATGGGCCAAATACTAGTATCTTTTTAAAAATGCAATAAAATGAACAAAATTAAATTATTCCCATGTATTATGGCTTTATTTGTAAGGGCCAACATTTCCATTAATTACGGAATACAACATCTTTCAAGTGGCTGCTTCGGCTAACTTCGCATTCTGTCACTCCAATTTTCCAAGACCTTCTTGATGTTTTCGGGCTGGAGCTCACGCATTTTTGGGATGAACCTCAAGTGCTTGAATCGTTTCCGGATTGTTGACATAACATCGGTCTCTCACGGTTCGCCACAGAAGAAAGGCCAAAAGGTTTTATAGTGATCACCTGTCAGTTAAGACTCAATCTCACTACTTGGCCTACCAAGCACTGCGGGTTCAATTACCAGCTATTGAACAAAGCTCCCAAGACATAGTCACAGTTGCTTTTTATCTTTGGAAGAAAGGTAGCCACTCCTTTCCAGCAGGTGCAAGTTCTTGATTCCTTGACAAACCATCTCGACATTACTACCGATCAATGTTTCGTACTTATAGGTCTTGTCTAAGAGTACAAGCAAGCATCTCCATACTATTCCAAATTTGTACTGTGTAGGCAGTACCAACCTTGGTCCGTGTTTTTCCATCTAACTATTGTCGGTAAGAATAGCGAACCGCATGACTTGGTTGGTATAACCACAGCCACCTCGTGCTCTCTTTACAGAGGGCCTACCCAATTAATAATGAGTCCAAGGTTTTTACACCCTGGGGACTGTAATTAGCGAATTTATCATTCATTAAATCTCATTATTCTCGAGGTGCCCAATTTGGGCTATTTTTTTATACCTATAAATTAATAAATTAATTTAAATTTAATCAATATTATGAAGTTATTTTAAAAATATATCCAAAAATATAACATCCGCTTAAAGAATTAAGCAAAGTTATGGAGTAGAAACTCCGTGGTGCAGACCATAGCTGACCGAAGCCAGTCTGCACCAATATTTATGATTAGTCTTTTTCGCCCTACAACGAACTAGGAACGATAGTCCTAATCTTTGTTCGCCTTGCAACGAACTAGGAACGATAATCTTAAGGGTTTTCTTAGTTGTCTAAATCACCAACTGGGCTATATAGCCGGAGAAATAGACTAAGCCGCCCCACCAAGACAAGGTAAAACCCATCGGGGAGGTCCGACGCGGCCAATTGACATCGTCGAAACGGCTGAAAACACGATTTGGGAATTTGGTGCGCAAAGGATCAACTGGGATGGGCTGTGTGGCATGGCGCGCCATCTGGAACGCACGAACTTGATCTTATGTAAAAGTACTTTGGAATTTTAAATACATTTTATAAATATAAAACATGGATTTAATGAGATAAAATTGTTCAAATGCATGGAATTGCCTAATTTCCGGAAAAGTATGAATTTACGCAAATAAAGTTTAAAAATAAAAATTTTTATATAACAAATTTCTTTCAAATTTTTCTAGAACAAAATTTGGGATGTCAATTTTAAGTGTTAAGTAATATAGATTTTAGGAAATAATCTCAAAAAATATCCGTTCACACAATAAATTGGAATTTTTATTTTTTTCAAAAAAAAAAAACAAAAAAAAATGTTTTTTCGAATATTTTTATATATTTACAATACTATTTTAAACTTAAGGGATCTCCTGGTGAAAAATTTTGATTAAAATCGCTAGAGCCGTTAATAAGAAATTCGAAGAAACGGTTCTATGACAGGTACCATTAATAACATTTTGCCCCCAAATTTTTTTTTACAAAAATGTAATCCATGTCCATAATATCACACTTAATTTTTATCAAAATCGTTAGAGCCGTTTTTGAGATAAATAAGATTTGGCAATACGGATGTATTCCAATCTAGGGAATCACCGAAGACGCTTAACTAGGGGTGGCCGTGGCGCGATGGATGTGTGCTCGCCTGTGAACCTCATGATCACAGGTTCGACCCCTGCCGTCGTCGTCTATGTCGTTGTAATTCCATTAAAAACCTTCTAAAATTGTCATCAATGGGTTGCTGGTTTACTCAGTACATGTTGTTCAGGCATAACACTAACAACATGTAATTGAGTTAAACTAGTATGCCCAACAAGGATGAACACGAATAAAATAATGTGAATTATAAGCGACATAGAAATAAGACACGGCATTCTCCGCTTTAGTTCAGCCGCCATCCCTGGAGATAAAATATCTGAGACAACAACCTTCAGTCTCAGAACATCTTGCCACACATCTTTCCTATCCTTCTTTCTCTTCGTAACTTTACGCCCGCGCTGTGTTGAAACATTTAAAGGGTAATCTAATCCCTTGAGCGCGGGTAGATTATAAAAAAATAAAATGCACGACTGGGTCGCACGAACTTGCTCCTATGTAATAGACTAGGAATTTTAAAAACGAATGTTATTAAAGAAAACTGTTCATAAGGATAAAATGAATTTTTTTTAATTCTTTAAGTAGTAAGAGATAAAAACAGAATGATATGCAAATATGAATTTATGCAGGAACAAAAATTATAAGTCTTTGTAGTGGTTCCTCAAAAAAATAAGCTTTTATGTAAAAAAATTTTAAAACATTTTTAAGAAAAAATTTGGTACGCCAACCTTAAGTTTTTATTATTGTACGAATAAAAGTCTAATTTCCAAAAAAAATACTAAGCCGTTCTTGAGATATCGAATTTTTCAAAAAAAAATTACTTTTTTTTCTAAAAATTGAAAAAATATTTTTTCTTAAGTTTTTAAATGCAATGTTTTTTATACTTTTTAGGAGCTTTTTTATAAAAAATTTCATTAAAATCCGTTAAGTCGATAATGAGAAATTCAAAATTCGAAAAAATCGTTCTATGGTAGGTACAGTCAGTAATATCTAGATTTAAAATTTTTTTATATTAAATTATAAATTGTAAAGATTAATCAAAAGAAAAAAAATTTTAGCAAAATTCTCGGAACCGTTTTCGAGAAAAATGCGATTTTCGAAAACCATTTTTTAAAATTTGTATGGAAGGTACCGTTAGTTTTAAATAAAACAAAATTTTTTTTCTCAAATCTTGTAGATTATATTAAGAAACTTTTATTTGTCAAGTTTGAAAAAAATCGAGCATGGGGTTTTCGAAATATTGAGATTCCAAAAAAAAATTTTGAATTTTTTTTTAAAAATCCAAAAAATTAAAAATTGAAAATTTGAATATGTAATAATATTCAAACTTTAGAGGAGCTTTGGCATAAAAAAAATTATTAAAATCGGCTGTACCGTTTTCGAGAAAATCAAAAACAAAAAAAATGGACCCAGGGGGGCTACCGAAAATAACAATTTTTTGTAAAATTTTTTTCAACCATTACCTAGTTTTTACCAAATGAAATTTTTGGAATTTTTTTAAAAAAATTCTGTGGGACAGTTTTTGAAAAAAAAAAATATTTATAAAATTTCGAAAAAAAATCGTATGGCAGGTACCGTTATTTTTGGTCTTAAAAAAAAAATAGAAAAAAACGTCCGGGGGTAAAAAATTAAAACCCATATCTACCAAGTTTGAAGAAAATCGGCCGAGCCGTTTAGGCTGTAGTCGAACCGACAGACAGACAGACAGACAGACAGACAGACAGACAGAATTGCGCGACCCACTTTTTTGGTCTTCGCTATCATCGTAATGTCAACTTTGATCAAAATCTCGAGTTCGATTTTTTTTACGAATGCATAACTTGCCTTATAGTACCTATAAGTCGCAAGTAAATAAAATGCACGACTGGGTCGCACGAACTTGCTCCTATGTAATAGACTAGGAATTTTAAAAACGAATGTTATTAGAGAAAACTATTTATAAGGATAAAATGAATTTTTTTTAATTCTTTAAGTAGTAAGAGATAAGAACAGAATGATATGCAAATATGAATTTATGCAGGAACAAAAATTATAAGTCTTTGTAGTGGTTCCTTAAAAAAATAAGCTTTTATGTAAAATATTTTTAAAACATTTTTAAGAAAAAATTTTGGTACGCCAACCTTAAGTTTTTATTATTGTACGAATAAAAGTCTAATTTCCAAAAAAAAATACTAAGCCGTTCTTGAGATATCGAATTTTTCAAAAAAAAAATTACTTTTTTTTCTAAAAATTAAAAAAATATTTTTTCTTAAGTTTTTAAATGCAATGTTTTTTAAACTTTTTAGGAGCTTTTTTATAAAAAATTTCATTAAAATCCGTTAAGTCGATAATGAGAAATTCAAAATTCGAAAAAATCGTTCTATGGTAGGTACAGTCAGTAATATCTAGATTTCAATTTTTTTTTATTAAATTATAAATCGTAAAGATTAATCAAAAGAAAAAAAATTTTAGCAAAATTCTCGGAACCGTTTTCGAGAAAAATGCGATTTTCGAAAACCATTTTTTAAAATTTGTATGGAAGGTACCGTTAGTTTTAGATAAAACAAATTTTTTTTTCTCAAATCTTGTAGATTATATTAGGAAACTTTTATTTGCCAAGTTTGAAAAAAATCGAGCATGGGGTTTTTGAAATATTGAGATTCCAAAAAAAAATTTTGAATTTTTTTTTAAAAATCCAAAAAATTAAAAATTGAAAATTTGAATATGTAATAATATTTAAACTTTGGAGGAGCTTTGGCATAAAAAAAATTATTAAAATCGGCTGTACCGTTTTCGAGAAAATCAAAAACAAAAAAAATGGACCCAGGGGGGCTACCGAAAATAACAATTTTTTGTAAAATGTTTTTCAACCATTAGCTAGTTTTCACCAAATGAAATTTTTGGAATTTTTTTTAAAAAATTCTGTGGGACAGTTTTTGAGAAAAAAAAATATTTATAAAATTTCGAAAAAAATTCGTATGGCAGGTACCGTTATTTTTGGTCTTAAAAAAAAATAGAAAAAAACGTCCGGGGGTAAAAAATTAAAACGCATATCTACCAAGTTTGAAGAAAATCGGCCGAGCCGTTTAGGCTGTAGTCGAACCGACAGACAGACAGACAGACAGAATTGCAAGACCCACTTTTTTGGTCTTCGCTATCATCGTAATGTCAACTTTGATCAAAATCTCGAGTTCGATTTTTTTTACGAATGCATAACTTGCCTTATAGTACCTATAAGTCGCAAGTAAAAAAGTACTGGGATTGAATAACATAGGTTTAGTGCTTTAAGCTCTAGATCGAGGTACAGACATACAGACGGAATTGTCGTTCCCACTTTATTCGTCTTCGCTATCATCGTAATGTCAACTTTGATCAAAATCTCGAGTTCGATTTTTTTTCCAAGTGCAGAACTTGCCCTATAGTACCTACATATATCGCAAGTAAAAAAGTCGGTTAACATGGCAATGTAACGCCCACCGTTGACCGAAAGTTGTTCCCAGCCTAATTTTCGAAGAAAAATAGTCCAATCATGCCTCCACTCCACAACCCGCTCCAAACTGTTACTCTCTATGGGTGCATTGGCTTATGGGGTTTTCGGAGCCCCAGATGCGGCAGTTAGTTTGTTAACGTAGCCGCCAAGATAAAAATGCGCCTCGACAGAAAAGATGATTCTTCGCCCGAAACCGTTGTCCAATTCAACGTGTTTAAGGCCGAAACTGCAAAGCAATAACCAAGCGGATGGTCGAGCGCCTTCAATTGTTAAATCAATTGGACTTTATAAGAAACGAATAATGCGAGATTTTTGTTCAGAATTTTTCTCAGGCTAGTGGTGCGTGAAATGTTGAGCTGTTGAGATCGATGGCAACTGTTCGTAATTGAGTCTCACACTCTTGGCTATAGCAGCCACATTCTATAGTCTGTGCCCACCGTATGACGACGGAGACCATTAGTGTTTTGCACTAGTGTACCAGTCTCACCAAATTTTACACAAACTTGCGTACAGCAGCCGCTGTTCAAAAAACGTACTGTTTGGGCTACTCACTTTTGAAATAAGTTTTCAATATTTTCCAACTTTGTTCAAGCGTAAAGCAACTTATTACGTTCCGCGGAGGTATGATACTGACTTTATGTCAAGATTTCGAGCGGGAAACAGCTACCAGTGTCAAAATAATGTATGATTTAAAAAGAAACCACTAGACGGCGCAACCCTTAAATCTCCAAAGACCTTTACAATTCTGCCAATCCACCTTATCTGAATGTTCTGTATTTTGTCAATCGGCTAATTCTACTTTTATTTTAACAAAGCTTGACACATATGCCCTTCAAGTATGTCAGTACATTGTTAAGCCAATACGAATACCTATGTAACATCTTCAATATCAAACCACTTCATATTGATGACAGTCGAAGTTTGAAGTGTATTTAATTCGAACTTATTTCATTGCAGCAAGAAAACATTGCACATTTATATCTAACAAACAACTCTCCTCAAAATCGAATCACCATTTTCTTTCTAAACTTAATTTCACACAGCCCTTCCATTAATATCCTTTCAAAGGGAAACCTCCCGAGGACCTGTTAAACTCTCATAAAAAAAACCATATCATTGCAGCCATCACGGGAGCATCTTCTTCGTTTGAAATTTATGTCGGTCACTGACTACTTATAATTTCATTCCTATTTTTGTTAACCCTCATGTCTCTCGGTATCAGTCTCCATGGTCACAGTGATGCTGCTATGTTGTGCAACAGTAAAAGAAACTATAACCCATCATGACATAAAATCCATTGTGTTATTACATCTGGGACCAACACGATATTATGCTGAAATTCAAAAAAGCCAGACACGAGATTCTGAAGGAAAAAGCGACTTGGAGTTGGAGAGACGAGCGAGCTCCCATGAAGACATCTGTTCGACAAGGATTTATGAAAGTATGGTTATCCATTTATTTGGATAGCAGGACAGAAGATACTCTGCTAACCCTTCTTCCAACAACATTAGTGCAAGGATCTCAAACTTTCGTAATACTTTTACTTCGGAGGGAAGTAATTCCGAACTGCATTTCGTCCCTATGTAGTATGCACCACTCTACGTGTGTCATTCGCCCGCCCAATTCTACAGTTATTACAAATTCGAAAACTAGGGGTTTTAAGCTCGTTCAGTAGTCACCACCAACAAGGGATCCTGTTTGTGGTTTTCGCTGGGTAATTGCTGTCGTCATCGTTGTGGGTAAAATCGAACCGAAAACCTGAACACGGTAGAGAGAGAGTCAACTTTACTCTGGCAGAAGAGCGCAAACAAGCCCAACCTGGCCCGTACTGCCCTGTTCAACCAGCACACATTATAGCAGCAGTTTCGGTTGAAAAACTTTGCCAAATGGTCCACTTAAAAGTTGTTGCACAATTACGATTGTATTTCGAGAACACACACACACACCCACACTCACATATTTATAGACTACAGCCAAAAATGCCAAAAATATAAATTCAAATAACAATAAGGTTTCGTCGATGCAGGCCAACAACTTAGGCAGCAAGGGACGATAAAGGGAGAAGTACCTAAAGTTGAAACTGGACGAAGAAAGAACTTCCAATTTGAATTCGGATGCAACAAAGGGGGAATTAGAAAATCGATCAATACTGGTAATGGAATTCATTCAAGTGGGCATACGTAATGCATTCCAAGTAGATTTGATTCCAATTAATTTTGCAGACCCGATGAATCAAAGTTTGAAGAAGGGCCGGAATAAATCAGATTGGGAAATGGGTATAATATCTCGAATCCTACACATTGCTGGTAGATAAAAGTATGGCTAACAATAAGTCCACCATTTTGGGCTGATAGATTGAACAATGAAAAGAAAAATTACAAAGTTTTGGATCCTGATTTCAAATGGAGATAATTGGGCTTATGTGACTTTGAGAAGGTATACGGTCGCATTTGAATGGTGTGTTTAACTCTTGGTTGAATCTTGAAGTTTGAGAGCAATGTAAACAAAAATGGCCCGGTGACCTAATTAGCACTAGAAACCGCCATTTTGATACCATAACGCACTTCAGCTATGCTTGAAAATAGATTCGGGATAAATTGTTATCGAGTGGACATAGCCTATAGTGGATCATAGAAGACTATCCGATCGCAACAACAAGATTTCCATATAGGCATTTTGGACGGTTGTCCAGATTTCAAATACGTTCTGAATCCTTACGTGGGATCGATTAGATGCTTGGATGTGGCATTTCAGAAAGACTCTATCTGCTCTCAAATCAGGTTCTATCAGCTCATAAAATCGGGCATAATCGTTGAAACTGTTTTTTGGGAAAGTGTTGTGAGGTATGTTTGAACAATGATTGAAACCAAATATTACGACACTCAATCCATGGGATCGCTATTTGCGCCTGAAGTCATTTTGTTCCAAATTGGACAGCTTGTAAAATGCAACTAAATTAAGACCAAAGCAATTGTGTTGTTTTGTGTGAGCTCTCTTTTCAAACAACCCCTGCCCACGGTTTTAGAAATTCGACGGAAAACAGTAGCTTCCGAAGTTCGTTTTGGGAGCCATTTCGTCAAATAAAGAAAAGGAACCAAGTCTTTGATCTTCACTACATAAAGTTCGGTCATCAAATAACGATTTTTCTTTCTTTCCTCTCTTCTGGAGCGGCATCTATCATAGTGAGTATTGTAAGAAATTTCGAGTCTTGTCACATTTCTTGGCTCATCCCAAACTTTACTTGAACAATAAAGAGGATGATGTAACCGAATAAATTGAATATCTTACAGAACGGCCCTATTGCGGTTATAGATTGTGTCTTGGTGTAAATTAGTTTTTTTCATATACATTGTCTTTTATAAGAACTAATGAAATTTCTAAAAAATGGGATTGGCAAATATTGCTGAAGGTCAAAGGTTAAGCTTTTAAAGTGTTTGTATTTAATCGCCCCTTTTTTTGTCGTTGCATTTTGCTTCATATGCAATTTCGGCCTTATCCCCATGATTTTCACTTGCGACTTAGAGGTACTATAAAGCAAGTTATGCATTCGTAAAAAAAATCTAACTCGAGATTTTGATCAAAGTTGACATTACGATGATAGCGAAGACTAAAATTCCGTCTGTCTGTATGTCTGACTGTCCGGGTCCTAAGCGGCTCGGCCGATTTTCGTGAAACTTGTTAGATATCGTATTTAATTTTAATTTTTTTATTTTTATTTTAAGACCAAAAATAACGGTACCTGCCAAAAGAATTTTTTTTTCGTAATAGATCTTTGTAAAAAAAATTCAAAAAAAATTCATTTAGTTAAGGCTAGGTATTGCTTGAAAAAAATTATCAAAAAAAAAAATATTTTGTTTGGCACCACCCTTGAAACCATTTTTTTTTTATTTTGATCATTTTTTGTATTTTAAGGTTCCCCAAAAGTTTAAATATTATTGCGTATCCAAATTTTTCAACAACATTTTTTTTGTACACTGAACCAAATTTGGTAGTCATATTGAAGAAAAATTAGGTAGAATTGAAGAAAGGTGATCAATATACGGTCAATGAAACCTATCCGTTGTTTTGAATAAAATTTTGTTATATTCAAGAAATATTGTCATTTTGAAGAAATGCATAAAATTTTTCGTTATGGTGTTAAATCCACAAAATTTTTTGTAATTGATTAAATTTCATCCTTCTTTCTTGAAATTTAGTTCATAATTAATAGGTATCCTTTATGAAAATTTCCTCAAAAAATGATTTTTCTTTTTCTTGCTTTAAGTTGATATACATACATAAGTAAAACTCTTTATACAAATTTGTCTTTTCGAATAATTGCTTCATCAAAAATTAACAAATTTTTTTCGTAGATATGACAAAATTTCATTGGTTTAAATAAAATACTAAATCATTCATTATTTGAAGAAACCTTATTCATTTTGAATATTCAGTACTCAATATGAAGAAAAATACTATGAAAAATTGTTTTTGAATAATTGATTCTTCAAAAATTAACAAAATATTTTCTTCAATATCACCTACGCGATTTGGTTCAGTGCATTTTTAAAAAAATTTCAATTTTTTTTTTCGAAACTCAATATTTCGAAAACCCCATACTTAATTGTTTTTCAAACTCAACGAATAAAAATTTCTTAATATAATCTACAAGATGTGAGAAAAAAATTATTTTATCTAAAAATAACGGTACCCACCATACAAATGTTAGAAATGGTTTTCCAAAATCGTATTTTTCTCGAAAACGGCTCCGAGAGTTTCGATAAAATTTTTTTTTTTCCATTAATTTTTACGATCTATAATTAAAAAAAAAAAAATTATGATATTACTGACTGTACCTACCATAGAACCATTTTTTCGAATTTTGAATTTCTCATTATCGGCATAATTGATTTTAATTCAATTTTGTAGAGATAAGCTTCTAAAAAGTTTAAAAAACGTTGTATTTCTTGACTTAAAAAAAATCTTTTTTTAATTTTGAAAAAAAATAAATCTATTTTTTTGTTTAAAATCCAATACATCTGAAAAAAGGCTCAATATTTTTTTTTAAGTTTATTTTTAATTCGTCTAATAATAAATACTTTAAGTTCGCGTAGCAAAAATTTTTTCTTAAAAATGGTATACCGATTTGAAGAAGCTCTAAGTCAAAGCACTGAGAAAAATGGACCTGTAACGGTTGTACAACAGCTGAAGTTTTTCAAATCAAAGGGCACAGTAGTGCCCAGCCAAGCTCTGGCACTACACCCTTTTTACAGGAACAAACTCAGGCGATTTTTGACCCCTCCCTATCTTCAGTACCAATGAAGTCAGAAGCTTGAAATTCCGAATATTTGCTAAGCTAGTCAGGCACAGGCGCCTCACCAAATTTCAATTTTCTAGCATAAGCGGTTCCTGAGATCAGTGTTGCCATAAAATATTTTTGTAAATCGGGAGATTTCCACATCAAAAATCGGGGAATTAGAAGTTAAAATAATTTTACTTATTTAAAAAAAAATTGTTCATCATTTAATTTTATTTTATTAAAATTCATTTTTAAAATTCATATTATTTAAACACAGTAGATAGATAAGTTCTTTAAATTAAAAATAAATATTTCTCTTCTAAGACAAACAGTCTTGTATATGAGTAGATTATAACAAACTTTAACATTAAGTGCTTATAGCTTACAATGTAAAAAATATGACATAAGCGTTTAAGTTCAATTACATACTTATATATATTTAGAAACATGTGTTTCCTACCGCACTCACAAACGAATTTAGTGTTTCAATTTTTATTTAAATTAAATATATTTGTTTTGATTGAATTTTCTGAATAAATCATTAGAAACCTTAAGGTTCAAACAATTACACTCCTTATATTTCAAGAAGTCCTTAGATAGTAAAATTCCTCGTAAAGTTCCAACATCAAGGCGATTTCTGAGTTTTGTTTTATTTAAATTTATTTGAGAAAAAGTTCTCTCAACATTAGCTGAAGAGTTTGGTAATGTTAATACCGATGAAATAAAGTTAGCCATCAATGGAAAGGCCAAACTTTGATTGCTCCTTTTGATTGAACAAACAATTTTCCAAAATATTTCAATTTTAATAGATAGTATCAAAGCTTTCATATATTAAGCTTTTAAAGTCGAGATTTCTTATTTCTCTATATTAACAATCGATATGCTGCATATCAGAAGAATGAATAATATTAGGAAATAAGTTAAAAAGATTACTTAGTGAGTCAATTTGCTTATTTACAGTTTCTTTTGGTTCTAATAAGGTCAAAGCCTGAAAAATTTTATTTTTAAAATCAAACCTTTGGAATATTTGATTGTAAAGTTCAACGTAAAAGCTTATACAGTTGTTTTTAAATCGTTCAACTTCAGAGCTTGAAATAAGATTTTTGTCCAATTGTAACTTAACATCGCTCCCGAGGTTTTGACATTTCGCTAAAAGATAAATTAAATTAAATTTGAAAATCGGGAGAAAGTGCACTATTTACATAAAAAATCGGGGTATCGGAAATAGGTTTAGAAATCGGGAGAAATACGATAAATCGGTGTTTCTGGCAACACTGCCTGAGATATAAGGCCTCAAAAATCACAAAAACCGTAACTGACTGACTGACTGACAGATCATCAAAATTATGGAGCACTTCCCGATATCGTAGGATATTTGCACACCGGTAGGTCTTGTCATGCGTGCAGAGGAAAAAATGGAAAATTTGAAGTTTTCCATTCAGGGGGCGTGGTATCCGACCTCTTTCTCCGAATTGCTGTTGGTTGAATGGAGCACTTCCGACTGCTGTAAAACGATGAAATTTGGTAAAGCGGTAGGGCTTCAATTGTATGCAAAGAAAAAAAAATATAAAATTTGAGGTTTTCAATTCAGGGGCGTGGTATCCGCCTACTTCCTCAGAACTGATGTAAATTATATGGCACACTTCTGTTTTGCTTACTAATTTCACCAAATTTCACTGCTCTATTCAACATTTTAGGCACCTGTGCAATTAAACAGCACTCTCACTAAGTATGCGACTGTTCGTAATAACTTATCTTAACTTATGGCTCATGTTTCTGCCATTTTTACAGTTAATTGGTTAAGACAAAAGAACATAAGTGAACTTAGATTTGTGATTTTTGAAATTCAAACATGTAATAACGGCCTAACTCTATTTATGATTTTCATAGAATCATAGGTAGTCTGATTTGCCAAAAGCACTTAAGTCAAGTTAAGTTTGTCAAAAAATAAAACTGTGATTTTCCATAACAACCTACGAGTAACTCAAGTTAATAAAAGTAAATATTTGTTCTAATTTAGGGAATAAGAGCCTAGGTTGACTTAACAAAAATGAAAAAATGAGCGTTTTTAATTCTTGGCAGATTTTAAAGTTACCAACTCGACTTATGTATGTTATTATTCTTGATTAATTTTTTAAACAATGCAGAGTTTTAAGGAATTGTATTTTTATTGAGTTAAGTTGTTAGGCAAGTTATAATTTTTAAAAAGAGGTAAGGTTTGCTTATAACGTTTGTTTAAGGTACTAGTACGGTCTAGAAATCGCAAAAAACGCATGATTTTTGGGAATTTTTTTCTCGGAAACTTTATAAGATACTAACATAATTTTTTTTTTAAATAATGAATACATGCGGCACGAGTACAAAAAAAAATTGTGTGTCGAATTTTGGCCGAATTATAGAGGGCGTCAACGTCGACTCATAAAAAAACACATTTTCCCATGGCGGACAGTTAATCTCCGGATCTACTGAACCGATTTTCAAAAAACTTGTTGCAACTAGATTTTTTTTATTTTTTCTAAGACAATTTACTACAATTTGACCAAAAAGTTATGAATAAAAAAATGGCGACCCAAAAATGGCCAAAAAAATTGCCAAAAAAAATTTTTTTTTTTCAAAGCTCGAGATTTTTTTTTTGTTTTCACTTTTTAAACAAATTGTGGTAAATTGTCTCGTAAGAAACCTTCCTTTAAATAACCCACTTTGGTTTTTTTGTTTCAGTCCAGCCAATCTTGAGATTAACTGTCCGCCATGGGACAATGTATTTCTTGATGAGTCGACGTTGGGCCTTCTATAATTCGGCCAAAATTCTCAAATTTAAAAAAAAAAATTTTTGTTTGTACTCTTGACGCATGTAATTCATTATTTAAAAAAAAAATTATGTTATTACCTAATAAGGTTTCTGAGAAAAAAATTCCCAAAAATCGTGCGTTTTTTGGCGTTCTAGACCGTACTAGTACCTTAAAAAAAAGTACAGACGTAAAAATTTAGTCGGCATAGATTTTGATATTCTCAGCATGATTATGATAAAAATTTAATTTCTTCATAATTCGAGTTAATCGGTTACGGTTTACGGCCATAGAAGTATCGGTGGTCCAGTTAGGAACTTTCTTTCATATTTTTGTGTTGTACCGAATAAATCACATCCAATACTTCCTTTAACGATTTTCAATAATTGGTCTTCTGTGAAAATGAATTCCTTCATAGTATTTGCATTCACTGCACCTATCGAATCCTGTTTTAATCATAGTCTTCGTTGGTGAAGATACTTTAATTCCATTCTAAGTCCTCTAAAGTGTGTATATCATCTATCGCCTGTTGTTTGTTTGCACACTGACTTTGCAGGAGTAATTACGGGATACGTCAACATGAATAACATTTTAATCGCGTATCTACTCGTATACTCGTATATAGTGCCATGTAAGCCACTGATGTTATAATAGTGTGGTTCAATGTTGGTTGTTGGCATACAACCAGTGAAAAGTTATTGGATAGATATTGGAAAACTTTATAGTCAGGCAGAAGATGTTTTAATTCTAATAAATGGATTCCTAAAAAAAAAATCATTTATTTGGGCTTCAAAATGGACAGGAACCTTAAATTCCAGGGTTGAGTGAGAATTGAAATTCTCATTGACAACATTAATATTTATGATAAGGGATTTTTTAATTAGCCTCGGGCGGCCATGTTGTTTAGGCGACATCTGTCAAATATATTATTTATTATTCATGTACTAATACCAAATCACCATGGTAAGTTACACGATTGAACAGCACGTCCAAATGATAAAACTTTATTATCAAAATGAGTGTTCGTAAGGGCAACATGTTGCGAGCAATGCGCAAATTTGACGAATCTGGGTAGGGATTAAGGTCTACAATGGTACAAGATCAAACTGATCAACGCTGTTGACTGACTGGATTCCGGAGCGTTTGGCAGCGTCACTGAACCGTACTTTTTAGAAAACGACGTTGCTTAGAAGGTTTCCGTCAATTGGGAGTTCTACAGAACGAAGATAACGGCCAATGCATGCCCGACCCCAATGATCTTTCACATTTTCTCCTCTTCCGCTTCAAGACTTTCAGAACCTATTTTATAACCCTAATACACAAAAATGCCAAACTTTTACATACAAACTCCTAAAATCTTTGAAAGTATTGTGGACGAAATATTCAGTTTCACATGAATTTCTCAAACACCACTAACCTTGTTTAATAAAGTTGATGTTATCTTAACCGATTTTGACAAACATTTTTCATAACCAAACACTTTTCAAACTGTCTTTCGGCCTTGAATATTTGTATTCTTGAAATAAAGTTCTTCTTACTTGATAAGTCGTTATTACAGTGTTCATTTCAAATCTGCCTTCATCATTCCTTACTGAGCTACTTCCAAGGTAACTCAAGGGAGCCACTTAAGTCCTCTTCTTTTCATTCCCACCATTATAGCTATACTGATATGGGCATCAATCATTCTCATACTTCACTCGACGCTGACGATAGCAAAGTTTTCAAGACCATAACTTCAAAACATGGGTCTTAATAATTCTAAATATCATTCAATCAATTTTTCTTGGAAACAAAAAAAATCCCTCCATTTCTATCTTTTTAATAATTAACTCGCTGAAGAGTCGATTCGAGCTTCCAGACGATATAATTCTTGAAGCCAATTTAACACTTCGCTCTGCGAAAAGTTGGTCCAAACAATTCTCCAACCGCTTTGTGACGCTATCTCTCTACATAACTTCTGTTTGCCCTTTCCTTAAAAACGCCTGCCAAGTGTGGTTGCCATAAACATCTCCAGAATTAAGACCATTTGACGTGGTTTTTCCTAAGATTTGCACATCGTTGTCTGTCTTGGAAAGATCCTACCTTTCAAGGCCGCCTAAAACTAGTTAAATTAAAAACCTGGAAGAGCGAAAAGATATAACCGACATTTTATTCATTCCTCGATTCATAGATTCCTTCAACTACATACTTTGATTCATTATGTATCAGTTGTGAGTAAAGTTATCTATAGCCACATTACCTGCCTGACTATTATGCTTTTAAAATAAATGTACAAAGGGTGTCCCAAAATGTACGCAAGATTTGAATTAAATAGAAAAACACTTGTATTTATTTTATTTTGTTATTTTTGTATTGAATCAAAAAGTACACAGAAAAATGGCCTTGCTGGTCTTACTGGCCCGAAAGCACTCTTTTTTCGAAATTTTCCATGACCAAGTTTCTATATTTAGGTACATGTGATTGAATTTCGTCTCCATAGACCTCTGACTTCATATAACCTCATTAAAAGAAATCCAATGGTGTTTAATTATTGTTTTAACAGTTAACGAAGATAAATCAATACTAAAATTTCTAACCATACTTTTTATGTAATTTTCGATCAGTGGCCGCCGCCGCCGCCGGCAATTCATTATTTATGAAATATTGTTCAACAATTTAAAGAAGTTCTTCTCTCGAGTAATGTTCCATTTTTAATAACCCTAAACTGTCAGCTGTCAAATTTTGTTTAGGATTGTTAATACTACAATAGGTGCCGTGAAATAAGGCCAAGTGAAATAAGGCCAACTTTCAAAAATTGGCCTTATTGCACTTTGACAAAGTGAAATAAGGCCAAATGAATCACTTTTTGAAAGCGTAATAAGAGCAACTGTATGTGGTGCCGGTCGTGACATTGGGCCAAGTGACATAAGACCAAATTTGAATACTTGGCCTTATGTCACATTACAAAAGCGACATTAGACCAAATTTTAAGAGTTGGCCTTAAGTCACTTTTGCCAAGTAATATTAGGCCAATTTGGCCCTATGTCACTTTCAACTGTTGTATCTGGGCAGAAGTAAGTAATAAGTAATAAGGCCAACTTTCAAAAATTGGCCTTATTGCACTTTTATAAAGTGAAATTAGGCCAATTTTCAGCAGTCGGTCTTATTGCACTTTTACAAAGTGAAGAGAGGCCAAATTGGTCTTTTTTCTCAAAATCATTTGGCCTTATATCACTTTATCAAAGTGCAATAAGGCCAATTTTTGAAAGTTGGCCTTATTTTACTTGGCCTTATTTCACGGCACCACAATACAAATGGCAACAAATTCAAATCATACTTTGATTTTGGGGCACCCTTTATAATGTCGCCTCGACAACGATATTAAAAGTCCAAACACAAACATCAAGCGAAAAAAAGATAACATTTTTTTTGTGTCTGATTAACTTTTTCCATGGTTCAAAATTTCTAGTTAATGGGTGAGAAGGTTCTATGTTACACAACTCTGAAGTCATATTACATGGGTTGATTGGCTTTTTAAAGGGAATATTAAGGCTGACTAAAGCTTTAAACTTGAATTTGTTTTTTTAAGAAATAAAAAAAAAATCGATTTTATGCGTTTCATTCCATACTTACGCGACCAGTTCTGTTCGTAACACGATGTCAATGATTTGATCAGTAGACTTCAATGCTCACGACAGAAAGAATGACATCTTCGGCGAATCAATTGAAATACACAGCCTCCACTATCAGACTCTTCAGCAGCTCGGTGTATAGTGACTCAAGGTTTTCAAGGCTAACGATTCACAAAGCATTTTGTTGCTCTCCCTACAAAAGAATGACCAACCTTAAAAGCAAATTGAGCAAGGAGAAGATGAATCCTGAATAGAAAGAAGACGCACCAATTACGTGGAAAAGAAGATCCTGAAAAGAAAGAAGAGAATTATAGAATTATATGAAATCCAAGGAACTAACTGGCTGATGGTTTCAAAATAACGCAGGTTCTTGGAAACAGCAAACATAGTCATCGAAATCCAGGGGATCGAAGATTTATTAGTGTTAAAGGGATAAGAGGAAACCCAGTTCTAGTCAATAAAGAACCTGTTTCAGTACACAGTTTTGACAGACTAATAGCGGAGGTTATGTTTTGATAGAGGTATTGGAGCGTGCATTAAACCACCAATCACGTTTAGGTGAAACAAATCGTGCGCGATGCCTGGACTATCAGCTTCATATGCCCAGTCTATGAGTCTATGAAAATGGCATTCCACTGTCGTACAAGAACTATCGACGCATATCTCTGCTAAACTTCTGATATGAAATTATTGTATTCATATGATCTGTATGAGCGTCTTAAAACATTGTGCAAATTCCAATAATTGTGTTCGTGGTAGTCAGAGCTACTATAGATCAAATTTTTGCATTGAAGCAAATCTTTGAAATAGTAAGAATTTCAATTCTCGCCTTACAGATTTTCCGTTAGCTTCAAAGCTTTATTTTAAAGCAATATCTGGTAATGGCCAGGATTTCGGAAAATCTGATCCAGATAATGTTACGTGATATTGGAAAAAACGTGTTACAATGAGCAAATAGGGTACAAGTTCTCCGAACAATTCCAAACATGCACAGGATTTCCTTAAGGGAATTCGTTAACATTTAATTTCCTCAATCTCGTTCTAGAGCAGATTTTAACACAGAAGGCACATTTTACAAAAAAAAAAAAAATGTTCACCTTGTAACGGTAAAAACAACAAACAATGTTGTTTGCCCTTTCATCCTGCAGATACAGGTTCTTCCAAACGGATAAAAGGGTGTCCAGAAGACGAGGACCAGTTTAGGCATGCTTGCATTGTTGCTTAGCTCGTCGGATGTGGGGTGGGTTCTTTGGCCTGTCTAATTGGACTACCGTACCTATAAATCATGCCTTGGTTAAACAAAAATTAATTTAAAAGAATAAAAAGAAAAATACAAAATTAAAGTATACTAGGATAGAAATTATTATAAATAAGCAAACAGACAAAACGGACAAGTGAAATTAAACTACGTTATAAACAAATGAATTTAAAAATGCTTGGAAGCAAACAAAGAATTCTCAGAATAATTCACCTACTAATCCCCTCAATGCTCGGGCACCTTAGGTGTTAATGGTACCCTTGAGCATCCCTCCCCATTGCCAATCTCATTGCTGAGATGACACCTTGGCTATCGCGTGCTCAGATATGTGCGACAGCCCCTAAAATATAGGCTCTAAGCCTCACCTACGGAGCTCAAATTAACCTCGGACTCTCATGTCCTATCCGTCATTAGTCACCCAACTAAAAAATTTAACCTTCCATATCTCAAGAAGTAATGCAAACAAATCTAAGCCATATCTTTAAATGAATGTTGAAAACACAAATTACTTTATAAAAGAATGAATTTTTATTGAAATTTATTAGGAAAATTAGTAGAGTAGAGTAGTAAATTATAAAGATTTAAAACAAAGTCATTTAAATTAAATTAAATTATTTAGTAATCTAAATAAATAAAATAAATGTATGTTACTATTATATCAAGTTAAAAGAAAGGAAAATTAAAGCTTAAATTCAATTAAAATACCAACTGGAACTAGAAAAAAACTACTTCGAGTTCAATGTTAGAGTTGAATACTCTCAGTTTTAAAAAGAAATAATAATAATAAAGGAATTTATTAAAACAAGAACAAATAATACAACATACCTGAATCCGCTTAATTGTGCGCACAGTATTTGGATCAGCGTAGCTTTTAACCTATAGGAAATACAAATTAAAATATCCAAAGAAAACTGAGGGAATTTCCTTCCAGGCAATGACCGAATTACAAAACAAACAAAAATTTAGCACATATACAATCAACAATTTAAAAATTAATTTAAGAAAGAATAGGAACACTTAAAAGGACACAAAAACAAAAACAAAATCGAAAAGAGAAACAATATAACTATTTTAAAAGCATATACAGCACATCAGGATAAAAGCACAGGAACAGAGAAATGCAGGAACACAGGAACAAATGAAAAATAGTTTTATGTGTTTATTTGCAGGAATGGATATTCATTCTTATAGCCATATATATATTTGGAATTAGTTTGGTTAAAATAACACTTTTCTGCGGTTAATGATAGTTTAGGACATGTTAGTACAAAGCTTGATTATTGCCTTTTTTTTTTTGATATGGTTAGCAAATATGTATTCAATAATTTGATGAGAAAATTCCATTCGATTTTAATACTAAGGAACTTATACACATTACCACAAAATTTAAAACAGTTAATAAATATTTAAAATTTGAGGAGCAGCACACAAAATTTAAGAAACTAAACGAATTTATTTCAACAGTATTGGATTATTAACACAAAACTCTGTTATCTTGGCTTAAATTCTTTATTTCAGCCAACAAATTTATTACAATATTCCAAACAATGAAACAAAATTATCTACATATATTCTTCTTGAGATTTATTTTTCCTAGCAACAATAACAACCGAACTTTTGAACAGATTTCCTTTTAGAGAATCCTTTTTTTTTTCTCATTTTTCTTCATAAAAAAAATACTCAATCAAACCAGCTAGTACTTGATTGAATTTATTATTTTCATTTATCCAGAGTGATTTTCAGCTGAGTGTTTTGTTTTCTATTTTTTTGATTTGTATACAAAAATTCGTTAGCATTTATAACGACCCTACAACCTATAATGTGAGCGGTCAATATCTGCTATATTTGTGGCGAATTCTTGGTCTTGAAGTAAACGAAAATACATGTTATCAACACACATTTGTCCACCGGTAAAGAAAATTATCCACTATTGATAGCATCAAGTTCGAAACAGTTCTGTCTAGGCGCAAATATTAAGTGCAAAAATGTTAGTGGGTATTGGACGAAGAATTACCCTAGGAATCAGCAGCTACTTCGGCTCTGCGAAATGGGTTCAAAGCTCCTCACACGAAAGACGGAGTACATTTCTTCAACACCATTATACTATAAGACCTTCTTAACGACGCCATGTTACCACTATAAGCAGAAAGAGAAAGTTGAAAATTGCCTTTCTGAAAATCTTGGGCGTATATTTATTTCAGTGGCAGAAAATATTCAATCGCGAACTCTATGAGCTACACCAAGATGTAGAAGTTAACCAGTAATTAAAATCAAGTCGATTACATTGGCGAATGGACAAAAGTGATTGAGAGTCTTCAAATCTCACATTCGAAAACAAAGAAGACCAAGGCACTATGGATACCTGAACGTTTGGCCTAGACGCAGAGGATGGAGGTCTCCGACAATAACAAAAACATCGTGGCTTCTGTTCGCTTTATCTTTTAAGAAGTCATTGGAACATTGATTCCATAATATTATAATTTGTAAGGTGGTAGTCAAGATTTAAATGTCAGAATTCCACTGTTGGACTCATCACTTAGTTGCTGTCGTTCATTCTCATGTAAGATGCAATATATTAGTTCATCGCTAAAAACTACTGTGTAATACCCCTAAGGCTACGGCCACGCACTGAGCGACGAGCGACTGAGCGATTGAGCGACGAGTCGCTGAGCGACGTAAAAAAATTAAAACACATGAAATTGTATGGAGCTGGCCACGTAAGCCCTGAGCGACTAGCGATTTTTTTAAGCGACAGAGCGACGTCGCTCTGCAATCAATTCTGTTTTAATTTTTTAGTCGATCGCTGAGCGACGAAGTTATAAGATGGACAAAATAAACACAGAAAGTTTAATTTCAGCTGTTCAAAGCCGTCCAGTGCTATGGCAAGACAAAGAATATAAAAACAAAAATATCACTGATAAAGAGTGGAAAGACGTTGGAGAAATTTGTAATTGTTCTGGTAAGTTTTTATTTTATTAATCTTAAAAAATTTATCTTAAAAAAAAATGTTTTTTGTTCAATGTCCAAATTCCCAAAAATACTGTGTTAGCTCATTTCTAATATTCAATGCACTGCGTGTGCTTCTGTTGTAACGGGACTGTTCTTCTTGGGTGTTTGCATTTGTTTGAGATAGATCATTGGCTATTTCTGCTGATACTTGTATATAGTCAAGGTCACTGTCGCCATCGCACTCTTTCACAAAGTTGTGAAGGATGCAAGCACACTTTATCAATTGAATTGCTGTGCCTGGCTTCGTTTCGATGTTTTTTTGTAGAAACCGCCATTTCTTGCTTAATATGCCAAATGCACATTCAATGCATTTTCTTGCTATTGAAAGTTTTTTGTTGAAATATTCTGTTTGAGCATTTAAGTTTCTTCGTGGATAAGGTCTTAATAAATAATTTTTAAGGGTGTAAGCCTCGTCACCGATCAAAAAATTTGGAACAACAATGTTTGATTCTGGTAATGCTTGTGGAGGTGGAACATTAAATTTATCGGCTTCAAGTAATTTGAACAAAGTAGAGCCGGAAAAAGTACCACCATCGCTTTGTTTTCCTCTCCCACCCACCTCGATTGTTATAAACTTTTTATCAGCATCAGCTACAGCTTGTATAATACAATTGAAAAATATTGCATGTAGTTAAAATAATGAGAGCCAGAATTTGATGGAAACTGAATTTGGCAATGTCTGCCGTCAATACTGCCAAAACAGTTAGGAAACTTCCAGCGCCGGTTATAATCGTTTATAACATTTTTAAGGTGGTCGGCTGTTGGTATAGGCATATATTCTTCCACAAGTTGTTCCCATATAATAACGCTAGTTTCCATTCGAAAAGCAAAAGCTAAATCTCGAAACGAATGACCTGTTGCAAGAAATCTGAAAATATTGGGAATGAAAAAATAGTCAATTTATTTTAAGAATAATAATCATATTTTAAATTTCAGGAGCCAATGCAAAAGTAAAGTGGAAGAACCTAAAAGACACTTTCCGAAGGGCCCTTCAAAAAGTTCCACGTCCAGTATCAGGATCAGAAGCTAAACCAAACAAACCGAAATGGCCATTTTTTGAAATGATGAGCTTTACGAAGGAGACAATTGATCCAGACCCAACTGAGGGGAATCATCGAGAGCCAGAAGATTATTCATTTGCTCAAAACCGTTTTTACTCTGAAGCAATATCAGATTTATTGTCCGAAGAAGGTGTAGCCATTTCAAGTGTCGATACGCTTACAGCCAACACTCCTACGAGTACTAGCTGCACCAAAATTTTTCGTAAAAATAAAAACAAGAGAGCATCAACATTCAATTTGGAATCAGAATTTCTAGAGCTAGAAAAACAAGAGGCAGAAAAAAAAGAAGAGGATAATGATGACCTTCAATATTTCAAAAGTCTTTTACCATTTATGGCTCAATTTGACAATTTCGAAAAACTAGAGATAAGAACTGACATTCAAAATATTATTTTGGCAAAACTTAAAAATAAAAATAAAGAATAATAAAAAAACTTACCTTAAACATAAAACCAGCCGTTGTTCTGGACTAATTGATTTTCTTTGTTTTGTTAGGTTTGTTCGAACTTTTGCTAACAGTAAATCAAAAGATTGTACCGACATTCGACAATATTGCCAAAATCTATCTGGAAATCTGCGAAGATTTTGATACAAGTGGTTAAATTCGCCATAATTTTCCCTTTCGCGATTTATGGGGTGAACTCCAAATCTACGTGTTCTCGATCTTATTACAGCTCTATAAATACCAACTCGGCTTTCTACTAAAAAGCTCCGAACCGCACTTGACGATGGCATTTTTGCAACTAATCGCTCAGCGATGACGCTCTGTAAATGGCCACCCATCGCTCAGGTTCGTCGCTCAGCGACTCGTCGCTCAATCGCTCAGTCGCTCGTCGCTCATTGCGTGGCCGTAGCCTAAGCGAAATGGTGATTAGATTACATTGAACTATCACATGGAAGACATGTGTGTATTCACAGCACTGGCGATTCTAATTTAAAACTTGGAACTTAAGTACACTTAACACTTTTATGTCCATCTTTGCAGATGATAGTGAATTTGATGATAATTCCATTACGAAGGTTACAAAAAGATTTCCAAATGTAATTGGTAAAGTAAGCGATTGAACAAAATAATGAAGTATCAAATTTGACAAACAAAAAAATAAATATGGTATCAAAATACAGACAAATTCCTTGGAATGACAA
Source organism: Chrysotoxum bicinctum (assembly GCA_911387755.1). Taxonomy (NCBI): domain Eukaryota; kingdom Metazoa; phylum Arthropoda; class Insecta; order Diptera; family Syrphidae; genus Chrysotoxum; species Chrysotoxum bicinctum. Next base: position 18,702,481 of record OU426989.1, read on the forward strand.
ATAGAGAACATTAAGAAAAAAAGAGAAAAACTTAACTTGAATTAAAGAACAATATTAACTGGTTACGAGGAATGAATACTGGCCTATCAATCCGGACAAAATAATATTATACAATAAAGTGCTGAACGCATCCGAAAATTCCTAGTTCTTCGTGGAATTATGTATGCCCCTCGTACATCAGAAATAGTGATCTACAGCGTTAACTTCAAATAGAAATGGTTAAGGAAGTGGTTAAAAAGCACACTGTATCAAACAATCAGCGACTGCGAAGTCCGACAAACTAAGAAATCGAAACCTTCTTAAATGTGCGAGAGAATATTCGGAAATCAACAAGAACTAATTGCTGCATGAGATGATGAAAAGTATTAAAAACTTCCTCTAACTTGATTTGAAATAAAATAAAATAAACGACGGCATCTCATTAACTTGCTCACTTAAAAAAAACATAGAATTTTAAAAATTTATGTTTTTAGAGAAAAAAGTGTTATAAATCATAGAATTCATTTTTGAAAGCCTAAAACAACTCCTTTAGTAGTTTTAGTTAGCTAATGTGCCTTATAAGCAAATTTCAATCTCTGCAAGAACAAAAACCTTAGGTCATTGCAGAGGTTTAAAACAAAATTTGTAGGTAAAAAATTTTGGTTAGCCAATCTTAAGATTTTATTGTGGTACAAATTAAAATTAAATTTCAAAAAAGAAAACAGATTTATAATTTTATTTCAAAATCCAAAAAAATATTTTTTTTTTTTATTTTTTAAATACAAAATTTAAGTAAAAACATGTTTCCCGAGAGTAAAAAAGCTAGATAGTTAAAATTCAGCGAACTAGAAAAACTTTATTAAAATACTGTGCACCGTTTCCGAAAAATGCCTGTCTTGAAAACAATTTTTTAATATTTGTTTATTGGCCACATTTATTTTTGGCTAGATGAACAAACACAGTTTCAAGGAAATTGAGTTTTCAAAAAAATAAAAATATTTTGAAAATTTGAGTTAATTATAGAAGGTACCGTTAATATCAATTTTTTGGAATTTGTGTGTATTTATGTATAGCTTTTACTTAATATATTTTTTTTATTTTTTTTCTTAATTCCATGGAACACTTTTTGAGAAAGAAATATTTTCTAAAATTTCGAAAAACAAAATGCTATGCCAAGTTCCTTTAAAAAAGAAAAAAACTTGTTAGGAAAAAATTTTAAAATGTTATCTACTAAGTTTAAATTGGCTGAGCCGTTTATGCTTTGATCGAACAGGTAGACAGAATTGCGAATTTCATAATGTCAAGTTGGATCAAAATATTAACTTCGATTTTTTTTTGCCGACTATAACTTGGCGAGTTTTACGCCATCGCTGGGCAATCGAGCAGTTGAAACTTGACTCTCAAAAGTTTTTCTGCCACAGCTGCTTGAGACCCGATGTTTAGATTATTCGAGTTAAGTATGGTGGAACATTAACCGAGTATTTGAAAGAAGTGCTTATCAACCTGCATACATGTGTATTCAGGGCCGGACAAGCTATACGTGCAAGCTGTGCAAATGCGCAGGGCGCTGAACTCAAAAGGCGCCTTGGGCAAGCGTTAAAAAAGCCACTACTTCATAACCACTACCTACCATCTTTTTTAAGTTTCATTTCTTTTTACAGCTCACTCCAATATTGGTATTTATTATATAACTAACAGCTAATTCTGAATTTAAAGACAGATATACATATATATAAAGATACATATCAAGTTTTCCAAAAATAAGTCGATGTTTAATTTCCTATACACACCCCCATTCCCACAGTAAAAAAAACTACATCACAAAATCTTTACAAAGTGCACAATTTTGTTCGCTTAACAACAGATACCTACATATTTGCTTTTTTTCTCTTTATCAATCCACTGTTACGTTATTCTTCACACTCAATATCGCGTGTATGAGTGAAGGCATTTATTTTATTTTGTTATCCCTCCCCTATGCAGTGTAACATAAAACAGAATTTCAACAGCAAATACAGACAGTTACCAGTTTGCAAGTTGATAACATGAGTACGATGCCAATTGTTCTATATGAAATCGAAGTCAGCAATGTTACTCAAACAGAAATTCTGAGGTACAAAATTCATACTCAGTATGCAGAATTAAAAGTTGCGTCTAGGAATTTAAACTCTTCCGGTTGAGTGTTTCTTGTACTATGTTTTAGTTTGGCACTGGCCTCTGTTTATGAGTGAAATTTTATCACTGTCGTGTGTCGAGAATGAGACAAAGGGTTGAAATATGGAAATACTTGAGTGATGATGATGCGATGATTAGTGTTGAGGTTTGTCGTTAATGAGTGAATCTGTTTTATTTAATTTCTCCTTTTCTCTATTTTTTACTTGCGATATACCTAGGTACTATAGGGCAAGTTTTGCATTTGGAAAAAAAATCGAACTCGAGATTTTGATCAAAGTTGACATTACGATGATAGCGAAGACGAAAAAAGTGGGTCCGACAATTCCGTCTGTCTGTCTGTATGTCTGTATGTCTGTATGTCTGTATGTCTGTATGTCTGTACCTCGAACTACAGCCTAAACTACCGGAGGTATTTTCTTCAAACTCGGTAGTTAAGGGTCTTCGGTGATTCCCTAGAGGAAAAATTGAAATTTTTTTTTTAGCTCCAAAACTAAGGGTACCCCCCATACACCCGTAATGCAAAATCTTATTTATCTCGAAAACGGCTCTAACGATTTTGATAAAAAAAATTAGGTGTGATATTATGGACATGGACTATATTTTGGTCAAAAAAAAATTTGGGGGGAAATGTTATTAGGGGTACCTGTCATAGAACGGTTTTTTTTATTTTCGAATTTCTCACCAACGGCTCTAACGATTTTAACCAAAATTTTTATGCAGGAGCTGCTTTGCATTTTCAAAAACATAAACTAAAAATTTTTTCGAAAAAATAGTTTTTGGATTTTTAAAAAAATAATACAATTTTTTTTTTGAAAATTCAATATCTTGAAAACCGATACACGATTAAATTTTTAAATTACGTTTAAAAATGTATTTTATTAAATAATAACAATTTGCATATCAATTTTTTTTTATAAAAATTTTAAGGAAAATTTAGTACACAAAAAACATGTTTCAGTGTGTCTGTATGTCTGTACCTCTCACTACAGCCTAAACCACTGGACCTATTTCTTTCAATCTCGGTAGTTAAGAGTCTTCGGTGATTCCCTAGAGGAAAAATTGAAATTTTTTTTTTAGCTCTAAAACTAAGGGTACCCCCCATACACCCGTAATGCAAAATCTTATTTATCTCGAAAACGGCTCTAACGATTTTGATAAAAAAAATTAGGTGTGATATTATGGAAATGGACTATATTTTGGTCAAAAAAAAATTTGGGGGGAAATGTTATTAGGGGTACCTGTCATAGAACGTTTTTTTTTATTTTCGAATTTCTCACCAACGGCTCTAACGATTTTAACCAAAATTTTTATGCAGGAGCTGCTTTGCATTTTCAAAAACATAAACTAAAAATTTTTTCGAAAAAATAGTTTTTGGATTTTTAAAAAAATAATACAATTTTTTTTTTGAAAATTCAATATCTTGAAAACCGATACACGATTAAATTTTTAAATTACGTTTAAAAATGTATTTTATTAAATAATAACAATTTGCATATCAATTTTTTTTATAAAAATTTTAAGGAAAATTTAGTACACAAAAAACATGTTTCAGTGTGTCTGTATGTTTGTACCTCTCACTACAGCCTAAACCACTGGACCTATTTCTTTCAATCTCGGTAGTTAAGAGTCTTCGGTGATTCCCTAGAGGAAAAATTGAAATTTTTTTTTTAGCTCTAAAACTAAGGGTACCCCCCATACACCCGTAATGCAAAATCTTATTTATCTCGAAAACGGCTCTAACGATTTTGATAAAAAAAATTACGTGTGATATTATGGACATGGACTATATTTTGGTGAAAAAAAAATTTGGGGGGAAATGTTATTAGGGGTACCTGTCATAGAACGGTTTTTTTGATTTTCGAATTTCTCACCAACGGCTCTAACGATTTTAACCAAAATTTTTATGCAGGAGCTGCTTTGCATTTGAAAAAATATAAACTAAAAATTTTTTCGAAAAAATAGTTTTTGGATTTTTAAAAAAATAATAAAATTTTTTTTTTGAAAATTCAATATTTTGAAAACCGATACACGATTAAATTTTTAAATTACGTTTAAAAATGTATTTTATTAAATAATAACAATTTGCATATCAATTTTTTTGATAAAAATTTTAAGGAAAATTTAGTACACAAAAAACATGTTTCAGTGTGTCTGTATGTCTGTACCTCTCACTACAGCCTAAGCCCCCCCACCTATTTCGTTCAATCTCGGTAGTTAAGGGTCTTCAGTGATTCCCTAGAGGAGAAATTGAATTTTTTTTTAGCTCCAAAACTAAGGGTACCCCCATACACCCGTCATGCAAAATCTTATTTATCTCGAAAACGGCTCTAACGATTTCGATAAAAAAAAATTAAGTGTGATATTATGGACATGGACTACATTTTGGTCAAAAAAAATTTTGGGGCAAAATGTTATTAGGGGTACCTGCCATAGACCCGTTTTTTTAATTTTCGACTTTCTCATTAACGGCTCTAAGGATTTTAACCCAAAATTTTTAGCAGGACTCCCCTTAAGTTTAAAATAATATTGTATATAAAAATATTCGAAAAAATATTTATTGGGTTTTTAAAAAAAAAAAAAAATTAAATCAATATCTTCAAAACCTATGAACGATTATTTTTTGAAATTATTTCCTAAAACCAATATTATTAAATACTTAAAATCCGCATCCCACATTTTTATTTAGAAAAATTTTAGAGAAATTTCTTATATAAAAATTTTATTTAATAATAAAACGATTTTTTAAACTTTATTTGCATAAATTCATACTTTTCCGGAAACCAGACGGCAATTTTATGCATTTGAACATTATTATCTCATTAAATCCATGTTCTATATTTATATGTATCTTAAATTCCAAAGTACTTTTACATAAGAGCAAGTTCGTGCGATCCAGTCGTGCATTTTATTTGTTCTTGCCAGTTATTGTTTACATTTAAAAAGGGATTTTTTGACTGGTCTAATTACTTTATTAACTTCCCATAGGGAGTTATTTGTCTATGTATTATGGTAAAAAAAACTCAAAACAAAAGAAAGGATAGGGAATCTATGTATATTTACAACAAAACTTGCTACGCTACTATTCCAGTAGTGTATACGAGTATGTATAAGGTTATGATAATGGTTCAAACATGAAAGGAAAAGAGGCTGGTGTTCAAAACAAAATTAAGTGTTTTGAACCAAGAGCTTATTTTGTTCAGGCTGCTTGCATTCCTTTTGGTTGTTGTTGGTTTTTAATGATTCAGCTTGCTGTTCATTGGAAGCTGTTAAGTTTTTTGACATTGTTCAATGCATATAAAACTTTGTATCAGGTTCAGCAATGCGTTGGGACACACATATATACAAAAAATTTCGCTGATTTTACCTTAAAACCCCTTTCTGAAACCAGATGGGAGTAGACTAAATGCTTTAAAACCATTCAAAAAAATCTGAGAAGCTATAGTATGAAGCTCTTATTGAAATATCTGAGGCTGGAAACGTTGAGAATAGAAACATGCTGTACTTAGGAAGTAAAATTTTAGTTTAAAGTTTATATGTTGCATATTAATCTAGTTTGATATTTAAGAAAAAAATAATGGCGCAAAATTTTAATTGAATTAGTACGATGCTAAAGCTGTTTTAGTATGATACTAGGTAAAAACAATAATTTTAATCGAATATAGCATCAAACTTCTCTACCCTTTTATTAAAGTTAAAATCATCAAATACCTACTTTATTTTTTTAGTATCGCGCTAGCTTCATATGACACTTTGACATTTGCAGACATCAAAAAAGGTTCGTGTACTTATTTTTTTAAACGAAATGTCGTTGTTTTAGGTGTGTTCAGAGCAATTTACTAAGGAAATTCTTTTAGTACGATACTAGTGAGAAAATGTTTAAAATTAAGAATGAGTTAGTAAACTACTATAAAGTTAGCAAATTGTTAAGTAGTATCATACTAATATCTTAATAATAGGCTGTTTATTTAATTTTGCGCCAATATAACTAGTAAGTATTTACAAACTCCGTCTGCTAATTTATCTACTAAATATGCTACTAAAAACTCTTTAGTGGAAATGCGATCAGAAGAACAATTCACTAATGTGCAATCAGCTGAAGCCATAGCTCTAAATCTATAAATATCATCACAGTTTCCTCAAATAACAGTTTTTTGAAACTAAAATTAATAAAAAAAACTACTTCAGGACCCCAAAGACTCAGGAAAGATAAGTTGACTAGTCAATCATGGCTATAGAGAAAGAGCTTGTCAAGTCATTATATTATGATGATCTGGTAGCTGAGTTTGCTAAAACAGAAGCCAGAAAAGTTAATATAGCCGGTTCTATTTATTTTTATTAAAATAATAATCTTATTATTATTTCCTACATGAGCAACAATTAATGAGTTCATTATTTATTTGTATGTTGTTATGTTTTTGAATTAGTTTTTAAATATTTTTTACTTCAAAAAATACTTTTTTCAGTTCCTAAATTTTTGTGATATATTTTTGATTTCTTAGTTTTTAATAAAAATCATATTTATTTTAATAAAATATAAGTATTATCTAGGAATAGGCCTCTTGGGAATCCCTTGTTAAAAAAACGCATTGCAAAGGGTACTCCTTGGGTAATGAGGAAATGACTTTTTCCGGCAATCCAATCCAAATGAGAGGCGCCACTGATAAAGCTTGCGCAGGGCTCTAATTTAGCTCGGGACGGTCCTGTGTGTATTGAAGTGCACATTTTGACTAAGTCTCAAGCAAAAGACTATTGAATGGTTCTGGATTGTCCAGAATTGACAGCGGCATACTGCACCTTGGAATCACAGTCGGCTAAACTAGTTCATATCGGGACTATTTTACCTTGGGTATTTCAGTAATGTTTTGAAAAAAGGATACATAGCAGAGATATTTCTATATCTTTATCCAAATGGTTATCAGGCAGACTGAATGAACATGCCTATAATATACCATGCTGCAAGACGAGCAACGGATAAAATAATCCCTAACGTGCCTTTTGAATCGTGGAACGGGAGTACTGACTATGAGAAACTGCATTAGCAAACCTGAAATAGAATCGAGCAAAAGTTGGGTTCTGGCTTAACTGAGCTGAGGTTTTAAGCTGTAATCTCTCTTTAACTCGGCGAAATATATATGTAGATCACATGACAGGGCCTAGCACTAGAATAAGCTAGGTTGTGTTAGTTTTTATTTTAAGTTTTCGTTTTTAAACATAAAAACAAATTGCGACCGTCCTCTTTAATAGGTTTTCACATTTCACTTATCAACAGAACTTAAATAATCAATAAACTGTTTAACAAAATTAATTCAAAGTCTGAAAATGAAAGAAAACTAAAAAAAAAAACTTAAAAAAAAAAATGCGCACCGTAAAGATTATTTATCAGAAAAATTTATCATGTAAAAGCTTTTAGGATTATTATAAAATCAAAAATACTCAACGTAATTATCATACGAACGAATTTTGTTTTATACCACCCCAAACCCGCAATTAATCCAAACAATTCTATTCCAATCGAAAAAGCTTCCTCGAAACTACCAGGAATCTACCATGTTACACGATTTACCCTTAAAATAATTATCAGATATCTTTCAGCCGATAAATGTTACATATTACACCTAAACCAATAGATAAGTGCGGTCTGAAAGCACACACATTTATACAGATCCTTAAAACCTTCCATATTCGTTCATTGCCTAAAAACCCAACATAAGCTTGACCCACATTAAAACACAAATAATGTTATATCCCATGCAGTTTGATTTTATCTATCCTCCGAGGCAGAATAAACCACACAAACCTATAAACCAAGCCAATTCTCAATTTCACTAAAAGCAAGAAACCATTTTCAACCTAACCAATTTTTTGTACTTCAGCAAAAAAAAAAAAAAAAAGAATTCATATCCTCATAATGTTATTACAAACAACTTTGAGGATAATGACATTATAACAAATCTGGAATCTATTTATGAAACTTATTCCGCCTCATTTGGCCGCCTATCAGATTTCGAATCATCCAATCAGAAGTGGAGCTCCTAGAACCCATCCGACACTTTAGGCAGGCTTATATAGAGGCACTCTGTCGAGTGTGATATAATTTTGGATTAAATCTACCGGAAGGGCATAATGTTGAGCGATTGTATTGAAAGGCAGTTTGTGTATATATTTTTTTTTTCGATAAGTTTGTCAATCGTTATTCCTTGCCATCAGGAAATCAATGAGCCTTGAGAATCACTACATTTCGTGCTTGAATACGCTAAGGCTTTTGACATCCGATCTAAAAGTGTTTAGAAACAGAGTTTTGGTCTATTATTTACGGTATTTCAAATTAAATAGACCCTTGAGTATCGAAGGGATATCGTACCGCTTTTATTGAATTTATAATTCTTCGAAAAATAATTCACTTAACTTTATCAGTATTTTTGTTTAATTATAAAATAAGTTTTTGGGTGAATTTTTGTAGAATTAATTTTGTGCAAAATATTTACTACTGAATCAATTTGTATCTAATTTTGTTTAAAATGAAACAGGACTAAGGGAGTTAGTCCCAACGAGAATTCCTAATACGACTATATCCGTAAAGCGGTTATTAGGATAAGAGAGTTCAGCTTTCAATGCTACAAAAAAACCTTACTGAGACTTACTGAGCGCACTGAAGGTACAATGACTACCCTTAAAATGTTTGAGCACAGTGATATCGATTTAAATTGGTTTTGACTGTCTAAATATGGCAATTTGACGCAAATATTGAGAAGGCAAAGGCATTCCACATTCGTGTAGTGCTGCTGAAGAAATAATCTCTGAATTTAACAGAACATCCGAAATTGGGCTCAATTGTAAGCTGATGAGCATTCCCTGAAGGACGATAGTTGTGGTTGAATTGTTTAATGGGAGGAATGAAACTAGCAATTTTAATAGAGCACTGTTTATAAAAATAACAGTAATATAATGAAAGAGAGATTCAAATGTTTCATTTTCAAAGCTCTTTTTTAAATTCTCTCCAAGAGACTCAAGTGGGTTATTTGAGCACCTGTCCAAGTATGGGAATCGTATACTAAAGCCTTGGCCGAATATAGGCCTCCTAGATTAAAGCAGGATCAGAAGGGGTGAAAAATGTCTTACAACGTCGGAGAAAACCTAAATATGTACTAAGTAACATTTTTGGAGACGTCTAATATGTGGTCATTCCACAAAACTTGGTTTAAGATGCCGAGAACTGAAAGCTGTTTGGTTTCCTCAAGGCAAGTACCATTCATTGATAGCAACATGGAGCCTGGGTTCATCTTTAACGACAGAAACAGGATTGAGTTTAAAGCATTATATTCTACGCCGTTTTTGGTTCCCTATTTGACAATGCTATCAGAATTGAATTGCTCATCATGTTTTGCTGTTCTAAATCCACATCCGAAGAATAAAGACATGCATCTGGAAACAAAAATAGGAAGCTGAGGGAAGTGTTCAAGGCAAAACAATTTAATGGATTAGAAGTTTCAGACAAAAGATTATTGATGAATATCAGAAAAAGAGCCCGAGACAAAACGGATCCCTGTGGCACACCATATTTTATTTATTTTGTAAATTTCATACTTAGAACCATCCAACCTAACTTGTATTAAGCGGTTTGTAAGGTAGTTTCTAATTGATCGAAGAAGAGATTCATCGATAGCAAATGTACGCATTCTCTATAAAGGAGCTTGAGGCCAAACTCTATCAAATGCTTTTGAAATATCAAGTGCGATAATCTTAATAATTTGTGCCACTGTTCGGTGAGATATACCATCAAATTACCAGATCTTCAAGATATTTCTTAAATTTATAACTTATCATCGTTTTCATGACCTTAGAAAGAAGGGACATAAGTTCGATTGGACGATAGTTAGAAGGGGAAGAACATTCGCCTTTTTTAGGGACCGGTTGGACAAATGCTGTTTCCATCTACTAGGAAAGAGACCAATAAAATAGGAAAGATAAAAAAGCTTACGCAGTGGTCTTCCCAACGCTGAAGAACATCTTTTCCGAATAATGGAAAGGATACTATCCAGTGGACTTGTGTACATCTAGATACTTTCAGTATTCTTAAAACTGTACGACTGTGAATGAAAATGTATTCAAAAAAATCGTTTATGCTCTCAATTACTTTCTAGGAGCATCGAATGAACAACAAACTGTGCTGAAAGTAAATTTGATTTTCTTGTGATCTAACATAGAAAGTCATTGAAGACGGGGGTTGGCAACACTGCTTATAAAGTGAAAAGTTAACTTTAAAATCGCTCTAGAAATTTTATCTTTTTAATAATATTTAAAATACAATTTAAAACCTTAAAGTGATATATTTTGAAAATTAAACCTAATCAAAACCACAGTAATCAAAAACATCACAGGTAACGATAGATTGTAAGACAGAATCATTACCAGATAATAGTGTCACATGACTGATCAAAACAGGAAAATAAACCAAACATCACCAGAAGAAAACCAAATCGCACGTATAACACACAAATTACAAAAAGTTTCTAAAAATCAGCAAGCAATGTCTATGTCACAATCAGATTTCCAACAAATCAAGAATATTATCGACAACTCGCTTCAAGCAGCCCTAGTGAATGTGGCAACGAAAGATGATATTGGTAAATTGAACCAAGAGATAAACAATTTGCGGCAGCAAAATCAAGAGCTTTCCCAGAAAATGAAAGCGTACGAATTGCGTTGTTGTGTGCTCGAGGAAGAACTCGAATTGCAAAGCCGTGAAATAAGAGGAAAAAACATAATTTTCTCCATTCCTGCTGATTGCGAACACCCTCAAGAACGCGTCGAGTGTATAACCAAACTTTTATTGGGCAACGAAGCACCCCAAATGTCACCGGCTATCAAATTAAGCGAAAACAACAATTCAATTAAACTCAAACTTAATGTTGCAACAAAAATGTTAAAAAACGCTGCCAAACTGAAGAACACAGGTGTTTACATCCAACGCGATCTGAGTAAACAAGCGCAACTCAAACATCGAATTCTCCTCGGATATCGCAAAATTATTAAAGAAAAGAAATCGACGGAGGTAATAAAAATAACAAATAATGTAATGTCGATTGGTGAAAAATCATTTTATTTAAACAAGAATAACACTCTCATGTTGTATGGACCACCTCAGAAAAAATATACAAATCTTTACTCCGAAAAACGTAGCATGGAAATGATTACACGCCCTTATCAAGATTTTTTTATTTGCGATGTTCGAAATTTCGAACATCAAAACACTGACTGCACTTGCCTTCGTTCGATCGATCGCAATCCCTACTTTTCCTTTTCCGGGTAATCTTTCTTTTCTATCCAACCATCGACAAGATCAGATCACCCACTCAAGGCAAAAATATATAGTGAAGAGAAAAGTATTTAACACTTTCTTAAAATTAAACTTTTTAAAAATCAAAAGAAAATTATATCTTATAAAAACCATACTATTATTCATCAATTATTCAGTCGACAAGCCAAATTACCAGGTAAAAAACTAAATAAATGAAACAAAAAGTGATATTTCCTAAATTGATATAAATTTTATTTCGAAAATAAAGTTTTTTTTTTTTTAACTACCAGGCTTTGTCTAATAGACATTCATACATAAAATATATTTAATATATTTTGTACAATATACAAATAAAGTGCTTCTTGGCGAAGGCATTGGCAAAGCTGGGTCAATCAGAACCACCAACAGTGATTAGCGATCTCTGCGTGACTGTACTTGGTGCTCTATCTAGCTTTTGATACCGTCGAGCTTGAACCAAGGTGTGCGGAGATCGTGGCAACTCCATCGTGGGCTCGCACGTGCTCAGGCGATACCTTCCACGAGCCTCGTCAACATCACTTTTCTCTACATACTATTTTACAACCCGATTAAGCCAAAAAAGAACCAAAAAGGAAAACCAAAAAATATATATATATATATGTACATATACATATATTCATCCTCTATATACAATATCATCTACACAATCACCAACATCATCATCATCATTTTTAATAAAACATTCATCATAAGAATATAACATTGTAGCATAAAATATCGCTTTACAAAAAAAAAATCATTAATGTCAATCGTTCAAGCTGACAAATTTCTATAAGTGCATACACTACACATCTTACATGTATACAGATTCGCATCACTTCGGACATCCAAGCTGCTGTGCACATCAACTTTGGAGAGCCGGTAAGTCGTACTCTATCTTTAACTTCTTTTGGTGTTAACTCTATTGAAATTTGACCAGTGAACGAAAAATTTAAAATTTAAAATAAAAGATAATAAGATATACGATCTTAAACTAAGATGAGAAATTCATTTTAAGAATTCTCTTAAAGAAAAACCTTGTTTAAAATTTTATAAGCGATTTAGTTGTTGTAATCTTTTTTTTTTTTTTTAATTTGATTTCAAGTAATTTGTTTTTGAGTGAGAGTGAGAGACAACAAACAACAAGTTTAATTTTTTTATAAAGAGAGTTATAATCTTATAATTCATTCCCTTCGCTCAATATAAAGAATGAGTGACTTAATATGAGAAAGTTTAGTTGTTCTCACTCAATCTCGACAATAAATTGTTTGTTAACCTTGTTTTTTTTTATATAGACTACCTACATTTGAACGACAATTAGCCAAACTGAATTTTTATTGAGTTTTTTTTTTTTTTTTGAATTTATTATTTTTAATGATTTTTCTAAATTTTGGTATTTAATAAACGCTATTTGAAATGAATTATTTTATGATTGCTCGTTGATTTGATTTTATGATGGATTAATTTGCTGTTGCGTGTAAGTGAAGTGATTTAGGGATGTTTCATTTTGACGATGTAAAGGTGAATAGGAGTATTTCTTAGGGAACTTCTTAAGCTTAAATTAGGGGTTATCGAGTGAGTATAAGTGAGTGGCTCAATAACCATGGCGTTTCTTTTAGTAGAAATTGAGGGCGGGTTACACTCCGGAACCCGAAATACATCTAGGGTTCCACAGCAATGAGAAAAATAGAAGTTGAATTAGTTAGACTGGTTGAAAATATATCTGGTATAATCGGCATGATAGATACTGTGCGGTAGTCCAGCGGCGAGTACAAGTACCCACCCCACCGACGAGCTGGTCAATGGTAAAAGCAAGCATGCCGAGCCGTACTTTGTTGCCTGGACAAATTATTTATCATCTCTTGGTTTCGCTTGGGGAATCCTGTGGTCCTGAGGAAGCCATGAGAAACGCAGGACATCGCGAGTTTTTAAATAATGACACCAAAACCGTTACACAGGTGGCGCCCAACGTGGGGCTTCGAATAATCTTTTTAAAATATGGTTTTATTGTAATTTAATACAACTTAATTTTTCTTTGTGATTCAACCTTAACAATTATATTACATTTTTATTACAAATATTAACGCTTTAGTCAATGACCCAAGATACGGTCCTTAGATCAAACTTTGAGAAGCAATGACTTGTGTTAAAAATTGTTTATACCTACGTTTGTTTAGTAAGGTCAATGACCGGGAGATTTTATGTACCTGCTACAACCACTCCGTCCGTTGCATTGATCTTATTTGAACAAAGTTTTGTTTTGGTTACTTTAGTAAATGAATGTAATGGATGACCGGGAGATATTAGTTCTGAGAATCAATACTCCGTCGGAAGCGTTCATGTTTAATTCTTACGAACATCCTAAATTATTGTTGCACAAAAAAAAAAAATAAATAAAATTCGAATCTCACCGATAATAATTTTTGACAAGCATACCATTTATATGTTCCTTTTTATAAGGGAGTACAAAAAGGATAAACGACCTAAATAAGTATTTAAGATACATGTTTATCATATATTTAGCTGCGTTACAAACAGTTTAGCAAATTAAATTTTTATTTTTTAATCACATCGTCGATATGAACATCACCTGTATCCATCACAAGCACATATGAATTATTTATTACCCATTTGGTTTTTTTTTTTTTATTTTTGCTTACGGCCAAACATTTCAAAACATATTTTCTATTTTTTTGTGACTGCAATTTTTCTTTATTAATAATTTGATTTTTGCGATTGCATAGCGATCACTTCAAGTACAAGTTATTAGTACTTTGAATACTTTACATAGACATACAATTTTTTTTAATTTATTGCAATAAAAGCAACTCTTGAGCTGATTTTCGGTAAACTAACCAAATGGCTCCAACGAGAGATAAATCAAAAGACAAATCCAAAGATAAATCTAAAGAGAAATCTTCAAAAGTTTCAACTCGTAGTTCACGTCCACGACCTACAGACGCTAGTGGTTCGAATATGGCTTCTTCAACTAACAATGAAGCCGAAGATGAAATTCCATCTGTTCAGGAACAAGTACTTTCTTTGGATGGTCAAGATATTGATCCTCAAGATGAAGTTCCTCCAAATGTTTCCTTTAACGAGAGTCTGCAACGATATATAACGAATATCGTAAATGCAACAATCGGTTTGAGTAGGGCAGAGGACTTACGTTCTAGAAAAGCTGAGTATGAGGAAGAGAGAGTAAAAATTAGAGAAGAAATAATTACTACTATTCGGGATACTTTAAGAGTACCTACTCCAGCTAATGAGGTAGGATCCCTTCATGGTATAGCACCTCCTGAAGAGAATAGTACTGTCAACCCCAACACAAGACCAGTTGACACTCCTACTCCATACCACCCCAGTGAAAGCGCTCAAAACTTTTTGAGTCAAATGAATGCACTTGACTTAAATGGTCCAAGTCCCAACCTAAGTCGAAATGTGTCACAAGCTAGCTCTAGTCGAGCACTTGAATTTCACAAGTGGAGTTTAAAGTTTGACAACATCAGAATGACCGTTGATGATTTTCTCACTCGTTTAAAACGACTTAAGGCAAGCTACAACGCTTCTTGGGACGACTTGTTCCTTCACTTCCATCTATTTGTCACAGGAGCTGTCGAAAGTTGGTTTTGGACATTCCTCAAGACAAACCCAAATGCCAATTGGCAAAATTTAGAGTTTGCCTTAATAGAACAGTATAGAAGCATCGAAACCGACTCAGAACTTTCTCGTAAGATGTTTGATCGTCGCCAGGGTGTAAATGAAAGCTTCGATGATTTTTACAATGCCATTTTGGTAATGAATGCTCGCCTGCGAAACCCAAAATCGCGACGAGAACTCATTGATTTGATCAAACAAAACGTTAAGAGAAGAACTGGCGAACTTCTCATTACCTTTAATACGCAAAGCTTAGCTGAAATGGTTTATGTTTGTCGGTCCATTGAAAAACATGCCCAACAGAATGAATCTTTAAGAACAAAACCATTCCAACAAAATAGTTTCAAAAAGCAAGTAAGTGAACTCGATAATTCATTTCAAGATGAAGATCCTTTTGATGTAAATTCATTAAACGTTTCACAAAACCAGTCAAAGTATATTTGCTGGAATTGTAAGACAAAAGGGCACTCGTTTGTTCAATGTCCAAATCCTCAACGGAATTTATTCTGTTACAAATGTGGTTTGGATAATACAACCACACCAAATTGTTCAAAATGCTCGGGAAACCAAAAGCGTGGCAATCCTACGACCGGGGAGGTTTGTCATCCGAGAGAGAACCCGGAACAAAAATAAATACAAACAAATTAAATTTTAATCAATCAAACTTTACTTCTGCACATGAGTCTGCAAAAACACCTGAATTTGACAAACAACCTGACTTATCTAAAACACCTGACACTTCCCAAATTTTAAATTTTCCAAGCACTGCTAAGACACTAGACGAAACTTCTCAAATAAAAATCCTGCAACGAGATAACTCCGACAGGAACAAAGTTCCTTTATCTTCAAGTAAGCCAGTATCACTCCACGATCGCTTACAAAATTATTATGAAGTTCGCAACAAAATATTTGGTCAGATACCACAACACATCCAAAAACTTAGAAATCGTTTTAAAGATAAGAAAAAGATTCATCGTGAAATTAGTTCAACAACGCTCTGCAACACAGACGACCCAAGACCCTACGCAAGCGTTTCCATTTTTGGAAAGACAATGCTTGGCTTGTTAGACAGTGGTGCAAGCATCAGTTGTCTAGGATTTGGTTGCATGCAGTTGTTACAAGACTTAGGATTATCTTATAAAAATTTCAATTCTAAGGTGCGTACAGCTAGTGGCCAGCCCCAGCAAATCGTGGGTGAAATATCTGTCAAGTTGACATACAAAAATATAACCAAAGAAATTAAATTGTATTTAGTTCCATCTCTGGAACAATCATTATATCTTGGTGTAAACTTTTGGAGACTTTTCCAGATAGCACCACAAATCATCTCCGAAATTTGCCCAGTTTCTCTCAGAAAATGTGATTCAAACGCTCATGAATTGTCAGCTGAGCAAGATTTTGAAATTGAAAAGGTTATACGCTTATTTCCATCCTATGCCAATGAAGGGCTTGGGCGGACAGCTTTAGAAGAGCATACGATTAACACTGGCGATACTGAGCCCATAAAACAGCGAAGTTATCCAGTGTCACCAGCAATTCAAAAGATAATGTATGAAGAGTTGGACAGAATGTTAGCTTTGGATGTCATTGAGGAAAGTGAAAGTTCCTGGAGTTCTCCTGTAGTTTTGGTGCGCAAGCCAGGAAAAAATCGCTTGTGTTTGGACTCCAGGAAACTAAATAAAGTAACCAAGAACGATGCATATCCGTTTCCGCATATAGAGAATCTATTGAGTCGCCAATCAGAAACGCACTTCATTAGCAGTGTCGACCTGAAAGACGCGTTCTGGCAAATTCCACTAGCAGAATCGGCAAGGGAAAAGACAGCCTTCAGCGTTCCCGGTAGACCATTGTATCACTTTAAAGTCATGCCGTTCGGACTCTGCAATGCTGCCCAACGTTTATGTAGACTGATGGATAAAGTTGTACCAAATGAGCTGAAACAAAACATTTTTGTCTACCTAGACGATCTGCTGATTGTTTCTGGAACATTGGAGGAACATACACAGATACTCCGCACTTTAGCTTCTCTTTTGCGCAAAGCAGGCTTGACAATTAACCTCGAAAAGTCAAGATTTTGTTTTAAAGAATTGAAGTATTTAGGTTATATTGTTGGAGGAGGTTGTGTTAAGACAGATCCCGACAAAGTTGCTGCCATACAAGACTTTCCGACGCCAAAAACTCCTCGACAAGTTCGAAGATTTTTGGGTTTATCCGGTTGGTACAGGCGTTTTGTGCCAAACTATTCCTCTCTAGCTACCCCGATTACAAATACTTTAAAGAAGAGCAAGACTTTCGTCTTTACTCCGGAAGCTTTGCAAGCTTTCGAACAGCTGAAATTGGCTCTTACAACTGCTCCGGTTTTAATAAATCCTAATTTCGAAAAACCTTTTATTATCCTATGCGATGCTTCTTCAACAGGAGTAGGATGCGTTCTTAGTCAACTGGATGAAGAAGGTAGAGAAAAACCAATCTACTATTATTCATATAAATTGAACCAAGCACAACGTAACTACAGTGTTACAGAACTAGAATGCTTAGCTGCAGTGTTAGGTGTAGAAAAGTTCCGTCCTTACGTTGAAGGTCATGAGTTTACCATAGTGACCGATCATTCGAGTCTTAAGTGGCTCATGAGCCAAAAAGACCTGAATGGGAGATTAGCACGGTGGAGTTTAAGACTACAAAAGTATTCGTTTGTTATAGAACACCGAAAGGGTTCTCAAAATGTGGCACCCGATGCACTATCTCGAATGTATGCTGCTGATGAAATTGCATCCCTTAATGCCTTAACCTCCCCCGAAGTTCTACAGGTTGATCTTGATGCCCCGGCTTTTAAGTCGGATGAATATATCCAACTAATCAAAACTATAGAGAACAATAAAGCCCAGCTACCAGACCTCCAAATTTCAGACAATTTTGTCTACAAGAAAGTCCGTCATTGTACAGGAGACCCTATAGAAGATGATTGCGTATGGAAGTTGTGGATACCTTCGGCACTGACTCAAAACCTAATACGTTTGGCGCATGACCCCCCTCGAGCTTCTCATGGTGGAATCACCAAAACCTTATATCGTCTTAGAGAAAGATTTTATTGGCCCAACATGGCGACTGAAGTAAAATCATTCATAGGAGAATGCATAATATGTAAGTCTTCAAAAGCCCCAAATACCATTTTAAGACCTCCAATGGGACAATCATTTGTCGTTGAAAGGCCATTTCAACATATTTTTGTTGATTTCCTAGGACCGTATCCAAGATCGAAAAAGGGAAATTCGTTTATTATCGTTTGTCTTGACCAGTTAACAAAATTCATTCTTGCAAAAGCTATAAGGAAAGCGACAGCGGAAGCTGCAATTCAATTCTTAGAAGAAGATGTGTTTTCACTTTTTGGAGTACCAGAATCTCTATTATCAGATAATGGGAAACAGTTTGTAGGAAAAGAGTTTTCAAAATTTCTTATTTCTTATGGAACAAAACACATAAGGACAGCTTCATATGCACCACAATCTAACGCAAGTGAACGTGCAAATCGCTCAATCTTGGCAGCTATCAGATCATACATTGGTTTAGATCAGTCAAACTGGGATAAACATTTAGTATCTATCCTTAGTGCGCTAAGATCAAGCGTTCACTCAGCCATACAAATGTCACCACACGAAGCACTTTTTGGGCAATGTAAGTTAGAACACGGTTCAGACTATAAGCTTCTCAAAAAGCTCAATGGATTGAATAACGCGGATTTTAAAATTTTACCAAAAGTGTGCAAGATGAACATAATTCATAACCGTGTCAAAGAATCTCTGGCTCAAGCACATAAGACTTATGAAAATATATATAATACTCGCAGCAAAACCTGCAAATTCAAAGTTGGACAAGTTGTCTTAAAACGCAACTTCATACTAAGTGACAAGTCCAAAAAACGAAATGCTAAGTTATGCCCAAAATTCATCCAAGCAAAAATAAAGAAAATAGTAAGCAACAATCTTTACGAGTTGGAAGACCTTAATGGAAAACCTTTAGGCATTATTCACGCTAAAGACTTGAGAACATGATTTACATAAATGATTTTTAGATCAGGTGTGTCCTTTTCCATTTCTATTTCATGTCCTCATTGACAAGAAATGGAAATGTTGTGTATGGACCACCTCAGAAAAAATATACAAATCTTTACTCCGAAAAACGTAGCATGGAAATGATTACACGCCCTTATCAAGATTTTTTTATTTGCGATGTTCGAAATTTCGAACATCAAAACACTGACTGCACTTGCCTTCGTTCGATCGATCGCAATCCCTACTTTTCCTTTTCCGGGTAATCTTTCTTTTCTATCCAACCATCGACAAGATCAGATCACCCACTCAAGGCAAAAATATATAGTGAAGAGAAAAGTATTTAACACTTTCTTAAAATTAAACTTTTTAAAAATCAAAAGAAAATTATATCTTATAAAAACCATACTATTATTCATCAATTATTCAGTCGACAAGCCAAATTACCAGGTAAAAAACTAAATAAATGAAACAAAAAGTGATATTTCCTAAATTGATATAAATTTTATTTCGAAAATAAAGTTTTTTTTTTTTTAACTACCAGGCTTTGTCTAATAGACATTCATACATAAAATATATTTAATATATTTTGTACAATATACAAATAAAGTGCTTCTTGGCGAAGGCATTGGCAAAGCTGGGTCAATCAGAACCACCAACAGTGATTAGCGATCTCTGCGTGACTGTACTTGGTGCTCTATCTAGCTTTTGATACCGTCGAGCTTGAACCAAGGTGTGCGGAGATCGTGGCAACTCCATCGTGGGCTCGCACGTGCTCAGGCGATACCTTCATACATACTATTTTACAACCCGATTAAGCCAAAAAAGAACCAAAAAGGAAAACCAAAAAATATATATATATATATGTACATATACATATATTCATCCTCTATATACAATATCATCTACACAATCACCAACATCATCATCATCATTTTTAATAAAACATTCATCATAAGAATATAACATTGTAGCATAAAATATCGCTTTACAAAAAAAAAATCATTAATGTCAATCGTTCAAGCTGACAAATTTCTATAAGTGCATACACTACACATCTTACATATATACAGATTCGCATCACTTCGGACATCCAAGCTGCTGTGCACATCAACTTTGGAGAGCCGGTAAGTCGTACTCTATCTTTAACTTCTTTTGGTGTTAACTCTATTGAAATTTGACCAGTGAACGAAAAATTTAAAATTTAAAATAAAAGATAATAAGATATACGATCTTAAACTAAGATGAGAAATTCATTTTAAGAATTCTCTTAAAGAAAAACCTTGTTTAAAATTTTATAAGCGATTTAGTTGTTGTAATCTTTTTTTTTTTTTTTAATTTGATTTCAAGTAATTTGTTTTTGAGTGAGAGTGAGAGACAACAAACAACAAGTTTAATTTTTTTATAAAGAGAGTTATAATCTTATAATTCATTCCCTTCGCTCAATATAAAGAATGAGTGACTTAATATGAGAAAGTTTAGTTGTTCTCACTCAATCTCGACAATAAATTGTTTGTTAACCTTGTTTTTTTTTATATAGACTACCTACATTTGAACGACAATTAGCCAAACTGAATTTTTATTGAGTTTTTTTTTTTTTTTGAATTTATTATTTTTAATGATTTTTCTAAATTTTGGTATTTAATAAACGCTATTTGAAATGAATTATTTTATGATTGCTCGTTGATTTGATTTTATGATGGATTAATTTGCTATTGCGTGTAAGTGAAGTGATTTAGGGATGTTTCATTTTGACGATGTAAAGGTGAATAGGAGTATTTCTTAGGGAACTTCTTAAGCTTAAATTAGGGGTTATCGAGTGAGTATAAGTGAGTGGCTCAATAACCATGGCGTTTCTTTTAGTAGAAATTGAGGGCGGGTTACACTCCGGAACCCGAAATACATCTAGGGTTCCACAGCAATGAGAAAAATAGAAGTTGAATTAGTTAGACTGGTTGAAAATATATCTGGTATAATCGGCATGATAGATACTGTGCGGTAGTCCAGCGGCGAGTACAAGTACCCACCCCACCGACGAGCTGGTCAATGGTAAAAGCAAGCATGCCGAGCCGTACTTTGTTGCCTGGACAAATTATTTATCATCTCTTGGTTTCGCTTGGGGAATCCTGTGGTCCTGAGGAAGCCATGAGAAACGCAGGACATCGCGAGTTTTTAAATAATGACACCAAAACCGTTACAATGTATAAAAATCTAAATGGAGAAATTGAACTTCAAAACACTTTTGGCGATCTTAACTTTGAAGCTGTCACAAGTATTAGGGATAGTATTCTGTCAGAGAGATGTCAAAATGAATTGTATAAATTTAGACCAAACGATGTAAATACGCCAGGGATGTCACATGTCACTCGAAATAGTAGTAGAAATTGAAATGTAAATGCCGTCAGTCAAATTAATAATTTTTCTTTAAAAATTTTATCTTATAACATATCAGGCTTAAATATTTAATAAAATTTTATTCGTTGACTTTTTTAGTTATGTTAAAAATTTTGATATATTTTTTCTTATATGAGACACATGTAACAAATGAAAACATTGACAAATTTAAAAAATATTTTGGGGGGTTTAAACTAAATTGGTGTGAAGCAATCAAAACATCAATTAAGGGTCGCGCAAGTGGAGGAAATTTGTTTGGCATACGTTCATCAATGTTGAATAGATATGACTTTACTTTAATGATTGCGGTGGAACAACGATTGTCCAGTGTGTTCGATATAGAAATTTGTGCATCGTACCATATTATATAAACTGCAATAAGTGGACGAACGACTTTGAAAGGCTAAACCATACAATGCAACTTCTTGCCGACAAGAGTGTCCTTTTAACAGGAGATTTCAATGCAAGAATCTCAAATTGGCAAATTTCAACTATTCAACACATTACAAACTCTGTACTAGATATTTCAACCAGAAATTCAAAGGATGTCGTTTACAACAAGAATGGATCGGAATTACTCCAAATGTTACAAATGTATGATTTGATAATTTTAAATGGCTCTACAGATGGGGATATGGAAGGAAACTACACGTTTATTGGAGGTCAGGGATGCTCAGTCATTGATGTTTGCGCTGTAAATAACGAGTGGATTAACCAAGTTACGCGTTTCGAAGTACAAAGCAAAAACTACTCAGATCATATGCCTATCGTCGTTGAACTTTCAAACGAAGCTTTAAGCGCTTTAAGCCATGAATCAAATCTACAACTACTACCCCGTCTGTGTTGGAAAAATGAAAATGTGATTTTGTATCAACGTACATTAGATAACCTTGTTACAAATGACGGTCTGTTAGACGAGTCGGCTGAAATGCTATGTAATCATCTCACAGGATGTATTAGAGATGCAACACCCAATAAAGTTTTGAACCGAAACTCATTTAAACAAAAATGGTTTGACCACAATTGCTGGAAAGCTCGAAAAAAGTCATTTTAAATTATTGAAAGTCTTTCGTTTAATGAAAAATCCGCAAATACGTATTTGGTACAATTCAGCTAATGCTAGTTATAAAAAATTATGCTTACAAAAGAAAGAAGTTTATGAAAATGAACAAGCACTTAAATTAGCCCAAACTAAAAACACGAAGGATTTCTGGAAAATTGCTAAGGAGATTAATGGTATTACCTTCAAAATAGGCATTGGAATATCTGCAGATAACTTAGCATCACATTTCAAACGTTTGCTGTCAATCGACACTAATCTTTCCTTCGCCAACGCAGAAATGTTAATATCCGATGGAATTATGGATGCTGAAATAACAGTTGAAGAAATAAAAACGGTTCTTGAAAAATCAAAAATTAAAAAAGCACCTGGTGATGATGGGATTCTATATGAATTTTATAAAAACGTAACACCAACATTCTTAAACCGTATGTGTATAGTTTTTAACAATGTCTTCTCAAGTGCCGATGTCCCTTCCTCTTTTAAGAAGTCTGTTATCTTTCCCATTTATAAAAAAGGATCACTAGATGTACCAGAAAATTACAGAGGTATCTCATTTATGAATACAATAGCAAAAATATTCTGTGGTATCCTTGTGGAACGTCTTGAAAAATGGGTTGATAGATACAACATACTATCTGACCTACAAGCTGGATTTAGAAAAAACTACTCAACAATAGATCAAATTTTTACACTTTCATCGATCATCAGAGCGTTTCAAGCCAGAAACAAAAAAGTATACGCATTTTTCGTCGATTTTAAAGCGGCCTTCGATCTTGTCAATAGAAATGCGCTGCTGTACAAGCTCTCATCTATTGGTTTATCGACAAAGTTCCTGAAAGTGGTGAAAGAAATGTACACCAACACGAATGCAGCTGTTTGGGATGGCGAGAAACTTTCAGAATGGTTTGTAACTACTTCTGGTGTAAAACAGGGTTGTTTGCTTAGTGCGATGCTTTTTTCGTTGTTCATAAATGACGTTGCAGAGGATCTCCCCGGTAATATAAGAATTGCGAATACAGCAGTTAACGTCCTTTTGTATGCCGATGACCTTGTGCTCTTGTCCGAATCTCCAGAGAACCTGCAACTTATGATAAACCGACTCGCAACTTATTGCAAAAAATGGGGATTAACCATAAACACCGAGAAATCGAAAATTATGATTTTTACACGATCTTCAAATGCGCTGAATAGGAAAAATTGGTTTTATGAAGGGAATCTGATAGAAACATCAAAAGAAGTAAAATACCTTGGAATGAAGCTGAATCCAACTTTAGACTTTAGCAAGCATTTGATTGAAAAAGCGAATAGTTGTCAAAGCTTGCTAAATGTAACGTGGAAAAATATTTTTTCAAACAAAAACATTGTCTTATCGACAAAATACAACATTTTTGATACCGTTGTAAAATCTACACTTTGTTATGGATCGCAGGTATGGGGAGCTGATGAATACGAGGGCATTGAAAGATTCTACAGAAACTTTTTAAAGAAACTGTTCAACATTCCGCAAAATGCAACAGACTACGCCATATATTTAGAAACTGGGTTGCCAAAAATTTTAACATCGACACTGAAGTTACAAGCTGACTATATAATTAAAGTCTGTAATACTTACGAAGACAGTCGGCTTGCAAAAAAAATGCTACTATATGAGGTACGAAACAAAGACTGGTGGCTTGCAAAATGGCAGTGTATCGGAAATACTTGTGGAGAGATGTTCGATGTAGATTTCAACAATGTAAGTTTATTAAAAGAAAAGTTGTACTACATTATACAGAAGAATGAAGACTTTATGAGGAATGAACTAATAACAAAAGCACGTGAATCCAGCAGCAGATTGTTATACAGTCAACTTAACTTTAATCTCGGTAATAGTAACTATTTCAAGGATTCTCTGAGTTACACGGATATATCTATTATCTTCAAAACGAGATGTGAGGTGCTTGCCTTAAATGGCAATCCATACAACGGGAGCTTCAATCAATTCTGTTCGCTATGTAACTTCAAATCAAAAGAGGACTGTTTCCATTTGATAAGCGTCTGTCCAATCTTTAGTGCTCAAAGACGTTCTTTTTTCAAAAAACTACACTTTCTACGAAAGAAACCGTTGAAATGCTGAATGGAAATGATTGGAAAAAACTAATTCATTTTCTTAAAACAATCTATAAATACAGAACGTTACTTATAACAGAATTTTCTTGAACAATAAAATCAAATTTAAAATTGTAATACTAGATAACATTGAGCAAAAAAAAAAAATCAATACTAAAATTGTAATACTTAAAGGAAAAACATTCAAACTATTGTCAACCTGGCTGACGGCATAGCCATAGCTAATAAATTCAAAACTTTATACAAAATTGTTAAAATATGAATGTAAATAAAATGAATTACTTACTTACTTACTTACTTACTTACTCATTGAAGACGTCTTTAGGACATTGTAATATTGTTTGCCTTAATGTTTGGCCATGCTAAAATTTTTTTCGTGATCATTTAAAGTTTTTCTATCTTGCGTAAACATATTCCAATTTTACTCGGTAGGGCGTGCTTTTTAACATCGGAAAATTACCTCTTTCATATTCGAGAAACAAAATTTATACATGACTAAAATCTAAAAATACTAAAGGGTTTTCCAATAAGAGGTGTTATTTTGATATTCAAAGAAAAATGGCATTTTTGGAGATAAATGATCGGATGTTTATTTCATTATAAAGAGGAAGGTATGCCTCCCTGTGCAGGGACGGGTTAGAATATTCCTGCAGCGTCTCCCCGCTTGTCGTAAAAGGCGACTAAAGGAGTAAATACATCTAGGCCACAAACAGCAAGGTGAACCTAGCGACACGTAACACCTATAAACTTTCCCAAAAGTGTGCATGCCAGTCCCTGGGTTGGCACGACTGGAGATCACCGGTGCCGTAAAAGAGAGATCAAATACAAAACTGGAGCATGCACACGTCGATACTTACAACGGATTTTGTGAATTCAAGCATTATGGAAGTACTCGTCCAAAATGACACTACCCCGCCAGGCACTACCATTGTTACACATGGTACTGATCCTGGACCGAGCAGCAATGCTCGGGTCAGAGCTAGACGGATTCCGGGGGCTAGCAAAGTAATGCCGCAGATTATACAAAATCTGAGAGTTGCGAGTTGGATCGTTGGCAGTATGACAGGTCGAAGCTTCGAGTAGGAAGAGATGATGAAAAGAAGGCGAGTGGACATCTTATGTGTTCAAGAAACAAAATGGCGAAACACGGGAAACAGGGCCCGTTTCTTGGATACGAGGACAAAAAACTATAAGATGTTCTACTATGGAACGGAAAAGGGTAAAAACGGAATCGGAATCATCCTTGCAAAACATCTATTAGGCAGCGTATTGACCATTTCGAAATCCAGCGACCGTTTGATGTCCCTTAAATTGGTGATTAAAGGAAAGTTGTGGAATATTGTCACTGCATATGCTCCCCAAATTGGATGTGAGCAGGTACAAAAAGATGCATTTTGGCTAGACTTTCACAATCTACTTAAGGACATCCCAAAGGAAGAGTTTTTGTTCGTGGGCGGAGATTTGAACGGACATGTCGGGAAGACAAACGAAGACTATGAAGATTGCCATGGAGGCCTCGGATACGGCACCAGGAACCCTCCTGGTGAAGACATCCTGAGCATGTGCAAAACATACGGTCTTATCGTGCTAAATACCATGTTCGTCAAACAAAGCCGACACCTGGTCACTTACAGCAGTGGTGGAAATGAAACCCAGATTGATTACCCTTTGGTATCTAGTTTCATGAAACCCCGGGTAAAAGATTGCAAAGTGATACTAGGAGAAGCGATCGCCCACCAACACCGTCTCCTACTGACAGAATTTTTTATGGAGACAGTGAACGACAACAAACATACAAAAACTTTTGGGAAGATCAAATGGTATAATCTGGATAAGGAAAAAGGCGAAGCTTTTATTTCGAATATGCAAAACTTTCTGTATAACAACACCGATATAGTTCGAAATGAAGAGAGTACAGTACAAAGTATGTGGGATCTCCTACAGAGAACTTGCAAAGAAAAAGCCAAAACATTGTTAGGGGTTTCAAAAGGACACAACCAACAAGGCAAAGAAACATGGTGGTGGAATGATGAAGCTAAATCAGTTATAAGTAAAAAGAAAATGGCTTTCAAGGCTTGGTCGAAGTGCCCCTCTAATGATACAGAGCAAAAGTCACGCCTCGAAGTGGAATATAGAAACTGCAAGAAAGAAGCGAAGAAGAAGTGCGCCCAAATTCAAGCAAAGAATACAGAAAACCTGTATCGGGAGCTGGATGAAATTTCTACCCCGACAGCTGGTGCTATTCAAGAGCTACGGCAAAACACGAATAAGGGCGCAACTATCTTTAAAATAGCCGCTCAAAGAAGAAGAAATGCCCAGGAGATTTGTTCGCCAAAGTTCATTAACAATGCTCAAGGCCAACTACTTGTGGAAGACAACGAAATTCTTCACAGGTGGCGACAGTATTGTGACGGACTTCTAAACGAACAATTTCCAAGGCTATACTTTCCAATAGCTTCACCTAACTTAAGCGAAGTATCCGACGTCACAGTCGAAGAAGTTAGTGAGGCGGTAAAATACTCCAAAAAGGGAAAAGCTGTTGGCCCAGACGAAATACCCTCAGAGTTTTGGAAAAAGATGGGAGATATCGGGTTTAGATGGCTCATTAATCTTGTCTCCAAACTTATTCGAGGTGATCGCATGCCTAATCAATGGAGGAAAAGTTACCTTCTTCCAATTTATAAAGGAAAGGGTGATACTCGAAGCTGTGATAATTACCGTTCGATTAAGCTGATGTCACACACCATGAAGATCGTTGAGCGAGTCTTGGGTAGCCGACTGCGAAAAATAATTAGGCTATCTGATGACCAGTGCGGGTTTGTCGGGGGTAAGTCAACCACGGATGCAATCCAGAGTATAAGAATAATTATGGAAAAACATCGGGATTCTTTGGAGGATTTGCATGTCGTATTGGTTGATTTTGAAAAAGCATTCGATCGGCAACCACGAGATCTAATATGGGTGGCCCTCAGGCAACGAGGAGTTCCAGAAACCTATGTGCGGATAATTATGGACATGTATGATGGAGCAAATACTAAAGTAAGATGCGCAGCTGAGTCACCGAAGAATTCGAAATAACAGTAGGTGTACACCAGGGAAGTGTCTTGAGTCCCCTGCTCTTTATTACAGTTCTTGATTACCTGCTTGAAGGCAAAGTGACGGATCCAAAAGTACATCAGTTATTCTTTGCTGACGATGGAGCCATCATAAGTGAAGACCCGATATCCCTACAACGAGCACTTGACGTATGGGTGGATGTTCTAGAAGGAAGTGGGTACCGCATAAGCGCGAAAAAGACAGAATACCTATGCTGCCCATTTTCTGATCCACACAGGCCTACTCCAGACATTTATTTGAATGGAGTAGTGCTTCCCAAGTGTGAAAAGTTTAAATATCTGGGGTCTATGATAAATAACGAAGCTACTTGTGATGACGATATCAATCATCGCGTAAGCGTAGGGTGGATGAAGTGGCGGGAAAATTCTGCTATCTTCTGTGACCGAAAAATGCCCCCTAAGCTGAAAGGAAAGCTCTACACTTCAGTTGTGCGTCCAGCACTCACATACGGTTCACAATGTTGGACAATGTACAAGAAGTATGAGAGTATGCTTACGGCAGCTGAGATGAAGATGCTTCGTATGACAGCAGGAGTTACAAAGCTTGATCGAATTAGAAGTACGAAGATCCGAGGAAGCCTTCATGTTAAGAATACCATTTCTAAAAAAATTGAACACGACCGACTCAGTTGGTATTGCCATGTTCAAAGGAGAGATCCTGAGAACCCCGTCAAAAAGGCAATATCATACAACGTTCCAATTCGGAATAAAAAGAAAGGTAGGCCTAAACACTCCTGGTACAAACAAATGCAAAAACACCAGCATTCAGTTGGCCTCAGAAATGGAACAATACAAAACCGGGAGGCTTGCCGCCGATTTCTGAGGTCAACCCGGCGAACCCCACAGGCGGATCACTAGTGTGAAGCAGATACGTGGGAGAGTTATGATCCCCTCGACATCGAGATCATAACAGCGCCGAAGAAAAGGAAGAAGAAGAAGAAAGAGGAAGGTATGCCGTTAATAATGGAACACAACATCAGCCAAATGGCCGCCAAGACCACGCTTACAGGACCATATCCTTTTCATGAAATTTTCCATAACCAAATCGCAAAGTGGCTGCCCTATGTCCTCGATAGCCTCACGAATTTCATCTTTGAGGTCTTGAATCGACTGGGCTGTTGGCGTAGACCTTATCTTTCACGTGGCCCCAAAGGAAGAAGTCGGAAGGTATTAAATCACAAGATCTCGGTGGCCAATTGTGATCACCTCTTCGAGAGATAACACGGTCCGGAAACTTTTCCCGTAAAAGATCGATGGTTTCATTGCTTGTGTGGCACGTAGCGCCGTCTTGTTGAAAGTAAACGTTGTCGTAACTGTTGCTCCAGCCTCATTTTCGAAAAAGTAAGGTCCAATGACCCCGCGGGACCATAAACCGCACCAAACAGTCACGCGTTGAGGATGGAGAGGCTTTTCAACAATAACTCTTGGGTTTTCCGAGCCCCAGATGCGACAGTTTTGCTTGTTGACGTAGCCTCCGAGGTGGAAATGGGCCTCATCAGTCAAGATGATTTTTCGATGAAATTCCGGTTCATTTTCATGCATTTCAAGGACCCAATTTTAATAATTTCAATGCGTTGTTGAAGCGTGTATCGTTCCATTTTTATTAATAGCGTAGTTTCTACTTGTCAAATGTCGAAAAATGACAGCTTCAAAAGTGACAGCTACCGAAATAGCGGGCTATTCAAAATAACACCTCTTATTGGAAAACCCATGTCCCAAATTTAGTGATAACTATTGGTCTTTTAGACCGGTCCCTTAAAAAGGATTATTCTACTTCTCGAATTACAGACTACTTGCACTTACATCTCTTTTTTCCAAGGCATGGAAACGCTGATGAAAAATCATTTCATTAATGTCTCGAAGAACGAAAGCTCTTTAATAACAGGCAGTTCGGTTTTCGTAGTAATAGGTCCACTGGAGATCTAAAAGCACATTTCACCGAAAAATGGTATACCAAACGGAGCATCATTTTGGAAAACCAACGGTAAAAATGCAGTTGATATTTCTAAGGCATTTGGTACTGCTTGGCTTGGCTGCGAAGCTCCTGAATTGAAAATGGGTGTATTTGGTAGGTATAAGTGAGTTCCCATTCGCGGGATTTTGTATTCACTCTCTAATAATTTAATTCAAGTTATTCTGGACGATTTATTAGTCTAGTATGTAAGTATAAATACTGGTATACCACAAGGCTCCGTTTTGTCTCCGACACTTTTCTTTATTTTCATGAATGATAATTTGTCTGAATCTTCTAATCCACTTGATCGTTTTCCTGATGGCAGCGCCCTTAGTTTTTCATACAACTCTGTTCTTCGGTTGTGGAATAGAAATGGAAGCATAATGCTTATCTCATTTGATTTCGATCTCGACGTGGAATCTAATGCTTCAAAATCACAGAGCTGTCTTTTGTCGTCTTAGCGAAAAAAAAACCACTCATGCACTTATCCATGAATTATACTTAGGCTTCGTTACTGACCATCTTTTTTTGTTTATGGGTAGTGGTTACAATATCATTATCCTAGAATATGTTGAAAGCCAGACAGTGCTTTCAGGGGCTTGTCATCTTGGTGACACGGATGATAATATAAAAATTAAAATTGCTCTAGTACAATGATTATCCTTCACATGAAGCTCGAAGGTTCTCGTGTTATGTTATGTGGTATCTTGTGATGTGCTTTTTGCTTTCCAGCCGAGGTTCTGCTCGCCGGTCTCGCCAGGGTCGTTCTGGCGAAAACGCGAAACTCCAGAGTAAAAGGTCTTCAAACCTTATTACAAAATCTTTATTGGAAATAACTCTTAAATCTATAACATACAATGTTCTGCTATTAATATTTCACTTAATTCGGGTAATTGAACGGTTCACGGGCATCAACTCTTCTGGCTTCTGGTCTTGCTGCCTCGCATCAGTTATACTGCTCGCTGATGATCCGGATCTGGTACTTGATTACGGGTATTCTGGCTTCTGGTAATTAGGCCCCAAACGGGCCCTTTCATTTGGATGTCGGGTTCCTGACGGGATCTGTAGGTAGAACGCCCCTAGTGGCACTAAACAGCAGGCTAAACGCTCTGGTAGATCAGCAAGTTTAAGGCCCCTGGTGGCACTAAACAGCAGGCTAACGCTCTGGTAGATCACCAGGTTCAAGGGCCCTGGTGGCACTAAACAGCAGGCTAACGCTCTGGTAGATCTATCCGCTGATCCGAAGCCCCTGGTGTCAATTAGGACATTAAAGTTCGAACTAAGACCCCTTACCGCTGGTGAGAGTAAGCCTTAATAAGAAATAACTGGACAATCTCACTTACCTAACTTGTCTTTATACGAAACCCCTCACCACTCGTGTGGGGAGTTCCGCAAAAAGCAAGGAAAGCTAAATGACCAACTCGTCTATACTTCTTGTCTATACTTTGTTAGGAAAATACCTTAGCTGACTTTTTAGATACTAATTTATCATTCATGATGATTTATTTTGTCAAATGTTAAATATTATATAATATTTTATTATTATTTTATTGAATGTAAATTATTTTGTAAATAAATCTTAAATTAATAATAAATACACCAATTTATTACACATTAAATGCATTTATAATCTTATCATACCGACCCGTCCTATCTTGATTTTTCTAAGTGCACTTAGCCGTATTTTTAAATTTTTCTTTTTCAACATTTCAACAAGTCGCTGTTGTTTTCCTTATAACCTTCTTCAACCTTAAAAATCTTAAGAATATTTATTAGTAGGATAGAGTAAGGATACAAGAAACACGAGTGGTTTTTGCACCGAATTAGACCTTGATGATTTCTTAAGTAACCTCAGTTCATCAAGTTGTTTATGTGGGTTTTTATAAAAAAAAGCTTACGCAAGTAATTGAATGGATAGGTAGTTAACGTGAATAAATTTCTAATAAAATGTTTAGATTAAGGCAGGAAAGTAAAAAATGATAATAAAGAACAAAAGAAGGATGAACCTTTTTTTTCTGGTATTGAATAAAATAAGAAGTTAGGGGCGGGTTATTTAAATAAAGTTGCAGAAAAAATAAACATTATTAGTTTATCATAGCCAAAATGAGTGGGAATCAACAAAAATTGGCGTTTGCAGTTCTTGCAGGCCGTTTTTTGCCATATGCCTAATGGATGGACCGTGGAAGTTAAATTTAAAAATGGATAGTGGACTATGATAAAACCATTCAAAATTATAAAGTCGCCAACAATTTTAAAAATTTAGTAGAAGCCGAAAATTTTGGGAATTTTTTTGATTTTTAAACTTCGTCTTATTCAAACAGTTCAAGAAATCTGCGTTTCAAGTTTTCGACGACAAAAATAGTATAGTGGAAATATGGTTCCTATAATTTAAAGCTAATACAAATTGCAAACTAGTAATTTAAAAAAAAAATATCATTTTTAGAAACACTACATTTTTTAAATTAAAAATCATTATTTTATTTCATTTGACTTTTTTTTTCTTCTATAATGTCAATATATTTTAGTACTCCTTGTTTAGCGCATTGGACTTTCATGCGGAAGATCTAGGGTTCTATTCTCAGCCACTGCAAGAAAGTTTTCATGGATTTACTGCCTCTTGCGAAGAATCGACAAATCCTCCTAGAGTATTTCTTGTTTTGAAAAGTACCGCTCGTCTTAGCCATTTGGAATCGCCAGGAATTGGAGATATCCTCCATTC
The DNA here is from genome assembly GCA_911387755.1 of Chrysotoxum bicinctum. NCBI lineage: Eukaryota > Metazoa > Arthropoda > Insecta > Diptera > Syrphidae > Chrysotoxum > Chrysotoxum bicinctum. The sequence continues at coordinate 18,735,009 of OU426989.1, forward strand.
ATGGTTACAAGCTCATAAGAATACTTGAGGGTTGTGCGTCAAGTCCACGTCACTAGGGTCTGGTATAAGCTGCTGCAAGACCCAATTTATCTATATTGTCATTATATTAATAAAAAACAAGGTTGTTTTCTAAGAGCAAATATTATATAAAATATTTAGCCTTAAAATACAAAAAATTAATAAATGAGTATGAGTTTTTTGAATACAAAAATTTTGTGTATGCTATGTGTTAGCGTACATCTCCTAATAATTAAAATTAATGTTTGAGATTGTAGGAGGCAGCGAATAAGATGGCGGCACGTCCCTTACCAAATGTATCTTCATTCTCTTGCTAAATGAATCTTCATTTCCCCCCACCAAGGACTTGCACCGACTGCTTATATTTCGGACGCATCATCAAGAGAAAACCTTCCTCGGAAACTACCAGAATCTAAAAGGGCTAGTAAATGTTGAAATTAAATAGAATAAGCTATGTATGAGGTATTTACAAAATTCTATATTGATTTGAAAGGCCAATATATGCCATTATGTATGTATGCAAATATTCAGATGCTTAACTCGGAATTTTAAGCTGACACGAACCCGAGTGGTTCATTTTTCCATGAAGTTTCCGCTAAGATCCGGCAGAATGTGAACGATGACATATATGTTGTGTTCACCTTAAAGACTCGGTTGACTATTAAGAAAACGTCTAGTAGGGAAAAATCGCATGGCTTTTGTGGCCCATTCACGTCACCTCTGCGAGAAATAACCTTACCCTCGAATCGTTCATGCAGAATGTCAATATAGTGAGGTCCGCTGTGTGGCACGGGCGTAGCACCGTACTGCTGGAACCACATGTTTTCTAGGTCTATTATATGAATTAATTTGGGCCATAAGAAATAGGTTATTATCGTTCTTTAGCGCTCGCCATTGACGTTGACAACCTCCAAACGTCGTTTTCGAAAAAAAGGACCAATAAAGCCGAGGCCTAAGGTCCATATCAAATATGTAGTAACTTATTTAGGATGCATTGTCACCTTGTGGGTGGGGTGTCATCCCTAATACCCCACCTTTGCTTGTTAACACAGCCATTCATCAAGAAATGCGCCCCGCTAAAGATGATTTTTTTGCTAAAATTGGGATCCTCTTCCAAACGCTCTGAACCCAATGCTCATTCAACGATCAAACGGCGCACAGTGGGGCCAAGGCGGAAAAAAACTCTATTTCCAAAAGCGCTGAATTCGATTAACTGATTCATGTTTCTCACATTAAATTAGCCGGAGAATCTGGGTACACTAAGGATTTGGACCAAAACTGAAGTCTTAACATCTAAATAGACACTCAAAGTCAAAATATTTGAAATAGTGTGGAAATTTGATTTAACTTTCCTAGGGTGTTACGTCTTTTTGGGATGAACTAAAAATGGGATTGTTTTTTGTTTGCTTATTTAGAATGCCTAATAATACAATACAGCGGTGAAACTCTGCAAAAAATTTTTTAGTGAATTACGGTAGCACAATATAAGACTCAGTCCACAGTAATGGAAAGTTGTAGTCATTTCAAAAAAGCTCCACTTTCCTCTGGTCTGAGATAGTTATTTTGTCGGTGTAGACATGTCCAGTTTACATTCAAATGAAATTTAGCTGCAAATACCTGCAAATCCGTATACAGTGAGCAGATTTAAAGTTACGAAGTCTTGCAAATAAATAATTTTTTTTTCACTTCTGTTTCCTAAAAAGGAATATTTGTATTGTTTTGTATAATCTTTATTCAATAATTAGAAAAAAACTACAATAATTACTTACAGCTAGCAATATATGATAAAAATATTGAATAAATTAGTGATTTTTCTTATTTAAAAAAAAAAGAGTTATACATATGTCACATCAGTATTATTACAATAATATAAATTTAACATTGTTTTCTTTTTTACTTGCGATATACATATGTAATTACTATAGGGCAAGTTCTGCATTTGGAAAAAAAATCGAACTCGAGATTTTGATCAAAGTTGACATTACGATGATAGCGAAGACGAAAAAAGTGGGTCCGACAATTCCGTCTGTCTGCCTGTATGTCTGTATGTCTGTACCTCGAACTACAGCCTAAACTAACGGAGGTATTTTCTTCAAACTTGCTAGTTAAGGGTCTTCGGTGATTCCCTAGAGGAAAAATTGAAAATTTTTTTTAGCTCCAAAACTAACGGTACCCCCCATACACCCGTAATGCAAAATCTTATTTATCTCGAAAACGGCTCTAACGATTTTGATAAAAAAAATTAGGTGTGATATTATGGGCATGGACTATATTTTGGTTAAAAAAAAATTTGGGGGGATATGTTATTAGGGGTACCTGCCATAGACCCATTTTTTTTATTTTCGACTTTCTCATTAACGGCTCTAAGGATTTTAACCCAAAATTTTCAGCAGGAGTCCCCTTAACCCTCTACCGCATACGGACCCATATATGGAACACCATATTCAACATGATTAAAATCTATTATTTTTGCACGAGTTGGACAAAAATGCAATCTAGTATTAAAGTAGGCCTAATTTACAATGATAAACCGTTTTTTATTTTTCGCGAGCTATCTGTCATTCGCCAATAATCTCATTCTTCAATCACTACGTGTCAAGTGCATTTCAGTGAAAAAAGTTCAATTTTTGAAACAGTTTTTTTATAATATACAGGCAAGTTCGGCCAAATAAAAAAATTATTTCTTATATTTTCATAGTTCTTTTCTATGATTATAATCTTTATTTTGTGCTCATATAAGTAAATATGCCTTTTTTTTTGGCTTTTTCTAAGAGACCATATATGGTTCTTCATGCATTCCAGGCTTTTTACTTTCTTTTTGTTTGGACCATATGTGGTCTTACATACATTAGTGACTTTAACTGACTGAGTGTTGTAAAAATGTGTTTTTGCTTGTAGGATGAATTCAAAGAGTTTTTATGGCAGGAATAAACAAGCTCAATCTGAATCCCACTAAAACAAAAGCCATGATCATTGACAAAAGTAGAAGTAGTAGTGAAGAACTTGGCTTGGTGTATATTTTACCAAAAATCTAAATTGGGATGTACATATTAGGAAAACAGTGTCCAAGATCTATGGAGCCCTCCGTGGCCTCAGTCCAACTTCTGAATATCTTCCTACCATTGTGAAGCAGCTTAAACTTGTGCAGTCTTTTGTATTACCTATAATTCTCTATAGCTAAGAAATATTTGCTAACATAGACCATGAATCGAAAAGAAAATTAAATGTCGCATATAATAGTTGCGCTCTTTTCATATTTGGTCTGAAAAGAAATGAACACATCTCGGCTTACACCAATTACATAATGGGCTGTTCTCTTACTTCGCTGTTAAATTATAGAACTTTACTACTTTTGCATAAGATTATACATACGAAGGAACCAGAGTATCTTTTTGATCTCATTCATTTTGCTAGTAGTAACAGAACACTCCAGCTAATTTTCCCAAGATACAAATTTCTTGTAACATCTAGAAAGTTTTTTATACATGCTATTTAATTGTGGTGGAAGTCATTTAAGTTACGGAAGTCCAGCGTCATCAGAAAAACCAACTCGGCCTAAAACAACCACAGCAAAACGAGCTAGAAACCAGGCCTATCCCTTGACCTCAGTTAGAACTGATAAAGTTGACCACATGCCTGAATGGCAAAAAAACGACAAAAATGCAAAGTTTGTCAACTAAAAACCTTCACTAAATGCAGGAAATGCAATGTCTTCTTATGTTACAATGATAAGAGAAATTGTTTAGTTAAATTCCACGAATAAAAGATATTCATGGTTTGGCCTTTAATGCTTAGTGTACCATATATGGACCCTTAATTTTTTGATTGAAATTGTCTTTAGTGCATGATGACCCATATATGGGCTCTTAATGTAAAACTATATATATATGTAAAAAAAAAAAAAAAACTATGTAAAACTTTTTCTTAAACCTAAATAAATATAAATTAATGTTACACTTTTTTTTTTTTCATTGAATTCATAATTCATGCAGTAGAGGGTTAAGTTTAAAATAATATTGGATATAAAAATATTCGAAAAAATATTTGTTGGGTTTTTTTGAAAAAAAAAAATTTAAATCAATATCTTTAAAACCTATGAACGATTATTATTTTTTGAAATTATTTCCTAAAATCAATATTATTTAATACTTAAAATTCGCATCCCACATTTTTTTCTTGAAAAGTTTTAGAGAAATTTCTTATATAAAAAATTTATTTAATAATAAAACGATTTTTTAAGGTTTATTTGCATAAATTCATACTTTTCCGGAAACCAGACGGCAATTTTATGCTTTTGAACATTATTATCTCATTAAATCCATGTTTTATATTTATAAAATGTATCTTAAATTCCAAAGTACTTTTACATAAGAGCAAGTTCGTGCGATCCAGTCGTGCATTTTATTTTATATATAGATACATGTGGTTCTGTTTCGCAACGCACTACTTCTTTCCGAAAACCTCTTTTTGAAAATTGATAAAAATGTCTTAAACATTTTGTGCCTTGCTTTTTGGTTCTGCTTTGAAGTTTGCCCATTATTTGATGCTAGTTTCAGTAGTAAACAGTTAACATATAACGTGTTGCTGGTTTAATGCATTCATGAATGTTTGACTATGCATTTGTTAATTAACACTTGTCAGCTTTTAATGGTTACATTATTTTTATTATTTACCACCACATAAAAAGTTACTTCTTTGGATACACTCAATTTCGCTATAATAAACATGAAAACCTGAATTTTCATAATTTTTATCCGAAAATAAGATTTACATCGCTTCTTTCCATTATCTTTCTCAAAAAAAAATTAACGTCTAAGCCGACACATAAAATGTGTGGAAAATTTGAATGGCCAACTTACTTAAAAAAGCACCATCTTTAACCCTTACTTCAAATTTTTATCAATTTTGAGTTTTTTTGTTAGTGGGCGTGGCAGTAGGTGGAAATTTGTTGTGGAGCTTTCTTTCTAAAACTACTTTCACTTCTGAAAATTTCATCTAAATTGGTTGGGTGTTTCGGTTTTTAAGGACTTTTTTCCGCTCTCCCATACTGTGGCGGCGTTGTCTATGGTCATGAACTTTGAGCTCCTGGGTCAGATGGATCTTGTTCGAGTCTGCGCAAACCAAGTTTTTGTGTACGGCAAGGAATCGTCTGCCTCAGGTTCTGCTGTACACATTCACGGACAGCCGCGATGTTTTCGGCCGATTTTTCGTTCTTTGCTGAAGTTAAAATGGAAAAAGGTAATATTGCAATTAATCCGCCTTAGCAAACGAACAATAGGGTCGTTGGAGAAATTGACACATAAGAACTACGGTGTGAGGTCAGATAGAAGAGGAAAGGATTTCTTCCAGGAATACCCTTAAGTTTTCGCCTGTCAGTTGACGTGCTCCCAAGTACAGAGATTTTTTCTTTAGCCGCACAACACGAATGTGGGATGCTTTATCTTGCTCTATTTTCCCCCCACATTGTGCTTTTTAGAAATTTAAAATCAATGTTCATCGATATCTCCATTTGAACCTAAATCTATTTTTCAAATACTAGCACTGTGTTTAACATATAAGGGGTATTCATTACCCCTTTATTGCGCATTTATAATAATGTTTTTTTTTTATATATTCTGAAGTCTGAACGCACTAAAGGGACTACGACTATTCACTCGTAAATAGTTTGACCACAGTGTGAGAGAAAAACATTCATGCTTCAAACACACAAAGAAAACGTTTATTTTATTTCTGTCCGTGCGTTTTAAAATAAAACCAACTCGTCCGGATAAAAAGCAAGAAAACCTCTAATAAGGGACTTTCGTGAAACATAAACACACTCCAATGCATTCCTTATTATAAAGTTCTTATTTTCAGATTACTTTGTCAATACTAGTATTTTATAAATTTGGCATTTCCCATTTTATGGCTCATAAATTCATAAGGACCTTTTCCCATATTATTTCACTCAAGAAACAAACGTGAAATTGGCAAGAAAAAAACTTAGATCAGAGCTTAGGAATTTCCATATAAAAACATAATAATAAATCCCTTCCAACTATTCGGATACTCAACCTACACATAAAGTCCTGATGTTGATATTTTTTTTGTTTGTCTTTCTTTGAAAATATTTTTATATAGAAAGTAAGTTAGGATGGTGGCAACGCATGTACGCGTTTTCCAAAAAGGCAAAATGTCAAAAGTGATAAAGTCCCAACTTTATCCTGTTGTAATCATAAATATATCCCATGTCCTTACTTTGATCACACAAACAAAAGTCCTTAAACCCTGCATCACACGAATAATGAAAGAAGCTGTAATGCATACATAAAACTTACTTATGTCCTGTAATGTAAAAGGATACACTAGATTCTCATGACGGAGAATGTAAATTTTCTCCATAACAAATTTAGTAAGCGTGAAATTGGGGGGAGGACTACAAGTTTTCCCTTACGTTTCCCTTAGAGGTACAATATATACATACATATAGTTGAAGGGCATTCTGGCTAGAAAAAGTTCTTTGGGCCTTGTCCTTAATCAATTTTGTCATATTTTCTAATAGACTTGTTACTACTCGACTCGTATACTATTAAGCAGCAAGTATCAGCAGGGCTTGGGCTTAGTGCGGAAAGTATTTAAACATAAATTTATTAAATTGTTCAGATCACGTAGCAGTAAGCCTTATTTTCGTTTATAAATCAGAAGATTCACTTGGGAGAACTGGGAGAACGTGGCTGGGGTGCCTTTGCCCATCTTTGGGATAAGGTCCTTAATATTCCCGATATACTCTAGTGCTTTGCACATAAATCTGATTAAACATGAAAGTTGTGACATAAAGGCGAAGACGTGTGTTTCTTTAATTAAATTAATTACCAAGGTGTGTGAATATGTGAAGATACAATAATGAGGAGGTGAATAACGATTTAGAATATTGAAACTAGTTGATGTCATAAAATGTGTGTACGAGTATATTAGATTCTACTACAAATGGGAAAACCAAAGATGGCCACATTTGCAACAATTTTCTTTTCTCTGCCACAAGTCTTAATACGGGTTTTCGGAAATATTAGTGGGGAGCTTATGAATAGCCATCTTTTTAGTATCCCCAATTTTGATATATGGGGCGATAGAAGAAAAGAGTGTTAATTCCCATAGATTGGATTTGTTAATCTTCGAATTTCTCCCACTTAATCGTGGGACACGGTATTATTTTTTCGATCACTGCCTCTGTCCTTTTCTTTTCTTGGTTCTTGGCTTTATATTTCATAGTAAGCGTTTTCTAATCTCTTTATTGTGATTTCTTGAACAAGCTTAAGGTTCACGTTGGTAGAAAGTTAATCGGATGTTGGACTGATGTCACGAAGGGCAGCATAGATTTTCGAAACCGTTCTTGTGTTATATACACTCATAATTAGATTAAGAGTGAAATATACTCCGTTCTTTAAATTTTCAATAGAGGACATTTTTCACCTGCCCTACTTTCGTCAATAATCAAAGCTTTCGTTTTGTCAGTATTGAATTTATTTTAAATAAAATTTTTCTTAGTTTTTGATACTTTTTACTTGCGACTTATAGGCAAGTTATGCATTCGTAAGAAAAAATCGAAATTTTGATCAAAGTCACCATTACGATGACAATTCTGTCTGTCTGTCTGTTCGACTATAGGCTAAGCGGCTTGGCCGATTTTCTTCAGACTTCGTTTTTAATTTTTTCCCCCACACGGTTTTTCTTCTTTTTTTTAAGACCAAAATTAACGGTACCTGCCATACGATTTTTTTTCGAAATATTATAAATATTTTTTTCTCAAAAACTGTGCCCGAGATTTGCAAACAAAAATTCAAAAAACTTTATTTACTTAAAGCTAAGTAATGATTGAACTAAATTTCAAAAAAAGGGATATTTTTGGTACCCTCCTTTTGGAACCATTTTTTTGGTTTTTGATTTTTTCAAAAACGGTACAACTTATTTGGCAAGAGTACGATAACTTAGGCGCCAAGAAATTATAACAATTTTTGGTAGAACAGTTCAATACAAGCATTTTTTACTATAGGAGGGGGGGTCTATCTCCCCCCGTTTGGGCGGGAGGGGCAATTTTATAAAAAAGGTACTAAAATGGAAACAAACATATTAAACAATAACGGTAATACTTACAATTAAGTATTATACTTTTTTTTAAAGCCAATACTCTGATCTATTACATAGTTTTTAAATCAATTAGAATCTATGCACAGTTTTTGAAAAAACGAATTTTAAACTCAAATTTTGGTGAAAAAAAACATAAAAAAAAAGTTTAAAGTTTAATTTTTCAAAACTGCAAAATTATATATTATTATTTTTCCTAAAATTCGTTGCCCTAATTTATTCTTATTCAAAAACTGAAAACTAGATGATTTTATGTTGTCTAGTTTTTGAGAAAATTGAAAATAACTAAAACTACTTTTTTATGGGATATTTGCTTTTTTTGCTTGCTTACGCATTACGGCGTATAAACAGTGAGATATGTATGGGGGGGCATGCTGCCCCCCTGCAACCCCCCTGCCTGGGCACACTATAGGATTTGGAGTAGGTGCGAGGTTGGGTGTATGCAAGGTTTCTTTTGCATTTACAGAATCTGGATTTAAAGAAACTTTGAATTTACCCTATGGTCTATATCCAATGTCTACTAATAAATGTATGTACGTAGCCCAAAGTTGCACATTTAAAATGTTCAGACATGAAAATTTAATACATTATGAAAAATTCACATTACCTAGGTACTACTGTACGAATGCAGCAAATTTATATAATTCCTTAATTAATATGTATGTTTATTGTTTGTGTCTAACATTTTTAATGCTAATGTGGTACAGGTTATTGTTTACCAATGTCATTCGTTATTTAACCTTTTTAAGAGTGAAGTATTTTTTTCTTTGAATAAAGAATGGCGACTAAGCATCCACTACTTCATCCTAAATTAAATAACTTTTCAATATTTCAAAAAAATATTTCAAAAGCATCGCGTTCTTAGAAGAAATTGGTCTAATTCCAACTAAAGCGTCAACTCCCCTTAACTCCAACTCAAAAATGTGACAAAAATTGTAAGAATACAATATTATTATTATTATTTATTCATCAACCAGAGCATATTATACTCTTACAGACTAAGATACATAAGTAAATATATAGTTACAAATTTGTAGGTGGGTATATAAAATTCAAATTACATTTAAATGATATACATAGTTAATCTTTTATTTTAATAAATAACGTTACTTACATTTTGCTTAAAACTAATGATTTAAAAGTTTCTCTGGTGCAATCCATATAAAAGTTAATCTCAGAGCAATAAACCCATCTATCGGCACATTTTTCCATGGGCCTCAATATTGGCTAGAGATTCGGGAGGTGCTTGGTATAATTTTTACTTGCGACTTATAGGTACTATAAGGCAAGTTATGCATTCGTAAAAAAAATCGAACTCGAGATTTTGATCAAAGTTGACATTACGATGATAGCGAAGACCAAAAAAGTGGGTCTCGCAATTCTGTCTGTCTGTCTGTCTGTCTGTCGGTTCGACTACAGCCTAAACGGCTCGGCCGATTTTCTTCAAACTTGGTAGATATGGGTTTTAATTTTTTACCCCCGGACGTTTTTTTCTATTTTTTTTTAAGACCAAAAATAACGGTACCTGCCATACGATTTTTTTTCGAACTTTTATAAATATTTTTTTTTCTCAAAAACTGTCCCACAGAATTTTTTAAAAAAAAATTGAAAAATTTTATTTGGTTAAAACTAGCTAATGGTTGAAAAAAATTTGACAAAAAATTGTTATTTTCGGTAGCCCCCCTGGGTCCATTTTTTTTGTTTTTGATTTTCTCGAAAACGGTACAGCCGATTTTAATAATTTTTTTTATGCCAAAGCTCCTCCAAAGTTTGAATATTATTACATATTCAAATTTTCAATTTTTAGTTTTTTGGATTTTTAAAAAAAATTCAAAAATTTTTTTTGGAAACTCAATATTTCGAAAACCCCATGCTCGATTTTTTTCAAACTTGGCAAATAAAAGTTTCTTAATATAGCCTACAAGATTTGAGAAAAAAATTTTTGTTTTATCTAAAACTAACGGTACCTTCCATACAAATTTTAAAAAATGGTTTTCGAAAATCGCATTTTGCTCGAAAACGGTTCGGAGAATTTTTCTAAAATTTTTTTTCTTTTGATTAATCTTTACGATTTATAATTAAATAAAAAAAATTTTAAATCTAGATATTACTGACTGTACCTACCATAGAACGATTTTTTCGAATTTTGAATTTCTCATTATCGACTTAACGGATTTTAATGAAATTTTTTATAAAAAAGCTCCTAAAAAGTTTAAAAAACATTGCATTTAGAAACTTAAGAGAAAATATTTTTTCAATTTTTAGAAAAAAAAATTATTTTTTTTTTTGAAAAATTCGATATCTCAAGAACGGCTTAGTATTTTTTTTGGAAATTAGACTTTTGTTCGTACAATAATAAAAACTTAAGGTTGGCGTACCAAAATTTTTTCTTAAAAATGTTTTAAAAATTTTGTACATAAAAGCTTATTTTTTTAAGGAACCACTACAACGACTTATAATTTTTGTTCCTGCATAAATTCATATTTGCATATCATTCTGTTTTTATCTCTTACTGCTTAAAGAATTTTAAAAAAATTCATTTTATCCTTAAGAACAGTTTTCTCTGATAACATTTGTTTTTAAAATTCCTAGTCTCTTACATAGGAGCAAGTTCGTGCGACTCAGTCGTGCATTTTATTTTTTTTTGTGATCAAAATGCCTGTAAACACGGTTCTAATACATTGAACATTGAAAAATTGGCTTGACTATTTTTAAGTAACACCTGACTTACTCACAAACTGACTGACTGAGACGCGAAATGCCATGCAATTCTACCTCCTCTGGTGCATTCTTGGTAACCCTAAATGATTTGCTGTACTTTACCTACAAATGAACCACATTAACATTAATCCTCAAAATGAAATCATCGTAGTTAAATACCAAAAATCAAAAATTTCATAAAAAGTAGTTTTAGTAATTTTTGATTTTCTCAAAAACTAGAAGGCACAAAACCATTCGGTTTTTTGTGTTTGATTCAAAATTAATAGTAGCATTGACCACAAAGAGCCAATTAAGCACTTCATTTTACAATTTTGAAAAAAAAATTGGTCTAAACTTTTTTTTTTCATTTTTTTAACAAAATTTTGAGTTTGCATGCAAATTTTTCAAAAACTATTGACATAAATAATTTAATTTAAATTTACGATTATAGAACAGACTCCTAGCTTTCAAAACCGGTATAGAATTTTATTGTTAGTGTTGCCGTTGTTTTTTAATATTTTTTTTTTTCAATTTAAGTCATTTTTTCTAAAATCGCCCCTACCTCCTAAACGGGGCGAGATAGACCCCCCCTCCCATAGTAAAAAACGTTTGTATTTAACCCTTCTACAAAAATCCGTTATCAATTTTTGGTGCCTAAGTTATCGTACTCTCCCCACTTATTTTGATAATTTAAAAAAAAAAAATTCAATTTTCTTTTTTTTGAAAACTCAATATTTTGAAAACCCCATGCTCGTTATTTTTAAAACTTGATAAATAAAAGTTTCTCAAAATAATCTACAAGATGTGAGAAAAAAAATTATTTTATTTAAAAATAACGGTATCCTCCATACAAATGTTAAAAATGGTTTTCGAAAATCGTATTTTTCTCGAAAACGTTTCCGAGAATTTCGCTAATATTTCTTGTCTTTTGATTAATTCTTACGATCTATAATTTAATAAAAAAAAATTCAAAACAAGATATTACTGACCAGTGTTGCCGAATCTCATGATTTATCATGATTCTCATGATTTTTTACCTCTTCTCATGAAATCATGAATTCACTGAAAATCTCATGATTTTTTAATTTTTTTAATAAAAGCAAATTGGTTACGCTTGGAGCAACTGTGGCAATTTTAAGTTGCAGGCAACTAAGTTGTCCAATCGGTGCAACGCCTTAGCCCATTATAATCAGCCCTTACAAGTTCTTTATTATAATTTAAAAATACAGGGTGTCTGGCGGCAGATTTATATTTTCAAAGTTAAATAAAAAAAATACTATTTGACATATCGTTTTAATTAAAATATTGGACGACAGAAAAATAATGCGGATCTCATTTTTTGAAGATTATTTCATCCAAATGTCTTCCATCGAGTTGCACACACTGTTCAAAACGGAGCCTCGTGTTCTGCGCCACACGCTGCAGTAAACTTTGTTCAATTGTGCTGATTTCTCGACGAATATTTTCTTTTAGGTTCACAAGAGTTAGGGGATTGTTAATTAAAACTTTGTCTTTAAGGTAGCCCCATAAAAAAAAAAATCAATTGGGGTTAAGTCCGGAAACCTCGGTGGCCATGGGATGTCCCCAAAGCGACTAATCAGTTTTTGAAAGAAAGCTTCCCAAAGCAAATTTATAGAAGCTTTGGCAGTGTGTGCGATCGCACCATCCTGTTGAAACCACGTGTGTGATGAGAACGGTGGATGAGCTCGTAGGTCCGGCAAAAGGAAATCCGTAATCATGTGTTGATAATTCCCATTATTGACATTTTTGTCGGCTGGCCCCGAGCATTTCGAAAAAAAATGGTCCAATTATTCCATTCGTGGATAAGGCGCAACAAACAGTTACCCTGGGCAATGCAATGGTTTTTGGTGTTTCAGTCGAGGGTTATGGGTTCTTGGAGACCAGTAACGGCAGTTTTGCTTATTGACGTGTCCGTTTAAATGCAAATGAGCCTCGTCGCTCCAAAAAATGCGATTCACAGTTTGAAAACCCTCTAACATCGTTTCACAAAATGTTTTGCGTAAAACAAAGTCACTTTCTTTAAGTTCTTGAACGATTTGAATTTTAAATAGATGGAACTTTAGATCCTTTTTTGAAATATCATGAATAATCGCTCTTGGAAGTCGCAGGGAGGCTGCCCTTTTCCATATCGAAAGTCGTGGATTTTCACGTAAACTCTCTTCAACCAGTTCAATGTGTCTTAGAGTCCTTGGCCGTGGGGTGTTCATAGCCGAAGCAGTTGTGCGGAACTTCTGCACCCAGGAACGAGTTGAATTCAGACTCGGACCATCACTTATATACGTCGAATATCGAAGCGTGATCAAAATTGTCGACGAGCAATTACGTACGAATCGTTACTCTTGAAAAATGCCTCGATGGCGAACTGGGGATGCTTACTTATTCATGTATAATTTAATCTTTACTTAGTATTACTTGTGGGATTAAATTTATTTATCATATATTATTTCGTAAGTACGTCTCCCTTTTTCGACTCTCACAGTGAACAAATTTTAATAAATGAGGTGTCAAAAGAAAGATAGTCTGAAGACTATGCGAACTGTATTTTACTTAAAGTAAAAATATGAAATACTTGGAAAACAATTTGTTTTTTGCGTACTTGAACGAATTAATCGAAACACAACCCATTACTTTCGATAAATAGATTCCCGGTATATTTTTTGTAATGGGTTCTTACTTATTTATGATCAGTCTTTGTCTTAGGATGAGCTAAGCCAGGGACAAGACATACGGCTACCCATTTTGTGGAAAAACCACTAGAGCGGAAATTTTAGTTTTCAAAGCATACAAATGCCAAAAAATAATAAGTATTTGCATACTAAAAATTAATTTTTGACCAAAAAATTTTACTTTATATTTTATTTTATAAAGGGCGATTGGTTGCGACAGTTGTTGAGCAAGCTTTGCAACGCAAGAAAAACGATTTACAGAAAGTTTGAGACACATGATTAATTTTGAATACTAATAACTTCACTTTTATACGACATTTGCTTGCGAGGGTTCCCATATGGCTACGCTAGTTAAATCTAATTTTTGTAGGGATTTTTTCAATTCAAAGACATCTTTCTGATTTAACAAAAGTCAACATAATTTTCGATCTCTGGTATAAATTTATTAAACCAACGTCAAATATGTACACACTGCCATGAAAATTTTCTTTTATTATGTAAGTAAAAAATAACTCGTATAATTAAATGTTATTTTTAGTGCTTAATAAAATGAAATGGAATCTCATATGTATTTTTTTACTTTATTTTTTTCAAAAAAATTTGTGAATCATTGTAAAACAGATTATTCTAAGAGCCTAAGCAATCTCATTAATTTTTAGAAATCTCATGATAAAAAATCATGAAAATTTTTTTTTTGAATCGATTTTTTGAAAATTTTGATATTCACATTCATAACGAATTTTTTTTATAGAGAACCTTCTAAAAAGTTCAAAAAAAACATTGCATTTCAAAATTTGAAAAAAAAATTATTTTTTTTGAATTTTGAAAAAAAAAAATATATTTTTTTTTTGGAAAATTCAATATCTCAAGAACGCCTCAAATTTGTTTTGGGAAATTTAATTTTTATTCGAATAATAATAAAAACCAGGACCTCAACCAATTTTTAAGCTAGTTCACTCCCTATAGCTAACTGATTTCAATTTCGGACGTCAAGTTGGTTGATGTACGAGTACTCTCCCAATTGTGTGCACCATCTGTGTCGTGGTCTTCCTCTAATGCGTGGTTCTTAGGTATTGGATTCGAAGCCTTTCAGATTCGGGACATTTGGATCAATTGGCTCTACTAGACACACCGTCCATCTCAGTCTATTGACTAGGCCTGTTTTACGGTACAGAACATACAGTTACAGTTCATTTATTTTTTTTTAGTTCGTTAAAATCTAACGTTAACAATATTAAAATAGTTCTTATAATCTAATATAATCTAATATCATAATTTATATTTATTATTCAATATTGTTGAAAAACATAAGCTTAAATTTTTTTACATTTTATGTTATCATTTACAGATTCTAAACAAAATTGAAATTCGTTATAAATTGTTATTAATTGATTGAAGGGGCTACATACACCATAGTTTGATCTGCTAAATATTTGAATAATAGGTTGCTATCGCCTTAAACATGAACGGCTGAAACTGAAATTTAATTTACTTAGAACTGATGGCAATGATATCGAACCATTAATAATCCCAACAATAAAACAAAATTGTATAAACTTTCTGTGGTTAGTCAAAGAAGGAAGGCTGATCACAGCTAGTCTTTGAGAATAAGGGGGAAGTAGATTTTCCCTTGACCATGAAAGAGACCGAAGACAGAAACGCAGAAACCTTTTTTGGATCGCTTCAATTCTTGTAACATGTGTTGAGTAAAAAGGTGACCATACCACACAGCCGTATTCTAGAATTGGTCTAACAAACGAAATAAATAGAAGTTTAAGAACATAAGGGTCATGAAAATCACGACCGAATCTTTTAATGAATCCAAGAACCCTATTGGCTTTTTTAATTATATAATTTAAATGATCATTAAATGCTAATTTGGGATCTAGAATAATACCCAAGTCAGAAAACATAGAAACCTTACATAACGGACAAGAATCAAACGTATAGTTGTACAAAAACGGAAATTTTTTACGTGTAAAACACATGGTTTTACATTTGTCAACATTTAAAACAAGTCGGTTTTTATTGCACCATTCCCTAAATGTTATTAAGTCTTTTTGTAGTAATAAACAGTCAGAGGAGGATTTTATACTTTTGAAAAGCTTAATGTCATCAGCATAAACAAGGACAGACGAGGTTTTTAAGTTTGAAACCAAGTCATTAATAAATAAAACAAATAAAATAGGACCTAAGTGGCTGCCCTGAGGGACGCCAGAATTGACAACAAATTGACTTGAACTTTCATTACGAAATAAGACAGAATAACGACGATTTTTTAAGTATGAAGAAATCCAATTTATAAAATTGTTGTTAAATCCTAGATGGTTTAATTTTAAAATTAGTGTATTGTGACATAACTTGTCAAAGGCTTTACTAAAGTCAGTAAATACACAATCAACTTGCCCGCGTTTTTCAAAAACATCTAGACAAAAGGAAACGAAGTTAAATAAACTAGTAACAGTGGATCTCTTTTTGACAAAGCCATGCTATCACAAATAATAGAACTACAATGAAAAGAAAGAACATTCATGGTTATATCTTCTAATCCACTCCCCAACTATGCAGATGGGACCAAAGATCGTAGGATTTTCCTCTCAAAACATGCTTAAGCGTTCTCATCTCATCCACTCTCCATAAGGTGGTCCATGTCTCAGTTGCAGCGATTGGCAAGAGTTATTCTCCGTTTGATTTCAGCGATGGTTTGTGTGAATTAATAGCGTTGCCTAGGTAAACAAAGTTTTTAACTACATACTTCAAAATTAAAAATGTCTATGGTGACGTTCTACCTAGACGTCGTCGCCTCGTCGGTGTTGTGTGTCCTTTCTTGATGACAACGTATACTTTCTGCCCTCATTGACTGCTAAACCCATCTTCTTCGCTTCTTCAATGCTCACAAACGCTCCACTGACACCACACTATGTTCTCCCAATTATGTCAATATCGTCAGCGTATCCGAGTAATTGGACCGACTTTTGAAAGATTGTAACTCTACTGATGAAGCATAAGTTTTGTACTATTCTTTCAAGAAAGATTTTGAAGAAGTCGCCTTGCCTCAAACCTTTATAGACATTAAATGCATCGGTGACATTTTTATGATAAAGCAGCGTGCGTGCTCCATCGTCATCCTGCACAAACAGACAAGTTTTTCCTAAAAAATAATGCTCTATATATTTCATCCCTATTAATATAGGCGTTTTTCTTTTTTAGTTCAGAACAGAGCCTGAGTTGTCAAAAAATAAATTGTGTTTCTTTTTTAGTTCAGAGCGTTCAGAGCTTCGTAAATGTGTTTCTTTTTTCGTTCTGAGCATGTTCTGAGCGTGTTCAGAGTGCGCTCTATAAGCTCAGAATAAAATGACTGAGCAGACAGAGTACAATGCCCAACACAGGCATTTGACAGATGGAAATTAAAAAAAAAAAATGTCGACAGCTAAGTGTTCAGGTGTGTTTCAAAAAATACTCAGAGCGCTCAGAGCATGCTTGGTTCAGAGGATGTTCGGAACATGCTCGACATGCTCGGGCTCTGTTCGGAGCTCTATACTGAACTAAAAAAGAAAAACGCCTTATGTAGATTAAATCATACGAGCCCTTGAAATCGATGAAAAGGTGGTAGGTTTCCATTTGAAGTTCTTGGTTTTTTTTTCCAAGATCCGCCGTAATGTGAATATTTGGTTGATGGTGGACTGTCTTGGTCTAAGGCTGCACTTATATGGACCTATCTGGTTGTTGACGAAATGAAGGCTGATATGAAATATACTTCTTAGTTCTTCGATGTTTTTCTTTCGGAATTTATTATTTGACAAGGAATGAGAGCATCCTGCTGAACAATTTTTCCAAAATTTAGAACTTGAAGCTCTTGGATTGAATTAGTAGGTAAGGTATAGAAAGCCTTATTTTATAACTTAGTTCTTTACTCGTAATTTTGAAGGTATTATAGATTTCGGAGCATTTGTGTCTACTCCACTTCGTATGAATTATAATTCATCACGAGTTTGAATTATCCCCCTAACGTTTTTAGTAAACCAAGGAAAACACTTATTTTTTTTTTGCCGCCAACTTCTAGAGTGCGTACATCCTGCACTTGCACTTTCTCTCATTTTTAAGTTTCATTTTGCTTTTATTAATTGAATTCGATTAATTAAATCCATCCCTTCACTGAACGCACCCCATTCCTGAGCAGCACTTTCAGAGTTGTCAGTTGTGAAAGTTGCTAAACGCGTTCATATTTTGACAGAACTTCGTTTCTCTTGTGTTTCATGTCGCCGTGCACGGAGTTTCATGCTGTTGGTAGGTTTATTGTTTTATTTAATTACTTAGTTCATTTGGAATTTAATGAATTCATTTGATAATTGAAGTTCTACCATCTTTACTTTTAAATCACGTTAAATAATTTTAAAACAGCCTGATTTCCAGTCTTAAAACTGTAACTGGTTGTCGTAGAGCTTGGAGGGTCCGTATACCCTCTTCTTTCTACTCAGGATACTCTTCTCGCTCCGTTCCACGGCACTATATTTCTTCCTCGTTGTTTTCTGTGCTGGAGCCGCGTCTGTTACCTTTTCTGGATATATCCTTTCATCATCATACCAAGGCTTCTCGCTCTAGGGCGTCTGATGGTATTACTGTGGTTTCGGCTACCCCTTTGATGATGTCATGATAAGAACCTTGATAAAGGATATCTTTACGCTCAAGCGCCTTTATAGACTGCAAAAAAGATAGTCGATCCTTAAAATTTTCGCAACAAGGAATGAACCAAAGTCAACGTTTTCCCTACGTTTTGTCTACACGTCTTAGGTATACATGTTCATCAAGAAACCATGGAAACCTGAAAGCGTGGACAAAAAAACTTGAACCATTCTTCATAATAACTAGTAATTAATAGATTTATTATTTAAAGAAACAAGTAGGAGCTACACATTCTTGAAAAAAGACCTTTAAGCTGCACCTACGTACATCATGAACGTTAAAGAAGACCATTTTCCAATGGCAACTATACAACCCTTTTGCCTTCCAATTAAGTATAAGCTGGAGACACTATCCGCTATATCATACCTAAATCGCATCAGTAAGTTTAAGCGACATCTTAATAGCATAAATTCCCTCTGCACTATGTGCCACAGTCGATGTCACCCTAACACATCTATAATACACCACATGATGGTTCCAGGCTTGTGTCAAAGTGATGCCCCAGATAAATGCATATATGTAGAATACTAGAATGTAGCTATGTCCCGGATTAGGACCAGAAACGAACACAAAAAATTTCGCCAAATGTTAGTCGTCGATATACTCGTATGTAGGTTTTTATATGGACTTTCATATAATAGACTTATCTCCCCTGTAGGGCTCAAATGATATCCAACGATGTCAATTTTCATTCCATGACCAAAACTCCCTCGCGCGATCCCCATCATGTATAGGTTTATTTGGGTATACTCTCGAATGTGCAGCGCATTCATCGAACTATCAGGCCCAACACGACCAGGCATCACCACCAGGCCAGGCACCACCAAAACGGAACTCAAATTACATCGTGTAGCAGATTTAATGGACCGTAAAGGAAAAAATTCACCCGAAATGTGGATCCAGGTTCGGTGCGCTTGATTTAACGTTTGGGTAAACCAGCCACGGGGCTTCGGATCGCAGTCGGATGCAAGAGCGGCAGCGCGGTTGACATGGTTATCGCGGATATTTCGATTTGTTTCGAGCCCGATGTGACATTTGATTTCGAAGCCCGAGAATCCTAGTGTGGACAATCATTATTGTGGTGGGGTAGTGGCTAGTGTGAGTGTTGGACTGCATTTATTGGAAATGAGTTTTCCGCAGCAAATTCTATGTGAAAATAGTTGAATTTTCGTATCAAATTCCAATAAATGAGATTAGGTTTTTTACAGTCTGTGGTATTTGACTGACTAACGGTGTGTAACTTGATTGGAATATTTAAGGTTTTGCAATTCTTCGAATGGATTTTTTATCAGAAATTTATTTTATTTTAATAATTAATGGTGATGGGTTGGAAACAACTGCCATTGGTTTTCGAGAGGCAAACACTTTGCACTTTCATATCATTCTGATTTTAATTGAAAACTAAAGTGTTTTTGTAATTTTAGTTTTAAACTTGGAAAGCGGACTGGCGGGGTACTAGTATCTATACAAATATATTGTAGGCCTGATAATTGTCTTTTTGACACATTTTACCTGAGTTCTGAAACCAATTGAACAAACAACCGTTTTGATTATATATAACGCAATCTCAATTCGAAAAAATATCAGAAATATAAAATGGCGTATGATGATTTCTTATTGGTCAAAAATAAATATTTATACAAGACGTAAATATTGTAAATGGAGTTTAGTGGCCAGATTCAATATGGGATTACACTCCAGTTACAGTTATGGACAAAGAAATATCACACTATTAACAAAAATATAATTTTATATTTTTAACCGTTAAATCTTTATTTCGCGTTTGAAAGTTTTATCATTAAATTAACAAATATTGAAAACAAAATGGGCAAAAAAGTTCACTGTACTCCGGAAGAAAGAAAAATTATTTTTGATCTTCACCGAGATGGAAAAAATCCTTCCCAAATATCTAAAATCCTCAACTGTTCCCGTAAAATGGTGTACAAGATTATGCAATTTATTTTGTAAGACGAAATCAAAACTTAAGCTTTGAGAATAAATTACGCCGCCCGCCCCCTCGTAAAACATCAATACGAGTGGATAGAGCGATATCAACAAAATGCAAATGTGACCCTTTTAAA
Source organism: Chrysotoxum bicinctum (assembly GCA_911387755.1). NCBI lineage: Eukaryota > Metazoa > Arthropoda > Insecta > Diptera > Syrphidae > Chrysotoxum > Chrysotoxum bicinctum. Next base: position 18,755,299 of record OU426989.1, read on the forward strand.
TCATCTCGTACCATTATAGCTGAAATAAACGAAGAATTCGGTTTGAACGTCTCCAGCAGACTCATAAGAAGAAGACTTAATGATGTAAAACTGTATGGGCGCGTGAGCAGAAAAAAACCGTTGCTGTCAAAAAAAAACATCAGAGATCGCCTTACATTTGCTAAAAAACATCAAAACAAAAACATACAGTTTTGGAAGAGGGTCCTTTGGAGCGATGAAACAAAGGTTAACCGTATTGGACCTGATGGCAAAACGTTTGTCGACCCAAGTGCGAAGCCTACAACCCGAAGTATACCTTAAAGACGGTAAAACACGGAGGAGGAAATTTGATGGTTTGGAGCGCATTTTCCTGGTATGGAGTGGGCCCATTGGTTAGGATTGATGGAAGAATGGACAAATTCTCGTATCTTAATATACTAAAGGACACCATGGAACCATATTCCTTTGAGTTCATGCCAGTAAATTGGATATTTTATGCATGATAATGACCCCAAACACTCATCGAAATTGGTAAAAGATTGGCTTACAGACGAACAAATCGATGGTCTTACCTGGCCTGGCCAGCTCAAAGTCCCGATCTTAACTCAATAGAACACCTATGGTAAGATGTTAAGGTAAAAATTGGGCAAACGAAATATAAAAATTTTAACAATCTTTGGGAAGGAATACAAAATGCTTGGTAGGTACTCAATACCGCAAAGTAGATGTCAAGCGTTCGTTGAAAGCTTACCATGGAGGTACCAAGAAACTTTAAATAATCATGGTCAACCAACCAAGTATATACTAACATGACAGTACCAAATTATTAAAAATTTTAAGAACTTTTCGTTCAAGAAAGTTTTCTAGAATGATTATAACAGGTGTGCTATTTCTTTGTCCACAAAAAGTACGGTCATCACTTAAAAATAAATTGTTTAAAAATTGATTTGAAATTAAATAAGTTCTAATTAATTAATTTAATTGATCCTTATAAGTCAGTTCATGTAAAAAAATAAGAAACAAAGTATTTAAGTTCAAAAATCCAAAATAAAATTAATTTTACTAAGAAAAATAATAAATGTGCTATTTCTTTGTCCATAGCTGTATGTAGAAAGAAGCAATCAAAATATAAAAATAAGGGGTCTTTCAAAAGGGGTTTCATTTTAAATTTTGGGCTATTTTTTTAACAAACAGAAATGTCTGAATTCAAGAGTAGATAATAGCGAAAGAAGGAACCTCTTCATTAACAAAGAGTGACAGGTTGGTCCTGTTGATTGGCAGGTTCCACGATGTCAGTGAATGGATTGCGTTGTTGAGCGATATTTACATAGTTTTTTTTTTTGCCTGAAGTCAGTGACGTTAACTTTCGGTAAGAACGGCTATGCCGCACAGCTCGTGGAACTATGGGTTTTCTACGTGACAAGTTTCCTGGACGATTGATTTCTCGAAATTGAACCTTCAATGACAAAGTATTAGTATTGCAAAGGATCCAGATATTTGGGATATTCGGATATACGACTCTATCCTTATGGTGGCATTTGATTTCTGCAAAAAAGGGATGCCAAATACAGAATTCATATATGTTAGATAGAGAGACAAAGAGCAAAATGCAGAAGAACTTCATTTCTGCTTTATAGGAAATTCGAGAAATGCAGAAGTCAAGATTATAGTAAAGACGAACATGTTCATCTTTATTATATCATTTTCGTCTGCATTTTGTAAATTTGAGATATTTTCACATTTTTCTATAATTTTTGTTGACGGGCGCATGATACATAGATGCATAGTTTCGTATTAACAGGCCAACAAGTTATAGCAGTTTATAGGAATTAAAAAAGACTTACCACTTTCGGGTTTCGACATATGTACATCTGCCTCTCTCTAATCTTTTGCATTTTGCAGATGCAGAAACATGTAAATCCACTTTTATAGTGCCGAAAATCATGATCCAGATACAGTTTCGCTTTTAATAGTTCCGGCATATTAAAAAGCTATATTATTTTCAGCTGTTGCAATTTTTTGCCAACTTTGAGTTCAACACTATTTTATGATGATCGAAACTATCAAACCGTGACTTAGAATATTCGTATCCAACAATTATTTAGCAATCTGAACGAATAAAATATTAATTGCACAAGACCAGTGTGCTTCGCAGTAGGTAAATTTCGGAATAAGAAAAACGAATTATCTTTATTGATCGACCGCTAGATTATTTAAAATGAATGAGTTTTGATTAAACGTTGAATCTAAAGTATTGCCATCAAGTTTTTATCACTGGTGAAATTTATCAAAACCTGAAAACAAAAAAATAAAATTCCTCTTCTAAATTCAATAACTACTTACTCCAAAAGAAAAATTATAATTTTATATATGTAGGTGAAAAACCCTAAATTTTTTCCACAAATAAATTTACAAATGTATATAAATTTGGCAAAAGGCCGAGTTTAAAAATTAAATTAACTGAGAACAGTTTTTGTGATGAAATATAACGTTATTTATGTGCCGTAAAACGAAAGAGAAACCGAAGGTGACTTTGGGAAAAATTCCCGAAGCCCAAAGGAAAAACTGGAGTTTGAAAATACCGTAGTTTAGAAAATAAAAGAAGCTCTATCAGGAGATTTCTTTGCCCAAACAGCCTTACTAAAAAGACAGCGATTTCAAGAATTCTACACAAAAATATATATCTTTTTTCTTGCGAGATAGAAATTTCTAACTCTCAAAGTGGATGCGTTTTTCAATACTTTTTCTTTTATCAAAATTATCTGAGCTCCAACTAATTTAACACGATACTTTAATTAATTTTTCGCTTCTATAAAACTGCTTTGAAGATCCGTTCTCACATAGAATCTTGATTTAAGTCCAAGATGGCGGCCTCCTTCGTTCATTTTCGCTTCTTCTCATTGTTGCTGTCTCTTTTTAACTCCCTCTGTAGTTGCGGTGTATAACGCAAGAGTTCGCCCATTGGCTTGCAGCTTGCTCCGTTGTTGAACCCAATCGACTCCCTCATTTATAACTCTTATGACTTGTGAAAGGGTTAATTAACAATGGAGATAGTTCAATGAACGAATTCAGCTCACCTCCGTTCAATACAATTTTAAGTCAAATGAAAAATCATATTTACATGAGCAACGATCCGTCCCACACCGACCAGTTTATGATGGAGAACAGTTTCTTTGGCATACGCACTTCCACCATTTGCCATTCTTAAATTGTGAGGAAAATTCCATTTCACAAAAAAGTTATAATTCCTTATAACCGTAGACCTTCTTGCAGATTTGGGGGATTTGGGGAACCACCTAACAAAGTCATCCTCGTTTTACTTGCACAGGCACTCTACGGTAGGCTTTCGGCCGTTTGTTTTATGAGTTGGACTCTTGGCGATTTTCTCGCGTGGATAACTAGCATTCCTTATATTGATTTGTCTGTCAAACGGAAGTTATGTGGACTACCTGTCACACATGTCTTTGGAAATGGACCGTGTGTTCCATGTCTTTCCATCTTGAGAGTGGAATTCCATTTTTTATTAAGATGTTTTAGGAGTAGGCCTTGGGTGATGGTCCAGAATCTTTGCCAGCATTTTGAAGTCACAATACAAATGGAGGGGTTGTAAGAAAAAAGGAAAACGAATGGGCTGGTGAAGCTTCTTGTGGTAAAATGAACCGCAATACAGAAGCTCGATATTAGATAGTTAACCGTCGTTAGTTTTGTGGACAATTTTAAGAGATCTAGATTTTGATGCAATCAATCTCCCTACACTACTCGATTGGAACGGAAGTATAACAGTTTCAAAAACTTCGGACATCTCGGAAATTTACGGAAATACCCTTCCTAAGCACCAAAAGGTCCATTGGTAGAATTTTAAGTCCACCACCATTACACCGCTAAAGAATTGCCAGAAGATTGGACATGTTGCTAGCAAGAGTGGCATAAAACACCGATGTGCCAAGTGCAAGGATGTTCATATCACATGAATCTGCCCAAGGACCTATGCATATGGTTTTCTGCATAAACATCATACCTGGACTTCGCTGCATAGAAACAACAGTTGTCACTGTGTGGGATACTGAGACACTGCTACTGCTCTCACTATACAGCAAGTGTAACGCAACAATATGTGACATCATACATGACCTCAACGCCATCAACAATGTAGCTAGTCAATAACCGCACTGGGTACTTAGAAGTGACTTAAATGTATTGCACGCGTTCTGGCTGGACAGCAGGGAACCTACACAAGAAATAGCAATTGTGGACTGGCTGCAAAATAACCCCGAGCTTCACTCTCTACTGGTTATATCACAACACATCCAAAGTGACGAATACCAACGACTGCACTCAGAACTTCATTACACCAATACAATGTTCAACGATGCAGTAAAACATCATGATGAAAATTATTTCAAGAAAAGACTTGTAAATATAAAAGCTGATCCTGACTCGTTTAAAAATCAATCAATCTGATTGTTGAAAGACCGAACTCAATTCCAAATACCATCCTTCACGGACAAGAAGTTTCAACAACTTCTGCTAAGAGAGCGTGTGTCATTCACTTTGTGAAAAGTTTCGAACACCGTTCTCCACCCATACACCTTCCTGACTTTATCGAAGAAGTAGAAACTCGTTTTGAGGAGATATCAACTATCACCAAAACCGTGAGCTTATTCAACGAAGAAAACCCCTCATCGGAGTAGCTACTGACAAATGTTTTCACTTCTCCTGAAGAACTGGCTGACATTATCATCATTAGAAACTCCAAAAAATCAGCAGAAGGATATCAGCCAATTTCATTGCTCTGCTGTATGAGCAACATACTGGAGGTGTTAATATTGAAAAACCTCAAAGTTGTCTGCGGAGAAATAATAAACACTCGACAGTAAATCCACTGCTTGGATTTTATACTGACGTCAGACTAAAATTCAATTGACCTCCTGGACATCGAAAAAGCTTTCGACAGCGTTTTGGTAAAAAGACTACTATTCAAACCCTCGAAATTAGGACTTCAATATAACTTAGTAAGAATTATGAAAGATTTTCTAACCCACATACATTTCTACATACAGGTACCAAAATACGTATATGCAACCAATGGAATCAACGCTTCAGTTCCTCGAGGATCAAAACTTGGACCGCAATAGATTGCAATCGCAATCGAATGAATGTTAAATATACGAGTATTCCTTCGATTTCAACAATCAAGACAACTGTTTATTCAGTTTATTTCTTAACGCAAAATTACATTTAATTGAATACAATCAAATTAATAAGTTCTTTAAGGATTGAACTCCAAGAATATCACTGTCTTTGTATTTTCGCTGTCAACTTTTAGTCAAATTTATTTATTTAGGACAACTCACAACTTCAACTGCAGTCTTTGTGTGCCCATAAAATTGTTAATGCAAGGACTTCTAACCTTTAAGTAAAATCAGATATTTTTCTGAAATGTTTTCTTGTTTATTTCATTTTGCTTAACTCAATTGGGCAATAAATCGCAAGGACAAGACTCATGTAAATTCATCTACTGTGCCATAAAACACACAAAAAAACATACAAGTTAAACGGAAGCAAATTCATTAACACCCTTGAGGACCGACCGACGTAGACTTGACCTATTCATCTCCGAATTGTACATAAGCTATACACATACTACATACATATATACATACATATATATGTTCTTTTTTGTATTCATCTAGAAAAGTGCTTTGTTTGAGGTTATTTTTGTTGTTTTGTTTTTGAAAGGCCATAAATCCTTACTCGGACGATATAAGCGAACGAAAAGAATTATACGAATTTCATTTGTGCTTTGTTATGGCCAGGACTTATTTATGACTTGAAAAAGTTTTAAGCGATAAAGTCGTTCCAAATTACCTTAAAAAAATAGGGAAGAACCTAGGTATAAGCAAATAAAATGCATATCAACTTATCGATAGTCCTAGAAGAACTATTTTGTAACGATGGAACTGTCAAAACCTTAATTTATTTAGATGACAGAGGTTTTGTGTGATAACCTGCATTATAGCATTAGATATAGGTGACGATGAGCAAGCTTGTCCTTGGGCTATAAATCATGTACACGGAAAAATACTGGAATCAAATAAACTATAATATTAATATTGAAGTGTTGTCTAGTAAGAAATTCTAGTTCATATGATAAAAAGTAAAATCTGCATCGGAATAGAACTGATCCCGTGACTTCTATAGCGCGATGGGTAGTGCATTGACTTCTAAATCTAGTTATAGTTAATGGTCTTAGGTTCAAGTTGCCGTGGTGGATAAAAGTTTGTCAATTAAAAACCGAACACACCAAAAATAAGTATAAATGTATTACAAAAATGTGTCGATGATCGGGTATAGGAGTAGGTCCAATCTTCATTCAGAAATATATAATATTTCTTAAATTTTCGAAAAAGTAGACAAAAGTTATTACAGAACTAAAACGAAGTTTGGCAAACAAAAATGTATGCAATGGCACCCATAATTTTAAAAGTGATATCAAAACGCAAAGGTTTTTTTTTTGATAATTTTACATTACGACCAGTAGTATATAATAGATAACGATGAAAAAAGCAACAGTCAACTATCATATAAGCCTTAAACCGTGTCGGTAGACGTGTACAAAATGACAAATAACCCTTGATTTATAAGTTAATAATATATCTAGAACTCTTACCTCCAATTTGACTCAACAAACCGAAAACGTGCAATTTTAAACAAAACAATAAAAAAAACCATCAGCACTTTACATAAATTTCTTTACCTCTTTATCGCCTGTTGAGGAGCATTTTGCACAAGCAACAACGTGAAGTATCTGATATGTTTTACCTGTCACCTAATCGTTTTAAGGGAGGAACACATATACTCAGCGAAAGTATCCTTTTATAGTAAAAAAGGATAATCACCTTAAATTTGGTGTGGAATAACTTTTTGCAAAATAACGATTACACAGATGAGAACATCGTTGTTTTGGCCTTAGTGGAGAGCAAATTACTTTTGAAACATTTAAAGCGCACACATACACAAAAACACACATAGATATTCGGAAAAGTTTCAGTCGAAATGGGACTGTCCGAGGGACCCACTTGTTCGGAGCGAACACAATGATTAATCATCGTTTTATTCTCGGTTCGGTTTATTTAACTTCATGGCTTTGTTTAGTTTGTTTTAAAATTCCGGTCGTGAATAGTTTTTTTTAATTTTTTAAGTTGGACACAAAATGAACAACAAGGAACGTTCAACTTATTTTATCTTTAAAAATGTTTTGGTTTCGGTGCAGAAGCGCGATTTTGATAATTGCAAAGTTAGTTCTTAGTTGCGTGAGTTTTAATTAGAACGAAAATGGAAACAGATTTTGAAGTGAATTTAAAAATATGTTTTGATTCAAAAAGCCTCGGATGAATGAGAGAATAATGTTGATAAGCTCCTGGGATATTCTAACGCCGAAGTTGGTAAGGTAGAGAGAAGTCATCTTTGGGTACGAACAGGCCTCCCACCACAAAAATACTAATGTCTGTAATAGTATCTCAAGAATGCTTACACCGAAAGTATTTCCAAGAACCCATATCTAAAATTTAAGCAACCACCACAACGAAATCTCTGGTTTGATGATTAGTTCCGTAGGGCAAATTCAGCATAAGAAGAAGACATAACCTCATAGAGTAACACCGGCTTCTTAGAAGGAAAAAGAAAAGTCTGAGAACCGTGTTGTTAAGGTAGTTGCATAAGCCAACAGGAATAAAATTCAAAAATTAAACGAAACGGTAAAAATCTTTCCCGAACTGAAGCCTGCAATGAAACACCGTAGTAGAATCGCAGACACAGCTGGAAATGTGGAAAAATCATTCCTGTTAATTGTATTACTGCATGAACAAGCAACAAGGTGTCACAAACCCTAGGCCCTAGGGTATCACAACGGATCTACATTAATCTAAGTGTAACGGTAATAAGATCAACTGTCAGCCCACCAACCTAAACTAGCCTATAACTGCCATAAAGGAAGGACCAAATTTCTGCTGTTAGACAGAATGTTCCATTCAACTGAAACAACCAACAATTCTGTCAACCCGATCGGCTCGAAAATTGACAATTGAAAATGGGGGATAAATCTAAACGTAAAGCTCCTGGAATGGAACTGATGGCTGATATTTATAAAGTGACAGATGATGGCGATGATGCTTAGGAATATGCATCAGCTCAGCTAGGAGAGTAAGTTTGATGCATGGAACCTCAGCACTGTTTGCCTGCTTGTCAATCACCTGGTAGCTCCATATCAATATTTTTTAAGGCCATGAAATTTGGCTCGAGCTGATTTATTGTCTTGAACTTGTATTGGAGACGGTTTTAAGTTTGTAGATCATCAATGCTTCTTCAGAAATCAGGTTCTCGACAACTATCACGGTTCACGCCAATTATCCATAGCTTCCTTCTAAAGGTTGGTTAAATTCTAAGGGCCGATGTTGATTTTGAATAAAACACAAATTATTTAGGAAATTATTGTCATTTCTTTTTATTATGATAATATTGGTATGGTTCAATTATGTATGGAACAAAATATCAGCCAAATGGCCGCCGCGATCTCGGCGGCACACCTCCATCCGATGGTCCAAATTGTCGATAACGCTGAGGCATAATTGCGGTTCTATGCCGTTAATGTGCCGAATTATCTCATTCTTTAGCTCTTGAATTGTTGCTGGCTTATCGACGTACACCTTTTCTTTCAAATAACCCCAAAGAAGAAGAATTGTTTCGTTAGCTGTGTGGCAAGTGGCACCGTCCTGTTGAAACCACATATCGTCCACATCCATATCTTCCAATTCGGGACATAAAAAGTTCGTTATAATCTCACGATAGCGAACACCATTCAAAGTAACTGTCTGACCGTCCTCATTTTGGAAAAAAAATACGGCCCGATGATGCCGCCATGCCAGCCCATAAACCGCACCAAACAGTCACTCTTTGTGTGTGCATTTGTTTTTCGACAATCACTCTTGGATTATCATTCGGCCAAATGCTGCGATTCTGCTTATTGACGAATCCACTGAGGTGAAAATATGCCTCATCACTGAAGATGATTTTCTTCGAAAATTAATCATCCTCTGTTGCCATTTCTTGCCACCATTCAGACCATTGACGACGCTTGAAATGGTCAAGACGCTTTAGGTCTTGCTTTAGATGCTAACCTTTACCTTACATCTTTTCTTCCAAGTTTATCTCTTTAATGAGTTTGATTATTTTATTTGGTGTACCTTCAGAGAGGATAAATTACTCTCTTCTACCTGTAAGCGACCCAGATACTTGTTTCTTTGGTGCATTAGTGTTTCGCACCCACATATTGTATATGTATGTGCTCTGGCGTTTCGTGATAAGTAAAAGGTTTTTCAACAGGGACGCTACAAAAGTAGAGCGACAGGGACAGCAAACGACGCCATATTTCTTGCAGCTCTTTTGACATTTCTCTTTAGTAAAGTTTGCTATTTCATGATGGAAAGATATACGAGCCAACAACGAGTCGAAATTATTAAAATTTACTACCGAAATTCGGAGTCAGTAGCCTCAACGTTAAGAGCTCTACGTCCAATTTATGGTCGTCATAATCGGCAATTGAGCGTCTAGTGGAAAAATTTGAAGTAGTACAAAATGCAGTACAAAATGTTCCCGTGCCAGTGAGACAAAGAAGTGCCCGTAGTGTCGAGAATATTGCTGCCGCTGAGGCTTCAGTTGCAGAAAGCCCAAATGTGTCTCTCACACGTCGTTCTCAAGCATAGGGCATCTCTGTGACGTCGTTGTGGAGAATTTTGCGAAAAGATCTTGGCCTACATCTGCAAGAACTGAAGCCGCTTGACCACCAGAAGCGTTGTTTGTTCGTGAATTGGACTTTAAAATGATTCGGATTTTCATCGAAAAATCATCTTCAGCGATGAAGCTCATTTCTGGCTGAATGGCTTCGTCAATAAACAAAATATGCGGTATTGGTCAGGCAGCAATCCACACGTACTCCATGAGTCATCATTGCATCCCGAAAAAATTACGGTTTGGTGTGGTTTATGAGCCGGCGGCGTCATTGATTAAGACCGGCACTTTACTCATTTACTGTGAATGGTGATCGCTAACCGTTCAATGATAACCGAATATTTTTGGCCCCAATTGGATGATATGGACTTGGAAGATATGTGGTTCCAACAGGACGGCGGCACCACAAGCCACACAGCGAATGTCACAATCAATTTATTAGAAACCAAGTTTGGAGAACGTGTTATCTCACGAAATGGTCCAGTCGCTTGGCCGCCTCGGTCGTGCGATTTGACGCCGCTAGACTATTTCCTGTGGGGCTACGTTAAGTCAATGGTCTATGCCAACAAGCCAGCGACGATTGACGAACTTCGTAGGAGTATCGAACGTGCAATTGCAGCAGTATCGGCCGATTTATGCTTGAAAACCGTCGAAAATTGGGTTCAGCGTCTGGACTTCTGCAAGCGTGCCCGTGGTGGCCATGCAAAAGAAATCGAGTTCCATACATAATGGCATCGAACGAACTTTCACAGGAATAAAGAATTTCATTGATATCCAAAACCGTTTTTGTTTTATTTAAAAAACTTTTGTAGCGCTCTTATTGAAAAACCCGATATTATTGCAGAACCTGCACGTGAGGCTGTTTTCCAGGCCAAGAATACTCAAGTGTCTTCTTAGTTTACAGTGACCCGTGAGGAGTCACGTTATTATTCGTATATTGTTCTTACTTAAGCTGATACAGTTCGATCTTGTTCCCAATAGGTAGTTTGGCCTGCCTCAGTTTTGTAAGTTCTTTCCATTTTTTTGATCGCGTGGCCTCTTTCTCTAATTTGATTTCATTTTTAATCCAACTTTCTCACATTCCGCAGTAGAGCTCTCGACCCATTGAAAGAGTCCTTGTTCCTTTTTTTTGCTAAGGAGTCTGCCTCCTCATTTCCTTGGACACTTACCTGTCCAGGTATTCAATAAATTGAGATATTATTGTTCTTGAAAAGAACGTTTAACCTGGGTTCACATTCTCACACCCACTTATACGTGATGGCGTTTGAGCTTAGTACTTTGAGGGTGGCTTGGCTATCTGAAATAATGGCAATATTTTGATTTCGGTTATTCCTTTCGATATTTCGACTTGCACATTCCGCTATGGCATTGATTTCCACCTGCAAAATGCTAGTGGATTGTCCCATTATTATGGAAAGTTTGGTTCTTGGCCAAAAAATTCGATCGCCAGTGTCTTCTGTCGTCCTCGAACCATCTATGTGTCATTTAATGACATTAGTTTTTAGTGTGTAGTTTTCTGTTTCGCCTACACATTCTTTTTTGCAACTTAATTCCGTGTTATAATTTCTTAAAAATTTATAGTTATGTTATAATCATTCTTTCCCTAGGAATGTCGGTAAGGTTAATTACTGCCAATTTTAAAAGGCAGTGCCTTTCACCCTGGCTTAAACTTTTGCTGGACTCAGTCCTTTTCTTGACAAATTTCATAATGGCTCCCTTAGTCTGAAAACACACCGGATCAAACAAAACGTTTTCGATTCGATAGTCGAAAAAACATTTGGTAATTATTTAGAATTGGGGCTCCAGACAAAAATCGCTCCAAAAAATTTGTCACCACCTGGAAACTATTTTATTAGGTAGAATAAGATAATTTAAGGTGGGGGAGACATGTTTTATGGGGTTCCATCGAAAAAAAAAACTTGTAAGGTGTAGGTATATAGCTTAAATTCGAATAGCAGGCGCCTGTGGCAACAGTTTTCTTAATCAAAACCTATACCTAAAAAGGTTTTTTTTTTTCAGGTTTTCAACAAACCATCTAGTTATTGTATTGTTTACACACTATCGATACCATTACGAATAGCCATGACGAATAGCCATGACGAATAGCCATGCTCTGGCCGGTAGATTTATTGAACATAAGCCTGAGGGACGTCGCATTAGAACCAAAAACAGCAACTCAGGTGGCGCAAACAAGTGGAAGAGGACTACAACGAACTTGACGAGTAGAACTGGAGAAAGATAGCTGGACAAATACGGTTATTTAAGGGTCTGGTCGAAATATAGAGCCAACTTGAGTTAGTAAGTAATTAAATTTTAAATTAATGACAGCTTAATGTTTTGAGTCAATCCTCTAGAATGGCCTATCAATACAATCACGGCTATTAATTCCTCCAGTTGATGAATTTTTCAAATACCTAATTTTAATTATTTAATTTTAACAAGGCATTATGCTGGGCAAAATCAAAGGTACACATTTCTTACTCAAGTAATTAAAAGTTCAAATATCAAATGAATAAACGAACCAATCTTTGCCAGCCATTAGCGCAAATCGCTGATACGTACGGTTATCAATGTCTACGTCCAAATTAATTTCGTCCATCTTTTTTGTGTTTTGATTTATATTGTATTCGAAAAATACAAATTGTGAAATATTTGCAAGCTGAAATAATTTAATTGAAATTTTCTATTATTTTATTATTTGAAAAGTTTTGCGAATGCAAATATTTTTGTTTTCGAAAGTGTGGTGGCGAGCGAAATATAATTTTGAATGAAGTACGAGTTTGGTATTTGAAAGGGAATTCCATTTAAATTGAAATAATTGAGATGTTTCAAATTTCAATTCAATTTTAGAATTTCATACATTGAATGTGAATCATTTGTACGAGTATACCTTCCTGTGAACCTACTTCCTATTGAAAGATTAAATTAAGTCAGTAGGCGATTTTTATTTGCTGCCAATGGAATGTTAATGTATTTTTGATAAAATTGTGTTACCGATTCTGATTGTCGTCAGAGTTATTTGCTTGAAAGTGTGCGATTGGGTTGTAGCAAGGTATGTATATAGAATATAATGGTATGACACTCGGAACTGTCCAGCTCCATCTCCCTGACACATGCTTACGTAATGTGTATCGTGAAACGTTTGCTTTGCTTATTTGATGCTTTTGGTAGAAAGCTAGTTAGTATACTCTAAAAATGAAATAAAATTATTAAGAATTTCAAATGTATGGAGATACAAATAAATTATTCCAAAACCTAATAATTGATGTTAATAGTATTATCCGTTGTTAACTAACTTAACTAGATACCTATATGTGAAGAAGGTAATGCTGTTGTTGATTCAACTTTCAATAATTATGAATTGCAATTATTGAAAATGCCTTCAAGACGCATTAGAGTAGTCCGCACAAATTTTTTCTTTTGGTTTTCGCACGCCCCCTTCTGAAACCTGATCTGTCCAAACGAACGATGTAGAAAATTGTTGCTCGGAGTAATTTTGCAGCAGATTTTGAATTTTGGATTTGAAGCGACTAAGAATGTATCCTGCAACGTACTCCAGCTCACACCTCTTTCTAGTGCCAGTTCTGGTTGTGCAGTTTCATCTTCGTCCATAAGACATGTAAGTCAAATGGATGTTACGACGAGCTCGGAACTAAACCCGGCTTCGGAAGGATTTATCTTCTTCGACATTTGAAGTATTAATCAGCCCATCACTCGCATCCATTTGTAGTTATTCATCACTATCAGACTTTACATTTGCAGACTGCAGACTGTGAAACGTTGCTTCCATTTCTACCAAGAATGTACCTTCGGAGACGATATTTAAACTGTAACGCTGTGGGATGATCATACAGGTCGCCCTTCACTCTCATCACACCAAAAAACCTTTCCAGATGGTCTTGATTTAGGCGTTAAGTCAATAAGTATGATATCTGATATTCTTGCTGAAGAAGTGAAGACCCTTGAACATCATCCTGAATACTGATATTAGTAAGTATTCCTTCTTGAAATGGGATCAGTAATTAATGGTTTCCAACTCGAGTTATTCTTATCGTGGATTCTATTTGGGTTAAAATTTGATCCTGATTTCCTGATGTTCAAGTTCTAGGCCAAAAGCTGCCATTTAATTCTTGGAATTATTGTGTTGAATATGTCAAGCGAAACCTGCGAAAAAAGTGATGAGATTACTTACATTATTATATATATTAAAAGAATGGAAATTGAACTAACCTTTTAACAGACAACTCATTCCAATATTTGGAAAAGCCTAGAGTTTTCACTCAAAAAAGAGCGCACGCGTTTGTATGTGATAACAACTGTATTGGAAATTTGACCTTTTGCCTGTTTGCAACTTTCTCATTCAGGTGAGTGACGGTGAACCGACGTGATCTTTTGAAATCCGAGTTCGACTGTTTTGCCAGTAACTTTACAAGAGTTATCTCTGTGGCTTTGTGCATCTTTGCTAGATGCTTACGATTGAAAAATACTCCGGTGTGTCCAAAAAATGGTTTCGAAGCAATTTATTTAAATGTGGTGTGTCACTTAATACGTAGATACACCTTCTATGCCTTGTCACTAGGGTTTCAAAAGATGGGCTGAGTTTCGCTTATGCCCATTCTTCTCCAGATTCCATAATCCATGGATTGTAGCTTTTTGATAATAGTTTTGAACATTTTTTTTGTTAAGGAACAATTATAATTGTAAAAGACAGGTTGCTTCCAATTCTCAAAGATTCGTATCACCATTACCACTTGAACATAATTAGCGGGGGCCAAAAGTGTATGGTAGTCGTATAACTTCTGTATTTTCATTTCATCTGCCATGAGAACGTAGACTTTTTGAAAGGTGGACAGATTTCTCATTAAAGCAAATACAGACTTGAGATAACACGGGTTGATATTAACTTTTAAAGGCCAATTTAGTAGCTTAGCCACAGCTAGTAATTAATATTTTCTTATTAGTAATATCCTGTAGGCTTTATTCCCACTTAAATACAGTAATCCCCACTTAGTTACACCTCGCTTTATTGACCGAAAAAATTGCGTTCGAAAATTTCCCGTATTAGTATCATAGCTTTTTAGATGGATAATTGAACCCCGCTTAATTGAATTACCCGTTTATTTGATCTTAAAAATATGCAGCTGAAAAAACTAAATATATGGAAATTTTTCTGATAATTGGACGTACCAAAAATTATAATAAAACAAACCTTAAAATAAATTTTAGTTATTGGAAGCACTAAATTTGGCAGCACTGCTCGGTAAAAAACAAATGGCAGCTAGCTATTGTTTGTTTTTGTTTTTTACTTGCGATATAAGTAGGTACTATAGGGCAAGTTCTGCATTTGGAAAAAAAATCGAACGCGAGATTTTGATCAAAGTTGACAGTACGATGATAGCGAAGACGAATAAAGTGGGTCCAACAATTCCGACTGTCTGTCTGTATGTCTGTACCTCGGACTATAGCCTAAACTACTAGAGATATTTTCTTCAAACTTGGTACTTAAGGCTCTTCGGTGATTCACTAGAGGAGAAATTGAATTTTGTTTTTAGCTCTAAAACTAACGGTACCCCCCATACACCCGTAATACATAATTTTATTAATCTCGAAAACGGCTCTAACGATTTTAATAAAAAAATTAGGTGTGTATATTTGTAAAAAAAATGTTGAGGCAAAATGTTATTAATGGTCTGTCATAGAACCTTTTTTTTTTTATTTTCGACTTTCTCATTAACGGCTCTAACGATTTTAACCAAAAATTTTCACCAGGAGCCCCCTTAAGTTTAAAATAATATTGTATATAAAAATATTCGACAAAAAAAATATTTATTTTGTTTTTTGAAAAAATAAATTCCAATTTAGTTTTTGAAAAATCAATATCTTGAAAAGGTGTGACTTTAATAAAACGATTTTTAAATTTTCTTTGCGTAAATTCATACTTTTCCGGGAATTAGACGGCAATTCCATGCATTGTATTTATAAAATGTATTTTTAATCCCAAAGTACTTTTACATAAGTTTGTGCAATCCAGTCGTGCATTTTATTTTTTGTTGTCATACGAAATTTCAATGTTTGCTGCCGGGCAGCGACAGCGCCGCTGCGGTGCGTAAGGTTCCAGGGCAGGTAAGGTCATTTGGTATAAATTTATTTTAATGTGCTTATGTCATCTTTTAGGGTGGTTTTGGCGTTGGCAAAAGAGACATGATATAGTCTTGAAAAAACTGCATGGTGAACAGGAGGAGGATTTTCGAAATTCTATTCTCCTCTAATCTTATATCAAATTATACTGCTAGTGATATTTTCAACGCGGATGAGTCAGGCCTCTTCTATAAAGCCTTGCCAACATCAACTCTAACAAAAACAGGAGTCGATGTTCGTAGTTTCAAATCGTCTAACGAGTGACTTACATTACTTTTCATTTGTTATGCAACGGGGGGTTACAAAAAACTTATAGTGATTGGAAAACCAGAGCGCCAGATGTTTTAAGAATACCTTTGCAATATTTCCGCAACAAAAATGACACAAATTTTATGGGCCCACATTATTATATTCATTTGATGAAGAAAATCAAGAAATGATAAAGCAGAACCGAATAACAATTCTTTTTGTGGATAATGCTGCCTGTTACAAAAAGTTGGACGATTTGAAAAATATCAATGTGCAATTTCTACCACCAAATACAACTTCCATCATTCAGCCTCTTGACCAAGGCATTATCCATTGTTTTAAAGAATACTATCGCCAAAATATAATAAGGAAACAAATCACAGCCATCGACCGTGGAAAATTTATAGAAGAATTTTCGAAGTCGATCACATCTTTACAAGCAATGCATATTAGCAAACATTGTTTGTTGCTTATAACACCTTCTACAATAAGTAATTGTTTCAAAAAGGTAATACTAAAAA
Organism: Chrysotoxum bicinctum; assembly: GCA_911387755.1. Classification (NCBI taxonomy): domain Eukaryota; kingdom Metazoa; phylum Arthropoda; class Insecta; order Diptera; family Syrphidae; genus Chrysotoxum; species Chrysotoxum bicinctum. Next base: position 18,771,972 of record OU426989.1, read on the forward strand.
AATTTTACTACTTAACCTACGTCTGCAAGTTGTTTTTTAAAGGCAGGTATCATTCAAGAAGAAGAGCAGCCGGAAAATGATGTCGTGGTCATAGACAACGTACTTGAGGATAATGCAGATTGAAATACTTATATCATGTTATGGTTAACTAACAGACGTCGAAATTTAAGAAACTCTTGGCGAAGACACGGTTATAAATGAAGAAGCGGTTGCAGAAGAAGTTAAGGCCATATTAGATACCATCTACTTTCGAAATTCTTCAGTCCATTGAAATTCTTCGTTTATATTTCTTACCACTAAATAAATATACAGTTGAACTGGAAAACATGAAAGAAGATATTGATTAAAACAAAACAATGCAAACTAAAATCACAGATTTCTTCAAACCAATGTATGTAAGGTAAATAACCATTATATGCCTTTCGATGTACATATCTATTTACTATTATATTTATTATTTTCTTTTACCCTTGTCGAAGCTAGAACTGATATTTTTTTCAGAATAATTTATTTCGGTTTCACAGGTTTCTTCTAGGTTTTCGTAAGTTAACACTGAAATGTTTGTAGTGAATTTCTGGAATGAATATTTTATCTTTATTTAACTTGTGTAAGAGTCTTTTTAAATCGTCACTGTTAGTAGATTTGTCGATTCTTGAAACGCAGCCTTCTACTGATGCATCTTGAAAATCTGCGACAACTTTTGAAAGTTCCTCAAGATTTTATTGTCCTGACAAAATATAATTTATTTAAGCTTACATACGTAAAGATATTTTAAAATAAATCTTACAAAATTTCGTGGACAGTTTGGTTCCGCTTGTTTTTCCTTTCTTGGCGCTTACTTTCAGAATTGGCTGATGACAAAGGCAAGTTTTCATGCATACAATTCCGCAAATATTGTTCAGGAGTAAAATGTCTTGAACATACAATTCATTTTGGACGTTAAATTTGTCTCTCTTTCTGCACTTTAATAGACAAACTGTTTGCATTACACTGTCGAATGTCACACCATTTTATTCTGTATAACTTGGGGTTGTTTGATGTCCCTTAAATTGGTGATTAAAGGAAAGTTGTGGAATATTGTCACTGCATATGCTACCCAAATTGGATGTGAGCAGGTGCAAAAAGATGCATTTTGGCTAGACTTTCACAATCTACTTAAGGACATCCCAAAGGAAGAGTTTTTGTTCGTGGGCGGAGATTTGAACGGACATGTCGGGAAGACAATCGAAGACTATGAAGATTGCCATGGAGGCCTCGGATACGGCACCAGGAACCCTCCTGGTGAAGACATCCTGAGCATGTGCAAAACATACGGTCTTATCGTACTAAATACCATGTTCGTCAAACAAAGCCGGCACCTGGTCACTTACAGCAGTGGTGGAAATGAAACCCAGATTGATTACCATTTGGTATCTAGTTTCATGAAACCCCGGGTAAAAGATTGCAAAGTGATACTAGGAGAAGCGATCGCCCACCAACACCGTCTCCTACTGACAAAATTTTTTATGGAGACAATGAACGACAACAAACATACAAAAACTTTAGGGAAGATCAAATGGTATAATCTGGATAAGGAAAAAGGCGAAGCTTTTATTTCGAATATGCAAAACGTTCTGTATAACAACACCGATATAGTTCGAAATGAAGAGAGTACAGCACAAAGTATGTGGGATCTCCTACAGAGAACTTGCAAAGAAAAAGCCAAAACACTGTTAGGGGTTTCAAAAGGACACAACCAACAAGGCAAAGAAACATGGTGGTGGAATGATGAAGCTAAATCAGTTATAAGTAAAAAGAAAATGGCTTTCAAGGCTTGGTCGAAGTGCCCCTCTAATAATACAGAGCAAAAGTCACGCCTCGAAGTGGAATATAGAAACTGCAAGAAAGAAGCGAAGAAGAAGTGCGCCCAAATTCAAGCAAAGAATACAGAAAACCTGTATCGGGAGCTGGATGAAATTTCTACCCCGACAGCTGGTGCTATTTAAGAGCTACGGCAAAACACGAATAAGGGCGCAACTATCTTTAAAATAGCCGTATTGGTTGATTTTGAAAAAGCATTCGATCGGCAACCACGACATCTAATATGGGTGGCCCTCAGGCAACGAGGAGTTCCAGAAACCTATGTGCGGATAATTATGGACATGTATGATGGAGCAGTTACTAAAGTAAGATGCGCAGCTGAAGTCACCGAAGAATTCAAAATCACAGTAGGTGTACACCAGGGAAGTGTCTTGAGTCCCCTGCTCTTTATTACAGTTCTTGATTACCTGCTTGAAGGCAAAGTGACGGATCCAAAAGTACATCAGTTATTCTTTGCTGACGATGGAGCCATTATAAGTGAAGACCCGATATCCCTACAACGAGCACTTGACGTATGGGTGGATGTTCTAGAAGGCAGTGGGTACCGCATAAGCGCGAAAAAGACAGAATACCTATGCTGCCCATTTTCTGATCCACACAGGCCTATTCCAGACATTTATTTGAATGGAGTAGTGCTTCCCAAGTGTGAAAAGTTTAAATATCTGGGGTCTATGATAAATAACGAAGATACTTGTGATGACGATATCAATCATCGCGTAAGCGTAGGGTGGATGAAGTGGCGGGAAAATTCTGCTATCTTCTGTGACCGAAAAATGCCCCCTTCAGTTGTGCGTCCAGCACTCACATACGGTTCACAATGTTGGACAATGTACAAAAAGTATGAGAGTAAGCTAACGGCAGCTGAGATGAAGATGCTTCGTATGACAGCAGGAGTTACAAAGCTTGATCGAATTAGAAGTACGAAGATCCGAGGAAGCCTTCATGTTAAGAATACCATTTCCCAAAAAATTGAACACGACCGACTCAGTTGGTATTGCCATGTTCAAAGGAGAGATCCTGAGAACCCCGTCAAAAAGGCAATATCATACAACGTTCCAATTCGGAATAAAAAGAAAGGTAGGCCTAAACACTCCTGGTACAAACAAATGCAAAAACACCAGCATTCAGTTGGCCTCAGAAATGGAACAATACAAAACCGGGAGGCTTGCCGCCCATTTCTGAGGTCAACCCGGCGAACCCCACAGGCGGATCACTAGTGTGAAGCAGATACGTGGGAGAGTTATGATCCCCTCGACATCGAGATCATAACAGCGCCGAAACAAAGGGAGAAGAAGAAGAACTTGGGGTTGTAGGGATTAAAAATAACATTGCAAAACAGATCTACATATTTGTTGTTAGAAACAAGTAGGTATACAGCGTATATTTGTTGTTGAATTAAATTTATCAAAATGATTTCTGGAGCACGAGTTACAAAAAAAAATTTAATTGATTTCCAATGTCTGCCTCAAAATCTCATTTTGCTAGATCCTGATTTACAAAGTACAACAAGATGTTCACGCAGATTAATTTCGAATTTATAGACAATTAAACTGGCTTATATTGATTCGATAAAAAATATACATATTTCAAATGGATAACAAACTCTCATTTAAAAAAGTAACACATTCTTAGAAATAAAATTCATTGTCGAAGTTTTTTTTTTTTCTTCTATTTATTAATATTTTTACGGCAGTACCTGCCATGAAGATTATATTGCTATTCTAAAAGGTGTGTGTGCTTGCGCGAGAGATATAAAAATAAAATTCAACAGCTGCCATTGAACACCTGTGTTTGGATAATTTGCTGCAAAGACACACAGCCATCTCTGTGTGCAAACACTCTCATATCCCGACCGCCTAACGATGCAAAATTGAAATCACTTTAACATAATTCGCCAATAAAAATTCATAGAATTCAATAGCTTCTTAGGCGATGTGCCCCTTCTCCTTTTGGCAGAGCCTTAATACTCGTACTTTGCCAACACACAGTCTTCCTCTCGAGGACTGCCTATATTCGTATGGAGCGCTTGCGAATCCAAGGAAGCAATTCCACCAACACACAGCCGAATTTCAACCACACTTCTTGGATCCAATAAAATGATGGCATTTTCTTTTATTACATCGATTGTCGCCAGGAAGACAAAATTATTATTAATGTAAATACACTTCAGTTGTTAAGAAAAGGTATTAAATTTTAAGAATCATATTAAAATAAATTAAGTGATGCAACATCTCGAAGAGAAACAGGCCCTGGTGACTTACAATTCTCAACCATTCCTATTGGCATGTTGTCGACAAGAATGGAGGGGACCATACAATTTGCTGTCAAGTACGAAAGGCTAAAATAACAAACAATTTTCATTACGAGATGATTTGTCATTTTATTTTTTTTATAATGTACAAGCACTAAGGGGGTTCAGACTACCCTATAAAATTGCAATTTCCAAAAATTCAATTTCAAGATGTTCTTAAACGCAAACTGCAAATGCCCACTGTTCGAAAACCAAAAACAAACTTTATCAAAAGCATTATTTTCGATAACTCAGTTTTCTAAAGTCAAAACTTCGATAACATCTTTTGCGGCGCAACTCCGCAGTAAAAAAAAATTGAGATGATGATAAAAATATTGATAAACCAGAGAGCGTCTTCTTAGACTTCAAATGCGCTTAAAAGAAAATTGACTGAGGTTGATCGAACAGATCTTGTGATAGCAGGACAATTGCATATGTGACGATAACAATATTTGCTTAAAAAATGAGATCGTCAAATGATAATATTGCCGTTTTCGAACACAGCCAATGTTAAATGCAGTGCGGGCGTAAGGAAAATAGGGAAGGATTTAAGAGTAAATTCTGATGCATAACTGGTTTTGAAGGTTAAGATATCGAAATGGGAGGGTAAAACAGACCTAGGTAAGACATTCGTGTTGTGCGGCTAAGGAAAGAATCTCTTTACTTACTAGTACATCCGAAATCGGGCTCAAACGTAAGCAGATAGGCATTCTTAAAAGCTCGAGTTTTATTGATGGATTAAGAGGAATGCAACTGGCTTTCACAAGATGAATTTCTACTACTTTGTATTAGAAATTGCCTTTTGGACCACTCAATACAAGTTGCGTTGGACGGTTTCAAATTTGATATTTATAAAATAAATGCTGGTGTACCACAGGGCTCCGTTTTGTCTCCGATTCTCTTTCTCATATTCATCAATGATCTTTTGGCTGAAACTTCTAATCCATTAAAATGTTTTGCTGTCGACAGTACTCTCAGCTTTTCAACTTCGTTTCCAGATTCAAGTCCTTGTCCTTCGGATTTGGATCTAGAACACCAGCGACATGATAAGCTTATTAAATTCTGATCTCGATAGCATTATCAGATGTGGAATCAAAAACCGCGTAGAATTCAATGCTTGAATAAATAAATGTTGTCTTCTATCGACACATCACCAAAAACGCTGAAAACTGCTTAGGTTTCCTTCGACTTCTGATGTTATCTATTTAAGTATAAGAAGTGTATTCGTCCATAACGTGAGTATAATTCCCATATTTTTGGGCAGATGGTCCAACTACCCACTTTAGTCTCTTCGATATACCTAATCCAAAAATGATAGGTAATAGAACTTTAACAGAAACAATGTGCATCGGTATATCCTTTTAAATCCCTTTCAACTTTCCTAAGGACTCGCACTGTGCCCTAGGAATTTAAATGTAGTCAAATTTCCTTTATTGCGCACAATTTTCATAAAAATTACAGTTAAATAATGAGAAGCAAACGATATTTAGGTTTTAGAGGCTGAGGAGTGAACCCAGAGCTCGAGCATGACAGTCTGAGGAGGAACTCACCATTAAAATAATGGTTACATGCTGGCAAAAAACGTTCAGACTATGCATTAGACTTCGAGTGTCTTATGAAAAGGTAAACTAATACTCAAAGTATCCCTTATAGGAGTATCGTTATTTATAGAACCTTCTTCCATAAAATAGAGGCATTGATCCCCAGAATAAAATTAACAATATGAAACAATGCCTCTCGGAGATTTCTCTAGGTTACTGAAATCGATTTATCACAAATCCTACATTCGCAATTATTTAATTGATAACTCATGTTTGTACCAAAGATAACGTAAAGTGACATCTGTGATGAGTAAATTGAAACATCAAAAGTATTGATGAGATTTCGTCCAAAATAATATGTCATATTTAAGGTGATTGATAAGTTATCAAATACCAAAAATTTAAAAGTTTTTCAAATGAAGTTCAAATCAATCTTAATATACGGAGTCTCCGGTAATTCGTGTACAGTACTTTAGGATGTGATTCTTGGTCATATTCTGAGAAAAAAATTGTTCTACAGTAAAGTCCGATTTTCAACTTTAACATCACTTTTTGACGATTTAAGAAAAGGCTAACTTTGGTGTAGCCTGACCCATTTTAAGGTCAATTTCTCTATCAGTACTAATGGTAAGGACCTCATTTTTACTTGCGACTTATAGGTACTATAAGGGCAGTAATGCATTCGTAAAAACAATCGAACTCGAGATTTTGATCAAAGTTGACATTACGATGATAGCGAAGACTAAAAAAGTGGGTCTGGCAATTCTGTCTGTCTGTCTGTCAGTTCGACTACAGTCTAAGCGGCTCCGCCGATTTTCTTTAAACTTTTTTTTTTAAGACCAAACATAACGGTACCTGCCATACGATTTTTTTTCGAAATTTTATAAATATTTTTTTTTCTCAAAAACTGCTGGACAGATTTAAAAAATAAAAACACAAACAAAAATTTAGTTAAAGCTAGGTACCCGGGTAGAATTAACGACTCGATACTGCCAAGGCCCCAGCTAGTTTTTCTTAGTTTCAGTCATGGCCCTACCGAGCATTGTTAATGAGCTGTATATAATGGGCCTTGCTAGATGTTCCTATATGGGCCCTAGATGGGTCTTCACAAGTAGCACAAGAGCTACAAGAGAAACAATAAAAATAAGGTTTTTTTATTAACTGTTTGGTTTTTTATTATTGTTGATTATTTTGGAGTTCTCTTCATTTTTTCTTTGCCTCCCTATATTCGACTCTTTATGTGTTTTTTGCTGGAATGAAAGATTTTTTTTTTTTTTTATTTTTGTACTCTCCACTGAGATTCGAACCCGAGTCCTCTCGCTTGCCGTGCTTGTGCTCTACCTATTGTGCCACTGTGATACATAAAATATCTTGTCTTAAGGTGCTACTCAAATAACTCTCTCGTGTTTTTAATATTATACTGTTTAAGAAGACTTAAATACGTATTAAATAATCTGAAAAATACCGACTTAGGACCAAAACAAAAAAGTTACGTTTTTAGAAGGATAATGAATAGCTTTTTATAGAGACATGTATAGGCACATCTAGGATACATCAAGTGAAAACTATATAGCCCCAGTATAAGTAACATCTGAGAACGCCTATAAAGAGGCGATACTATCTACGGCCAATATATCGCCAAGGAATAGTTTCATATCTAGGCTACATCAAGTTAAAAATATCTAGGCCCAGTCTAAGATACTCCTGGAAAAGCCAATAAATAGGCAGTTCTAGCCAGGTTCAATATAAAGCCAGGATAAGCATAAATTAGTCAAGAACCGCCAGGCTTGCATCTGTCTAGGCCCAGCATAGGATTTACTATATTTACTATCGATTGTGTTTCCTAGATAATTTTCTACCCGGGTAATGGTTGAAAAAAATTTTCCGCAAAATAGTTATTGAGGGTACCCCCCATGGAACCATTTTTTTTGTTTTTGATTTTCTCAAAAACGGTACCACCGATTTTGATCATTTTTTTTGCGAAGGCTCTTCAAAAATTTAAATAGAATTGTGTATTTTTTTTTCAAAACACAATATTTCGAAAACCCCATGCTAGATTTTTTTTAAACTTGATAAATAATAGTTTCTTAATATAATCTTTAAGATGTGAGAAAAAAAATTTCATTTTACCTTAAAATGAAAGTATCCACCATACAAATGTTAAAAAATTTAAAAAAATGGTTTTCAAAAATCGTATTTTTCTCGAAAACGGCACCTAGAATTTTGATAAAATTTTTTTTCTTTCATTTCATTTTTATGATCTTTAATTTAATAAAACAAATTTTAAAGAAAGATATTGAAGCTTGTACCTACCATAAGAACCATTTTTTCGAATTTCTCATTATCCACATAACGGTTCTTAATGAAATTTTTTCGAGAGAAGCTTCTAAAAAGTCTAAAACACATTGCATTTCAAAACTTTAAAATAAATATTTTTCGAATTAAAAAAAAAAATACGTTTTTTTCTTTTTTTAAAAATTCGATATCTCAGAAGCGGCTATTTTTTTTTTTAATTTAATTTTTATTCGAACAATAGTAAAAACTTTTTTGGTACGCCAAAATTTTTCCTTAAAAATCTTTTAAAAAATTTGTATATAAAAGCTTTTTTTTAAGAAACCACTAAAACGACTTATAATTTTTGTTCTTGCATAAATTCATATTTGCATAACATTCTGTTTTTGTCTATTACTACTAAAAGAATTTAAGAAATTAATTTTATCGTTATGAACAGTTTTCTCTAACAACATTCGTTTTTAAAATTCCTAGTCTATTACATAGGAGCAAGTTCGTGCGACCCAGTCGTGCATTTTATTTTAGTAGAAATACTAACCTTTAAAACTACGTTTAAATTGAGCTGATGTGTTCTTAGGGCTGCCAGATATTCAATTCATGGTGTTGAATTTTTCTTGCCCGAGCAAAATTTTGACTTTGAGGTCGAGTACCTAAGCGCGCCGGAATGTTTTCCCAGTTGGCGCGACAGGATTAGGAAATAGACATCAAAGTTCACGCTGCGCTTACACAATCAACCGATTATTGGTTAGAAAATCGACACAATTATTTCACGCTCTTGCGGAGCATAGCGCTCCATTGCTTGTCTGTTTGTATAGTGCAGCTGTCTAGTTCACAAATGTCAAATACGATTGACATACGATGTAGGTTGCAAAAATTATAACATCTTCCGATAGGGTGATTAATTTTGCGCCACCTTGTGTGTGCCCTAAAGTTGATTTCGAACATTTCACATCGAATTTTAAAAATTCGTTTCTAAAATAATTAATTTTGGAGAAAGTTGCTTATAAAAAGGGCAAGAGGATAACTATGTAACCCGTTTAAGACAAAGTTGATACGTTTTATCAAAAATACCAAAAGTATTGGTTTCTGTGGGTTTCGATCAGACCGTTTCATAATTCGAATAATACTATCAGCATTTGTTTTAAATTTCTCAGAAAGCCTGATTCCACATGAATAGCATAACTAGGAGTATTAGTAGACAACTTAAAAAAAAGCTCTTAAAAAATGTTAGAACCCATGAACTTCAATCCCATCGCAAGTATTAATTGTGGCCTTATGAACTTTTAACTTAGATACAACATATTTATTTGTAAAGAACTTTGACCTACCTGGAATATGATTTTCGGAATTTTTTATAAATAAGGCAAAAATAAACAGACTCAAAACGCAACCTTGTGGGATATCGGTTTCGCATTTAAATGACTTGGATACGTGTTTAGCGTTTTATCCGGCTTTGATTATTTTGATACATTTTGTCGAAAGTCCGAATAATGCAGCCTTATAAAGTAGAGACCTCCATTTAATTGTGTCATTTGATGCCTTCAGATCAACAAAAAAAGAGTATAAAATTTGACGAAAAGCTGAAAGATCGGTTCGAAAGCCAGCCTGAAAAGAACTAAAATAATTTTGTTTTGACTCGGATCAGGTTTCCGTTATAAAGAAGTTATATAAACGCTCATTTTACGTCCTTCCGCCATAATCGTCCTTCCAAGAGAACGATTCGCAGAGTGGTCGAGAACAGCTTGGGGTATTATGCTACATAACATGGGCTTACAATCGTCTATACCTACTTTAACGTACTCAGGAACTTAGGGTTAACAACCTTAGACAACGACGTGTGTTCGCTAACTGGGCTCTCGAAAAGTAAAAAGTTGACACCAATCTGGATAATTGGTTTCGTGAACAAGCACTATTCGGTCTGGATTTTGGGCTGGTGGCATCATCGGTCCAGTCTTCTTTGAGAACGACATAGGCCAGCCCATTCCCGCAACAGCGAGCGCTATGGTTCAATAATAACCAATTTCCATTGGTCCGAATTGGATGATATGGACACCGACGATACTCGTATATGGTGTCAACAGGGCGGCGGCGGCGGGGCTACTTGCCACACAGCCTGTGCTAGAAAAGGACATTTTCCACGAGCGTTTTGAGAACATGGTGATTATCTATGTCAAAAAACAACAAACCGCCATCCACTGCCCTGAAAGCCACCATAATCATTGTCATTGGTCAAACTCATCCTGATTTATGCACCAGAGTCATGGAAAATTTGTCGATGTTTTGAATGTACTAGGTGTCGAATTTTTAATCATTTTTATAATATTTTATGATTTGTATTTAAAAATAAAACTGTTTCAACTTCAGGAGATAGAAAAAACTCAAGAAAAATTCTAGGAAGTTGTTGTACCTAAAAACTGTAACAACTCCTTGTGCGTGTCCTTAGACGAAATTGAAACAATAAACGAAAAAGTGAAACGTAATTCCCCCTTGAACCTGCTTGTTTTATTTGAAAAGTTTTCTTTCCTTGAAATGTACCTATATGTACCTCTGCAAACTTACACAAATGAAATGGCACTAAGCAAAAGTAAATTGAAGAAAGAGCAAACTTTCTTAAGTGGTTAAATGGTTAGGTTTTTTTATACAAAAGTTATACAACTTATCTCAGACAAATGTCAAACTTAACAGAACACAAATACTACTGAACAAAGGTATAGCGTGTTTTTCTCTCTCTATATATTGACAAGCTTGACGTTTAGCAGTTGGAAAAGTATTAAGGTAAGCATTGTCATTTTATTATTAAATAAAATGTCGAATGAATGGTAAAAGCTTACACTTAAAGCTGTACTGATGCAAAAAAATTATATTGAAATGTTAAGAATGACTATTTAAGAACAGACTTTGATAATTCTGATTGCAAAAAAATATTTTGATAGTACACCACGTGGAGACATCATAATGGTAATGGGAGACTTGAATGCCAAGGTTGGCAATGACAATGACGGGCTCAGGCATGTTATGGGAAAGCAAGGTTTTGGAAACCGGAACGACAATGGCAAACGTTTTGTCTATTTTTGTAACGCCAACCGGCTTGTTATAGGAGGAACCATGTTTGAGCACACGACGTGCCACAAAATCAGTTGGGTGTCGACGGATAGAGATAGGCCACAGGTAGGTGCGACAGTAGGACCGTCTGCAGAATTACCAAAGAGCTAACAGGTGTCCAAAGCTCTAAACAACACCTGGTAAAGGACATAGACGGATCACTGCTAGTTTCGGATGAGGACCAGCTCAAAAGGTAGAAGGAACACTTTTCTGCGGTTTTAAATCGCGTTTTCACCCAATGATACGTCCGTATAGTAATAAATTCCCTAATACGCACTGTACCCCCCAGTAGAGAAGAAATCTTAACCGCAGTCAGAACACTGAAGAACAACAAAGCGGTTGGACTTGACGGTATTCCCGCAGAGCTCTTACGAGCAGCGCCAAAAACATCGTCTGAGCTCCTGCACCCACTCATAGTAAGAGCTTAGGAAATAGAAAGTTTTCCTGAGGAGTGGAAAAAAGGAATGATTGTCAAGCTCCCAAAGAAAGGAGACCTTACGCAGTGCAAAAACTGGATAAATTGATCGCTATTATCAAGGGTTACATATGAAGGATCCAAAGGTTACGTTCAGCATAAAAGAAGGTTGTCAGAGGAGTTTGAAATCCAAAGTGGTATAAAACAGGGTTGTAAACTGTCACCAATATTGTTCCTGTTGGTAATAAGTGATGTGCTGCATGCAGCCTTGTCGACTTTAAATGGAGGAATTCAGTGGAATCTGCTATCACATTTGAAACATCTGCACTACGTGGATGACATGTACTTACTCTCTCATAGGATCATGGATCTCCATCAAATGACAATAAGGGTGGAGAGAGAAGCCGAAACCGTCGGGTTTAAGATCAATACGGCAAAAACTAGAAGGATCAGCCTTGGAACTTCCTCATCTACTCAAATAGATATTGCTGGACAACTAGTAGAGACGGTAGAGAGTTTTCAATACCTTGGGAGAATTGTCTCTACTGATGGCGGGACCGAACTAGATATAACCAGCCGAATCGGGAAAGCAAAGGCTGCGTTCGGAATGCTGTCAAAAATATGGAGAAACAACTCTATAAGTCTAAAGACCAAGCTACGACTGTTCCGCTTCAATGTAGAATCCTTGCTTCTTTATAGATGCAGTACTTGAAAAGTAACACCCACTGTCACAAGAAAGCTGCAAACGTTCGTGAATAGATGTCTTTGAAACATCTTGCGGATTTTCTGGCCTAACCGTATCTCCAATGATGAACTTTATGCGAGGACAGGTCAGGAACCCATCGACTCTATAATACTAAAACGTAAGTGGCAGTGGATACGCTTCGAAAAGGCCACGAGTGCATTGCGAGTCAAGCGATTCAATGGAAGCCTCTCACGCAGTAAGGCAGAGGAGTGGGCTGACCCAGAAGTACTTGGCGAAAAACTGTCAAAGAGGAGTCAGCACAACTGGGAAAGAGTTGAAGAGAGCTGAGGAGTAGTGGAGGCCCTATGCCCCGCAAGAAGAACCACACGGACGTAACAGGTCCAAGACCCTAAATAAGTAAGTACAAAAATATTTAAAGAGGACCGACAATTTTCTGTCGAATACGAACGGCTAAGATAAGAAGCACCTTTTTTTGGAGAAATTATCAATTACCACAAGCGGCATTACCCCTGGTAAAAATCCTTGTGCTTATGTTGTAAAGGCTGGAATTTGACACAAAGATATCCATCACAACTATCCAGTGCATGAATCATTATATCAAGGTTTGGTCTTTAAAATTAAAGTTTAAATTTTTGTAATTGTTTCTAAAAATGATTGAGGCAACCCTCCTTCATAGATATATTCCCATACAAATATCAATCTGGCTAAGTATTGCGGATTCATTGGCAATTGTCACAATCTACGATTAACGTGAAGTGTCAAATTTTTCATGATGATCGGAGAGGAGTTTTAGAGTTGGGTGTATGAATATTCCATTCGCAACACCAAAAAAAGATCAAAAGGTTTGATTGGCTGTGATCTTCTCAATTTGAAAGTGAAGTTATAGATTCTTTTTGTGAGTTTGATCTTATTCAAATAAAAAGGTTTCTTAATGGTAATAATCGAATTTTATATTTAATTTATGTTGATGATGAACTTTCTGTAAATAATATTAAAAGTATCAAACAAATATATTCAATAATTCTCTTCACCATCTGGCACTAAGCGTTCAGTTAAGTTTTTTTTGGCTATTTAAAACCATGTGATAATTCTAGCTGCTATAACTATGCCAAAGGTAACTATAATGTCATAAATGAATTTTTAAACTTAATTCCTTGGCATCAAGTATTAGATAATGATATACTTTATGTTTCGTATAATGTTTTCATTGAGTCATTAAAGGAGGAAATTGATAGTTTTGTTCCACAGAAAATAATCGAGGTAAAGTCGAAACCTCAGTGGTTCACTTAAAAACTTATTAATTTAAATAATGGGAAAAACAAGGCTTACAAGCTATTTCTTCCAATAATGATAGTACTCTATTATGTAAAAATAGGCGTATACAAAAATAATTTGATGTTCTTAATTACTACTTATTCAAAAATTGAATCGAAGCTGCATATTAACAGCCATATTTTTAAACTCATTATAATGAGTACATAAGGCTATGCAACCCTTATAATGCCTCTAAACGCAAAATCGTTATTTATAAAACTTATGTGACGTTGAATAGAGGCATTATAAGCTAAACGCATTTGGAGGTTGAATAGTGCCTACATAAGGACATTTTAGTATTGAACTGCCACATTCACTTTTAAATCACATTGAATTATAAAGATTATCAACAAAAAAAATGCCTTTGACTTGATATTGAAACTAAAACTTTGTGTTATTTTTATTTATTGAAACAAAAATGTTATACTTATATATTAAAAACAAATTAAATTAAAAATTGTTTAGAATTAAATAGATAAATATACTTGTTGGTGATGCCTCTCCACGCATCCTTCTTCATCCGGTGTGTTAGTGTTGTAATTATTATTATGCATTATAGAATTTTATCCTCAAGAACTTGTCTGAGGAGTATTCCATTTATAATGAAACGAAAAACGAATAACAATTTGATTTACAGTATTGTGCTAGAGATAATAACATACTTTATCTAATGAATCAAAGTTAATTGTTGGAATTCTTTTAGCGTTTGGTAGTTTCGTTTTTGTTTATTAAATTCGATAGACAGACAAAAAATTTTTGTTGTTGTTTTTTTGATAAACAGCTGAGTGTTATGAAGGCTAAATGTAATAGATTCTTACTTTTTGGTACTTTATTTGACACAAGCTCATTATAACTATGCAGGGTAGGCAAATGTTTTATAAATATGAATTTGCATAGTGGATGAATAAAGTCCTTATGCATTGCATAACTATTCACGCGTTTAGGGAATTCTAATAAATACGGCTGTAAATGTTTTTGGAGCTATGTTTCACATAGGCAGTTTTCGTTACACTACCACACCTGATGAAGTTATTGCATTTGTTTCAACTAGTCTGGGAATAGACTCATCTCTTTTTGTGTGCAACAAATTATTATCAAAAAATGCGGATAAGGATCGTATGCATGGTTTCGTCAATTTTAAAATTGGTGTTCCGGTGGATGTATGTAGCATCAAAATAATTTGTAGTTCTTAGTAAGTTTCTATTGAAGCCAATATCAAAAACAATAGTAAATCGTTCTGGTCGTTTGTCAATTCCAAGAGAAAATCAGTAGGGGTTCCAAATACCATGTTTTTCAGAGGTGTTGAATCGTCGGATTTAAAGTCCACAGTCTAATTTTTTGCTAACTATTTTGAGTCGGTTTACTCTCATTCGGGATTTAACAACAGTTCACTGAATAACGTAAAAACTGGGATTGATATTGGGTCGATCCAGTTAAGTAGTGCAGAAGTTAAATCCGGGATGAAATCACTTCAATCTAATTATAGTTCTAGACCATTCGGCATTCCTCCCGCAGTGCTTAAAAATTATTGTGATTCCATCTGTACCCTTCATATTCAACAAGTCCCTCCATCAAGGTATTTTTATTGAAGAATGGAAGCTCTCTTACTTGGTCCCTATTCATAAATCAGGTTCTAAGAACGAAGATATTTACAATTAAAATTACAGGGGTATTTGTAAACTTTCCGCAAATTCCCAAACTGTTTGGAAGAATTGTTAAAACTAAGCTTGATTTTCTTACAAGTGAATATCTATCAGAAGTACAACATGGTTTTGTTTCCGGTCGGTCATCTATAACCAATCTTACTTATTTTACTTCGTATGTCACTAACGCTATGGAACAAAAATTTCAAGTGGACGCAGTGTACACTGACTTTAGTAAAGCCTTTTATTCTGTGAGATTTTTGGTTTTCATTCTCACTTTCTTCGTTGGTTATCATCATATTTATGTTTAAGAACACAACAAGTCAAGATTGGAGACACTTATTCAAAAGAAATTCAGTGTACATCAGGTGCTCCGCAAGGTAGCCATCTGGGGCCGCTCCTTTTTATAATTTTCATCAATGACATTGTCTCGGTCTTTAAGTATTGTGAATGCTTATTATATGCAGACGATCTGAAACTATTTTTAAAAGTTTTGCGTTTGGATGATTGTCAACTCATTCAATTTGACAAATGGACTTAAATTGAATATGAAAAAGTGTAACGCGATTTCCGATTTATAAATCTCAAAATGTGTTATTCAACTATGCAATAGAATCTGTGACTTTAGATAGGGTTTCAATTGTTAAAGACTTATGTTTTATACTTGATTCTTCACTTACTTTTAAAAGTCATCTCGATTGTTTGGTTCCAAAGGCCAACTCGCTGGTAGGTTTCATAAAACGAAATGGAAAAGACTAGAGATCCTTTTGTGTTACTATCCCTGGTTACATCTCTTCAGATCACTTTTAGAATACGCAGATGTTATTTGGAGCCCCATTTATAAAGTTCATTCTGATCGGATTGAAAAAGTCCAAAGACGTTTTACGAAATATATATTTAAAAAAATGGGCTGGGATTTCAGCCCTTGTTAGAATTAAATCGTTACAATCAAGAAGGCAAATTCATAGCTTAATGCTTATTAGAGACTTACTATGCTACCATATTAAATGTCCAGCATTTCTTGCACTGGTTCCAATTTACGCATGGCTAGGTCTATGCGAGCTAGAGTCTTCTTATTCCAAAGAACTCATACGACAAATTATTGTTATAAGGAAACTTTTTCAAGATCCATTGCTTATTTCAATTAAGTATCTTCAGATATTGATTTCCTTAATCTTAATCGTAATAAATTTAAAACCGAGATATTATATTTATTCACTTTTTAATTTTGCTCTTGGAGTGCTGATATCTGTTAGCTGTAATATTGCTTGTAGATAATTTTAATAATAAAAAATAAAAAGTTACTTCTGGTGTTCCTCAAGGAAGCCACCTGGAACCCCTTTCATTTTTAATTTTAATAAATAATATTCCACTTGATATTAAAAATATTCTGTCGTATAAAATCCATTTCTGATTGTATTCTTCTCTAAAAAGAGCTTAATAGACTTAGAGAGTGGTGTACGAAAAATCATTTATTTTTGAACATTTCAAAATGCCAAATTATGGCAATTTTTCGTAACCAGTCACCCATCTTTTATTCTCATACAATTGATGACATAACTCTTTGCACAATAGGAGAACAGAAATATTTTTAAATCGTGTTGGATGACATGCAACTTTGTCATTGTGACTGCGGACTTGTGCGGCAGTGTGTTTTCCTGATAAAAAAAAATTACTTCACTAAATGCCGCCGTTTTTATATTCAAATCGGCTTGGAATTATAAGTGATCGTTTAACCTACTGTTTTTAAGGTGAATGATGCGAATGATATCGCGCGCATCCTAAAAACCTGTCACGTCATAAGCTTGTTTGCTGTAAAAACTTGGACTTCTTTGGCTTCGATTCACCAGGAGAAATCCATTGTTTCGATTGTTCTTTGGTCTCCGGTCTTTATGTTTAATCCATAACTACGAATCGGCGCAAAAACTTGGTCAAATGAACATAGACAAACACTCCTTTGAAGCTGTTAAACGATTGCGTTTGTTGTCAATTGTAAGCAAACGCCCAACCCAACTTGCAGAAAGAATGTTTGACCGAATATTAATGTAAAATCGAAATCATTGATCTTTGTGGCAGACCTAAGGCCTCTTCAATTTCGCGCAACTTCACTAGCCGATCGTCCAATACCAAACCATTATCATATATCAAGACCATTGCATTTCCTTGACGATCAGATAGGCATTGATTTTGTTCACTTTTACATTTCTGTAAATGAACTAAACGACAGAGAAAATGGAATTGTTGTACTCTTATTCTCAAAGTTATCTTAGCCAAAATTATTCTACAACCGAAATCTATTTATTTTCCTTTGAAAAAGATCTTGTTTCATAATGTCATTGAAGCCCCAATACACATAAAGACTCGTATGTATGTACCTTATTCCAATCGAACCTTTCATTTTAAATGTTCAAATCATGGTATTTTGAATGCTCAAACCCCTTGTCGACACGTTAATCCAAGAAATTCAAAACTATGTACATGTTCTTCATAAATTAATACATTCATTAAATTAAGTCTTAATATTCTGTTTGATAGACCATCAAAACTTACTTAAGGCCTTGACTTGAAATATAATATTTTCAGTGTGTCAATTATCAAATAAACATAGTTACATTTGTATATGTTAGCCTTTGGTCAGAATTTACAGAGTGTAACAGATTTGTTGCAATTTATTATCAACAAAATTAAAACTAAACAAAAGAAGATGCAGTCCAACGGATCCCCGGTAAGAATAAAGTTCCCATTTACGTTTTCTGTATTATACACGTATATTGAATGGAAGCATAGACATACTTTTAGTACTATAACTAAAATTGAATTATTTTTGCAAAATTTAAGGAAATTTAACACTTACAAAAGTTAAAGAAAAGTGTTGATTTTTTTTTAATATTAATGAATAAATATGTTTGTTGTAAAATTATTACACGTAATAATAAAAAAAATGTAATACCACGCGCGAAAGAACAAAATACAATGCCGATACCGAACTGTCAAACTACAGTGGGGAAGAGGTGAAAAGCAAATTGAATAAAATTGCAACAGACAGCAATTAAGTGCTGTCACCACAACTATGCTCAGTTAAGGGGTGCGTTCAGCGGATTATAAAATCTTTTTGATTTATTAATTAATCACTAATAAAAATATATCAAATGAAACTTACGCAAATATCACCAGGAGCGGTCCTGTAAAAAAGAAAAAGGGCGCCAGTGATTTTTTTTTTGAAAATAAGGAAATCACAAACATTTGGAGCGAAACCGACGGTGAAAAGTTTTGGAACAAAAACAAAAGAAATTTTCAATTTTCGAAGCAACTTATTTTTAATTATTTTTGAATGTGCTTGGGAAACGTTTTTCCAGGAGAAAAAGCTAAGATCTTTTAAAACAAAGGACATCACAACAGAATTTAAACTAAGGAAGGTGGACCGTTACTTTCTTGGTCCCGAAAGAATAATGGTATTGAAAAACGGGTCGCGTGTTTCGCTTCTTCGGAATATTTATAGAACGATTAAAAATAAAATGCACGACTGGGTCGCACGAACTTGCTCCTATGTAATAGACTAGGAATTTTAAAAACGAATGTTATTAGAGAAAACTGTTCATAAGAATAAAATTATTTTTTTAAATTCTTTTAGTAGTAAGAGACAAAAACAAAATGCTATGCAAATATGAATTTACGCAAGAACAAAAATTATAAGTCCTTGTAGTGGTTTCTTAAAAAAAAGGTTTTATATACTGTATGAGTGAAAATTAAATTTCCAAAAAAATATTGAGCCGTTTTTGAAATATCGAATTTTCCAAGAAAAAATGATTTTTTTTTTTTCAAAAATTCAAACAATATTTTTTTTTAAGTTTTGAATGGTTTTAAGACTTTTTAGAAGCATCTCTACAAAAATTTTCATTAAAATCCGTTATATCGATAACGAGTAATTTAAAATTTGAAAAAGTGGTTCTATCGTGGGTACAAGCTGTAATATCTTAATTTCAATTTTTTTTTTATAATATTAAGGATCGTTAAAATTAATTGAAACAAAAAATTTTGTATCAAATTCTAGGCGCCGTTGTCGAGAAAAATACGATTTTTGAAAACCATTTTTTAACATTTGTATGTACATACATATTTTTATTTTCAGGTAAAATAATTTTTTTTCATACATCTTGTAGATTATGTTGAGAAACTTTTAATTTTTAAGTTTAAAAAAAATCTAGCATAAGGTTTTCGAAATATTGAGTTTTGAGAAAAAAATTTTGAATGTTTTTTTACAAATCCAAAAAATTTTTTTTGAATATTTGAATACATTATTCTATTTAGATTTTTGAGGAGCTTTAGCAAAAAAAAAATGATCAAAATCGGTGGAACTGTTTTTGAGAAAATCAAAAACAAAAAAATGTTTCTTTTTGGGGGTACCCTCAATAACCATTTTTCGGGAATTTTTTTCAACTAGTACCTAGCTTTAACTAAATGAAATTTTTTTGTATCTTTTTTTTTTTAATCTGTCGAATAGTTTAAAAAAAAAAAAAATATTTACAAAATTTTGAAAAAAACTCGTATGGCAGGTACCTACCGTTATTTTTAGTCTTAAAAAAAAAGAAAAAAAAAAAGATCATTAAAATTACAAACTATCTGAAATTTGTGAAAGGTTTACTACTTTAAAGTTATTTTGGATTTCGTGAAGTGAAATCTGCATTTATGGTTTTATTTCGTACGACGCGCAAATAACGTTCCACCTTTTACAAAATTTCATGAAATTTAAATTTATGTTGGGCACTCAGCCATTCTCTAAAAAAGAGTTACTTCAGAAATCGGAGACAAAGTGTTCCCGTGCTATTTGATCAGACCGCCCGTCTGTTACTCGGTTTGTTACTCAGGGACTACCATTCACCTGAGCTTTCGATCATAGTATGTGGGTCAACTAATCAGTAGAAACAGCACTTCATTCGCTAGTAAGTGGTATTGAATATTCCCTCAAATACAAAGAATACAACCTAGTAGCTTTCCTAGATATCGAAGGAGCTTTCAACAACGTCAGCTACCAGGCGATCACAACAGCAATGAACAAGCTGAAATTAGAGAAATCTCTCATAGAACTTATAAGTCTCATGCTCAAAAGCAGGAAAATAACTTCCAGCATGAGAAGTTTTACTACCACCAGATCGGTGAATCGAGGTACCCCCCAAGGTGGGGTCCTTTCGCCTCTCTTATGGAACATGGTAGTAAACGAACTTCTAACATCAATGGAAGCAGAGGGTTTCAAAGTGATTGCTTATGCAGACGACGTTGCAATATCTATATCTGGGAAACACCCCCAAGTTCTCTCAGAACTCCTACAAAATGCCTTAAATAGGCTAACAAAGTGGGCTAAGCAATGTGGCTTGGACGTCAATCCACATAAAACAGAATTAGTACTCTTTACGAGAAGGTACAAAATTCCTCAGATTAACCCACCCAAGATTAAAGGAATACCATTAAGCTTTTCCGACCAAGCCAAATATTTAGGCCTCATTTTAGACAAAAAATTAAATTGGAAGGCAAATATTGATGAAAGAGTAAAAAAGGCTACCGTAGCGCTCTTTACTTGTAAAAAGGCTATAGGTTCAAAATGGGGCTTCTCCCCAAAAATAACCCACTGGCTATACACCTCGGTAATCAGACCGATACTCATTTATGGAGTTGTCGTATGGTGGACCGCACTGGACAAGATGGTTAATCTAGGTAAACTCATCAAAGTCCAGCGGTCAGCAGGTATGTGCATCACAGGAGCACTTCGCTCAACACCAACCGCAGCCCTAGAAGTGCTTTTAAACCTAACACCTCTTGACATCTTCTCCAAAATGGTGGCAGCCAATTCATGCGTAAGGCTTAGAGCCACCTCTCAATGGATCAGTAACAATACTGGTCATACTACCATCTTAGACAACTTCAGATCTATCCCAGATCGCTTAGACTATACCACCCCAAAAATGGTATTCGATAACAGCTTCCTTGTCTCCATCCCTTCAAGATCGTCTTGGGAAGAAGAGAGACTCCTGGAAGACAATGCGATACACTTCTATACAGACGGTTCAAAGACCGATCACGGCGTTGGAAGTGGTATCTATTCAAAACAACTGAATCTCAGTCTTTCATATAGACTTACCAATCAATGTAGTGTGTTCCAGGCAGAAGTAATGGCGATTAAAGAGGCACTATCCTGGCTCAAAGAAAACGTTATATCATGCAAGGATATACGAATCTTCTCAGACAGCCAAGCCGCTCTCAAATCTCTCGCGTCTGTCTCCACAAACTCTCTAATAGTCCACGATTGTCGAACATCTCTCATTGAGATGACAGAACAGTTCAATATTCACCTCATTTGGGTGCCGGGCCACAGAGACATTCCGGGAAATTGCAAAGCCGATGAGCTCGCCAAAAACGGAACACTTCTGCCTACTGTTAGACAAAAACATAACATAGGAACACCACTTGCTACATGCAAATATCTTCTCAAACAACATGCTCTAGAATCAACAAATGCTAGATGGTCACAGGGTACCACCTGCCTAACCAAACAAATATGGCCAAGCATAGACCTTAAACGGTCAAAAGACTTGATCTCCCTGAGCAGACAAAATATAAGCTCTACAATCGGAGTTATAACAGGACACTGCCTCATAGGTAGACATGCTTTGAGGCTAGGAGTCTACACAAATGACTTCTGTAGAAGCTGCATGGACGAGGAGGAAGAGGAAACAGTCCAACACCTACTATGTACATGTCCAGCACTCTCCAATAGAAGGAATAACTATCTCGGTAAATCCCTTCTTCGATAATACCAGTGAACTGGCAACGATCGACACAAAATGTCTATCTAACTTTATTAAAAGCACGAAATGGTTTGTTTAAATTCATTACTCTCCCATGAGTTACTTCTTTAGTGGTATCACAACGGATCCTTGAGGTCTAAGTGAGTCAACAACAACTAGACAGCCACTCCAACCTAACCTAACCTATGTGGGTCAACTATCGATTTAGTAGGCATTTCATATTGTTCTCTTAAAAGTACTGAGAGAGTGAACCAATGGCTGATGGACCATGGCTGCCCTTCTTTCTCTCAGTAGATTGCAGAAAACACCTATAAATAAAAGAAGAAAGGAACAAGGAAAAAGGATTGGAAGAGTAGTTTTTGTTGCGGAAAATTTTTACCGTAACAAGTTTTAATAATTAAGTAAGAAAAACATTAATTTAAATTCGAAATTACTTTTTGTTTTACCTTTAAGTCCACAAGAATTGGCGTTTCGTCCCGGCGATTTCACATGGACTTATCATAATTTTATCTAACACAAAATCAACAGTGTAAAATCTAATAACTGCTCAGGTTTTGAAAGAAATTGTTTCAATAGCCTCCAAAAATGTCCATTTTCAAATAAAGTCATGCCTTAAGATATGTTACACATCATTGAAAAATTGCATAAGTCATTGTTAGACCTAAACAAAGTAAGTCACCAACAGAAGTAATATCTTACACACATACATATATCGCCTATACCAATCATGGCACAAGTTTTTGAGCAGCTGCTCCCGAAAAGGCTAAGTAAAATAATAGAAGAAAGAAGACTAATCCCGAACTATCAGTTCAAAATTGAGTACAAACTTTATAGGGACCTTTGCTACTACGAACTACGAAATACTGAAATCCTACGTTATAACCTGACTGGTTAAGACTATTGTACGAAAAAAATTACTCGAAACTAAAGAAAATTGAAGCCTGTGTTCTCCTAGAGTGTGTCTCAAGACCAATTTTGTTTTTGTTATACATATATTCCAGTGGACATAAAAGCTATCATAGCCACCTTTGCAGATGTTACATTGAAAATAAAATCTAGGTATATATGATAAAAATGTAGGTTGATCTGACAAAAATTTTGTCAATATACGTCTAACAAAAAGTTTTATCAAATTGACAAAAATTATAGAATTTTGTTGCGGCAACAAAAAATATTTTGTTGTATCCACAAAATTATTTTGTTATGCTAACATTTTAATTTATTAAAATAACAAAAATATTTTGTCAATATGACAAAATTTCGTAGAATTTACAAAATTAATTTGTCGTATTAACAATTCCTTTGTTGTCTTAACAAATTTTTTTTTGTTAATGTTAAAAATTTGTTTTTTTTTATTATTAT
Source organism: Chrysotoxum bicinctum (assembly GCA_911387755.1). Classification (NCBI taxonomy): domain Eukaryota; kingdom Metazoa; phylum Arthropoda; class Insecta; order Diptera; family Syrphidae; genus Chrysotoxum; species Chrysotoxum bicinctum. Next base: position 18,795,297 of record OU426989.1, read on the forward strand.
CGGATTAACAAAATTTTTATGTTAAATTAACAAAATTGTTTTGTTAAGTTAACAAAACTCTTTTGTTATATTTTATTAAATTAACAAAATATTTTGTCAATTTTGAATATAATGTGATTGATAATATAACTGCTTTAAATATGTACCAAATTAATAATATTCCTAATTCTTTAGGACGTATTTTAGATCTTATTTATATTGATAGTAATTTTGAAGCTCAATTAAATGAATCAAGTTTTAAATTATTGGAAAATAGTATTCATCACAATGCACTTGAGATTGTATTTAACTTTTCTGTTTTAAATGAATCAAAATCATCTAATATTGTTCAAAGGTATGACTTTAAAAATGCGAATTATGTGTCAATGAATATTTACTTAGAAACTATTGATTGGCAGCCAATTTTTAAGTGCTCAAATCTGGAGGTAGCTTTTACTATGTTTCGGAACATTCTAGAATATATTATTTCAAATTTTGTCCCTTTAAAACAAGTTAAAAATTCTAAGAAACCTGTTTGGTTTAATAAAAGTTTGTCCAGGCTTAAAAATGTCATGAATAAATTGCACGAAAAGAGTAAAATTTTTGCTTCATTCGTGAGCAATTCAAACAGGTAAGGAGAGAGTACGAATTTTTGAGAAAATTTATTTATAAGCAGTACATTTGCTCTCTTGAATCGAACATTAAAAAAAATCCGAAGTGTTTTTGGTCATTTTTAAATACTAAACGTAAATCGCTTGGGATTCCATCTAACGTTTCATACAAAGGGGTTGCCTCAGATAATTTGAATGTTATTTGCAATAGTTTCGCATCATTTTTTCAGTCAAATTTTATTGACTTGAAATTAAATTCTGATAATCTGGAAAACTCACCTTCAGTTGTTGACGTTGGTAGTCTATATTTATCTGAAGACGATGTACTAGCAGTTTTATCCTCTCTTGATGAGAATTTTTCCGTTGCTCCAGACAACATTCCGCCAATTCTTTTGAAGGCTTGTAGATTTAAACTTGCGGTTCCATTGTGTTTTATATTCAATATGTCTTTAAATCAAGGTGTATTTTTGGATACGTGGAAATATTAATTTATTACTCCTCTGCATAAATCCGGTTCAAAAAGTGCTGTTGAGAACTACAGACCTATTGCAAAACTTCAGTTGATCCCTAAAGTTTTCGAAGCAATAGTGAAAAACAAACTGTATTTTTTAGTTCAAAATCATATATCTCAGCACCAACACGGTTTTATGAGTGGAAGGTCGACATCGACAAACTTATCGATTTTTACCAGCTATTGCCTTGATCATATGGAAAAACATTTTCAAATTGACACAATCTACACAGATTTTTCAAAGGCTTTTGATCGCGTTCAACATAATGTACTAATAAAGAAACTTGAAATGTTTGGTTTTCATTCTGTGCTGCTTAGTTGGATTAAAAGTTATTTAGAGGACAGAAAGCAATATGTCAAAATTGGTTGCGAGTTATCTAAGGAAATAGTGAACTTCTCAGGTGTACCTCAGGGTAGTCACCTTGGACCGTTACTGTTTATTATTTTTATTAATGACTTGCCCAGCCTCCTCTCTTTTTCAAGATGCCTTTTGTATGCTGATGATCTTAAAGTTTTTAGCTGCATAAAATCGTTATCTGATGCAAATAATGTCCAAGCTGATCTAAATAAAATTCTTCAATGGTGTAAGATGAATGGACTCTTTTTTAACAATAACAAATGTAGTGTTGTTACTTATTCAAAAGTACTGAATCCTTTCTGTTTTGAATACAAGCTTGATAGCCACTCTTTACAAAGAGTAGATTATCAGAAGGATCTCGGAGTGATTTTCGACTCGAAAATAAATTTTTCGCTTCACATCGATCATATAATTTCTAGAGCAAACTCGATGTTCGGTTTTATAGTCAGAAATTCAAAATGTTTCGAGGATCCTTATACAATTAAAACTCTTTACACGAGTATTGTAAGACCGTTGCTGGAATATTGTAGCGTTATATGGAATCCTTACACTAAGTCAAGTATTCTTCGTATAGAAAAAGTTCAAAAAAGATTTACTAAGTTTGCCTTACGTAAAACATTTGGTTCTTTAAGTGTTCCATGTTATGAAAGCAGATGTGTTCTCATCGACCTAAAACCTCTCATTTTGAGAAGAAAATTAAATTCTGTACTCTTTGCTTATGATGTTCTCAATTCTATTATTGATTGTCCAGTGCTGTTGTCAATGTTTAATATGTATGCACCTGCTCGTAGTTTGCGACCAAGAAATGGTGATTTTTTATATGTTCCATATCATAGTACAAGTTATGCTAGGCACAGTCCAATCACTAATGCATGCATTGATTTTAATGAATTTGATTATGCAATTGATTTTAATATGAATAGAAATGAAATTAAAAGAAAATTGATAAGCTTATTGCAAATACTATAACTTATGTTTAACTTAATTTATTAATTTATCTTTTTAAAATTGTATATATGTACTTATATTGAAAGTTAATTTTAATGGGTAGTCTGCATAAAGTCTTGTAACTTGAATGACGGTAAATAAATAAATAAATAAATAAATAAATAAATAAAATATTTTGTCAATTCAACAAAATATTTTGTCAATTTTACAAATTTCTTTTGTTGAATCGACAAAATTAATTTCGCAAAATATTTTTTTTTTTTGGGATTTAAGTCCACAAAAATTGGCGTTTCGTCCCTACGATCTCACAATAAAACCATCTGTGAGGGCGTATGGACAATACACAATTTTTGTTAATTTCAAATAATCTTACAACGATTGTTTAACAAAAACCAAACGTGAACTATATCATACACAAAAGAAATGTCATGATCAAAAAAATATACGCGCAGAATTTTTTGGTTTTCTTACAAAATAGTTTTATCTATCTGATAATATTATTTTATCAATATTACAAAATAATTCAACCCCAAAACAAAATATTTGTCATTTTAACAAAAAATGTTTTCATTTTTTGTTCGGAGACTTAAAAAAACTAAGCTATGGGATAGTGTTCACAGTTTAAACTTCCAACAATGTGCTGTTAAATTTCGAAAGAAAAAACATTTGTCGATCTTTCATATATTGGTTCTGATCCCGGTTTAAAGTCCCACACTACCTGGTACCGACTATTACGAAGTGTCTTTTGAAGATTTCCACCAAAAAAAAACTCATAATTTCAATCAAAATTATTAAAATTCCGCTTTTAACAAAATTAAATTTATTTTCCAGGTTGTCATTTAAGCTAACGGTCCTGATGGATATCATTCTATAATTTGACAGTATTGCAGTATAACATTCCCCAGCATAAATATTTTTAATTTTATGTAAATAAATCATTCGTTGCACCCTATATAGTTCGATACCTTTGAGCTTCAAGCCACACCGTCCTTACAGTCAATTGAATTGCATCTGAGATCATTTCTCGAGTACCGTCTTTACATTGTAACTTCATCTGAATTCGTGTGTGTAGTATGCCAACTTATATCTATAAAATATGTGTCCAAAAGTCATCAAATCAATTACAGTCCATCCAGAACATCACTCTTCCACACTCAAGCACATCTCCTGTAAGTGAATCATAATAACACAACCCTCGATACATCCTGTTGCTACTGTCGATAAACTCCCCTACACAGCCATACAAGCTTTTCCTGCTCCATCAAGACATTTCAAATTATCTCCCTTCAGCCATACTGCTCCAGGATCTACTATGTGCGTACTTAAGTTTTGACATGAATTCTAAATATTGTTGTCATACGGATGAGTTGCCTTATACCAGGATGCGTAAGTTATATGCCTAAAAGCATGTGTCTTGTTCAAAAACGATACCATTGACGACACGACGGCAAAGGATGGCAGATATAAGTTGTCAATTTGTGTGTAGATAGTTTTATTATCCTGTTGATTATTATGATTGAAGGACTTTCATTAGATAAACACAACATTTTAATTGAAATAATTTAACATTGAAACAACTTCTGGCATTTGATTTTGAAAAGGAAAGCCCTGCGCTGCTCTGAACATGTCTTACAAGTTTTGTTGCTATAATAGCTCACTTCCTGCTCCCGCTAGCCCACACTCTCGAAATAAGATTCTTAATACCACGATTACAATCGTAATTGGTATCTCATTAGTAGTGGTTTTGTTTGGATAAATTAATCTGTTTTTCTTGGAAAAGCCTTCAAAGGACGCAACCTACCATCAACTCTGGCAGCACCGCCCGCAGCCCACACCTCCAAAAAGGGACCCTGTTGGCCAACTGCCTGCTTTCCTGCCTCCCAATGGTTTAATTGATTCCTTAGATTTTCATCTGTGTGTTGTTTTTTGGCTTTCGTGCCAGTTAACTGGCATTAAGAGTTTTCGAGCTCGATGGAGCGAAAGTTGTTGGAAATGGTAATTTCATCGAGCAATGAAAGAAGATATTATAATAAAAAGCTAAATAATTAATGTGAGAATCAAATGTCTAACGAGATTCCGGGGAAAGCTTTGTTTTGCACTCTCGTTAATTTTGGGGATTTTGTGTTGATTAATAGTTGGAATGTTGGATAATGGGATGAGGGGATTATGAATAACAATGAGTTAGAGGATACTTTTAAAGTTATCGATTTTGATGTGGGTATGGAAATGCTTTTGAGCTTCAACAATTGGTCACGTGTATCAGAGATAAAATATCACCTGGATTGTATGTCAATTGTTGGCCTGGCAAACATACCCTGATGTGGGCTGGATTTTGTAAACAGGTACCATTATTTGATTTTCGACTTTAAAGAATTTATTTTTTCTTTTTTCCAATAATATTTTGAGAAATAGGACCAGAAGCTGCGTGCCTAAATTATTACTATTACCAAGAGGCAACATAGACCCCTATATTGAGAGTCGATATAGACCCCGGTTCTCCACCAATTCAATGTATAAAATCTTTGGCCTGATAAGATAGTGGTTTTAATCTAAAAATTATTCAATTTCAAAGTGATGGCCAGTTCTGATTCCGTTTTAAAGGTGTTCCAATTTCTTTACTGCTTTTCTCGACAGCACCTATTTTTGTTTTAAATCGCATGCAGGAGCTTAAATTTTGTGGACTAGGCAGGGAATTATAGATCCCTTGCACATTTATCGACGTGTTTTCGATTGATTGCTTGAGTGTTGTAAGTCATTAAGTCCTGGGGTGCCAGCACGTAACTTGATACAATCGAGTTTTATCGATAAAATCGAGCATCGGCGGCACCTTTATTGGTTCAATCGAGTGTCCTCGATTGTATCATCAGATTTTGGCAGCACAAAAACTTGAAAATGAGGTTTAAAACAGAAGTTTCCACTTGTTATGACAACAACACTACGTGTGAATTGAATCACAATTGTACAGAACAACGACGACAACCAACTATCGCCTGGCACCTGGGACTACTTCCAGCAGCTAGAATTACACCATCAAGACCTTTTACCCACACAGGTGTTGATTATGCTGGACCAATTCAAATACTTATCTCCAAAGGGCGAGGAAATCGATCGACCAAGGGCTACATCGCCATATTCGTGTGCTTCGCTACCAAGGCAGTCCACATTGAACTTGTGAGTGACCTCACCTCAGCAACATTCATGGCAGCATTGAAACGATTTACCTCAAGAAGAGGAATATGTTCGCATTTCTACAGTGAGAATGGAACTACATTCGTTGGAGCTAACAAGGAAATCCAACAACAGATGCAAGCGATCGTAAGGCGTTGTGAGGAAGACGCATCATCAAAGCTCGTGAAAGACAAAATCCAATGGCACTTCATACCCACCGTATCACCTCACTTCGGTGGACTATGGGAATCAAGTGTTAAATCAACAAAATATCACCTTAAACGAGTTATCGGTGAAACTATGCTAACATTTGAGGAACTATCAACCTTACTGACACAAATAGAAGCTTGTTTAAATTCTCGACCACTAACTACAATCCAAAACGATGTTGATGATACCACAATTCTAACCCCTGGACATTTCTTGATTGGAAGTTCTCTTAATGCAGTCCCCGAACCAATAATTGAAGAGAGAAAAATATTCCGATCTCGATGGCAGTTAATTAAAAAAATGACTCAGATTTTTGGAAGATCTGGTCATCTGAATATCTTTCGCAACTCCAACAACTTTCCAAATGGAAACAAAAAGAAGAAAACATTAAAGTTGGTGACATTGTGCTCATCAAAGAAGACCGACTACCACCAACAACCTGGAATATCGGAAGTACATCCCGGCAACGACAACAGTGTTCGAGCTGCAACAGTGTTTAGCAACAATAAACATTTTAAGCGGCCCATCATAAAATTGTGTCGATTGCCTATAGAAAATGAACAACCAGATACACCAGTGCGACAAATAAATGTATCAACAAATCGAGTACAACCGTTCTTTTGGCTATTCATACTATTCGGACTACTGAACTTGACTTTCTGTACCCACACCTTATCAGCAGAAAATCGAAATTACACCATTTGAAAGCCAACCAGGAATATACTTCGAAGATGTAGGACAAGCAAATCTTATTTCTAGTTCTTGGAGGACGATTGTGTTTTTTAACATGACTAACTACTGGCATGAATTCGAAACTTATGCAAAACTAGTCAAAGCAATGGAAACATTTTGTAAATCAACAGAACTTACAGAAGTAAAGTCAATAATGTGTGAAGAAACATTGAGACAATTTCAACACCAACTTCAACAAATTGAGCTCAACAACGAAATCCTGCTTCATGCTAATGACGACTCAATGAGAAGACAAAAACGATCACCCTTTGATTTCATCGGAACGGTAACCAATGAACTATTCGGAATACTTGATCAAAGATTCGCTGACAAGTCTGAGGAAACAATTCAAACCATTAACGAAAATGAGAAGCATATACTAGATCTAATGAAAAATCAGACGACCATAGTTGATTCTACTGTCAACATCTTTAAAAAAGAACAGTTAGAAAATGAAAAACAGATTCAGCTTTTAAGTACAATGGTTATGAATGAATGAATGAAAAATTGGGGTATAAAAACACTGCGACCTAAAGATCTATTGTGTCCCCCATCTAGAACTGGATGAGGTTGGCTCATTACTACAGTTCTTCCTCCAAATCTGCTCCTCTGAGGAATCGAAGTATTTGGAGTATTTTAAGGGATGATAATTCGCCCTCCTTTATGTGGTGCTTGCCCAGATACCTGTGCCTTTGATGCACGAGTGCATCACATTTCCCCAGTATGTGGTCAGGTGTCTCTTCGTGAGTGTTGCAGAATCTGCAAGTCGCGTTGCTCACTAAGCCAAGGATGTTGAGGTGTCTTCTCAACTTACAGTGGCCTGTGAGAAGCCCCGTGATTTTCCTGAGGTTGTTCCTACTTAAGCTAATGCAGGTTAGAAAACGCTCTCGGTTGTAGTCCCCGAGTAATAGTTTTGCCTGTCTTAGCTTAGGGAGTTCTTTCCAGATCTTTGATCTTTTTGTCTCCTCTTCTGTTTTGATTTTGTTTTTGATCACGTTTTCTCCTATTCCGCAGTAGGGCTCTGGCCCTGTAAGGGGTGTCGATGCACCTATTTTTGCTAAGGAGTCTGCCACTTCGTTGCCCTGGACACCAACGTGGCCTGGTACCCAATGAAGCGTGACAGTGTTATTCTTGCCCAGTTTATTAAGCTTAATCACGCATTCCCAAACAAGTTTGGAGCTGATGGTGTAGGAGCTTATTGCTTTTAGTGCAGCCTGACTGTCTGACATGATGGCAATGTTTTGGTTTTTATATTTTCTATCGAGGTTTCTTCCAGCGCATATGCCTATGGCATTTACTTCTGCCTGGAATATGCTAGTGGACTGTCCCATCGGTAAGGAGAGTTTAGTTCTAGGCCCAAAAACTCCAGCACCAGTCCCTTCAGCCGTCCTCGACCCATCTGTGTACCATTTGATGGTATTTTCTTTAAGACTATAGTTTATTGTTTCGCCTAGCCAGTCTTTTTTGCAGCTTAACTCCGTTTTGAAATGTTTTTCGAAGTTATATCTTTTGATCATACCATCTCTTGGGATGTCAATGAGGTTTGTTACTGAGGACCGGATTATCGAATCTTTTTCCCTGTTTCCAATAATTTTACCCATCCCAGTACCCTCCTTGGCAAATCTCATTATGGCTCCCTTAGCAGCATTTTCAATGACCACGTGTAGTGGCGTCAGATGAAGGATGGTTTCCATCGCTGCTGTAGGGCATGTTCTCATTGCTCCTGTTATGCATATACATGCAAGCCTTTGCAATTTGTCTAGTGATTTCCTAGTTGTGTTTAGTTCGGTTCTTTTATGCCATGCAATTGCCCCATAGGTAATGATGGGTCTTACCATCATGGTGTACATCCATCTTATGATGTTTGGTTTGCAGCCCCATGATTTACCTGCAAGTCTTTTGCATATCATGAGGGCCTTTGTGGCTTTCCCGACAGTTATTTCGACATGCTTGTTCCAGAGGAGTTTGCTATCTAGTGTAACTCCTAAATATTTGACCTCCCTCTGGGTGTCGATTACATCTCCCGCCAACCGAATGGGTTTCATGCGAGGTAAAAGTCTTTTACTGGTAAATGGTACTATCGTTGTTTTGGTAGGATTGATGTTAAGTCCCACAGATATACACCATTTCTTGGTTATAGACAGTCCTCTCTGGACTATATCACAGAGAGTTTCTTCGTATTTCCCCAGTGCCGTTATAACGATGTCATCAGCAAAGCCAATACATCGAATCCCTTGGGAGGTTAGACTTTCTAGTAATTCATCAACTACAAGACTCCACAGCAAGGGTGATAATACCCCTCCCTGCGGACAGCCTCTTGTTGTGATGACTTTCTGGACGTTTAGTCCTGCGTATGCTTCAGCCGTTCTTGTGCTAAGCATTTTACTTATCCATCTGACTATAGTGCTAGGAACACTCTTCCTTTCTAGAGCCGAATGAACTGCTTCGTGAGAGGTGTTGTCGAAGGCCCCCTCAATATCAAGGAAGGCGCATAATGCCGTTTCTTTAATATCTAAAGCTTTCTGTATTATATTCGTTAGTTCATACAGAGCGGTTTCTGTGGATCTACCCGCTCTGTAAGCATGCTGACGGTGATTTAGGGGCATGTTTACTAATACTTCCGATCTAATGAAGTTATCAATTACCTTTTCCAAAGTTTTCAGTAAGAAGGATGTTAGGCTTATTGGCCTGAATGACTTTGGATGTGTGGTATCTTTTTTCCCCACTTTGGGGATGAAAATTACCTTTGCTCTTCTCCATAGACTTGGTATGTACCCAAGTGCAATACTACTTCGAAGCAGTCTAATAAGATAGGGCATCAGTTCCTCTTTACCTTTCTGCAAGAGCGCAGGAAAGATGCCATCTACGCCCGGTGATTTGAAAGGTTGAAAGGTACTTAACGCCCATTCAATCCTATTGCCTGAACAGATAGTCGCAGCTATCTTCCAGTCTTCCCGGTTAGGCCTTAGAGGTATTCTCTCTATCATATTTCCTACTATTGGTAAGCTGCCTGGAAAATGAGTATTTAGCAGTAGGGTTGACCTTTGCTCCTCGTTTTCAGTGAAGCTACCATCGGCGTAACGAAGTGCCAAAGAGGTTAATGTGTTATCTTTGGCTAGAGCCTTGTGTAATCTTGCTGCTGTAGGTGTCGACGAAATGCCCTCACAGAAATTTGCAAAACTATTTCTCTTAGCTCTCCTTATTTCCCCATTATATTTGGTCAGTTCTGCAGAGTACTTATGCCACTCTCCAGTACTCTTTGCTTTATTGAAGAGCTTTCTTACCTTGGATCTTAGTTTTGACAGATTATTGTTCCACCATGGAGCATCCTTCTGCCTTTTAATGGGTTTAAGGGGACAACTGAGTTCATAGGCCTCATTTATGGCCCCGCTAAACTCATTAACTAAGTGTTCTAACTCAAGGTTACTATTAGTCGTTTCTTGTGGACCTATTCGTTCAAGACTAGTCTTTAGGACGCTTTTGTACAGGTTCCAGTTTGTTTTCTTAGGATTCCTGCCAGAGGTGTTCTCTGTCAACAGGTTTTCTAAAGTAAACACTATAATTCTATGATCAGACATAGAAGGTTCGTTGGAGACTCTCCAGTCTCTAACTAATCGACTTAAGTTCGGGGTTCCAAACGTTAAGTCCAGAACTTCCTTCCTTACTCTAGTTACAAATGTAGGTGTGTTCCCTACGTTAAATATATCTAGATTTTTCTCGATAATAAAGTCTAAAAGGTACTCACCCCTTTGATTAGTATCGGTACTACCCCACGTTGTATGGTGGGCGTTTGCGTCACATCCAACTATCAGTGGTAGTCCTTTGCTGATGCAGTAGTCCACTAGCTTCTTAACTTCGACTGGTGGTATGTTGGCGTCGTCACCGGCGAAGTAGGCTGATGCTACAACCATCGTGCGGAGGTTGCCCTCGATGTCGATTTGGGCTTGTATTGGTACCAAGTCCCGCGTCATAAATTCTGAAAGACATATAAAATTTATGTTATTTCTTATCTTTATGCATGCTCTGGGCGAGTCAATCCTCGTATCCCATATTAACTTAGAGTCCTTACATGTTAGGCCCCTAACTTGGCCCCCGTAAATCCAGGGTTCTTGGATCAGAACTAGCCCTAGGTTGTCCGCTGTGAATTTTCTGGCTATGACAGCTGATGCTGCCTTAGCATGGTGGATATTCACCTGAGCTAGCCTGGTTCTGATCCCGCGTCCAGACATTGTTTTATTGGCTAGGGGCAAATGCCCCTTCATCTGCAAGCAGATCATCCTCCTCGTCCATGGGAAGCGACTCGTTCAAATCGAATGGGCTAGGAGAGAGGTCAATGCCCTCCATCTCTTCGCTCATCCGACTTGCTTCGTTTGTTGCCAGTGATTCTACCTGGCTATGGATGACTGCTACGGTGTGGGTGTGGGTTAGTTCGGGGGTATGGGAGGGTTTTGGAGTATAGGAAGTTGAATGGGTTTGTGAAGGTTGGGAGGATTGGACGGGTTGGGAAGTTTGGATGGGTTGGGAGGTTTGGGAGGGTAGGTTTGTGGTTGTGGTGGAAGCTAATAAGGGGGGAAGGGGGGTGTTGGTAGGCAAGCTGGATTGGGGTTGGGTTGTGGTTGTGGTGGGAGCTAATGAGGGGGGGAGGGGGGTGTTGGTAGGCAAACTGGATTGGGGTTGGGTTGTGGTTGTTGATGTGGTGGGAGTTATTGAGGGAGGGAGGGGGGTGTTGGCAGGCAAACTGGATACGGCCGTGGTAGGGATGGTGTTGGCTCCTCTACCTGCTAATTCCATACAGCTCGTCTTACTGTTTTTACGTAGGCCAGTAACGGGGATCTTCCCGAATTTGTAATGCAGTTGATGTCCTGCATTACTTATGGCCTTCGCTGACTGACCGTCAATGCTTATTACCAGGAGCTGTCCTTTGCCTTCGACCTTGCTCGACAGGATCTTCCATGCATTGACAATCATTCCCTCATTCTGGGCCTGGATGAGCGCGAGCGATTTTTTGTCGTCTTGCCCGGTGCTTCTTGGCAGAAACAGCGTGATGTTGTGCATTTTGGGGATGTCATCGCCCATACATGCCATCAATTCGCTGCCCTTCCAAGTACTCAGCTTGGAGGCTTTTTCCTTTAGCCAATCTGCCGTCTCTTGCCCAGCGCAGTCGACTAACAACAGTCCCGCCCTGAAGTGCACGCCATTAAATTTCAGTTTATGCGTCCAACCAAGGGAGACTTCCTCAATAATTGCATCCTCCAATACCGACAATTCGTCAGCACAGCACTGAGGGAGACCTGAGGGTACTCCTTTGGCAGAACCGCAATCCTCAATGTAGTGGCCGCGCTCGCGTACGAGAGCTGTTGTACGTCGGCTCCGATTTTAGCGGTGCTTGTTCCCGCTGTGGTTGCTGGCGACGTTCTGGCTTTTTTGACGTCTTGCCTTAGGGGAGGAGTTATAAGGTGGCTCTTCCTCTTACCCTGTTCTTGGCGTTGTGCAGGTTCCTTATTTGCATCCGCCTTTCTCTCGTCTACTTTCTTCCGGGCATCCTGCGGGGACATGCCCTCGGCGAGGAACCGGAGGTACCATCTTGCACCTGCACCGCTGAGTCCTTTCCTATTTGGGTCGTCCCGGCCACCTGGCTCGCCCATTTTCGGAAGTGGGCCGTTCTTTTTTCTGGTTCGGCTGCTTTCTTTTTCTGGGTGCATCATTTTCGTAGACTCAGAGACAGCTTTTGATGGTGTCATTTTCCCATCACTGATTGCTTTGACAGCATCCTTCACCGGCTTGGGAGGTATTCTCCTCATGCTAGCTTCAGATGTGCCAGGAGTATCATCTGTAACTCGCCTGGGTGGCATTTTCCCCTGACTCGTTGTAGACGATTCTCCTTTAGCTGCCCGATTTTGCACTTGCCCATGAGGCTTTCTCTTGAAGAAGTGACTGATGTTCGGTCTCGGATCGTCACCACGGAGGTTAGACTCCATGCGATCCGCATACTCATTCGCGGTGACATCCCGCGGAATGTTGAATTTAATGTGGTTTGAGTTGTTTTTTTGTTTTTTTGTTTTTTGGCATATTGTTCCCACGAGTAGCTAGAGAAGGGTAGGTCCGCCATATCAGAGCTCCGCATGATATGGTAAGGTCATGGTTACTCTTCGATTCGACCTGGTGTCGAAGAGGTACCGTTAGAATACAGCCGGTATACCCCCTGGCTGCAAACCATCCAATAGGCACGGTTCACGTAACACCCTGGATTAGGGGGGCAGTTCTTAGTTCGTAACTCCTCAAAATCACTACCGGATTGGGACTTCCCAAACCTGTAGGTCAGATGAATCTTTGAAACTTAAGCCTCCGCACCGCGGCAAGGTGACTACCACGCGAAGGATGGTTATGAAACTCAATAATGAAACAAAGAGGTATGAAAACATAAAGATGTTTTCCTCAGCTGCTCTAAACCCCATCCTTATAATGATAAATTATAAGTCGACTCAGAGCATACTGCTTGATATAGTGCTTTCAACACACACTGGAAGGATACATCCACTCATCCTTACAGTGAAACAATTCAAAGACGAACTTACGAAAATTCATGAAAATATCCCCCGATCTTTGATGATTCCTGGAGAGAGGCATCATGAATCAATACTCCAACTGTATAAACACTTAAGTTTGAGGGGAAGAGATACTGGCAGCAACATCATAATAGAAATAAATCTTCCTTTGCTGTACAACGAAGAATTCAAACTTTATAAAGTACTCCCAGTTCCAACCTTCAACAGCGGAAAATTCACTTGCATCATTCCATGAGCAGAGTATTTACTGATGAATCTACAAGTAAACTATTATTACCCGATCAACGAAGAAGAATTTTTACGTTGCAAGGAAAGTCTATTTGAAACTTACTGGTGTACTCTCCAACACCCATTATATACAGCTGGAGCTTCAGTCAGCTCATGTGAAATTAATATACGAGTAGTTCAACACAACCATCAACTAATGGACTCATGTCAGATAAAAGACATCCCAGCAAAGGCCTACTGATGGATTGAGATGCATCAACAGAACACTTGGATCTACATATAGTGTTCCAAATTCAACGACAGTCAACATCAATTGCGATTTCAATTCAGTACCGACCATCTTCAGAGGTACTGGGATAGTGAAGCTGCCAGCAAACTGCATGATCCATGACCAGTTTATAACACTTATTGGAAGACAAACGATGACAAGCAGATTGAAATCTTCATTTTTGCCATCATTCAACATCTCTGACCAGTTAACTTTGTTAAACTCCAAAACAGAGCAACAACCGATCCTACATCAGTCAAATATTTCTTTGGAAATATCAAAACTGGAAACTGCAATAGAACTTCAAAAGAGTCAAGAAAATATCTTGAAAGAAATCAGGACCCACCGAATTCATCAGTATTCGCTTTTTGGATCTACTGGGTTCCTGCTTGTAATCTTCCTCATAGCTGTCATTATCATACATATGTAGTTCGAAGAAGAAATCGACCGCCTACGCCAATGAAAAGATCAACGCAAACAATAAGGAAGGAACGCCGAAACACTGAGACTTCCTTCGAGGACATCAATTTCTCTGTTGGTCCAAACTGAGGGGCCCAACATGTTATGACCACAACACTACGTGTGAATTGTGAATCACAATTGTACAGAACAACGACGACAACCAACTACTATTCAGAATCACATTTCAACGAGTTCAACAGCAACGACGGACGCACGAGTCCGAATACGATATCATATTTTATTTTTCACACAGAGGGTACTTCTGCCAGATTGCACCTGTAGGTTTGTTGTATATATGTAATAATACTCTAAGTTAATTTAAGTTACGCGTAAGCACTTATTTTGTATAAAAGAACAACTATTAAACTCACTTGCTAGAACCTAGAAAACAGCGAGCCATTACAATTTGTGTTATCATTGACTTCCCCCCACCAGCGGTAAGGGGTCTTTAATATTAAATTGTCGACAAAACACCACTCGACAGAAAAAAGTTATAGTCGGCAGTGACTTTTTTAAGAAAACGCATGAAAAAAACAAAAAAAAAAATGTCAATAAATAAAAAAACAATTTTATAAGTTCTCACCAAGATATAGCCAGATGAATGCTTAAAAGTTCCCAAGGAAGGAAAAACAGCAAAAGCACGAAAAATCTCTCAGATCAATTTCTTAGACTTGCAAGTTACTTAATATACAAAGTTAAAAATATACTACCGTGTAAAAAGAACTTTACTTAAAAGGTACAGGCTGCGGTCCATACCATACATGATTTTAGCAATAAGTATTTCCTCATCTTCACTTTCCGAATCTTAAAATATCAGAAGAATACCAATTTGACATTTCACTTTATAGTTCTAAATGATATTTTTAAGTTGAAGTCACAATGAAACTCGTCTCAAATTACGTGAAGCCAAAAATAATTTGTTTCGAATTGAACGACAGTGCTCGATTGTATCAAGTTACGTGCTAGCACCCCTGGTTTTTCAACAGTTGCTGCGCAATAAATTTATTGTATTTATTATTACTGAATAATGAATTAAATAGACTAATGTTTATTTTTAAAATTTTTATAAATGAAATATTCGTGAATTAAAGCTTCATAGCGCATTATATTGAGTCTAAAAACAGGTAGATTACATCTGCATTCATAAGAACTCTTATCCACATTCCAGCGCACTAGCACTTTATCAAGAACTAAAATAAACAAATGAGTGCCTAGTACACAACCTTGTGCTTGTCGTACTCTTATTGTTGTAATGGGTGATTTTTTGCTATTTTCTTTTTGGCAACACTGGTTTTAACAGCTCACCCACGTTTCGTGTCTTGTGTCACTATGTCAAACATCTTCAGTTTGGTCTATAATAATAATTTAACCATGAATCGTCGTACAAACGAACAAAACTTGTAAACTATTGAATTTTATTATCAAACTACGGGCTCTGTTAAGAAAGTTCATCGCGCGCTTCTTCCATTTTATGGTCAGTTTAATCGACCTACTGAGGCTGCTATTCCGGCTATTGTGACTAAATTTCGCACCAAATTTACACTGTTGGACATTAAATCACCAACATGTTTACGTAAAGTGCGAAATGAGGATAATATCGCAGCTGTATCGGCCAGTGTTAGTGATGACCGTGAATTATCGATTCGGCGCCGTTCGCAGCAATTGGGCCTCTGTTACTTCACTACGTGGAAAATTTTGCGGAAAAATTTAGGTGTGAAGCCTTTCAAAATACTGCTGGTGCAAGAATTGAAGCCGAACGACCTACCACAACGCCGAATGTTTGGTGAATGGGTGCTTGAAAAGTTGACCGAAGATCCACTTTTTTATCGAAAAATTGTGTTCAGCGACGAAGCTCATTTCTGGTTGAATGGATACGTGAACAAGCAAAACTGCCGTATTTGGAGTGAAGAGCAACCAGAAGCCTTGCAAGAGCTACCAATACATCCAGAAAAAGTCACTGTTTGGTGCGGATTATGGGCTGGCGGTATCATTGGGCCGTATTTCTTCAAAGATGATGCGAATCGCAACGTTACTGTGAATGGTGAGCGCTACCTTGCGATAGTAACATACTTTTTTTACGCAAGATGGAAGACCTTGACTTGGATGACATATGGTTTCAACAAGATGGTGCCACATGCGCCACACAGCACGCGTAACAATGAATCAATTGAGTGGCGAGTTCGGTGAACAGTTTATTTCACGTTTGGGACCTGTCAATTGGCTGCCTAGATCGTGCGATTTAACGCCTCTAGACTATATTTTGTGGGGCTATGTTAAGGCTCATGTCTATAGCGAAAAGCCCACTTCGATTTACACACTGGAAGTCAACATTGAAGCAATTATTCGTCAGATATCGGCCGAAATGTTACAAAGAGTATGCCAAAATTGGACTAAGCGAAAGGACCATTTGAGGCGCAGCCACGGCCAACATTTGCATGAAAGAATCTTCAAACATTAAATTATATGGACCGTACTATCGATTCAAATAAAGATTTCCTGCATTTTTCTGAATTTTATGTTTTTTTTTTATTTCCGATAGCTCTTAAAAAACACAATTCAGAAAGAAAACAATCCAGAGAAAATTGTTTTAAAACGTTGAGAATATTAAGTGATCAAGGAAAGTTAGAAATTGGCCAAAGCTATGGACTAGTGGTTAACCATCTACAACTGAACTAATGCTATTTACTATTAAACTAAAATAGCGTCCTTCACTCTACATCGACCCAAGGACCAAATTCTTTCCCTATCTTTCAATGGGAATTCTTGGGACCTTGGGAGCTATTCACGACCCTAAACTAGACTAAAAAATAAATATTGTGAAGAACGGTTCAAGAAGGTGGCTTTCTATGCCTGTAGAAAAATATTTGGTAAAACACGGAGCCTGTAATCGAAGATGATTTTGTGGGCATACACAGCCATGGTACGTCGGAACTTATAGTCGGTGGCCTGCTCTAAACAAATCGTATATAATTAATGAACTAAAGGAAAGTTCAAAGTACAGCTATCGTTGGCACTACAGGGGCTATACGCTCCAGCCCAACAACAAAAGCATCATATTGTTGCCATGCAGAAATTTGTTCGACAAACATTGACATTGTACTCCTACTATGCGCATAAGTATGAAATTTTAAACTTATTTTTATATCTATAAAGAACCGGAATAAAAACATTAAGATGGCCCTAAGATGGAATCTGGTGTGGGTTCGGAAAATATCTCGGAGTCCTTAAATGTCTCAAGGTCTTTTCGGCTACCGTATTTCGACAATGTATTTCAATCTGAATTAATGGTAATAACCGAAGCACCAAAGATACTTAAACAAGTTCCAAATTAAAACCGAAATACGGTCATTTTTACAGATAGCTACGGGTCTGTTAAAGCCATTGATTCTGATTTTTCATCCTCCAAATTGTTACAGCCATTCCGGGATGAACTTGCGAGCATGAAGATTAACCTCAATATCGCTCTTATCTGGGTTCTGAGTGAAAGTAGAATAGAGGAAAATGAACGGCATGATGAGGTACCCCGGCAAGGATCAGTCCTTAAAGGCTCACCTGCAAAAAGAGTAAACATCCATCTTGGTGTTAAAAAGGACAAAGTCTTCTCAAATTTTCTTATAGAATATAACTAACTGCATTATATGTATATAGAAAAATTTGGCCCACCTAAGTTCTGAACAAATGACCTTATATGCAGACTCACACGACATAATCAAAGTAGTTGTAACATAATAATATATGGACTAAACACTGGCCAATAGAGGAACTTTCAACGAAGTGGTGCATATCTTAACTTGCTGTCGTAGTTCGGGGGATCAACAGGAAAAGAAAACCGTTATTTATTTCCTCTATTCGACCTAACTCGACGACCTTAACGAATTATCCGACCTGAACACCAAAGATTTGATCCCTGAGATGAACCACGAGCTAGTGAACTTCAGGTAGACAGGAGCTTATGAATCACTCATCATCTCTTTTTTAATCCACAAATGGCATCAGGAGTTAATGGCATCAAATATATGCACTCCATCTACCTAATCTATCTATCTGTAAATGTATATGCGTTGGAAAACCTAAGGGTTTATTTTTGACAGTTTCCCTTAATTGACACTGTTTATACAGGGTGATTGGCATAAGGTGTGACAAAAAGCTAGGGCGTGTAGGTTGGACTTATACAAGAAAAAAATCGTATGGGAGGGGGGGGGTATATTTCCCCCCGTTTAGGCGGGAGGGGCAATTTAAGAAAAAAATCACTTAAAACAGAAAAAAAATTATTAAAAAATAACGGTGATACATACAGAGGAATGCTATAGCATTTTAAAAAGCAAAAAATACATTCTTTAATTTTGGTTTTAAATAAAGTTGTTCGAGTGAATAGTTTTTGAAAAATTAATTTTCAAAATCAAAATTTTGAAAAAAAAAATGAAATTTTTTTTTTTAAACAATTTTTTTTCAAAATTTTACGTAATTAAGTACTATTTTTTTATTCAATATTCAATGCTCTTTTTAATTTTTGATCAAACACAAAAAAACCGGATGTCAAAATGTTTTGTAGTTTTTGAGAAAATCAAAAATAACAAAAACTACTTTTGTTCTAAGAAAAGCCTTTTATTTTAGTTTTTACGTTTTTGGATTCTTATGTAGGTGAATTTACGATTGAAAGGATTAACTTTCTTTTTACTATTCTTTTATCTATCGTCTTATAAGCATACAATTATGTGACAAAGTACTGGATTAACCATATTTCACACATTTTTTCATTGAGAACACCTGCGTGAGAGCATTGGTTTAAAATTGACCTGCCACTTTTTTATTATGGTGGGGTCGGCTTGGCTTAGGTGCATTTACGAAAGAAAGGATTAACTTTAAATAAACAGTAATTATGTATTTTATCTAAATATGCATGTATTTATTATTTAAATTGATTACAAGATTCAGGAACATTTTTGTTCTTATTTCGCAATTGCATTTTTCTGTCACTAGTTAGGGCGTGTAACGCTGCATTATTTAAAAAACATTCGCAGATCAATATTAATCCAATGCTCTCACGCAGGTGTTCTCAATGAAAAAATGTGTTATTGTATGCTTATAAGACTGATAATAAAAAAATTTTACAAAAAAAGTTAATCCTTTCTTTCGTAAATGCACCCAAGCCAAGCCGACCCCACCATAATAAAAAAGAGGCAGGTCAATTTTAAACCAATGCTCTCACGCAGGTGTTCTCAATGAAAAAATGTGTGAAATATGGTTAATCCAGTACTTTGTCACATTATTGTATACTTATAAGACGATAAATAAAAGAATAGTAAAAAGAAAGTTAATCCTTTCAATCGTAAATTCACCTACATAAGAATCCAAAAACGTAAAAACTAAAATAAAAGGCTTTTCTTAGAACAAAAGTAGTTTTTGTTATTTTTTATTTTCTCAAAAACTACATAACATTTTGACATCCGGTTTTTTGTGTTTGATCAAAAATTAATAAGAGCATTGAATATTGAATAAAAAAATAATACTTAATTACGTAAAATTTTGAAAAAAAATTGTTTAAAAAAAAAAATTTCATTTTTTTTTTCAAAATTTTGATTTTGAAAATTAATTTTTCAAAAACTATTCACTCGAACAACTTTATTTAAAACCAAAATTAAAGAATGTATTTTTTGCTTTTTAAAATGCTATAGCATTCCTCTGTATGTATCACCGTTATTTTTTAATAATTTTTTTTCTGTTTTAAGTGATTTTTTTCTTAAATTGCCCCTCCCGCCTAAACGGGGGGAAATATACCCCCCCCCCCTCCCATACGATTTTTTTCTTGTATAAGTCCAACCTACACGCCCTAGCTTTTTGTCACACCTTATGCCAATCACCCTGTATATGTTCAAAGGTAAGCACACATACAAAAAATAATTTCGTTGTGTTCAATTAGATGCAAACCTCTGGGAATATCAAAAACCAAACTAAAAACAATTCGACTTAGTTTCATATCGAAACTCCCACTCATAAGCCAAATCAGGAAAATCAAAAAGTCCCTTTATAGTTTGCTCAACCAAACTATATTACCGTTCTCACGGCTAACAATGCTTATTATTCTCAAGTACTCTCAATCATAGTCGCATAGTCAAATCGATCGAAATACGAAAGCAAATTGCTAGCCAAACTATGATTTGATTCGAATGTAAACATTGTTTTTTGGTGGTGATGGAGGGCGAGGGGGCAGCGGCAGCGGACGCGGAGTGAAATTGTTTAACATGTTTTATGGTGAGGCACAACCAGCTAATCAAAGGCATGAAACCTTACGAGCTGGCAGGAGCTAAACGAGTCGAGTCTCGAGTATATGAGTCAACATGAAGCTAAACTACACTATTGCTTAGATGACTAGGACATATAGATATACCACCCCCAGTCCACACACACGCACGCAAGCAGGTAGGAAGTTAATCCCTAAAATACATTTTGAATAAATCAGGAAGCCTTTGTGGCCAGATAAATCAATACCGAACCGCGGTACCACTACACCACTACATAACACTAGATTTGCTAAATTAAAATCCAATTGAAATTGATTGATACCCAATATATGCAGCGTGAGAGAACATAACCTTTAAATGTGGGGCTTGGTATTTGTATTTGCCCGAGTGTTGTTTGAAAAAGGCGTTTGAGTCGGATAGACGTTGCTTCTCGTAGTCCTCGCAGCGAACTTTCGCACAAATATTTCGAAAACTGTGACTATTATGTCATTTCGAGATTCGAATTCAACTACGATAGGCAATCACACAGTTTTACGGGCATTCGAGGGAATTAAATAAAAATCTCGTCCGGCCGTTAGGCATTTGATATGAAATTTTCAATTTGCCACCGAATGGTTGTGTCCTTTTCTCTCCTTGTACGTACCTATGCGTTGATTAAAAAAAAAAAACTGACAGACAACGGCCGGTGGATACTTTTACGCATTCAGTGAGTGAGTTTTATTGAGCAATTGGATTTTATTACAAAACTACGTAGCCTAGATAGAAGAATGCAATCAGAGCGGAGCACTAAAAATTTCATAACACTCTGATTTTTCTGACAAAACAAAAGGAGGGTTTTCCGGCACCACTCAATTATTGGTGTGTATAGTAAAAAGCTGTGAGAATTCCAAACAACTTTATATTAAAACTCTGATAATATCTGAGCAGAAATTTGAGAAACATAATAAAAATTATTGTTGAAATACAAATATTAGCAGCTAAATTTTGTCTAGCTCCAAACCCTTATTTCAAGATTCCGCAGTCAACTGATAGCCTGACTCTGCTTTTTACGCTGGCACGGATCCGAATGGCCCAATTTTGAATTACACTTTCGTTAACTCGCATAGACCTTTAATATCATAGAACCCCACAAGAAAAAGTCTAGCGGGAGCTATGAATCCAAAAATACTTCTCCTCACTAAAGACGATTCTTCGGAAATTGTGGTACTCGTCCAAAAACTCAGAAGCCCCGTCTGCGAACAAACAGCGTTGTCTATGGCCATGAACTTTTAGGTCCGTAGTCAGTTGGATCTTGTACGGACTTGGGCCTAAGTTCCGAAGCAAAATTTTCCAAGTCAAACTGACTCGGGTTCTGCTGTAAGCAATCACGGTGATTTACTCGGCCGATCTGGCGTTCATATGATGTAAGAATGTTGGATAGTTGATCATCAAATCGGTCGTATTAAATCTGGCGCCACCAAACGTTAAAGAGTCGACTATTATAGGGGACGTGCTGATCATTCGTGTTATACTTGCCATTGTGATTTGGCATCAGTAACTGAATAATAAACAGCAGATCTGACATACTATGTCACCAAAACATCATGGCCGCCAATTCAAAAACCCTATATATGGCAAGTTATATATTTGTAAAATAAATAGAACCCGAGATAGATGGTCTGTCTGTCTATTCCACAATAGCCTATGCAACTAGGCACATTTTTTTTAAAAGTTAAAATAGTTTTTTTTTTAAGTTCGTCAAAACGTCTTTTTAATAATTTTTTTTTGAAATATTGCATATATTAAAGTATTGGGCCGTATTCACAAGGAAAAGGATATGCTTATATCGGGTGTTTTTTCTTCCACTGAAGATAAAATCAAAAATGATTGTAGTCACTTTTGGAAATTCATTAATTCTAAACGTAAGAGTAGTGGTTTTCCAAATTGTATGCATTACTTAGGTACGACAACAAGTGATTTATCCAAGATCTGTAATCTTTTTGCTCAATATTTTGAGTCGGTGTATTCTCGTGATTCGTTTTCAGGCAATCTTCCTAATGTGGCTGAAAGATTCAGTTTGGGAAGTCTCCGAATCAATTCGGATGAAGTATTACCTGCATTAAAGCTTATAGATACATCCAAATCAACTGGACCAGATGGTTTCTCACCAATATTTTTAAAAAATGCGGCTGAATCTTTAGCTGAACCACTTACATACTTTACTTACTTTAGATGGCGCTCACAGTCCAGGGTGGACTAAGGCCTCAACCAACAAGCCCCTCCAGCTAGCTCGGTCCCTAGCTAGCTGCCTCCAGTTACGCACTCCAAGTTGGTTGAGGTCGCTCTCCACTTGTGCGCGCCACCTGAGGTGGGGTCTTCCTCTGCTGCGCAGACCATCAGGGGTGGATTCGAAGATTTGACGGGCTGGTGCGTCCATGCTCTCCAAGTGTCCCAGCCATCTCAGCCGTTGTATTTTCAGCTTCTTGACTAGGTCAACGTCGCTGTAAGGCCCGTACAGCTCGTTGTTGAACCTTCTCCTCCATACTCCATCGATACAGACTGGACCGAAGATCAAACGAAGAACTTTTCTTTCAAAGCACCCAAGCAGATTTTGATCCATTTTAGACAGTGTCCATGCTTCTGCCCCATACAGCAGGACCGGAATGATGAGGGTCTTATACAAGGTCTCCTTGGTTCTTTGAGATAGGGCTTTATTACTCAAATGCCTTCTTAGCCCGAAGAAACAGTGGTTGGCAAGAGTAATTCTTCGCTTGATCTCTGCACTGATGTCGTTTTGCGATGTTATAGTGGAGCCCAGGTAGACAAAATCTTTGACGACTTCGAAGTTATACCTATCCATCGTGACGTTTTGCCCGAGTCGACGATGTTGACATTCCTTTCTCGATGATAGCATATACTTCGTCTTGTCCTCATTAACAGCCAAACCCATTTTTGCCGCCTCCAGTTCAATACTTGCAAACGCACCGGTAACAGCTCAATTCGTCCTCCCAATGATATCAATATCATCCGCATAAGCAAGCAGTTGAACTGACTTTTGAAAAATTGTACCTCTATTGTTGACGTTTGAGTTTCGTACAATTTTTTTTTTTTTTTTTTTTTTTTTTATAATTTACTCACGCTCAAGGGATTATGATTACCCTTTAAATGTTACAACACAGCGTGGGCGTGAAGTTACGGAAGAGAAAGAAGGATAGGAAAGATGTGTGGCACGATGTTCTGAGACTGAAGGTCGTTGTCTCAGATTTTTTTATCTCCAGGGATGGCGGCTGAACTAAAGCGGAGAACTGCCGTGTCTTAATTTCTATGTCCCTTATAATTCGCATTATTTTATTCGTTTTTCATCCTTGTTGGGCATACTAGTTTAACTCAATCACATGTTGTTAGTGTTATGCCTAAACAACATGTAATGAGCAAACCAGCAACCCATTGATGACAATTTATAGAAGGTTTTAATGGAATTAAAGACGACATATACGACGGCAGGGATCGAACCTGTGATATTGAGGTTGACAGGCGAGCACACAACCATCGCGCCACGGCCACGGCTTCAAGAGCGATGTTAAATAGGTTGCATTATAGCGCGTCGCCTTGCCTCAGACCTTTCTCGACATCAAAAGGTTCGGTGGTGTTCTTACCGACCTTGACGGAGCAGCGAGATTTCTCCATCGTCATCCTGCACAAGCGGACGAGCTTGGCAGGGATTCCGAGATGAGACATGGCTGTATATAGTTGTTCTCCGTCCACGCTATCATACGCGACTTTGAAATCGATAAAAAGGTGGTGTGTATCGATTTGGAACTCCTGGGTTTTTTACAAAATCTGTCGAAGTGTGAACATCTGATCCAGGGTGAATTTGCCGGGCCCAAAACCACACTGGTAGGGCCGATCAGCTCGTTGACAAACGGTTTTAGGCGCTCACACAGTACAGACGACAGGATTTTGTATGCGACGTTGAGGAGACTTATACCTCTGTAATTGGCACATGTCAGGGCATCTCCTTTCTTGTGGATGGGGCACACTATGCCGAGGTTCCATTCATTGGGCATACTTTCATCCGACCAAATTTTTGAGATGAGTTGGTGCATGCTCCCTACCAAGTCATCCCCACCTGCTGAACCACTTACGTTTTTATTTAATCTTTCGTTGGAAAGCGGAACTTTTTTAAGTCAGTGGAAAGTTTCTTATCTTACTCCTATATTTAAAGCAGGATCCAGACAATCAATCTCTAATTATAGACCAATATGCAAAATCTCAGTCATTCCTAAAATATTCGAAAAAATTATCTGTGATAAAATTCTCTTTGTTGTTCGAGAGCACAACATATCGGATTTTCAGCATGGGTTCGTACCAGGGAGGTCAACAGCTATTAACCTTTCTTTATTTATCAATTATGTAATTTGTAATTTTGAAAATAACCTTCAAACTAATATTATATTCACCGATTTTGCAAAAGCATTTGATAGAGTGAATCATACAGTTCTTCTTCATAAATTAGCATGCCTTGGTTTTCATTCCAATTTACTGAAATGGATCGAATCTTATCTAACTGATCGTTTTCAAGTTGTTAAAATTGATACATATTTATCGAATCAAATTTTTGTTCCTTCGGGCGTACCTCAGGGTAGTCATATTGGACCATTGCTCTTTCTTTTATTTATTAATGATATATCTGAGGTCTTCATTAATTCAAAATTCCTTCTTTATTCAGACGATCTGAAACTTCAGGATTGCATACTGCTACAAGAAGATTTTATAAGGCTAGCGCAATGGTGCGAAACTAACTGCCTTCATCTCAATATAGCTAAATGTCAAGTATTAACTTTTTTTAAAAAGAGAGTATGTTCTTACTACAGATATAATTTGTCAAAAAAATGTGTCTTTAGAAAGGGTCTCTCAAAAGAAAGACTTAGGAGTTATTTTAGACGTTAAATTATCTTTTAAACCCCATATAGATTGGATAATAAGTAAAAGTAACTCTATGCTTGGGTTTATTAAGAGAAACGCTCGTGAGTTTTCTGATTTTTTTACACTAAAAATCCTCTATTTTTCGTTGGTTAGGTCTGTTTTAGAGTATTGCTAAGTTGCATGGAACCCATTTTATTCAACTCGCTCTGAAAGAATTGAAAGGGTGCAACGAAGATTCACGAGGTACACCTTTTTGAAACTAATTTATTGGAACAGTGATATTCCTTGTTATAATTCTAGGTGCTTATTAATAGGAATTCATAGATACTCTCGCTCTTCGTAGAAGATATTTTTCAATTATGTTTGTTCGTGATATTTTAAATTCTCGAGTTAAATGCTCATTTCTTTTAAATGAATTTGGTTTTCGTGTTCCCCCAAGAAATACTAGAACTTCAGTTCTATTTTTCGTCCGCCATCATCGAACTAATTATGGTTGCAATCAACCAATTTCAAGATGCGTCAAAGAAGCTAATTCTGTCTGTAGTTCAATTGACTTTTTTGAAAATTGTACAAGAGAGACTTTTAAAAATAAGCTATTATATACGTTAGTAAATTTTGAACAAATTTCTAATTTATAAATTTAAATCATAACACTGTTATTGCTTATTTATTTGTTTTATTATACTTGTTATTATGTATTATGAAATTTTGTTATCATTTATTTATTTCTTCAATTGTTATATATCTACATATATTCAAGTCTGTAAGAATAATTCTGATTGACAAATAAACTAAACTATTTTATCAGCTGTCAAGTGATTTATTTTTAGTTTGGTTTGGCATATCGACATGAATAGACTGACGCCTGACAACGCCTCCAAATTGTGCAAATTTATTTTGAAAATCATGGTTTTGTTCGAAATACGTATCGCGCACTATGTCCATTTTACGGTCGACATAATCGTCCATAAGAGCAATTAATTTGATTAACTATGGAACTTTTTCGCACCACGTTTACTCTAAATGATAATACAGAGATGTCGTACAGTGCGTACAGAAGAAGACATTGCTGCTGTAGAGCGTCGAGTAGAGGAAGACCCGGATCAGTCTATTCGTCATCGTGCAGAGGAATTGGATATGTGCCCATCCACTTTATGGAAGATTTTGCGGAAAGATCTTGGTTTGCGTGCTAACAAAATCCAACTCGTGCAAGATCACCTAGCAAGGTGTAAATTCGGTGAATGGGCCCAAAACAAGATTGCCGTTGATCCCAATTTTCATAAGCAAATTTTGTTTAGCGATGAAACTCACTTTTGGTTGAATGGATACGTCAATAAACAAAACTGCCGTATTGGGAGTGATGATAATCCTCAAGTGTATGTTGAGACAATATTATATCCACAAAAACTGACTGTTTGGTTTGCTTTATGGGTTAGTGGAATAATTGGCCCATACTTCTTTAAAAACGATGCTGGCCAGAACGTTACAGTCAAAAGTGACAGCTATAGAGCCATGATTACTGATTTTTTTCGTTCATCAATTGAACAACCATAATGTGCAGGAGCTGTGGTTTTTATAAGATGGCGCAACAGGTCACACAGCTCGTGCCGCAATTGATTTATTTAATTTAGTAACCGCATATAGTTTCACTTTACGGACCCGTGAATTGACCTCCAAGATCGTGCGATTTAACGCCGCCACCGCCGCCGTTAATTAAATACAGTTACGTTTGAAAAATTTACCATTTTGGATTTTGAACTTTTTCCTAACTTTTGGAATTTAAAATACATTTTATAAATATAAAACATAGATTCATCAATAAGACAAAAATATTCAAATGCATGGAATTGCCGTATCTGATTTCCGGAAAAGTATGAATTTATGCAAACAAAGTTAAAATCGTTTTATTAATAAGGTAATTTTTTATGTAAGAAATTTCTTTAAAATTTTTCAAAATTTGGGATATAAATTTTAAGAATTTAGTATAGTATAAATTATAGGAAATAATTTCAAAAAATAATCGTTCACACGTTTTGAACATATTGATTTTTCACAAAAAAAAAAAAAAAACACTTGGATTTTTTCTGTTAAACCCAAAAAATATTTGTTCGAATATTTTTATATAGGTACAATATTTTTTTACTTAAGAGGGCTCCTGTTGAAAATTATTGGTTAAAATCGTTAGAGCCGTTAATCGTTTATTGAGAAAGTCGAAAATTAAAAAAGCGGTTATATGACAGGTATATCGTTTATAACATTTTGCCCCAAAATTTTTTTTGACCAAAATGTAGTCCATGTCCATAATATCACACCTAATTTTTTTTTTTACAAAATCGTTAGAGCCGTTTTCGAGATAAATAAGATTTTGCATTAGGGGTGATCACCGAAGACCCTTAAGTACCGAGTTTGAAGAAAATAGCTCCAGTGGCTTAGGCTGTAGATCGAGGTATACAGACATAC
Source organism: Chrysotoxum bicinctum (assembly GCA_911387755.1). NCBI lineage: Eukaryota > Metazoa > Arthropoda > Insecta > Diptera > Syrphidae > Chrysotoxum > Chrysotoxum bicinctum. Next base: position 18,822,945 of record OU426989.1, read on the forward strand.
AGACAGACAGACGGAATTATCAGACCCGTTTTATTCTTCTTCGCTATCATTGTAATGTCAACTGATATGCAGACCCAACCAAGACATAGTCAGTAACGTAGCGGATACTGGCCAATAGGAGAGCATGTAACCAAGCTTGGCATTCCTCACAATACTCAATGACAAGGCTGTGGAGACCAGCGGGAAAAGGAAACAGTCCTACATTTCCCCTACAAATGCAATATTCTGGCCAAATTTAGACCACAATCATTAGGAATAGTATATTTTAACGACATGGACGAACTTTTGGAAATGAAGATCTGTAGCGAAGTTTTACAACACCTTCATATCCCTAATCACATTACCGAGAAAAACGCTACGACACCTACATACCGCCTTATTGAAAAATCATATTGCACATCCACTGTGCACCCGAAGTCATGTGATCACTACTCACTTGGAATCAAATACAATTTTGTATTTTATTTTTTTCAGTTCACACTGACTCTTAGCCGCAGATTTGATAAGTGGAGGTTTTGAAAATGACAAAATTGTCTTTTATTCTCGCCCAGTGTGTATACAAATCAAGTGTATAGGGAGTTTAAGATCGAGCCGCAAACAAAAACCTGTTATAAGGCGTTTTCGGTGACCGAAAAATAGTAGGGTATTAGCTAGAGTGAGCCAAGCTTTATTGTTATTAGGATTGTTATTTATTATTTACTGATCCAACCCGTTTTTTTCCTCTGATATCCTCTTCAAGGTAGCTCATTGGACAGGTTTTCTTTTAAGAGTTGCACCCGTTTATTTCTCAAGATTGCGTGCTTCCGATAAGGATCCCGACCGTTTCTTTCCTTCGTGTTCCTCTTCAAGAATAGCGCTGGACAAGGTTCTCTGCAAAGAGTTTCCGACCGTTTTTTCCGCACGTTGCGAGCTGGGGACACTTTATATGAAATATTGTGTTAGTTATTTATGCTTTTGAATATTGTACTGTGTTATTTATTTTAAGAAAAGAAGTAATATTGTAAATAACATTATATGAAATACCGTATTATACAAAACCAAGAAATAAATCGATTGAGAGTTTAGCAGTATTAAAATTACGTTATTTGATTCCGAGCTTAGACCCTCCAAATCGAAGATTGTTGCTTCTTTGGGGAGAACCCTGGACACCGACGAGTTTACCTCAGCCACGAAGAAAAAGCATCACAGATCAAAGAACTCTTTTCTCAACACGACGAAATAGACGAACTATATCTACTTCCGTGCCGTGGCCTCTGAATGAAGTTTACGGTGCTGAGGGACGGATGATCAATCAATCAGATTGGCTGCTGTTTCAGCACTAGTCAACAAACTATACAGGTTGGCATAGTTAAGATGGTGATTGATGAGTGTAGTGGTCCGGTTAAGTGTGTGATCCAAGTTCCGGATAATTGCAATCGAAATCAAACAATAATAGACATCAATCCCTACTAGATCCGTCTTATTTTTGAACTTAATCCAAGCTGGATGACTTGGTGAGAATACCCACAATTTTCTATATCAATTTCATCCACAGGTTCAAACGAATTAGTTATTAAAATGACGCACTTCAGTACTAGTTGGGCCACAGGGCTAGGCTACCAATGGTCGCCATTTCTATTAAGCTAAGAAAGCCGAAAAAGAGCTTAGCCAGGGTATGATTCGCTAGGAGCAAGCGATCAAATGTTTTACTGTTATCACCTATGAAATAAGAAATTTTGATTAAAGGTTTTGAAATATTTAAAATTCATAATTCAATCAGATATATCATTAAGTCGACCAAAATACAGTTTATATGACAAAGGGTGGGTCAAATAAAAGTTTCTTTTTAAAAACGCAATAAAATGAACAAAATTAAATTTGTTCCATGTATTATTGCTTTATTTGTAAGAACAAACATTCCAATTAACTATGGAAAACCAACGTCGTTTAAGTGGCGTTCGTGCGCTTTCGATTGCTGAGTCAATTAGACCTTATAAGAGAATAATCCCAGATCATTGTGCAGAATTCTCCTCAGGCTAGTGCGGGAAATGTTGAGCTGTTGAGATTGATGGCGAGTTGATGTTCGTGAATTGAGTCTCACACTCTCGACTTTATATACCTCAATAAAGTCAACTTGCAACTTGTGAAAAAAAAGCTTTTAACTTGAAGCCTTTAACATCACATTCGAGTAATTGGTGTAAATACTAGTTCAATTACTCACCGCCTCATAAGTGATTACAAGTTAGTCCTTGAATTTCACTCGTTGATTTTTTTTCCAGTGAATCTCTTAATTCTTAGTCTCAAATTCATTTCTTTATTTTACACTGCAAAGAAAACAACACACACACACATAACAATCACCGTTAACATCTGTGGGATAGTCTTTCGCCAAACACTACCTGAAGACAAAAAAAAAAAAAAAAAAAAACAATTCAATTCAAGTCTTCTGTGCCAAGTAGAGTTAATTGCAAAACGGTCATTAGCATCATTACCCTTTGATAAAACTTTCCTCTTGATGCTTGTAAAAACAGCAAAGGGATTCTCATCTCGAATTCTTAGAATATATACGACAGAAAAAATATATCTAAGGATCTCTGCATCTCCAGGTGCAGACGCCCCTTGTCCCTAAATGAGCAAAGATGATGAGCGAAAAGCCAGTCATGATTCAGAATATTCACGATTCAAGAATCCTCAGCGTACAAAGTCGAAGTCCTTTATCCGATTATTTGAGTACTTAAAATGAATACCAATGAGGTTCCATTTTTTTTTCTTCCTCCTTTGGAAGTTGACTGAGATTTGCTGATGCAAATGATGAGCACAAATTCGCACTTTGCCTAGGAATGATGACTGTTAGTTCTGGTCTGGTTCTGGTAGTACTGGTCCTTTGGTGTTTTTTTTTCCCTTTTTATATGAAAATTTAAATTAAATGGTGTCACTGGATGATGTTTTTCTTTATTGCAGTTACAGGAATTAAAGTGGGTTTTAACGATGTTTGACTAAGCAAATAAAAACACAAAAAAAGGATTTTTAAGAAGTAAGTAGCTTTTATTATTTTTGAGGAGAATTTCTTGATTAAATACTGGAGTACTTTATACGAGTATTGTAGGTTCCTGGGACGGGTCGGTTACTGTAACGATTCGAGTCAACCAGTTTTCTACACAGAATTAGTATCTTTCAGTCCTTTTAATAATCTGATACTTGCTATTATACACATCCACTCACCAAGCACTGGGTACAAGCAACTGATATTGAAGAGGAAGAACCGCTAAAGTTTTATATTGTCAAAGGATTTGTATCTAACTTTTATTCATTTTCACTCACTGAATCGAATGTGCATTTTGTGACCATATTAAGTGTAAATATATATGGCGATAAAGGAAGTATTGTCCTGGCTTAAAGAAAACGTGGTATCTAATACGGATATCCGTATCTTCTCAGACAGTCAGGCTGCTTTGAAATCCCTCGCATCAGTCTCTGTAAACTCCATTACAGCCCAAGACTGTCGTTCGTCTCTAATGGAGATGACCAAACAGTTTAACATTCACCTATTCTGGGTGCCGGGTCACAGGGACATTCCGGGGAATTGCAAAGCCGACGAACTCGCCAGAATTGGAACGGAAATGCCTATCTTATACCCGAAAAGGCAAATATAGGTATGCCCATAGCTACAAGTAAACTTATGCTGAAACGAATCGCTCTGGAACAATCAAACACAAGATGGCTTAATACTACCACTTGTATGGCGACCAAACAAATCTGGCCTAAACTGGATCCGAAACGGTCAAGATGTCTTTTGTCCCTCAGTAGATCTCAGATCAGCTCCGTCATAGGTGTCATAACTGGACACTGTCTCATAGGTAGACACGCCGCACGACTCGGTGTGCTATCAAACGATTTTTGCAGGAGTTGCTTGGACGAGGAGGAAGAGGAGACAATCCCACACCTTCTTTGTACATGCCCTGCTCTCTCTTACAGACGCAAACTTCATCTAGGAGAATATTACTACAGTAAAACCCGCTTAAGTGAAACTCGCTTAAGTGAAAAACCCGGATAACTGAAACACATTTTCAGTTAATTTTTAATATTTTCCATTGAAAAAAACTCTCTTAAGTGAAAAAAAAACTGAATAGAACAGAACAAAAATTTGCTAGTTTTCGTTTTTCAATAAATTATTTTTGTGTTATTTGTTCGTTTTTTTATTTAACTCCAAAAAAGAAAAAACAATATTGGCGCAAAATTTTAAACAGCCTATTATTAAGGTATTAGTATGATACTACTTAACAATTTGATAACTTTAAATCATTCTTAATTTTAAACATTTTCTAATTAGTATGGTACTAAAGGGATTTTCGATTGCATCTGACGCAGGCCCGACGTGCTATTGACTGCACATCTGAGTATGCAGTGCACTGAATTGCTGTGGTCTATGGCTGTTGGTGCTATTCAATTTCAACCCCCATTAAATATTGATGTGCGTTCAGAGTTACCCTTGTTCATTTCGAAACTTCTTCAGTTTTTTTTCCTTGGGTTTCTGTTGAGGTGCTTTTGATTTAAGAGCCTTAAAAAAAAGGGTCCATTTAAAACCAACACAACGCTAACCCTGTGAGAGCTTTAATGAAGGAGAGATTTATGCAATTCACTGTAGCCAGAATGGGAGGCAAACGTCCTATCTTGCCAACACTGCATATTTTTGTTGGACAGAGTATAGTACCATACTAAAACAGCTTTAGCATCGTACTAATTCAAATAAAATTTTGCGCCATTGTTTCTAGCATTAAATCTCCGCTTGATGGAATTTTTAAATCCGCTTAAGTGAAATTTTTTTTTCACTTATCCGAACTCCGCTTAAGTGAAATTATTTTTCACTTAAGCGGGGTTCGCTTAAGTGAAAAACCCGCTTAAGTGAAAGGAGGACTGTGACATTTTGCCGTTTCTTTTAAGCGGGTTTTACTGTATAATGAACCAAGCGATCTCATAAATAAAGACATTAAAAGTCTCCTTCGCTTCATCAGAAGCTCCAAATGGTTTTTTGTTCCCTATTAGATCGTGGTATCACAATGGACCTCTAATGGTCTAAGTGTGTCAGACGCTTTAATGACAGCCACTTTAACCTAACCTAACCTAAGTGTAAATATGCTAAGGCACCATATTTACAGAAAGTGCACTGACAAAGGAAGCCAATGGATTTTGAGGGCACTCTCCTCTAAATAAATGGTTCGAACACATTTGAATAATTGGTTTTCTAGACCCTGCATTTCGTCTTTCGCATAAGAAGTTTTTAACCCATCTGTTTCGCCAATCGAATGGTAGCGGTTTCCAAGGGTAATTTTTCTTCGCATCTCTACCAATGTAATGTTCCAGGATTCAATCTGAGGTAGTTAAACTTCCTAACTATTAAGAAGTTGTTGCTATACATGATAACGTTATGTTCTTCTCGGTGGACAGATGTCTGTTCGTAGATTTACAAGTAAAACTTAGTATACGAGTATCATGCCTCTCTCAAAAATAGAAGTCTGAGACTTTTACTTAATAATAATATAATTTTTCAGTATAACTGACGCAAAGCTACGAAAACATTCCTGAAATGAGTTGTGCTGCCGAAGATGAAAATGAACCACTGACGTTATCTGATACAAGACGAAGAAGTAAAAACGAAAAATATAAAAATAAATTTTATAGTTTTTGTTTTTGTTTTTGTGGACTATATTGAATGAATCAATTGAAAGCGTTTTGTGACCTCTAGTCCAAATGCGTTTCGCCCAGGTACGACAGTTGGGCTCATCAGTTAGATGCTGTCGTACCCTTCTAAGACGCAATATATTAGTCGACGATTATCAACACTAATAAAATTTACAGCACTAACGCAATGTAAATTATATTTATCTAGGGGAATTTGGTCAAATTCAGACACCTAGAAAATAAAGCCCGTGGTCTGGCTGATGTAAGACGAAGAAGTAAAAACGAAAAATATAAAAATAAATTTTATAGTTTTTGTTTTTGTTTTTGTGGACTATATTGAATGAATCAATTGAAAGCGTTTTGTGACCTCTAGTCCAAATGCGTTTCGCCCAGGTACGACAGTTGGGCTCATCAGTTAGATGCTGTCGTACCCTTCTAAGACGCAATATATTAGTCGACGATTATCAACACTAATAAAATTTACAGCACTAACGCAATGTAAATTATATTTATCTAGGGGAATTTGGTCAAATTCAGACACCTAGAAAATAAAGCCCGTGGTCTGGCTGATGTAAGACGAAGAAGTAAAAACGAAAAATATAAAAATAAATTTTATAGTTTTTGTTTTTGTTTTTGTGGACTATATTGAATGAATCAATTGAAAGCGTTTTGTGACCTCTAGTCCAAATGCGTTTCGCCCAGGTACGACAGTTGGGCTCATCAGTTAGATGCTGTCGTACCCTTCTAAGACGCAATATATTAGTCGACGATTATCAACACTAATAAAATTTACAGCACTAACGCAATGTAAATTATATTTATCTAGGGGAATTTGGTCAAATTCAGACACCTAGAAAATAAAGCCCGTGGTCTGGCTGATGTAAGACGAAGAAGTAAAAACGAAAAATATAAAAATAAATTTTATAGTTTTTGTTTTTGTTTTTGTGGACTATATTGAATGAATCAATTGAAAGCGTTTTGTGACCTCTAGTCCAAATGCGTTTCGCCCAGGTACGACAGTTGGGCTCATCAGTTAGATGCTGTCGTACCCTTCTAAGACGCAATATATTAGTCGACGATTATCAACACTAATAAAATTTACAGCACTAACGCAATGTAAATTATATTTATCTAGGGGAATTTGGTCAAATTCAGACACCTAGAAAATAAAGCCCGTGGTCTGGCTGATGTAAGACGAAGAAGTAAAAACGAAAAATATAAAAATAAATTTTATAGTTTTTGTTTTTGTTTTTGTGGACTATATTGAATGAATCAATTGAAAGCGTTTTGTGACCTCTAGTCCAAATGCGTTTCGCCCAGGTACGACAGTTGGGCTCATCAGTTAGATGCTGTCGTACCCTTCTAAGACGCAATATATTAGTCGACGATTATCAACACTAATAAAATTTACAGCACTAACGCAATGTAAATTATATTTATCTAGGGGAATTTGGTCAAATTCAGACACCTAGAAAATAAAGCCCGTGGTCTGGCTGATGTAAGACGAAGAAGTAAAAACGAAAAATATAAAAATAAATTTTATAGTTTTTGTTTTTGTTTTTGTGGACTATATTGAATGAATCAATTGAAAGCGTTTTGTGACCTCTAGTCCAAATGCGTTTCGCCCAGGTACGACAGTTGGGCTCATCAGTTAGATGCTGTCGTACCCTTCTAAGACGCAATATATTAGTCGACGATTATCAACACTAATAAAATTTACAGCACTAACGCAATGTAAATTATATTTATCTAGGGGAATTTGGTCAAATTCAGACACCTAGAAAATAAAGCCCGTGGTCTGGCTGATGTAAGACGAAGAAGTAAAAACGAAAAATATAAAAATAAATTTTATAGTTTTTGTTTTTGTGGACTATATTGAATGAATCAATTGAAAGCGTTTTGTGACCTCTAGTCCAAATGCGTTTCGCCCAGGTACGACAGTTGGGCTCATCAGTTAGATGCTGTCGTACCCTTCTAAGACGCAATATATTAGTCGACGATTATCAACACTAATAAAATTTACAGCACTAACGCAATGTAAATTATATTTATCTAGGGGAATTTGGTCAAATTCAGACACCTAGAAAATAAAGCCCGTGGTCTGGCTGATGTAAGACGAAGAAGTAAAAACGAAAAATATAAAAATAAATTTTATAGTTTTTGTTTTTGTTTTTGTGGACTATATTGAATGAATCAATTGAAAGCGTTTTGTGACCTCTAGTCCAAATGCGTTTCGCCCAGGTACGACAGTTGGGCTCATCAGTTAGATGCTGTCGTACCCTTCTAAGACGCAATATATTAGTCGACGATTATCAACACTAATAAAATTTACAGCACTAACGCAATGTAAATTATATTTATCTAGGGGAATTTGGTCAAATTCAGACACCTAGAAAATAAAGCCCGTGGTCTGGCTGATGTAAGACGAAGAAGTAAAAACGAAAAATATAAAAATAAATTTTATAGTTTTTGTTTTTGTTTTTGTGGACTATATTGAATGAATCAATTGAAAGCGTTTTGTGACCTCTAGTCCAAATGCGTTTCGCCCAGGTACGACAGTTGGGCTCATCAGTTAGATGCTGTCGTACCCTTCTAAGACGCAATATATTAGTCGACGATTATCAACACTAATAAAATTTACAGCACTAACGCAATGTAAATTATATTTATCTAGGGGAATTTGGTCAAATTCAGACACCTAGAAAATAAAGCCCGTGGTCTGGCTGATGTAAGACGAAGAAGTAAAAACGAAAAATATAAAAATAAATTTTATAGTTTTTGTTTTTGTTTTTGTGGACTATATTGAATGAATCAATTGAAAGCGTTTTGTGACCTCTAGTCCAAATGCGTTTCGCCCAGGTACGACAGTTGGGCTCATCAGTTAGATGCTGTCGTACCCTTCTAAGACGCAATATATTAGTCGACGATTATCAACACTAATAAAATTTACAGCACTAACGCAATGTAAATTATATTTATCTAGGGGAATTTGGTCAAATTCAGACACCTAGAAAATAAAGCCCGTGGTCTGGCTGATGTAAGACGAAGAAGTAAAAACGAAAAATATAAAAATAAATTTTATAGTTTTTGTTTTTGTTTTTGTGGACTATATTGAATGAATCAATTGAAAGCGTTTTGTGACCTCTAGTCCAAATGCGTTTCGCCCAGGTACGACAGTTGGGCTCATCAGTTAGATGCTGTCGTACCCTTCTAAGACGCAATATATTAGTCGACGATTATCAACACTAATAAAATTTACAGCACTAACGCAATGTAAATTATATTTATCTAGGGGAATTTGGTCAAATTCAGACACCTAGAAAATAAAGCCCGTGGTCTGGCTGATGTAAGACGAAGAAGTAAAAACGAAAAATATAAAAATAAATTTTATAGTTTTTGTTTTTGTTTTTGTGGACTATATTGAATGAATCAATTGAAAGCGTTTTGTGACCTCTAGTCCAAATGCGTTTCGCCCAGGTACGACAGTTGGGCTCATCAGTTAGATGCTGTCGTACCCTTCTAAGACGCAATATATTAGTCGACGATTATCAACACTAATAAAATTTACAGCACTAACGCAATGTAAATTATATTTATCTAGGGGAATTTGGTCAAATTCAGACACCTAGAAAATAAAGCCCGTGGTCTGGCTGATGTAAGACGAAGAAGTAAAAACGAAAAATATAAAAATAAATTTTATAGTTTTTGTTTTTGTTTTTGTGGACTATATTGAATGAATCAATTGAAAGCGTTTTGTGACCTCTAGTCCAAATGCGTTTCGCCCAGGTACGACAGTTGGGCTCATCAGTTAGATGCTGTCGTACCCTTCTAAGACGCAATATATTAGTCGACGATTATCAACACTAATAAAATTTACAGCACTAACGCAATGTAAATTATATTTATCTAGGGGAATTTGGTCAAATTCAGACACCTAGAAAATAAAGCCCGTGGTCTGGCTGATGTAAGACGAAGAAGTAAAAACGAAAAATATAAAAATAAATTTTATAGTTTTTGTTTTTGTTTTTGTGGACTATATTGAATGAATCAATTGAAAGCGTTTTGTGACCTCTAGTCCAAATGCGTTTCGCCCAGGTACGACAGTTGGGCTCATCAGTTAGATGCTGTCGTACCCTTCTAAGACGCAATATATTAGTCGACGATTATCAACACTAATAAAATTTACAGCACTAACGCAATGTAAATTATATTTATCTAGGGGAATTTGGTCAAATTCAGACACCTAGAAAATAAAGCCCGTGGTCTGGCTGATGTAAGACGAAGAAGTAAAAACGAAAAATATAAAAATAAATTTTATAGTTTTTGTTTTTGTTTTTGTGGACTATATTGAATGAATCAATTGAAAGCGTTTTGTGACCTCTAGTCCAAATGCGTTTCGCCCAGGTACGACAGTTGGGCTCATCAGTTAGATGCTGTCGTACCCTTCTAAGACGCAATATATTAGTCGACGATTATCAACACTAATAAAATTTACAGCACTAACGCAATGTAAATTATATTTATCTAGGGGAATTTGGTCAAATTCAGACACCTAGAAAATAAAGCCCGTGGTCTGGCTGATGTAAGACGAAGAAGTAAAAACGAAAAATATAAAAATAAATTTTATAGTTTTTGTTTTTGTTTTTGTGGACTATATTGAATGAATCAATTGAAAGCGTTTTGTGACCTCTAGTCCAAATGCGTTTCGCCCAGGTACGACAGTTGGGCTCATCAGTTAGATGCTGTCGTACCCTTCTAAGACGCAATATATTAGTCGACGATTATCAACACTAATAAAATTTACAGCACTAACGCAATGTAAATTATATTTATCTAGGGGAATTTGGTCAAATTCAGACACCTAGAAAATAAAGCCCGTGGTCTGGCTGATGTAAGACGAAGAAGTAAAAACGAAAAATATAAAAATAAATTTTATAGTTTTTGTTTTTGTTTTTGTGGACTATATTGAATGAATCAATTGAAAGCGTTTTGTGACCTCTAGTCCAAATGCGTTTCGCCCAGGTACGACAGTTGGGCTCATCAGTTAGATGCTGTCGTACCCTTCTAAGACGCAATATATTAGTCGACGATTATCAACACTAATAAAATTTACAGCACTAACGCAATGTAAATTATATTTATCTAGGGGAATTTGGTCAAATTCAGACACCTAGAAAATAAAGCCCGTGGTCTGGCTGATGTAAGACGAAGAAGTAAAAACGAAAAATATAAAAATAAATTTTATAGTTTTTGTTTTTGTTTTTGTGGACTATATTGAATGAATCAATTGAAAGCGTTTTGTGACCTCTAGTCCAAATGCGTTTCGCCCAGGTACGACAGTTGGGCTCATCAGTTAGATGCTGTCGTACCCTTCTAAGACGCAATATATTAGTCGACGATTATCAACACTAATAAAATTTACAGCACTAACGCAATGTAAATTATATTTATCTAGGGGAATTTGGTCAAATTCAGACACCTAGAAAATAAAGCCCGTGGTCTGGCTGATGTAAGACGAAGAAGTAAAAACGAAAAATATAAAAATAAATTTTATAGTTTTTGTTTTTGTTTTTGTGGACTATATTGAATGAATCAATTGAAAGCGTTTTGTGACCTCTAGTCCAAATGCGTTTCGCCCAGGTACGACAGTTGGGCTCATCAGTTAGATGCTGTCGTACCCTTCTAAGACGCAATATATTAGTCGACGATTATCAACACTAATAAAATTTACAGCACTAACGCAATGTAAATTATATTTATCTAGGGGAATTTGGTCAAATTCAGACACCTAGAAAATAAAGCCCGTGGTCTGGCTGATGTAAGACGAAGAAGTAAAAACGAAAAATATAAAAATAAATTTTATAGTTTTTGTTTTTGTTTTTGTGGACTATATTGAATGAATCAATTGAAAGCGTTTTGTGACCTCTAGTCCAAATGCGTTTCGCCCAGGTACGACAGTTGGGCTCATCAGTTAGATGCTGTCGTACCCTTCTAAGACGCAATATATTAGTCGACGATTATCAACACTAATAAAATTTACAGCACTAACGCAATGTAAATTATATTTATCTAGGGGTCTGAATTTGACCAAATTCCCCTAGATAAATATAATTTACATTGCGTTAGTGCTGTAAATTTTATTAGTGTTGATAATCGTCGACTAATATATTGCGTCTTAGAAGGGTACGACAGCATCTAACTGATGAGCCCAACTGTCGTACCTGGGCGAAACGCATTTGGACTAGAGGTCACAAAACGCTTTCAATTGATTCATTCAATATAGTCCACAAAAACAAAAACAAAAACTATAAAATTTATTTTTATATTTTTCGTTTTTACTTCTTCGTCTTACATCAGCCAGACCACGGGCTTTATTTTCTAGGTGTCTGAATTTGACCAAATTCCCCTAGATAAATATAATTTACATTGCGTTAGTGCTGTAAATTTTATTAGTGTTGATAATCGTCGACTAATATATTGCGTCTTAGAAGGGTACGACAGCATCTAACTGATGAGCCCAACTGTCGTACCTGGGCGAAACGCATTTGGACTAGAGGTCACAAAACGCTTTCAATTGATTCATTCAATATAGTCCACAAAAACAAAAACAAAAACTATAAAATTTATTTTTATATTTTTCGTTTTTACTTCTTCGTCTTACATCAGCCAGACCACGGGCTTTATTTTCTAGGTGTCTGAATTTGACCAAATTCCCCTAGATAAATATAATTTACATTGCGTTAGTGCTGTAAATTTTATTAGTGTTGATAATCGTCGACTAATATATTGCGTCTTAGAAGGGTACGACAGCATCTAACTGATGAGCCCAACTGTCGTACCTGGGCGAAACGCATTTGGACTAGAGGTCACAAAACGCTTTCAATTGATTCATTCAATATAGTCCACAAAAACAAAAACAAAAACTATAAAATTTATTTTTATATTTTTCGTTTTTACTTCTTCGTCTTACATCAGCCAGACCACGGGCTTTATTTTCTAGGTGTCTGAATTTGACCAAATTCCCCTAGATAAATATAATTTACATTGCGTTAGTGCTGTAAATTTTATTAGTGTTGATAATCGTCGACTAATATATTGCGTCTTAGAAGGGTACGACAGCATCTAACTGATGAGCCCAACTGTCGTACCTGGGCGAAACGCATTTGGACTAGAGGTCACAAAACGCTTTCAATTGATTCATTCAATATAGTCCACAAAAACAAAAACAAAAACTATAAAATTTATTTTTATATTTTTCGTTTTTACTTCTTCGTCTTACATCAGCCAGACCACGGGCTTTATTTTCTAGGTGTCTGAATTTGACCAAATTCCCCTAGATAAATATAATTTACATTGCGTTAGTGCTGTAAATTTTATTAGTGTTGATAATCGTCGACTAATATATTGCGTCTTAGAAGGGTACGACAGCATCTAACTGATGAGCCCAACTGTCGTACCTGGGCGAAACGCATTTGGACTAGAGGTCACAAAACGCTTTCAATTGATTCATTCAATATAGTCCACAAAAACAAAAACAAAAACTATAAAATTTATTTTTATATTTTTCGTTTTTACTTCTTCGTCTTACATCAGCCAGACCACGGGCTTTATTTTCTAGGTGTCTGAATTTGACCAAATTCCCCTAGATAAATATAATTTACATTGCGTTAGTGCTGTAAATTTTATTAGTGTTGATAATCGTCGACTAATATATTGCGTCTTAGAAGGGTACGACAGCATCTAACTGATGAGCCCAACTGTCGTACCTGGGCGAAACGCATTTGGACTAGAGGTCACAAAACGCTTTCAATTGATTCATTCAATATAGTCCACAAAAACAAAAACAAAAACTATAAAATTTATTTTTATATTTTTCGTTTTTACTTCTTCGTCTTACATCAGCCAGACCACGGGCTTTATTTTCTAGGTGTCTGAATTTGACCAAATTCCCCTAGATAAATATAATTTACATTGCGTTAGTGCTGTAAATTTTATTAGTGTTGATAATCGTCGACTAATATATTGCGTCTTAGAAGGGTACGACAGCATCTAACTGATGAGCCCAACTGTCGTACCTGGGCGAAACGCATTTGGACTAGAGGTCACAAAACGCTTTCAATTGATTCATTCAATATAGTCCACAAAAACAAAAACAAAAACTATAAAATTTATTTTTATATTTTTCGTTTTTACTTCTTCGTCTTACATCAGCCAGACCACGGGCTTTATTTTCTAGGTGTCTGAATTTGACCAAATTCCCCTAGATAAATATAATTTACATTGCGTTAGTGCTGTAAATTTTATTAGTGTTGATAATCGTCGACTAATATATTGCGTCTTAGAAGGGTACGACAGCATCTAACTGATGAGCCCAACTGTCGTACCTGGGCGAAACGCATTTGGACTAGAGGTCACAAAACGCTTTCAATTGATTCATTCAATATAGTCCACAAAAACAAAAACAAAAACTATAAAATTTATTTTTATATTTTTCGTTTTTACTTCTTCGTCTTACATCAGCCAGACCACGGGCTTTATTTTCTAGGTGTCTGAATTTGACCAAATTCCCCTAGATAAATATAATTTACATTGCGTTAGTGCTGTAAATTTTATTAGTGTTGATAATCGTCGACTAATATATTGCGTCTTAGAAGGGTACGACAGCATCTAACTGATGAGCCCAACTGTCGTACCTGGGCGAAACGCATTTGGACTAGAGGTCACAAAACGCTTTCAATTGATTCATTCAATATAGTCCACAAAAACAAAAACAAAAACTATAAAATTTATTTTTATATTTTTCGTTTTTACTTCTTCGTCTTACATCAGCCAGACCACGGGCTTTATTTTCTAGGTGTCTGAATTTGACCAAATTCCCCTAGATAAATATAATTTACATTGCGTTAGTGCTGTAAATTTTATTAGTGTTGATAATCGTCGACTAATATATTGCGTCTTAGAAGGGTACGACAGCATCTAACTGATGAGCCCAACTGTCGTACCTGGGCGAAACGCATTTGGACTAGAGGTCACAAAACGCTTTCAATTGATTCATTCAATATAGTCCACAAAAACAAAAACAAAAACTATAAAATTTATTTTTATATTTTTCGTTTTTACTTCTTCGTCTTACATCAGCCAGACCACGGGCTTTATTTTCTAGGTGTCTGAATTTGACCAAATTCCCCTAGATAAATATAATTTACATTGCGTTAGTGCTGTAAATTTTATTAGTGTTGATAATCGTCGACTAATATATTGCGTCTTAGAAGGGTACGACAGCATCTAACTGATGAGCCCAACTGTCGTACCTGGGCGAAACGCATTTGGACTAGAGGTCACAAAACGCTTTCAATTGATTCATTCAATATAGTCCACAAAAACAAAAACAAAAACTATAAAATTTATTTTTATATTTTTCGTTTTTACTTCTTCGTCTTACATCAGCCAGACCACGGGCTTTATTTTCTAGGTGTCTGAATTTGACCAAATTCCCCTAGATAAATATAATTTACATTGCGTTAGTGCTGTAAATTTTATTAGTGTTGATAATCGTCGACTAATATATTGCGTCTTAGAAGGGTACGACAGCATCTAACTGATGAGCCCAACTGTCGTACCTGGGCGAAACGCATTTGGACTAGAGGTCACAAAACGCTTTCAATTGATTCATTCAATATAGTCCACAAAAACAAAAACAAAAACTATAAAATTTATTTTTATATTTTTCGTTTTTACTTCTTCGTCTTACATCAGCCAGACCACGGGCTTTATTTTCTAGGTGTCTGAATTTGACCAAATTCCCCTAGATAAATATAATTTACATTGCGTTAGTGCTGTAAATTTTATTAGTGTTGATAATCGTCGACTAATATATTGCGTCTTAGAAGGGTACGACAGCATCTAACTGATGAGCCCAACTGTCGTACCTGGGCGAAACGCATTTGGACTAGAGGTCACAAAACGCTTTCAATTGATTCATTCAATATAGTCCACAAAAACAAAAACAAAAACTATAAAATTTATTTTTATATTTTTCGTTTTTACTTCTTCGTCTTACATCAGCCAGACCACGGGCTTTATTTTCTAGGTGTCTGAATTTGACCAAATTCCCCTAGATAAATATAATTTACATTGCGTTAGTGCTGTAAATTTTATTAGTGTTGATAATCGTCGACTAATATATTGCGTCTTAGAAGGGTACGACAGCATCTAACTGATGAGCCCAACTGTCGTACCTGGGCGAAACGCATTTGGACTAGAGGTCACAAAACGCTTTCAATTGATTCATTCAATATAGTCCACAAAAACAAAAACAAAAACTATAAAATTTATTTTTATATTTTTCGTTTTTACTTCTTCGTCTTACATCAGCCAGACCACGGGCTTTATTTTCTAGGTGTCTGAATTTGACCAAATTCCCCTAGATAAATATAATTTACATTGCGTTAGTGCTGTAAATTTTATTAGTGTTGATAATCGTCGACTAATATATTGCGTCTTAGAAGGGTACGACAGCATCTAACTGATGAGCCCAACTGTCGTACCTGGGCGAAACGCATTTGGACTAGAGGTCACAAAACGCTTTCAATTGATTCATTCAATATAGTCCACAAAAACAAAAACAAAAACTATAAAATTTATTTTTATATTTTTCGTTTTTACTTCTTCGTCTTACATCAGCCAGACCACGGGCTTTATTTTCTAGGTGTCTGAATTTGACCAAATTCCCCTAGATAAATATAATTTACATTGCGTTAGTGCTGTAAATTTTATTAGTGTTGATAATCGTCGACTAATATATTGCGTCTTAGAAGGGTACGACAGCATCTAACTGATGAGCCCAACTGTCGTACCTGGGCGAAACGCATTTGGACTAGAGGTCACAAAACGCTTTCAATTGATTCATTCAATATAGTCCACAAAAACAAAAACAAAAACTATAAAATTTATTTTTATATTTTTCGTTTTTACTTCTTCGTCTTACATCAGCCAGACCACGGGCTTTATTTTCTAGGTGTCTGAATTTGACCAAATTCCCCTAGATAAATATAATTTACATTGCGTTAGTGCTGTAAATTTTATTAGTGTTGATAATCGTCGACTAATATATTGCGTCTTAGAAGGGTACGACAGCATCTAACTGATGAGCCCAACTGTCGTACCTGGGCGAAACGCATTTGGACTAGAGGTCACAAAACGCTTTCAATTGATTCATTCAATATAGTCCACAAAAACAAAAACAAAAACTATAAAATTTATTTTTATATTTTTCGTTTTTACTTCTTCGTCTTACATCAGCCAGACCACGGGCTTTATTTTCTAGGTGTCTGAATTTGACCAAATTCCCCTAGATAAATATAATTTACATTGCGTTAGTGCTGTAAATTTTATTAGTGTTGATAATCGTCGACTAATATATTGCGTCTTAGAAGGGTACGACAGCATCTAACTGATGAGCCCAACTGTCGTACCTGGGCGAAACGCATTTGGACTAGAGGTCACAAAACGCTTTCAATTGATTCATTCAATATAGTCCACAAAAACAAAAACAAAAACTATAAAATTTATTTTTATATTTTTCGTTTTTACTTCTTCGTCTTACATCAGCCAGACCACGGGCTTTATTTTCTAGGTGTCTGAATTTGACCAAATTCCCCTAGATAAATATAATTTACATTGCGTTAGTGCTGTAAATTTTATTAGTGTTGATAATCGTCGACTAATATATTGCGTCTTAGAAGGGTACGACAGCATCTAACTGATGAGCCCAACTGTCGTACCTGGGCGAAACGCATTTGGACTAGAGGTCACAAAACGCTTTCAATTGATTCATTCAATATAGTCCACAAAAACAAAAACAAAAACTATAAAATTTATTTTTATATTTTTCGTTTTTACTTCTTCGTCTTACATCAGCCAGACCACGGGCTTTATTTTCTAGGTGTCTGAATTTGACCAAATTCCCCTAGATAAATATAATTTACATTGCGTTAGTGCTGTAAATTTTATTAGTGTTGATAATCGTCGACTAATATATTGCGTCTTAGAAGGGTACGACAGCATCTAACTGATGAGCCCAACTGTCGTACCTGGGCGAAACGCATTTGGACTAGAGGTCACAAAACGCTTTCAATTGATTCATTCAATATAGTCCACAAAAACAAAAACAAAAACTATAAAATTTATTTTTATATTTTTCGTTTTTACTTCTTCGTCTTACATCAGCCAGACCACGGGCTTTATTTTCTAGGTGTCTGAATTTGACCAAATTCCCCTAGATAAATATAATTTACATTGCGTTAGTGCTGTAAATTTTATTAGTGTTGATAATCGTCGACTAATATATTGCGTCTTAGAAGGGTACGACAGCATCTAACTGATGAGCCCAACTGTCGTACCTGGGCGAAACGCATTTGGACTAGAGGTCACAAAACGCTTTCAATTGATTCATTCAATATAGTCCACAAAAACAAAAACAAAAACTATAAAATTTATTTTTATATTTTTCGTTTTTACTTCTTCGTCTTACATCAGCCAGACCACGGGCTTTATTTTCTAGGTGTCTGAATTTGACCAAATTCCCCTAGATAAATATAATTTACATTGCGTTAGTGCTGTAAATTTTATTAGTGTTGATAATCGTCGACTAATATATTGCGTCTTAGAAGGGTACGACAGCATCTAACTGATGAGCCCAACTGTCGTACCTGGGCGAAACGCATTTGGACTAGAGGTCACAAAACGCTTTCAATTGATTCATTCAATATAGTCCACAAAAACAAAAACAAAAACTATAAAATTTATTTTTATATTTTTCGTTTTTACTTCTTCGTCTTACATCAGCCAGACCACGGGCTTTATTTTCTAGGTGTCTGAATTTGACCAAATTCCCCTAGATAAATATAATTTACATTGCGTTAGTGCTGTAAATTTTATTAGTGTTGATAATCGTCGACTAATATATTGCGTCTTAGAAGGGTACGACAGCATCTAACTGATGAGCCCAACTGTCGTACCTGGGCGAAACGCATTTGGACTAGAGGTCACAAAACGCTTTCAATTGATTCATTCAATATAGTCCACAAAAACAAAAACAAAAACTATAAAATTTATTTTTATATTTTTCGTTTTTACTTCTTCGTCTTACATCAGCCAGACCACGGGCTTTATTTTCTAGGTGTCTGAATTTGACCAAATTCCCCTAGATAAATATAATTTACATTGCGTTAGTGCTGTAAATTTTATTAGTGTTGATAATCGTCGACTAATATATTGCGTCTTAGAAGGGTACGACAGCATCTAACTGATGAGCCCAACTGTCGTACCTGGGCGAAACGCATTTGGACTAGAGGTCACAAAACGCTTTCAATTGATTCATTCAATATAGTCCACAAAAACAAAAACAAAAACTATAAAATTTATTTTTATATTTTTCGTT
Source organism: Chrysotoxum bicinctum (assembly GCA_911387755.1). NCBI lineage: Eukaryota > Metazoa > Arthropoda > Insecta > Diptera > Syrphidae > Chrysotoxum > Chrysotoxum bicinctum. The sequence goes on from OU426989.1 coordinate 18,842,044, forward strand.
TTTACTTCTTCGTCTTACATCAGCCAGACCACGGGCTTTATTTTCTAGGTGTCTGAATTTGACCAAATTCCCCTAGATAAATATAATTTACATTGCGTTAGTGCTGTAAATTTTATTAGTGTTGATAATCGTCGACTAATATATTGCGTCTTAGAAGGGTACGACAGCATCTAACTGATGAGCCCAACTGTCGTACCTGGGCGAAACGCATTTGGACTAGAGGTCACAAAACGCTTTCAATTGATTCATTCAATATAGTCCACAAAAACAAAAACAAAAACTATAAAATTTATTTTTATATTTTTCGTTTTTACTTCTTCGTCTTACATCAGCCAGACCACGGGCTTTATTTTCTAGGTGTCTGAATTTGACCAAATTCCCCTAGATAAATATAATTTACATTGCGTTAGTGCTGTAAATTTTATTAGTGTTGATAATCGTCGACTAATATATTGCGTCTTAGAAGGGTACGACAGCATCTAACTGATGAGCCCAACTGTCGTACCTGGGCGAAACGCATTTGGACTAGAGGTCACAAAACGCTTTCAATTGATTCATTCAATATAGTCCACAAAAACAAAAACAAAAACTATAAAATTTATTTTTATATTTTTCGTTTTTACTTCTTCGTCTTACATCAGCCAGACCACGGGCTTTATTTTCTAGGTGTCTGAATTTGACCAAATTCCCCTAGATAAATATAATTTACATTGCGTTAGTGCTGTAAATTTTATTAGTGTTGATAATCGTCGACTAATATATTGCGTCTTAGAAGGGTACGACAGCATCTAACTGATGAGCCCAACTGTCGTACCTGGGCGAAACGCATTTGGACTAGAGGTCACAAAACGCTTTCAATTGATTCATTCAATATAGTCCACAAAAACAAAAACAAAAACTATAAAATTTATTTTTATATTTTTCGTTTTTACTTCTTCGTCTTACATCAGCCAGACCACGGGCTTTATTTTCTAGGTGTCTGAATTTGACCAAATTCCCCTAGATAAATATAATTTACATTGCGTTAGTGCTGTAAATTTTATTAGTGTTGATAATCGTCGACTAATATATTGCGTCTTAGAAGGGTACGACAGCATCTAACTGATGAGCCCAACTGTCGTACCTGGGCGAAACGCATTTGGACTAGAGGTCACAAAACGCTTTCAATTGATTCATTCAATATAGTCCACAAAAACAAAAACAAAAACTATAAAATTTATTTTTATATTTTTCGTTTTTACTTCTTCGTCTTACATCAGCCAGACCACGGGCTTTATTTTCTAGGTGTCTGAATTTGACCAAATTCCCCTAGATAAATATAATTTACATTGCGTTAGTGCTGTAAATTTTATTAGTGTTGATAATCGTCGACTAATATATTGCGTCTTAGAAGGGTACGACAGCATCTAACTGATGAGCCCAACTGTCGTACCTGGGCGAAACGCATTTGGACTAGAGGTCACAAAACGCTTTCAATTGATTCATTCAATATAGTCCACAAAAACAAAAACAAAAACTATAAAATTTATTTTTATATTTTTCGTTTTTACTTCTTCGTCTTACATCAGCCAGACCACGGGCTTTATTTTCTAGGTGTCTGAATTTGACCAAATTCCCCTAGATAAATATAATTTACATTGCGTTAGTGCTGTAAATTTTATTAGTGTTGATAATCGTCGACTAATATATTGCGTCTTAGAAGGGTACGACAGCATCTAACTGATGAGCCCAACTGTCGTACCTGGGCGAAACGCATTTGGACTAGAGGTCACAAAACGCTTTCAATTGATTCATTCAATATAGTCCACAAAAACAAAAACAAAAACTATAAAATTTATTTTTATATTTTTCGTTTTTACTTCTTCGTCTTACATCAGCCAGACCACGGGCTTTATTTTCTAGGTGTCTGAATTTGACCAAATTCCCCTAGATAAATATAATTTACATTGCGTTAGTGCTGTAAATTTTATTAGTGTTGATAATCGTCGACTAATATATTGCGTCTTAGAAGGGTACGACAGCATCTAACTGATGAGCCCAACTGTCGTACCTGGGCGAAACGCATTTGGACTAGAGGTCACAAAACGCTTTCAATTGATTCATTCAATATAGTCCACAAAAACAAAAACAAAAACTATAAAATTTATTTTTATATTTTTCGTTTTTACTTCTTCGTCTTACATCAGCCAGACCACGGGCTTTATTTTCTAGGTGTCTGAATTTGACCAAATTCCCCTAGATAAATATAATTTACATTGCGTTAGTGCTGTAAATTTTATTAGTGTTGATAATCGTCGACTAATATATTGCGTCTTAGAAGGGTACGACAGCATCTAACTGATGAGCCCAACTGTCGTACCTGGGCGAAACGCATTTGGACTAGAGGTCACAAAACGCTTTCAATTGATTCATTCAATATAGTCCACAAAAACAAAAACAAAAACTATAAAATTTATTTTTATATTTTTCGTTTTTACTTCTTCGTCTTACATCAGCCAGACCACGGGCTTTATTTTCTAGGTGTCTGAATTTGACCAAATTCCCCTAGATAAATATAATTTACATTGCGTTAGTGCTGTAAATTTTATTAGTGTTGATAATCGTCGACTAATATATTGCGTCTTAGAAGGGTACGACAGCATCTAACTGATGAGCCCAACTGTCGTACCTGGGCGAAACGCATTTGGACTAGAGGTCACAAAACGCTTTCAATTGATTCATTCAATATAGTCCACAAAAACAAAAACAAAAACTATAAAATTTATTTTTATATTTTTCGTTTTTACTTCTTCGTCTTACATCAGCCAGACCACGGGCTTTATTTTCTAGGTGTCTGAATTTGACCAAATTCCCCTAGATAAATATAATTTACATTGCGTTAGTGCTGTAAATTTTATTAGTGTTGATAATCGTCGACTAATATATTGCGTCTTAGAAGGGTACGACAGCATCTAACTGATGAGCCCAACTGTCGTACCTGGGCGAAACGCATTTGGACTAGAGGTCACAAAACGCTTTCAATTGATTCATTCAATATAGTCCACAAAAACAAAAACAAAAACTATAAAATTTATTTTTATATTTTTCGTTTTTACTTCTTCGTCTTACATCAGCCAGACCACGGGCTTTATTTTCTAGGTGTCTGAATTTGACCAAATTCCCCTAGATAAATATAATTTACATTGCGTTAGTGCTGTAAATTTTATTAGTGTTGATAATCGTCGACTAATATATTGCGTCTTAGAAGGGTACGACAGCATCTAACTGATGAGCCCAACTGTCGTACCTGGGCGAAACGCATTTGGACTAGAGGTCACAAAACGCTTTCAATTGATTCATTCAATATAGTCCACAAAAACAAAAACAAAAACTATAAAATTTATTTTTATATTTTTCGTTTTTACTTCTTCGTCTTACATCAGCCAGACCACGGGCTTTATTTTCTAGGTGTCTGAATTTGACCAAATTCCCCTAGATAAATATAATTTACATTGCGTTAGTGCTGTAAATTTTATTAGTGTTGATAATCGTCGACTAATATATTGCGTCTTAGAAGGGTACGACAGCATCTAACTGATGAGCCCAACTGTCGTACCTGGGCGAAACGCATTTGGACTAGAGGTCACAAAACGCTTTCAATTGATTCATTCAATATAGTCCACAAAAACAAAAACAAAAACTATAAAATTTATTTTTATATTTTTCGTTTTTACTTCTTCGTCTTACATCAGCCAGACCACGGGCTTTATTTTCTAGGTGTCTGAATTTGACCAAATTCCCCTAGATAAATATAATTTACATTGCGTTAGTGCTGTAAATTTTATTAGTGTTGATAATCGTCGACTAATATATTGCGTCTTAGAAGGGTACGACAGCATCTAACTGATGAGCCCAACTGTCGTACCTGGGCGAAACGCATTTGGACTAGAGGTCACAAAACGCTTTCAATTGATTCATTCAATATAGTCCACAAAAACAAAAACAAAAACTATAAAATTTATTTTTATATTTTTCGTTTTTACTTCTTCGTCTTACATCAGCCAGACCACGGGCTTTATTTTCTAGGTGTCTGAATTTGACCAAATTCCCCTAGATAAATATAATTTACATTGCGTTAGTGCTGTAAATTTTATTAGTGTTGATAATCGTCGACTAATATATTGCGTCTTAGAAGGGTACGACAGCATCTAACTGATGAGCCCAACTGTCGTACCTGGGCGAAACGCATTTGGACTAGAGGTCACAAAACGCTTTCAATTGATTCATTCAATATAGTCCACAAAAACAAAAACAAAAACTATAAAATTTATTTTTATATTTTTCGTTTTTACTTCTTCGTCTTACATCAGCCAGACCACGGGCTTTATTTTCTAGGTGTCTGAATTTGACCAAATTCCCCTAGATAAATATAATTTACATTGCGTTAGTGCTGTAAATTTTATTAGTGTTGATAATCGTCGACTAATATATTGCGTCTTAGAAGGGTACGACAGCATCTAACTGATGAGCCCAACTGTCGTACCTGGGCGAAACGCATTTGGACTAGAGGTCACAAAACGCTTTCAATTGATTCATTCAATATAGTCCACAAAAACAAAAACAAAAACTATAAAATTTATTTTTATATTTTTCGTTTTTACTTCTTCGTCTTACATCAGCCAGACCACGGGCTTTATTTTCTAGGTGTCTGAATTTGACCAAATTCCCCTAGATAAATATAATTTACATTGCGTTAGTGCTGTAAATTTTATTAGTGTTGATAATCGTCGACTAATATATTGCGTCTTAGAAGGGTACGACAGCATCTAACTGATGAGCCCAACTGTCGTACCTGGGCGAAACGCATTTGGACTAGAGGTCACAAAACGCTTTCAATTGATTCATTCAATATAGTCCACAAAAACAAAAACAAAAACTATAAAATTTATTTTTATATTTTTCGTTTTTACTTCTTCGTCTTACATCAGCCAGACCACGGGCTTTATTTTCTAGGTGTCTGAATTTGACCAAATTCCCCTAGATAAATATAATTTACATTGCGTTAGTGCTGTAAATTTTATTAGTGTTGATAATCGTCGACTAATATATTGCGTCTTAGAAGGGTACGACAGCATCTAACTGATGAGCCCAACTGTCGTACCTGGGCGAAACGCATTTGGACTAGAGGTCACAAAACGCTTTCAATTGATTCATTCAATATAGTCCACAAAAACAAAAACAAAAACTATAAAATTTATTTTTATATTTTTCGTTTTTACTTCTTCGTCTTACATCAGCCAGACCACGGGCTTTATTTTCTAGGTGTCTGAATTTGACCAAATTCCCCTAGATAAATATAATTTACATTGCGTTAGTGCTGTAAATTTTATTAGTGTTGATAATCGTCGACTAATATATTGCGTCTTAGAAGGGTACGACAGCATCTAACTGATGAGCCCAACTGTCGTACCTGGGCGAAACGCATTTGGACTAGAGGTCACAAAACGCTTTCAATTGGTTATCTGATACAGGCACGGTGGATGACCATGCACTAAGAGCAAGAGAATGGGACATCATCAGACGAGAAAAAGCGCTCCTTGAAACTGAAAGGAACCTGCTGAAAAAAGAAGAGGAAATTGCTGATATGTAAGCTGAGAGAACTTGAAGGAACTCAGGATATTAGACGTACACAAAGTATCAATTGCAGCATCAAGGAGATTGCAGATGCTATACCGATATTTTCACCAGGGGATATGGCATCAATGTCGGCAGAAAATTGGGTGACTCGAGTAGAAGAGCTCTCGAAAATCTATGATGGGGATGAAAGGGCACTTCTTATGACATCCGCTTCCAGGATGAGTGGCCCAGCTCGATATTGGTGGGACACCACTCAAGTCCAATCTTGGAATCAGCTAGCAATGGGACTTAAACTCAATTTTCCACATCAACACAGTGAAATTGAAGTTCACCAGCAGTTAGTGAGGAAGACCCGAAGGCAAATCGAGTCAATCGAAAGCTTCTGTTTCGAGACGAATATGCTGGGGAAGAGGGTTCAACTCGCAGATAAGAACATTATCCAGTACATTCTTACGGGCTTGAATGATCCACAATTGAGTTCAAGCCTAGCTGTAGTGAACTTCACTAATATTGCCGAGCTCATCAACAAAATTAAATGGTGCGAAAATATTCGTGGAAATATTCGAACCACCTCATCTTTCAGTGGTGGAATTCTAAGAAATAGCCCAATCAATACTAATCCGCAAACATCAAGTAGACAGACAAATCAGTGGATCGGATGAAACGCAGGATTTAGCTGGACCTTGACTTCGAGGAGGACGACGAAGACTGTCAGGATGGTCGAAACTAAAACTTAGTATATCATGCCTCTCTCAAAAATAGAAGTCTGAGACTTTTACTTAATAATAATATAATTTTTCAGTATAATTGACGCAAAGCTACGAAAACATTCTAACAATATAAAATAAAATATTAATATTGAAATTTATTGAATAAGAATCTGTTTAATTGTAAAACAAGGGATTAGGTAAAGTGGAGAGGAGTTAAAAGGAGATGTCAATGCACAGCACATTGGTCTTATACATAGAAAGCTTGTGCATCACAATGAGGTTGAGAAATTATTCGGCATTCTAGTAGTGCGGCTAAAGAAAGAACCTCTATATTTGATAGTACGTCCGAAGTTAGGCTCAAGGGTAAACTCATGAGCTTTCCCAACCAGACGAGTGTTACGGCGAAATTTGTTGAAGGGAGGAATGCATCTGGCTATTTCAATTGAAAATTGTTGTTGAAAGAAGCGACAAGACAGTGAAAGACATGAGATGTTTCGATGGTGTTCAAGAGAAAAAACAAGTTTCCGTAATCGATGTGTCTCGAAAACAAAACGGACCAGAATTTATTTTATAGACATCAGACGTGAAACCGGTTCTAAAGTTAATATCTAAAGAAGAAGAGATTTATTGATACAAATTGCAGGCATTTTCGAAAAAAGAGCTTCGTGTCAAACTCTGTTAAATGCTTTGGATTTTGGAAGTATCAAGTGCAATTACTTTTGTTACTAGTGTTATTGTGTAGGAGTGTTGGAACCGATGACTTAAAAGAGTTTTAAATATTTTTCACAAAAGACCAAACATTTATACTACCTTAGGGATATTGTAGAATTTTTTGAAGTATATTTTGATCATATAAGAACTTTGTCTTTCGAATATGATCCCTGCAGGTATTCCTCGCTTGCCTGTACTTTTTCCGCGTTTTCTTAGTGAGGTTTGTTTTGTAAAATAAGAAGCTTAACTTCCTCACCCTGATAACTTCATTACCAGCAATAGTCCTACCAAGAATTCCCTTTGGAATTAACTGCTTTTGTCCTGTTAAGGATACAATTTTTCATTCCATTGTTTATTTAAAATTTAAATACCAAACATTTTCAGAACTTTTTTATATTATTTAATTTTGGTATTTAAATTTTAATAAACAATAGTGCAAGCAATTTTGTATTTTATTTGTATATTTTTATTTTTATTTAATCACACAACTCGGAGACAAAAAAAAAAAAAACAAATGAACTAAATAAATAAAAATGAATCACTATCGAGGAAGTATAGTGAACATTTAAAGTTTCGAAAAAGGTTATTTAGTCCTTCCCCAATTGGCTTTTTCCATATTACCTAACGGTTCTCCTTGGGGTTTTTTTTTTAACTCTGAAGCATGATAAATTTGCTAATATGATGCTGTGGTCCGACGTGCCTGGAGGTTCTTATAAACTAATAATAATAATGAATGTTGAAATCGACCGTGTTAACGATTTCAGTGCGAGGAAAATGTGTAACAATTCTTAATAATGGAGTCAGATAGCGCATCGAATTCGTTAGACGTTAGATTGCTATCATAACTCGTGCTCTTTTAAATGAAACAAGCGTGTATGATTTGCTTACAGAACAGTGGTAACAATGAGGACTGAAGCTGGTAAGCAACTTTTTTGCGAATGTAAATTGCGAGACCATTGGGTGGGTAAAAGAAGTGGTACTATGTAACGAGTATAACCCTGTACGAGTTTTTGCTTTCGTTTACTTCAAAGCCATAGGGTAGTAGGTAGGACCCTATAATAGAACGCTGGGCATTGGCAAATAAATCGATAGTTTCCGCATACCCCAATATTTGAAAAGATTTGTTGAATAAAGTGCCTTCTGTGTAAATATCTGCCCCAGAATAAGATTGAAGAAGTCACATTATACCTCATCTCATTGCCGAAATCTTTGCATGTTTATGAAGGTTCAAAACAGATATTTCTTAAATGCACATAACACCGGATATTTTTCAATGACACGTAGCACCGCTTGATCAGTTTTCTCGGGGTTCAAGTTCGATCAACTGTAATGGTGTCTCAACTTGTAGTTCATTGGTCTTGTGCGGGATTTGCATCAATTTGAAGATTTGCTATGCGTTCGATCTGCCAGATTGAAAGCCACACAGATACTTGCATACTATTGATTTAAGATGCTCACATCGCACCTTGGTATGATCTGATTTAGAAGGATTAGCAGATTTATAGCTTGATACTTCTTGCACAACATGAGATCGCCTTTTTTGTAAATGGGGCACCCATATCTGGTTAATGATTTGATGTATGCACTCTACCAAAACATCAGCTCTGCTTGTAAAACTTCAGATGATGAGACCTTGTTGTTCTTAATATTTTTAATAACTAAGCCTAGCTCTGCTATAGATACTGGGTAATAGAACTAGTTCTTTATTGTCGGGAAGAAGGTTCTCTTCTTGCCCTCGCTACACATGTTGCTCATTTAGCAGCTATTAAAAATGTTCCTTGAAATCATTCCTTAAAAGACTGGGTGTTATTTTGATGATGATACTCTACGATCTCCTTGAGGTGGGAGCTGGGTTTGAACTGTGTTCCTTTTATGCAAGATCTTATTCTTCTCTCCTCTCCTTGCTGGCTGCCCTTGTTTTTTGCTGCAGCATTGTTGTAAATACAAATTTTTTGTGCCCAACGTATTAATAATTATGCTTTCTGGTTCTCTGGAATGTCTAGATTTATTAATAGTTCAACTTTAGTAGTTTTTTTTTCTCGTCAACGAACCTGATTTTGTTAATTTCTTTGGACAACTAGATGTACCAGGTTTTTCCAGGCATGATATTATCTTTCAATTTTATTACAAGTACTCTCTAAATTCAGAGACAGAAACAATTTCTTTACTATCAAGTACTTATATTCAGTTCCAACCGTGATAACCTTTACCTGCCATCTGAAGTTGATGATTGGGTCCTTCTCTTTAATAACACAATTAACAATGTATTTGAAAGCTCTGCACCCATCAGAACTGTGCAAATAAGAAATCGCAGTTTTGGTTGGTTTAATAATAAAATTGAGAAATTTATTTTTGAAAGAAATATTGCCTATAAGAGTCCAACATTTGTTCAACCATTATAGAACGTTACGCAATGCTGTGAATATTGCAATTAAAAATTTTAAACGAATATGTTGAATATGTTTCAAAATTTGAAAACTAAACCACCAATGTTTTGACAAAAATTCAACATGAACTACATATGTATATCCAGTAAGGCGCAAGCTATCATGTTTCAGAAATATCAATTCAATAAAAATAAAGTTAGCTAACTTTTATACTATAAATTACAAGCAGTTGCCACGCAAACTTTATGTACTGGGTACAGTTCACGTGTACTGGAAATATGTATTTCGATTAATGTACCGAGTACAATGCAGCAACAACGGCGACTGTATTTAGTTAAAGATAAGTAATCACATGAAGTAAATATAGAAGATGTTTGAATTCAAAACATAAATTTGGACCAGCTACATTAAAATATGTAATGACTACATATCTATGTAAGACTCTACTAAAATACAAATATAAAATTGTTTTCATTACAGCAAGTTACGAGTATATGCAGGGTACAAGCAACGTCTACTACTGACTTAGTCTTATTTCTATGTTATCAGAATTATAAGTGTCATGTGTTAAATACAGACGATATGTAGTCAATACATAACTATGTACTGTGAATTATTTTAAGACTGCTTTGAAATTTAAAACTGCCATACGGATAAAAAATAAAATGCACGACTGGGTCTCACGAACTTGCTCCTATGTAATAGACTAGGAATTTTAAAAACGAATGTTATAAGAGAAAACTGTTCATAAGGATAATATTAATTTTTTAAATTCTTTTAGAGACAAAAACAGAATGCTATGCAAATATGAATTTATGCAAGAACAAAAATTATAAGTTCTTGTAGTGGTTTCTTAAAAAAAAAGCTTTTATATACAAAACTTTGGTATGCTAAAGTTTTTATTACTGTACGAATGAAAAATAAATTTCCAAAAAAAAATGCTGCACCGTTTTTGAAATATCGAATTTTCCAAAAAAAAATTTTATCAAAATTCTAGGCTCTGTTTTCGAGAAAAATACGATTTTTGAAAGTCATTTTTTGACATTTCTATGGTGGGTACCTTTATTTCTAGGTAAGATAAAACTTTTTTTCATACATCTTGTAGACTATGTTAATAAACTTTTATTTATCAAGTTTGAAAAAAATCTAATATAATGTTTTCGAAATATTGAGTTTTGAAAAAAAAATTTTAAATTTTTTTTAAAAATCCAAAAAAAAAATTTTTGAAAATTTGAGTACATAATTCTATTTAAATTTTTGGGGAGCTTTAGCAAAACAAATGATCAAAATCCGTTGTACCGTTTTTGAGAAAATCAAAAACTAAAAAAATAGTTCTTTCTGGGGTACCCTCAATAACCATTTTTCGGAAAACTTTTTTCATTCAGTGCCTAGCTTTAACTAAATAAAATTTTTTTGCATTTTTTTTTTTTTTAAATCTGTCGAGCAGTTTTTGAGAAAAAAAATATTTACAAAATTTCGAAAAAATTCGTATGGCAGGTACCGTTATTTTTGGTCTTAAAAAAAAAAAAGAAAAAAACGTGTGGGGGGAAAAATTAAAAATGATATCTATCAAGCTTGAAGAAAATCGGCCTACCCGTTTAGGCTGTAGTCGAACCGACATACAGACAGACAGACAGACAGACCGACAGACCGACAGACCGACAGACCGACAGACCGACAGACCGACAGACCGACAGACAGACAGACAGAATTGCGAGACCCACTTTTTTAGTCTTCGCTATCATCGTAATGTCAACTTTGATCAAAATCTCGAGTTCGATTTTTTTTACGAATGCATAATTTGCCTTATACTACCTATAAGTCGCAAGTAAAAATGCATTTATCATATCAAGTTATGATCTTAATTGAATATATTTTCACAAATAAAGATGAAACGAGCTTCAAACATGAACTCATTAGAATGTGTACTGAGTACATAGTCACATGTACTCATTACGTAAACATTCAGTGAGTACATAGAGATTGTACTCATCACTACAAATGCATGTACTCATCACAAATACCCAGATTGAATTTATTGTGAAACTTTCATGAGACATAGGAATTGTATTCCCTACTTAATAATGTAACTTGCATCAGATATCGAAAGACACATATACATAAATGTGATAAGTCCAAACAATTTTTATGCGGAGGTAAAATTCTTATATACATAGAAAATGTATTCACTATTATAATTATGTACTCTTAACCGATAAATGACACTATGAAATGAGTCCCCATATTTCTTTACTGGTTACATAAATGCTTATAAATGTATGTTGCTATAGTACATATCTCAGCATTTAAATAGTAGAAAAGTGATTTAGTATAAGCTTTTGTGCTGGGTTTTTTTAACAAACTTGATCGTTTTTCAGATGGTTCCTATTTCAGTTAATTCAATCAATACTGCTTAATACATTTAAAAGGCACAAATATCAAAAATCATGGCGGTTGTTAGGTTCTCGACAAATAATCGGGGTTTTCAACTTCAAAGAACATCTTATTTTACTTGACTAGTGCTGCAAGCTAACAGCACAATTTTGATAAAATAAATAATTTTACACTTGGGAATCTATTCCAGTTTTTGCGGGAATCTGTTCCAAAGTGGAGTGTTAGGTACTTGTGTGTAGAATAGTTTCCCGTTAATTCCAGTGCAAGGAAATAAGTTCGCGAATTAATTTTCTTTCAATTTTAGAATGCAACCAAAATTTTTTTCCAACTTTTTATTCAAAATTAAAGCACTTTACTGTGATTGAAACTTAAAAAGTTTTATTTTTACATAACAAAACAAAAAAACCCAAGGACTCATTAAAATTATTTCCTTATATTTGCTTAGAACTTTTCCGATACAAAATCGGTCTCGTTTTCAATAGCTCGCCGATAATTCGAAGGATAAAATAATTATAATTGTTAACCATGAAAACTTTAGTTTTGGTTTAAATAATATACTGCCTTGAAGTTGATTCGAAACCAACAACAAATTCGGCAGGTAAACTTTTTCCTCGGCATTTATTTGAACAGTTATTTGCCTTATTTGAGGCTTCAATTCAATCAAAACCACTTCGGGGAGAAAGTCTGAAGTGAAGTTTCAAAACTAGCCCCTGGACATTATTGTTTTAATTGTACAGGGCAACACGATACGATCAACTTTCTTTTGGAATTTTAAAGTTCTTGCGATAGTCTTATTTAAAAAAAAAAAAAAATAAAAATTAAATCACGTTCACCAAGCTTAATAGCACCACTTTCAATCGAACCACACCGCACACATAGTAATCTCGAATCCTCCTCATGCCACAGCCTAATTAAAAGCGTAATGAACACGTTTAGCTCGTGTTGCGGATTCCTTAACGTACGAGAATTTTGATAAAGCAGATCCTAGCTCCGTATACCTGAGGATATGTTAGGAGTTGGGATGTGTATATGCTCCTTGGAGCGATTACTTTCTGTGAAAATAGAGCTTGGAGCGATGTGCGGCACCCGCAGGAACACAAATGGGCGGAAGTGCTCGCCCCAATCGTACAAGATATATTACCTGCAAGTAGCTTACATGGCGTATATACATACACGCGATTAAAATGATATTCCTGCTGACGTTAGGTAATTACCCATACACTCGTTCACATTCACCTGCAATCTGAGGATGGCTGTTTCCGTTCCATAGTTGTTTAAGCAGAATGAATGGTCGTGGAGGTGGAAGGAATTTTTTCAGTTTTTTTTTTTATTTTTTAACTGGGTGTCGTATTTTTTTTTTGTGTGGAACGAAGACTTTTTGTTACAATTATTTTCGCTTTTATAACGGCGGCGTGGATTTAATGAAAATCGTAAACTCAATTGGAAATGGCTTAATAGGATTTTCCGGTTAAATTGTAGGGAATGTGCTTAGTTTTTTTGGAAATGATTTTATTGCAAATCGAGTCAAAGGTATTTGGTTTCAAATGCATTTAGGCTTAAGGAATCAACAATATTTAGAAGAAGTGTTATAACAAGAAGGATCTGAAAGGTACATACATATTTGTATATGCATTATTGTCATGCAAGGAAGTATCCAGTGACATAGCGGTTAGTTCGTGCCATTGTCACGATAAAGCCCTGTCGATCGATACCCAGCCACTTCCACCTTTAGACAACAAATATTTTTTAAAGGGTACCTTCTGCCTCCTGCGGGGAAGTGAGAAGTTCTCCAGGACTATCGTTGTAAGAGTGCCTTTTGGATCTGGTAGAAAATCTAAGGCCTTCTCCATTCCTGTTGATAACGAACGCGTACACAAGATTTATTGAGAGTTGTAAGTCACTAGGCTCTGGTTCATTACGAGCTGTTGCACTTCAAAATTTATTTGATTTCTACAACTGTAAACTTCGGAATCTGATAATATGACATCAGAAAATACGGTCAGGTCAGATCCACAACTAAGATCAGGAACAAATATGAAAACCGGACAGTGATAATACATATCAAGAAAAGAGAAACAAATTAGAAGTTTAATACAAGAGATCATGTATGAAGATAAAAAAGAGTGTCGAGGACAAAACAGAGCCTTGAGCCATACTAGTTTCAGTTTTTTTGGGATATCAATTCTTAAAACCATATAGAACAATTTGAATTGAAGGCATCTTTCTGAGCCAATTTCTAACACAACGAAGTAGACACTCATCGATACAAAATGCAAGAGTTTTCGAATTGATATTAAGATTGGTTACATGTTTTGGGAAGACGTGCCATCAGAACACCAGAGGATCAATGTCTTCGAAAGCCGTACTGTCGATCATTAAAGATCTTTCTTTTTTAAGATATTTTTTAAGCTGATTGTTGATCAGTAAGTCCATGAGCTTGGAGAAAAGAACGTTGGTTTTATGGTCAGTAATTGGAAGGGGAGAAAGATTTGCCTTTTTTAAAGACCCACTGGACAAATGCCGTTTTCCATGTACTGGGAAAAAGTCCCGAAAAGTAAGTAAAAGAAAATATCTTCTTTTTTTACCTTGGATCGATGTAAAAGCTTTCAAAAGGCTATATAATAAGAGCAAAATATTCTTACTTTGTTAAAACTACCTCCTCCTCCCGATTACAGCTTTACAACTAAGTTGAGACTTATCTAGGGATTTATTTTTAAAGAATTTAAAAAATGGTTTGCAGATTACTATCCGGTGTTCCGCTATCTTAAAGCATTTTTCTATTCAACGCAAAAGGTCAGAAGGCTTAGTCAATGTTGAGCTTTTAAATTAGTGTACCAAGAAGCAAGAATTAATTGAGATTTCATTCAAATCCATAGATTTTATTGAGATTACTTCAAAATTTCCATTCCATCAATATAAAATATCAAGAGTTGTTAGCAGGAATTTCGTATTTCGTTTTGGTGGGAACATAGTATAAGAGTATTCTAACAACGTTTTTCTATTTTTTCGCAATATGTTTAATTTAAACGAGAACCGTAGAAATCCCGAGATCTGTAACGTTAAGAAATTAATTTTCAAAGGGGTTTTTACAGCTAATCTTAGCAGCAGGCAGGCCTTAGTGTCTGCCTTCAAAGATCAGTTTATTTCGATACTGAGCTAACAGATCAGTTTTTATTATATTTTTAATTCCAGAGTGCTATAGGATCGTTACCTTTATTAACAAATACTGGTAGGATATAAATTTGTGTATGCCTTCGGGCAATGTGGACTGATTTTAGTTCGTTCCGCGCTAGACCCGAGGTTATGTCTATTCATTGACACTAAAAAGAGCGTTTTGTAATTTTTTTGTAGCTATGTTGGCTATTCTGTTCACTGTTAGCATTCTAGTGTCATCAACAAACGTGGCTTCAATAGTATCTTCGATATCTTCCGTTTGAAGAATATCTCGCCTTAAAAAAAGGTAAAACATTGGTCTTAGCACACTTCCTTGTGGTACCCAACACTTCCTTGTCTATCTCTTACGTACTGACGTAAGCTGGTTGTCGAAAGGTGCATGTTTAATAAGATTTTACTCAATTTTACTTTCTGGAAAGTAAATAAAGTAAAGAAAATTAAATAAAAAGAACCAAATTCTTACATAACCAGAAATTAAAGCAAAAAATCCTGCAATTTCCCAAAGGCAGTAGAAATTTCTAGTCCTTTGCGCATCTACAATTACAAACCGTTAACTAGCTCTTTAGATAAGGCAAATGTACGAGTACTTGCAGCTCATTTTGCTGCCAGCTCAAAGTTGCCTGATACCAACATTACCCCTCCTGTACTTGAGAGCGTAAATGATTCAATGGGACAGGTATATTTCCGCGCTCGTACAGTTGCAAAACCTTTCCAGATCTTGATATAAACAAATCCGCTGGTCCTGATGATAAACCCCCCATTTTTCTGAAGAGGTGTTCTTCACCGCTGTCAGAACCATTGCGTAAGCTTTTTCGTCGTCCTACTGCTCTGGAATCATTCCTAGAAGATGGAAAACAGCATTTGTACATTCTGTTCCTAAAAAATGCAACCCTTCCTCCCCCTCCTTCTATCGAAAAATTGTACTTAGGTCCCTTCTTTCGAAGGTCATGGAATCGCTGATAAATCATCAGCTCAAGAAATATCGAAAACTTCATAATGACCGGCGATACGGCTTTCACGATTGTTGATCTGATGCCATATCTCCCCGAAGAGTGGATCAGATCTTTATATTGTTTTAGACGAAGTAAGATTATTAATTATTTTATTTTTTATTCTAAGGCATTTGATAGAGTTTTGTACCAGACTCTCTTATCGAAAATGCGTGCGTTTGGTATCAACGAAACTTTTATTCTTGGTTTGGACGGTTTCAAATCTGATCTTCACAAAATAAATGGTAGTGTTCCCCAAGGTTCCGTTTTGTCTCCGACTCTTTTTCCTTATTTTTATAAATGATCCCTTGTATCTTGTTTTTCCGACGACTCTACTCTCAGTTTCTCATACTCGTTCTCAAATTCACGTCCATCTCATTCGGAAGTGAAATTGCAACGGTATCGTATGATTAGCTCATTAAACTCCGATCTTTGCAGCATTGTTAAATGGGGCTTAAGAAATCGTGTGGAGTTTAATGTTTCGAAAACTCAATGCTGTCTATTGTTGCTTCGTTGTCGGCTGAGACCCTTTCTATCATATCCAGAGCACTAAGGTATCTAGGCTCTGGATGTCGTACCTTCTTCGCTAATTGCACGAGAAACTGGTCCAGTGGCTTGATTTTTGCTTCTTCGTAGACTCATTCGTTGTTGAAGTGTTTCTTTCGCTGTCGATCGAAGATAAGTCCGGCGCTTATCCTTAGAATTTTCCTTTCGAAGATTTATAGCTTCAGCATTGCTGTCTTCGATATGGTGTACCATGCAGGAAAATTGTAACTGATGACGGGTCTGATGAGCTGTTGTATATTAGTAGCTTCACTGGCTGGCTTAGTCCAGTTCTCCTGGCTAGCAATGGGTGCAAGCGGTGAAACGCGAAGTTGGCCTTCATTAGAACCTGCCTAGAGTGCGGGTTGAAATTGAACAGCTCGTTGAAGTTTACTCCGAGGTATTTAGCATTTCTTTTGGTTGGTATCGGTGACCCATCAGGGAGCTTCACGGTCACGGCTTCACGGTTGTTTTTTAGTCGCACAGCACGATTATGGAATATCTTGCCGTTGAGCGCGTGTGAATTATAAAAATAAATAAATCCGGCCACCTGGTACCATTAACCTCCGTCAAAGCTCTCAGTCTGCAAGCTGGCCGTTTATAAGGAATTAATTGGAGGACGCGGCCGGCGTAGAAGCAGCCGAAATTCGTCCAAGAGCCGTTTCGTCTCGTTGAGAAAACAGATCAAGTTAAGTCATAGCCCTTGTGGGAGGCCCATCAGGGGACAGAGGACACCGCTCGGTGAACAGACACTAGGGGACGTCCGCGGCAACACTGATTGTATGAGAGAAAATGTATTCTGCCATACAAATGAACATTTCACGCACTTGCCTGCAAAGGATTCTGCACAAAGATCTTGGATTATTCCTTTGGAGGGACAGAATGCGCTACTGCGTTGGTGTTTCATTGAATGAATTTAGCTTACACTTCTAAGTTCATAGTTACTGATTTCCGTTAATTTGATAAGGGAAGGTGTAATTTTACTGATAATTTGCCTGTGAGTGTACCAATCAAGTGTCAAGAATCTGGCTCACCCCTACTTTGTGCCTTAATCTCCCCGAAAGCTAGGAAGGTAGCTCAGTAACACTTCTATTTTGTTTGAACCAGACCCGGGAGCTTTCTCCAAACTTCGTACTACAGCAGTAGATCCAGGGACTCTATCTCAAAAGACCGCTGCTTGAGCTTTAGCTTCGACGAAGGACGGGAACTAACTACATCTTATCCGCCTACTGGGAGCACATTTGTGCTCCATTTTCATAAGCCCGGGGACTCTATCTCATTCGACTGCATTTGTGCCTCAGTTTTGACCGCAGAGCCGAGGACTCTATCCTAACCTTGTTATGAAATATCATGTTAGCTTACTATTCGATTATTGTATGTAGTATATGAAATACCATGTTGTCTTATTTAATATAGTAAAGATTTAGAATTTATTCGAGCTCTGAACTCTTCAACCAAAAACCGTTTTCTTATTTTCTTCGGTATGACCCTGAATCAGCTGACCTACCTTAGCTATAGACAAAAAAAACTTCCCCAAATGAAAACAGAAGAGGACCTAGTATCTATAGAACCTTGAAGAACACCGGAAACGTTGAGGAGTATACATACATAGGTTATAACTTACTAAACCATCTTTTTTTCTATTTATTAAATTGGAAAAGCTTTGTTCCAGCAGTTGGGAAATTTAATTGCTGCATGCAGAGGTTTATGTTTTAAAAATACCAGGATTAAAATTTGTCTGAATTCGCTCCCTTTTGCATTCTTAGGTAGAGGCAAGACTTTTGCAATCTTCGGTAGATCACGAAATAATTAATAAATCTTCCATTGCGTCTTTCTACAGATTCACCCTACTTTTACATTTTTTTTTTAGCTTCTTATTTGACTTATTAACTGATTCCTAAAACCAAGAAAAAACATATATCTTAAGGGCTTAAGATATTTCTTCAGTGCCATTTATCTTCCTTTTCTTAATACAGATTTAAGTATATCATCTACACAGTTGACACTGTCACTAAATTGAAGCTATTGTAGTCTCTTTTTGGAATCTTTTTCAAGAACTGGACTTATCATTAATCCTTATAGGAAACAAAAAAGACATTTGAACTTTGAACATCATTCGCCTTTTAAAACCTATAAGTCAAATCTCTGAGAAATAGCTTCTATTGTACCGAACGTATATAACTGAGTCGTTATTCATGTCACATCCGATTTGAAAGGAAACATCCTCATTTGACACACTTCCCATTCAGAAAGCAGCACAACATACATTATGTGCGGTCTGCTATACTACGTAGTTTCCTCTTCCTTTTTGTATTTGTCAACTCTGGCATTACCCTTAACCGCAATATTTCTATGTCAATGTGAATGCTCAATGTCACGCTTCCAAAAATCACATTCATGTGCATTTTCCCAAAGTATAAGGAACAAACCAATACACCGAAAACGAGCTTCGCTCGCATTATAGACCATACATCATCGTATATCTATCTAGGAGTCCTTGCGGCTCAACCAAAAAGTTAACTCGATTATACTTCCGTTGCTGCCGTCTCTATCTATTTTATGCCAATCCAACGACGACTACGACTATGCAGTATACATGCACTGCGAGCTCTGGAAATCGATACAAAAGAAAGCCTTGAAACTCTTCGAAAGGTCTTAAATTATTCAAGCTAGCTAGTCGTTTTCGCTGGTTCGTTTTGCTCCGTGACATCCTTGTGATGGTGGGCAACCGCACCGAAAACTGCATATCCTTGCCGAAAATCAGAAACCAAAAATAACTTTTCCGTGGCCCGCCATATGCCAATGGTTTACCTTAACCCTTTCACTCCCCACAACAACACTCCTAGGGCTTCTGCTCATAGACTGCACTTGACTGCAAAATGTATTATATTCGATTGTTGTATCCTGTCGATTGGAAAATCGATTCCACACTTGAAGGACTTTTTCTGTTTGGTTTCATATAGCTTACGGATCAGGGTTAACTTCTCGACTTCGAGCTTC
This sequence comes from Chrysotoxum bicinctum, assembly GCA_911387755.1. Taxonomy (NCBI): domain Eukaryota; kingdom Metazoa; phylum Arthropoda; class Insecta; order Diptera; family Syrphidae; genus Chrysotoxum; species Chrysotoxum bicinctum. The sequence continues at coordinate 18,861,568 of OU426989.1, forward strand.
GTCGACGGAATGAATGGAGTCATCTTTTGATGTTGTACGCTCTTCTTGAAAATGCAGCTACACATCGAACAGGATGTTGTAATGAACTTCTTTCCTGGTAATTCAATAGCTTAGTAGCTTTCCAATTGTCTTTATCCCGGCATCCTCCTGTGCATCGCTCGCTACCGTAAAGTTATCAATCTCAATTTCTAATCAAAATATGTGTTCGCTTCCATTGTCTTGGAACCAACTATTAACGGTAAATAAAATCCCTTGCTTCCATTTCTATGGAGGTACGCAGCAGTCAGAGTGCATCAACTCACATTTCGAATGATACACAGCACTATCGCAAGCCAATCGAATATCCTTAGCACACACACACACGAACCCCAATTGAAAATCAATAGCTGCAGGTATAGATTGTGGAGATGAAACGGATAGCCCCAGCCCCCAGCCCCAAGATTGTAGATAAATGTTGCTCCGGTTTTTGTTTTATGGTTGTTTCTTCTTCTTCTTTTGAAAATGGAAACAACCCTTGTGTTTGTGGTCCTCAGTAGTTGTTGTTTATCTGTTCAACGAGCACTTGAAACAATAAATAAACAAACCAACAAAACAATTGCAGGATTCAACATCGCACAAAGGATTTACTCACACAAACCCATACAACCAGATCAAAGAACACTCAGTAGAACAGCCAAGGTAAGTTTTCTTCGGTTTGCATAGAACAATGGAGTTGCTCACAGTCACAGTTGGAACCAATTTAAAGATAAAATAAAGTACCATACTGAGTCGTGGCGTCTTGCCCATAAAATCCACGGAAGTTGCTATTTTTGTATGAGAATCTCAACAAAAAAAGTGACGTTTAGTTTGACAGTTCTGCTGTCAGAATTTTTCACAAAATCAACAAATTCCCGCTAAAATAGTGATATTTTACGAAAGTTCGGTGCGTTATCGGTGGTGATACAAACACCATCCTTCACGGACATGAAGCTTAAACAACTTCTGCTGAAGCGCTTGCTTGTATGATACTTTCAAAGCCCGCCCTCCTATTCACCTTCGAGACTGTATTGAAGAGGTTGAAACTCGGTTTGAGGAGATATCAACTACTACCGAAACCGTGATCTCATTCAACGAGAAAACCCCTAATTGGGGTTTAACTGACAGATTTGTTAAATTCTCCTGAAGAAATGGCTGACATTATTAACATCGGATACTCAACAAATCAGAAGAAAGCGACATGATTTTATTAGGTACGATTCCTTAAAAAGTAAGCAAAATCTTCAAAAACTGTCTGAATAACAGTTATTTCCCTGCAGCCGGGAAATCAACAAAACTTGTATCGTCCCGAAGAAAAAAAAACGCTCAAAAGGAGTACCTACTACTCAAACTCTCGGAACTTGGACTTCCTAATCACTTGGTAGTAGAGTTGTCAAACATTTCCTAATCTATAGGCTTTTATATGTAAAGGCGGCAAAACACTTAGCATCAACTGACGGAATCAATGTTGGAGTCCCTCAAGGACCAAAACTTGGACCACTGCCTTTCAACTTTATACTGCTGATCAATCAGCTAATGCAGAGGATTGCTGCCAGGAGAGTTCAAGAGCACATTAAACACCTATGGGAATACTATCTCAAATAGGGACTGAAGATAAAGAGTGATAAGACCGAACTCATCTGCTTCCGAACACCAGTGACTGGCATTTGAATACGAGTATTTACAACACGCTGAGATGCCTTCAAACTCATGATTCCAGACAACACTGAAGTAACAGTCAAATCATTAATGGAGCACTTGGAAATCAACTTTTTCAACAAACTGAAATTCCAGAACAATGCAGACTTAATGTTAAAGAGAGCCAACTATTCTCTTCACTTGGTCCATCCGCTACTCAGGAGACAAAATGGACTAAGTGATAAGACCAAACTGCTTGTGTACAAACAACTTATCCGACCCGTTCTGACCCACGTCTTTCACATCTGGCTTACTATATTACCTACGCCAATGAAGTAGATAAAGCATTTTGAAAGAAAGACACAACGGAAAATTCTTCAGGATCCTGGAACATCATCCCAACTTAGAAGTACATTAACTAATTAACTTCTTCAGTATCAATTGGAGCATAGTGACAGCTGACAGGTCTATACATCCGAGCGATCACTAACGATCAGTTTGAAGAAATAATCCGTAATATCGACTCAGCCTTCTACGAGAAGAATAACAATCAGCACTTCAGTGTTCAAAAATTATGACATTGCTGAGCTAATATTAAAAAGAAAACATTAATACGATATTGTAAGTCATAAGAATTAAAAAGCCAAAATAAGAACGTTTAGACTTCTAATATTGAGCCAACATAATTTAATTTAGCAATATGATTGTTCTAACTCAAATAAAACAAAAATTCTTTTCTTCAGTTTGGTGTGCTGGAAAGATTGAGTTGATTTCAGTTGGAATCGCTCGTTACCCCATTGTTAGAAGAAGAATGCACAGTTCATTCTGCGCTCAAAGCGCCACTGAATTTGCAATCAAAAGATGGCGCGCAAATAAGGATTGGTGGGACTGTATCGAACGTTGAAAGACTTGCGTAATATTAAGGATCTTCTGGATAAAGGATGATTCTGCAAGCCTGCGAGCCTGCGATTTTCGTCAAATGCTTTTGGTCATTCAAAGATTAACAGCTACTGATGAAATAAACGCTACTTTAAAGTCATCGAATTTGTGGGGAAAACTTCCAATTTAACAATGAATATGCGAGTTGTGTTACAAAATGAAGAATTGGCGTGGTTATCAAACGTTTTCAGATGACATTGAAATGGAAAAAATTCCGTTTGGCATCAACTTAAACGTATCCAATTTGTGTTCGTCTTGTATGGAATAAAACTTGAATTCTTATGATCTTTCCATGGTTGGTTGAACGTGGCATGTTCATGACTCGGTAAACCACTAGAGCTTTTCGTTTTCTCTTCGGATGGAGAAACAAAAAAAAATAGCGATCATAAACCATACCTCCAAGGGTTTCAGAACTTGATTAATAAAAAATGTTTGTCCTGGATAGATGGGCCAGATTTTTTTTTTTCTTAGCGACCTGTTTCAAGGTAAGTTCTTCCTTTTGATGTGCTCTTTGCATTTTGGTTTTGCATATATAATCTTTTCAAGGTGTTTCGAAGTATTTTCTTAAAGCTCTACTGTTGAAAAAATTCAAGCATTATTTAGCTTTTTGTTTGTAAAGTTTATAAGCGTCAATTTTGTCTCGTTAAATTTGCTACCCCATTGTTGCGTTCATTACCTAATTCTATCAAATGTATTTTGCAATTTTTCTGAAGCCTTCGTTACAGATTTATCAGGCACAAGAAAAGGCAGTCATTGTAGCGCTGATTTCCTTTGAAAATATCCCTTGTATGTAACTAATATAGAATTAGTCCTACGATACATTCTTGTGGTACAACTGCAACGAATTTCTTAAGCTCCAAGTAATTTTGGTCGTACTGTTATTTTAAGAGTCCGTCCGATACGAATGATTACCACACCTTGTCAAAGACTTGAGCAAATTAGTTCGATGTTTATTTCCAAATTTAAAATGATAGTTCAGGATTAGTCTTCTTGTTTTTTGTCTCATTTTGTGAAGCTTTTTTATGGGAAATTTTTTAAAAACCTGGAATTAGCGATATTTTTCTGCAAGATGTTACTTCTGTTGGAGGCTTATCCCGGATAAATTAATACTTGTAGCTATTATTGAGGCAACTTGTGATGGATCCAAATTTCCCATTTTGCACCAAGGGAGGCTGTCAGGGCTGCATTCTGTCCACAATATTGTTTCTGTTGGTGATAAGCGATGTCCTGCGAGCGGCCTTGACGGGAAACGGAGAAATTCGATGGACTCTGACATCTCACCAGAAACATCTTGACTTTGTGGATGACGTATGCTTGCTCTCTCATAGGATCATGGATCTTCACCAAATGACAACAGGGGTAGATAGAGAAGAAAAAATCGTGGGTCTGAAAATCAACTCCAGCAAAACAAAGATGATCATCCTAGGAACCCAGTCATCTTCTCTCCTAAATATTTCTCAACAACCAGTGGAGAAAGTACAGAGCTTCCAATACATTGGAAGTATCATCTCTACCGAAGGTGGCACCGAACAGGACATCAGTAGTCGAATCGGGAAGGCAAAGGCTGCTTTCGGTAAGTTTAGAAATATATAGAGGAATAACTCTCTAAGCTTAAGAACCAAGTTACGGCTGTTACGATCCGAAGTCGAATCCGCTTTACTTTACGGTTGATGCATTTAACAAAAGGTGTCACTAAGAAGCTGCAAACGTTCTTAGGATTTTTTGGCCCAATCGTATATCAATCGAAGAGCTCCTCAGGAAAACGGGCCAGGAAACTATTGACTCTATTATACGGCGTCGAAATAGGCAGTGGATCGGACACACGCTTCGAAAAGGCAACAACTATATTGCGGCGCATGCAATGCAGTGGACTTCCCTCACTCAAGAAGGAAGAAGAGCTGGACGACTGAGATGCTCTTGGAGAAGGGCAGTCGAGGAGGAGTCAGCCCAACTAGCCAAGAGTTAGAGGGAGTTGTGACTCATATCCAGGAACCGAACACGATGGCGAGCTGGCGTTGTGGACGCCCTATGCCCCACTAGGGCCCCCCCATGGACATAAAAGGTCTGAGGACCTAAGTAAAGTAAGACGATTTCAAATTCGTCGCTTGAGATTTGTACCTGTATTTGCTGAGAATGTTTTTCGTGAAGCTACTAAGTGAATCATTTTTTAATTCACTGATTTATTTTTTTAGTTCATTATTGAAATGATTGAATACTGCCTTATCGTCTGGGATTCTCTAAGGTTGCTAGTTTCATCAAGCTATTTTTTATATTTGTTGCATCAAGTTGAAAATTCGCATATAATGCTATGATGTTCATATTCACGAAAGTGTTTTTGATTTAATGAAAGGCGTATGAGTGGTCAGACAAGTGGTTAGTTATAATAGAAGTCTCCCGAAAAATGAGTTCTCAATTCCAGGGTGTATAGAATACAAAATTTGAGCCTCATGAACTTAAGAGCACCTCCTAGTTACCAGCATAGTGTTTGCAAGTGTGTTGTGCAATGGAAAAAAACCTCCTGCATAACACTACTTCAATTATCTCAGTCCGATAGACTTTGATGTAGACTGAAGTACGGTGGAAGATAATAAGCATGAATCACATATTAACATTCCCAATGGTTAATGGAGATCTCCTAAGCAGCCACATATCAAGCAGACACATATTGTATGAGCTGGAAATAAACGGATAAGTCAAATACTCAAAGTTACTTTAAGTGGTACTACAGTCAGAAGTGAACTTAAGTCAACAAAGTTCTTCCAGCTAGTTTGTTAGCTAGATGTCCCCAGTAGCTTATTTTTGTGTACTACCTTAGTTTTGGCCTTATTTTACCTGCGCCATCCCTCAGGCTTGATTTCAGACAAAAATCCGGGGCAGCATTAGAGTTCATTCGCTTTAAATGGTCCATCCACTATCGTTGGTTTTTACTTCTTTTTTTTCGGCAACTTTAGCTAAACAGTTTTTATAGTTCGTTTTTATATGTATCTGTTTAAAAACCTGACAATTTTCCTCTCAAAATAGCTTTTAGCCTTCTCATCCACCTTTGACAGGGTCCATAGATCTGAGCATATCAGGACCGAAATGATAAGTGTCTTATAAAGGGACACTTAATTTACTATATAAAAAACTTCTTATTTCAAAGAAGCAGAGATTGGCAAGTTAACTCCATTGATCTTAAATCTAGTAACGTTCTTTGAGTTTATAGTAGAGCTTAGAGGTAGACAGAGTTTTTAACTTTCTAATAATAAAAAATTGTTGCATTTTTAGTTATGCGAAAATTTATAATATTCTTCAAGAATAGTGTCTCAAACCATTTTTTACGTCAAAGGTATGACTTTGAAGGTAAATTTGAGGAGGTTCATGTCTTTTTAGTTGGAGCTGTTTAGAGGGTTTCATTTCTTTAGAATCGGACAAGCTATGTGCGGGCTTCACTTTGGTGGGTTATGGACTGGAATAAGATCACCACAGTTCTTCTTCTCTTACTTGTAAGCAGCAGGCTTAATAGATATTGCCTTGAACTAGGTTAGCGTGTCTTTTAGTGAGGATCCTTGACACCCTGACACTTAAACCTAAGTTGGTCCCCGTTCGTTGAACTACTTAGAGCTCTTTAAGAAGCGTGCGAGACTACTAATGTCTATATTTATCAGATCGGACCGCTCATTATAGTAGAACTGTCATAGTCAGTCAGATAGAGCAGAACATGTACAGAGAAGATGAGAAATCGATGCTTCTCGGGCATACAGCTGCCGCAAAAATCGCCTGAGAATGCTACGAGTCTCGTCCCGAATGTCTTCCTCCCACCATATTTTTAAAATAAGCTAGGGCCAAATTACCGCATCAGTTTTCGAGTAATACCAGAGTGACTGAATTATTTGAGTTTGGCATTACCGCTTACGTCATCGATTACACTAATTTGACATTTTCATTCTATCACTGATGGGACTCACTCACTCGGTCACTGAAGCGATAATTTGGCCCCTAGTGTATGCTCCAAGCAATAATATCGCCTTCATCTTGAACAGCTCAGGACCAAGATCGACAAGGAGGTAGCTTTATGATTTTCTGACTTAAGATGAGATTGACCGAAAATAAGGGTTATAAATCGGTAGCTCCTGAAATAACTTTTTTCTTCAGGTGGCATAGGTTGGCACCAGAATTGAGCACTACCCTATTCGGCGTTAGAAAAATCTTCTAAGATATTAATTTTATTTTAAATATAAACCTTATTATTAATCTTGAAGATCCTTTGCATTGTAAAATAATTTTCGAACCAAAAAATATGGAACCTCGGCACTTAAGAATTTTTTTGATTCCAAAACATGTCCTTAAGCATCGACTATCGACTTTTAATATTTAAAAAAAAAACTGATTGAAAAGAGGACCCACCCAATCGAAGACACCAAACATAAAACGAAAACCGAAAAAGAAAAAAAAAATATAAAAATTCAGAGGGGGGCTAAGGATATTGCTTCCGGCGGGATTTAAGTTTCCAACAGAAAGGGATATAAATGTCGACACACAATTGAGATATAAACTTGTGAAATTCTTCGGTTTTTTTTTTTATTTGTTGTTGTTGGTGTACATGTATCTGATTTCTCTCTGATCTGTCTCTAGACATTGATGAGGACAAACTTTATAGCCTTAATGGAGATGATGTCTGTGATAGAGGACGAAAGGTATGACAAGGTCCTTGAGGGTGAGATGGATTTTTATTGATTTGATTTCATTTGTTTTTGTAAGGGCAAAAATCCTTACATCAACATGTTAGGAATGAGAGTGTTCAAATAAAATTGACAAACAGTTGACACACAAAAAAAAAAAACAATTTGCTGATTTGAGTTTTTTTTTTTACTGTGTTTTCTTTATTGATAGACAATGTTTGGTTGGCCCATTTATTTTTAAGTAATTGTATTTAAATACAAAAACTAATACTTTATTCTAAATATTGAAACTGAGAATGCAGCTACTCCGAAGGAATCTTAAAGACAAAAAAAAACCCTTTTAACTCTGGTTAACCAATTATTTTGCTTACAGTTCATAAAACATCAATTTACATCCTTTCGTTGCAGAAACACGTACATAAGCTAGGTAAACTTGGTCTGTATAAAATTGATATTATTTCAGCAAATTACTTTCCAATTCAACGAAACTTGATAAAGAAAAACAATAAACTACCTCAAGATTGCAACTGCAACTGACTTCCAAGAAACTATTTCTAATACAGCAAGGTATAATGCTATGTTCATGGAAATCTAATCCACCAATAGTATTGGATTTCGGTTTCATTTTCTTTGTCGTCCTTCGGAGTTCCAAAATTGTTATATTTATAGTTCAACAAAAATATCTACACACAAACAAACACACACTGGCACACATTTAAACTTCAATTTCAAAGCCAATTTACTGTCAACTTCATTTGAAAACAACAAACCCAATAAAATATTAGTATTACCAATGGCTCGATGGACACACAGTAGAAGTCTGAAAACTTGAAATAATGTTTTGGAAAACCAATTGCAAAAACGAAAACAGGTGCGGATGCAGAGAAAGATGCTTATGAGAGGTTCATGCGAGGGTCATATAGCCCGCAATTATAAAAATATTAAAATGAGTACTTTTAAAGTTGAACTTGTCTTTTAAAATATAGGCAGGAATTTGCATTTTATTATTCCTCAAAGACTAAATCCCATAACAAGTTTGGAGTATAAGGTTGAGGTCGGCAAGTTTTAAACCTTTTTCTTCTTCATTGGATTAGAAATTACCTTTCAAACCGCTCTATACAAGTTACATTAGACGTTTTTAGGTCTCGTATTCATAAAATAAATGCTGGTGTACCGCAGGGCTCTGTTTTGTCTCCGACTCTCTTTCTTATATTCATTGATGATAATTTTTTTCTGAAATTTGTACTCAACTGGATTTGGATTTAGAAAGGCAACTCATTAAATTCTGATCTTGATAACATTGTCAAATGGGAATGGTAAGAATTCAATGCTGTATCCTGTCGTTGATGTGGAACCCATCGCCTTCCATGCCCCTATCCATGAAAGGCACTTGCATTGAGGAAACCGAACAGCTCTCAGTTCTAAGCATGTGCATCACAGTCCAGCTTGTGTGGAACGATCACATATTCGACGTCGCTAAAAAACCTGGTAAGTGCTTAGGTTTCCCACCTATAAAGCCTATATTCGTCCATAACTTGAGTATAATTCGCATATTTGGACAGGTGCTCCAATAACCCATTTGAGTCTCTTGGATAGAATACAAAAATTAGCCTTAAAATGATAGGTGATAGAACTATAACAGAAACATTTCATTCTCTCGTGCTCCGCCGTACATAGAGGTATCTATACATATGTCAATTTAGAAAAGATTAAATAAATGAATTTAGAGGCCATGACGACTCAAGAGAGAGCCTTAGCCTAGTGACTTACAACTCTCAACAATTCCTGTGTGCGTCTTACCAGGAATGGGGGGACTTACAATTTTCTGCCGATTCCGAACGCATTTCTCATGACAAGAGATACACTTGCAGGATTTGTTAATTCCTCGCAACAGGTAATGCACTCCTTTAAATCCTTATGAAGCTGAAATAAATGAATTAAATAGGAAATTCGTCAATTCATGCCCCAAACACCGTATGAACCTAATAAATGGTTCCTTTGATGATGTAGCGGAGTGCATTCTTGGAACAAAATCGAATGCAATAGGACTCGATGGAATATCTACATAAATTTTTTTTAAAATTCTTTTACCTGTTCTCCTAAAAATAGTAACTCACATTTTCAATACCTGCATAATTATAAGCATATTTCCCGATGCTTAGAAAACTGCGAAAAGTCTGCCGATTCCTAAAAAATCGAGTTCTTATGTTCCCGAGCTTAGACCAGTTGCCATTCTGTCAAACTTGAGTAAGATATTTGAAATTTGAATAAGTAGGCAAATAAAGCAATATTTAAGGGCTTATAAGCTGATAACTGAACTTCAATTTGGCTTCAAAAGTCAACACAGCTGTAATACAACTTTGTTAAAAGTAACCAAAGACACTGGTTCTGGTATTGATAGTAATGTGATGGCCCTTGTAGTTTTTCTTGATTTTTCAAGGGCATTTGATTCTGCAGACCACAAAATTCAAAAACTCGCATATAAATTTGGTTTTGACAGCTCAATTTGCAGACTAGTGACATCATAACTTGAAAATAGGATTCAAAAGGGTATTATGTTAAAATAAATTTTCTTTTGCTCTGCCTGTAAGGTGTTCCCCAAGGCTCGGTGTTTGGGCCGTTATTGCTTACTTTACTTTATTAATAATATTTCGAAGTGCATTAAAAAATATATGCATCACATATTTGCTGATGATGTCCAAACGTATATTACTTTTCTAAAATCTTTCCTTCAGTTGGCTTTTTCTGAAATGAATGATAATCTTGATTCTATTTATATCAATGGTCAGAAAAAATAAAATGCACGAACTTGCTCTTATGTAAAATTCTAATTCTAAGACTTTTAAGAAAAAAATTTGGTACGCCAATTTGAAGTTTTTATTATTGTTCGAAAAAAAATTAAATTTATAAAAAAAAATATTGAACCCTTTTTGAGATATTGAATTTTCCAAAAAAAAATTATAATTTTTTTTTTCAAAATTCAAAAAAATATTTTTTTTTATGGTTTTGAAATGCAATGTTTTTAAAACTTTTTAGAAGCTTCTCTATAAAAAAAATTCATTAAGATCCGTTATCCTGATAACGAGAAATTCAAAATTCGAAAAAATCGTTCTATGGTAGCTATATAGATTGTAAGAATTCATCGAAAGAAGAAAAAAGTAAGTAAAATTCTCGGAACCGTTTTCGAGAAAAGTACAATTTTCGAAAACCATTTTTAACATTTGTATGGAGGGTACGGTTGTGATTTTTAGTTAAAATAATTTTTTTTTTCTCATTATTTGTAGATTATATTAAGAAACTTTAATTTATCAAGTTTTAAAAATATTGAGCATGGGGTTTTCAAAATATTAAGTTTTCAAAAAAAAAAATTTCGAAAATTTGAATACACAATAATATTCAAACTGCTGGAAAGTTTTAACACAAAAAAAAAACTGATCAAAATCCGTCGTACCGTTTTTGATAAAATCAAAAAAAAAATAAATGGTTCCAAGGGGGGTACCAAAAATAACCATTTTTTTTTCAACCATTACCTAGCTTTAACTAAATGAAATTTTTTTAATATTTTTTTTTTAAAAATCTGTGACAGTTTTTGAGAAAAAAAAATTTATAAAAATTCGAAAAAAAATCGTATGGTAGGTACCGTTATTTTTGGTATTTACAGAATTGTGAGACCCAATTTTTTCGTCTTCAGTATCATCGTAATGTCAACTTTGATCAAAATCTTGAGTTCGATTTTTTTACCAATGCATAACTTACCTTATAGTACCTATAAGTCGCAAGTAAAAAAAAGTGCGGGCTGAATCAAACTAAAATGAAGACATTATTTATCAACCGAATAAAACAACGTAAGCTTCACAATCCCGTCTTTACTTCTTAATAACAAAAAGAACTGAGTTGGTATATAGCTTCAAAAATCTTGGACATATTTTTAATAAACAACTTAACTGGATCGATCTAATTAATAAGTTGAATGAATGAATTGTATTGGGGGTTATTGCACTGCGACCTGTAGATCTATTGTGCCCCCTCTTATAAAAATGATGAGCTGGCTCATCCTACAGTTCCTCCTCCAAACCTATTGCTTTTAAGAATTTTAGTATTTGGAGCACTTTGAGAGAGGATAGGTTGCTCTCTTCCACCTGGTACTGTCCCAGATGTGTTTTCCTCTGGTGCATGATTGGATAACACTTTCCCAGTATGTGTTCCGGCGTTTCCTCATGCATGTTGCAGAATCTGCAAGTGGCACTGCTTACCACACCCAGTAGGTTAAGGTGTCTTCTAAGTTTGCAGTGTCCTGTTAGAATACATGTTATTACTCTTAGGTTATTCCTACTAAGGTTGATACAGTTTTCGAAGCGTTGCCGGTTGTAGTTGCCCAGTAGCAGTTTCGCCTGTCTCAGCCTAGGGAGTTCATTCCAGTTTTTAGATCTGTTTGCCTCCTCTTCTTCTTTAATTTTGGTCTTGATGACATTTTCACCTATTCCGCAATAGGGTTCAGGCCCTGTTAGGGGGGTTGAAGCGCCTATTTTTGCTAGGGAATCTGCCTTTTCGTTTCCAAGAACACCAACATGCCCAGGTACCCAGTAGAGTGTGACTCTGTTCTGTTTACCTAGTTCATTTAGTCTGCTTATGCACTCCCACACTAGCTTAGAGCTGATGGTGTATGAGTTTAGCGCCTTGAGTGCTGCTTGACTATCTGACATAATGGCAATGTTCTTGTTACGATAATTCCTTTCGAGATTGCGATCCACGCATTTCCCTATGGCGTTTACCTCCGCTTGGAAGATGCTGGTGGACTGCCCCATCGGTATAGAAAGTTTGGTTTTTGGCCCAAAGATTCCTGCACCAGTCCCTTCGCTTGTTCTCGATCCATCAGTGTACCACTTGATGGTATTTGTTTCGAGTGTGTAGTTTGTATCCTCTCCTACCCAGTCTTTCTTGTTACTGAGCTGTGTAAGAAAGTTTTTCTCGAAATTATGTTTTTTGATCATTCCATCTCTTGGGATGTCAATAAGGTTTGTTATTGTGGACCTGTCAATTAGGTCCCTTTCTCTGAGACCAATAATTTTGCCGGTCCCAGTTCCTTCCTTTGAGAACCTGATGATACCTCCCACTCCAGCACTTCTAATAACCTCGTGTAGAGGGGATAAATGGAGGATAACCTCCATAGCTGCGGTAGGGCAGGTTCTCATTGCTCCCGTAATACAGATACATGCGAGCCTTTGGACTTTTTCTAGGGTTTTCCTAGTTGTTGTTAATTCGGTTTTCTTGTGCCATGCAACCGCACCATAGGTAATGATGGGTCTTACCATCATAGTGTACATCCACCTGAGGATGCTCGGTTTGCATCCCCATGACTTACCTGCAATTCTTTTGCAAATCATTAGGGCTTTTGTGGCTTTTCCGACTATATAATTTATGTGTTTGTTCCAGAGGAGTTTACTATCTAGTATAATTCCTAGATATTTTACCTCCCTCTGCGTTTCAATTACTTCACCATTCAAACGGATAGATTTTATATGTGGTAGAAGTCTTTTCCTAGTAAATGGTATGATTGTTGTCTTGGATGGGTTTATTGAAAGCCCTACAGACATACACCATTTACTTGTAATTGTTAGTCCTCTTTGGATAATATCGCAAAGAGTTTCTTCAAACTTACCTACTGCAATGATAGCGATGTCATCGGCAAAGCCAATGCAGTATATACCTTGGGAGGTAAGATTTTCTAACAATTCATCTACAACAAGACTCCACAACAAGGGTGATAGTACACCACCCTGAGGACATCCCCTCGTTGAGATTACTTTTTTTACGTTTTGTCCTGCTTGTGCCTCTGCATTTCTAGTGCCTAACATTTCTTTTATCCATCTGGTTATAGTGATGGGTACGCCTTTTCTAACAAGAGCTTTGCCTACCGCCTCGTGGGACGTGTTATCAAATGCTCCTTCTATGTCTAAGAAAGCAGCTAATGCTGTTTCCTTTACATCTAAGGCTCTTTGGATCTTGTTTGTTAGTTCGAACAGGGCGGTCTCGGTTGATCTGCCCGCCCTATATGCGTGTTGTCGCTGATTGAGAGGCCTACTTATTAATACTTCTGATCTTATGAAGTTGTCAATTACCTTTTCCAAAGTTTTCAGTATAAAGGATGTTAAGCTTATTGGCCTGAAAGACTTTGGATGGGTTGTGTCTTTTTTCCCTATTTTGGGGATGAAGATTACCTTAGCTGTTCTCCATAGACTTGGTATATACCCAAGAGCGATGCTACTCCGAAGAATATTAATGAGATAAGGCATAAGGTATTCTTTTCCCTTCTGCAAAAGAGCTGGGAAGATACCATCTGCACCTGGTGATTTGTAGGGTTGAAAGGTATTAATTGCCCAATCAATCCTTTTACCTGTGCAAATGGTCGTGGCTATTTTCCAGTCCTGTCTGTTTGGTTTGAGAGGTGTTCTCTCTACCAAGTTACCATTTAATGGTAAACTGCCTGGGAAGTGTGTGTTGAGCAGTAGGTTACATCTTTGCTCTTCATTTTCGGTGAACCTACCATCACTATACCGAAGTGCTAATGATGTAATGGTTTTCTCTTTTGCAAGAGCTTTGTGAAGTCTTGCCGCTGCAGGGGTTGTTGAGATATTCTCACAGAAATTTGTGAAACTATTTCTTTTGGCTTTTCTTATCTCTTTGTTATATGTTGTCAATAACGCGGAGTAATTACACCATTCCCTTGTTCTTTTTGCTTCATTAAAGAGCTTCCTAACCTTGAATCTTAGTTTAGAAAGATGTTTATTCCACCAAGGGGCATCCTTCTGTCTAGTTATAGGTTTAATGGGGCAACTGAGTTCATATGCCTCGTGTATTGCTCCATTAAACTCATTAACAACGAATTCTAGCTCAAGGTGACTTTTTGTCGTACTTGCTGGACCTATTTGTTCCAGGTTTGATTTTAGAACATTTTGGTATAGGTTCCAGTTTGTTTTCTTAGGGTTTCTGCCAGAGGTATTCTCTGTAAGCAGTCCTTCTAAGGTAAACACTATTATTCTGTGATCAGACATTGATGGTTCATTGGATACTCTCCAATCCTTTACCATATAAGCTACGTTCGGAGTTCCGAAAGTTATGTCTAGGACTTCTTTTCTTATTCTAGTAATAAAAGTGGGGGTGTTCCCTACGTTAAATATTTCTAGATTTTTTACCATCATAAAGTCTAAAAGGTACTCACCCCTTTGGTTTATGTCGGTGCTACCCCATACTGTATGGTGAGCATTGGCGTCACATCCTATCAGTATCGGTAGTTTTTTCCGGTTGCAGTAGTCCACCAGTCTCTGTACTTCGCACGGTGGAATGTTGGCATCATCACCAGCAAAGTACGCTGCTGCCACAACCATTGTCTGGATACCGCCCTCGATGTTAATTTGGGCCTGTATCGGGACCAGATCCCTTGTCATGAATTCTGAAAGACATATAAATTGTATATTATTTCTTATTTTGATACAAGTTCTGGGCGAGTCTTCTCTCGTGTCCCATATAAGTTTAGAGTCGCTACTTGCCAACCCTCTTACCTGACCCTTATAAGTCCAGGGTTCCTGGATCAGTGCTAGCCCTAAGTTGTCCGCAGCGAACTTCCTCGCCAGAACAGCTGAAGCGGCCTTCGTGTGGTGTATATTTACTTGGGCTAGCCTGGTTCTGATCCCGTGTGCTGGCATCTTCTTTTATTGGCAGATGGGGGCTAATGCCCCATCATCTGCTAGCAGATGGTCTTCCTCCTCTATAGTGGGAAGCAGTTCTGTTTGGTCCATTGGACTTGGAGAGAGGTCTATGCCCTCCATCTCAATGTCCAATGGACCCGGTGTTATTTCCTCCCGGTCTGGTTTTTGCATCACTCCTGTTTCCGGGGGTGATGTCTCAGTTGTCTTGTTTGGAGGGGTTGGGGGGACTGGAGGGGTTGGGGGGACTGGAGTGGTTGGGGGGACTGGTGGGTTTGGAGGTTTTGGAGTGGGAGTAGGGATGGTTGTTGCAGGTAGGGTAGTTCCTACTGCTTCCGCTTCTTGGGATTTTTGAGTTGGCCTGGTTGAGGACTCTTTTTCTTTTGCGGATGCAGAACTGGAGGTTGTTTTCCGGAGACCAAAAACATTTATTTTCCCGAATTTGTAGTGAAGCTGGTGATTTGCTTTCACTATTGTCTCGACGGATTCGGCGTCAATACTTATCACCAGTAGTTGACCTTTTCCTTCAGCCGAGCTTTTAACTATTCTCCAGGTCTGCACGTTTAGACCCTCATTTTGGGCTTTTAAGAGAGCCAATGACTTTTTGTCCTCTTGACCCATGCTTTTTGGAAGGAACAGCGTTATATTGTGCATTTTTGGTATATCATCACCCATGCATGCATACAATTCGATGCCCTTCCAACTGCTCAATTTATGTGCCCTCTCTCTTAGCCACTCCGCTGTTTCGGGTCCAGCGCAATCAACTAAGAGCAGACCTGTTCTGAAGTGCAGTCCATTGAACTTCAGCTTGTGTTTCCAACCCAGAGAGACCTCCTCAATGATTGCCTCCTCGAGTGCCGATAGATCCTCGGCAGACAAGGCGACTTGTGGATATCCCCTAGGCAGAACAGCAATTCTGACGCTCAAGGCTGCACTTGCATAGGAGAGCCTTTGTTGAACGGTCATTGCCTTTACGGTGTTTTGTCCCGTAGATGCAGTTGCCGTCGTCCTAGGTTTTTTTGCTTCTTTGCTTTGGGGAGGAGTTAGTTGGTGGCATTTCCTCTTACCCTGTCCTAGGCTTGTGTTATCATTTTTCTGTTCTACTTTCCTCAAGTCCACCTTCTTTCTGGCTTCCTGCGGGGACATCCCCTCTGCAAGGAACCGGAAGTACCATTTGGTGCCTGCTCCACTTAGTCCTTTCCTATGTGGATCGTCCAGGGCTCCTGGACTACCCAATTTTGGAAGAACTTGATTTCTTCGGGCATTTCGGCTATGTGGTTCTTTGGGTGGACTGGATGATTTTGATGGTGGTAACTTCCCATCATCTTCTTGTCTGACCACAGTGTGGTCGCTCACTTTCATAGGAGGTAACCCTGTTCTAGTGGATGTTGTCTCTTTTGTAGCGTTTTCCACTTGCCTAGGAGGTATTCTCCCTTGACAAGAGGTTGACGCTGCATTCTGAGTTACGTCTTCTTTCTGATCGGGAGGTATTCTCCCTTGACCAGATGTCGACGCTCCTCCTGCTGCCCGGTTCTGAGTGTTCCCCTGAGGCATCCTCTTCAGGTACTTGCTTATCTCCGGTCTCAGATCTTCACCACGGAGGTCTTTCTCCATACGATCTGCTAGTGCACTTGCGGTAACATCCCGCGGAGTGTTGAATTTTTTAAAGTTTTTATTATTTTTTTGTTTTAAATTTTTCGGCATATTAATCCCACGAGTAGCTAGAGAAATAATGGGGTCCGCCATATCAGAGCTCCGCATAATATGGTAAGGTCTAGGTTACTCTTTGATTCGACCTGGTTTCAAAGAGGTTCCGTTATAATACAGCCGGTATACTCCCTGGCTGCAAACCATCCAATGGGCACGGGTCACTTAACACCCTGGATTAGGGAGGGCAGTTCTTGGTTTTCGCTCTTCAACTTCTCTACCAGTTTGGGGTTATCCCAGAATGGCAGGTCGGGTGAGTCTTTGCTACTTAAGCCTTTGCACCACATCAAGGTGACTACCTTCGCAAAGGAATTAATAAGTTTGTATCTATTGGACTTTTCGAACTACTAATATTATCTTTCAACAAACTGTAAAATAAAACTGATTAAAACTTTTGTCTTACCGATCATATATCATAGGGCTGCGATTTATTTACCAACATTGACTCTTTTAATAGCTGTGATAGATGTGTTTTTAATTTGAAACATTTTGATCTTATAAAAGGCTTTCTGAGGAAAATTGTTGGATGTTCCCTTAATACCTGCAAAAAATAGTTATCAAGAAAACACCTCATTACTTTTTCAACTTAATTGATCCTGCTAGATCTGAAATAATAATAATAAATGGTGGATAAATTTTAAGGGCCGATGTTGATTTTGAATAAAACACAAATTATTTAGGATGGTCCAAATATTCGATGACGCTGAGGCATAATTGAGGTTCTATGCCGTTAATGTGCCGAATTATCTCATCCTTTAGCTCTTGAATTGTTGCTGGCTTATCGACGTACACCTCTTCTTTTAAATAACCCCAAAGAAAGAAGTCCAACGGTGTCAAATCACATGATCTTGGCGGACAATTGACATCGCCACCACGTGAGATAACACGGCCGTTGAACTTGTCGCAAAAGAGCCATTGTTTCGTTAGCTGTGTGGCAAGTGGCACCGTCCTGTTGAAACCACATATCGTCCACATCCATATCTTCCAATTTGGGCCATAAAAAGTTCGTTATCATCTCACGATAGCGAACACCACACCACTCACAGTTACTGCCTGGCCGGCCTCATTTTGGAAAAAATGCGGCCTGATGATGCCGCCAGCCCATAAACCGCACCAAACATTCACTCATTGTGGGTGCATTTCTTTTTCGACAATCACTCTTGGATTATCAATCGCCCAAATGCGGCAATTCTGCTTATTGACGAATCCACTGGGGTAAAAATGTGCCCAACACTGAAGATGATTTTCTTCGAAAACTGATCATCCACTGTTGCCATTTCTTGCCACCATTCTGACCATTGACGGCGCTTGAAATGGTCAAGTCAATTGTACCTTGTTAGCGTGTAAATGCAACTCTTTATGCATTATGTTCATCAACGACGAGCGTGAGAGGTGCAACTGTTGGGCACGATGACGGCGACGAGTTGAGGTGGGCGGCTCTTCAGCCACACTATCGCGAACAGCAGCAATATTTTGTGCAGTACGAGCTGTATGAGCATGCACTGGTGTTTTCACATCTCCTACAGACCCGGTTTGCCCAAATTTGTGTACGATTTTTCCGATTGTACGCACATTTGGACGATTAAATTGAACGAAAAAATCACGATGTGCACAATATGCATTTTGATTTGAACGCCCATTTTCATAATAAGCCTGAATAACGCGTTGCTCGATTTTATATCTTTCCATGGTTCAAATTGAGTTAGTCTGAAATTGAGAAATGTCAAATGAAATGCAGAAAAAAACTTGACGTTTAGGTGTGGTTCACATTCAACATTGGCCCTTAAAATTTAACCAGCCTTTACTTCTTCAAAAACAGCTTTTCTTAGATTAAGAGTCTTTCTTCTTGTGCTTTTTGATATTTTAAAGGTTTTTTTTTTGACTACCCTTTGTTTGATTCCAAAAATTTTTTATGAGTTCTTCCTACCTAAGGCCACCGTTCCTTAAATAATTGCAAATTTTAGACTATTTAAACTACTTAATTTGGATCTCAGAGTAATTTTAGTATGGCAAAAGGTAATTTCCAAATTTATTTCCATGTCATATAACCATTTTCTTGTGACTATTGTATTACCTAAAATATTTGGTGAGCCTGAAACCAATTGAACAAAAGGGTTTAATGAACTTTATATAACAACATAAAGTTGCACTTTTTTGCACAAAACCGTTAATTAAATCACTTTATTATATGTCGGTTTATTACTTAAGTCTTTACAAATCACAGTTTTTTTTTATTTTGAATAACAATTTATACCCTTAGTTCTATATCTGTACTTTAACAACTACAACAAATTTATTTGTTATGGCAAACCAGGACATGTTAAGCCTTTTAAAGAGCGACTACTTTTGGACGGCCGGCATCATGAAGCAACTTTTGGTCGAACCAAAAGAAGAATTTCTAGTAAACAGCTCTCTAATTACCAAACATGACCCACAAATTTGCCAAACATGCCATAACAACGTACAGCTAACAGCTAAACATTTAATTTATGATTGCCTAGAAATGAAGCTAATTTCTTAAACCTTATAATGATAATACTTACTTATGCGATATACTTTCATCTCCCTCAGAAAAAAATATTAAACTAATTTTTTACCTACTAACATCTCATCATCTAGAGAAATTAATTTAAATTATAAATCTTAAAAAACTACTCGTAGCTGAAAGCCTGGTGGGTAGTGATATTTATAACTTTAAGTTAATATGTAATTTATTATAAGTTAATTAATAATATAATAAAAAAAATTCCAACTAAAGTTCGACATGACCGAAAACAGAACAAACCCTCTTAACCTCATAAATGAAGAAACAAAAATCAAGTCTTGAGTGAGGTATCTGGATTTAGTTATAATTTTGACATTTTTGCAGGTGATCTAAGTAACACACTCGTCCTGAAGGCGTTACTGATTGTAACTCGTCTCGCAGTAACTGTACCCAGACATGTCAACCATAAAATCTACTTTGACAATTGGTTCAATAATCCGAGACTCCTGGTATATCTTACAAAAATTGGTCTTTTGTCATTAGGTACTGGTGCATTTAAACCGTGTTCCTAAGAAAAAACGACGAGGATTCTATGCACGTTGAAAAAGTTGTTATGATAGGAAGGGTTTGGGTGACTGTCGCCACTTGGTTTGATGACAGACCATTTCAAATGCAAGAAGAGCTAGAACGTAAGATATTCCTTTGACCTCAGTGGGAACTGACAAAATTTACCACACGAAAAAAACCGCTAAAAATGTGGAGACTATTTCTAAGTTGTACAATCGGATTACTCTTTCTTCTCATTAATGCTTTCTAAATCCGAAAGTGTTTGTGTTCAAAGTTTGAGAAAATTGCGTTTTTTAATATTATTAACAGCGTTTGTTTTGAGACTCCATAGAATGTGAGATAACTTTTACTACCCTTAACTTGGTTTATCTAATAGGTATGTATGGGCAACGACAACCCTCCTTTTAGGACCGTGCTTGTTACCTTCATATGTATAAGCCCCCAAAACTGCAAATTGCAGCAAACTTGCCCCTCCCCGAAGTCGTCTAAATTCAGTTAATTCAACGGTGAATTCAAGAAAACACATACACATCTCAATCCACAGAAACACTCACATAATAATTTTTGCCAGGCATTTTTACCAGGACTACGGCCCATTAAATCCTCCAGAATCCAGATCCTAAAAGCGAATGCAATTTCGGTCCAACGACTACAAACAGAGTCGAGCAAATTGTCCATGGAATTGACGTTGTCAAATAATATTTTAGGTCTTGGGGGCGAATTATGATACTTTGTGGCATGAAATTTCACCGATTTGTCTCTGTGTGTTTGGGTCGCATCTCTAAGAGAATAGTAGGGATTACATTATGTGTTTTGGGACATTTTTGATGGTTCTCATTGGCTGGTTGAAATTTATTCTTTACGGATTACCTCAATAATAACTGCTGGCAGCAGATGCTGTGCATTGTTTTTCATACAAACAAAAGTTAATAATACCAGTTTGTCTTAATAGGAAATTAAATATCAAATAAGGACTATTAAATGCAAAATAAAACGCACATGCTTCACGATATATTAGCTATACTCACAATAAATAATTGGTATTGTGTGTACTTTTGATTGAAGATTCTTATTGTTTATTGTGCTCAAGCTGAGAAATAAAGGTAGATGAAGAGGTTTCCTGATGGTATTTACTGACATTAAACATGAAAAATTGTGCAACATATTTTTGCAGATATTCAATTTAATATCAATCAAAATGTGTTTCTATAAAGATTCTGCATAAAATGGACTCGCTATTTAAAAAAATAAGAAAAGCAGTTGGCGATGGATTTCATAACTTCTTTTGGGTCCTAAATTTGTTCTAATGTTCGATAATATTGACATTAAATCTTTTGAATGAATGAATAATTTGGGGTCTAAATTGCACTGCGACCTTTAGATATATTGTGCGCCCGACTACACCTGAGTAAAATCGTTCATATTACAGCTTCTCCTCCAGAATTGCTTCCTTGAAAATTTTAAGTGTGTGGAGTATTTTGAGAAATTGTAGTTCATTCTCATCTATCTTGTGACATTCTAGCTACCTGTACCTCCAAGGGTAGAGTCGTAAGCAAAACAATGACGTAGATTTCAGACAAGAGATCATTTATGAAAATGAAGAAGAGAGTAGGAGACTAAACGGAGCCCTGGGGCACACCAGTATTTATTTTTTGAATAACAGGCTTGAAACCATCCAAAATAACTTGTATTGAGCAGTCTGCAAGGTAGCTTCTATTCCAAATGTACGCATTTTCGATAAAAGAGCTTGATGCCGAACTCTTTCAAATGCCTTCGAAATGATGATCGTAACAATCTAATTTTCTCCAAAAAAAAAATAAAGATCTGTTGCACTTTTGGACAAGATATGCCATCAGATCACGATAAATGCTAATGCAAAAGCCGTATTGTCGGTCATTCAGAACCGTTCTTTCTTCAAGATATTTCTTGATGGTTGATCAGGGATTTCATGACCTTGGCAAGAAGGGATATTAGTCCAATTGGTCGTGAGGAGGGGGGGGGGGGCGGAAGGGTCACCTGTTTTAGGAATATGCTAGACAAATGTGTATTTTCATCTTCCAGAGAAGGTTCTAGAACAGTATAAGCGATGAAAAGCATGCGCAATGGTTTTGCCAGAAGAATGGGAAGTATACCATCAAGACTAGCGGATTTGTTTGTATTTAGATATTTTAATTTAATTTTGGTGGGGGCAATACTCCCCATTTATTATGCTTAATACAAGCATGCTTAAATAGGTGCAGGGAAATAAGTCCACGGGAACTAAGTCCACTGATGGACTCAGTTCTCACTTAATGGGAACGAAATCCACTTTACTTAAGTGGTCTTTGTTCCCATTAAGTGAGAACTAAGTCCACTTTCTTATTTGAAATTAGTACACACTCGAAAGTATAAAGTGGGAATGAATTTCCAACAATAAAAACTTATTGATTTTATGTTGGTTATTTTCCAGATTCTTTAACTGCTAAAGAAACTTTGTATACACCCAACCTCGCACTTACCCCAAATCCTATAGTGTGCCCAAGCAGGGGGGTTGCAGGGGGGCAGCATGCCCCCCCTTACATACCTCACTGTTTATACGTGTCGTTCCCATGGCTTAACATGGGAATTTATTTCACATTCAAATGGAACTAAAACCCACAGTTTCTTGTAACGAATTTCCCACCTTGCATGGGAACAAAGACCACTTTAGTAAAGTGGATTTCGTTCTCATTAAGTGAGAACTAAGTCCCTCAGTGGACTTAGTTCCTGGGGACTTATTTCCCACCTCAAGTGAGAACTTAGTCCCTCAGTGGACTTAGTTCCTGGGGACTTAGTTCCTGGGGACTTATTTCCCTGCACCGCTTAAATATAGCTCTAAGATCTTGGAACGAAGTTTCAGACAGGGTGAACTGAGGTAGAAGTCGCAACAGTTAATTTAACAATTAATCCTCCGAAGCATGCGAGTAATAGGTTCGTTGCAGCCATAAGAGGTACGGTGGGTAGGCAAATAGAAGAGACGAGCATTTCATATATTACGGGAATAAGTGCGTTGAAAGATATGGAATTGTAGAGTTGTGCAGTCCAGAGACCCTGAAAGTAGTCGATGAATGAAGAGAATGTCACTTATTGTTCTTCGTTATTTCAGCATATTCAAGCTAATTAATAGAAGTCTAGATACGAAGGTAAAATAAAAGGGTTATTCCAAAACAGACAACGAAGTGCGAAACGTAGAAAACGAACGTTGAATGCCCTCGATTATATATTATATAAGGGGATCATACTTAACAGGCGTATTCAAGAAGCGTGCGAACAAATGTTATGTAAAAAGATATGGTCACAGAAATTTTTGGACCGACGACGTTTCACAAAGCCCAGGGTAGAGTTTACTTTAAGTATAATTTCGTTAATATGTGTGAAAAAGTTGAGCTCTCTATCTCATAAGACACCAAGGTCTAGAATTGACTCAGAGGGGTTTCGGGTTGATAATAAAGAAGGCATCGGCGGGGTGTAAATTGGTTCAAGTCCAAGGTTGGACAGTTTGAATAAAATAAGCTTTATTGAGATTTTGTCAAAGGCCTTACTGAAATCGATTGAAACAACGTCGACTTACTTTTTGTTTTTTAAGACTGAGAGACCAAAGGATACGAACTCAACAAGGTTAGTAGTATGTTTGTATATTTTTTGGGAATATGTGAAAGTTTGGAACGATAGTTTGTAACTTAACACTTTGGGCTTTTATTTTTTTTTTTGGGTTATGAAAGAGGTCTTCTATCATAACTGAGATAATGCTCCTTGAGATAGAGATAAACCGAAGATTTTTGAGAGGGGAAGGGAGAGTGTTGAAGAGTATTTTTTGTGAAATATGGCGAAGATACCATCTGGGTCGGGAATATACTCATTATTGAGTTGATTCAGCCTATTTTCGATGATTCGATTAATTTCAGTATTGAAAGAGAGAAAGGGAGGGTAACCACCGGATTTTCATTTAAATTTGACAAGAAGAAGAAGGAGGAAGGATTTAGGATATTTAATAAGATTGATAGCTTTGATAGCTTTGATAGAGGGAGTTTAAAATTTCGGTAAAGTGAAGATAGGTATCAAGATAATTAGAATAGTCTGTTGGAGATCGAGATCGAAGGAAAATTGACCAAAACTTAGGTGGGGAAGAAAATGAAGTTTTACGTCGAGAAAAGGGTAGGTACATGAAGAGAAATAGAATAAATTATTTCTCGAATGGGTCTCGCAACTCCACAAGAACATATATATACCTATCAATGATTTACGTTCCCAAAACATTGCAACGAAGAAACTCGAAGTTTAATAAGAAAACTAAGTTTGGAGGGGAAAACTTACTAGGATATTCAAGAAATCCTAGGATGTTCAGCAAAAAAGATAAGTAACGCTATAAAATGGCAGAATAAACCGGAAACTCGCGGCTCAAAAAGGATGACGAGTGTTAGAACTGACAGAAAAATTATTCAGTTAGCTAAACAGAACCCTTTCATAAGCTACAGAGAAATTAAAGATAAGCTTGAACTGTCTGTAAGCAAGGTACCATTGTTGACCATTGTTGACAAAAAGGCATGTGGCAAAGAGAATGGAGTTTGCCAAAGCGCATCGAGATTGGCCACGAGAGAAATGGAGGAATATTCTGTGGAGCGATGAAAGCAAAGTCGTTCTTTTTGGATCTAGGGATCGTCAGGAGTATGTGAGAAGAGCACAAAATGCAGCAAACGATCTACCATACACTGTGAAAACAGTGAAGCATCATTGCGGAGCGGAAATTATGATATGAGCTTGCTTTTCTTACTATGGGGTTGGGCCTATCTATCCCATTAAGGGTATAATGGATGCAGCTGAACATGTTAAAATTCTCGAGGAGGTCATGTTACCCTGTGCTGAAGAGGAAATGCCATTGGTTTGGGTATACCAACAAGACAATGATCCAAAGCAGACTTCAAAAAGGGCAAAATCATGGTTCCAGGAGAACAAGTTATGCGTTATGGAGTGACCCGCTCAATGCCCTGACCTTAACCCCATTGAAAATTTGTGGGAGTATGTTAAGAATGCGGTTAATGAAGCGAAACCGAAGAATTTGAAAGAATTGTGGAAAGTAGTGCGAGATTCATGGAACGCAATACCAGTCGAGAGCTGTCAAACTTTAGTGGACGCCATGCCACACAAATGCATTTCCGTTATAAAACACAATGGTTATGCTACGAAGTATTAATGTTAAGCTAAAATATCAATATATAGTTTCATATAACTTTTTTACAGTTTTTCTAACTTTCTGCGTTATAGATTCAGAACATTCAGATGCACTGCTATTTTTGTGAACAGCCATACATTTTAAAAACTCTTCTTACTGTGATAAAAGTAACGGTAAAAACACATTCTTAATTTTTTCTGTTAATATAAATGAAATACCTTAATTTGTTATTAGAATTTAAGTGTATAACGTTGATAATGAAAGCCTTATTTTGTTTTATTTGGGGACCACTGTTTTTTTTTATGAACGCAACTGTATATGTTTTGTATATTTTATGAAAAATTTTGATAAACTGTCCTTCTGGAAAATGTCGAGCTAAATCCCGGTGTCCCACTAAAACTCATTAGCCAAACATACTAAGGCCAAATTAAGACATATACTAAGTACAGAGAATTTTTCTTTAGCCGCACAACACGAATGTGGAACTATAAACTATAAGCCTCGCTATAATGTTCAGAAATTTAAAACCGATTTTGGCTTGCTATTTTAAGGATAATTATAGCACCTTGAACCCATGCATAGTAAAGAATTTTCCAATAGGGGTTTCCAAACTTTGACACAGGATTGTGACCCCAAAAAAAATTTAGATTCTTTCAAATAATTTCGTCAAAAAGTTCTCCTTTTAACATACACAAGCCAAAGCCACTTAAATTCACTGAACTGTGCAAATTCAATTTGCTTTCGCATTCCTTCCTTTTGCACACAAACAGAAAACACACATCGGAGTATCTGAGGAAAATTATTTGATTTTCCACACTCCATCCGCGTGAAGTTGAGTGTTCACTCAATCGAGCATAAAATTTAACTGTATACACAACAAAGCATACAAAAAATCGGAAGGAACGCTTAAAAGACATCTCCTTCTCCCGATTTCCGAGTGTCGACTTGCGGCCAGCGTTACCCTTATGCGACTTTAGTCGCATTTTTGCGACCTTTTTTGTGCTGTGCGACTATGCGACGACCTTTTTAAAATTGTTTAAAATTGCGACTTTTTCTTTGCTTAAACATTTACCATCAAACTTTTCTGAGAATGTGTGAGTATGATTGTCTTTGCTTTGTTTTTTGTTTTCTGTTCGCATTCTCGTTTTCGAAAGTAGTTTTTGTTTTCCCAATTCCCACCACGGGGGCGCTGTTAGATTGTTTTTTGTTCTCTTACGTGTTTGGCAATGACGACTGACACTGACATTTCCTGGAATTTCTCCTTAAATTTGTGCTTTGTCTGTAACATGTAACATGCCGCATCGTGGAGCAATGGGTTGTTTTGCAACATTTTTTTATTAGGGCTAAATTTGAAGAAAGTACAAATTCAAAAATTGATATTATTCTCGAAAATTTGAACAACGAAAATTAAGTTTATTTAAAGTTTCTAAACTTTACAAAGCCATGAGAGAATTCGGCATCCCAAATAAATTGACACGACTATGTAGGTTGACCATGACCAACGTAACAAGCCAAGTAAAAATAGCCGGATTGCTATCCAGACCAATCAAAATATTTAATGGACTCCGACAAGGGGACGGTTTGGCCTGCCTCCTCTTCAACCTGGCGTTGGAGAAAGCAATCCGTGACTCTGGCACGGCAACAAGAGGGACCATCGTCAACAGGTCCAGCCAGTTACTAGCTTACGCAGACGACATTGACATCATCGGAAGATCCGAACAAGCTGTACACGATTCCTTCATCCAGATCGAGCAGGCGGCACAAAATCTGGGGCTGCACATTAGTGAAGGTAAAACAAAGTACATGGTGGCGTCGAATGCGAGAGGAACAGTTGGTCAAACAATCAAGGTAGCGGAGCACGAATTTGAAGTGGTGCAATCCTTTAAATACCTTGGGTCAATAGTAGCAGCCGATAACAATATAGAAGAAGAAATACGCGGGCGGCTTCTCAAATCCAACAGAGCCTACTATAGTCTGTCAAAGCTTTTCAAATCCAGAAATCTCACCATAACTTCAAAACTGCTGCTGTACAGGACCATGGTCCTGCCAGTACTCACATATGGTTCCGAGACTTGGGTGCTTACCAAAAGGCACTCCGACCTCTTAGCTGCGTTCGAGAGAAAAGTCTTAAGGAGAATTGTTGGCCCCATATGTGAGGAAGGACGATTCCGGAGACGGTACAATCATGAATTGTACGCAATCTATCTAGAAGCAGATATCGTGACAAAAATTAAGGTCGGTAGACTCCGGTGGGCAGGGCACCTAGCTCGCATGAGCGAAGAGGAACCTGCTCGGAAAGTTCTTTGTGGTACATTCTATGGTAGACGACAGCGTGGTAGACCATGCTTGCGCTGGAGAGATGGCGTAGACCAGGACGCCCGAAGCCTTGGGGTGCGCAACTGGATGGCGTCGGCTAGAGACCGGGATAGGTGGAGAGACTTGTTGAAAGAGGCCAGGACCGGAACCCGGTTGTCGAGCCGATGATGATGATGATGAAAGTTTCTAAAATATATTCTTTCAAAAAAAAATATTTTAAACAAAGTTTTTCAGAGTGAAACATCACAAATTGCTTATTTGTGCTCTTATATAGAAGATCCTCTATTTATTATTTTTCAAAATTTTTTATTGAAAGAAT
Source organism: Chrysotoxum bicinctum (assembly GCA_911387755.1). NCBI lineage: Eukaryota > Metazoa > Arthropoda > Insecta > Diptera > Syrphidae > Chrysotoxum > Chrysotoxum bicinctum. The sequence goes on from OU426989.1 coordinate 18,889,106, forward strand.
GTGTTCTTGGAAAATCTATTTCTGAGATTGATTATCGAAACGAAAATTAGTTTAAAAAATTGAAGAAATATATATCGGCATGGAAGCCGAAAATTGCTTAAAGGATAAAAAACTCACAAATTTTGAAAAAAAAAATGTACTTCAATATTATTTGACGCTTTGCTAAGAAATTTTTTCAAGATTTAATGTTAAAGATGAGAAGCTTTCTATTTTAAAACATATAGATCCAAAAATAATTAGGTCAAATCAGGATTTTAACTATTTTCGGTTGGTTTCAAATTTTAATAGCTTTACAAATGAGCCAGAAAAAGTGGTAGATCAATACAAACACCTAGAGCTTCAAGCGTTTGACAAAAACTATGGCAAAAATTTTGAAATTAAAAATATAGAAGAGTTTTGGTACAAGGTTGGTACTTTAAAAAATAGTTTAGGTGATAACATATACTTTGACCTTTACGAATTTGTTTGTAAAATTTTAACGTTGTCACACAGCAGCGCTTGCACTGAGCAAGTTTTTTCAAAGCTTACGCTTATGAAAAATAAATTAACAAACCGTTTACAAAGGGAAACCTGCGAAAATATGTTAGCTTCCACAAATCTCATTGACTGTGATATAAGTGACTGGGTTCCTGAAAACAACCTAATTAAAAAGTATAGAGAAACTTTATTAAAAAAACGAAACATTAATGTGATTTACATATCTTTTTAGGTATTTATTTTAACTTAAAACCTATACATACATATTAATTTATGTAAAATGAAGTCTTTAAATAAGGTTTTTTTTTTTTTGTTATTTTTTAATGTATACCTATCTAAGTGTTTAAATAAAGAAATTCAAAAAAATATCTAAATTGTTTTTCCTATAGTAAAAAAAAATAATATTCAGGTATGCGAGTTTTTCTTTCAATTGCGACTTTTTGTTCAAAAATGCGACTTTTTCAAAGAATTCGAATTTGCGACTTTTTTTTGTAAAAGCGACTTTTTTCTGCGACTTTTTGAAAAATCCCAGGGGTAACCCTGCTTGCGGCAGTTAACCAAACTTGAAGGAGCATCAGCGCGACATTTTTTTAAGACCCGCGCTGCCTTTTCAGTGCTTTCTTTGGCTTTTTCATTTATTGCCTTAACATGTCAATTTGGCAAAATTTGAATTTATACTTGCGGCAACAGTGCGGCTTATGTTTATATTGTTTGTTGTATGTTTCTTGGATTGGTTAATGTAATTTAAGAACATAAAATGGAGATTATATGATTTGGGGAAAATCCTTGGGATATTAAGGAAGCATAACCCATAACACAAAAATCATATTTTTTTAAATATACAGAGTGCTCCTTTTGTTGCTGAGAGATGAGTTTTATGGGAAATCTTATAAAGACCAGTATAAGATGAATTCTGGATTGGTATATGTAGATCTTATAGATGTAAAACTGTGTAGAGGAAAAACCTATTCTTAGCACAAAGTGGCAGTGATTGGCATATTCTTCGATTGATCCCAGCGCTTCTATTCCTGCTTGAGTTTGAAGCGCAGTCTAAGAAGGCTAAGTCTCAAACTACTTCGAAGTAATAGCCGAACATGACAACTTTCCGTCCAAGAAAGGTTTCCTTTCTTGATGACATTATTTAATTCATATTGCCTTCATGGACCGTTACACCCATCTTCTCTGTATTCTTCTAAGCATTCACAAAAGCCCTAAATATGTACATTGTGATGTGCATTTTGCTTTCCAGCCGAGGTTCTGTTCGCTGGTCTCGCCAGGGTAGTCCTGAAGAAAACACGAAACTTCAGAGTAAAAGGTCTTCAAACCTTATTACAAAATCTTTATTGAAAATAACTCTTAAATCTATAACACACAATATTCTGCTACTAGCATTTCACTTAATTGGGGTAATTGAATGATTCACGGGCATCAACTCTTCTGGATTCTGGTCTTACCGTCTCGTATCGGCTGTACTAATTGCTGATGCAGTTGCGTAGCGAGGCGGGGGCAAAGGAGGCACAGGCCCCGGGCGGCACTTTGCTTGGGGGCGGCAAATTTCAAAATATCCGGGCGGCATTTTGCTGCAATTTTTATAAATTCGTTAATGTAAATGGTTTTCGTATGTTATGTTTTTATATTTTTTCTAAGCTAAGTGTAAGCTTACTTTCGTAACAAATTTTAATTGTGAAAAAATATACTGTCCTTTTCGGAAATATATTTTTTTCTTTTGAGCTGAAAGTTCCGTGTGTCCATAGGACGTAGGTACATAATACATACATACGCGCCACGGTTTTGCTGTCGGCAATGATACACGTCTTTCTCTTGTTTTTTTTGTTTGTTGTTGTTGTGTCATCGTCATGTTGTGCCTGAGATGTGTATTGTGCCATAAGGAATTGTGATGTACAATGATCGACAACGACTCTGATTTGGAACACTAAATGATTGTTTCGTTCTATGTGTGTCCTGGTGCAAAACTTGTTCGTTTGCCTTCTTTCGACTACCACTCATGAGCAGCGTTCGAATCTTACTCCAATCGGAGTAAATTTACTTCAATTTTACGAAATAAAATAGATCTACTTCGTTACTCTGTTTTTTAAGATTTAGGTAGGTACTAATTATTTTCCACACAGAGAAATTCAAAATTTCTTTAGCCAAACCACATGAAAGGGAATGACCACTGTGTTAATAAATTTTGCAACTAACTCTGACTCTGAATTACTACATCTAAATCTACTCCAGAAATTTTCAATTCGTTTATTTTTTTATATTAAAACAGTTAAATACAAAATTAGTTGCAGTTTAACATTTAACTTGTCTGTGTTTCGTGTGTTGTGAAAATTTTTAAAATTGTGTGTACGGGTACAGTACCTTCCCAACTAACATACTCTCCAGAGCTTAGCTCTTGAAATCTGAAAAAAAACTCTCATACAACTCTTTTATATCCCATTGCTATACTAAAGTATTAATATCTTGTTATGAAACTCAACTGGATGTCATAACACTTTTATTTTAAGAGTTAAACACTTTTCCAGCTTAAAAGAACTTAAATCTTATAGCAAAACTATTTTCTCTTCTTGTAGTTAGATTATAAAAACTTATAGTCTTATACGAATCCCTTTCTGAAAACTGAGTTCTAAATATGTCCAAATAATCCCATAGCAAGTCATATTTAAGAGTAAAGTTATTTGTATACCACTTTGAAAATTCTAAAAGAATTTGAGTTTAAATCCTCCTATATCAAGAAACAATTTGGAGTTCAAAGAATATAAGCGTTGCAGTAAGATCCTAATAAGATCCTAAATGCAACAAGCACAACTATTCACAAACTTCAGTTTTCTGATGTCAACATTTTCTTCTCACTCGCACGTAAGTACACATTAATAAAGAAGCGTCTAAGATCCTATAAAAAGAATAAAGATGTTACTAGAAGAGTTAGTGTCGCGTCAGCAGCAGCCATATTCCTATACACAAGCAAAGTAGTTGCCTGTACATTTGAGGGTTACCATAACTTAAAAAATTATGATCTCGTTAAAATAACTTGGCTGTAGCACTGACTTAAAATTTATTAGGTGGCATTTTCAAGTTTACATTTAGCATTTTTGTGATTACATAGAAAGTATAAAATATATTGTGTAACTTTTTTTCAATTTAAACTAAATACATTAACATCTTGGGATTTTATTGCTACTACTATCTTTTCATTCAAAATTAACAAAAAAAATGTATTCTTTATGTTGCATTACACGAGTAGCAATTTTTTGTGACAAGAGTAATAGTAGAAAATTACAGAGAATATGAGATTTTATTACTCTTGTAAATACAGCATAAGACTCTCAGTGTGTAATTTGGAATATTTTATATTAAATTTGACCTTTCCTGTTTCCTATTTACTCTCACAAGCAAATGACCCATGACCTAAATAAAAACAAAACAAATTTCAAAGTTAATTTTGATTTTATTTGCTTAGGAAAGAAATATATGGTAACCCTATTTCCGATAAAAGTTATAAATAAAATAATTTAAATATGCATTATTTTGAAGGGGCTTTGTGTTTTTTCGACGTAAAATGTTAGAATTAGTAGATACAATTTCAACCGCATTTACATTTCGGTTCCCATATGTGCAAAATAATAAATATCATGCATCGCCATTATAATATAATAGTTGATAGACTTACAAAATAAATACTATATCAAGCCTAACAGTTTGTTGGTACAGCAAATCATGTATACACACAAACTTAAAAAGTATTTTGTTTCATTTTTTAAGTTAACAAATATTCTTTTCTCTTTTTATCACCTCTCATTGGAAGAGACGCTTTCTCATAATAAGATTTTGCCGATCTCTATTAGAGCCTTAGAAGTGCCATTTTAATATAAACGTACATCTGTCATCCCATAAAGAAACTTCTGTTGCTACTATGAGTAGGAAGAGCCTCTCATAACTAGGCCATTTAATGCTTTTAACAGTTTTAAAAGAATCTCTTAGTATTCTTTAAGATTACTTTTAGCTCCTCTTAACTAATCTAGTTGAACTCTTGGAGCATCTTATGAGATGAAAAATGTTACTTGGGTACCTACATAAGCGCAAGAGATTTTCATTTTAGCCCTTTGGATTGATTACATAAAGTAAGTTAATTGATGAAACGAAATACCTAGCTGATGGCTCGGAAATAATCCATTGATTTTTCTGAGTTTGTTTTCTCCATATCTCAAGAACCATAAGTCCCACAAAAAAAAACATTTTCTCATATTTTTGTAAAAAATTGAGTTCTCTATTTTTTAACGAGAAATCAAAAGTTAATAAGTTATTATTAAAAATAGAGAAACGATTTCAAGAAATTTTTGTTTAATAAATTAATCAATAAAAGTTAAATGATTTTTACTTGCGATATATACATAGGTAGGTACTGTATTGCAAGTTATGGATTAGTAAAAAAATCAAACTCGACATTTTGATCAAAGTTGACATCGTAATCTCTATGATTACAATGATAGCGAAGTTGAAAAAAGTAGGTCCTGCAATTCTGTCTGTCTGTCCTTTCGGCTGCAGCTTATACGACTCGGTCGATTTTCTTTAAACTTGGTACCTGGTGTTTGGTGGGCATTTTAATACCAAAAATAACGGTAGGTTCCTGTCGTACAATTTTTTTTAACGAAAAATGAAAATTTTATTTTTCTCAAAAACGTTCCCACGACTTTAAAAAAAAAACTCCGTAATTTTTTTACAAAAAGGCTACCATTTTAAAAAAAATTCCCAAAAATGATTAAAAATAGTACCTCCCATAGAACCATTTATTTGACTTTCGATTTTCTCAAAAACGATTCCACTGATTTTGAACAATTTTTTTTACAGAGAATGTTTTCTATAAGTTTAAAGCATTGTATACCAACATTTTCAAAAATCTCGAAAACAAGTTGGTCGATTTTTACTAAACTTGGTACGCAACAGTTTCTTGACATTATCTAGCAGATTCTAAATAAAAATTTTTCAGATAACCAAAAATAACGGTACCTCCCATACAAAAGTTTAAAAACCGGTATGGAAAATCGCATTTTTCTCAAAAACGACTCCTACGATTTTGATCAAAATTTTTGTGTGAGTTAACAAACTCCATCTATACAGATGGATCTAAAACCGATGACGGGGTCGGTGGAGGCGTATACTCCGAAAAATTAAATCTTTGTCTATCTTTTCGTCTTCCCAATCACTGTAGCGTGTTCCAGGCAGAGCTTTTAGCAATAAAAGAAGTCCTCTCTTGGCTAAAAGAAAACGTTATATCGACAACCGATATACGTATCTTCTCAGACAGTCAAGCTGCCTTAAAGTCACTGGACTCTGTCTCCATTAACTCACAAACAGCCCAAAATTGTCGATCATCTCTGGTGGAGATGTCAAAACAGTTTAACATTCACCTTACATGGGTGCCGGGGCATAGAGACATTCCAGGAAATTGTAAAGCTGACGAACTTGCAAAAAACGGAACAATATTACCTTTGTTGGATAGCAAATCTAACATCGGTATACCCCTAGCTACTTGTAAACTCATGCTAAAGCAAGATACCATAAAGAAAGCTAACCACAGGTGGACCAGCACCCCAACTTGCCGGTCTACTAAACTGATTTGGCCATTATTTGATGCTAAACGCTCAAAACAACTAATTTCTATTGGTAGATTGCATATTAGCTCCATTATAGGTGTCCTTACTGGGCACTGCCTAATAGGAAGACATGCTTTTCGTCTTGGAGTTCCTGCAAATGATTTTTGCAGAAGCTGCATGGATGAAGAAGAAGAGGAGTCAATTTCCCACCTTCTATGCTCTTGTCCTGCCCCAGCGCAAAGACGTAGACTCCACTTGGGAGACTACTACTATAACGATCCTAGTGATCTAAATAATTCAGACATTCACTGTCTCAAACGCTTCATTATTAGCTCAAAATGGTTTAACGAGTAGGGGGGATTTTTGAAATCCTTGTGGTATCACAACGGACCAAATATTGGTCTAAGTGTGCTGTCCTTTTCCGGTCAGCAGCCACTTTAACCTAACCTAACCTAACAAACATAAATACGATCTACGATAATATTATTGTAAAAAAAATATCTATCGTCTAATAAAAGTATCTCTCATAGAACCATTTTTTTCGACTATCTCGCTATCTGCTCAACCAATTTTAATGATTTTTTTTAAACAAGAGCTCCTGTTTGAATAATATTGCATATCAAAATTTTCAAAAAATCAAATTTTGGATTAAAAAAAAATCAAAATTATTATTTGAAAATTCGATATTTCAAAAATGGGTGGATAGTTTTTTTTTTCAAAATTAATCTTTAACTCCGCATTAATAAGTACTAAAAAAATGGCGTACCAATTTTTTTTAATATTTTCAAAATTTTATGTACATAAATGTACATACCAGCATTACCTCATATAAAAAACGATTTTTAAATAATAAATCAGACGGTGTACATCGCGTTAGTGTCAAATCAATTTCAGATTTTAAAAGATAAGACCAGTTTTGAACACTTTATTTTGATGGGCTGTTGTGAAATATGTTTAAGTTAAAAATAATCCTTGGCCAATATTTCTGTTTCTTCATTTCCTTATGTATAACAATAATTGAAATAAAAAAATATTATAGGTTTACTAATTATTACTATAACTATAAGAATAATAATAATTAAAGGCAGTGCGGGTTGATTTTTTTTTAAAACCGGTTTTATTTTTCAGCAATCATCACCCGATTAGACACTTCTATCTACATAATATAATATAAATAAATATAAAAAATCTGTGAATAAAAAACTAAATTATAACAAGGTAAGTTAAGTAGCTGTTTCACTTTGATGTTTTTTTAAACAGCAAACAAAATTAAAGGCCCAGAAAAAAATTGCTAAGGGCGGCAAAATTGGCTCTGCCTCGGGCGGCAAAAATCCACGCTACGCCACTGTGCTGATGATTCGGATCTGGTATTTGATTACGGGTATTCTGGTTTCTGGTAATCCGGCTCCGAACTGGTCCTATTATTCGGTGCTCGAGAGATTCAAATGTTTCTGTTATACTTCTATCACCTATCATTTTTAAAGCTCTTTTTTGGATTCTATCCAAGAGACTCAAGTGTGTTATTGGAGCACCTGCCCAAATATGGGAATATTACTCAAGCTTTGGACGAATATAAGCCTCATAGATTATAGCCATATCGGAAGGGCTGAAAAATTTCTTGCAACGTCGAAGGAAACCTAAACACTTGGCAGCGTTTTTGGCAACGTCGAATATGTGGTCATTCCACACAAGGTGGTCTGTAATGCACATACCGAGCACTGAGAGTTGTTCAGTTTCCTCAATGCAAGTGCCGCTCATGGTTAGCGGCAAAAGGGGAGGATTTCGCTTTAACGATAGAAGACAGCATTGGGTTTTTGAAGCATTAAATTCTACACGGTTTTTTATTCCCCATTGGACAATGCTGTCAAGGTCATAATTTAATGAGCTTATCATACGCTACCGTTCAAGTTCCACTTCCGAAGAACAAGGAAGTGAATCATCAAACGAATATGAAAAGCTGAGGGTACTATCATCATGAAAACAATTTAGTTGATTAGAAGTTTCAGATAGGAGATCGTTGATAAACATGAGGAAGAGAGTCGGAGACAAAACGGAGCCCTGGGGTACACCAGCATTTATTTTACGAATTTCAGACTTGAGGCCATCCAATACGACTTGTATTGAGCGGCCTTAAAGGTTATTTCTAATCCAACGAAGAAGAGATTCATCGATACCAAATGCACGCATTTCCGATAAGAGAGCTTGATGCCAAACTCTTTGAAATATCAAGCGCAATAAACTTACTTTCTCCAAAACGATGTAAAGATTTGTATCACTGTTCGGTGAGATATATCATCAGATCACCAGTGGACCTATTGCTACCAAAGCCATACTGCCGGTCATTAAGAAGCTTTCGTTCTTCGAGATATTTCTGGAGTTGAATATTTATCAATGTTTCCATGACTTTGGAAAGAAGGGACGTAAGTGTAATTGGACGATAGTTGGAGGGGGAAGAAGATTCACCTTTTTTAGGGACAGGCTGGACAAATGCTGTTTTCCATCTAGTCGGAAACAGTCCAGAGGAATAGGATAGATAAAAAAGTTTACGCAGTGGTTTTGCCAGCGTTGAAGAACACCTCTTCAGAACAATGGGAGGGATACTATCCGGGTCAGCGGATTTGTGTATGTGAAGATCTTTTAGGACTCTTGCAACTGTACGAGTACGAAAATGCTCTGGTAAATCGGCAGGTACAACACCCCTGATGTGTTACTAAACAGGTACCGAAGCCCCTGGTGGCAATTAGGACGTTAAACTTCGAATTAAAACCCCTTACCACTGGTGGGGGAAGCCTTAATAAAAAATAGCTGGACAATTTCACCTACCTAACTTGTCTTCCCACGAAACCCCTTACCACTGGTGTGGAGAAGCTCCACAAAAGCAAGGAAAACTAAATGACAAATTCGTCTGCACTTGTCTACGACTGGATTTCAAATGATTGATACAACCAATTTACTATGCTGCCTGACTGTGTGTATGATCGAAAGGGTACCTTTCGTTCACCCAAGTAGGTCATCATGACGACTTTTCAGAAAAAGAGGCTGGGTGCGACCCACACTGATAACTTCCCATTTGTGGTCTTGAAAACTTGTAATAATTACGAAGGTTGGTAGGTACATATTATATACTGAATTATAGATTTCCGTGTTTTTTAATATTATATTATAGAAATTATTTTATTATTAACTTCCCATAGGGAGTTATTGTAATCGGTCCGATTTGTCAAATTGGAATTTTTGACATTTCTCGACGTTTCAAGGTCCCTAGAGGCTATATCAATCATTTTTAGAAAGATGTCTGTGTGTGTGTGTGTACGTACGTTCGTACGTTCGTACGTTCGTACGTTCGTACGTTCGTACGTTCGTACGTTCGTACGTTCGTACGTGCGTACGTTCGTACGTCCGTACGTTCTTGTACCATTTTTCGTCGTCGATATCTCAAGAACGACTAAAGATATCGGCTTCAAATAAATTTTGTTTAATAGATAATAACTTCGAAAGAGGCTGAAAGGGCGTTTATTAAAATTCAATAAGTAGTTTTTTCACTATAACGGTTTAAAAAAAAAGTAAAAATTTTGGTTCGATTCAAATATCTCACGAAAAAATAATGCTATTCACTTCAAATAAAATTTAATGTACTCATTATAAGGTCATACAGATTTGGTATGATTTTGGAAAAAAATGAACATACCGTTATTTTTTTAAATAAAAAAAACTGAAAAAAAAAATTTCATAACCCAGATATTCTAAGAAAGGAAAACAATTTGAAACTCAAAATAATTTTATTTTACGAAAAATAATGTGTTTGACAACTGGTGAAAATTTCAAAAAAAATCAGTTTACAGTTTTTTTACAAAAAATAAAAAAACTATATAAAATTCTATTGAAAATTGGTAAAAATTGTTTTTCGACTCAAATTTCTCGAGAACTAGTAGTGATATTGACTTCTAATTTAGTTTATTTTATACATAGTATAATTTTGTACAATTGGTAAAATGTTGACAAATATTGAATTAATAGTTTTTTTTTTTAATAAAAAAACTTTTAAAAATTCTAGTTAAAACTCGCTAAAATTGTATTTCAAGTCGAATTCCTTGGTTATGAACAGCGATTGTGCCTTCTAAAGTATGTTGTTTTATACATCGATACCTCCCCGTAAGAGTGTATACTAAGCGACATTTCTAAAATTGTTCAGGAAACGAAAAAAACGAAGAAAGTTCTAGTTGAATGTCTAAGAGACAATTTTGGTTAAACAAAGACATCTAACAAAATTTTTTGTTGCTCACGACGATGAGATCTTTATTAATGTCGCTTAACATAATTTTTTTGGCGGATAATACAAATTTCAGGTGGCAACATTATTTTAATGAGAAAACATGGCAGTTGATAAATTTTTTTATTTGTACTCTAGTTTCCTTTTCATGCATAATAGGCAGGCCAAAAAGTGGCCCTTAACCTATAGTATATTTCCTCATCAAAAAGTCATTTTCGAAAAAAGTGTCGCTTAGTACATTCTTACGGGAAGGTATCGACATAATACAATTATTAATATATGGTTAAATTTTGACAAGTATCGAATTGACAGTTTTAACAAAAATATTTCGTTTTTAAATTTTTTTCAATTAAAATGTTTGGAACCGAAATAATAAAGTAATTTCTATAATATAATACATAATTTTATAATTTTATTATCAACTTAGTTTTTAGAAGAATGTATGTACTGTACATACGTATATGAATAACAGAATAAGGTTGTTCAGTTGTACCCAAGTCCCACATATTCAAATTCCATTAATAGCTATGGTGAAATTGAAGAAAACGTCACAATATGTTTTTATCTTTTTGTAAATGAAAAAGAAGTAAAATTCTACTCAAGGTTTTCTTAGGTGTAGGAACACAGATATATTAAAAAACACGGAAATCTATAATTCAGTATATAACATGTACCTACCTACCAACCTTCGTAATTATTACAAGAAATTTAACATTTTAAATAGAAAAGTTTAAAATTAGTTAAACACATTTTCTGTAAAAAAAAAAACATAAAATGAGCGACTAAGTATCCTCATCATCAACAAAACAAAGCAAATTTCCTAATATCATAGTATGCCACAAGCATCATCGATTTTTAAAACAGGAGTCATTGTTTATCCAGTGCTGATCACAGCCTTTCAATCCGGAAAAACCGCAACAACAATTACACTATGAAACCATTTACTTCGATCTTCCATCTACTGCTCTATGATCGAAGTATGTGTACAAAATATCATACCAATTACCACACCAGATACAGTACAGACACAGCTAAAGTTTGTTTCGCTGAAAATTTGGTTATTTGAAAAAAACTAAATATAAAGTTTTCAAGACCACAAATGGGAAGTTATCAGTGTGGGTCGCACCCAGCCTCTTTTTATTATTATTATTTTAATTGAAAAAAATTTAAAAACGAAATATTCGAATATAAAAGATATGGTTTGGTTATTGATGGAAGGGTACATACAAAATATATCCGCTCTAAAACTAGATATATGTCAAATATAAACCATTTGTTAGAAATTGTATTATGTATAAAATTAAATAATGGCAAAGTCAATATCATTGCTCGTTCTCAAGATATTCTAGTCGAAAAACAAATATTACCACTTTTTAGTAGATTTTTTTTTATATTTTTTCTTAAAACTGTCAATTCGATACTTGTCAAAATTTAACCATATGTTAATAATTGTATTATGTCGATACCTTCCCGTAAGAATGTACTAAGCGGCACTTTTTCGAAAATGACTTTTTGATGAGGAAATATAATATATGTTAAGGGCCACGTTTTGGCCTAGGTTTCGCCAACGAACTTTCTTCGTTTTTTTCGTTCCCTGAACAATTTTAAAAATGTCGCTTAGTATACATTCTTACGGGAAGGTATCGATGTATAAAACAACATACTTTAGAAGGCACTGTCGGTGTTTATTCCCAAGAAATTCGACTTGAAATACAATTTTAACTAGTTTTCACTAGAATTTTTAATAGTTTTTTTATTTAAAAAAAAAACTATTAATTCAATATTTGTCAACATTTTACCAATTGTACAAAATTATTCTATGTATAAAATAAACTAAATTAGAAGTCAATATCACTACTAGTTCTCGAGAAATTTGAGTCGAAAAACAATTTTTACCAATTTTCAATAGAATTTTATATAGTTTTTTATTTTTTGTAAGAAAACTGTAAACTGATTTTTTTTGAAATTTTCACCAGTTGTCAAACACATTATTTTTCGTAAAATAAAATTATTTTGAGTTTCAAATTGTTTTCCGTTCTTAGAATATCTGGGTTATGATTTTTTTTTTTCAGTTTTTTTTATTTAAAAACAATAACGGTATGTTCATTTTTTTCTAAATTCATATCAAATCTGTATGACCTTATAATGAGTACATTAAATTTTATTTGAAATCAATAGCATTATTTTTTCGTGAGATATTTGAAACTAACCAAAATTTTTACTTTTTTTTTAAACCGTTATAGTGAAAAAACTACTCACTGAATTTTAATAAACGCCCTTTCAGCCTCTTTCGAAGTTATTATCTATTAAACAAAATTTATTTGAAGTCGATATCTTTACTCGTTCTTAAGATATCGACGACGAAAAATGGGACAAGAACGTACGGACGTACGAACGTACGCACGTACGAACGTACGAACGTACGAACGTACGAACGTACGAACGTACGAACGTACGAACGTACGTACACACACACACACACAAACATCTTTCTAAAAATGATTGATATAGCCTCTAGGGACCTTGAAACGTCGAGAAATGTCAAAAATTCCAATTTGACAAATCGGACCGATTACAATAACTCCCTATGGGAAGTTAAAAATTTGGATGTGAACTATGTAAGTGGTGAATGAAAAATATTAATGTAGTTGATTTTCTTGTGACGTCATGTGTCCATGGTGCTTGTGAATTGAATTTGGCGAAGTACAATTCTCGGTATTAATACGAAAGTAATATACAGTGGGGTAGCATGGAACGCTTCGTTAAAACATCAATGTAATCAGTCTATACAAGTAACTGGGCGGAGAGTAGTAAGTACCAGTGGTACCACTTTACTTCAATTGAAGTAGATCTACTTCTTTTTTTCAAAATATTTTAAAATCTACTTCCTACTTCGCACCATCAGCAAAATACTGAAATCTACTTCCATTTAAAAATCTTCGTTTCAACCTACTTCAATTTTACAAAAAAAAAAGCCTAAATCTACTTCTTTTTCTCTATTTCACTCTACGTAGCATATAACTCCAGAATTTCCATGAACAAAATTTGTCAACATAATATAATTATGAAAATTTCGCAGACAGACTGAATCACTACTTTTTCGTGTTGTAATGTCAACTGATAAAAATTTTGAGTTAAATTTTTTTCTAAATGCAAATAAAAAATCATTTTGAAATCTACTTCGATTTTTCTCAAGTTACTTCACTTTTTTCTTCAAATCTACTTCGACTTTTTGTCCGGAAGTGGTAACGCTGGTAAGTATCCTATTATTTCGAGAAAGACGTTATATAATTCAGATAATTGTGCATCGCATTGTCTAAAACCTTTTATACAGGGTGATTGGCATAAGGTGTGACAAAAAGCTAGGGCGTGTAGGTTGGACTTAGACAAGAAAAAAATCGTATGGGAGAGGGGGTCTATTTCCCCCCGTTTAGGCGGGAGGGGCAATTTAAGAAAAAAATCACTTAAAACAGAAAAAAAAATATTAGAAAATAACGGTGATACCTACAGAGTAATGCTATGGCATTTTGAAAAGCCAGAAATACATTCTTTAATTTTGTTTTCAAATAAAGTTATTCGAGTGAATAGTTTTTGAAAAATTAATTTTCAAAATCAAAATTTTGAAAAAAAAATGAAAAATTTTTTTTTTAAACAATTTTTTTTCAAAATTTTACGTAATTAAGTATTATTTTTTTATTCAATATTCAATGCTCATATTAATTTTTGATCAAACACAAAAAACCGAATGTCAAAATGTTTTGTAGTTTTTGAGAAAATCAAAAATAACAAAAACTACTTTTGTTCTAAGAAAAGCCTTTTATTTTAGTTTTTATACGTTTTTGGATTCTTAGGTGAATTTACGATTGAAAGGATTAACTTTCTTTTTACTATTTTTCTAATTATCGTCTTATAAGCAAACAATAATGTGACAAAGTACTAGATTAACCATATTTCACAGATTTTTATTGAGAACACCTGCGTGAGAGCATTGGTTTAAAATTGACCTGCCACTTTTTTATTATGGTGGGGTCGGCTTGGCTTAGGTGCATTTACGAAAGAAAGGATTCACTTTTTTTGTACAATTTTTTTATTATCAGTCTTATAAGCATACAATAAAGTGACAAAGTACTGGATTAACACATTTTTTCATTGAGAACACCTGCGTGAGAGCATTGGATTAATATTAACCTGCGAATATTTTTCAAATAATTTTTTGTAATAAGCTTTAGTTAAAAAATTGTTAAAAATTTAAATAAACAATAATTATGTATTTTATCTAAATATGCATGTATTTCTTATTTGAATTGATTTCAAGATTCAGGAACATTCTTGTTCTTATTTCCAATTGCACTTTTCTGTCACTAGTTAGGGCGTGTAACGTTGCATTACTTAAAAAATATTCGCAGGTCAATATTAATCCAATGCTCTCAGGCAGGTGTTCTCAATGAAAAAAATGTGTGAAATATGGTTAATCCAGTACTTTGTCACATTATTGTATGTTTATAAGACGATAATTAAAAAAATAGTAAAAAGAAAGTTAATCCTTTCAATCGTAAATTCACCTAAGAATCCAAAAACGCATAAAAACTAAAATAAAAGGCTTTTCTTAGAACAAAAGTAGTTTTTCTTATTTTTGATTTTCTCAAAAACTACAAAACATTTTGACATCCGGTTTTTTGTGTTTGATCAAAAATTAATATGAGCATTGAATATTGAATAAAAAAATAAAACTTAATTACGTAAAATTTTGAAAAAAAATTGTTTAAGAAAAAAATTTTTCATTTTTTTTTCAAAATTTTGATTTTGAAAATTAATTTTTCAAAAACTATTCACTCGAACAACTTTATTTGAAAACAAAATTAAAGAATGTATTTCTGGCTTTTCAAAATGCCATAGCATTACTCTGTAGGTATCACCGTTATTTTCTAATAATTTTTTTTCTGTTTTAAGTGATTTTTTTCTTAAATTGCCCCTCCCGCCTAAACGGGGGGAAATAGACCCCCCCCTCCCATACGATTTTTTTCTTCTCTAAGTCCAACCTACACGCCCTAGCTTTTTGTCACACCTTATGCCAATCACCCTGTATATTGAAGGTATCGATGAAGACTTTGCTGGCGTTGGTGAAACAGCGTGCTTTCTCCATCGTTATCCTGTACAAAAGACAGTGGTGCCAAAATTATACATAGCTCTAATTACATAACTCATTTCTATAGATGCCTTCACACGCGGCTTTGAAATCTTTGAAAAAATTGTGTATGTCGCCTTGAAGTTCCTGGCTTTTTTCAAGGAATGTTGTGGACTGAGGTTACATCCACTGAACATGCTTTCGACCCTTTTTTGTAGATGAGCTGGTGTTCACTTTTAAAGAAGTCATCGCCTGTCTCTAATTGGTCTGGCATGCTTGATATTTAAGGAGTGTTTTAAAGCAATTTCAATGTCTTCCATCTTGTTCATGGTTTATTGGTCAGAAGATCCACTTGCCCCCTTTCGAATGTTGAGATGTGTTAGCTACGTACTAGATACCACAGTGCTTCTGCCAATATTAAAGTCGATCGGCTTGAGACCTGTGTCATTTGTCAACAAAAATGTGTTCTCTTCCTTTATGTCTTGGAATTAAAATCATCTAAGACAACTTTATTGCTATGGGTACTGCTTTTATTTATTCTGCAGGAGCTCGTAGAACATATCTGTGGTGTCAATATCTTTCTTCTTTGTAACGGCATGCGTGCTTTATATTGATGAACTTAGCTTCGACGCGAATTGTCATGAGCAGCTTATTTAAATTTTTAATATAGTTGAACTTGAAGAGCTCTTTACTAAGTCTAACTTCAGCGAAAAATTCACTCTCAAATAAATACTCCAACTCTACCTTGTTTACAGCCAGGGGCGTATTTACCCTAGGGCTAAAAGGGCTACAGCCCGGGGCGGAAAGGCTGGTAGGGGCGGCGCAAGCCTCCCTAGCAATTGGCCAATTTATAATATTTTTTTGAAGCGATTGAATTTTCAAATATACAAGCAAAAGGGCGCAAGCCGCCCCTAGCAATTGGGGAATTCATAATATCTTTTTGAAACGATTGAACTTTTAAAACATTCAAGCAAGTCGTTCCTAGCAATTGGCCAATTAATAATATTTTTTTTGAAGCGATTGAACTTTCAAAACATTCAAGGACGCAAGCCGCTTCTAGCAATTGGCCAATGTATAATATTTTTTTGAAGCGATTGAACTTTCAAAACATAGATACAAGCAAAAGAGGGCAAGCCGCCCCTTACTAATTCTAATTTACAATATTTTGAAGGATAAACAAAAAATACAAAATATTTAAAATAATGCGATTTTTTGAGTTTTTCAAGCATGACAATTTTTTATAATGAAAATTCATAGTAAAAATATTTAGAGACGTGTACCTATTCTTTGGAAAAAAATCCAATGAGACGAAAACATTATTAAAAAAAACAAAAACACTTGTTCCTATGTAGGTCTAAAAAATTGGGCCAGAAAAACTTTGGCTACGGAGTCGTTATAGCTGTCTCTTTCTTTGCTCTTTCTTTTCGTGGCAAGATAGATCAATTTGAGTCTATACACAACGGGAATTTCATGATGATCTTAGGAGCAATATCGGAATTTGATCCATTTCTTTCATAACATACATATACAGAGTTTTGGCAATCCAGGAAAAGGAAACACATCATATTTGTCTTTTGCCACCTATGAAAAGATTATAAAAATTATATCAGCTAGAGTCATAAAACCGATTATGGAACAGCTTCAAAGAGGTCTCAATACTTCTCGTTGAGCGTTGATTCGACTCCTGTCATAAGCAATGTAGACCAGCTTTCATTAATTTTAAGGTATGTTCAAGAGAACGCAGAACGATTTCTCTGCTTTCTGCCAAATATAGGCCATAACAGAAGACATGTTACAAGCAATTATGGATAGTTTTAAGTCATTAAACATTGACATAGGAAATTGCAGAAGTCAATCTTATGATAATGCAACATGCAAGTAACATGTCAGGGCAACATAACGGCTTACAAGCAAAAATTAAAGAAAAATGTAAGTATGCAACATACGTCCCATGCGCCGCACATTCTTTAAATTTGATCGGATCATCAGCAGCTGATTCTTGCCCAGAAGCTGCAAAATTGTTCGGCTTATTACAAAATATACCTATATGTTTTTCTTTTACGGCATCAACAGATCGAGCAAAGCTTCTTAATTAATTTTTTAATGGTTCCGTAAATGTCACATTAAAAAATTTATCACTTACCAGTTGGTCAGCCCGAGACGATGTCTGTAGGAGCTTAGACAGAGCTTGGGACCAAATAATATCTCAATGCCATTAAAAATGATTCCCACCAGAAAGCTTTAGTGAAAACTGAAGCTAGCGGTTTATTGTCCCAATTGAAGTCCCTTGAGACGGCCATATTGTCTCAATTTTGAGGTTCTATACTCAAGCAATTCAATATTGTATCAAAAAAAATTCAAGGTGTTGATACAGACGTTGAAACTGTGCCTAGGCTCCACGAAGCACTCATTTCGTCTGTGAGAGAAAAACGAGAATACTTTGATGTTTTTGAAGAGATTGGAAAAAGCAAAACTTCTGAAAATTACAAAATGTACCAAAAAAGAATCGTCAAGAGGAAAAAACGAGATGATGAGTGTCGCGAAGGGGAGGTTCTTTTTTGTGGTCGTGAAAATTTCAAAATAAATCCATTCATTCCTATTTGCGACCAATTTTATTGAGTGCGCTGAAGAGCAGAAATTCATCCTATGAAGCAATAACAAACACATGAGTGAAGAAGCAATTCGAAAAAATGCAACCATTCTTCAGAAATTATACCCGGTTGATCTTGGGGAACATTTTCAAGAAGAAAGTGTGTTACTTAAACATTTTCTGGAGCAAAATAACACTGAAGATATATAAGTTTAAGGCAGCTTAACCTTCATATAAGAGAAAAAGAATTGAAGGAAGCATTTCCATATGTTGAGGTTTCTCTAAGAATATACTTGTGCACTGTAGTGACAAATTGTAGTGCAGAAAGATCTTTTTCCGTATTGAAACGAATAAAACCTATTTAAGGTCTCGCATTGGCGAAGAACGCCTAGTTTAGCTTCATTAAATATAGAAGCTGAACTGACAAAAAATTTAGATAACGAATTTATTGTTAATGAATTTTGTAATCAATATGCATTTTGTGTTTTTTATTATTATTTTGCATTACTTTATTTTCATTGTTCTAAAGGGAGGCAAAATTTATCAGCCCGGGGCGCCAAATCTTTAAATACGCCTCTGTTTACAGCCACCAACAAGTTAAGGTATTCGGCAGACGATGTTTACCACGGGAAGGTGAACCATCATTACATTACAATCTGTGTCAACTTACAACTAAAAAAATACATTGAAGAAATATAAATCTTATGGTACAGGGGGTCTAAACTTAGGCATTTGGTTAGTATTAAAAGAATAGAATAGGTTTCATTCCAGGCAAATCAACAACTGATCAGATATTTACCCTTAGGCAGGCGATGGAAAAATGTCTAGAATTTAACATCCCAACATACCATCTGTTTATAGACTTGAAGGCCGCCTATGATAGCATAGCCAGGGTAGAACTTTACAAAGCAATGAGAGAATTCGGCATCCCAAATAAATTGACACGACTATGTACAGTCTTGTGCAAATTAATTGGGACAAACAGATTTTTGAGCATTTTTTCATTTATTTTGAATATTGTTTATAAATAAGTATAAAAATATGAAATAAGTTCTTTATATGCCCCCCCTTTAGCATCTATGAGTCCCTTAACTCTCTTCGGCATTGATAAAATTAACTTCTCGCATATATTTTTCATTTTTTGGTCTTGGAACCATACATCAATAATTGCTGAAATTAGTTTGCTTTTCGTCGTGCAGTCTTTTTTCCTGAGCCTCGCTTTTATAATAGCCCATAGATTCTCAACTGGATTGAAATCAGGTTAGTTGCCAGGCTACTCCAGCACCTTAATATTTTTCTCCGCGAAGAATTGCTTCATTTTTTTGGACGTTTGACACGGAGCAAGATCTTGCTGAAAAATGGTTTCCTGCATCGAAGTTCGTCTTTGGACAGTAGGAAGGAGCTTATGCGTCAGGACATCCGCATACTTGGCGCTGTTCATCATGCCTTCAATGGGCTTTAAGCTTTTAGGATCCTCAGACGTGAAATAACCCCAAAACATAACTTTTGGAGGGTGTTTAGGGGCTTGGACGATATGTCCAGGTCGGAAGTTTTCTTTGTCACTTTTCCTCACGACACTTACCGTTGTCCTTGGACCTCAAAATGGCTCTCGTCCGAGAAAACTACTTTTTCTCAGTCCTCTGTAGTCCAATCCTTATGCATTTTGGCCCATCTTAATCTTTTTTTTGCGCATAGCGTCTGTCAAAAGCTGTTTCCTTAATGGTCTTCGAGCCTTTCGGCCCACTTCTAGAAGACGCCTTCGAACTGCTGATGAATCCACATGTACTCCAGCTGTCTCCAAGTCCCTTTGAAGCTCACCACTTGTCTTTCCAGGATTTATGACGCTGTTTCGGACCAACATTTTGTCGTCATTGGCCGTTGTTTTCCGTTTTCGACCACATTTGCCCTTTCTCCGTGTTTTAACTGATCCTGTTGCCTTATGCAATGCAATTATCCTACCGACGCTTGATTTTGCTACACCTAGAGCAATCGATATCTCGCTAATGGTTTTTCCTATATGTTCATGTAAAGCGATGAGTTTTGCTCTGTTTTCCACCGAGATATTCATATTTTTCTTGAAGCCGAAATATTGATATACAGAGTACCTAGTAACATGATTTCAAAAATAATGCAATTCTTTTCAAAACCCTTAGAAAAAATGCGACCTAGCTAACTTCAAAAAGTCATCAGAAATATTTAAATAAAAATAATTCATGGAGCACTTACCAAAATATTCAAAAAGTTAACGCAAAAATCAAAGCCTACTACCAAATTCATTTGAAAATTAGTTTGTCCCAATTAATTTGCACAAGACTGTAGGTTGACCATGACCAACGTAACAAGCCAAGTAAAAATAGCCGGATTGCTATCCAGACCAATCAAAATTTTTAATGGACTCCGACAAGGGGACGGTTTGGCCTGCCTCCTCGTCAACCTGGCGTTGGAGAAAGCAATCCGTGACTCTGGCACGGCAACAAGAGGGACCATCGTCAACAGGTCCAGCCAGTTACTGGCTTACGCAGGCGACATTGACATCATCGGAAGAACAGAACAAGCTGTGCAAGATTCCTTCATCCAGATCGAGCAGGCGGAACAAAATCTGGGGCTGCACATTAGTGAAGGTAAAACAAAGTACATGGTGGCGTCGAATGCGAGAGTTGGTCAAACAATCAAGGTAGCGGAGCACGAATTTGAAGTGGTGCAATCCTTTAAATACCTTGGGTCAATAGTAGCAGCCGATAACAATATAGAAGAAGAAATACGCGGGCGGCTTCTCAAATCCAACAGAGCCTACTACAGTCTGTCAAAGCTCTTCAAATCCAGAAATCTCACCATAACTTCAAAACTGCTGCTGTACAGGACCATGGTCCTGCCAGTACTCACATATGGATCCGAGACTTGGGTGCTTAGCAAAAGGCACTCCGACCTCTTAGCTGCGTTCGAGAGAAAAGTCTTAAGGAGAATTGTTGGCCCCATATGTGAGGAAGGACGATTCCGGAGACGGTACAATCATGAATTGTACGCAATCTACTTAGAAGCAGATATCGTGACAAAAATTAAGCTCGGTAGACTCCGGTGGGCAGGGCACCTAGCTCGCATGAGCGAAGAGGAACCTGCTCAGAAAGTTCTTTGTGGTACATTCTATGGTAGACGACAGCGTGGTAGACCATGCTTGCGCTGGAGAGATGGCGTAGACCAGGACGCCCGAAGCCTTGGGGTGCGCAACTGGATGGCGTCGGCTAGAGACCGGGATAGGTGGAGAGACTTGTTGAAAGAGGCCAGGACCGGAACCCGGTTGTCGAGCCGATGATGATGATGATGAAAAGAATAGAAATACATACATATATATTTTACATGTCAACTTAAAATTAAAAGTCGGTTGACTTTGATGTTCTCGGGGTGTTTCGTCCTGGTTGTCCAGTGGGGGTTGAGATTTGGTTTGGTCATTTAGCCGCGGCGGTATGCTAATCAGGTTTCAGCGTATAGAAGGAGGAGAAGGCTGCTTCGTCGTTTTCCGTGAAAATAGTGTCGTTCAAGGTTTCCATTACACTGAGGTACCTCGGCTCGGGATGTCGTTGCTCGGTCGCAATCCATCTCATTAGATTGACGGTGTTCTGCACTAGCTTCTTTGCCAAATTCAGTATAGGTATTTGTCCAGCGGTATTATGTTTGCTTTTCTGTAGAGATCCTCGTTCCTATAATGATTTGCTCGCTGCGGGTAGAAGTAGAGTCCAGTGCATATTCTAAGCATCTTCCTCTCGAAGATTTGGAGTTGCTTCATCGCTATCTTTGAGACCGTGAACCAGACTGGGAAATAATAGCTAATAACTGGCAGCAGGAGTTGTTTGTAAATGAGTACCTTCACCTGTTGACTAAGCCCTGATCTTCTCTTTATCAAGGAGTGTAGTGTGTAGTCGGTGGAATGCTCAGTTGGTTTTCTGAGTACACTTTTTGAGTGCGACGCGTTGAAATTGATACCAGGTATATGACGTTCCTTTTGGCTACAATGCTGATTCCATCTGAAAGTTTCAGAACAAAGTTTCTGTAGGTGGTTACTGAGCGACATATGCTATCAAGAGCTCTCCTGAAGCAGACAAGCCCTGATTTTGTTATATTGATTTGGTCTGTTGATATATGAGCATCTACTTTCCGGACAGCGACTAGCGATGACATTGAGTTTGCATAAGCAAGTCGTCAGCATACAACAGCTTTCACTGCCGGTTGGGATGGGTTGGTCTGATGTCATCAAGCTATAGAGGAAGGGGCTAAGTTTTGAACCTAGTGCGACGGCTTTGATGTCTTTCATAGTTGATGAGCAGTTTCCCAATTGCAGAAGGAAGTTTCTGGAAGAAATAAATGAAAAAAACATTTTTTATTAGTGGTGGGGGTAGATGTTACAGATGTAGTTAGTATATAAGAGCGTCTAATTAGCCAAACTTCATCTCAAGTAGTAAGTTCTCTCTGCAAAGCTTCTTAAGTTTCCTTAGTATCAGGGAAGGTGAACATTATAAACGTTGGCATTGTCTTGAATTCTCATTCATCTTTTCACTTTGAACATATTGGTGCAAGAAATGAGTTCGAACCTAACCTTCATACAACATAATGTGGCCAAATCAGTTTATTCAATCTAGAAGTGTGCACAATATATATTTGAGTTACTCAATTTTCCATTGCGTTTCCTACTTTTAATTCTAGATAAAACAAGCTGACTAAAATAGCAGATACATTTTGAACTTATTGGCGCAAAATTTTAAACAGCCTATTATTAAGGTATTAGTATGATACTACTTAGCAATTTGCTAACTTTATAGTAATTTACTAACTCATTCTTAATTTTAAACATTTTCTAACTAGTATCGTACTAAAAGAATTTTCTTAATAAATTGCTTCTGAACACACCTAAAATACACGAACCTTTTTTGATGTTTGCAAATGTCAAAGAGTCATATGAAGCTAGCACGATACTAAAAAAATAAAGTAGGTATTCGATGATTTTAACTTTAATAAAAGGGTAGAGAAAGTATGATGTTATATTCGATTAAAATTTGCAAATTCGTTGTTTTAACCTAGTATCATACTAAAACAGCTTAAGCATTGTACTAATTCAATTAAAATTTTGCGCCATTATTTTTTATAAGTCGCATTTATGTCAAACTATAACATTATTCAAGTGCTCGCTACGGCTTTTCTAGGTTGCGCGCATTCGAACGTCCAATTTTCTATACCTAACTCGCTTGCACATAATTTAATCTGAGTACGACCAATGGCATTAATGTTAATTGATGTTGGCTTAAAGGGCAGTGGTGGTTTGTTGTTGGTTGGCATAAGGCTCTTCTCAAAGATGTATGAATAAATGATGGCGCCAGGCCAAAATCCATACCAAGAAGTGGAATTCTCTGATCCATTCGTAGATCTCGTGTGGATTGTTTCTGGCCCAAATTCGAACCCATTCATCCATATATTCATTTCGCCGCTGAATATGATTTTCCAACCAAAATTGCTGCCAACTTGCTCGAGCTCACATTCAGCGAACACACGTCCTTGGCTATGTTCGTTAATATGAGCTCCTGGGTCAGTAGAAGTTTGTACGGGTGTGGGCTCAAGTGTTGACTCAAAATTCGACAAGTTGTGGTCTGCAAAAGACCGAGTTCTTGTTCGCGCCGTGGAACTTGCCTTATAAGAAAAACCCTTAATTTAGATAATAAAGAAATAAGGTCTTTATTTGAGAACAAATTAAACAAGAATGAAAATAAATAACTTATACTTATGTACATACATACATATATAAATCAAGGCTAGTTACTAAAATACAAACAATATAATGTGTGTTGATATAGAATGTTTTTCAAAACCTCTTCTCATTCTATATTGTCTAGAAGCCCCATACGCCTTCAAAGTTTTATTAGTTTATTTGCTGGTAACGGCTTTGTATAACAAGTCTGCAAGCATATTATCAGTTGGACAATATTCACATCTTATAATTTTCTTTTCAATGTAGTCTTTAATAAAATGGAATTTGATATCGATATGTTTTGATCTGTTGTTAAATTTATAGCCTTCGATCATTTTTATACAGCTTTGATTTATCTTCGTAAATGAGAATTGGTTGATCATAGCACTCTTGAAAATCTGACAGTAAAGTTTTTAACCATAAGCCCTTTTTTGATGCCTCAGCAAGTGCTATAAATTCAGCTTCGGTAGACGATAAGTCAACACATGTCTGTTTTCTGCAACTCCAAGAAACAAGCCCACCAAAAACTTTAAATAAATAACCACTGTTAGATTTTCGATTCATGGTATCTTCGCCCCAACTGGCATCTGAGAATCCGACGAGCAGTTGATTATATTGATTTCGTTATATTTTAGTTTGAATTTTGACGTTCCTTTTAAATAACGAACTATTCTTTTCAGTTCTATCCGATCTTCTTTCTTAGGTTGACTTGTCTTTTTACTTAGGATACACACTGCTGCTGAAATATCCGGTCTAGTGTTTAACGCAACATAAGGTAAACTGTCAATTAATTTCTGATATCCTTTGTTATTGTTAAGATTCTTTTGTGGATTATTCAGTTTCCCATATAATGGTTCGATTGGAATGGCTGAGTGTTTTGCTTCTGAAAGTCCGTTTTCCGTCACAATTTTGTCAATACACAAGACGTCTGTGACATTCAAAATGCACCATTTCTTTCTCTTTCAATTTTTAGCCGTAAATAATTTTTTACTGGTCCCAAATCTCTGATTTGAAAATATATTTTAAAATTATTTTCAGCTATAAGTACGTCATCAACATACATATATTTATATAAGTATAAATATTTTTTTGGTTTCTTGTATATTATTGTAAAAACATGGATTCGCTTGACTTTGTTAGAAACCCAGTTTTGTTAGTGCGTTATGGATGTTTTTGTTATCACCTTGTTCAGTAAACAAATTTTATTTTCTTGATTTCTTTTCTTAAAACCGATGTGCTGTTAAATATAAACTATTTCTGGCAGATCACTATTAAGAAATGCTGTTTTGCAGTCAATGTGATGAACTAGAAGTTTTGGTTTTCTTGCTATTGCAAATAATGTTCTTAAAGTTGTATGAGAAACCACTGGTGAAAATATTTCATCGTAATCAATGACGTTGAGTGAAACCTTGTGCAACTAATCGTGCCTTAAATCGAATACCATCAACTTCTTGTTTACGCTTGAAAACCCATTTACAACCAACCGGTTTTCGTTCTTGAGGCGTATCTACCAAACTCCAAGTGTTGTTTTTCTCTAATGATTGCATTTCGGTTTCCATAGCTTTAAACCATGTTTCACGATCTGTACCGCAAATGGCTTCCTCATATGTTTCTGGATCAACTATTTGAATATGATTAACATACCTGACTGGTGGTATTCCTTTTGTTTTCCTTTCTGAGTGTCTAAGTTTTGTTTTTTTGTTGGCTTAGTTCATCACTTGTGCTTTCATTACTCAAACCTTGAAATGTGTCGAGAGATGAAATCAAATCCGTATCCTGTATATCTCTGCTCCTTTATATTCCAAGAGTTTTGTTTGAGGAATCGAACAAAATTTCTTTATATTTGCTACCATTTTGATCCCCTTCTGAATGTCCTTTCTTAGTGATGTCGTTCAGTCCTGATTTGGAAAAAGTATGGTCCCTTGATATCTGTATACGGTGGTCTTTTTGAACCTGTAGAACATATTCTGACATGATGTACTCGTAATTGGTCGTCTTCCAAAGAAAGGCATATTGTTGCTCTCGCCATATTGTATTTTGCTGACCAAACATCTCCTGCATCATTTGGCTTTTCTTTTGATATTATTTCCCATAAGCCTTCTCTCATTAGAAGTAATTCCATTTTATATTTCCATATAAAGTAATTGGAATTATTCAGCTTTGCAATTGAATATTTTGTATCTCCCATTATTTTATTACATATGTCCTTTAGTTCGCTTTTATCATTTAATTTGCTTTTCTTTCTTTTATTTTTATTTATTTGAGAACAAGTTAAATAAGAATGAAAATAAATAACTTACATTATATATACATATAGAATGTTTTTCAACAGCATTTTGTTGACGTACAAGTGTTGGCGGATTTTCACTGAGCTCGAATTTATCCACCATGTTGTGAAGATTTCTTTCGCAAGGACGATTATTGCGACCGTAAGATAGGCGAACCGTGCGAAATGTTACTTGGTGTTGGAAGCTGTCACTTTCCATTTATGTTAAGACAATATACTTAAATAAATGACAGCCAATTTGACAGATATAGTTTCAGCAATTTGACCGATATTATTTGTCGATATTATATATCGGAACACATTTTAGAAGCTATCGAATTTAATGATGGATTATTCAAATTGATAATAATTATAAAAGTACTGAACTATACTGGTGATTACAAGAATCAACCAGCACCGGAATGAGTTAAGAAGCTAGGATCGAAACTTAATGGTCGACACCAAAAATTCAAAAAATCAAATAAAGTATGTAAACATCACTACCAGCGATTTTTCAATTTTTTCAAAAGTTTTTTCTCGAATGTGAAAAATTACACAACTCCCTGTGTTTGGAATTAAATTATGTGTGGTCACTCCCCTGTTACGCCAAATAATATGCAGAACTTTCAAAACATCTCAAGGAACATTTTATATCTAAATTTAGTATACTATGTACATTCAATTCTAAATGATAAATCATTGTTGCTTGTTGTCCCATCTACTATCAGGTGTTTTTCTTTTTTGTTCTGGGAAAAAAAACAAACAGGACAAAAAGACAAAAAGATTTTCGAAGAATGATGCAACTGCATAAAAGTGACATTGCACTTTCTAAATAAATAATTTCGAAAACCATTTCTTTAATAAGAAACATCCGCGACAAAAATACTCAACGATTTTCTTTGTTTTTTTTTAATTTTCTTGCAAAAGAAAACTTTATTCATTCTGTGTTCTTTACTTTTTCTTGTTCTGAGCAGAGCATCCTTGATTTGTTCGTCCTCCTTTTTTTTCAACTTTGAAAGTCAAAGTGTACACAGGTGGAACAACAACTAAACTAATGCACCAGAAGTAAACTTGGATGTCAAGCGGGAGCATTTGCTTTTTCTCCGAGAAAAAGTCTCATCGTCCTTTTTTTTTGCTTTTCCCTAAAAAAATAAATAAATAAATAAAAAACGAAGCATGCATTTTCATGGAACCATCAGTAAGAAAGAAGGTACTTGTACCCTACCTACTCCATGTAGTTGCACTTGAACAGCACACTTTTCCCTCCTTATTTCTTTGTATGCACTTCGACCAGGATACATTACAGGAAATTAATGTCCGTAAGTTGTTGCATGCTTGGCATTAAGCTAAAAACGGAAAAAGCTCGAAATATTAATTGCTTTTATGTTTAGTGAAAAGCACTGCGCTGCCGAAAATACTCGTATATATCCCTCACAGTTATGAGTATGACCTCCCTGTTTTCGTTTAACGATGATGTAAGGATAAATGGCTAAGGGCTTAGGACGAGTTGATACATTGTATATTTTCCGAATGAAAAGTTTTGTGATCGCGAAGCACATACATATAAGTGGAGTGGTTTAAGTTGGTAGTTACTTTTGCTGAAGCTGCTGACAGGTAGCGTGATAAACGGTGGCATGTTGCAAGGAAATAGAATTGCATTAAAAAACTGTAAGTGATTTAAGAGACTGTTCTCTTGTTGAATGAAAAAAAAATGTTTTCGATTTGCATATCGAAAATTGTTGACGTGAAAAAAAAAATTTGGAAATGTGATGTACGGTTTTTCCTTATATGTACGAGTATTTTGGTAATAGAATATTATATTTGAAACTAACATTTAACAATTGGAATTTGAAATTTTCTAGTCTTAATGCTAAAATCACGTCCCCCGCTTCACTTTGTGGAGGCACTTCAAAACCTATGGAATAAATAGCACATCATTCTTCTCGGCTTCTTTTTCTTTGGAGACCAACAAGGCAGCCACTTAGGACCTCTTATTTTCTTTATGGTAGTCTTTTTGTTTTTGTCGATGGAAATCTTGTAAAAGATACTTGATAATATTTGGTTCAAAGTATAGCGGGTCTCTTACCGCACTAGAACCACCGGGATTAGGATTAATATATGAAAGATCCACAAATGCTTTTTCTTTCTAAATTCAAAATCACATTGGGGAAACTTTGAATACTTTCCCATAGCTTTCAGACTATCAGCTCATGAGGCTTGGTTTTCTATTTCATGTTAGACGGGTTTCATCTCTAAGTTGGTATGACTTTGCATTCGCTGATTATGTGATACAACGTGTTTCTAAGCCACTTCTTTGATAATTTCTATTTTAAGGTCACGATGTAGATCGGTATTTCTTATGTACCAAGGGGCATTTAATATTCCACGAAGGACTTTGTTTTAGAATTTTTGGATGGGAGACATACGTTTATTATAAATTGTAGCTAAGATTTCCTTTCGACATTCCTTGTAGTAATTTTTGGTTTCAATTTGGTGGACCTTATTGTATTCTTTAGAACATTCTTGACATTTACTGTCGAAATCTTCATAGATGATTCCTTTTTCGCTTATATCTTCTGCGTCATTTGGTTTTTGTGTTGGAGTTATTAATGGGATAATCCTTGGTGGAGTTCCTGGTGTTTTTGTACTCCTCCTTTTTCCTATAAACAATAATTATTCCTCCCCAGAATTCATAGGACCGATCTCCGAAAAGTGTGGATTTACCAGTTTAATTTGATTGCCACCTAGGCTATTTAATCTATGCATTTGTTTTCTTCATTACCACATTCATTAGAATTTTAAAAATTGGTCGCCCCTATGGCATGAGACACATTATGTGGTCAGACTCTCTTAGATTTCTTGGAGAGCTGGTTGTTGAGAGTGACATCTTACATTTTGCGCCTAGTTCCTGAGAGGGAAACACAGGTGTCACAGTTCTTGGATCAATGGATCCAACACTCTTCGTTAGTTCACCTATCGGCTATCCAGCGGTCACCCCTTGGAGGTGACGATGCGATTTTGCTCCGCAATATGATATTGAAATGGTCATCAAACATTCTCTTATCTCACTCTACGCCGACAATGCCAAGTTTCAAGTGATTTTTCTTGGGATGCGTACATTTATTCCTTACAGAATTAAGAGTATAAAGTCTTGGTTTGATCCAAGCTGTAAAAAAGCTATCAGGTTGAGAGAAGTCAGTTTCCGCTCTTACAAAGCCAACCCAACTGAGGAAAAAGTTCGGAAAAAGTTTAAACAAATCAGAAACCAATGCAACGCTGTTATAAACAGAACCAAATTCTCACATGAACAGAAATTAAGGCAAAAAATCCTGCAATGTCCCAAAGGCACTAGAAATTTCTGGTCATTTGTCAAGAACATAGAAAATTCATCTTCGGTTCCAACGCTCATCTACAATGACAAACCGATAACTAGCTCTTTAGAGAAGGCAAATGTACTTGCAGCTCATTTTGCTGCAAGCTCCACGTTGCCTGTTAGCAACATTGCCCCTCCTGTACTTGAGAACGTAAATCATTCAATGGAACAGGTATATTTCCGCACTCGTACTGTTGCAAGAGCTCTTCGAGATCTTGATATAAACAAATCCGCTGGTCCTGATGGTATAACCCCCATTCTTCTGAAGAGGTGTTCTTCATCGCTGGCAAAACCATTGCGTAAGCTTTTCCATCGCTCCTACTGTTCTGGAATCTTCCCTAGAAGATGGAAAAGAGCATTTGTCCAGCCTGTTCCTAAAAAAGGTAACCCTTCCTTCCCCTCGTCATGTCGACCAATCGCACTTACGTCCCTTCTTTCCAAGGTCATGGAATCGCTGATAAATCATCAGCTCAAGAAATATCTCGAAGATCGAAAGCTTCTTAATGACCGGCAATACGGCTTTCGCAGCAATCGTTCCACTGGTGATCTGATGGCATATCTCACCGAAGAGTGGAACAGATCTTTACATTGTTTTGGAGAAAGTAAGATTATTGCGCTTGATATTTCTAAGGCATTTGATAGAGTTTGGCACCAGGCTCTCTTATCGAAAATGCGTGCATTTGGTATCAACGAAACCCTTATTCGTTGGATTAGAAATTACCTTCTAGATCGTTCAATAGATGTTGTATTGGACGGTTTTAAGTCTGATCTTCAAAAAATAAATGCTGGTGTTCCCCAGGACTCCGTTTTGTCTCCGACTCTCTTCCTCATTTTTATAAATGATCTCTTGTCTGAAACTTCTAATCCACTTCATTGTTTTGCCGACGACTTTACTCTCAGCTTTTCGTACTCGTTCCCAAATTCACGTCCATCTCGTATCGTGTGGTAAGCTCATTAAACTCCGATATTTACAGCATTGTTAAGGGGGGTAAGAAAAACCGTGTGGAGTTTAATGCTTCGAAAACTCAATGTTGTCTATTGTCGTTAAAGCAAAATATACCCCTTATGCCATTGTCCTTAAATGGCACTTGCATTGAAGAAACCGAAAAGCTCTCAGTACTCGGTATGTGTGTTAATGACGATCCTCGTTGGAATGATCACATACTCGAGACCGCCAAAAATGCTGCTAAATGCTTAGGATTTCTATATCGATGTAAGAAATTTTTCACCCTTTCTGATCTGGCTACCATTTATAAGGCTTTTATACGTTCAAAACTCGAGTATAACTCAAACCTTTGGGCAGGCGCTGCTCAATCTTCTCCCTATTTATTGGATAGAATTCAAAACAGAGCGTTAAAACAGAGCTATCATGGATTCATTCCCATCTCTTGAACACTGTCGGAATGTTTCATGTATTTCCCTATTTTATCGATTCTTTCACAAGCAATGCTCACTCGAAGTAGCCAGTTGAATTCCTCCCCTTTATCAATTCACCCGTGATACCCGCTTCGCTAGGAATGCTCATCAGTTCACCCTCGAGCCTAACTTTGGTCGTACCGTCAAAAAATGGAATAACTTACCCGGCACAGTTTTCCCTTGCCATTTCAATTTGCAAACATTCAAAACCAATGTTCATCGACACCTCCTTTCTCTCCCCTCCTAGTTTCTCCCTCGCCCGTGCTGTGTTTCAAACATTATAAGGGTCACGTAACATACCCTTGAGCGCTAGTGAATTATAAAAAAAAGACCATTTTTTCCATTCCATTCTTTTTCAACTAGATCTTGAAAGTTTCTTTTGTGTGGTACCTGAAAGATTTCTTAGAGCTACATACTTTCAAAGATTATTCAATCACCATTTCTCGAAAATGCATCCAATCTCGTCCCTATATCTACCTTTTCCATTTTCAACCCACATGAGTCAAGTCGTAACATCGGTGTTTTATGTGATAAAGAGATCAACTTTCTCATTCGAGATTATTCTTAAAGCAAACTCAGCACAAGGATTTCTGAATTGATGGTTTCAAAGAATTCTCTGACCCAAACGTGAGCCGATCTTTATTCATACCATTTGTCCACCCCCTTCTTGAATACGCCTGCCAATTTTAGTCTCCTTATCAACAAATTTATGTATCCAGAATCGAAACCATTCAACTTCGTTTGCTACGTTTCGCCCTTTGTGATCTCTCTTGGAATACCCCTTTGAGTATACCTCCGTATCGATACCGACTTCTATTATTTAACTTGAATACGCTGGAAGAAGGAAGAACAATAATCGACATTCTCTTCATTCATAAACTTCTTTCAGGATCTGATGACTGCGCAACTTTCTTCAGTTAACTCTCTTTCAACAATAATCTAAGAACTCCTCGTCTCTTCTATCTGCCCCTATTATACTTGCATGCTACGGATACGGAGGATTAATTGTAACATTAACTTTTTCAACTTCAACCTCAGATTATGCCTCCTTAAACTCTGTCCTTCCAATTCACTCCAGTCCTAGATTAATATAATGAGAGCTATATTTTAGTTACATTATTCCAGCTTATAGTGAAAAATTGATGAACTCTCGTCGTGGGATGACCCAGTCGTCATGTTTCTCCTCTCTTATGGTATGTAGCACCGCCATCTTATTGAACCCACAGTTAGAATATCCGATTTCCTTGTGTTCGAGCTCTGGCTACAGAAGGTCGGTTAAAATCACAATTTACCTGAGTACTTTGACGATTTTTCCTTCCTCATTAAGAAAGAAATAACGTTACACATGATGCCGTCATGCCAATAACCGTGACATAACAGTCAAACTTTGTAGATGCTTTTGGATTGCGTTCGCCTTAATAGCGGTCAATTTGCTTGTTGATATAGCCACAGAGCCGAATGTGGCTTTTTCGAGAAGATAATTTTTATCAAAAATTCAGATCTCTGTCCAAAATTTCCAGTCCGGATGAAATAACAAACCTTATTGAATATTTTGACAGCTGGATGTCATTGGTGATGTTATGCTCAAATACTCGTATAATAATTATTTGTACGACTTTCCTTGCTTTCTGCTCACCCAGCATGGCGCTCAAAGTTCTTGCTATGAAATTGAAAATATTTTGTCCAATTGTAACTCCAACTAAGTGATGGGTTGCTGTTCACAGTCTGTGGTGGCCATGTTGTTTTAGCGGCGTCTGTCAAATCTGTTGTTTCTTAAAAAGTCATTGATGCCAAATCATCATGGCAGGTTACACGCTTGAGCAGCACATCCAAGTAATGAGACTTCGTTACCAAACTGAGTGATAGCGTGATAGGTATCGCGTGGTTGATCTTCAAAGTTCGCTTTCCAACGTTCAATTTCCCAGTTGGAGAAGGCCGTACATCAAAGCAACGCCAAGTCTGTGAGACAATCGCCGCTGTCCGTTAAAATGTGAAAGAGAGCACAAGGCTTTTGATTCTTCACATTGCACAAGAATTGGGTAGTTCGTAGATTTTAGCTTGGCGAATTTTGATTTGGGACTTTGACCAGCACCCTTCAAAGTTAATTACTATTGAAACAAAATTGCTTTTTTTGGTATTAAGTACACAAAAATTGGCGTTTCGTCCTGGCGATCTCACTTGTCACATATGGACTCATCAGTTGACTGTGAGGGCCTTGTTAATTTAATACGCAATTTTCGTTAAATTCATTCGTTAATTATAGTATTGACAACACCGTTTAGTCACTGGTTAGACTTTAGAAAACCCAAATTTTGGTCGAAAAATCATCTTTGGATAACTACTTCATAAAACAAAATAATCGGCACAAGAAGTGTTTTAATGGGTGATATGCATAAAAGATAGTAAATGCTTTTACTTGAGAATTTCTAAGTAATTACTTTTTTTGATATGCATAAAAATGCAGTAAATGCTGAAAACAAAGTATTTACTTGAGGCCACAGTACTTACTTTTTTCGGATGAACTTTTTCAGTAAATACTTTATTCCGTAGCAAGTACTTTTTTTCTGTAGGAATTACTTCTTTTTTTCAAAGTCAAAGGATAGCAACATGAAAATTTAAAAGTACATACTTTTTTTGATTTAAACACATAACTATGTAGCTTCGAAACCATAAAAACTTACAGTCTTAACTCTATTCTCAAAGGATTCACGTCGCTGATATAAATTAAAGATAAGTTACTGTTGACTGTACTGAAATGGCGGAATTTGTACGCGTTAGTTCACAAAAAGTCTATAAAAGTCGAAGATCGGGTTCAGAATCAAATTTTAAACAACTCTACCGTTTTGAGGGGGAAAACGTAGATTGGTTGAGTGAATACTTCATTGGTAAGTCATTGCAAAATCGTAGTTTGTAGTTTTAAAACTTGACACACCCTTACTATTTGAAGCCTTTTGTTAGTTCGCGGAAATGGTGTAAAACTTTCTGTTTTCTTATACGCCTGTTAACTTAAAAATATAATTTATAATTTTACAAGAAGCAAACACTTATGAAAACTGTTATATATGTATATTGCGATACTATACCAATAGGCTTCCGTTAGTTAAAGGAGTTAGTGGTTTTTAGTTACTGGCGAAGTTTTAAAACTTGCGATTAGTCGCCAAGTTTATTTAGAGTCTTATATTGAACAAATGGTTCATATATATGTATAATACTTTTTAAGGAGCTCAAACTGAAACAAGAGGAGGGGCAATCACTCATCAAGAAAAGATGCGAATTTTTTTTACGATACGTTGGAGATCCTGGATTTCAAGTTGGCGTTGGTGAAGATATAGGCGTTCATCAGAGTACTGTATCCAGAACAGTTAATTTTGTTGCAAAATTAATAAAAGACAAAGCTTCTCATTGGATAAAATTTCCATCGAGCTATGAAGAACAGCTGGGAGCAAAAAATGATTGGCTAGGCAAATACAGGTTCCCATTATGCATAGGAGCCTTGGCAGTATTTATTAGTATTTAAGTACTATCAATTTCCGATGAATTCTAGTATTTACTTGGATAAATTTAGTATATACTGAAAGTATTTGCCAGTTAGTAAGTAAAGTACTAAACTTTATGCATATGGAATGAAGTAAATACTTTAAATTTAACCATTTGCTTTAAGTTATAGTATTTACTATTATCTTTTACTTGTAGTAAATACTTCCGTTTTATGCATATCACCCAATGAAACGAGTTCGCGTTTCGGTTGGTGAAAAACTACTTGATATCCAAAATGTACTTAAAGTTCAATAAATTCTTCCCACAACTGAATTTATATACTCCCTACTGGATAGGTCAATCATTACCTAAAAACCAAGATTGTATATGGACAAAGGAAGCAGTTTGCTCACTAAGTGATATCACTGGGAGCTGTTCCGGTTTGTAGGTCTTTTATGGATATCAATAAAGCTTGAGTTTTTTTTAAGGTTCAGAGTCAGACCATTCTCCTTAACCCATTTCCAGATCGCAGTAAGGCTCTTGTTTCTGCGAAAAACAAGATCATCAATCAGGTCAATTCCCCTAGAGGGATAAATCTGGATATCATCTGCATACGAGTATTTTTACAAACAGCAGTAAGATCATTTATAAGTAAACAAAAGAGGATAGGGTCCAATATAGAATCCTGTGGAACACCGTTCCCAAGAAACTCGACTGCACAAGTTATTGTGGGCCACCGCACGCTGAGTCTTATTCAGCTTCGAATAGGCATTTTTCTTTTTTAGTTCAGAGCAGAGCCTGAGTTGTCAAAAAATAAACTGTATTTTTGTTTACTTTAGAGTGTTCAGAGCTTCGAATATGTGTTTCTTTTTTCGTTCTGAGCAAGTTCTTAGCGTGTTCAGAGTGCTTTCTATGAGCTCAGAATAAAAAACTTAACAGACAGAGTCAAATGCTTAACACAAGCATTTTATAGATGAAAATTAAAACTTTTAATTATTTTGATTTAATTGATTTAGTTAGCTAGTATTTGAAAAATAATGGAAATAAAAAAACAGAATGGTTAACGACATTTATAAAACAACATGGCCGCCATGAACTGTCAAAATATACTCTCGGAAAACCCTTCACTGTTGTTCTGAGAATCTTAATGCTCCTCTCTGTTTCGAACTAAAAAAAGAAAACTTCCAACTTGTTCCTTGTCGACCCAAAAATGTCAAAAATCATTTCCAATATGAATGTTTATTATTTTAAGCACTCAGACAAATTGTTTATTTTGGCTACCGAGTCCTTCATCCTTTATGTAAACTGGTGAAGTAAAAAAATCGCAAAATCGATTTTGTTTTAAACCAAATCAATATTACCGTTTCGAATATCCCTTACCCCAGAGAAGTAGAACTTACATTTTCGCCCTTAACAAGGCGAGTAGAATTTGTTTTTTTATTCACAATTAAAAAAAAAAAAAACGGTCGATGTTGAAACCTAAGCCAACTGATGCGAGTAATTTAAAGTGCAATTGGTTTTTATAGTAATTTTTGCAGACTTCGAAGGCAATTTGATGGTTATTGAAGTTCCTGGCGGTGCTACACAGTTGTTGGTTATTTAATCCCAGCTAAATTTACCAGCACGAAACTATTTCAAATTGCATAATTGATAGGTATGGCCGCACCATGGTTTTGAGAGTGCCTTCTGACATATGGTTTCTACATTCGACTGTCGGCGTCGTTACCGTCGAATCTGCCAAAGAGACGCCGCCGCCGCCGCCGGCCACCACGCCACGGTTTCTCCCTCGAAATGCAATTTCTGGCAAATTAATTAAATACATCGGCTACCGTGAGTAGGATTAAATTTCAATCAATATGAAATTGGATTTACATTCCAGGATGTGTGTATGTCTGTGTTTGTCTGCTATTGTACGATTGTAGATATGTTCCAACCACAATAGGATAGGATACGTGAAGCCCCTGGATGTTGGCTTTGCAAATAAAATAAATATAATTTTTTTTTTACTTCCACAACGAAGGATGCAACCGTTTGGTTTGTTCAACCATAATATGAGTTTGTTTGAGTTTACACTCTGTAATTAATATTGAGTAAAGTTATTAAACATAAGTCGGAGATAATTTTGCTCATTTGACAGCAGCGATTCGGCAGTATTAAACATCATCCCACAGGTTTTAGCAAGCACAAGGACTTGCGTCATAATCCTCTGTGCAAATTTAATGAATTGATTTTCAAAGCTTAGTGATTGTAATTATAGACAGAGTCAAATTATGTGGGGCTTAATAATGTGAAATTGGATTACATCATAGTGACGTACATGTAGAGTAGGGTGACCATATTTTGTGAGGCCCGGTCAGGCAGATAGAGATCAAACGAGAATTTAATTAAACTCATTGATTATTTTAGTTGAAGCCAGATTTACGATAGTAATGAGTATCGGTCAGTACTTGTCAATCAGGTTAAGTATGGCATAATTTGAGACAGAGTTGAAATGAGTTACAAATTTTTGAAAATGAGTTAGAACAGTTTTCGTTCCTGAGGCAGCGTTAGCTCTGAATATTCCGATCGACGTGGCTGAATTACATGAACCTTGTAACTCTTCGAGTGCTACTAATTTGGAAAATTTTAAAGGCCACCTTTTTGAACGTTAAAATCAACATTCAATAAATGTTAAGGGTTGTTCCATAATGGCAGGTAGATGTCAAAATTGAATACAACAAACTGCGTACGAGGTTGAGGTATAAATAAAATTGTTTTTTTTTTTTTTATTTCAAAGACCTATAAATGTGCCATAATACATAAAATATGACATTGTTCAAATGCTCTACTCGGCTTCTCATGGTGGCACGGACCTGACATCTGAGTGGTCTAATTTTTAATGACTCTTCCGTATAAATCCGGATGAGTTTGATCGAAGGCCTGTATTATGTTTTCCGTAAGAGCATCAGTCGATTGTGGTATATTCGAATAGAATTGCGATTTGAGGAAACCCCCCAAAAAAATTCCAACTGGAATTTGGGGGCCAACTCAAGTCACATCTGCGAAAGAAAACCTTGCCTTAATGCAGAATGTCAATCGTGGAGTCTAAAGTGATGTACGTAAGTAGATACTTCCTTCTGGAATCGCATGTCGTCTAGGTCCACACTTGATTCTAATCAAGCAGACACAACAGTTCAAGTCCCACCCTTTAATCTCAAACAGGTAATTAAAAGTAAAATTCGAGCCTTATAGCAAACAAGAGATGGAACTCTCTCGATTCCTGTCTTACAATCATCAGAAAATGATGGCCTAGTTTCAGTAAACAAAAGACCGATGTTATCATCCAACTGATCATCTCTTTATCTTCTCGTGAGCATCATCACAAGTCACAATCAACTCTGTTACCACAAAAAAAGATGAAACTCAGTATGCACGACTTATGCCGACGATGCGGTGACGAGGATATACATGAGGACACTCCTCACTACCTGTGTCACTGCCCTGCGTTATATCATCTAAGAAACAGACATCTAGGGAGACACTTCTTCAACGACTTGGAGAAGCTCTCCGACATTCCAAGCAAAATAATGCTAAAATTCGTTAATGATACCAAATGGTTTGAGAATTCCTGATCTCTGAAAACCACCTTCAACTACAGTCGATAGTGTAGTACGAACGAAAACGACAACGACGCACATGTTCCTTGTGAGAGCAGCACCAACGGAGAATGGGCAACTCGCCTATACACCTGCGGTTGCCAATCCTACGTTGAACACGAGCATCAGTGGGTTGATGGGGCCACCTCTACCTAAGAGTAAAATCCTCTTTGGTATGGAAACAGCCTCTTCGACTTATCTAACGACCAAACAAACGAACACTGACTTTCAAACTCATCTACCAGACGTTGCAAGGAGCCACATACTCCTACGGGCCTGGTGGGGAGCATGATTGTTCAAGTGGAAGTAAAGGAAAGGAATACCCCCTGAGAAGGCGTATATATTATGTGACGATAGAAACTTCAATACCCTCTGACATTTCAGGCAACAGCTTGCTGTAACCCATCTATACCCTTAACGGGCTTGATCGACATAGGATTATCATAGGTTTCAAGACAAGGGTTCACAAACCCAGGGTATCACAACGGATCTACTCGCACATTGATCTAAGTGTGACGGAAACAATATCAACTGTCAGCCCACTAACCTAACCTAACCTAGGTCCACATTGTTCAATTTGGTTCATAAGAAATTGGTTGTCATCGTTCTGTACGGCTCGTCGTTGAGGGCGGTTACCGCCTCA
Organism: Chrysotoxum bicinctum; assembly: GCA_911387755.1. Classification (NCBI taxonomy): domain Eukaryota; kingdom Metazoa; phylum Arthropoda; class Insecta; order Diptera; family Syrphidae; genus Chrysotoxum; species Chrysotoxum bicinctum. The sequence continues at coordinate 18,927,709 of OU426989.1, forward strand.
CCAACGTAATTTCGAAGAAGAAGGACCAATGACGCCGCCGACCAAAAATACACAGCAAACGGTAACTTTTTGAGGATGCATTGTCATCTAGTGAACCTCGTGTGCGTTGATTTCGTTCCATATATGGAACAGCCGTTCATCTTGTACCTTATCGCTAAAGTTGAGGCCAAAATTGAGGTCCTCTTCCAAACGCTCCGAAACACATTCAGCGAACAAACGGCGTTGTCTATAAACATGAACTTTGAGCTTCTGGCTCAGTTGGATCTTGTATGAGAGTAGGCTTAGGTCCTGATGCAAAACTTGTCTGGGAAAGGCCGAGTTCTTGAGAACGCCGAGGAATAGACTGTCTCGCGTTCTGTTGTACACTTTCACGGACCAGAGTGATGTTCCCGGTCGATCTACTTTTGACGAACGAATATTACCTGATTGATTTCTGTCGTTTTAAATTTGGCTAACAAACATTGAAGAATCGAATGTGAAGGGCCACCACGTCTACCGTAAAATTGATTCAAAGTTTGCGCTAACGAACGCTCATTTTAATAATAAAGTTTCATTATGTGACTGTGGCCATATTGCTGAAGCTACATCTGTTAAATTGGTTGTCATTTATTAAGACTGTCTTGCCAAATCAAAGTATGTAGAATTATAGCGTTCAACACCATGTTCAAGCGACGAAAATATTTTATAAAACTGAGTCTTCTGTTCGAGCAACATTCAACGCCCATTTTACGGTTGACATAATCGTCTTTGCGAGAAGACAGTTCTCAACGTGGTGCATAAATTCGGGCCGACATACATGTTCAGTAAACAATCCGTTAGCACCCGTATCTACACTCTACGTCGACGAAATGCAAGATCGGCCTAAAAAATCGCCGCTGTACGATCATGCACAAGAACATGGCCTTTTGCTGACCAAAACTTGGCGCATTTTACGTCATGACTTAGACCTTTTAAGCCCGTACAAAACTTCAACTGAGCCAGGAGCTCATAGTAAATGACTATATAGACAACGACGTGTGCTCGCTAACTGGGCTCTCGAGCAGTTTGAAGTTGACCCCAATTCAGGCCAGAAAAAATCATATTGAGTAACAACAAGCAAAATGGTCGAATTTGGGAAGATCACAATCCAGAGAAAGTATGGATTTTAGCGGTGCTGGGAAATAAGTGCACGGGAACTAAGTCCACTGAGGGACTAAGTTCTCACTTGAGGTGGGAAATAAGTCCACGGGAACTAAGTCCACTGATGGACTCAGTTCTCACTTAATGGGAACGAAATCCACTTTACTAAAGTGGTCTTTGTTCCCATGCAAGGTGCGAAATTCGTTACAAGAAACTGTGGGTTTTAGTTCCATTTGAATGTGAAATAAATTCCCATGTTAAGCCATGGGAACGACACGTATAAACAGTGAGGTATGTAAGGGGGGGCATGCTGCCCCCCGGCAACCCCCCTGCTTGGGTACACTATAGGATTTGGGGTAAGTGCGAGGTTGGGTGTATACAAAGTTTCTTTAGCAGTTAAAGAATCTGGAAAATAACCAACATAAAATCAATAAGTTTTTGTTGTTGGAAATTCATTCCCACTTTATACTTCCGAGTGTGTACTAATTTCCCATAAGAAAGTGGACTTAGTTCTCACTTAATGGGAACAAAGACCACTTTAGTAAAGTGGATTTCGTTCCCATTAAGTGAGAACTGAGTCCATCAGTGGACTTAGTTCCGTGGACTTATTTCCCACCTCAAGTGAGAACTTAGTCACTCAGTGGACTTAGTTCCCGTGGACTTATTTCCCTGCACCGATTTTAGCCCCGTGGCATTATCGAACGCCACTTCTTTAAGAACGTCTTGGAGCAGGTCATCACCTTCAGCGGCTAACTTTATCCACGAGCAATTTCCGAATATGGTTATCTCACGCGGATGATGATGTGAATTGGCCACCGGAAACGTGCGATTTGACCCCGTTATACGTACTTCTTCTTTTAGAGTTTTCTTAAGTCATAGTGCTCTGTCAATAAACTATGAACCACCACTGCCCTGAAAGCTAAACTGATAAATGCCATTGGTCAAATTCGGCCTGATTTTTGCGCCTTGTTTAGAAAAAAAATGGGCGTTTCGAATGCGCGCCACCTACCGAAGCCGCAACGTACATTTTAATGATTTATATTTGGTACACAATGAAATAAATGGGCCTTGTTAGGTTATACAAAAAGTCTCACTAACGCTCTGATTTATTCAAATTTAAAGATATTGATCGCTAAATAAAAACTCTTAAGTTGTTGGAGAGTTTCAGAAAGAAATTCAGAATTTGCATGCAGCTCCGTGTGGCCGAACCAATATAGTTGAAATGTTTTGGCATTTAGGACTACATCTGCATCTTGATACAACTCATAGAGTTCGTGGATGTATTATTTCCTCCATTCGCACTCCTCGCACACAAAACCAAATATCCGTCGAAGAATTTTTCTTCCGAAAGAGTCCACTGGGCGTTTCTGTTTATCGCCCAACATTTGGTGCCGTTAATCCGAACTGGTCAAACGGTTTTGTAGAGCTTGTATCTCCATTCCAATTCCATTCTTTGTTTGCTAAATCGAAGTAGCAATAGTTGACTAGGGTAATTCTTTGTTGATTCTCAACTATGATATCGTTCGTGAAATAAATATGTACCTCGATGCAGATCAACTTCTGAACCTTTTCCAACTTCAGTCAGTAGTGGCGTTTTTTCCTGATCGGTGGGAAGATATTTGTTTGTTTGTTGATAACATGTAGTTGGTCAAGTGCTTGTTTACTTCAAGACCAACTAGTTCCACCAGGTAGTAGGTTGCCGTGAAGAACTCTTTTATAAAACATTAGGCACGACCATGTCACTATTGTTTCCAGGCCCCAATAGTTGGGAAGATTTCTTGAAAATAGGACCATCAGTGTTAACACCTGCATTGACTTCCAAGTGATCTAGAACGAAATTGAAAAAAAATAACATGATATCTCGTCTTCTTGCTAAAACCCCGTGCATATTTAAACAAGTTAGAAGCGCCTTTTCTCTAGTTGCCCTTGCACAGGAAATTCCTTAATATCATAGAACACAGTTGGATCGAAAGTTCGACCATCGGCCCGTATAGACATTGAATGATATCATATGCGGCTTTGAGGTTGCAGAAAAGACGTTAAGTATTGACTGAAAATTCGTTTATCTTTTCAGGAAGATTCGGTTAATGTTTGTTTATATTCCTACACAGTACCTAGTATATGAAAAATTAGAGGCGATGACGTGACGGCTCAAAGAGAACGTAAACTTAGTAACTTATAACTCTCAACCATTCCTGTGTGCAGGTTACCAGGAATGAAGGAGACCTACAATTTTCTGCCGATTCCGAAAGGCTTATAGCAGCACTTCTCATGACAAGAGATACTCTTGGAGTATTTTTGTCAATTCTTCGCAAGAGGAGAACACAAGACCCTCTGCATGACAGTCCAAAGCACAAACCATTATGCCAAGGCCCAAGGCGTATTACGTAGTATATGATCTTTTTTGAATCTCTTCGATCGAGCTTGAACTGGGAGGCCAATTACGCACCTTTATTCTAGGCAGTATCATCTTCTCCTCTCTTCATCTTCTTCCACTTTTTAAAGTTCACAGATTCATTGTCCAGCTACGGATTCTTTTTGTGAGTTGGATGCCTTTTTTGATATTGCAATACTGGAACAACTGATTGTTAGTGTTTGGTAGTGTAGGAATGGATAGCGGAAAATCTCACTCCGGAAATTCAAACATTACCAAGGTGGCTGACGTGGGGTCTTACTCTGGGCGATTCGCAATTTCTTTTCATCCAACAGTCAAAATATGAATGCTGCCAGGGGCCTATTGCACCAACTACAAATTACAAGTACAAATTTGTGATTAAAAAAAATTACATATAAAAAAAAACTAGATTTTTTACAAATTTGTTAAAAAAATGCTTGTAATCACAATTTTGTAAGATGGTGCAATAGGCCCCAGAACTAGGAAATGTTCGGAGTTGACATTTGCTCCTTGAAATGTACATACGCCTTTGTTGTTGGATTCGTCCCTTGCATCGATTGACGCATGTCAATTTGGTTTTGTGGTCATACCATGGTAATGTGTGGATCCTTAGACTTAGAATCGTAGGGCTTGTCAACAGCGAATTAAGAGCAGCAGTCAATTTGTCACAGACCGATATGTTATATCATCAACTTCCTTTCTGGATTTAGCATTAAAGTATGAATGGTTTTGATTTTAACCATGACAAACAAGGCTCAAATGTTTCGTTTTCATATATAAAAGCTAAAAGCCCTAAAAATTAAAATACTCATAAGAATATTTAATAGTTGTTTAAAAATATGTAAACTATATATATAGTAAATGTATTTATATAAAACTTCTCGAAATTAGCGTTAATAGAATAAATACCTTTAATTACTTAACACTGTACGAGTGTCATAGACACATCTTAATTTAAGTCAGATGGCCACATTAGCTAAATGTTATCTCATGATGGCAAGTTCATAGGAATTACAAAGCATATAAGGGCTATTAAATTTGAGTACGTATAAATAAGTTTTGTGTTTTTCCCATTCCTTGAAAGGGATGGCTAATTTAAATTGGTCACGTTGATTAATATAATTCCGCTATATGTGCATAGAAAACAATGTACTGAAGGCCTTTGTTGCCCTAGATACTATTCTAGACTTGGATGAATTGCGTGATCACAAGGATTATAATGAAAGTATAAATATCGACGTAACGCCATATTATAATCTTCTTAAGGTATGTATGTAGAAATTCGGAATGAAAAGCTGTGTTCTTCATTTGTTCGTATTGAATCCGATTTGTTTCAACTTCCTAATTTTATAAATGGTTGTTTTTTTTTTTTGACCTAAGTGTTTTTTTTTTGTCCTTGTTTTTCAATACATATTTATTTATTCTTAATCTTAAAAATACACGATAAGTCTTTAGGACAAGAGATGTGATTTTCGAATGAAATAAGTAATAGCGTTGTAAAAGTCGTCCAACATTAAAAATATCATTATTAACAAACGCCTTAGTGTTCCTACTGAGGTATCTGTTCTTTCATCCAGACGGCAGCTGGAGAGTTCCCCAGATGGAATCAACAATGACGTCTGCAGTTCCAGTTGGACTGAACTACTTAGGGAACACCTTTCAGGGCAACTGCGACTTATTACTCACTCAGGCATATAAGGAGCGGTTCATCTGGCTCCCCGTTTGTGAAGTTATAGTTAGGACATGACACTAGGCTGTGGCTTGTCCCGTTGGGGTGACTTCCCGGCTACATAAAATAATTTCTGTTGCAAATCAAGAACAAGCCTCGGATACGGATGGATTAACAGATAACGAACGAAGCAAAAGAAATAAGAACAACGAACTTCGGATCTTTACGTGGAGTGTTAGGTCACATGCAACTGAACAATTAGCGGAGTAATATTTACTACGGCGACTACTTTCGAGGACTAAAGCAGCGTCTAATTGGTTATTGGAACTAGACTCAGACAAAAAGTCTTGAGTTTGAACTGTGTGAACGAGCACCCCACGAGAATACGCATCAATGCTAAATTCGCCAATATCAACCTCATTTTCCCCCAATAGAGGAGAAAGATGGTGACACCAAAAACATTTTCTACGAGCTCCTGGACAAAAAATTTGAGAGTCCTAGCTAAGACATTAATATGTCCTAAGAGATTTTAAAGAAACGGTAGTAAAAAATGATGTTGAAAAAATATTGAATATAAAAATTTGCAAAAAACAAATTTTGGATTAAAAAAAAAATTATTTATTGATAATGTAAAATCGCAAAAGCCTCGTGATGTGGGTCGGCATTCCTCATATACGCCAAGTTTTGCTTGCCATTCATTCAGCAATACCAATCGTCGTCAAAATTAGTTTCTCTTTCAAACCCTTTCATAGACGTCGGATTTGTCTATTTTCAGAAGTAGGAACTAGATATTTGTCCAGTGGGATTAAATTCGCTTCTGTGTAGAGATGCTCGTTCCTGTAGTGTTTCTGTCGTTGACGGTCGAAGAAGAGTCCAGTGCAGATCCTCAGTATCTTCCTATCGAATAGTTGAAGTTCCTTCGTAGCTGTCTTCGAGATGGAAAACCAGACTGGGAAGGAATAGCTGATCACTGGTGGCAGGAGCTGCTTGTAGATTAATATCTTTGTCGGTTGGCTAAGATTTGATCTTCTTTTCAGCAATGGGTGCAAACAGCTGAAGGCCCAGCTGGCATTCTCTTAGCAACTCGTTGAAGTGCACTCCCAGGTTCTTGACATTTGGCTTTGCCACTATGGAGGATCCGTCAGGGAGTTTTAGGACCAGATTTCTGTAAATTGTTGCGGAGCGAATGCCTCTACCAGTTGAAAGTCTCCTGAAGCAGACAAGTTCCGATTTGGAAGTGTTGATTCGGATGGCCCATTTCTGGTAGAATTCGAAGAGTCTGTTAATGTGGGTTTCTACTTTTTGGACAGCGATTAGTGGTGACATTGATGTGAAGTAAGTGAGCGAATCATCAGCATACAGAAGGTTCTCGCATCCAATTGGTGAAGGTTGGTCTGAAGTCATCAAGTTGTAGAGGAAGGGGCCTAGTTTTGAGCCTTGGGCGACTCCAGCTTTGATGGTCTTCATGTTTTACTTGCAGTTATCTACTTGAATGAAAAATTTCATGAAAGATGGGAAAGGGAAGAAAAGATAATTTTTATTAATGGCGGAGGGACTTGCATAAGATGAAGTTTGTGGATTAGGCTGTCTATCCACACGCTATCGAATGCTTTCTCGATATACAGAAAGCATCCGGCGGTGACACGATTACTGTTGAGGTCTGTGGTGATATAGTGTTAGAATTTTACGAGCGGATGCAAGGTTGAGTGTTTTTCCCGAACGCCGAATTGCATGTTAGGGATGATGGAATTTTCACAGCAGCATTTCTTCAGTCTTCGTAGGATTACTACTTCCAGTATTTTGCTGATGTTGTTGAGAACTGATATTGGCCTGTAGTTGGAAACTAAGTTGGAAGCACCTTTCTTCGGAATTGGCACAACATTTGCTGTTTTCCACTTCTGAGGGAAGTAACATTTGTTGGTGCAGTTGTTTAAAATGATTGTAATGAAAATCATTACTGCATGTGGCAGCCTTTTCAGGATGTAGTACGAGACACCATCTGATCCAGCAGACTTTTTCGGCTTAGATTACATAAATATGTACTGTCAGTGGGATCATTTGCTGGATTGATATTATTAAAATGTATTTTATCTGGATTTGGTTGCAGTTTTTGTCGAACTGTTGCCTCAACTTCTTGTAAGAAAGTTGGGTCAGTAGGTGGGTTCGGTGTGAAGTTTCCTTCGAAGTATTCGGCGAACGCTTCCACCTTGTCTTTGACCGAAGTAGCTCCAATATCATTGCTGATGATGGTTTCCGGTATTTGGGGCTGTTTTCCAATGATCCTAATGATGTTTTCGAAAACATTTGGTCCTGGCTTGATTGCTTGCAATCTTTTCTGGTGTTGGATATTATTGTGGTATTGAATGGAGTTCGGGAACATGATGTTGACTTGCTGTAGCTCATTCCAAACTATCTGGTAGTTTCTGTTGGTTGTATCCAGTTCACTTTGATGGATCCGCTGGAGACGTTTTCTTATAGACGTTGTCTGTGAGCATACAGACTTTGAACGTACTCGGGAAGGTGCTGGTACCTTTTCAACAATTTAGCATTGTAAAGAATCATGACAGCTCAGTGCCCACTTTGCTCTGCCCACGTTCTTAGATAGCCAGAATAAACAAAATTCCAGTGCGCCTGAGATTGTGTACAGCCTCACATGCTGACGTGTCTCTGATGTTGGTGGCGAGTTTGAAACGGCTAACATCAGTGACCTGTGGTGTGTAAATATAGTAGAAGACCGTCCCTTTTTGGAGCATTGGAAGTGTCTGCTTTTTTGCCAACAACTTAAAATTGAAAGTGCTGTATTTCTGCTGCCCTGTTGGTAGACCTTTTTTTAAAAAAAAAACCCGTGAGGTTTGGAATTCGCGTCAACAACCTAAAAAAGTACTGATCCGAGTCTGGGAGCGGATGTGCTAACGAGGTGACACCTGTTAATGCTTTGCGACAGCGAAGAAAAGCTACTGCGGAAGATTGTGTCCAGTTAAGACGTGTATTTACTACCCTTTTTTTTTGAACCATTTTACAGAGCGGTGCTTGGTCTGATGCAGTCATTGGCATGCTTAGTGTGAAGAAGTTGAGTGCGCCGAAAAAGATACGGAACTCGGTGACTGTTGTTGTCTTCGGAAATTTTCTTATTGTTCTGATTGGGTTATGCGGTGGTTGAATACCAACGTGACTTGAATGACAACTTGATTACATGACTTGCTCCCCGAATTTACACTTGTCTCTGTTCAAGGTGATACTATTTTGTTGTATACGACTAAAAACCTCCTCCAAATGTGTTTGATGTTCTTGTTGAGAGTTGGGTGATATTTGTTAGTCGTCTATATAGGTAGGTGAAGACAAAATCCAGGTGAGTTTGAGCAGCATTAAGTAAACTAAAAGTCATCCTCGTGAATTCGTGTTTAGCCGTGAATTTGGGGGTAGGCACGTGCCAGTTCTAGTCGAGTCAAAATTGACTTACTTGGCAGCATGAATTGAAAATCTGTGAGGCGTTGTAAAGTCCGGGAGTATTATGGAATTCAAGCACCTCTAACCTCCACAAGATCGGATTGATCTATCTTTCTTTCTTACGACTTTGAGGAGGCTTGTCCACGGACTTTTTGAAGCTCGGCAAATACCTTCACTCAACATGCCAGCATTTAGTACTTGTGAGGAATTGGCCTTGCTCGGCAGTAAGCGGATGGACCTGTGGTTTGTGTCGCACTGCACGCTCCGGTGTTCAGAGAGCACTAAGCGGTTGGGTGATGGTAGGTTATACCATTGAAGCAGATTTATGTAGACATCATTTTTATATACGTATAAATATATGAAGTACTGGCGCTGTAACACTTATCCACAAAGCGACCATGTATATTATAAAATAAAAGGCGAAAAAAGTCTGCCCCTACGATTTAGTGCTGGATTATTCAACTTGTGATTAATGTCCAAAGAAAAGTACACCTCAAGCCAAAATCTGAAGAAAGTAACTGCTCGCAGCGTGATTGGATCTGGTTATAATTGTGCTGTGTGTTTTACGTATAGGGTTAAAATGACAGCTCTGCTATCTACAAAAAACCGGCGATTTGACCTACCAGCAACTGTAGAAACCTCACCTCAATTTAGTTGCTGGTGGAGATTTCTCTGATTATAATATTTTATCTGCCACCTCAGTGATAGTGTTGAGATGCCTTTGACGGCTGAGTAAGTGCCTGAAAATCATTAGAGGTCATGCATACGCCGCCGGTGAAGCTGAGAGGGCTGTGCGTCTCGTCCAGATCCAGACCTTCGATGAGGCATTGTTTCTTATTCCCTTCATAAGCTTTGATGAGCCTTGCTTTGAGTGCATTTGTTGGAAGCTGATGGAGAAAGAAGAATGTCAGATACTTGGTCAAAGTTCCTTCGAATGATATTGGCAATGACGTATTGGAACTCTTTGGTCATTTGCCTTGGAAGTTGAAAGAATGGCTTCCAGTTGGGAAAACCATAGAGATGGTCTGATATGCCAGAGCTGATGCAATCCTTCAGCTACTGACAATCAACAGATGGCCGTTCGTGGATCATCATCATCTGTGGACATTTTTCTAGCTTCGTTAATTACGTTGGTTTTAAGATTGTCAACATCGACCCGTTTCTATTGGAAAATTTATATTTATTAATTAAAGTTAAGATTAGAAATAATGTTTTAAAATTCACGCCAGCCGAAGGTGCAAGAAATTTCGCAAAAGCAAAATCAATCTGGGTGTGAGAAAGTTTAAAATTTGGATGAATTTTTAATTATATCAATCTAGGTAAATTTTGTTAAGTGTGGAATATTGGAAGATTTATGGAATTTCATGTGATCTAGTTCTTTCTTTATGTATATATGTGTTTCCGAAATTTCTTAACGCGAATCTACTAGAGTTTTTATGGGAATAAGTTTATATTTATGACGGCGGAACTTCAATCCGCAAAACACAAAACAGATAAATTAATTATTTATTTAAACGAATTAATTAAATACACAAAAAGTCGAAACGAGTCGGCGCGACGTGCGAAAGAAAATGCTAATGCCAACTGTCAACTTGATGGTGGGTGCGTTTAGTAACTTCGGTACCTAGATAGCTCAGCGATGGGGTGGGTTCAGCAAAACGGTGGGCTATATTAAATGGGGGGTCGATAAAAAAAAGATTTAAAAAAGTGAATTAAAATAAATTGTGGAATAGGGTGTACCAAAGTAAAAAAAAATGGGCGCCAGTAATTTTTTGTTTGTTTTTTGAACTAAATAGGAAATTACAAACCTTGAACCAATTAGTTGAAAAAGAAGTCCCTTTCCAAGAAAAATGAAAGAATATTTTAATTTACGTGAATAGGATTTTAATGAAATTTTATTTTAAAACGATCTGGGAAACCCTGTCGAAACGTCGGGAAAAATCAAATATAAATTTGATTAAAATATAATTAATAATCGCGGTAAGTCCGAAAATTGTTCTTTCATTAAAATGTCTTTAGGGATATAGGTAGAAAACCCAGAATTTTTTCTATGACAAGTAAGAATTTACAAATATATTTGGTAATTGGCAGATGGCCAATTTACAAAAAAAATATATGTTTGAAAATGTGAAAAATGTAAAATTGAAACAAGAACAATGGTTTTGTGCCACAACGGGACACAAAGAAAAATCACGTTGGGAAAAATTCCCGAACAACAACGGAATCTTAACAACGGTCGCGAGTCCCGCAATCTCGGGAAGACAAAGAACGGAACGAAAGCCTAAACGGGGTAAATTTTAAGGCACTTAACAGCCTCCAAACAAAGCAAAAACGAATCAAAATTGTCCTTAGCCCAAATTATACAATTACCACTGTATACTAGGCTTTTCTTTTTCCAGCGAATCCTGTCTCTCCCAATCTCACCCTGGGTCTATCTCCTCAGCTGAATGCCTTTTCGTCACCACAGAACAAAAATAGCACTAATGCTTTTTTTTTTCAAATATTCCCCAACTGGGATTCCTCTGACCAAAAACTTATTTATTCAACCACAACTCAAAAATTTCCTCTCGACAATAATAATTTTTCGCTTTAAACTTTTCTTCAACTTCACTCTTTCGTAGCTTTCTAAAAAGTGCCTCTCAAAAGGCGAACTTCTCTCATCCATTCGGCCACGACATATATGCCATCCTCTTCTGACCTTTGGTCCGTGTTGGTATTCTGTCACGGTTGCAACACCCGGCTTTTTCGCTAGTGTGCATGCCGCTGTCGAATCCAGCCACGCATATGTGGTCTCTTTCACATTGGTGATTTGAACACCAACCTTGGCTTAATGGACGAGTTCAGTTCTAATCCGTCAATTTCAAATGGTCTAAAAAGTTAAACGAAAAAGATCGCTAATAAAGTCCCCAGCCCAACCGGCCCAACTGAAAGACTTGAAGAAAGCATTCTGTTAGATGGGATCCCATGCCATTTTCCCAACAAACATTATGAGACAGGATCCGATGTTTCACGCGAAATTTAACATATTTTAAACCCGTAGACTTCGCAGACAATTAAGGGTAAAGGGAACGTGATTTTACTTGGTGAGCTAGAAACTTAAAATTTGGGCAGAAGGCCATACTAAATTTATGTTGGTGTGAACTTGAAATCACACATGCCGTTGAACATGGGTCAAAATCTTCATGTTTTACAATCCTGTGTGGACAATCTGTCACCTATCTTGTGGACCATCTGTCGCACACCGTGTACCTGTGTGTTTTTCCCGTTGTGACTCATCCATCACATATAATATGTATATGGATTTTGGTGACCGCCTGTCACTCAACTTTGTATTTCAGAATCGGAGACCTAGTTTGATTGCTTTTCCAGAATGCTTAAGAGTAGGACTCTGGACGGTGGAAACCAGGTTTCAACTGAGCTCTACAGCATTTTGGAGCCGCACTAAAAAGGAAGGTTGAAAAATGGATTGGGGAAAATTGAATATGTAGGTTAAACTTGTTGTGGTAAATTTTACCGCAACAAATCGTTTTCCGGTACTTGAGTAGCACTTCAAATCTCTCTGGAGCATAGGGCAGCGACAAAATCCCAAATCCCTCTATCTGCCACGCTTTGACGCAAGTGGTTTTAGCTGTGGCCACTTACGAACACCTGAGAACTTGCTTTTACCATTACAGCTGACCTTAAGGTTGTTTGTGGTGTTCCAACATGTTTTGCACCCTGTGGATTCCATTCAAAAGATTGAATCCGTAAAGATAAAGTTCTGTTGCTTCTTTGCGAGCTTATCTCAGACTCTATAAGCAAAATCCTCATAGTAGGTGCTTTTTTTTACATTCAAAGAATCATTTGTTTCCATCTCAACGGAAAACTAAAACTAAGTAGACAAATACGGCCACTGACTTGTCTGGAATATTGTTATCAAAACATAGAATCTTCCTCAGAAGAAAGTTCTCCTCATTTTCCAGACACTGTTAGATATATAGTAACATAGAAACCAAGTCAAAATAATGGAACTCGAAATCAAGAGATATCCTTTTGAATCCTGGGAAAAATATAATTTCAAATTTTCATTTAATATTGCACAATTTATTTTGTGTATGGAAAAAACTTTAATTAAACCAACTGTCTGAGCAACAAGGTAACTTTTCAACAACAAACATCAAGAGAATTGAACAAAAACAACAACAAAATGCCTTTTCTGCAGCAATTTATTTACAACTTTGTCGTCGTTCTTGACAGGAATTCCTGGACCATCATATTATATCCAGTATCCAGTTGCCTGCCATTTTAATTACTTTTCGTCATTCGGTCGTTATGGTTCTTGTCATCGTTGGTGTCATCATCACTTGTCCATCGTTCACTCTTCATACGCCATTGAACCACAGATGGAGTTAACGCCAAGCAATCAAAACTTTTTCCATATAAAAAGTTGGACATCTCCTTCTGAGAATCTCACCCCGCACTGCACCCCGCACCGCACCTTACCAATTCAAGCAAAGTAGCATCAGCATGAGCATCAGCAGAGAAGAAGAAGAATGGCATCTTAAAAAGATATAACCATATTTTCTTGCCTCATTCCAAACAGATACCTTCGAACGAGAAGGAGAAAAATCTCAAAAAGTTGAAAAGAAATCAAATCATCAGAGGAGATGGAAAGATGGAAAATATAGAAACAAAAGTCTGCAAGTCCATAGTTCAATTCCTTGGATAAATAGATATAGATAATGAGAGGATAACTGAAGCCATCGACATAAGTCGTACCTTGGGATTGCTCATCGCAATGATATTGTGTAATAGTATTTACAGCTTTGTTAATCACAATTCATGACGCAACACTTTTTATTGTGGTAAGTTTACTAACCTTTAATCCAACTCCACGAATAATTAAGTAGGTGTTATCCAGGGAAGGGCTTGAAGAGATTTATTTTTTCGGCGAAGAAATGGAAACATTTTGTCAAGTTTGTTTCCGACAGCTTTATTGGAAAAATCGTAAAAGAAAATATAAAAGCAACAAGTTTCACCAAAGAGATGAGCCTTTGAAGCAGTCTAAGAGACAGAACGAATAAATTCAGTTTGAAGGACTTCTCTCCTCTGTATTAAAAATTTTACCATCGAGCATCCTTCGCCTTCCTCAAGCTGAGAAGAGCAAAATAGACTGCCTTTCAAGTGAATTAGACATTAACTTCAAAAGATGTGAGTGCCCGTTGCCCGAGTGTGGTAATGAGAACTCACCTTATTTTGAGGTGAGTTTTTGCCCCAGAGAGGATAAAAAGTTCATTTTTCGAAAGGAGAGCAAGAATCATTTCCCCTTAACGGGAAATTCATTTCGAAAGAACGAACAAACAAGAAGTGAATGGCTTTTCTGATTTAGTTGATGTTTTAAGCTTGTTGCAACTGTTGGTTAACTATAAAATTTTATCAGTTCATTTGCGTAGTAAAATTATTTTGGTATAAATTAAAAATTAAATTAAATTAAAAATTTTATTTAAGCTAAAATAAAACAACATAAGAAATAAAATACAATAAACATTTAACGTTTTTTTTATAATACAAACTCTATATACTACTGAAATAAATCAGCCAAGTAGAAGACTTAGCACTATTATTGGACTTGTTGAATTATTGATTCAAATTAGCTTTTTTGGCCTTTAGTCCACAAAAATTGGCGTTTCGTCCGGGTTATCTCACATGGACTCATCAGTTGACTTGTGAGGACCTTGTCAATACGCAATTCATGTAAGATGAACTGAACTTAACAAAAATTGCGTATTGACAAGGTCCTCACAAGTCAACTGATGAGTCCATGTGAGATAACCCGGACGAAACGCCAATTTTTGTGGACTAAAGGCCAAAAAAGCTAATTTGAATCAATAATTCAACAAGTCCAATAATAGTGCTAAGTCTTCTACTTGGCTGATTTATTTCAGTAGTATATAGAGTTTGTATTATAAAAAAAAACCTTCATATAAATATTCAATGCCAGGCCACGGGCAAAAAAAAAAAAAATTCCAACATTAATGATTACAATTCTAATCTTTGTTGGATATAGTTCACATTGGATTTTTGTCAAAAAAAAATTCATGTAAGATGAACTGAACTTAACAAAAATTGCGTATTGACAAGGTCCTCACAAGTCAACTGATGAGTCCATGTGAGATAACCCGGACGAAACGCCAATTTTTGTGGACTAAATGCCAAAAAAGCTAATTTGAATCAATAATTCAACAAGTCCAATAATAGTGCTAAGTCTTCTACTTGGCTGATTTATTTCAGTAGTATATAGAGTTTGTATTATAAAAAAAAACCTTCATATAAATATTCAATGCCAGGCCACGGGCAAAAAAAAAAAAAATTCCAACATTAATGATTACAATTCTAATCTTTGTTGGATATAGTTCACATTGGATTTTTGTCAAAAAAAAATTCATGTAAGATGAACTGAACTTAACAAAAATTGCGTATTGACAAGGTCCTCACAAGTCAACTGATGAGTCCATGTGAGATAACCCGGGCGAAACGCCAATTTTTGTGGACTAAAGGCCAAAAAAGCTAATTTGAATCAATAAACATTTAACTTTAAATCAAAACTTTGTATTCTGTATTTTTAAACTTCAAACAAAAAATAATGAAATATTTAATTTTATATAGGTTTTTTAAGGCACGTTGTATTTCTTCTCAAGATTATCCGTCTATGTTTAACCCTCAGTGATGGGAAAACTTTTCCAGTTAAAATGAACTTAATCGACTAAGAGCCACTTAAGGAATTTGATGATTAACTTGACACCCGTTAAATAGCTATAACACCAGCCTATTAAAACTTGGCAGTAGCTGACTGAGTTTTTGTTGTTGTCACATTCAAACGTTCTGGAAATAAAATCAATACACTAGTGAAATAAGTCAGCCAAGTAAAAGATTTGGACTACTAGTTGGGCATTTTGAAATTTTGTATTCAAAAGAGTTTATAAACAACTTTTAGACCCATACAAATGTTGTGCTTTCATCCCCGTGGTTTTCACTTTGAATCATTAGTGGTTTAGTTAGGATGTGACACCTTGTCAACATGCAATTTTTACTTTTACTCAATTCTTTAAACGTTGGTTTCATAAAATTTTTTACTAACCTTCGGAAATTAAAATACGAGTACACACAGTATTTTGATTTTATAAAAGTAAGCTACTGACCCACAGTTTCACAGTTGAAGTTTAAGCCCCACTTTTGGTTTAAACTTCACAGTGAGAGTTTAAACTTAAGTTCAGCTGAACCTGAGCTGGAGTTTAAATTTGAAGTTCAACTCGTCTGGTTTCACAGTAGGTTTAATCTAAACTTCAGTTTATTGAACGTATTGTTGCGAACAGAGCTTTATACTCCTACAGCGCCATCTGTTGGAAAATTGCATATCTACTTTATGGAAGAAACCAAAAGGTTTTTTCCAATGTCAAATGTATTTCCCCTTATTCCAACCATCTAGAACATTTCAAGACGAGAACCTTCGAGAACAACTAATTTGAGTATATAAGGGAGTATTCACGGTTGGCGGGACAGTTGATTCGAATACTCAAATCATTCGAATGATTTTTTCTTATCTACTTTCTCTAAGCGAAATGAGGACTCGAGTGCCTATTCGAGACCGAGAAGCGAATATTGAACGAAAAGACAGAAAAGAAAACACACAAAATCGAGAACTCGAGAAGTTATTTGTATATCTCGTGTGTATGTATTCAATGACTGAGTTTATATTTACATATATTCATTTTTGCACTCGATGCATCGTTGAGGGTTGAATATGGGATTGTAACACCCCGACTCCACAGGAGATAAATTCTCTCAGGATGCTCATCATGATATGAAACCTCCAATGGAGACGCGATATTTCCTCTTATGATGGGATGTCAGCGATCTATGTCAGCGGTTTTGTCTTGATATAGATGTCTGATATGAAATTTGACAGATGGTTTTTTTTCGTACTTTTGTCTCATTATTTCGTGTCTTCTCATTTGGTTGGTTCTTGTCAAGTACTCCGTCGGCAAATATATTTTTTTTATTTTGTAAGTAAATACATTAATGTGTCATGTTATTCATTTGTTCGTGCGTTAAGTTATGTTTGGTGTTATTTATTTATACTTTAGGTAGATGCGCGTTCTTTTCTTTGCAAATATATATAATTTTTGTTAGTTTTACTTTTTGCTAATTTCTGTTGTCCGCACAAAACACATCCCGTGCAGTAGGGATAGAAATGAAAAATCATGACATAATTTGCCCAGCGAAGCAATAAGAAAATGAAGAGATAGAGATATCAGACATTGAGTTGGAGAGACAGATATCTTGTGGAGTCGGGGTGTAAAGGAAAGACGAGAAGCGAGAACCATTATGTTATGATTTTCTTGTTTTGTTTTTGCTTTTTTTTCCTTGAAATGGATTGTTTGTTTCCTACTTTTTTTACTATGATATTCCTTCGAAAATCATTCGAATGATCATTCGATTGTTTGAATCATTCGAATACTAATATCTCGATTCGTTAAATCATTCGATTATGCCTAACACTAGTTGTGACCTGTTACAGTTTAAAGGACACTGTGAAACCAAATTTATTGTTAAACTGAAGTTTAAACCAAAAGAGGGGTATAAACTTCCACTGTGAAACTGGGGGTAAGAGTTTAAATTGATTTTCTGATACAATTGCGTTAAATCTATTCTGGTTTGGGTTAAATCTATTTGCATTGGTAAAACTTGTCTTAATACATTTGGTAGGCTTTTCTGCGTTTTGAATGCGTTGACAGAAATTATTTTTTTGGGTTGCCAGTAATTGAACAACAATGTTTTCGGATGATAATTTTTGGTAATATTAGGGAGTGAATATTTTCGTACAACTAAAAAAAGAAACAAGTTGGGTTGAAACCCTATAAATCAGCTGGAGCAGATGCGATTATTCCGGCATTTGTTCAACATGCCCTACAGATTATCACCCCATGCGTTAGGGTAATCTCCAAAAGTTATATTAAATGGAGATACGCTGGAAAACCGACACACTCGACTACAAAAGATCACAGACCGATAAGCCTCTCTTCATTTCTCCTCAAGACACTAGAGAAAATTATTGATCTGCATGTTAGGGACCTTCTCAATCCAAGCAATCTGTGCAACTACCAACACGCTTACTTTGAAGGTAAGTCAGTGGAGACTGCGAAAAGCACGAGGTCGTCTCATAAATTGAGAAAAGTCTCGAACACAAAGAACATACTCTGGCAGCATTTTTGGACATCGAACGTAACAATGTAAAAACGGAGTCCATTAAATCTGCTCTGGAAGAAGTTGGAATTGAATCTGCCATTGTGGACTGTATTTATACCATGCTCAATGGCCAAATCATTAGCTCGCAACTTGGGATAATATTGTAGAGAAAGCAGTTACACAAGGAGGAGTTATCTCACCTCTTCTGTGGGTCATTGTTGTTAACAAAACTCTTACAAGAGTTAGGGATCAGGGCATTAAAATAGTAACCTATTCGGACGACATAGTAATTTTGATATCGGGTAAATATCTTACCATCATCAAAGATATAATGGAATCTTCACTTAAAGAACTATCATCTTGGACAGCACAAGACGGTCTCATGGTTAACCCTTCCAAAACTGAACTAGTCCTGTTTACGAGGAAAAGAAATTGGAGGACTTTACCTCCCAAAGCTTAACGACATTCCTCTGAAACTTTCCAACGAGGCTAATCTTGGAGCAATCCTTGATTCCAAGCTAATATGGAAACGTAACACAGAGGAGTGAATGAAAAGAGCACTATGCGCTCTCTACACATGCAAAAAAACCTTCGGTACACGGTGGGTCAAGTGACCGCAGGTCATCTAGTGCATGTACACGGCGATTGTTCGTCCCATACTGAAGGCTGTAGAAAAAGTTAGTTATCTCAAAAACCTGCATATAAGGTACAGAGACTAGCCTGCTTAGGAATAACGGGGGCACAGGGTTCTACGCCACAGGCAGGGCTGGAAATTATTTTAAATCTTCCAGTCCTGGACGAACACATACGACGCACAGCAGACAAAAGCGCACTTCGGCTTAATGAAATGAGCTCTTGGAAGCACAGCACTTATGGTTCTATCCTGCAAAAGTATGACAAAGTGGCCGGGCTTAATGCGAAGACTGACTACTTACCACCCAGAATAGATTTCTATAAACACTTCTCTATTACAATACCCGAAAGGCATGGATGGAAACCCAACTCACTAATTAGTGAACAAGGTATCTCCTTCGACACCGATTAGTCAAGAATGGAAGAAGGAACAGGAGCTTGGGTGTTCTGTGAAGCTCTCAATATTAGAGAATCATTCAAACTCCTAGATGAGTGTAGTGTTTTTCAGGCTGAGATTTACGCTATTAAAAAGGCACCAGAATTGGTACGCATGAAAAAACTGAACTCGTCGGAGATCATATTCTTCGTGGAGACTTTAAGATCCAAGACAGAAACAAAATGCCGAGACATGCTGAACAATATTTGTAACACTATAACACTAGCCAAGTCAAGCTCTGTTGGGTTCCTGGACATAGTAATATAGAAGTGAATGGAAAAGCATATGAACTGGCAAGGAAAGGGTCAGCGGTTATTATCATATAAAAACATTAGTAGCCATTTAAATATGGGACCAAAAGTCGCGATTGGCGTGATTAAAAGGAAAATAGACCTAATAACGAAACAGCAAATTAATAACTCCTGGTCCTCCAGGCACGACTGCGTTATCGCTAGAAGTGTATGGCCTAGAATTAATGAAAAGGAAACTCGATATATTTTATCGCTGAGTAAAAAGAACATTAGAATCCTGATAGGTGTACTAAGGGTTCATTGTGCCATTGGGACAAAGGCCACTAGAATGGGTGCATTTGCACCCGATTTCTGTAGGAGCTGTCAGGATGTCGAGGAGATTGGAACCTCCAACAAATCGCCTCCGTTACTTTGGAAACAAGTTTGTTGGGGAACTGGACGATCTAACGCAGATCTCAATGGCAAATATGAGAGAATTCATAGTAAGCACAGGCTGGTTCGCAAATGAACCAGCCTTCATAAGACATTAGTTAGGAGCATCTCTGCTTTTAATTATAGGGGATCACAATAGACCAATAGGCCCCCGTGTACGCAACAGCCTCTGGGCTAACCTAACCTAACCTGGAATTTGCAGATACGAGTATCTTTGGAGGAAGCATGTTGAGATCTTACATGAGAGATATTATATATGGTCATATCGATTCGACCTATGTATACACATAATATCTGACAGCTGAATTAGATTCAACATTCAATTTTCATGCAGAGACTGCATCTAGTTCACGTATTCAATATCACAATTTATAAGGAAAACAATATAGCCCGGTCAAAATAGACATTCAAGGTTACATTAATTCGCACAAAGCTGAAAATTGGCATGAATGTTGAGAACACTATTACAAACAATTTGTCAAAAGTCCCCATCGATCCGACGTGTGCAAAAAAAATTATTCAAGGTCAAATGTTGCAAATTTCGGTTTTTTGCATTTTTCAGCTGAACGGCAAGTTTTATCATAAGATAGGTGAGACAAAAATTATTCATCATGCAATTATCTATAGAAATCGTCTTAACACTTTTTCTCCTAAGAATCACCATTTTGGAGATACAGCGATGTTGAAAAATTTGTGTTCTTCATAATATGTATGTCAATTACCATTATATACATTACACAACGGTAATACAAGTAAAAATATTAGTTTTCGTGGCGTATAGATACATATTCTACAATTCTAAAGCCAGATATACACTGTTCAAATGCATGACAAGCACGCGCAGGTGTATTGGTGAAAAAATCACACGTATAGATTGGATTTAGGATTAAAGCAAAATGAAAATCTTTTGAGTTTCTTTCAATCTAGCGTCCTGCATTGAAGTAGTGTATATGCAAGATTGATGATTGACCATGCATTTATTGGTTCATTTGCGTATAGTTCATTGAAGAGATGAGAACACAGTACAACATAAGCACTGATTGAAATATTAAAATAGTAAACAAAAAATGTATGATGAAATGGACAGACAAAATAAAACAAATTACCTACTCGGATAAAATTGAAAAAATCTCAAAGACGTTCTTATATTCACAATTTCGCCGAAAAAAAAACTCACAAAAAGCGCAACGTCCTCTCACCACACCGTCCATGTTAAAATAAAAGATTGAAGACTCATGCTTGGTGTGTGTATATGCAACTTTAATCCGAATTTTCGAATACACTTGCACAATGTATATTTGGCTTAAGAATATAAACTCGAAAGAAAACCCAGTCCCTCATTTTATGTGACCGTACGGCCTTGAGCAGCATCTGTCTGCGACGCTCGTATACCAGCTCCGTTTCTAAGGGCCCAAACAAAATAGTATTTTTCCCAAGCGTTCCTTCGTAGTAAGAACAAGTCGTTATTGCAAACAGAATTTGTGCAGTTTCTTGTTTGTAAGAGAAATGTATCAATTTTGCTTTATTTGTAGTAAACATTTGGCGGAAAAAGTACACTCGGAAGAGTACCATTACCGTAGTTAAAAGACGTCACGAACAAGAACAAGCTGGTACATCAATAATAAGTCCTCCTCGTACTAGAGCACGCGTAAATGAATCAGTTTTTTGTTTAGGTTACGTTACCTTAGGTTAAGGTGGCTGCTGACCGGAAAAGCCAAAACACTTAGACCAATATTTGGTCCGTTGTGATACTACAGGATTTCAAAAATCAATCTTACTCGTTAAACCATTAACAATGAAGCATTTGAGACAGTGAATGTCAGAATTGTTTTTTGTTTAAAAGAGTGCTGTTTATTCTGTGCAATGAATTGAATAAAGCGTTTGAAATGAAAAAAAGCACTGCAATATCGGCGTCAAATTTGTAATGTAATTAGGTGCTTAGATAAGTTTTGGTACTTATCTTTTGTAAAAAATACTCATAATCGCTTTCGTCATTTCCAATAGTAGTATTTTTCAATTAGATACAAAATTTTCAACTCAATAGGACCACAATAGATCGTTGAATAGGCCTACCGGGAAAGCCACCTTTAAAAAAACGCGCCAAGTGTACTACTTCACGGGTGGCGCGGAACCGTGTGCATATTATGAAGAATACAACTTTTTTTTTTGTGATTCTTAGGAGAAAAAGTGTTAAGACAATTTCTTTAGATAATTGCATGATGAATAATTTTTGTCTCACCTATTTTATGATGAAACTTGCCGATCAGCTGAAAAATGCAAAAAACCGATTTTTGCAACATTTGACCTTGAATAATTTTTTTTGCACACGTCGGATCGATGGGGACTTTTGACAAATTGTTTGTGATAGTGTTCTCAACATTCATGCCAATTTTCAGCTTTGTGCGAATTAATGTAACCTTACCCTTATTTTCGAAGCTACTTTGACCGGGCTAAATAAGTATTTCCACAAAACGTAAAAGGGTGTTATGTGGAGTATACGCTGCTGAGTTAATTTTTCTTACACAGGCAATGATGCGGCTTATGTGTTCAATCCAATAAAGGAAACTGTTAAACGTCACTCTAAATTTATAAATTTTCGTCCGTTTTGAATTTTATTATACTCTTTCACTTCCGAACATTATCAAGGGGAATGGAAAAGTATCTAAAGTGCTCAGATAATCTTTAGGACTTCGAGGGATTGGATTGTAGCTTTTTTTTTTTAGATTTTTTTTAGATTTATAAATACATTTATTTCTTCAGAAGGTAAGATACATACAACAATTCATATTATAATAATGTATATAACTAATAGAAATAAAGTAGTGGCATTATATATTTTAAGAATAAAAACAGTGCTAAATGCCACTTCAAGCTTAACAAAAAAAACAAATAATAATAAGTGGGTGGGGTGACCCTTATTAAAGAAAAATGTACATTTCAAAATGAAAAGAAAAATAAGAAATGTTAAAAATTCAAATCAATTATACAAACCAAAAGATAAACCAAAAAGTTATAAAGAACAGAGAACAAGCTCTCTTTGAAAGACCAGAAATATTGAAGTCTTATATAACTGGAGACAACATTCTTTCCAACTCATCAAAGTGAAAAGTAAACAACCAGCCCTTTACAAGTTTCTCAAAACGATTTTGTAATATAAGTGATCTTATCATGATCGGAAGTTTATTAAATAAACGAGGAGACATAACAGAATAGAAATTACGGAAGGCAGTTGTGCGGAAGTTAGGAACAGGTACCATACATTGCATGTTACCACGGAGGTTATGTCTGTCCAAAACTCTGAAATTTAAATTACCTGAGCGCTTGAAAAAAGTTTTAAGGACTTTATAGCAATATAAGTGTCTTACTGGAAGAATCTTCAACCCCATGAATAATGGAAAACTATGATGCAGTCTATGTTTTCTGCTTAACTTTCTAATAACGTATTTTTGAAGTGTCAAAATCGGTTTTATTTTGTTAAAATGTATTCCACCCCAACATGCTACACCATATTGTAATTTCGATTGAAAAATTCCATAGTAAATTTTTTTAAGTAGATCAGGTGAGCATACTTTTTGGAGGTAAAAAAAATGCCGAAGTGTGGAACGGAAATACTTTTTTAAATTCTCAGAGTGATTACTAAAAGACATCTTAGAGTCAATTAAGAGACCAAGGTATTGAAATACATCAACTTTCTCAATTTTAAAACAATGATCACTGCATTTGAAGTTGTGAGAGTATGTGATCGATGTTGGATAACAAATACAATCGCAACTTTTCAATTTGAATCTTAGGCATTCAGGCTCATGGAAGAAAATATCCGGTTCCAAGGAGTTCTGTTGGGAAAGACTAAAGAACATAATTTTCGTTTTTGCACTTATGACTAGCTTATGTTCAGCGAACCATGACCTAAGCATGTGTAGATCCCAATTGATTTCACAGACGAGATCCAGGAGACTATAGCACCAAATGCACAACCAATGTCATCAGCAAAAGCAGTAACATTAGATTTCAGTTTTAAGCTGAATAAAGAATTAATATATATTAGGAACAAAATTGGTCCCAGCACTGAACCTTGTGGAACCCCTATGTTAGTAAATTTAGATTCACTCCTAAAATTGCCAATTTTAACTCTCAGTGGTCTATTATTAAGATAGGATCTAAACCAGTCCCTCATAAAACTTCTTAAACCCAAATTTTCTAGTTTAGTTACCATTATATCATGGTTCACCATATCAAAAGCTTTAGTGATATCAACGTAGAGCCCAGCTGTGAACTTTTGTTTATCTAGGTTATTGAAGATATCAGAGCAAAATTTTAGAAGAGCATCTTCCGTCGATTTTTTTTTCTGAAAACCAAATTGCAGTGGATTTAAAAATTGTTTTTTATTTAAAAAATCAATGAGTCTTTTTTTAATACTTTTTTCAAAAATTTTACTAATTGAAGAAAGAATCGAAATGGGTCTGTAATTACTTACTTCTTTCTCTGAACCTTTTTTAAAGATTGGAACAATATCAGCACATTTCAATGCTTCAGGAAAAATTCCTGAGAATATGCTTCTATTAAATATAAAAGCTAATACATCTACTACGAAGCACGCAATATTTTTAAGCACCTTAATTGAAATTCCATCAGGACCACAAGAATCCGAATTTTTAAGACTGCCAATACATTTAAGGAGCTCTAAACCAGTTATGGGTTCAAAGAAAAACAAGTTTTGGGTTAAAGGATCACCACAAATAATTGCAGAACTGCAAGAAGTACAGTTAGAAGAAAAAGAACACTGTAAGGAGTTTGTCGCATTGACAAAATAATCAATAAACGTACTTGCAATAATGTTTTTATCAGATACTATATTTTCGCCTACTTTAATGCTAATATCCTTTTTGGAAGATGGAGGCTTGTTCAGAATACAGTTTACCAATTTCCATTCATTTTTAATATCTCCTCTAGCAAGATCGAATTGGTTGCTATAAAAGCGGTCTCTACAAAGCGGAACTTCTTTTCTAAGTTTGGAACACATCTTTTCGTATCGTCTTTTTAAATTCTGGTTAAGTGGATGTTTTGCACATTTGATTCCTAACTTATTTTTCAGATTAATTTTTTTTAACATATAGTTGTTTATCCACGGTTTTAATTTTATTTGCTTACATCTTTTATTTATAGTATAACTACATTGAATAATATATTTTTTTAAAGTTTCAATAAAAATATCATAGGCTTTCGAAATATTATCCTCCAAGTAAACTGACTGCCAACGTTCATGAGAAAGTTTTGTTTTCAATAAGGAAAAATCGATTTCAGTTTTTTCAACACTTAAAACAGGAGATGAAGTCCGGAATTTACTAAGGCAACTCACTAAAATTCCTGTCATCGCATGGTCAGTAATACCTAGATCAAAAACACATTTTTCAACTGAGCTTAACGAGCAGTTGGAAAATCGACCATAAATATGATCTAAACATTTCCCCGACGCTGGCCTTGTTTGTTCGTTAATAAAAGAAGCTAAGCCATGAGATGCAAGAACCGACAAATAAGCAGAAACGGCATCAGAATTTTCCAAAATGTCGATATTTATGTCTCCTAAAATGATTAAGTTCTTTGAATTTTCTCTATCCAAAAGGTTAAAAAATTCATCCATAAACACCGACGCACTATACTTATGTAATCTATAGATGCAAAGAATAACAATGTCTTCTTGATCTAGTTTAAAAGACAGTTTAAAAATGTCGGCGCTCAAAAAATCAATTTCCGTTGAAACACATTCATAACAATCCTTCACAAAACAACCCACACCGCCAGCACAGTAATCATCATTCGTTTTAGCAAAAAATTTAAATCCAGGCAAAGTATAATCACTTATCTCAAAATTATATATCCAAATCTCAGAAACAAATAAAAAGTCGGGAATACATGCAAAAGAATCTAAATGAGAAACAAGGCAAGCAAAATTTTCTCTTAAGCTTCTGATATTCTGGTGAATCAAAGAAAGTTTGTTAGAGCAATAGTTTTTAGAAAGAAAAAAATGTTCACAATTATTATATGAGTTCAAAAGATTAAAGGTAGGAACATCATCACTAATTAATTCAAAGTTAAAGTTCATTAAAGGTTTAAAAAGAAAAAAAATTATAAAATGTTATTCAGGTCTTCAAAAGACCTTATTGAGATGGGATCACTACCTTCAATCTTTCTTATCAGAATTCTATTGTTTTTTATCCATACGTATTTATATAATTTCTCCTTCCTAATCGCCTTCGCTTGCATCAACAATGCATGAGTGTACTTTGTTAGTGCATCATTAATGTAAATAACTCGCCCCTGTCCACTGCCGATGCTGTTGCTGCTGCCTGCACACCAAGATTTGATTTTTTGATGATTTTTAGACTTCTCTTTCATAATGCGCTGTTTAAGATATTTATCAGCTAGTTCTATGAATAAAACTGGTTTGCTCTCTTGTTTTTTCTCGCTCGACTCTCTGCCTCTCCTTTTTTTAACATAGCACTTGCTTATATCGCAATCATTCACCTCAACATCAATAGCTTCACGGAAGATCTTTTGTGCGACGCTTTTGGAGTTGTTGTCGTTGATGTCGTTTAATCCCGTGATTTCGATGCAGTTAGCTAATTGACTTTGTTGTTGCCAATGTAACCTATTTTCTAGAAGATGAACTCTAGATTTAAGCAATTCATTTTCTTTTGTTAAAGCTGATAGAGAAACTAGAAATTCTTTATTAACGGCTTCTAAATTTGTGATTTTTTTGTAGATCATTTGCAGGGTAATTTCACCTATGTTTTCTAAGTTGGCTACATTAGATTTATCAGTGCTAGTTTTATCTTGTGCTGGCGCCATGTCAGTATATTGAGCTAAATTGTCACTACTCGAGGAGCCTTGATTTAAATTGACGTTTGGCAACGCAACACTGCCTAGCACTTGTTCGGGCTGATGAATAGTTGAACGTCTTTTTGCAAAGCACTTTTTACATCGGAATGATTTATTTGTGGTTTTCATAAAATCGATATCATCTTTAAGTAGACCGACACATGCACCGTGAAATGACCAATTACAATCACTACACGAAATTCGCAATGGATCGTTCTTTAGTATTTTTTTTGAACACTCTGTGCAGTTCATTATTGAAAATATACTTAACTCAAATGAGATGCGCACCCCACGACACTCCAAACACAAGCTTAAAATATTTCTCAAATTGATATTCAGATGGGTGGGCCAAATGTAAGTTTCTTTTTAAGAATGCAATAAAATGAACAAAATTAAATCTGTATCCATGTATTATGGCTTTATTAGTAAGAGCCAAGCGCGGATACAGGGGGAGGGCAGTGGGTGCAATTGCCCCCCCCTGGGCAGTTCTTCGTTTCACAATTAAAAAACCCATAACACATTTTTTTCTTTTTACTTGCGACTTATAGGTACTATAAGGCAGGTTATGCATTCGTAAAAAAAATTGAACTCGAGATTTTGATCAAAGTTGACATTACGATAATAGCGAAGTCCAAAAAAGTGGGTATCGCAATTCTGTCTGTCTGTCGGTTCGACTACGGCCCAAACGGCTAGGCTGATATTCTTTAAACTTGGTAGATATGGGTTTTATTTTTTTTTCCCCGGATGTTTTTTGATTTGATTTTGTAAGACCAAAAATAACGGTACCTGCCATACGATTTTTTTTTCGAAATTTTATAAATATTTTTTATTATCAAAAACTATCCTACAGATTTTAAAAAAAAATTCATAAGATTTCATTTAGTTAAACCTAGGTAATGAATGAAAAAAAAATCCAAAAAATTATTATTTTTGGTACCCCCCTTGGAACCTTTTTTTTGTTTTTGATTTTCTCAAAAACGTTACAACCGATTTTGATAATTTTTTAATGTTAAGGCTCCCCAACAGTTTCAATATTATTGTGTATTCAAATTTTCAAAAAAAAAATTTCAAAATTATTTTTTGAAAACTCAATATTTTGAAAACCCCATGCTCGATTTTCTTAAAACTTAATAAAAAAAAGTTTCTTAAAATAATCTACAAGATATGAGAAAAATAATTTATTTTACTTAAAAATAACGGTACCCTCCAACAAATGTTAAAAAATGGTTTTCGAAAATCGTATTTTTCTCGAAAACGGTTCCGCGAATTTTGCTTAAATTTTTAGTCTTACGATTAATTTTTAAGGTCTATAATTTAATACAAAAGATTTTGAAAACAAGACATTACAGTCACTGTACATACCATAGAACGATTTTTGAAAATTTTGAATTTCTCATTATCGACATAATGGATTTTAATGAAATTTTTTATAGAAATGCTTCTAAAAGCTTTAAGAAACATTGCATTTCAAAACTTTAAAAAAAAAATTTTTTTGAATTTTGAAAAAAAAAAAATCTTTTTTTTTTTTGGAAAATTCGATATCTCAAAAATGGGTAAATATTTTTTTTTGGAAATTTAATTTTCATTCGTACAGTAATAAAAAATGTTGACGTACTAATTTTTTTTTTAATATTTAAAAAATTTTATATATAAAACCTTATTTTATTAAGAAACCACTACATCGACTTATGTATAATTTTTGTTCTTGCATAAATTCATATTTGCATAGCATTCTGTTTTTGTCTCTTACTACAAAGAGAATTTAAAAAATGATGATAATTTTATCCTTAGAGTAAAGTCGGGTAATGTGGACCACTCGGCTAATATGGACCACCAGCTTTTCTCGCCTTACACAAATCCAATCGAGGAGACGATTGGTTGCGATTGTGCGTGACCTGCTTAAACTTAAGTCAGTATAGTTTGAGTAGTCAGGAGTAGCGCGTTACGAAGTTATTCGGATTAAAAGAAAATCCAAGGCATTGATTTTTTTTTTCGTAGGTGTTTCTCCTTTTTTTCTATAGTTAAAAATATAGTTTGTTCTCCTTTTACTTTTTAAATATAAGAAGTGAATATTTATTTAAAGGTTTTTATTTTTAAAACTATTGTAAAGAGTCTCATTTTGTTGTAAAATTGCTTTTTTTCCAAAAATTATGTTGCGGGTAATATGGACCACCGGAGAAAATGAGTATATGGACTAGTGGTCCACATTACCCGCTATTTCAATATAAGAAGTTTCGGGTCTGGATGAGGATGAATGATCGACCGTTGATGATTTTGATATATGTGAATTGCTTGGCAAGGCTTATGTCAGAGTCCAAACTGGATAAATAGCCGTCAAGGGATTGAAGACCAGGTGGTCCATATTACCCTCCACTTTTTTGTTACGTTTTAGAGTTACTTAACTTTTTGTTTTTTGTTATTTTTTTATTAAGTGAATTTATTTTTTTGTTGCTACTTTTTTAATCAGAATTAACCGATGTATTTTTTTTTTTAAATATCTTTAAAAAAACTTACACCGTTTGTGTTTTATTAACAAAAATATGATTGGTGGTCCATATTACCCGACTTTACTCTGAACAGTTTTTTCTAATAACATTCGTTTTTAAAATTCCTAGTCTATTACATAGGAGCAAGTTATGCATTCGTAAAAAAAATCGAACTCGAGATTTTGATCAAAGTTATCATTACGATGATAGCGAAGACTAAAAAAGTGGATCTCGCAATTCTGTCTGTCTGTCGGTTCGACTACAGCCTAAACATTTATCATTTTTAATTTTTCGCCCCGACACGTTTTTTTCTTCTTTTTTTTTTTAAGACCAAAAATAACAGTACCTGCCATACGAATTTTTTCGAAATTTTGTAAATTTTTTTTTCTCAAAAACTGTTCTACGGATTAAAAAAAAAAGATACAAAAAAAATTCATTTAGTTAAAGCTAGGTACTAGTTGAAAAAAATTTTCCGAAAAAAGGTTATATATGGTACCCCCCAAAGAACCATGTTTTTGTTTTTGATTTTCTCAAAAACGGTATGACCGATTTTGATCATTTTTTGTTTGCGTAAGCTTCCAAAAAACTTAAATAGAATAATTGTGTATTCAAATTTTCAAAAAAAAAAAATTTTGGATTTTTAAAAAAAAATTCAATTTTTTTTTTTCAAAACTGTTAAAAACCCGTTTTCAAAAACCGGCCATACAAAAATATTAGAATTAAGTATTTAAGAACTAT
This sequence comes from Chrysotoxum bicinctum, assembly GCA_911387755.1. Taxonomy (NCBI): domain Eukaryota; kingdom Metazoa; phylum Arthropoda; class Insecta; order Diptera; family Syrphidae; genus Chrysotoxum; species Chrysotoxum bicinctum. The sequence goes on from OU426989.1 coordinate 18,957,416, forward strand.
GTATATCATGTACAACACTATAATTCCTTCATTTAAATTAATTAATTCATTTTTTTTTAATACGTACGAGTTCCTATTTAATACTTTAAGACATGCATACAGAGCATTATTGAAAGAGGCTAAAGTAATGTAAACGAAGATGTTTGATTTACTACTTAATAGTTATTTAACGACCTACATATATTATGTACCTGTACATGCTTTCCTTAATTTAATTTAATTTTCCTTCAATTTAATAATTTGTTATTTTTATATTTGATTATGTTTATACCTTTTTAATATTTTAAGACAGAAATGCAGAGAAATGGACAATTTTTTTTTAAGTTAAGCAAAATATCACCAAAAATTGCCCCCCCCTGAACGAAATCCTGGATCCGCGCCTGGTAAGAGCAAATATTCATATTAATTATGGAATACAACGTCGGCGTCGTTGAAGTGGCATCCTCAGCTGGCTTCGCATAAGCGCATTCGGTCACTCCAATTTTCGAACAGCTTGTTGATAGGTTCGGGTTGTTAATGAGTTATTTAAGTTTGAAAAAAATCGATAGAACTTTGTTGCTCAATGATAGGATACATAAAGGTAGGACAACAAGGTAATGGTATAAATACGATATTAATACATTATAATTTATATTATTAATTGTTTATAACATTGTGTTCTTCAAACCGAAGCTTTTGCACTTGGCAAAGTTTCACCATCTTGCAAAAGAAGGAAATTTTACTTGTTAGAAAATATTAAAACGTATTTTTATAGGTAGAAGGTGCTTCTCTTTCTCCTTGGAGATAACGTCTTTCAATGGAACGCTTTAAATCTCTTCCTGCAGACTTGGTGTTTGTTGTTTCCACAACTTAACTTTTGCGTGGTTTTGTTGCCATCCGTTTATTACAACACAAGTTATCTTTTCATAATCGTAATTTAAACAAAATCCGATTTTAAATTTAGCTTGTGTAAATTTTATGATTTTAAGTTTTGAAAATGGTATATTTTCGAAACAAATTTTTGAATATTTGCGAAGTCCTTAAGTTCGGATGGTTGCATTTGCGTTATGACAAGTGGCTTTCGAGTATTAACTGTAACTCTTGTTGTCCACAAATGAGCAGTCAAATTATATATGTTCAACTTTGAATTGCAAAACATTGGACAAATTTCCGCTCTTGGACAGGGCATAACGTTTTGCAAATCAAATGTAAGGTTGTAAGGAGAGGATTCCCTGAATCCTTTTCCAGAACTTTCTGCTATCTTATCATTTTTTTTCAGTTCGAGGTGAACTTCGTGTTCTCTGGTTATGTTTTCACTTAATGATTTATCTTTTTTTACAGCATAATAGGCCTCACACTTTCCACATTCATCCGATTTGGGTCGATGGAAATCCAAATTAAAGCTTGTATTGAAAACATACCTGGATTTAACGACCATAGATAACGAGCAATTGGAAGTTGATCCAATATCGGGCGAAAAATCTTTTGTAGCGACGGGGCCCATTTCTGGATGAATGGATTTCTCAAGAAGCAAAATTGTCGAATTTGGGACGTTCATAATCTAGACGAGAGTATTTTGGGCTGGCGGCACTATCGGTACATACTTCTTTGAGAAGGACATTTGCCAGGTCATTACAATCAATGGACAGCACTATTGGTCGATGATAACTAATTTCTTTTTGCCCGACTTTGATGAGATGAACACCAACGACATTGGTTAAAACAAGATGACGCTACGTGCCACACAAACAATTCCTGAACATGGTTACGTAACGCGAAGGTGATATATAAATCGGTCCGCGCGATTTGCGCCCCTTTGGACTTCTTCTTGTGGCAATTTCTTAAGTCACAGGGGTATGTCAATAAACTATATACCACCGCTGAAAGCCAACATTAATTAACAAAAATGCAATTGCACAAATTCAGACTAATTCATATGCTAACTGAAAATATACTAACTTTTTTACAGCGAGGCTAGTTTTTCAAATTATTTTTATGTCTACTTAAATAGCTGACCTTAGTTGAATTCACTTTAAGTTTTGTGTTCTTGTTGGCCTTGCTATTCACTATTTCAAGAAACACAATTATTATAACAGACAAATTATTTTATAAATGTCACATGGCCCAAAATAAAGCAGAAATCAGTTTTTTTCATAAATTTTCGGTTTAAATATCTCGAAAACTTATTACAATTAGATAAATCTCCGATCGAATTAAAAATCAGGCTCAGGCAATGAAAATAAACCTCTTAAGAAAGTTTTATCCCATTCCGGGTTGTGTTTCCTAATACCTACAATTATATTTAATTTACCACCAAACTGGGTTAATAAGAAGGGTTAAGTCCGTCCATGAGGCAGTTAATAAAATAAAAAGAGATTATGAGTGCTCGATGGAAATTACTCTTTATTTCACAATAAACTTTAAAATAAGTTTATTTAATTTATTAAGTCGCGTAAGCCTAGATTATTTTGAATAGCCAAATTTTTTACATTAAATGATTAATTCAAACAGAATTATTCAAAATCCAGAAAAAATACTGCGAATTATCATTTAAATCCTTTTTACTTTACATAAATCAGTCTCACTTTTTATTTAATTTTTTTAAGCACTCACCTACACATATGTACATAACATTTTCTGTTTGTTTTGCAATACGTCCTTTTGTATGTCGTAGTTCCTCTGGGAAAATACAAATTAAAAACATGAAAGTTTTCAAAACTGAACGAAAACAAAAAACTCAAATATAATTCTGATTAAATACTTAAAAACTCAATATATAAACCTTAAATCCCCAACCACAAGTTGGTCACCCCTCAAACCATTTGAGTTGAGGTATAAAACAAATAAACAAAAATAGAAACCATAGAGCTGTTTATTAGAATACAACTAATTGCCGTTAGTGAACCCAAGGGAATATTATCTTCAAACGAATATGCATGTAGGTATGTTTGTATTGTATGAATGCTGGCTGAGTATTAAGGATGTTGAATATATGTTTTCATACTCCTAAAACAAGAAAAACTTTTCAAATGATCTCAAATTAGTAGAACTTTATCCTTAGCTTGGAAAATGGATGTGAGTCGGAGTACGCTTATCATCAGCGCAAGGTAATATGAGTTTGAGTTTGATGCATGCAAATTAATGCCACTGTCACTATAATCCAGACACCAGCGCCATCGTCAGTCAGAGAGGCATAAACAAAACTTTATCTTGATGCGCCCTCTGTGTTCCTGTTTGTGTAGGTATACCTTTGTTCGTATGTTGGTACAAATAGGAGGGAAGTATAAGAGAGTGATGTTGAATGGATTAAACTGAAATTATGTAGATACGTGAACTTTTTCGTATTTTCGAAATGATGGAGAAAATTAAAATAATGAATGAGTTGCCTAATTTGAATGTGTGTTCTTGGAAGAAAGACTTACGATACACTTATAAAATAGACGTAAGTTGGATATTCACTATGAAAAACACTTTGATATTCACTTTGAAAAAACAAATGAAAAACATGAAGCTTAAGAGGTGTGAATATTATTGTACATATATGAAACTATCAATTCAATGAAGAATATGGCAATGACTGCAAAAATACTAAGCTCTTGAGAGAATTTTTCTTTATCTTCTATTTGTCAAACAGACATAAATTTGTTCAATTTTGCTTTGAATATCGATGTACATACATATATATGCGCTGTGCGCACAATACAGTGCAATTAAGTGTTGACTCAATTAAAATTAAGTCCGCCATCTTGGATTTTTCCCGTCTTAGATAAAACCAAACTTAACAGGTTATTCGAGTACCAGTCAGGGAATCAAATGAGTTAAAAGTGTTTTAAGTACTGCTTAAAATTTTGGAAGTAGGCTGGGAGCGCTGATAGATTGGCAGGAACAAAGCCCCTGGTAGCAGAAGGGCAGGCTGAACGCTCTAGTAGATCAGCAGGTAAAAAGGCCCTGGTGGCAAATGGCAGCCGGAACTCTCAACTTTTTGGTAGATCAGCAGGTACAAAACCCCTGGTGGCAATCAATTTGTATTGACCAACACGGAATCGTTGCCGCATGACTGGTCGTTTTCTTCTACCAAAACAGTTCCTATTATGCTATATTTTTGTCAAAACTAAATCTAACTTTAAGACCGATGAATGCTAATACGAATTTGTTTACACGTCACGTGCTCCTAGTGAATGTGAGTTATATTGATCACATTCAAAATTTGCTGGCGATCGGCTGGTGATGACTTTCAGGTTAAAATAATACTAATGATGACATAATCTCTTTGGAATGGAGTGACGGCTATTTTTGAATATTTCGTACTTAATCAGAAAAGCAGAGATATCCGTGCGAAAGTAATGAAGGAATTGGTGTAGCATGAAACACTTCGTTACAAACCCTAGAAATGATTTCTTTCGGTCGCATTTTTCCTTCACCTCGGCAATATTTAGATATAATAATAAAGGCACTCGGCATTGCCACACAAATTTCAGATCTTCTCTCCGAGTGGTGGGAACTTTTTTTAGACGTTCATAAATGATAGTTTTCTGTCTATGAACTCACAGCTTCCGTCATCAGTTTAAAAATATATTCAAAATTTCTTTTTTATTGGAAGTTACAAAAACAGAAAAAAATAGTTAGACAATCTGCCAACCGGAGCCTAATAAGCTCCAACATTGATGAGGAATTCGTAAAACAAATCGAACTCGAGATTTTGATCAAAGTTGACCTTACGATGATAGCGAAGACCAAAAAAGTGGGTCTCGCAATTCTGCCTGTCTGTCTGCCTGTCTGTCGGTTCGACTACAGCCTAAACGGCTCGGCCGATTTTCTTCAAACTTGGTAGATATGGGTTTTAATTTTTTCCCCCCGGACGTTTTTTTCTGTTTTTTTTAAGACCAAAAATAACAGTACTTGCCATACGATTTTTTTTCGAAATTTTATAAATATTTTTTTTTCTCAAAAACTGTCCCACAGAATTTTTTAAAAAAAATTTGAAAAATTTCATTTGGTTAAAACTAGCTAATGGTTGAAAAAAATTTTACAAAAAATTGTTATTTTGGGTAGCCCCCCTGGGTCCATTTTTTTTGTTTTTTATTTTCTCGAAAACGGTACAGCCGATTTAAATAATTTTTTTTTATGCCAAAGCTCGTCCAAATTTTGAATATTATTACATATTCAAATTTTCAATTTTTTATTTTTTGGATTTTTAAAAAAAATTTCAAATTTTTTTTTTTTTTGAAACTCAATATTTCGAAAACCCCATGCTCGATTTTTTTCAAGCATGACAAATATAAGTTTCTTAACATAATCTACAAGATTTGAGAAAAAAAAATTGTTTTATCTAAAACTAACGGTACCTTCCACACAAAAGTTAAAAAATGGTTTTCGAAAATCGTATTTTTCTCAAAAACAGTTCCGAGAATTTTACTAAATTTTTTTTTCTTTTGATTTATTTTTACGATCTATAATTTAATAATAAAAAAATTGAAATCTAGATATTACTGACTGTACCTACCATACAACGATTTTTTTCGAATTTTGAAATTCTCATTATCGGCATAACGGATTTTAATGAAATTTTTTTATAAAGAAGCTCCTAAAACATTGCATTTCAAAACTTAAAAAAAATATTTTTTCAATTTTTAGAAAAAAAAAGTCGTTTCTTTTTTGGAAAATTCGATATCTCAAGAACGGCTTAATATTTTTCTTGGAAATTTAACTCTTATTCGTACAATAATAAAAACTTAAAGTTGGCATACCACAATTTTTCTTAAAAATGTTTTAAACATTTTTTACATAAAAGCTTACTCTTTTAAGGAACCACTACAACGACTTATAATTTTTGTTCTTGCATAAATTCATATTTGCATAGCATTCTGTTTTTATCTCTTTCTATTAAAATAATTTTAAAAATTAATTTTATCCTTATGTTTTCTTTAATAACTTTCGTTTTTAAAATTCCTAGTCTATTACATAGGAGCAAGTTAGAGTATAAGGCAAGCGTTATTATTATTAGGATTATTATTTCTTACTTAGTTATTTACTAATTTGGCCGTTTTTTCCCTCTGAGCTTATTGGACAGGTCCTCCTCCAAGAGTTCCAACCGTTTTGTTCTCTAAGTTGGGTGCTAAGGACCAGGTTTTCCTGTAAGGATTCGCGACTGTTTAGTTCCTTTAAGCTCCTCTTGAAGCAGCTCATTGGACAAGGTTCTCCTGTGTGTGTTCTAGCCGTTTAGTTCCCTGGGTTTTCGGTTATATATCTGATAAGGATCTTGACCGTTTAGTTCCTTCCTATTCCTCTTCAATGACAGCGCTGGAAATGGTTATCTTCAGAGAGTTTCCAACAGTTTTGTTCCCCAGGTTGCGTGCTGGGGACACGTTATATGAAGTACCGTGATATGTATTTTAAGCTATTGTTTATTTTATTATACGAAATAATATGTTATTTATCTTAAGAAAAAAAAAATATTTCTAACTACATTATATACGAATAACCGTGTTAGACATTAAAACTAAGAATTAAACTGATTGAGAGCTAAGCAGTATTAATAAAAGGTATTTCATTCGGAGTTTATACCCTCCAAGGGAATATTTTGTTACTTTTTTTTGGGAAGAATCCTGGCCACCCACGAGCTTACCTCAGCCACGAAGAAAAAGCATCACACATATAACTCCGTGACATCACGTTTTCGAGATATTGTAACCTCCACATCCACATCCTATATCGCAATGTAAATTCGTTGAAAAAAAAACTCTACACTATATTTTCTGTCTGGAAAATCCTAACTTAGGTGAATGTTATATACATATTCTGTTTATTAGTAGGTATGAAATTTTGAGTTTTCTCAGCCAAAAAATATCAACTTTTATAAGATTTTAAGGACTTTTACTGGGATGTTTCATTTTTAAAATAAACAAAAATCCTGGAAGCTTGTCAAATATGTATAAAGCTTATATCCAGCAGCTATTTTTCTATTTCAATTTCATTTTTATACATACTACGTCCTATCTTGTTTGAAAGATATTTCTTATTTTGAACTCACATTGTGGACAGAGGGTTGCAATTTATCGTAAACAAACATTATTTATGTCCTTCGGTTTCTGCAATGGGTGGACCTCTATAGAGCTTCAACTTTTGTAATTTCCTTTGTCCATGATGGTTGGGCAAAACCTCAACTTTCATTTCCTTATCTGAAACGAAAATGTAAATCCAACCCATTCGTTGTCAAGCTTATGTATATTTATTTCACACAAATCTACTAGCAGAATGCAGACGATTGAACAAAAATCGATTAATCGAAACCGAAATTCCAAAAATATTATCATCCCCAAACCCCAACCGCAGAGACACACTCATCAATACTAAAACTAAAAGTAAGCATATATCTATGATAGATACATTTCTATCTCTTACCTGCCTCAACCTAAATGTCACTATAAATTGAGAGGCCTTCGAAGTGATGGTAATTTTGTTAAATTAACGGAAGTCATTTGGGCGCTGAACTAAATTACAATGACGCCAGAGCGGAGTTCTGTCAGTCGAACTTTTTACATAAAATAAAATCAGATGTCAGAAGGCAGCAAAAGGTCAACTGTAATAATGCCACACATAACTTTTATAGTTTTGACATTCAATAATGACTTAAGGTCGCAGAGCCTGTTTAAAAGCCTTTCGAATGTCTCTGGGGGCTTGGTTCGTGTGCAGAAATTTAACCCGCCAACGGTATTCTGTCAAGGTTGATGGCGTGTCATCGCATGTCATGTCTACGTGGCGCGGAAATCTACAAGTCTTATCGTATAATTGTCATGTCACTGTCAGTCTGACATAAATGAACGATGACAGCTAGAGTGTAGTTGATGGAGAAGGAAAAGCCATTAGTTTAGAACCTGACGTTCACGATGAACTTTAAATAAATCTTCGATTGCGCATTAATTATTGTTATATTTTACGGGAAATTGAATCTCTATTATATGTATATCGATTGGGCCCTCATTAGGATTCAAAAGCGCGTTGACCTAGTTGGGGTTGGCTTAGTAATTAATTATGGCGTTGTATTAAAGGATTAAGAGCCAGGAGCAGATTGTCTTATTGGGCTAATCATTTTATCCGCATCAGGGAGCTGCTCTGAGCCAAATTGTTATCTTGGTCGGACAAATTGCTTTTTTTCGCATCCGGTGACATGGAAAGTGGACGATACTTTATTGTTTTTCTCATAGTTTTTCTTTTGCTTTTTATTCCCGCTTTCTTCAGGATGTTCAATTAATTTGTTTTTTTTTTGTTTTGGTTTGGTTTCAAAAGACAAAGACGTTTAATCATTGTTGTTTTTTTTTTCTGCGGTTTTGGTGGGAAAAGAGGATCATACTGCTGCTGGTGCTCCTTATCTTTTGTATTCAAGTCATGGCTTTGTTTATTCCACTTTGGTCAGCATCCCGGTGAATAATTAATATTGCATGTAGTGCAACCCAGATTTATTTTAAAATGTACCTATTTTCGGATTTGATCTTATAGTCCGGCATGTGATAAAAATCGTCACTTCAATTCATTTTTGCCAGAAAAATATAAAATTTTGAAAATAAGAAAACTCATATGATAAAATTGTGTTCACTTCAATTTGTCTTTTTTTGTTTTCAAAAGTTTAACGTAACCTTAATTAATATTTTCCAATCAAACATATTAAGAGGGTAATGAAAATACTTAATTTCCAAAATAAAATAACTCAACTCAAGAACTCTCAGTTTTAAGTGAAATGTAACCTCTTTCAAAAAAATTAGCTGTGAGTCGAAGACTGTTGGCTGGAGTACTATTGTACCATATTCGCTCAGTGTTGCTTAACCAATGAAGTCGACGTGTTTTGGAGTAGCCTGCATTCATTTGGTATTGATAGAAAAGTAGTGGTTGAGAATCTTGCGGATCCAAATTACCTTAATAAAGGCTTTGTGGATAACAACCTACAGTTCAAATAGCTTTACATTTGACAACTAAGCCATTTATAAATCTTCTTCTGAATTTGAATTTGAAGTCGTTTGTGATTATGATTTGGTCTTCTCTAAGATCCAACTCATTGAGTGAAGATTGAGTTCCTATACGTTTTATTAAAGTTATAAGGTTATAACATTAATAATATATAACGATAATAATGTATAAAATGTATAACTATAACAAGCTATACACACCTTTACTCATAAAGTAAATTTTTGTATAACGACCACTTCTTTTCCAAAATGTTGGAATCATTCAAAGGTATAATTCCTGCGTCCAAGAAAAACAATCCTTCAATTGCATCAAATTTTTAGCCTTTAAGTATACTGCCTTGATCCTAGAAAAATTGTATGCCTAATTAGATTTCAAACGGGTTCGGTTTCGTTACTTATTTTCTCCGGTTCAGTCAGGATTTCGAGGAGTCCACAGCTACTCTACGGCTATGGTTAAGGTCGTTGAAGATATTCGAATTCAGTATGACCAAAGCATTTCTCTGTTTGCTGGATCTTACAAAAGCCCATGACCGAGTTTATCACAGTATCCTAGGCAAAAACCTTAAACTAAACTTTAGTTTCAGTGGCAGGTCAGCTTATCTTATTTAAGACCATTTAAATAATCGAACTCAAAAGGCTAGAGTTGGAAGTATTTCGTCTGATTCAATCAGCTTGCTTACTGAAATCCACAGGGTTCCATTTTAGATCCTGTTTCGTTCTGCATGTTTGTAAATGACTTACCACATGTTTGCAAAATGTCACGTTACATATCTACGCTGATTATGGCCAGCTTTATCTTTCGAGACCTGCTTTTAACATAACGGAAAATCTAATAAATGAAGACCTTGAAGAGATTCGCAATTGGTCGCTGTGTAATGGCTTTACGTCAAATATCAAATTATTGTCATCTCTAGACATTTTATACCAGCAATCTACCACCTGTTTCTCTATCACAATTTCAAATTTAGTTTTCGAGTGCTACCTTAAGTCTTGACTTTAAAATAAATCGTTCCCTTTTATCCGTCTATCATATTAATCTTTCTGTTAGAAGTATCTATGGAGGTTTTCATTTATCTTATACCGGTTGAAACAAAACTGGGAATTAGTAAATGGTTGCTTTTACCATTTATAGATTATGCCTCAGTAGTTTACCTTAAACCGGTTCCTAAAGCGGTACGCAGGATGCTTATTGCTTTTAATGATACTAGCCGACCCAGCTCTCGAAATTTGAGTGCCAATTTATTTATTCCATTCATTATCATTCAATAAAAGACAGAGAATTCATGATTTCTTTAAATTGTTGAATGCAATGAGAAGTACCACCTAAGCACTCAATCCTGGAGTCCAAAGGAAAACAGCTAATGGTAAACAAACTTTCAAACCTGTGAATTTTGTGTTACATACATGTGAATTTTTTTTTAAATTTCACTCTCATCATTTTTTCATAACGCGCCTAAAGAAATATAGCTAACTTCAAAAACATAAATTCAATTTACTTTTGTAAGACTTTTTTTGTTTGCACATCGATCGGCCAGCTGTTTATTGTTAACAAAAAATGACATAAATGAAAGTGTTCCGAAAATGAGGTAGTTTTGAGCCCATGGAACGCATTCAGCCATGGAGATTTAAATTTGTATCGTAAGTCATGTTCGTCCGCATTTTTGATGACGCGACGTCTCACGTCTGCATTTTCTATCTTTCCCTGACAAATACATTTCGAGTATTTTGTATTCTCTTTTTTCGCAAATATTTAAAATTCAAATGCAGACAAAATGTAAATAAGTTTTGAAAAGAATTGACTTTTACAAATACGCAGAGCTTACACTTTTGCATGAATACCCCTATTATTGTAAAGCCATAACTGCAATGAACTTGAAAAGTAAAAATTTGAAAAAAAAAAATCTGCTCTCCTTTTCCAACTCAATTTTATCTCCCATCTCAAAAAACCAAAAATTAAATATTTCACTTTTTAAAAACACTAATACATTGAATAAATTGCTTCAGAAAATGACCGATAGATGTCGCCAAACTGAAAGCAACAGATGTCGCTAGTGTATGTGTGTATTCTTTTTCATTTTTTCACTTATTGTACTTTTTGCAAAAATTGCGAATTGTAGTTAACGCTTGATGGTTTAAATGGTTCTACTTTTTTACTTTTTCACTTTTTAAAAACACTATTACATGAAACACATTTTTTCAGAAAATCACCGATAGATGTCTGACCTGAAATTTTATGGTGTAAATTAAACGCTCTTTTCATGAACAGATGTGGCTAGTGTACATATGGTCATATGTGTGTATTCTTTTTCACTTTTTGCAAAAAGTGCCGATTGTACTCGTAGTTAACGCTTAATGTTTAAAATTGTATTATAAGAGCTCAAATACTAAACAAACACATGCCTTATATTTACATATATTTATAATATTTCTTCATTTAAGGAGGTTCACGTTCAACAACAACATCATGTTCATCAACTTCTGTCGTATTGGCGGATTTGTGTAATGTGAACACCACTGTGAACCTACCTTAATGTTTCGGGTTCTGGTTTTGGGTTTTGGGTTTTTGCTGAATGCTTTCAGTTGATTTGACATTTTTAATTATGTGTCAGTCGATTTGACATTTCTAATTATGTTTCAATTAGAGTTGTAAAAGTAACGACCTGCATGCATACGTTACTTTAGGTATGAGTACCCGTTACAACAATGTGGTTGCTCGTTACTATCGTTACTTCAGGTTAGACATGGGTAACGCAGTAAAAATTGGTGCGTTGATACACTAACTCAAGCGCACTTCACTGTATCAGCGAAATGCGTTAATGCAGTTTGCGCCATAACACAGTTTGCGCCATAACGCAATTTTTGTTTTAACTCATTTGAAGCAAAACAGCGCAGCGCAACGCAGCTGTATTTTGTTAACTCATTATCATACAAACTTCGTAGCGCACAAGCGCACACAAGTTGTTCATCGTCGACCAAACAGTCTGAGTGAGAATGGGGCTGTCTTTTCAAAAAAAAAATGTTTTCGTTTGAGGTGTGGAGACGTTTGTACTTATATCTTTGGTACTGATAGTCCAATCTTCAAGATTAATATCATAAATGCAAGATAGAATGTTTTCCTAAATATTGGTCTAAAAATTTTTGAGGAGGGACAAAGTTTTTCTTACTACAAGCGTGCAAGGAGCTCCTTTCGATTCGATTTTAAGAACTCTAAATTCAAATGTTGATGAAAAATTTTACAATTTTGAAAAACTAAAGATGCAAATTAATTGCAATAATGCTATTCTACAAATGTGCCATAGGTCATTTTGGAAAATATGAAACAGGAGAGGAGGTAGGTTGACTTTTCTCAAAATTTTCAATAAAAATTAAATTTTGATTAAAAATTTAATTAAAATCTTAAAAATATGCCGATTTACATACTTTCTAGTTCTTCTAACTTGAGTATTAGTTCTCAGATCTTGATTTTTGAAGTATATATTTAAATGAGAAATGTCAAACTTTATTTCTGTGTAAAAAAAATATCAAAATAGCAAAAAATTTCATACTAAAAAGTTAATGACGCAAATATCAATTCGATTCAAATCACTCAAAATTCAACAGTTGATGAAAAATTTCAGAACTTTGAAATAAAATTACCACCAACTTATTGCCCCAATCCTCTTCTAAAATAATGCTGAACAATGTTTTACAATTAATTCGACAGGAAACACGCTAAAATTGGTTGAAAGGATTTAAAGGAAAAAATTCGATTTTCATACAAAAAAGAAATAGAGATTTTTTCATAAGCTATTTTTTTACTTCGAAAATATCATACAGATCTTTAAGATTTAAGTCTTAAAATACTGTAGACATTAGACATTCATACAATTTATGAAAAAAAAAATATCAAGTTGTACCCGACTACACTGAAAAAATGTAAAAATAATCTGGAGTAGTGTTTTTTTTGTTTTCCCACTTAATTGTGGAAAAAATTTAAATAAATACAAAAACCTGAACATAGAAAATTAAAACTATTTTTTATTATTATTCAATATATCATATAATAAAACGGCAAACATGTTTTTTGTGGTACACTTTCCTCCAAAAGTATTTAACCGATTTCGATAAATTTTATATGGTTGGAAAGCGACAGTTACGGAGATGTGCAGAATATACTTGAGACACGCATTTACACACTGTGGGTCATTTTTGTTTTTGCACTGTCGAACACTTTGCATATTACATAAAATAAAATTTAATTTAATAAATTTGCTTGAAAACACTGCCAAATATATAAATAATAAATATTAAATAAATTGGCACTCGAATTTCGAGAGCTGGGTCGGCTAGTTTTATTAATAATGCTAAGTCTTCTACTTGGCTGATTTATTTCAGTAGTATATAGAGTTTGTATTATAAAAACCTTCATATAAATATTTTATTAATGTTCAATTTATTTCAATATATGAAGAAAATTGAAAAGCCCTCAGTCCAACATGAGGGCAGATATGTATAAACTATTTTCTAATAAATTTTTTTAAGACTTGTATTTTTTTACACAATGCTTGCTTCAGATATCACTCATTACTTTTTACAAAATATCTTTCATTCGATTAAGAACAAGTAAGCGCTTATATTGATATACACAACATGCATGTGCTTGCCTCAAAGCTTCGTTATACGAGTAGTATCTAATGTGGAAAAAATTAAAAAAAAAATTCTTCGATTTTTTTTATTTTCCAGATAAATGCAAGAAAATTTTCAAAATTTTCGATTTTGCTGCACTCTATTGACTATAACTAGAGAAATACTTCTTCCATCTATAAGATTGAGGTGTCCATGGATAGGTTAAAATATCTCTATATGAATATTAAAAAAAAATTGTAGATTGTCATACAACTTAAATGGTTGAGAGGCTTGGTTATATCAAAAAAGAAATCCTAGGCAGAATTGACAATACTGCCCACATTTTCTAACCGATTTTAAAAATTAAAATTTTATTATTTTTTGAACAATCAGCGGTTATTTTGGTATATAAAATATTTTTCTACGTCACCCATAAGCTGCAATAAGTCTTCTGCAATACAAACATTTTTTTCCTTAAAAAGCAAAAATACCATGTACCACATCATGGAATTTTATTGAATTCCGTCAAAAATGTGAAAAATATGGGAGCGCTACAAGGAAGTCAGCGCTTTTTGTATCTGCTTGAATGGTTTTTGTCTGTGCAGCGCAGCGCTGCGCTTGTTAAAAGCGCTATTCGATCATTGAGTTGATGAGTTGATGAACTGCGCTATTGCATTACTGCGTCACTGAGTTACAAACTGATGTATCAGCGCACGTAACGCAGCTGCTGCTTCAACGCATTGCGCTAACGCAGCGCTGCGTTACACATGTCTACTTCAGGTATTCAAATACAATTCGTACATATGTATCTCGTTATAGTCAAATATGAGTATCGTTAGTTAGGCTAGGCGCGCAAATTCAATTTTTAGTTTCGCAACTGCTTGGTTCGAGCAACTAAAAACTTTCTGTTTTGACCCAAACTAAACGATTGCCTAAAATAAGTTCGCTATTTTGTGTAAAATATAATTATATGCACCTGTGCGGACATTCAACTAAATAGTTCATCTGTTTTTAAGCAACCAAACAGTTGTTGTGCAACTAAAAATTGAATGTGCGCGCCTAGCCTTACTATAACGAAATACGTAAATCATACGCAATGTTGGTTGGTTTTATTTGAGTCAAATAAGAAGATTCTTTTAATTAAAACATTTCTCTTTGCCCAAAAATGTTAAAGAATCATTGTTTTGTATGTCTTGTAAAGTTGGTCGCCAAAAATGATACTTTTAATATTTTGGGATGGATTTAATGCAAATGAATAATAGTCTTTTTGGTAACTGTTTATTGTACTTTAATTGACTATATGATTATTATTTTATTACTTGCGCTATATGTACTTTAGGGGAAGTTTTGAATTTGAAAAAATTATAGAACTCGAGATTTTGATCAAAGTTGACATTACGATGACTGCTTCGGAAAGGTTGGTACTGGGATATTCTGGAATGCATCTTTTTTTCAGACATTTGGAAATAAAGCTTCATGTCTATTTTGTAAAAGACGTACAAAAAATCTCAAATGTCAATTGATAGAAAAACTTCTGAAAAATCTTAATTTTTTGGATTTTTTTTGTTCAGGAAAATTGCGATTTTAGGGCTTTTGGAAAACATCTAGAATGAAATACTCTAAGTAGGTCAAAATATAGTATATTACCCATCAACCAAGCCATAAATTGTCAAATTCCATTGGAGGATGGCTGAGATCTAGATGGATTAAAAAACATCTAAAAAATCTAAATTTTTTCACCGAAAAATCGAAATTTTTTTAATTTTTTTTGTTCAGGAAAATTGCGATTTTAGAGCTTTTGGAAAGCATCTCGAAAAAAATACTCTAAGGCTAGGCGCGCACATTCAATTTTTAGTTGCACAACTGTTTGCTTATAGAAAACGAAATTTTTTGAATTTTTTTTTTGTTCAGGAAAATTGCGATTTTAGGGCTTTTGGAAAGCATCTAGAACAACCAAGGCATAAACTGTCAAATTCCATTGGAGGATGGCTGAGATCTAGATGAATTAAAAAACATCTACAAAATCTGAACGTCCAACGCGAGCTCATCTTGTGTGTATGCTTTACGCATATTCCGTATGTCGTACCTGTGGATACTGAATTTGTTCCAAAACAAAAGTAACGACATCGTGCGAGTACGATATTGACTCTGATTTGTGAGTAACGTTTCGTTGTTTGGTATTTAATTGAATACCCGTTACTCAGTAACGAATACGATTCGCTACAGCCCTAGTGTCAGTCGATTTGACATTTCTAATTGTTTTTGTTTTTGTTTTCCGGGTATTTTTTTGAATTTTTTATTTATTGTTTTAAACAATTTTGGCATTTTGCACATCTATGCAAAAAATGTTTTCGTTTAGTATGTAATTTATGCCCCTTCGGTTTTTTTGTGGGCCGCGAAAAGTGTACCACAAAAAACAAGTTCGCCGTTTTATTATATGATTATTAGATACATTTTTGGTTTGCAAAGATTTGACCATGTTTCTCAATACCATTAACTTGTTCTAGGATGCACTTTTGAACATCTTTGTATCCAAGTATTGTATTTTTTTTTTTTTTCTTTTGACAAAATCATACAAAAAAGGAAACCACCATACTTATGGATGAACAGACATGCCGCTGAATTTATCGGGGCTACTCTTCATGAGTGCCGATCTGCATCCCACCGCGAGCGCACGCGCGGGAGAGTAGGAAGCAATAGACATTGCATAGTAGTGTTGTTTATTTAGTTTAACAATAGTAATACAAACAAATATACAAAACAAACTCAATAAATAAAATAACCTAAATAAAAAATAAAAAATAGCGCGCCGCGCCGTGTCTAATCAATAAAATCAAAAAAATAGTTCACCATAAAAAAAAAATTAAATATCCCCATACAAAAAGAAAAAAACATCAATACAGTGCAGTGACAGTGCAGTTTCATCTGTGCTCCTCTCCTCTTCCTCTCTCTCCATGTTCTAACTCCGCTCTCAGTTGCTTTGTATAGCCACTGCATACATTGTATGGTAAACACCATACAGTGTGGCATTTGACTATATATAGCAATATTGGATAGATTGCGGTTGTTGATTTTGGTTGTACAGGAGCGGATCAATGTGATTTTCCATTTAGGCATAACACTAATGGTAAATTGCAAATGTGAAGTTTCTGTTGCCCAAAATTAATTACCAGCATAGATTATTGTCTAGTTTTGGTTTTTTATTTGTGTTTGTGTATTGTGATGGCTGGTAAGTTTTGTGTCAAGTATTGTAACATTCGGGGGCTCCGAAAGAATTTCTGTGCTGTGTACGTTCACTCTGTTTTAAACAGGCCAGCTATATTGGCGCTAAGTGAAACCCAGGTTGGTGAAAACACCGATCATACGGAGTTTAACCTACATGGGTATAGTTTAGTGCCTTTATTCTTTTCTCACCATGGTCTTGCCGTATACGTACGTAATGATGTTGCCTATCAGCTTCTACCACAGTATGGTCCCTGTACAAATACAAATTTTAATTATATGTGGTTCAAATTCACTGTTCAAAGGCGCATCATTCATACATGTTTTATTTATCGCAGTCCAAGTTTGGATAGTAATTCGACTTCTAATGAATTCGATGCCCTATCCGACTCTATCCAGAGAATTGTTTCCCATTTTCCGCACAGTGAGATCGTTGTTACGGGCGATTTCAATGTACACAATTCTTCGTGGCTGCGCTATTCTGGTCAGACAACATCCGAAGGAAGGTATGTCGAGATTTTTGCTGAGTTAAACAATCTGACCCAGCTTATTGACGAGCCAACTCGGATTCCTGACGTTGCAGGTCAAACGGCTAACACTCTAGACTTGTTCCTTACCTCAAACCCTGATAAATACACCATAAATGTCTTATCGCCTCTAGGCACATCAGACCATTGTGTCATATCTGCGAATTTCTCGTGTCAACAATCACCAGTTAAAGAAAAAAACCCTGTAAGAACCGTTTGGCTGTACGAGAAAGCCAACTGGAACGGTCTCAATGATTTCTTCGGGAAATTTAACTGGTCGCTATGCTTCCTCGGTAGCGATGTAGATTCCAGTGCAGATATGGTCTCAAATCTGATTCTCTACGGCATGAGAAATTTTATTCCTAATAGGACAAAATCTATCAAACCGAAAGAAAACTCCTGGTTTGATTCGAGCTGTAAAGAGGCTATCAAGGTAAAAGAAGTAAGTTTCCGTTGTTTTAAAGCCAATCCCACTGAGGAAAACCGGAATAAGTACAAACAAGCTAGAAAGACCTGTAACATTCATATCCGACGAACTAAATTTTTACATGATCAAAAATTACGGCAAAAAATACTATTATGTCCCAAAGGTAGTAAAAATTTTTGGTCATTTGTAAAAAACATACGAAACACTACGTCATCCTCAGTTCCAACGCTCGTCTTCAATGACATTCCTGTTGTAAGTTCGATAGATAAAGCCAATTTGCTTGCAGCACAGTTTGCTGTTAATTCGACGCTTCCAGGTAGTGACATGACTCCTCCTGTACTTGAGAGCGTAAACGATTATATGGGACGGATCTTCTTTCGCACTCGTGCAGTTGCTAGAGTACTAAAAGATCTTGACATTCACAAATCCGCTGGCCCGGATAGTATCCCTGCTATTGTTCTGAAGAGGTGTTCTTCAACGCTGGCAAAACCTCTGCGTAAGCTTTTCCATCTATCCTACTCTTCAGGTCTCTTTCCGAGTAGATGGAAAACAGCATTTGTCCAGCCAGTCCCTAAAAAAGGCGAATCCTCCTCCCCCTCTAACTATCGGCCAATTGCACTTACGTCCCTTCTTTCCAAGGTCATGGAAACGCTGATCAATTTTCAGCTTAAGAAACATCTTGAAGAACGAAAGCTCCTTAATGACCGGCAGTATGGCTTTCGTAGCAATAGATCCACTGGTGCTCTGATGGTATATCTCACCGAAGAGTGGAACAAATCTTTACATCGTTTTGGAGAAAGTAAGATTATTGCACTTGATATTTCAAAGGCATTTGATAGAGTTTGGCATCAAGCTCTCTTATCGAAAATGCGTGCATTTGGTATCGACGAATCTCTTCTTCGTTGGATTAGAAATTACCTTTCTCTTCAAGTAGTATTGGACGGTTTCAAATCTGATATCCACAAAATAAACGCTGGTGTGCCACAGGGCTCCGTTTTGTCTCCGACACTCTTCCTTATATTCATAAATGATCTTTTGTCTGAAACTTCTAATCCACTTAATTGTTTCGCTGACGACAGTACCCTCAGCTTTTCATATTCGTTTTTAGATTCACATCCTTGTTCTTCGGATGTGGACTTCCAACGGCAGCGTATGATAAGCTCATTAAATTCTGATCTTGACAGCATTGTCCAATGGGGAATCAAAAACCGTGTAGAATTTAATGCTTCAAAAACTCAATGCTGTTTACTGTCGTTAAAGCGCAACCTTCCCCCAATGCCACTTTCTATGAACGGCACTTGCATCGAGGAGACTGATCAGCTTTCAGTTCTAGGTATGTACATCACAGACCATCTTCTGTGGAGTGATCACATATTTGACGTTGCCAAAAACGCTGCTAAGTGTTTAGGTTTTCTCCGTCGATGCAAGAAGTATTTTACCCCTTCTGATCTGGTTGTTATATATAAAGCCTTTATTCTTCCGAAGCTCGAGTACAATTCCCATATAAGGGCAGGTGCTCCTAAAACCCACTTGAGTCTCTTGGACAGAATTCAAAAGAGAGCTATAAAAATGATAGGGGACCGTTGTCTTACTGAAACACTTGTATCTCTCGAGCACCGCCGCAATGTTTCATGTCTAACATTATTTTATCGCTATTTCCATAAACAGTGCTCTAGTGAAATAGCCAGATGCATTCCTCCCCTTAAACAATTCAACCGTAATACCCGAACTTCTAGGAATGCCCATCAGTTTACCCTTGAGCCCAACTTCGGACGTACTGTCAAATACAGAGATTCTTTTTTTAGTCGCACTACACGAATGTGGAATGCTTTACCTGGCTCAGTATTTCCCAGTCATTTCAATGTGCAGACATTCAAAACCAATGTGCATCGGTATCTCCTTTCTAATCCTATCCTAATTTCCTAATTGCTCACACCGTGTATTTAACATTATAAGGGTAGTCAACCCCTTGAGTGCGCGTATAATATAAAAAAAAAAAAAAAAAAAAAAAGGTTATGTTTTGGCCCGCAAGGAATCCAATAAGAATAGATAGTTGAGGCATGGTTCAGAAAAAATACAGCTTTTTCCTCGAAATATTCGAGCATAGATTCTTTGAAATCCGACAACTGTCGATTGCTGCTGACTATCTGACGTCTGGAGCCTCAATGAAATTCTGGTGAATTCTACTTTTTTCTTACGCTAGTGGCATAAGTACTGAGGTATCTGCTTGGCTTGGACCAAGAGATGACTCATTTTGGGGCATTTCATTCCCGTATACCCATTTGAGAGCAACTATGTTCGCAAGTCGCAACAATAGCCGTTGTCATAAATATATCGGATGGTGAGAAGCTCCTTCTGGTTTTAGTATACAACAAGTGTAACGCGACAATATGTGACATGACCTCAACACCATCAACAATCTGGCAAGCCAACATAGGGAGCCTATTTAAGGAAAAGCTATTGTGGACTAGCTGCAGTACAACCCCGAGCTTCACTCACTAGTGGTTATATCACACATTTCCAAGAACTCCATCTCTCCTGGACTTCGTTTTAGTTACGTCTAATTTTACGAACATCCTTCTCGAGTTCCAAGATCATCTGTTAATTGAGATGAGAGTCAGATTGAATTACAACTGAATAAGGTGTTTCACGAATTCCAAATCCGATACATAACATATACAAGTAATAAATGCTCACCGGCAAAGACTCCGCAAAAGCCTCCAAGGAATCTACAATAGGACCTTCAACAGACGAATACCGGCGACTGCATTCAGAACTTCAGTGCATACAACAAAGCAGTAAAATATCATCAGGAAAAGGATTTCAGGAAGAGACTGGTAGATATCAAACCTGGGCCTAACACGTTTAAAAAGATTAATCTGATTGTTGAAAGAGCAAACTCAATTCCAGATACTACTATCCTTCACGGAGAAGAAAAGGAAAAGCTGAAGCGTTTGGCAATTACTTTCATGATATTTTCAAAGACCTCCTTCCCATTCACCTTTCTGACTTTCTTAAAAAAGTAGTCGTCATCATTGGAGCCGATACTCGCAGGTATTTTCACTTCTCCGGAAGAAGTAGCTGACATAATCATCACTAAAAAAAAAGTGCAGGAAGCTACAAGATCTCTAATTACGTACTTAAAAAGTTACCCTCTTGATGTTCTCCTGTTTGCTATAAGCCTTAACAACTGTCTGAACAACAGCTATTTCACTGCAGTCTGGAAAATGGGAAAAGTTGTCCCCATTCCGAAGAAGAACAACTCCGCACATGTGGAAGGATATATCTGCCAATTTAGTTGCTCAGCTGTATGAGCCAGATTATGGGAGGCGTTAATATTGAAGAAACTCAACATTTTCTGCAGAGAAAGATATGTCATACCAGATTTCCTGTACGGCTTTTGAAATAATGAAATAAACACTCTACCCTAACATAAATTCACTACTGAGACTTCATAGTGATGATACACTTGGACTCAATAAAAAGGAAACGACTGTATCCTGCTTGCTGGACATTGAAAAAGATTTCGACAGCGTTTCGATGAAAGGATTACTATTCAAACTCTCTTGAACTTGAACTTGGACTTCCTAATCACTTTGTAAGAGTAATCACAAATTTCCTAACCCATAGACTTTTGTATGTACAGATAGCAAAACATGTATCATCAACCAAGGGAATCAATGCTGGAGCCCCTCAAGGATCAAAACTTGGACCGCTGCTGTTCAACATCTACACTGATAGACCAGCCAATATACCAGTTACAAAGAATAAGCTTTATTCAGACGACTCCATCACATACGCCACCGCTTTTTCACCAGAAAGTGGGAGTGCAAGAGCACATTAAAACGTATAGGAATAGGTAAAATGTGGATTGAAGGTAAACAGCGAAAAGACCGAACTCATCTGCTTCCGAACACCAGTTTCCAGACAACACTGAAGTAATAGTCAAATATTCAACGAAGTACTTGGGAAACAACCTTTCCAACAAACTGAAATTCAAAAAGTATACAGATGTTGAAGAGGGCCAACTACTCGTAAGTTAGAAGGGGTGGCCGTGGCGCGATGGATGTGTGCTTGCCTGTCAGCCTCATGATGACAGGTTCGGTCCCTGCCGTCGTCTATGTCTCTATAATTCCATTAGATTTTTTTTTTTTAGATTAAAATGATTTATTTATTAACATCATAAATATATACAAATTTACATAAACAAAATCTGTGTGGCGTGGCTATGCCGTCTGCCGATTGGTACTGATTATGAAAAATTAAAAAATAAATAAATAATTGATTTTAAATATAAATATTACTAAACTTGTAATTGGGTTACTTAGGATAATGACTTATTCCTTAAAAGCTAGCATTTATTATTCTATCCCGATAAGTTAAAGCTGTTTTGCAAAATTTTAATAATGGGTCGTTCATTTCGTTCAATAAATCCAAAACTTGATCTGCTGAGAGCGTATCATTGCCGAGGAAATGTCGCCTTGTTTCGCGAAGAGTCGGGCATTTACCCACAAAATGAAATACGTCTTCTCTTTCTGCTGTATTGCATATATTGCACAATATTGGAAGGTCATCTCGGTGCGGTCTATAGTTGAGATGCAGCAGTTCTACCCTAAGCCTTAGCATTAATGAAATCGATTCTACGCTATTTCCGTCTCGAAAGTAGTTTGCCTGTTGTAGATTGTAGTTGAGTCTGCTGTATACCGATCTGTAGAGAGATTCCCTTGCTTCCCTTTCATATTTATTCCTGGTGTTAGCATCTGTTGCGGATATGATTTCGAAAAGTCTTTGTTTCCAGTTTTTGTGTAGCTCTTGTTCTAGCTTTAAGTCGAAGTTGCACAAATGTGCTAGCTCCAGCCACTCTCTATACCAACCAACTTTGCTGCTCACTGTTTTCATCATGATTCTCTTCGGAAGTCGACTTTCATTCATGTTTAAAACTTTGATGACGTAATCTGCCTGTAGTTTTTGGGTTTTAGTAAACAACGGTGATAATCCAGTCTCTAGGTTCAACGCATAGTTTGGTGTGTTTGACGGTAGTCTGAATGCTCGTTTTAGGTAGAAGCGTAAAAGTTTTTCCACTTCATCGTATTGGTGACCTCCCCAAACCTGCGCTGCGTATAGCATGACTGATTCTGCAACGGACTCGAAAACTTTGAACTTAGTACTGTGGCTTAGATATTTGTTGGAGAAACAAATCTTCCAAGTTGAGTTTATTGCAGTTTTTGCCTTTGCAAGCTTCTCATTAAAGTGTAACTCCATTTTTAAATTGCTTGTGAATATCACTCCTAGGTACTTATACTCGTTGACCACTTCAAGTCTTTCGTTATTATTTCATTTCATTTATTTATTCAAGTATCTTTTACAACAGACTTAAGTCTTAAAAAAGCAAAAGTTAAACCAATTTATAAATTATTTTAACAATACAACAAACTAATTATTATTTTACAATTTTACAATAATACAATTAACATGAGAGAGAAAAAAATACTTTTTTATTTTATTTTAATTTTATTTAAGAATTATCAGGATTGTTAGCCAAATACCTAAAGAGCATTTTATCAAAATTTAAAGTACCTCGTAGTTTTCTAATGTCTAATGGTAGAGAATTCCATAGTCTAACAGCACACACAAAGAATTGTCGTTTAGTTGCTAAACATGTATGTGTTGGTTGAATAAAAGTAAACGATCTATTTGAATTTGAAAAAATTAACTTGTTGTATAAGTAAAGTGGATCTTTTTTAGTGACAACATTATTCAGAGTTTTTAAAGTTATGTAATTCAAGTATGCGTTTAAAGTACATCCTAGTAAATTTTCTTTATATTCAGAAACATGGTCAAAACGTTTGAGATTGTAAACGTAACGTATGATGTTATTAAAAGCGACATTTAAGTTCCTTTTCTTTTCTGAGCTTGGGCAACAGAAAATTTGAGCACCGTATGTGATTATTGGAATAATCAGAGTTTTTGCTAGCCGGAATCGTATATTTTGCGGAGTGAATTGTTTCGAATAAGACAAACTCCGGAGGCTACCGTAGATTTTTCCAATTATACTTTGGATATGGTAGTCCCAGCTTAATGTGGAATTGAACCAGATTCCCAAGTTTTTAATTCTATCAACATACTCAATATTTGTATTACCTATGCGAATTGAAGGGAAATAACTTAAATCAAGCTCGTTTTTATAAATAATTATACATTTAGATTTTAACGGGTTCAATTTTAAACAGTTTTTTTCTGACCAAGACATGATTTTATTTAGATCGCTGTTCAGTAATACAGCACCATTTTCAATTAATCCTAACTTGCAACTTAACCGAATCTGTACATCATCAGCATAAAGGTCAATAGAACTATGCTCGACTTGAGAAGGCAAATCGTTAATGTACATCGAAAATAGCAACGGGCCAAGAATTGATCCTTGAGGAACGCCCGTGAAAAGGTTCACAAAACTTGATACATGATTGCCAACAACAACAGCTTGTCGCCTTTCAGAGAGGTATGAAAGTATGAGCTTAGCTGAAGAGTCTGAAAAGTTAAAAAAATGTTTTATTTTAGAAATTAATATTTTGTGGTTCACTGTATCAAAGGCTTTTGAAAAATCTAATAATCCCAAGAAAGACACATGGTCCTTATCGATAGCGCAACGTAGATCATCAGTAACTTTGAGTAAAGCAGATACACAGCTGTGATTGTTTCTATACCCAGATTGGTTAATACATAGAAGATTATTTTGTTTAAGGAAAGCTAAGATTTGTGCATGAAGTATTTTTTCTAAGACTTTAGATAAAAAAGGAAGGATGGAAATAGGCCTATATTCAGGTGGAGATCGAGAATTTTGTTTTTTAGGGACAGGAATTACCTTGGCGTCTTTCCATTTATTAGGAAAAGTGGATGTCATTATGATGGTGTTGAAAATGTGTGTTAAAGAGGGTAGTATATGTGGCAAAATTATTTTTATAAACACAGGATGCATTTCATCAAAACCAGTAGCTTTTGACTTTATTTTAAGGATGTTTAAAACTACGTCCGCTTGATCTATACCTTGGAAATGAAAACTATGGTTTAAGTTATTTAACCGAGGGATATCTTCAGGTCTTTCAACGGGATCCTGCGACGCAGTTTGAATTTTGGCGAAATTAGTGTTAAGATCATCTGGGTTTGTTTCAACAGGGCACATAATTTGTTGACGTCCAATACCAAGTTCCCGAATATTTTTCCAAAGAGCTTTCGATGGAAGATCTGTACTTAGTAGCTTAGAGTAAGTTTGTATTTTTGCTTGTCGAATTTTTGAAGTAACTTTATTACGAAGGATTCGAAAAGTATTACGCAATTCGAAAAGTCTAAAGCGCTTCCATTGCTTATAAGCAATATCTCTTTTTCTAATCAATTCCAGAATTTCTGCTGTAAACCACGAACTGTTTTGATTTTTTGAAACCATTTTTTTGAGTGGTACATGTTTGTCAAACAAATTTTGAATCGAGTTTTGCAAAAAGGATATTTGTTCATTGACAGAAGAAGTTAAATATAATTGTTGCCATTGTATTTGTAAGATGTCATATTCAAGTTGTTCGTACGAAATATTATTAAAATCCCGGTATTCAAATTGAATTTGTTGAGATTTTGGAACAATATTTAACGTTACAAATATTAAATCATGTTTCGAATAAGCAGGGGCCGGAATTTGGTCATAAAATAAAATATTATCAATGTCATTTGTTAAAAATAAATCTAAAAGTGTAGCACTATTATTTGCAAAATGAGTGGGAGTGCTAAAATTATTTGTTGTAAGACCTAAACTGTTAATTCCATCAATAAATGGTTTTGACGATTCTTTATTGAGTAGATCGCAGTTAAAGTCTCCACATAAAATAATCTCTGAATAGTCAGATGAAATACTTTCCAATGTATCAAACAAACATGAAAAATCAATATATTTATTTGGACGGTACACAACACCAACCAAGCATTTATTACGGCCATTAAAAATTTCAATTAAACAATATTCTACAGCAGATGAATTGTCTGAACATAAAATAAGACGATGAATTAATGTATTGCGAACATATATGGCCACCCCGCCACCTCTAGAATCACGTCGATCTGATCTAAAAAGTTTATAACCTTTAATACAACATAAGTTGTCAGATAGATTTGGTTTAAACCATGTCTCTGATATACAAATATTATTAAAGTGCCAATTTTCGGTTGCTCGTAGTCTACCCCTCCCTCTGTTGAAGATCATGATCTTAGATTTCTCTTGGTTCACAACTAAGTTCCAACTGGCACAGTATTCACATAATCGATTGATCATCAGCTGCATCGTTTCTGGTGATTGAGCTAGGATCACTATGTCATCTGCAAACAGAAGTGCTTTGATGGTAGTTCTGTCGATTTCAATTCCACCAGGCAGGATTTCAGTTATATCATCGATGAATAGTGCGAACAGCAAAGGACTCAGAGAACATCCTTGTCTCACTCCCATCTTAGTTTGGAACCATTCGGACAGAACTTGACCATCCCAGACTGCAGCCCACGTATCTTCTAGAAGGTTTTCTATAACTTTTCCAAATTTGTGCGACATTCCTTTGCAATATAATTTGTACAACAACGACTTTCTATCCACAGTATCAAAAGCGGCCTTGAAATCCACGAAGAACGCGTACAGTTTCTTCCCTTGTGACACAAATGTTTCTGCTACATTTCGAAGTACAAATATGTGGTCTACCGTTGAGTATCCTGCTCTAAATCCGGCTTGGTACTCTTTAAGCAGGTTTTTGTGGTTGATCCAAGTTGTAAGTCGCCGTTGCAAAATGGTCGTGAAAATTTTGTAAGCCACATTTAAAAAGGAGATTCCCCTATAGTTATTTGGATCTGTTTTATTGCCTTTCTTGTATATCGGAAATATCAAAGCCTTCTTAAACTCTCGAGGAACAAAGCCGTTCTCCAAAATGTCATTGTTAAGGGTTGTTAAGGTTTGTATGAGCTCAGCAGAACCGTACTTATAAAATTCTCCTGGAATGCGATCCAATCCGGGTGCTTTGCCATCTTTAAGATCTCTTACCACTGCGTACGTTTCTGCTACTGTTATTTGTGCATCCAAAATGTCGTCTTCGAAGCGAGGAGAAGCAGATTGCACCGAATTCGAAATACTATGTGGATTTAGCAATGTTTTGAAATGTTCGCACAATGTAGCTGCATCTAGGTTCTTGCTTATGGTAGGCCTCGTTCCATTAATGTTACGCACTTTTTTCCAGAAGTAGGCTGCATTTTTGCAATTTGTTAGATTTCTTGCTGTTTCTTCAGCGTAGGTCTTCTTCTTACACCAACATAGTGCCTTAAAAAGTTTATTTGCCTCGATGTATTGGTCTCTAAATCCATCTCCATTGCTTTTTCGAAATATTCTGAGCCACGCAAAGGATCGTTTTCTAGCTTGCATGCATTCTGCATCAAACCATGGTTGCACAAAAGTTCTCCTGAAGTTTCCCTGTTCTTGGTTGTTCACCTGAGACGCTGTTTTTATAACTTCTTCTAGTTGGCCAAATTCAGTTATTTCTTGGGTTGATAAGGTAATATATAATTTCCTTCTGTAGGCATCACTCCGGGCGTTTTTCCATTTAAGCATTGGTAAAAGCTTCATCTGTATAGTTTCTTCCATTTCTTCTGTTTCAATTCCGAATTCGATAATAAGTGGCTGATGATCTGAATAAGGTAATTGACCTACCTCGAAGTCCGTAATATAAGAATTCCAGTCACCATTCGCAAGGCAGAGATCGATTACCGATGACCCTTGTGTACCAATGTAAGTAAAGTTTCCATCTTTGTCCCCAGGGCTTGTACCATTCCATATGCGAAAGCCAAAGGAATCGCAAATATCAATCAGCTTAATACCTTTCGTATTGCGGATTTTATCTTTTGAGTTGCGTGTTATTCCTGATTGTCTATTTACGATTCCTTCTTACGTAGCCGTGCGAGCATTCAAATCACCTATGATTATTAAGTTTTGGATGTCATCTCGCATAATCAGTTCTTGAAGCTGCCCAAAATCTCGTTCCCAATGATTGCAGTTAAGATATATAGGATACAGTCGGAACACTCTGTTGTCGAAGCTCAGTCTAAGAAATGTTGTTCCTGATTCGGTTTCAAAATCACAGACGATTCCTATTATGCTTTTTTTATACCCAAAGTAGCAGCCTCCACTTGCCCTTCCCCTTGCATTAGTTTTAATTGCTGGTATCCACTTGAATTTATATTCTTCAAATTTCGCCTCCATAGCTTCAAAATTGTTCTCAGTTAAAAAAGTTTCGAACAAAAATACAAAATGAAATTGATTTATAAAGTTAAAAAAATCTACATACATACACTTATTTAATAGACCTGATACATTATATGAAATTACTTTATAATTTTTTATCTTTTTTTCTTTTACAATTAACTTTTTTTTTTTTTCTAAATTCTTATTTTTATAAATTTTCGTTTTAGTTTTGCTTTTAAGACAGACGGCATTTATATTAAACATTCTGTTGAGCCCTTAATGCGTTCACAGTTTGAGAAGAACTGCAACCGGCTCCGTTTGTGCTACCACCTTCAATTCTTTCGTTGACATGTGTCAAACAAATGTCATTGTCGCCCAGTATTTGTTGAAGAACTTCTGCCGCCTTTTTCCCATCGCACATAATTTCATTTTTTTTATCGAAATAAAATATTTTATCCTCAACCTTAAGTGATTGTCCCCTCAATTGTGTTTTAATGCTTTTATTTTGTTCGTTTATGTGTCTTTTTATCCTCATCAAAGTTTTCCTCTTCTCTCGAGTTGCTGCTGTAAAGTCCCTATGTATGGATACACCTGTACCTCGGAGTGCTGCTGCCGCTTTCAAGGCTCTACCAACATCTTCGCTGTCACGGAGTTTCACCTTAACGTTCGCAACTTCTCCTATTGAACTCAATGAACTTGCAGATTCCACAATGTTATGGTTGTTGGTTTTTAGGAGATCCATACATATAGCCTTGGCTTTGGCCGTTGGGTCTACGCCAGCTTGGATTGGTATATGTGCAATTAGATTTTTCTCGTTTGCATTTCGTTCCATCCGCTCTACCTGTCTTTCCAACGCATTGCAACGCGATTCCACTTGTTGCAGCTGAACTTTCAGGGAGTTATTGCTATCTCGAAGTGCTTTCATCTCTATGCTTACTCCTTCGAAATCGGCCTTTGTTGGCCAGTTTGCCAATTTCTCGTCGAGCATTGCTTCCATTGAGACGCGCATCATTTCAATCAAACTAGCAGCGTTCATGTTACCAACCAACGTATTAACAGACTGCTCTCCAAGGTTAGTATTTTGGGTTTCAGGAACTTCTGGAGAAGAGTCAATAAGACATCTGCCCCTTTTAGCTGCCGACTCGGCGCCTTCCGCAAATTTGACAGGAGTTCGACGCATTTTTAATTCGCAGAATTTTTAATATGATGGCCGATTGATTTGTTCAGATTATCGAGTTTTAAAGCGACTCACCTCTGTTTTTTTTTTTTTTTGCAGATGCAGTGAAGTGATCGGTTATACTTCTTTTTGGATAGTTTACACTCAAATCACTTGTATGAAATAAATATTTAACTAATTACAATTAATTTTCAATAAAATTTTTCGGAGGTCTTTAAAATCACTTGTTGTCACTTACGGTTCAGTGTTGCCAATCTCATTGCCAATTCCATTAAAAACCTTCTAAAAATTGTCATCAATGGGTTGCTGGTTTACTCATTACATGTTGTTCAGGCATAACACTAACAACATGTAATTGGGTTAAACTAGTTTGCCCAACAAGGATGAACACGAATAAAATAATGTGAATTATAAGCGACATAGAAATAAGACACGGCATTTCTCCGCTTTAGCTCAGCCGTCATCCCTGGAGATAAAAATATCTGAGACTACCACCAACAGTCTCAGAACATCGTGCCACACATCTTTCCTATCCTTCTTTCTCTTCATTAACTTCACGCCCGCGCTGTGTTGAAACATTTAAAGGGTAATCATAATCCCTTGAGCGCGGGTAGATTATAAAAAAAAAAAATCAGTTTGTCTACAAACAACTTATCCGACCCGCTCTGACCTATGCGTTTCCCATCTGGTTTACTATTTCACCAACAGTAATGAAGAAGATGAAGCATTTTGAAAGAAAGATGCTCCGAATTCGCACTGGACTATAAAGTAACCCACGCACCAAGAAATATATACCAACTAAAGAGCTGTACGAAGAAGCAAAGTTAACACCACTGTACAACTATTGTAACGACGCGTTACAACACCTACACATCCCTAACCACATTACCGAGCGAAACGTTACGACACCTACATACCACCTTATTAAATAATCATATTGCACATCCAGTGCGCACCCGAAGTCATGTGATCAATACTCACTTTGAATCACATACAATTTTGTCTTTTATTTGTTTCAGTTCACACTGACTCTTAGTCGTTGATTTGATTAATGGAGGTTGGGAAAACGACAAAAAATTGTTTTTTATTCTCGTTCAGTGTGGATTGTGGATACCAATCAAGTGTGTAGAGAGTTTAAGATCGGGCCGCAACCAAAAATCTTTTATAAGGCGTTTCGGTGACAGAGAAGCATTACTGTAATATTGTGAAGCTGATCAAAATTTTTTGTTATAAAAATAGTAGGGTATTAGCTAGATTAGGGCAAGCGTTAATATTATTAGGATTATTATTTATTATTTACTAAACCAACCCGTTTTTTCCTCTGATCTCCTCTCAAGGTAGCTCATTGTCATGGGACAGGTTCTCTTTTAAGAGTTCCACCCGTTTATTTCTCTAGATTGCGTGCTAGGGTCAGAGGTTTTCTATAAGAATTCCCGACCGTTTATTTATTTCCTGTGGGTGTTTATTTTACTAGATTGCGTGCTGCAGTTCTCCGTAAAATCATCAGAAACCTTGATATTCCCAACTCAGAAATATGTTCTTAGCACTGAGAAACCTCTTAACGACAACGAGCTATAAGTTTCGATTTTATTAGTGACTGAGGAAATGGCTTTAATTACTATTTTACTAATTTTCATTAGTAAAGATGTTTTGAGGCTTCATAAGCTGCAAGCGATTCCCTTTGTATTAGCAAGCTTTGTTGACCTGTTAATAAATTGATCATGTCTCGTAAGTCTCTGATTTCCGTTAATAGTTGACGGGTAAGCTTTTATTAAGTGATGAACAAAATTCCAATTGTATTTCCAAATTATTTTTGGCACTATTTCGTATTCTCTTTCCATATTAAAATAAATCCAATTTTGGAGTTAGTTAAAAGGCAAAATATAACCAAATTTTGAAATTTGAAATTATTTCCTTTGGCCTTTATTCACGTCACCTTCTCACAGCCATCATTTTCTGTCCCAAATCCTTCTCTGTTTTATGCAGTGAATGTCGTTTCATCTTGCACCCATCGCATCCTCGTAATCTCTTTTCTAACCCCATTTCTAACTGAATCTGAATGATGGGATCCCCGAGATAATAATATTTGCATGCTAGCATTCTGGGGAACTACAAATAATAATAAAAAAAAAAACTTTATCTTATAAATCTAATGTTTTATGCTCAGCGATTTTCCGCTCAAGTTCGCAGGGATACGAAACAAATTGCTTCTTAGTTTTTCGAGGTCATAACTTTTTCAATTTATCATGTAATGGAGATGAGTGTGTATGCAGATTTTTCATCTTTTTCTTTTAGCCTGCCTTCCTTGCTCTTCGAGGGCAACAGGTGCTCCGACACTCAACTTGTCATGCAAATCTAGTCAGAAAAAGAAATTGCTTCAACCCTCAGCGCGCGTTTTATTGTCTTTCTGCATATATTATAATGATACCTGTGAACGCCAACGTTACGCAATGCACTTTTTTATGGGAGGTAAGTGACAGGGGGAGAAATGTTCAGATTGAAAAACGACTTAAATGAAACTTGAAAGTTTTATTTTTTAATATTTTTAGAAAACCCATTCTTACTTAAAGCGTTTTAAAAATTATTTTCATATTCACGGAGAGTGGTCGTGATGCTTGTTCGTTGTAATTTTGTGAACCAAGTTTCATGTACGGAAGGCCTTTTAAACGGCGTAAGTAATGCAGTAAGGCAAATAGTTTAGAGCATGGAAGGCTAAGACAATAAGCAATTTTGTCATAAGTTATTCAAATCTTCCAGATTTTGATTTATTTAATAAAGGTAAGATTTTCAGATGGTTCTTAACTTAATAATGAGTTCCCTTAAAATGTTTTAATATAGTGCGAGTGTTTAGGATTACGAAATAGAGCGAGAATTGAGTAGGAGATAAGGATTGACATTTTTCTCAAGCATCTGGATATTTGTATCAAACATCACACATTCGTGTTGTACTATTAAAATAATCTCTATACTTGATGAGCATTCCTAAGAGAGCGGGTGTAATCCTGAAATTTTTTACGAGGAGTGTGAAGAAGAAACAATAAAATGGTGATAAGCAAGAGAAATTTTGAAGGTGTTCTAATGAAACAAATGTTTCCAGAATCGATCTCTCGCCTAATAAGAAAAAGTGTTGGAGACAATACGGAGCCCTGTGGAACACCAGCATTTATTTGATGAATTTCAGACTTAAAACAGTGCAAACCAAACTGTATTGAACGGTCAGAAAGCTAATTTTGATGAGAGAGCTTAATACAAATACTCTATCAAATGCCTTACAAAAATATCAAGCGCAACACTTTCTCCAAGCGATGTAAGAATTCATTCATCTGAAATCTAAACCTAAAAGACATTGTCCTGGTGTTTGTCTGGTTGACTTGGAAAAGGCTTTCAACACCACATGATAAGAGGGTCTCTATCTTAATTCGACCGGCACGGAAAAAGTTAACTACTATTATACATGTGGAATGCTCAATGGTAGACAGTTTGTTGTCACAAGTGGCAATGAATTTCTTCCGTAATATTCGAGGGACCGGTTAACTCGCCGATTCCATTCAGTTACAACACCGATCTGATAGGTAATGTAATTCAATTACGTAAGCCGTGAATCTAATAGCGTACAGAAGGTTTAGCGATATTGCGTAGACTGGAAGTTGAAAATCAATTATCAGAAAACTGAAACTACTCTGTTTAGGACTCCATTGAATGAAGCCCCAACTGATACAAGAAAGATCTCGCGCAAGCTAGTGATCGTAGTGCACAGCCACTCGTGAGTAAAAGGGTAGTAAAGTACATTTGCATCTAGTGGGATCAGTATTTGTATTTTGGCAGACATTTAAATACTGACCAGCGCCAGGGGAGCTTTTGCTTTGATGAAATGGTTAAAGATGATTTGCTACATGGCCTTCATCCGACTGATGATTACCAATGAGTGCCTTGGATGATTCAATGTTGCTCCATCTAAAATGGAATATATTCGGGTGTTTAAGAGGCAGTGTCTTAGTTGTTGCCTTGGATTACATAGAAGAGTAGAGTCAGATTACGAACATTATTATTCCAACCAGATGCTATACAACCGAGCCAACATAAGCAAAACAGATAGTTTTTTGTTAAAGCTGATTTGGGGTCACATTGCTAGAGTGATTTCACTGAACAACGGCTTGAATTTTGGGGCTTACTACCACCCGATGATCTGAGATAGTCAAGAAAACTGGTGCTTATTAGCAATTCGGAATGGGCAGAAAATTGTCTGTCCCTTCCTTTCTTCTAACAAGAAATAACTTTGTCAAAATCAATATTTGCAGCCAATTCTTGTTCAACCGACAATATAGCCAAGTTTTATAGTCTAATGGAGCTCATAGTGGATCTGAGATAATTTTTGATTAGCTTCAACTTATTTCTTGAACTTGCTGGAATCGAGTCGTCATTTCTTGAATGATCTCGTCAAATGATGCGAACACCCCTCGGACGGAGTTCC
This sequence comes from Chrysotoxum bicinctum, assembly GCA_911387755.1. Classification (NCBI taxonomy): domain Eukaryota; kingdom Metazoa; phylum Arthropoda; class Insecta; order Diptera; family Syrphidae; genus Chrysotoxum; species Chrysotoxum bicinctum. The sequence continues at coordinate 18,991,039 of OU426989.1, forward strand.
TGCTCATGAGACAAAGCTGTATGTGCGGATTCATCGCCATGCATGCGTTTTTTCCTGCGAATTCTTTTCGTTTTGAGTTCGATTCCGAATTTTTCGCAGAGAGTCTTACCAAAGTCGATTGCGGCTTGGACGAAACGCTCTCTGCTCTAGGAGAGCAGTCCTCGTTGCTGCAGGTAAATCTGTGCGTCATCTACTTCAGGTAGCACTGCAGCCCATAAGTCAAGGAAAGTGAGGAAGTTGAATGACTGCATGGCTGTCAGTAGAAGATTGGCTCCCGATCTTGTTTCGGAAGTTTGAGATGAATCCGTCAATTCTTCCAGTACCTGAAGAATTTCCTCAAACTTATTTTTAAGCGTGTTGACAGCTTCATGTCTAGCCCTCCAGCGCGTTTCAGTGACTCGTTTCACTGCTTGACCTGTGATGGCAACCAAAGCGTTCCACCAAGCAGTTGATGCAGAAAAGAAGGCAAATAGCTTCTCCAGAGTTCCAAAAAACGTCACGGAATTCAATGATTCAGAAGCAGCGTGTCCCCAGCCAGTTGAGTGAGTAGTTTGTGCATGCAACGAATGTAGCTTTCGGACTCAGTGCTTTAATCCGGGCTTGAACTTCATTGTAGATCCCTGACATTGTGGCAGGGATGTTATATTCGCGATTATATCGTTTCTGAGATCTTTTGCATTTTTTCCTTTTGGTTCGAAGAAGTCGATGAAAGATTCTACCACGGCGACCTTTTCTCCTTCGATATGTACGTATCGCAAAACCTGGCTCATTTGGTCTTTGTGGGAGATGTCTGGGGTACTGTCGAAGATTACGCAATAAGATTTAGCTTCTTGAATGCGACGGATGATGGTGGATCGATTCATTCTGGGTTTCTGGAGATAGATACGAAATTGGGATTCTTGCTCCCAGCTTTATATTTGTCAAGTGTTCCATTAGAAGAGGGTCATATTTAGCTAGGAAGCGCACTAACTCCAAAAAGTACCCGCAATTGCCACTATCATCTCCTCGAATGTGTTCTCGATGTCCTCTGAAGGCCAGATTCTGTTTGGCTAAGAACTGAATAACATTCAGCAACGGGTACAGTACATCCCTCTACTTCTTCTCCTCACTTTCAAAAACTTCTTCTTGTTATGTTCTGCTCATGTTCTCATGGTCTTCGATTCTTGGATTTAGCTTCCACCATTTGTAGAATCCTTCTTCAGATGCGAAGTTCGAGCCGGAATTGCCAAACAGCTTTAAACAGAAACAATACAAGGATTGCTTCAAAGGCGAGTACAACATCCATGTTCGGAGAACCTTTTCACCGTTCGATAATGGTTTGTAGAAGCACTCTGTGGTTAGTTTTCGGTTACCGCCATTCGTTGAAGTCCCTGAGAGAACAACATCGGCAAATTTGGAATCGAAGTGCTGTACTGAGTCAGATCCGCGACGTACTAGAAGCGTTCTGACTTCGTCGGTCATAGTAGAAGGCCAGCAAGCTACATCGTCGAGGTTCACATCTTTGGTTTCGGCAGGAGCAGAAAGCTCGATTTCAATTATGTCTTCTTTGGCAACATCGAGGTTCAGTTCTTCTGCAGACTTGTGACTAGATGCTTGAGGAACTTCTGGTGAGCCGACATCGTCTTGACCCTGCTCTGTGATGAGACCAGAATGACTTCCAACTTCGACAGCGGGCAGTCTTCTCCTTCTGCCTGTAAAATATGTTATGCATTCCCATGAATATTGACCGGAGGACAAATCAAGGCCACGCACGATGCTATGATAGAGGAATCATATACTTACATTGGAATCACTTCCACTGCTGCTGGATGCCGCCGAAGACGTTAACGTGACTTTCAAACCACAACTAGAACTTAAATAATTCAGTAGTGCACCTTGAGACTTCTTCGCATCTGCTTCTTTCTTAGCCTTTTTCTTGCGGTATGCCGCACCGCTTTCTTTAACTCTTTTTATTTTCAAAAATTAGTTCAAGGGTTGAGTGAAGTACTAAATGTTTAGTTTTAGAAGATTCAACAGTATTTAAACGATAAACAACACAATCGAAATGAATTTCTGTGATGCGGAAGGGAGCAAAAATATTGAGCTAGCTGAGACGGTGAGTAAAGCAGTAAGGGTGAATTTCGTTATTGTCACGCGACTTGCGAAATTAAAACCGAACTTTCTGAAACTCTCGCGAAATTGAAAGCGTTCCGAAACATATGATATGCGAGAACGCTGGCGGTGCTGGCGGTTACCTACTTTACCTACTGTACATACTTTATACCTATATATACGTGGTCAAGAGTCTGTCCGTTTGCAGCGCCACCGCCAGTGGTCTCGCACTCATATATTTCGTAACGCTTAATTTCAGTTTCGCGAGAGTTTTGGAACGTTCCGTTTTAGTTTCGCGAGTCGCGTGATAACAACGAAATTCACCCTTACTGCCTTACTCACCGTCTACGAATTCACGGAAATCAGGCAGGCTGGCAAATATCAAATTTACGTCATTGTTGTTCCGCTCACAAATAGAGGTGGGTTCCGCATTAAGCATTGAGTTTTTGAAGCATTAAATTCCACACGGTTTTCTGTTCCCCAATTAACTATGCTACCTATCGAGATCACAATCTATTGAATATGAGAAAGAATACCCTGTGGTTTGAAAGGTAGATTCTAGTCCATCGAAGAAGAAATTATTTTCGAATAAAGAGCTTGATGATAAGCTCTATCAAATGCTTTTGAAATATCAAGTGATCTAAGATACATGCCACTGTTCGGTGAGATATACTATCAGATCACCAATGGACCGATTTTTGTAAAAGACATATTGCCAATCATTGCGAAACTTTGGTTCTTTAAGATATTTCTGAAGCTGATAATTTATCAGCGTTTCTATGACCTTCGAAAGAAGGGATGTGCAATTGGGCGGTAGTTAAGACGTGGAAGAAAATTCGTCTTTTTTAGGGACAGGCTGGACAAATGGACTCGGACCGAAGTCAGTAGATAGGAATACTATACGGGCCAGTAAATCAATATTCTGTTTGCATTTCGCGAATACGAAATAAGATTTGTCCGATTAAATATTTTACACTGGAGTACGATAGGAGTCATGACACTTATCATGACACGAGGAGATATTTCGAATACGTTTTATAAATGACCCATAATTCTACAATTGGGAGATTTTTTTTCACATAATTTTTAGTCACGTAAAATTTGTTCTGATGAATATTGGCGTTGCAGGCCTTCCTAGCCTTAACTTACTTCTCTGGCCCTAATAACCTCTTTACAGCTAGAATCGGGATAAATTTCCTCATTCCGAAAAGAATTAAATTTGAAAGCATAACTGCACTAGAGTCCACGTCACTATCGGGGAACCAAGTTATTTAGCTATGTCGCTTACGTGTGTCGTTTAGTTCAGGAACTTTTTGACCAATATCGTTCAATAACTTTTTCGCTCCTCTATTGAACTGGAAAAACAACCTTTAAACGAATTCATATTTTTTTGCAAATTAAAGCAAAAAAACATAACGAATATGTATTTGTATAAGTAGATACAAGTATTTCCCAATGCAAGTTTTCGGTTTAGAAAGCAATTTTTTGTTCAAACATTACATTAATTACAACCAGAGAGAAATATTGAAGAGAGCTTAATTTAGTAAATGATTTTTCGTTAAATACCAGTAAAATGTTTACCTTTCATGCAAACATATTTTGTACAATAATTTATATTTTTTTTTTTCATTGAAAATGCTTTTTCCATCAATTGGCTTTATTGTCCAGTCCATCACTAACATTTATTCATGCAATTCTAATTGCTGTTCATTTGAAATGATTCTCGAGTGCAATCGATTTTCTAATCACATCCAATATATTATATTGCCACCCTGCTCCACCTACCCTGTGGAACACATATCACCACAAATTCCTTTTAGCTTTGGCACAAAATTTTGAAAGGAGCAAGCTTATGTGATGGAGTAGTTTCGGTTGGGGTTTGTGGGGATGTGCCTTTCATTAAGCTTGGCACACAACCAACAAATCGAGGCAATTTGCAGGACAACTAATTTGTATGTTGTTTGCTAGTGAAATATAAATGGGAAGCAACTCGAACACAGAGTATCCTTTACTAACTCTATATATTCACACATGTGTGGGGGAATATGGTCTTGTATCCAATTGAGTGCGATGTTTGCATTTACCTTTGTTTCCCACACAGGATGTGATTTCATGGTTACCACTGATGTTATGTTTTTTTTTTCGCTGAGGAAAAACACAAGTCAATCTCATTTACTCAAATTAAACTCCGAACACTTAAGTGACAGTTTATACAGAGGAACATAAGCGTTTTAGTTCAACTGTCGGGATAAAATTTACTGAAAGAAAAGTATTTCTTTCAATCGTCGTTCGAAGTAAGATTTTCATATTTTATCCGCTACCGGTACACTTTCTAGGTACATAAAGTAATCCAACATGAATTATGAGAGAATGAGCAATTCAATTACCGGATAACTGAGTTGGCTAGACGTTACTTAATTTACCTTAATGGTTTTGAGTCAAGCCATCTAATTCTAGTCTTAAGAAGATGGAATGTGTAGGAAACCTCTATACGGGTTAGCTTTTTTAAGTAAATTTAAAACGAAAAAAAAATATCACTCATACGCCCCAGTGAACTTTTAATTAAATTGAGGCAAGTTGCTGTTACGAATTATCTTTGTTAAAATCCATTTAGAAAATCAAGGCTCCAATACCTACCCCTTAAAATCGATTATAATCGATCGGAAAGAAAGTAAAATTTTCCCATAAAAATTTCTCTTCATAAGATTTCTTTTACACAAAAAAAAATATAAAACAATTATCTTCCACACCAATGATAGATGCAAGTGTATGCGATCATGGAGGACTTCCGGTGCCTGATATTTTGGAGGATTTTGACTCAAAAAGTCTAAAAACCTCACATTTATTATTAATAAATTCTAAAATAAGGTTTAAAATATTAATTATGTTTCTTTGGTCAAAGTCGTCTTGATATCAGAGGTCGGGGAAGAGTGCCATCATTGTGGATTGTGGAACTCAAAGTCTTAGAGTAAAAATTAGTAGCTAGCTGGGATCTGTTTGGTCATTCTGTTGCACGACTTGAAACTCGGCGGAAGTCGCAGACCGCTTTTGCGTAAAACGTTTCATACGCGAGCGAGTCGCGAGCTTTATAAACTGAAAATTATTTTTAGTAAAAGTTTAAATCGCAAAAAAAAAAAAGAGGCTGGGTGTGACCCACACTGATAACTTCCCATTTGTGGTAAAAAAATAAAAACATATTGTGACGTTTTCTTCAATTTTACCATAGCTATTAATGGAATTTGAATATGTGGGACTTGGGTACAACAGAACAACCTTATTCATAAACGTATGTACAGTACATACATTCTTCTAAAATCTAAGTTGATAATAAAATTATAAAATTATGTATTATATTATAGAAATTATTTTATTATTTCGGTTCCAAACATTTTAATTGAAAAAAAAAATAAAACCAAAATATTCAAATATAAAAGATATGGTTTGGTTATTGATGGAAGGGTACTTACAAAATATATCCGCTCTAAAACTAGATATATGTCAAATATAAACCGTTTGTTAAAAATTTTATTATGTATAAAATTAAATAATGGCAAAGTCAATATCATTGCTCGTTCTCAAGATATTCTAGTCGAAAAATAAATATTACCACTTTTTAGTAGATTTTTTTTATATTTTTGTTAAAACTGTCAATTCGATACTTGTCAAAATTTAACTATATGTTAATAATTGTATTATGTCGATACCTTCCCGTAAGAATGTACTAAGCGACACTTTTTTCGAAAATGACTTTTTGATGAGCAAATATACTATATGTTAAGGGCCACGGTTTGGCCTGTGTTTCGCCAAACTATTATGCATGAAAAGGAAACTGCGATGTTTTCTCATTAAAATAATGTTGCACCCTGAAATTTGTATTATCCTACAAAAAAATTATGCTAAGCGACATTAATAAAGATCTCATTGTCGTGAGCAACAAAAAATTTTGTTAGATGTCACTTAGTTTAACCAAAATTGTCTCTTAGCAAACTATGATTCAACTAGAACTTTCTTCGTTTTTTCGTTTCCTGATCAATTTTAGAAATGTCGCTTAGTATACATTCTTACGGGAAGGTATCGATGTATAAAACAACATACTTTAAAAGGCACTATCGGTGTTCATTCCCAAGAAATTCGACTTGAAATAAAATTTTAACTAGTTTTCACTAGAATTTTTAATAGTTTTTTTATTTAAAAAAAAACCATTAATTCAATATTTGTCAACATTTTACTAATTATACAAAATTATACTATGTATAAAATAAACTAAATTTGAAGTCAATATCACTACTAGTTCTCGCGAAATTTGAGTCGAAAAACAATTTTTACCAATTTTCAAAGAATTTTATATAGTTTTTTATTTTTTGTAAAAAAACTGTAAACTGATTTTTTTTGAAATTTTCACCAGTTCTCATACACATTATTTTTCGTAAAATAAAATTATTTTGAGTTTCAAATTGTTTTCCGTTCTTAGAATATCTGGGTTATGAAATTTTTTTTTCATTTTTTTTTATTTAAAAAAATAACGGTATGTTCATTTTTTTCCAAATTCATACAAAATCTGTATGACCTTATAATGAGTACATTAAATTTTATTTGAAATCAATAGCATTATTTTTTCGTGAGATATTTGAAACTAACCAAATTTTTTACTTTTTTTTTAAACCGTTATAGTGAAAAAACTACTTACTGAATTTTAATAAACGCCCTTTCAGCCTCTTTCGAAGTTATTATCTATTAAACAAAACTTATTTGAAGTCGATATCTTTACTCGTTCTTGAGATATCGACGACGAAAAATGGTACAAGAACGTACGGACGTACGAACGTACGAACGTACGAACGTACGAACGTACGAACGTACGAACGTACGAACGTACGAACGTACGAACGTACGACCGTACGAACGTACGACCGTACGAACGTACGTACACACACACACACAGACATCTCTCTAAAAATGATTGATATAGCCTCTAGAAACCTTGAAACGTCGAGAAATGTCAAAAATTCCAATTTGACAAATCGGACCGATTACAATAACTCCCTAAGGGAAGTTAATAAATATTGATATACAATGTCTTGCATAAGTATAACCGCACCTGTAAAAAACTTAAAATGGGGATGACACTTTACTATTTTTTTTATTGAATCAAGTAAATTGAGAAGAAAAAGAAGTTCTGTTATTTTCTCTTCTGCTGTTTAAATATAAAAACAGATTTTTATATATTGCAAAAGTATAACCGCACAATGCAAACCTCTCTGAAGCTTCATTCAGTTATGTGCTTTGAAATGACAAGCAACAATGCTGCGTGGTAAACATTTAAGCGATATTGAAAAAGTCAAAATTTAAGCTTTTCGGTTAACTGGCCTAAGCTTAAGGGCTATTGATAGAAAAATTTAAAGATCCGATCGTGTCGTCCGAAATTTCTTACAAGATCCAGAATCTTATGAGACGAAAATAAGACCCGGGCATCTGCAGAAGCTGACGCGTCGAGATAAGAGGCGTTTAATAAAGGCTGCATCCAATTCGGCGCATTCTTTGTTGGACGTTCGTGACGAATTGGGCTTAGGAATTTCGGTTTCAACGATTTTTCGTGCCTTAAAAAGCAGTAAAGTGATTGTTCGGTGCAAAATGATGCCAGCTCCAAATTTGACAACAGCCTAAAAAGTAAGAATTTGTAAGAATTTGCCCAGCAAAATATGAAACGGAATTGGAAAATTATTAGTAACATTCCATTAATTTACACTTAACTCTTGTTATTCCAAATGGCATAATCTAATGAATGTTTTTTTTTTTTAGATTATTTAAGATTATTTTCAGTGGCGAAAAAAAGTTTAATCTTGATGGGTCAGGTGGTTTAAATGGATATTAGCACGATCTGAGAAAGGAAAAAAGTTTTTTTCCAAGAGGAACTTTGGCGGTGGCAGTTGTAAGATTAGGGGGGCCTTCTGCTACCGCGGTAAGTTTGCACTTGCCTTCACTACTGCAAAGATGAACAGTTCAACTTGCACCCAGGTGCTTCAGGATAATTTGGTACCCTACTTAAGACGATTTCGTCGAGTTCGGCATGTCTTCCAGCATGATAATGCCCCAATTCACATTTGTCGTCAAAGTTTCGGATAGTTTGGGATGGTACGAATCGAATAACATACATTTTATGGTGTTCCCGGCACGTTCTCCAGATTGTCACCCTATTAAAAATCTTTGGGGAATTTTGACCCTCAAAATGTATGCCCATAATAGGCAGTGTTGCTGAGCTGCGAGAGGTGATTGTGGAAGAATGGAACTGTATAGACGATTCCATATTAATTAACCTTCCCAACAGTATGTCGAAAACAATTTTTAGATTGGTCTAAGGGCAGCAATGTCCTTTACTAATTTAGCCGAAAACATTTACTTAAAAAAAAAAAAAAAACAGATAAAAATAAAAAAGCGGTTATACTTTTGCAATACAAAAAAATCTGTTTTATTTTTTAACCACCAGAAGAGAAACTAACGGAACTTTTTTTTTTCTTCTCAATTTACTTGATTAGTGATGTCATTCAATAAAAAATAGTAGGGTGTCCGTGTCATTCCCATTTTAATTTTCTACAAAACGCATTTTTACAGGTGCGGTTATACTTATACAAGGCACTGTAGTAAGTAAAATAATATTAATTTAAAAAATAAATCACAAAATAAAATCCAGTTTTCTGTTGTTTTTAGATAAAACACTTATAACCTGGTCTGCTATTATAGGTATTTCGCTATGAATAGCTAGAGCAGCCAAACCATTCAAACAATCCTGCAAATAAGTAAACATCCAAAGCTTATCACACTGTTATTAAAATAGACATATTTTTAATAATCTCACTTCGTTGGTCATGCTTCTTTTTATTGTTTTTATTCTCTTTACTGACTGGAGAAAGTTTTTTCGGGAGTTGACGTTGAAACCGGCAGTGTAGCTAATATCGTTAATAAAATATATACCATATAGCTGGATGGAATCTCTTTTTCTTGCACGTTTACCTATTATCAATTGATGAGAGACGTAAAAAGAGTGCGTTTCTTTAACTTATTTGGTTCATGACTGGTTATGATGAACAATTATCGATCCCAATGGGGGGATATATCTCCCTGATCCCCCCCTATCTACGTCACTGACATGGACTACATTTTGGTAAAAAAAAAATTTGGGGCAAAATGTTATTAACGGTACTTTTCACAGAACCGGTTTTTTGATTTTCGATCTTAACCAAAATTTTTCAGCAGGAGCTCCCTTAAGTTTAAAACAATATTGCATATAAAAATATTCGAAAAAATATTTTTTGTTTTTTTTTTTTTTTTTTAAATTACAATTTCTTTTTGAAAAATCAATATCCTTAAAACGTGTGAACGATTATTTTTTGAAATAATTTCATAAAATCTATACTACAAAATACTTAAAATTGGCATCCCAAATTTTGTTCTAGAAAAATTTTAAAGAAATTTGTTATATAAAAAATTACTTTAATAATAAAATGATTTTTAAACTTTGTCTACATAAATTCTTACTTTTCCGGAAATCAGACAGTGATTCCATGCATTTGAACATCCGTGTTTTATATTTAAAAAATGTATTTTAAATTCCAAAGTACTCTTACATAAGAGCAAGTTCGTGCGATCCAGTTGTGCATTTTATTTCTTGTAGCATTCCGTACTGTGCGTCGCGTCGTCACTACTCGTTTAATTTTTGAGAAAAGAACTTACAAATCCTCCAAGAATATCTCTTGTCCTGAAAATTGATTCTGATCCAAGCCGTTCGGCTTCAGCAAAAAAAGGTCCACGCATCACTTCCTGTCGACAACAACCACACAGGAATGGCTTAGAGTTGTAAGTCACTAGGCTGTAGATGTAGACTGTTGCGATTCATTTTGTGACTTTTTATTTAGAAGTAGAGACTTTTTTAGTTTTGATATTTGATTAAATATAAAACGATATTATGTTATGAAATTTAATTTATTTATATTTTATTCATTTTTTAACCTTATTACATTGATTTTTTTAACGATAGTGGCAACCATTTTCCTATATCAATAAATAGCATATCTTAATCCTATGCACACATTTAGACAGACACTCTTTTAATAAAGTACCAAGCCGTCGTGTAATGTGGAATAACCTTCTACAATTATGAGGTCCTGTGCATGAGTTCAAACAAAATTTTCAAGTAGATTGGAAAGAGCTTGCTTGGTCAAGTTTATAGTTAAAACAGGCCATCAGAGTAACTGTTATTGTGCAAACATGCTCCTAAATCAATGATCTCAAGGGTTGCATTTGGATTGTGCATTGTGAAGCTATCTACTCGTATAGTTATTTAGTGCATTTGGATAAGAAGGTTCTATGAATTCATTCCAATAGTGATTTCATCCTTTAGTCAATGTAGCCTCGATTTGTACGAACGAACAATCAAATTTCGATGCATCAAAAGGCAAGCGCAAAATTTCATCGGTTCGCGGTAAAGTTATCTACTATTTTAACAGTCAGTTTCAACCATATTCTGGAAAAGAACGGCCGTCAATACAGTGTGTTCTTCAATGATGTTCTTGCATTTTCATCTCACTTTGCGATTCAGAATATTCATTCGGAGCACTACTGAGATATTTCTATTGGTTTATTCTTCAGTGCACATGCACAAGCAATTTAAATCTAACTTCTATACAATCCGCTTTGCTAATTGAAAATCATTGTTTCAATTTGTATTAACAACAGGGATATCGGCAAGGAAGGGAAGGGAAGCGACAAGAAATATAGTACCAAATATCAAAACCAATATCAAAATTAATTATTTAAATTATAAAACTCACGACTGGGTCGAATGATCTTAATTTTATATTCAAGAGACTCAGAATTGTGCAAATAAAAATTTGATTTCAAATAAAATCATAAACCCGTTCTTAGAATATCGGAACAAAATTTCAATGTTTTTAGATACCGATAGTGAGAAAGTCGCAAGTTAAAAAAAAAAAATTGTGTATGATAGGAAGTGTTCAAAATGTCTAGATAAAATAAGCTATAGTATTGAATGATATACATATAATACAAATAAAGTTTTATCAAAATTCTTTAAGCGGTTTTTGAGAAAAATAAGATTTTCCATAAAGCTTTTTCTTTAAATTTGTATTTTTGAATAAAAGAACATTTTTTTCCAATTGCTTAAGGCAGTGTTCAAAAATCAACGGTGAAGTTTTCGAAATATTGAGTTTCTAAAACAAAACTTAAAATTTTTTTTTAAATCGCAAAAATATTTATTTGAACATTTTGAAACTTAACATCAGACGCGTTTTTACTTACGTTATATAGATTTTCTATCAAGCATTTTCTATCTTTAAATTTAAATAAATAAAATTGTTAGCGAGATACCATAATTTTTTTATTCATTTGGAAGGTTCATATATGCCATTAAGTATAGCTTCCACGGGTTAGTCAGGTGGTACGCATCCGAAACATCAAATTTTCCATAACTCAAGCACATAAATCAGGCTGAATTTAACCAATAGCATTGATTATGTAGGCTTTCAGTTGGCAGTGTTGTCATTTGTGCTTTATCGGCTGATACTTTTGACTTAAGAAAACCCTACAAGAAGAAGTCTGACGGGTTCAAATCGCAAGATCTCCGTAACTAATTCACATCGAAATAGCACTATATGATAACCATGTTCGGAAATCCTTCGTGTAAAATGTCCATTGTGACACGGACTGTGTGGCAGACATCTCTAGCCTTAACAATATGCCCGGAATCACCAGTTCAAAAACTCATATTGGAAAACTCTTTACATACATAAATAATATGTTTGTACAATATACATATGTATGTGTATCGTCATTGAACAAGCTAATAAGAGACGAGTTTGGCATTTTTAAAAGACACGAGCTCTAGATGATAGAGAAAAAAATAAAATGCACGACTGGGTCGCACGAACTTGCTCCTATGTAATAAGACTAGGAATTTTAAAAACGAATGTTATTAAAGAAAACTGTTCATAAGGATTAAAATAATTTTTTAAATTCTTTAAATAGAAAGAGAAGAAAACAGAATGCTATGCAAATATGAATTTATGCAAAAACAAAAATTACTTATAAGTCGTTTTAGTGGTTTCTTAAAACAAGCTTTTATATACAAAATTTTTAAAAGATTTTTAAGAAAAAATTTTGGTACGGCAATTTAAAGTTTTATTATTGTTCGAATAAACATTAAATTTAAAAAAAAAATATTGAGCCGTTTCTGAGATATCGAATTTTCAAAAAAAGAAAAAAATTGATTTTTTTTTTCAAAAATTCAAAAAATATTTATTTTTAAGTTTTAAAATGCAATGTGTTTTAGACTTTTTAGAAGCTTCTCTATAAAAAATTTCATTAGGAACCGTTATGTGGATAATGAGAAATTCGAAAAAATGGTTCTATGGTAGGTACAAGCTGTAATATCTTAATTTTAAAATTTTTGTTAATAAATTAAAGATCACAAAAATTAATTGAAAGAAAAAAAATTTTATCAAAATCCTATGTGCCGTTTTCGAGAAAAATACGATTTTTGAAGACCATTTTTTTAAATTTTTTAACATTTGTATGGTGGATACATTTATTTTAAGGTAAAATGAAATTTTTTTACTCACATCTTGTAGATTATATTAAGAAACTTTTATTTATCAAGTTTAAAAAAAAATCTAACATGGGGTTTTTGAAATACATATTGAGTTTTGAAAAAAAAATTTTGAAGTTTTTTATAAAAATCCAAAATTTTTTTTTTTGAAAATTTGAATACACAATTCTATTTAAATTTTTGAAGAGCCTTCGTAAAAAAAATGATCAAAATCGGGTGTACCGTTTGTGAGAAAATCAAAAACAAAAAAATGGTTCCATTGGGGGTACCCTCAATAACCATTTTTCGTAAAATTTTTTTCAAGCATTACCTAGATTTAATTAAAGGAAATTTTCTTGTGTTTTTATTTTTTAAATCTGTGCAGCAGTTTTTGAGCAAAAAAAAATATTTATAAAATTTCGAAAAAAATTGGCAGGTACCGTTATTTTTGGGCTTAAAAAAAAAGAAATAAAATGCACGACTGGGTCGCACGAACTTGCTCCTATGTAATCGACTGGGAATTTTAAAAACGAATGTTATTAGAGAAAACTGTTCATAAGGATAAAATTAATTTTTAAATTCTTTTAGTAGTAAGAGACAAAAACAGAATCCTATCCAACTATGAATTTACGCAAGAACAAAAATTATAAGTCGCTGTAGTGGTTTCTTAAAAAAAGCTTTTATATACAAACTTTTTAAAAGCTTTTTAAGAAAAAACTTTGGTACACCAATTAAAAGTTTTTATAATTGTTCGAATTAAAATTAAATTTACGAAAAGAAATATCGACCTGTTTCGAAGATATCGAATTTTGAAAAAAAGAAAAAATAGATTTTTTTTTTCAAAAATTCAAAAAATATTTATTTTAAGGTTTTGAAATGCAATGTGTTTTAGACTACTTAGAAGCTTCTCTATAAAAATTTTCATTAAGATCCGTTATGTGGATAATGAGAAATTCAAAATTCGAAAAAATGGTTCTATGGTAGGTACGCTGTAATATCTTAATTTCAAAATTTTTTTGTATTAAATTAAAGATCGTACAAATTAATTGAAAGAAAAAAAATTTATCAAAATTCTAGGCGCGCGCCGTTTTCGAGAAAAATACGATTTTTGAAAACCATTTTTTTAAATTTTTTAGCATTTGTATGGTAGGTACCTTTATTTTTAGGTAAAATAAATTTTTTTTCTCACATCTTGTAGATTGTATTGAGAAACTTTTATTTATCAAGTTTAAAAAAAATCTAGTATCCGTTTTCGAAATATTTTGAGTTTTGAAAAAGAAAATTTTGAAGTTTTTTTTAAAAATCCAAAAAAATTTTTTTTGAAAATTTGAGTACACAATTCTATTTATGTTTTTGGAGAGCTTTAACAAAAAAAAATTATAAAAATCGGTTGCACCGTTTTTGAGAAAATCAAAATCCAAAAAAATGGTTCCATGCGGGGTACCCTCAATAACCATTTTTCGGAAATTTTTTTTCAACCAATACCTAGCTTTAATTAAATGAAATTTTATCGCATTTTTATTTTTAAAATCTGTTGAACAGTTTTTGAGAAAAAAAAAATGTTTATAAAATTTCGAAAAAAATTCGTATGGCAGGTACCGTTATTTTTGGTCTTAAAAAAAAAAGAAAAAAACGTGTGGGGGGGAAAAATTAAAAATGATATCCACCAAGTTTACAGAAAGTCGGTCGAGCCGTTTAGCCTGTAGTCGAACAGACGACAGACAGACAGAATTGCGAGACCCACTGTTTTAGTCTTCGCTATCATCGTAATGTCAACTTTGATCAAAATCTCGAATTCGATTTTTTTACGAATGCATAACTTGCCTTATAGTACCTTTAAGTCGCAAATAAAAAGTTGATCTATCCGTCTGTACCTCGATCTTTTTTTCTTCAAATTACTTACTTAATTATCCTCCATGATCCCAAAAGTCGCAATTGAAATGCTTTTTTAGCTGCAAAGCTATCGGTATCTGCTATACAGCCATTAAGATACGAGTAAATATTATGTATCTCAAAAACGGTATTAACGATTTTGATAAAAAAAAGATCATGTGCACTATTGCAATTGCTAGAACTTGGTCAAAACAGAATTTAACATAAAATGTTTTTAACAGCAAGTATATTTGTATGTATACATATGAACCTGGCATATCTAGAATCATTATATTTTTAATTTTTTAATTTTTCATTAGCAATTCTAAAGATTTTGATCAAAATTCTTTTAAATTATAACTTTTATTCCACAAATAAAAATCAGAAATATATTTCAAAAGCGGCGAAAAGAATGATTTTGAAACTATGCCCTTAAATGTATTTTATAAAAAGACCGTATTTTTACCAAAAATCTTTTTACAAAAATGTTTTGTTTAAAGAAAATTAATTTATTAATAAAACTGCTCGAACGATTTTTTACATTTTGTTTGCATAGACTTATATTTGTTCGAGAAGTCAAACGGCATTCTATTTTATCAGCTTAAATCATTTTAAGATATATGCTTTAACAATTTAAAGAATGAATCTTATCATTTATATACACATTTTTTAAAATTAAAATGTTCTTGTACATAAGAGCTGTGTTCATGGAGTAGTTTTATTGTATATTCTTAGCTAGCTTTTTTGATTTTTTTTTTTCGGAGAAATCCATATGATCATAAATGAGAACACTATTCCTCATGAAAATGTTTCTTATTTCTAACATTGACGAAGTTTCACTTCGACTATAGTCTACGAACAAATCCCAATACTTGTGTTTACTTTGATTCTAAGCAAACATCATTTTTGCTGTCATTTGACTTGCACAAATCAGCAAAAACCTGGAATTATCACATAAATTATTTTATAAAAACTAACTTCTAAATTTTTACTTGCGACTTATAGGTACTATAAGGCAAGTTATGTATTCGTAAAAAAAATCGAACTCGAGATTTTGATCAAAGTTGACATTACGATGATAGCGAAGACGAAAAAAGTGGGTCTGGCAATTCTGTCTGTCTGTCTGTCTGTCTGTCTGTCTGTCTGTCTGTCTGCCTGTCTGTCTGTCTGTCTGTCTGTCTGTCTGTCTGTCTGTCTGTTTGTTCGATTACAGTTAAACGGCTCGGCCGATTTTCTTCAAACTTGGTAGATATGGGTTTTGAATTTTTACCCCCGGATGTTTTTTGATTTGATTTTTTATGACCAAGAATAACGGTACCTGCCATACGATTTTTTTCCGAAATTTTATAAATATTTTTTTTTCTCAAAAACTGTCCCTGCGATTTTCTTAAAAAAACTTCAAAAAATTTAGTTTAGTTAAACCTAGGTAATGGTCGAAAAAAATTTTCAAAAAAATGAGTAGTTTTGGTACCCCCCTTGGGGCCATTTTTTTTGTTTTTGATTTTCTCAAAAACGGTACCACCGATTTTGATCTTTTTTTTTATGCTAAAGCTTCCCAGCAGTTTGAATATTATTGTGTGTTCAAATTTTCCAAAACAATTTTTTTGGATTTTTAAAAAAACTTTCAAAATTTTTTTTTGAAAACTCAATATTTCGAAAACCCCATGCTCGATTTTTTGAAAACTTGATAAATAAAAGTTTGGAAAAACAATCTACAATATATGAGCAAAATATATTCATTTTACCTAAAAATAACGGTACCCTCCATACAAATGTTAAAAAATGGTTTTCGAAAATCGTATTTTTCTCGAAAACGGTTCCGAGAATTTTGCTTAAATTTTTTTTCTTTCTATTATTTTTTTAATATCTGTAATTTAATAAAAAAAAATTTGAAAACAAGATATTACTGACTGTACCTACCATAGAACGATTTTTTAAAATTTTGAATTTCTCATTATCAGCACAACGGATTTTGATGAAATTTCGTAGAGAGAAGCTTCTAAAAAGTTTAAAAAACATTGCATTTTAAAACTTTAAGAAAAATATTTTTTTGAATTTTGAAAAAAAAAATCAATTTTTTGTTTTTTGAAAATTCAATATCTCGAAAACAGCTCAATACTTTTTTTTGTAAATTTAATTTTTATTTATACAATAATAAAAACTTCAAATTGGCGTACCAACATTTTTTCTTAAAAATGTTTTAAGATTTTCTTATACAAAACCTTATTTTTTTCAGAAACCACTACAAGGACTTATAATTTTTGTTCTTGCATAAATCTATATTTGCTTGAATCACATGGCATCCTATTCTTACCTTTAACTACTAAAGAAGTTTTTTTTAGTCATTTAAAAAATGAGTTTTATGCTTATGAACAGTTTCTCTAATAACATTCATTTTTGAAATTCTTAGTCTTGTACATAGGAGCAAGTTCGTGCGACCCAGTCGTGCATTTTATTTTTTCATATTATCTTAAAAATTGTTCATTTTATTCAGTTAAAATAACTTTTTGTTAAAGTAAACTTTTTCCAGGAGTATGTTAAGTAGTATACCGATGTGAAATACAAAAACTAGGATACAGAACATGTTTTTTGTCTTGCCTATTATCGTTATTTCAAGTTTATTGATCAAAACCTCGAGTTCGATTTTGCTTACGAATGCATATACAAAAGAACTGAAAAAAAAAATGCAAATAAATTAGAGGCCTAAGCCTAGTAACTTCAAACTTACAATCATATCTGTGTGCGGAATGGAGGAGACCCACAATTTTTTGCTGATTTTGAAAAACTAATCAGCAGCACTTTTCTTAACTAGAGATACTCTTGGAGGATTTGGCACTTTTTCCCAAGAGGCAGTACAACTTTGAAGACCCAAGGCGCTCTGCATGATAGTCCAACTCATTAACCATTATGCCAAGGTGTACTTTAAACACCCACATATGAACATTATTTAATTGATTCTTTCTTCTATGAACATAATATTATGAATTGTAAATAAAATAATCTTACTATTGAAATAAAATGGCAAGATCGCCATGAAATAAAAAGACGTTCGTTTCGTTTGGAGATTGAATTGAACAATATTTTTATGTGGATATGCCGCTAACTTTATTATTGTACATAGTTGTGATTTTTGATGACGAGCAAATAAGTCGTTCGTGAGAAAGCGTCAGTTCAGCATAAGGCTGGCTAAGCTCACATGAGTGAGGTTTCGGATGACGAACAAATTATGTGCTCGTGGGAAATCGGAATGTTTAAGATGATCAGTTTAGATTTATACACAATATACATATTCTGTATTCGCATTACACTATTAAAAAAAAAATGTTTGTGGTCTTTTATCAAAAGTAAAAACAAATTCAATGGTATTGCTAGTATACATAGTATGCATTACCTTGTTTCTTAATTTTCGAATATCTCAACTACTTGTAATTTATTTGGTAATTATGACTGAGCTATTTTCTCAAGTGTACACCGTTAAAATCAGACAATTAGAGTTCAATATTTCTGAAATCGAAGAATGTCTATTAAATTTAAATAGCGATAAGAACCCGGGTGCTTATAAAATTCCACCAATTGTTCATTAAACTGATCCAAAGCAGGAAATAACCAACTACCGTCCGAAGTATCGAGTATACCGAAAAACTTGGATAAGTTTATACACGGAAAGTTGACTTATTTGCTAAAAGAACATATTTCGCCGTTTCAGCATGGCTTCGTTCAGGAAGATTAACAACCAACAACTTCGTTTGAAAAATTAAAGGTATTGTGATTCCATTCAAACATTTTGAAATAGTTACAATCGTACCTTAAGGA
Organism: Chrysotoxum bicinctum; assembly: GCA_911387755.1. NCBI lineage: Eukaryota > Metazoa > Arthropoda > Insecta > Diptera > Syrphidae > Chrysotoxum > Chrysotoxum bicinctum. Next base: position 19,009,412 of record OU426989.1, read on the forward strand.
CCTTATACAATGGGCCATGCCAATAATCAAATTTAAAGATGAAATAAATATTTGAGTGAAAAGAACCATTAATGGACACCATGCTATGTTTTTAATGTTCGGGTTCCATATCTTGTATGTTTTATTATTTAAAGTTTACTGAAATTTTAAAGTCATAACAAGTAAGCGGGTAATTATTATAATTATAAGGACCCCATAACATTATGGTCCATTCCACTCAAATATCAAAGTAGTCTCTAAATTTGATTATTAGTAAGACCCATTTTTTTTTGCATTGACCAATGGCCTTAAAGTTCACTAACGGTAACCTTAAATGCCCCCAAGGAAACCATCTTTATTCTCTTCTTTTTCTTATATAACTAATTTTCTGATATTTTCTTAAGCTGCTAGCGTCTTCTATAATACAGACGATTTTACAAATTTCAAATGCATAAAATCTACATAAATTATAGTCTTTTTGACATAAAAGATGTACAGTTAACCAATTACGATGTAAATGGCGCAAAATTTTAGTTGAATTAGTGCGATGTTAAAGCTGTTTTAATACGAAACTTGGATAAATCAACGATTTTGCAAATTTTAATCCTATATTATAACGGAAGATGTTCCTGCTTCATACTGGGGTGATGTTAGGCCTTCCCACGGTCCAACCAGAACCACAGGATTCTCTGAAAGTACGATGAGGTATGAAGCAAGTTGTCCAGCCAGCAGAGTGCGGTAGGCATGCTTGCGATGGCCAAAAGCTAACTCGTCGGCGGGGTGGGATCTTGCACCCGCTGCTGGACTGCCGTACATATTTAAATCATGCCTTAAGAAAAAAATTAACACGAAAGGAGCTCACTATGTATCTTAAAAGTTTGTGCAACATTCTCAATTTGAGATCTAATTCCAAATTCTATAATTGGGTAACCATATGATGGATTGGTCCCCTGAGTGTACCCTCCCTTGGTCTATTACTTCTAGGTAATAAACCCCATGGTTGCCGCGCCACTCTTTTTATTTAAGCGGTAACCCCTGATTTGAACTTGAGTATTTGACTACTGCACGCTCATGCGAACTCTATCGATACGTCTCAACATTTCTTCTTTCCCTTTGTAACTAAACTTACTCAATCATTGTAAAATTAGATTAAAAACTATAAAATTTAAAAACTTAAATCATTTTTAAGCAAATTAACAAATAAAAAAAAAATCTTCTTATAAAATCAGAGAGTAGCTTTGTACAACAGGCCTTAGGGTTTTTTAAATTAGCATTATCAAAATGAAAGATAATAATCTATCGCAAAAAAAAACACAGAACTGTCTAAGAGTAATCTCTATGCAGCTTCTATATATGTATATGTATATTGGTTTGACCTTCGTTTGGGTTTAATCAAGTGTATTTTCAATGGTTGTACAAATCTCTCTTTGTTTAAAATTATAGTCAATTAATTCTCTTCAACTTAATCTCTCTCTCTTATGCTTTTTAATTCGAGTAAAACTTTAATACAAATCTCTTAATCTTTCAAATTGAATGGATATCATCTGTTTGATCAACAAATTTATTTGAATATCTGTGACTTACCGATAGTTGATATTGTTGTTGTTTTATTGACACATACGATGATTATCGAGTTCTTCCTTCCAAAAAAAGACGTGCGCACTCCTTTCGTTGGTTGGGTATTCTTGAGCTCTCTCTGCTTTGTAGCTCTTAGCTTTAACGCGAATGCTAAATTTTATTTGCTGATAAGAAAATGAAATCTTTTCAATTTGAACAATTTGGCATTAACAAGAAGAAACTACTTAACTGATATAGAAAGAAGAGATATCGTTTCAATTACAAGATCTAGTTATCTAATATATAATTCTGGTGATTTAAGCTGAGGTGATTTAATTGATAGGTGGCCTGATGCAATCAATTACAAGAAACTCTTGTATGGACGTGGTGATTTCCTGAGCACTATTTGCGTCACTGGATTGTAGTGCTATTTAGTAGGTTAGGTTTCGACTAAAGCAGGTAGTTGGTATCTTGTCCGGTGGTTAGAGTCTTGGCAGGTGGATAATGTCTTGGCAGGTAGATAATAAGGCGATGAAATCTGGCCTTGGAAGAAGCGATTTTTGCTATGATGCGTGGGATCGTATGAGGAAACGGGGTGTTGTAAGATCGTGGAATATTCTACTTATCACCCACGTTTGACGTTTAGCGGTTTCACACGTAAGTATGGGTAAAATTCCAGTAAGATCTCTTCTCAGTTAAGATGCTGAAGAACTATGTAATGACCTCGAATTTTTGTAGGATCTTTCTTTTCTCTGAGATTATCCAGCGGTCGTACGAGTACCCCAGTCAGCGATAGAAGCACGTGGCGGGCTCAAAGCACTTCTGCTTGTGAAGGTGCTCTGCGCTGCTTTGGGCACTGGAGTGACACTCGTACGATAAAAAAAAAACAGGATTTAACTGATGCAGCCTCTATATAAACTAGTGAAGGGTTCACACTATAAATGATACGAATAATTTGTCAACTTAGATATTTTGTTTGGTTTTCAATCACTAAAATTTAATTAATTCTTACCCAGATATATGGTCAAAAAAAATATGTTCCGGTTAGTGAACGGAGCTTCTTTGGTTAGGTTCTTTCTTTGGAGGTGTCCGAGATCAAAAAGACATTCGAAAGAACGAATCAAAGCTACAAGAGGTACGGGTACTTTAGTCGCCGTGACTTTAGACAACTGACTGACAAAGTTGTCGAATGCGCCACGTTGGAACTTCGAAAAAAAAAAATCAGAGATGTGCTGTAATTTACACTAGCCATCATGATCTCGTATTTTATTTGAATTTTTAGGGATGCCCGTACAATATAGCATCATACATTTTCTACACTGTTATTAAAGTTAAAATCCTCCAATACCTATTTTATTCTAAAGTATCGTGCTAACTTCATAAAACTCTTTGACATTTACAAACTTTAAAAACGGTCTGTTTGCTCAGTTTTTTGCATCAACTGCCATGGCCTTAGGTGTGTTCAGAAGCTATTTATTAAAGTTAGAAAATGTTTAAAATTAAGAAAGAATTAGTAATGTACTAAATTTAGCAAATTGTTAAGTAGTATGATACTAATACTTTAATACTAAGCTGTTTAAAATTTTGCACTAATGCTTTCATTTTGTTTTCGCAATTTTTCATCATTTTTTTTTTTTCGAAGATAAAATTGAGAAGAACCATGTCCTTGAAAGAGTCTTAGAGAAAAAAGATTTTGGTGTCTTTTTGTAACACAATCAAGGGGTTATGACTGCACTTATAATGTTATGGTGTAACACAGTGCGAGTGGTTAGGAAAAGTGGAGAGAATTCAATAGGAGATGTCGATGAAGATTGGTCTTGGAAGCCTGTACATCACAAAGAGGGGGAAATCGAGTATTCAACATTCTAGTAATGCAACTAAATAAAAAGACCTCTATATTTCACAGAACGTCTAAAGTATATTGTTGATAGAAAAAGCAATAAATAATGAAGGACAGGACACGTTTCGTCGGTATTCAAGAGAAAGTATCCGTAATTGATCTGTCCCCTAAAAGTTTTGTGGCTCTGTTCTGTATTCAGGTTCAAATGAGTACCTAATAGAGTCCCATTCCAGATATGAGAGTTACACCCAAGCTCAAGAATGTATGCCTAACAGATGGTAGCTAGATCAGAGAACAAACTTCTTGCACTTTTTAAGAAAATCTAAATATTTCCCTGAGTTTTTGGGTACGTCGAATATATAATCATTACATAAGAGATTGTCAGTAACATACATAATAGAAAGCTATTCGGTTTCGGTAATTTAAGTGCCATTCATGAAGAGTGTCGGTGACAAAATTGAGCCTTGGGGCGCACCAGCATTTATTCTTGGACTATCAGACTTAAAAGCGTCCAAAATAACTCGAATTGAACGGTCAGAAAAGTCATTTATAGGTAATCTAATGAAGGAGAGACTCATCGATAGAAATTGCACGCAATTTTTAAAAGAGAGTTTTGTGCCAGACTCTATTAAATGTCTTACAAATATTAAGTGCAATGGCCTTTGTTTCATGTAAAGATTGATTCCACTTTTTGGTGAGATATGCCAACAGATCACCAGTAGACCTTTTGCTATGAAAGCAATTAATGGTCATTAATGTATACAGACACCCAATTTGTTAATATCCTCTACCATTTTAATGTCAAGTTTGATTAAAACCTCGAGTTCAATTTTTTTACATCACAACTACACTTACATATCTCAGTATTTTTTTGACACCTTTTCTCTAAAAACTTCTTAAGTTATTTAATGTTTACACTCAAAACTTCAAAAAGTTAGATTCATTCTAAACACAGAAACAACTTCAAATGATATAAAAAGAAAGATGTCATTAACCTCTTCTCAATTAACATATGTAATGTATGCTTATGAAAGAGAGTATGAAAATAATTAAAATTACGTTATAATGAGGACAATGGACACACAAAACAACACTATAAACACGTCTGATGACTAAAGCTACAAAACTCACAAACATCTCCTTTCACCTAACCTCTATACCTGGAAAAACATCCAAAGGACGACGACAACGCTGCACATAGGAACACACGTTTACTAAAAGCTGTCCAAAAATGAAATTTAAAATTCATAAATAAATTATTAGTCCCGTCAAAGCCTCAAGCCATGGATTGCCGAGGACATTTTAAATCGAAACATTTAGTATTGGTTTCTTCAAAAAAAAAAAGAACAAAAAATCGAGTCCCTAACCGAACCTTATAGATTACTTAGATGAAGAAGTCTTAACCAATTTAAATTTTATAATTTTTGCCAGTTTTATCTTTTCAATATTCCCATGTGTCCTTGCCTTGTCGAGGTTGGTCTGATGATGGTGAATAAAAGTTACCATACTCAAAAGTTGTGGCTGTAAACTGTGTGCAGGCATTAACTTCACAATGTGCTCCATCATCGACATGACTTTTAATTAACAAGCACAAAAAAAAGGGTAAAACATTAGCTCTTGACTTTGTGCTGATAAATGAAAGTTTTTTTTAAATGAATATATTGTTTTTTTCACAATTTTTGTACTCGTTTTATATTTTCCAGTAGTACTCATGTTTTAAATTCTTTGAGTAAACTATGGCAGGTGCTTGTTAAATATCAAAATTTAATTTTTAAAAAAGTGTGCCTTGGGAGGTGTTTAAATTATGTATGTTATCACTTTTTCTCTGTGAATACAAATGTTTCGAAAGTACCAAGAATCTTCAAACATTACACATGAAATAAGTGCTGTTAAAAATGTTGGTGTTCGCCCTTCTATAAAAAAAACTTAAGGTTTTTTTAGGTAATTAAGGAAAACAGAAAAACTCTTATGAATGAACTTTTTGTTGTGGATATATTTTTACGATGTCATTTTCGGAAAGTGCCACCGATCGTTAATAACGCAATTATTTTGGCTCAAATTGAATACTAGATGTGAACCGCAATTGGCTTTTGCAGAATTCGGCACACGTAGCTGACGAAAAAATGGACATTCTGCACGAGCTTTTTGAGAGAATGATTATTAAATTTGAGGCAGCAAGCACTGTAATATCTTTGTGAAAAATGTAAGGAAATAAATACCAGAACAGATGTAGACTCGCAAGAAAATTGTTTTTCACGGGAATTTTAAGAGTTGAAAACTCTAACCGGACTGTTCCTGTTCCTGCGAGCCTCCTTTATATATTTTTCAATCTGAATCCTGGGAATGTTTTTAGTTACCCGCTCAATATTCTAATCTTCAAAATAATTCCATACAGCCCTCACTTATTAGCCAAACTTTCAGTCTTTAACTCATTTAATATTCGCAAAAAAAAATAATTCATTAGAGCTAACTCAATGCCAGTAACAGTGCAAAATTTATTTTCAAAGGCCTTTCATATTATGACCATCACTCATCAAAGCACCATCATTTCATTATTCCGATTAAAGTGTTTTTGAGTTCAAAACTATTTACAGCAATATTCCCCAAAAGGGCTCTCCTATAGTTATTGGTTGAAATTCCGATACACTCGTAGATATACATACGTAACGTGACGAATTGGTTCCATTATTGTATTATTCAATTCGGTTTATGGTCCCCCAGCTAAACTCTTTAGCGACTTCAGACTCATCCTTTGTCCAACTTTTTTACATTTCCCGATATCCATTCGAAGTTCTGAGCGCATTTGTGTCCTGCGAGTATCGTTCTAATTAACAACTGACGTATCACCAATGCATCGCCATGACTAGAGGTCATAGCTAAAAGTTGGGAGGAAAAAAAAAACAGATTTTCTCCCCAGGGGATTCGCGCTATCCCGTCAAAACCAACCCAATAACGAGGAGGACTTTCTAATCAAAAGTTTATCCAGCTCTGGATGTTGGTTCTTCAGAAAAACGCATTCCACACGGAATATCACATTTGACTTCGTTATGCCGCGATACTATACACTTCGCCTCAACCATCATCGAGCCGGATCGAATACTGCAGCAGCCCTAAATGAATCTGTCGCATCATATGTTGAAGCTTACACTTGGCTTAAGCCCGAGTGGACAGATGCGACGGGCGCTGGATTTTCTTTCCTTTTTTTGTTAATATTCCGTGAATATTTAGACTCGAACACGGAGTCGATTCACTTTGCCACACGTGTGTACACAAAACAAAACGTATCCACGTACAAAACTTTCGTTAAACTACAGTGCTGTGCATTAAAACTAGAAACTGTTTGGAAATTCGGATTTTGTAACCCAAAGAATAGAAAATAAAATGCACGACTGGATCGCACGTACTTGCTCTTATGTAAAAGTACTGTAATATTTTTACTATGTCCGTTAAATAAAACTTATTACTCTTTTTAGTATTTCTTCTTTATTTACACTTTCCAATTCAAAACAGTAAATCTCAATTTATAATCAACTCAAATACTTTTATTCAAATTTATATCACACTTGTTTGATAACACAATCCAATAAGCAATACCTTTGCACACTTTTATATTCCAAAATCAACTGTCCCGCTCACCGTGAACACTCCCTTATATACTCAAATTAGTTGTTCTCGAAGGTTCTCATCTTGGAATGTTCTAGATGGTTGGAATAAGGGGAAATACATTTGACATTGGAAAAGAGCTTTTTGTTTCTTCCATAAAGTAGATATGCAATTTTCCGACAGATGGCGCTGTAGAAGTATAAAGCTCTGTTCATAACAGTACTTTCGAATTTCAAAATTTTGTATAGATGAATAATACAAATGTTCAAATGCATAAAATTGCTTTCTGTTTTCTAGGAAAGTACATATGAATTCATGCAAACAAAGTTTAAAAATCATTTTAGTATTAAATACATTTTTACTTGCGACTTATAGGTACTATAAGGCAAGTTATGCATTCGGAAAAAAAATCGAACTCGAGATTTTGATCAAAGGTGACATTACGATGATAGCGAAGACTAAAAAAGTGGGTCCCGCAATTCTGTCTGTCCGTTCGATTGCAGCTAAACGGCTCGGCCGATTTTCTTCAAACTTGGTAGATATGGGTTTTAATTTTTCCCCCCCGGATGTTTTTTGATTTGATTTTTTAAGACCAACAATAACGGTACCTGCCATACGAATTTTTTCGAAATTTTATAAATATTTTTTTTTCTCAAAAACTGTCCCACAGATTTAAAAAAAAAATTCATAAAATTTCTTTTAGTAAAACCTAGGTAATGGTTGAAAAAAAATTTCCAAAAAATGGTTATTTTTGGTACCCCCTTGGAACCATTCTTTTTTGTTTTTGATTTTCTCTAAAACGGTACCTACCACCGATTTTGATCATTTTTTTTTTATGTTAAGGCTCCCCAGTAGTTTCAATATTATTGTGTATTCAAATTTAAAAAAAAATTCAAATTTTTTTTTTGAAAACTCAATATTTCGAAAACCCCATGCTCGATTTTTTCAAAACTTGATAAATAAAAGTTTTTTAATATATAAAAAATGGGTTTCGAAAATCGAATTTTTCTGAAAATTTTGCTTAAATTTTTTTTCGTTCAATTAATTTTTAAGATCTATAATTTAATAAAACAAATTTTAAAAACAAGATATTACTGACTGTACCTACCATAGAGCGATTTTTTAAAATTTTGAATTTCTCATTATCGGCATAACGGATTTTAATGAAATTTTTTAGAGAGAAGCTTCTAAAAAGTTTAAAAAATATTGCATTTCAAAACTTTAAGAAAAATATTTTTTTGAATTTTGAATAAGAAAATCTTTTTTTTTTTTGAAAATTCAATATCTCGAAAACGGCTTAATATTTTTTTTGTAAATTTAAATTTTATTCATACAATAATAAAAACTTTAAATTGGCGTACCAGAATTTTTTCTTAAAAATGTTTTAAAAATTTTATATATAAAAGCTTATTTTTTAAGAAACCACTACAAAGACTTATAATTTTTGTTCTTGCATGAACCTATATTTGCTTGAATCACATGGCATTCTATTTTTACCTCCAACTACTAAAGAAGTTGTTTTAGTCGTTTAAAAAATTAATTTTTATGCTTATGAACAGTTTTTCTCTAATAACATTCGTTTTTGACATTCTTAGTCTATTACATAGGAGCAAGTTCGTGCGACCCAGTCGTGCATTTTATTTATATAAGAAATTTCTCTAAAATTTTTCAAGACAAAAAATTTGGGATGCCAATTGTAAGTACATATTTCATAAAATAGATTTGAGGAAATAATTTTAAAAAAAATAGCTAACACGAAGATATTTCGAAAAAAAGAATTGGATTTTTTTTTCAAAAAACAACAAATATAGTACATCAAAAAGCCTTAAATTGATTAAGTGTATAACTGTGTTGCATTTAATGTAGATACAAATTTTGAATTAAGTTTTGACCAAATTTTTTAAAAATATATGTAGGTGATACGAAGTTCACCGCGTCATCTAGATTTTATATACAATATTATTTTAAATTTAAGGGGGCTCCTGTCAAGAAATTTGGGTTAAGATCGTTGGAGCCATTAATGAGAAAGTCAAAAATCAAAAAAACGTTTCTATAGCGTTAATAACATTTTTTCCAAATTTTTTTGACCAAGCCCATACTAGCACACCTAATTTTCTTATTAAAATCGTTAGAGCCGTTTTTGAGAAAAATAAGATTTTACATTACAAATGTATGGAGGGTACCGTTAGTTTTGGAGCTTAAAAAAAAGAAAAAGTACCGAGTTTGAAGAAAATACTTTTTAATAATGGAACTTCGTAGTAATGGTTTTTTTTTTATAATGAATGTATTATGGGTTGGGGGTATTGCACTGCCACCTGGAGATCTATTGTCCCCCACTTAAAAATTGATGAGCTTGCTCATCTTATAGTACTCCCTCAAAATCTATTGCTCTTAGGAATCTTAGTACTTGGGAGAGAGAGGATAGGTAGATCTATTCCACCTGGTATTGTCCCAGATGATTTTTCCTTTGGTACATGAGTGGACAACATCTTCCTAGTATGTGAATGTAAACCAAGGCGTCTTCCAGTAAGGATACCTTTTATTATTCTTAAGTTATTTCTACTTAAGTTCATGCAGTTTTCGAAACATGGTTGTAATTGCCCAGTAGTAGTTTCGCCTGCCTCAGCTTTAGGAGTTCTTTTCAATTCTTGAATCTGCTTGTTCAATTTTGTTTTGTTTTGTTTTGTTTTGTTTTTGATGACATTTTCTCTTATTCCATAATAGGGATCAGGCCATGTTAAAGGGGTTGATGCGCCTATTTTTGCTTCTTCGTTTTCATGATCAGAACACCCACGTGACAAGGTACCTAGTTCTGCTTGCCAAGCTCATTAAGTCTACTTATGCACTCCGACACCAATTTAACACTAGGCTTTTTCAGTATAAAAAAATTGCTATATGAAATTAATGATAAGAAAGAGCAGCAGAGGGATTAACTGGTCATAGTTCTACCACTTCAAAGTTTTAAGTCAAAATTCTTTTGCCAGAGATCCTGCATTCAATAATATACGAGGGCGGGTCAATAAGTCGGTTTTTTGATAAAAAAATAATTTTATTTTTCAACGTAGTCTCCCTTGAGCTCTAGACACTTTGTCCAACGCTTCTCCAATTTTTTTATCCCTTCCAAAAAAAATGATTTGTCGAGGTCCTCAAAATAGGCCTTTGTTTGCGAGATGACTTCATCATTGGAGTCAAATCTTTTTCCACCAAGCCATTTCTTCAGGTTTGGGAACAAGAAGTAGTCGCTCGGAGCCAAATCTGGAGAATAGGGTGGATGAGGGAGCAACTGCACAAGTGTGCACCCTTGCATTGTCTTGGTGGAAAAGAACTTTTTTCTTGGCCAAATGAGGTCGGTTTTTTTCAAATCGTCATTGAATCGGTCCAATAAGTTGGCATAATATTCCCCATTGATTGTTCTTCCCTTTTGAAGGTAGTCAATGTGGATTATCCCGCGTGCATCCCAAAAAACAGTCACCATAACTTTATTGGCTGACAAACCCACCTTGGCCTTCTTTGGCGCCGATTCACCCTTAAAAAACCCACTGTTTCGACTGTTGTTTGGTCTCTGGTGTGTTGTGATGGATCCATGTTTCGTCCACGGTTACAAAACGTCGCAAAAACTCCTCCATATTGCGATTAAACAACGCCAAACCTTCCTGTGAAGTTGTTACACGATTGCGTTTGTGGTCGACTGTGAGCAAACGCGGCACCCATCTTGCGGAAAGCTTTCTCATGCCCAAGTGATCATTCAAAATTGAAACCACTGAGCCATGCGAGATCCCTACGGCTTCCACAATCTCTCGCACTTTCAATCTTCGATCGGCCAACACCATATCGTGAATTTTTTCGATTGTTTCGGGTGTAGAGACCTCAACTGGGCGTCCAGGACGTTCGGCATCTTCAGTGCTTGTACGGCCACAACGAAATTCAGTAAACCACTTTTTTACCATTGAAATCGATGGTGCAGAGTCCCCATAGTATTTATCAAGCTTAGCCTTGGTCTCGGTAATGGTTTTTTTTCGCAAGAAATAATGCTTAATAAGCACACGAAATTCACTTTTTTCCATTTTCTCCTCAAATTAGTGAGTAGTCTGATAAAAATAGTTGTCAAACACAAACTAACTGACGCAGCAAGTTTAAATTTTGACAGGAGTCAACTGACAGATGCCTGTTGACAGGAGCAGTGTTGCTGTTTCAGTAAAGAGGTCAGAAATTCAAAAAGTCACGGACTTATTGACCCGCCCGTAATTAACAAAACCATATGTTTTTTCTTAATTCAAGATGGCGGCTTACTAACCCAAAAACGTTTACAATGTTTGCCATAATTAAAATGAACTTGTCGCCAAGGGACATACATTTTACAAATCGTACGAAACACTAATTCAAATTTTCACATTGTGAAGCAAACAGAATTTGAATTTGAAAATCGTTGCGATTATTGCAGGTTCTAAAAGAAGTATTCATTGCATATTCACACACTCACATTCGACGCCATTTTTTAAATTTAGGACACTTTCCGATAGACACTTTAATAATGACTCACCTTGAATAGGGTTGTGTGTACAAAAACGTGCCCAAGGTGGGTAAATAGATGAGAAAATATACGTCCACGTTCTATGTGAGTTGTATAAAGATGCGGTGTTTAAATATTCGACTACAGTGGGTGGGCAATATCAAGATAATTAACAACAAATGTTCCAGCCAATAGCTTCTTCAAATCACTGTGCCTAGGTTCGGGGCGATAGGAAAGACTGTACCTCCGGATTACAGAAAATGGCATCTATGGCCTAAGAGTGCTCGATCTGGATGGCTGGAAGCTGGGGTGTTTGAGATCGTATGGAATATGGAAAATACTGTTGCGTACTCTACATGGATCGAGACGAGAGCTCGTTTATTTGGGTATAAGTTTCACATACTGGTATTATAGGTATAATAAGAGCATTGATTTTTCTATATGTTTAAAAGTATTCAGCATTGTTGTGAGAACGAAGGATCGACCAACAGTACGAGTAAATAAATAAATGGTACTACAGCTCGTGGAGAACCAGGCATTAGTGACTCACTGACAAATTTCAACAACGCTGGATGTCATAAATGGAGTGAGCCAACAATTGTCTGCTAAATCCGGACGCTAAAAAAGAAGAGATTCATTTTTTTCATGACAAAGTGGACCTACTTCTTTGCAAGAGACGCTACCGCGGAAAAATATGTCTAAGATGAAATCAACTCGAATCTGATTCCAACTCAGACCTCGTAAATACTAGTTCAACGGTATTCCAACTTAGCCAATTATTAAAGAATTGTTGTTTAATAGTTTCTACCATTTCCGTTCTATTTTTGGTACAAACATTTTACTTGACAAAGTGTCAAGCATTTTTGTCACCTCTCTTTATATAGGTAGTTGACCATCGGTACCGACGACGACGGACGTCACTGAGCACGAATGTAATGGAATCGAACCCCATGGATTTGACATCGAAGCGCCGTCTACCACTGCCATATAAAGTTATACAGAAACACCCACCCGACTATTCTACCGCCCTCTATAGGAAATTGAAATAAGTTCAAGTTTGTTTTGCATTTATGGAAATTTATGCATTGTTTGTCTATGTACATTATGTACATACAACATACATTTTTCATCTACCTACCTATGCCATATGTAGTGGAAAAGTTTGTTTGTGGTCAAATGATTTATGATGAGATTTTCAGTTAGCCTGGCCCAGAGGGTGGCGGATTGTTGGCTGGATATTTGTATGTGATTTATTGTCCATAAATTCAAGTGGATGGTTAGGAAATTACACCGAGGAGGTGAGGTTTCGATATACCAGCCAGACAGATCCTAATCACGCAATTTCTCTAGCCCGGTGTATTTGTGTGTGGCTAAATTGCAATCTAAGGCTGTGTTTGGAGTATAAATCATGTTTGTGGTTTATTATTGATAAAAAAGGACGAGATGAAATGAAAAGGTGTTGCTCTCTCCTTGTGTATAAATATAGAGCTATTAAAATGTGGAGCTAGAAACAGCGTAAGCTCTTTTTTGTTAAGTGCTGAAGGGAGGATAAGACCATAAACCATTTTAACCAACCAGCAACCAGCATCTATTCCTATTTCATTCTAAACCAGTTTTATAAAGATATTTCGTCAAAATACCTTGGATCCCATTTACAACTCACTCAAGCTCTTTCTCTATAAGGCTTAAGGGATTCCAAAAGGTTACTTAAACCATTAAATGGTTTCTAACTTATTTTTGTTGGGCGCATGAAATGACAAAGGTATTATGGGTTTTCCTAAGAAAGCTTTTAGTTTTTTTTTTTCTTCTTATACTTTGCTTACCTTATGTTGCTATAAATTTTATTGTCAAATAAAAGGTCAACAGGGATATCCGTTTCGACATTAATGGCCCTAAGTCCCAACAGGCTACAGAATATCAACCTGTGTGACACTAAAATGGAAATCTTGGTGACAATAATTTCATCACGTGGACTTTATTGTGGTCCGTTTATTTTTTTTTTTTTCATTGTTATGCCGAAAATTCGAGGATTAATTCCTTAACCTGATGGTGTTTATAGTTGTCAATTAAAGGCAACTTTGTGGATTTGGTTTAAGGGTTAAAGAAAAGAAAGAAACGATGCCAAAGGGAAGATACAGAAATCGAAAACAAAATGTCTGAATATATGCTGATAAAATTATTAAAACATTGATTCTTTTTTTTTTTTTTTTTGTCAAAAATTGTACTTTTAACTGGAAGTGAACTGGAGGAAACATTAACATTGAAATGAAAAAAAAAATATACATAATTATGCAGACAAAAGTATTTGAAAAAAACAGTTGTCATTGGGGAGTCAAAATAAAGGGAGCTTAAAAGACTTTTCGTTCGGTAATCCTGAAGCATTTTTTGGCACCACATGACAGTTCTTCTTCGAAAATGAAGAGAAAATAGTTTGTGGATTTAAAGAAAGAATCAAAACCAGATACGCACAGACATAAGAATACATAAAACGTCAAACTCCTGAGCATTTCATCTTCTTCATCATCGTTGAAATTTTAAGGTTGTTTCGGTTTACCAAGCAAGAATACCATTATATGAGTAATTTAGATAAAAGGTTTTCCCATAAGGGCGGGTATGTGTTGAAATAGAATGAAACAAGCTGTGTGTGTTTTAAATATTAATTTTTTTGTATATGCCATTATGTATGGAATATGACGTCGTTCAAATTCCTACCCTGGCGTCTTACGGTGGCACAGATCGGAATGGTCTAATTTTCAATGACTCCGCATAGTTTGTTGGATGGATCATGTTTTGATCACCTTAAGGGAATTGCTCGATTGGATTATTAGCATACGCCTGCGACTTTAGGAAACTCTACCAAAAAAAAATCAAACGGGGTAAAATCACATGACCTTGGTGGCCAATTCACGTTACCTCTGCAATTAATAACCTTACTCTTAAATCGTTTATGAAGAATGTTAATTGTGACGTCCTGCTGCAACGTGGTTTTCGAAAAAGTACGGACAAATGACGCCACCAGCCCAAAATCGTCCGAGGTCTTGTGCTCCGCGAGGAATCCAGTACCTCGGGTTCTGCTGCCCACATTCATGAACCGCGGCTAAATTCGCAACCGATCTTGCCTTCCTTCGACGTAGGAATGTTAACTGATTGATGATTACCAAACCAGTAGTTTCAAATTCGGACGCCAAACGTTGAAAAGTAGATTGTTAAGGGCCTCAACATCCACCGTAAAATGCGGCGCACCCAAGGTTTGCACTTACACGAGTACTCCTTATTTTATAATAAAGTTTTATCATTTGGACGTGTTGTTTAATCTTGTTACTTGCCATGGTGATTTGGCATTAGTAATTGAATAACAATTTGCAGATTCGACAGATGTCACCAAAACAGCATAACTGCCAGAGTCCGTCAAACTCTAGAAAGTAAAAAAGAAGAATGGTTTTCACATGCGCTTATATTAAGAACTATTCACATGACAGATCTAAAATTAAGCTTTAAGTGGATACCTGCCGATTATGGCTTTACCCCACTGCTTAACTTCAAGCACTGACGGCCCAGGACTGGGTCCCAGTTGCTTTTTATCTGGATGAAAGGTAGCCACTCCCTTCCAACCTCGTGCAAGACTAGCCCCCCAAGACAAACTTTTCTCCGCATTCCACCAAATGCATCACCGTTGGTCTTGTCAAGGGAGTGCGAATCAGGCATCTCCAGGTTGTTCCAAATTTTGTACTGTGTAGGCAGTTCATTACCCTTTGGTACGGATCTAATTGTATTTTATATAACTATTGCAGTAAGCCACAATAGCCAATCGCGTAAATTGATTGGTATAACCATCAGCCACCTCGAGCTCACTTTACAGAGGGCCTTCCCAGTGACAGTGATTCCATGGTCCTTACTCCATGGGGGCTATAATTAGCGGGGGATTCAGCAATCACTATCCCCGAGGTACCCAATTAGGGTGTTCTCTTATAGATATCACTCTACGGAAGATATCTTTATCTTGTTGTTCATACTTGTTACTTTAAAATATTATGAAGTTATTTTAAAAATATCACCAGTAATATTACATGCGCTTAATAAATTAAGCAAATAAAGGTGCAGATCACAGCTGACCGAAGCCAACCACAATCTGCACCGAGGTACGATTAGTCTTTCTCGTCCTACACCAAAAGGGATAGAGACATTCCCCGCAATTTTAATTTCAGGTACCGGGAAGGACCGTCCATTGTATTGCTTTACCAAGACTACTAAGCAAAAGAGACGGTCAATTCGCTCAACTACCTTTCGTCATTGGCCGTGACCCCACATCACATTGTTCATGATTTGTATAAATCAGCACCAGGGACCCATTGCTCAGTTTCCTGATATCAGATCTATCCGATTTCTGAGATTGGGTATGGTACCGAGATTTTTTCGGACATGGCTTGAACTACAACCGATGTCCTCCGCTATTCACATGACAGTGAACAACGACAACCGACTGACGAATGAACGAACATTCATCCATTTTGACATTTCCAAAACAAACGAAGCAACTAAAAACAATAGCCGCGTTTTATTATCGCCAATGATCCATATAGATTAACCCTCGAAAATAATGGATTATACTAACAGTTTTGTTGTATGCTCATCTCCCTCTTACTTATTATTGTTGATTCTCAAATGTGTCTTTTCTTTTTTCTTTATACTGTAGTTTACACTACCTTACCACAAAAAGCCATCTACTCGCCAGAAAAAGAATTAATTTCTGGATCTTAAAAATAGAGAACAGGATCCCAAATTGTTTTTGTAACACTTGTTAAAACTTAATCCAGATCCGGATCCAGATAGATTTGTGAATAATAAAACGCACCTAATAATGATCTTGGTTAGGTGCCCACAAACAATTCATTCATTGCAGTGTGGATGTTATGTGGAACGCGAATAGAGTTTGACAGCGTGGAAGTGTGGATTTCGACGTCGATTTCCTAATCGTGTCGCTCCAATTGAGCAAACATTCTGGCGTTTAGCTACTCGACTCGAACAGACTGGAATTACAGGATACTCGTACCATGCAGATAGTGGCCGCCACCGATGTCTCGCTGAGAACGAAGAAACATCAACCAAACGACGGGCCACGCAATTAGACATCATTAGACGGACCCTACAGCTAATACTAGTGAAAGTCTTAGACATGTTCCCATACAAAGTGCAAACAGTGCATCAGTTAATGTCTCCTGACCATCCGTTGCGTGTGAATTACTATCGAGCCATCTTCAGTCTGTTCAATGAAGAGGACGATTTTGTGTTAAAAAGCAAAATTTTCGTTTCTGGGGCACAGAAAATCCGCGCGAGTTATGCCGCCACTATAACATCAACGTTTAACCATAACATACGTGTTATATAACATACATACATATGTAATCATAATTCAATATTTAGTTTTTTCAAATGTGAATCATTTTGTTCTTTCAAACACTAAGTAGATTACATTTCGATTCATTTTATCTGTAACTGAACAAAAATGCAAAATGCACACAAAATGTTAAACTCAGCATTAATTCATAAAACTCATATCCATTTCGTTCTTTTAAATAAAAAGTTTAAGATTTCATTTCAATTTATTTTCTCATAAGTTAACAAGAATGCGAATGCAATACAAAATGTAAACTTCAGCATTTAATCAAACTCATGTTACATTTCCTTTCTTCAAATAATAATTTTTCAGATTTCATTTTATTCATATCACCTTTTATTATTTTTCCCATAGATAACTAGCTAAGTACAATGTCTTTATCTTTTTATGCTGAAGTAACAAAAACACAATTATAAAACCCAGTGTAAATTATTCAGAATTGTTCATTGTGTTAAATAAAGTATCTTACGGCGAAGCTCTGCTCGAATTTGAAATCGTTTTATTTTTAAAGACTACAGATTGGAATTATAACTCGCGCAATGCACGAAGAACCATTACATCCACTCAAAGCGTGTGGTGCAACGTTTATGCGAGAAGAGTGATTGGGCCATATACTTGATCCTGAACCATCCTAATTAGTCATTAATTTGAACTAGCCTTACACTTATCATAAATGCGAACTAGCCTAATATAAGCAATTCTAGAATGTCATATTTTTTTTCCTCCTTCTTACTTGAGCTGCCTATCCAGACACATCGATTCTCGCCTTGTAATTAATTAATATCTATACTTAACATTTGTTCTAAATAGTTTCTATGAATTCCAAGTTTATTATTATTATACTCGTACCATTAAGTTCTTTATATGAATTAAAGTCATTTATAACCTTCAAGTGTTTATTACTCGTATATCAAGAATACAACATTTGGCGACGAGGTTTTTTTTTTGTTAAAAAAAAAAATCGAATCTAACCTAATTGCTTGGCCTGCATGCGCATGTGCAACTTGCGCCTAAATTAATTTTCTACAGTCATCATATTCATCATGGCAAACCTAGAAGAACTACTGAAGTCACAAAAAGAGTACATAAAAGTACTACAAGGAGTTTCTTCTACATCAACGAAAACAACCGTGCCGCAGTTTCAACAATTTTCTCCCGAGAAGAGCACATGGGACGTTTATAAGCAGCAGCTGGAACAACATTTTTTAGCATACAAGGTGGTGAGTGAAGATGAAAAAAAAGCGTATTTCTTGTCATGGCTAGGATCAGATGTTTATAATTTACTACAAAACTTATTGGGATGTGAAAAAGTGGTTGAAAAAACATATACAGAGTTGTTAACAAAACTGACGCACTGGTCAAACATATGGGGAGTGGGTTGCGCAATTGAGAGGGTTAGCGCGAACATGTGCTTTCAGTTGTCAGAAAACTGATTGCAAGCAAGAATTTGTAGATGAAATGATTAGGAACGTAATCATTTTACACACTCCACATGATGTAGTGCGTTCGGCTTCTCTTCGAAAAACGAATCCCACTTTAGCTGAGGTGTTTTATATTGCGGAAGCGTATGAGTCAACTCAGAAGTCACTTAAGGTTATAAAGTCCGATACGGTTGAGCCATTAGAAGTAAATCAGGTTAAAGCAGAGGGTTCCAAAAATACAAACAGAAGCATGTGGCAGGCTAAGAAGCAAAATTATGGTGGTAACAGGGAAAAAACTAAATCATGTCCTGGTTGTTGGACAAAACACTCAAGAGACTCTTGCAAGTTTGCAAAGGTAGAGTGCAGAAAGTGTGGGCGCATGGGACACATCGCATCGGTATGCCTCAGTGGCAAATATGATAAAAAACAGGGAAAAAGGGAAACTTCGAGCATGTACAGGAAATAAGCAGCGTACTAACAGTGGGTGAAATATGTCAAGTCGGTTTGAAATGGGAGATAATGGTCAATTTAAACACATACCCAGTAAAATTTTTGCTCGACACGGGGGCAAGCTGCTCGATAATCGGTCTGTCATGCTATGAAAGTATTAATAAGCCACCGCTTAATGCAACCGATCGATGTCTTCGCTCATATGGCAATACTTGCGTTCCAGTTCTAGGTGAACTGGATGTTGAGGTTGAGTTTGGTGGTCAGCGTAAGCAATTGCCTCTATTAGTTGTCGATGTAGCATCTGGACACAATATTTTCGGACTTGATTGGTTCAGAGCATTTGGTATTGAAATAAAATCCCCAGATACAAGCACTGTTTTGAATATAAACCTAAATGAAGATCAAGAAATACAAAGTCTTTTTTCAAAATATGCTAACGTAGCGTCTAAGACCTTAGGGCTATGCAACTCAATGAAAGCACATCTCTATTTAAAGCCCTATACCAAACCTAAATTTCACAAATCAAGGCCAATTCCTTTCGCCCTGTTGGATGCGTTCAAAGAGGAAGCTAAACGTCTAGAGGACTCTGGAATGTGGAAACCAATCAGATTCAGCGAATGGGCTGCGCCTATTGTCGTTGTTTCTAAACGAAATAAGGGTCTCCGTATTTGTGGTGACTTCAAAGTCACCATTAATCCGCATCTAAAAATAGATCAGTATCCTATACCACGACCTGAGGATCTATTTAATAAGTTAGCTGGTGGAAAACGATTTTCAAAAATAGATCTTGCAGATGCATATTTGCAAATAGAGTTAGATGAAGACTCAAAACCGATGGCAGTAGTAAATACGCCACTTGGACTCTATATGTACCAGAGACTTCCTTTTGGTGTTGCGAGTGCTCCAGCTATTTATCAAAAGACGTTAGAACAGGTTTTATCGGGACTTAATTGTGCTATATACCTAGATGACATACTCGTGTCTGGTAGAGATGACAACGAACATTTGCTTAATATTGAAGCAGTATTTAAGAGGCTTTCAGAAAATGGGTTGCAAATAAGCCTTGATAAATTCGTATTCTCTCAATCTGAAGTTGAATACCTAGGGCATTTAATCACTGCGCAGGGAATTCGTCCGTCAAAATCAGGAGCTCTTGCAATTAAGAACATGCGTCATCCGAAATATTTGAAAGAGCTACAAACTTTCCTTGGAAAAGCAAACTATTATGGAAAGTTTATTAGAAATTTTTCTGAAGTGGCAGCACCACTTAACCGTTTGCGAAAGAAAAATGTACATTTTACATGGGGGCCGTCACACGCTTTTGAAAACATTAAGCTACAACTTGCTGACGCTACTTGCCTCGTTCAGTACCGTCCAGAACCGCCAACAGTTTTAGCAACCGATGCGTCTTCCTATGGAATAGGAGCGGTGATAGCGCACATAGATGAAAACGGAACTGAATTTCCAATTGCTTTTGCTTCAAAGACGCTCGACGTTCATTAGCAAAAATACAGCCAAATCGAAAAAGAGGCTCTTTCCATTGTCTATGGAGTAAAAAAGTTCCACCAGTACTTATACGGCCGCACGTTTACTTTACTTACAGATCACAAGCCATTAGTTTCGCTCTTCAATCCCGACAAGAAACTACCTATAATGACTGCAAATCGCTTACAACGATGGGCGATTACACTTATGGCGTATTCTTATAGAATAAAGTACAGACCCACTGAAAAACATGCCAATGCTGATAAGTTGTCACGTTTTCCAATTGGACCGGACTTACAATTTGACCGAAAGCAAGAAGAGATGTGTATGGAAATAGCGGAAGTATTTTCAGAAAAAGTGGAATCATTTCCAATCGCAAAGGCAGCCATTATAGATTCCATTGATAAAAACATAACTCTTAAGAAAGTTCGTAGTTTCATTCTTTCCGGCTGGCCAGATAAACTTTCACAAAAGGATAAGGATATCATACCTTTTTTCAACAGAAGAATGTCGTTATCCGAGTACCAAGGATTAATTTTGCTTCAAACCGAGCATCTCCGACTTGTAATTCCCGAAAATTTTCAAAAAAGGGTAACTGATGTTGCATGAAGGAAGGGCACTGGGGTGTTGTCCGTATGAAACAGTTAGCCAGAAGGTATTGTTGGTGGCCAACATTGGACAAGGCTATTGAACAACGGGTTTCAAACTGTCAAGTTTGTCAGTCATCTGCAGCAGATCCGCCAAAAGAATACAGTTCATGGCCAACTCCTGAACGTCCATGGCAGAGAATTCATATTGATTATGCAGGACCATTCGTAGATCAAACGTGGCTAATTTGTATTGATGCATACTCGAAGTTTCCATTTGTTGTGCCTATGAAAACCTCTACCACCTCCATCGCCACCATTCAAGCCTTAACAAAAATATTCACACTTTAGTGTCGGATAACGGTGCTCAATTCGCTTCTGCAACCTTTGCTACTTTCTGTAAACAAAACGGAATACAGCACTTACGTACCGCACCATTTCATCCCGCTTCGAACGGTGAAGCCGAACGATTTGTTTGCACCTTAAAAACCCATTTCAAAAAAATTCTAGAAGAAAACCCTAACAAAGACTCAGCTCTATCCCAGTATCTAATCACCTACCGTACGACTCCTAATCCAAAATCAGGAAAATCACCTGCAGAATTGCTACACGGGATGCAACATCGAACTATCATTTCGCAGCTAGTACCTGATCGCCGTGAATTAAAGTCATTTATAACCTTCAAGTGTTTATTAATCGTATATCAAGAATACAACAGGGACGCCATCGCCAATACGGTCACTTTTTCTGGCAAATGCTTCATACTCATGATTAACGACTTTTACTACCGGAATTGGATGAGCGGGGCTTGGTGAACATTTGGTCTCAACAAGACGGTTCAACCGCAAACACACAACACGCGCCACAATGAAAATTGTGAAGGAAGCGTTTGTGGTGGCGGGCGTATAGTTGCCCGTTTTGGCGATTTGGCATGGCCAGCAAGATCGCCTAATTTAACCATCCCATCAGACTTCTTTCATCAGGGTTACCTGAAGTCGCGGGCTTATGCCATAATTTCACAACAATAATTTTAAATTTTGTATTAAAAGCGACGCGTTTCGGTTTGAAAAACCCTCATAGGGCTAAAACTAGTTTACGGGAGGTGTTGCTTGGGCAAAAATTCACTTTATTTTGAAAATAAATGGTACCGTTAATAAATATTTTAATTCTTAAAATTTGCTTAACCAAAATGGAGTACAAATATATAATAGTACACATTATTTTGTTCAAGAGATTACAATGATTCCTTTATCGTAATGTCAACATTGTCTTCTGCATTTTACTAAAATTTTATTTTATTTTATATGAACTTTGACACAACTTAAGACTGAAGTTCACAGAAAATCTCAGAGTCTTAAAGCAAAGGAACGAACCTATTTATTTCAAAAGTTAAATATTGTTAGACTGCTTTTACACGAAAGCGATTTTTAATCTTTGATTCTCTTTTGACTTCCCTTCGATTGCATGAATGCTTTTAAACACAGCGATTTTTAATGAAAGTTAACTTTTCTTCTATTGAAAAGGAGTCATCTCTCCGCACTCTTTACTCTAGTGAGTAGATCGAAGTTCACTGAGCGAACGCCAAATAGAAATGAAACATACCTGACAAGTAAAGAAAACCACAAAGAAGAAAGAACGATAACTCTGCAATTTTTCCAACCCCAGCAATTTTGTGTACCTCCGCCACCACACTCGTTTCTCTCCAACGGGCTTAAAAATCGCAAGGTAATATTGCTTCGACGGCTTTTAAACGAAGCAATATTACCTTGCGATTTTTAAGCCCGTGGGAGAGAGACGTGTGTGGTGGCGGGGTTACATAAGGCGGAAGATGACTCCAAAAGAGAAACTAAGATTAAAAATCGCTTCCGTGTAAAAGCAGTATTCGTTTAAAAGCAGTCTTAGAAAAAAGAATGCACCATTTGACTCTGCTACCTAACGTTAGGTTTGTTATCAAACTTAAGTTTAAACAGGGATGTTATTTGATACAACATTAAATGAATACACCTTTTTTCAAACAGAGATGTTATCTGATATAAATTACTACAACTGTTTTCTCGGGGCATTAATAGGGGCGTCCAAATTCTCAAATTTATTTGACTAGCATGGCATGATGAATATTTAATGGATGAAAAACATTAGCCTTCACAATTGTCAAACATCAATTCTCATTTGGATTTTCACCATGGCGGACCAACTCAGATCAACAGATGAAATGTTAGATCAGGAAATTTATTAATTTTTATATTCCAAGTCTACATAGAGCGTTCACATTATCAAAATCAAAACAATCGCGCAGTGCTTGTCAAACATATTTGAGAATGTGAACGCTCCTAATTGTGCAGGAAAATATGAGACTACAGTTTGACTCTTGGAGCCTGATTACACGATTCTTTTTTCTTTCGTTTCGTATTTCGTTTTTTTGGCAGTTTGGGTGACGGGTGTAGAAACATAGGTGTTGAGATGACATTGCACGAGGAATAAAAATTATCCCTTTTCTCAGTCAACTCAAAGAGTTATATTTGTATACCCTCTTGAAAGAAAGAGAGAGAGGCCAACGACCGGGCGGCCATAGAGGAAGAGCGTTGAGTTAGTCTTAGTCATCTTTGAGCCACGAAAGGGTACGGTCGTTGGTTTTCTCGGTGGTATTTATTCTCTTGTAATATTTTCAGAAGTGGGATCAGAACTCCAAGCTTACGTTTATCGTTTTATAAACCGTGTTGTCAAATATAAATATAATCATATTATACGTAAAAGAAGCATTCAGTTGCCTCTAACGCCGAAAAAAGGATAAACAAAGAAAAAACCCGCGTACCTTCTTTGCCCCTCGTTAAAATACGCTGAGTGTAGCACTTATGTACTTGTACACTGTTGGAGTGTTGGTATTAATAACTGTATTTGCCTGTGATTTTGGATGTACAAGCAGAATTTCTGCCATTTAAAAAAAAAAATTCCAAACCAGTTTCGTGTGGGTTTTGTTTACCTTAAGTGAAAATACCGATATACACATCTTTCTTCATCTTCTTCTAATACTTGTACACAAAATACCCCTTTTATACTCTTAACTAAAATAGTGTCGATCGTGTCATGTACGTGTCGGTGGTGGTCTTTTAGAAATATCCCTCTCTGTTTGTTTGTTTCAAATTCCCTTCCCGAATACATTGCTTATGTGTCTCGCTCCGTTTGTTATCGGCATCTTCGTCGCGGTTGTGTTCGTGTGGTGATAGTCCCATAGCATATAATATACAAATAACAGAAATTCAAAATATTCTTGTACCGATTTTGTCGTGTTAGCGTCGCTTGTGACCTTTGCAGATATATTAGATACTTACCCATCATTATTCTTTTTTTAAGTTTCCCTCTCGAATACATTGCTTCCTCCATTTACTATCTACATCTTAATCGTGGTTGTTTTCGTGTGACAAAGTTCATTTACATACGCGGAAGGAAAATTTTCTTGCTTCTCTTACAATATCCACTCTCCTTTTATCAAGTCCATGGTGGTGGTGGTAATGCTTGTGTAGGTATATACTATAGTCCCGTAGTATATACAAAGAACAGATCCTGGAGAAGGTAATTTATGTAAGAAAGAGCGAAGAAGCACATATTTAACTTCGTGAGGGGTAAGTGATATTTGCTCATACTTCTATATTATTCTGTTCATCAATTCATAATGAGCCGACAATCAGGGCGAAAGAGAAAGATAGCGACTGAAGAGTCGAATGTGGCGGCATTATTAGCAGAGGTTAAAAAGTTAAAAGAGGAAAATGCTCGTTTGCGGGGAAGCATTGAACGGTCCGATGACGTAATTGAAGTAAGGAGTAACACGTCGGTTGTTTCTCGGCAAGAATCAATAAGAATGACATTTAATGAAGCGAAGGCTCTTCTTACTGAATATGAGCCTGGGGTAACATCCATGACGCCAGAGCAGTGGCTTGACAGCATTGAAAGATCTAGAAGTATTTATGGGTGGGGGGCATTAGAATGCCTTTTTTATGCGACTGCTCTGCTGAAAGGAGCAGCGAAGAGGTGGCATGAGAGTCAACGAGTTACCATCAGCTCATGGGACGTTTTTAAATGGGAGTTGGTTAAAGGCTTTCCAATTACGACAGACAACCATAAAATTCTCATGGAGATCATCAGGCGCGAGCGAAAATCTTCAGAAACTATTGAAGAATACTTTTACGAGATGTCATCGATGGCTCAGAGGGCTGGAATAAGTGAATCTGACAGTATTCAGTATATAGTATCGGGTTTAAAGGATAGTTCGTTAATTGCGGTGCTCGACGCCAGGAAGCCTAAGACTCTTAATGAACTCCTTTATGAGATAAAATCGCAAGAAAATGCTGAGGAATATAGGAAAACGAGAAGAGATTTTCAGTCAAATCAAAGACACCATCCAAATCAAAGACAACAGGGAGAAATTGCAGAACAAAGAACTTCACGTTATGTGCCATTCTCCAATGAGCGTCAATTCGGTCGAAGAGTGGACCGCAGGATACAGTCGTCGTGGGAAGCAAATCGGTTGCCAGAGCCTAAAGTTTGTTATCAATGTCGTAAGCCAGGCCACATTTCTTATCAATGTCCACAAATAAGATCAAAAGGCGTTACAGCAACATCCACGAGGAACGCGATGAAACAGATTATCGAAACACCAAGTTTGAATGAATGCTATCAACAAGTGGTTGTAGAGGGACGAAGTTTGGATGGTTTTATCGACCTAGGGAGTGACTGTACTACCATGAAAGCGGCTGTAGCTAGGGAAAATAATTGGTTGTTTGGAAAATCTGATTTGGTTTTACAAGGTTTCGGGGGTGGTAATTGCAAGGCGTCGGGGCAAATGATGCGAGACATAACGGTAGGTGGCGTGACCCTCAAAACAAACGTCGTTATTGTAGATGATAATGCACAAGACACATCAATTATAGTTGGTAGAACATATTTTGACCAACCAGGTATAATGGTAACGAAGAAAAAAGGATCGTTAGAAGTAACAAAAATTAACGACGAAGCAAATGCTTCGGAAAAACATTCTCCATTAACTGACGTAAATAAGAAGGTTATGATGATAAAACGCCAAGTAACTGTGAATGATTTGAAGATAGGCGATGCAGCTACAGAAGTAGAAATCAAAAATCTAGTTTTATTGCTCAACAAATACAGGGACAGTATTGCATTTGACATGTCAGAACTTGGGCTCTCAAAGACGAGCGAAATGGATATTCATCTGAAAACTGACGAAGTAATTCGGTACAAGCCATATAGAGTTCCATTTGGCCAAATGGATGAGCTCCGAGCCATTATAAGAGAATTGGAAGCTAATGACATTATAGAAGATTCAAACTAAGAATACGCAAGTCCAGTTCTTCTAGTCAAGAAAAAGGATGGAACGTCTCGGATGTGTGTAGATTATCGTAAGCTGAATTCCATTACAAAACGCAAAAGTTTTCCAACCCCTAATTTAGAAGAACAATTACAAACACTGCACGATAGTAAAGTTTTTAGCGTATTGGATTTAATGAGCGGGTACTACCAGGTTCCGATTTCAAGAAAATCAAGACACCTAACTGCCTTTGTGACACCCTTTGGGCATTACCAATTCAAGCGAATGCCTTTTGGACTTTCAAATGCTCCGGCCGAATTCATGTCAATGATTGCCAAAATAACTTTTCCAATTGAAGGAAAGAAAATTAAAATATATGTGGATGACACTCTTTTAGCGGCAACTTCTGTCGTAGAAGGTTTGAGCATTCTGGAGAAGTTTTTGAAGGCTCTTCAAGACAGCGGACTCACTCTTAACATAAGGAAATGTGATTTTTTCCGAAGCTCCATAACTTACCTTGGGCATGAGATAAGCGCCAATGGAATAAGTCCAGGTAAGATAAATGTGACAGCAATTCATGACTTCCCGTGTCCGTTGAACGTCGCAGAAGTAAGAAGATTTTTGGGCCTTACGGGATTTTTCCGTAAGTTTATCAACGGATATGCAATCATTGCTAAACCCCTTCATCATCTGACTGGAAAGGACATCGAATTTAAATGGAGCAAAGAGCAAGAGAAAGCTTTTATCGAGCTAAAGCAAAAATTGTGCTCGGAACCTGTATTGGTGTTGTACAACCCACGAGCAGAGCATGAACTTCACACTGATGCCTCTAAGGATGGATTAGCCGGAATTTTGGTTCAGCTTGATGAAAACGGTGGCAAACATGCAGTAGCCTACTTTTGCAGGTCTACCTCTAAGACGGAAGCTATTGCTCATAGTTACGAACTGGAGGCACTGGCGGTTGTTGAAAGTCTGGAGCGGTTTAAATACTATCTGCTTAGCAAGAGATTTACGATTTTTACTGATTGCAATTCATTGAAGCAGACCCAAGCTAAAAGAGACCTCGTACCGAAGATAGCTCGTTGGTGGCTTCGCATACAAGAATTTGACTTCGATCTACAATTCAGAGCAGGAAAATTATTGGCCCATGTGGATGCACTCAGCAGGTCACCAGTTGAAGAATGTATCGAGAGCGAAGTAGTAGGCCATAGACAAGTCATGGCGATTGGAATGCAGGAAACTGACTGGGTAGCAACATTGCAAAAGCAAGATCCCGAATTAGTGAGGATAATAGATGTCTTGAAAAACGGAGGAGCATCAAAGAACCACGCAAGGAATTTGAAGCAAGAATTTGAATTAAAGAATGGGAGACTTTTTAAGAAAACCGATCAAGGACCAAGGTTTGTGGTTCCTAGACCTGCACGGTGGAGAGTTATAAAGTCAATGCACGATGATGTCGGCCATTTAGGTCTAGATAATACGATTTCTCTTGTTAAGCGAACTTATTGGTTCTCTAAAATACGAACACTCTGCAAGAAATATATCGATAGTTGTGTAGACTGTCTCTATAATAAACGAGGCCTGGATGAGACCCGATTCAAGTTACATCCGATTGAAAAAGTTGCAGTACCGTTTCATACCATACACATCGATCATGTTGGTCCCTTCCCAAAAAGTCGGCGGCAAAATTCGTATGTCCTCGGAATCATCGATTCGTTTACAAAATACGTCATACTAAGACCTCTACGAGCTACAAACACAAATGGGGTCATCAAAACACTGGACGAAATATCACAGTTTTTTGGTCTCCCTCTTCGAATAGTGAGTGATCGCGGCACTGCATTCACCTCAAACGGGTTCGCAAGATACTTAAAAGACAACAATATCCTTCATATCAAAACTGCGGTAAGAACTCCAAGGGCAAATGGGCAAATAGAGCGATATTTTCGAACTTTCAACACAGCAGTATCCTGTATGTCACAGAATAAGGATGGGAAGGATTGGGATGATTGGGTTCCAGCAATTCAGTGGGGGTTGAACAACATCCGGCACGAGATTACTGGTAAAACTGCGCACGAGTTGCTCTTTGCATACGAACCTTCAAACAATGTCCATAATAAGCTGTGTCTCGCGTTACAAGGCGACTTAAGTCAACAACAATCTGATGTGGACATGAAACTTTTACGGGAGGTTGTAGAAGAACGTATGAAGCAAAATCAGAACAAATTGGCGTCCAAGTTTAATAAAGGACAAAAAGCTCCTAGTCAATATAAACAAGGCGACATGGTACTGCTTAAAGCAGAACATCCGGCAACTGGGACTTCAAGAAAATTGTTGCCACGTTTTCGAGGACCTTACAAAGTAGCAGAAGTGCTAGGCAATGACAGGTACAGGATTGTTGACACTGAAGAAACCCAAGTCAGCCAAAAGCCCTTCCAGTCTGTATATGCGGCAGATAAGATTAAACCATGGGGTGACTTCGTAGATATTGCCTTTGAAGATGTCTCTTCTGATGAAGGAAGCGAATAAATTTTTTTATCTTTTTATTTTTTTTTGTTACTTTAACTTCTGATCTTACACATATTCTCTTATGTTTTCTAATTTGAATTATTATCTATCTTTATTTTACCTAAGTATTTTTAAGTTATATAAGTATAATTTCTCGTTACAATAAAATTAAGAAGTTACTCATTGGAGAGTACTTGTCGACATGGTCTTCTATTGCTTGTTCTTAACTAACGATATTTAAGACGGAAGATGACAATAACTAAACACAGATGTCAACTTCTCAAGTTGAGACCTCCGCTAACTGGATTATCTAAGCCTGTGTGGCAAATGGGTTATACCTGTGTGGTAAATTGGGAAGCCTGTGTGCTAACTGGATTAAACCTGTGTGGCAACTGGATTAAGCCTGTGTGGCAAATGGGTTGTACCTGTGTGGTAAATTGGGAAGCCTGTGTGCTAAATGGATTAAGCCTGTGTTGCAAATCGGTTATACCTGAGAGGTAAATTGGGAAGCCTGTGTGGCAACTGGATTAAGCCTGTGTGGCAAATGGGTTGTACCTGTGTGGTAAATTGGGAAGCCTGTGTGCTAACTGGATTAAGCCTGTGTGGCAAATGGGTCATACCTGTGTGGTAAATTGGGAAGCCTGTGAGCTAACTGGATTATCTAAGCCTGTGTGGCAAATGGGTTATACCTGTGTGGTAAATTGGGAAGCCTGTGAGCTAACTGGATTATCTAAGCCTGTGTGGCAAATGGGTTATACCCGTGTGTTAAATTGGGAAGCCTGTGTGCTAACTGGATTAAGCCTGTGTGGCAAATGGGTTATACCTGTGTGGTAAATTGTGAAGCCTGTGAGCTAACTGATTAAGCCTGTGTGGCAAATGGGTTATATCTGTGTGGTAAATTGGGAAGCCTGTGTGCTAACTGGATTAAACCTGTGTGGTAAATGGTTTAAGCCTGTGTGGTAAAATTGAGGAGCCTGTGTGGCAACCGCTTAAAACCGGTATGGTCGCTGTCTGAAACGCGAATGGTAAGTGGGAACCCGGTGTGGTAACTGGGTGCTACTTGTCTGGATGATGAGTGATACCCGTATGGTAAATAAGTAGAAGAATGTGATAGTTCATCGGGACGATGAAAAAGTCGGATGGCCGAATGTTGAGATGACATTGCACGAGGAATAAAAATTATCCCTTTTCTCAGTCAACTCAAAGAGTTATATTTGTATACCCTCTTGAAAGAAAGAGAGAGAGGCCAACGACCGGGCGGCCATAGAGGAAGAGCGTTGAGTTAGTCATCTTTGAGCCACGAAAGGGTACGGTCGTTGGTTTTCTCGGTGGTATTTATTCTCTTGTAATATAGGTTAATTCCGCTACACTTCTTCGGCTCACACCAAATATGTCATCATCTAGTTCAACGCTTGACAGATGAAGAACGATCTATATTTTGATGTAAAATATTCAATTGAAAATTTAGTGCTATGAGAACTGACAGATAAAAGACAAATTATATCTCGACGTATAGAGAATATTTTGTTGCAAATGTCAACCTATTGCCCTGAAAATGCATTTTCCGGAGCAGAAAATAAAAAACAGAATTTTTCGGATTTCTTAAACGTCACCTCTGATAATGCATTTTTCGGAGCATAAAATAAAATGCAATCGTCCATCACTAGAGTGAAAAGGATTTTTTAAGACATTGAATGAACTTGGAATGAAATGTGATACCAGCTGTTTTATCTTCCATCTTTTTGACATAATCGGTGAGAGGTGAAAAAATGTTGGGGGAATGAAGGTATTTTGTTTTAACTATCAATGGAATGTATGCACTAAAATCGAGGTTTCAAGCCATTGAGACCATAGAGGCGAACTCTTTTTGAGGCACCTCAAAGTTTTCACGATGATGGGTTTCAAAAGCAATCTTCCGTGTAAGGTAAAGTGCTACACAGAACGTACACCCGTGAACGTGACTCACGTTTTTTGTTTACCCTACCGCCGTTAACATATCAAAAAAATATTACAAATCATTGGAGTCAAATACAGGGAACTAACAAATACAATAACAATTGGCAACATTATCGTCATCACCTATTAATAGCTTCAATTTTATCCCATTTGATTGATCTGTCAAATTAATGTTACAAAACTTCTTGAGAAAAAATAAATAAATATTGGTTTGCACGAAAGATAGAAAATTCAAAAAAACAACAAAAAATTAAAATAAACGATAAGAAATCTCTCAACTCCAATCGTACAGGATGCGAGAACAGAAAAAAGAAAACATTTTCAATTGAACCAAAATGATTTATTGACGAATGTTTCTGACTTGAGTTCAATCTGTGAACGCATTTCGTAATAAATTCATGATGACGTTAACGTTTTCGTCGTCTTCGTTTATGCTCATGATATGATGCCAGTTGCTCTGGCATCCGCATACTCTTCAACATCGATGTGTATGATGCTATTCATTCCAGCTTCCAGCTAAAGGAGGCACAGATAAATGAAATAGAAATGAGCGAGCAATGGTCTTGATTTATGGAAGGTCTATTTTTGACTGACAGGCATCCGTTTTCCGGAAGCAAGTAATTGGTTGCAAGTGTAAATCAATTTTGCTGCTGAGCTTGAAAGGAGCCAACTCATTAAATGTGTTTTTGAAGGATTCTGATTTTTTTCTTACAAATACGAGTATAATTAATGGTGTTTTATGAATAGATAGATACTAGGTATTCTTATTTATTAATGGCTTTGAAGTTTAAAGAGATTTTTCTTATAGAAACATTAAAAATAAGCAATTATTTTTGAATAAAAATTACCTCACTTTTCGGTTATTCATCTAGTTTCTTAGCAGCAAGGTATTTAAGGACTTCAAACTATAAAACTCAATGATTTTTTTATTAGTTCGAATTGTGATATATGTAGGTACCACAGGACAAGTTTTGCGAATTCGAGATTTTGATCAAAGTTTACATTACGAGAGAACACGGAAAAAGTGGTTCCCGCAATTCCGGTTTTCTGCCTGTATGTCTGTACCTCAATCTACAGCCTAAGCTGTAGGTCAATTAATATTTTCGTTCATCAATAATACAATTTACATATTGTCTTTACTGGGTCATACTTACCTATAGCCTCTTTACTTGACAACAGTTAAACATTAAACGTCTAGAACGGATCCACCAGCTTGAGCTGAACCCTCCATCCAACGCGCCATAACAATAACCAATTCAACAAGAGATTGCAATAATTGAAACTAAAAAGAAAAACATCACCGATGCCAGAAATCATTACGAGTATTACCAAAAATGGAGAAGTTATAGCGACATAGGACAGAGCTGAGGCAATTTCCGAATATTTTGAAAAAATCGTTATCCCCAACCCATCTGCAGATTCAGTCTTCCTTGATTAAGTGAATGATTCCATCCAACAAACTCTGGCACCTTACACGGACAGAGTAATTGTTGAAAATATAGTTCTGGCAATTCCCTATTACTATTATATACTACAATTTATTTACAATTACACTTGCATTATATATATATACTTAAACCTATATATATTTTTTAGTCTTGTAATAAACCTCATTGAATTCAGACTCGGTTGCCTTTTCTTTATAAGTAAAATCCCAACAAAGGTTATGGGCCCAGACCCCAGACAAAGAATTACATATATACGAGTACATATACATATATAGTATAATTAAAAAATTAGAAAGAACTTAAAAGTATTTTACGATGGCGTCTTCTTCCTTGTATCAAATCGAGAAATTAGACGAAAAGAATTACGAATCATGGAAACTGCAAATTAAAAGCGTCCTAATCCATAGTGAATTGTGGTCATACGTAAATGGAGCTAACCTAAAACCAGAAGAAGATTGTGCAGTCTGGACCAAAAGTGATGAGAAGGCATTGGCCACCATCCTTCTGTCCGTGAAGTCATCTCAACTCAACTATATTAAAAATTGTAAAACATCAAATGAAGCGTGGATTATTCTACAAAAAACTCATCAGCCACAAGGGCCAGCGAGAAAAGTAACCCTATTTAAGCAGCTTTTACAATTAAAAATGCAAGAGAATAATCACGTGTTATCACATCTTAATAATTTTTCATCACTCGTCGAAAAATTAAAAGAGATAAGTATTGAACTTCAAGATGAACTTTTGTCAATCATTTTGCTTTCTAGCCTTCCTACCAGCTTTGAAAATTTCGTTCTTGCTATCGAAGCACGTGACACTCTACCTACGTGTGAAAACCCTAAGATAAAGCTTCTAGAAGAAGGACACAGGAGACAAGGGTCCGAATGTAATGATTTTGCACTTGAACAAGCATTGTACGTAAGAAATCGCAGCCAAAAACAATCCTCACAGCAAAACCAGCAACATCCACAACGTGGGAAGACCGATAGACCAACCTTTAAAGGAACTTGTTTTAATTGTAATCGTCGTGGACACTTGGCAGCTAATTGCAGAGATAGACACAAAAATAAAACAACAACATCTTCATTCGCAATGATTAATACAGCATGCGCTGGAGGGCTTACCAGTCAATCATGGATTTTCGACAGTGGATCGACAAGCCATCTATGCTGTGATAAGAGAATGTTTATCAGTCTTCGCTCACACACTGAACAGATAGCTCTTGCTAATGATGCTCACATTTTATCAGAAGGTATTGGTGAAGTTATATTAAAAACCAAACACGGCATTGTCACTCTGAAAGATGTTCTTTTTGTGCCGTCGATGAAGATGAACTTTGTTTCAATTTCCAAAGCTGCAGGCAATTTGAACAAAATAATTTTTGACCAACACGGCGCAAAAATATTGAATGCTTGTGGAAGAGTTTTATTATCTGCAAAGAAGTTACAAAATATGTACATTTGCAGTGAGATAATTAAAAATGAGGTTAACGCATACACGTGTCAAAATGGGCAATCGCGTAAAAGTGATATCTTCGTATGGCATGAGAGGTATGGGCATCTTAATGCAAAGAGTTTGAGCAACTTAATCCAGAAACAATTGGTAAGAGGTCTTAATTTTAAAGGTAACATCAACAATTTGAATTTCCAATGCGAAGTTTGCATGAAAGGCAAAATAAGCTCGTTACCATATGTGTGTGAACAGAACCGGAGCGAAGGTATTTTAGATTTAATACACACGGATATATGCGGCCCCATGAGGATAACGTCCACTGGAGGAGCAAAATATTTTTTACTTTTTGTCGATGATTATTCAAGAAAATTTTTTGTTTATTTTTTAAAGGCAAAAAGCGAAGCGCTCGATATGTTCAAGAAATTTAAGACCATGGTTGAGACGCATACCTCGAAACGAATCAAGACACTTAGGAGCGACAATGGAACTGAATTTGTGAACCGGCCATTTAGAGAGTTTTTGGAATCCAGTGGAATTCATCACCAGCTAACAGCACCCTATACTCCGCAACAAAATGGCGTTGCGGAACGAGCCAATAGGACAATTGTGGAGATGGCCCGATGTATGTTGATTGCGTCAGGTTTGCCTGAGAGCATTTGGGCAGAGGCTGTAAATACAGCTGTGTATTTAAGAAACCGCTCACCATGCAGTACATTACAAGGTATCACACCATTCCAGGTTTGGTCTGGCTTTCAACCTAATGTCTCACATTTGAAAGTATTTGGTTGTAAGGCATTTATGTTAAACAAGCAACCAGGATACTCCAAGTTCCAGTCGAAAGGGATCGAATGCGCAATGATCGGGTATGCAAGTGAGTCCAAAGCGTATCGCCTTTTAAACCGCAAAACTGGTAAAGTATACATTAGCCGAGATGTAAAGTTTATTGAAAAACATCCGAATTTTGAATCAAAAAGTATAGACGTTGATTACCTTCTTACAGAACCTTTCAAAACTAAAATAAGCAAGTTAGAAGTGGAGGTGCCACTAATTAAAAAAGAGGCTGATGCTGATGTTTTCGAAGATGCTTTGGGACCTGAGAGTTTGGATGTTGCTGCTGCGGATGCTGTTGAAGCTGATGTTGACGATGTTGCTGTGGAACCTGCGACTAGAGATGTCCAAGACGACGATGCTGAAGAAAATGGTAGTGAAGGTTGTATGGATGAAGAACAAATATCTGTCGGAGTAAGTCCTAAAAAAGTATTAAGAAGTGGTAGAGTTCGTGTTGTAGATAGCAATAGAGAAAAAAGTAAACGTAGAGGAGTAACTAATTCCCTGAATTATGCGAAAGATGTTGAAAATGAATGCCCTTCAACAATAGAAGCTGCTTTTCAAAGTAAAGACGCTGATAAATGGCGTCAAGCTATGAGAGACGAGTTCAATTCTCTGTCTAAAAACGATACTTGGACACTTGTTGACTTACCTAAAAACAGACATGCCATTAAGTCAATGTGGGTATTCAACATTAAACGCAATAAGGAAGGGTATGTGGAACGCTATAAGGCTAGACTTGTTGCCAAAGGTTGTGGGCAAAAGTATGGCGTTGATTTTTACGAAACATTCTCACCGGTAGCAAGATATTCGAATATACGACTAGTTATTGCATTAGCAGTTGAATTTGGCCTGTTATTACACCAAATTGATGTTACTGCAGCGTATTTGAACGGAGATTTGGATGAAGATATTTTTATGTACCAACCAACCGGTTTTGTAGATGAAGCCAATCCTAATAAAGTTTGTAAGCTCCAGAAAGCCTTATACGGTCTCAAACAGTCAGGAAGGCAATGACATTTAAAGCTTGACCGTATCTTAAAAAATATGGGTTTTACAAACTGCATCAATGATAGATGTATATATATTATGCATAAAGATGAAAATATAATTATAACTGTTGTCTACGTTGACGATATCTTAATCGCGTGTAGGGAAGAACGCGATATGGAAAAAATTAAAAAGCAAATAGCGTGTCAGTTTGATATTGTGGATAAAGGACCGTTGAATCATTTTCTTGGTATAGAAATCCAAAGAGATGGCCTACGGGGGTCAATTAAACTCAGCCAAAAGCAGCTAATAAAGGGTCTTTTAGAGGATTTCAAGATGACTGACTGCAGGAAAGTGAGCACACCACTTGATCCAGGCACTCAGCTGAGAAAATGTAATGGCTGCAACAATTGTTCGAAAGTCGACAAAACACTGTACCAATCTTTAATAGGGTCTTTAAATTTTATAAGCATCACTACACGACCAGATATTGCTCATTCGGTTATAAGATTGTCTCAGTATAATATGAATCCTCACTTTGAACATCTTACTGCAGCAAAACATTTGCTAAAATATCTTTCTAATACAATTAATTATCAGATTATTTACAGAAAAACTGGGCTAAATTTGCTTGGCTATACTGACGCTGATTGGGGTGGTAACAGCGATGATAGAAGATCATTTACCGGTCATGTTTTCTTTCTGGCTGGCAGTCCTGTATCCTGGGAGTCGAAAAAGCAACCGACAGTAGCGCTTAGTAGTATTGAAGCGGAGTACATGGCACTTTGTTCCGCATCGAAGGAGATCGTGTTCTTACGTAACCTCATCAGTGAAATGGGATTCAGCAGTTTAGTTACCAAACCAACAATCTTGTATGGCGATAATCTAAGTGCTCAACAGTTGGTGAAAAATCCAGTTTTCCACGCTAGGAGCAAGCACATCGACATCAAGATGCATTTTGTTCGAGATGTTTATGAACGGAAAGAGCTTGAACTAGCATACATTCCTACAGATGAAATGGTCGCCGATATTCTGACCAAAAATTTGAAGAAAATTAAGCACAATAAATTTGTAAATAAACTTGGTTTAATGTAATTTTGAATTGAGGGGTTGTGTTGAAAATATAGTTCTGGCAATTCCCTATTACTATTATATACTACAATTTATTTACAATTACACTTGCATTATATAACTTCTTTGTACTTAAACCTATATATATTTTTTAGTCTTGTAATAAACCTCATTGAATTCAGACTCGGTTGCCTTTTCTTTATAAGTAAAATCCCAACAGTAATATTTAGCGACACCAATCCAGAGAGCGACCAAGTTGACAGTCCAAGCCTAAACACCCCAGAAGAAATAGCTGGAATAATAAGTACATAGCTGCAGGTCAAAGAAGTCAACCGGACCAGATTGAATATGCAACTTTATAATAAAGAAACAGTTTTGATCCTGCCAACAACAACTATTTCCCTCAAATATGGAAAAAAGCGAAGATCGTGGCGATCCCGAAGAAAGGCACTGGGAACATGATCTCTAACTACAGGCCAATATCAACCCTCAGCAACCTAAGCAAGATCTTGAAAGAACTGATACTAAAAAAAACTTAAGAAGTTTTCCACCAAGAACAAAATAATACCTGAGATACAGTTTGACTTTAGGGAGAAGCACTCAACACTACACCTGCTCCTGAAGTTCCAGCATGTCACCGGCATAGCCCTCAACAGTCATCGTGTCATCGTCGGATGTTTTCTGAATGTCGAGAAAGCATTCGATATCGTCTGGTTAGATGCTCTTTTACACAAGTTATATCTGCTACATCTACCCCCGCCAAAAATTAAAAAAAAATTGTCTTTTCTTTCCTCCAGTAAATTCTTTGTGCAATTGGCAAACTGTTTATTGACTATGAAGAACACCAAAGCTGGAGTCACACAAGGTTCAAAACTTGGCGCCTTTCTCTACACTCTGATTACATCAGACCAACCCAACTAAAAAAATCCGGATAGTAGAGGCTCACACCAAAAGAAGCGTCAAATACCTGATGATCAACTTCAACGTCTAAAGTTTCAAAGCTCTAATTGAATGTCCACCAAGAAGTCCTATACGTGCTGATCTTCCAGAGTAAAAGTCTGCTGCCTGACCCGAGAGTCTCCAAGTGCCTTCCACAGAAAACGCCTGCCATGTTGAGTGTAACCTGCTGATTAACCAGGGCGAAAACCTGCTGTGCCCAATCCCACCTACCATGTATATACTAATTAGTGCCACATTGACCGTAGTATGTACTCGCTGATCTCTAGCTCCATTATAGGCGCAATTGCTGTTGATCAACTAGAGCGAACCCCTGCTGCGTCGCGTGCCTCCAGGATCTTAATACCTGCCGATGGTAGAAGAGCGAAGTCAGCCATGTCAAGTACCACCAGTGACGTAGTTTTCTCGGATCTACCACAGCTAAAGTCTGTTGTATCGACTGTCACTAGGAACTAGGAATATGCTATTTTATGCCACTTGGAAAATTATTACCAATATTCAAGTCACTGTCAATAAAAAAATATGGTTAAATGGCCAAAGACAGAATATCATGCTGATTTTTTTGTGTGATAAGACCATATTTTTTGATCGATGAAAATGATCGACACATTTTGGTCAGTGTAGTTCCACTATTTCAGGATTTTTGAAGACATTTTTTTTAGTCAGAATTGGATGAAGTTATCATCAGTAATATGTGGTTCCAACAAAAAGGGTGACACATCCCATATAGCTGATCAGAAAATTGGTCATTTGACAGAGAAGTATATTGATCGTGTAATCGTATAAATCGGGAAATGGCTCGGTCAAATAGACATTACGTTAATGTGATTTAAGACCTTTAGATTTCTTTTAATGGGTTTAGATTTAAGTTTTTTCTTCATCCAACAAGCCAAAAACAGTAACACGGAAGCTTGGAAACAATATCTTGTACGAAATATTCAACGTTCTGGCAGATATTTGTGGAAGAATACTGCGGGAAA
The DNA here is from genome assembly GCA_911387755.1 of Chrysotoxum bicinctum. Classification (NCBI taxonomy): domain Eukaryota; kingdom Metazoa; phylum Arthropoda; class Insecta; order Diptera; family Syrphidae; genus Chrysotoxum; species Chrysotoxum bicinctum. Next base: position 19,047,746 of record OU426989.1, read on the forward strand.
AACTGGCTTTTAAGATCAGTCACTCAAAACGCTGCTCGTCGGCTGTATACGTGTATTGCTCCTGGTATTTCATCCCCTTGTCTGTTTTATTTCAATATTAAATTGTTAAATAAAATAAATATGGCGTTCCGATTTACGTTACAGGAAACCAGTTAACCCAATTTTAAGGTCGGAAACTGACAGAAATACCCAGATGACCATAAATCAAAATTAGCAACTCAAACGGTTGCCAGAAATAACGAGAATATCAGTTAAAGAGACAGAAGACCATCCGTAAATTTAAATATTGATTGAATTTCGGATGTTTATTAATAATTTAATAATTGTTTTTAATTAAAAAAAATTTTTAAATCTTTCCTCTGAGAGTATTCTTTACAACGACTTTTTAAAGATCGGCCTGATAGCGAGCACACATCTCAAGGATCATTTATGTTTTTTTTTTGATTTTATGCGCAATGAATAAAAAGTGACTGCTCTTAAATTACATAATGTGAGCAAATCGCGAGCTCTTAAGAAAGTTGGAGAGGATTGTTATAGAAAATCTTACTTCCTAAGGTATACATATTATGCTGCATTGAATTTGCTACCGCACCTATGGAGGATATTCTCCATCTATTCCTTCTCTCGAAAGTGCGGCAAATGGAGCTATCACGATATTTCCAAATGAGGAACAGGGACAGGCAAAATGATTGGTCTTAGGGAAAGGGACTTAATCAGCAGGTCCACAGTAAAAAATCTTCTTGACATTTTAAGAAATGATATGATCAAAATATATAATCTCGAGAAGAACTTTCGTATAGAATTAAGGAGAAACAACAACACCCCAGAAACAAAAATCATCAATAATGTCGAAGCAGACTCCTAAGCAAAAATAGTTTTATCAACCCGTTTAATAGTGCATGAGCACTATTTCCGAATAGTCCGAATAGGAGAAAACGTCAGAAAACAATATCAAACAAGAAAAATAGGCAAGGAGATACAAAAACAAAAAAAAAAAACTCCCAAAGCTAAGACAGATGAAATTACTACTGGCCAATTACAAACAAGACGATTTTACCAACTAGATCAGCTCAAGTAAGAAAAACCTAGGGATAATAACAGATATTATCACTGGACATTGCAAATTTAGAAGAAACCTAAGTATGCTCCATGTAGTAAGTAGTGCTTCATGTAAATTCTGCATTATGCACGTGGGAATACCAGACCACATATCTACTGATACTAGGCAAATGTTGTCCACTCATGCACCAAGTGAAAACAATTTAGGACGATACCCGTTGAATGAATTAATATTGAGAGGCGTTTGCACTGCGACCTACAAGATGAATTGCTAACCCTACAGCTCTTCTTCCAAGTTTAACTCTTTCATGGATTTGATTATTTGGAGTACCTTCAGAGAGGATAAATCACTCTTTTACCTGTTAGCGTCCCAGATACTTGTTTCTTTGATGCAATAGTACTTCGCATCAGCTTAGTATGTGTTTCGGCGTTCGTCATTAGTATTGCCGAATCTGCATGTGGGGCTGTTTTCCAGGTCAATAATACTCAAGTGTCTTCTCAATTTACAATGACCGGTGAGGAGTTCCGTTACTATTCGTGGATTGTTCCTACTTAAGCTGATACTGTTCATGAAACGATCTCGGTTCTAGTTCCCAATTATACTCAAGTGTCTTCTCAATTTACAATGACCGGTGAGGAGTTCCGTTACTATTCGTGGATTGTTCCTACTTAAGCTGATACAGTTCATGAAACGATCTCGGTTCTAGTTCCCAAGAAGTAATTAAGCCTGGCTCAGAATTGGGAGTTCTTTTAAGATTTTGAATCTCTTGGTCTCCTCACTTCCCCAGACACCTACATGTCAAGGCACCAAATGAAGTGACATATTACTGTTCTCTTTCCCGACGGTATATTCTACGTGTTTATTCCAGAGAAGTTTGCTACCTTGTATGATTTCCAGATATTTTTCTTCTTTCTCTATTACTATTTCTTCGCTAAGTACCCGAATTAGTTTCATGTGTAGCATTAGTCTTTTCTTGGTAAATGGTATTATAGTCATTTTTTTAGGGTTGATTGATAATTTGCATTTGGAAAACATTTGCTTATGTAATAGTTAGTCCTCTCTTGATAATATCACAGAGTTTCTTCGAAAATCCCTAGGGCTTTAATAACGATATCATCAGCAAAACTTATGCAGCATATGCCTTGAAAAGTAAGATTTTCTAGTAGTTCGACCACTAGTAGACTCAACAGGTGATAGTACCCCGCCCTACGGACAGCCTCTGGTTGTGATGATTCACCGTATATTTGGTCCTGCTATTGTCTTTGCTATTCTAGTAACCAGTATTTAACCAATTCATCTAGTTATGGTATTGGGTACACACTTGCTTACAAGGGTTTTATTAACTGTGAAATGGGTATTATAAAAGGATCCCTCTGGTGCAGGAAAATAAGTCACCAGGAACTAAGTACACTGAGGGACTAAATTCTCACTTGTGCAGGGAAATAAGTCCCCAGGAACTAAGTCCACTGGGGGACTAAGTTCTCACTAAATGGGAGTGAAATCCAATTTACTAAAGTGGTCTTTGTTCCCATGCAAGGTGGGAAATTCGTTACAAAAAACTCTGGGTTTTAGTTCCTTTTGAATGTGAAATAAATTCCCATGTTAAGCCATTCTGTATTTGAAAATGCTGTAAATAGCTTGAAAAATAAAAATCTTATAATCCCGTTTCTTATTACGACACGTATAAACAATGAGATACCCAAATGCTTGGGCACACTATAGGATTTGGGGTAGGTGCGAGGCTGGGTGTATGCAAAGTTTCTTTAGCATTTAAAGAATCTGGAAAATAACCAACATAAAATCAATACTTCCACGTGTTCGTGCGTTTCGTTGATGTTTTGGTCGTACAGCATTTTGAGATACAAAATTTTGAGATACAGTATTTTGTACATACAGTATTTTAAAATACAGCATTTTGACCCGCTCCCGTTTACATCTCTCTTTAATTTTTGTTGTTGGAAATTCATTCCCACTTTAAACTTTTGAGTGTGTACTAATTTCCCATAAGAAAGTGGAGCTGGTTCTCACTTAATGGGAACAAAGACCACTATAGTAAAGTGGATTTCGTTACCATTAAGTGAGAACTTAGTCCCTCAGTTGACTTAGTTCCTGGGGACTTATTTCCCTGCATAGCTCCCTCTTTGTCTAGGAACACATTCAAATCTGTTTAAACAAGGCAGTTTCTGTAGATCTACCCGCTCTGTGGGGTTGTTGACGTACATTGTTTTCGACTAATTTTTTCCAAGGTTTTTAGTTCAAAGGATGTTAAACTTATCGGCCTGAAGTAATATTGTTAAATTCTATCTTTTTTCCCAATATTGGTAGATATCCAATAGCAATACTTCTACGGAGTATGCAAATAAGATAGGGAGAGAGATCTTCTTTACCATTTTGTATGAAGGCCGGTAGGATACCATCTACATCTGGTGATTTAAAAACTTGAAAAGTACTTATCACCTAGTCTATGCAGCTATATTGCAGTGTGTTCCTTTTTTCTCGTTTTATAATTCACACACGCTCAAGGGTATATTTAGAGACCCTTATAATTTTAAACACAGCACGCGCGATGGAGAAATTAGTGGGAGAGAGAAAAGAGGTGTCGATGAACATTGGTTTTGAAGGTTTGCAAATTGAAATGGCAAGAAAAACCGTGCCGGGGGGCAAGTTATTGCAAGATCTTTGTATAGTCTTGCCGCAGCACAGGTTGAAGAAATACTCTCACAGAAGCATATGAAACTATTCTTCTTGACTTTCCTTATCTCCTTGTTTTAGTTAGTCAACCCTGTGTTGTGATTATGCCATTCTCAGGTTCTTTTAGCCTCATTAAAGAATTTTCTAACTTTGGATCTTAATTTTGAGGGAGTTTTATTCCACCACGGGGTGTCTTTTTACCTTATTTTTTCCTTTACAGGGCAACGAAAATACCAGTTAGAAGAGTTCAACCTATCCTTTTTGAAGGTGCCTCAAATACTCAAATCACTGCTAGTCATATATACAATATGGAGAAAGAACTGCCGAAGTTTGGAGTTAACTAAATGGCATTCCCCGTGGGGAAATATTAATTTGTTTAATAGAAGGAATGCAACTGACTATTTCACTAAAACACTGCTCATAGAAATTCTCCAGAGATTCCGGCTAAAACTGTAGGACTCATCTTTATCTCTATACGAAATAACATTTTGATTTGGGATATATTAAGTAAAAACTTCCTTTCCCAAACAAAGCTCCATAAATTAACTATTGACACAATAATAAAAAGTTATTTAAAACTGAATCAACTTTATACCCACCTACGCAAATTAATTTATTAAATCCAAATACCTTCAGTTCATAGCCGAAAGCTCATTTAAAATTCTCTCAACTTCCGAACTCCAATATTCGAAACAAAAGTCATTACAACAAAAGCGATTCAGCAAAAGGATTACATTTCTTCCTCCATTGGCACAAAAGTCAATGTTCACATGTAATTATGCAAGGTTAACCTTCCGGAAACGTTGTCCGAATTGTGTCGATAGCCCGATTTTCAGTAGACACAATAACCCTCCAATGGGCATTACAACTTGACCACTGAATTGAGCTTTATGTGGTTAACATTTTAATATTTTCATGTAATTGCAAATTGTTATGCTAATTGCCTGTGGCAGGAACAAATCCAGAAACAAAAATAAAAAAAAAATCATTTTCAAGGATTTTCATGTTCAAAATGTAAATTTAAGTGGCCTTTATTATTATGGAACTAAATGGCTCTGTATTGTTTAGGGGATATAATAAAGCTTTAGGAATACATTAAATGACAATAAAAAATAATTGTTATTATTGCGAGTATATTTCTAGTGCAAGAGTGGGGGGCAAGAGAAACAAATAACATAATGTGTGGTTTGCTGAACATAATTTAAACGATAGACTCTGTGTATGGCAGCTGAATAATGTGGGACTGTAAAAGTTAACAACAATATCGTGGAATTAAAGTACGTGCTGCAATACGGATATTGGCAGAGGATTGTGTTTAAAGTTGAGCGTGGAAGTTTGCACTCGAAAGATATTTAGGTAAGTTAAGCTGAAACTTTTCAGATACATTGTTCCTGGCATCTGGGGCTTGCCAAGGCATTCGAAGTTTTGAAACTGAGCGAAACTTGTGTAGTTTGCGAATAGCGACGTGATTTTGATAGCATGCACAATTTTACTTAAAGTTTTAAGCATGAAGCTGAGAGACGCTATACATTTTCTCATTTTTAAATGAAGCGCGATAGGTAATGATTAAATTGGAGGGGAGTGTTTCAAATAATGTTATTGCACACTGTATGAATGCGGTTTTGGCGACCATATTTCCCACTATTTTCCATAGTTTCAAATTTTTGTTATGCTGATAGCGTATCTTCCAAAATACTAGCATTGCGAGTATGTACGGCACTGCTGGAAGAAATGAACGGCCTAGCTAATGTTTGTAAAATGGCCACTCTACACGATGGGCCATTGATGGACCTCCTGTTTACGCGTACCGCCATCACTGGCTCACTATCCTTTGGTCTGCGAACGAAAAACCGAGATCAACTGACCCATCGCATCGCAGTGGGCCATAGGGATGGCTTATCGTCCAAAGGGACCATACCAATAGTCATGTGACAATGCCAAGCGATTTTGATTGAATATTTTTTGTCCTAAGCCGGCACAAAACGAAACTAGGAGAATCAGTCAAAAACTTGCTCTTATGTAAAAGACTAGGAATTTCAAAAATGAATGTTATTAGAGACCATAAAATTTATTTTTACCTGCGACTTATAGGTAAGGAAAGTTATGCATTCGGAAAAAAAATCGAACTCGAGATTTCGATCAAAGTTGACATTACGATGATAGGGAAGAATAAAAAATGGGTCTCGCAATTCTGTCTGTCTTTCTTTTCGACTACAGCCTAAGCGGCTCGGCCGATTTTCTTTAAACTTGGTAGATATTATTTTTTATTTTTACCCGCACACGTTTTTTCTTTTTTTTTAAGACCGAAAAATACCTGTCATACGACTTTTTTTCCGAAATTTTATAAATAGTTTTTTTTTCTTAAAAACTGTCCCACAGATTTAAAAAAAATTTCATTTAGTTAAAGCTAGGAAATAGTTGAAAAAAAATTCAAAAAAATGGTTATTTTTGTTGTTGATTTTCTCATTTTTTTTTATACTAAAGCCCTCCAATACTTGTAGTTTGAATATTATTGTTTTTTCAACTTTCCCCAACAATTTTTTTTTGATTTTTTTTTCAAAACTCAATATTTCAAAAACACCATGCTTGATTTTTTTAAAACTTGATAAATAAAAGTTTCTTAATATAAATTACAAGATGTAAGAAAAAAAATTATTTTACCTAAAAATAACGGTAGGTACTCTCCATACAAATATAATATAAGCATTATAGTTTGAAGACTCCCCCCCACCATTGGTAAGGGGTCTCAAACAAATTGAAATAAGCTATTGTCGGATTTATCCGTGATTTGCTAGATTCGTCCGTGATTTTCCGAATTCATCCGTGATTTTCCGAATTCATCCGTGATTTGCCGGATTCGTCCGTGGTTTTCCATATTCGTCTGTGATTTGCCGGATTTGTCCGTGATTAGCCGGATTCGTCCGTGATTTGTTAGATTCGTCTGTGATTTGCCGAATTTGTCCGTGATATGCCGGATTCGTCCGTGATTTGCCGGATTCGTCCGTGATTTGCCAACGGACAGATTCGTCAGTGATTGCTGGATTCATTTGAAGATCAAGTGTGAAGTACCATCTGTACCTGTTCAACTATACTTCACCTGCTTACAGTAACAAGACGTATACATAAAAGGATAACTACAGAAGGCGAACACACATAGAAAAACGAACCAAGGATACCAACGAAGAAGATATATAATTATTGAATGTACATATATACATATAACATAATAAAATGTAAAATAAGTTAAGATTTGCTTTCGATATTTTATAAATAAGGGAATATTGACGTTAAAATCTGAAGTCAGTACCACTTTAGATAGAACCCCGGTAAACCGGCGAGCAAAACCTCAGCCTTTGACAAAAGTACATCACAATATTAAGAAACTTTTATTTGTCAAGTTTAAAAAAATCAAGCATGAGGTTTTCAAAATGAGTTTTGAAAAAAAAAATCAACTTTTAAAAACCCAAAAAAAAATGTTTGGAAATTTGAATACACAATATTCAAACTTTTTGAGAGCTTTAGCATACAAAACGATCAATATATTATGTTGTACCGTTTCTTAAAATTTTAAGTTTCTTTACAAAGTTACAACGTTTTTTGATTTTAGACAAATTTCGGCAATAATCTCCTCACAGCTTTCATACTGCTTACCTTTTTCATAAGTTTGATGGGTCAGCCATCCCGAAAGGTTTTCAATGATGTTTAGATCAAGTGAGTATGGTGACCACTGCAAAAATTCCACATTTTCACTGGGGATAAATGCTTTTACAACGTGCGCGTTGTGGATAGGAGCATTGTCTAGTTGTTGTCAAATCTACTGGATAGGTCCAAAAAGCTCTCTTATGGCTGGAAAAGCTGTTTGCATAAGAGCTTTATAAGAAATTTCTGTCATTTTGTGAAGCACAAAACCAACTCAAAGGCGCGGTAGTACGAAGTGGCACCCCAAACCCATACCTACTTCTCCTTTCTTGAAATTATTTCGGTTCAAAAAGCATTCGGATGTCATAGAAATAAAACTTATACCCATGAGGACCATCGAGGTTGAACTTTTTCTTATCAGAAAACACCACATTTCTTCAATTTAAAACACTTCCAACCTGCGCATACCATGTCATGTGAAGATGCGCGAACTCCAACCGCTGTTCTTTTCTTGCAGCGAGCGTTAAGTTCTTTTTTTTTAGCTTTTTGAATTTCAAGTGTTGAATACTCAAAAAAGCTCGAAGAACAGTTGATTTGCTTGCACTTACCCCCGCTAATTGTTTGATTTTAATCGAGGAGTTAGTTAAATTTGAGGCAATTCTTATAATTTTTCGCTTTTCGTGTGGTGTAAAGGGTGTTTTTGTCCTTCCTTTGTTGTTTTTTCCGTAGGTGGCAGGATTTGATAAAACATTTCGAAGAGATTTATCATTTCGTCCTATTTTTTTTGCAATTTTCGGCATAGAATACCCTTCTGAGAGGTAGGCCTCAATTTTTGCTATTTCTGCCGCCGTTAACATTTTCTTTTTACCCATTTTCACTTTAAACACTCGGAAAAGCTTTAATAACGTACACTCATTAACCAAATTTAATTTGTATTACCCAGCATTAAGAAACTAACTGATTTAATTCGTGCGTCTAATCAAGTGAACCGATTTATTTGAGCTTTTTTAGCACTACTGCGAAGAAAGAGATCAAAACAACCGTTAAGTGTCTCTAACTAATATTGAATTTAAGTTTTTTCCCAGAGAATTTAATAACCTTTCAAATGAATGCAATTCTTTCGTAGTTTATGAAGAAAAACAAAAAGAAAACTGCAATTTATTGAGAGAAAAATGGTTCGTCTAATCATGTGAACCGCACTGTACATACATATATATTTTGTTTTTTTTTTATAAAAAATATCTTATATTTTCCGCCAAATGTGTTCTTTTCCGTCGCCAATAGGGAGCATTTTCGAAGTGGAAAGTTTTTTTATTTCGGACGGAATTATGAAAAAGTCAACCTCACAATATTTTTCAGTCAAAACTACTATTAATCACATCTCAATTTACAATTATTTCATGTTGAATAGTAGAACAGACAAAATTTTATCGAAATTCCTGGAGTCGTTTTGAAGAAAAATACGATCTCCAAAAACGGTTTTTCTGCATTTTTATTTATTGTGTATTGTTTTGTTATGTTTTTCTTAACTATTTTAAATAGTAATAGTAAAAGAGTGTGAGATAGCGGTAAAAAACTGTGAGGTGTCAAGTTTCAAAAAAATTGATTTGTAGTTTTCGAAATATTGAGTTTTCCAAAAAAAAATAATTTTCTTGTGAGTTTTACCCGAAAAATATTCTCCTCACAATCTTTTGTTCGCCCGGAATTTTAAAAGTTACTCGTATCTTGAGATTCGCCCGAACATAATTTCACTTCGAATTAGAAGTGAGGTTTCAAACAAACATACCTAATGGTATATGAAAAAAAAAATCCTACGGCTTAAAGGAAAAGTTCTTAATTTTTCCCTTCACTAATAAAATGAACAAAAAATAAATCTAGACTTTTTAGTATTTACTTTTTTATATTGAAAATAAATAACCGTTTCTAAAAGTTAGCTTAAATATATGTTATGTTTGTGAAACAGCAAATGCAGATGGCAAATTGAAGTTGTTTACATTTTTTTTTTAATTGCAAACACTACTTTTGAAGATTTTGATCATATTGGAGAAATATTCCTCAATAACTTCCATGAATTTCTGCACCTGTAGTTTTTTAAAGTGTTAAATAGCTTTCGAAGGCCGATGGCGGACGGTTGTGAAACTACACTCTTTCGTTGTGGATTATGTCCCGGAAGTTTGTCGTCGATGATCGCTCTGGGGCTAAGATATCTCGGTCTATAATTTCCCCCTGAAGTAGTTGCTGTACCACTGGATTTGGTGGTCCTTCAATGGGAACTACGCGTCCGCATTCCTTGTTGCAGTAAAACTTATGCATATTCTCAAGATTTCCGTCCCGAAAATCTGTATCTTTTTCATTGCTGATGCAGATATGGTGAACCAATAGGGTTCACCATATGAGTGCGAATTAAAGTAGCTTTCAGCGACTTTGTCACTAAATTTTGCGGAATTTTAACTCAATCAGAGAAGAAAAATGTTTGTATGCCGCTAGATTATTTCTAACGACCTTTTTAAGCGAATTCTGGAGATAAGCATTTGTGATTTATGACATGCAAATAATATTATTTTTCTTGTAACTGTCCTGGTAATATTAAATCCCTAGAATTTAATTAAAAATTTTACATTTTCCATTCTGAAATTCACCACATTAACATAGCAAACTATTATGTAAAATGTTAGTGCTAGAGTGTGCGCAGTAGTCAGAGTTCGGCAGTTCATTCGTTTTAATTTTTTTTTTTGTCAAGTTAATCTTTCAATAGCTTAATTACAATTTTTCTTAGGCTTGGGTACTATCATTCCGCATTTGTATTCCTAAATTTAAGACAAAAATATTCACTAATAGATGTTTTCTTAGCTTCTTTCTACCATTTTGTCTGGAGACTTCTAGCGATTTTTTGTCTTGAGAATTTGTTTGGTCTAGGCTTTAATTTTCAACATCGCTGGTGAGAACGGCGCGGCGCTGAGCAGCTGGTTGTAGATTAGAAGTTTCGTCTTCTCGCTGAATTTGTTCTATCTTTCCAGTAAAAGATGAAGCAGTCGGAATGAGAAGTTAGCATGTTTCAGAATTGCCATGACAAGCTTGTTGAATTTCATCTTGTTTGTGAAGCTTAAGTTTAATTGATGTTTTAAGTTTTGTTTTGTGTTACCCTTGGTATAAATAATGTAGCTGTCTGATAGCCTGTAAGGAACGTCAACCAAATTTTCCTCTGCCTTATTATACTCACTGTCATAAGTAGATGTGAATTGTTTAATACGTAAAATTGTATGTAAATTCTATAATGCTCTTCATAGCAGGTAGTTGGGGGTTGTCATAATTAAAATTTGAAAATTAAAAAAATAGCAAAAATGGCTGTATGGAGGAAGGTCAGCCATCAGACGAATAGGGAGAATAACATGTAGCATACGAAAACATGCACGTGCCGTAACTATTCGGGAATGGTGGAAATGTGATCATAGCCTCTCCGCGGCGGCCGCTAGAAACAAGCCTTTTAAATAGGTTTAGCTAATATGATCAGGCTGGTTCCTCAGGTTGGCGACGGGTTAATTCCCTGTCCCGTCAAACTAAAAGAATTACGACACCGACAACAAGCCTCGGAAACGGACTGATCTCACGACGACAACCCACGCAACGAAAATGGAAAAACAATTTACGAATTTTCATATGGAATGTATGATCGCTCTATAGAGCTCGAGTTGCTCAGCAGCTAGCCGATGCCCGGTCAAAATATAAAGCTGACATAACAGCTTCCTCTTCAACCTGGCGTTGGAGAAAGCAATCCGTGACTCTGGCACGGCAACAAGAGGGACCATCGTCAACAGGTCCAGCCAGTTACTGGCTTACGCAGACGACATCGACATCACCGAAAGAACCGAACAAGCTGTATTCCTTCATCCAGATCAAGCAGGCGGCACAAAATCTGAGGCTGCACATTAGTGAAGGTAAAAGAAAGTACATGGTGGCATCGAATGCGAATGCGAGAGGAACAGTTGGTCAAACAAAGAAGGTAGCGGAGCACGAATTTGAAGTGGTGCAATCCTTTAAATACCTTTGGTCAATAGTAGCAGCCGATAACAATATAGAAGAAGAAATACGCGGCTTCTCACATCCAACAGAGCTGCTGTACAGGACCATGGTCCTGCCAGTACTCACATATGGATCCGAGACTTGGGTGCTTAGCAAAAGGCACTCCGACCTCTTAGCTGCGTTCGAGAGAAAAGTCTTAAGGAGAATTGTTGGCCCCGTATGTGAGGAAGGACGATTCCGGAGACGGTACAATCATGAACTGTACGCAATCTACCTTGAAGCAGATATCGTGACAAAAATTAAGCTCGGTAGACTCCGGTGGACAGGGCACCTAGCTCGCATGAGCGAAGAGGAACATGCTCGGAGAGTTCTTTGTGGTACATTCTATGGTAGACGACAGCGTGGTAGACCATGCTTGCGCTGGAGAGATGGCGTAGACCAGGACGCCGGAAGCTTTGGGGTGCGCAACTGGATGGCGTCGTCCCGAGACCGGGATAGGTGGAGAGACTTGTTGAAAGAGGCCAGGACCGGAACCCGGTTGTCGAGCCGATGATGATGATGATGTGGGAAGATGGAGTGACGGTTAGATTATTGGGAAAAATGTGTAAATTCTTTACAGCGTTCTAACATTAAATAATATAAATTAAGAAAACAGCCGTCTCTTGATTATATTTATTAAGACTTCTAAGAGGTGGCCGCAATTGCATTTAGAATAATGGGTGTTTTCAATAAGGCCGAGAAGATGTTGAAACAGAATAAAATAAGATGTGTGTGAGGTATTTACAATATTCTTTAAATATTTAAGAGGCCGATGTATGCCATGATGTATAGAAAATTACATGGTTCAAATGCCTGCCTCTTCTTACCGTCGCACGGAATCAATTCTTAAAGACTCTTCCGCATAGATCCAACTGAATTTAAGCGTTGCCCTGTGTTATATCGATTCTGGTTTATCGTTCATGCACATTGCTCAACTTGGTGTTCGTTGTGTGGCATTTAGCGTGGTCTTTTTTGAACCACATGTTGTTTTGTATGGTTCGATTTCAGTTTATAAGAAATTGCTTATTATCATTCTGTAGCGCTCACCATTGAGAGTGACCTAATTAGCAGCGATTTTGGAAAAAAAACACGGAGCAATGCCGCCACGGGCCCAAAACCACCTAACGGTAACATTTTGAGGATGCATTGTTACCCGGTAATTCTCGTGTAGTTTGGTATCGCCCCTTATGCCGCGATTTTGTAGGCACAAGTCCCCACACAAAAATTTTAACAAAAGTTAAAGTCTAACTCGGGTTCTCCTGTACACGGTGATTTTCTCGACCGATCTTTTAACGTATGTACAAATACTAGCTGATTTATTACTGAACCGGTTGTCTCAAATTTGGTCAACAAAAACGTTGAAGAGCCGACTTTGAAAGCCACCACGTCTACCGTAAAATGGGCACTACCAAACACTCATTTTGATAATGAAGTCTTATCATTTGGACGTGCTGTTTTTAATTTTCCATATTTAGCTTAATAATAAACAACAGATTAGACTGACGTCACTAAAAACACATGGTGGCCACCACAGGCCACCAAAACCACCCACGCCCTTTAGAATTGATTTTTTATCTCACATTCCATTTAAAAAAAAAAAGCAAAAATTCTGAAGATATTTTACAAAGAAGAAAACGAGCTGCAAGGACTGCCACTAAAAGTGAAAATGTAAATTAATGGTATGTTCGAGTATTCCAAAATGCCAAGATAATACACATTGCCTTGCATTAAAAATACAAATCCCAAGTAATTATGTATGTAACTCAGTACTTCCTGATTTAAAACAAACCATAAAGCCTTTTCACGCAATACAAACAAAAATCGATGTGTAAAAGACTTCAGAAAAAAACAACAAGGACTATTCCGCACATCCTTTATTGTTTCCTTTTACCACATGACGCTTTTTACATAAATAACAACGAAAAAAACACAAAATTACAACTCCCATTGTCCTTGGGCCATTTTGTAGGCATTTCAGTACATCTGGCAGGATAAACTGTTCTCTGAGTCCTTTTCGAAAGGCCAACAACTTACCAACTTTATTTACGACAGCACTTTCCCATCTCCATCGCTCTTAAGTTCAGTGAGGTTAAACCTAGATTAATGCATTTCCATGCACTCAACAAATTGGTTCATTGACTTTGAATGTGCTTAAAAAGGCCCCCTGCTTTCGACTTTTAAACGAAAAATATACAAACAAATAATAATCATGAAAACAGTATCTATCCATCTATAACTGAAGGAAGTTGTAACAATTCAAAATAACAAAAAATAAAAACACCATCCTAACGATAAAAATGCATTTTCTACCCTCGTGCTCCTATGCTCGATCCAATTTATTTATACTCTGCCGAATTTCCTGAGTTTTTAGTTTCTAGCTCGCGTTCACATTTGCCTTCTGGTTCTCCAAAGCAGTATATGCCCGGGGGGAGAACGCATAAAAATGATGATCATGACTGCGAGTACAAGAATCTAATTTCCCCCGCAGCCATTCACAGCGACTGAAAGTAGGTAAACTTTGAGGAAGTTGTTCAGAACTGGAAAACAACAGAGCCAGGGCAAAATGCTACTAGGAAAAATTCAACAACAACAAAAAAAAGTACCAACAGGAAAATTATGCGAAAACTTTTCTGTACTGTGGCAGTATGCATTGAATTCGCAAAAAAAAAGAAAAGAAAGCAAGAGTAACCTGCACCGCGACATTATTATGCAAAAATGGCAGAGAGAATATCTTGCATCTATTATGGGGTTACCTCGAAACCACCAAATTTGTGCGAACCTTAACCAGCCTTCCGCCGCCTCCCTACCTACCGCCCCCGACCTACAATAATAGCGGAAGGTTGCACGATTTGGTTTTGTCTGTTATGTGTTATTTGTTTGTTGTTTTGTCTTCTGCCATGGAAACACCATTAGGTTTTTTGATAATGCGGCCACGAATGTTCATTTCTTTTCTAGGATAATGCATCTGCTACAAAAGCTCATTTAATGGGATCAGGTCCAGGAGAGAAATAAAAATTCTTAAAATTCATAAAGGAATCATTACACCAGAATCACACATACAATCCGAATTCGTCGATTGGGGTTACTTTTTTGAGTCGTAAAATTCTAGAGACTGCACTTAAGCAAGAAGTTATCCGCTGTACATTTACATATGACAGATATAAACCATCAGTAATCCCATAATCGTAACACCATCAAATAGGTACGCGAAATATCCTGACATCGTGATATGGTTGGGAATATGAATCTGGCCCTACTAGGGTCATTTCTTGATCCCAGCCAATACTTGTGCCAACTGAAGCAAGAGGTAAATAAAATTCACCAGAGCTTCTTAAAGCTGCAGACGTCAGATGGTCAACAATCGAAAGCTTTGGGGTTTCAAGGGTTTCGGTCTTATGTAGGGGGTGCTTTATGTGAATGGCCCAGACTAGCCAGAACTAGAAAAACAGCCTTCGAAGCCAGCCTAACGAACATCCTAAAATATTATTAAGAATTCAATTTACACCCTCCTCTTTCCCACACCTTCCTTATCTTATCCTTAGCGTGATGGATCAATTAAGATCAGAGGGAGACTTTCCCGTATCATCATCCCTTCTAACCTTACCTAATCTAGGAGGAGCCGCTGTATCAGGCACAGACGATCCACTGGTATGGTCTCGGCTTATTAAGATAAGATATATTTAACAAATTTTAAAAATTTAAAAAGACTTAAAAAAGTGACTAACCACTCTCAACCATTCCAATGTGCGTGTTACCAGGAATGCAGGGGACCTACAGCTTTTTGCCGATTTGTTCGTCTAATTAGAAGCACTTTTCATGAGAATAGATACTCTTGGAGGATTTATCACTTCCTCGCGGGAACCAGTACGGGTGGGCGGTGGGCCATCTAGTGGTTTCTTTTAAAATCATAGATTATTTTGACACTGACAGCTGTTTCCCGCTCAAATTCTTCACAGAAAGTCAGTATCATACCTCCGCGGAACGAAATTATTCATTCTACGCTTGAACAACGTTGAGAAATAGTGGGCGTTTTTTTTGCATTCAGAGTAAAGCACTGAACAGAGCACGAGCATGTCGAACATAGTCTGAACTTTCTCCGAATCGAGCGTGTTCTAATAGATCTGAATTATTTTATAAACACAAGCGAGTTTTTTTCCTGTCTGTCAGAATGATTTCATTAAACTCTGTCTGCTCAGCTATTTTATACCGAGCTCATAGAGTGCGCTATGAACAATCTCTGAACACGCTCTCAACGAAAAATGGAAAACAAATTTGAACTGTTATACACTCTGAGCTTAAAAAGAAACACAATTTTTTGTTTGACAGTTCAGGTTCTACTCTGAACTAAAAACGAAAAACGCCCATTGAAAACTTATTTTCAAAGTGAATGCTGTATAGCCCAAACGAAAGCTAGCAATTGCTCAAAAAAGTGAGATTTGAGACTGAGATAAAGCTTTTTGCATACCACCCAGTGTCTTTTTTTGAAAAGTTTTTGCCGAAATGAAGCACAGCGCCTGCTGTACGCAAGGTAGTGCAAAAAGTCCTTGAGACTGGTATGTTTGTGGACAACACTCATGGTCACCGTCGTCGTACGGTGCAGACAGACGAGAATATGGCGAAATATCAACTCGCCATCGATCTCAACAGTTCAACATTTCACGCACTAGCCTGAGGAGAATTCTGCACAAAGATCTTGGATCATCCGCTTACAAGTTCCAATTGACTCAGAAATTAAATTCGCACGACCAGCCGAGGGAGCCACTTGACAACGTTGTGTTCCGCATTTAACGGGAATGTTTGCTCTTACTAATAAAGCCTTAATACCTACATTAAAAAAAAATTTAACTTTGTTCATTTTATTGTATTTTTAAAAAAAAGCTCGTATTTGGCCCTCGATTTTACACTCTTGAAAAACTGCATTGGCTGGAGGATCGAACCCAAAACCCTCTGCATGAAAATCCAACGCACTTATGACAAGGGGTCTTTTAACTTCAACTTGAACTTATGTATAGTACTCGTAACTTTGACTGTAAAATATTCCAATGAGTTATTATAATGATATACCCATAATCAAATGATGTGGGATGTAGATTGACTCTTCTTTGGAAAAAGCCATTATTAAAACAATAACCGGCATAATAATTACTTTTTCCTGTGAAATAAAAAAAAAATTATATCCAACTGTAAAATATCGGCTTATGGTTCGTATCAAGATATTTTAATATAATTAAATTACAAACTTTTCACACAGCGGGTACAGGTTTGTGAAAAAAAAAACACAGAAGATGAATATAATACAAAAACTTGACCATAACATAGAAAATGTTTCGAGTTTCTAGGCGAAAGTATAGATGATTTGTCATGCAACACTATTAAAGTATAAGCTCAGACTAGCTTTAAACAGTAAGTTTACGCTTTTAAAAATCAACAAAAAAAAATCAGCAAACCCCTGCTTTCATTTGGGTTTTCTTAAAAGCTAAGAAAGCTGCTGAAAAACAGTTGATGACAGGCTTACAAAGAAGATGTAAAAAACGCACTCAGAAGTAGTGAATTAGTTTATCTTAGATTTTCTATTTTTCGCTTTGAATGTACATTAAGCTATACCTCACTACCAAATTTCATCATTCTACACAAATCGGAAGTGCTCCATATAAATTAAACGTTTCTCAGAAAATGGGCGGATACCACGCCCCCTGAATGGAAACCCTCAATTTTTATATTGTTTTTTTGTTTGCAATTTAAGCCCTAACACTTTACCAAATTTCATAGTTTTACAGCACTCAGAAGTGCTCCATTCAACCAACAGCAGTTCGGAGAAAGTGGGCGGATACCACGCCCCTTGAATGGAATACCTCAATTTTTATTTATGTCCCTTTATATGCAATTTGAGGCCTACCGTTCTACCAAATTTCATTGTTCTACGGCAATCGGAAGTGTGCCATATAATTTACATCAGTTCTGAGGAAGTGGGCGGATACCACGCCCCTGAACGGAAAACCTCAATTTTTATATTGCTTTTTTTTGTATGCAATTTAAGCTCTGCCACTTTACCAAATTTCATCGTTTTACAGCAGTCGGAAGTGCTCCATTCAACAAACACCAATTCGGAGAAAGTGGGCGGATACTACGCCCCTAAATGGAAAACTTCAAATTTTCGATTTTTTTCCTCTGCTTGCATGACAAGACCTACCGTTGTGCAAAATTACAAGATTCTACGATGTCGGGAAGTGCTCCATAATTTGTATGATCTGTAAGTCAGTCAGTCAGTCAGTTACGGTTTTTGTGATTTTTGAGGCCTTATATTTCAGGAACCGCTTATGCTAGAAAATTGAAATTTGGTGGGGCGCCGCCGCCTGTGCCTGACTAGCTTAGCAAATATTCGGAATTTTAAGTTTCTGAATCATTGATACTAAAGATAGGGAGGGGTCAAAAATCGCCTGAATTTGTTCCTGTAAAAAGGGTGTATTGCCAGAACTTGGCTGGGCACTAGCGTGCCCTTTTACAGTAGTTAATTCGAGAAACTTGTATATCTCACTTATCCCAGTAATTATTTAAAGTGCAATGTGTTTTATTTATAACGGAATGAGAAATATTATCCCGAGTAAGAAAAAATCTATTGAATCGAAAGAAAACTCATGGTTTAATTAAACCTCTAAACAGAATATTTGGGTTAGAGAAGTTAATTTTCCATGTTGTAAAGCCAACCCTAAAAAGGAAAGTCGAAACAGATTCGAAGAGCTAAAAAGACTTGTCACATTCATATTATTTTCTTTCTTATACCTATATTCATTAAAGAATTTCTTACTTGAAATGCCAAATCTATTAAAAATGTTTCTAAATTAAAGAACATAAGCTTTATTTTCGCGCATATTTTCACAAAAGGATATATATGTAGATCTCCTGATCAATCAACCGTGATATCCTGACCCAAGCCAAAATAAGGAAGAACTGCGAGGAAGTTCGACGTTGGACGGCTGCAATAGCAAGATATCGAAAGGTGCTTTTCCGATCGAGTCTCTAACAACCTCTTAAGAAGTTCTATGCCACCAGCATCAAGTATTGAGAACCAGTGACAACATTGCCAAGCAGCCACCAGAGATGCCGCTTTTTACCTGCTAGGTTTTACACGACCACCGCAACGAAACCCTTGGTTTGACGTTGAGTGTCGGCAAGCACATGCAGCTAAACAAAAGGCATATAAAGCGGCGCTGTCCAGAAGACCAGCGCTGCTTGCGAGCTCTACGAGCAGAAGAGGTGAGAAGAACACCGGCTTCTCAGACAGAAAAAGAAGGAGCATGAGAAGCGTCCGATCGAGGAAATAGAGGGATGTCATGGCAGGTACGGAATGAGGTTCGGAATTAAAGTTTTACCGAAAGGTAAAAGAAGCATCACAAGGATACAATGCAAGAACTGAAGCCTGCATGGACAAGTAAAGAAACATCGTTGTATAGATCCGCAGTCCATGCTGAGAATATGGAAAGAACATTTCTCCAAACTCTATAACTGCGATTAAAAAGAGAACTCCTTTGCTATAGAGATAATACCATGATTTAGGCGACGCAGACCAACAATAACACCTAGACAAAGTGAATATAGCTATATCTCAAGTCCAACAAAGCCGCTGAAACTGACAGTCTCGCTGCCTAACTGTTTAAAGCAGCAGGCGATGATTTCGTTGGGAGTATGCATCAGCTCATCTGCAAAATATGGTCGAAAGAAAGCATGTCCGATGAATGGAACCTCACCATTGTCTGTCCGATCCTCAAGAAAGGAGACCCTCTGAACTGCGCCAACTGAAGAGACATAAGTCTCATGAACATTGCATACAAGATCCCTTCTGACGTATTAACTGAATGCTGATGCCTTTCGTCAACAATCTAATAGGTCCATATCAATTTGGCTTCAGACCAAAAAAGTCCGCCATCGACCAAATATTCGTTGCAGTAGATCTTGAAAAAAAGATGGGTTTAGCGGACAACGAGGGCAAGATCAAATATATGCTGTCATCAAGAAAGGACAGCCAACGCCGACGTCTTGGACAGATCGTTATCATATATACAGCTATTATTTTGAGGTAGTGAAGGACAACCGCACTGAAATCAAACGGAGAATAACTCTTGCTAATTGGTGCTGATTTGGACTAAGAAGGCAATTGAGAGTCTCCTCACGAGCAACTAAAGTGTCCCTCTATAAAACTCTCGCCATCCCGGTCCTTGTGTTTGGTGCAGAGACATGGACCTTGCCGAAAGTGGATGAAAACGCTTTAAAATATTTCGAGAGGAAAATTCTTCGCGGGATCTTTGGTCCGTAGACGCGGAGTGGAGATATAACCTTGAACTATACGGGCTGTACAGTCAAACGGACCTAGCCAAACGAATTCAAGTCCATGCTCCGGACCGGACAGTCATCAACTCCAACTCTTAGGTACGGCGGCGGAGGAAGACCGCGACACAGGTGGCGCACACAATGGAAGAGGACCTCAACCACCTTGCGGGCAAATATGAAGAAGCTAGCTAGGGACCGATCTAGCTAGAGAAGCTTGTTAGTCGAGACCCTGCTTTTCTTTTCAAAAAATTGATCAAACTCCATGAGGCTTATAAAAACAAATGATAAGATTTTCACCCAAAACCATTTACAAGAACCCAAGATTATTATGTCCAATAAAGTAATACAATTTAGAAATCAAATATTTGTTCTTTGTTTCGTTGAATTTCGATCCAAAAAAACACTTTGTCGTCTCAGATCCTTTATATCAAGTTTTGTCTTTGCCTTAAGTCATCCCTTGGAGCCGGTTAAGGCTCCTTTTATTGTCTAATTGCTTAGCCTCGAATAAATTCTCCTTTTTGTGCAAGCGCATAAATAACGCAGTCATAAAAATGTTTACCTCAACTTGCATCAACCTTTCATTCCAAATTGATAAATATTAACCATTATATTCCTCGCTTCTGAGGGAATACTTAGCTTCTTGCATTTTTTTTTATTTCTAAATGCCCAACTTCCATCACACAATATCGCCCATAAAAACTTGAAAGTTATATTCCTCCATAGTGTTTGCGCATAAAAGTGTTAACTTACAATAAAATTCACTTAAAGTGACAAGCCCATTTCCCGTTTATATTTCCACTGTACGAGTACCACCATATCCACAATGATTCTTTCTTTAGTATATATGGTTCCGGTTGGTTCAAATGTTCAATGGCGGTGCGGCGGCAAGAGAGTGTTGGCTTACTGCATAGTTTCCGAGATACATACAACTGTTTGTGGCTTGGCATTTTGTGTGCATTTACTCGAAGAAAAGAATCCAGGACCTCATATAACCAAAGTCAAATAACATTCCTATTCCCGGTGCAATTGCAGTTTTTTAAACTTTTTTATGAATCCACCACAGTGGTCGTTGGACTTTTCCACAAAGAACCATGACAAACTTCAAGTGTCGTTAATGATATTAAGAAATATCCTTTTCTTTTTATGCCTTTGTCGCTGCATTCAGTGCCCGAAGGATCAGTAATGTTGTTAGTTTGCGGCGAGTTAAAAATACAAAAGGAAGAAATCGCATGGAATGCAGGATAAGATTGCACTAAATTGTAGACCTTTCTGCTATTCTCCCGAGTGGTTTTAAAAAGCTTAATTTACTACAGCTGTGGCACTAAATCGCCACCATCATCTGACAAGAGGCACAAGTAGTGTCGTCGTGCTTCTTTATGGAAAGGCTTAGCAGTATCCATATTGAATAAACACCATTAACCAACAATATCTTTTTTGTCGTTCTATGGAGCGATTAAAACGAAATTCCAACAGGACATTAAATGCACTTCCACTTCTATGTGAAACCACTCAAATACTCATTCAAGAATAATACGTGTATGTAAGGCACCTACGACTTAACAAAATAAAGAATAAAACTCTCAACACTCTCACTTGACCATAGCATTGAGTGGCAACTTCGTCACACATGCAAGAAGCGAGGCTCTTATCTTCAAGTGGTACTGGTTACACAAACTTTTAACGGGTTTTGCTGACCGGGTACAAGTCCCACATTGACGGATTAAGTTTTCGAGGGCCCACCCAATACGAGTAGTGAAATAAAAAAAATAAATATATTTTTTGGGCTGACATGGTATTCACCTTAATTTTATCATAAAAAAAAATAAAAGTTTATAGTCTCCCCCAAACCAACAAAGGCATAAAAATAAGATTCGTTGGTCTTTTCCCCTCAGTCTGAAGGTTGGTCTACAATCAGTCTAATGGGCCGTATGACATGCTGCTAATTGGCGATTAAAGTGCTCACAATAGCTTAAGATGCTCAAATAGTATACCTTGATAGTTATTGCTCTCTTCTTGTCCTATTACTCACACTATATGACGCCTATTTCTCTACAGGAAATATTTCTTGTCCACCTTCAGCATTTCGAAGAGCCTACTCTCGGTTTTAAAACCAGCAAGAAGTTGCTAAGCTATTATATCGTCTGGATCTAATTTCGATTCTGTTTCCATCATCTCGGAGGCTTCTTAATATTTCTACTCAGGATCCTCTTTTCCTACATTCTCAAAGCTTGATACTTTTCATGTCGCAGCATTACCGCAACATCTGTCACCTTTTTTCTGTGCAAGGATCATCATACTAAGGGTTTTTCTTCTAGGTTGCTCGTAGCCTTCGGCGATTTCGTCTACTGACTTGATGTCTATCATTCAATATCTTCTAGCAAACGGTTCGAAATGTTCTTTTGTTCGATAGTAGGGCAGCAAAGTAAGGAAACGTTATGAGTCAAAGTTTCCCCCTCGAAACGCACGTAAGTCTAGGATATCTTGAATGTGCCTTGCATCTATTAGAACATGGTCGATTTGGATCCGTTATACAATTTTTTTAAAAACGGAAACAAAAAATTTTTCTTTGGGAAGTGCCACTAATATCCAAGCTAAAAAACCGTTTAGGCTTTAGTAAAGCAGACATAATTGCGAGACCTCACTTTTTTAGTATTCGAATAGCATATAGCACAGAATTGTCAAATTTTATCAAAATCATGTATTACTTGTCATACGAGTCTAGTACTTAAATTTCGCTAGTCGAAATATAAACAAATTATAGGTTAACGGTTCGCAAAGAGCCTAAGCCTTTGACTTACAACTCTCAATCATTCCTGCATGCGTATTACGAGTAGTATGCCCTTCTGAATCTTCAGAAAATTGTAGTGGTCCCTTCCATCCCTGCTACCAAGCGCACAGGAATGGTTAAGAGTTTCAAGTCATTAGATCCTGCTTCTCAAAGAGCCGCTTTTAACGTATTGAACCCACCCCTTTTGCATGGCATTTCAACGCATTACCATTATACCTAGGGGTATGTAGTACCCTAGTATTGCAAGTAAATTCTTTTATTCGGAAGCCATTCCTTTGAGCTAATGGATTATAGAGTTGGAGCAGCAACGAGACCGATCAACTACGCAAGGATCTGAGAGGGCCTGATCATATTTGGTGCATGAGGCAAGGCTTTCGACGGATATGGGGTGTAATAGAAACTCCTCTCGATAGATGAAAAGGCAAATGTCAGTCATGTTTCTCCTAATTTTCAGAAATTAAAATAATTTTTCAGTTTATCTTTTAACTTGAATGCATTTTGTCTCATTTTTTTTTTTTTTTTTTGAACCTTAATCTAATTTAAGAGGTCAAGTTTTAAATTATCTGATAAAAAAGGGTGAGTGCCGGGACGCACGGTTAAGATGTGTAAACATCAATGTTCGTCCGAGTTTCGATTTTTTGTTATCGAACGTATTTATCAAACATACAATGCAATCGTATCAGTTTGTGACTTTAGATATATTCAAATCAATCCAATATTTTTAACACAATTTATCCTTTCACTTATACTTAAATCCAAAAACATCTCTATATGGATGTGGCTGTACATAACGCTTTCCCCCAAAATACTCGTACTTATATATGTTTTTTTTTACCATGCCCTGTAACTATCGCATCGATAGAAATATGGGCGACTAATGCGCCAGTTATATACACATGCATACTTAGCCATCATTTAAACTTATTATTGACTTTTTAATATTTAATTTCAAGACACTGTTCACATTAGAATAATTGAACTTACTCATCAGACTTATTTTGACGTGGTAGAATTTCAAAGTAAAGGAACAAACCTATCTATTTCATAATTTAAACATTGTAACAAAAAGAATGCACCATTGGACTCCGCTACGTAACGTAAAGTTTGTTTGACTTATGTTTAAACAGGGATGTTGTGGAGACAGCATTGCATTTTTACACTTACATTCAAACAGAGATGTTATCCGATAGAAAATAGACTGTTTTTACACGAATCCGATTTCAATCTCTGTTTCTCTTTTGGCTTCCTTTCAAATGCATGAGTGCTTTTAAACACAGTGATTTTAAATATAAGTTAACTTTTTTCATGCGAAAAGTAGTCATCTCTTCACACTCCTTAGTCTACTCAGTTAAGCGAATTTCAACGAGCGAACCCCAAATATAAATAAAGAAAACCACAAAGAAGAATGAACGATAACTACGCATTTTTCCCAACCTCAGCAATTGCGTGTAAGGCCAAAAATACATTGTTCAAATGCATGACAAGCACGTGTAAGTAGATGTGGATGTAGGCTTGAAAAAAAAATCAAAATCTTTTGATTTTCCTTCAATCTAGCGTACAGCATAAAAATTTTGTATATGCAAGATTGATGATTGATAATGCATTTATTGGTTCATTTGCGTATAGTACGTTGAAGAGATGAGAAGATGAGAACATAGCATAGCATAAGCACTGATTAAAATATTAAAACAGCAAACAAAAATTGTATGATGAAATGAACAGACAAAATAAAACAAATTACTCGTATAAAATTACAAAAATATCAAAGAAGTTCGAAAAAACACAATTTTACAGAAAAAAAACCTACAAAGAGCAACCTTTTGCCACTCCTCCGATGTAAAAATAAAAGATTGAAGACTCAAGCTTGATGTGTGTATATGCAACTTTAACCGGAATTTAGACTTGCACGGGCTTGTCATGCATTTAAGCAATGTATATCTGGCTTAACCCCGTCACCACATGTGTACATATGTCTGTCGCAAACATGCTTACAAATTGCAGAGTGATATCGCATCGTTTGAAAGCAGTCATACTACAACTATTTGCTCGGAGCATTAATAGCTGCGTTCACATTCTCAAATTTGTTTGACAAGCATGGCATGATGAATATTTGATGGATACAAACATGAGCGTTCACAAACATGCTGTCAAACATCACTTCCCATTAGAATTTTGACCATGGCGGACCAACATGCTTAACGAACATGCGTTCACATTCTCAAATATGCTTGTCATGCAGCGAAAATGTCAAAAAAATTTATTTGTCAAGCACTAGATGGAGCGGTCACCTTATAAAAATCAAGCCAATCCCTTAACTTTTTCTTTAGGTTTCTATGCTTAATCTTACTTCCTCTGTCAGAGATTTATAAGCCGTGGCGCGATGGATGTGTGCTCGCCTGTGAACCTCTTGATCACAGGTTCGATCCCTGCCGTCGTCTATGTCGTTTTAATTCCATTAAAACCATTCTAAAATTGTCATCAATGGGTTGCTGGTTTACTCATTACATGTTGTTCAGGCATAACACTAGCAACATGTAATTGAGTTAAACTAGTATGCCCAACAAGGATGAACACGAATAAAATAATGTAAATTATAAGCGACATAGAAATAAGACACGGCATTCTCCGCTTTAGTTCAGCCGCCATCCCTGGAGATAAAATATCTGAGACAACAACCTTCAGTCTCAGAACATCATGCCACACATCTTTCCTATCGTTCTTTCTCTTCTTAACTTCACGCCCGCGCTGTGTTGAAACATTTAAAGGGTAATCTAATCCCTTGAGCGCGGGTAGATTATAAAAAAAAAAAAAAAAATTCCCACCTTGTTATGTAATGAAAATTGTTAAAGTAAATATAATTACATAATATAATTCATAAATATAATTCACTCTACCGCCGGGAAAGATGTTTACACATCAAAAATGAATTTTATCTTTATGAACAGTTTTCTTTAATAACATTCGTTTTTAAAATTCGTAGTCTATTACATAGGAGCAAGTTCGTGCGACCTAGTCCTGCATTTTATTTTTTTGAGCTTCCAGTTCTCTAAACACCCAATGCAGCCATTAAAGCGTAGATTACTCCCCTTACTTCTATCAATGAGTACAGAAACTGAAGGTATTTAGGTAGAAATGGTGACAACACACATTCTATCTAAGTGTTAAACTGGCTTAAACTCGCCCTCAATTGCGCCATCATCAATAGAATTGATATGACGAATTTTTCATATTCTCACGCAATCATCCAGTTTGGATTGAGTTCAAAAAGAAAAGAAGAAAGATTCTTGTAGTGTAATCATCCGAAATTTAGATAACTCACTCAACCGGACCACCACAGTCAGCTGACACCATCTACACTGTGCCAACTTGTTGACTGGTGCTGAAACAGTAGCCGGTCCAAATGAGTGATCATTCGGGCGCATACCGTACACTTCTGTCAAAGTCTTCAGTCCGCTAACTCGGAATCTAAGAATCAAACGGAGAGCACGGCACAGAAGGTACTGAAGTTCAACCTAGTGCAATTTCGTTGCACTGTTAAAAGAGATCAAGTTATTGATCTTTATTTCCGAATATATGCCAATGTCTTCGAAAAATGCCCTTCCTAATGATTGTGCTCCAAATTTGGCCAGAGCAGGGTATTTGCAGATGATATCGAGGACTGTTTTCTTTTCCCGCTGATCCCGACAGCTATGACCGAAAATCTTTCAGTTTTTGTCACTTGTTTTACCAACAACCTTCTATGCAATGAACACATAAATGAAGTCGATTCCTTGCAAGCTGCAAAAAGTTTTGTTTACTCATTCTGACCTGGCTAGAATTTATAAAAATTATATACTCCCAAAGATTGAGTATAACTCGCACTTATGGGCCAGTGCTTCTCAAACATATTGGCACGCAATCGTTAAAATACAAAATGAAGTCTCTCCCGCTTTTATCGGTTCTTTTGAAATAGGTAGCTGCATTCCTCCCTTGAAACAATTTTCCCGCATTACTTGTTTAGCAGGGAATGCACATTAGTACAATCTGGAAAGCGACTTTGGACGTACGGTTGAATATAAAGATTCCTTCTACTCCTATCAATTGAAAGATAATAAACAACAATGCACAATGGTTTCTCTTCTTGAATCCTCTGTATCCTTACTAAACCCTCACACTATCTTTAAACATTACAAAGGTAATTAAATTAGAAGACAGACATTTTATAATCCTGCAAGTTATATTACTAGTGAAAAAAGAAGTATTTTAATAGCTAGCGTAGGCTTAATATTACTCACATGCCTTAATTCTACTGCTATATGGAAATTGACTTGTCTCACATATCACAATTTTCACAATAATTCCATGGACTGTTCAAGCCCCTTTCATGATCAACGGACAACGGATATGGTCCAAATTAAAGCATTCAATCGTTTTTTTTTTTAAGTATTGGTTCCGACCTTTATTTAAATATGCATTGTTCTCCATATCAAAATATACTTATATCAAGAATAGAAGGCATTAAACGACGATTCCTTCGTTTTGCACTTTAATGCCTTTCGTGGGATAAATCCTTTGATCTTACCCCCATATCGTGATCGCCTCTAACTGTTAGACCTCAACTCATTACAGGAACGTAGAGAAATTGCTAACATACTTTTCATACATTGGCTTCTCTCTGGTTCAGTTGACTGCTCCTCTCTCTACAACTCTATTTCTTTCAACACTAACATCCGTAACCTGAGAAACCATCGCCTATTCTATATGCCATCACACCACACCTCCTAAGGCCTGAATGAACCTCTGACCCGTATGCTCCGGTTGGTCAATTTGAATCGAAATTCATTTGATTTCAATATCAGCACTTACAACCTCAATCTCCTTTTATCCCACCCCCTAATTAAGTTATACTTATAGCTTAAATTAAGCTGAATAAATGGGTGTTAAGCCCCAACTAAAAATGAAAAATTAAAATTCTTATTGTCATGAATGTAATGTAATTGGGCCCATTAGAAAATAGCCCTAACGTCTATCTTTTAGTCCGGAACTGGTGTATTCTCTCGGCATTATCCCATTGTCCATGTGAAGTGCATTCTGTTGGTTTCCCCCAAGCCCCCACTGCGAAAATGTGAATGAAAAGCGAGAATAATAGTTTTTTATTGCTTTGAATTCCATTTTATGGCCGAGAAACAAAATTCAAGTTAAGTCGTTAAGTTCTTTTTTTTTTTTTTTTTGTTTGTATTTGGGTATTTCCTCTTTTCTGTTTGACTACTTCTTGGGAAGTTCCCATTTGAAGTTTCCGTCTTCCTTTTTTCTTTATAATTTTTTTTTTGTAGATATTATATTTTTGAAAAGGAGTGTAGGGCCATAGGAATATTTTCCTTGCATGTGACATGAGTTTGAAATAGTTTTTCTTTCAAGATTAATTTAAGTGTGTATAGGAAGACATTTAAAATAAAATGACATCTCATAACCATTGTAGCTGGGTTTGAGTGTTCTAGAAAAGTTAAAGACGTAAAAGATATTCGATTAAGCATAGATACTTTCATGGAGGCAAGGTTTATTACACAAACACAAAAGAATCTTGATAAGGATATGTTAGAATGGACTTGGCACTATAATGTACTTTGGTCTCATATTTATTCTAGATTTTCAAATGGGGATCAGCTATAGTTCATTATGGTCTTCTTGATATCATCGCTCAAAAAGAATATTTCCAGTTTGTCTTATCTCTTTTTTATTTTTGGTCCTTAAAATACGAGTTAAGAAATAATCAAAAACCACTAGTTACTACAATTAAAGAAAATCAGACCAAAAACATAAATGTTAAAAAAAGAGCCAAGTTCTTCTATACAAAAACCTTTGTCCAACAAGTTAGCCATGAAAAGTACTGAGATCTAAAAGGACGCCAAGTTCTTACTGTTACAATTTTAATTCGCGAATTTTTAACTTTTAATTACTAAAATAAAATCAAACGAAATGACGAAAAGAACCACGACGACGCGACCGAACAACAACTATGTATTATCTAATTAAATAAACTAAAGAGAGCGATGACGAACTGTCAAACTGCAAACAGACGAGTTCAGCGAAAAAAAATTGCAACTGATAGCAACAATGTATGCTACCACCACGACTAGGCTCAGTAAGGGGGTGGGTTCGCGAATTATTTTGATGATGATGATTTATTAATACAATAAAAAAAGTGAAATGATTTATTTTTTATTTTCAATCAACGCAGAGGCGTAGCTGAAAAATGAAAAAGGGCGCCAGTGATTTTTTTTGAAGATAAGGAAATCACAAACCTTTGGAGCGAAACCGACGCGACGGTGAAAGATAGTTTAAATAAAAGATTTAAATTTATAATTCCGAATGGGAATTTGAAAATTTTATTGAATTGCTTGGGAAACCTTGCAATTAAGTAGGGCTAAAACCCAAGATCTTTTGAACAATAAGAATACAAAAAAAAAATGAAATTATTAAGATGGACCGTTAACACTCGGTCCCGAAAGCACAAGCGGTGTTAGAAAAACGGGTCGCGCATTCCGTATTATCCGAATTTTTCGAGAACAAAAACCAAACGAATATTAAAATGAACTTTCAAATGCAATTATCGACCGACAATAAAATTTTAAATAACAATTATAAAACCACTATACTTATCTTTTGTATTGTTATACCACCAAATTTCTCGCTATATCCTTCGAGTTAACTTCAACTTTTCTCTGCCAAAATCCGCCTGTGTTTCTTCAACCTTGATCCTTCAATTTTCCTTTTTTTTTCTTTCCTTTTCTTATTTGCAAATAAAACTTCTTTTTATTTAAAAATAAAATTTCCTTTTCTTTTCCTTTTTTTTCTGTTTTCAAAAAAACTTTGTTTCTTTAATTCTCGCACTTGTTGCTTTATTTGGTCTCTGTAAAGAAGTGTTCTTCCAGGCTTTCACCTTGCCTGGAAGACTTCTTCTCTTTTTCAAACCCAGTGCTTTCCGCCAATCAGTGACGTGGGCTTCGATCGCGTCATTTAACAGCAACACTCAGCACATTGGCGAGAGTGCGCCAACGCAGTTGGAACCCATCAGCCTTCTCGTACTCGCACTTTACACCCAGCTTTATGCACAGTCATCATCATTGAATTTGCCGACCTCCGGTATGACTTTCCAGTGGCGGGTAATTCAATGGGTGCATTCAGCCACCTAACATCCCCATACAAGTTTTTAAACAAAATTTTGTGAAAACCAAAAAAAAGGAACTTAATTTTTCTAACATAAAACCCGGTAAGAAACACTGGAAAGCCTGTGCAAAGAAAGTTGCTATAATTTAAAAAAAATACTATTTGGAAGAAGTTGGTGGTAATTTTCTACATCGCGAATTTACTTGATTCATTGGGTTTTTGCGCAGATTTGGGGAATTATAGGGACTAGCCGTTAACGTTCCATCTTTTACATATACATAAAATTATGTTTTAGGCTGGGCACGCAGCCATTCTCACAAGGAGTAACTTCAACATTTGGGAACAAAACTTCGCCAATGTCACTTTTTGTGTAAATTTAACACAGACCGCCCGTCTGTTTCTATGACCAACTGTCACTAGCAATGGCGATTTGAACAGACCACCCGTCTGTCGTCCATTAAGTTTCAAAATTGAACACGCTGGTATTTTGTTTCTTCAAGTTACTGAGCGAGTGAACGGATGGCTGATGGACCATGCCTGCCCTTCTCTCTCTCAGTAAGTTGAAAGAAACACGTGTTTTAAGAAAGTTATTAAACGAAAGGAATAGGGATAGGGAACCGAAAGAATAATTCTTGTTACGGAAAATTTTACCGTAACATTACTTCATGAAGGTTTAATACCGAATATTAAAAGTAGAATAATATTGAAACAGCTACAATGTAATAGAGTAATTTTATTATTTAATGATTACTGACTAAGATTTGATGGGTTTACTGGTCAAGTTTTTAAAACCTTTCGAATTGGGCATGAAAAAAAAACTTGCCAAGTAAGCCCATCAAATTTTAGTCAGTAATCATTAAATAATAAGATTTCTCTATTACATTGTAGCTGTTTCAATATTATTATACTTTATATATTCGGTATTAAACCTTCATGAAGTAAGAACTTGGCGTCCTTTTAGATCTCAGTACTTTTCACGGCTGACTTGTTTGACAAAGGTTTTTGTATAGAAGAACTTGGCTCTTTTTTAACATTTATGTTTTTGGTGTACTTTTTGCAAGGATTTTAATATTTTGCCATGTCAAAATCTCGAAAGATACGGAAAGATAGAAGGGTGGACTCTATCTACTAAAATCAACTTAGTTTATAGCTTCCTATTTCTTTTGGTACCTAACACTAACATACCTACTTTAATTATGAATACTAGTACCTACATCCGCTCAAAGTCATATAAAAGCAATAATTGTTGAGGATACGATGTTGTTTTTGTTGCAATTTTAACTCTTTTTTTTTAATGAAGGTAGCCCACCAATTAATAGCCTAATTAGTGGTTTGATTATAGTTAACATCACAGTTAAGATTTTTTTTATGTAAGCTCATAATTTTTTCAGGTATGCAAATGTTTTCTTTTTTCATTCATGTTAAAATAACATAGAGTACCAAATCGAGCACTATAGTTCTAAGAAAAGTCATGAATTTTCAAAATGCATTTATAAGTTCAAAATGACAATAAAAAGACACTTCGAATGAAAAATCTTAGATTTTCTATTTTTCGCTTTGAATGTACATTAAGCTTTACCACTCTACCAAATTTCATCAATCTACGGCAATCGGAAGTGCTCCATATAAATTAAACATTTTCTCATAAAGTGGGCGGATACCACGCCCCTGAATAGAAAACCTAAATTTGTATTGTTGGTCCTTTATATGCAATTTGAGCCCTAAAGTTCTACCAAATTTCATTGTTCTACTGCAATCGTAAGTGTGCCACATAATTTACATCAGTTCTAAGGAAGTAGGCGGATTTTTGATCAAACTTGACATTACGATGATAGAGAACGCGAAAAATTGGTCACTGATACCGCGGTCTGTCTGTAGTACCTTAACCTACAGCAATAACAGCTGAAACGATTTTCTTCAAATTTTGTACTTAAAAGTATTACATTAGCTACATTTTTTACCTTTAACCACCTCAAGTTTTTGATTTTTTTTCCCACCAATTTTCATCGATCTAAAACAATCGGAAGGGCTGTATAAAATTTATAATTTTTTTTGAAAAGCGGGTAGATGCCACGCCTTCTGATTTTCATGTTTTTCCTATCATTTTGCGAAATTACAAGGTTATAGGATGTCGGGAAGTGCTCCTTAATGTTAATGATCATTCAGTGAGTCAGTCAGATATGGTTTTAGCAATTTCTAGACTCCTATATCTCAAGAACCACTAATGCCAAAGAGTTGAAATAAAGTAAGGCACCTTTGTTTGAGCAGATCAGAAATTACTGTGAATTTGAAGTTTCTGACTTTATTGTTAGGTACTGCATAAAATCGCCAGAGCATGTTTCCATAAAAAAGGAATAGTACCGAGAACTTGACTGGGCGCTACTGCCATTTGATAAGAATTGTGAAAAAATCACACGTAATAAATATTGTGTAGGTCTAGGTACCAATTTACCTCGAATGTTTCCCGATGAATATTCTTGTTTTTTTGTTGTGGATTTAGAACTGCAGCGTATGATTTGCTAATAAAATTCTGATCTCGTTAGCACTGTCAAATGGGTAACCTAAGAATTTAATACTTCGAGAGCTCTGTCTCCTTTCATAAAAGCGGAACCCACCCCCTATCCGGCTGTAACCATGAATGGCACTTGCATTGAGGAAACTGACCACCTCTCAGACCTCGGTATGTGCGTCACAGACAACCTTATATACAATGAACACATATTCGACGTCACTAAAAACGCTAATAAGTGCTTAGGTTTCCCTCGTCGATGCAAGAAATTTATGGAATATATGGAAGGTGATATTCCATTATATTACCGTTATCACCTTAAAAGATTCAACAGTAATACTTGCGCTTCTGGGAATGCCCATCAGGTTACCCTTGATTCCAACTTCAG
This sequence comes from Chrysotoxum bicinctum, assembly GCA_911387755.1. NCBI lineage: Eukaryota > Metazoa > Arthropoda > Insecta > Diptera > Syrphidae > Chrysotoxum > Chrysotoxum bicinctum. The sequence continues at coordinate 19,080,351 of OU426989.1, forward strand.
ACGTACTGTGTAATTCAGAGATCCTTTCTTTAACCGCACTACATGAATGTGGTATGATTTACTCCTGCTCTATGTTGTCCTTCCATTACCATATTCAAACATTCCAAACCCATCGGTATTTCCTTTTAAATCCTCTCCAACTTTCTTAAACGCTCACACTGCGCTCAAACATTTTCAAACATTTTAAGGGTAGTCATAATCCATAATCATGGACAAAAAAAATTAAATAAAATTTAGTTAATCTGAGGGGGCTGTATTGTATTTGCCACATACATTTTTTATTTACTGCTTGAAAGAAAAGAAAAACATTTTCGAAGAATGCATTCCTTCAAAAACTGTAACTATATTTTAAGACCCTCTGTGACATCAATCGCCCAACCAGTTTCCAAAACACACGATTTCTACATTGCCAGTAAAGTTCTACTCTCGACTATTGAAACTCATTTATCTCATCTTATATGACACTCTCAATTGACAAATTACCTTCAAGGTGTGTCACCCCCAGAATAGTTGAAGATAACGTCGGACGCACGACTTGCTAAATCCAGAAAGCAGAAACGTATATCTCATCGAAAGGAAACGTACACGTAAAATACGTTACGGATCATATGACTGACAACTTACTTGTGTCGAAAAAATAGACACTTTGTCGTTTATATTCCACAGAGAGTTGTTGGGGCAAAGGTGATGAAGCATCGACTCTTATTTACAGCAAGTTCTAATATGTATATCTAAATATATAGTGAATGGTGAATATAGCCAGCCACAGAGTGTATCATTGTGATTGATAAACATAATATGCGATTGGTGTGTTAGGTGACAGTCAATATCAGTTTGACTTTGTGGGTGCCATTACTTGAAAGATGCGGCCTGTCAGATTGTCAGATTGTGGCATGTGATGGGGGATAAATCAAGGAGGGTGAAATAGATTTGTTGAAACCACCAAATCCAGATGCCATCAATAAATTTTCTACTTCATTGAACAACCATTTATCAGTTGGGTGGGATAAACATTTGTCATATTGATATTCATCAATTTCCTCAGACTTACGAGTAATCGGGGGGTGTTCAGGTGTGAAAGGAAGTGATGAGTTTCCAGCTGATGCGAATCCACTCGCAGTAATTTCAACTGTATTTCGATAAAGGCAAAGGGACACATTAGTGAGTTTTGTTTGACAAGTTTAATAACACCTTTGAGTTGTCTTTAAAAAAGAAATAGCGAGCAAAAATAACATTTAAATCACAACTTAAGTTTTTTCCATTAGTATTTAAAAACCAACAAAATTTAATTGCTCAAAAGATGTGATGGTCAAGTGTAGGTGTTCTACCCCTAATTTAATCAAATTTGTCTCTAAGTCTCTTCGTACCTTACAGGTAGGTAATGAAGTAAATGTTATCACTGCTAAGTTCTGTAAAACGTTTAATAAAATCTCTCACCAAATTATCAACCTAAGACTAAAAGCGTTTGGTTTTACCCCTTCCTTCATTGTTTGTATTAGATTTTATTTGGAAAACGGCCAGTACGGGATAATTTTCAGATTTTCATTATCCACTACAAGCATCCCACAGGGCAGTCACCTTGGTCCCATCTTATTTACCCGGCTATTTATGATATCGTTTATGTCATCAAGAAAGCAGACCTCTTTATTTACGTGGATGACATGAAGATTGCTAAAGCAATTTCCTTTCAATTCTCATTCACTCCTAAATGATTTGTATTTATTCCTTATGTGGTGCAGCAAAAACTTCTTGGTACTCAATATTAGCTAGATGCGCACTGGCCATCTGACTAGGCTGACCAGACGTCCTCTTTAAAGAGGACATGTCCTCTTTTCGTTTAAAAAAAAAATGTCCGGTATCTTTTTGACAAAACATGAAATTTGTCCTCTTTTTGGGTTGTCTCATCTAACTACATTTTTGACGGTCAAACGATAAATATAATCAGAGTCAATAATTTTAATTTAATCGGACCCATAATTTTATTAATTTTTATAAGTTATTTATTTTTATTTATTCTTGAATTTGCTTGATGAATTGAAAAAATAAAAAATTTGGTAGATATATGTACATAATATGCATATTATTGTTGAAGATAGAAAATAATTTCTGTTTAATATACATACATATGTATGTATAATCTATAAAAAAAAATAGTAAATGTAAATACATATGTACATACATACACATTTACATATATATAAATAAAAAATACATTTTGTTTGACGAATTATTTTTTTTTTCTATTTTTGTTGTTTTTATTGCTCTTCAATTTTTCATTTGAGATTTTTAAAGGTGTCCTCTTTTTCGTGGCCATGGATCTGGTCACCCTACATCTGACCCAAACAAAATGCCTTATTGACTTTTTCGTTAGCTAAAGGAATAAAACCAAATCATAAATGTCGAAATTAATTTCGATTTATCGTCAGATGATACTCCAATAATTTTGTCACTGAGTGAGGTAGATGTGATAGAAAAAAGTAGTACTAAATAATAAGTGCATAAAAAAACTAACTGGAACAAATATAGAGATAAGCTTGAAAGTTTTATAAATCTTAGATCACCTATCGAATCAATTGAACAACTTGATCATGAAGTAGAGCAATTCATTGCTGATGTCCAACAGGCTGCAGAAAAAAACAGAGAAACAAAAATTAAATATCCTGCCAAAATACGGGAGCTGACATTGGAAAAAAAAACAGCTCGAAGAAAATGGCAAACTACGAAATTTCCAGGCGATAAGGCAGTATTCAACCGTCTTAACAATGAAATAAACTCAAAAAATAATGCCTAATGTACCTAAATATCTTTCATTGATAAGGAACAATCGCTGCATTGTGATTTACTTTAAAAAAAATTGCTTTTAAAATTTCAATCAAACCAACTTAACTTTACGAAGAATATATTTTTGCAAGCTGACATCTGTCATTAAAATTGACAAAAGAATAATATTTCCAAATGACAAAAAGTCATTTATTTAGTAATTAATAAAAGAATTTATTTATTTCGATCTGAAGGCATATTATATATGATTTTTTATTTTGTCCCGGCCAATATGTTGAAATCCCGGGGTATTTCATTATTCTAGTCATGTGTCCCACCGAGGTGTTAGAAAAATCTGGGAATCCTACCACAGGAACAAGAACCCGCATTAAAATCTCAAGATGGAAATTGGATCGGAAACCCGAAACAGAAGGCTGAACATTTTGCGAATGTCTTTAAGACATTCAAGTTATCTTACAAAAAATAACGAGTGTACGATCTAATAACTGGATTTAGAAATAAACATTTTATAGAAAAAGCACTTGAAGAAAGACAAGTATGTTCAGCTCTATTCTAAGATGTTGTTCAAGCCTTTGTGGTAAGAGTCCCACACTATGGACCGAATATTACCAAGTGTTTTTTGAAGATTTCAGGCGGCAAAAAATAATAGTATAAATAAAAAGGTGAGGCCCTAAGTGGCTACCTTGTAGGTCCTCGAATAAGCACTGCCAGCGAAGTGAACTATGCGCCAAGAAAAACTAAAATTCTACGTTACAAACCATATCTTTATAGTACAGTACGAGCAAAATTACTTAGGAAATTGAAGCCGTGTATGAAAAGGAAGTGCCCTAGGACACACCGCTATTATGGTCACCTTTTCTGAGATAAATGCGATGTTGGTGTCTGATAAATCCGTTAGGAAGACTACAGAAAAACAGCAAAATGCAGTCGGAAAAGTTAGAGATTGGGCGCAACGATGGCGTATCAAATTAAATGAAACAAAATCAACGCATATAAACTTTACATACAAAAAACTAAATAATGATTCAATTTTCATCAACGGTAAAGCTATACCTTACACCAATTATGTCAAATACCTTGGAATGACTTTGAATGTAAAGCTAAAATTGAAAGAGCACATCAAAAAGAAAAGAGAAGAACTGAACTTAAAGTAATGGTTACTAGGACAGAACTCTGGGCTATCTATTCAGAACAAAATAATGTTATACAAGAAAGTCCTGAAACCCGTTTGGTATCGTATGGTATCTAGCTATAGGGCTCTACAACGAAAAAAATTCTGAACCCTTCCAAAAATTCAAAAACAAAGTCCTTCGTGGAGTAATAAATACCCCATGGTATTTCCGAAAAAGCGATATACATCGTGACGTTAAATGTAAAAGACAATGTTCGGAGACTAAGAAGAACCAAAAGCCTCATAAGCTGATCGTTTAAAAGCTATGGGAAAGTAATGAAAGTTTAAACTTCCTCCAATGTGATTTTAAATTAAGAAAGAAAAATCATTTGTCGACCTCATCCCGGGTGGTTTTCGTGTGGAAAGAGTCCCACACTATTTGGTACCGAATATTACCAAGTGTCTTTTGAAGATTCCCAACTTCGGACGTACTGTCAAATACAGAGATTCTTTTTGTAGTCGCACTACACGAATGTGGAATGCTTTACCTGGCTAATGTATTTCCCACTCATTTCAATGTGCAGACATTCAAAACCAATGTGCATCGGTATCTCCTTTTTAATCCTATCCTAATTTCCTAATTGCTCGCACTGTGTATTTAACATTATAAGGGTATTCATAACCCCTTGAGTGCGCGTATAATATAAAAAAAAAAAAAAAAAAAAAAAGAAAGTACTTACTTACTTACTTAGTTCCTCAGACCTTTTATGTCCGTGGGGGACCCCTAGTGGGGCATAGGGCGTCCACAACGCCAGCTCGCCATCGTGTTCGGTTCTTGGATATGATTTGCAACTCTCTCCAACTCTTCCAACTCTTACCTAGTTGGGCTGACTCCTTCTCGACTGTCCTTCTCCATGAGCTTCTCGGCCGTCCAGCTCTTCTTCCTTCTTGAGTGAGCGGATTCCACTGCATTGTATGCACTGCAGTCGTCGGCTTTTCTAAGCGTGTGTCCGATCCACTGCCACTTTCGACGTAGTATAATAGAGGCAAAACACTCCTGACCCGTTTTCCTAAGGAGCTCTCCGTTTGATATACGATTGGGCCAGAAAATCCTAAGGATATTTCGTAGACATCTATTAACCAACGTTTGCAGCTTCTTAGTGATACCTACTGTTACTTCCCAAGTGCTGCAACCGTAAAGTAACACGGATTCGACGTTGGATCGAAACAGCCGTAGCTTGGTTCTTAGGGGTGGCCGTGGCGCGATGGATGTGTGCTCGCCTGTCAACCTCATGATCACAGGTTCGATCCCTGCCGTCGTCTATGTCGTTGTAATTCCATTAAAAACCTTCTAAAATTGTCATCAATGGGTTGCTGGTTTACTCATTACAGGTTGTTCAGGCATAACACTAACAACATGTAATTGAGTTAAACTAGTATGCCCAACAAGGATGACTACGAATAAAATAATGTGAATTATAAGTGACATAGAAATAAAACACGGCATTTCTCCGCTTTAGTTCAGCCGCCATCCCTGGAGATAAAATATCTGAGACAACCACCTTCAGTCTCAGAACATCGTGCCACATATCTTTCCTATCCTTCTTTCTCTTCATTAACTTCACGCCCGTGCTGTGTTGAAACATTTAAAGGGTAATTATAATCCCTTGAGCGCGGGTAGATTATAAAAAAAAAAAAAAAAAAAAAAGCCGTAGCTTGGTTCTTAAGCTTAGAGAGTTATTCCTCCATATATTTCTAAGCATACCGAAAGCAGCCTTTGCCTTCCCGATTCGACTGCTTATGTCCTGTTCGGTACCACCCTCGGTAGAGATGATCCTTCCAAGGTATTGGAAGCTCTGTACTTTCTCTACCGGTTGTTGAGAAATATTTATGAGAGAAGATGACGTGGTTCCTAGGCTGATCATCTTTGTTTTGCCGGAGTTGATTTTCAGCCCTACGATTCCTGTTTCTCTCTCCACCCCTGTTGTCATTTGGTGGAGATCCATGATCCTATGAGAGCAAGCATACGTCGTCCGCAAAGTCAAGATGTTTCAGGTGAGACGTCAGAGTCCATCGAATTCCTCCGTTTCCCGTCAAGGACGCTCGCAGGACATCGCTTATCACCAACAGAAACAATATTGGTGACAGAATGCAGCCCTGTCTGACTCCACTTTGGACTTCAAACTCTTCTGGCAGCCTCCCTTCCTGCAAAACGTGACATTTGGATCCATCATAAGTTGCCTTAATAATAGCTATTAATTTATCCGGGATACCCCTCCAGCGTAAAGCATGCCAAATAAATTCTCTATTGACGCTATCGAAAGCCTTCTCAAAGTCAATGAATTGCAGGTGGAGTGGTGATCGATATTCGACGCACTGCTCAATTATGATCCCTAAAGTATTGATATGATCAATGCATGAGAAGCCAGTGCGGAGACCTGCTTGTTCGGCATCGAGTGTGGCTTCTAGATGTTCCCTGATGCGTTCCAGTACTATTTTCGCTAATATTTTGGCAACGGCAGGCAGGACACAAATCCCAATCCAGTGTTCTTTTTTATCATTCCCTTTTTCCACTCATTCGGAAATCCTTCGGAGTCCCAAGCTTTTCTTTATGAGTGGATGTAGGAGCTCGCTAGATGTTGCTGGCGCCGCTTGTAGAAGGTCTGCAGGAATGCCATCAAGTCCTACCGCTTTGTTGGTCTTCAGTGCTTTGATTGCGTTGCGGATCTCATCTCTACTGGGGGTGCAGTGCGGATTCGGGAATTTGTTGTTCCTGTCGGCTCAGCAGGTATCAGTTGCGCATTGCTGTCGGCAACTCGGTTTAATACCGACGCAAAATGGTCCTTCCACCTTCTCAGCTGATCCTCAACCGAACTAAGTAGCGAGCCGTCTGAGTCTTTTACGAGGTGTTGTTTGGAACACTGCGGTGAACCTCTCTCTTTCTCATGCGGTACAGGGATTATAGCTCTCTTTTTTCTACTCCATTTGCAGCTGCAATACGGGCCTTAAGTTTTTGCCGTTCGCCAATCCGCATCCAGGTTTCTTCAGAAAGCCAAGCGTTATTGTTTCCCCTCGCTCGGCCGACTATTCTTTCAGCACCTCATATAAGAACATTTTTCACAGCATTCCAGTGGTTTTCAATGGATTCAGGTTCCGTGCTGCTGATTGTCATCATTCCGTGTGCAAGGTGGTCTCTCAATTGTTGTCGTGTTAGAGATCCTTAAGTCTCTCGACGTTGGGTAAGCGGGTTATGCACTTGGATCTCCGAGTTGCAGCTGTACGAAGTCTTACAGTACATAGCTACCATATCCATTTCACTAAGGCCTAAGATGTCCAGCCTGTACCGCATGAATTCCTTCTCTAGTTGGAGGAATCTGGCGTTGTGGGGACCTTCACTGCCATCCTCGAGGAGTGTCCTCACATTCCAGAAACCAATCGTTGTCCTAATTCTATAGCCAAAAGTCGTCAACATATTATCATTAGTTATCCGAGGCGTTGTTTCCGTTCCGGTAGGAAGATGGTTTTCAGCTTCGGAGAGTGCTAGCCTCCGTAACCTATCCTAACGAGTTAGGAGAGATTTTCGTGCTTTCCAATTTTAGCTAATTTGTGGGGATACATTCATTGCCCGGGGACCAACACGAGGAGGTAAAGGAAGCACTTTACTAAAAGTTGCGTTGCTGGACTTTGCCAGGTTAAGGACACTCAACAGTTTCCCGATTAGGCACACCGCAGGTCCCCAAACAAAATCGTTCTACATAGCACATGTTAGACCAACCTAAGAGTGTGCCAGTCAGGTATGGTCTCCATTCAATACCATTTACTCCCGCAGAATGAAAGCCATACAGTGACGTTTTATCCAACCAACTCTTAACCAGTTCAATAGTTTAACATAAACTCAAGTAGTCTCAGATCTGTAACATTTTTTTATCTTCCTATCCACCGAACCAACTATGGCCATTTTTAACCTATCTCCATTAATTTATTGATTTTAATCTTAGTGTTTCATCCCTTCGAAGATTCCTCAACACCCAACATCCCAGAAACTTTCACATGTCTAGGTTTTAAGTTAGAATAAGCTTAGATCCTCTTAGTACATTGTTTAGGTTTTTAATCACTTGTACAAGGTGGCGCAAAATATATCATTCAATTTTGTTTTTAAATTTTTTTTTTTTTACTAAATAAAGCAAAATGATTTTGAGTGATGGAAATCTTTATTTGGACCTTTATAATTTTTACTGTTAAGTTGAAAAGATGATATCCGTCAAGTGTTGATACACATTTGCGCCCGTTTTATCGCATTTTCTATGACTTTCTGACAGATTTCCGGTGTTCGCATTCCTTTTGTATATTCTTTTCGAGGCCTACGATTGTCTGAGACTTGTTGTCATAAGCCCGCGACTTCAAGTAGCCCCCAAGAAATATCTGGGATGGTTAAATCGGGTGATCTAGCCAAATCGCAAAAACGGGAGACTACGCGACCAGGAAACGCTTCTTTCACAATATCCATTATGACTCTTGCTGTGTGTGCGATTGAACCGTCTTGTTGAAACCACATAATCACCAAGCCCCGCTCATTCAATTCCTGCACTGAGAAGCCATTTGTCGTGGCGCTGTTGTTATCGCCAGTAACAGTATTGCCGATGGCGTCCTCAAAAAAATGCGGCCCAATCACTCCACCCGTGTGAACACAGCAATACACAGTGGCTTTGAGTTGATGTAATGTTTCTTCGTGCATCGCACGCGGATTTTCAGTACCCCAGAAATGAAGATTTTGCTTATTGACGTAACTGCTTAATTGGAAATGCGCTTCGTCGACATAAAATCGTCCTCTTCGTTGTTGAGATTGAGAATGGCTTGACAGTAAGTAATTCACGGACGGTCAAGGCTAACACGGACACCGCGCTTACACCACTGACCTATTGTTGGTCAAAAAAATCGACACAATTATTCCACGCTCTGGTAGAGTATAGCGCTTAGTTACTTGTATGTTGTCTGTTTGTAAACTGCAGCTGGCTAATTCACAAATGTCAAATATGATTGACGTACGACGTTATTTCAAACATCTTCCGATAGGGTGATTAACCTTACGACGCCTTGTGTTAAGCCAAATAAATAAATTTAAAAAAAAATATTTAAATATTTTGAGACCTCTGCCTTCATAATTAAATAAATCTTTCAGATACTTCCAGCTCCCAAGCTATTTTTTGTCTTAAGTGATTCCACTAGGTATGCCTTTCGAACAGAATGTGCTAATTTTTTAAATTATATTTGTTAACAACTGAAAATTTAAATCCTACCTTAATGTGACATGTTCTTATATACAAATTTTCTCTTTAATAAAAAATTCACAAAACCACCGTCAACTGTTAGTACAGGGCCCTACACTTCATATAATAACGTCATAATCTTGAATTTTTTGTAGTCACATGGCGGCTGTTACACGATCTCATATTAAACATTTTTTCTCTGTGTCGTTTATCGTTCAAGCTCCTGACGATTCTTCCATCTTTTTTTTTTTTGGCAGACAAATATGAACAACCAAGAGAGGACACATTTGGATGGAAAACAAGGGTGTAAGTTTCGACGGTAAAAAAAAAATATTAAAATACCCGTTGCATGCCTTGAAGTGATATTAAATTATCTACATGTAAGGTACTTAAGGACACACTAACTGAAAATGCAAAAGAAAAACGAGTCAACAACCAGATGTCGTTGTAACAGGAAACTGTAGAATTTCCTTCCAGTCTACATGAAATCGTTTTTTTATTTTTGGATCATAAAAATAATAAGAACAAAAAATAGAAGCTCTACTTCGGTCACATTATTCACAAAAATGTAAAAGGTAACTGCTGAGGAAGGAACCTTAACGTGATGCAATATAATGCGGTTTGAGGGGTTTATTTAACGTTTCCAAAATACTGGAACAAGTAAATATAATGGAATGATTCATGTGGCAAAGTTGTTAAATTATTCCATCCATATTGCCGAAGTATTCTTCTTTTTTTTTCGTCAGGGTTGCAATAGTGAATTTATTTAATTTGGAGGTTTTTCATGTGAATATTGAATCTTAAAATCTTAGTGCAGAATTTAAGTTGAATACGAGTAGAATGGAACATGTACGAGTATTTTATCAGAAGATATTGAAGGTCTATTTCACATAAAATGTTGCAAGCGTTAATAGGGTAAATAATAGGTATGTTGTTTTGCCAATTCAGGCGTGGAGAAATTTAGTTAAGCATTAAGTGGAGTACCAATTTATTTTTAGAGGACTTTGTTGTGCCTCAAGCTAGCCACCTTGGTCCACTACTCCTTATAGTTTGTATCAATCACGTCGTTTCGAAACTAAATTATTTTAGGGAAATAAGTGCAATTTTCCTAAATGTTGAGGAATCACGTTTAAAGTTTTATTATTTATCGAAACACAATACGCTTCAGCTTTTGTGTCAAACAAAAAAGTGGCCTCTGTTGAGCAAATGGTCTGTCAAAAGCTGTTTCTTTACTGGTCTTCGGGACTTTCGACCCACTTCAAGAAGACGCCGACAAACTGTATGTAAATTCACGTGTACTCCAGCTGTCAAAACTCTGAAGATCAAAACTTGTCTTGCCAGGAATTATGAAGCTGTTTTGGACCAATATTTTGTCGTCATTGGCCGTTGTTTTTTGTTTACAACTACATTTGTAGGGGGGGAAAGGATGAAAATTGGTCTTGAGTGTTTCCAAATTGAAATGGCAACGGAAAACACTGCCGGGCAGATTATTTCATAATCGTCTTGTGTGAAGCAAACACGAATCTCTAACGGTACGACCAAAATTAAGCTCGTGGGTGAACTGATAAGCATTCCTAGCAAAACGGGTATCACGGGTGAACTGATTGAGGGGAGGAATGGAACTGGCTACTTCGAGAGAGCATTGCTTGTGAAAAGAGTGATAAATCAAGGAAAGACCTGAACAAATCCGTTGGTTTTCAAGCGATGGGAAAGTCCATGATAGTTCTGTTATCTATCAGTTTTAACGCTCTGTTCTAAATCTTATCCATTAAATGAAAAGAAGTTTGGAATGCAGCTGCTCAAATATGTGAGTAAAACTCAAGTTTAGGACGTATAAAAACCTTATAAATTTCCCAGATGAGAAGATGTGAAAAAATTCGTACACCGATATAGAATTCCCTATTAACGAAGATCATCGTTAAAACACATACCAAGTACTGGTAGCTTTTCGATTTCTTCCATGAAAGGGTCATGCAAGGACAATAGTATAGGGGGAAAATTTGTCTTCTACGACAAAAGACAGCATTGAGTTTTCGAAGCACGAAGGAAATGGACGTACATTTGAGAACGAGTATGAGAAGCTGAAAGTAAAATCGTCAGCAAAGTTTCAGACAAGAGATTATTCATATAAATGAGAAAGAGATTTGGAGACAAGACGGAGCCCTGGGAAACACTATCATTTATTTTTTGAAGATCAAGCTTGAAACCGTTAAATACAACATATATTGAATAATTTATAAAGTTAATTCTAGTCCAAGGAATAAGGGTTTCGTTGATACCTGCGAACCCACGCAGTCTCAATAGGTGGCTTGATGGCAAACTCAATCAAACGCCTATGAAATATCAAGCCCAATAATCTTACTTTCTTTAAGACAAGGTAAAAATTTGTTCCACTCTTCTGTGAGATATGCCATTAGATCACCAGTGGAATTATTGGTGCGAAAGCCGTATTACCGGTCATTCAGAAGCTTTCGGTCTTGGAGGTATTTCTTGAGTTGATTATTTTTGATCAACGATTCCATGACCTTGGAAAGAAGCGACTTAAGTGCGATTGGTCGATAGGAGCTAGAGAATAGGCTTCACAAGTGCTGTTTTTCATCTTCCGGCGAATGTTCCAGAACAGTAGGAGCTATGGAAAAGCTTACAAAAGGCGTTTGCCAGCAAGGAAGAATACCTCTTCAAAATAATAAGAGGTATAAATCAGGACCTGTGGATTTGTTCATATTAAGGGCTCTTGCACGGCGACCTGAAATGCGTAGGTTTTTTTTAGGATTTTTCTCAGTGAGAAAGATTGGTCAGACTGGTAATTCCTGATTGAAGTGCTGCAAAAGTGCAAGACGCTCGATAATATCGGATAAGCAGGGATAGTTCGAGCTAGTTGGAGCTCTATATCTGTCACAAGTTAGGTTTATATGGGTTAAATGGTGATGGTGCAGTTATTCTCTTGATGTAGCGAATAGTATTGCGCCAAGAAAGAAACTTGAATCATGACTTTCAATACGACTTTTGTAAATTCGGATATTTTTTAATTTTTAAACTAAATACTTGTATCCATCTTCACTTAAAATTTAGCAATCTGTCAATTTCGTCCATGGAGAAGGTAAATGCAGTCATTAATTCTTAAGCAACCATTATGGCCAATGCTCAAAACTTCTTCCAAGAATGAAGCATTTGCGCTTGTGGACGATCACTTGTTAACTTGGTATCAGGTGGTTTGTTTTAGTGGTCGAAAATATACGTCAACTTTACCGCAAACTGTATTACCCGAAAGATAACTAACTTTAAAATATCAATCACTTATCTTTTTTTCATTTAATATCTTGAAATTTGTAATTATTTTCATTAAGTTAAACCTGCACAGCACACAAGTGCACATGCCATATGATAAACGAAAGTTAATGGAGTCTCTTGTGCATCCTACACAGCTGCATCTACCAATTTAAACGAGAAGGTAGAAGAGTGAAATATTTTATATAGAAAAGCAATCAATTTTCCTGATGAAGATGATGATGATGAGAAAATACGGCGCGCGTGCAAGCATCCCAATACGGTGAACTACATATATCGATTTTACAGGTTTACAGGATGTACCTAACATTTACCTTAGACCGTGTAACCTTATACATACCTTTCTAGATTTTACATCAGCATATCATACTTTGCTCAACCTAAACCCAAACCAGAACGTTAAGGTTCTTCTTTGTTAAAGCTAGCACGTAATTATATCCAATTATTTATGACTTCCACTCAATTTGTACGAGCTGTTGTCTGGAAGAATATTGGGATTTCAGTGGAAGAAGGTAGACGTAGAGCTTTTCATAAATCTATTAAGTTGCACTTGAGATGCACTAATGGTCGGATTAATGCAAACATTTGCTGTGGGTATTTGGTATTATAAGGTTTTTTTCTTCTTTCAAATAACAATCCCTATGGAAGTTTAAGGTTGCGTTGGTTTTAAATTGCTTACCCTGCATTAAAGCTTAAGAAAAAGCGAATATAGAGTTGTATGGTTCTAGCAATATCATGGCTTAAAGAGCTGTGTTATTTTAGGTTAGAATCACAATAAAGCAAATAAATATGTAAATTTAAACATTATTTATCCTGGATGGAATAAACTTCGTGGAAAGGATGGGAATTGTGCGTGAACTACATACATTTCCTTCCTAATAGGAGGTAGAATCGCAATTTTTTCAAAACTATAAAATAATTATTAACGGTGGAAGATCTTGCCCGTAGTCTGAGATTATTTCTTTTTTTAAATTTTTAAAAACTCATTTCACTAATCTGAAGGGTTTATAAATTAGGGTGGGTAGATGTTGAACTCGAATAAAATAAGCTTTGTGGCAGGTGTTAATAAAATTCTTTTTTTTTTATTTGAAAAGTCTATTTAAGTCTTACGTATGAAATATGACATCGTTCAAATGCCCGCCTCGGATCTTAGGGTGACACTGAACCTAAAGGACATCGATTGATTGTGGTTTATTAATTTAGACCTGCAATTCAGGAAATCCTTCGAACAAAAAAAAAGTCTAGCGGAGTCAAATCGCATGATCATGGTGGCCAATTCACGTCTGCTCGCCGAGAGATAACCTTATTCTCAAATCATTCATGTAGAATGTCAATCGTGACATCCTCTGTATGGCACGTATAACAGAGTACTGCTGGTACCATATGTTTTTAGATCAAATGCATTTACCAAATGATGTAAAGATTGGGTTCACATTTCGGTGAGATGAGCCATCAGATCACCAGTGGACCTTTTCCTACCAAAGCCGTACTGTCGGCCATTTAAGAGCTTTCGTTCTTCGAGATATTTCTGATTCGCTGATCAACAATCAGCTTGTTGATCAGCTTTTCCATGACCTTTGAAAGAAGGGACGTTATTGTAATTGGTTAGTTAATGGAGGAGGAGGCCCGGTAAAAAAGACGTCATTCAACATGTTTATGATAAAAAACACCCCGATATTGCCCTCATCATCAAAATTAACGTGACAAGGAGGAATAACATCAACATCACCGGATACAAAACCTACCGGCAGGACAAAACGGATAACCTAAGAGGGACGGCCATCTTTGTAAGGAATAAGATTTCACCCAACACGAGTGAAACCATCATTACAGGACTACAAACTAGTGAAGTTAACGCCATCCGGATACGTATAGGAAGAGGAGAAACCTTGACAGTCATCAGTGTGTACTTTGAGTGTCAGTCCACCGCTGGAAATATAAATAACGACCTGCATATTCTCAATCGGACTCTAAAGCAGACTACCTACGGACTCATTGGCGGCGACTTTAATGCGAAGCATCATCAATGGCTGGACACCTCTATCGACCCTGAAGGAAAGGCGATCATGAACTGGATCAATATCAACAGCGAAGAATACTCCTTGGTTGTTGTGTCACAGCCAAAACCTACACTTCCTAGGACTCCATCGACTCTAGATTTTTCTTACTAACCTCTAATTTTATTTATTTAATTCCAGGAATTAGCTACTACACCTGCTCAACCTTACCCAGTGACTCTGACCATGAAGCAGTAAAGCTCTCCATTAACCTCAGCCAACCTGTTCTGTTGACAACAGTCCCACCTGAGAACTACGTCAACTACAGGAGACTGGATATTGGGAAACTCCAGAGGGACATAGAAGACAACGTCCTAATACCACCTTCCAACAGAAATCTAAGAAATGAGGAAATTGACAGTGCCATCGACCACCTGGAGTCAGCTGTCTTCAATGCCCTTGAAACCCAAAAAGTGCCCAAGACGTATAGGATACGAGATAGGTACGAACACCTCCCGGAGTATGTGCGGAATATCTATTCCCACAGACAAAGGTTGAGGAAACGGCTTCAAAGAATACACCAATACAGCTCAACACAACCAACAACCACTACCAGGCAGTGAGAAGTGAACTCCAATGTGTAAACATAATGTTCCGGAACTCGATCCAACACCACAACAACATGCGATTCCAGAAGAGACTCAGACCATAAAACCGAGACCAAACGCATTCAGAGAAATAAGCAACTGTCTAGGGAAAACCAAAACAATGCCTGAAGTCATCATAAAAAACAGCATTGAGGTGACAACAACAGCTAACAAAGTGGAAGTTTTCGCAAATCACTTCGAGAAAAACTTCACCTAACCCATCAGCAGACCCTGTGTTCCTGGATAAAATCAGGACATCCGTCTAGCTGGCTTTACAGCCAAATTTGGAAAGAGTGGAGTTTTACGACCATCTTTCAGCTAAATCATCGTCAATTCCAAGCCAAAGAAGTCAACAGGACCGGATGGAGTCTCCAACTACGTCATCAAAAGGCTTCCACATGCAGTGATGATCCTACTCACAATCATCATAAACAACTGCGTCAACAACTGCTACTTCCCTCATAAGTGGAAAACGGCAAAAATCGTGGCAATCCTGAAGAAAGGCGCTAAAAACCTGGTTTTCAACTATAGGCCTATATCCCTCTTCAACAATACCAGCAAAATTCTGGAAGAAGTCATATTAAGGAGGCTCAAGAAGTACTGCAGATCGTGCCACCGTAGGATACTTTCTGGATGTCGAGAAAGCATTCGACAGCGTATGGATAGAAGCCCTTATCCATAGGCTTCGAGTACTTGGATTACCTTCGCCACTAATAAAAATATTATTTTCTTTTCTCTCTGTCAGGAAATTCTTCGTTCAACTGGACAGCTCAAGGATCGAAGCTGGGTCTCTTCCTATATAGCCTGATGACGTCTGATCAACCCGTGCCAACTGATTGCGAGAACCTGCCTTTTGCTAACGACTCACTGACCTACGCCTCATCGATAGCGCCAAAAATTGCTGCTCGGGGAGTGGAAGCCAACGTCTCCAGAGTCTACGAGTACTACAGAAAGTGGGGTATCCGAATAAACACTGCCAAATCTGAGCTTGCGTGTTTCAGGAGACCCACCACCAATGGTAACCGTTGTCGTTCTGCAGCCACTTGCAGAAATCTGACCCTGAAGCTCCCCGATGGGTCGACGATAGCAGCCAAAAGAAATGTTAAATACCTCGGAGTCCACTTCAACGAGCTGTCCAAATTCAACGCTCACTCAGGGCAGGTACTAAGAAAAGCCAACTTCGCGTTTCACCGCTTACACCCATTGCTAGCCAGAACAACCACACTAAGCCAGCCAGTGAAACTACTGATATACAAGCAGGTAATCAGACCAGTCATCAGCTAGAATTTTCCTGCATGGTACACCATTTCAAAGACAGCAATGCAGAAGCTTCAACTCTTCGAAAGGAAAATTCTGAGGATAAGCACTGGACTAATCTTCGATCGACAGCGAAAGAAGCACTACAGCAACGAAAGAGTCTACGAAGAAGCCAAAATCAATCCACTGTGCCAGTTTCTCGTGCAATTGACAAGGAAGCTTATTCATAGCACCGCCAACCACCCAAGCACGCTGATGAGAAGGAACGACATCCAGAGCTTAGATACCTTAGTGCGTTGGATATGTTAGAGAGTATTCCAACCGACAACGAAGAAGCAGTTCAATTTTACGCTGACGCGTCAGCATACCATCGTGGCTGAAAACACCAACCAAACAACTACCAAATGGACAACCGGGACGGAACAACCCGAGAGAAAAACCAAGCCAATTTATCTTAATCTTAATTTTTCACCATGAACATTATAAATGTTATATATTTTTTTTTTTTTTTTTGAGTTTAAGTCATTTTATAAGTTAGGCCCCCTATGTGCCAACAAATTTCTACTATATTCATATTATCCTTAAGTTTAAGTTTTACAATTGTATATATTAAAGTTTAATAAAAAACCTTGAAAATTTTGAAATTTTACTAATTATTGATCTAGGAATATCTTCCTATATGACACAACCGTGCCGACCTCCTTAATTTGCATTGAAAAAACATGAAGTAGAAAATATTTCAAGACCCTTTAACAAGTTACATTTGCAACAAAAATAGGACCTACCAACGTTATGTGCGTGTATTAATTTTTCTGTTCAAAGTTTATAAAACAAATCAATTTCCTTATCCATGTCACCTTTCAGGACCTTATTTATGTTCGTACTCCCTAAAAGTAAAATATATTCAGTATTAACGTCCTTTTTTATAGAAAACATATCCTTAAGTAGAATAAAAAAAAATACAATTAACTTCCCAACTTGAAGCTCTCAAAATGAACACCAACATTTTTCTTGTTCATTGACAGTATCGACGCACACACGGACACGCACACACACTTGTTCAAAGATAAACAGCTCAGTTCGAATATAGGGCACTGGTGAACATCGATGGCATGACAAGCAGGAAATCGCCAATTAATTTGCATTTTTTCACCCCTGGCGGTGAGAGCCATGATTCTCATTATTTGCATCGGGAAATGGTAAGGGAATCCCCCAAATAATAATAATAAAAAAAATACAAAAAAATACGTAACGCCACGTCTCGCGCCACGAAGTCATGCTACTCCAGCCTTTCCATTGAAATGATGGCCTCATTGTTATTCATTCACTGAAGGACTCTCCATAATCGGATGAAAGACGCCTCCGGAATGGTTGTCATTTTAAGATCCCATCTTTGGTTCTTTCAACCATACATACATACCTACATATAGAATAGGCGCGTGATGGAGATAAGAGATGAAGAGATGGAAAGCATTCCTTCACAATTTTATCATTTAAAATGAGGTGACAAAACTGTTGGAGCGAGCGGTGAAAGGAAGGACGACAGACAGAGTTTTGGTCTGAACAACCATCATCATTTGAATAAAGAATTCATCGAGGTGCGATGGCGCTAATGACCATTTTGCAATTAACTTGGCTTTTAACGGAAAAAAGGACATTGAATTGAATGACTATATAACGGGATGGTCGGTAGAAGCTGATTTATAGATTTGGGAACCTTCCAGATGCCAGATTTTTGGCACTTTGCATTTCATTTAAATTGTAATGGGCCTTTTTTTGCCTTTTTTGTGTTTTTGTGTTATTTGACAGCGCAGACCACAATCAAGGAAGTGTTGATTCTTATTAGATTTCCAGGTGGAAGGATATTTTCAAAGAAGTTGAATAATTTGGAAGTAAAATGATGTTCATTTTCTTGGGTGTCAAAAAAAGGTCTTTAATTAATGACTTGGCTTTGGTTTTCAATTATTGATGGTTACAATTCGTTTTTTTTTTTTTTTTTTTAGGGTACGGTTTATTTGAAATTAGTATTTCAGTGTGATCCATCCACTTTTGATTATATTGTAAACAAAATCAACGGAAAAACAAATGGAAACGTTCGGAGTAAGTAGTTCCCTTGTCATAATGTTAGTTTTCCAGTTGCTGTAAAGAACAATGTTCAGGGGTGTGTGAGTCACAATTAATCTCTTGTCATAAAAAGGACTGCTCGTCTTAGCACTTCGGATTCGGCAGAAAATTGAAGTTTCCCTCAATTACTGGGTATAAGCATAGGAAATATTTGATAGTTGTAAGTAACTAGGTCCTAGTTCTCAAGGAACTTTAGTAGCACCAAGTTAAATTTTATTAATTTGCAGAAACATTGATCCTTTCCCATCAATGAGACCAAAACTTGTTTGCATATGATAAAAACTACTAGATTAAATTTTTGACCTGATTTCCGTCGATAAACATTTGAAACAATATAGGTATTTCGAAGAAGATAGCTCCACTTGGACATGGAGAATTAAGATCCAATAAATAAAAATCATTCGTTCTCGTTTCAAGTTTAAACAAAACGAAATCGGTGAATGGGAATCTAATCTTTTGTAGTCTCTACTTACTTACGTAACTGGCTTTCGATCCATCAAAAGTTCCTCTCTAAAACACGACGGCAGTAATGTCTTCTACGAAACTGAGAATCCTGCTTCTTAGTCATCTAGACCAAGTAATCTGGTATTTGCCATGTCTTGGTATTTTGATCAGGGGTGGAACCGGCTAAGGTGATAATGGATTGTGATTGTCATTTTGACTATAGCTGTCTCCATCATATCAATAAAGAAATATAGAGAGAGCGATTGTCAAAATGACTATCACAATCAACTATCACTTTAGCCGATTCCACCCCAGGGTTTCGGTCTTCATTGTCGCCTCGAATTTAAAGACTGGAATTCGAAGACTCTTGACTGAAGCATTGTTTTCCATTTGACCAATTTAGCAGAGCCAATGAAGACAACTTTATTGGACTTTCTGTACTACTTCTTTCCAATTCTTGGTTCAGCTCATAGAGTTAGAGGATGTATCTCATCTATTTACCCTCCTCATATTTGTCGGAGAATTTGTATTCCTTTCGAGTCGAGTAGGACTAACAGTATACGGTTTTTGCCGAGCATTTCGTAAATCTAGTAGATTAGAAATTAATCTTGATTAATCTTCATTGGATTGATTGTTCTATAATTTTAACTGTCATATATCCGTATCGTGCTTAATTATCTTTTCATCGTTTAGCCGAATGAAACTTTCTTTCTCTCGCTTCCACTCAATAAAAAAATTGAAATACCATTAGCATTTTGATAGGTGCTGTCAAAGTTAATCTTCTTTTTAATCTTTTAGTGCGGTGGAAACACCACATAAATCTCTTGCCTTAAATCTCGAATTATCTTTTAGTGAAAACGTAGTATTATTCTCGATTACTTCAAAACCAAAAATCTTCCCATTTTTTCTTATCGCTTGAAGAATCTATTAATGTCTGGAACGGCTGATGATATAGAGATTCCGTATCGCATATTTTTGCCCGGTAACACGTAAGCAGGAGAAGCTGACAGTTTCACAGATATGTTGAAAACAGTGCCCTGAGTGGTTAACCCTGTTCTTTTTGCCATCTCCTAACGGAAATTCTGTTTAAGCTTCTCTTTGTACACCTGGGTACTGATTTATGAAAATTGACAAGTGCAACAGGTGATAATTTATAAAATGACAACTTGACAATTTTCTGTTCCGTAAAGAATTTGACAAACTTGTAAAATGTGACAGTTGTCAACTTTTGGATCCTAAAAAACTTCTCATAACGATAAATTGAGAAATTTTAACTGGTAATTTTGTTTGAGACAAAAAAAAATATAAAATTGACATATTTGTCAGTATTTCCTAAACAATTGTGACAGGGAATTTAGATAAGTTTAAATGTTGAAAGAGAAATACAAGTATGTATGTACGTGTTCAATTGCTGAATAATATTTTTTTTCAAGCTTCGTGCAAGACAATTTTGATACTTTAAAGTATAATCATTGAAGTGTACTTCAATGAATTGCTAAATGGTCAGCTCACTGCAGAAGTGGAGGCTCCACTACTTCAAGAAGAATACCCTATGTTGCCGCCACCAAGCATAGAAGAGGTTGAGAAGGCTATAGGCCTGCCTAAACAGAACAAAGCCCCGGGAGCCGATGGCATACCAGCCGAATTATTTCATCACGGCGGGCCAGCCTTACGTCAAGCAATTCATGATATTATAGTGCACGTATGGGAGCAAGAAGAAATGCCAGAAGACTGGCGAAAAGGCATAATATGCCCCATACATAAGAAGGGAGATGTCACAACGTGCAGCAATTATAGAGGTATCACGTTGTTGAGTACCGCCTATAAGATACTCTCCTCTATCCTACAAGACCGGATAACCCCATACGCTAAAACCGTCATCGGACAATATCAGTGTGGTTTCATTCCAGGCAAATCAACAACTGATCAGATTTTTACCCTTAGGCAGGCGATGGAAAAATGTCTAGAATTTAACATCCCAACATACCATCTGTTTATAGACTTTAAGGCCGCCTATGATAGCATAGCCAGGGTAGAACTTTACAAAGCCATGAGAGAATTCGGCATCCCAAATAAATTGACACGACTATGTAGGTTGACCATGACCAACGTAACAAGCCAAGTAAAAATAGCCGGATTGCTATCCAGACCAATCAAAATCTTTAATGGACTCCGACAAGGGGACGGTTTGGCCTGCCTCCTCTTCAACCTGGCGTTGGAGAAAGCAATCCGTGACTCTGGCACGGCAACAAGAGGGACCATCGTCAACAGGTCCAGCCAGTTACTAGCTTACGCAGACGACATTGACATCATCGGAAGATCCGAACAAGATTCCTTCATCCAGATCGAGCAGGCGGCACAAAATCATTAGTGAAGGTAAAACAAAGTACATGGTGGCGTCGAATGCGAGAGGAACAGTTGGTCAAACAATCAAGGTAGCGGAGCACGAATTTGAAGTGGTGCAATCCTTTAGATACCTTGGGTCAATAGTAGCAGCCGATAACAATATAGAAGAAGAAATACGCGGGCGGCTTCTCAAATTCAACAGAGCCTACTATAGCCTACTATAGTCTGTCAAAGCTTTTCAAATCCAGAAATCTCACCATAACTTCAAAACTGCTGCTGTACAGGACCATGGTCCTGCCAGTACTCACATATGGATCCGAGACTTGGGTGCTTAGCAAAAGGCACTCCGACCTCTTAGCTGCGTTCGAGAGAAAAGTCTTAAGGAGAATTGTTGGCCCCATATGTGAGGAAGGACGATTCCGGAGACGGTACAATCATGAATTGTACGCAATCTACCTAGAAGCAGATATCGTGACAAAAATTAAGCTCGGTAGACTCCGGTGGGCAGGGCACCTAGCTCGCATGAGCGAAGAGGAACCTGCTCGGAAAGTTCTTTGTGGTACATTCTATGGTAGACGGCAGCGTGGTAGACCATGCTTGCGCTGGAGAGATGGCGTAGACCAGGACGCCCGAAGCCTTGGGGTGCGCAACTGGATGGCGTCGGATAGAGACCGGGATAGGTGGAGAGACTTGTTGAAAGAGGCCAGGACCGGAACCCGGTTGTCGAGCCGATGATGATGATGATGATGAAAGTATAATCAATATAATGCTTGTCAATTCAGAATCGGAAAAACAGATATTGAAAATGGGAGAATGTCTACAACATCCCACAAAAAACAGCTCCTACTAATGGAAAGTGTGTTTCAAAAAATTTTATTTAACGTTGCAACAGGAGTCTGTCCAATCTGATGATGGAACACGTCTTGGGAAAGGAAATTCGTAATGTGAATGCAATTTCTTAGTTTTGCTGACACACACCACACTAAGAGAAGGAATCAAGCAAAATCTCTACTTAAAACAAAAACATGATACCGATCATGCTGAATATCATTCACATAAACCTTATTTTTTACGACCATGAATGTAATAATGAGAAAGACTTTTATTAATGTTAAGCTGCCCTCAACGGGTGTCCTATCTCCCCTTCATTGGAACTTGGTAGCAAATGAGCTGTTGAGATAATCTAAAAGCGGAGAGTTACACAGTGATTGTACATGCGGATGCCATTGCTATTGCCGTATCAGTAATTTATACTAATACACTATGCCTTAAGCAAGCTAACACAAAACAGATCTTTTCCTCTTCTCTAGGAAATATAAAATTACCCCCTTCCATTAAAGATATACCACTAACATTCTCCGACGAAGCAAAATACTTGTGTCTTATTTTACAAGAACTAATTGAGGCATTGAGAGCAGAAGGGGCGTAACCCTAATATTCACTTGGCATTCACGGTTTAAAAAGTTAACGAAAAAGGAAATGTTTGTTATTTGCTTTCTATTTAAAATAATAGTTAATAAACTTCAGTTATGGCATAACTAGTGGGATATCTTATATTTAAGACCTTCATCTTCTCTTTAAATTATTAATTATTGGATTTTATGTGGGTTACACCACTACTGCTTCTTGGATACTGGAATAAATTTAAAAAAGAAAGTTGGTTACACCAATAATTTGAAAAACAGGTTATAAAAAAAATTATTATCCTTTTTAACTACAAAATAGTTAGAAAGTTAAGTTTAAGCTTACACTACTATGATAGGTACTTTCATTATTCTTCTTCGTCATCTACGTACTCAACCAGCCCAACGTCTCTGTCCATAGAAACAGTTTTCAATTTTTTATAAAAGTCGTGGTAATTCGGTGAGATAAAATTAAGTAACTCATATGTCTTTCTTTTTTGTTTCACGTGCATTCCCTTTTTGAAACAATAGTTCGAGATCTGTGATGAGTGCAGATGTTCTTTTTTCAAAATCACAGTATCAAAAAGCACGTCTTCAAATGCAGATTCCTTTGCTCGTGTTGCGTCATCTCTCATGCCATTTTTAGCCGAATCCGCGAATCCGCTTTTCTAAGATGAAGTCATGTTCAATTTGTGTTTGAGGCTTCTCGTGATCAGTCGCAAACTTTAGTTTATTGTTCAAAAAGTCATACTTCTTACAAGAATCCATTATTGGAGCGTGGAGTGAAAGGTTAAAATCACGATTAAAAGTCTGCCAGAATACGTAGATACCCTGAAATAGGATTGATGTGAGAATTCTTATACAAATTGAACATTTTAGATATGGTCAGGGGATAAGAATTTTCTCTCCGACTTATGACGGGTGTAAATGCAATAACATTGACAATGATGTTTTGCATAGTATATATTGTGATTGACGTAAATGTGTTTGAAATCTACTCATTTCAAATTGTACTAGCGCAGAAGTGGCGTAAGTGGGTTACAACATTTCTGCTCTAGGAAAAGTTTTTGTATTGATTTATGACCAAATATAAGTTATGTCACTTCTGCGTTAGAAACAAATTTATTTTTGACCATTAGGGATTATAAAGTCAAAGTTAAAACAAATAAAGGTTACTCCACTTCTGCTCTCAATTCCTCAATTCCAGAAAGTGTTAAAAAGGCCACAGTGGCACTCTTCTCATGCTAAAAAGGCATTGAGAATAAGTTTGAGATCGAACCCACCAGTGGATGTGCATACTCAGACAGACTATATTCAAGTCTCCCTTTTCTTCTTCCCAATAACTGACGAGTGTTTCAGGCGAAACTTTTGACGATTAAAGATGTTTTGTCTTGGCTTGATGTCAAATAAAAATATCCGCATCTTCTCGGACTGAAGCAGCTATTAAAACTCTTAAATCTCTTGATTCTGTCTTTACCAGTTCAATAAAAAACCTTAACTGACGGTCATCTCTGATGGAGATGGCGCAGCATTATAAGATTCCCCTTTGCCGATTGCTGGGAAATTTCAGGAAATTTCTGGGAAATTTCAGGAAATTTTAAAGCTGACGAACTCGCTAAAAGTGAAACAATATTACCTTTATTTCCAGATAAGGCAAATATAAGTATTCCCATCGCTATTAAGCTTATTTTAAAGCAAGATGCTATTATGAGAACAAACCTTAGATGTCAATATGTCACCACCAGCTTGGCGATAAAACAGATTTGGCCAATGCTTGCTCTGAAGTGGTTCAAATCTATAATATCGTTAAGCAAATAGCATCCGCAATAGGTTTTATAACAAGACATTGTTTGATAGGCAGACTAGTGCCTTGAAATGTATTCTAACGATTTCTGCAGAAGCTGCATGGACGCAGAATAGGGAGAATCGATTCTTCACCTTCTCTGTACATGTACTGCTTTATACCAAAGATGTAGACTCCATCTGGAAGACTTCTAGTACAATGATAACAATCTCCCCCGCTCCATAAGGAGCTTCAATTGGTTTAATGATTAGGGAGAAAGTCTCGAAGATTTAATGTAGTATCACTATGAGCTAACTTATGGTTATCTTGCTGACCAACCCTGACCCTTGTCAACCAACCCTGGATACCGG
Organism: Chrysotoxum bicinctum; assembly: GCA_911387755.1. Taxonomy (NCBI): domain Eukaryota; kingdom Metazoa; phylum Arthropoda; class Insecta; order Diptera; family Syrphidae; genus Chrysotoxum; species Chrysotoxum bicinctum. The sequence continues at coordinate 19,105,170 of OU426989.1, forward strand.
CGAGCAAAATCTTAGCCTTTATAAACAAAGTAAATCACAAGGTATCCCCTACTGCTCCCTGCTTTTTCGCACCTGACTTCGAAACTCCGATTTCTCTTTTTTTACTTGCGATATAGGTACTATATAGGGCAAGTTCTGCATTTGGAAAAAAAATCAAACTCGAGATTTTGATCAAAGTTGACATTACGATGGTAGCGAAGACGAAAAAAGTGGGTCCGGCAATTCCGTCTGTCTGTCTGTATGTCTGTATGTCTGTACCTCAAACTACAGCCTAAACTACTGGAGGTATTTTCTTCAAACTCGGTACTTAAGGGTCTTCGGTGATTCCCTAGAGGAAAAATTGAAATTTTTTTTTAGCTCCAAAACTAACGGTACCCCCCATACACCCGTAATGCAAAATTTTATTTATCTCGAAAACGGCTCCAACGATTTTGATAAAAAAAAAATTAGGTGTGATATTATGGACATGGACTATATTTTGGTCAAAAAAATTTTTGGGGCAAAATGTTACGAGTATTAACGGTACCTGTCATAGAACCGTTTTTTTTTTATTTTTGACTTTCTCATTAACGGCTCTAAGCATTTTAACCAAAAATTTTCAGCAGGATTCTCCTTAAGTTTAAAATAATATTGTTTATAAAAATATACAAAAAAATATTTGTTGGGTTTTTTGAAAAAAAAAATTAATTTTTTTTGAAAAATAATATCTTCAAAACCTATGAATGATTATTTTTTGAAATTATTTCCTAAAATCAATATTATTAAATACTTAAAATTCGCATCCCATATTTTTTCTTAAAAAATTTGAAAAAAATTTCTTAATAAAAAAAAAATTCCAAAGTACTTTTACATAAGAGCAAGTTCGTGCGATGCAGTCGTGCATTTTATTTTTACTTGCGACTTATAGGTACTATAAGGCAAGTTATGCATTCGTAAAAAAAATCGAACTCGAGATTTTGATCAAAGTTGACATTACGATGATAGCGAAGACGAAAAAAGTGGGTCTGGCAATTCTGTCTGTCTGTCTGTCTGTCTGTCTGTCTGTGCGATTATAGCTAAACGGCTCGGCCGATTTTCTTCAAACTTGGTAGATATGGGTTTTGATTTTTTACCCCCGGATGTTTTTTGATTTGATTTTTTATGACCAAAAATAACGGTACCTGCCATACGATTTTTTTCCGAAATTTTATAAATATTTTTTTTTCTCAAAAACTGTCCCTGCGATTTTCTTAAAAAAAATTCAAAAAATTTAGTTTAGTTAAACCTAGGTAATGGTCGAAAAACATTTTCAAAAAAATGAGTAGTTTTGGTACCCCCCTTGGGGCCATTTTTTTTGTTTTTGATTTTCTCAAAAACGGTACCACCGATTTTGATCATTTTTTTTATGCTAAAGCTTCCCAGCAGTTTGAATGTTATTGTGTATTCAAATTTTCCAAACCAAATTTTTTGGATTTTTAAAAAAACTTTCAAAATTTTTTTTTGAAAACTCAATATTTCGAAAACCCCATGCTCGATTTTTTGAAAATTTGATAAATAAAAGTTTGGAAAAATAATCTACAATATATGAGCAAAATAAATTCATTTTACCTAAAAATAACGGTACCCTCCATACAAATGTTAAAAAATGGTTTTCGAAAATCGTATTTTTCTCGAAAACGGTTCCGAGAATTTTGCTTAAATTTTTTTTCTTTCTATTATTTTTTAATATCTGTAATTTAATAAAAAACATTTTGAAAACAAAACATTACTGAGTGTACATACCATAGAACGATTTTTTTAAATTTTGAATTTCTTATTATTAGCACAACGGATTTTAATGAAATTTCGTAGAGAGAAGCTTCTAAAAAGTTTTAAAAACATTGCATTTCAAAACTTTAAGAAAAATATTTTTTTGAATTTTGAAAAGATAATCCATTTTTTTTGTTTTTTGAAAATTCAATATCTCGAAAACGGCTCAATATTTTTTTTTGTAAATTTAATTTTTATTCATATAATAATAAAAACTTCAAATTGGCGTACCAACATTTTTTCTTAAAAATGTTTTAAAATTTTCTTATATAAAACCTTTTTTTTTAAGAAACCACTACAAAGACTTATCATTTTTGTTCTTGCATAAATCTATATTTGCTTGAATCACATGGCATCCTTTTCTTACCTTTTACTACTAAAGAAGTTTTTTTTTAGTCATTTAAAAAATTAATTTTATGCTTATGAACAGTTTCTCTGATAACATTCATTTTTGAAATTCTTAGTCTTTTACATAGGAGCAAGTTCGTGCGACCCAGTCGTGCATTTTATTTTAATATGCGTAAGAAAAAAAAATTTAAGACAAATTTGACATAATGTGACAATGATAAAATTGTTCCACAAATTCGTCAAAACCTTAAAGTGACATCGAGGTTTATTGCTGGTCTACCTCGTTTCAGGTGTACCTCGTGTTGAAGGCCTAAATCCTTTCAATCTTTTTAAATTATTTCTTGACAGAAAAGCTATGCCTTCTTCATTGATTATCCTAAGAATAGCTTTAGACGCAAATTCTTATAATATTCTTACCATGTTAGTGCCACCAAAAAAAAAAAACAGAGAACACAGTGTGAGATGGAACGTAAATACAATCGAAGTCATTAAATAAGGGTCCAATTTAAGTAAATCATTATATGTATTATAATATACAGAATAAATGATTTAGGTAACAACTTTTAACATCTAAACGGACTACAAATTGGAATGAGCAGACTGACTTAGAACACTTAGCAATTCCTTAAAGTAGCAAAGCCCTTCAAAGCCAGTCATTCCTATCCATGATATCCATAAATCTTTTAACTAACAGCTGAAACAATTAATTCCAATTTTCTACTAATCTAAGACTTTCATGGCATTCCTTGATTTAACATATCCTGCATAGCAAAAAACATTTTTCATTTTGAATCTTACCGAGGGTAGATATTGGTTAACTTTTACCACCTAGAACCAAAGCAAAAAGAATAACCAAAACGTTCTCAGATTGAACACTCGACTCCGAAATCGTTGAAGTTTTCTTTTTTCTGGAACGTGTGTGTTGTTTTGTGTTGTGATATTCTTTATTTCAAGTTCAAAATTACCAAGAATCTTCATTTCATTCTACCATCCTTAACTTTCCAATAAAATAAAGAAAAAACAAACCGAAGATGGTCAAAGTCACGTATAGCAAAAGCTCACTCTTCACTCACTTAGAATACTATACATTGATTCCCCTCGAGTGCGATAACCCAAAAGAAAGAACTTTGTGCTCTTCTTCTGCTTTGGCAGCAGATCTTACCCCCTGACAGCCAACCATTAGTTATATATCCTGAGTCCTAAGTCAAGTTAAATCACATAAAATGATGCTCCATGAATAAACTACTCAACCCGAAAGTTTACTCAGTCATTACTTTGACCGAAAGGCAAACAAAAAAACCAAAACATCTCGAGGAAAAAAGTAAAAAAAAAAAAAAACAAAAAATAACACACAAAATAAAACAGTTTCGAAGTAAATTGCTTCAACGAACTTGACAGAGAACGCTCCAAGAGTGAACTTTCTTTGATCCATTTGAGAATACCCCGGTTTACTAAAGGAAAATAACCCCTTAAGGCCTCAACCAAAAAAAATAAATAAGGCCAGGTCTTTAAACTTAATTTCGTTCATAATTCCTATATATTCAGAAGTGGGATTCAACTTAAAAATCCCATATAAGGGTAACATATCATATGCCATGTAGTCCAGCATTCTCCTGTCTTCCCGCCTCCCGCTAGCTGCTCCTTTTCCATAAAGGATCATAATGGAAAATTGCATTTCCAACGGTGGTGCAGCATAGCACAGCAGCATCCGTTGGCACAAGATTTTCATATTAAAATTTTTCGGAACGTTGTCATCGTTCCGTTTTCTTCTCTTTTTTTTCTTTTTTTTTGCCGCCTCTATGTTTTCCTTCAGATTCTCATGATAGGCGACAGTTTTTCTTCCTTTTTTTTGTTCCTGATGGGATTGTATGGGATTTTTCGTGATATAGAATGAAAGAGCGAGAGAGATGCGGGAAGAGGAAAATATCCTTTTTATAAGAGAAGAAAAAAATGAGCGGGAAATGAATTTAAGCGCCTGGGGGCACATTTAATTATTTTCATGGCAAAAAGATGAAATAAAGTCATAAGTGTTGGACGGAACGTTCTGACTTTATTTCGAAGTTGGTGTTTTTTTTTTTTTGCTTGCAAAACCGAAAGGCAACACGGCAGGTGGGTATGTTTTTGCATAGAGGAATAGGTTCAGAGAGTATGTTTGCTTTGGGTGTCCTTGTAACGATTTTTTTTCTCCAAGTCAACTGAAGTTGAAAGTCTATCTCAAAAATGAAATGACTAGAGGTTGAAGTGTGTGATGAAAGACACCGCTCTCTTTTCACTTAGTGTTGAATTTAAAGAGTTTTAAATTAATAGCATATTTTTCTCTAAATTTATCTTGACAATTTTTAAATGAATGGTTGATAGAAATTGAAGGATTTAAGTATTTCTGTTTATTAATGATCTGTCAGTAACTTTATTAATTTGAAAGGAAGTAATTTGAAAGAAAAAACCTACAAATTGCAATCTTTAAAGTCAAGTGAACAGAGAGCTTATACTTATATTATGGTTTCCCTCTACTTGAGTAGCACTTCAACTCAATCTGAAGCATAAGGCAGCAACAAAATCCCTCCATCTGTCACGATTTGACGCAAGCGGTTTTAAATGTGGTCATGTACGAATATCCTGAGATTTTACTTCTATCATTACAGTTGACCTCCAGGTTGTTTTTGGTCTTCCAACACATCTTGCACCCTGAGGATTCCATTAAAAAGATTGCCTCAAAATGTTATTGTCAGGTTTCGTCAATATATGACCAATCAACCTCCATTTTCGTTGCCTAATGTCTAATGTTTCTGCCCGGTTCTATTCCGCAACTCGGCGTTTGATATGGTTTGTGACCAGCAGATCTTCAAAATGTACCGTAAATATCGGTTAACGAAAGCCTGTAACTTTCTCGAGATGTTAGCAGAGTACTTCCATATTTCACAGGCGTATAACAGCACAGATTTTACGTTGAATTACTCCCAGTCATACATGTCATTAGCGTAGATCTGTAGGTCAAATTCCTTAAAGATAAGTTCCACGTCATTAATGGTCAATAAGAGAAAAACGGAGGACCTAAATGACTTACTTGAGAGACCCCTGATGTTGGGCGGGTAGGGTTGGAGCTGCAGGATTCTGTTACATTCTTGGTGAATGTCGGTCCACATATACATAAATTAAACTAAATCACATCGCTATAAAAAATAATAATAATTATTTATAATATTTGTAACACAATACCTAGCTCCTATTCGTAACTAGCTATTAGTATGTATTTATGAACTCGAAGGACTATTGCTTCAAATATTTATAGTTTTGGTAGCATTTCGCACTCTACAAGGTCTCTTAGCCCCCAAGGTTGACTTAATATTTACATTTTATTTTACTTTCATATCTAAAATGCTCTAGGTTTCTGCGAACAAAACTTTATTTCACTCGAGATTGTTGATCTCCAAGACTTTGTATAAATGTTTTGCGATCCACCCAGCAAAACAAATTTATTGTTACAGTTTCATTTAAAAGAATTTTTATGGAAGGACTTCTTTCATTTTAAAGAAGAGACAAACAAAAGGACTTCATTTGATTCTTTCTTTCCTCTTTAGTATTTGACACAATCAACCCTTCCGGATTTATGTTCATTTTGCTATTTTTTGTGTCAAAACAATACACTCCTTCTCGTTCATAGTCCATATATGAATGTAGGTACTTTCTCAAAACTAAATGAACTACTCTATCGTGTAGAATTAAAAAAAAAAATTGCAATCGTTTCTTGCAAACCCGATTAGATGTTCTAATCCAGAGATTTGTGCAAAAAGGAATTTTGCATGCTCATCTCATTGCAGATTGTCACACCTTTTTTTTTTGTTTCTTATTGAATAAAACTTCCTGCAATGTCCCGTAAAGTGAGGATGTCCGTAATGTAAGGGTTGAAAGGGTATAGAGATTTGTGTGTGGTTTTGAATGATGCTCTTAACTGTAAGAATTAGAGTGACGATAAACCGTTGAAAGGTGCAAAGTGTCAATTTTATTTTATTCACTCTCACTGATTGACATCTATCTGGGAATCTTACAATTGTTTCGAGATGTGGAGGAGGCATACAATACAATAAAAATTCAATGTTAGGAACCTCATAATGATGGATTTGAAAGATAACAGTTAATCCATGGAAGACAATCAACACCCGAAGGTTATTGGTAATTTTAAAACCTTTAGAAATACATAAAATAGACATTCTATGTGTGTGTATTGCTTGGAAAATGTGTATGGGAACTCGAAAAGTTTATTTTGATTTTATAAATTAATTTGAAAAGTTTAAATCATAAATCATAATCATAATTCGATATCTAATTGTACTGAGATTTTCCACACATTGTGGTTGTCGATTTTCTAATCAATGATCGACTTTTTTCGATCATCAATCGTCGATTACTCCATATCATATTGTGAATATCGATTGTGAGCGAAACTTTTCTATTTTACAGTAGTTTCTCTCCGAATTGTCATTGTTGTGTGAAGCTGATGTCTAGAAGTTTTTCCTATGAACAAAATGTAAGTTTGTTCCAATTAATTAATTAATTTAAAGAAAAAAACATTTAAATGTTTATTATATTTGATAACGAATGAAAGGCAAATGGAAATTTTGGTCAGGTTGGTGGAGGAAAATCTGGAAATCGCGAAGCAGATTTATGCTAAGAGCCAAGCAAATCAAAGATGGGAGAAATTCGCTAACGATTGTAATATGCGTGCTGAAGTTCTTTCTTTGGAGATTCTATCTTGATACATATGTATGTGTACTCTCAATACACCCTATCACATTTTGCATCCTTTTTTTTTTCTTCAAAAAAAATGCCTTCTAGCTTTTCGCTATCTTTCAGAGGTTTTGAGGTGTTCTGATATGTCTTCTGTTTCTGGCCATAACAAAATTTTCTTGGTTATTATCGGTATCTATATGTCACTATCGTCAAACCATAACCAAATTCCACTCATTTAATTCAAGCTGCCGATGCCGGTGCTATTTCCCAGGAGACAGATATCATCAGCATTGTCTCTTTGGCTGAGCTTGTCAAAGAGTTTCCATTGAATTCCATACCTCTCGTTTGAATCCACTGTACTAGTGATCACATCAATTGCCAGTAAAAACAGGTTAGGTGAAAGAACATCTCCTTGACGTACCTCAAATGAATCGGAAAGCTATCCATTGTGCAAAACAAAATATCTTGCTCTGTTGTAGCATTTTTTTGATGACATTAACTATCTTTGTGGGGATACACCTCGTAATCAGAGATTCGCGAATAACCCGATCAAAAGCCATTTCCAAGTCAGCAAACTTGAGCTAGAACGGTGTTTGATACTCGGATAATTGCTCAAGTATTTTTCGCAAGATGTTAATGTGATCGACGCAAGATCGATCACTGCGAAAGCCCGCTTGGTGCCTTTTAAGCGTAGACTCTATTCTGGACTTTATCCCTTCGAGAATTATTGTGGCCATCAACTTTGGGAACACGGACACAATAATTTATTACAGGTCAATTTTCTTTGGTAACTTAACTATAACGCTATCCTTTCCATCACTGGAATAGGCCTCATTTTCCCAAACAGCCTGAACTAATGGTTGCAAAGAATAGGTAAAAAATGGCGACTACTAGCAGTATAGCCCAGTGGCCTAATTAGCGCTGACGTGCGCCATTTTGATATCGTTGTGGATGGAATTGATATGTGAAATGGTGGACCTTCTCACGGAGTCATCTAGTTTGGATGAAGTTCAGAAACTTGTAAGAATCTATTTGGTTTTCACGTCTCTTATTGTGTGTTTGATTTTGATCAATCATCCGGAAATTGGATTACTCACTCAGTCCGACCACCTAACTCATCCGACACCATCTACACTGTGCCAAGCTAGGCAGCATATTGAATGGTGATGAAACAGTAGCCAATGCGATTGAGTGATCATCCGGAAACACGCACCATGAACCTCCGTCAAAACCCACAGTTCGCTACCTCGGGATCTAAGGAGTCAAACGGAGCATACGGCACAGAAGTAATCGAAATTTGTCCTAGGGCCGTTTTATCGCGTTGAAAAAAGAAAATTCGTCAATCTCGATCGAAATGAATTTCCCAATGAGTGTGCTCTAAATTTGGCCAGAGCAGCGAGATATGGAGGACTGCTTCCTTTTCCCAGAGGTCCCCACAGCTATGCCGCAGTGAGTGTTGTGAGGAATTCCTAGCTTCGCTGCATGATTTCCTATTGGCCAGTGGCCGCTACAGGTAGCTACGATTCTGGTAATATCTTGCCTGGGTCTGCATATCAGATCAAGGGTTCGGGATTTATAATATGTGGGCCAAATCCTTCTAAATATAATGCAGTTAGTTAAACTGCTCTACCTACCTACGGTTTGATTCGTTAAAAAAACGGAAATAACTACGAGCGGAATGTTGACTCCTTGCGCCAATGAGTTATGAAGGGCTGATCTATGTCTAGGCAGCTCGTCCGCTCGTTTATTCACATCAATGCCACAATGACCCGGAACCTAAATAAGAGTGACGACATTGTCGTTAATATTAAGGCTAGCAAGTTCATCCCGGCATTGCTGGACCGATTCAGAGTATTATGTGCTAGAATTAATGGCTTTAATAGTATCCTGACTGCCTGTGATAAATAGCCGTATTCTGGTTCTAGTTTGGATCTTGTTTGATTACCTTGGATGCTTTTCTAATAGCAGGTAATTCAGCTTGAAAAACACTAGCAAAGTCGGGTAGTCTAAACGACCTAGATACCTAAACTTGTGGCTCAGCTGCAAACTTTCTTTAAAGCCATTTCTGTAATTTCACTGTATTTTCTGTAATTACACTAGTAGTACCAAGCCATTTGCATACGCAACCAATTTAACATCTTTCCAACGTAACGAAAAGATGACTAGAAGCCATAGAAGAGGGGGCAGAACTCCGCCCTGAGGTGTTCCTCAGTTATCGTACTTTGTGAAGCTTATACTTTCAAGCGTACTTAGAATTCTTCTGTCGCTGAGCATGGATATAATCCACTTCCTGATGTAATCTTCTACACCAAACTCGGTAATTGATTCCGGAATGGACTTGGTAAGGACCATATTGTAGTTGATTCCATTGATTTCTCTCGCAGTATTCCAGAAATCTTTCGAGTTTTAAATGTGTGTCCCAATAAAAGTGCTCGTATTGTTTTCTTTTTGAATCACAGCTTATTTTATTTTTTGCTTGCTTCAATGTACCAAATTCTAATAACAATCAATTGTTCAAAGAAACAAGAGAAACCAATGTTGGTAGTGGAGTAGACCTGCCAACGATATAGTCAAGAAGAAAAAACTCCTAACTATAAAGTCCTCATTATAAGTACCATGAAACTAATTGCAAAAAGCAATCTAACTTTTAACTGGTAAGATAGACACAAAAAAAAAACAAGTTACCTATAGTGTTTACCACTCCAACAATAATTGTGGCAATGGCGATGAAGTGCAGTTTCCAGGACACTTTATTTTATGTGGAATTCTGTGAAATAGAAAGATAAATAATTTAAATCTCTTTGACGCACATTGAGAGAGATCGGATGGTGTGTCTTTATCATTAAAGTTTTTCTACAAAATAAAGTTCAAAGGAAAAACCCGAACTCTAATAAAAGTTAATTCTATTAGTGTTGGCTTGTTAAGCATAGAAATCAAAAGGGAATTCCATTAGGTACAGACATATTCGACAAGTAAGAGGATTACTTAAATTAGAATTAAGTATCATAATGAAATAATCATTTAAAATTCATAATACGAATACAAAAACACTGCTTACAAATCATTAGAAGGTATTAATAAACTTCTGTTGACTGAAATACTGACGAAAGAGTTTGACAGACAAATCCTCAAAAAGGGCTTGTTAAATCTGATATTTCTCAGAGCTCTTTATTGAAGTATTTTAGAATTTGTTGTCATCTGTTTTGTTAAAAGTCTTTATTATCTTTTATTCCAAAACTATATACAAATGAACTCAATAAAAGACATAAGAAGAGGGAAAGCATCGCAGGACGATGTTCCGATACATTTTTGCAGATGATTTGGTTTTGGGTACTGCTGGTGCATCAGAAGAGTTAACTGATAAACAAAATAACGGAGATGGGTTTTAGAAAGCTTAGTAACTAAACAAAGAGTTGTGGAATAATGCATAATAATAAATATTATATATTTGTTTTTTATTTCAAAAATTCAAAAAATATTTTTTTTTTAAAGTCTTGCAATACAATGTTTTTTAAACATTTTAAAAGCTTCTCTATACAAAATTTCATTAAAATTCGTTATGCCGATAATGAGGAATTCAAAATTTGAAAAAATGGTTCGATGGTAGGTACCGTCAATAATATATTAATTTCAAAATTATTTTTATTTAATCAAAGATACTAAAAATTAAACGAAAGAAAAAAAATGTATCAAAATTCTTGGGACCGTTTTCGAGAAAATTACGATTTTCGAAAACCAATTTTTAACAATTCTATGATAGGTACCGATATTTTTAGGTAAAATTATTTTTTTTTCTCACATCTTGTAGATTATATTAAGAAATTTTTAGTTATCAATTTTGAAATCAATTGGGCATGGGGTTTTCGAGATATAAAGTTTTGAAAAAAAAAAAAACAAAAACTTGAAATTTTTTTCAAAACCAAAAAAAGTTTTTTGAAAATTTGAATACACAATATATACATATTTAAACTTTTTGGGGAGCTTTAGCATACAAAAAAATGGTCCAAATCGGTTGTACGGTTTTTGAGAAAATCAAAAACAAAAAAATGGTTCGATGGGGGTACCAAAAATAACAATTTTTAGGAAAAATTTTTTCAACCATTACCTTTAACTAGATGAATTTTTTTTTAATTTGTATAAAAAAAATTGAGAAAAAAAAATTATTTATAAAATTTCGAAAAAAAAATCGTATGGCAGGTACCGTTCTTTTTGGTCTTAAAAAAAAAAGAAAAAAAATGTGTGGGGGAAAATTTAAAAACGATATCTACCAAGTTTGACGAAAATCGACCAAGCCGTTTAGACTGTAGGCGAACAGACAGACAGACAGAATTGCGACACCCACTTTTTTCGTCTTCCCTATCATCGTAAGTAATGTCAACTTTGATCAAAATCTCTGCTTTTCTTGACTGTCGACGTTCCCATTCATTCCAAATTTGGCCTTGTTGCAGAAGATATAATTTTTCCTGAAATCATCGGCTACTCCCAACTGCTCCAGACATAATGCTTTTGATATTCTTTGTCGCAATGTTACTCTCAATATATATTTTTTTAATGAAACATAAAACAGGGTGGCCTCCATGAATCTTTAAAATCTACTTGTCCTTATTGGGAAACCCTTTATTTACTAACAAAACTAAGATAGACTTTTCACTCTAACTCGACTAAACGGCCAAGAACTTTCTATCTGTGTAGATGTTAGCATTAGCTTAAATTAAACCAGTTGATTAATTTCGTAGAACTATAATAGAAATTGCAGTGGAAGAAAAAGACGCCGTGGTACTACTGAGATTCTTAGTTCTTTTTAAACAGATGCTTTAAGCGTTGATTTGTGCCGCAAACATCGAGTTAGAATAAAAATGAGTCAAATTGTAGTTTTTTTTATCAAAAAACCGCTTAAATGTTTCCGAGATCCAATGACCTGCTCTCCTACCATGCTCTTCAGTTTAAAGTAACAGCATACTTTCCTTTTTTAAAAGGAAGTCCAGCTGTATGGAGGGGATCGTACCTGGTGAAAGGGATCTTATTACGGCACGGCACAAGTCGTTTTAAAGTTTCGTTTCTTTTCATGTCAGTCGCCATCAGGCTTTGGAATAATTTGAAAAAAACTAAATTATGACACCAAACATGAAATGGAAAATTGTCGCAGAAAATTTTATAAAATGCAAAAACAACAAAAATTGGAAAAAATAGATAAAAAAATTAATAAAAAGGCTAAAAATTAATGTTACTAGAGAAAAATGTTCATAACTATAAAATATTTTTTTTTTTAAATATCTTCTTTAGTAGTTGGAGCTAAAAACACGAGGGCATGTGATTTCTCAAGCAAAAATTTAATTTAATATACAAATTTTTCAAAACATTAAAAAAAAACATATTGTATAAAGCCAACTTTAAGTTTTTATCTTATTTTCATGTTTTTCAACCATTTTAGAAGCTTTCCTATAGAACATTTCATTAAGATCCGTTATGCCGAGAGTAAGAAATTTAAAATAAGAAGCAATGGTTCTATGGGAGGTAGAGTCAGTAATATCTTAAATTAAATTTTTTGTATTGAATTATGTATCGAAAGAAAAAAGATGTTACCCAAATTTTAGATGCCGTTTTTGAGAAAAATACGATTTTCGAAAAACATTTTTTATCGGTACCTATCGTTATTTTTTGACAAAATAAATTTTTTTTTTTCAAATATCGTGTAGATTTTACTTAAAAACTTTTAACTGTCAAGTCTTAAAACAAATCGAGCTTGGGGTTCCCGAAATATTGAGTAAAAGAAATAAATATTGCATAAAAAAGAAAAAAACGTGTTGGGGGAAAATTTTAAAGTGCTATATACCAAAGGTTAAAGAAAATCGGCTCAGCCGTTTATGCTTTAGACGAACAGACAGACAGACGACACCTACTTTTTTCGTCTTCCCTATCATCGTAATGTCAACTTTGATCAAAATCTCGAGTTTGATTTGTTTTCCAAATGCATAACTCTATTTCAGTATTTTATGACGATCAGAACTAGCAAACCGCGACTTTGCAGGGGGCGTACTTCTATGGGCGCCAAGAAGTTCTTATCCCTGGTGAAACTTACCAAAACCTGAAATAAATAACATTCCTCTTCTAAATTCAATCACTACGCACGATTTAATTTCTATAAGAAAAATTATAATTTTATTAGGGAAACATTTGTAAGTATAGGTGAAAAACACTAATTTTGTCCACAAATAAATTTACAAATGTATACAAGTTTTCTTCCAAAAGGCTGAATTAAAAAAGAAATTGTTTGAAAACAGTTTTTGTGTTGAAAGGCAACGTTATTTATGTGCCGTAAAACGCAAGAGAAACCGAACGTCGCTTTTGGAAAGATTCCCGAAATACAAAGAAGAAACTGGGGTTTGAAAATACCGTGCTTTCGGGAAACAAAAGACTGAAAAAAGAAGGTCTATCGGGATATTTAATTGCCCAAACTGGCTTACTAAAAAGACAACGGTTTCAATAATTCTACACACCAAGATACTTATCTTTATTCTTAGGAATTCGAATTTTCCTCTTGAGTTTTCTGGCCCACCTGCCCTAATTATCGAAGTAGATCCGTTCACAAAACTTTTTCTCCTCTCAAAATTATTTGGTTCTCTCAAAAGTATCTGAGCTCCAACAAATTTTTCTCACAGATGAAATTCAAAATCTTTAATTTATTAATAAAATTAATACGATACGTAGACTGAATTTATCAAACTTCTCTGATGATCCGTTCTCACACAGCATCTTGCTAAAAGTGACATCATGACCGGCCTCCTTCGTTCATTTTCAAATCCTCTCTTTTTAATAAACAATGAACGGATTCAGCTTATCTACGTCCAATTCCAGGACAGTTTAAAGAAAGTTAAACGAAAAATCATATCATTCTAAGATGGAGAAAAGTTTCTTTGACGGATGTACGAGTACTTTCCACGATTTGCCATTCCTAAATGGTGAGGAAAATTTCATTTCACGCAGAAAGTTACAATTTTTTAAGACCTTCTTGCAGATATGGGGGATTTGGGGAATCACCTAACTAAGTCATCTTCGATTTACTTGCACAGACACTCTATGGTATTCTCTCAGCCGTTTGTTTTATGAATTAGGGTATCGGCCATTTTTGTTCGGATAACTGGCGTTCCTAGCTTTGACTTGTTTGTCAAAACGGAAGTAATGTGGACCAACTGTCACACATGTCGTTGGAAATGAGCCATGTCTTCCCATCTTGAGAATGGAATTCCTGTTTTTGTTGTTTTTCCAAGATTTCTTTAGAAGTATTCCTTGGCTATTCGTCCAGGATCATACTAAACTCTGCCAGCATTTTGGAGCCGCAATACAACTGGATGTGGGTACTTAAGGGAAACCAATGGGCTGCTGAACCTTGTTGTGGTAAAATTTAAGGCAACAACCTGTTACCATTTCATTATGATACCTAAAACTTTTCCAACACAAAATTTAACCCAAATAGAACATGTCACCACAGCAACAAAATTTTGGGGGGCTACAACTATAAGCTATCTGTTGAAAACGTAAACCATAAGAAATATATCTACTGCATAAACAAATTAAAGATTAGAGAGAGGACAGACGGACCCATTGACACATTCACACACGTAACGTATATTTATCATTTCTAAACAGGTATTGTCGGACAACCAGAAATCCAAATTATAGCCAATTCAGCCTTTTCAAGGGAGAAATTCTGCTTTAGCGCTAAAATTGATGAATTGATAATTGATGAATAATAGAACTTATCAATTTATTGACATTTTGGTATTAGGAGTGTTAAATTGAATTTTACTATTTTTGTGAATATTAAACAAACATTTACGATTGTGAATAGATTTTGGTTGACATTTCGGTTTGATTTTGTCAATGAACTATTCACAATAGATATTAGCCATGAATACTATTCACAGTTTATCAAAAAAAAATTGATTATTATTGATAACGATAATACGGATCCATCAATTTTAAACCGAAATGTCAAATATCGCATTACAAATTAACAATCGTAATATAGACCAATGTTTCATGTATGTATGTAGGTGTATGACTGAAATAGTTTTGTTTTCAATTCATCCGCTGAATTTAAATTACAAAAAAAAAAAACAAATACAAACTTAAGCCATATTTTTTAGCAAGTAAAATCAACGAGCAGGGACTACAATACCGACTTTATTAGTTTTATTTGACAAACATAAAATCAACAACAAATATTTGCATAGACTCAACACTTGGTTTGGCAATAAACCATGCGCTATCGTCCAATTCAATACCTATACATTGGGATTGCTGGAATTGAAAATTCATGAGATGGCCGTCCTGTCGTCCGTGGGACAAATACATACATTTGAATGTGAATTTGCAGGAATTTATGCATCCCACATGTCATCAACAAAATATTTTCTAACAAAAGAGAGGTTTTCAAAATTCAAAAAAAAAAAAAAAACGAAAGAAAAAAAACATACCAAACTACGAGGGTTATAAATCCTTTACCCGATTTAGTCAACTACTACCACGGGTATCGGGTTGTTTGTATTTTCGGTGTCTATTGTTTTTGTCGTTTTAATTTTTTGAGCTTGAAGACCAAAACCACAATAGTATGGTATGAATTTAGATTTATCGTTTAGCATTTTCTCTATTGAAAATGGCTGGACAAAAAATTGATAGACAAAAAACAGCACCTCATCTCCAAAAGTGACACTGGGTAACAAAAGCCACTCCTTTACATTCGTATAGCTGCAATGAATAGATCTTTTAGGTCCAAATCCATAAACAATTGGCAGTTTGATTTGTTGGTGGAAATAATTTGAAGCGAATGTCTGTGATGGCCAATGAGATTTTGGGAAGGTTTTGAAAGCTTTGTTTGGAGGTATTATTGTGAGTGAGGAGAATTAATTGACCACAACTGACCGGGAATAAATAAAAAAGACAAACTATCTTGGTACATGGATTTTGTTTTTGGAAAAAAAAAGACTTGATAGATGAAATGGTCCAGGCAAACAAATAGACTTTCAACACGGTCTATTATACTCAACGTTTTTAAATAGATTAGAAAAGCGATGGAGTTCAGCTACGATAGATCTACAGCAGTCTTGTATTAATATGACGACGTTAAGAAAGGATAAATTCTACTAATGTGGATATACTTATACTCATGAACTTTCCAATTAGTTTTTTAAGTCTGTTTATTTAAACATAGGGAAGAACATTGTCGTGTGTTTTGGAAATGCCCATTTAGACGTATTTGATGTTAAAGAAGGTTGCAAAAGCTCTTAAACTGAACGTAAATTCGGCTGTCGATGTTATTCCTGTTCTAGTCTTAAATAAATTTTCAAGTTCTCTTTTTTACCGTTGATAGTTATTTTTAATTTATCTTTGTTGTTCTGAATATTTTTAGACGAATGGACCACAATTTTAAAATGGAGTTTAATTAAAAACAACTAAGGCAATTATAGGGGATTTTGTATGATTTCCGGAGTTCCTAAATTTTTCCAAAGTTCTATATAAAAACAAAGCTCGATTTTTTGTGAAAGATAACAAGTTAGTGGTTTATTTCTTGAAGATCAACCGATACTTATTTTGCATAGTGTGGTTACTATTAATAAGAAGAATTTTCTAATCTTGAGCTTACCGACCACCGCATCCTTTTACGGCTAAAAGCTATCTGACAGGAAAGGATCATTTGCATCACTCGTGCAATGCCAATTAGAACTTTTTATACGGATTAAGCAAGGCTTTCGCTTCAGTATTTCAGAGTATATTGCTTCGTAACCTTGTAGTATTCCTTTTGACATAATGGTTAGTGCATTGGACTGTCGAACAGAAGGTCTTGGGTTCGATTACCAGCAGCTGTTTTCAGGGCTGCACTGCCTCTTGTCATAAAAAGTACTGATCATTAGCCGTTTAGAATCGGCAGAAAAATTATAGGTCCTCTCCATTCCCGGTAACACGCACACACGAATGATTGAGAGTTGTAAGTCACTAGGTCCTCTTCGAGCTGTTGCACTACCAAATATATTATTCAAACTTGAAGTACTCGTACATGGTGTTGGTGTATATTCAACAAAAAAAAAACAGATGAATATGCATGCACCAAAGCTGATCAATTGAGCTTTGAGCATTAGGTGTTCCATATGGAAGCCACTTTGGTCCTTGACTTTTTATTAAGTTGGTAGATTTGACCTGATAGACAGAGTTAAATAATATTGAGAGGTATTGGTCATATACAAATAGCGATTATATTTTATGTAATAAATAAAAATAAAATGTACAAGAATAAGAGTAAAATGCATCAAATTCGTACATATTTAAAAATAGTATGAGGTTAAGAAAATATGTTTTTGTATATAAAATTATTAAAACATTTTTAAGAAAAAAATTTTTTTCATTTTCTAAATTAAAATTTAAATTTCAAAAATTTCAAAAATCATTGGCACGTTTTTGAGATATCAAATTTTCAAAAAAAAATTATTTTTTTCCAAAAATAATAAACATATTTTTGTTTTAGTTTTGATATGCACTGTTTTTTAATCGTCTTAGAATCTTATACATACATACATACAAAATTTTACTAAGATCCGTTTTGCCGATAGTGCGAAAGTCAAAAATCAAAAAATTTGTTATTTAATTATAAATCGTTGAAATTAAGAGCAAGCACAAAATTCTTATCAAAATTCTAAGGTGCTATGGTTTTTATTCAACGCTTTTAATTTTAAATTTAAATAAAACAAACTGTGGGTACGATATTATGAAAGTTTTTTATTTATTTTGAAGACCCTTTTATGCGTTTATATATGAAATATATTATCATTCAAATGTTTACTTCGGTTTCGCTGGGTTTCACACATCCAAGCTACAGTTCATATACGAGTATATAGCTTACAAATCAACCTGAATTTGACCAATAGCATTGATTGCTCGCACTGTGTTTATCATTATAAGGGTATTGATAACCCCTTGAGTGCACGCACGACATAAAAAAATTTAAAAAATATAATGCACGACTGGGTCGCACGAACTTGCTCCTATGTAATAAAATTTTAAAAACGAATGTTATTAGAAAAAACTGTAGTAAGAGATAAAAACAGAATGCTATGCAAATATGAATTTATGCAGGAACAAAAATTATAAGTCGTTGTAGTGGTTCCTTACAAAAATAAGCTTTTATGTACAAAATTTTTAAAACATTTTTAAGAAAAAATTTTGGTACGCCAACCTTAAGTTTTTATTATTGTACGAATAAAAGTCTAATTTCCAAAAAAAAATACTAAGTCGTTCTTGAGATATCGAATTTTTCAAAAAAAAAATGACTTTTTTTCTAAAAATTGAAAAAATATTTTTTCTTAAGTTTTTAAATGCAATGTTTTTTAAGCTGTTTAGGAGCTTTTTTATAAAAAAAAATTCATCAAAATCCGTTGTGTCGATAATGAGAAAATCAAAATTCGAAAAAATCGTTCCATGGTAGGTACATACAGTCAGTAATACCCAGATTTAAAATTTTTTTTTATTAAATTATAGATCGTAAAGATTAATCAAAAGAAAAAAATTTTAGCAAAATTCTCGGAACCGTTTTCGAGAAAAATACGATTTTCGAAAACCATTATTTTTAATTTGTATGGAAGGTACCGTTAGTTTTAGATAAAACAAAATTTTTTTTTCTCAAAGCTTGTAGATTATGTTAAGAAACTTTTATTTGTCAAGTTTGAAAAAAATCGAGCATGGGGTTTTCGAAATATTGAGTTTCCAAAAAAAAATTTAGATTATGTTAAGAAACTTTTATTTGTCAAGCTTGAAAAAAATCGAGCATGGGGTTTTCGAAATATTGAGTTTCCAAAAAAAATTTAATTTTTTTTTTTAAATCCAAAAAATTAAAAATTGCAAATTTTAATATGTAATAATATTCAAACTTTGGAGGAGCTTTGGCATAAAAAAAATGATTTAAATCGGCTGTACCGTTTTCGAGAAAATCAAAAACAAAAAAAATGGACCCAGGGGGGCTACCATAAATAACAATTTTTTGTAAAATTTTTTTCAACCATTAGCTAGTTTTAACCAAATGAAATTTTTTATTTTTTTTTTTTTAATTCTGTGGGACAGTTTTTGAGAAAAAAAAAATATTTATAAAATTTTGAAAAAAAAATCGTATGGCAGGTACCGTTATTTTTGGTCTTAAAAAAAAACAGAAAAAAAACGTCCGGGGGGAAAAAATTAAAACCCATATCTACCAAGTTTAAAGAAAATTGGCCGAGCCGTTTAGGCTGTAGTCAAACCGACAGACAGACAGACAGACAGAATTGCGAGACCCACTTTTTTGGTCTTAACTATCATAGTAATGTCAACTTTGATCAAATTCTCGAGTTCGATTTTTTTTACGAATGCATAACTTGCCTTATAGTACCTATAAGTCGCAAGTAAAAATGATTATGTTGACTTTGAGGGCAGTGTTGGCTTGTGGTTTATCAACAAAGACATGTTACTTAAGAAAACCCTACAAGAAAAAGTCTAACGGGGTCAAATCGCACGATCTCGCAGTGGCCAATTCACATCGCCTCTGCGTGAGATATCCATGTTCGGAAGCTGATCGTTTTAAGTCGCATCGTTACTATAATATCTAAATGAAGATGGTTGGATCCCTTGAAGAATTGATTATTCAAATACTGACAAGCAAGTTTATTAATTCAAAACTGGCTGATATGTCTGCAAGTAGATCTGACAGTACAGATATGCCACCAGGCAGAGTTATAATATCCTTTCTCTTTAGACATTGGTAACCGACGAACTGTTAACATTTAAATATGAAGCGATCAACAATCAATGACGGGATTGGTGAAGGTGTCAACTAGAAGGTGTGAGATAGACTTCATTAAGTAACTATCTCCTTTTGTAAACTTGAATATGATGTCATAAGCAAATAGCATTATTAAAGGTTTTTCAATTGGCGCTTGTATATTTTGGCAGCCTTTGTTGTTTTAGTGATATTTGTCAAATCTGTTGTTTATTATTCAGTTACTGATGTCATCGGCGCGGTCTATGGAAATTTACACAAAACCCAATTCAGTCTATTTTTCGCTGTGCACAAAAACTCGACCTTTCCCAGACTTAAACTTGGCGAATTTTGCATCTGGACTTAGGCCCACACCAGTACAAAATCAACCTGGATCAGAAGCTTACATTTTATCACCATAGACACTGCTGTTTATTTGCTGAGTGGCTGCGTTATAAAACAAAATTTCCTTATATAGAACGACACCAACCCACACGAGACAATGCATCCTCAACAAGTTACCCTTTGATGTGCATTTTTGGCGAAGTCATTGGTCCGTAATTTTTGAAAACGACGTTGATAAGCAACTTCTTATTGCCCAAATTGAACGATATCATATTCCATACATAGTGGAAAAAAAATAATTTTGTCAAAACCGCACACAAAGCTTTATTTATGCCAATTCAACATCTTCCCCCTCCCTTTAAAAAAAAACCTTTATAATATTTTGCACAAGGCTCTCTCACCCAAACTACGTGCATTTGGATGGTCTTAAATCTGATATTTTTACAAAATAAATGCTGGTGTGCCCCAGGGCTCCGTTTTGTCTCCGAAACTCTTTCGTATCATCATAAACAAACTTTTAACGTAATGTCAATATATAGAAGATACATTTTAAGCATCAATAGGAGAATGTGTAATACTTTTTCTTTTGGAGTTTTCCCACTCATTTTGAGTACAATCTTTCAAAACCAAGGTGTATAAACATCTCCTATTCAATACTCTCTACTTTACACTTAACACTGTGTTACACCATTTAATTATAAGAGTAGTAATATCCCCAATTAACTCAATTGATGAATTAGTCTTTGATCAGAAAACAAAAACAATTGACGCAAACATTAATCTTCCTTAAGAGTTCGAGAAGTATTTGATTTGATATCTACAAATGTAATACTTGCAAAAAGCAGCACCAAATTTTTGAATTATGAATATTTTAAAAAGTTCGACCTTTGTATATACATCATCATGCTTTTGTTCGTTTTATTGAGGAAAATTCTCTCTAATCAATAAAACCTTGAGTGTAACATGGTAATTTGCCACAATTCCAAAACGAAAAGAAAAACAAGTATTAATCACCCGCAATCACATTGATAAATGTCGAAGGAGAAGAAGATACAATTCATCCAACCACACGATGCATAACTAAGTTATCACCGCAAATCACCAATTTAAATCAACTAAATTAAAACAAGGTGTTCACGCCTTCCCCGGTTTTCTTAACACACGATAGGCAGGCCCAGGCACAAGGCAGTTGTTGGAAAATTTCTTCAAATATATCAATCCAACACCGTGGTTGGGAATTACATCCCTAAAACAAAACAAAAACACGAAACCAGGAATAAGATCACAGCTTAAATCGAGATGAAGTGATAACAGCACCAGCCGACACGATTCCCACAATAATTCCGACTCCGAAGAGCTTTCCTTGGGAGCAGACCGTAAATTTCCTTCAAAATAGGAGCTCCAGATGGTGGGGCGGTGATGACGGAAGATGAGAGGAATCGCGTGTAATTTATTTTAATGAGGGTTCACGCCTCAGTCCCTTCTTGCTGTTCCACAGAAATAAACCAAAGAGTATGCTGTGGCAAGACTCGAACCACAAAGATAAATTCGTCCGTTACTTTCCAAAATCAGATATATCCTTCTCGAAGAGCAAGATGAAAATAAGGATACCCACCCCATCAAGGAACATCTCTTTCCATGTACGCATCTGAGGATGGCAGAAATTTACTATTTTAGATGGGGTCAGTTTATTTGCCCTCATTTACTTTAAGTAACCATGTTCAATTCCCAGATACAGAAACGAGTATGTATAGTAATAAAGGGGTTCTATATTATTGAGGTATACCCGTTTATTCAACTCAAATCGGTGAATCCTGCAGAAATCCCCGACAATATTTATTAGCTGGCCATTCGGAAAATCCTCACGGACAAGAGGTATTGTCGGCTTCGGCTTGTGGAAAAGACATAAATTCTCTTATTTATCCTCACTTAGGCGGACGGATCAGAGAATTGCTTGGAGTACGCCGGCCATGCCGGTTATATCGGTTGGGGGCAGAGACGAGGTATTGTTTTTGAAATTAGACAAAACCATAAAGAAGGAACAGAACCAGAAGAAAACTAAATGAACAGAAATCGGAACAAATAAAGTGTTTTGAGATTTATTTCATCGACGTGGTCCTTCAAACTGGTGTTGAGTGAGAGGCAATAGAAATAGAGGGTAACTTTGTTTATGATTTCGTAGACAAATAGGGCTCTAGAGGGTTAAGTGGAATATTATTCTTGTTGTTTTGTGGAAACAAAGGTATACACTTTGGTGTAGAGAAGCATGAAATTATATCTTTGCATAAAATCAGTTTTAACACGATTCAAGCTGTTTCAAACCTTAGCATTGTTTGACGATTTCAAAATGGTCATAGTGTCACGAAATCAAAATATTTCTAGAATTGTTTGTTTATGTGATGTGGATTAATCTTGTTGAATGGTCGAAAGCGCAAATGAAAGAGTGATAAACCTTATTGGAGGTACCAGTTGTGCAACCATAGTGTTGTAACAGGTTTATGGTTCGAAAAACATACTCTGATCAAATGCCACTGATACTTTCCTTTGGAACATTGGGAAGTCCATGTTTAGTGAACACTCAACAATCCAGCAAACGAAATTCAAATTTAATTACATATATCAAAAGGGCAAGCCTTATCCTTAGTTTTTAAAAAGGTTTTGGAAACTTCGGATACTAGGTTATGGTGTAACACAGTGCACGTGTCAAGGTAGGTAGATAGTAAGGTAGAAATTGCGACCACTGGCAGTTTAGCCCTGTAGCCCAATTAGCGCTGAAGTGCGCCATTTCGATACCATAACTCGAATGAATCTGTAGATGGAATTGATGTGGGAAATTGTGGGCATTGTCATGGAGTCATCCAGTTTGGATTAAGTTAAAAAATATGGATCAAGTCGGTTTTGGTGTGTCTTATTGTGTGTTTGATTTTGCACAATCATCCGGAAATTGGATCACTCACTCAGCCGGGCCAACACACTCATTTGACACCATCTACAATTTTCCAATCTAGGCAGCTTGTTGACTGGTACTTAAAAAGTAGCCTATCCGATTGAATGATTATCCGGCGTTAGCTCGGGATCTAGGAAGTCAAACGGAGTGCACGACGCAGAAGTTACCGAAGTTTGTCATAGAGTCATTTCGTCGCGTTGAGAAAAGAGGTCAAGTCTTTCATCTTCATTGAAAATTTGACAATGTCGTCAAGAAATGCCGTTCCTAATGTATGTGCTCTAAATTAGACCAGCGAAGGACATTTGTATAGGAAATGGATGACTATTTCCTTTTCCTGCTGGTAGCTAAGGCTATGACAGTCAGTGTTGTGAGGAATACCTAGCATCGCTGCATGCTACAGGAAGATACGATCATGGCTATGTCTTGCCTGGGTCTATATATCAGATCAAGGAATCGGGAATTATTATAGGAGGGTCGAATCTTTCTAGATATAATGCAGTTAGTTAAACTGCTCCACCAACGGTTTGAATCGCTAAGAAAAATTGGGAGAACGTTGCCCTTCATAACTTCTAACTGAATGATTCTTTCCCGCAAGTGAGTTATGAAGGGCTGATCTTTGCCTGGCGACCTCGTCCACTCCTTCATTCATCCATCAATACGAGTGTTAAAGTAAAGTGGGGATTTAATAGGAGATGTCGAAGCAAATTGGTTTTGCAACCTTGTACATCGAACATCACAGTGAGGGGATAAAATCGAGAAAGCTAAAGTATTCCACATTCTAGTCTAAAGAAAGGACCTCTATATTTGACAGTACGTCCGAAGTTAGGCTCAAGGTCAAACTGATGAGCATCCTTACTAGACGAGTATTACGGCGGAATTGTTTGAGGGAAGGAATGCAACTGATTTTTTTAGTTGAGCATTGTTGATAGAAAAGCAAGATAAGGGAACACTCTGTTTTATGAAAAAGAATCAGCAAGAAAAGAAAATATGCTCACGAGGAACTCTGCAGAAATAAGAGATTAGAATTCCTTAGAATCCCTTAAGATTTATAAACCGTACAATAAATATAAAGGGTTCTTTTTTATGAAAATTGGTCTCAAACTTTTAACGAGTATAGGCCTTATATGTAGATAATACCCAGATTAAAGGGGGTGACAAAGCAGATTATGTCTACGTTTTCAAAGGTTTTTAATATCCTGAGATCGACTATGGCCTCAGAATAATTTAGTGTCTCAAATTTCAGAGATGCTTAAATATGGCTGTAACTGCGGTCTGTGTAACATATTCCTCAGGATGTATACTTTTGATGCATCTCTTCTGGATAGGAGTGCCAACATAAGCGAGACTTGACTTGGCAGTAAAACAGTACATAGCCGAAAAGTGGCTTGGCACAGACTGCTTGACAGAGGTATAAGTCTGCAGGGCATGATGCAGCTATGCTCCAAAGCTCTAAAGACGTTATTGTACCGTTCCTGGTGGAAATATTCAAGAGGAGATGTTTAAATATCACCTGTATTCCATCTAGTTGGAGAGAAGTCAATGTCATTTTCATTCCGAAAGCTGGCAAGCCCACTCACGCTGAACCGAAAGATTTCTTCATTTCTTCTTAAGCCCTAATAAAACTGCACATTCGCCTCAAGCTAGATGATACTGCTCTTTCGCAGACCTAACATGCTAACATATATGAAGGGTAAACATCTGTTGACACGGTACTTCATGAAGTGGTAAAGAAGTGGCGTAAAGGTCATTTAGTTCACTGATCATAATGGCATCAGGAAAATTTGTCCCCACGTTGTGTGAGGTCCTACAAACAGTCCTTGCCAAGCTCAATAATTGGGGCAGTAGCTGCAGACTTAATATCAACCCTCTTAAAACAGAACTGGTTATGTTTACGAGAAAAAAGGAAGCATTTCATGTACCGGTCAATATAGACGGTTTCAAACCGGAAGCTGGGGTAAGGTCAGGCATCTTCTCAGACAACCCTACCATAAATAGATCATTAAAGCTTCCAAAGCGGAAGTGCTGACAGTTTGCTAGGCTGCAAAATATCTTTCCACATGTGAATTATCAAACAAGAACCTTGATACCTCTTCATATATGGCCAGGCCGAAATTAAAGCCATTTCGTCAATTGTTACGAAGTCAAATCTGGTTGCTCCGTAGTGAATTAAGACAACTCGGCGAAACGGATTCAGTCACCTTTCGATGGGACACCGTGAAATTTATGGAAATGAAATGGCTGATGAACAGGCCAAAAACGCTTCATAACTTGAACTGAGCGAAATTGTACTCTGAGTACTCATGCCACTGGAGCAGGAAAAGATCTTCTTTGGGTTTTACGTGGATACCTACCTGTTACGACTCTACCCCACGGCCTACCACCATCAGGGTCAGATTTAGTCCTGACCATTAATCCCGACATAGCAAGCTATCTCGGTTGCAAAGTTGTGATATGTTGCAGCATATGCACACCTCTTGCCTAGGAGGCGAGGTCTATCTAACACCTCTTGAATTCAAGAAAAGAATTTTGAAAACCATGTGTCTCCGCATTCGGAATAAGCTAAGCCACTATGATACTCCCACTAGGGGGCCTACATCATAGATAGGGTTTAAGCAGAGGATAAAACTCAATCCTCAAACTCAAATGGGCACTATCTCCCATGATACCAGAATATAGCTCTCGGTCGAGCTTCGCAACTTCGTCATTTCATGGAGCTTCCTAGGCGATCCGAACCCGGACTTAGTCCAAGTTCTTATCTCAAGCTTCGGAATTTCCAGATCTGAACCCGTCACTTCCAGATGGGCTCCTGCAAAACCCTGGGCCTGTCAACCCTTAGGATACACACCAAGAAGTCGGCCGGGGTAGAAACCAACAACTCAATGTGAATCCTAGTCTTTTGCTCACCGCAAACTAGTAAAGACGCTCCTAAACTTTAGTTTACCTTACGGCAAACAAGGAAAGACGCTCCTATCTTTTATTTACCTTACGGCGAATTAGGAAAGACGCTCCTAGTCTTTAATTAACCTTACGACAAACAAGGAAATACTCTCCTATCTTTTCCTCACCTTAAAGCAAGCTAGGAAAGACGCTCCTAGTCTTTGTTCTAAAGAACGAGGACGACGATCCATCTATTATTTGCTACTATTAATAGGAACAAAAAATATACCCTTATTGAACCTTAAGACTCTCAAATCTCCAACCACATAAGCAGCCGGAGACTCTACTAATCTTACCCCTACCAACCAAGTTCAACCTAAATCAACCCTTCCAGTGAAACTTTCGAAATCCCCAGCCACAAAAGCAGCCGGGGACGTTACTAACTTCACTGCTACTACGAGTAAGACCTTAGAAATCTCCAGCCGAAGACTTCACCAATCTCCCTCCCACTACCAACCAAGATCCATCTAAAAGTCTCCAGCCACAAGTGGACGAACTATGAAAGTCAAGACCATTATCCATGCACTAACCACTCGCACCACCATCCAACAATTATGGCCTTATGCTCCCCACCACCCATTATGATTGTGGGAATTACGCAAGCTGTATTCGGACAGCCGCGTAAGTAGCCGGAGATTTTACCAACACACACCCGTCTTGACCCTACTACTCCCTTGGGTTTTCTTAGTTGTCTAAATCTCTTAGCTGAACGAGCGGCGAGAGAATAGACGCAAGCCCCGCACCACGACAAGGTGAAACCCGTCGGAGGGGCTGGAGCAAGAAAAGTATAGAATTTACCAATGCTTTCTTAAAACTGGAAATGACAGAGGGTCAACAATTAACACCTGTCGGATGTCAAGGAATCTTTCGCCAGAAAAAAATCAGATTATCTACTGAAACTTAGCAGACCTGAATTGTCTCTCTTGGTTGGCATATTCTTGCAGGTCACAACTCAATGGGAACTCACATGAGCATGACATGACCTGATACCCACACATCTGATTTATACTGAGAATATCAGGACGAAGAGGTTGAAAGGGGCCCATCTTACTTCCTTTGTGAATGCCCCAGCCTAGCCAGAACTCAAAGAATATTTTTCGACGAATTGGGTGGAGTCTCATTTATGTCACTAAAAAGCATCCTTGACTTAATTCGGAAGTCGGGATGGTTCAGGGAGGCACCCAATACCTAAGACTTCCAATTAATCCTTTTTACACACTGTGGAGCACATTGGATCCATTCATGCCCGAGTGAGGTTTTACGGCTTGTCGCCTAACACCTTATACCTTACCTAACCTAACGTATCATATTCGTTCTACTCGCAATGTACTATCAAGCAAGATTTTTTTCGTAAGAAAATCGTATTCGGAATACTAAACACTTATCTTAAGTCAAGGCCAATGAAATTCTGGTAAGTTGGAACTCAGACAAAAGCCTATTCTTCCTGATCTGCCACGCCAATAATTTGCTTTAGTTTTTACTTTTTGTCCAACAAAACATGAGTAGTAAACTAGATTTTAATCTCTTTTACCAGTTTACCATTCCTCCGAGGTATTTTTTCATGTGACTAATTTTTAAAATCAACGTTATAGTTTTTAAGCTTAAGAACCAAGCTACGGCTGTTTCGATCTAACGTCGAATCCGTTTAACTTTACGGTTGCAGCACTTGGAAAGTAACAGTAGGTGTCACTATAAGAAGATGTCTACGAAACATCCTAAGAATTTTCTGATCCAATCGTATATCAAACGAAGAGCTCCTCAGCAGAACGTTTCAGGAACCTATTGGCTCTATTATACGACGTCGAAAGTAGCAGTGGATCGGACACATGCTTCGAAAAGGCGACAATTGTATTGCGGCGCATGCAATGCAGTGGAATCCGCTCACTCAAGAAGGGAAAAGAGCTGGACGGCCGAGAAACTCATGGAGAAGGACAGTCGAGGTAAGTAAGTAAGTAACGTTATAGTTCATAGTATACACTCTAGAAGCAATTCTGTTCTGGTTGATTATAATTGAAAACCTCAAATTTTTTACGCAAAATCAATACCTTTTCTGGAACGCTAGTGAAAATTATGCCATGAATTCCGTGTGCGGTTTACTATATAGATAATTCCAGACTTTCTCCCCTAGCAGTTCTGCTAGTAATTTTTAATAAGCCCCGGTGAACTTAACTTCCAAATTAATTTAAGATTTGACTAATCAAATGGTGAATCACTGATTAATTGTTTGGCAAAAAAACATTTACTTAACTCCTATTTTTGTTTGCGGTCTGACCCAATTTAATCTTTTCAAAACCTTTTAACTGTTGTTAATTTCCTTGCAAATACCTAGTATTTTGACCCAAAAACAAACCCCTTTGCTTTTCATCATCTAGTCAGCAGAGCAATTCTTACCTCTCAAATTCTGGAAACATTAACTCTCATATGTTATGAATGGCCCAAAAACAACCTATTTAACTGACATCATTTATCTAATTCGATTTGCTTCCTTTAACACACAAGTACCTAGTTATATGTACATGTATCCTGATCGTCTCTTTTTTCCTTTCACAATACATATCCACACAAAACTAAAGCAAAACAATGACTCTTGTGTCGTGCCATTGAACCGGTGTTATGTCCTTCCACTTCATCAACTCCAATGAATCCAGTTAAAAACAAACAATGTGTGTGCTCCTCACATTCACATCCTTTCAGGATGGAGTTTGAGAAATTGGAAAAATCCTTCTCACCCAATTTAACCAGCAATCTCTATTGTAGTTGATATCCTTGTAAGACCTATAACACCCCCTTTACACTACATGCTGATTGAGAGAAATACAAAAACAAAAAACGAGGGAAAAAATATCCTTAATGGACGACGTGGGAAATATATAATGTTTGAATGTTCTCCGATTATCCTTTGGGGAATGGGTTTTGCCCTCTTTATTTGCTGACATCGCTTACCTTCCGATTCCGTTTCGCAATCGAGTTTATCTCGTTCTTCTTTGGGGTGTAAATGTTTGACATCTTTAAAATAAAATTTCTATCTTTTGAATGAAATGATGGACAAATATTTGGCCAAGGCCCAAAGCAACGAATACAAAAAAAAAACCATCGGACACAGAAATGATAGGTTTTATCTACACTCAGAGAAATTAGTTTACTTAAAGTAACGAAAAATTGCGAACCTTTGTACGAGTATCATCCCGTATTTAATCCATTGAATTAAAGAATTGTGTTGGTACAGGACTTTTTACTGAGACTCTGAACGTAATCCAGTAATCAAATCGGTGGAAGGCATATTTTCAACATGTAAGTCGTTCCGTACATTTTGAGGGGCAAAATACCAGCTGGTGCGATAAAATTCATAGCTCGATATTCAACGAAAGAAATCCTTAAACCACTGAAAGAAGAAATTGACGTTGTATGTCTAGCCTTGTGGCTGAAATGCGTCTTTTTATATTATAACTCGGCTGATACGAGAATTTGGATTGAATTGTTATATGTAATAAATTGTGAACATTCTTACGGAGTCATCCAATTTGGATTAGGTTCAAAAAATAAGATGGGATGTGGTAGGTTTTGATGTTTCTTATTATGTGTTTGCTTTTGCACAATCATCGGAAAATTGGTTCAATCACCGAGTCACCATACTCATCCGACACTATCTACACTGTGTCAAGCTAGGCAGCTTGTTGACTGGTGCTGATAGAGTAGCCAATCCGGCCCCCACACCGTAAACTTCCGTAAAAGGCCTCAGTCCGCTAGTCGTATTGTAAGGACTAAGGAGTCAAGTGGAGGGCACAGAAGCAACCGCAGTTCGTCCAAGAGCAATTTTGTCGCGTTGAGAAAAGAGATCAAGTCTTGGATCTTCATTTCCAAAAGTTCATCTATTTCGGCAAGAAGAGGCCAGTTTTCCAGCTCAAGGAGTTAGAAAAAAAAATAGTTAAGAGCCTGGCTTAAAGTTTTTTTTTTTTGTTGCCTGGAACGTAGTCTCTTGAAAATTGTGAAGGTAATCTAGTTACTGGAGAGCATAGAATTTGAGAATACTTTTTAGCAGTAGGACCCACAAATGAACCCACTTCAATTTCATATAACCATCAAATTATCAATCAATTTTGTCCAAAGACTAATCATATTAAGCTTTTCTGTAACACTTTAATTGCTTAGTTCCAAGTGCCAGTATCTTTCCAGGATCGGCAGTTTTCGAACTCCTGATCCAGGATAAACCGACCTCAGCTTTATTCCATATCATAAGAGAACACGTGGTTGAATGTGGAACTATGGAACTATGGCCAAGCGTTAACACGGAAGGCACATTATTTTACAGTGACGTTTAACTAGTTCAGTTAGGATAGTTTTTGAGACGCTGTTTCAAATGGTGAAAACAGTCCTAACTTGCTAAGAAGTGTACCAAAAATGTATAGAAAGAAGAGGTAAAAAAAATGTATTTTTTTGAAAATCCAGAATCACGATATTATGTACATGGAATTGAAAATAAAAAAAAAACGGATTGAAAGCTACAAAAATGATTTGACTAAAAATTAAAAGGGAGGTATTTTGCACAAAAAAAGAGAGACACTGGGCAATGGGAATGAAGGAGTTCTCCTACTACCGAGAAACTGACGAAATGCATTGTTTATCTTTAACAGCTGATTTATCGAAATTTTGTTTTTGAGTCATAAGCCACCTTTTCATAGACCGGGTCACATATATCGATATATATCATTGGTCTTGCAGCTTACGAGTTCTTAGCCGAGTACATCAACAAGGAAACAAACATGTACCAGTAGCTACTTCCAAGTAGGTAAGGAGTCCATCTACATAGGAGTAAGAACAATCTCCAGGAACGACACCTTAGTGGAGATCTCACAATTGATTACCTTTGTGAACCGCAGCTTCACCTGCCAGTTCTTTTTCATAAGAAAAATACTCCGAACAACCTTCAGTCACTTATCCGAAGACGGTGTATGCATGAGTAGATACCATCGCGAACTAATCGAAGAGTACCAAGATGTGGATACAAGACAACCCAAACATTATAAAGGAATGGCCTCTTCTTAGGGTCGGTACGCAAATCAACCCTATGTTAAATCGCTAACATTATGAAAATCGTGCTTGTAAATTTCCGTTTAATTAAACTAATGCCAATGAAAGCCCGAAAATTAAAAGAAGAGGCAAGCTTAACCTGGTGCAATTTAGCGAGCTATTTATCCTTAGCAAAAATTCTAAGAGGCTTTTTATTAGACCTAAATATAAGCAAAAAATTTATGCAGACATCAAGTTTAGAAACGATGGTGCTAGGCTAACGAATTTCAAAGGCCCGCAATTCTCTTGGCTTCCTAAAAAGGCAAGATAAGACCTATAACATACTTCTGCTCTGAAATGTAATAAAGACGCTTAATAAGGACTCCATTTCGGCATATAAAACTGCAGAGCCTGTTAGAAAAAATCAAGTAATGCTTCAAAGCTGGATTAGGGGATGTGTGTACTATGTCGCTCTGCTTAGAGAGGGTTCAATGTCTTTTTATTTTATAAGTCAGCAAGTACACCCTAAACAGAAAGATTTCAGGCCGAAAAGGCTATATTTCTTTCCTCTTAAAATCATTATACATATGTAAGTACTAATAGGGAAGCACATTCGATCAAAGCTAAAAGACACATGCCCAACATACAGGGCATAGCGTCTATTTTGACCAGCAATACCCGAGAGCCTCAACAAAATGCCCCCCATCGCCTTATGTATCGTTACTAATGCAGCGAGAAACTTTAACAGCAGCGTTGCCAACTACTTTTGATGAAAATATACCTTAAAAAAGAATATGCCATATTCAATAAAATTATGCTTCAGCTTATTAAAATTTGTTTGTCTTAGATTTTTACTGATTTTGATCAAAGTTAACATTACTATGATAGCGAGGACTAAAAAAGTGGGTCTCTATGTCTTTCTGTCTGTTCCACTACAGCCTCAACGGCTCGGCCGAATTTCCTTAAACATGGTAAATATCATTTTTAATTTTTCCCCCCCCACATGTTTTTTTCCATTTTTTAAGACGAAAAATAACGGTACCTGCCATACGATTTTTTTTCCAAATTTTATAAATATTTGTTTTCCCAAAAACTGTTCGACAGATTTAAAAAATAAAAACACAAACAAAATTCATTTAGTTAAAGCTATAGTAATGGTTGAAAAAATTTTTCCGAAAAATGGTTATTGTAAGTACCACTGATTTTGATAATTTTTTTTTGCTAAAGCTCCCCAACAATTTGAATAAAATTGTGTATTCAAATTTTCTAAAAATTTTTTTTTGATTTTTTGAAAAAAATTTAAAATTTTTTTTTCAAAACTCAATATTTTGAAAATTCCATTCTAGATTTTTTTTTTTAAACTTGATAAATAAAAGTTTATCAATACAATCTACAAGATGTGAGAAAAAAAATATTTTACCTAAAAATAAAGGTTCCCACCATACGCCTAGAATTTTGATAACATCTTTTTTCTTTCGATTATCTCTTATGATCTTTAATTTAAAAAAAAAAAGAAATTAAAGTATATGAAGAATTTTGTCTATAAAAGCTCATGTTTTAAGAAACCACTATAAAGACTTATAATTTTTGTTCTTGCATAAATTCATATTTGCATAGCATTCTGTTTTCGTCTCTTACTATTAAAAAAATTTAAAAAATTAATTTTATCCTTATGAACAGTTTTCTCTAATAACATTCGTTTTTAAAATTCCAAGTCTATTACATAGAACATTAAGAATGTTTTAAAAAATAAAAAGTAAATCTATGTTGATTAAAAAAAAAATAAATCTTATATTTAATATTGATTTCCACGTGAAGCGGACAACGAAAAAAGTGGCGGGTCTTTGAATTCGTCCATCTTAATGGTATTTATACTTTTTTCGGTTCTTGACACAATTGCTAAAGGATTTTAAGTTTTAAGGCCTGTTGCAAATTAGATGTTCTTTTTTTATGAAATTTAAACCAGAAAATGATTTTTTTTTGTATAGTAAACCGGAAGTTAACAATTAAAATTAGATTTTAGCCACCTTGGCCACTTTTGCGGTTTTTTAGCTCTCAAAATTACGTTCATACATTAGGGATACTTCGTGCCAAGCTTAAGAGTGGGATCTCTATTCGTTTAGAAGATTACAGAAGTACGTGGCTCTCGTGCATAAAAACCGTATGGAGTTTAATGCTTTGAAAACTCAATGCTGTCTACTGACATTAAAGCAAAATATACCCCGTATGCCATTGTCCTTAAATGGCACTTGCATCGAAGAAACCGAAAAGCTCTCAGTACTCGGTATGTGTGTTAACGACGAATCTTCGTTGGAATGATCACATTCTCGAGACCGCCAAAAATGCTGCTAAATGCTTAGGATTTCTACATCGATGTAAGAAATTTTTCACCCCTTCTGATCTGGCTACAATTCATAAGGGGCTTATACGTCCAAAGCTCGATTATAACTCACACCTTTGGTCAGCTGCAGCGCAATATTCTCTCCATTTATTGAATAGAATTCAGAACAGAGCGTTAAAACTGATAGGAAACAGAGCTATCATGAATTAATTCCCATCTCTTGAACACCGTCGGAATGCTTCATGTATTTCCCTGTTTTATCGCTTCTTCCACAAGCAATGCTCACTCGAAGTAGCCAGTTGCATTCCTCCCCTTTATTCAATTCACCCGTGGATGCTCATCAGTTCACCCTTGAGCCTATAACTTTGGTCGAACCGTCAAATATAGAGATTCCAATTATTTAATAACTTACCCGGAACAGTTTTCGCCATTTCAATTTGCAAACATTCAAAGCCAATGTTCCATCGTCACCTCCTTTCTCTCTCTCGCTAATTCCCCATCGCTCCTGCTGTGTTTAACATTATAAGGGTCTCTTAACATACCCTTGAGCGAGAGTGACTTATATACAAAAAAAGGTTTTTTAATAGAAAACCTGATGTTAGCAATTTAATTAAAGATTTTGATCAAAGTTGACATTACGATATTAGCGAAGACTAAAAAAAGTAGGTCTCGCAATTCTGCATGTCTGTTCGACTACAGCTAAACGGCTCCCAGATTTTATTCAAACTTGGTAGATATGGGTTTTAATTTTTCTCCCCCCGGATATTTTTTCCTTTTTTATCTTAAGACCAAAAATAACGGTACCTGCCATACGAATTTTTTTCGAAATTTTATAAATATTCTTTTTTTCTTAAAAACTGTCCCACAGATTTTTAAGAAAAAAAAATCCTAAAATTTTATTTAGTTAAACCTACATAGGTAATGCTTGAAAAAAAATTTCCAAAAAATTATTATTTTTGGTACTATTTTTTTGTTTTTGATTTTCTCAAAAACGGTACGACCGATTTTAACCATTTTTTTTATGTTAAGGCTCCCCAGCAGTTTCAATCCTATTGTGTATTCAAATTTAAAAAAAAATTTTTTGGATTTAAAAAAAAAAATCTATTTTTTTTTAAACTCAATATTTCGAAAACCCCATGCTAGATTTTTTAAAACTTGATAAATTAAAGTTTCTTAAAATAATCTACAAGATATGAGAAAAAAATTATTTTACCTAAAAATAACGGTACCCTCCATACAAATGTTAAAAAATGGTTTTCGAAAATCCTGTAGTCGAACAGACAGAGAGACATAATTCCGAAACCAACTTTGATAAAAATTTTGAGTTCGATTTTTTTACGAATGCATAACTTGCCTTATAGTACCTATAAGCTGCAAGTAAAAATAGTCACTTGGAAATTGTATTCCATTCGTCGCAAAAAAAGAAAGAAATATGAAAATGACATATGAATTTGCCAATGGAAAACCCCATAAGTGCTAATCCTCTTAAAAATAATATTCTGCGTAAGGCAATGAATAATGTCAGCAACGGTTGTTGCAGCTAATCTCACCTCGGCTTTTGAAGTATTTTAAACATTTACAAATTAAAAAGGGCGAGTTCATATAACAAATTTTATTGTTTAGTTTAGTTTGTACTCGTATATGTAGCTGTTGTTCAAAAATATTGTTCAAATGGATAAACTTTTTATGTTTATTTTTAGATTTTAAAATCTTCAATCTACTGCATTTTTTTAACGATCTACTGCGCAATTTTTTTTTTATTTTGAAGTGTGGCAACGCTGCTACTCAGACTAATGTAGACAGTTACCCTTAGATACCATGATAAATATTTACTAGAACAAAATAGCAGATGATCGCACGAACCTGCTCTTGTAAAAGTACTTTGGAATTTAAAATACATTTTATAATTATAAAATATGGATTTAATGAGATAATAATGTTCACATGCATAAAATTGCCGTCTGATTTCTAGAAAAGTATGAATTTATGCAAACAAACTTTAAAAATCGTTTTATTATTAAATACATTTCTTATATAAGAAATTTCTTTAAAATGGTATGCAAATTTGAAGTATTAAATAATATTGATTTTAGGAAATAATTTCAAAAAATAATCGTTCAAAGGTTTTGAAGATATTGAATTTTCAAAAAAAAAAAAAATGTTTTCAAAAAACCCAACAAATATTTTTTCTAATATTTTTATATACAATATTATTTTAAACGTAAGGGGCTCCTGCTGAAAATTTTTGGATAAAATCCTTGCATTACGGGTGTTTGGGGGGGGGGGGTACCGTTAGTTTTGGAGCTAAAAAAAAAAATTCAATTTCTCCTCTAGGGAGGGAATCGCCGAAGACCATTAACTACCGAGATTGAAAGAAATAGGTCCAGTGGTTTAGGCTGTAGTGAAAGGTATAGACATACAGACATACAGACATACAGACATACAGACATACAGACATACAGACATACAGACATACAGACATACAGACATACAGACATACAGACATACAGACATACAGACATACAGACATACAGACATACAGACATACAGACATACAGACATACAGACATACAGACATACAGACATACAGACATACAGACATACAGACATACAGACATACAGACATACAGACATACAGACATACAGACATACAGATATACAGACATACAGACATACAGACATACGGACATACATACATACAGACAGACGGAATTTCCGGACCCACTTTTTTCGTCTTCGCTATCATCGTAATGTCAACTTTGATCAAAATCTCGAGTTCAATTTTTTTTCCAAATGCAGAACTTGCCCCGCAAGTAACTTTTCAGGCTTCGAGGAATCTATACCTGAATCTATCTTAAATTAACTGTTAACTTTGGTTTAAATACTAAAGGGTCAAAACTCAAACCCAAATTTTTAGAGTGGGTTTCAGCTGATCTTACTTATGTAGAAGGCGTTAGAATGAAGAGAGAATCGCCTAACCTAGCCACAACTAGAAAAACAACCATCGCAGTTTTTTTTTCTATGAACTCGACAACCGAATCGTCTCGTTTTTTCCACTGAGGAAAATTCTGTAAAATTCATTCGCAATTCAAGATGAACAAATCAACACTGCCGACATTTTTCTTATTCAAACTTGTATGTACATTTAGATATGTACATATATATGTCACTTTTCTTAAGAGTATATGCAAGTTTTTGTACAAATTGCTATTGAAATCGACATCTGTTTTTTTTGATTGAATGGAAAACGATGTATACGCAATTAAAGTCGGAAACTGGTTGCATTCTCATAGATCCGAAGGGGGCTCATAGGGGCAGTTTGTCTCTTATAGTTTAGTCTATAAACAAAGATCTACCAGAAAAAGCTTTTTGTTTAAATTTAATTTTCATTTTGTCTCCTTTTAAATTAAACTCAAACATTTTTCTAAGTATACTAAATAGGTATTATAGGTATACCTTTGGGTTTTTCTAGAATGTCGACTTTTCAGCACAAAAACACAATTTTAATTAATTTTGCATTCTTGGATGTTTTTGCGTTGAGACGAAATTTTCATTTCCAACCAAAGTAATTTAGCTTGTGAATGCGGAGCCGTTCTTGTTTCTATAATACTCGTACTTCTGCATGGAAAATATGTATGTAGGTCTATCTATCCACATAGACATGAAGAGGACATAGCCATAACCAATATAATGGATCCTTTTCCTGTTAATGAGAAATGGCCGGTCGTCGATGTTAAGCCTTTTGAGAGAAAACACTTTAAAATGTCGGCCTCCGCATCGTCAAAACAACTACAAGCTAAAAAACAGGACGAAGGATCCGATGGAAATAAACAGTTTTATTTAAACTGCCAATAGAAAAGACAGTTGGAATTTTTGAAAATTGTATTTCCTCTTAGTTGCTCGGTCTGTTATTAATTTTAGAAGACTGAATTTATTTACGTATGTTGACTTTGGTATTTGAATAAATGGTTTCTTTTGAGAAAGACTGAAGGTTTTCGTGATCATTTATAAATGAAGAGCTTGTAGAGTGGAGGAATAATCTTAGTTGGAATAGGATGTTCATAACTATAACTATGCAAAACAACTGTCACAGAAGTTGAAATACGAGTACCAATGGGAATTGTAAACGAACCTCTCGGTAAACAAATATGCACGACTGGCTAAAAGTCCGGGAGCACTGACTGATTTTATTCCTACTTTTACGACAGCATTAATAGTTTTGCATTTTTAAGTTTCAACAAAGGTCATCTTTCCACGATATAAAGGACTGCATTTGATATTCCAATTATCCTATATATCTGGGAAAATATTAAAATTTGTTAAGGATAAGGTTTTCAACAATTTTGTTTTATTTTTTAATTCTCTAAATTTTTGAAATATTTATTGAAATTTTTCTACCTGGAGTGATTCAAGGAAAAAGTGAACACAATGCCAATTAGCAGCATGTAAGAATTTCGACATAGATTTTAAATAAGTTGCTGAAAAACCTTAATCCATATGTAGGTTTCCAAAAAGCTTGTTATTAGGGTAGGGGGAGCCTTTTGGAACAATAAATGCACGACTGGACTTTCAATGCAAAAATGCATGTTACTAGTATTAGATAAAAAGGTTGAGAAACATAAAATTAATATTTTTAATCAAAAGCCCACATTTACTAATTATTAATGTTATAAAAGTTATAAATACTTGTAGTGGGTTAAAAAATTAATGAATATACAATTTTTAAGACATTTAAAAAAAATGGGCTTAGCCAATTTTAAATTTTTATTATTTTACAAGTAATAATTAAATTTCAGAAAAAAATAATCAATGACTAGTTTTTGAGATATCGAATTTTCCAAAAAAAAATTGATTTTTTTTTCAAAAATCCGAGAATATTTCATTTGTAAGTTTTCATAAAAATGGATCTAAGCAGAAAAAAAAGTGCATTCAAGTCAGAGATACCGTTTTAGAGAAAATACGATTTTCAAAAACCATTGTTTAACATTTGCTTGGAGGAAAACGTTATTTGTAGATAAAATTGTATTTTTAACGGTTTTTAAAAACGTTTAAGGCCTCAATAGTTCAAGACAGCAGAATTTGATTTTGTTGGATTTCAGGGCAGTGGTGGTAAATGGTTTATTAGCATATACCTGTGACTTAAGAAAACGCAACAACAGGAAGTCTGACGGGTTCAAATTTTAGCAGCTTTACCCCCAGTTTAACAGTGAGAGTTCAAACTTTAGTTCATCTGAACCTGAACTGGAGTTTAAATTTGAAAGTTTGTTTTGTTTCAGTTGTGACCTGTGGCCAGCAAAAAAAAATTAAAAAATGAAAATAAATTCTATTTTGAAATGTTTGAAGGGGTTGTTCAACTGAGGTTTAAACGGCAGAATAGTGTTGTTCAACTTAAACTACAGAATGAACTCTGTTCAAGGTTTAAATTAAATTGTGAAACCAAATTTGTTGTTGAACTGAAGTTTAAACCAAAAGTGGAGTTCAAACTCCCACAGTTGAACCGAGCTACCACATAAGATTAGAAACAGACGCTGGCAAAATGAAAAACAGAATTTGTCCAGGATGTTCCTAAGAAATGCAACCTTTCTTCGAACTTCATATTCCTCCTACCGACCAATCGCTCTTATACCCCTTCTTTCCAAGTTCATGAAGTTGCTGATCAATCATCAGCTCAAGAAATATCTTGAAGATCGAAAGCTTCTGAATGAGCGTCAATACTGCTTTCGTAGCAATTGTTTTACTAGTGATCTGATGGCATATCTCACCGAAGTGTGGAACACATCTTTACAGTGTTTTCGATAAAGTAAGGTTATTACGCTTCATATTTCATAAGGCATTTGATATAGTTTGATACCAGGCTCTCTTATCGAAAATGCGTGCATTTGGTTCTGGATCGTTTAATACATGTTGTATTGGATTTTATCTTCAACAAATAAATTCTGGTGTGCCACAGGGTTCCGTTTTGTCTCCGACTCTATTCCTCATTTTTTTAATGTTCTCTTGTCTGAAACGCCAGAAACGCTGTTAAATGCTTAGTATTTCTATATCTATGTAATAAATTGTTTACCCCCTCTGATCTGGCTGCAACTTATAAGGTTATACCGTTATACGTTCAAGACTCGGGTACAACTAACATCTTTGGACAGGAGTGGAAGCATTCCCATTCCTTGAATACTATCGGAATGTTTCCTTATTAAATGGCTTCTTTCACAAGCAATGTACACTAAAAGTAGAGAGTTCCCCCCCTCAATCAGTTCACCCATGATACTCAGTATGGCCATCAGTTCACCCTCGACTCTAATTTTGGACGTACCGTAGAATACAGAGATTCGTTTTTCAATCGCACTTCACTATTATGGAATAATTTACACGGCACAGTTTTTCCTTCCCATTTCAATTTACCAATTTGCAATACCAATGTTAATGAACACCTCGTTTCTCCACCCAACCCTAATTCCCCCATAAATCGTGCTATGTTTATATTGAACATTATAAGGGTCTCACAATAAAACCTTGAGCGCGTGTGAATTATAAAACAAAATAAAATGCACGACTGGATCGCACGAACTTGCTCTTATGTAAAAGTACTTTGGAATTTAAGATACATTTTATAAATATAAAACATGGATTTAATGAGATAATAATGTTCAAATGCATAAAATTGTCGTCTGATTTCTAGAAAAGTCTGAATTTATGCAAACAAACTTTAAAAAATCGTTTTATTATTATATAAGAAATTTCTTTAAATTTTTTTAAGAAAAAAATGTGGGATGTGAATTTTAAGTATTTAATAATATCGATACATTTCCGTAAGAATGTATTAAGCGACATTTTTAAATTTGTTTCGTCCAATAAAATACACAAAAAAATAACTAAATTAGACGTTTTTTTCGTTTCCTGAACAATTTTAAAAATGTCGCTTAAAACATTCTTACGGGAAGGTATCGATATTGATTTTAGGAAATAATTTCAAAAAATAATCGTTCATAGGCTTTGAAGATATTGATTTTTTCAAAAAAAAAAAAATTTCAAAAAGCCCAACAAATATTTTTCGATTATTTTTATATACAATATTATTTTAAACTTAAGGGGAATCCTGCTGAAAATTTTTGGTTAAAATCCTTAGAGCCGTAAATGAGAAAGTCGAAAATCAAAAAAAAAGGTTCTATGACAGGTACCGTTAGTAACATTTTGCCCCAAAATTTGTTTTTGACCAAAATGTAGTCCATGTCCATTAGACTGGGCCAAAAAAATTGACTATTTTTTTTTTTGAAAGATATATCGAGAATATCATTCAGAATGACAAAAAAAAATTTTCGTAAAAGTTTGAGCCCTTAATATCAATTTTAAGAGGGCTATCATCGCTAATTTTGATTTTTAGTCATAATTTCATGTTTTGCGTCAGAACTGACTAAACATTGAAGTAAAAAAAATTCATTTTGACTTACTTTTATATAAAATTAAATTCACTACAAAAAAGGTCTGATTGAAAATTTTCGTCAGACAAGCCGTTTTTGAGTAATTAAGCTTAATAAATTGTTATTTTTAGTTAGTTACAAAATTCCAAATTAAAAAAGTAAAATCGAAGTATACAGTTTTTTCCAAATTCTAAAAAATTGGGATACAAAATTTGCCATAACTTCAAAATGAACAGCTAAGTGCCCTGATTGTAAATATCGAGGTCCAAGACGTTTTAAAGGTGGCCTTCTAAGTGCAAGAAGTAGCCTATTCCTATCGCGTCTGGCAGGCAGAAGGCTGTCTGTAAAACGTCTTGGACCTTGATATTTTCAATCAGGGGGCTTAACTCTATATTTTGGCAAAGTTGTTATCACAATTATTTGGACTTGGAAAGAACTGAATATTTGATGCACTATTATGCACTATTGCTCCCACTAGAGTATGCAAGGCTTTCACATTTGTAAATAACTATAAAAGGCCTATCTAATTATGCTAATTATTTTTTGTTATCAATCACACCCAAAAATTGCTTTGGGCTCTTAGTCTGATAATTTCATGTGAGATCGCCTGGACGAAACGCCAGTTTTTGTGGAGTAAAGCCCAAAAAAACTAATTTAAATCAATAATTCAACGAGTCCAATAATGGTTCCAAGTCTTTTACTTGGCTGATTTATTTCAGTAGTATATAGTGTTTGTACGAGTATTATATGTAAATATCTTTATATTTAAAAAAAAACTATTCAAAATAATAAAATTGCATAGTCTATTAAAGGCCATTCTATATTTGAAAGAAACATTACCTTTTTTATGAAAGACTGAAACTTTGGAGATCATTTAAAAAAAACGTCAAAATCTTTTGACCACCGACGTGGGTATTATTTTATGACTTTTATTATTTTATCGTTATTTTTATAACATCGGAGAATGACCATCTGTTCAATGCTGAATCCAAACTCGGATGTTCAGTTAAGTTCGGAAATCCTTCCTTTAGCAGTCCTCCTATAACAAAAAATTTAATTTCTTC
Source organism: Chrysotoxum bicinctum (assembly GCA_911387755.1). Classification (NCBI taxonomy): domain Eukaryota; kingdom Metazoa; phylum Arthropoda; class Insecta; order Diptera; family Syrphidae; genus Chrysotoxum; species Chrysotoxum bicinctum. The sequence continues at coordinate 19,146,865 of OU426989.1, forward strand.
TCTAGGGAGTTACATTAAAGTTCTGTCGATCAAATTTGAAGTCAATCGGCCTTTCCGTACAGACCGAGAGGGAAGGTATGATGGAACCCACTTTGTTGGTCTTCTCCATGTTCGTAGTCTTAAGTTTGATTAAAAACAAACCCAAAAACTTAATCTAAGAATATGCTTGGTTTCTGGGGCTTATCTCGGTTTATTTCCATTATATATTCTCTCGCCGTCTTTTAGTCCTTGTTTAGATGCTACAAAGTTACGTTCGTATATTCGAATTACTTTGCAGCCCAACAAGGTCAAGGTCTTGTTCCCTGAGGCAAACTTGAAATACTAGATCTTTTAGAAGACCTATCTTAAAAATATTATGCGATTTAAAATAAATAGTCGACAGATACCCTTGGACTTGATAAATATGAGGCGGACGGTTAGTATTTTGACCAAACCTTTAGATAATCAATATTGAAGTTAAAAAAATACAATTCCATGGAAAAAAACAAAAGCATTTTATATCCCAATCCAGGAGCGTTCTCGGAAAAGAAAACCAATTTCAAACCAAAAAAAAGGGAAGTAGAAATCTAAAAATAAATACCCTAGGTACTTCCCGATAGATGACGATAATATGAGTGACATTCAACTCAGCTGGGCACTTAAAATCTCTGTTCCTTCAATCCTAAGTACTTTAATTTCTTGCCATGATGAGCTACATTTAATGACCTACCAACCTCCTCTTGGGAAATTATATGGCCAAAGCATAAAATGCACACAACCTTCAGATAGTTCTCTTGTCAGTTGATCTCTTAATTTTACGATTCAAATGAAAATTCGTACGTGCAGAGCATGGAACTGGACATGGATATGAGACACTCCACATTAGGTAGCTGCATTTGATAACTTTGAGAAGTACCTTCTATCCCGCCTACAGGTTGTCATGGAACTCAAGTAGAAATGTCTGGTCTCAACGTCACCCAGCTTACCTACATACATACTCAGATAGACATTGTGTCTCTCAGAGACCAAACAAAGTTAACCAAATAATTAATATTTACACAAGTTCATGTAAAGGCTATAAATAAGTTAGAATCTAATTGATGGAGCTGTCAGTGTGTGCGTGATGGAAAAGTTTTATATACTTAGATATGTATGTATATCCGTATTGGATAAGAAAGGAAGACCTTGCAATCTTAAAAGTTGTCACAAATAATTAAAGGTCATTGAGAATGGAGACACGTTGGCATAATAAATCATGCTTAGTCGGCCAATAGATGGATAATGTTCGACTTAAGATGGACTTTTTGTTGGTTGTACGTGCTTGAAGAAACAGTTGAGATTTATGTTTTAAATAGGCATTTGTGTTGAAACGTGCTTCAAGTATCTAACTGGCAATCTATCTATTGCAAAAGCACAAGACTTTTATGTCGGAATTGATCTGAAAAAGTGGAATTGTTAATTGATAAGAAATTTATATTTGACTGATTGATTTGATTTTATTTTACAAACAAGGATTCTATTTTGTCGGTCATATTATTGACCATTTTATTTGCCTCAGTGAGAAGTTTTGCTCTATAGGCGGTTTGAATAAAGGGTTATAGAACGGCTTGAGACGCTCACACAATACGTTGTATAGGATCTTAAGTGCGAAGTTTATCAGAGATATGCCTGAATACTTCTGGCAGAAAATATATAATGGGCTTTACCAACAATCAAATTAAGAGACGACTTTAATATTTGAGCGAAATGAAGCATTATTTAATGGACTCTATATAGCTGACCATATATGTTGCATTTGATTTTTAGGTTCCGTACAATAAATGGTTCATAATTTAGAGTTCACATAAATATTAAAGTCGTCTCTTAATTTGATTGTTGGTATACTGCCCAATATCTATACACAAAATAAAAATCAATCATGGTTAGGCTCAGAATTGTTATTTGCGAAATATAGGTATTTTTTGACGCACATTAATTCTACCTTTTCTACTGGTGAGCCTTTCATTAAAACGTTGACGTGAAATAACGTCAATGAATTAGAGCCAAATTCGAAATTTGGTCTTTGGAACCGAAATAATTCGAAATTTGACGTTATTTCCAAATTTTAAACAGAAATCATTTTTGTTTGGAGTTATTTCAAGTTAGATACCCATTAAAAAATCATTTAGCCACACAACAAAGTGCTCATGAAAAAAATATCTGTAAATTTTGGATACTCACAGTAAAATTTTAGCGTGAAGAAAACCATTCTTTTCACTCGACAAATCCTTGATTTTCTTTTCTATATTTTCTTTCCTTACAGGTGTTTCCTAAGACCTAAGACCTCTCAATATTTTTGAAAGAAACAATAACCAACGAATGATAAAACTTTTATCACAAGATTTTTCATTCGATTTTTTCATTTTATCATTTCATTTTACCCAGAATGTTCATTCAGGTTACACTTATGAAAAAATCAGCTGAATGAAAAATAAAACCTTTGACAGAACACTTCTTTCAACTACAATTCGCAAACGAATTGTTCGAAAGACGGAAACTAAATTCAATTTAATAAAAAATCGTAATAAAATTAAAAAGGAAATAAATAAATATTGTAATTCAGTATAGTTTTATTTTTATACATATTCACCCATATTAATAAAGATAGTTTAGTCGAGGTTTATCGTTAAGTCCTGGACTAAGTGGGAAATTTCATTAATAAAATAAATTTTCTGCTAAGTGACGTTTACTAATTATGATTAAGCTAAACCACCGACCTAGGTAGTTTAGCGAAGGAATAAGAAATAAAATTTTCAAACTTGTTTTGTTTTATCAAAAAAATTAAACCAAAGTGCGAAGTGCGTATCTTCACGATTTGCCAATTCATTTTGCTTTGAAAGCCAAGCAGTTTAAAAAAATGACAAATACAAAAGGATTTAAGGTCATAAGTGGATTTCGACAAGTCATAGGAGCATTTCACAGCACTCATATTATGATTAAAAAAACAGGCAGGAGAAAGCGGTCAATAATATGTGAATGTGAAGTAAATTAAGACAGCTTAATAAAAATTATATAAATATAAATCCAACCATGTTTTTAATTTTGCTTCCTTATCTTTTTACCCTCCATACATAGGCAGCTTGTGACGTCAATTTAAAAATAAGGGAGATAGTTTGTCAATTGTCACTGCCGTGAAAGCACGCAAAATTCCCGTATATATAAAAGACCGAAAAGCCTTCTGGACTCTTCTGAAAGTGTTCACTTGGGAAAAATGACAGTTCTGATTCTGAAAAGAAGAGAAATTTGCTTCTGGATTTGAATTCAGAATCGAAACCAGAAGCACCCACACATTCATATATCTAAACGTCAAACTTCTTCAACAAACATAATTCTTGATTTTCATTATTCTCCATATTTGATGTTTCACATATACAATCACAAAAAACTTCAGAATCACCAGAATCAAAAAAAGTATTCAGTTGGGATTCAGAGAGATTCCGGATTGCCAAATAAAAACTGATAATTATGCATAAAATTTTACTATTATACGTTTTAATTTTGAGACTATAATCAGTTTTGTGTGTCCCCTGCAAAGTTTACAAAATGCGACATAGGAGATATTCATAGTTAAACGTCGTCATGACATGTTGTTCAGGCATAACACTAACAACATGTAATTGAGTTAAACAAGTATGCCCAACAAGGATGAACACGAATAAAATAATGTGAATTATAAACGACATATAAATAAGACACGGCATTTCTCCGCTTTAACTCAGCCGCCATCCCTGGAGATAAAAATATCTGAGACAACCACCAACAGTCTCAGAACATCGTGCCACACATCTTTCCTATCCTTCTTTCTCTTCATTAACTTCACGCCCGCGCTGTGTTGAAACATTTAAAGGGTAATCATAATCCCTTGAGCGCGGGTAGATTATAAAAAAAAAAAAAAAAAAAAAAAAAAAAAAAAAAGAGATGACTTACTTGTTGTAGTAGATTTTCTTAAGGGATTTTTGATAAACGTCACTCAACTATTCCTCGAACATTTCGTTTTTATTAATGTAAATATTTAAGCCATAGCTTAACTCCTATTCCTCGGTTTAGAAAAACCACGGAATATAGGTGGAATAAGCGTATTTTATTAATACGACTGATTGGGTTCTATGAAGAGCGTAGAAACTCCTAACTTTGGCGTTGGTATCATAAAATATGTAGGCAACTTAAGATATTTTTAATTTGATAATTTTAAGTTTGGGATATTATAAAGTTTCTCCATTATTAAAGAAAGCTGAATTCATGACTTGCCCCATATCTAAAAGTGTTTGCAGCTCTAACATTTTTCATTAGTGGCAGTTATCAGCGATTTGTTGGACAAAACTTACACTTTACACTTTCACAAACTTCTGAAAAAGCTGGAAAAATAATAAATGCATGTGCAGTGCTTCATAATATTTTAATGAAGGCTCGAAATTCTCTGCCTAAATATGTTGAAAAGATAGATTATAGTGAAACAAGCTCAAATTTTACAATTTTTAATTCACCTCTATCTGAAGGTAGAAGAATTTAAACAGCAATAGCACTTTTTTCAAAAAAATACAAAAGAAATCGGACGGAGTATAATCGATGTCAATATATCTTTGCTCGTAACAAAGTAACCTCACTAACCAAACGTAATGTCAAGCGCACCATATCTTATGAAATGTCTTGACACTAAGTTAAACTCAAAGGTGATATGGAAAATTTTAAAAAGTTACGGCGTTATTGATAATGAAAAACCTAAATGCTCTTATAGCTCAATTGAAATGAGCCTGGTTATTGCGCCGGACTCTTCTGAGTCGGTATCCTTTGGATTTGGAGAGTTCTCCTCAGACGATTGTTTTGGATTTAGGTGTGTTAGTGATTTAGATTCTGAGATGGCAGTTCGCTCGGTCAAGTCAAACGCAGTGGCACCCGATGATTTGTCGCCGAAATTTATAAAATTAGTCCTTCCAGTTCTCCTTCCTTACCTGGTGCCTATATTCATTTACTGTATCTACAGTTGTCAATTTCTTTAAAAATGGAAAAATGCATAAGTTGTTCAAATTTCAAAAAATCATATCTCAGAAAGCCAATCGGAATTCAGGCCCATCAGTTTTTTTTATCATTTCTGTCAAAGACGTTAGACAAAATATTGGCTGAAAATATACAAGAAAATTTAAATAAAAACAATAGCTTATCAATATGGCAATCAGGGATTACAAAGAAGCATAGTTGTGAATGATGATGCTTGATTTTTCAAAATCCTTTGATTGCATTGATCACTTTATTCTTATGTGGAAACTCAATGACAACTATGTAAAATTTCTTTCTTCTAACCACCAACCTGGCTGCATCGCATTCCGTAAGAGTTAAATAAAACTTATTTCAGAGTTCTTTTGCTTTTATACAACGTCGTCGTCGTCGTAAGAATGGTTTTCAATCACGGTCGTATTTGTATGTTTTAAGGTAGTTTTGAAATTGCCCTACTGAAGTGAACAAGTTTTCCACTCCATTAAAACTGTCAGACGGTGGTCTTGTCAAGGGTACAACAGGTGATAATTGGTCGATTTTTGATATACAACAATATGTAAATGGCAGAAGGATAATCAAATAGATGGTAATGATGGCAATTGGTCCTCAAATACCGAAGTTACTCAATGTGAGAATAGCTAAATGCCTAACCTAACTTTAATATGGCACGAGTACGATAACTTGGCCGCCAAGATTTGATGACGGATTTTCGTAGAGGGGTCAAAAATAAGCACTTTTTACTATGGGAGGGGGGGTCTATCTCCCCCCGTTTAGGAGGTAGGGGCACTTTTAGAAAAAATGGTTTAAATTGAAAAAAAAATATTAAAAAGCAACGGCAACACCTACAATAAAGTGCTATACTGCGTTTGAAAGCCAGAAGATTGCTCTATAATCCTGCATTTAAATTAAATTACTCATATCAATACTTTTTGAGAAATTCGCATTTAAAGTCCAAATTTTGATAAAAAAACGTGAAAAAAAAAGTTTAGACCGGTTGTTTTCAAAATTCTGAAATGAAATTGTAAATTAGCTTATATGTGTTTCATGTATCTATCAGTTCTTAATCGAACACAAAAAACGGCATGGTTCTATGTCTTCTGGTTTTTGAGCAAACCTCCGTTTAGGAGGTAGGGGCACTTTTAGAAAAAATAGTTTAAATTGAAAAAAAAAAATATTAAAAAACAACGGCAATACCTACAATAAAGTGCTATACTGCGTTTGAAAGCCAGAAGATTGTTCTTTAATCCTGCATTTAAATTAAGTTACTCATGTCAATGGTTTTTGAGAAATTCGCATTTAAAGTCCAAATTTTGATAAAATAACGTGAAAAAAAAGTTTAGACCAATTGTTTTCAAAATTGTGAAATGAAATTGTAAATTAGCTTACATGTGTTTCATGTATCTATCAGTTCTTAATCGAACACAAAAAACCGCATGGTTCTATGTCTTCTGGTTTTTGAGAAAATCGAAAATAACTAAAACTACTTTTCTACAAAATGTTTGATATTTTTTGCTTCCTTACATAAATAAATCATTGCTAGCTTCCAACATTACAATATATAAACAGTAAAGTATGTATGGGGGGGCATGCTGCCCCCCTGCAACCCCCCTGCTTGGGCACACTATAGGATTTGGGGTAGGTGCGAGGTTGGGTGCATGCATAGTTTCTTTTGAATTCACAGAATCTGCATTTAAAAAAATTCAAATTTATTCTATTTATCCAATGTCCACTAAATACATATAAAATACAATAAACGATCTTGAAAACCAAAGCAAATTTCTGACCATGTTCACCAATACATGGCACTATTTTTCTATCGAAAATACTGCTAAATGAATTGCGGTATTGAACTAACAAAGATTCATTATGTTTATTAACATTAATCCTTAAAATGGAATCACCGTCACCACCAAAAATCAAAAAAAGTAGTTTTGGTAATTTTCGATTTTCTCAAAAACTAGAAGACATAGAAGCATGCGGTTTTTTGTGTTCGATTAAGAACTGATATATACATGGATCACATATAAGTTAATTTACAATTTCATTTCAAAATTTTGAATACAATCGGTCAAAACTTTTTTTTTCACGTTATTTTATCAAAATTTGGACTTTACATGCGAATTTCTCAAAAACCGTTAACATGAGTAATTTAATTTAAATGCAGGATTATAGAACAATCTTCTGGCTTTCAGACGCAGTACAGTATTTTATTGTAAGTGTTGCCGTTGTTTTTTAATATTTTTTTTTCAATTTAAACCATTTTTTTCTAAAAGTGCCCCTACCTCTTAAATGGAGGTTTTCTCAAAAACCAGAAGACATAGAACCATGCGGTTTTTTGTGTTCGATTAAGAACTGATAGATACATGAAACACATATCAGCTAATTTACAATTTCATTTCAGAATTTTGAAAACAACCGGTCTAAACATTTTTTTCACGTTTTTTTTATCAAAATTTGGACTTTAAATGCGAATTTCTCAAAAACTATTGATATGAGTAGTAAAATTTAAATGCAGGATTATAGAACAATCTTCTGGCTGTCAAACGCAGTATAGCACTTTATTGTAGGTGTTGCCGTTGTTTTTTAATATTTTTTTTTTTCAATTTAAACCATTTTTTCTAAAAGTGCCCCTACCTCCTAAACGGGGGGAGATAGACCCCCCCCTCCGATAGTAAAAAGTGCTTGTTTTTGACTACCCTACAAAAATCCGTTATCAAATCTTGGCGGCCAAGTTATCGTACTCTCCCCTTTAATATCATTTCATATTTTAATATACAATACGAGAAGCCAATGCGAGTCCCCATTCACCTAAATCTGGCACCGACTACGTATCACAAACGTCAACATGACAAACAATATTGAACCTGCTCAATGTTCATTGACAATAATATCGCACAGGTATACGAACCATCAATATTCAGCGAAAAATGACTTTTTCACTGAGTATTGTGAATAAACATTTATCATGTGATCGTGGCTCTTTTTTGAAGTTTCAAACGTTTTCTTCTCAATATTGAATCAGGGATATCAGATGGCTGGATGCACTCATTTATGTGACGCCAGAGATCGATCAATTCAACGATGACTGTGCACAAAACTGGGGTGTTATACGTTTTCACGAATACGAATTAATGCAAGTGATTTATATGGTGTTTCCACCGATTAACTTTGACAGCACCTATCAAAATGCTAGTGGTGTTTCAATTTTTCTCATAAGGTGAAAGCGAGAAAAATCTTCGTGATAACTAAGCACGATATGGATATAGGTCAGTTCGAATTATAGAACAATTGATCCAATGAAGATTCAACAAGATTAATTTCTAATATGCTAGATTAAAGAAATACATTTTTATGGCAAATCTTCAAGACTTGAAGAAGATTTATGGTAAATGCAGGATTTCCATTTGGTGATAATGTAGTATTAGAGTGCTAGTAAGAAATACTGTTGGCTCACTCATGCAAATGAGTAATAATATTCAATGATTTGAAGTATTTGTGAAAGAATGTTTGTGAAATGGCGATTGGTTACTATGAAGGAGAATTTAGTAGCTCGGTTAGGTTAGGTTAGGTTAAAGTGGCTGTCATTAAAGCGTCTGACACACTTAGACCATTAGAGGTCCATTGTGATACCACGATCTAATAGGGAACAAAAAGGTTTCCTACTAGTTAAAACCATTTGGAGCTTCTGATGAAGCGACGGAGACTTTTATTGTCTTTGTCTATGAGATCGCTTGGTTCATTATAGAAATGTTCTCCTAGATGAAGTTTGCGTCTGTAAGAGAAAGCAGGGCATGTACAGAGAAGGTGTGAGATTGTCTTCTCTTCCTCCTCGTCCAAGCAACTCCTGCAAAAATCATTTGATAGCACACCGAGACGTGCGGCGTGTCTACCTATGAGACAGTGTCCAGTTATGACACCTATGACGGAGCTGATCTGAGATCTACTGAGGGACAATAGACATTTTGACCGTTTCAGATCCAGTTTAGGCCAGATCCGCTTGGTCGCCATACAAGTGGTAGTATTAAGCCATCTTGTGTTTGATTGTTCCAGAGCGATTCGTTTCAGCATAAGTTTACTTGTAGCTATGGGCATACCTAATATATTTGCCTTTTCAGGTAAGATAGGCATTTCCGTTCCAATTCTGGTGACTTCGTCGGCTTTGCAATTCCCCGGAATGTCCCTGTGACCCGGCACCCAGAATAGGTGAATGTTAAACTGTTTGGCCATCTCCATCAGAGACGATCGACAGTCTTGGGCTGTAATGGAGCTTACAGAGACTGATGCGAGGGATTTCAAAGCAGCCTGACTATCTGAGAAGATACGGATATCCGTGCTAGATACCACGTTTTCTTTAAGCCAAGACAATACTTCCTTTATCGCCAGAATTTCCGCTTGGAATACCCTACAATGGTTTGGTAGGCGGAAGGAGAGGCTAAGGTTTAGTCCATCTGAGTACACTCCACCACCCACTCCGTTTTCAGTCTTCGATCCACCTGTAAAAAAGTTTACTGATTTATTTCCTGTTAAAGCCCCTTCCTCCCAAGCTGACCTTGAGGGAATGGTGACTTCAAAGTTTTTATCGAAAACCAAAAACGGAGTGATGTAGTCAGAGTGACTTGGGAGAGTTCCGAATAAATTCAGAATGGTGGTGTGGCCAATAGAGTTATTGGTCCATTGAGAGATGGCTTTGAGACGTATGGCTGTGCTCGCGGCCATTTGTTTGCTGTAAATATCTAGGGGTGTCAGGTTGAGAAGTATGTCTAGTGCAGCGGAAGGTGTCGAGCTGAGAGCTCCGCTGATGCACATACACGCTGAACGTTGAACTCTGCTTAGTTTATCGCGATTTGTCGCTTTATCTAAGGCCGTCCACCATACGGTCACCCCGTAAGTGAGTATCGGTCTGATGACCGCAGTATATAGCCAGTGAGTAATTTGTGGAGACAAGCCCCACTTGTTCCCTACGGCTTTTTTACAAGAAAAGAGAGCTACCGTGGCTTTCCTTACTTTTTCGTGTATATTAGGTTTCCAACTTAACTTTTTGTCTAAAATAAGACCCAGGTATTTAGCTTGATCTGAGAAAGTGAGTCGAACACCTTTAATCGATGGAGGGTCTAGTTGAGGAATTTTGTATTTCCTTGTGAAGAGGACTAGTTCAGTCTTGTGGGGGTTAACACCTAAGCCACATCGATCCGTCCATTTTAGTAGCTGGTTGAGAGCGGTTTGTATAAGTTCTGTTAGAATTTGAGGATGCTTTCCTGATACGGCAATGGCAATATCGTCAGCGTATGCAATCACTTTGAATCCCTCTTCTTCTATAGGTCTATTAGCAGATCATTAACTACCATGTTCCATAGAAGTGGGGATAGGACTCCACCTTGTGGGGTTCCTCTACTGACTGACCTTCTTGTAGTAAAGCTACCTAGTTCCGCATTTATAATTCTGCTTTTCAGCATGAAATTTATAAGGTTACCAAGTGAGCTATCCACATTGAGATTCTGCAGTGTCTTCGCTATTGCAGCGCTGTCGACATTGTTGAAGGCGCCTTCTATATCTAGGAATGCAACTAGAGTGTATTCTTTGTGATCTAGGGAGTATTCGATGGCGCGTACCAAGGTATGTAGCGCAGTTTCTACCGATTTTCCCTTGCAGTAAGCGTTTTGTGCTGTAGAAAAAAGGTTTGGGTTTATAACACTACGCAGATGAATGTCAATCAATCGTTCCAGTGTCTTAAGAAGAAATGACGATAGACTGATAGGTCTACCAGCTTTGGGTATAAAGACAACTGTTCAGGATTAATCAACTCAAACTTAATTAGTAAACAGTCATTCGAATTACGAAGATCATTCAAATCATTCATCATCATTACATTCAATTTAACTTTAAAATTATTCATATTTACATTTACATTTACATTCACACTTCGTATCATTTATCATTATTGTTTAAAATTGCCAAACATTGAAATTATATATTATAACTTTCTCAATTCTTAAGCTGTTCAGTTATCATTTCCTACTTAAATCTAATGTTACAATTCATGCAAAAAAAAATAAAATGCTCCTATGTAATCAACTGGGAATTTTAAAAACGAATGTTACTAGAGAAAACTGTTCATAAGGATAAAATTATAAGTCCTTGTAGTGGTTTCTTTAAAAGAAGCTTTTATATACAAACTTTTTAAAAGCTTTTCAAGAAAAAATTTTGGTACGCTAGTTTAAAGTTTTTATTATTGTTCCAATAAAAATTAAATTTACGAAAAGAAATATTGACCCGTTTCGGAGATATCGAATTTTCAAAAAAAAAAAAAAATAGATTTTTTTTTTCAAAAATTCAAAAAATATTTATTTTAAAGTTTTGAAATGCAATGTGTTTTAGACTTTTTAGAAGCTTCTCTATACAAATTTTCATTAAGATCCGTTATGGGGAAAATGAGAAATTCAAAATTCGAAAAAATGGTTCTATGGTAGGTACAAGCTGTAATATCTTAATTTCAATTTTTTTTTTATTAAATTAAAGATCGTAAAAATTAATTGAAAGAAAAAAAATTTTATCAAAATTCTAGGTGCCGTTTTCGAGAAAAATACGATTTTTGAAAACCATATTTTTTAATTTTTTAGCATTTGTATGGTAGGTACCTTTATTTTTAGGTAAAATAAAATTTTTTTTTTCACATTTTGTAGATTATATTGAGAAACTTTTATTTATCAAGTTTAAAAAAAATCTAGCATGGGGTTTTCGAAATATTGAGTTTTGAAAAAAAAATTTTGAAGTTTTTTTTAAAAATTTGGGTACACAATTCTATTTATGTTTTTAAGGAGCTTTAGCAAAAAAAAAATGATCAAAATCGGTTGAACCGTTTTTGAGAAAATCAAAAACAAAAAAAATGGTTCCATGGGGGGTACCCTCAATACCCATTTTTCGGAAATTTTTTTTACCCAATACCTAGATTTAATTAAATGAAATTTTTCTGTATCTTTATTTTTAAAATCTATTGAACAGTTTTTGAGAAAAAAAATGTTTATAAAATTTCGAAAAAAATTCGTATGGGGGGTACCGTTATTTTTGGTCTTAAAAAAAAAAAGAAAAAAACGTGTGGGGTGAAATGATATCTACCAAGTTTAAAGAAAATCGGCCGAGTCGTTTAGCCTGTAGTCGAACAGACAGACAGACAGACAGAATTGCGAGACCCACTTTTTTAGTCTTCGCTATCATCGTAATGTCAACTTTGATCAAAATCTCGAGTTCGATTTTTTTTAGGAATACATAACTTGCCTTATAGTACCTTATAAGTCGCAAGTAAAAATTATCCAGATTTAATTTTCACTCAAGTTGTTTTATATTCCTTTTTGTGGTCACATTCTTTTGCACCTTACAAACTAGAATTTATGTAAGCATCGTTTCTTTTGGAATTCGATCGTCAAGCTGTGCAGATGCAGACCTGGGTAAAATTGTATCATAAATCAGACTATTTTGCTATAATCAGAATATATACTAATTATAAAATAAATATTTTTTTTTGATTGAATTCATACCTACAACTATTTATTTCGATGTTCAGATTATCAAAAGAAACATACATACAGTCCATTAATTCCCAAACAACAACTTTAACTTCTCTCCATATAAGGGGAATATGAACCAGGTTTAGACAACTGTTCATTATTATCTCTAACGTGGGTAAGATAATGTCTGAAGCAACTTGCAGTTTGGCTGGTATTATACCGTCTGGTTCCGCCGATTTGTATGGATCGAAGCTGTTAATTGCCCATTTTAGTTTGTCCCTCGTTATTAACCCTTGGATCTTTATACCTTTGTTATTTGACTCTATTGAGTTAGTGTTGCAAATGTTTTGCGAGCTACCTGGGAAGTGAGTGTCAAGTAGCAAATTGAGTGATTCTTCACATGAATTTATCCAGGAGCCATTTAACATTTTTAAAGAGCTTGGCATGACTGGATTTGTTGAGAGGATTTTCCTCAATCTAGATGCTTCAGAATGGTAGTGCTACCAATGGCGCGTAGCTTATCAGTCCTGCCACAGTCCACGGACCCTGTTTTAACAGTAGTTCCGCAAACTGTGTCAGGCTTGATAGCCGTTTCGCCTTCTAAAGCTATTTTAGTCGCTGGCGACTTATCCTCGTTAGAGGCCAAGCCCGTGCCGGCAGTCGCGACTCCTGCCGACATTTGAACGTATATCCCCGTTCGAATTTTATCTTTTTCGTTAGCTTTATTCATGGTTCATTATTAGGGTTTTGAATTTTGATTGTTGTCTCTGCTACCGCAGCTAGATTGCTGGGGTAGAAAACAGGACGTAAGCCTTCCCACCGCGTCAAGGTCAAATTCACGGTATATGGTAAATCCACTTAAATGCAGGATTTCCTTTTGTTGAAAACGTAGTATTAGAGTGTGAGTAAGAAATACTGGATATGCAAGTCTGTTTGTTCACTCATGCAAATATATTGAGTGATAATATTCAATGAATTAGAGAAGTATTTGTAGAGGAATTTTTGTGAAATGGCGATTGGTTACTATGAAGGAGAATTTAGGAGTAAAAATTCAGTAAAATATTGTGTGTTGCTTGTATTTTTGGCTTTTTGTATCGTTGCGGTTTTGAACCATAGTTTTTCATTTGGCTTTTGCTTCTTGCAAAATTTATTCCCCAAAAATTATAACCTTTAGAGACTAAGCGTTACTTGTCCACGCAAGCTAATTACTTTGTTTGAAAGATCTTGGCCTTAAGCCCAAGCAATTAGCTAAATAATGAATAGTTTTGAAATTCCTATTCGGATATAGAAATCTAATCTTTCATTAAGAACTTTCACCGTTGTGTTTCGCTTCAAAAGGCTTACTGACACCCTTTTTCTATTTTTTCAGCTTAGTATGCCCTCGCCCAGGGGCAATAATTTTTTCGATAAAATTTTAATTTGATAAATCGGCTTATGTCCATCGACAAACATATATCATAGGTGAGAGAGGTTCTTAGACTATATAAACTTATGACTTATGAACACAACTGTCAAAGTTGAAAATGGAACATGTAGCTAATTCTGATTTAGAATCAAAGCATTTTATACTCAACTTCTCAACAAATTTGTGTTATGCCAACATTTACTAACACAAATGTCAATCAATTATGTCGGCAAATGTCACACATGCCAAAAATGGCGCTTACTTCAAAATAATATTGATAACCATTAATACCTGTTCAAACAGAGTGCCGTGTCGGCTGGGAATGAAGGCGAACATTTCGTTTATCATGTTCCTCCTCTTGCTCTACAAAATCACGCTTTGTTGTTCAAAAACATAGTGTATTGATTAAGAGATCAATATAAAAAAACGCGCAGTGTAAATTCAGGCTGCAAAATTTTATAAAGAACTCATCGGACTAAAATTTTGCAAAAAAAAACTAATTCTATTTCATAGAGGAGGAAGTTGAAGTTTTGATTAAGGTACTATCAAAACTACCCTCTTAAATTATTAAAGAAATTAATAATGATGGTGCAAACATTTTGCAGCATACACTCCACGTATGTGATCATACAAAATTCCCTTCGATGTCTTGTTATGTTCAAAGGGAATAATAGTTTGCAAAGAATACCGATGTACAAATTTTAATGTGGTTTTGAATTTATAGTCCTTTGTAACTATTTAATTTTATTCAAACACGTTATTTTAAAAAACAATACTTTATTATTTTAAAAGGATTATTAAATCCACAAATCTTGATCATTAAATGAATTTTCTGTGTATTTGATACGATTTATTTGTTTCTTATTAATAATAAATGATGAATGATAATCAATGAATTTCCACCACAAATTCAAAGTATACTGCTAAATGTTTTCAGGAAACTATTAAAGATCAAAGTGTATTAAAGTAAATCGAGGGGCTCCTCTTTGCCCAATGAATGTCGTTTTTCTCACTCATTCGCGCCTTAAAATTCTTTCCACGTGCTATTCCTCTGCTATCCTCTCTTTTTTGGCTTACATCCGATCTCGGAACCTTGTTGAAAGCATTGCCAAGTGAAATATATCTTAAAAAGACTATTAAATTTACAACACTGTTAATCTTGTAACATTAAAACCCACAAAAATCATTTCATGCGTTTCGAAATGGATGAAATCACCAGATGAAAATTTCATGACAAACCAAGCATTTACTTGAAGCATAAATAAATAATACCCCTAGTTTAGCCATAAGATTAAAAAATAAGCAAAGACAAAATGAACAGGACTCAGGTTTGAAATACACCGCATGATACGAAAACTAGTGCTAAAATATTCTTATGGGAACTCATGTTCTTCCCCTATATCACTCCATTGACCACAGCAACTATAGGTACTTAACCAAGTAGCCAGAGTGCTCATTTTCTTTTTCCACAAACAAAAAGAAAAAAGTTCTTTCTCAGAAGAATATTTTAACAAACTTAACCTCATCTGAAATTGCACAGGCAATCCAGTATACTCCTACACAACCCCAACCCGAACCCCAACTCAAACCAAAACCAAACCTATACAAGATGTTTATATTTAACTTTTGTGGAATTTATTCCTCCTCTCAGCAACGTAAACAGTAATTTCCGTCTTCTCCTGATCCTGTTTCTAGTTCTTTATATAGAAAGCACAAGCTTGATGGTAAAATCTTCTTATTAGTTCCTGCAGTCTCCGCATGCGTTTAAATATTTACATGCACACCTCAATCTCAATGCTTGGAGAGTAAATCTCTGCTGTATGTTTTGTTTATTTTTATTTGCCAAACATTTAATTTCGCAATAGGTACTTAGTTATAAATTTCCAACAAAAGACAAACGAGAACTCCATGTGAAACCCTCCCCAAGTTAATTGAGCACTTTTTTGTTCGGGTAGAAAGGGGGATTTTGATGTACTTAAGGCATCAGATTAGTGCAACACGCCCTCGCTTATAATATACCCTCTTAAGTTTCCCTGGATATGAGGTTGAAATTTTTCCCCATGGTCCTATTTCAAAGTCTAATAGTGTTTTCTATATCCTGTCTATATGGCATGAGAGAAAGGATGCTATTAGAATTAAGTGGAAGTCATCAATAACGACGCCAGCGCCACCCACTTCCAGCCATAGAGAGCCGGTTGCATGTAGCTGTGTTATAGTGCGCCGACGACGAGGAATTCGATTATGTGCATGAATCCCTCTCAAAACCATTTTCAATGGTTTGCTTTCTGTGGGCTAAATCAGGAACAGGATGCCATATCCACCACCGCTACCACCGACCGCTAAAGAAGTCGTTTTCCTAGCCCTTCCACAGTTGAAAGCATAGAAGGTATCGACGAGATGAGTTAAATAGAAGTATCGCTGGCCATTCGCCCTTGGAGCTTCTCAGAGATGGGTTGTTTCAATTTAATTACTGTCATTCCGTTCGGACGAGATACTGACGGCAAAATGATGAGATGGAACAAATAAGTTCTGACGAAGTGAGGTCGGTTGCACACTCTGTGTCCTGTCCGGGCGGTTTGTTAATTCAAGGAAACACACAACAGAGCACAGACTTGTGGTGGTGTGTTTTTGTGTGGACAAAAGAGGAGGACAGCTTCTAAATTAGTGGTCGGCGTTATTGGGTGGACTTTCCAATAGCGGAAACAATTTTCAAACTTGACGTCTAAATGAGTTGCTCTCGCTCGTTTGATGTAGAGTTAATTTGAGGGTCATGGGTTATATGACGAAGAGTATCATGCTATGAATAGTTCAAGTTATTAAACTTTGTTTATGGCGCTTGTTACATTTTTATTGAAGGTAGTTATCTGATTAAAGTTTGTTCATTGAAAACTTTTATGAGCTCCCAACTATACACCTGAAACATGAGCATAACCTTAATTTTTTTTTTGTAATTGTGAGACCCTTATAATGGAGAAATTAGGAAGGAGAGAAAGGAAATGTCGATGGAAGTTAGTCTGGAATGTTTGCAGTTTTGGCGGTCTCATGAATATGGTCATTCCAACCAAGATCGTCTATGACACACAGCCGAGTACTTAAAGCTTTTTGACTTATTCCATGCAAGTATACCCCATTTAACAATGCTGTAAAGATCGGAGTTTAACAAGCATATCATACGATACCGTTGCAATTCCACTTCCGAAGGAGATGGACGTGAATGTGAATGTGAGAACGAGTATGAAAAGCTGAAGGTAGAGTCGTGGGAAAAAAATTAATTGAATTGAAGGTTTCAGACAAGAGACGATTTAGAAAGATGAGGAAGAGAGTCGTAAACCAAACGGAGCCTTGTGGAACGCCGTTCACCATGAGAATAAAGAATCAAAAGAGTCACTCAAATAGGAGTATCTAGGGTAGAAGTATCTTTTTGACAAAAATCTATGTGACAAATGATTTAAAGATATTCTTTAATTCTGGATCCAATGAGCCTAAGACAGATACCAGTGATAACTTCTCTGTTGGCTTTAAGATCGGAATGCAAGAGCTTCAAAAAAACAAGGGTACCAAAGTCAAGAAACCACGGTCAATAGAAGAGGAATATTTACAACAGTTTTCGGTCATCATGTAGAGCGAATAAAGTAGGTGATGTTTTGGCAGGGAAGCATCTCGATGTTTGAATTACCAGCATTGTATATTATATCTTATAGTATTATCAATTGACGTGATTTTATGTTAGAGTCTAGTTCGTGCGACCTTGATGTGCATTTTATTTTTGTTAATCTACAAAAAAAAAACGATTACTTTGATAATTACTTGATAAAAAAGGTACAAATGATATGTGAAAAACGTATGTTTTGAGAGAAATTGTTATTATTTTGAATTGTAAAATCATGAAAAATCAACATTTTCGTATGATTCTTTTTAATTTGTTTGTTTTTTCTTTTTTGTGTAGATTATGAAAAAAACATAAAGTTATCAACAATTATACGTGAATAAGTGCGTTTACATGAACAATTGAAGCCCTAAAACTAGTATAAATTAACATTTTTTTTCATCCTCGAAATTTTTTTTCATCAATCCGCCGTAAATACGAAAGTAAAACAAAAACATGCTAGAGAAAACAAACAATATTTTCTAAAATTTGGAAAAATAAAATGCACGACTGGATCGCACGAACTTGCTCTTATGTAAAAGTACTTTGGAATTTAAGATACATTTTATAAATACAAAACATGGATTTAATGAGATAATAATGTTCAAATGCATAAAATTGCCGTCTGGTTTCCGGAAAAGTATGAATTTATGCAAATAAACCTTAAAAAATCGTTTTATTATTAAATAAATTTTTTATATAAGAAATTTCTCTAAAATTTTTCAAGAAAAAAATGTGGGATGCGAATTTTAAGTATTTAATAATATTGGTTTTAGGAAATAATTTCAAAAAATAATCGTTCATAGGTTTTGAAGATATTGATTTAAAATTTTTTTTTTTTTTTTTTTAAAACCCAATAAATATTTTTTCGAATATTTTTATATACAATATTATTTTAAACTAAAGGGGACTCCTGCTAAAAATTTTGGGTTAAAATCCTTAGAGCCGTTAATGAGAAAGTCGAAAATCAAAAAAAAACGGGTCTATGGCAGGTACCCCTAATAACATTTTGCCCCAAAATTTTTTTTGACCAAAATGTAGTCCATGTCCATAATATCACACTTAATTTTTTTTATCAAAATCGTTAGAGCCGTCCAAGGTCCAAGTGTAACCAACATTATTAATTTAGTACATTAAATTTCAATTTCATCCTAAAATCATACTTCATTCATTTTTATTGCATACCTTTTGATTTAACTTTTGTAACCAACATTATTAATTTAGTACATTAAATTTCAATTTCATCCTAAAATCATACTTCATTCATTTTTATTGCATACCTTTTGATTTAATTTTAACTTTCATTCAATACTAAATTCAGTACTACGTACTTTATACTAACTTGTTATTCATTGTTCATTTAATTTTTTTACAACTCACATTCTGTTAATACAAAATTGGTTATGAGTACTAGTATGAAATTCATGTAAATTATCTAAAAAGTTACCAAGTGGTTAATATCAATAAAGATTTTTTATTTATAAAACTAGAAACTTATAATTTTTTATTTGTGGAAGAAATCGGAACTGTTGAAATTGTTTTTAGTTAGCTCAGGAGTTCCTCCAGGCAACTAAAACACAACAGTGTATTTTATTTCATCGATATTTTTGCTGGTACTTGGTACATGCTAGCTAGGAGTATCCTCCAGGCAGCATTACCCTTTCACGTCAAAATAACATCTTCTTCTCACACAAGGGTTTAGGCTGTAGTGAGAGGTACAGACATACAGACACACTGAAACATGTTTTTTGTGTACTAAATTTTCCTTAAAATTTTTATAAAAAAAATTGATATGCAAATTGTTAGTATTTAATAAAATACATTTTAAAACGTAATTCAAAAATTTAATCGTGTATCGGTTTTCAAGATATTGAATTTTCAAAAAAAAAATTGTATTATTTTTTTAAAAATCCAAAAACTATTTTTTCGAAAAAATTTTTAGTTTATATTTTTTTAAATGCAAAGCGGCTCCTGCATAAAAATTTTGGTTAAAATCGTTAGAGCCGTTGGTGAGAAATTCGAAAATCAAAAAAACCGTTCTATGACAGGTACCCCTAATAACATTTCCCCCCAAATTTTTTTTCACCAAAATATAGTCCATGTCCATAATATCACACTTAATTTTTTTTATCAAAATCGTTAGAGCCGTTTTCGAGATAAATAAGATTTTGCATTACGGGTGTATGGGGGGTACCCATAGTTTTGGAGCTAAAAAAAAAATTTCAATTTTTCGTCTAGGGAATCACCGAAGACCCTTAACTACCGAGTTTGAAGAAAATACGTCCGGTAGTTTAGGCTGTAGTTCGAGGTACAGACATACAGACATACAGACATACAGACATACAGACATACAGACATACAGACATACAGACAGACAGACGGAATTGTCAGACCCACTTTTTTCGTCTTCGCTATCATCGTAATGTCAACTTTGATCAAAATCTCGAGTTCGATTTTTTTTCCAAATGCAGAACTTGCCCTATAGTACCTATATCGCAAGTAAAAATTAATGCAGATACTTATTTAAAATTAAAACAGTTTAATTACTAATTGCCATAAAATTTATCGCCAATATACTTTTTATAAAGTTTGTCATTGCAATTATTATGCTTTCTAGAACACACTGTATCTTTGTAGCATTGGTTGAGAGTTCTCGCTTCAGATAGTAATTATTTGATTTTTCACCGGAATTGAAAATTTCAAATCAAATGATAGGCATATCCTTTATTTCAATACCTACAAAAACCATACAAACAAGAAAATGTATTCAGACAAAAAAGTTCAAGCAAAAAATATATCTACCTCAATACATACTTACTCACAAAAACATACAAACAAGAAAATATATTCCAACAGAAAAAAGTCAAAAAAGAATTTTTTTTTCATTTCCACCACTCGGAAATCTCCCTTAGATACTCTGTCTTTCGTTCAAAAATGAAAATAATAAAATTTCTCTTTCTTAATACTTGTTTCTATCTTTCTTATCCTACTCTCCACTGACAAATTTTGCTGATTTCAGCGACACCACAGACTAGGGACTCTAACATAAAATCACGTCAATTGATAATACTATAAGATATATCAGAACAAAAACATAAATGTTAAAAAAAACAGCCAAGTTCTTCTATACAAAAACCTTTGTGTAACAAGTCAGCCGTGAAAAGTACTGAGATCTAAAAGTACGCCAAGTTCTTACTTCATGAAGGTTTAATACCGAATACCGAATAATATTGAAACAGCTACAATGTAATAGAGAAATTTGATGGGTTCACTTGTCAAGTTTTTAAAACCTTTCGAATTGGGCATACAAAAAAAACTTGCCAAGTAAGCCCATCAAATTTTAGTCAGTAATCATTAAATAATAAAATTTCTCTATCACATTGTAGCTGTTTCAATAGAATAGTACACAAAGGTTTTTGTATAGAAGAACTTGGCTCTTTTTTTTTTTAACATTTATGTTTTTGGTCTGATCTCACTCCTTTTTGCAAAGATTTTAATATTTTGCCATGTCAAAATCTCGAAAGATACGGAAAGAGAGAAGGGTGGACTCTACCTACTAAATCAACTTAGTTTATAGCTTCCTATTTCTTTTTGTATATTTTCTTTTTGTTATTGGTTGTTTTCATTTGCGCTTCAATTATTTCTTCTTGTCCTGGCAATATACCTAACACAAACATACCTACCTTAATTACAGCAATCAGGAGTGCTCCATATAAATTAAACTTTTCTCATAAAGTGGGTGGATACCACGCCCGATGAATGGAAATCCCAATTTTTATTTTTG
This sequence comes from Chrysotoxum bicinctum, assembly GCA_911387755.1. Lineage (NCBI taxonomy): Eukaryota > Metazoa > Arthropoda > Insecta > Diptera > Syrphidae > Chrysotoxum > Chrysotoxum bicinctum. The sequence continues at coordinate 19,168,212 of OU426989.1, forward strand.
GTCCTTTATATGCAATTTAAGCCCTACCGTTCTACCAAATTTCATTGTTCTACTGCAATCGGAAGTGTGCCATATATGTATAATTTACATCAGTTCTGTGAAACTGGGCGGATACCACGCCCCTAAATGGAAAACTTCAAATTTTATTTTTTTTTTCTTTGTATGCAATTTCAGTTCTACCACTTTATCAAATTTCTTCGTTTTACAGCAGTCGGAAGTGCTCCATCCCAGCAACAGCGATTCGGAGAAAGTGGGTGGATACCACGCCCCTGAATGGAAAACCTAAATTTTTATTGTTAGTCCTTTATATGCAATTTGAGCCCTACGTTCTATCAAATTTTATTGTTCTACTGCAATCGGAAGTGTGCCATATAATTTACATCAGTTCTGAAGAAGTGGGCGGATACTACGCCCCCTGAATGGAAAACTTCAAATTTTATATTTTTTTCTTTGTATTCAATTTAAGTCCTACCACTTTACCAAATTTCATCGTTTTACAGCAGTCGGAAGTGCTCCATTCAACCAACACCAATTCGGAGAAAGTGGGCGGATACCACGCCCCCTGATCGGAAAACCTCAATTTTTATTTTTGGCCTTTTATATGTAATTTGAGCCCTACTGTTCTACCAAATTTCATCGTTTTGCAGCAGTCGGAAGTGCTCCATTCAACCAACACCAATTCGGAGAAAGTGGGCGGATACCACGCCCCCTGAATGGAAAACTTCAAATTTTTCCTCTACTTGCATGACAAGACCTACCGTTGTGCAAAATTACAAGATTCTACGATGTCGGGAAGTGCTCCATAATTTTGATGATCTGTCAGTCAGTCAGTCAGTCAGTCAGTTACGGTTTTTGTGATTTTTGAGGCCTTATATCTCAGGAACCGATTATGCTAGAAAATTGAAATTTGGTGAGGCGCCTGTGGCTGACTAGCTTAGCAAATATTCGGAATTTCAACTTTCTGACTTCATTGGTACTGAAGATAGGGAGGGGTCAAAAGTCGCCTGAGTTTGTTCCTGTAAAAAGGGTGTAGTGCCAGAACTTGGCTGGGCACTACCGTGCCCTTTGATATACAATGATGATGCGACCACGAACTTTATGAGTTGTATTCATATTATTTGACAAAGTCAAAACTAATCGACGACATACAATAAGCTCAGCTAAATCGAGTTATAAACAAGCTACGATGGAAAGACATGGCCATAGCGGATACCTTTTGGTCTAGATATCTGGAAGCCTTAGAACTGTAGAGAAGCTTCGGTTCAGTGAGATAGGTGAACCAGGAGAACCAATTCTAGTGCTTGAACATTGTATATTTAAATCTTGTTTCGGCCGACTAATATAGGTTAAGGTGAATTAATTTTAAGCAGGGACAGACTGGGTTAAAAAAAATAATATTATTAATATTAATATTTATAAGAGAAATTAAAAATAAAAATGGATTTATAAAAATTGAAAGCCGCAGGGTTTCTAGGAAGTTATGCTTATAGAGAGCTATGATTTATGTTTTGTATTTATTGTTAAATTAATAAAAAGAAAAAAGACTCATTTGCACCATTTGTCTCGTATTAACTTTAATATTCCCCAAAGAAACTTGTGGAATTTGCCCGAATTCATACATATTTTTACTTATATAATAAATTTAGGTACTATATGGCAAGTTATGCATTTTTAAATAAAATCGTACCCGAGATTTTGATCCAAGTTGACATAGCGATGATAAGAGAACACGAAAAAAGTGGGTATGGCAATTCCGTCTGTTTGTCTGTATGCCTGTACCTGGACCAATAGCCTTAACTACTGGAGGTATTTGCTTCAAACTCGGCACTTAAGGGTCTTCGGTGATTCCCTAGAGAAGAAATTAAATTTTTTTTTGAGCTCCAAAACTCCAAAACTAACATAATACCTAACATATAGCCGTAATGCAAAATCTTATTTACCTCGAAAACAGCCCTACCGATTTTGATAAAAAAAATAGGTGTGCTATTAAAATATTATTTTTTTTAAAACTCAATATATCGAAAACCCCATGCTTGATTTTCTGAAAACTTGACAGTTTAGAGTTTTTTAATACAGTTTATAAGATGTAAAAAACAAAAAATGTTTGGTCTTAAAATAACAGTACGCACCATACAAATGTTAAAAAATGGTTTTCGAAAATCGCATTTTTCTTCAAAATCTATAGTTCAATAAAAAAAATGATTAAGATATTGATCAACGTTGAATCATTTTTTCGATTTTCTCACTATCGGCATAGCGAAATTAGTTTTTATAGAAAAACTTTTAAAATATTGTAAGAACTTTGATTTTCAAAATTTAAAACAAAAAATATATTTTTGAATTTAAGAAAAAAAAATCAATTTTTTGAACAATTGATATCTCAATATTTGTTTTTTGAAATTTAATTTGTATGCCTACAATAAAACCAAACAAAATTTGGCGTACCAAATTTTTTTTCTTAAAAATGTTTTAAGAATTTTCTATCCTACTCTATTTTTTTCTATTCTACTCTATTTTTCTATAAAAGTTTATTTTTTAAGAAACCGCTACAACGACTTATAATTTATTAAGAAAATTGCTTTTGTACAGTACTAGTTTAAAAATGTTTAAAAAATGTTGGGGGTGGCAGTGGCGCGATGGTTGTGTGCTCGCCTGTCAACCTCAATATCACAGGTTCGATCCCTGCCGTCGTCTATGTCGTCTTTAATTCCATTAAAAAAAACCTTCTATAAATTGTCATCAATGGGTTGCTGGTTTGCTCATTACATGTTGTTCAGGCATAACACTAACAACATGTTATTGAGTTAAACTAGTATGCCCAAAAAAAAAGGATGAAAAAGCGAATAAAATAATGCGAATTATAAGGGACATAGAAATAAGACACGGCAATTCTCCGCTTTAGTTCAGCCGCCATCCCTGGAGATAAAAAATCTGAGACAACCACCTTCTTTCCTTCACGCCCACGCTGTGTTGAAACATTTAAAGGGTAATCATAATCCCTTGAGCGTGAGTAGATTATAAAAAAAAAAAAAAAATTAAGAATGAGTTAGTAAACTATTTTAAAGATAGCAAATTGTTAAGTAGTACCTTATAATAATAGGCTGTTTAAAATGTTGCGACATTCATTTTTAAAACATAAGAGCAAGTTCGCGCAACCCAGTGGTACATTTTATTTTAATTAAAATCGTTATAGCCTTTTTGGAGATAAATAAGATTTTACATAACTGTTTTATGGCAATTACCGTTAGCTTTGTAGCTAAGCAACAAAAGCAAACAAAAGAAAATGGGCCGATTTTCTTACTAATTTCGTCCACTTTTCTTCTGCACTTTTTTTAATGTCTCAAAACTTTTTCCTCTAATTCTATATAGCTCTCTCCAAAAATGTGAACTTTCTTAGCCAAAAACTAACGAATTCATACAAACTGCTAATGGTTTTCGTGATCAGTGACGGCATCATCCATTGTCATGCAGATGGTCTTGGGTTTGGTTCTCAGCCGCTGCAAAAAAGTTTTTCAGGGGTGTTCTACCTCTTGCGAGGAATTAAAATATCTTGTCATGCGAAGTGTTGCTAATTAGCCGTTCGGAATCCGCAAAAAAATTGTAGGTACTCTCCATTTCTGCAAACACGCTAACAGAAATAGTTGAGAGTTGTAAGTCACTTGCTATGGACTCTCTGTAATACGCCATGTCCTCTAATTTATTTATTTTTGGCGTGATCAAGACTTCCTGGAAAGCTGCGTGCTCTCCTCGAAAACCTCCGTTGTTGACTCTCAAAGGAACTTTACGCTCACTCTCACATACAAGGATTCAGCTAATTTGTGGATTACTTTCCAAAACTTAGCGAATTTTAATGGTGGAGTTCAGCCCAACTCCAAACATAATTTCTCGACAAAATTTAAGGGAATCCTCTTAGTTACTATCAACCATTCGCTAGTAATTCTAAGTGCGAAGTAATCCTTCCCATACCAAAATCGAGTCAATCAATTTTCTAAATCTTTCAAATCCTTGTTTTTGTTACTTTTCCAGAACACTTTAAGAGCAGGTCTCTGGGTGATGATAATCAGGTTTCTACTAAACTCTAAAAGGTTTTTTCAGGTGCAACCGAAAGATAAAAATTGAATCAAAGAAAAATGAATAGGTACTTGAAACTTGTTGAAGTAAGATTCATCGCAACATTCGGTGGAGTCGTTTATACAAGTTTCAAAAATCCAAAAACTACTTTTTCGAAAAATATTTTAATCAACATTATTAAAAACTTATAGGAGCTGCTGTTTAAAATTTTTGATCAAAATCTGGATCATGTCTGCAATAGTATACACGTATTTCTTTATCAAAATCGAGAGAGTGGTTTTCGAAACAAATAAGAATTTGATTTTTTTGAAAAGGCAAAACTTTCTCAATAGTACCTTTCTTGGAAGTAAAAATACTGCCTTTACTATCAGCAATTATTAATTTTTTTAATAAATTATTGAGTAAAATAAGATTTTCCTCACTAGCTAAGAACTTTTAAAATACTATTTTTGTCGAATAATGTTTAAAATTAATGCATGAAAAGTAGACAAAAAATACCACGATTAACGCCCAATACAAATTCAAAATTTAAAAAAAAAGTCCAACATTTCTTTTTTACTTCGAAAATCACTTTTGTTATTTTTTCACATTCACACCATGCATCGTCTTCTGGGAATTTCGCTTGAAAAAGCAATTTGAGTTCAATAAGTGTGCAATTAAAATGGTTTTCACGCTATTTCAAAAATAATAAGATTCAGTCATTCAGTAAAGAAAAAGGTTTCATTTTTAATCTCAATACCTATTTGCTTTCTATAATTCTACAATTTGTTGCCTCTCAACGTATGGTTCATTCTTTGTCGTTGTAAAATAGAATCTTCCTGGCAAACGATTGGTGTGTATGCCAAAGATACCAACTGCATTAGAATCACACAACCCAAAAACGAACATTCCATAGTTGTTGCACTGATATCCCACATAGGGTAAATCCTTGTCCATTGAGTATGTAAAATATTTGACTGCTGTATGATGGCTGCAAACAACCCGACCTACAAAAGTATCCATGGACTCGCATTAAATTTCGCCCTCTCTCCACATTCATCAATCTGAGTACTCACTTGAAGTCGATTCTCGAAAAGGAATAGCACAATTAGTTTGCGGTGACACTCCTCCATTTGGGTAAAAGTCTGCATGTCCGGATTTGACCATCACCCCCAAAACCCCGCCAGTTGTATGAATGACCTGCACAAACTGGCCATCGCTCTCATCCAGGCGATACTCGGAACCGACATCGGCCGGTACCGTAAACATGGGTCCGGCCGGATCCAATCCAATTATATGGTCAACCTGCCCCCCCAGTTGTTCTCCGGCAAAGCCAGCAGCATGGGCGCCCAAGCTGTATCCAGTCAAAGTAATATTGGTGCGGTAGAAGAGTTTGGTTCTCTCCAGCGATTCGATTACGGACGCCACCGTTAAGCCGACGTCGAAAATGTTCAACGCTACACTCATGTAGTCGGTCTGGGAGAGTCGACCCCAGTCTACGATGCAAACGTTGATGTTCTCCCACTTGGACCAGGCTATGTGTGGCAGTGTGAGAAAATTAGATTAGCTGTCAAAGTATCACTCACTTTTCAATATATCCAGCATCCAGATGTTGTCCTGGGAACGAGCCTCCCAGCCATGCAGGAACAGTCCCAGTCTGTAACCTATGTCGAGTCTTTTAAATCCTTCGATATCTTGGGGGTGGATTGGGAATATGCTGTTGTCGGTGTTGCTGAAAGAGGCAAGTTCAAATTGAGTTGCAGAATCTAAACAGCTTCAGCATAATGTGGGCAATACTCTGCTGTTGCTGCCTTGCAATGGAAAACTATGTCGTTGCGAAAAGAGGCTTCAGCGAGGCGGTCATTAAGAACAGCAGCTTGTAAGTAAGAGAAAACACGTACTGTCCGTGCCCAGTCACGGTCCCGGAATGCCGATACTGGTGTCGATGTCGATGTCGAAACCGACTGCACGGACATAGACCGAGCGAATAGTGGCAATAACAATATCACGAACTTCTCAATCATTTTAACTGCGACCGACTAACTTTTGAGTTGAATTTGAATTGTGGAAATGGAAACAGAGATATGAATATCACACAACTCTTAAATCGAGCGTTTTACTTATGCTTTGGCAGCGCTATCAACATTGTGTTTGCACACATGGTACGTTACTTTGGAAGGGTTGGGTTTTAGTTTGAGTGGAATTTTGTTTAAAGAGTTGCGTTGTGTAAACACTTGAATTCAACTCAAGGTGGCGGTCGTATTTCGAAATATTTCATTATCAAGCTGCAGTTACGGAAAGAGCTGCAGTTTGACAGATGTTGGCATACAAATTTAGAAGGTTATGATGAATGATATGTAAATATAATCAAACGAAATTAAAGACACCTACATACGTATGTATGTATGTATATGAATAGAAAAACAAATTTGTTTATGTTAACATAGAAAGATACAAACTAGAACTTGTCAATAGATAAGAAACCTTAAGAGATATTAGATGTTTGCACTTCACGTTTATTTTTGATTTGAAGGCAAATACGCCAAGCCCACGATCTTTTGTTAGGGCGAACAATACAAAATTGATTTGAAAAAAAAATAAACAAAATCGATGATGCTATCGAAATAATCTGAGACGACATATTCATGCAATGGGATATGGAAACAATGAAAAAAATACTTGCATCTGTCCTCACGCGGTATATAGCAGACATTACCCCAATCCAGGAGATGCGATAGACAGGATCAGGTATTTTGAAAAGAAAAATTTGCGACATTTATTACAGCTGCGATAAAACTATGCACGTGTTAGGATGCGGATTCGTCGTGGGAAATCGGCTAAGTGACACAGCTATTGACTTTGAGCCGATAAGTTATCGCCTGGCTGTGATCCGCATCAAAGCAACTTTGCAAAAGCTTCTTAATATGCGCACATGCCCTTACCGATGAAGCTGAAGAACCTGTCAAGAAGGAGTATTATGACATCCTGGTCGGAGTCAGTCCGGAGTACAATGTCAAAGCTGTGCTCGGGGATCTTAAGGCTAAAATCGGAAAGGAAGACATCTTCGGTAGATTGGTTGGTAGGCACAGCCTTCACGAAACGATAACAGACAACGGCTTCCGACTATAGAAGACAAAATAACCTCGCGCTCTCCAGATGGTCGAACCACCAACCAAATCGGCCATGTGCTTATCGATGCAAGGCACATATCTGACATCTTAGACGTGCGTACATTTCAAGGGACAAATGTTGACTTTTACAATTTCTTAGTTTCCTCTAAATTCAGAACTCGACAGTCAAACGATAAGAAACTGCCAACCGCCGAGAAAAAGAAATTTGATGTTGGGCCCCTCAGCATACCTGGAGTTGCCAGAGCTTACAAAGACCTCCTCAGCGAGAAGCTCTCCGCTATGCATTCACCTACCGAAACCACCACATAGAAAGAATCTGTTTTATGACGACGAATGCGTTAAACTGAAGCGAGTGACAGAAGGATTATAATCTTCAAAGAGTGAAGTTGAAATTTGTTAATTTTATTGGAATCAAGATTGATACGAACACGTAGAAAGAAAAGAGTTAACGCAGCCTCGAAGTTCAAGAAGATCAAAGAGTCTCGCGATAGAAACAACATCCGGAAGTTTTATATAAGATCCAAGCAACTGGCTGCTGGTTTAAAGACTCAGGCTCTTCAAAACAATGAAAGTAGCCTACTCACCGAAGCACAAAGAGTCTTCAATCCCAGCCCCAAGGTTCACGTCGATAAGGATGACCGAACCTCTGGCTAAGAAAGCTGCCGTGTCTCATGATTTCTCCAAATACATCGTTAGTGATGGCTCGGACGTATAGACACCTGTCACTAGCCTAGGAGTTGTTGCACTTCTGATTTCGAATGATTTTCTAGGTTCCTGATGATTTTTCCGGAGAGCTGCATGAAATACTGGTCCAGCAGTATTAATTTTGCTTCCTCGTATAGCTTCTTAGTTGGTTTATATTTCTTAGATATTGGGTTACTTTTTAGTCCAGTGCAAATGCAGATGGGAAAGACGTAGGTCATAACGGGTCGGATAAGTTATTTGTTCACAAGCAGCTTGGTCTTCCTACTTAATCCAATTTGGTTTCTGAGCAGTTGATGGATCAAATGTAGAGAATAGTTGGCTCTCTTCATCATCAAGCCAAAATCGTTGTATGATTCTTGAATTTCAGTTTGTTGGAAACGTTGATTCCCAAGTACTTCGTTGACGATTTCACTGTTACTATAGTGTTGTCTGGAAACTAGTTTGATCCCATCACAGCGTGTTACAAATCATCGCCTTCGATTGAATTATATTCACTTTTCCAACAATCGAATTAATTTTTTTAAATGAGTCAGGAAGATGTTTGATATCTACGAATCTCTGCCTGGTTACTGACAGGTTTTTACTGTCTGGTTTTGGAACTCGGAAAGGATGTTCATAATGTTGGAAGTCACTAAAAAGAAGTCCACGATCTATGCGAGCGCACCCATTTATGGTTTAAAGCTATCTTAATCAATCATCCTTCCCCTTCTTAGACGCTAGTTACTGAGAGAAAAACTATACGAGGAAAGTTCGCAATTTTAACAAGTTTACCATACAAATCAGACCTAGGAGCTCTCCCATCTCCAAGAACGTCGGAACGAGCTAAGCATAAGTCCGTACAAATTTTCAAAAGCTAAGCAGATACCTAAAATAAAATGTACAGCATTAATAGACTGTGCATTTTATTTTTCTAATTGCGACTTAAAAGAGAACGACAGCATCTAACTGATGAGCCCACTAACTTACCTGGGAAAAACGCACTTTGTAGTTGAGGTCACTTGAACTTTCAATTAAATTTGACCTTTTTGAATAATATCTTAAATGAAGAAATATTTAGCTGACTCTTAACTCTTGTATCACCGTGTATATCAATGACCTTTTTCTACACCACATATTTCCAACAGTACCTTCCAAGTTGAATTTCAAAACAATTCGGCTTTTTGCCTTTACATTGTTTTTTGATACCAAAATAATAACAATTCATTAAAATAACAAAAGATTTCTGCAAAAACATTCTCAAAACAGTTTTCCTAACTGCACAATCAGTCTTAAAACAATAAAAATAAAAAGCTAAAAATAACAAGCTTCAGTTTAAACCTGAAAGTAATTTCCATTTCAAACCCATATTTTATTCGTATATTAAGCTTTGATGTGCAAACAAAAAATTTAAAAAAAAATACAACAACCGATAAAACGACGAAGAAACTTAATACCAAAAGAAATAATGCCCTAGCAGTTAAAAACTTGTAAAACAAGCCGCCACAACTCCACAAGGAGTTTAACCCTCATCCTTTGCTAAGAAACCTCTGTGTGTCCTCCTTTGGCTTGATGGAGTGCAAAGAATAACCGCAAGTAAACAAATAACTAAAAAGCCTTCCATCATCTGGTTTGAGTATGAAGGTTGTGTTGGAATTTTTACTCATCCAGTTGGCTTCAGTTTTCAATGTCAATGTTGCCAACCACTGAAATTGGTAAAATATTTCCCCATTAATGTTTTAACACACTCAATTAAACTTGGTTAAAAAAATTGTTGATCAATAAAGAATGAAAAATGCGATCGGAAAAATGTTCAAATCTTTAGGGGTTTTCAAGAAAAATCCGCTTTTTTCTTTATAGGAAATAAATATTCCTTACTATTTTCACATGTTCTAGTTTGTAACGAAGCGTTCCATAATACTCTACTTTATGTAACTTTGGTATTAGTAGTGAGAATTGTGATTCACCACCTTCAATTCACACGCACAATGGACACATGACATCACAGGGCTTTGGTACCTGCTGATCTACCAGAGCGTTTTAGCTTGCTGTTTTGAGTGCCACCAGGGCCGTAGTATGTGCTGTTGTACGAGAGCGTTCAATCCCACTATTTTTAAAGCCAAATTACCAAAAGCCAGATAAGCCGAAACCAACTACCAGAATTTAAAACCGAAATCCGAATCATCAGCAACCAGTATAAGCGATACGAGGAAGCAAGACTAGAATCCATAAGAGTTGATACCCGTGAATCATTCGATTGAAATACTAGTAAGCTACAGGGTGTCCCTTAATTCGTGCATAATGTCTTAGGGCGTGGTTCTTCTAAGAAAAAAATCGTTCTATAGTTTTTATATCATAGTATATTATATCGGGGATTAAAGAAAAGGCCTATTCTGGTATAGCCTGATCCATGTTAACGGTAATTGCGCTGTTAGGTAGTCATAATTATAGAAACTTCATTTAAGTTTTTGTTTTTACAAGAAATACCAGCCTTTGTAATTGCGCTTAAACAAATTCGATATCTTCTCTCGACCTTGAGATATCCAGTTTCTGGCATGTTCCATTTTTCCTGCCCATGCTAATTTTTGATTTTTGTTTTCCAGAAAATGTGCAATGATTTAAAAGATCTATTGGAAAACATTCTATTTATCTATTTTTCAAGATAAAAATTTGAGATGCCAATTTTAAGTACATATGTATATATCCGTTAATCCAAATGCAGAACTTGCCCTACAGCAGGGTTGCAAAAGTTTAAGTCATTTTTTAGCTTAAGCTTGGCTTTAATTCACAAGCTAGTGGGTGACTTATGAATTAAAAAATATGTAATTCAGCAGCTTTTTACTGACTTATGAATTAAAAAAAATTTACATATAATTCATAAGCTAGTTGGTAGATTGGAAATTCTTAAGCTTGTTTTGACTACATAATTATATAAATTAATTTTTTTTAATTCATAAGTCACTAACTAAAGCACTAACGCACCAACGAACTTGACTTCATAACGTAAAGTTTGTAAGACTTCTTTTTAAACAAAGATGTTATTTGAAACAACATTAAATTTGTCCACCTATATTTCAAACAAAGATGTTATTTGATACGAAGTACTACAACTATTTGCTCGCAACATTAATAGATTTAAGATGAGAAAATTTACTTGATTTTTATATTTCAAGTCTGCAGAAAACTTAAATTAATCTAATAAAGTCCAGCTGATATATTTTCTCACGATGTGTACAGTATTGTACCTTGTTTTACGTGGATTCCTAGTTATTACACCATAACCCCACGGGTGGCCTACCACCATTGGAGCCAGATTTAGTCCTAGCCATTAACCCCTCCGTAGCAAGCTACTTCGGTAACAAAGTTGTGATATGTTGCAGCATATGCACACCCCTTGTTTTGAGTCGAGACCTACCAACGCCTCTTGAACCCAAGAAAAGAATCCTGAGTCCCATTCGTTTCCGCATTTGGAGTAAACCACGCCACCACGATCTCCCACTAGGGGGCCGACCTCAAGATAGCAGAATAAGGAGAACTGACACACTAATGTGTGCACTATTGAACTCAAAATCCTGGGCACTATCACCCGTGGTACCAGTTTTAAATCTATAACTTACGTATATAGCTAAGCTCTCACGATGTGTACAGCTACATAGATAACTTCAGGGAAAATAATATTTTGCTTCAGGTTTGACAAGCATGCGTTCACATTCTTAAATATGCCTGTCATTCAGCCAAAATATCAAAACATCTTGAAATCCACTTAGCATGCTTTACAAGCAATCCCATTACCAAATCAGGACAATCATGCCATGCTTGTCAAAAATATTTGAGAATTTGAATGCCCCTAACGGTGCAGGAGAATTTAATACTTCAGTTTGACTGTTCTTTTTGACGGTTTGAGTGAGGGTTGTAAAAACGTAGCTGCATTTCGCTACACTTCTTTACCTCGCACCAAATAGTTATATATATGTATGTCAAAAAGACGAAAAACGAAACTCTTGATGTCTTTTTTCTGCTATAGACGGTGCTCACACTGAACTCAATCTTCCGACTTTTTTTGACGTTTCTATACTTTATATCACTCCTTCTGTCAGAAATGTATAAGCCAATTAACACCATTCCTGTCTTGAAATCGATATTGTCAAAATAAATATAACCGGCAAGAACTAAAACTTGTTATCCATTGGCATGCTTGTCATCATCCAGAGTTCATGACTTGACAGATGAAGAACGATCTATATTTCGATGTTTATAGAATAATTGATTAAAAATTTGACATTATGTGGTTTGACAGATAAGGGACAAACATGATAAACAGAAAACAAGGTATGCTCATTAGACGGTGTTCACATTGGACTCACTCCGCCGACTTATTTTGACGTCTCTGTGTTTTTTCTCATTCGCACTTCATGGTAAGAAAAAGACGGGAAAGTGAGGCAGGATTTTTACAACAAATTGAAAATCAATGGATTTTTTTTGACATTTGTTTTGGTGACATAATGTGACACGCGAAGGTACAGTGTATCACAAAAGTAAGTAAGCACTCATTTAAAAAAATTATAATCAAACACTATTTGGAAAATAAATCAGAAAATTTTAAATTGTTAACAAAAGTCCATCTACTATACACAAAATAATAACCATATAAAATAACATTGGAAGTTTGCAAAATGACCCTCGATCAATGACAATGACAAGCAGGAATGCCGTATTATTGTTAGGAAAGTGAAGAGGAATCCCAAAGTAAGCCATCAAAGATATCAGCAGAAATAACCCAAGAAACAGGTAAGTCATGTAACCCTCAAACTAATTCGACGAGTGCTCTACCTTTCATAAGTAAAATAAATCGCCAAAAGCGGCTCTTCTTTGCAAAAACCAATGAATCTAAACAAGCAGAATTTTATAACACAGTTGTTTTATTTGAAATATTACTTTTTAGTTCGAAATACATATCAATTATAGACAAAAATATTAAGTTTTTTTTTTAACATTACTATCGATTGTTTGAAGAAAATGATCTTTAAGCTAAGAGGTGCTTACTTACTTTTGTAATTCACTATATATTTGTAGTGGCAAAGCAAATGGCTAACAATTATGACAACTACAAGACGTCAAAATGAGTCTGGAGTGTCTGGAGTACTTTTGTGTCTGAACACGACAGGGTGGACTTACGTCAAAATAAATCGGTTGAGTGAGTCCAATGTGAAAACCGTCTTAGATTTTTGACAGTTCTGCTCTGACGTCACAATCATCTCGCTGGGAAATTAGATAGAAGAAAAAAAATTCATTTCATGCGATAGTTCTTATTATTTTTCTATTTTTACAGTTTATGTCTCTTAAAAATAATTTGTTTAAATGCTTAATCCTAAAATAAAGTCTACATTTAAAAAATAATTTTTTTACACTTATATCTAGAGACACAGCTTATGCTTTTTTTACGTGAGTTTCCATAAACTTTCCCTGTGTATATAGAACTTCTTTATTATTTATCATAAAAATACTTTCTAGTAATTTAACTCTTTCAAGGAACATAGTGCTTGGTTTTTTAAGTCCTCCTTCAGATTTTTCGTCCACCCAAGTAAAACTTGAAGAAGTATTTTGGTCGTTGGTCACTTTGCACTTCTTAATAAGGAAACTAGCGAGGTATTCAAGGGCATATTCTTTTAACTCGTCGTATTCAAATACTGATATTTCTTCTTCTGTTTGTAGATCGACATCGTGGTCTTCATCATCGTCAGCTTCCGGGTCCATTCTTGATGCAAACACTTTGGATAGCATTTGTGCTACAAGTTGATCATTGTTGTAGTGATCCTCGTCCTCCTCTCTTCCCTCAACGTAGCTGTAGTCGCTAACTTGTTGCGTTGCATCTGATCGTCCTAAAAGTGAAAATTTAAACTTTATGTTAGAAAAAAATCAAGTAATTTATTGTATAATTTTGTTAATAGGTAACGTCTCAAGCTAAACTTTGTTAATAAAACTACCAATTACTACTAACTAGGACAGCACAAACATTTATCTTTTATTGAATATTAAATTATCTTACCCAAAATGCAGGAACGTAACCCATACTTAAATTCTAGGGGTGTTGGGTGGTCATGAAGACCACTCTTAGACCTAATAACCCCAAAAAGGAGCTCTTAGTCATCCTGATTAAGCCTATTTGTAATAATATATTTTAAACTACGATTAACATTTAAATAATCAAATAAAAGAGGCAAAGATGCATTGTTCAGCAAAATACCCTTTTGAAAAGGGAGGAGTGACTGTCGTGTTGGTGTTTTCATATTTCGAAATGTTTCACTCATTCCTTCAATTATTCCCCGATGGTCTTCCAAAGCTAGTCCAAATGCTCTCATCCTTGTTCGAGAGTCGATGGATGGACATTTGGAATTAAAAACATCATACCAATCATTGGTCCCTTTGATGAAATCTGCACATTCCGAGGAATTAGTTGGTAAGGATTTTCCTAAGGTTAAACATCGTCTTAATAATGTAGAAACGGGATGTGAGAACAGCTGCGTCGCATATTTGACTTTCTGGCGTTCACTTCGCTTAACGTCTAAATGCTTATTTGTAATCTTAAAGCAGATTTTTAAATCTTCCTTCTCTAGGTCGAGAAGTTTTCTAATTGGTTCGACATTAATAAAAGTTCCGTTTAGGACAAACCCAGTATCAATAAAATGATTTCTTTAAAGTTTTATTATGTAAGGAACATCTGCAAAAAAATACCTTTTTCTTGGGGTCGCAAGGATGAAAAATAAAAGGCTGATTTTCCGAAATGGAAAGTTCTCTCCATAAGGAAATATTTGTGGGACCCATATCAGAAACTACAGCTAATACAAACAAACAAATTTCTTCAAGCTTAGAAATGATAAATTTTAAAATAGTTGCAGTCATGGGTGTGTCAAGATCATAGTAGATAACTTGTTTCCAATTTTTAACCAGCCCTCTTACCATAACAACCTGAGCGTATTTTTTCGGACACATAGCAATGTCATTCGCCTTGTCGTATTCGTAGATTGACTTGATTTTCACCTCGTCGAATGAGAGCAAACATAACCGGTCGTTTTTGTCATAATCCCACTTTGGCATCAACTGAAAAATTTTGTTTAAAATACCTGGTTTGATTTCATCTATCTGTGAGCCCATCTACTCAAAGTTGAGGGGGAAGGAAAAGGGCAGTTTCGTTTCCTTAGAAGTCTATATGATCTGGCGCCAGCAGAATATAGGGACATTGCTGAAGAGATATCGTCAGCACTCCATCGTGGCTTCTTTCTGGGATGCTCCAACTGCTTCGTTTGGGATGGTTTAAAAATTCCTCTTATGGCTGACCTCAAAGTCGCGTCCTTTTGTGTGTGATGATTCTTCCTCTTTTTTTAACACTATCACTTCTTTTTCCAACTGCATGATTCGCAGTTCTTTAGAGCAGTTGTATTCAACTCTATTTAAGAAATTAAAACATAATAGTAAGTATAAGTACGAGTATATCATCTCTTAACCGTGCCTTATTAACTTACTCTGTCTGAGTACTAATACCATTGGAATATACACAATTCTCCTGAATTTCCTGATCACAATCTTCTTCTGTTGGGGGTTTTAAAGAACTGTTTAAAACAAAGTTAATGAATTATAAAGAATAGTTTATGATTAATTCAATGTACCGATCTTCAAAATTCTTTTATCTTCAGGGACATTCAAAAGTATATCCTGAAGTCTATAATCACTCTCAAAAAAATGTTCCGAGCAAACCCGACTATTTATCAAGGAATATTCGTTTTTATTTCCACAAAATTTTATCCACATTTGTCACAACCCTTTGTCCTTTAAGAAGTAGTGAAATCTAATTTTTTTTCATTGTTTTTTTTTTCTGGGGAATTATTACAACCCAAAACAGCACATACAACCATTTTAAACTTCTTTTTTTTATTTTTCAAATTTTAAACTTTATTTATTTAACTACAAGCTCATAAAATATAAAATCCAACAGAAATTTCCAATTAAACAAACTTGAATGTCAAAATCGGAGATGATTCCTACGTCATCACTTTTCAATGGCGACATGTCGGATGCAGTAAGCATACCTTATTTTCTGTTTATCATGAGGGACAAACTTAATTGTGACGTATGGAGAATATTTAATTACAAATGTCAATCAATTGTCCTGAAATGCATTTTCTGCAGCATAAAATAAGGAAGGAATTTGTTTAAAACTTTGAATGAACCGTATCGTACGTATGCGTTAGACCCACGATTTTGATTAACCCTACTGTCGGTATAGATGTTTAACCGCAAAAAAAAATTGACAATATTATCACATTTAAACACATTTTACTGTTGGAAATCAGTTTATACAAAAAAGAGAAACTGAATACTATTAAGTTGAAGTTTGTTGCGGTTAATTTCAAATATGTTCGTTAAGGATTCATGTGTTTCATTTATATGATTTCCTTACAAAAAAAAATAGCGTTAAATATTATATTTAAAGATTTAAAGCCCATCATACTGTCATACTGATACAATTTTGGAAAAGGATAACTCAAATTCCGATAAGTAGCCCAATCCAGCAACCCTGCTTCACAACACTCGATTATTTTCTCAGGGGCAAAGTCAAGTTCTTAATCTATGCTAACAAACCAACCACTTTCAATGAGCTAGTGTCTAACATTAAAGACACTAGGTGTGTTTTTTGCAAGTCCATAAGGAATTGTAGAAAAAAACGACATCGGGACTAAGCGCTTTACATACAACAACTACTTAAGTCTATACGGACTTAGCTAAGTCCAGATAATTTTCGAGACTTAATATAAGTACTGATAAAAACGATGATGCAAAAATAATATTATCTATATGTTATCGATAACTTGTTCAGAGAAGTCAAAAGTGACGTTTTTGGATGCTAGTTGGTTGATGCTAGTCGTCAATACAGCTCACAAATGCCATAGCGTGCTTCGAACTTTTTGTCCCGATTTCGTTTTTTTCTACAATTCTTTATGGATTTGCAAGAAAACACGGCTACTATTGATGTTATAACGCCACAGATCATTAACAATATTGTACAAACCGCTGGAAGCACTACAAGTGAAACTAAGGTAGTCATTTAAATGATATGCTCTTTCATACATGGAGACATAAATAGCTTCAAAATAAAGCCACAATCATTTTTATATGTCACAGTATCGTTTTTTTCACATCGTTCCTATCCGGTCACCCTATATTATTTAGAACTCTAATAATAATAACAACTCAGTTGGTAACATTTAATCCGATATTGAAATCGAATGAATAAGAAGAGAAGAAAAGTTCACCATAATAATTTTAGCAAGGGCAAGACCGTGTTTTGGAAAGCTTCCAAACTCATATTTCAATATTCTCCTTCCCTTTCTACACCTAAAGGTATACTATAAACATGAATATTCCTTTGACCAATCGAAGGGGCAATGGCCGGCTTGTGGTACTACAACACTGAAGTGAAAACGTAGCCAAATTGAAAAGTCTAACGGCAGAAAAAACAAAGACTTCCAACTTTCACAAAATATTCAACAAGCAAAGTAGCAGTGTAGGTACTCGTACTATGTATTACTTCTTATTGCAATTCAAGGAAAGAGAGAGTTTCGCAAAGAACCCTTATTTGCTATTTTTTTTTTGCCTCCTTATTTTTTGTTTTGTTTTTCGGTTCGGTTTTGTTTTTTTAATTTCCCCTATCCTTGGCATTTCACTATCAACTTTGACGGCAAAGCAGAGCAAGCTGCGAAGGAAGGGCTCCTGGTGCAATGGGAAAGTGCCTTTGGCCATCATTGAGTGTTTTACGTCGAAAATACCAATTTTCAAGTGCGAAGAGACCTTTTGTATGTTGTGTACATTACGTGTGAACACCTCACGCGTTTGGTGTTCAACGGCAGCAGCAATGGTGGCGCACCGGTAATGTTGTTGTTTGTAATCACTTTTCACCGGAAATTTAAGGTAAATTTATTGTTTTCGTTGGAAAATTGTTTCCTTTGCACGCAATTTATAGTTAACAAGGTGCGAGTCGGATTACTTTTTTTTCTCCATTGTTTTTGTTGTTCTTGGTGATGTTATTCTTGACTCTGGTTGGGTTGAGTGTGGATAGACCTTTGGTGTTGCCATAATGTAAATCCAATGAAGGCCGGACACTGTGGCGAATACTTGTTTTTTTTTTTTTCTTCACTTGTTCACCAGAGGGAATTGGTTCTAACTATTTTGTATACTCGTATGTTTTTTGAAGGTTGAAGTCATTCGTTAACATTTTCTGCCAAAATTCAGAGCTGATCTTTTTGTTCTTAAGATTACTTAGAGATTATTTATTATCTACTAATTTAGTGGTGGAATGCATTTAAACGTTTAAATAAATAGAATTCACGTCGACGGAACAGCGAATAATTTATCTTGTGGAAAACTTTTTTGATTGCCCCTAAGGGTATATTTTTTTGCAGATTTTTTTGTTTGAAAATAATAGAAGGACAAGAAAGAAAGTCCTCTCGATATTCTTTTCGGATTTTTTTTTAATTTCTATAAGAAAAATGCATTACTAGCACATTTTTCCTAAAGCTAAACTCTTTTCATTCTTATCGCATTTTGGTTTAGGCCCGAGTGTGCTGAGATATTCAATTTTATTTTTTTGTGTTATTTTCACATACCTATCGTCCTTGAGGGCATCTCTTACAAACAGCCATTATGCTTCCATTATAAAGTCATTTGTTACATTAATGTGGTGGGGTATGAGAAAAGTCCATAGAGAATAATATTTCTAGTACGGGTATGTGTGGTCAGTTGAAAAATGCAAATTACTTTAAGTCAGGAACAATGGCATTTAAATGATAGCCAACTTTTGGTGGACTAAACTTAGTCAAAACAAGAAGTGTCATTAGAGGCTACATATTCATATATGAAAGTAGAATTTGCTGATTTTTGTTAATGCATAAGAATAAGTTAAAAATAATTTTGAAGCAATTGATAGCAAATTTAAGAGTTTCTTCAAATGAGAGACCGATATTTACTCTCTGTTTTTCTGCTCGATATTTATTTATTGAGAAATAAAATAATATTGCAAGATTTAGTTAGAACAGGTGCAATTTTTAACTTTACACCTTCCGATTTTTTGTAAAGAAATTTTAATAAATTTAAAAATATATTAAGTATATTATATTTGTGTACATAAAATCCATGAATAACTATGAATTTTTTAATATTTCCCCCTAAAAGTAACATATTATCTTCCTTCTTTTGGTCAATATATTCGCTCAAAACGAATATCAAACCTGTATCATACCAGAGCTTAAAATGATACGTTTTTTCGTTTATAATCTGCTATTATACACTTTGTCATAAGTCTTAATTAAACATTCTAGAAACAGAATGTGATAGGTCTTCACTCATGCAATTTGGTAACAAACTTATGCTCTACCTTTTTAAATCTACACTTCCTCAAATGTTTAACCTACTGAAGATTTCTCTTTTTGAGGTGTTTTACAAGCTATCCAAAACACACTAGATGCATGATTTCCCAAGTCTTGAATACGTTTAAATAAAGTTAACCATTGCTCGCAAGTCACTTTAAGTTATTTGTTGCTACATTTAACCTTCCTCTATCTTCTATTTTAATCCATCATCACCTTCTCCTTCTTAAAATTGTATCATGAGTCTCATATACGGACTTCTTTGCCAGAAAGCCGATCTTCTCATGACTTTCAAAAAAGCAACAATTTTTCTCAAATTAATTCATATATCAATAGAGCTCCCTAAAATTTTGATAACGTAACTAAATGATGCCATAGATATATTTTATACAGAAATATTTAATTCTCTTTGTGTACCTTTTTCCCAACGTAATACTTTGTCTTCTTCTCCGTCTTCGTACCATCTCAAGCTACGATCCTTACAATAGTTTCGAGCGCTTTTCTTGTTTTTGATCTTCAACCTATAAATCTAACCTTTCAACTTCCTCTATAAACGCTTCTTAACCCAAACGACAAATTGTTACTACCACCCACCAATCTTTCTCTCTTTCCATAAAGAAATTTCAAATGAACCAACTCTTTCCTACTTTTTAACAAAAATCTCTTACTGAATCCTTTGTCCCTGATAGACTTAGGGATAAACTAATATTCTTCAGATGGTTTTATTCGTACCTGAAAAACCGTTAATATGAAGTTCGTTTCAGATCTACCTTCTCGATAGATTTCTTAGCTACGTTCAGGGTCCCCCAATGCAGCCACTTAGATCCTCTTCTTTTTATTTTAACTATAAACGATATTAAAATGGTCATCAAATATTCCTATATTTCACTCAACGCATCCAATCTCCTTCCTGTCTCTACATTCTCCATTATAAACCCTTATACGCTGCTGAGTCGATTCGAGACCTTTGCCTTTAATGTCATAGAGGGCTCAACTTTTCACATATACTGACATGACTATTCTTTAAGCATACTTAGACGTCTATCCAGTATACCCCTTATTAATACATTCATATTAAAGCCCATGCCCATCCAATTTATTTAATAACTCGATCGTTGTCGTAGCTCATTAGACAAGTTTTTTCTGTCAACGGCCGTGGCTTTGATGAAAGCATCGCTTCCCATCGATCAGCGAAATCAAGCATCATTGCGCTCGGTTAGTACTTGGATGGGGGACCGTTCAAATACCAACCGTGTGCTGTTGACATGTGTTTCTTCTGTTGTTCTCTCTTTGTGTGTCTCTCTCTCTGTCGTATTGTCTTAAGGCGATGGCTTCAGTTGCCAGTGCTTTTCTGTGTCTCTACTTCGTAAAATGTAATGTAAGTTTTTTCTTCGAGAGTTAGTACCGATCGGGACAATGACGTTCTATGAGAATACCTGACCGTTTTGTTCCTTTGGGCTCCTCTTCAGGAAGCTCACGGGACAGGTTTCACTTTGAGAGTTCCAACCGTTTCCTTAGATTGCGTAATAAGGACATAGGGCTTCCGACAAAGATCCTCACACTCGTATTATTTCTCCTTGTTCCTCTTCAAGTAGCTCACTGGACAGGGCTCTCCTTCGAGATTTCCCTCAAGACCCTATTCAAGTGTTTCATTGGAGAAGGTTCTCCTCCAAGAGTTCCAACCGTTTCTTTCCTTAGATTATGTGCTTGGGACATAGAGTTTTCTATAGGAATACCCTAGCATTTAATTCCTTTGGGCTCCTCTTCAAGAAGCTCATTAGATATAGGAACATAGGGTTTTTGATATAGATCTCGACCGCTTAGTTCCTAAGTGTTCCTCTCTTAGGTCAAGGTTCTCTTCAGAGAGTTTGCGACCGTTTTGTTTGTTCCCCAGTTTGCGTACTGGGGACATATTATTTGAAATAACGAATGAATATCCACCAAAATATCTTCAGAATCGAGAGTATTCAATGTTTGTTTATATGATTTGACTTTCCTGGGATGTCTTGGAGTAACTCCTTGATTCTACTTACGTATTAAGACGCCTTCAACTAATTAACTTGAATACGCTCGAAGAAGGAATAGAAATAAGCGACCTTGTCTTCATTCACTGATTACTGTCACAATTTGTTGACTGCAAAACAACTCCTTACGACTCCATCTCCTTAAACAGTAATTCCCGTAATCTAAGAAATTTTTTCCGCTTCTATTTGCTCATCCATCGTACCTCTTATTGTTCCAACGAACCTATTACTCACATGATGCGGAGGATTAATTGGAACATTAATAGGCGAATCTATAAACAAATCTTAAAGGTTACTTAACTTTAAAATACCTCTAAACAGCTCTTAAGTATGAAATCGGTATCTATAATCAATTTTCACATTTAAGTAACGTTACTTAAAGGCCTCTTAACTTAAACGCCATCAACCGCGTTTAAGGGTCACTTAAAGGCATTTTAAAATGTATTTTGACATATCGATTGTCATCTTTGAAATTTTGAAGTTTCAAATTGTGAGTTTGTAGGTATTGTTTGTTGTGATATTATATTAGAATTATAAAGTGCAACGATTTAAGAAACACAAAATTTGTATTGATTAAAGTATGTGTACGTGCAAAGAAATTTCGTCCACGCTTCCCGCTTAGCCTTTGAAGTGTTTGTATCGACACTTTCTTCCTCGTTGTTGGAAGAGAATCTGTGCATAAAATAATTCTGTTTTGTAGTGTATTATTGCAAATTCTAAAATAAAAAAGTTTCCTTGTAGGAGGCATCCCAATTTTCAGATCTTTTTCTTTTATTTGTGGCGGCGGGTGTGGGTGTGGGTGTGGGTGTGTGTTCGATAGCCTTTTTTTTTTCTTTGATTTCACAAATAAAAAAATGTGTCTTCCAATTATTTACTGAAAGAAGGTGTCACATAACAGCTGTGTTGTATAAAATGAAGCAGCATTTGTTTTTTTTCTGTACTAGATTTTCACATTCTTTTACGTTACGTGACGCAACCATTGCTTAGTTAAGTACCAATGAAAAATCGATTATAGATACGAATTGAAGTTTCGTCATTTAAAGCCAAATTAAATATTTAAGTATGCTTAACTAAATAACCTCTTAGATGCAGTTTAAGAAAATCTTATAGATACGGCTGTAACTGTTTAGCCTTAAACCTCAGTTAACCCTGCCTCAAAATCCATCTTCTTAATAATCCTTCAAATTTATCCCAATCCTAGTTTCTTAGTTTTAAGGATCATCTTTTCATTTCCATTGTTAACACGATTAAACGAACTTCAATTGGTAATTGGTATACCAAAATAAAGATAATCAGGCGAATCTATAAACAAATCTTAAAGGTTACTTAACTTTAAAATACCTCTAAGCAGCTCTTAAGTATGAAATCGGTATCTATAATCAATTTTCACATTAAAGTAACGTTACTTATAGGCCTCTTAACTTAAACGCCATCAACACGTTTAAGGGTCACTTAGAGGCATTTTAAAATGTATTTTGACATATCGATTGTCATCTTTGAAATTTTGAAGTTTCAAATTGTGAGTTTGTAGGTATTATTTGTTGTGATATTATATTAGAACTATAAAGTGCAACGATTTAAGAAACATAAAATTTGTATTGATTAAAGTATGTGTACGCGCAAAGAAATTTCGTCCACGCTTCCCTCTTAGCCTTTGAAGTGTTTGTATCGACACTTTCTTCCTCATTGTTGGAAGACAATAGGCGTTTTCCTAAATGCAGTGTTGCAGCGCATCGTGGATTTTGATGCCCTGGCAACGTTTTTCTTCACTCTGAAATTTACTTTTACAATTCATTAAAAAAAAAAAATCTAAAATTTAGGATTCGTATTTAATAACGTTATTTTATTGAAGCAAGTGAATAAAAAAAAGCATCAAAATTCATGATGCGCTGTAACACTGCATTTAGGAAAACGCCCAATCTGTGCATAAAATAATTCTGTTTTGTAGTGTATTATTGCAAATTCTAAAATAAAAAAGTTTCCTTGTAGGAGGCATCCCAATTTTCAGATCTTTTTCTTTTATTTGTAGCGGCGGGTGTGGGTGTGTGTTCGATAGCCATTTTTATTTTTTGATTTCACAAATAAAAAAATGTGTCTTCCAATTACTTACTGAAAGAAGGTGTCACAAAACAGCTGGGTTGCATAAAATGAAGCAACATTTGTTTTTTTTCTGTACTAGATTTTCACATTCTTTTACGTTACGTGACACAACCATTGTTTAGTTAAGTACCAATGAAAAATGGATTATAGATACGAATTGAAGTTTCGTCATTTAAAGCCAAATTAAAAATTTAAGTATGCTTAACTAAATAACCTCTAAGATGCAGTTTAAGAAAATCTTATAGATACGGCTGTAGCTATATTTAAGTTTGACTAGGACTTATGTTATACTAAGCCAAATAACTGGAAGTATTGTCTCAACAAAAACTAAAATACTTGCAAATACTAAAACCCACATATATAATGTATAGAATTTTAAAACTCAAAAAATTCTACAGGACTAAAAAACTAACAGGAAATGTAAGAAAACTAAAATTAAGTGACAATAAAATACCACCTTTTAAAATTAATCAGTGAAAAAATGCACTTCGCACTTATTTTCACCAACCAAGAAGCTTCTCCACTTCAGCTTAGACTCTAGCTAGTTGTCTTTGCACTCAGAAGCCAAGTTGATGGAGGTTCTGTTTCACTTGCGTCTGGTACTTGAGTTGCGATCCTCCTCTTGCTTGCGTAACACTGGTGTCCACCCAATCTTGCTCATTCGTTAAACTTCTAGTTTGTTGGCAAAATCAATCACAGTTCGTTATAGCATAGGGGATTTACCCTAAAACTTTCTAATCCACATTTAACATACTCCGTGCCTCTGTAGCATATAGCAGAGTCGGGGAGATTAATGTCTTATAAAAATACACTTTAGTTATTCGGTAATGAAATCAATTTCCTTCTAAGCTGACAGAAGCAAGGATTGACAAGAGTTATTATTCGTTTGAATTAAGAGCTTGTATCGCTGTGTGAGTTTTAACAGCAGCTTAGATAGACAAAGTCCCTTCTAACCTCAAATGTATGACTGTCTATGGTTCTGTCCAGTTCGGTGGTCTAAGTTGTACTTTTTTGATGACAGAATTCACATGGTTTGGCATCCATTCCAGACTGCTTTCGTCTCAATAATATCAACCACTAACATCATTCTTCGTTCTTCCGTTAATGTCAATATCGTCAACATTGTAAGAATTCACAATCAGAAAAGCATTTAACTGCTCGAAATAATCTCAAATCATCGGCGTAGAGTACATAATGACGAAAATAACACTACATTTGGAAGATCGTTAGTAAAAAGTAGAAAGAGAAGGGGCCCAGATGGCTTCCTTGAGGTACTCCTGAATAATTGAATATAAGCTTAGACCATTTTGAACCTATTGCAAAAAACTGTGTTCTTTCAGTTAGATAACTTTCAAGTCACCGAAGCAAATAAGAATGGAAACCTATCAACTCAAGTTTTTGTATAAGAACATTCAAAGGCTTTTGAAAAATCCATGTAAATAATGTCTACTTGATATCCTTTTTCAAAATTATTAATACAGTTGTTGGCAAATAAAGTTAGGTTTACACCGTGGAACGACCATGCTGTGCAGTAGATATAATACGATTATAGAACTCAAAGCTTCGCTCTTCATCAAAGTTGATCAGCCTGAGTCTCTTATCGTAAGTGATGTCGGGCAAGATATACTTACCGACTTTGTCAAGCAATTACAAATAATTAAACTGAACCGAATTATTAAAGCCTGTCCACACACCTTCTACCATTTGGCTTCAACACTTATACATTTGGCAACTAGGCAGGGGCTAAAATTAATAATAAAAAAACTCCACTATTATACTCGTATTACAAGTTACTACAACCAATTATTAAAGTTATGACAGAGTGAATGTTAACGACTTCTTCTCAGACACATATAATTAAAATCACGAAAGGAATGTTGCTTACAGCACATTTTCATTACAACAACCCTCTACTGCCTGTCGGCTAAGAAGACGGCTAAAGAAAAATTTAATATAAGAAAACCACCCGCAAGCAAATCTCCCTTTTGTTTTTTGTTTTACCGCCACGATTTTTCCTTACCAGTCTTCCGCTTCTAGTTCTAGACATTAAAAACTAGGTGGCTATTAATTTGCTGCAAGAACACTTGCAACGCAATACCTCTCTCTTACTTCTCAAGCACGCTCTTGGTTTTCCTCTTCTTCAGACAGTTTCAAGAAAAACAACTTTTATGATTCCTCCTCTTCCTTTTTTTGTATTTTTTGTATTTTGTTAGTCCGAGGACAAAAGAGTTTCCTAGAGAAGAGTTTTACTTTTCCTATTCAGTTTTAGCGTTGTTGGCTAACAAACGAATTACCTCCGAGGCAGACAAGAGCCACTGCCGTTGCAGGTAACTTGAGAGTTCCTTTTCAAGTCAGGAGGCAGGAGCTCTGGTGGCAGTCGTGGTTGGTAAACTAAACACTCCACTTCCACTTTTTCAACATTATATGTACCTAGCCCATTCCAGTTTTGTTCTTGCATTAACTTGCGAACAAATTGCATTTTAAAAAAGCCCATTAATGGCTGACTTCCGTTTTCTCGCCTGCAGCTTGCTTACCTGCACCTCTATACACTTTTCATATATACGACCTACCATGGAAAATGACTGCTTCTGTTGTGTCCATGTGAAACTTACCCAGCGGAAGTGAAAGTTTTATTAACATTAGATGTTATGTTGTTCACTTCAGACGATGTCAGAAAAGTGAAAAAAACACGCCCGGATAACAATCTTTGGAGGGTTTTTGTTTTTTCTTAACTTCGTTGCTTATGCCGCCGTTGAAGAGGGCAGTTAGGTCTCGAGATTCATAGAAAGTTGTTTTGAGAAGAAATTACCTTTTGAAATAAAGTTAATTGTTTAATAGTTGGAAGGATGAAAGGTAAGAGGCAAGAGATTTGAAATAATAATTTTATTTGTTTTGTTTTATTTTCATTAAATTTGAAAACAAAAAATAACAGTTGTTTTTGAAACTTAAGGGCTAAGAATTCAAGAATTCCAAAAGTTTGCGTAGTGGATGTGTCTTTTATAGGTCTAAGGGCTCTATTCTGAATTCTATCGAACAGGTTCAAATGATATGAGAGTTATACTCAAGTTTTGGGCGAATGTATGGCCATTTACAGACTATCGACTATTGAAAGCTTTTCAATTTCTTTGAAACAAGTGTCATTCATGGATAATGGCATAGATCGTATATTTCACTTCGCCGACAGAAAACAGCTTTGTGTTTTCAAACCATTAAAATCCACGCTGTTGTTGGTACCCCATTGAATAATTCTGCCGAGATCGGAATGTAATAAGCTCATCATATGCTGCCATTTCAGTTCTATAGCCGAAGAACAGGGTTGTGAGTTTGGAAAGGATTATGAAAAGCTGAAGGTGATGTTGTCTGGGAAACAGTGAAGTGGATTGGACATTTCAGATATGAGATTAGTTATAAAGACAAAGAAGAGTGCTGGAGACAAAACGGAACCTTGGGGCACACCAGCATTTATTTTTTAAATATCAGGCTTGAAACCGTCCAATACAACTTGCATTGAGCGGTCCGAAAGGCTATTTTTAATCCAGCGAAGAAGAGACCAAATGCAAGCATTTTCAATAAAAGATCTTCATGCCAAACTCTATCAAATGCTTTAGAAATATCAAGTGCAATTACGTTTCTCCAAACCGATGTACAAATTGGTTCCACTTTTGGGTGAGATCACCAATTGCCTTATTGCCGTATTGCTGGTCATTTAAGAGCTTTCGTTCTTCGATATATTTCTTAAGTTTATTGTTGATCAGCGTTTACATGACCTTAGAAGTAACGGACGTTAGTGCAATTGGTCGGTTATTAAAGGGAGAGGAAGATTCTTTTTTGGGCTCTGCTGGCCAAATGCCGTCCTCCATTTACTGGGAAAGATAACGAAAGAGTATGACAAGTAGAAAAGCTAACTCAAAGGTTTTGCCAGCGTATAAAAACACCAACAACGTTCACGCAAATTTGCTTGTAATAAAGTTTGCTGCTATACTCTGTTCAATTTATATTTGCAGTACAGGCCTTATGGGAGAGCTTTTTCAGAAACACTGGTGCCTGCTGCTGTTTGCACGGCACCTTAACTTAAAATATTGCCACTGAAATAAGAAAGAGAATCACTGAGTTACATTAAAATTGTTTGTGTCTAATCTTCTTTGAGCTCACGTACAGCCCATCATGACCTATCTGCTCCATGGGTGAAAGGAGACTGATCACCAATTTGCAACCAACCCTTATTGTGTTTATTAAAATTGCTGAATTGATAGAAATTCATATGGCATTTTCTTTGGCTTGTGCTATGTAACTTTCAGGAATTAAGCTTTTTCGAGCTTTTAGTAGCAAATATTTTTCTGAGATTTGCGGGCAATTTTGAATGCTCCTACAGTCATACGGCAATCCTGTAAGAGCTTTAAATTAAAGACAGCTTATTGAAATCCATAATGGTCAGTGTACGGAAGTACACGTCTAAATCCTAAAGCAATATACAAAACTGTCAACATCAAAACTTACCATCAACATTTATACAATACAATCCACAATTCAGCATAATATGAAATGTCAGAAAATTGATGTACCAACTTTACAATTCGGCTGTACATGGAGTCATATGCAATAAAACTTACTTACATTTTGAGATTAATAGATTGTGGTTGCGTTTTATTTCGATAATTAATAATCAAGCATTTTATTTTTTTTTTTCTAATTTTTATTTAAATAAAAAACAAAATCTAGACGATTACAGTCAGACTGAAAGGCAAATATCCTATCTTCCCTGTACTGCAAATATAAATTGAACAGAGTATAGCAGCAAACTTTATTACAAGCAAATTTGCTTTTTCTAGCAAGCTGAACTTTTCTTATTGTGAATGAGTGTTGGAACCGATGACTTAGAAGAGTTTTTAATAATTTTTACCTTTGGGACATTGTAGTATTTGTTGACGTAGATTTTGATCATGTCCTTTGAATATGAGTAATGCAAGTATTTCTCGCTTGCCTGTACTTTTTTCCGGTTTTCCTCAGTGCGGTTTGTTTTGTACCATCGGAAGCTAATTACTTAAACCTGACAACTTCTTTACAGCCATAATCGTACCAAGAACTTTCTTTGATACTAACTCTTTCAGCCCTGTTAGGGACAAACGTTTTCGTTCCAATGAGTATAATGTCTGTTACCATATCAGCCCTGGAATCTATGCCACTATCGAGGAGCATAGTGACAAGTTAAAGTTGCGAAAAAAAGTTATTTAGACCGTTCCAATTGCCAAACGGTTCTCTTTTTTCTTTAACTATGCTGGTGGAGCATGAGAAAATGTCTGCAGTGCTCCGACCGACATGGGCTGAGTTCGTAATTGCAATGTTTGTTGCCCCTGCCCTGCCTAAAACATGTTTCGAATACATTTATGAACACAATTACAACAGCATGTGTGCAGTCATCATACTTTGTTAAAAATGAGTTTATAATTGCCAAAATAGTTCGATATCAGCATCGGACCAGACTTTGGCCTCGTATTCAATCCTGTGGATGGATAGTTATTAATTTCTTATCAAAGATGTACAAATCAATATTTGTACGATTATAAATTAGTTTCAAAAAAAAAATTACTCACATTAGATCCTCTGCCATTTTCCTGCAAATTCAGCAACATAAAAAAACACATGCCAAATTGACCGCATGTTGACTGTAAGTTTACTTTTATGAACACAAATGTTGCCATGCTCATGCAGAGATGATGCTGTTTGTTTACAATTATGAACGCAATTTTTGCAGGACTGCGGCAGTTTTGCAATTACGAACTCAGCCATGCTTAGGTGCTTATAAATACACTTTTAGTGTAGTTAGTAAGATCAGATTATGAGGCACAGATCAAACGTGTTTGCGGAGTGACCTGCAACGTCAGGTATTTCAGTTGGCTCGTTCACAAGCTGAATTAAATGAGTTAACTCAGCAAAGATTTCTACATACCTTTCTTCTAGCGTGTGAATGTCGACGTCAAGAAGAATTATGAACACTGAAATCGCCCTTAATAACGATTTCTGTGCGGGGAAAATGGGTGACAATTCTTAATATGGATTCAGATAACACATCAAATTCATTTAAAATCAAACTGCTATGGGGGTGGCCGTGGCGCGATGGATGTGTGCTCGCCTGTCAACCTCATGATGACAGGTTCGATCCCTGCCGTCGTCTATATCGCTTTAATTCCATTAAAAACCTTCTAAAAATTGTCATCAATGGGTTGCTGGTTTACTCATTACATGTTGTTCAGGCATAACACTAACAACATGTAATTGAGTTAAGCTAGTATGCCCAACAAGGATGAACACGAATAAAATAATGTGAATTATAAGCGACATAAAAATAAGACATGGCATTTCTCCGCTTTAGCTCAGCCGCCATCCCTGGAGATAAAAATATCTGAGACAACCACCAACAGTCTCAGAACATCGTGCCACACATCTTTCCTATCCTTCTTTCTCTTCATTAACTTCACGCCCGCGCTGTGTTGAAACATTTAAAGGGTAATCATAATCCCTTGAGCGCGGGTAGATTATAAAAAAAAAAAAAAAAAAAAAAAAAAAATGAACTCGGATTTCTATAGATGAAACAAGCGTGTATGATGTGCAGTTATTTAAAGCCACATGAAATTAAAGTTCGTATTAGAATAGTGGCCATACTGTGAAGTTGGTAAGTAACATCATTATTGAGACTCTTATAATGTTGAACATAAACAAACCACTAGCGATGTGGAAATAACGGGGGAGAAAGGAAATGTCTATGAACATTGAAATGACAATTGAAATGGCAAGGGAAAACCCTACCACGAATCTCTGTATATTTGACGGTATGTAAGTTAGTCTCGAAAGTGAACTCATGAGTATTCCTAGCCAAACGGGTATAACGGTTGAACTTATTGAAGGGAGGTTTGCAACTGGCATTGCTTCAGTTTCCAATCAGTTTTAGCGCTCTGTTCTAGATTATATCCAGTTTGTAAATAACGAGAAGTTTGGGTAGCACCTGCCCAAAGATGTCAGTTGTATTCAAGCTAAAGACGTATTAACACGTATAAATAGTAGCCAGATCAGAGGGTGGTGAAAATAGACCAATAGATCTAAGCACTTAGCAACATTTTTGGTGGTCTCGAGAATGTAGTTATTTTAACGAAAATCGTCATTGACAAAGAGAGTACTAGATACTACTGAGTACTGAGACCTTTTCGGACAAAACTTTAAAGGACAATGGCATAAGGTGTATATTTTGTTTCAACAACAATAGACATCATTGAGTTTTCGAAGCATTAAACTTCACTTGATTTTGTACACCCCCATTTAACATAAAGCTAAATTTTCTCAAATTAATGAATATCACCAGAGTTTCCTTAAATTTTGACAACTTTACTGTAAATGATGCAATAGACGTATTTTATAGAGAAATATTTAATTCTATTTCTTTTTATATACCCGCTTCTCGGCGTAAGACTTCGTCTTTTTCGCCACCTTGGTATAATCACAGGCTACGAGCGTTGCGTGCTAAACAAGAGGAATAAGTTTTGGTCAATTTTCTTTCATTATCGAAACAGAAAGCCATTTAATCCAAACCCAAAGCAATCTTAGTAAAGACCGTAAGTCATACTTCCAATTTGTCAACTTTAAACAAAGATCCGATGGTTATCCTCCCTCTCTCTATCACCAACTTTTTTGCTAGTTTTTTTTTTTAAATCATTTACCGACTCCTTTATACCTGATTGATTGTAATTATTTTAACTAGTTACCGCATTTCTCCCTTGGACCATTCCTACCTCATACAATTGACCCATTTCTCATAGAAAATAATCTGAATCAACTCAATGATGAATATATTTCCGACTCAGATGGTATCCCCGCCATATTTCTCAAAAAATGCTCTTCAACACTCTCTCTTCCCCTTTCAAAAATCTTCGGTTTATCTTTATCTTTAGTGTGAAGTTACAAACTATCGTCCAATTGCCAATCTTTCACATATTCCCAAAATCTTTGAAAGCATTTTGTATGATATTTTAAAATTTCGTTGTAAGTCTCTCATTTACCATTCATTTCGAATTCGTATCCTTTAGCCTCTCAGCCTTAGACCAAATTTCACATAAGCTTATTCTATTTAAACTGTCCACCCTTGCGCTTGAACCTATCTTCTTAAGTTGGATTTCTTGTTACCTGAAAACACGTTACTACTAAGTTCGATTCAGATCTTCCTTCTCTGACGATTTTCAAGATACCTCCGGGTCCCACAAGGCAGTCACTTAGGACCTCTTCTCTTTATTCCTACTATTAACAATATTGAGATGGTCATTGAACATTGCCATATTTTACTCTACGCCGACGATACGAAGTTTTTCAAGACAATTTCTTCCACACACGATGCCACTCTGCTACAACTTGATCTCAACAATTTTTCTGTCTGGTGCCTGGAAAATTGCTTAGAAATAAATATTTTTAAATGTCATTCAATCACTTTTTCACGAAGATGCATCCAATCTACTCCCCGTCGATACCTTCTTCATTATCAACCCATATCCACCGCTGAGTCAATTCGAGACCTTGGTGTTTTATGTGATAGAGAGCTCAACTTTCTCACACATATTGACGAGATTATACTCATAGCAAACTCTACACTCGGCTTTGTGAAACGTTGTTCCAAAGAATTCTCTCTGACCCCTACGTGACCCGTTCTTTATACATAACCTTTGTTCGCCCGCTTCTTGAATATGCCTGTCAAGTATGGTCCCTTTATCAACAAACTCATACAAATATCCAGAATCGAGAGCATTCTCGAAGAACGAAGAGCAATAAGCGACATTCTCTTCATTCATCGACTGCTTTCAGGGTCTGTTAACTGCACAACTATCTACTAATTCCTGTAATATAAGAAATCGTCGTCTACCCACCGTACCTCTTATGGCTCCAACGAAGCTATTACTCGCATGCTTCAGAGGATTAATAATTGTAACATTAACTATTTCGACTGCAACCTCAATTCATACTGCCTGAAAATCCATCTTAATCATCCTTCCAATTCAATCAAGTCCTAGATTTAAGTTAGATTAAGAATAATTATCTTGTATTAAGCCTAATAAATGGGGGTATTGCACCAAAATGATCTATGATGTTAAGATCGGAGTTTAATGAACTTGTGTACCATTGCAATTCCACGTCCGAAGGAGATGGACTTTAATTTGATAACAAGTCTAAAAAGCTGAGGGTAGAGTTGTAAGCAAAACAATGAAGTGGATTAGAAGTTTCAGACAAAACATCATTTATTAAAATTAGGAAGAGATTGGGAAACAAAACGGAACCCTTGGGAACACCATCGTTCATTTTGTGAATAAAACATCTATTGAACGATCAAGAAGGTAATTTCTAATAAAAAGAATAAGGTATCATTGATACCGAAGGTACACATTTTCGATAAGAGAACTTGATGCTAAACTCTATCAAATATCTTAGAAATATCAATCGCAATATCTACACTTTTGTACGGCTCATAGTGTCCGCGGTTGTACTTTCAACTTAACTAGCTCTCGAAGTACTATTCTAGCGAGACTCAATTATTGAATTTCCCATTATGCTTATGATGACACATGCATACTTACGTGGATGTCTTTAGAAAGCTGACAATACCTGAATTATTTTAACCTTAATAAATGTAGAAATTTCTCAAGTTACTATACACATTTCTTTGTCTTTCGTGCCGGGGAGATTTTCATAAGTTTAAAACTAGAAATTGTTTACTCAAAAAGAATCCAAATAGATTTATTACCTACTGCTTTAGAAAAACATTGAGCATTTTAAAAATCAAATACATATTTTTATTTAATGGATTTCTTCTTGAATCTCTTCTTCGCCATCATCCTCAACTGTAACATCAGCCTTACGACGACCGGATTCCCAAATTACATTAAAATCTAAATTGCATTCATCTGCTAATTTCTGAACCATTTCTCGTTCAATTAATCCTCTGCTACTCCAAGTTGAATCTTTGAGAGCCAATTCTCTTAGAGCTCCAACAGCTTCAACATGCTGCTTCGTATTTGCCAATGCCTTAACAAGCATAGCTAAGACATCAGCATGTCGTATTGGAGGAATTTCTGGTTTAACTAAAAAACAAATAAGTTACAATGATCCTTCCTTTACAAAAGCCACAAGAGCTTGTATTATAATTCATGACTTACTTAGCATGTTTCTGCAACCAGCAATAACTGCTTGATTTTCTCCATTTTCCAGAGCTTCTTGAATATCCAACACGAACTTTACTTCTACAATAGTTTTTTGCAGATTATCAGAAGCCCTCTGAGAATGAGGAACTTTGAGTAAACACTTGGCAGCCTCATGCATAGCCTTTAAGGCCTTTTCATAATCCCTGAACTCATCGATCTCGACTTGAGCACAAGTTGCATAGAAATTTGCCAATGAGTCAAAAGCCTGCCCTTTCGAATAGAATGTTACAATGTTTTTCAAAACCTTCTGGTCCCTATGCCAATTCAAAGCTTGTAAATAATTAGCTGCCATTATATAGACCTCCCTTTGGCGAGACATATTTGCAAAGAAAACAATCTTATCGGTATCACCAGATTTCAGTAAACTCTTCATAGCTCGAATTTTATCTCCACCTTGAGTAAATTTTTTAGTGGCTGAATGGTAGTCACCTTGTTCTTGAAGAAGTTCCCCAAGTTGTGTGAGCACTCTAGCTCGTGTCTCATCATCCAGTTCTGTCTTGGCCGGAGTCAACATTTCCGCCAGCGATTCTGTAATAGGAACACCCTTCTCATGGCAAATTCTCAAAGAACGCTCAAATTGTTTTGTTTTTGCTAACAAATGCACAGCTTTCTGATGCTGTTCAATACTGGCGAAAAACTCAGCACAACGATTGATCAATTCAGGATCAGACTCGGGTGTTAGCTCTGAAGCGATGACTTGTAGAATATCTGGTTGTTCCGATGCGAATGCCATCTCTAAAGCTTTATGCAGCATTCCGGAACGATGATAAAGTTCCACAGCTCGTTTGTATGAACCAACCTCCTCAAAATACGCTGCTGCTGTAGACTTTTCACGCAGGCGAGCTGCGCTTGCTACGGTCCAAAGCTCATCCTGCATATCATTCTCCTTACATATACGAATGGCATTTGCATAAGTCTGGGCTCGCGTATAGAATTGAATAGCTTCTTGGTTTTTGCCAATGTTTTCATAATGACGTGCCAAATGGTAACAAGCTGCTCGATCGCCAGATTGACGAGCTATGACGTCAGCTTTAGATATCTGACCAAGATAGCATAGAATTTTGACCTGGAAAGTAGTGTAAACCATAAGTTTACAGATCTATGTAAAAAAATTACTTAAACATTTATACCTGAGAAAACCAATCTTCAGCCTTTTGGTAAATGGTAAAAGCACCGTCCATGTCTCCAGTACTTTCAATATATTGACCCCACCATTTTAGCATCTTAGGGTCCTTGGCTGTTTGCATGTATTGCTTAAATTGGATAAATAATACTTATATGAAAGCTAAAATTACTTCGAGTGCATCATTTGTATTGCTTTGACAAGGATAATGTGCGGAACAAGTGGCAACGCAGATATTCACACAATAGCCGTGTTTTTTTTGGAAAAGTTATCCGTAGTACAGTAGGATTTTATATGAATAACAAATACAACATCCGTAGTAGGATCACTGCCGATATTCGAATAAACGGGCAAATTCCTAAACGCATACATATCTTGCGCAAATTCTGCTAAGTAAACAGTTCCAAAATGCAAATACAAAACTCTCTGCTAAGCAGAGTGTCTCAAAATGCATTCGATGCTACTTTCTTGCGCAAATGCCGAGGCATTTGTGCAAATGTCAAACATTTCTTGCGCAATTCTCTTAACATATGCGTATTCTGATTTGCTATATCTGCTTTGCAGGTGTTTTGCTTTGCAAATCTTGCGTTTAGGAATTTGGCCAACCTCAAATCTCTATCCGCAGCAGGATTTTACTTCTCCTTTTATCGGCAATGATCCTACTGCGGATGTTGTTGTAAGTGACGTTTACTAAATAATGATTAAGCTAAACCACCGACGTATGTAGTTTAGCGAAGGAATAAGAAATAAAATTGGGAAACTTGGTTTCTTTTATCAAAAAAATTAAACCAAAGTGCGAAGTGCATGTCTTCACGATTTGTCAATTCATTTTGCTTTGAAAGCCAAGCAGTTTAAAAAAATGACAAATACGAAAGGGTGTAAGGTCATAAGTGGACAAGTCATAGGAGCATTTCACAGCACCCATATTATGATTAAAAAAAAACAGGCAGGAGAAAGCGGTCAATGGGCCTTGTGAATAAAAAAAAAGCTAAAGCTAAAACTTGGATTTTTAAGTAAAAGCTTGATTTTTAGTGAATAAAAATAAGCTTAAGCTAGCTAGTTAAAGATGTTTTCTAGTAATAGCTATTTTAAAATAGCCAAAGCTAAATTCATTTAGCTTTAGCTTGTTTTCCTAGCTTAAGCTTCAATTTGTGTGAATAAAAATAGCTTAAACTAGAATATTATAGTTAAAGCTACAAAAATTTCAAGATTTTTTCGACCTGTCTAGAAAGCTTTGACTAGGTCTTATTTTCAGTATTAACTTGTGCGAGTTGTTAATTAAACATAAGGGAAATCTCAAAAAATAGGACTGTGAACCAATAGACCCAGAAACTGACATACGAAATGTTAAAAACAGTTTTTAGCCGAAACCAATACTTGCCCTGTAGAACAGATAACAAATTGAGGCAAAAAAACTTTCCTTTCGGTCATACATGTACCAGTTTTAGCTAAAGCTAACTAGCCGAAACATGTGAAAAAAAAACGAACGAAGCTTAAGCTAGAATTTTCCAGCATAAGCTATTTAGCGTTATCATTTTTTTATGCACATAAAACAAAGCTTAAGCTAGTACTGTCTAGCTTTAGCTGCTAGTAAGAGCTATGACTAGTTGGCTTTAGCTTCCTGCAAAAAAAGCTTTAACTTTTTTTTTATTCACAAGACTCTATGAATATATCTTAAATCTAAACATTTATAGCCGTATTAATAAAAAAACGCTTATTGCACCTATATTTCATGGTATTGCTAAACCGTGGAATAGGAGTTAAGCCATGGCTTAAATATTTACATTATGTAATAAAAACGAAATGTTCGAGGAATAGTTGAGTGACGTTTATTAAAAATCCCTTAAGAAAATCTACTACAACAAGTAAGCCATCTCTTTTTTATATTCTGTGTCTGCCTAAATTAATTGTCATTTGCTTGTGTTTTATGTCGTTTTTATTTGGCAATCCGGATTCTCTCTCCGATCCGGAATCCCAACTGAATACTTTTTTTGATTCTGAAGTTTTTTGTGATTGTATGTGAAACATCAAATATGGAGAATAATGAAAATCAAGAACTATGTTTGTTGAAAAATACTTTTCGCACAATTAGGATACAAAAAATCACAGCTGTGGAGTTTGACGTTCAGATATATGAATGTGTGGGTGCTTCTGGTTTCGAGTCTGATTTCAAATCCAGAAGCAAATTTTTCTTCTTTTCAGAATCAGAACTGTCATTTTTTCCCAAATGAACACTTTTAGAAAAGTCCAGAAGGCTTGTCGGTCTTTTAAATAAGTATACGGGAATCTTGCGTGCTTTCATGGCAGTGAAAATTGACAAACTATCTCCCTTATTTCTAAATTGACGTCACAAGCTGCCTATTTTCGAAGGGTAAAAAGATAAGGAAGCAAAATTAAAAACATGTTTGGATTTATATTAACATAATTTTTATTAAGCTGTCTTAATTTACTTCACATTCACATATTATTGGGCCTTGTGAATAAAAAAAAAGTTAAAGCTTTTTTTGGAGGAAGCTAAAGCCAACTAGTCATAGCTTTTACTAGCAGCTAAAGCTAGACAGTTCTAGCTTAAGCTTTGTTTTATGTGAATAAAAAAATGATAACGCTAAATAGCTTATGCTAGAAAATTCTAGCTTAAGCTTCGTAATTTAAGCTGTTCGTTTTTTTATTCACAGGTTTCGACTAGGTAGCTTTAGCTAAAACTGGTACATGTATGACCGAAAGGAAAGTTTTTTTGCCTCAATTTGTTATCTGTTCTACAGGGCAAGTATTGGTTTCGGCTAAAAACTGTTTTTAACATTTCGTATGTCAGTTTCTGGGTCTATTGGTTCACAGTCCTATTTTTTGAGATTTCCCTTATGTTTAATTAACAACTCGCACAAGTTAATACTGAAAATAAGACCTAGTCAAAGCTTTCTAGACAGGTCGAAAAAATCTTGAAATTTTTGTAGCTTTAACTATAATATTCTAGTTTAAGCTATTTTTATTCACACAAATTGAAGCTTAAGCTAGGAAAACAAGCTAAAGCTAAATGAATTTAGCTTTGGCTATTTTAAAATAGCTATTACTAGAAAACATCTTTAACTAGCTAGCTTAAGCTTATTTTTATTCACTAAAAATCAAGCTTTTACTTAAAAATCCAAGTTTCAGCTTTAGCTTTTTTTTTATTCACAAGGCCCATATTTTAGTCAACTAAAGTGTAATACTAATTCCGAGTATTAAATTTCACACGTTTATTAATGCCCCATATAACAATACTGTTCAAATCTGATATTAATAAGCTCAACATACATATCTGCCATTGCAACTTCACATTCGAAGAAGAGGGAGGTAAGTCAGGAAAGGAGTATGCAAACCTGAGGGTGCTATCATCAGCGAAGCAGTTTAGTGGATTAGCAGTTTCAGACAGGCGATCAATTATAAAAATAAGAAATAGAATTGGAGTAAATACGGAGCCTTGGGGAACACCAGCATATATTTTATGAACTTCAGACTTGAAACCTTCCAAAACACGTTGTATTGAACGCTCAGAAATGTTATTGGTTATCTAGCGAAGAAGTAAGATAGTTGCAGTTTTCTTTATTCTTCCTTGTTTGCCTTGAAGGGTATCCTCTCCATTGTGTTGCCTTCCATTGGTAGTCGGCCTCGAAAATGTGTGTTAAATATCAGAGTAAAAACATTTGCTTCCCATTTTCTGTGAATCTCTTATTAGGCTTTCGAAGTTTTAACAAGTTAATGCCACAAAAATATTTAGATTGAGAACAATCATTAGAGAAACGTACTGTTACTGATTTGGTCAGAACTATATTGACGAGAGAATACAAAATTCGACTAGAAAGCAAAACACACATGACAACAGCTAGGACATCCAACAAGTGCTTTTAATTTTTGTCTTGAAAAAAAAAAGCCTAATCCACTTAAATGAATCAATTACCGATTCAAAACAGCTTTTTTGGCCTTTAGTCCACAAAAATTGGCGTTTCGTCCCGGCGATCTCACATGGACTCATCAGTTGACTGTGAGGACCTTGTCAATACGCAATTTTTGTTAAATTCAGTTCATCTTACATACATCGATTTTTCGACAAAAATTAATCAATTACCTTCATTGCGATTGGATGATCCAAGAGCATTTGTGTGATATTTTGCACCGGATTTTGGCTCTTTTCAAAGAATTCTAATGCTCCCTTTAAATTTCCTTCCTCCTTGAGCTGTTCGGCTTTTAGAAAATAAGTGTTTTTTAAATGCACTCTATCACTTTTTTCCGCTATCTCTAAGGCCTGTTTAAATTCTTTTCATTAATCAAAATATCATAAATATACAATAAAGGGTACTACTTACCTCATCAATAGCTCCACAGCTCTGCAACAACTTGTTCAACAAATCCAAACGACCACATTTCTTGTACAGTTCTTGTGCTTCCTCAATCATTCCTAGCTCCACCGCCAGCACAGCCACTTTGGCATCTTTTTCTAAATCATCATCATCCATCGCCTGTCGTATGGCCCTAACAGAACGAGCTTTCTTCAAATGGCCTAAACACACCTTTGCAACATCCAGACGTCCCGTCTGAACACACATCTTTGCCAAGTTGGTCCACACCACTTCTG
Organism: Chrysotoxum bicinctum; assembly: GCA_911387755.1. Classification (NCBI taxonomy): domain Eukaryota; kingdom Metazoa; phylum Arthropoda; class Insecta; order Diptera; family Syrphidae; genus Chrysotoxum; species Chrysotoxum bicinctum. The sequence goes on from OU426989.1 coordinate 19,207,579, forward strand.
ATTGTATTGAACGGATACAACTACAAGGCACCAAATGCCAAAAAAGAAACCAAACCATATTAGACATCGTCTTCGTCTAACGAGACAATTATAAAGTACTTACCGATATGCCAAGTCCATATTGCCCTCAGCAACATTTAAACTAAAATTCAGAACCATTTTGCGTGTATTCTCGTCGCAATTCTCCAACCCGATAAAGTCCTGCAGGGACCGTTTCTTCACAACGCTAATGTCTAGAGTTATCTATATACGAATATAATGGAACAAAAAGGATAGGAGCAATATACATGTGTGATTAATCTTCTTTTCATTCAGATACGGTCCAAGGAAGGAAAATAAATGTGCTTTCCAGGGACCATCACACAAAACATTACCACATTCGGTGCACACAAATTGACTAATTGCTCTCCAGATGCTAGATTAACCATCTCCAGCACTTTAAGGGTGCATTTATCTGCAGCGTGGAACATCACAATTGCTTGTGTCTCATTGTAGTCTTCCAGACTGGTGGCGTTGGCGACGACTGTCTTTGGTTGTGATGATGATGATAGTAATGCATTCGATTCAATGTCTCCTTCTTCACGGGCTTCCTGCTCTTGCTGTTGTTGTTGTTTCTGCATCTGGAGTTGCTGATTTTTGCGTTGATGATAGTGTGCTTGCTGAGCAATCGAACGTGCTTCGATAGCTAACAAACGACTATCATCGGTATCCCAAAAGAATACGATTGGCAGTCTAAACCAAAGCCACATGTGTGGAAGCAAAAAATCGAAATATATATTTGAACGTAGGTTCCCATCACGTGGATATTCATTCATTCACATCCTTCTTACCTTGGAACGGAATGTTCTGTGTCATTCATGAAATCGTAATGACGCATTATATCCCTTTCGAAATCCCAGCAGTACAATCGTCCGTCGGGCATGAGACTCTCATTTGCAATTACGACGGCAAGATGACTGCCCACAGCATTGCACTTAGCCAGGATTACCTCGCCGAAATTCTCGAATAAATCATAGCCGGACTTGGGGTGGATCAGTGGTTTGGGGTCGTGACGTGTAACATCGAACACCTTTATGTAGCCATTCATCGTAAATATTGTCAGGTAATTGCTGGTAAGGTCACAGCCAATAATTTTACCTACAGGCAAAGGGGAAATACAAAATAGTATATGGTCAGGATTAAAGGGCCTCATTACAGTAATATAATTATTATGGACGCAATGGGAGTAAGGAAAATTGTATCATTTTGTATATGTAAGGCAAGGGAAACTTGAAATCAAAGGGAATATTTAGCTTTGAGTTCAATGTACAGACAACAAAAAGATAGCCTGAAACATAAGAAGGGATGAACCATAAAAAGTTATTCTTTGATTTCCAAATGATACTGAACTTTTTCATAAAGCTGAAGCTTTGAAATGAAGGCTTTCTTAGGGCCAGTTTGATAATTTCGATATTAAAACTTAACTCGAAGTAACACACTAAATTTTACTGTTTAACTCGAACTTAGTAGTACCCCTGAGTAATGGTTTGTGCGTAGGTCTATCACGCCAGTCGCGAATCAAAGGAAATGAAAAATTCTCCATGTCATCATCAATTGCCTCTCATCTTAGCCGTTCGGATTCGTTAAAAAATGTTTGGTCCCATTCGATACAGAAGTGATTGAGAATGTACTAAATGCTTTTTCTTCACGAAATATAATTACAAAAAATGGGCTTTAAAATCACTCGATGAAAAACTTCATCAAAATATAAGGCGTGAATAGAAGATAAATCAGGTCAACGCAAATTCTGTTGCTAAAACCTGATTATACTTTTCCTAAGGTTTATAGTCTCTCGGATTCAAATTAAACCTTTCTATTACACAATTCAATTGAACCAGGTTTTTGAAATATTCTAATTGCAGATTGCAATATTTGAGCGTATATTACACCACAACAAATTTGACCCCAAACACTCTTCGCTTTGGGGTCTTAAAGTCCTATTTTCCTTCGTGAAGCATTAATTTTAAATCTTCTAATTGTTCCCGAGAGATTTTTGGGCAGTACTGTTAAAGGTACCCAAATTTCAGCGATTAATATAATTTGTCACTTAGCGAATCTCGAGGGAAATTTTGTTTCCCTCTAAATATAGGGAGTTTATTTCCCGAAATTCGTTCTGGTATCGTAAATCTACCTCGGAATGAATTTTCCCCGAATAAAAAATCCTTTTAAAAAACTGCCAAACTTCTCTAATATAAATACTTTTGGGAGAGGGAAATATCAAATTGCGATAGCTCCAAGTATACGCTCTGGGATCTTGGCCATATATTGGTTTGTGGGATATTCTCAAACAATTTTACCAATCCGAAATATCACTAGATCCTGATAAAGGGTCAACTATTTTCACGAAAGCTAGCCCTAAACGACGAACATGCTCGCCGAAATTGTTCGTGCTCGCTATGTTTTTATCGTGTAAGGGCTGGTTCATGAGCGAGCAAACCCCTTTTTTGCTGAACATCGCCCAGTGGTCTGAGAACGGAAAAAAGTCTTTAGAAAAAGTCATATCTAGCCTTTTTACCTTTATGTTTAAGTACTCTTAGATAACCCGAGCGAATGAATTAAAAGTATTTTTTAACATATATATTGTATGTTCTGATTTACAAGCCCCCAAAATTGAAAAATAATTTTATTCAAGTCGCGAACCATATTTTCAACAAACTTTTAGATGTCCTTTTTCGAAGTTCCTTTAAATAAATTCTGTAACTTCTTATCTTGGTACTAAAGAAAAATGTTTTTTTTTTTTGTTCTAACTTTTTGAATTTAAAAAAGTTCCAAAAGACTCCAAGCAACAAATTATACCAGCGAATGTGCATGAGCATTTTTCATTTTTCCATTCGGCAGCAAAAAAAATTTCTTATTTTATTTTTCATTTTACAGAAAAATCAATCTTTTTTTACTTTAAGCTAAAACTTCTTTTTTTTCCATTTATTATTTTTATTTATTTTTCACTTACAACTAACATTTTTTTTTTTTTTTTTTTTTTTTTTATAATTTACTCACGCTCAAGGGAATATGAATACCCTTTTAAATGTTTCAACACAGCGTGGGCGTGAAGTTACGGAAGAGAAAGAAGGATAGGAAAGATGTGTGGCACGATGTTCTGAGACTGAAGGTGGTTGTCTCAGATTTTTTTATCTCCAGGGATGGCGGCTGAACTAAAGCGGAGAATTGCCGTGTCTTATTTCTATGTCCCTTATAATTTGCATTATTTTATTCGTTTTTTCATTCTTGTTGGGCATACTAGTTTAACTCAATCACATGTTGTTAGTGTTATGCCTAAACAACATGTAATGAGTAAACCAGCATCCCATTGATGACAATTTATAGAAGGTTTTTAATGGAATTAAAGAAGACATAGACGACGGCAGGAATCGAACCTGTTATATTGAGGTTGACAGGCGAGCACACAACCATCGCGCCACGGCCACCCCCAACATACTCACCAAAGTTATTTGACATTTACCTAAATTTATTTTATGCGTCTTTTTTTTGGCTAAAAAAAAATATTTATCTATCTTGTTCTGTCAAAAGAAAGATTTTGACAATTTTTTGACTTTCATTGTCCATAACTATATGTATATTGGAATGAATGAATCCAGATGTAATTTCTGTAATTCAAGCAACTTCAACAATTGATGAATGAAAAACCACACACGATTCAGTTATCGATCCAACAAAAATTACTGCCGACTTCATCAACTACATTAGACATAAACGACGACATTATACTCTAACCATAATCTACGAACAAACCCCATGTGTGCTGTTCTGTAGTACAAAATTTAAAATGAAAAATAAACAGGCTACTGCAGATGGATTATGTATAAAAAACAAAACACGGCTACTGTTAAACTTGGAACTTTATTTCACACATTCAACTTTAGTGGATCGTGCAGAAATTGCATAAGTGTTATAAAAATGTAATCTCTTTTGAGAACCGCATTACTATTACTAGATTTGAGATGTGGAATAAAAATTTTAACAACCTATTATAAAGGTATGTATTAAGATGATACTAATGGGTGATTTTTTTGCTATTTTCTTTTTGGCAACACTGGTTTTGACAGCTCATGCACGTTTCGTGTTTTGTGTCACTGTCAAACATCTTCAGTTTGATCTATGTATAATAATTTAACCATGAATCGTCTTACAAACGAACAACGCTTGCAAATTATTGAATTTTATTATCAAAATGCAAATGCGTGCTCTGTTAAGAAAGTTCATCGCGCGCTTCTTCCATTTTATGCTCAGTTTAATCGACTTACTGAAGCTATTGTGACTAAATTTCGCACCAATTTTACATTTTTGGATATTAAAAACTCTTAAGTAGAGTGCAAACTGGGGAAAATATCGCAGCTGTATGGGCCAGTGTTCGCGCCGTTCGCAGCAATTGAGCCTCTGTTACTCCACTACGTGGAAAATTTTGCGGAAGGATTTAGATGTGAAGCCTTTCAAAATACAGCTGGTGCAAGAATTGAAGCCGAACGACTTGCAACAACGCCGAATTTTTGGTGAATGGGCTCTTGAAAAGTTGGGCGAAGATCCACTTTTTTATCGAAAAATTGTGTTCATTGACGAAGCTCATTTCTGGTTGAATGGATACGTGAACAAGCAAAACTGCCGTATTTGTAGTGAAGAGCAGCCAGAAGCATTGAAAGAGCTATCAATGCATCCAGAAAAAGTCCCTGTTTGGTGCGGATTATGGGCTGACGGAGGCATTGGGCAGTATTTCTTCATAGACAATGCGGATCACAACGTTACTGTGAATGGTGAGCGCTACCGTGCGATGATAACAAACTTTGTTTTTGTGTAAAATGGAAGAGTTTGACTTGCAAAACATGTGGTTTCAACTAGGGCTCTTGATTTTACCCGAGTAATACCCATTTCATCAAAAATCCGGGTATTAGGGTAATGTGGGTATGTATTACTAAAATTTCCGGGTACCCGGGATATGTCAACTGGCGGGTACCCGATAATCTCCTGTTACGGGTACCCAGTACTCAAAAATGCTACAATTGCTTATGAAATAATATTTCATAAGAAGAGGAAGCAGAGAAGCAATGAAATGTGATTTTTATATCCATAAGCATCATGTTGTACTTTCATTTTATTGAAAGTACACTGATGTCAATAAGTTTTGACAAATTTCCTTCATCTGCATCTTTACATTCTTTTCTATAAAAAGAAATATCCAGAATCCAAATGATTTCTCAATAATTAATCCCTGCCCAACAATAAAGCAATATTCCGAATTATTATGACCAAAACTCTAAAACCATTTCAGGTTGCAACTACAATTTTATGCCAAAAAAATATCACCATTTCTATTCTTCGACCGATTATCAATGGGCTCATTAATAAACACCTCACTTCGAACGTCGGAGATGACGAAAATACTATCAAATTCGTGGAAACGATAAAAGAACGTTTGCAACAGAGGTTTAAAATGGGTTTTATGAGTGAATTCGAAGAAGTTCTCACGTAACAAATTTCATCATTTTTGGATCCAAGACACAAAAACGTAGACGTCGAGGCTGAACACATGAAAGATGTTATAAGAAACTATGTGCGGCATCTAACAGAAAATTCTTTGCCGAACGAGAATGGAGAAATCGTTTATGGGAAGCGAAGTGCCATGGACTTCTTATTAGATACGAAATCAGATTGTGAAAATTTCAATGAGTTTGATATGTATCTGAGGGAACCACAGATAAACTACAATGTTTCGGAGTCCTTGAAATGGTGGGAAAATAATGAGGCAAAATATCCGAACCTAGCACTGCTGGCCAAAAAGTATTTATGTATACCAGCGACATCGGTATCCTCGGAACGCTGTTTTTCTGATGCAGGTAACATTGTTACACCTAAAAGATCAAGTCTGTTGCCAGAAAATGTTGGCTTGTTGACATTTTTGATGAGCAATCAAAAATTTTTACAATCAAGTCCTAATTAAGTTTATATTTGTAATTATGTTGACCACGTATTAATTCCTTAACGAAAAAATATTGTGTTTTTAATGAATAACTACTTCTTTTCCGCAAATGTTTATTTAATTTACGTTTTTGATATATGAAGATAATTTTTTTTTTAATAAAAATTTTTGTTATGAATCTGTTTACCTTTTTTTTGATAAAAAATGTTGTTATGAATCTGTTTATTTTTGTTTTTACTGTTTATTTTTAACCAGAGCTACAAAGTCGAATCATAGTCGACTACTTATCTATGTACATATGTATGTTGTATAAGTGGTAAGCAGCAGAGAAATATGTAATATAATTATGTTCTTCAATCTTTCTTTAAGTCTTTTTTTATAACTATACACGAATATATTTTGGGTACCCGGATTTTACCGAGTACCCGCAAGAAAGCGGGTTACCATTTGAAAAAACACACTGTCAGAATTTTTAATATAAATACACGCATGAAAGGTCTCTGGTGTAGACTTTAAAATAAAAACTCGGAAAAGTCTACATAGTTAACAGTGGTCAAGTACCTATAATTAATAAATAATGTCGATTCAACGTTCATTTTTTACTTGATCTAAAGTCCAAATATTGGTTTTCGTGCAGACAAAAAAAATCGAAGTTTCAATTAAACTTTACACTACAATGATGAAGAATTCCTACAGTATGGATTTTCTCATACCGGTCCATACTTCCGTTCGTCTGTAAATCAATTTTACATCGATCGAACTTCAAGAAGAAATCTTGGGGCGACTTTCCTTTAAGATAGCACGCGTATAGTATTGATTTTTTTTACAGTTAGCTAGTGGTCACAATAGAACACATTTAAAATATTAAAGTGTGGAAACACCGTTAAATCATAAAAAAAAAATGTTTTATTTTTCAGTTTTAACCTCACTTTTTGTTTTTTTAGTGTTTTTTTGACTAACAGTACTGAAAGTGGTCGGATTTCGATATTTAATACCTCTTAGGGTATGTAAAGTCACCAGGCAGCCGTCTATATCAACAGTTTTTTTTTTTAGCTAAACAGTACTGTGGGTGACACGCTTCGCGGGTTCTCAGGATTTGAACTCCCTTTTTGGGGGCCACACCCGCTCACGCAACTTCATTGCTCCGCTTAGGGTATACAAAGTCCCCAGGAAGGCGCCAATGTCAACAGTGGTTTAACTTAAAAGTACTGTGGGTTCAAAAACTGCCTTTTAATCAACAAATAATTGCCTTACAAAATTAACAAAAAAGGAAAAATTCCCAATAATATCCCAAATCTGGTAATACTTACACAAAGAGAAATCTCAAAAAAAAACAAAAAAAGTGCATTTTGTATGGAAATTGAGGAACTTTAAAAATTATTTTGAAATTGTTATTAATGTTTCTTCACTTTAAAATTGTGATATTTGTTAATAAAAATTGCTAATCTATTGAATAAAACTATGCGCGTTTGAAAATTCGTGCTACCTTAAAGCGAAGTTGAGCCGAAATCTTAAATTATGAGTGATTGTTTTTCTTGACACAGTCTTTCCTTTGTCCAGGACCGACAAATATTTTGTGTTACAAAAAAACTACTCAAATCCTATATATGTACTTTACTTACCTTCACTATCACTCGATTGAATCTCGTTAAGAACCACTCCACCGATAGAGAAAATCTTCACATCACACGACGTAAGACAAAATATATTCTGGTCGTGCATAAACAGTGCCAAACACTCACAACTGAACGTCTGCATCAATCTTATGGTTAGTCCATCACCATCTCCAGAATCCAATGTCGTCGAACTATTAACAATACTGTAATCTGTCGATGATGATGTTTCCAGAAGAATCTTCCCAATTCTATACGCAACAATGGTCCGACCATTACTCAGAGCCAAGTGCTGCTGTGACAATGCCAACGTTGTAATCGAGATATCAGCTTGTACCAGAGTTGATTTGCCGGTCGAGTGCTCGACGTAGATCTGATTAGCGCTTCGTTGAACCGCCCAGATGTCACGTGTATGGCAGGATATCAAAGGTTGTTCCTGCGAAACAAAAGAGACCAGAAATTGTGGAAATGGATGTACGAGTATAGTCTTTTTGCAATCCAAGTACCACCTCAGCACACATTGCTCACCTTCAACACGTAGACATTTGATATGCAATTAATCATGATGCATGGTTTGGCCATCTCATTTACCCCCCAAAAGCATTGCTTGATTGCACCCCGTACTGTTGATATATTGTTCAATTGCCACGAATTTTCCGGTGCATTGACAAAGTAATTAACAGTTCGCTTCCAGGTGTACAGGCTGCCTTGATTGGTGCCGGCACAGAGTGTCTGGTTATCCGGGCAGTAGGCGAGGCAGGTGAATACTTCATTTCCGGATTTGCTTTGGTGGCGTTGATGATGCTGCTGATGTTGGGATTTTTGGTATTTTTGTACGTAGCTGGAAGTGGCCGATGTTGAGTCACCACCTGCTGCTGCCATGGCACCTGTTGATGAAGAGTTTGACCCAGGTGAAGTGACTGTTGTTGGTCGTTCTGTTCGATAAGGTTTTGGAAAGACAAGCAAATATAGTTCAAGTTATTTATATACATACATTCATATGTACACACATACATATGTGCGTTCGAACAATAAATAATATAAAAGTGAATTCAAAATAAATTTAAGGCTAAAGTGATTGATATAAGATACCTGAGCTAGGCAAATCCATTTTAAGCAAAAAGTTCTCACTAGTGTCGATGTCCCAAATTCGAATTGAAAAATCACCTGAAATTATGAAAGCATTATTTTCTAACCAAAACTTCTGTGCCACTAGATTCTAGCATTTATATTCCCGCGAATAGATTAAAGATACTAGATTCTACCAGCTAGATTCAACATAGGTTCAACTAAAGTCAAAACGCATCCAAAAAACTTAAAAGTATTTGAGCAAAAAAGTTTCTACTAAAAATAACTTAACTGGATTTCTTAACTTAAATATTAATGGACAAACCAGTAATAATAGCCAAACAAGTTCCTGCCCAAGAGATAGCTCCATTGTTTCCAGGTATTTTTCCACTCAATTTAACCCTATCAAGCTCAGTTAGAGTTCCCGAAGATTCAGCTAGAAAGTGGGTCACAGTCATATCTTCCATAAGACAGATAATTGCATCTCTAAAAAAGTAAAACTTTAGATAAAATTAACAAGTAGATTCTTAGTGTAAAGTTTACCTTTTTGGATGCCATAACACTTGTGTTATTGGAACAGTGTTACTCTTCAAGAACTCGGAACATGTTCCTCCTTGATTAAGATAAAAAATCACACCAGACTGTGTTCCCACATAAAAGCAGTGATTGTCTTTTACACCCGAGTGTGTCAAGTTTCTTGCCGCCGTTCTCGGTCTCCAGTTGGTTAGAGTATCGAGTGCAGTCTCATCTCCAGCTACTGCTGCTTTTGCCAAGTTCGTTAGCTCTGTTCTAACGGGGCTATCGACTGACCTACGAAACGTTATGTTCAACAAAGCATCTCGTAGATCATGGGAGAACATGGTCAGAAACTGATACTGTCCATCGCATCGCCAACCAGTGAGTAAACCCATCGAGTCAGCGGTCACCATTCGACCACCTTTTTCACTGAATTCCAAAAGAATAATTGGGGCTTTGTGTGGTCCTTGAACACTTGCAAATTCTCGGTGTCCATCAAACCAAACATGAAGTTCCCCATTTTCCCAGCCGGTAACCAACAAACGCTTCTCGGGATGCCAACCAAGCGCAGTAGCTTGAGATATTGGATGAACTGGATAAGATATGTCATGAAGAGGTTCTCCCTGCAATAACAAAACTATAAAATAAAGGTTTTTCGAAAAGAATACATCAACTTACAGAATCATCGAATATTGTCACAGAACCACCACGGTCTTGGCTATAAGATGCAATAGCAAACACAGGTTCATTGGGATGCCATCGTCCGATGGTGCTAACCGCATCCGAATCCAGGAATTGTACTTTTGAATCAAAGTATAAAGTCATTTTTAATAAATTTTATAACTTGTTTTCAATTTCTTTTACACGGACTGATAAGGTTTTGAAAACAAAGACAAACCGTTACCAAGGAAACGGATACGATATAGACATAGGAAATGAGCAAACATTTTTGTGTAGTGCGCATGCAGTCGGCAAGGAAGTTATATAAAGGTTTAAGTCTTGAATAAATGGATGTTGTACAAATATGTTATGATATGATTAGACGTGATTTTTGAACAACATAATTTTAATAAACAATGCTGACACATATTATTATAATTATTAATTTTTTCCATATGTAGGCTATGTACGTACATATGTATATGTTCAACTACGTTTTTAAAGTTAATAAAAAAAATCAATTCCACATTATGTCATTTCCAGTGCACCCTTAGGCTAGGCGCGCACATTCAATTTTTGGTTGCAAACTATTTGGTCGAATGTCCGCGCAGGTGCATATAATAAAATTTTACATAAAATAGCGAACTCATTTTAGGCAACGTTTAGTTTGTGTCAAAACACAAACTTTTTAGTTGCTCGAACCAAGCAGTTGCGAAACTAAAAATTGAATGTGCGCGCCTAGCCTTATTTCATAAATATGTTCCATTAAATTTAAATACTAAATTTAAATCAGTTAAAGAGCTGTAAAAAAATATCACAACTGGTATTAAGAAAAATCGCAAAAAACAAAGCAGTAAAATAAGAAGTAAATTACTAAAGCGAATTTTTCTATGAATTTGGTAATTAGCTTACCTTTACTTGTGAAAATTTTATTGATTAATTTTAAAATAAAAGTCAAGTAAATTGAAGAAACAAAAATCTGATCTAAATCTGAAACTACCAATGAAAATACTATAACTTATGTGTTTAATTGATTTTTTTTTACATAGCATAGGATTATAGTGTTTATTTATATCAGCTAATAGCAGTCAATTGAACTGTTGTATAGTGGTTGATGTTAAATGAAGGGTTAATCTGCCAAAATAATCCAATATCCAAATTAGTCTTACCTAGACTAGGTAGACTAGATAATGTTATTGGCTCAATTTCAATTTTATTTTATTTGACTTTTATCTACTTTAATTCTTTGAAGTTAATCAACAATGATAAAAAACTAATTCTTTGTCATTTGCAATGGAATACACGGAAGAGCTTGCGATAATCTGCTTTTTTACTCAAAAATTAATTTGAAGATCAAATTGAGTGCACTATGTAATGGGTGATCCAATGATGGTTTTTCTAATTGTCAATGTCAACCATGACAGTAAGGTTTGACATTTCATCCAGACGACCATAGATGGTCGAATGTTTGGTGCGGATTGTTCGATATATCCGAGCTGTGGTACCAACAAGACGACACTACATGGCATACAAGCAACGCCACGCCCGAAGTTGTAAAGAATAAATTTGGCAATTGGATCATCTCACGGCGAGCATTCATCAATGGGCTGCCGCGATCATGCGAATTGATGTAAATCGATTATTTTATTTAGAGCTACATGAATTCCTTAGTCTAAGCACAAACCAACTACTTAAGAAGAGTCTGAGTTCAACATATCAGACAACATATTAGGTGCGTTTTGTTATCCACAAACCTATCTGGATCCGGATCTGGATCATCCCTTAATAATAAAACGATACGGATCTTATAGTGACAGCAGTGTTATAAGCCCGTCTCTTTTTATCCTTGGGTTTGTAAGTTTTAAATTTTTTCTTGTCTTTTTTCTTTACACTGTAGTTTACACTACCTTACCATAAAAAGCCATCTATACTCACCAGTGTAATAACTAACACCCATATTAATAAAGATGGTTTAGTGGAGGTTTATCGTTAAGTCCTGGACTAAGTCCGAAATTTCATTAACAAAACAAATTTTCTGTTAAGTGACGTTTACTAATTATGATAAAGTTAAACCACCGAAGTAGGTGGTTTAGCGAAGTAATAAGAAAAAGAAATGTCCACAGTCAGACACAAGCAATTGACAATCAATTTAGGTAGCCACAGAATATAAAAAAGAGATTGCTTACTTTTGTAGAAGATTTTCTTAAAAGGATTTTTGATAAATGTCATTTTACTATTCCGGGAACATTTTGTTTTTATTAATGTAAATATTTAAGCCATGGCTTAACTCCTATTCCATGGTTTAGCAAAACCATGGAATATAGGTGGAATAAGCGTTTTTTATTAATACGGCTGTAAGGGTATTCATGTAACGAGATAATTTTCCGCTTTGTAGAAAGATATAACTTTCCGCAGCATGTTTTCATGAACACCCCTTAAGAAATACTTGCTTAAAAGTGGGCAATATTTTGTGAAATGTCAGAATCCATACTTCTTTAGTTTACAAGGTTTATTTCTGTCCTTTCCGCAGCAAATTTGTGAGATAATTTTATGCGATTTGCAGAAACTTTTTCCCATACAAATTTTGACAGCTCGTTTCTGCGGAGATAAAATTATCTGGTTTACGAGGTTTACGAGGGTTTTCCGCGCTTACATGAATACCCATACTATATTTTGAATCTTTTAAATAGATCCCGATAGAAAACAGGATCCGAAATTGTTTTTGTAATACATGTTAAAATTTAATCCAGATCCGAGTCCAGATAGATTTGTGAATAATAAAACGCACCTATTGATTGACAGCTTGAAGAACTACAGGTGAAGTCTGTAAATGTTATGCTATTTCATACATAATGGCATGAAAATAAATTCAAAAAAGGCCAGTATCGAATTTACATATATCTCACATTGTTTGTTGTTTAATTTAAATTTGTTTTTCTATCGTTCTTATCTGGTAACCCAATTTTAATTTTAAATCCGAAACTATGACTTGCAAAAGTACGTCGCTTCCATTGTGTTCGGCGCACTACCAACATTTTAAAACTACACATTTTTGAACGCAACCACCACTCACAACAAAATTTTGAGTAAACAAAACATTTTATAATTTGCTTTTGAATGACATTCGAATCAATTAAATTTAGCTGTTCGTTTCGTCCTACGTCCTCTTATACTGACATTGCAAAATTTACAAAAATAAAAGATTGCAATAAAAACTATAAAAATTACCGACAAAGGCATAGATAGGCTAAACCTTTTAAAGATAAATTGAAGTACCAAATAAAACTATTCTCTTTCATAAAAAGGCATAACGTAGTAGTAGAACTCGGTAATTACTTCCCGACTTTGGTTTGAGAAACTGCCCTCGTCCAATAACTTTCACAATGACCTCTGAGTTCCTGAAAATTGCCGGTGCTATTATGCTTCCCAATTTGGGTGGCTTTGTCAATGGCCAAATCACAAGAAAACATATAGATAGTTGGTATCGTCATTTGAACTTCCCATCGTATCGTCCACCAAACTGGATTTTCGCCCCAATGTGGACATCGCTCTACTCGGGAATGGGTTACGCCTCATATTTGGTTTGGAGAGATGGTGGTGGTTTCGGTGGAGATGCGCAATTGCCATTGATAGCTTATGGCACCCAATTGGCTCTGAATTGGGCATGGACACCGATCTTCTTCGGCAAGCAGAATATGTTGGCAGTAAGAATTCTTTGAACAGTCATTTCGACATAGAATTTTCTGATATTCTTTTTTTTCCAATTCCCAGGGTTTAATTGATTTGTTAGCATTGACTGCCACATCGTCTGTATGTGGTGTTCTTTTCTATAAGATAAATAAAGTGGCTGGTTGTGTTTTCATTCCATATGTAGCTTGGCTAAGTTTTGCTTCTTTACTAAACTATTCTGTTTATAAGCTTAACTGTGGCGATAAAGATAAGAAATCCATAGAAGCTGCAACTTCGAAGAAAGAATAAGTTTACTTCAAAAGCTTTTCCATTATTATTTGGGCTGAAAATAAGCCAAGCATTTGTGAATTATTTTATTCCGCAATACATATAAAAAATTTCATTTAGTTTGTAAGAGGATCAGTATATTTAATGTTAGTTAAATGTTTAAATAAATATAATCTATTTTTATGGTGCAAAGTTCAATATAAGTTTGTTTTTTTGTTTTCAGTTATACTGCGAGGTTTCTGTTTTCTATGAAGAAGGTATTCTCGTATTCTCGTTGAATTGGAGAGATGTGGTGTGAAGGCAATGGCGTACGCAAACGATTTGGTACTTTTAGTTTCGCGAAAGTTTACAAGTTTGACACAAGCTGTGGGCTAGTAGTTAACCAAGATAAATCTGAATTGATGATCTTAACTACCAAAAGCTCAACTTTGTGCTTGGCTCTCAGCGCGAAATATCTGGAATTAATTTCTCCTAGAATCTAAACTATTCTGGAAATTAAACATTGAAGAACGGATTAAGAAGGCCTGCATAGCTTTCTATGTCTGTAATAAAACATTTGGTATAAAGTTATGCCTGCAATCGAAGATGATTTGATGGACTTACCGCCGTGGTACGTGCGATCAAATTTATTTAAACAAAACACAAACACGCCCCGATTGCGATCACCAATCCAACCGTTAATTCTTGATTCTCTAGATTAATTGTCATGTTTGGTATCGTGCAAGGCAACAGAATGAACATAAGCTCTTTTTTATAATTTTAATGTAAATTTAGGAGGATTGAATAGGAGATGTCGATGCACATTGATCTTGAAAGTGTTTGTAGCAATAAGGTGGAGAATCGATCGAGAATCTGTATTATATAAAGACGTTACGACGGTGTTCAAGAGAAACAAAAGTTTCCGTTATAGATGTGATGCCTGAAAGTTTTTGGAGTCTGTTCTGGATTCTATTTGTATTATTATTTGAACGATTATTATATAATTGAAGTCCTTTAAACATCATGGTATTTTGTGCACGCGAGATTGACTTATAGGGTCTTGTGAATAAAAAAATGTTAAAGCTTTTTTTATAGGAAGCTAAAGCCAACTAGTCATAGCTTTTACAAGTTTCATGTGAATAAAAAAAATGATAACGCTAAATACTCGTAGCTTATGCTAGAAAATTCTAGCTTAAGCTTGGTAATTTAAGCTGTTCGTTTTTTATAGCCTTATAATTTAGTAACGGCTTTAAGTCTGTTCTGCATTGAATTAACCAATTTTTCTGTGCAAGTTTGTGTAATGTTGTCCCATTCTTTGACTAAAACTTCTTTTAATTGAGATTTGTTTCGAATAACATTGGCTCTTATCTTTTTTGAAAAGCATCCCACAAATGCTCGATTGGGTTCAAGTCCGGGCTTTAGGGAGGTGTTGCTAATAGGTAGCGAGTATTGTAAATTAGCCACATACGCACTTTTTGGGCGGTATGGTTGGGATCGTTGTCTTGCTGGAAATAATAGTTATTGGAAAGACTTAGTTTCCTCGCACTTTTTAAATTATCTTTAAGAATATTGAGATAAACATGTTGATCCATTGTATTTTCTATTAAGACCAGATTTTCCACTCCAGATGCAGCCATACAGTCCCATACCATCACTCCTCCACCACAGTGTTTTACTGTCTTAATTGTTTTTCGGGGATGCCCCTCCTTTTTGCAAAACTTTAACACGACCATCTGAGCCAAACAAGTTATACTTAGACTAGTTTGAAGTCAGGAGTCTCATTTACATACTTTTTTGCTAATGCAATCCCCTTTTTCCTATTCACCTCACTGATTGATGGCTTCCTTCTAGGTACACGAAACTTAAAACCGATGGCTCTTCGGACAGTTTCAGGATGAACTTTTTTTCGTGCTAATTTTCAAGCTCACCACTTATCATGCACGCACTTATGAATGGATCTTGGGCTACCAAGTGCTTGATTTTCGTCTTATCTCTTGAAGAGAGTTTTGATGGACGCCCAGTACGCGGCTTAATTTTTACGCGGTTTTCAATTTTGTAGAGCTTTATAATATTTTGAATAGTGGAACGTCTTTTAGAAATGATTTTCGACATTTAAGAATAAGATTTGTTTTGATTTTGATGAAGATTAATAACTAAACGCCATTCTTTTCCGGTAAGCTCCTTTCCTCCCATTTTTTGACTCTTTTTGACTAAAAATTAATCACAAAACTTAACAAATCTAACTCAAACAATTTATTTACATAAACTGCATGTCTTACTATTAGAATGTGAAACAAAAAATTTACCGTTGCGCGGTTGTTTAAAAATGCATGGGAGTTACCAGGTGTACCATGGCTTTTGTGGAACACTGTATATTACTTGTCTGTTGCCCTCACAAACAGAAGTTGGGTTGTACAGGTTCTCGGCCTAAGAGTTAGCTGGGAGAAACGGAGTCATCAGCTACGACTGCAATGGGTAACTGCTGTCTTCTAATAGACAAAAGTTTCGTTTTCGTCCCTTGTACATGTTTTCTAAGATGGACTTGACTCTTGAACGTCGTCAAACAGTCATCATGGGCTGTTCCTCCGAGCTGACACTTTGATGTGGGTGCTATTTTATAGTTCATAGAATTCCGTTTTTATCCCTAAAAATGTATCCCTCGTTGGAAATTTCACATAACTTCTGTGTGCTATTCTGTTCAACGCTGTAGAAATCTCTGTAACATACTTAATCACTCAAAATTACGAGTGCAAAAAATCACACATGTTTTCAATTTGTTTAGTTTCCGTCCGTTGCTTCATCGAACCAAAGTCCAAACTTGGTACCACAACGTTTGATAAATTTTTGCTTAAGACCATTCTCATAAAAGCTATTCATTATATTAAGTTTGAAAAATAAAACTACCAAATTTGCAAGCATATATGTATGTATGTATATATATTTTTTATTGACTTCAAAGAAAAAAAAAAACAAACAAATAAACCTCGGAAAAGGTAAAAAAAAACTTTGTTTACAAAGTTTATTTATAAATATTTAAAATTGTATTACTTTTTTTTTTAAATAATTTAATTAACAGTCAGTTATTTTGTTTTTGTAAGTATCATCTCACAGAGGACGAGGAACTTTTTGTATTGTCCAAAATATTAGTTTATTTTATTTATGTATTTTTTCCAATCACATAAGAGCCAATATGAATTCTGAAAATTCTGTTAAATTTATTTTAAATAAACTTTAACAGATTAATAAAACATTTTTTTTTTTTAAATAAAAATGAGTATTTTTCTCAGAGTGGGTATGAGTTTCTGTGCAGGACTTCTAAAAAGTGAATTAGAAAAAAAAACCTAAAACCCGAAAACTAAAATCTACAAAATAAAACTATAAATTCGTTGTAAAATCATATAGAAGAAAAAATGCGTTAACATAACCGCGTCTTTTTTAGTTTCTACAAGAAAAAAAACGTTATTAATCTCAAAGGCAAGTATAACTCGAAAACTGGCAAACAAAAACAACCTGGGATCGGTTCCTAAGAAAATTAATAGAAATGCAAATAAATGGAGGGATAACAACTCAATGTGGATGGATGTGTGATTCGATGAGCAAACAAATGTTGAGCGAAGAACACTTAGTGTATGTTAGGATTCACCTCTGCAGCCTTTTTAAGTAACTGATAAAAAAATGATATTAGAAGCTTGAGGAACTGTCGTTCGAGTAGGACTAGAATATTGTGTTAAGGCGAAGCGAATAGGCCCATTATTAAGGAACATTAGTCGTTGTGGTGTATTTTATGATGATAGAACAAGTGGGGGGCTCGGCTGTTTAATGCTGCTGGGTGAGAAGCAGAAATGCTTGATGTTTATTTATTTCTTTTCTGGTTGTGGCTGTGCAGCATCAGCTTGTGGCTTTTGTTGTGGTTGTGGAGATTTTGCCTTTGGCTTTGACTGCTGTGGTTTTGGAGAGGCCTGTTTGGGTTGCTGTGTTGGCTTAGGCGATGGTGGCTGTAACTTGGCTGGCGATGAAGGAGCTAATGCAACTGCCTCAGTTTTCACAGGTGATCCTGGATCTTGCTTTATTGGTGAAGCCGGTGCTGGCTTTTGCTGCTTCTGCTGAGGTTTAGGAGCGGTTGCTGGTTTCGGAGATGCCTGTTTCGGTTGCTGTTGTGGCTTTGGAGAAGGCTGTTTGTCCTGAGGCTTCGGTGTACTTTGTTTAGGTGGCTGCTGCTTAGCTGGACTACCTTGCTTTGGCCTAGGCGACTGTGCCTTGGTGTTCTTTTGCTGCTGATCAGATATCTTGGCTTCAGCACTTGGTACTGGCTCGAGAATTTTCGGTGACTCAGGTTGTTTTGGTTGTAATTCAGATGGTTTGGTTGCTTCTGGTGATTTGGGTGTTACTACTGTTGGAGCAGGAACATCAGTGGGTTTGGCTGCATCAGGTGATTTTGGTGCTACAACTACTGGGGCAGCAACATTAGCGATTGTTGGCGCTGGCACAGGTTCAGATGATTCTTGCGATTTAATTACATCGGCAAGTGTTAATGGCTTGACTTCAGGTTTTAATTGAACTGCGGTTGTCTCAGGAGCTTGGGTTGGTTTAGTTGTATCTGCCGATTTAGGAGTTTCGGGTGATTTTGGAGCCTCCGCTGGTTTTGTCGGTGACTTCGGTGATTCAACAGTCTTAATAGTTTCGACTGGTTTTGGAGTTTCCGGTGTCTTTGGAGCTTCAATTGTCTTAGGAGTTTCAACTGGCTGTGACTGTTCGGGTAGCTTTGCTGCATCAGCTTGTTTAGGAGCTACAACTGGTTTAGGTGCTTCTGGTGTTTTTGTTACTTCCACTGACTTAGGAGCAACTATTGGTTTCGAAGATTCGGGCGTTTTTGCTGCTTCAACTGGCTTAGGAGCTAAAACTGGCTTTGGTGATTCAGGTGTCTTTATAACTTCAACTACCTTAGGAGCTTCAGTTGGTTTTGGTGTTTCTGGTTTATTTTGATTTTTCAATTTCTTCGATTCTTCGGCAGGTCTAAGTTTTTCTGGTGATTCTGGGGCTTCAGGAGTCTTTGCAACTGCAATATTTTTAGCACTCTCAGCTGGCATTGCAGGAGGTGCCGACTTGGTAGCAACCTCAGAAGTTTTTGGTGATTCCGCTGCCTTTGATGTGGGTTTTTTTGGAGTTTCAGGTTTTGGTGATTCCTGAACTGCACTTTGAACTACAATCGCTCCCTTTGACTCTGAAGTTTTCGGACTTCTTGCGGTTTTCTTCGGTGCATCTGGTTGTTTATTCCCGCCTGAGGTTGGCGTCTGAGCCGGTTTAGGTGTTGTTGCTTGTTTCGATGATTCTCCTGACTTTGGTGTTTCTACTATTTTAGGAGTCTCCGCATCCTTCGGAGGAATAATTAGCTTTAATTCTTGCTTAGCTTTTGCATCTTGTGGTTTCGGAGTTGATGGTTGAATTGCTTTTGGTGTTTCAACTGTCTTGGATGTCTCTTCTGGTTTGATCTCAACAGCTTTGAGGGCTTCCATTGGTTTTGGTGCTTCAACATTTTTCGGTGCTTCGACTGGCTTGGCTGCCTCTATTTGCTTAGGGGTTTCTGCAGGTTTCGGAGCTTGAACCGGCTTAGGTGCTTCTGCCGATTTGGAAACTTCTACTGGCTTAGGCCCTCCGGGCAATTTTGTAGCTTCTATCTCAGCCGCGGCCACTTGTTTAGGTATTTCTACTGATTTGGCTGCTTCCACTGGTTTGGCCGCTTCCACTGGTTTGTTTGCTTCCACTGGTTTGGCTGCTTCCACTGGTTTGGCTGCTTTCACTGGTTTGACTGCTTCCACTGGTTTGGCTGCTTCCACTGGTTTGACTGCTTCTACTGGTTTAGCCGCCTCTAATGACTTTACTTCTTCCACAGGTTTTGGTGGTTCAGCTGAAGCTTTCGCAGCCTCCAGTGGTTTAGGTTTAGTCGCTTCTACAGGCTTGACTGCCTCTACTGGCTTCGCTACAATCTTAGATGTCTCAACTGCTTTTGGTGATTCAACCAATTTTGCAGCTGGCTCTGGTGTCGCTTTTTCTAAAGATTTTTCGGCTTTAGGTGTTTCAACGGGTTTACCTGTTTCCACCTTCTTTTCGACTTCACCAGGCTTAGTTATTTCACCTTTGGTTTGTGATTCCTTCGGAACTTCAGCAACTTTTGGAATAGTTCCTGTCTTTTTAGCTGCTTCCTGTACTGGCTTTTGCACTTCTATCTTCTCAGCTGCTTCTGGCTTCTTAACGTTCTCTGTCTTTTGAGCATCTGCAGGTTTTGGTGGTTTTTGACCATCAGCAGGCTTTGGAACCTCCGGAGCCTTAGCCACATCACCCGATGCGTCCGGTTTCTTGGCTGCCTCTTTAGGTTTTTTGCCTTGAATTTGTTCTACCTTTTTAACTTGAATCTGTTCTGATTTTACCTCAGTTGTTGCCGCCGTCTTATCCATAGCAACTTCAACACCTTTAGGTTTATCTCCTTTATTAGCGACTGCACTTGCTTCACCTCCACCTTTACCCTTCTTTCCAACCTTTCCTTGACCACCTCCGGCCTTCTGGTCTTTCTTTCCTTCATTTACATTATTTACATCGTTTTGCTTAATTGAGTTCTCCTTCTTTGTATTCTCATTGGATGGCTTATTCTTATTGTCACCTTTTTTTCCTCCTTCCTTACCTTTCTGTTCCTTCTTCGGCTTGGCATCTGCTGTTTTTTTATCTGTTTCCTCTTCTTTCTTCAATCCGTCTTCGCAGATAGGCTTATTCTGATCTAAATTCTTCTGCTCCTTGACAATTTCCTGCAGTTCTTTGATTTCTTCTGCTAAAGGCACAATGGCCGGATTGACCTCATATTTGGAAGCCTCCTCAAAATCCCCAACCAAAGTGGGCACATCATCCTCTTCTACCACACTACTAAGATTCTTATGCGCCGCATTGATGCTACTTGCAAACCGCCTCAACTGCACAACAGTCTCCTGGCCTAATTGTGGCAAAATTTCTGGCAGCATCTCAACTATCTTCTTGTTCTCCCCATGTCCGGTTATGGCGAATGTATTAGCCGACAGCGATGCCTGTGCTTTTGGATTATTAAAGTGAATCACACTCAGATCGTCCTTGATGATGTTAACCTCTTCGATACCCGGAATTGTGCTCACCGATAATTTTTTGAGTGAGCTTTGCAATTTCTTGTCGTCGGTGGCTGCGGTTTGATGAACAACCTTCTTCTTACGACGTGGAGTACCTTTGCCACCGATTCTTACCTGAGCCTGAAGGCGTTTTAACTTCTCAACATTCATCTTTAAACTTTAAAAATGGATGCTGCTGCACCAGCAGGGGTTATTTTATATGAAAAAATATGGTGTGCTCTGCTTAGGTTGTGTAGTCTACTACTGCACCCGGCTGAACTTTATGAATTCTCGTGAAAACTAAAACGCCTTTCCAAATGAAAACTGCGTTTTATTGTTTCCTACAACGAAATGTTATTAATTTCATATTTTTCGTGGGCTGTCTTAACTTACTTTCAGAGAAATTTGGGTTTTCCTCACGAATTTTCTCACTTGCAATCGATGGATGGAAAAAATTTTCGCCAAAATGGCCGAGTGAAAGGAATTTTCATACAACGAGATGGCACAACGACGACGAGCAGAGAAGAGACGGTGGTAAAGTAGAATAGACGACGATGCGGCGAATAAATGAATATGCCATGAGTTTTCCTTCAACTAACAGCATCAGGAAAAAGGGGGGAAGACGACGCAAATAGAATTTCCCAATCCCAGAAAGAAGAGAAGAAGAATTTTCTCAACGAAGAACACACACACATTGGACAAGAAAGACAGACAGACAACACGATTTTCCAATTTAAATTTAAAACTTTTAAACTGAATCTATTTTTAATTTATTTTTTTGTCTTTTGCTTATTTAAAGTTTCCCTTACATTGTTTACCATTTGACGCATATTTTGTATGTTTATGGCTGTGAAGGTCTCCTGGACAGTTTGGAATACTTTCAGTTCTTCCTGAATAATGCTTTGAATGTCGAGATATTTGCTGTTTTCAGCTTCAATTGCAGATATCATCACTGAGTTCTGGAATTTATCACATCACTCAGGGTTGATTTACTCTTTAATTTCAATGCAAAGCCTATCTTACCTCTAGAAACTGTTTTTTCAAGCTCTCGACATCGTTTTGCAGTTTATCTTCATCGTCTTTTGTGTATCCCTTGACGTGACTTAGATCTTGGTGGAGTAGGACATTGGCGGGAATTGAGAAATTCTGTTCATCTAGCTTCTCGATGGATTCTAGCGTCTTCTCGAATGAAGCGAACATCTTTTCAGACAATTCGTTTTGAATGTCAATCAGTTTGGTGGATGTTTCTTCGGATACATTGGACTTTTTTATTAAGGAACTTACGAAATGCTTGAGAAGTGATAAGAGGTGCTGTTTGATTACATGGCGTCCTAGGTTTTTGTTTAATATTTTAATGGGGCTTGGAATAGTTTATTTGTGAATACTAACTTTCAAGTTTCATTTGTTCAACGGAGAATCCGAAGTTTTGTATTTCATATTCAGCATTTAACATTTTAATTAGAAATTGGTAGTTTAGTATTAATTTTACTGAAGACGGAAAGTTGTTTTGTTTGAAATTCAAAAAAACAAATCGTTAAATTTTGACAGCATAGCACAAAGAAGAATCTGAAAACTCATCGAAAGGACATTTTTGCTTACTTGATGAGTGTGTTCAGCTGATCAGTTAACCGAAAAGTGTTCAAGGAATTTAACTGATTGACTACTTTTTTACACAATGCAACTTATGGTTTCTGACCCAGTTGTCATGAGCAGCATGTGGGTGGTTTCTTTGTTCTGATTTGTTTTATTTTTAATTCGGTTCTCACTCAGTTAACTAAATAGTGTAAAGAGTGCTGAGAGATAACTTTTACACGAAAGTGATTTTTAGTCTACATTTCTTTTTTTGATTTCCTTCCGGTGGCATTATGGCATTTAAACGCTACGATTTTTAATAAATGTTAACTTTGTTCAAGTGAAAATGATCATCGCTTCCTACTCAACTTAGTTCGCTGAGTGAACGGTAAAAACGGAATACTTAAAACAAACTCGAACAATATGGGAGGGGTACCAAACAAAGAGATAACGATATCTCTCCAATTTAAGAAGCTTTATTAAAAAGTTATTAGCCGTGTTTTTTTGGAAAAGTTATCCGTAGTACAGTTTTATTTGATATGAATAACAAATACAACATCCGCAGTAGGATCACCGCCGATAAAAGGAGAAGTGAAATCCTGCTGCGGATAGAGATTTGACGTTTATTCCTTATGTCAAATATACTGGGAATATACTGAGAAAAAAGTGACAAATCTAAAACTCTGGTTATTATACACCTAAATCAAATCCCAGCTGATTTCCATTATTATTCATTTTATTAATTGTATGCATATTGGAAATTGGATACATTTGAAATTGGATTGTATAAAGTTCAAATCCAATAAATGAATGTACCAACCAAACCACATTGCGTTCCCAATACCGTACAACTGTTAGAGCGTTTGGAAAATATAAATAATTTATTATTGCAAAATATCTATCCTTTTTGTCTTAGTAAGAAACGAAAAAAAAAATTGCTTATACTGCGTCTCCACTGAACGATAATCTGAGATTTACTCAAATCTACTTGAAATCTTATTGAAATCACTAGATTTAACATACAAAAATTAATCATCTCGTTTCGAGGTTTCAAATAAATCTACTTGAAATCTACTGTACTGAACGGATTCACTTTTCCATTTCCAATAAATCTGACAGTTTGATGGAAGAAAAAAGAAAAAAAAAACAGTCTGTTGACAAACTGACCAAAAAAAACATTTTAATAACTGACACTGCTTGTAATTAAGATTTTAGATGTCAAAATAGATATAACAAGTCCAGTGGAAACACTACTAGCTTATTTTAAATCAAACTGGAAAATAATCTAGATTATCGTTCAGTGGAAACGTAGTATTACACTCCTTTTTGTAAATTTCACAAGATGTCATCTCAAAATGACATTTAGATACTAAAACGCTTATTCCACCTATATTCGATGGTTTATCAAAAACCATGGCTCAAATATTTACATTAATAAAAACAAAATGTTCCCGGAATAGTATAATGACATTTATCAAAAATCCTTTTAAGAAAATCTTCTACAAAAGTAAGCAATCTCTTTTTTATATTCTGTGGCTACCTAAATTGATTGTCAATTGCTTGTGTCTGACAGTGAACATTTATTTCTTATTCCTTCGCTAAACCACCTACTTCGGTGGTTTAACTTTATCATAATTAGTAAACGTCACTTAACAGAAAATTTGTTTTATTAATGAAATTTCGCACTTAGTCCAGGACTTAACGATAAACCTCCACTAAACCATCTTTATTAATATGGGTGCCTATGAACCAGTTTTAGCTTATTCCACCGCTATTCCTCGTGCATTTTCATTATAAATAAGGTTTTCAGGTTTAGAGCCGTTGTAAAGTTGAAGTAACTTTACTCCGTCGCTAAAACGAGTTAGTAAATAAGGCTGTATAAGTGCAAGAGAGAAAGAGTGTGAGCGAGAGTAAAGAGTTGCCAGTGCGCGGTTCTCTTTCAACTGGTGAAGGTGATTTAACTATTTGATTTCGATCACAATTGCCAGTGCGCGACTAGCCTTACACACCGACATAAATAAATTAATTTCAAATCGCATTTCATTCGCCGCAAAAAACATCTAATTTTAATTGGAATATGAATTTGCCAATAATTGAAAAACCTATACAAAAATACAAAAAATATATTACTTGAATGCGTTCATATTTCCATAGCATCATGTAATCGACAAGCACGTTTCCTTTTGTTTTGACTTTTCGAATGTCATTTTTTGTGCAGTGTGCACGTTTTAAAAAAGTTTATCCGTTTTATATTTATAAAAAATTTAACAAAAATGTATCAAAATCTTTTCAAGAAACCACGAATATCCGAAGTCCCAGTAGAGGAAGCTCCACCATCGGGCCCACACACAGTACAAGCACGTCTTATATCAGATACTGGCGAAGAAGCGGGCCCTCCCATCGATCTGCCTTCTGGAATCACAGTCGAACAACTCGGTCTCATCTGCAATGCTCTGCTCAAAAACGAAGATCCCACACCATATTTGTTTTTTGTCAACGAGGATGAAATCAAGCAAACGCTCGATAAAACTCTCGACCTGAAAACCATCGACACAGAAAATGTAATCGACATCGTTTATCAACCGCAAGCAGTTTTTAAGGTCCGTCCAGTCACTCGATGCACAAGTTCTATGCCTGGACACGCGGAAGCCGTTGTTTCTATCAGTTTCAGTCCAGATGGACAGCATCTAGCAAGTGGTTCGGGTGATACTACGGTCCGGCTTTGGGATCTAAACACAGAGACTCCACATTTTACGTGTTCCGGGCACAAGCAATGGGTTCTGTGCGTCTCATGGTCACCTGATGGTAAGAAACTCGCTAGTGCATGCAAAGCAGGAGTCATATTAATTTGGGATCCCGAAACTGGAAAGCAGACCGGAAAACCGCTGAATGGACATAAGAAATGGATAAATGGTTTGAGTTGGGAGCCATATCATATGGATTCGGAGTGCCGCAAATTAGCCAGTGCTGGTGCCGATGGAGATGCTAGGATTTGGGACACCCTCTTGGGTCATTGTCTCATGGTTATAGCTGGTAAGATGTGACTTTAAACTATTTAAAGTCTTACAAATTAATTTCCTTCCTTTCCCAGGTCACGGCATGTCGGTTACTTCTGTGCGATGGGGTGGATCCGGTCTGCTCTTTACGTCATCCAAAGACCGCACTGTAAAGATGTGGCGCGCTGCCGATGGAGTTCTCTGCAAAACGTTCACAGGTCATGCTCATTGGGTCAACTATATTGCGCTTAGTACAGATTATGTTCTCCGAACTGGTCCATACCACCCAGTGATGGACCGACAGAAAAAATACACCGAAATTCCAAGTAACTTATTCAATTATTCGCTTTAAAATAAATCTTTTCTTTAATTAATCCAAATTCCAGAGGAGGAACTGAAAGAGATGGCCCAACAGCGTTTCAATAAAGTTTGTCCCGATGGCGTGGAATCATTTGTGTCTTGTTCCGATGATTTTACACTCTACCTATGGAGATCGAATCAGTCCAAATGTGTCGAACGCATGACTGGCCATCAAAACGTTGTAAACGATGTGAAGTTTTCGCCGGACGTGAAGTACATTGCTTCAGCTTCCTTTGACAAATCAGTTCGGTTGTGGCGAGCTCAAGATGGAGGATTTATAGCTACATTCCGAGGACATGTTCAAGCCGTCTACACTTTGGCCTGGTCGGCAGATTCGAGACTTGTGTTGAGTGGAAGCAAGGATTCCACGTTGAAAGGTGAGATATGACCAATGGTTGTTCGTTATAAAAGTTCATTTTAGAGCCAATTTTTGAATTCCCCGAAAAAATTTGAACTTAGATTTAAGTTTGTTTTTATTTAAACGTGAACTGGTAGCTTTATTTTTTGGAATTCCAAAGGTAGTAGGATTATCGATAAGCCGAGTCTTTGCTGACAATTGAACTGTTCCAAAAAGAAGCAGTTACGTATGTATTCCGATTTGAAGTTACGATTTATTTAATTATATTGCCTTTAAAGCAAAATTTTTGTTAGTGAAGTCTTGCGATGAGACACCTGAAACTATCCTAGGCTACCAACTACCCCCAAGAAAAAACATAAGACGCATATTCAAATATGAAGCAGTCCAAAAAAAAAGCAGCGAGGAAGGAGCATAATGCAAGTACAAGACCCAGCGGAGAAAACGAGGGTTTACGCAGACTTACGGCACAAGAAAATAAAACAATACCCGTAAATTTTATGAAAGAGTCAAGCAACTGGCTACTGGTTTAAAAAAGGAATATATGCTCTTCGAAAAAGCGAAGGTAAACTACTCATAAAACCACAGGGAATAGTAGATGATTTCAATCAAAACTTCCAGCAACTGCTAAATGGGTATCATGTAGTTCGAGTAACAGGGCAACAGACAACCCACTTCCAATCAATGAAGAAACAGTTCCTACAACCAGTATAGAAGAGGCATGCTTAGCTACAAAAAAGCTGAAAACCGCCAAGGTCGTAAGTTCTGATGGCTTACCTGCAGAGCACTTAAAACACGGTTGATGAAAAAATCATTAACCAAGTGTAGGAAAGGAAGGATGCCCAATAATTGGACTATCGCAAGAGGTCAAAGCAATATTATAAACCTGATCCCAGCAGACATTTTTCCAATAACTATTCCACTCCTACTGTGGCCACGAGTAAAGGCTATTCTTCCATCTAGAAAGGACTGCGAGGATATAGTTGCCATGGGAGACTTCGACGCAACCGTCATTACTGATGGCTCAAAGATAGAGTGTGGTGTCTGTTCAGGAATTTTCTTTGAGTCTTTAAAAGTCTAAGTCTTTCCGCTACCTCATTTTGCCAGTGACTTTCAAGCTGAAGTACTGGCAGTATCTTCTACAATTGGTCCAGCAATACCTGAATAGCCTGAATATTGATCTAAATGTCACTCTTGAAATGGAGCGAAATGAACGGGGTGAAGTGGTGCACCTATAATAAGTCCTCGACGCCTTTTACAATAAGTACAACTCGATCTTAAGACAGCAAACTAGTGACCTTCAGGTAGATGGAAGCTCATTAACCCCTTATCATATTCCCTGCAATTTATAGGTCAAACAAGTTAATGGTATCAAAACAGAGCACTCACGCGATATTTCGATCAATGAGCAAGACTGCTCGTAGTCACCTATCTTGCTATGTATGTCCTGCAAGAACTATCCACGCATACATCTATTAAACGACGCTTATAAAAACTATTCTGCAACCTACAGTCGGCAGGATCCATGTGTGACTTCCGGCCAGGCTCATCGACAAGAAGAGACTGATCTTCGACTTAAAAGTCGCATATGATAGCATTCATCTTCAAGAGTTCTATATGGCGATGACATAATTTCGGCAAAACTGATTTAACAGTGTCCCGTCGCGTGACATTGGAAAATACGCGAGGCAATTTGCAACCAGAGAATAGCTCCCCTATATTATTCCAAACATGCACAAGCTTTTGGCAAGAAAATGTACATTTGTGATTTCTTCAATCTTGTTCTGGAGGATATACGAGCGGGAAGCGTTTATACCGAGGGTAATATTTTCAAAAAATCTGTCTTGATGTATTCGGAAGATATCGTCATCAACGGCCATATCCAACGTTCATTGTACATACATTACTTGACGTCAATTGAAGACGGGCGAAACCTTTTGGTCTTGGGCACTTCGAGCCAAGGTACAGCAATTACCCAGCCAAAGGAATCTCAACCCAAGTAATCGAGGTGACAAGAAAAACCGAACCTCATTTTTGAAGATCAAACCATTGCGGATGCCAGAGTACTGGGTCTATATGAGTGGTAGCAGCGTGCTCGTGATCGAAGAGGATGATCGACCCTTCATGGATCGAGAGCCAGTTTTTAGTTTTTATACTTATGAAAGTTAAGGAAGTTTGTTTCCTCTGTCGTGGAATGTGTTAAGGCAGCCTTACAGGCCAACTTATAGAGCCCAATGCTATAGCCTTGGCTTGTGCCGAAAGGAGTAAACGTACGTCAATTACATACTGCGTCAGGAGTTCAGCGATAGTGTAAAATTTGATAAATCCAACCTTTACTACAAGCAGCGACTATCTTCGTTCATTTTTTTTTTTTGAGAAGAATAAATTACCTTGGCGTTGAATAAGAAAAGTTAACAAGATGCATAGATTTCTAGAAGATAATGGTTACGCCCACGGGTACTCGTCTGTAGGGGTTGTGCTGCCTGTGGTAGTTTGCTCCGTCTTTTCGTTATCCTCCTTCAGTTGAAAGTTGCATTTTTATGTTATTTTTTTTTGTTTCTTCAATATTTTGTCTTTTTTTTTTGTAACATTTCGTGGTTTGTGTCGAAATTTTATAAATTTAAAGGGCAAAATTAAACAATTAAATACAATTTAGCCAAACCAACTCAAACTATTGAAATGTTTATTTTCAATTATGACTTTTCGAAAAGCTGTATGACAGCTGCGATAACTCGAATGTACGAAATCTGAAATCGTTCAGGAACCCTATTTTAACCAAAATGGAAGTTAGGTTCGGATATAAGATATCCGTTTGGGGATTGGACACACCATGGTAGATTTTTGTAGGCAGCTTGGCGCTAGTCATAAAGCAGAGGACGTGAAGAGGGGGCTCCTTCAAATGAATGCTCCAAACCCCAAACGGATCTCATATACTCCGCAGAACAAAGAGATAGAGGTGATTTTTTTTCTGGGGATAGCGGTGGTAGGAATTGGAAACGAACAATGGGGTTAGTTCGATATAAATCGTTGGAGAGCTTAGACGAGAAAAAGCGTAGAGAAAACCGGTATGAAAATATGATCAGTGCAAAGTTAAATAGGGTGTTATAAATTTGATTTTATTTTGTAGCTTTATGCTTAGTTCTATCAACGTGGTGACGATCACCTAGTAAAGTAAAATAATATTTTGAGTTTTGGTTATTGTGAGGTGAGTGATTCTCTCGGTTTTACTAAAATTCAAAAAAAATTTACCGCTTGCAATTTAGGGTTCGGTGCGAAACGGCGGCCATCGACGAAGGACGAAGTCGGTGCCGCCAGCTAAAATTTGTGCGGTGTCTCATGGACCCGTTTGAAAAGCGAAGAGATTTGGATTTAATAGAGTGCTGAATTGTGCAAAAGGCGCCAAATAGAACTACCACGATAAGTATCATTTTAATTTTTTATATATTCATTCTTGGGATATAAAACATAAAAAAACGATACCCTACAAAAAAAAAAGTATACACACATCGTCGAACGATCAAAGACACCCACCCTATAATAGCCAAAAGATAATCTTCGAATTTTGATGAATCGTATACGCCAACCACTAAATTCGGAATTTCGAAGACACCCAAGAAACTATAAAAGGAAAAATCCGAACACCGAAAGTGGAACCTCTAAATTCCGAAATATTTGAGAGCCACCATAATCGAAAATTATCGAAGCTGTGAACCAAAAGCCCCGCAGTTTTGAAGGATTGCATACCCGCCGACGTAAAAAATTTGAGCGTTGGCATTTAAAAATTATTAATTGTGCAGAGTTCCTTTTTTTTATTATTACATTTTTTTATTATTATTTTCTTTCTTGATACAACATTCTTTTTATTTCATATGTTTTAAAATAACTTTCATTTTTAACTTTTAATCCTTATAATTTTATATATATATCGTTAAATTTTGGGTTGAAAAGAGGGTGGGAGGAATATAGAGGCACCGTATCGTTGACGCTACAGCTCAACCGGCCGAAGCTAGTTTCGCCTCTACGAAAATAACCATCGAAAAGATACCGTATTTTGTAAAAAAAAAACCCCCCCATAGAGCGCTCCATAGGTAGGTACGGGTTCATAGTACAAGATCGTCTTCGCGTACCGCGGTAGTCGAGACTGGGCTCGGTCCGAAAATTTAGTGTTGAAGCTTTTGCGTGGTGGAGCTGGACCCCTCACTGGTAACTCCTAAAGGTCTACGAGTGACGTGCCAAACCCGTAAGGCGGAAAGGCCCAACAACGAAAGTAGTAGCTTTTCTATATTATCCGACCTTTATTCGACTTTCAAATGAATGTTAATGTGTTTCAAATTACATAGATATCAATAATAATTTCTACATAAATCAACTATTCTTACGGGATATTAGCGAAGAATACTTACTTTTTTTTCAACCTGAATTTGTTATTGCTCGTATGAATTTGTGCAATTTTGTAGTAACCAGAGTAGAACTTTTGATTTTTAAATAAATATGTTTTGTAAGCCACGCCCACTAATTGTCTTTTTATGGAACAAGTAAGTTCCGGTAGGATGATGGACTAGGTTTTTAATTTTCAGGGGGTGTGGAGGGCTAGCGGATGCTGAACGAAGTGGAGTGATGTCATAGTCGAATGACATCATATAAGGGGAATCTGCTATAATAACTTGGCCATACAGATTCCGAAGGAGAGGAGAGGGTTAGGCCATCGGTTGCAACAACATCGGCAACCACCTCTGAGAGTAGCAGTCCAATAAGTGGGATAAATGTTTTGTTTTTTTTTTGGCATGAAAGTTTTGTTTTGTAGCGAGGTGAGGTTTGGCAGAGGAGCAAGATCCCCCCCTACATCCGGCGAGCTAAGCCGTGCTTCGCCAGCATGCCACCGCCCCTTTTGTCAAACAATCGTACCCGTCCCATCCTATCCTAGTCCAAATTAATGTCCTTTCCTGTTCCTATCCATTTCCTGTTTCCTGTTCTGATTCTTTTTCCTTCCAGCTATCCTTTTCCTATCCACGGGTCCTCATCCTTTTACCCCGTAACAAATGGCGCCCATACGTAAAGTCCAATGTTTGTCTTGGTTAATTGTTTGTTGTCCAAACAATTCGAAGTGCTTTTGCTGAGATCAAGGAAAAAACTTGTATGTCTTGATTTGGAAAGCCAAAGGGCATACCAGATCAAATGCGACAAGGTGTTTCTGAGATCACAGTAGAAGCAACTCGAATTTGTTTAATTTATGTATAATTAAACTTGTGATCAGAATCCAGCTTCTTGTATGACTTCGTCTGGAAGGTCATAGACGTACCAGTCGAATGGCGACAGGAAGGTGGATCTGAAAACAAGGTTGATTAATGTCCTGTTTAGTTTACATTTGATTCTGCAATCAGGGTTGGAAGGAATCGTATGTCTTGATCGGGATTGCTCATAAGAAAGCCCGATCAATCGCGACGAAGAATTCTGGTTCTGATGGTAGCATCAAATGTAACATCTGTTTGTGTATTTGTTCATTTAATGTATAAAACTGCTGCACTTAGAGGAGATAAACTAACGAATGAATTCGGCTATGACATCATATCCGGAGTAACGACAAAAATAACCACCGTTCATTGCTGCCCAAAACACCCCCGCAAAATCATGAAAGAGTATTTTTGAGAACAGGTTTTTTTTAATCAGAGAAAAAATTTTTCGTTTATTTTAGTAGTTTATTTTGTTTATAAGTCGAAGAAAATTTGTTTAGAAAAGTTAGTTGGCGAAACAACATTTTTTTTTTTTTTTTTTTTTTTTTTTTTTTTTTTTTTTTTTTTTCATTTCGAAAGTTAAACTTTTTTCGTCAGTTTTGAGTTTTGTTGTGAATAGATAATGTGTTTTTTTTGGTGAATAAGTTCAAATTGGAGTTTAAATTTGTTTGGTTTAGTCAAGTCTTTGATAGAATAGTTTTGGTTTAGGGAGATTTTTGTTTTTTTTTTTAATCGATTGATTAGCAAAATAAAAAGAAAGTTAATAGAGAATAATCTCAATAAATAAATAAAATCACGACGTGGTATAGATAGTAAGTTTTTAATAATAGTCGATTATATAAGTTTTTTTTTGTATTAGGTTTTTAGTTTTTTTTTGCATTTTTTTTTAGGATATAGGATAGATAGATAGAAGTACGAGTAGTTAATTAGATAAGTGTCAGGTCGTGGGTTTTGTTTTTTTTTGCATTGGTTTAGGATATTGTTGTTTAGGATATAGGATTAGATTAAGGATAGAAATAAGCTTATAAAGAAAAATTACAAAAATATAAAAAAAAAGAGAAAATAATAGATATATAAGAAACTTAGAGATAATTTTAGTATAGGCTTAGATATAGAAAGATATAGGTATAAGATTTTTGTGTAAGGTTAAGCTTATAGGAAAAAAAAATACAAAATATATAAAAAAAAAAAGAGATTATTTATAAGATTAATTATAGGAATAGTTTAGATAGGTTTTTAAGATTAATTGTGATATTTGGTTTAGGATTACTTAGGTATATAAGGTTTAGGATTAATTAGGCATATAGGTTTAGGATTACTTAGGTATATAGGAATTAAATTAGATTGTTATTTTTTTGTATAATTCATTAAATATTGTTTTTTTTTGGTTACCGTAGCAAGTTTTTTCGTTCATTTTGCTCTTGAGGAAAGGTGGTAGCGAGTAAAAAGTTGTTAGGGAATGAATCCTGAAAAAGAAAAGGAAATTGTTAAGACAATATATAAACAAGATCGTGCAGTTACTCGCTCTCAGTACAACAACCTTACCAAAAATTTACCAAACATGCCTTTAAGTCATTCTCCTGTAAAAAGCAATCAAACAAGTTCCAAACAAGTTCCTCCAATGTTTTCAGTTCCTCCACCTGAAGTTCAGAGGTCAGTAAGTCGGGCTGGAAGTTCAGCTGACTCATTGGCTTCACCTTCTTATAGTGCTCTTACTAACAATGAAGCAATAGCTGTTGGGGATCTGAGAACGAACCACAGTCCTATAGAGAACATTAGTCGTGTTGAGGAGAACAACAGCTCCGATGTCTCCAACAACAGGGATACAGTGGCAAAGAGCAGACCACTAATAGAATTCGCAGACGGCAGAAGTGGCACAAGTGTTTCGGCGGATCTTATTGCCGCTATAAATGTCGCAGTAGCTAACGCTTGCGAACGTTATACCACCGCTCTTAAGTCCGAGTTATCGGAATCCCTGAAGTTGGAGATAAGGAATAATTTCGCCGAATTGGAAACAATTCGTGCTGTAGCACCTCCAACGCTACCTCCTCAAGCGACAGGTCGGAACCCAAGTGTGTTGGAAGTTTCTGCGGACATACCTGTCAGACGTCCTATTTCGGCGCCTCAGCGTCAGTCGCAACTGGATCTAGCGTCTCGTCCGTTTGTTCCCATAGAGAATCCTAATGGAAATTCCAATCAGGTTCCCTATTGGGAGCAAAGGTCTGAGGGTAGAGGATGCCAGTTGGCTGATCTTCGGGATTCAAGTGGCGGAGCACGGAATTCTGGCGGTGGGTACATTCCGCAACAGCACGTCGACTCTCGTTCGTTTTTAAACAGCAAAACACCTATTAAAATAAATAAATGGGGATTAAGTTTTGACGGAAATGTGGAAGTACTCACCGTAGAGGATTTCGTGTTCAGGTTAGAAATGTTGCAGAGCCAGTATGTCTGTCCCTGGGCTGAGATCTTGAGAGATTTCCATCTCTTGCTCTCTGGCGCTGCGCATGAATGGTACTGGCAGTTCCAGCGATCTCATTATCGTCCCGACTGGCCAATGCTACGCGACGCATTAATGCGCCAATTTCGGAATTCGAAGTCCGACTACGAAATCATGAGGGACATGATGGATCGTAAGCATGGCGCTGGAGAGACCAGTGATGAGTATTTTGCCGCGGTGAACAGGCTTAGGTCTCAACTCAGGGTGCAGATTCCAGAAATGGAGCTGGTTCAGATTCTCAAACGCAACTTGAACCGAAGGTTGAGTCAGCTGGTTTATCCACAGGCCATCTACACGTTGGACCAGTTGCGCAGAGCGTGCAAAGACGCTGAATTAGCTTTTCCGGACAGAGAAAGAGAAACGTTTAAAGCTCACAGGCCACCCAATCGATATGTGGCTAACGAGCTTGATATTGAGGGTGAGTTAAGTCCGATGGATGAACAGGTGGCGGCTTTCCAACAGACGGGGTCTCGACCTAAGGCGTCTCGTGGTTGGAGCGATTCGAAGTTCATGACGTGTTGGAACTGCAAGCTGCAAGGCCACGCGTTCATAGATTGCCCATCCACCACGAGGAATCTTTTTTGTTACCGCTGTGGGTTGGAAGGAGTTATAACTCCGCGATGTCACAAGTGTAATCCGGAAAACTCGTTGAGGAACACGAAGTCGATGGGGGAATCGTGTTCCACACAAACCCCTCAGTCAAAAGAACAGTAGAACCTGCTTATATGAATACTAAAATCAAAATATTAGCACGCAAAGGATTTGAAGAAGGAACTGAGGAAAAAGATAATAAACAGACGGTATTAAAACCATTACATATTCGAATTCAAGAATACAAATTGGCTAGGGATAGGATTTTTAACGGAAATTATAAGGGCATTACAAAAAGGATACAGAAAACAAGAGAAAGGTTTAAAACTAGATCAGAGACGAGGAAAAAAATTTCGTCAACGGTGCTAGATATCAATACCGACCCGAGGCCATATGCCAAAGTTGGTATTGGTGGTAAAGAAATTCTTGGGTTGCTTGACAGCGGAGCCAGTGTGAGCATTTTAGGAAAAGGGTGTTTGGACGTTGTTAAGTCTAGTAATATGATTATTCTTCCTTATAAGGCTGGTGTTAAAACCGCCGATGGAAAATCACAAGCCATCATTGGTAAAGTCCAAACTCCTGTCACTTTCAAAAATACTCAGCAATCTATAACTTTTTACCTCGTACCTAGTCTGGAACAGGAGTTATACCTGGGGGTTGATTTTTGGAAAAAGTTCCAAATTGCTCCAAATATTCTTAGTTCTGTTTCGGTTCTAGAGGAAGAAGCTGATCTACTAGACGCTCACCAGCTAACACCAGAGCAGCGATCTGAGTTGGAAACGGTCAGGCGGAAATTTCTTGATTACGATCGCCATGGTCTCGGAAAAACGTCGTTGATGGAGCATGTCATCGATACTGGAGACGCTGACCCTGTTAAGCAGCGTCACTATCCTGTTTCTCCAGCAGTACAAGCCTTATTGTACCAGGAAATAGACCGAATGCTTAAGCTCGGCGTTATAGAGGAGAGTGAAAGCCCTTGGTGCTCGCCTGTGGTCCTTATAAAGAAGCCAGCAGTAGACGGGACTGTAAAGTACCGTTTCTGTCTGGATTCTCGTAAGGTCAACGCGTTAAGCAAAAAGGACGCTAACCCTCTTCCTCATATCGACGGGCTTATCAGTCGGCTACCAAATACCTACTTCATAAGTAGCGTAGATTTGAAGGAAGCATTCTGGCAAATACCGCTTGAGAAACAGAGTAGGGAGAAAACTGCGTTTGCGGTACCGGGGAGACCCTTATACCAGTTTACGGTAATGCCCTTTGGGTTGTGTAACGCAGCTCAAAGGCTTTGCCGTTTAATGGATAAGGTAATTCCTGCACGACTCAGGGACAACGTTTTTGTGTATTTAGACGACTTGTTGATCATCGCACCGGATTTCGAGACCCATATCACCTTGCTGGGCGAAGTAGCCGAGTGTTTGAGAAAGGCAAATCTCACCATCAACCTTAAAAAGTCAAAATTTTGCTTTAAGGAGTTAAAATATTTGGGTTTTATCGTTGGTGGTGGGAAATTGAAAACCGATCCTGCAAAGGTCGAAGCGGTAGTAAACTTTCCGACACCGAAAAATGCCAGACAAGTCCGCCGGTTGCTTGGTCTAGCGGGGTGGTATAGGCGGTTCATCAAAGATTTTTCCAGTCTGACCGCTCCTCTAACCGATACGCTAAAGAAGAAAGAGTCGAAATTTAAAATGACGGATGAGGCGATTTTAGCGTTTGAAGAACTAAAACGGGTTCTGACAACAGCTCCTGTTCTAACATCCGGACTTTAAAAAAAGATTTTATATTCAGTGTGATGCTTCTGACTCTGGAATCGGAGCAGTACTGTTTCAGAAGAATGATGAAGGTGCCGAGGTTCCGATCTCATACTTCTCTCAAAAATTGAATTCTTGTCAAAGAAATTATAGTGTGACCGAGAGAGAGTGCATGGCAGCTGTCATGGCAATTAAAAAGTTCAGGCCCTATGTCGAGGGTATGGATTTTACAGTCATCACCGACCACTCTAGCCTCAAATGGTTGATGACCATGAAAGACTTGAGTGGGAGGTTGGCTAGGTGGAGTTTAGACTTGCAAGTCCATACTTTCGACATAGAGCATCGTAAAGGAACGCAAAATGTCGTACCAGACACTCTTTCTCGGGCATTCGTAGAGAGTATTGAGATCGGAGATATTGCTCCCTTAATCGATTTGCATTCTGACGAGTTTCAGTCCAGCGAGTATAAGGATTTGATCGATACGATTCGGGCAAATCAAGAACAATTGCCTGACTTGAAGATAGTAGACAATTTTGTGTACAAGCGGTCATTCGCAGTGGAGAACGAGGAGCCAAACTACGAACATAATTGGCGTTTGTGGGTACCCTCTGGTTTGACCGAAGGCGTAATTGTTCGAGCCCATGATCCACCTCAGTCAGCCCATGGCGGAGTGGGAAAAACACTCCATCGTATTCGACAATACTTTTACTGGCCAAACATGACTATACAAATAAGAGAATTCGTTAAGAAATGTGCAATATGCAAACAGTGCAAGTCTACGAACCAAATTTTGCGTCCTCCCATCACTAGTACCTTCAATGTAAATCGTCCTTTTCAAAAACTATATGTAGATTTTTTGGGGCCTTACCCAAGATCAAAGTCCGGTAATGTTTATGTTTTTGTGGTGTTAGAACATCTTACTAAGTATGTTTTTCTGGAACCTTTACGGTCAGCAAATACCAATAGTATAATAAAGTTTCTCAGAAATGACATTTTTAATGCTTTTGGAGTTCCACAAATAA
Source organism: Chrysotoxum bicinctum (assembly GCA_911387755.1). Lineage (NCBI taxonomy): Eukaryota > Metazoa > Arthropoda > Insecta > Diptera > Syrphidae > Chrysotoxum > Chrysotoxum bicinctum. Next base: position 19,244,836 of record OU426989.1, read on the forward strand.
TACATTCCGATAATGGTAAACAATTTGTAGCCAAAGATTTTCAAACATTTTTACAAAAATATGGGATTCGACATTTTCGAACTGCAAATTATGCTCCGCAATCGAACGCTTCAGAAAGGGTCAACAGAACACTATTAGCGGCTATACGCTCGTATCTCAAAGATGATCAACGTGACTGGGATATGCACCTTAGTGATATCGCAGGCGCGTTGAGGAGTTCGGTTCATTCTGCTACCGGTGTTTCACCGTATTTTGCCCTATTTGGAATGAATATGATGACTCATGGTAGCGGGTATGAACTGACTCAGAAACTAAGTGTAGTCGACGATGGTGAGCTGTTGATTCTTCCTAGGCAAAACCGATTGCAGTGCATTCGCAAAAAAATCAATGAGGACATCATAAGAGCAAAAGAGAAAAACGATAGAGTTTATAACATGCGCTCTCGAAATGTGAAATACGTTCCTGGTCAAGAAGTGTATAAGCGTAATTTCATACTAAGTGACACCTCAAAGTATATATCTGCGAAATTATGTCCTAAATTCGTCAAATGTCGAATAGTTAAAGCCGTAGGAAAGAATAATTATGAACTCGAAAATCTGGCTGGCAAGAAAATTGGGATTTTCCATGCCAAAGACATCAAGCAATAACACCATGACAACATCAAAATCTGTGATTAACATCTGTGATTAACATCTGTGATTGACATGAGTCAAACAAATCTGTGATATATATGTAAAAACATTCCTATCCTACAGTCCTTCTATTTCAACGGAAAGATTTCCTTCCGTTTCCTTGATACAGGTCAGAGTTTATTTATTTATTTATTTACAGAGTTTATTTATTTATTTATTTACAGAGTTTATTTATTTATTTATTTACAGAGTTTATTTATTTATTTATTTACAGAGTTTATTTATTTATTTATTTACAGAGTTTATTTATTTATTTATTATAGAGTTTATTTATTTACAGAGTTTATTTATTTATTTATTTTCAGAGTTTATTTATTTACAGAGTTTATTTATTTATTTGTTTTCAGAGTTTATTTATTTATTTTCAGAGATACATTTATTAGAGCTTATTTATTTATCTATTGAATTATTTATAGATTATTTTATTCAGTGTAGAGATTTTAATATTTTACACCTTTATTATTTAATATTGATTTTAGGTCTTTTTATGATTTTCTTTATTTTATGATTTTTTTTATATCCAATTCCCATCAAACTCTATCCCAATACTTGCCGACACAGATACGGAAAACGAGATCCGAGACTTAAGCGCGAATCGCGTAGAGTACCAATAAATAATGTGCAATAAAAACCTGTGATATCTTTGTTTATTGTCGTCTAATGCGTGTAAAATGTTAAGTCTATTCCGTTGCGAAAGGGTAGCAAACAATATGCCGCATAGAACATTGACGGATAGCAAAATGATGCAAATCAGTTCTTTTTGAGGAATTTTTAAGTTTTTTATTGGAAGTTTGTACTTATTGGCAGAAAAGAAATTAGGACAAAGGTACAAAAACCAAAATTTAAGGTACCTTGTTTCACATAAAGCAAACAAAAAGGACTGAGAGCGAGTTTAACGAGTTAATAGCCCGGCTTGTTAGAGTGGGTTCATCCCCAACGTTTAGTAAAATTTAGAGCTGCCTGTCACCATCTTTGGGGCGTAAATGTTACGACCAAATCTGGAGGTTTGTTAAGGCAGCCTTACAGGCCAACTTATAGAGCCCAATGCTATAGCCTTGGCTTGTGCCGAAAGGAGTAAACGTACGTCAATTACATACTGCGTCAGGAGTTCAGCGATAGTGTAAAATTTGATAAATCCAACCTTTACTACAAGCAGCGACTATCTTCGTTCATTTTTTTTTTTTTGAGAAGAATAAATTACCTTGGCGTTGAATAAGAAAAGTTAACAAGATGCATAGATTTCTAGAAGATAATGGTTACGCCCACGGGTACTCGTCTGTAGGGGTTGTGCTGCCTGTGGTAGTTTGCTCCGTCTTTTCGTTATCCTCCTTCAGCTGAAAGTTGCATTTTTATGTTATTTTTTTTTGTTTCTTCAATATTTTGTCTTTTTTTTTTGTAACATTTCGTGGTTTGTGTCGAAATTTTATAAATTTAAAGGGCAAAATTAAACAATTAAATACAATTTAGCCAAACCAACTCAAACTATTGAAATGTTTATTTTCAATTATGACTTTTCGAAAAGCTGTATGACAGCTGCGATAACTCGAATGTACGAAATCTGAAATCGTTCAGGAACCCTATTTTAACCAAAATGGAAGTTAGGTTCGGATATAAGATATCCGTTTGGGGATTGGACACACCATGGTAGATTTTTGTAGGCAGCTTGGCGCTAGTCATAAAGCAGAGGACGTGAAGAGGGGGCTCCTTCAAATGAATGCTCCAAACCCCAAACGGATCTCATATACTCCGCAGAACAAAGAGATAGAGGTGATTTTTTTTCTGGGGATAGCGGTGGTAGGAATTGGAAACGAACAATGGGGTTAGTTCGATATAAATCGTTGGAGAGCTTAGACGAGAAAAAGCGTAGAGAAAACCGGTATGAAAATATGATCAGTGCAAAGTTAAATAGGGTGTTATAAATTTGATTTTATTTTGTAGCTTTATGCTTAGTTCTATCAACGTGGTGACGATCACCTAGTAAAGTAAAATAATATTTTGAGTTTTGGTTATTGTGAGGTGAGTGATTCTCTCGGTTTTACTAAAATTCAAAAAAAATTGACCGCTTGCAATTTAGGGTTCGGTGCGAAACGGCGGCCATCGACGAAGGACGAAGTCGGTGCCGCCAGCTAAAATTTGTGCGGTGTCTCATGGACCCGTTTGAAAAGCGAAGAGATTTGGATTTAATAGAGTGCTGAATTGTGCAAAAGGCGCCAAATAGAACTACCACGATAAGTATCATTTTAATTTTTTATATATTCATTCTTGGGATATAAAACATAAAAAAACGATACCCTACAAAAAAAAAAGTATACACACATCGTCGAACGATCAAAGACACCCACCCTATAATAGCCAAAAGATAATCTTCGAATTTTGATGAATCGTATACGCCAACCACTAAATTCGGAATTTCGAAGACACCCAAGAAACTATAAAAGGAAAAATCCGAACACCGAAAGTGGAACCTCTAAATTCCGAAATATTTGAGAGCCACCATAATCGAAAATTATCGAAGCTGTGAACCAAAAGCCCCGCAGTTTTGAAGGATTGCATACCCGCCGACGTAAAAAATTTGAGCGTTGGCATTTAAAAATTATTAATTGTGCAGAGTTCCTTTTTTTTATTATTACATTTTTTTATTATTATTTTCTTTCTTGATACAACATTCTTTTTATTTCATATGTTTTAAAATAACTTTCATTTTTAACTTTTAATCCTTATAATTTTATATATATATCGTTAAATTTTGGGTTGAAAAGAGGGTGGGAGGAATATAGAGGCACCGTATCGTTGACGCTACAGCTCAACCGGCCGAAGCTAGTTTCGCCTCTACGAAAATAACCATCGAAAAGATACCGTATTTTGTAAAAAAAAAACCCCCCCATAGAGCGCTCCATAGGTAGGTACGGGTTCATAGTACAAGATCGTCTTCGCGTACCGCGGTAGTCGAGACTGGGCTCGGTCCGAAAATTTAGTGTTGAAGCTTTTGCGTGGTGGAGCTGGACCCCTCACTGGTAACTCCTAAAGGTCTACGAGTGACGTGCCAAACCCGTAAGGCGGAAAGGCCCAACAACGAAAGTAGTAGCTTTTCTATATTATCCGACCTTTATTCGACTTTCAAATGAATGTTAATGTGTTTCAAATTACATAGATATCAATAATAATTTCTACATAAATCAACTATTCTTACGGGATATTAGCGAAGAATACTTACTTTTTTTTCAACCTGAATTTGTTATTGCTCGTATGAATTTGTGCAATTTTGTAGTAACCAGAGTAGAACTTTTGATTTTTAAATAAATATGTTTTGTAAGCCACGCCCACTAATTGTCTTTTTATGGAACAAGTAAGTTCCGGTAGGATGATGGACTAGGTTTTTAATTTTCAGGGGGTGTGGAGGGCTAGCGGATGCTGAACGAAGTGGAGTGATGTCATAGTCGAATGACATCATATAAGGGGAATCTGCTATAATAACTTGGCCATACAGATTCCGAAGGAGAGGAGAGGGTTAGGCCATCGGTTGCAACAACATCGGCAACCACCTCTGAGAGTAGCAGTCCAATAAGTGGGATAAATGTTTTGTTTTTTTTTTGGCATGAAAGTTTTGTTTTGTAGCGAGGTGAGGTTTGGCAGAGGAGCAAGATCCCCCCCTACATCCGGCGAGCTAAGCCGTGCTTCGCCAGCATGCCACCGCCCCTTTTGTCAAACAATCGTACCCGTCCCATCCTATCCTAGTCCAAATTAATGTCCTTTCCTGTTCCTATCCATTTCCTGTTTCCTGTTCTGATTCTTTTTCCTTCCAGCTATCCTTTTCCTATCCACGGGTCCTCATCCTTTTACCCCGTAACAAATGCTTTTTTCCAGGTCTTCCCAATATAAAATTTGTTAATAATTGCAATATTAGAATAACCCCTTGATGCCTGTTGTTACTAGAAAGATAACGAACCCATGTAAATTAAAAACAAATTAATAACCATCTTAATTTTTTTTTCAGTTTGGAGTGTCCAAACCAAGAAACTCGCCCAAGAACTACCAGGCCATGCAGATGAAGTATTTGGAGTCGATTGGGCTCCTGATGGTTCGAAAGTAGCTTCTGGTGGAAAGGACAAAGTGGTTAAACTGTAAGTTAGCACCAATACTTAAATTTTAAATTAATTGACTTTTTCGTTTCGTCTTCTTCCAGGTGGCAGTACTAAACAAAAACAAAAATTGGATATTTTTTTTTTAACTTATAGAAAAATAAAGCTTTTATTTTTATAGTCTAGATAAATATCATATTAGTCAACTATATTTCCGTCCACTTGGAAGAATCTAATATAGGTTGCTCGTCAAAATACACCTTGGGAACAGCTCCATCGGATTGGAGTGCTTTCCTAGCAGCAAAGAATCCCAAGGCAATACACTCCTCTTCAGATTTTCCACGTAACATATTTGAAATGAAACCACTTGAAAAACTATCACCAGCTCCAGACACATTTACAAGATCTGTAATCTTTTCAGTGGGATAAAATCGAATGGAACGTTCAACAACCGAATGGTCTTCATGAGTGTCAAGTAATTGTTGGGTTTTTCTTCGATCAACTATGACTCCATGGGCGCCTAATGTAAGTAAAATGCAATGGAAATGCTCGTGGATTGATTTGAGAAGTGTTTTGGCAAATGGAAGCAATTCCTTGTGGTCATTGGGAATAGTCAACTCTTGTCCTGTCAAAGTTCTCGATATCTCAACTAATTCGTAAAGGTTTGGTGATATGAACTTAATCTCATGCCACAGTTCTTTTGGAAGACTGAATGGTTTGGCAGCTATCCGCATGTCAGTTGTTTCAAAGAATACAGGTTTCTTATGCCTATGAGCAATCGTTAACAGGGTTTCCATGGTTTGCACCGGCAAATTAGCATCCATAACAATAAGAGGAGTTCGAGACAAAATGTGTTCATCTTTCAAAATGAGCTCTGGACTTATAGATTGATGGATTTCCATATTACCCATGACTATTTTGCAATCTCCGCATTTATCAAAAATCACCGAACAGAGAGATGTAGATTTATTTGGGTCTTGATATATTTTACCCGTCAAGGGTTCTGGAATGAGATTTAGAAGACTCTTTCCCAACTCATCAAGGCCAATGGCAGAAATAAAATTAGCCGAGCCATAAAGTTTGTAAATCCCTTCAGCAAGATTTCTACCAACTCCACCGGCAGTTTGCTTCACTTTTACCTCATATGTGGCACCATCCAGTTTGAAGTCATCCCTCAAAGTCATTGAAAGATCGAGAATTGAACCTCCTATCACAACTGGAGGATTTTGTTGTACATGCGTTCTCGGTATGGAAGTTTTGCAATAAGCTTTGGCTATTTGCGCAGCAACTTTGGCATTGTTCTTGATCAATGCCATGTTTGAGACTAGGCTTTTTCCCTCAGTAAGCTTTGATATGGCTGCCAGAAGGAATGGGGTTACTGCTTTTCCTTCGATTCCTTTGTCTTTGGCTTCGAGAAGAGCTTCTTTAATAGCTTCATCTATCTCTAGCTTGTTCATGGCATGACTTATGGGAACTGGAACTGCAATTAGCATTCCGGACTTCAGGTCTAAATCAACCAGTGACTGTATAAGCTTGGCTGCATCTTCGGGAGTTTCAGTGTTGTAAGGAACCTTACAGCCACTATCTGTGGTGTAAAAGTCTGGAAAGCGTCCACCGCCACTGCCAAATGTGGTTACACACACTCCTTGGGTTTCGAGGAACTCCAGAGTTTTGGGAATATCCAAAATCGACTTAACCCCGCTGGACACAACACAAACCGGGGTTCTTCCAAGTTCGACTAAATCTGCCGACACGTCCATTGTGTTCTCACCTTCTCGATGTACTCCACCGATTCCACCTGTTGCGAATATTCGAATGCCTGCCATATTGGCAATAATCATTGTTCCAGCTACAGTTGTTCCTCCCGTTTTCGAGTTACCAACGACATATGGTAAATCTCGGCGAGAACATTTTATGACATCGCTTGGATCTGTTGAAGCGAGTTCTTTGAGGACTTGAGAGGACATGCCAACTTTGATTCGTCCATTAAGAATGGCTATGGTAGCTGGAGTTGCTCCCTGTAAACGAACAATTTCCTCGACTTCAAGCGCTGTATCTAGGTTTTGTGGAAATGGCATTCCATGGGTGATTATTGTCGATTCGAGAGCAACAATTGGTTGATTTTTGTTAAGAGCATTTTGAACATAGGGATGGATGTCAATATGGGATTTACGGGTTGTGAACGGACGACGAAAAGGTTGGAGAGAATATTTAAGTTGACGGTATAGGGAAGACATTCTGGAAATATCAGTGAAGTTGATCGAAATGGAAGGAAATATGTTGAAATCAAATTTTACCTGGATATGAAATGAAAAACGTTTAACAAAACAAAGATTAAGTTAAAAACAAAAAATAACCATGCAAGCGAAACACCCACTTAAAAAATATGTTTTGTTTATCAGTGACGAATGTCAAAAAAATAAATGACCAAAATAATTTGATCGGGTTATTTTTCTTTGGAGGCAAATGTAATAGAGTTGTCATTTTATTGAGTGGACAAGTCCAGTATAATTTTTTTCAATTTTCAGTCAACCCGGGCCACACGAGCAATATTGTCAAGCAACTTGCAATGCACATTTATTTATCATAATGTAGGACATAATGAGCTGATTATGAAGTCCTCGTACATCATGGTAAGCCATGCTTCTGTGTTTTAATCATAGAGGAAATATATAATATATTAGGGGCGACTTTCCTTTAAGGTAGCACGAGTATAGTGTTGATTTTTTTTTTACAGTTAGGTATGGGTCTCAATAGAACAGGGTTAAAATATTAGAGTGAGGAAACCCCCCTAAATCCTAAAAAAAAATATTTTCTTTTCGGTTTTAACCTCACTTTTTGTTTGACTCAATTTTTTTGGCGAAATTGTAAATTAAAGTGCTTAATTGGTTTATGTATTCAATGTTACTATCTATTCTGAATCGAACACAAAAAACCGAATGATTTTATGTCTTTTAGTTCTTGAGAAAATTGAAAATTACTAAGACTACTTTTTGTTTTTTGCTTACATACTTACATAAATGCATCAGTGCTAGCATCCAGCATTATGGCGCATAAACAGTGAGATATGTATGGGGGGGCATGCTGCCCCCCTGCAACCCCCCTGCTTGGGCTCACTATAGGATTTGGGGTAGGTGCGAGGTTGGGTGCCCGCAAAGTTTCTTTTGTACTTCATAATTTCAATACAAGTACAATAAATTTCAAGAATATCCCAAAAAAACAGCGCGTATAAAATCACTGAACCAAAGAAAGAGAGGAAAAACGTCAAAATAAAGCAAAAAAAAAAGTTTTTCATGTGCATCGCAGCCATTATTGTGTTCAATTTGTATGAAAAAGTGAAACTTTAAAAATTAATTAAAAATAGTTATAAATGTTTCCTCACTTTAAAATTGTGATATTTGTTATTTAAAAGTGCTAATCTATCGAATAAAACTATCCGCGTGTGGAAATTCGTGCTACCTTAAAGGAAAGTTGAGCCATATATTATATATTTCCTCTATGGTTTTAATTAGCATTTTATATTAAATAAATCTTCATCTTCTCTGAGTGGAAGTGGGTCATCTTCTCTCTACTCGCCCAAAATGATGGTAATTTATAAGTTATTAGGAATGTCGCTTGAATATATCTTCTATTGACCCCAATCCCAGTTTCTTTGTCTTAAGATAAAATAAGATTTATATTTAAGAAAGATTAAGAAATAAGAACAAAAATACAAAATGCCCATTGTTTTGAACACAGAGTTTAAGGTTTTTCACAAAAATCGCTTGTTATTAAATTAAAAAATTAAATAAATTAAAAATCTTTTTTTAGAAGTTCTTGTTGCGTTGAGGTCTGTTAGGGGCTTAAGATTATTTGATGTCTTTTTGACACGCACTTCCAGCCCTCGTTTTGTTTGAACCGAAATCCTGCCCATCATTCTTTTATGTTATTCAGAATCATATTGCCATTAAACTGAAGAGTTGCAAGTTTATCGGGTCAGGAAAGAACGCACCGCAAATTGAAGTTGCAGTTAAAAGTTACAATTAATCCGACTGTTAAAACTAACAGTATTTGTTCAGAAAAAAATAGAAATATACATACATACACGTTTAAATGAAATATCTTTTTTTAATGTTTACTAGGAAACCATGTTCTTTCTGACCAATCTTTAAATCTCACCCTTGTGTTGTCTACCTAATTGTAATTCATATAAAGTGACATTGACAGTTGACTGACATTTTCGGTTCTCTGTTCTCTCGCACGTGGTGAAATAAACAAATATGAAATTTATATTTTTCTAGACAAAATTTACAAATTAAATAAATATGTCGCGAGTTATAGTTAAAAATCTACCAAAAAATGTAAGTTTCAAAAAGGCAACAGATTTCCTTTATTCAAATACTAAAACTCTTTCAGATAAGTGAAAAGAAGTTACGTGAATTGTTCGAAGCCCAAGGCAACATCACCGATATCCAACTAAAGTACACGAAGGATGGTGTATTCCGACAATTTGCTTTTATTGGCTATGGCTCTGATGATGAAGCACAATCCGCCATAAAATATTTCAACAATTCTTGCATCCAAACTAGTCGAATTAGTGTAGAGACATGTGCTCCACTAGGCGGCGAAGAAAAGCCACAATCGTGGAGCAAACATTCAAAAGATAGTAGTTCGTTCCGCAAGGCTCATGGCATTGAAGAGAAAGAAAAAGCTGAACGAGAAGAGGAACATCTCAAAAAGAAGAATAAAAATAAAGTTTCGAAATTTGAAGAGATAATCGGGGATCACAAGGATGATCCCCAGTTTGTAGAGTTTATGCAAGCTCATGACAAGAATCGAACTCTTTGGGCTAACGATGCTAAAATGAGTAAGGATAGTGACAGCGATGAAGAAAATGAACATAAGTCAACAGTGAACAAAAATAATCAAGAAAAAAGTGATGATAAGGAAGACGATACCGACAAGGATGAAGATGAAAAGAAGCTTGCAGAGAAACCTATTAGTGACTTAGAATATATGAAATCCCTCGTCAAAACATCATCCACGAAAACTCCTGCCAAGAGTGAAAAATCAAAAGCCAGCATTGATCTTCTGACAATTAAAATTCGCAACACTCCTTATAAGATTACCCGTCAGGATATCGTCAAATTTTTCAAACCCTTAAACCCTTACTCAGTTCGGATACCACGCAAAACTCGCGGTTTCTGTTACGTCGGTTTCAAGACGGAGAAAGACTACAAAACTGCCATGCTGAAGGACAAAAGTTTCATCAAAGGAAAACAGGTATTCTTCTCCGACTTTACAGATCAAAACAAAATTGCGAAAGAAAAAGTCGACAACACTTCTATTACTACTAAAAGTGGGAAATATCTGAAATGGGAGGAGCAGGAAAAGTCGATCAAAAACGAAGAAGACATTTCGGAGTCGGGCAAAATCTTCTTCCGAAATCTAGCCTACACAGTGGTGCATGATGATTTGCAAAAACACTTTGAGCAGTATGGTCCTGTTGCTGAAGTAAATCTTCCAGTGGACTCGATAACCAGGCAGATTAAGGGGTTCGGAACAGTGACGTTTGTAATGCCGGAACATGCTGTGCAGGCCTTTTCCGCCCTCGATGGAACCGATTTCCAAGGCCGCTTGTTGCATTTGATGCCCGCTAAGTCCTTTTCTCCTGAGGAAAAAGATGAGATAGACGACACTGGTCTGTCGTGGAAGGAGAAGAAAGAACTCGCGCTGAAGAAAACGGCCCAACAGGCGCACAATTGGAATTCATTGTTTCTTGGCGCTAATGCTGTAGCGGACATCATGGCTCGACAATACGACACAACCAAAGAAAATGTAAGTTCAAATTTTAAGTTCATATCCTAACAACTGAATTAATCCAATTCTTAGATTCTTGACTCACAAACAGGCGGATCTAGTGCAGCTGTGCGTTTAGCGTTGGGAGAAACGCAAATAGTCATCGAAATGAAGCAATTTCTAGAAGAGAACGGTGTTTGTTTGGATGTATTTGAGTCTCAGACAGCAAAGCGTTCGAATACTGTGATTTTAGCAAAAAATTTACCTGCCGATACCCAAGTCTCCGATCTGCAGCCACTGTTTGCCCAGTATGGACAGATTGCGAAATTTGTTTTCCCCCCTAGTGGAGTGACCGCTTTGATAGAATTCTCGGATCCATCTGAAGCAAGGATTGCATTCAAGAAGCTAGCTTATAGCAAGTTCTATCATGTACCGTTGTATCTGGAATGGGCTCCAGAGGGAGCTTTAAAAAATAGTGGTCCTTCCAATTGTAAAGAAGAAATTAAAAAAGAGGAACCACTGATAGAAGAGGCGAATAAAAAGAAAACAAAGAAAGAATTAAAACATGAAGACAAAGAGCGCAGAGAAAGAGAACGAATAGAAGAGGAGAAGCGAAAGGAAGAAGAGGAGAAAGCTTTGGCTAAGGAAAAGGAAGAGGTCAAAGATAACGAAGAAGATAATGATGATGAGGATGATGATGAACCAGCAGAGCCCGAAACCACCCTTTTCTTACGAAATTTGAACTTCAAGACGAAAGAAGATGCTGTGCGGAATCACTTTAAGCATATGGGAAAAATTCAAATGGTGCAAGTGGCAACGCGAAAAGATCCTGATGACCCTAAATATAAAATGTCGTTAGGCTATGGTTTTATTCAATTTAAAAAGAAGGATGTAGCTGAAAGAACTCTCAGACAAATGCAGTTTACCCAAATTGAGGGCAATCAGGTAGAACTAAGGAGGAGTGATAGGGTTATGAAGTGAGTAAATATCAAATTTCTTTCATGATACTTATAATAGTTAATGTTTGTTTTAGGAACGATGCAAAAGCTGCAACAGCGAGAAAAGTTACAAAGGGAAAAAAACAAACGGGTTCAAAGATACTTGTGCGAAATATTCCCTTCCAAGCGATGGTGAACGAAGTGCGGGACATTTTCAAGTAAGTATTTTTATCCTTGAGAATCTTACGTCTAACACAAAAAAGTTCTCAAAGCGAAATAAAAAAACCATGCCATAAATCATGATTCGGTCCTTACGGTTTCAAGAGGGGTGAGGGTTTAAAATCTGCATCTTTGCAGATAACCTACCCATACAGAAAACTGCCATATTTTTACCTTCAGCCCTATCACGAATTCCATCGTAATCGGAAACTTTTACAAATCCCGTAAAAGCTATTGCCAAATCCGTTCGTAATGACAATTTGTACGAGATTTTTCACTACGATGGATTTTGTGATAGTTTTTTTCGGGATTCGTAACAATTTTCCGATTACGATGGAATTCGTGATAAAGCTGATTGTCTTCCCAGTCGAATTACTTGCAATTTAGGTGGCCACAATTTATCTTGTCAAATGTGAATTCATTAAACTGAAAATTAACGCCATAAATCGCCACGAAGCGTAAATTGTAAGTTAATCAAAGAAACAAATACAGTTACCCTTCGGTTGGTCTCGGAATATAGTTACCTTGTCATAATGGTAAGTGCGTTTGACTGTCATGCAGAAGGTCTAAATTCGATCCAGCACGCGTATATTAGGAAATTAAATGTGAGATTAACTGTCCAAAAGCTCTCTTAATCCAAGCCAAACCGAATCCTGCGAACTTAATAAGAGTCGAGTTTTCGTCAAAGCCGCAAATAGTAAACAATTGAAATTTCTTGGGTTTCGATGGCAGTATATATGTAAATCTAAGAAAAAAGCAGACTTATTAAGCTTAGCAGGTATCAATTATTTCAAGGCGTTTCATTGTATTTTTTTTTTTTGTTAAGTGGTTTTTCTAATATTAATAGTAGGAGCTTTAATGGACTCCGACAAGGGGACGGTTTGGCCTGCCTCCTCTTCAACCTGGCGTTGGAGAAAGCAATCCGTGACTCTGGCACGGCAACAAGAGGGACCATCGTCAACAGGTCCAGCCAGTTACTGGCTTACGCAGACGACATCGACATCATCGGAAGAACCTAACAAACTGTACACGATTCCTTCATCCAGATCGAGCAGGCGGCACAAAATCTGGGGCTGCACATTAGTGAAGGTAAAACAAAGTACATGGTGGCGTCGAATGCGAGAGGAACAGTTGGTCAAACAATCAAGGTTGCGGAGCACGAATTTGAAGTGGTGCAATCCTTTAAATACCTTGGGTCAATAGTAGCAGCCGATAACAATATAGAAGAAGAAATACGCGGGCGGCTTCTCAAATCCAACAGAGCCTACTATAGTCTGTCAAAGCTCTTCAAATCCAGAAATCTCACCATAACTTCAAAACTACTGCTGTACAGGACCATGGTCCTGCCAGTACTCACATATGGATCCGAGACTTGGGTGCTTAGCAAAAGGCACTCCGACCTCTTAGGTGCGTTCGAGAGAAAAGTCTTAAGGAGAATTGTTGGCCCCGTATGTGAGGAAGGACGATTCCGGAGACGGTACAATCATGAACTGTACGCAATCTACCTTGAAGCAGATATCGTGACAAAAATTAAGCTCGGTAGACTCCGGTGGGCAGGGCACCTAGCTCGCATGAGCGAAGAGGAACCTGCTCGGAAAGTTCTTTGTGGTACATTCTATGGTAGACGACAGCGTGGTAGACCATGCTTGCGCTGGAGAGATGGCGTAGACCAGGACGCCCGAAGCCTTGGGGTGCGCAACTGGATGGCGTCGGCTAGAGAACGGGATAGGTGGAGAGACTTGTTGAAAGAGGCCAGGACCGGAACCCGGTTGTCGAGCCGATGATGATGATGATGATGAATAGTAGGAGCGGAGCGGTTCTTTTTTTGGTTTTAACTTGAAATTTGGCATGACGCTTAAGGGGTTTTCCATTGGAAGCATCCTTCTGAAAAGAAGCAAAATGTTACTGGATTTTACTGCAGAATTGAAAACAGAACAATCGGTGATTGAAAAACGACGTAATTGAAAAGCTCAAAGATAGAAAGAATACAAATTAGACGAAAAAAGCTCCTACAAAACATTCTACGCTAGTCACAGTTGACTGCAGGGAAAATGTAAATTAATTGACAGTAGGTAATTTTTGTTGTACTTTAGGTAAGATTTTAACTGGCTGGGTTGACTGGCAGGGTTGAGGTATCTCGAAAAAACACTTCTATTGTTCGAATATTGACAAGGCACATATCTTTTTTTTAAATTTGCGAACTTGAGTTGAATAACTCAACTCATTCGACGAAGTGCGGAATAATCCCTGGCCGAAACGTATGTATGTAGAAAACGACGGTTAATTCTCGATATATGTATATTAATTTGTTGATAAGGGAACCTGTGCTGAGTTTCCTTTAAGAACAATCTCACCAATAAGTGTGAGAAAGTTGAGCTCTCTATCACATTAAACATACAGGTCACGAATTGGTTCACGAGTGGATATGGGTTGATACTGGAGAAGGTAGAGACGGGGAGGAGGTTGGGTGCGTTTTCTTGAAAAAATTATTGCATGGCATCTAGAAATATTGACTTCTAAGCAATTTTTCAGTAACCAGACAGAGAAACTCTTGAGATCAAGTTGAAGAAGAGTAGAATCATATGTCTATGAAAGTGTCTTGAAAACTTGATATCGTCGGCATAGTGTTAGATATGGGAATATTGGAGAAGATAGATCTGAATCGAATTTTGTAGTAACCTAGTAAAGGTTTTTCAGGTAAGAAGAAATCAATATTAAGAAGATAGGTTAAAATCCTAGGGTGGATATTTTGAATAGAATAAGCTTATGTGAAATTTTGTCAAAGGCTTTACTGAAATTGGTTGAGACTTTAAAACTAAGAGCCTAAAGTATACGATTTCAATGAGGTTAGTTGTTGTGGACCTACCTTTGACAAATCTGTGTAGTCTAGGAGAAATAAGAGACTTAACAACGAAAACTTAAAATTTTGTACAGAATGCTTTCAAAGATTTTGAGAATATGTGACAGTTTAGCAATTTGACGACAGTATTTTACTTCACACTTTGAGCCTTTTTATGTATTGAAGTTTTGAAGGTGGTCTTCTTCTGAAGTTATAGTTATTTTACGAAGCTAAACCTATCATTAGTCTAGTTTTGTTCATTTAAATTGAAAATTGAGTGCTTTTGTTTTGGATTCTTCAAATCCAGAATCGATTTTCTATTATTTTAACAAGAAGAACTGCCATCTAGTGCCAAACGAATGATTTCAGAAGCTTTCGCACATTCAAGCGAAAACGCTATTAGACGGAACTTTTATGTTTGTATTTTGAAAATGCTTGCCTAAGAAATTGTGTGGAAGTTATGCGTTTAGAAATTGGTTCAACGATTGGAGTTTTCAATAGTCTAGACAATGGTGCTGTCGTTCATTGTTTTTTTGTCGTGCCCTTCGTTGGTAACTAGTTCTATTTTTATGAAATTATTAATTTTGTAATTTACAGTTTATTATAATTTTAATACATACATACTTACATTTAATAATAATAATTAATGTAATTTGTCTTTCAGAGCTTTCGGTGAAATAAGAACTGTTCGATTACCTCTTAAAATGACTCCTGGTGAAAAGTCACATCGTGGATTTGGTTTCGTTGATTTCATAACCAAGAGTGATGCTAAAAAAGCTTTCGAAGCTTTAAGTCAGAGTACGCATTTGTACGGAAGACGGCTGGTGCTGGAATGGGCGTCAACAACAGAAGACAATGTCGGAGAATTAAGAAAGAGAACAGCAGAAACCTTTCAAAGTTCTGATGGTCCAGTCAAAAAAAGTAAAAAGGCAGTATTCGAAACTGATCAAATTGACACAGAAACTAATCAAGAAAACGAAGAGGATTATTAATAGATATTTTGTTATAAAATAAATTAATTATACTTGTAATAAGTAAAAATAAAACTAGTTTTTAATTTTCAAAAATTTTGTTCTGTTTTATTTAAATGTTTTTTTTTTCTCTGGCTTACATTTTATGTTCTTTTATGTATATGTATGTATATAAGATTTATATGGAATACTATGATGCAAAAGTACAAAAAGAAGAAAAAACCTCAAAATCATATGATAATCAGACGCGCAGATGCAGACAAACAGCCTTTCTTTTTTTTATTTAGTTTTTTTTTTTCATTCAAAAAATCTTAATCATTAAGATACGCACGCGTGAGCTTACACAAAAAAAACTTTCTCAGTCCATTTTTGGTAAGGGTAGGATGTGTGTGTGTTTTCTTTTTTGTATACGTATGTATATGTATGTTTGTATGTATCGAATAAGACAATTGCTAGTTTAATTTTTTTCTTCTAAATAATATTTTAATTATAATTAAAGTGTTGCTTTACATTCTCTTAAACTGCTGGCATTTTTGTGTGTTGTATATGTATGTATTTTTTTATTATATTAAATAAAATATTTTTTATGAAAATATTTTTGCATTGTTGATTACATAGTTCTTAATAACCTATAAATCATTTAAAGTTTTAATTTTAAAAGTTATTATTGAAATGCGTTATTTTTATTTTCATTTAAATTTTATAGGTATGTACTTATATCTGCTGCTATAATGTTAAGTTTTTCTTGAATAAGGTTCAATTTTGAAGGCGATACGTTGCAGTATAACACATTATTTATTTTTTTGTTTTTGTTATTTAAATATTTCATTTGGCAAAGGATGTTTGTTTTATATATATAAATACCTGCGTATACATATATATTTCTAGATTTTTAATAAACTCGCTAATGTGAAGTGAACTTTGCCATTGCATTAAAATAAAATCTACTTTTTAAAATTTAAAATTAAATCATCCCTTAACTGGTGGGGAAAACTCTTATTTGCATTGACAACTTGGAAGTCCTAAATGGGCCTAAGAGTCCTACTAATAAATGTCCATCACTTAAATCATTAAAAAGAAACCTTAACGATAACATTCTACTCTCATGGGTACCCGGACATATGGCAATCACCAGAAATGAAGAAAGAAGTAAAAAAAAACCTTCCGCTTACAATAGAAACACCCAATTTTCACTAGCTTGTTAAAATTGTTTGGTAGGAGAGAACTGAATGGAAAATGGTTTTATACCAACAGTTTTTTACGAATCCATCACCCACAAAAAATTCGCATTCCATACCACGCAAACTAAATGGAGCATAATGCATAATGGAAGTCCTAAATGGGCCTAAGAGTCCTACTAATAAATGTCCATCACTTAAATCATTAAAAAGAAACCTTAACGACTTAACGATAACATTCTACTCTCATGGGTACCCGGACATATGGCAATCACCAGAAATGAAGAAAGAAGTAAAAAAAACCTTCCGCTTACAATAGAAACACCCAATTTTCACTAGCTTGTTAAAATTGTTTGGTAGGAGAGAACTGAATGAACAATGGTTTTATACCAACAGTTTTTTACGAATTCATCACCCACAAAAAATTCGCACTCCATACCACGCAAACTAAATGGAGCATAATGCATCCATCGCATTATTTTGTTTTCGATTAGGAAAAACAATTATCAGCACTAAACACTTATACGACCGAAGTGAAATAGAGGAATGCGTAGACTGCAGACTAGGTCTGACTGTCCAACACATACTTTTGGAATGCCGTACGTCATGACCATCTTCAAATCTTACAGATGTATCAAAGCAAGTGGCTTCTTCTTCTTCTACTTCTTGATCCTACAATTTTAGACACAATCAACAATATCAAAAGACTTACATACATATATTCATCCTTGCAGGGAAAAAATAATGAGATATAAAATATAATTTTAAACTCAAATGGCGTTTTTTAAGGTCGAATTCATCAGTATGTATTTGAAATTTTAAGTTTTAATCAGCTTTATGGAAAAAACCGAGATATCACCAATAATATAATCACAACAAATCGTCAAAAAGAAGATGTAATCAAATTTTGGAAAGAAGTGGAAAAAGAACTTAATAGTCTGGGCCCACCACCCAAAAACAAATACCATTACAAGAAAATATGCAGGTCCATTGACAAAATAAGCGAGTTCCAGAAGAATACGTTGGATGAAATATTTTTAATTAAAGTTGCTGTGGTAGTTCTAATCGATTTTATTGGTCTCTCAAACTTTGCCTTATGGTTCTTTGTTCTTTCGTTGTTCTTGTCGTATTTCATCCATTAATAATAAAACAGTAAAAAAATTATCCGAAAAATATGTTCCAAAATGAATTTATTACTATCATGTTTGTTAGCAAAATTTGTTCCCAAGGAAAAACATTACCGTGGCGAACTCCCGATAGAAGGAACTTGTTCCCGGGAAGGTAAAAAAAATCCTTGGGAAAAACATTTGTTTAGACATCAGAATTCAAATGGAAAGAAAAACAATGTTATGTATACGCTGCCCAGTTTTAGCTATACATCTTCTTCATTGTCCAAAGTATGTTTCTGGCATTTCGTCCACACAATTTTTGAATGATAACATAAAATTTCAACCTACTATTGCAACCGATTTTTTGTATATTTCAATGTATAACTGTTTAGGTTATAATGGTGGTTCATTGTATAGACAAAATTCACTAATGCCTACATAACTTGATTACTATCTTGACGAATCTTAACGAAGTTATTCTATTAAATCAGTAATCTTTTTTTGTATAAATTTTGTGGTTTACTAAGGACACAAAAGCTTATAAGGAATATTATGTTACCTATTTGTTCAACGAGTCTGTTCTGAATTTTTTTTTAATAGATTGGAGTGATTTAGGGCTTCCTGCACAGATATCTATCCTTAATTTCTGGGCGAATCTTTGTCTTATAGTTGTTAACCAAACATATAAACAAACTGCTCGCTTGCATCTTATAAGAAAACCTAATGCACAACGATTCGGATTTCCTAGCATTTCGATTTGTGGTGATATAAGTTTTGCTTTCCTATCAATTTGAAGGGTTTTTATATTTGACTTTCTATGCAAGTGTTTTACTCAAACAAGTTGCATAAGATACTAAGTGATATTTCGTTATTGCACTTAAATCTGCTGCCATAAATCTACTGCTTTATACGAGTATATGTTCTAACTACATAGCCCTTATTGCGAGTCTAAGCCAACGAGTTCGACAAAGGCCAATCGTAAATTGGATGTTTTAAAATTTGTATCCAAAGCTATCTGGATAGTTTCATGTTGTTGTTACCACTTGTGAAAACACAGCAGATAATGACATCTCATACAACAATTTCAGATATCTTAAAATTTCGAAGATCGATTTTAGACAAAAAAGTTGTTTATCAATTAACAATTACAAACAGTATGTATTTTCGACGTGGAAGTTAAGGTATTAAAACCCATTCTAGACCTGTCCTAATATCCGTTCCGAACAAAATTGTAGAGCCAAAATTGACATTATGCTGGGAACTCGGAATCATAAATCATAAATTTAAGCTGCTCATCGGCCTTAAGTTGTAAAGCACCATTATTGGAGCATGTATTTTGATATCAGTCGTTTTCGTATAAGAAACGCATGTGATTTAGTCTTGGAATTTATTGAAAATTATAGAAAAAAACACGTGATTCGTATCCCAAAGTAAACTTTACAAAATTTTAAAGTTCGAGTTCTTTTTTAGGTTTATATTACTATCATTTCCTTCTGGGATTCAATCCATTTTTATATCGACACATTAAAAACTAATTGTTGGTAGAGACTAACATTAAGACTCCTGATGATTTACCGTGTTTTAGGCTGAAATGTTGGCAATAAAAAAAGTCATTTCTTGGCTTAAACGTGAGATCAACTACAGATATTCGCATATTCTTAGTCAGTCAAGTCGTTGTTAAATCTCTGAACTTCGTTTATACAAATTTAATAACAGCTTTTAACTACCAATCATCCCTTATGGACAACTGTTGGGTGCCGGATTATAGAGGCATTTCACAAAATTGTAAGGCTCGCGAACTCGCCAAAAGTGGAAAAACACTATCTCTTTTCCTAAATGTAAACTTATGAGGAAGCGAGAGTCTATAAATAGAACAAACGTTAGGCGGAACAAGATTTCTAATTTGCTTGGCGGCAAAAGAAATTTGACTAACCTGATCTATAGCTATCTAGGCGTTTGATATCTTTGAACCATACCTTATTCAATAGATTGATAAGAGGATGTACGGAATCGATTCCTCACCTTCTCAATGATCTGGTGGATATGGACGTTCATATTCTCATACGTTTGATAAGTAGTTGAAAAAGTCCCTTTGATTCATCTTCTATCACAATAGACTGCTTGGTTGTAACATATTTTTCAACTGACAACATTGCTTGGCATCATTTTGATCATTTATCGATTGATTCATCTTTGACGATATTAATAAGGATAAACGTTTAATATTCAATACTTGAGGAATAGTTTGTGTCCAGAAATTATTTCAGTTTGCTTTTGTTCGAAATAAATAAAAATGCAAAATTTTCAATAATCTAAACGCGTAAAACTTATAAATTAAATCAACATAAGGACTTTATGAAATGTTTAAACACAAACAATAAACAAAAATGCTTTCAATGAGGTCGTTGCAAAAAATGCATCAATGGAAGAAATCTAGTTCTCTCTCATCGTTATATTACTTTGGTGTCTGAGCGCTTATGTTGTCATTTTCTCATTGCTTGAGATTATTACAAGCATGTTTATGCTTAGTATATCCATTTTGCTTTGATAGAGAGTAAATTAGGATCAAAAGACAGTTTCCAAGGAATAATTTCGTTTTAAGCTTTATAAGGGATTTAAATAATTCAATAGCAAAGTCACTTCTATAATATTTATGAATATGGTCCTCAAATATAAATCTGATAAAAATCTTTCATCAATTCTAAAAAAAAATAACAAAGAAAAAAACAAAAATTAAACAAAAGTCACATACATAATCATATATACTATATTTGTTTTTTAAATAAAAAGCACATCATTAAATTGTTTGTTTATACTCGTAATTGAAATTAAAAATTAATAATAAATGTTGTTTGTTGTATACAATATATAAAGGATTCTTAATTTTTAACATTATCATTAATAAATACAAAAAACATACTTCCTATAACTCATTAGAAACAAAAATGATTAAATTTTAAGAATATACAAGACTTTTTTTATACCGTTCAAGTTCTCTATAATATTCTCCACAGATAAGTTCTTCTTCTAATTTAACAACTTGGTTTTCTTTTTCTTTTTAATTTATAGTTAAATGTGTTGTTTTAAGTGGAACTCTATATATAAAGTGATATAATAGTGAACAATAATAGTAATAATATTTAGTTTACATTGGAGAAGTTTAAATAGGAGGAGAGAACAATATAAAAACGTAACGCAATTGGCAAAAAGAAAAATCAAATTAAATATAATATAATATAATAAAACTCTTTTGGTATTTACAGTGGAAAAAGACGCGAAGCCTTCTTCAAGCTACTCGGCGAACACAACATTTGATAGGCTAGTGCTCGCTGTATTTGCAAACACTAATCCTTTTTGAGGCGTGCCTGCAGAAAGCAGTAGAGAATGCCAGCTTGAGCCATCACATCGACTGTACTAGAAGCAAGCATGTCTTTTTGTTTGATTTGTGTTTGACCAGGTCGCAGGAGAGTTGGACCAAACACCATCGCTAAATTGTGTAGAGACATTTTATTATCTGCCTCTTGTCGATTTACTCTGTGTGAATGGAAGAAATAATTATGCATTTATAAACTGTTTGTTAAATTTTCAATCTCCTTACCTAATTAAATGATCTAGAATGTGATTAATGGAAGCTTTATTGGCTAGCGGGAGTTTTTCAAATATCGATAAGAGCTCTTTTATGCGGGCTGTTTCATTGTTGTTGCTAAATTGATTGAATGTTTCGAATAGTTCAGGATACAACAAGTCGGTAAATAGAGCTTCGGGGAGTTCTCGTAAATACGATTTCAGGATACCTGTCACCGAGTGAATGTCAACGTCTTTCAACATTTGTTCAGCCTCATATGCATCTGTAAAAAAAGAATTATCATTTACAATATGAAGCTTCAGACTAAAAGTTGTGATTTACTTGTTTCGAAAGACTTCTTCAGTTTGGCTAGATCTGACGCTGACCCACTGACTCGATAAATGCCCACCTCTGTCATACCACGTCTTTCTACTTCACGAACACATGCACTTATGATGAACGGAATGTCGCGTTTTTCACGTCTAAAATAATAAATTTATTCATCATCCATTTTACAAAATCTTTATAACAGCTCACTTCAGAATTTGACTCATTTTGGCACCAAATAAAGCCCCTGGCTTGGATGTCGGTACTCTTCTCAATGTAACTTCGCCGGGGACAAATCTTAGGGATGTGTTCAACGTGATTGTATCACTTAGTTTTATCACTTTATTCGTTGGTGCCTCTTGCAGCCATGAACGACTCAACTGTGAAATGGTTAAAAGAAAAATTAGTAAGAAAAATTCTGGAAAAAATATTTGATATATATGTACCTTTAAAATATATTTCGCCCTCAGTAAGGGCATGTCACGGGCCTCGTACAGTAAAATTCGTACATTTTGACTGCCCTCCAGTTCTAATACAAAACTCTCATTCCACAGTGGACTTGTACTTCGGCACACCATTTTTGTTGTTGCTTTGCGGAAGTAATGCCCATAGGAATCAACTTCAATGCAAATATACAAATCCGCCGGGTGCTCAAGACCCGTCAGACCTTGCACAGTCATATGAAGATCTCCTACCAAGAGACTCTCGTCGTTGTTGTTACGCAACAAATAGGAACCCATCTCAGCCTTCATGCCTTTTTGCATAGCCAGAATGTATGCGTGGACATCTAATGCATTGATTGCATTTGCTCCGGGAATGTTGCACAGTTGCTAAGAAAACCAAGAATTAAAAAGAAAATCCTTTTCCATAAAATATCTATCAAAAAATTTACATCCTTCAACGATTTGATTGATTCAATCCATTGCGTTCGCTCAAAGTCAGAACTCAGGAAGAATGTCATCGTCTTATTGGTGGCCTTATTGCCTATTCTAAATACTAAATTGGGAGAAGCCAGCACTAGCTGGGACTCGAGATCGGCTAATTTGCGGCGGTATTTATCTCCCGAACGCAGCCCATTGGCCCTTGACTTTTTGTCGTCCTTCTCCTCGAGCAGAATTTGATCACGCACCGTGCATGCCTGTGTTTTCAATTGGAGAATATTCGCTGGCGAGGATTCCTTAAAGTCACTGGATGCATCTTCTTCGTATGTGGCGACATCTTTCAAAGGGATAAACCACTTCAGTTCGTATTCAAGCCGATCACGGCCAGATCCCTTGTGTTTGGCACATGCGATCACATCGTTGAAGAGGAACAAATGTCTTAATTTTCGATGACCGTCGACTAGTTCTACGATGAAGGAGTTCTTAACCATTCTTCGGAGGTTTTTATTTGATTCCGAGGGAAGTCGCTGGTTAACAACATTGAATTGCTTTAAGAAAGCGTGTATCGTCTTCTGAGCCTGACGCAAAGCCTGGTGGTCTGGGTGATTCGGAGGTGTTTCATTGAGAAGGTCGTTGAATACCAATGCATTAATTTGAACCCTTGCCACGGGCTTATGTAACAAATCTTCCAGAGTCTGCATTGATGGAGGATTTTGTTCGCTGTAATTCAAGACTATCTTCGAGACGATTGTTTTAAATTGTGGATTATTGGCGCTGCACTTTTTGACCGTCTCAATTGCTTGTCCGTAATTATGGAGAAATGCGCTGTATAAAGTGAACATATCAGCTAAACGTTTGAAGGCATCTCCTACCAGGACATCGCCACCTTCATTCCGAACGATCGAACGTAAATCACTTAAGAATTCTGTATGCACTGCGTGCAGTTCATCGATCTTAAAGAAAATTGTGTTTTCTTCGTCGATCCGCATCACAGGTTGAGAAGTACCATGGGTGGCATGGAATGCTTTTTTATACTAAAATTAAGTAACAAATTATATCA
Source organism: Chrysotoxum bicinctum (assembly GCA_911387755.1). Lineage (NCBI taxonomy): Eukaryota > Metazoa > Arthropoda > Insecta > Diptera > Syrphidae > Chrysotoxum > Chrysotoxum bicinctum. Next base: position 19,268,472 of record OU426989.1, read on the forward strand.
GTGTTTGGGATATCATAATGATTTGGTTCTTACCTGGATCATGGTGTTCAAGCACTCGACATAGATCTTCTCGCTTTCTATGATTCCATTCAGAATCGATCGGATTTTGTTGCCACGTGCACTGCCGGAAGCCTAAAATTGAACAAATGAATTTTAGTTTACTCTGGACAATAAAAAGCCAAACCTACACCATTCCAAGCAGATTAAACAAAACAAGAAATAAATTAATAAAAACAAAAACAAGAATGAGGATTTTAATAAATATGATTTGGTGTTTTAATTCCATGAAGTTAGTAAAAAATGTATGAATTAATGAACAAATCGAGAGCTCTTTGTATTTAAAAATAGCATAGGTATTAGCGGGAGCATTCAAAATTTAAGGAAATTATATCATTCATATTAAACATATTATTAGAATATAATTTTATTTAGGTAATATAACAAATTGAAATAAAACCATTCTATACAGCCATATTTTGTTTAAATGGAACAAACAAATGCATTCTGTACAAAAAATGTCTAAGAGGACTCTGATTTTTTTTAAACGCATGAAGATTTTTAATGGTACTCACGAGTATTGCCGAAACTAAACTCTGTACGAAAAATAAGAAATAATAGAACTGAATTATTTATTTGGCAAATTATTGGCTCTTGATAAGAATATAATGTAAATGTATTTATTTATTTATTTTGTTAAATATTATAATTCATACACTATAGCTTTGTGTATGATCATCTACATTTTCTAAATTGAGCACTACACAAAAATGATTTTTCTTTATAAATTGATTTGTACTTCGGAACTAAAAGAAACCGAGGGAACAGTTTTATAATTTAAAAATCCTAAAGGGATACTTGGTTTCTTGCACATTTCGATGGTCTTGAAAGCATGAGAAGGGCAAAGTATTCAACATTCTAGAAATGCGGCTAAAGAAGGAACCTCTATATTTGACAGTACGTTCGAAGATAAACTCAAGCGTACACAGTAGAGCATTCCCAACTAAACGAATATCACGGGGGAATTGTTTGAGGCGAGGAATCGAGCTGGTTATTTCATTTGAGCATTGTTGATAGAAAAAGCGATAAAACTATGAAAGACAGAAAACGTTACGACGGTGTTCAAGAGAAACAAAAGCTTCAGTAATAGATGTGTCTCTTTAAGTTCAAGGGCTCTGTTCTGGATTCCACCCAAAAGATTCAAATGAGTAATTGGGCACCGGCCCAGATAAAGAAATTATACAAGTTTAAGGCGGATGTATGCTTTACACAATGGCAGTATGATCAGAAGGGGGAACCAAATTTGTTGCATCTTTTAAGAAATCCTAAGCGTTTCGCTGCATTTTTGGTTACGTTGAATTTAAAAACATTCCATAAGATGACACAAATACCGACTATGGAATGATTTTCAGTTCCTTTGATGCAAGTGGCTTTCATGAATAATGGCACGGGTGTTTTGGAAGCATTAAATTCAACGCAGGTGTCAATACTCTATATGAAAATTTGATAAGAAAAGTGAAGTGAAAAAGTGGATTAGAATTTTCAGGCAAGAGATCATTTATGAAGATAAGGAAGAACAGTGCCGAAGACAAAAAAGAGCATTGGAGCACGCCGGCATATTTTGAAAAACCTTTAAATATCTTATAACCACTGCATAAGTCCAGAGAGTGTGATAATATTCGTTGTTTAAATGCTAACGAACGTGCATCTTAAAATAAGAGTAACCCGCATGATATTAATATCTGTCCCGCTTATGTATGAGTACTGTTGCAGGTAGTGCATTTAATATAATGGATTGTGCGTTAGACTTTCATGCGGAAAGTCTGATTCGATTCCCAATCGCTGAAAAACGTTTTCTATTTGGGTACAGGGATGTTTCCTTCGAAGAAAATAAAAATCTTCCAAAAGTATCTTTTGTCATGAAAAACGCTTCTCATCTAAGACGTTCGGACTCGGCAGAAAATTTTAGGTCGCCTCCATTCCTGCTTACATGGACTCAGGAATGGTTGAGAGTTGTAATAAAAATTGTGTCGTTCACACAAACAATATCTCTTCAGCATACCAAACACAAAACGTGTGACATGAAAGCCCGAAGTTGATCACATTTGTTGAAGGAAAGTGGCATTATTTTGCCAATTCGTAGTCTTATGAATTGGTACACATTTCTCAATGTGAAGCTTCTTAAATCAGGCTTTGGGTCACGAAAGTACATACTAAAGCGAAAGAATTATAGTATTGAAGTTAAATTCGCCACAACTCTTTCACATATGTCGACAAGAACGTTGCCAATTTTGCGTTTGATATTGCTTCTGCGCTCTTCTAACAAAAAAACGACATAACATAACATCACAAAAATAAATCCAACGGCGTTAAATCGCAAGAGGGAACTGGTCATTCGACCGAACTATTTCTTATGATAAGAAATAAATAGATCAGTTGTTTGAACTGCTGTGTGGCATCTTGCCTGTTGGAATCACTGATGTCAAGTCCATACAATTCTGGGCAACATGGCACGAAAGCCAACTCTATAAACAGTTAAATTTCAAAACCATTTTCATCTACAAAAAACACGGACCATTCACACATTCGGCATGAAATCCGCACTATACAGTTTTTGTGGATGCAAAAGATTTTTTGGGGCACATATAGGCTCGAATTTGGTATATAATTTATAAGACCTAAATTATGGGTCGTAAATTTTTCAGTGATCCGAACGATATACATATGAACATATGTCTTCATCATAGACTGCATTAAAAGTTAAAGCTAAGCGTTGCATGCAATTGCGTGATTACTTCGACTACTTTTCGAAACAATTCAAGTATATTCAATTCCAGTAGATTCTGTTCTTGTCAGACAAGGACACAAATTAAAACTAAATAGGATTTATTAAGAACTTCTAAATTTTGTACACATTTTTCGTGTTAGTATTAGATTTGGTAATAGTTAACTACTTGAATAGAGTGCATAGTAAATCATAAATTCAGTGCTTTTCTACTTGAATTAATATAGAAGTAGGGAAATGTGTTGAAAACTATGTTGTTCTACTTGGCATTGTATATTTTATAAGAATACTGTTTGATCTTTAGTAATTATATTCGAGAAAAAATTCAAGACTTCAAGACAGCTTACCTTTCTTAAAGCACTTGGCGTCTGAGATGCTTGCTCATCGTGGGCTATTGTACGTATTAATGGTGGACCATCACCTTCACCATCACTGTCCAGTGAACTCGATCGTGTCTCAGTTCTTTGACTAGTTAAGAAAAAGAAGAAAGCCATGAAAAAAAAATGTTGATTTAATGCTTTGCATGCACAAAAGTGTCTATTATGCATATATGCATTGCGTGCATGCATACTCTACTCACTGCAAGAAATAGTCAATGTTGACATAGTTTGAGGTTCGACCAGGAGATTCTGGTTCTACTACGCTCGTCTGACTGCTCATGTGGCTGCGACTAGACGACGAATGATGATGGTGCTGTAGATGCTGATTGTGGTGGTATGGAGCGCTGCCAATTGGTAATGTACTTCCTGCCATTGATAAATCATCGCGACTTGATGTTGACACAGATCCTCCGGGTAATAAAGAAACATATTCACCATCACCGTTATCCATTGGTACTGTATCGTAGTATGGTTCGTTGTCGAGGTTCTGTGCTTTGGTGCTATCTGAACTGAGCGAAGAGATTGATTCGTAGCTTTTTATCTACACATATGGATAATGGAAAAGGATTAATTCAATTGATTTACAAACTAAGTGTAAGATTTATCAAGAAAGTAAATTTTGTATGATTAAAAAATAATAAAATATGTATTCTAAGTGGATTTAATGTTTATAGAGAACAATAAATCTCAGCTTGCTGCGTATAGAGGTTAAATAATCCGCTTATATTTTGAAACCAATATATTTAATTTGGTATGAACTAAGTTTTTTGGCGTACTTTCCAGTCAACTCCAACTTAACAAAAAATGTATTTTATGTACAGGGTAGACATTTTGTTTTCCTTGAATAATATCGATGGTTTGGAAAAAATCTTGGGGTTTGTTTTCAAAATCACCATCTTTAAGCATTGAAATTAAGCTGTGTATATCTAGAGTTAAATATAGCAAAAAAGTGACTCTTTTCGGTGTTTGCCGTTGTAAATTTAAAACTGGAAGAAAATAACTTTCAAAACACTGAAATTTAATAAAAAAAAAATCCAGAATGAGGGAGTGGGTTGGTTTGCATGTACAGGAAAGCTCCAATACCCGTTGCACAAAACAAAAACTGATGAGTAGTCTGCTTTATTCTAGAAGCCTGATTCTGTTCCTTCCTTCGGCGATATGTCGCAAAAGAAAAAGTTTAAAGTAAAAGTAAAAAATTAAATTATTCTTCAATTATGTGTTCTCCTGTCATTTTGTGAGGTTGCCGAACGTTCTTTTTTTTTAAAAAAAAAGCGTATATAGGAACACACGGGATCTGTAAGGCCTCGAAAGTCCTAAAATGCAACTCTGAGGCCTGTGATGGATAAAGTATTTTTGGGTGAAATACTTTTCAAATCTGGTTCTGGTTCGAGAGAAGGAACAAATTGCGAAAGTGTGTGATCGTCAAGGTATTGCATTAAGGACACGAAGGTGCTGATATTATAACAGGTGAAAGGTTTTTTTTTTTTGGAGTCCTCGTAAGTATTTTCTCCGACAACGTAAGTTTTAAGGCTTCGAAAATTAACATAATCCATATCCAACGCTTACAACCTGTGAAAAATGTACATTTCTTTTTTGACGACACGGTCTTTGGGAGAAAATTGTATGGTAAGAGATAGGTTAAAACGTCTTTTTTCAAGAAGTTATAAAAATTAAACTTAGTTATCCGGATAAATCATTATGAACCTTTATTTACCATTGCATAACATCTAACATTATCCGGTTCTCAGTCTGGGCATGTAAAATCGACACGAGCCTAACAAGTTTTTTAATTATTCAATTCGTTTTTCTCATCTTGAATGACCTCTTTGAAAGGAGAAGTTTTGTCAGAAACAAAAATGCCAAAATGACGCTCATAATAACAACAAAATAATGTTTACATAGGTTATAGAAAAAGTGAAAGGTTTTAAGTACGAAAATTAAAAATATTCAGAATAAATTTGTCCAAACTACCAAGTCTATGTTAGCCAAATCATATTTAACCACCTTCAGCAAAAGCACTTAGTAAAACAAATGGTTCACTTTAAATGCAGTACTTTCATTCACTTCTTGTGTCTTCATTGTCCTTTCTTGCGTTTATCATATTGAAACAGAACGATGCTCATTCAGTCACTCCTTGAAAACAAAAGAACTAAAAAGAATTATCATAAAGTTACTCACAATCTCAGAGATATTGCCCTGCGAAGCCAATGACTCCTTCGATCCAAGACTGTGCAAACTAGTTTCTAGAAAATTGCCGCCACTACCACCACCACCATTTCGTCCATTGCTGCCATCGTTTAGTTTCATTTTCTCCAAACTTCCTGTATTTGGCGATGCATTATCTCCTGCAATCGCACCATTTCCATATCTGGCACTGCTGAACTTACTCAGACTTCCAGTGGGTGAAGCCCCCACACCTCCATTTCCACCCGCACACGTTTTACCCAAACTCCCTGTGGGACTGTGATTCAGTTTTGAAATGCCATCTCCATTGCGCTTGGTTTTCTCTAAACTTTCAGTTTTTGCTATCTTACGCCCAAACTCTTCTACTAAATCGGTGGCCTTTAGGCCTGCTCCCAGTTTACTCATTTCAGGAGTTGTCTTTCGATTACCCGCAAATGATTTGGCCTCCAATGAGTCAGATGACTTCTGTCTTAATATATCTGATGGTTTGATATTACGTTCCAATGAACTTGACGGACTGTTATTGTTTGACAATGAACCACCACTACTCACACCACTGCTGCTAGTAGTGAGACCTATGTGGCTGTTGCCTCTCTCATAAAGGATATTACCGCCCGTGGAAGACAAGTCACGTTTTGGAGATGACGATAGCTGAATATTTCCTCCTGGGACTGTAGGTGGTTCCACACGTCGCATGTATTTCGGCGGTGGTCTGAAAAAGTAAAAAAAGGTTGTTAAAGAAGCGTGGGCAAGAGTAGGGAAATCTTAAAAAGGGTGTTTCCAAGAAATATGTCAAAAATAGATATAACAAAAAGATCTACAATACGTCACAATCTTAAAGTTGGGTTTGCACTTAGGAAGACAGTACGAGAATATAATGCATGTAATAAAAATACACTAACCAAAGGTGAAACAAACTATTATTTATCAGTTGAGATAACTTTTCCAACACGTAATGTAAGTTCAGTGAACCCTATTCGACTTTTTTTAAAATTTTGGAATTTATTGATTTTTCACAAGAACGCTCCCAAAAGTTTCTAGCTTAATTTTGTTTTCATTTTATGTTTTGCGTATCTCCGGAACACCCTTAACATGACATTCAATATGAGACATTTAATTAAATTTAAGCTGGGTAACTGAATTTGGATTGAAGGTTCTATTCTGTTTCTGTGGTCGTTTATACATCGTCACCCACTCATTTATATGAAAAAGTTCAGTTTCATTTCGTAGCAATTCATTCATTCAATTAGCTATCTGAAGACAGTATTATGCGTGGGGTTGGATGTCGATGTTGACGATGATAATAATGAAGAAGCAAAAGATTGTATACGAGATTGAGATGATGGCAGACCATCGATAAAGAGGTCACAAATGCAATTAACATTTGTTGACATTTGTGTATGGCAAAATCGAGGAGTATACCAGTATATGTAATATTTGCCATATAACAGTAAAGTTGTAGTTCGTATAGACTCTGCGTTTGCCAGAGCTGGACGAAAATTAATGTGAGGCCGTCCAAGAGGGTAACGTTCCGTATCAAGATCATGAAATCAGTAGTATTGTTTTTGTGATTCATGCGGAGGTAATTTGGAAAGCAATGAGTACAGATATGTTGTATAAATGGTTTGATGAAAGTTCTTAAAACAATTGATTTTTTTTTTGAAAAAGCTGTTGGTTTTTATCCTTTGTCATAGTTTTGACTAAACTTTAGATGATATATACATAGGTACACACAGCGAATATTAGGAGGACAATGAAGGATTAAGAAAGGGATACCAATGCACGTTGGTACCGAAGTACTGAATATCAAAATGGTAATGCAAAATAGAGCATTCCACATTCGTCTTCTGCGAGAAAAGAAAGAATCTCTGTCGGAAGTATGTCCGAAGTTAGGTTTACGGGTATTTCTAGATATTTCTAGAAGTACGAGTATTACGGCAGAGTTGCTTTAGGAAACGATTGCAACTGACTACACTTTTGTGGGAAAACTCTATGAAAATAGCGATAAGAGAGCGCTCTGGATGACTGAAAGCAATCATACGAACTCGGGATCCTAGAGGCTGGAAAACCACCGTATATCAGGCAGCCTTCATATGTTTATGAATGCGAAACCGTTTGATGAAAGAAATTAAGAACATTTAGCAAACTAGCTTAGGGTCCTGATTCCATTCGCGAAGCAAACCAAATAACTGGCAAATGAATGAATTTTGTATCACAATAGGCGTTTTTGTTTTTTAGTTCAAAACAGAGCCTGAGTTGTCAAAAAATAAATTGTGTTTCTTTTTTACTGCAGAGTGTTTAGAGCTTCGAATGTGTTTCTTTTTTTGTTCTGAGCATGTTCAGAGTGCGCTTTATGAGCTCAGAATAAAATAACTGAGCAGACAGAGTTATGTAAATGCTTAACAAAAGCATTTTACAGGTGGAAATTAAATTAAAGGTGACAGCTAAGTGCCCAGGTGTGTTTATAACATGCTCGGACTCTGTCTCTAGTCTGAACTAAAAAAAGAAAAGCGCCTAATAATATTCACAATGTAAAACGCCTCAAACATCAAAATTAAGCACATGCAAAGTGTAAGTGATTGGTCGATGAATAAAAAATAGGAATTTCTTAAGCGAGAAACAGATTGGCACAGCAACTTCAACAGCTTTCCAAATTTGAAGAAAATCAGTCAACCGGTTTCATCCCTAGCTCCATGTATTTTTGACAAACTGTTCAACTCCAAGCGATTTCGATTCGTTATAAGGCCCTTGTCTATCTTCCAGGATAAGAAGTTGGAAAAGTGACATGATACATTTTTCGAAACGAATATTTTAAACAAAATTCATCTTTTCTATTAATTTTAAGTTCATAGTTCATTGAACTTTGTTTTAATTTTTAAAATTAAATTAATATACATATGTATATTGTTATTAATAGTACAGTTCTTTTTTATTGTTTCTTTGTTGAAAATACATTCTTTATCTTAATATCACAGAAACTACATATACATATGTACATACATATATTCTTCTTCAAGATGATCTTTTGTCGTGTTAAAAAAAAGTTATTAATAAGCCACCTCTACAAATAGCAACTTTGACTTCACCATAAAAGATTATGTAAATAATTAAATCAAATTAATCTGGGTGACTTTCTTTTCCACCAATCTGGTTTCAAGGTCAGCTTAAATCATCTTTTCTTGTTCAGGTTCACGTATCAAATCTTAAAGCCAAACAAAGTGATATGTAAAATGTAAATTCGTGTGCAAGAAAAGAGTAAATTATAATCATTTGGCATAAACTTGACCGACTTTGGACAAAATTGGCAGTAAATCGTAATGATCAATCAAAGCTTTAAATATTTATCAAGAAGATTAGCTTAGGTTTTTAAGGTTTTATGTACCTACCTACCATTTTTATTTTACGAATATTTAGCAAAGATAATAAAATTAAATTGCTTATAGCTTAAATTGATTTGCTTATAGATAGTTTAAATCGATTTGAGTTTTGGACTAAAACTGTTTGCCTCTAGGTTGAATTGATTTGCTATTTGCTTAAATAAATTTGTGAATAGTAATAGCGTTTTTTTTTTATAAAGGTGGATAACCTTTAATTGGTAACTCTGTTTTCTATGACAACGGATTTGAAAATTCTCGGATGTTTTGACGTTAGTTTGATTTAGCAGAGCAATTCATCATGAATAGACTCACGCCGGAAAAACGCTTGCAAATTGTTCAAATCTGTTTAAAAAAAAAAACATGGTTCGATTCAAGAAACACATCGGGCCTTACATGCGTTTTATGGTGCTCGTAATCGTACATCAGAGCTATTAACTCAAGATCTATTTCCCCATACCACAGAGTTCGTACAATCGCCACTGAACTGTTATTTTTAGATGTAGATGGTTCGCTTGCTAGACTGAATAATTAAATGCTGACAACCAGGATTATCAATTCAAAACTGAACAGTATACTATAAGGCTGTGTTCTGGCCCCTCTTTTCTTTCTCATTTTCATACTTTTAGTATTCGCTTAAAGGCTTTCATTTTTACCCCACAAATAAGGGATGTGATCAACCTACCTAGTTTGTGATATTAGATAGCTTTGGAACTTTGAAACCAAGAGGCTATTGACATGACTGGAACTGGAGACCTACAGAGTGATAAGCAGTGTGGATGACATAGCTTTTGCTATATCAGAAAAGTATGCTAACATCTTGAAAGAAATTTTACGGAATACTAAACAGCTTAGAAAATCGATGTAGAGTGGGCATCAATCCTCACAAAACAGATTTAGTCCTTTTCTCCAAGAAAATAAAGAATTTACAATATATCAAAAATTATGTTGGGCACTCCGTCATTCTTAACTCATTAGAATCACTTCCAAGTAACTAGATCATGTGCAATAACTTTTTTACAGAAACTTCAAAGCTATCATTTCTTCCAGATCTAATTGAGAGAACGCAATGTTCAATTTTACACCGTCGACGAATCAATAAATTTATAAAGGTCTTGCTGGCGGTAACTTATAGTCTAAGTGCGTCAGTTTTCTTGCTGGCAGCCACTTCAACCTAATTTATGAAGATCTAAAAGAAAGCATGTTTTATAAATATGCTCCCATTACCCATGTCCCTGTTCAATGATGGCGATTGGGTGTGAATGAATGAATATTAAGGGAGAGGGGTTTATTGCAACTTAAAGATCTCTTGGTCGCCCATCTAGAGCTAGATAAGTTGCTAATCTTACAGCTATTTCCCCAACTTTAGCATTTGAGAAAATTATTTAGAATACCTTCAGAGAGGATAATTCTCTCTTTTCTAATTGGGAGCGTCCCAGGTACCTAGATGCTTCGCATTTACCCAGTATGTTGTTCAGCGTTTCCTCAGGAGTATTGCAGAATCTGCATGTGAGACTGTTTTCAAGCTCAAGAATACTCAAGTGTCTTATTAGTTTAAAATGGCCCGTGAGGAAACGCGTTACTATTTTTAGGTAGTTCCTACTTAAGCTGATACAGTTCATGAAACGATCATAGTTATAGTTTACGCTGCCTCAGCTTTGCGAGTTCTTTTTAGTTTTTTTATCTTTTAGCCTACTCCTCTGTTTTGATTTCGTTTTTTAATCCTATTTTCTTCTATTCCAAAGTAGGGCTCTGGCACTATTAAAGGTGGGCTTGCGTCTATGGGCGGTATTGGTATGGGCAACATATCTTCACAAAATACTGTAAGACACTAAGAATGTTGAACGGACAAGGTGGTGTAAGAAGTAAGACGAACACCTTTTCAAAAGTGACGTAATCCTAATCTTTTTTATTCAATTTGCTGGAGAACGTTTAACTTATATATGTAGATGCCAATGTGGCAGCACTTTAAAAATATTTGGTTTCAGAAAAAAAAAAGAAGTTTTCCAACTTTTTCAACAAAAAATAAATCCGTTTACTTGACTCTGCCGAGAAATTTAAAAATCCGAACTTCAGAGCTCAAGAACTTTCAGAAGCAGGAGACCACATATTGGCCATAACGACTCATAGAGAGCCTTAACCTAGTGACTTACAACCATTCCTGTGTGCGTTTTACCAGGAATGGATGATACCTACAATTTTCTGCCGATTCCAAACGGCTCATGGCAGCCCTTTTCATGACAACAGACACTCTTTTGGACGATTTGTCAATTCCTCGCAAGTAGTAATACACCCCTGAAAAACTTTTTTTCAGCGGCTGAAAATCGAACAAATACAAATTTTGCCAACGAAAATTCCGTTACATTAAACCAGTAAATATTGAGAATCGTTGAAAGAACAAACATGCGATAGTTTATCTTGTTTTCTCTTAGAACCACAGAAGTAATTGTAGAATTTTAATTGGACTCCATTCGATTTTTTTATTCTTAAGGAGCAAGTCAATTTAGCTCTCAAATAAATGTGTATTCTCTAACGGACTTAATGTTAGATTCAGCGAAACCAATGAAATACTATACCACCAGACTTCCAGGGTATCTAATTTCAATTTAAAATGAACATTTAAACTCGTAATATATTCGCCTGTACCTAATATTTATTACTAAAAATGTTAGTCATTCAAATCGTAAAAAAAAAATAAATTACATAATGTACACACATGGATAAACACGTTAACATAAATATATTTGCAAAAATAAAACCCGATTAGCAAGTGAACTGGGGTGCAAGCTGAGCTATTACTGCAGATGCCGGAGCCGGACGCAGCAAAAGCAATATTTTTATGAGCACAAACATTTCCTCTTTATTTATTTTGCCTGGAATTTTTGCCTGCATCTATCGAAGTGCTTGGTACTGCTGATGGAGCTGGGGCAATCATCCAGATGAATCAAATTAAGGGCAAGCACTTTAATTAAGAAGTGAAATTTTGTTTAGATAGTTTAGGGATTACACAGGGGATTTTAACTACGGAACTATTTACGATGAGAGAGAATTTAATTGTTTTTCCATGAAATTACTTTTCCGACTAATTTTTATTAGATCATTATTGTTTTTTTTTTTAATTTATTTTAGGTAATTATTTTTTTATGTTAACATGAGGCATATAGCACAAAAGCGGATGTTAATTTACTTGAATAAGGACATAATTGAGTTTAATGCAAAAAAAATATTTGGAAATGAGTTTTGAATGAATCACCCTATCGGAAGATCATTTAAGTTTTACAAAGGGTGCCCCTAATTCGTAAAGTATAAGTTGGGAAATGATTATTTGGAAGAATTGTTCTTCATTAAATGTTTTTCACTATGTTGACATCATTTATAGGATTTTTAAGAAAAAGTTTAGTTTGGTGTACCCTGACCTTTGTTAAAGGTTATTCCTTTGTTATTACAAGGTGTTTTAAGTTCCAGGTCAATGTATTTTTTTAAATAACTTTTAAATGAAATACATTTTTATAATTTATATGTTCTTTAACATTATGTATGGAATGTAATGTCAGTGAAGTGGGCGCATCTGACCATGGTACAAAGGCGAGTTCTTTTAAACATATTTTGCATAACAAAGTTCGCAGGCAATTTCTTGCGTCGATGAGAGGTACTCGGACATTCAGCAATACTCTGCCTCAATGCATCAATCTTTCCTGGCTTACTTGTCGCCAAGTCTTAACTTTATCTCCTACAGTGTATGTAAATTTCCAAAATTAAGTTTTAATGGTTGACCTGCTCGCAACTTGATTAACAGCAAGTAATTTTCTCCGCGTATTTCAACACGTTGTTGCTGCGTTTTATGCTGGAAAATACATTGTTATCGACCACTATCTACGACTGTCAAATGTCAACTAACAAATTTCATTTACACAAAAATGACAACCAAAGAAAATAAAATTCACCCTGTATTAACGTTAGATAAATAAATAAATAAATAAATAGAAATTCGTTAAAAAAAATTCAAGTCTTTTTAACTGTGTTCAAAGGTAAAGTTTTAGTCTTCAGATATGCAATTTCCACGACTATTTCAGCTCAATTTCAAAACTAGCTCAGTCGCAAACGGAGTTTCTGGATACCTGGCGCAGCAGTTTAACATTCACCTCTGCTGGGTGCCGGGAAACAGGGACATGTCAGGACATTGTAAGCTTGATGAACTCGCCAAAAGTGGAACAATGATACCTTTATTGCCACCGCTACCTATAAACGTATGCTAAAGCAAGATGATATACAAAGAACAAACCTTAGTTGAAACAATATCACCACCTGCTTGGCGAAAATCATATTTTATCAATGCTGGATCTGAAGCCCTCCAAAGGTTTGATACCTTTAAGCAGATCGCATATAGGTTCCGTAATAGGTGGAATTTGATAGGCAAGTACACAACGGGGATTGGAATTTAATCTCACGATTTCTGCAAAAGCTGCATGAACGAAGAAGAGGAGTAATCGATACCTCTTCTTTTGTGTACATGTTCTGCTTTATCCTTAAGACGTAGACTCCATCTCGGAGATTTCTACTTCAATAATCTTAGTGATTTTGCAAATATAGACGTTGACAATCACGCTCGCTTCACAAGGAGCTCCAATTAAATTAAAACGTTTTTTTTTTAGGTTTGACTTTTACATTACCTTCAAAATGGATTTTAATGAAGTTTTGTAAAAGATTTTAAAAGTTTTAAAAATATTTTCTGAAAATTCGATAATTTTTTTGTATACGATTTAAAAAGTTTGTTTTTGCATAAATTTACATTTGTTTAAGAAAACGCATGGCATTCTGTTTTCAGCTCCAAGTATTAAAGGTGTTATTTTAGCCATTAAAAATCTTATCTTATGCTTCTGAATACTTTTCTCTAATAACATCAATTTTTAAAATTCTAAGTCTCTTAAATACAAGAGCAAGTTCGTGGGACCCAGTCGTGTATTTAATTTGATATTTACAACATTTAAAGCGAGGGTTTTTAATCAAAACAAGCGATACTAATTGTTTTCATCCAAATTGTATGATACTCGTATGTATGTATGAGAACAACATGTGGTTCTAGCAGGAAGTCACTAAGTGTTATGTGTTGCCACAATGAACATTATGCACAAACAATTTGATGATTATCTGCTTATCTCACTCAGGGATGACGTTAACATCGCCACCGAGAACGTGCGATTTGACCCAGTTATACTTTTTTCTTGTGATGCCCTAAAATTCACCATAATTCTTGTCATCGCACAAATTTATCCTGATCCATGACTCAGAGTCATCGAAAATATGACCTCTCTTGGTCGAAGCCGCGGTGGTCATTTGAACGATTCCACAGGGTCTAATCCATTACTTACTTACTTACTGGTGGTAATCCGTAGTGAACAATATTTCAACCAAATGAAATAATTCTGTGACACTTTGCATTGGCATATTAATTTTTCTTTCCGAACATCACGCTTGCGATTAACGACTGTCATCCAATAGTTAGTTGTTTTAAATTAAAAATTGTCAATAGCGACTTAATGTTTGTAGCTTAATCCCACACAACCGATGCAATACTCTCCTAGCCCCTTACGCCTTTTAAGATGCACAACTTCCTGACACATTTTGTATAATATACATTTTCTTATAGTTGGAAAGTTTTAAGGAATGGTATAAAAATTGAACTCTCCGTAACTCCAAGGTATGAAACTATCTCCGAAACACACATGACATTTGTAGCTCTTGGCTGTATACCTACTTCCAAGTTCTTTTTTCCATTCAACATAAATTAATCTCAAAATACAAGCACTCGTAAAACAAATCAAAAATTTTCTCTTCTCTCAAAGTCACAGAACTGTCTTTTTGAGTGCCAAACGAACACGTCCGGAAGCATCTTCCTTTCTTTGACATTGACAAATGAAGCCGCAATAATCTGTCAACTTTTCCCAACATAAAGAAAAAAAGAATTCAATTAGGATAATTCAGTCAGACTTGTAGTTTAACAGACAAAAAAAATAACAACACATTGGAATCTGAAGACTAAAACTTATTTCCCAAAACTTGTATCTTTTATTTAAAACTAATTAAAGAAACTTCAAAATCTTTGAATCATAGACATTTATTGTGTACATCCAGACCATCGTCATATCTCAAACTTAAAAATATTCTTCTTCTTATTTGTTTGTCTGTATGATGTTTATCCGACAATCACAAGATACAGCCAACAACAACAATAAAATTCTATGAATTTTGTTAGATACATGTATTGCATCTATGAAATGCAATTTGCATTACTTCCACTCTCGAGCAATGACATGACAGACAACGATGACAATGACGACGAAGAAAACTTGGGAAGTCCCATTCTGCCATTCTGCGAACTCAATATTCCCTTGAATCTCCGCTCATTGTGTCCCCGAAAGATCTAACAAAACTTTTCCAAAACTACATAATATACGTGATGCGCTTTATTTGCCGTCCTGCTGCAGTTTTGGTTATCTCTTCTTGCACCTATATTCGATTATTATTATTATTATCACATTGCACAGATGTACATTAGGTTATTTGTTTATAAAAACTGACCAAAAATGAAATAGAAAAATAGGTATTAATTTTGTGGACTTCAAAATTTGTCCAAGAAGCTTGCCCTGAATGCAAAACAGAACGTTTATTGTAATTAACTGTTATAAATAAATTTGGTGGTGCAACAGCTCGAAAGGTACCAGGACCTAGTGACTTACAATTCTCAACCATTCCTGTGCACGTGTTACCAGAAATGGAATGGTGGGACCTAAAATTTTCTGCCGATTCCGAACCGCTAATGAGCAGCACTTTTCATGACAAGAAATACTCTTAGAGGATTTGTCAATTTCTCGCAAGAGGCAGTACATCCATGAAAAGCTTTTCTGAGAATCGAACTTAAGACCTTCTGCATGACAATCCAACGCACTTACCATTATGATAAGGGGTGCTTCAAGGCAATCAACTGTTCTTTCTTATAAAATAGCGTTTCTAGTTTTCTTTATTTATGACATGACCCACGTTCCATTTTATTTTATCTAAAAAAATACCGTTTTTAGACCCTTAACATTAGATAACCTAACATGTAATGCCTATACTGCACGTCCAGACATATACTATATATATATTTTGGTCAACATTTTGTGTCAAATACTCCTATGTTAGGCGGCGGCACTATGAGTCTGGTGTCGGAAATTCTATTAAAAAAAATAACAACGTATCTCATTTTATGCAACCATTTGCCAGTTCAGTTCAGGAGAAAAAAAAAGAATGAAAATGAATATTTTGTCGGCTGCAGAGCAGTATGCAATTGATGCAGTTTGTATATATGCACAGCAGAAATGTATGAACTCTCAGAAAAGTAGAACAAAAAGTCATCGTCCGAATGAGGCAAAAGCGAACTCGGTTATCATCAGACAAGTTATGGATTATTGTGTGTGTATAATACAGCAGATATATTTTAAAGTTGATATGCACTTTATATGGACCATTTCCACAGCCACTCAGTCTTCCAATTCCCGAGTCGGGCCACAGTACTTGACTTTAAGTGAATCACTCATCCAGCACTCAAGTCACTCGACAAAAAAAAAAAAATAAAAAAAAACAAACAAACGCGATCTCGCTAATAATAATAATAATAATTTTAGAGGCTCACTGCTGATATGAGAAATGACGGAGTATATAAACCTACAGCAGCAAGCGCCGTAATGGGTTTATATTTAGACAAACAAAAAATAAACCAATGCATTAGGTTATACTGTTGGTGTACGAAACACGGACGGACACACTATAGCTTGGGGGAGACTCGTTCCATTCGCACCCCTTTTTTCACCATTTAGCTAGTCTTTAAAAAAAAAACTAGATCTGGTCAAACTACAATTTTATCAGCGGAACACTTGTGTTTTTGGTCGATGTGGTTTGGCGTAGATTTTGGAAGCGCGCCACTTCATGTTGGTTGTCGGTGCGCTCCGAATAATCAACCGGTCTATTTATGTACCTATCTAGAGTTTGCCTCCACTTCATTGGCTAATAGGATTTAGTTGTCATCACCACCAGTGCCGGATCAAAGGCATCTTGTTGTCTATGCTTCTACGAGGCCATGTAGGCTTTTGCTGTCTGCAACGTTCAGCAGATACGATACCAACGAAATGTCAAACAGTTTCAAATCTTTTCCAAAATCTTTCAAATGTAATACGTACATCATCAGCCAAATAGTCTTCGAAATTCCAAAGCATTTCTTTGGATAACTTTTGATAATGATTTTTAATAGGGGAACACGAATAAGTTGCTCCAATAAATAGTATGCCCTCGAAAAATTGTGCAAAAATATGTCAATCTAACCAAAGAAATTCAAATGAAGATTGTTAACGATATTGGCGCAAAATTTTAAACATTTGAAACCTGCTCTAAATCAATTTTAAAATGGGAGTCGACTCTAAAGCATTATGAATAAAACGAGAACTGACTTTTTGTTGATTTTAAAGGACATAAACTATACTTTAACGTTAAAGAGATCGTCTAACTTTAACATGAGCAAATAGCTACTTTATCTCTCAAAAGTATATCCATATTGACAATGGTCATTTCATACCAAAGCAAATCGAAGTAAAAATGTTTACTGTAGTTTAGAAGCTTCGATTTTATGATGAAATAAATCATTGGGGTCTAATCAAAACTTGTAGCCCATTAAATGTTCTATATATTCCATGTTATGATCATTGCTGTAGTATTTTTGGTGCCAGTGATTGGGTGCTTTCTGCAGCCACAAGCATTTCCGCAGTTTTTCTTGCATGTGATGTATACGAAATTTATCAATTCTTTTGGGATCTGTTTTAGTTATAGAGCTTGTTTAAGTCCAAGGTCACCTTTTGATTGACTCAAAACACAAATTTGGTGTTTTTTTTTTAAGTGAAAAGCCTAACCAGGTCAGCAAATCTTAGCACCAAAACAAAAACAAAGAGTCAATGAAATTTAGGTCAGCAATCATAGTGAACATAAAGTGAGTTTAAATTGTTGAAATGTTGAGAGTTGAGATGATGCTTAATTGATTCGTAGAAAAATGCGCAATGTGACATATAAGGCCCTGATTTTGACATTGAATGTCATTGAATTTATCATGATCAACAACTTAGAAATTTTAGAAAAAAGGTTGAATATATTTTGAATTGCTGCACTGGTTACAAGGTTGAACTTGCTCTACAGCGAATACCCAACAGTTTACCCTTGAGCCTTTGGACGTACAGTTAATTTCTTTCTTTAGCTGCACTACACGAATGTGGCTCAATATGTCTACCATATTTAGACATTCAAAACTAATGTGCATTAGTGTCTCTTTTGAGTAAAAAAAATTGAAACGTTCAAAAAAGTTATTTAAGGTCACAACGTCCATAGGCTCGTTAGTCGTCGTCGGTCTGTGTACCTGTGTTATGTAAAGCAAACTAAAACCTATTCAAATTTAATAGATAATATTTTAATGAAATTCCCTATTTTGTTTGAGTACCTTTTTTTGAAATGGCTGTGAACCATTGAAGTAATAAAAGTCATCTTTACTTTATGTAAATAGGAGTTCAGTGAAAACTTAAAGCAAGGCAATAAGCTCTAATTTATAATTTTAAGGGTGTAGTTTATTATTTCGGTGTAATTTATTATTACTTACAAATATAGAGAATTTTCTTAAGCCATACTACGCGGATGTGGAATTCTTCGGAGGGATATATTTTGCCCTTCCATTTTTGTATTCAGAGCTTCAAAACCTACATACATATGTGAATCGGTATCTCTTCTTGGGGCCTTCTATATTTTCCTTATTCTTTATTGTACCTCAAAATGGGTTTTTATCCAAAATTCACCTTACTTAAAGAAGAAAATCGTAGAGGTTAATATTATACATTTACATATACATATCTAATATACATTTTTCAATATACATTTTTCAAAGTGCCGGTTTAGATTTGGAAACTGATTTTTTTTCAGTTTTACAAAGAAACCATCAATCGGAAGCGAAAAATAGCATATCTAAAAAAAAACAACAGATAACTATTTTAATTCTGTGAACACGGTCTAAAAGTTGGTAAAACAAATTTTATCAGAAAGTGTAACTTCAACAGAACTGTTTTTTATTTTCGAATTTCTCGTAAGCTATTTTACCGACTTCGATCAAATTTTATTATATAAATTTTAATAATTATGTCCTTAAATTGTTAGGGTAAAATTTACCGCATCAAGAAGTATTCTTTCCATTCCTCTTCTCTATTTCCAATTTTTTTTTGTTTTATGGGTGTTTCTACTAACATACTGAGCAGTAGGTGAGTTTTTTTCACACACTAGCTTGAAGAAACAATAAATTATCGTTGTGTCGATTTTGACACATAAAGGTGTGTGGTTGATACACTCTCTTAAATGAATGATCTCAACCTAACCTAATGCCCAACCTAACGTAATTAATTGCTCACTTGTATTATATTGATATATTTGTATATTAAAAATGGAACTTTAACGGTAGTCCCTACTTAAGGAGCGAATAAAATCTACGCAAAAGCCCAACGGTATAAAGTAAATTCGTGAAGCAGAAAATAAATGTCAAAGACTTCATTAAACTTCTTTTTAGTTTTATGAAAATTTCTTTTCAAGATTGAATGTTGGAATAGGTGGCTGATTGCACCCATCAATTTTCAAATTCAATATACATATGTATGTAGTATGTAATTACATTTTGAACAAAGTTTTCTTTTCAACATAAAATTCCGCGAGTAGATGAAAGTCGCCAGAATCTTTTTTAAATATATAAAAGAATATTCGATCTCTTTGACCCTAAACTTAAGATTTTTTGCAAGAACATAACTGGTTTTAATGCTTGTGAGACTTTTTAAAAATATAATTTAGAACAAAGGGTTTTTTAATTAGTGCGGGTAGATTTTGGCAACCTGTGGCGGTTATGTTGTTTTTGGTGAAATCTGTCAAATCTGTTGTTTATTATTCTGTTACTGATTCCAAACCACAGGTTACACGATTGAGCGGCACGTTCAAATGATAGAACTTTATTATCAAAATGAGTGTTTGTTAGTGCAAACCTTGCGCTCGTTGCGCACATTTGACGGTAGGCGTGGTGGCCCTTCAAAGTCGACTCTTCAACGTTTGGTGGCTAAATTTGAGACGATCCGTTCGCTAATCAATCAGTCAACATTCGTACGTTAAAGGAACGTAAGATCGCCCGCGAACATGGCAACGCGGCCCGTGAAAGTGTACAGCAGAACCGCTGCAGTCGATTCCTCGCCGTGCACAGCACAATAACTTGGCCTTTAGCACACTTAAACTTGGCGAATTTTGTGGGACTTGAGCCTACACCCGTACAAGATCCAACTGACGTAGAAGCTAAAAATTCATGACCACAGACAGCGCCGTTTGTTTGCTAGCTGGGCTTCGAAGCGAAGAGGACCTTAGTGACGAAGCGCATTTTTGGATGAGTAGCTGTGTAAACAAAAGCAAAATTGCTATATATATTACGACACCAACCCACACGAGGTTCACCAATAGACAATGCTTCAAAAAGTTACCATTTGGTGTGCATTTTGGGCCGTTATTTGCCTGAATAATCTACCGGTGCCCTTAAGATGAACACACTACAAGCCATCGCCTAAATTCAGCCAGATCTATTATTGAAAATTGGTCCACTAAAAAACGCTGATGTGGACCCGTTTGTTTATGTTCGCCAGCTCCTCATATTTAAGTTCAGCAAAAAGTAAGCGTATTACGAGTAGGTTATAAAGCATCCCCGAAAAGTTCTATCTATCGTTTATGTCAGTATTAAATATTTTCTATCAGCACAAAATAAAGACGAAAAAAATTTAACACGTATTTTTTTTAATAGTAAATGTGTGTTAGTCCTAAGTGACGTTTGACAATGAGAGGATAACTTATCTCACCGATTTGGTGATTTAAACAGCGGATATCTTTAACTTGCTCGTCAAATTTGACAGAAACATTTTGTTTAATAATACATATTCCACCAAGTATTGTGTAACTAACCTTGTCGACAGAACTCCAATTTGTCTTTTCTGATATACCAATTTTCTTACAAATTTACTTGAACTTTGACACAAAAATTAAATAACCGTTTAGAATTTGTTTGACAACAAAAATTGTTTTGTATGATTGAGATGACATGACGGCTTTAATGGAAAAAGTACTAGAATATTTAGTAAATTGAAGGAAGGCTGCCAATTTTTCCTCGTTTTTCAGTGAATAGATAAAATGAAGAAACGATAGTTTTATTAATATTTTAATTTATTAAAGGGATAATTTCATTATCCGTGTGTTGGAAAAAAAGTGTGTTAAGAAGCAAATTGTGTGTTTTTATTAATACGCTGTATGTGTATAATTTCCTTTGAAGAAGCAAGGCCCCTGAATCATGGATTGTAGAGGGGCCTATACCCGACCTAATCCAGCTCTTTTCTAAAATTTTAAATGTTTTTTTTTTTTTTTTGTTGCAACACAAAAAAAAGGGTGGGGCAAAACTTCAATAATATTTTCTGTACTACTAACCTTTTGGCGTGAAATACTGAAAGATTACTTTTATGTTGGTTTACATTTTGTTTGAGTTTTATTTTTCGGGTAAAATAAATGAGCACAGCTGTGCACTGCCGCTGCAGCAATAGACTGTAAACTTTTAATTACTTCCAATGCAATTCACGTTTATTTTCTCTCTAGGCTAGGTGTTGGTGTATAGGTGACGATGACAGAGCTAATATTGGTAACGTCATCTTTGTTGCCGTGCGTGCGTCGGTCGTGTCGTTGTCGTCTTCGTGAGAATCTCATTAAATTTTAATTGAATCTAAACAAGCTGAAATATAACTTATCATGAATGTTATTTGCCTTTTTTTAGATTCAACGACGGAAAAAACAAGAAAATTTAAAATTAGAGCAAGTTTGAATTATTATATTTTGTGTATAGATAAGCAAGTATATACAGTGGTGGAAAAATAATAAGAAACGATGAAAAAAAAAACAATTATTGTTTTTCTGTCCTAAATTTTGGCCATATTAACTATTCAATACAAATGGTAAGAACTTATATAGTTAAACATAACTATTATTAGTCTCTTCTTCGCTGGATTTTTTATTTTTAATGATAAGAAACGAAAAAAATTATAAAATTTCGAGTTTTTCCAAAACAAATATTCGATTTGCTTGGAAAAATAATTAGAAACGACTTCAATTTTGTTAGTTAATTGCAAACGTGGTGAGTATTGGATTCGAAAAATTCTTAATTTATCTTTCTGATGTTTAAGCTTATATCTCCAATACGCAAAATGGGTAAAAACAAAATCTGTACACCTGAAATGCGTAAGATCATTGTGCGTATGTACTGTTCAGGAAAGTCTTCTATGGCAGCCATTGCAAGCCAGTTAAAATGCTCAAAGAAGATGGTACATAATGCTATAAAGTTGTACACCGTGACTGGCAGCCTTGAAAACCGCAAGAATAAAGAGAGAAAAAGAAAAACAACTCCAAGATAAGATCATTTCATAGTCCAACAGAGTAGGGTCAATCCTTTTGCCACTAGTCAAGCAATTCGTGATGCCATTTCATCCCAATTAAGCCATGAAATAACAGTACGGACTATAAGGAATCGTCTTCTAGAAAGTGGCTGGCGGGGATGTATTGCTCTTCAAAAACCATGCGTTTAAAAAAATAAAATGCACGACTGGGTCGCACGAACTTGCTCCTATGTAATCGACTGGGAATTTTAAAAACGAATGTTATTAGAGAAAACTATTCATAAGGATAAAATTAATTTTTAAATTCTTTTAGTAGTAACAGAATGCTATGCAAATATGAATTTATGCAAGAACACAAATTATAAGTCCTTGTAGTGGTTTCTTTAAGAGAAGCTTTTATATACAAACTTTTTAAAAGCTTTTGAAGAAAAAATTTTGGTACGCTAATTTAAAGTTTTTATTATTGTTCGAATAAAAATTAAATTTACAAAAAGAAATAATTGACCCGTTTCGGAGATATCGAATTTTCAAAAAAAAAAAAAAAAAGAAAAAAATAGATTTTTTTTTTTCAAAAATTCAAAAAATATTTATTTTAAAGTTTTGAAATGCAATGTGTTTTAGACTTTTTAGAAGCTTCTCCGTTATGTGGATAATGAGAAATTCAAAATTCGAAAAAATGGTTCTATGGTAGGTACAACCTGCAATATCTTAATTTCAAAATTTTTTTATTAAATTAAAGATCGTAAAAATTAATTGAAAGAAAAAAAAATTTATCAAAATTCTAGGTGCCGTTTTCGAGAAAAATACGATTTTTAAAAACCATTTTTTTTAATTTTTTAGCATTTGTATGGTAGGTACCTTTATTTTTAGGTAAAATAAATATTTTGTTATCACATTTTGTAGATTATATTGAGAAACTTTTATTTATCAAGTTTAAAAAAAATCTAGCAAAAGGTTTTCGAAATATTGAGTTTTGAAAAAAAAAATTTGAAGTTTTTTTTAAAAATCCAAAAAAATTTTGTTTGAAAATTTGAGTACACAATTCTATTCAGGTTTTTGGGGAGCTTTAGCAAAAAAAAAAAAATGAACCATTTTTGAGAAAATCAAAAACAAAAAAAATGGTTCCATGGGGGGTACCCTCAATAACCATTTTTCGGAAAATTTTTTTCAACCATTACCTAGCTTAAATTAAATGAAATTTTTCCGTATTTTTATTTTTAAAATAAAAAATGATTATAAAATTTCGAAAAAAATTCGTATGGCAGGTACCGTTTTTTTTTAGTCTTCGCTATCATCGTAATGTCAACTTTGATCGAAATCTCGAGTTCGATTTTTTTTACGAATGCATAACTTGCCTTATAGTACCTATAAGTCGCAAGTAAAAATTAAAGTTTTGGATTGGTCAGCTCAAAGTTCGGTCCTCAATCCAATATAATATTTGTGGGGAGATGTAAAGAGAGACTTACATAGATAAGACAAAATCCAAAAATGCATCTGAGCTTTTCAAAAACATTGACGAAGCATGGAAAAAAATTAACGTGAAAAGATTTCAGGACCTGGTAGCCAGCCTTCCAAGGCGTTGTGCAGCCGTGATTAAAAATAAGGGTTACCCGACCCGTTTCAAGTTGGAAAATCCGGTAAATTTGCTTTGGATTAAATCAAAATGCTATAAACACATGCTAACTTCAGTATGTTTCTAATTATTTTTCCAGCTGAAAAACATTTTCTTGCAATTAATATCAAATGCAGCTTTTCTTTATAAAAAAAATAATTTCGTTTATGTTAAAAAGAAGTTAAAGAACCAAAAAATGAAACAAAAAAATGTTTTTACCAATTACTTAAAAGAATATGTAGAATATATATACAACCACTTTTAAAAAATATAAAAATCGTTTCTAATTAATTTTCCACCACTGTATGTAAATGTTCATAACGTTTTTTAGGGGAGGTATGGTGACTTTAAAACTTTTAAGTTTGCAGTGAGCTTATCCAAAAATGTGTTGAATCACCAAAAAAGAATGCAAACAGTTAATTGTCAATAAGACACGTAGTTTTGGAGCGTAATTTGTTGTAAGGGACTTTTTATGGTTCGCGAATTAAAAGTTTCACTGGAGTTAAAACGCTTTGGCGAATGGTGTGATACCGATTTCTAGTATCTATGGGAATCATCGTTTTATCACAAGCAAAATATATTATAATATTTGCTTTGAGTCAAATGTCAAAGAGAAACAAAATGTGTGGGAGATATTTTTGCGGTTTTTATTTATTTTAAATTTTTTTTCTATTATTTATTTATTTAATATTGAAACTCATTAAAACCTTATCGCTATTACTCAATTTGTTACAATTTTTGCATACAAAAAACAACCGATCTTAACTGCGTTGTACGAGTATGTAGGTTCTTTTTAAATTTGATTTAATGCTATACATATACGAATTAGGTATTTATAGATATTAGTAGTGTTTTTTGTCATTCTTTCTGTACAGTATAGAAATATATAGTATGAATTTCCCAAAAAATAATCGGCGGTACACCTTTTTTTGTATTTTAAATGGTACTACGGAACACTTGTCAAAATAATTTGATGACAAAAAACACAAATTGAAGAAAGTTTTGTTTGAATCCAAAGCCGGAAAGGGTTTATATACTTCAAAGAAATTTTTACTAAATAAAATGTACAGTTTTTAAGGTAATATGATGAGAAAAAAACCTAGTTTTTTATAAAATAATTCATGCAATAATTGCAGTTTGCGCGTGAATTGTGAGTGAAGGAAGTCACTAGGTCCTGGTTTTCTTCGAGCTGTTGCACCACCAAATTTATTTTTATTTATTTAAGAGAATTCTTAGGTGTTTATACTTTTTTCTTGGAATAAAGGTGGAATACGCATTTTGTATTAATTTGGCTGTTAGTATTTAACAATTCAGACTATTGTGTCTTATGACATGAAAAAGTGCATTTGCGGGATAGACAGAGTCTTTAATTTTTCAGCAAAATCTATAGGTTATTTTGGATTTGTTTGATATCCAATGGGATATTCCATCCATACGAGCGGGACACTTGTACATAGACAGAATGTTCTTTTTCTGTAACAAATGGAACAAGTTTTGTGTAAGTTAACACCCAGTTTGTTAGCTTGTTTAAAGCATATTGTAATAGATATTTTAGGTATTATAATGATTTCCTGATACGGCAATAGCAATGTGTTCTCTGTAGCTCTCCGCTTTCAGATATTTCTGCAGCTCATTCACTACCAAGTTCTCGATTCAATGGAGGTCTTACACCAATTTTTGACTGTTCAATAAACTTGTTTTTCATCTATTAACAATCTTACTTGAAAACCATGGAGAGATATTTTAGGGCATTCAACTATTGCTATTTAAATATGTTGATAATTTTTTTTGACACAAAACCTGACTTCAACAAACATGCCAACTTAGAATTTAATATCAATTGTTCTTTTACAAAGAAAATCCCTCGTTTAATTGAGCATCACTACAGGTTCCACATAGGAGATATTATGTTGATTGTTGATAGTAAAATAAAAATTTAATATACCGATAAAAGCTTGAATTTTAAAATATTCTACATTTGTATTAGAATTTTAATTAAAAATTATACATCGAGTCACAAAACCATCCAATAGATTGACAGAGTCACATTTATAATAAGACATATAATATCGATCACATATTTCGTCTGGTAACCATCTTTAGATATGAATAGATACCAATCCATAACAGCATGAACAAAACCCAGAGAATTGTATGTAAAAGCGAATAGGAAATTGAACAGGTCAAAACAAAAGTTGATCCTAGCCAAACCGAGTGTTCGGGACTAAAGCAATTGAAGTCCCGTAAAGAACAGAATTTCCTCAAAAATGCTAAGGATAGTTTGCATTAGTTGACATTTATCCACTGTCGAGGAATCTGTGATCGGATCTTTCTAAAAACAAAAAATACAGAAAACTTACTCAATCTAGGCATAACTCCCAGTCCGTTGCTAAAAGCGCTGCTTAGTTAGAAAAGCACGTTAATTTCAAATCTTCCAACCTAACATTTTCATTCTAATAAATTTCTTTCCCGAGAACACAAATCAAATTCTGATATTGAAGACCTACAGCTCTATTTGTTTGGCTCTTTGATCTCTGATTAAAAATAACTTTTAACAAAATCGGTGTCCATTCTTAAACACTCTCTCCTATGAATTTTATAATTAAACTTGAAAAGCTTGCTGCCTAAAATCAAGTCTCACATCGTTCTGCAGTTTCTCTATAGAGCAACAAATATTATAAAAACCTAATATTCTTCATGTAGACCCCCCAACACTCGTCAAACAATATTATCATCATTATTTATTTGTATTTTTTTGTTGTTGTTGGACTCATATCAGTCTCGAAGAAGAAAGACCACATCACATAGATTCTTCTATTTATTTTTTATATTCTTTTTTTATACAGACGAGACGGTCGAGCCGGCCGGCCGGTTGTGTGTTCACCGAAAGAGTTCAAAATTAGTTTAAAACTTTGTTATTTTTTTTTCTTGTCGTCATTCTGTCATTTTTATCAGCGAAATGCTGTCATGAATAAACCATTAGGGTAATTAAGGGAGACATTTATTCCTGCGTGCTTGTGTTAGAGTTGTTTGAAGATATCACTATATTCAAGCCCAAACTATAGATACAGATATCACACAACCGCAGTAGATTCGTTGAGGTCATAAACAACAAATTCAACGAAAAGTAAGTTTCAATTTTTCTCCTTATAATTCGAGGGCTGCCTCTTGTCAGTTAAATAGATTTGCACAACTAGGTTGTACGAACTTGATTTTATATGGAGTCGAAAAATTGAATCTTAAGTTCGGAAAAATAGGTATATAAACTGATTATAGAATACGGCGGTAGGAGTCGGTGTAATTATTTTCCAAATTCATAATCACCGAATCTGTGTGATGAATCTGGTGACCATTCGCACTGCATAACTAAGGTCTGGAAAAGCGTCAAAATTTTTCGACTCATAATCGACATAATATAAAGTACTTAATAAACATTATACGCAATCTTAATCTCAACCAGAGTTGCACTTTTATATATTCTATTAGACAGCAAATTCTGTTTGAATATGTTTATAACCCACACAATACGATGAACATAAAAAAGATGACGCGAATGAAAACTGTCACATAGGCAATCTAGAAAAGCAAAAGAACATTTATACACAAAATTTCGATCGATATCGATCGAAGAACACAAAACAGAAAAAATCGGGAAATGTTTATTTAGACTACCAATCATTTTTTGTTAACTGACATCTAATATTCTTTAGCGTACAGGTAAAAGGAACATAAACTATAAGAACCTACCATAAACACATTTCCAATATAGATCTGTTTGGTTACTTGTTCACAAAACGTCAAAATCTTCACTCTGATGAAACTTACATTTGTTTATTTATTTTTGAAAGCAAATACAGCCGTTTTGTGCGGTATATCAATAATGGAAAACAACTTTTATTTAAATTTTGCTAAGTACATCTGTCAGATTCATCAAAGTAATTACTATCACTTTTGTCGCTGACACATTCATTAAATTCCCTATTAAAGTATTTAAAATCCAGTACAAAATGTTTTGAATTCCGTACACACTAACGTACGATGGGTGTACACAGAAAAAAGATATCGACCTTACTCCACTGAGCGAAGCGAAGGCAATAGAGTTGAACCAAACTTATTTCAATTCAACGCAGAAGCAATGAGTGGAAACCTAGTTCAATCTTGTTCAAACTCTACATACCTTCTCTTATCTGTTTTTTCTTATATAAATTTCTATCTATATTTATTAAATAAAATACCTAAATAATTTATGTATTCTGTAGATCTAAGAGATATAATGTGTGCCCCATGATATAAGGGTGGGCCATCTAGTGGTTTCTTTTTAAATCATAGGCTATTTTGACACTGACAGCTGTTTCCCACTCGAAATTTTGACAGAAAGTCTGTATCATACCTCCGCGGAATGAAATGTGTCGCTTTACGGTTGAACAACGTTGGGAAACATTGAAAACTTATATATTTCCAAAGTGCTGTTTAGCCCAAATAGTGCGTATGCTAGTGGACAGGACAGTCATGGTCCCCGTCGTCGTGCGGTGTGCACAGACGAGAATGTGGCTGTTGTAGCCGAGAGTGTGAGACTCAATTCACGAGCATCAACCAGCCATCGATCGAGAATTCTGCACAAAAATCTAGGATTATTCGCGTACAAAGTCCAATTGACTCCAGCTGAGGCAGCTACTTTAACGGCGTTGTGTTCCATAATAAATGGGAATGTTTGCTCTCACTAATAAAGCCATAAAACATGGAAAAACTTAATTTTGTTCATTTTATTGCGTTTTTAAAAAGAACCTTGTATTTGGCCCACCTTAATGCGCCACAAATTTCATGTTTGCAGTTTTATTTTATAGTTTGACTTTTATTTAAATTATTGCAAATCATTAAGAAAGCTTTCGATTATGAAAACGGCCACACAAAACAGATCAAACACCGAGGATGGGGATATTCCGGTCGTCTACCTAGTCTCGGATAAGATAAACTTAATTTCGTTTTCCTAATCATTTTAACGTGTTCTAGGCGGAACTTTTGGCGATTGGCAAAACCTTCCGGCCAATAGGGACATTTCATGAAATTCAAAAGTCCATCAATCACAATTCTCTTCATTTTTTGGATAGAATTCAGTACAGAGCGTTAAAACTGATAGGAAATAGAACTATCACGGAATTATTCCTATCTCTTGAGCACCATCAGAATGAATCAGTTCAGCTGTGAAGCCCGTTTAGCTAGGAATGCTCATCACAGACACAGACTAGTTTTTTAGTCGCACAACACGATTATGGAATAATTAACTTGAAACTGTTTTCCCTTGTCATTTCAATTTGCAAACTTTCAATGTTCCACCTTTCCAATGTAAATCGACACCTTTCTACCTTTCCTAATTTTTCCAATCGCTCGTGCTGCGTTTAACATCGTTAAGATACATGCTGAAACAACAGACCTTAAGTGGAATAGTATGTACATCACGACGTGTTTGGTGACAAAGGGTCTAGGATCTAAGTGTTTTATATCTTTAACCAGATTGCACATTTACTCCGCTACCTTCCCCATCTCAAAGACCAAAATTATCCTAGTGATCTGACTCTACATAAATACATAAGAAGCTTAGCCCGCTTTGTAAGAAGCTTCAAAAGGTTTTGGCGAGTATGGAAGAAGTCTTCTAGATTCATATGGTGTCGCAACATATGTCCTGAGGGATTTTACGGAAACATTTTTTTACCTAGCAGACCGTCGAAATGTTTCTTGTATAACTCTTGTATAGATGTACATAATTTTTTTAAGCTGCAGTGTTTTGATCTAGTTGCGTTTTCCTCGACAACAATTCTTCTAAATGTGCTTATCAGTCTAGTTGTTAAGTTTTGTCGAAAATGAGCAAAAAATCCTTTGAACGCGTCATTACAAAAGTCTGTTCCAAGCTTTTTCTTCAACGGTTTTTGACAGGTGGGTACTATTATTTTTCGATTTAGGCACAATATCGTATTACTTTTTTTCAAGGGATTCTCGTCAAGACACTTAACGACCAAGTTCTAAGACCACAATTTCAAATGGGTAAAACTGCCGAACCTTAGATATAGTTTATTTCGAAATCAATTTTGTATGAAACCCTAACTTGCCTTAAAAATTGTTATTACGGCGAACACTGACCGACAAAGAAACTGATGTTTATAGGTATAGGTAAGCTGAGAAGCAGCTTAAACACTTCGCCAATAGATATTTTTGCGTGCATTTCCTTGAATTGAAATTGAAAACCGATCCCAAGGCACAACACTTCGCGGTTGTTCCAAGAAAACAGTGAACAAAAAAAAAATACAAAACGATTTAAATGAATGATAAATAATACAATCATCAGAAACCGAGAAAGAGAGATACCGTGCCTGACCTCCATGAATCATTAATCTCAGAAATTGCTTGGTCGTTCTCGTTGTTGATTGCTTAATTTGTTTACATTCAAAGCAAGGTTGAGTATGGGGCGGTCGGGTACAACTAAAATATAGACACTCACGCATCACGCACATCATATATAAAATATCAGTGATGACATCGTTGTAATCAAATAAAAATTAAAAAAAAAATATTCATAAATGCCAATATACAAATAAAATAAATATTTATGGTGTGCGATATAATGGGCGTTGTAATCGTAAGGGTAAGATTGTTTGTAAAATTGGTTGGTCATTTTTATCAGCCCATCACATTATTGACATTTTATTCAATATTTCTCATTTATTTATAGGTTTATGTATATTTTGTTTATTATCACTCTAATGTGAATTTGTTATTAGGAATGGTGATTAATTTGTTTAACTATTTTTCATGCAATTGCTAGATGGAAGTTATGACTTCATACAAGAAAATACAAAAACGAAACATGAAATTGCGAAAATCGCTTAAACTTATGCACATTTATTTATTGTTAAAAAACGTGAAAAAAAAACAAAACACGAAATACCAGGAAACATGTATTTGTGGTGTAACATAATTCTTAGAAAGGGTGTTTTTTCAATATTAAGATTCGAACATCTCAAAAACTAGAGCCATTTGAGTAAGTCCGAGATCGGATTATTTTTCAGGTTTCGGAAAATTAAAATCATTGGCGCAAAATTTTAAACATCTTAGTATTAAGGTATTAGTACGAGTATGATACTACTTAACAATTTGCTAACTTTTAAGTAGATTAGCTCTATTTTAATTTTAAACATTGTCTAACTAATATTTTTTAGAAAATTGCTCCTGAACGCACCTACATTAATGACATTTCATGCAAAAACCTAAGCAAACAGACCTGTTTTGATGTTTATAAATTTCAAAGTCATATGAAGTTATTACGATGCTAAAAAAAATAAGTATTCGATGATTTTAACTTTAATAAAAGGGTAGCAAAAGTATGATGCTACGAGTATCTTCGATTAAAATTTGCAAAATCGTCGTTTTAACCAAGTTTCATACTAAAACATCGTTAACATCGTACTAATTCAACTAAAACTTTGAGCCATTCCTTTTTTGGAATATTTAAAAATAAAAAAAAAAATCATTCTTTAGTACCTGGTTAGGAACGGCCAAGAACTGTTTATTATTTTATTTTCGAAGTTTTACAAATACGATAACTGAATACTATGTTTCTGACAAAGAAGTGAATCTGGAATTAATCTCGATAAATCTTCATAGTGCCAATAGTTTTACGAATCGAACTTACCTGTAACCATATCGAGTTGAACGCATTCATTGCACGATCGACGTTTTGTTTGCTCTGTTGGTCATAATCTTAACTATAAGATAATCCTTGGGTGGAAACAAAGCATATTGTTTTTGGCTTGAATTAGAATGATGTTTATGAATGCTGAGAACATAGTAAAATAAATTCTTTTGGATAATATGAGTGAGATTTTCCTGGAATTATATCTCTATCATGTACGTAGAAACAACAAAACAGAGAATGAAATAAAAATGTCGACCTGAAACGTTTACATGTTGCGAGTGCTGTGCCCATTTTACGGTAGACGTAATGGCCTTTAACAGTCGACTCTTCAAAGTTTGGGTGGCCCAAATTTGAGACGACTGGTTCGGTAATTAACCGACCAACATTCGTACGTCAAAGGAACGCGAGATCGCCGAGAACAATTCCGCGGTCCGTGAAAGTGTACAGCAGAACCCGAGGCAGTTGATTCCTCGCTGGGCACAAGAACTCGTCTGTTCGCAGACTTCAACATTGCGAATTTTGCGCCGGGACTTTAACCTAAACCGGTACAATATCCAATTTGCCCAGAAACTTAAAGTTCATTACCATAGACAACGTCGTTTGTTCGCTGACGGGGGTTCGGAGCGTTTGAAAGAGGACCCCAAATTGGGCCTAAAAATCATCTTTAGCGACTAGGCGCATTTTTGGATGACTGGCTGTGCTAACAAGTATAATTGACGTATATGGGACGACGCAAAATTACACGAGGTTAACCAGGTGACAATGCATTCTCAAAAAGTTAATGTTTGGTAACCTTTAACTACGATATTTAAATGTTTGATACGAATCTTCTATTCTACGAAATGGCTGGACGGATCCTAATTGACTGAAATTCTACTTGGATGTATGATTTTTTGAAATAAGATAACTTACCTTAGAACTTATCAAGTTAAAAACTGTCTTAAGACTAAGTGAGCTTATAACTAGATTTCCATTGAAATTACACAGATTTTTTTAGGGTGCAATATATTAATGATACAAAATCACAATCTACATATTTACCATTTGCAATTTTAGATGTCAGATTCGTTAAAGCTATGGCTGTCGTATTTTTTCGGTGACAGATTTGTAATGGTCCTTATTTACATTTCTACAACCCAGTTTACAATTTTCTACTTTTACGACAAAGTGATTTATGGTGGAAGTTCCGAACAGAAATATTTCGACTCAACGAATCAAACTCACTTCGATTCAACAGTGATATAGCTTGTATACAA
This sequence comes from Chrysotoxum bicinctum, assembly GCA_911387755.1. Taxonomy (NCBI): domain Eukaryota; kingdom Metazoa; phylum Arthropoda; class Insecta; order Diptera; family Syrphidae; genus Chrysotoxum; species Chrysotoxum bicinctum. The sequence continues at coordinate 19,301,261 of OU426989.1, forward strand.
TGGAGTTGAAACGTAGTTCAATCTCGTTCGAACTCTACACGACTCAACTCCATTGAAACGAGGAGTTAAACGGAGACCTACGTTGTCTACGAGAAAACGTAGTTCAGCAGTTGCATTCCTCCCCTCAAACAATTCAACCTTAATACCCGTACTTCCAGGAATGCTCATTAATTTACCCTTGAGCCTAACTTCGGACGTTCTGTCAAGTACAGAGATTATTTTTTAGCCGCACTACATGAATGTGGTATGCTTCACCTGGGTCAATATTTCCCACTCATTGCAATGTGCAGACTTTCAAAACCAATGTGCATCGGTATCTACTTTCTAATTCTATCCTATTTTCCTAGTTGCTCGCACTTTGTTTAGCATTATAAGGGTATTCATAACCCCTTGAGTGCACGTATAATATAAAAAAAATACAAAGTAATTTATAGAGGAAGTTACGAATTGAAATATTTCGACTCAACTCCACTGGGCGAAAGCAAGTGAGTTGAATCAAACTCATTTCAATACAAAGGAGGTGAAAAGTAGTTCATTGAAATTAGTTCAACCAAATCCATTTGAATTCAACGGAGACTCATCATCATCATCATCGGCTCGACAACCGGGTTCCGGTCCTGGCCTCTTTCAACAAGTCTCTCCACCTATCCCGGTCTCTAGCCGACGCCATCCAGTTGCGCACCCCAAGGCTTCGGGCGTCCTGGTCTACGCCATCTCTCCAGCGCAAGCATGGTCTACCACGCTGCCGTCTACCATAGAATGTACCACAAAGAACTTTCCGAGCAGGTTCCTCTTCGCTCATGCGAGCTAGGTGCCCTGCCCACCGGAGTCTACCGAGCTTAATTTTTGTCACGACATCTGCTTCTAAGTAGATTGCGTACAATTCATGATTGTACCGTCTCCGGAATCGTCCTTCCTCACATATGGGGCCAACAATTCTCCTTAAGACTTTTCTCTCGAACGCAGCTAAGAGATCGGAGTGCCTTTTGCTAAGCACCCAAGTCTCGGATCCATATGTGAGTACTGGCAGGACCATTGTCCTGTACAGCAGCAGTTTTGAAGTTATGGTGAGATTTCTGGATTTGAAAAGCTTTGACAGACTATAGTAGGCTCTGTTGGATTTGAGAAGCCGCCCGCGTATTTCTTCTTCTATATTGTTATCGGCTGCTACTATTGACCCAAGGTATTTAAAGGATTGCACCACTTCAAATTCGTGCTCCGCTACCTTGATTGTTTGACCAACTGTTCCTCTCGCATTCGACGCCACCATGTACTTTGTTTTACCTTCACTAATGTGCAGCCCCAGATTTTGTGCCGCCTGCTCGATCTGGATGAAGGAATCGTGTACAGCTTGTTCGGATCTTCCGATGATGTCAATGTCGTCTGCGTAAGCTAGTAACTGGCTGGACCTGTTGACGATGGTCCCTCTTGTTGCCGTGCCAGAGTCACGGATTACTTTCTCCAACGCCAGGTTGAAGAGGAGGCAGGCCAAACCGTCCCCTTGTCGGAGTCCATTAAAGATTTTGATTGGTCTGGATAGCAATCCGGCTATTTTTACTTGGCTTGTTACGTTGGTCATGGTCAACCTACATAGTCGTGTCAATTTATTTGGGATGCCGAATTCTCTCATGGCTTTGTAAAGTTCTACCCTGGCTATGCTATCATAGGCGGCCTTAAAGTCTATAAACAGATGGTATGTTTGGATGTTAAATTCTAGACATTTTTCCATCGCCTGCCTAAGGGTAAAAATCTGATCAGTTGTTGATTTGCCTGGAATGAAACCACACTGATATTGTCCGATGACGGTTTTAGCGTATGGGGTTATCCGGTCTTGTAGGATAGAGGAGAGTATCTTATAGGCAGTACTCAACAACGTGATACCTCTATAATTGCTGCACGTTGTGACATCTCCCTTCTTATGTATGGGGCATATTATGCCTTTTCGCCAGTCTTCTGGCATTTCTTCTTGCTCCCATACGTGCACTATAATATCATGAATTGCTTGACGTAAGGCTGGCCCGCCGTGATGAAATAATTCGGCTGGTATGCCATCGGCTCCCGGGGATTTGTTCTGTTTAAGCCGGCCTATAGCCTTCTCAACCTCTTCTATGCTTGGTGGCGGCAACATAGGGTATTCTTCTTGAAGTAGTGGAGCCTCCACTTCTGCAGTGAGCTGACCATTTAGCAATTCATTGAAGTACACTTCCCATCGCTCCAGTATGCTTTCAGGATCGGTGATCAGATTTCCCTCTCCGTCCTTGCAGTATGTGCAGCGTGGTGTGTACTGCGTCATGTTTCGGACGGATTGGTAGAACTTCCGCGCCTGGTGCGGACCTCGCTCTCGGCTGTTTTCTATTTCACAGATTAGGTTCTTCTCCCAGGCTGATTTCTTTTGTCTGTGAAGCCGTTTTTCTGTTCTTCTGAGCTCTTTATATTCCTCTTCGCGTGCCCGCGTTCTATGAGATTGTTGCATTGCTCGGTACGCAACATTCTTACGTTCAGTCGCTAGCTTGCATTCATCATCAAACCAGTCGTTCCGATTTTTACGACTGCTGCCTAAGATGGAGTTGGCAGTACTAATGACAGTATTTTTAAGACGTGTCCACTTTTCATTTACGTCCAGCATACTGGCTCCAGGACTTACTCTCCCTAAGTCAGGTGTTTCTAGGGCGAGTCCTAACGCATTACCAAAGGTGTTACTGGTGTTTTCATTGCGCAGGGCAGCCGTGTTGATTCGAACCTGATCGGCGGATGCAATGCGTCTTCGCAAGGCAATCCGCCCTCGGAAAACCATACCAACAAGATAGTGATCCGAGTCGATATTGGCACCTCGGTACGTTCGTACCGTCATCAAGTTCGAGTAGTGGCGACGGTCTATCAACACGTGGTCTATTTGGTTACGAGTGACTCCATCAGGTGATACCCAGGTGGCTTTGTAGATATCTTTACGCGGGAACCTGGTACTCGCAACGACCATGTTTTTCGATGCTGCCAATTCTAAGACTCGAAGTCCATTGTCATTAGTGTTCTCATGCAAACTATGGGTGCCTGCGTAATGCCTGAATACCGGCTCCCGACCTATTTTTGCGTTCAAATCCCCAAGGATGATTTTAACATCATACCTTGGACAGGCATTGAGGGCCCTCTCGACTTGTTCGTAGTAAGTCTCTTTTTCTTCGTCTGAGGACTCCTCCGTAGGTCCGTGAACGTTAATGAGGCTGATGTTCGTAAATTTGCCTCGCACGCGAAGGGTGCATAGCCTTTCGCTTATAGCGTTAAAGCCGATGATAGTAGACTTCATTTTTTCGCTGACTAGGAAGCCTACCCCGAGCACATGGTGTTTTGTATGACAGCTGTAGTATATGTCATATTCTTTCTTCTGTAAAACACCATTCCCTGTCCATCTGATTTCTTGAAGAGCTGTTATGTCAGCTTTATACTTTGACAGGGCATCGGCTAGCTGCTGAGCAGCTCGAGCTCTATAGAGCGATCGTACGTTCCATAAGAAAATTCGTAAATCGTTTTTCCTTTTTCTTTGCGTGGGTTGTCGTCGTGAGATCAGTCCGTTTCCGAGGCTTGTTGTCGGTCTCGTAATTCTTTTAGTTTTACGGGACAGGGAATTAACCTGTCGCCAACCTGAGGAACCAGCCTGATCATATTAGCCAAACCTTTTTTAAAAGGCTTGTTTCTAGCGGCCGCCGCGGAGAGGCTATGATCACACTTCCACCAGTCCCGAATAGTTACGGCACGTGCATGTTTTCGTATGCTACATGTTGTTCCCCCTATTCGTCTGATGGCTGACCGCCCAACGGAGACTCAGGTCGTATATTAAGTGGTTGAAACTTAGGTCAATCTCGTATCAACAAAGCATACCTTCTCATTTAAGTGAAAGAATATTTCTGTTTATTCACTGTTCTCTATGATTCACCTTCATTCAGCATTTCTGTGGGAGAAAACATTGCTAATTTTGTATATTTATGTAAATAGTTTACACAAAAAATTGTATTATAAACATCATGTGCGCCCTTCTATCATCTGATTCATATAGTATTCAATCGAACGCCTTTCTAACCTTCTCAAAAGAAATTGACTTCAATGTAGAGTGCGGAGTCTGATTAGAGAAAATTAACCCTTGAACTCTTTTTCAATGGTCTTATCTATAGATATCTTAATAAAAATCGACAAAAAAATCCTTTAATCACTCGAATCAATCTTCTCCAAATTGTTCCCATTTCCTTTGCACTAGGGATCAACAATGTATCCTTATTCAACCTAATTTATTAAGTTCCACAGCAAACAAAAGAACCTCCAGATGTGTGAAGATGCCAATTTTAAAAATCGTGAAAAAGACCTGTATGTCATTTGTGTAGAGTTCAAAGAGGTTTATCAACTTCTTCAATAAATAGCAAAATTAAATGATTGGCAGTTGGCATGAAAATTCCATCTTTATAAGAAATTCTTTAGTTCAAATTATTGTAATGTGTGTTAGTTTATTATGCACATGGCAGTTTTAACACTCCTTTCAGTCCTTCATACTCTTCTATATAATTTTATAATTAAAAGTAGGAACACGTACCCTTACGTTCGTTGGCCGAATGCATAAACTTCTATCTAAAGGTAAATTATCCTAAACGATTCATTTGAATTTTCCCTCTTCAATATTTTTGTTTCTTGCTCCTGCAACGTTTTAAGTCAATGATCGAACATTAAAATTTACTAACACCTTGCGTTCCATTGCGTTAATTCGCAACAAATGATTTCCTTGACATGGCACCCCATTAAGAAAACTTACAGATACGCATGCATCCAAGCGCACTAAGTGCTTGCAGGCATAGCTCACTACGCGGTGAAAGCTGAACACACAACGATTGCTATATAGATTGAACCATCACGGGCTGTGCATGTAGTAGGTAGGGGAAGGCCGGGGGGCACTATTAACGAAAATCCAAACAACCGAGCCTCTAGCTACATAAAACAACAAACGAGTCATTTACCAACAATTAGTCGATGCTTATTACTTTTGCGCGCAAGCGAGTTCTTTGGATGATGGAAAAGAAAGACTAGGCAGAGGCTTCATGTTAGTTTTCATCGATTTGGATGTTTGCTTACTTCTCAGCTATACGATGGTATATAACTGTGTTGTTCGTTCCAATTGGCTGAATCGAAGAAAACCAACGAAGATTCGTTATGGTGTAGGTTTGGAGCGTGTAAACAGCAAGCTATTTTAGTGATACACTCGGGAACGGAGTTCGTTATGTAACTGTTACCATGATTTTCCTCTTCTGTCTATACTTTTTTAAGTTTAATGCGCTTCAATAAAGTTACTCAATCATCATCACTGACGCGCTGCTGTCACGGTTTAATGCATCTCACTGACGGCCACCGCCACCGCGCACGATTACATGATGATTTTCTTATTTGCGGCGCAGTGAAAGTGAACTCGGGCTTCGACAGAGATAACTAGTCATTCCCATTACCCATCTGGAACAGCCTCACATCAGGTAGGTTATGTCCCATCACAGATCACGTTGACATAACTAAAAATACAAGTTGAACGTAGAAGGTAGAAAGCAATTCAACACAAACTTTATTTACACAACAATTAATGGAAGGTATGGAAGTGTAACAGTCCCACAAAGTTTTTCCTTTTGTTTTTGTTTTGCTTTTTGGCGACGAAGAACAACAATGGCGTGTAAACACATTTTTGTGTCAAACAATGATGATGTCATTTGGAAAAGACTGTTGAGTTTACGCCCAGGTTTACACTCGGACTCAGTGACACTTAAATCGTCAACATGGGTGAATAAGGTGTCAGTTATCTGATAAGTTTGTTCTGTGAAAATGGACATTCGAATATTTTAGATTGACACATTTCTGACTCTGAAACATATTAAATTTTTCTTAATATTAGTTAACTTCGAATTATTTAATCCATTTCTCCCATGACACTCATTTACTAGAAGAAAAAATATTCCCGTTCGAATACTCTACACTGTAATGACACTTTGAGGAGACTTATGCCGGCCGCCAGCATCAAATATTTGAGAACCAGTGTTACTATTTTCAACAAGCTGTCAAAGATCCCGCTTCTGACATGCCAAGTTTTAAATCGACCACATCCAAAGACCTGGTTTGATCATCAGTTCTGGCAAGCATATGCAGGTTAACAAGAGGGATACAAGTAGGGGCTGCATAGAAGGATCAGTTTCCTCGCGAGCTCGATCAATATTACATGAAAGAGGCATCGACTTAGGAAAAAGTAAGAACATCAGAAGTTCGAAAATAGAGAAATGTCGTAGCAAGATTGAAGTTCAGGAGTTTTACTAAAGTTACAATAAACCTTTCATGTTTACATGACCCATCCAACAGCAAGGACAATCAAGGGAGCATCGTTTTAGAATCGCTGTTGATGTTGAGAATATGCAAATATCATTTCTGCAAACTGTATAACAGCGACGAAGAATCAAATACCACTAAAAAACGGATGGGTTAATCAACCAAGAAAAAGAGACGTAGAGTATAACAATCCGTTCAACTGACCTTAGGGAAGTGATATAAAAAACAGGTGGCGCAAAAGTTGTTATCCGTTGTCCATTAGCGGTAATTTTTGTATGAATAAAAAACTTTGGTTCTGCATTGGGATTATGTTTATTTGATGTCTTAATTTGTTTGTATTTTGTACCAGTTGACTACACAAATGTGTTGACACTTACCACCATTTGTAAAAATTATAACAGTTTATGACAGGGTGACAGCTTTTTCGCCACGTGCAATGTGTGCGCCATCTTTTATGTTTGTATTTAAACATAGAATAACTTCGACATTTATCAACCGATTGACTTGAGTATAGACATGTTTTTGAAATGCCAGTTCAGTAAAATTTTAAGCATAAATCGCTTTACTCCGAAACATAACTTAACAAGCACCCATTTTTGATTTGGCACGAAGCAGTGGGATATCGTCAACACACCGTTTATCAAGTGAAGTGGTAAGAGAGTGTTGCCGAGAACCCACATGTGTCGTATCGTTACCCCGCTCAGCGGAACCACCTCGCGGAGCAATTTGAAGGATGATTTACATTAGTTTCCGTATAAAGTACAATTGGCTCTAAACTTAAGTTCAAGAAAGTAGCCGAACGCTAAATACTTTTCTGCATAATTAATCCAAATGGAAGGCGATGGATAGCTTAAGAGTTTTCATCGACTTATCTGCAGAAAATGGTTAGAGAAGTTGGTATAAGCTAAGGAGATTGACATAATCGGAAGCACATTTTGATGTCAGTGGCGCTTTTACGAATATTGGGAAGGAAACGAATAAGATTAAGGACTAAACCTTAGTCTCTCCTTTCGCCTACCAAACCATTGTAGCGTATTCCAAGCGGAAATTCTGGCGATAAAGGAAGTATTGTCTTGGCGTGGTATCTAGCACGGATATCCGTATCTTCTCAGATAGTCAGGCTGCTTTGAAATCCCTCGCATCAGTCTCTGTAAACTCCATTACAGCCCAAGACTGTCGATCGTCTCTGATGGAGATGGCCAAACAGTTTAACATTCACCTATTCTGGGTGCCGGGTCACAGGGACACTCCGGGGAATTGCAAAGCCGACGAGCTCGCCAGAATTGGAACGGAAATGCCTATCTTACCCGAAAAGGCAAATATAGGTATGCCCATAGCTACAAGTAAACTTATGCTGAAACGAATCGCTCTGGAACAATCAAACACAAGATGGCTTAATACTACCACTTGTATGGCGACCAAACAAATCTGGCCTAAACTGGATCTGAAACGGTCAAAATGTCTATTGTCTCTCAGTAGATCTCAGATCAAGTCCGTAATAGGTGTCATAACTGGACACTGTCTCATAGATAGACACGCCGCACGACTCGGTGTACTATCAAACGATTTTTGCAGGGGTTGCTTGGACGAGGAGGAAGAGAAGACAATCCCACACCTTCTTTGTACATGCCCTGCTCTCTCTTATAGACGCAAACTTCATCTAGGAGAATATTTCTATAATGAACCAAGCGATCTCATAAACACAGACATTAAAAGTCTCCTTCGCTTCATCAGAAGCTCCAAATGGTTTTAACTAGTAGGAAAACTTTTTGTTCCCTATTAGATCGTGGTATCACAATGGACCTCTAATGGTCTAAGTGTGTCAGACGCTTTAATGACAACTACTTTAACCTAACCTAAACGAATAAGATGGGTTTAAGGGTCAATAAGGGCAATACGCAGTACATAATATATTATATGCTTTCAATATGAAAAGAAAGCAAAGGCCCACCTATTGGACAGCCACAATTTGGAGATATTTACAGACTCTGTCTACCTAGACTCAACTATAAACTCAGCCAACTATGCCAGCGCCGAGTTCAAACAATAATACAAATAAATAACCGCGAGCCTTTAGACGTTTTCTAGGATTTTCCTATTTGTTGATAATTCGGGTCTCTTGTTCAATGCAACCGCACCATAAGTAATGATGGGTCTTATCATCATAGTGTTGTTTGTTCCAGAGAAGTTTACTATCTAGGTCAATTCCTAGATATTTTACCTTCCTTTGCGTTTCAATTACTTGAGGACCTAACTGGATAGGTTGCATAAGTGGTAAAAGTTTTTCCCTGGTAAATAGTATGATTGTCGTCTTGAAGGGATTATTGATAATCCTACAGATAGACACAATTTCCGTGTAATTGTTAGTCCTCTTTGGATAATATCGCAGAGTTTCTTCAAACTTATCTATGATAGCGACATCATCAGCAAATCCAATGTAGCATGGGAGGTAAGATTTTCTAACAATTCAATCACGATGAGACTCCACAATAAGTTGATAGTATCTCACGCTGAGCCACTTGTTGTGATTATTTTTGTTTAAATTATCTCCTGCTTGTGTTCTATATTTCTAGTGATGGGTACCCATTTCCTTACAAGAGCGTTGTCTGTACAACAAGGCCACTGGTTAGAAACAGTTATATTGGTTGACACTTTGATTGATTTGAGAGAAGCTTCCACACGAGCTGTTCCCTACCATCAAATTTATAATTTTAAAATTATTTTAACAAAATATTTAAACAAAACTTTGCATTGATTGTTGTTGTTTTTTATTATGTGTAAATATAACTTAATGAGTTTTAAAAGACTGACTTTAAATTACTTTTTTTCTAGAACCAGAGTGTTAAAATATTGCCATTTTAAATTTTCTTTTGCTTACGTTTGCATACTGTTATACTGAATGCGAGCGGGCCATTAAATGTTAGTTTGAAACTAAAGTCGAAATGTATATCCCTGTCAGACTTCCTTCAGTTGCCACAATAAGAAGCAAACTTAAGGCGATATCATTATGTGCTATGGTATAATCGATATAATGCCTATCTTTCGTTTCAAAATCTTCACTGACATTTGCATATCTATTTTTCAAAGCAAATATTAATACATATTAACATAAATATTTATATAACACTATGTTATTTTCCATCGTTCAAAATTCATCAGTGATAGTTGTCAATTTTGTTGTTGATGGTATATTCGTCAAGTTTCCTATCGTTCGTTAATTTACATACGTATAGTGAGAAGAAGATCAACAATTCGAACAATTCGGAAAAGAGTTCGAATAGGTCATAATAGTGAGCGTATATATAATTTTATCCATTTGCAAAACTACAATTGAAAGAAATTGTGAACATTATTTTCCCAAATTTAAGTAAAACACTAACAACTATGTAATTAAATTAAGATTTATTCAACTTATTCATATTCAAGTGCTATAAAGGGTTTTCCAATAAGAGGTGTTATTTTGATATTCAAAGAAAAATGGCATTTTTGGAGATAAATGATCGGATGTTTATTTCATTATAAAGAGGAAGGTATGCCGTTAATAATGGAACACAACATCAGCCAAATGGCCGCCAAGACCACGCTTACAGGACCATATCCTTTTCATGAAATTTTCCATAACCAAATCGCAAAGTGGCTGCCCTATGTCCTCGATAGCCTCACGAATTTCATCTTTGAGGTCTTGAATCGACGCTGGGCTGTTGGCGTAGACCTTATCTTTCACGTGGCCCCAAAGGAAGAAGTCGCAAGGTGTTAAATCACAAGATCTCGGTGGCCAATTGTGATCACCTCTTCGAGAGATAACACGGTCCGGAAACTTTTCCCGTAAAAGATCGATGGTTTCATTGCTTGTGTGGCACGTAGCGCCGTCTTGTTGAAAGTAAACGTTGTCCAGATCAATACCATCCAATTCAGGCCATAAAAAATCATTAATCATCTCTCGATAGCGCAATCCATTGACCGTAACTGTTGCTCCAGCCTCATTTTCGAAAAAGTAAGGTCCAATGACCCCGCGGGACCATAAACCGCACCAAACAGTCACGCGTTGAGGATGGAGAGGCTTTTCAACAATAACTCTTGGGTTTTCCGAGCCCCAGATGCGACAGTTTTGCTTGTTGACGTAGCCTCCGAGGTGGAAATGGGCCTCATCAGTCAAGATGATTTTTCGATGAAATTCCGGTTCATTTTCATGCATTTCAAGGACCCAATTTTAATAATTTCAATGCGTTGTTGAAGCGTGTATCGTTCCATTTTTATTAATAGCGTAGTTTCTACTTGTCAAATGTCAAAAAATGACAGCTTAAAAAGTGGCAGCTACCGAAATAGCGGGCTATTCAAAATAACACATCTTATTGGAAAAACCCTTTACTATAATATAATAATCAATCACTGAATTGAGAGAACCAGAACCTGTTAAACACAGTTTGAAGTTTTACAAATTTCCCTTATTCATTCCATGGAGCTTCTTTCTGAGCAGACTGAATCAATCTCTATTCATTACTGGATACGGAACGAAAAAACAAACCAAGTAGAGTTTTATTACCACATTCTTGATAAAAGTACCTAAGAAAAACAAAAAGATGTATAATGTTTTTCTATACAGTAGTCTGCCAACCACTTTATAGAGACAAAAAAAAACATCTCCCACCCTCAAATACCTTTTTCTATCCCAACAAAAGCAAGAAAATAAAATTAAAAAAAAAAAACTAAGATTGCATCCCCACTTTGGGATTGGTACGGGAGCCAGAACTTGTTTTCGTGGAATTCTCACAGAGACATAAGAAATTTGCAGAGCTATTCGTCGTCGAACTAACAACTTTTTTTTTCTTTTTATCTCTCATAGCTGAAAGCTTAAATGAAAATGTCTGCATCATGAGCTTATGTTTTCGTTATGATGTCAGCAGGGGAATAAAATAGATGTACTGCAGGCTGACACACCCAGTGTAGTAGTGCACCGTCAGGGCCGCACGGACTCATGTGGGAGCCTTGTATGCCTGAAAGAATAGTTCCCTAAACTGCCAATTTCTTTAAACTTTAATTTTGTTTGTTTATGAATTTTGACAGAGCTTGAACTAAAATTGGTAGCAATTGGAAGTTCTCGACATTATAGACAGACATGTTGTTTTACATTCTTAACGTTGATGAAAACACTAAATTATAGTAAAAATAAATGAGAAAACCTTAAACACAAAAAAAAAAAAAAAATTACATCTTTACGACTTGTTCTTCCAAACAAAAACTATCTTAATCAAAGCGTTAAATATCAAATAATGCTTAAAGCCAAGATACCAACGTGTTTCTGATAAATTTGGTAAAAATCGGTTCAGGAGTTTGCCAACAAGGCGCTGCAACAGATTCGAAAAGTTTATTTATTTGTTCCTTTGATTGTTTTTTTAATCTCAGGAACCACACTTCCGATTTTAAAAATTCTTTTCTTGTTTAAAAGGCTAAGGAGCTCAATAGTTCTTTTTGGGGAAAGGTATCAAAATTGATCTATTTATAGGGTGAAATGGGATCAAGTATTCTTTTTGAGTCGGAAAGAGTATAATTGGATTGACTTTGATAATGGCTAAAGTGCTGAATATTTTTTTCTAACGTAGCTGTTCATTAGGTGAAAGTTATTTAGTTACTTATATGGTGAAATTAGGAGAAAACGGCACAATTCAAAAAATCATATATATTTTTGAATACTTCATTTAAGCAGAACTCCACTAGTAAAATATTAAAATGAATCTTTATTCTTTACCCATGATCATGGGCTTCCAAAGAGGATTTAGCGCCCCAAGCATTTGCCTTTGAATGTTGTGTTATAATGCGCTACTGAAAACCGTGTATAGCTGCTCCCCTATCGGCACTATCTTATTCATTTTTCTCTTCATTGCTTTTATGCAGCAGCTGCGTTCAGATAAAAAAAAAATAAAATAAAAAATACATAAATAAATGAAGAAGAAAAATAGAAATAAAAAAAAGCAGATACTTTGAGAGAATAAAAGATACATCAAGCCTTTATACCCTGGCGATTGTATATCACGTTCGCCTCTGCAATGAAATATCCTTCGAGCATCACTCGACCCAGATTCCTGATGACTGCCTTATATGGTGGGGATTTGAATAGGAGAAACTAGTAAGTATTTGTGAGCAATTATTTGAATGTGTATTTTAAACTTCCATCTTTGGCAGAAGGACTTCCGTTGTAAACAACAATGGAACGTGTGCAAATCTAAATATAGCGAATAGCGAATAGGTGCAGCGGTTTTTTTCCTTCATTATTCTTTTTTCTTTGTTTCTTTTTAGTTAGCCTATTATTTTAATTGTAAGGAGTAGAGACTCTTACAACAACGAATTACAGAAGTAAAGTCAATGATGTGTGAAGAAACATTGAGACAATTTCAACACCAACTTCAACAAATTGAGCTCAACAACGAAATCCTGCTTCATGCTAATGACGACTCAATGAGAAGACAAAAACGATCACCCTTTGATTTCATCGGAACGGTAACCAATGAACTATTTGGAATACTTGATCAAAGATTCGCTGACAAGTATGAGGAAACAATTCAAACCGTTAACGAAAATGAGAAGCATATACTAGATCTTATGAAAAATCAGACGACCATAGTTGATTCTACTGTCAACATCTTTAAAAAAGAACAGTTAGAAAATAAAAAACAGATTCAGCTTTTAAGTACAATGGTTATGAAACTCAATAATGAAACAAAGAGGTATGAAAACATAAAGATGTTCTCCTCAGCTGCTCTAAACGCCATCCTTATAATGATAAATTATAAGTCGACTCAGAGCATACTGCTTGACATAGTGCTATCAACACACACTGGAAGGATACATCCACTCATCCTTACAGTGAAACAATTCAAAGACGAACTTACGAAAATTCATGAAAATATCCCCCGATCTTTGATGATTCCTGGAGAGAGGCATCATGAATCAATACTTCAACTGTATAAAACCTTAAGTTTGAGGGGAAGAGTTACTGGCAGCAACATCATAATAGAAATAACTCTTCCTTTGCTGTACAACGAAGAATTCAAACTTTATAAAGTACTCCCAGTTCCAACCTTCAACAACGGAAAATTCACATGCATCATTCCATCAGCAGAGTATTTACTGATGAATCTACAAGTAAACCACTATTACCCGATCAACGAAGAAGAATTTTTACGTTGCAAGGAAAGGCTATTTGAAACTTACTGGTGTACTCTCCAACACCCATTATATACAGCTGGAGCTTCAGTCAGCTCATGTGAAATTAATATAATTCAACACAACCATCAACTAATAGACTCATGTCAGATAAAAGACATCCCGGCAAAGGCCTACTGGATTGAGATGCATCAACAGAACACTTGGATCTATAGTGTTCCAAATTCAACGACAGTCAACATCAATTGCGATTTCAATTCAGTACCGACCATCTTCAGGGGTAGTGGGATAGTGAAGCTGCCAGCAAACTGCATGATCCATGACCAGTTTATAACAGTTATTGGAAGACAAACGATGACAAGCAGATTGAAATCTTCATTTTTGCCATCATTCAACATCTCTGACCAGTTAACTTTGTTAAACTCCAAAACAGAGCCACAACCGATCCTACATCAGTCAAATATTTCTTTGGAAATATCAAAACTGGAAACTGCAATAGAACTTCAAAAGAGTCAAGAAAATATCTTGAAAGAAATCAGGACCCACCGAATTCATCAGTACTCGCTTTTTGGATCTACTGGGTTCCTGCTTGTAATCTTCCTCATAGCTGTCATTATCATAGTTCGAAGAAGAAATCGACCGCCTACGCCAATGAAAAGATCAACGCAAACAATAAGGAAGGAACGCCGAAACACTGAGACTTCTTTCGATGACATCGATTTCTCTGTTGTTCCAAACTGAGGGGCCCAGCATGTTATGACAACAACACTACGTGTGAATTGTGAATCACAATTGTACAGAACAACGACGACAACCAACTATTCAGAATCACATTTCAACGAGTTCAACAGCAACGACGGACGCACGAGTCCGAATACGATATCATATTTTATTTTTCACACAGAGTGTACTTCTGCCAGATTGCACCTGTAGGTTTATTGTATATATGTAATAATACTCTAAGTTAATTTAAGTTACGCGTAAGCACTTATTTTGTATAAAAGAACAACTATTTATATTAATAAACTCACTTGCTAGAAAACAGCGAGCCATTACAATTTGTGTTATCATTGACTTCCCCCCACCAGCGGTAAGGGGTCTTTAATATTAAATTGTCGACAAAACAGCATGTCAGTGGGTTTTTAATCGACCCCATACTCTTTAAACTTTTACGAAGGACATCCGGTTACAAGGTACGAGTATACCTACTTTGCTTACTCGTTTCTCTCATTTTTAACATCCGAGATCAAGAGGGGGTGCTGGAAACTTTGTTACATTTACCTTTGCTGACCTGGGACCTTAATCGGATTTATATTATTTTCTTCTTCCCTTCAAAAGATTAGTGTGCTCCTAATCCTTAGGGTAGAGTGAATTGAGTCACCTTAAACCCTGGTGACATTTTGTGTTCAGACAATAGCCGCACATATAAGATGACACTCTCGACACTTTTGACCTTGGTTCTAATACGTTTCCATAGAAATTCATCTGATGGATGAAGAGGTATAAGGTTGTAGATATGTAACTTTGTGACAGTACCTACTTTAGCGAAATAAGAAAATGCTTGGTTAATGAAAAATTTAAAAATTAATTGAAGTTTGCCAGAGATACTTTTTGCTGAGTCCGAGAGAGATTAAGTCCATGGTATAAAATGTTTGGCTAGGTAAGTAGGGTTTTTTCTTATGAATAAAAAAGATGACGTTATCACTGGAGGCTTTTGTGTCATAGATAAAAGACGAATATATTTCTAATGATAGAATACAGAGCACATTACGTTCCTTGTTCTGTATTTAGCGCACTAATTCACAGAACAGCTATTCTTTAGAAATTTAATTTAGACTAATGATTTTCCTCAATCGAATACAATTTTTAAACTTTATATTTTATATTTTTTTGTTTATTTTATTTATATTACATGAAGATTTTCAAATTTTCATTACTTAACCCCACGCCTCCACAAACAAGAAAATCAGATATGCATTGAAAATTTTAGGAAATAAGTTATGTCTTGAAAGTTTTTTCTTAATATTTTTGTGGCAATAAATGAAGAAATAATTTGACATTACCCGTCCATATTTTTCTGAGTACGACGTTGGCCAGACCATCACCGTCAACGGCAAGAGCTATCGGTCGATGATAATTAATTGTTTTTGGCCCCTATTTGAAGTACTGTACACCGACGGCATGTGGTTTCAACAGGAAAGCGCTACTTGCCACACAGCTTGTGACATAATGGAAATTTTGCACGAGCAATTTCCGTACATAGTTATCTTAAAACAGCCCGATTTACGAGACAGAGTTATCGAAATTTCACGTTACGTATGATCATCACTCAACAAAGCCGCAGCAGACATTTGTAATTGTATACTGATATATATTATATTTGAATTGACACCTCATTTTTAAAGATCAAAAACGCAAGTGTTAGAATTTCAAAAATTAAATAAAAAAAATTGAAAACATTTGTCAAAAGATATGAACGCTATACATTTTGTGAAAAGATGAATCAGCTTTTCAACGTAGGTCATCTTCGAAAAAATCATTTGTGTGCTTAAAGAAGATTCATGTTAAATCTAATTTGGAGGAAATAGATTAGTTTTTAATCTTCTTTTTTTTGATTTTCTAGGCAAATCTGTGCCTTTTCCTCTCTACTCAAAGTTTTTCGCTTATTTCAATTTCTTGTTATTTAAGTTTTGATGTTTTGTTTTTGGTATAGATGTATCTTTCCTTCAACACTTCATTTTTGAAGATTAACAGAGAATTTCTAAAGTTATTGTAAATTTTCGAATCCTATTTGTATTAATTTCAGGGAAATTAGAATTATTTAATTACCATATTTTTTCTTTAACGTTACGTGAAGCCTTAACATTTTGCCTTAAAATAAATAAATATACTATTAAAATTTAAAAACGAAGTAAAGATATTTTATTAAAATCTGTTGACAAGAAAGAATGTTAAGAACCGCTAGACTGCATCTTGCCAGCAAGTGATTCGGAGGCAAAAAATGTATCTCTCTTAACTATTATCAAATACATCTTCATAACTAAAACTACTAAACGAACAAAATATTTGTTTGCTTTGAGGTTATACCTATTACAAATCGTCGTCGTTCAATAGAAACTCCCTAAAACTACACAATGAAAATTAATCTGTGCTGCTAACTTTTAATTTATTCCGGTTCTGGCTCTTAATTTATCTGACCTGGCAACAATTTTCACCCTTACAACGTTGTCAAAAAAGTCAATTGTCAGACTTTGGAACAAAAACTGCCAACCATGTAAACTGACAATTTAACATTGTAGGATAATGGCTACTAAACAAAATTAATTACGATTTTTGAAAGCAAAAGGAAAGTTTAAGCTTTGTTTTGCATTAAACATAATCGTCAAGCAACCATTACTAGGTACTTCAAACATTCTAAGGGTGAAATAATTGGATTAACTGTAGGTAATTTTTCTTCAAAGGATTAAATTTTCAGTATTACTAACTTTGCAATCAAGTTACCATTATCATCCATCAATAAAAAGCAAATCAGTAAAAAAAATTAGTGAATATTTTTCGCTTATTTTCGATGTGTGGTACCGTTACATGCCTAGAAAAGTTTTATAATTGATTTCCAACATTCTCGTTAACTGCTTTACAGAATTCGATCAAATTTTTTATGCAGGAGTTCCTTTTATTTATTATCTTCAAAAATGTATTAAATTAAAAATTTGAAATTGGTATATATAAACATTCTTTAAGAAAAATATATGTAGAAAATTTGTGTATACAAAAATTAATTACGTATTTCCAAAACTGTTCTAACTATAAACGAAAACCGGCGGTCTAACATATACGTTCCGTGTAGCCTGTTACGGTTACATGTTCCGCGTAGCACGTTACCTTATGCAAGATTGGATTTAAGACCCTGTTTACATTGGTAATATTGCCTATTTACTACATCGTGTTTACACTGGAAGCTTTGAGGCGCTTCAAAAAGAGTTCGCCTATGGTGTCAATGGATTGAAATCTCATTGATATTTAGAACTGAATATCTTCGTTCCCCCAACATTTTTTATCAAAATATTTTAAAAAGACGAAAGACGGAATAACTGGTGTCAAATATAATTGTAGGTTCATTCCCAAATGCATTTTCAGATTTGATATTTTAAAAAATCCGAAAAATTTAGTTTTTGTATTTTCTGCTCCGGAAAATGTATTTTTGCAATGAAATATTATCGATGCGTTAAATTCAATCTGTCTTCTATCTCTCCAACCACATAATGCCAAATTTTGAATTAAATATTCTGTATACATTAAAAAATATCGATCTTTCTCTATCTGTCAAGCCATGAACTGGATGATATGGATGACTACGATGCCAATGGTTTAAAAATTTTAGTTTTTTTTTGCTTATATTTACTTTGAAAATTTTCATTACAAAATGCGAATGATTTCAATCGGTTTATAAATCTCTGAAAGAGGGACTGATATAAAGTAAACGTTAAACTGTCAAAAAGACGAAACGAACAAAAAAAAGAACGATTAGTGGCATTCTCAAAAATGTTTGATAACCACGGAATGATTTTGATAATGTAAAGGCTTCATCAAGCGACTTGTCAAGCATGCTGGATTTCAAAATATTTGAGCTGCATGACAAACATATTTGAGAATGTGAACGCATGCTTGAAGCAAATTGCATTTTCCATGAACTTCTCGAGCTGTGCACATCATAAGAATATATATCAAAATGAGTTTAATAAGCAATAGAGGTAATGAGACAACTGATGTTCGAAAGAATGTTTGATGAATGTGAACGCTAATGTTTTTCATCCATCGCACAGCATGTCAAACAAATTTCGTATCAGATAACATCTCTGTTGGAATATAGGTGGAAGAATTCATTGTTGTATCAAATAACATCCCTGTTTAAATTTAAATTCCTGTTTAAGTCTAAAAAAACTTTACATTAGGTACCGGAGTCCAGTGGTGCGTTCTTAAAAAAGTTAAGAACAATTACTTGCGACCCATTAGTTAACTTTAGTTGAAACCAAACCTGATGCGTGACTAAAGGACATAAAAACTGTGGGTGTATGTAAACAATCTACAGAAACGACATTCTTTCTAATTAAATTAAAAGAATCTTGTAAAATTAAGAACCTATACAATAAACATCAGTGAACTGTCATTTGTAGCTAAAGAATTTCGCCAATCTTCTGTTAAGTGTTAAAAGCAATTAAAAGTCAGTCTTTTTTGTATCTGAAAAAAAGGGTTTATTGCTTGTGGCACCTGTCGCACATTCTGCCGCTGGGAGCATGCCATTTTCTTTCTCCTCTCTGGGCTGTTCGTATTTTTTTATCATGCGATCTTGATCCAGTTCCAATTAACTTAATTTTAACTTGTTTATCTTTTTGTTGGTTTTTTGTTTGTCTTGCCATGAAATGAAATTCACCCATCATCGTCGTTGTGGTGTTTTTTTTTTGTGCAGTGCAACCTGCAATTGGACGGTGAATTTCAATTGCCCACGAGTAATCGGATTAAAAGTCATTGCATTGAGAAAAGTTAATTTTCGCTTTAAGTCAATTAAGGGTATGTACTGGGGGGGCCATGCCATGGCAGGGCAGGCAGCCTGCCGACCGAGTAAACGAACGGACGACCCTCTGTTAGACTGCTGGCAAAGGTGTACCTTTAGCAGGCGATTATACTGCAGGAAAAACATCAAAAATTAATTGAATAAAATATGAGTACAACCTATTTTGGTTTTGGTTTAAATGCAGAGTCGAGTTGTATTTCTTAACTTCAATTCAATTAAAATTTAAAATAATATAAAAGTAAAACATTTTGTGTGTAAATGTGGGTCGGTGTGTTTGATGTTCATATTTGAAGATATAAAACTTGTTCTATGATTTCCTTTTTTTATTTATAAAATAAAAAAGATATTTAATTAAATTGTAGAAGGTTTTGAATCAGTCGGTTGAAAGAAGGAAGTCTTTATAAAGGGGTTTCGAAAAGACGGATTTTGACACTTCATGCGGTAAGGAAGTTCTTTTATCTGTTGATAATTTTCAAATAGTTTTACGTTTCGAACACATCGCAGTCGTTATTTTAATTCATTTCAATGTTCAGTTTATTTTGTCCCACTGTGCGGTATCGACACAAGAAAAATTTGACATTGGCATAAACGAAAACAAAATTGTATTCATCAGTAGGTACTGGTACTGGAGAGTGATGTTTGCTGTTGTGTTTCCCCTTCTATTGAACAATTTATTTATTGCGATAGGATTTTTTCATTAATGAGCGAGATGTTTTGCATTTATTAGTTGCTATGGGAAGACAAATACAAAGACATGTGACAGCAAACTGTCAAAATTTATTTTAAGATACAAAATATTAAAAGTGCCGGCACATTCGTCTTCTTATATGTACATATGTAGGTAATGTAGTTAAATTTGTTTGATATTCTGTACTATCGATCAGCCCAAGTGTTGAATGTCAACTCCTACCGACTTCAGTTTTATTTGACATTTATGAATGAACGTCTCTTTTATATGAAACTTTCATGTCACCGAATAAACTCTCGAAAACCTTGTTTAAGACAATTTACGTTTTAAATCCAATAGACAAATTTGTAGACCAATTTATAACGGTACACAAATAGTATACAGTGCAAACAAAATTTGGGTCAATAAGTTGACACCCTACTAGTTGCATTTGAGATGACATACATATGTTCAACACTTTTCTCTTTTTAATGAGAGCGTTTTATGGAACTTTTATATTATATATTTAAATATACACTACATAACAAAGTGTTAAGAAAATCAAAGCTATTTTGTGACAGTTAGGTTAGAAAGCCCCGTTATATTATTGTGGACGTACTTTGATTTATGAGTGAGTGACTTTAATGAAAACTTGTGCTTCAGCGATTCGTTTAGCTAGTGTTAAATCTCATTGTGTTCAAGGGGTAAACAAAAACTCTATGGTACCACAACCATGCCTAAAATAAAAATGAAACAAAGTTTTTTTGACAGGAATGAACTTAAAATGAAAAAGCGCCTATTCATCTTTCTTAGCGGCAATGATATGTCCAACTTATCAAGGAATCCCTGTTTGCCACCATGTTTTGATCGAGACCAAATAGTTGAAGAGTCGGTAGAGCAGCTTTACCACCAATGCTACGGAATAAATTTGTAAAATCAGAGATAGCAGTGATCTTGGACAGAAAAAACAAATGGATAAAAAAAAAGTGTAACACATTTATCCTTATAGACTTTTAGAGAAAATGATTCCAGAGCATGCTTTCATTAGGTTCGTTCGTTCAACTTTATCCAGGGTTGACCCAGGTTTTCTTGACAACCCTCAGAGTTGTAAAAAAAATGGGGTTTTCGGTTTTCAAAAAATTGATGGCAATTGTTTTGTTGCCAACTAAAAGCAAGAAAAAAATAATTCTATGCTCTAATAAAACTTTGAATTTGTTACAAATTAGTTTTAAAAATTAACAAAAACAATTTTACGTCGTTGCTGAATATTTCATCTGATGAGTACAACAGACATTTAATTGCAAACACAAGCAATAACATGCAACATGCGAATCGACAAACGACAACAAAAGAAATAGATATAAAATCTCATGTGACTTTTGAAAGTTTGGTCGTTACCTGAACTCGCCACAGCAAAACACCTAGATCTACTTCAGGGCGACCCCAGGGAGCCGATTCTGGTTCTGTGAAAAAGTGAATCGAATAAATTGTTTTCACATTCGCTGTCATGAATTGCTTTCACTTTTTCGATTCACTTGGTGCAAATAAGCGATTCTGGTTCCGTGAATGAAAATGGTGTGGTGAATTCAATATCATTTGCCGTGGTGGATGATTTTTTGTTGTCTCTTATGAATTTATCTACTATTGTGAATGCTTTATTTCAAAACGAAATTATTATTTTTCATGGTTGTTTCAATTTTGCCAAACGTTTGTGTACTTTTGTGAATTTGTTTATAATATATTAATATATTAAATTGTTTTTATACGTTTTTATAACGCCTTCAATATATGTATGTACATACTCGTATATAAGAATTCTTATGGAAACAAATTGGAGAAATGTTCATATGTTTGATAATTATTATTTGTGCTTTATATGTATAGATGTATTTTTGTATTGTATTAATATACATTTTTGTTTTGTAGGAGAAATATGAGGATTATTAGGCGAAATTTAAGAGACAACCAAAATTCTTTCGAAATGATACAATTGTATCAACTGAAACGTCAACTGAAACAAATCTACAAAAAAAAATTAAGACGCGATGAAATAAATTTTTCAAAACTTGTTTTCGTACCTATCATGAGCAATCTCCAAATTTATTTCCAAAAAACTAATCAAAACTTCTTTTTGTGCCTGTGTCAGACTCTTTCCTTTATTTTTTTTTTTTAATCTCCATATTTTCCGCTTTCACCTATTCACTTTGAACATTCACCATCGAATAAGAGCGTGAAAGCAAATTATTCATATGAATGTTCTTGACGTTTGGTTTCACTTTTTCACAGAACGAGAATCGCATTTATGCGTGAAAGAGTGAAAAGCTTTTCCATTCACTTTTTCACAGAACCAGAATCGGCCCCCAGGTCTCAAAAAACACAGAATTTACTCACCGGTGTGACTTCAGGTTTTTCAAAAAACGATTAAGAGCTACTCCAGGGTAACTTCAGGGCTAAACGAACAAACCAACAAGCAAGTGGAGACCGCTATGAGAGCAATATTTTCATCGCAAGAAGAACTGTCATTTTGTTTTGGCTTTTTTCAATTTCATTGGTTTGAGTTCTGCGTTACAAAAAAAAAGGTTTTTAATTGAGGTTTATTTTTTTTTTAATTTTAACAAATGTTGGGTTTGAAATTGTTCAAAAAAAGAAGTGCAATCTGACCCATTGACATTCTTCTATGTACATATATGCATACCTAAAAAAAAAATATGCGAAGAAATGCTCAGTCAACAAAATTTGACAGTTCTACTGCTCTCTGATTTCTGCTTTTGTCATTGCAATGGATTTATCGCTAGTAGCGAAAGGTTTGTAAATTAGGTATGTTCAAACAAGGATGTTATATGATATTGATAACCCGCTAAGTTTGTTCGCTTTTATTCAAACAGAGACCTTATCTGATATCTGGGATAATTTACTATCGGGAACATTATTGATGTTCGAAATATGGAACTGCAGTTTTGTTCTTTTTTTATATATTTTTATAATATGTGTTAGCAGAAACCACTTAAATCGATTTTTTCCGGTGCAAAACATATTATGTTACTTATTTATATTTTTTTCGGATTTTGCTTCGCGCATACGAGACCAACTGTATTTTGACGTTTATGGAATATTTGTTTCAAATTGTCAGCAAAAAGTACAAAAGTCGGGGTTTTTCGGATTGCAAAATATAATAAATTATTATTATTATTTTTCACAGGTTTCTCCACTTATATCGTAGTTATCTTGCAATGAAATGTTGGCAGATGGGAGACGAATTATATTGTGACGTAGCTACATAGAGATTTGACTCAAACTATCAGCGAAAATCACTTATTTGTTAAAACTATTTTTCTTAGTATAAAGCGATCATTCAATGGAATGAAATTAAAGATTTATTTTGGGTTCAACTATGTTTAAATTCGGTATAGGATTTTTTTTTGGTTTTGTATTGAAAGTGGTAGATTGTCGCCAGTAGTTCTTTTATAATTTTAACATCATTTAAACTTAACCAAAGTTGATCCCTCTGACAAATATGGACCCTGGAAATCGAAGACCCTGGATCAAAAATTCAACTTCACCTTTCGATCCTTCATGTACACGTGAAACCTCATAAATTCAAATGTTATTTTCAGATTCTGTTATTGAACATACCCAATATTTAACCACCATATAATAAACGTGTTACTCTTAAAGCCCACGTTTTCATTTTACCTTAGTCCCGGCATAAATGTTTATGATTTTCCAATTTATATGGGAAAAACAAAATGTCGACTTTAAAATGATAACCTCACATTTTAAGAGGCTTTTTTTAGAGTCCCAACCAATTAAATGTTCATGATACCAAGAAAATCAAAACGAGTTCGTTAAATTTGATCCACACTTACATATCTTGAATCACTATCTACATACATATAATCAAATATTTTTATTTTTAAAATGTGTCACATTACTTTTTAGCTGAACTGTTTATGGCCTTCACCAATGGTAAAGCTCTCATGAACAAAATATATACAAACAAAAAACATATGCATTCATTTTGTTCCTCCTCGCTTTTGAAAAGCTGATGAGTTTGCACAGCGGCTTCAAAAAGCCTTAAGATAAATGACAACAACACTTTATGTCCACATTGAAAGTGATGTTTTTCTTTTTTTTTTTAATATCTTTTTCTTGATGTTTTTTTTTTGGTATTGTACCTATTATTCCACTCTATCTTTACGATGGCTTCTTCAAATAGAAGGAGCACGTATTGATATTATGATTCCAGCACCACCTTCACTACTTACTCGCCTTCCGCCCCATCATCATCATGTCAAGGTGCACAAAAGAGAAATTAAATTAAATTTAAAAATCCTCAGTCTGTAGACAGTTCAGTTCACAAGAAGAAAAGGCAAAAGGAAAACAAAAAAACTAAAGACAAAAAGTTCATGTAAGAAAGCCCCGCCACTCTATGGTGTGATGGGAGATGGCATTCTGCCTCTGAGGTTGCAGCGACTGCTATTCAATGCAAAGCAGCTGAAAAAAATAATGCTAACGATGCATTCAGTTGGGAAGGCCTATACGCCTATGGCATGCCCCAAAAGCTAGTTTGGTTGATGCACATGCACTCATACTTTCAAGATACTATCATACTCGTCTTCTGTATATACACTACTTTAACTGGCCCAACTAATCACTCAAGTGTAATTCGCCGAAAGCGGATTTTCTTCATATAGCTCTGCGAACGAAAAAAATGTTAAAAGCATTAAAGGCAATCATAAACCGCTACGCGCACAGCGCACCCTGCCCTGACATCGCCACTACCACCCAGTGCCGGTTAAGTCACTAGGCAAATTAGGCAACTGCCTTTGGGCTCCTGTTAGAGGCACAATGGTCAATAGAGGAAAATTTGTAATTTAATTGTTTGTGTTTCTGGGGCCCAACCGGTTGACCGACTTTTTGTAAAGCAGAATAAGATATTTCGTTTTGTAAGCTCATTTTACACGAAACAAGGAAGACTTGTTTTAAGGGGTTAAGGGATTTGTTGAATTATACATTTAATGTCAAAACTTTTGTTAAGTTGTTGATTTGGAAAATAAAAAAATAATTCAAAAAAAAGTCTGATTCCTGGTTTTGTATGGTTTCAACTTTTATACCTTTACAACTTAAATAAGTCTCCGTAATTGATTTGTTCTCCAAAACATATCCCATTAAAAAAAAATATGTTGCTTACCCCCAGTTTCACAATGGAAGTTTAAGCCCCTTATTTTGATTTAAACTTTAGTTCAACAGTAAATTTG
Organism: Chrysotoxum bicinctum; assembly: GCA_911387755.1. Lineage (NCBI taxonomy): Eukaryota > Metazoa > Arthropoda > Insecta > Diptera > Syrphidae > Chrysotoxum > Chrysotoxum bicinctum. Next base: position 19,326,255 of record OU426989.1, read on the forward strand.
GTTTCACAGTATCATTTAAACCTTGAACATAGTTCATTCTGTAGTTCAAGTTACCATAGCTCAACAACCTCTTTTTATTTTTTAATTTCTTTTTCCATCAGAGTTCACAACTGAAACAAAGCAAACTTTCCTTGATTGTCAAACACAATTTGTAAACCTATACGTTCAATTGAACTCAAGTTCAGATTAGACTGTGAAACCAGACGAGTTGATCTACAAATTTAAAATCCAGTTCAGGTTTAGCTGAACTTACATAAGTTCAAACTTTCACTGTGAAACTGGGGGTTAGTGACTTATTTGATTTTTTGAAACATCCGATTCCGATTTATAATTCGAAATAAATGGCCGAGTTTTTAAATTTTAAAAAACATTTTCTGAACAATTTTTAAATTTTCTTGTAAACATAGTCCGTAAATTATTTTCTTGAACAAACAGAAAGTAATATGTTTCTTAAAGGGTCAATCCCTTCACATAAATTTTTTTTATAAAGGGTGTTCGAAATTCACACATGAAGTAATTTTTAAATGAAGAACGTTTTTTTTTAAAATGCTTAATCTTGATGATGTGGACAAGAAAATAAAATGAGGTAGAAGTACATTGTCTCGAATGATGTTACCTTTTTAGAAATATTGTCGCAAAATTTCAGTCGAATAAGTAAGACGTTAAAACTATTTAGTATGATACCAGGTTTTAAAAATTTATTTTGTAAATTTTAATCGAATTTAGCATCATTAAGGAGTTATGAAAATACTTAAAAAGACAATTTTTTTAGCACTTAAACTCCTAATAAGAAACTATAACCAAAAATGTCCGCGTACAAAAAAGAAAGATAATTCAATTCCCAATTCGAGTGCTCTCGAGATTTTGATTAAAACTCGTTTTTTTCAAAATGGCGGCAGAGGAGCAATACTTAACTACGTCATAAAATTTTACCCATATATGTATTTACCGGCTACCGGCTGGCGTGGCGTCCCAGAAAAAATGTCAACAAAGGAGCCCACAATAATTTCAATTCGACATGGGCCCTTTATGTAGCTTAGTACAGCCATGGAATTACCACATTTCAACGGGTCAGGGTGAGGTTTTATACTGTTTTTCTTTTTTTCTGTTTATTTTTTAATATTTTCTTTTGAGCTTACCTATTCAACATTTATACGGGGAAATATTATCATCGCCGCGCAATTCATGTTTGTGCAATTTTTAAGTTTTTTTTTTTTTGCTCTATAGGTAAATATTTCCATACAGCTTACGGTGATAAAAAATTCATTTGATGAATGAATCAGAGGCCCATAGCTGCAGCTTATGTAGCTGATGAAGATTCATGACGTGTGATGCCATGCAGCGCCTTCATTTTGTGCGGAGTTAGGAACCTACATACATATATGTACAAATGTAAAAAGTTAGAACAGCGTGTTTCGTTCGTGCGAGACGGTTTTTATTATTCATATAGTAAAGTCATACACTACCACAATTGCAGCGCCATCTATAATAGACACTTTCATAAACTAACTTTATCTGCCTGCAATCGTTTGTAGTACATACAAACCTACATGTAGTTCGTACACGGAATGAGAAAAACAACTATGAGAATTTTGCAGAAAAACAGAACTAGAAGTAACAAAACAATAAGAAGTGCAACAAAAGTATAGAAAAATAGTGTGAATCACGATTGTAATGCGTTTGATTTTTTTGTTTCCTCCAACCAACTGCAAGGGTTGCACATTCGATTTGTTCTTTGGAAATAATTTAAAATGAACATTTTTTCGTGTTCGCGGTGTGTTGTTTTATTGTAGTCGGATGGGCACGGCCTTAACATAAACATTTATAATTGCGTATGTGGATGTAAGGGTATTAAAATGCGAAAACGCATATAGCACATTTTGAGAAAAGAGAAGAAAAAGAAAAATTATGTCCAACTGAATATTAACTTTTTTCATTATTTTTTAAAGCTACAAAAAATACTTATTCTTCCAATATATTTATAAAAACAGGATTCTTGTTTGTTCAAGTTAGTGTGGAACGCATCATTAATTCAAGGACAAAGAAGCATTTTTTTGACAAATCTGAAGCAACATTATTAGATCCCTTCCGCGAAGTGCGGGATTTGACCTTAAAGTAAAGCAATGCTCTCGAAAAACGTCGTGATTCCTAGAGGTGGTAAAATTACGGTGTTTTATTTTAAGAGACGGAGAACTTAAAATTGGCAACACTGTTTTCCGTGACATTCGGTTTGACAGTTCTCGCTGGTTTTTAGATTGTTTTGGCATTATTATTCTGCAAATTGTTCAAATTTATATTATTTTTGTTCCCCAACTTCATTTGAAAATTTGACGAAGCACACTTTTGATTACATGGCTATGTCAATATACATAATTGCCGCATTTGGAGCGATTATAATCCACGAGCCATACAGCTAACAGCGATCGGTACAGAGACATGATTACTAACTTTTCCGTATCTCAATTGGAATGAAGTTCCCGACAAGTTGATTTAACAGGACGGCGCCACATGACACAGCGCGCGATGCAATTAATTAACTGAAAGAAACATTTGACGAATGATTAATTTCACCATATGGACCTGTTATTTTGTCACCAAGTTCATGGGACGTTAGACAATTTTCTTTGGGGATACGAAAATTCGCGTGTTTATGCCGATAAATCAGAAACAATTGAGCATGCTTAAAAGCCAACATTCGACGCGCTATTACCGAAATACTCACTGGTTGTGCGAAACTATGAGCTCTAAATTTCGCCATGGATACGCCAATTCTAGAAATTAATGCCATAAAATGATCTGTCAAATATAGCCAATTTCATGGATATTGAAAACATTTTTTTTGTATTTTATTTCAATTTAAAATTCTTCATCTCAAAAAAAGACCCGTTTTTATAGAAAGTTGTAAAGCTAGTAATTAGCTTAGTGATAAATATTAATATTTTGACAAATCAAAAACATTTGACAGCCAAAATTACCTTTCAGAATGTCAAACATTTATTACGTTTTCACTTCTTGCAATTAGTCTCTTACAGTTCGTTACTTCGATTCGAGTGCATAGATCCATTATGTGCATAGAGTCATAGACGGCTTTCCCAAAAAAAAAAAAACAATTCGTTCGTCGAGTTCACTAAGTTGTCCCCGTTCGAATTGAAATGATAATATGTTTTTGAGAAAATTGTTTGATTTACTCACTCCCATAAAACACCATGCCCATCAGCATGAAGTAATCAGGCGTTATTAAAACCTGAATCCAATTGGTGCTGCATCCCCAAATGCATTTTCAACTTATATGCATTCCAGTTGTAACTTTTATAATAGGGTTGTTCTATTTAATAGAAAGAAAGACAAATTTCCCCGCATGGATAAGCTAGTTCAATTTATTTTACGAGGCCGTAAATAACCCTTATAGTATTTCCACATACGCAAGTCAATACTCCTTTCACTTTTTGTTGTAAAACAAAAAAAAATGTTTATGCAATTACGAAGGGAGATTTTGTGTGCTCCCCATTCACTCCCAGAGCTTCAGAATCCCTTGTTTTGGAACAATTCATTTAGGGTAAAAGTTTGCCGACCGGGTAAATCCAATCCCTGATTTTAACTCACTTGGGGTAATAAATATACCATATCTTTTGTGGAGTTTTTAGTCTGGACCGATTTTATTGCTATATAAAAAAAATGTCTCGTCTTGCTTGTACGTTGGTTGTTGTCTACTCTGTCCATTCTAATTTGGAGGATGAGTCATAAAATGAATGAAAACAAAAAACAAAAAAGAAGAACGACAATTCGGGAGACAGACATTTTATATGGAAGGAATCCGTTGTGCCAAGGCAAGTTTAAATTCGATTTGGCACCTTGTTTTACATTAGAATTCGTAATTTCGTTATGATTTTCATTCATTTTCGTATTCACTTTGTAGATACGAGTACACTATGGCTGCGAAGCGAAGTGTATTGCTGCCTTTAGTCTACACCATTTAGGGGTTTTTTTTTGGCAAAATCAGATAAAATTAATCCTAAGTTTAAAAGATAACAAAAAAGAATTATTCAGATGGCAGAATTTTTGTTTTGTAATAGGAAGATATTTTTTAAACAACAATCTACATTATGTCTAACCACCGATTATAAAAAATTATCATTTTCCAATTGTGGCAGAGGGACGTACTAATACGTCCCAGTGCGATCGCTTTTTGTATGTGTATCCATGACGATGAAACTTCCACTTTCTTTAATAATTTGAGATCATATACATAGATGAAGCTTAAGTTTGAGTTTTCGTCCGTGAGATAGAGGTCCAAGTCCAAGAAGTCCATGGTCGAGAAATCGAACATTCTATACTTTCGGTATGGTTCATAACCGCTGGGTAGTTGGATACTGTTTAAGTTTTAACGATACTTTATCTTTTTTCATGCAATAGAGTATTGAGAATGTATACCAGTATGCTACTAAGGAGATATTGTATTTACTTGCTCTTAAAGGCAAGTATTGATGTCGTGTGGACAAAAAATTCGAGACTTTAATCAAAACTTACATTAAACACTTTGAAAAAGAACTTCAAGAAAGAAGTTTTCGTCCTAACGTCCCTCACAAAAATTGCCACAACCACATTACGGCAAATTATTTGGTCTTTATTCGATGGTACTGTGGGTGGTCCGCTTATACTTCATTTTTTACCATAAAAAAGTGTTTCTCCTCCATAGTTTGATGTATTTTATTAACAGTAAACACTTTTTTATCGATTCGTTAAAAAAAAGTTCCTTTTTGGGGGGGGTTCAATTCAATTAAATAAAATTCCATTGAATCAAATTCATTGCAATTAATTCCAATTCAATGTCACTACCATCACAGGTATAGAGAACCAGTGGAAACATTGCCAACAACATTGAACAAAATTCACAATAGAGTGCTGCAACTGAATAGCTGTCAAAAAATGTTGCTCTAAAAATGTCTAACATTTAGGTCAGCTGATTCACATCTTTTGTGAATCTATCAAGCAAAGTTTTTATGTTAGAAATTGAAGAAAGTCTGAAGCTCACCTCAAACTTACCTGAACCTGCATTGTATGGTTTGACTAGTTGGATTTTGAAACGTCAAAAATATTGCTCGCAAAAGTTAAAAATTGGCCAACCTGCGTTGCGTACTATTGAATTTGTTTGAATCCAATATTTTTCCTTTGTGTTCAGCCAGTTACATAAGAACCGCAAGGAGGATAAAGGAACATCGTAGTTGAATCTCAGACCAAGTTGATAATATGAAAAAATCATTTTTCCAAACTGTATAACTCCGATAATGAACCCAATTAAGCTCTTAGGCCAATTGTATCATTCAACATAAATGACGTGTACCAATAGTTGCATCCACCTGATCTCGAAAAAGGGAAAATCTACATACATACGTGTATATCAAAACTTAAGCCCAACAAAACTGTTGAAGTTGACGACCTTGGTGCTGAACTGTTCAATGGGCCAGGCGATGACTTGGTTAGGAGTATGGACGAATATGCTCGGAAGAATGCATGCCCGATGAACGGAATCTTAGAATTATTTGTCCGATCAGATCTTTCTGTCATATTATGTGAACGCCTGTTGTCATACTTTTTTCTTTTTTATTAAGACTTACGACTTCATCGTGTAAATACTTGAAGATCTGCCATTATATTTACCATAAGAAACTAACAATTGTAAATGACGTGTAAACCTGACACACTGGCGGTTATATAAGGTAACTTGAAATTTTCTCTAAGTTAAGTTAAATTAGTTTCTCCATACGAATTTTGTTAGTAAGTTGTGAAAATTTGTGAGAAATTTCAAGTAACCAAACAAACCTAATTTTGCATCGCCAACCATTTTGTTAATCATGACATAATGCGGATTTTTTTGCTGACACATTGTCAGTAAAATTGTTATCGACCATTTTCTACGACTGTCAAATGTCAACTGACAAATTTCATTCAGAGCACCATCATTTGACTTTTATATAAATATATACATGTCCAGATTTGTGACAGAAATCTTGTGAGTGGTCTTAATCCAGCACAAACTATATGTTTACGTTCAGATTGATTTTGACATTTTTTTTTTATTAAATTTATATAAAACAAATTCAAAGTTGAAGCGAAGTTTTTAAGAATTTCATTTTCACCTGCATGGTAGCATTGTTTAGGTATTTTATTTTTTTCTCAATCACTGTGTTCACTTAATACCCGTGTTTTATTATCGCCACTGATCCATTTACATCATGCCTTGAAAATAAGACGATACGGATCGTAGTTGTTCGGAAGTACAAGTACCTAAAAAGATTAACAAATTTACGGAAAGAGGACAATTCAACCCATGAAGCAAACAAACCTAATTATATAGTTCAAAATTCACTCCACAAGTGACAAAGAGCTTTATGTTAAATAATTAATGAAATAATTGTACAAAGCGACAACACATCGAGTAATATGACTAAAAATACATATTTACAAGATTATTCTAAAAAAGTGGTTGCGTTTTATTTCATTATCTTTTTGTTTTTGCTATTTTGTACAATAAAAAACTTAGACTTGAACATTTGGTCCTTCGAGCCGGATTTTTAAATGTTTTTACTTGTACCTCTGTACAATAGTTACTGCACAGATTTATATGTACATCTCTTTTTCCTTATCGATTCAAAATAGCTTTTTTGGCCTTTAGTCCACAAAAAATGGCGTTTCCTTCCGGTGATCTCACATGGACTCATCAGTTGACTTTGAGGGCCTTGTCAAATACGCAATTTCTGTTAAGGTACTAGTACGGTCTAGAAATCGCAAAAAACGCACGATTTTTGGGAATTTTTTTCTCGGAAACTTTATAAGATAATAACATATTTTTTTTTCTAAATAATGAATACATGTGTCAAGAGTACAAAAAAATTTGTTTGTCGAATTTTGGCCGAATTATAGAGGGCGTCAACGTCGACTCATCAAAAAACACATTTTCCCATGGCGGACAGTTAATCTCCGGATCTCCTGAACCCATTTTCAAAAAACTTGTTGCAATTAGATTGTTTTTATGTTTTCTAAGACAATTTACCACAATTTGACCAAAAAGTTATGAATACAAAAAATGGCGACCCAAAAATGGCCAAAAAATAATGAGGTTTCTGAGAAAAAAATTCCCAAAAATCGTGCGTTTTTTGGCGTTTTAGACCGTACTAGTACCTTAAATAAAGTTAATCTCACATCGAATTTTTCCTTATCTTTTTCTTTTTGATTTTCAATAATTTTTTGTCTTTTTTCTTTACACTGTTCTCTGATATTAATGCTTCAAAATGTGATATGTACCAGTTTTTTTTTTTTCAAGTACATCGTTGCAAGTACCAACTATCGGGTACGTATGTAAGTACAAAAGTACTTGAGCAGTACTTCCAATTATTTGACAAGTACTTGATACTTGGTACTTGTATCCAAATACTTGAAAAATACTGGTACTTGCCTTTTTTAGGTACGAGTACTAAGTGTAATGAAGTTCAATTACCTGTGCCAGTATAACTAGTACTTACACTTTGTGCTTTAGAGTATTGAAGATCAAATGCGAGTACTTAAGTACTTTATAGGTCTGTTTTAAATTCTCTTTTCCAAAACTCTCCAATTAATTTTTTTCCAAAATCAGACGTCATATTTAGCCATATAATAAAATTAAAATGCTGTATAATTTCTCCAAGTTTTATTTTGCTTGAATTCTAATAAAAAAAAATCCCAAATTTACAAATTCTTGTCAGTAAAAATTTCATAAAGAATGGAAATGTCATAAATAGAAAAATTGACTTGGGAAGTTTACATTTAACGACGAGGGTAAGCTGTCAAAAATGAATAAAACTACATAATTTTATTCATTGGACTGGAGTAGAGTAGACTTGCAAACTCTTTTTCTTAGAATTAGTTCAATAAAATTGCAATTTCGACGGTTTCCTTCGTAATAGTTCTCCATTTCGATTGAAAATTAGATCCACTTTCGTATCGTCTGACAGAAAAGTTAAGCTAAGTTCTCAAAATGTTCAAAAGAACCAATTTTGTCGCAAACATATATCAACTATTTTTATTCATTTTAAGCTTCCGGTGTCGATGAGATTTAAATAATTATCAATTTATCTTTCAATTATTTATAAATCTGTCGGCGTTGTCGTGAAGTTTATTTTGTCTTTGATTTTTTTTTTATTTTTTTTTGTCGGGGTGGATTAAATATCTATAGGAGCACCTACTGGTAAATCGGGTTTTCCGATGACTCTATGCTGTAGGTGGACCCAGACCGGGTGTGCTTGATATTATTATTGGTCGTTTGTTTTTCTTTGGATTTCCAGATTTTTCCAGCGGCAATTGCGGGGCCGCACAAATTGTGAATTGTGAACACGCGCCATATCGCGTCGTCTCCGTGCCATAAGCAACTTTCACATTTCTCAAGCAAAGATTTGGGGACATATATTTGGGTTGTAGAGTGGAGTGAGAGTCTTGTGCGGACACAGCTGTAGAGAAATGTAATATATCGACCGAAATGTCAAATTGAATAAGGATGGGGACGTTTTAGTCTTTCTTTTTTTTATTTTTATTGAAATTAATTTATCATTGAATTTGAAATGTGTACCACTTGTGATCATCCATCATTTGGAGATTTTCATTTAAAATGTTTAGCTCTTCCTCATGAGCCACATAAAATAGATTGTATTTTCATTTGTACTTAAGTGAAATGGCCTCAGAAAAAAAAACAACAGAGTGCTTTATGAGCTCTGAGAGATAAAGAGTGTTGATGTTGTATTGAATTTCATTCAACAGAAACTTTTTAATTAGTTTTAATAAAATAGATTGAAAATGACAGTTAACTTCAGCTGATAAACTAGCAGTTTTATTTTGTTTATTTTTTAATGCGCTTATAAATACAATAAATACCTATTTTTAGTATTTGCTTGTTTTTTTTAATAATTTTTAATGACCTTCCATGAATTTCATCTTGCTGATCTGATGATATCTGGTCATGGAGTAAATTTTTAGCTTTAATGATTAATGACGAATGGCAGAAAAATGTATTAAAGCAGTGTTTGTTAAAATGTTACACCACAGTCATTCACTGATTTTTTTTAGCTAAAATGCAGTTTGCTAACCATCCCTGCATTTTGTCATCTGCTGTCAACTGAACGAACAGAGCCGTTTTCCGCCAGTGGAAGTGAGATAGCAATACAAGAAATGTCAAATTTATTACATAAACAGGGCCGTCAGCTTTATATGTACAATATACACTACTTCAGTTCAATGAAATATAAAAGTACGATTATAGATTCAAAACAAAAATGATGTAGAAGACAGAATTAGAATTAGATAACATAAGCTTTTAATGAATTTTAGGAGGTTTTTTTGGGGGTTTTAAATTTTGTAATCTTGAAACGGTTTCATTCAAAATTCTTTGACTTACGAGTATTTAGTGAAGTTTTGAAATATGTAACTAAAAGTGATCCAATTGATAAATATCATTTTAAAATTTAATGAATCAATACTAATTTAAAAGAACTTGGAGCAATTGGCCAAAAAATGTGCTTAGTCACGATTTTTGAATAACCTGTGACTGATTTCGGATTCACCCTGAATTTAACCTACAATTGTGATTCGAGAATTTTTTAGATTAAGTAGATATTTACTTGAACTGAAGGTATTGGAGATCAATGATTTAAAAACTTCACACCGAAAACAACCCGCAAAGTAAAAAGAATAGTTTTTAAAGCCAAGAACCTTTTGTACTTATATGTGTACATAATATGTATGTATATGATTTAGATATGGACCTGATTATTCAATCATAGTTTCAAAACTAAAGCAATTATTTAGAAAACTCTTGGAAAGTTGAATTAAAGTTATAGACCTACGTAAAAGCTTTTCGAGATTTATTGAAGCGTTTGCCTGAATAAAATCAGAATGTATAGTATTCATTCATGGCTCCTAATGAACTTATTTCTCATATCGGGCAAACGGTTAATTTAAACTTCAACTTTTTCGACTTCAAGTCGAAAAGTCTAAAAGTTTGCCTTCTCAATCATCTCCTTAATTAGTGACAATCCTACTTCTAGTCCAGTCATTTTAGGTTTTATCTGCGGAAAAATTCCTAGTGAGCTGAATTTTTGTATACACCTTTATTACGGCATTGTAATGAAGATGTGAAAAATCGACATTGATATCGTGCCGGCTAAAAAAGTTATAGGGTTCAAAAGGTCACAAAAATCAGTTTTTCGCAAATATCTCGCGATCTATTGCTCAGAGGTCAATAAAGGTCATTATAAAAATTGTTTGTCGTGAAATTGTCTACAAAAAATGTCTTTTGCATTTTTCTGTAAAATTAACAGTTTTCGGAGTAGAGCGCTGAGAAAGCGAATATATTATGACGATGCACTTGTTTCCTCACCACCTTCGAGGTAGAATGCAGGGCGCGTTTTTTTAACATGTTTTTTCCCCGTAGGCATAATCCATGATATGTAATCAGAGGCTTTTTTTATTTACGAGTGAATAATTTTTTATTTGAATACAGAAAAATACAGAAAAATTAACTTTAGTATATAATTTTTTTTTATTATTCATTGTCGATATCTTCAGTTTCTGTGTCATTAACAATTGCATACCGCAATCTTCGATATTAAAAATGGTCTTCAGCTGTGAGCGGTTAACTCGCTGATTCTATTCAGCATTTACACTAGCGATCTAATAGGTAGTCTAACTCGGGCAATTGTGTATGTCGTCGACCTAATAGTGTACAGAACAGCTTCCAAAGTCGAGGTCATCAGAATTCTTTTGCACTGTGACTTCAACAAGATTAGTGATATTGCGATGATATGAAAGTCAGTTTCAGAAATCTGAAACTATTCTGCTTAGGACTCAATCCATCAGTGTGCCACTTGATGATATTTGTTTCGAGGATCTCAAGATAACTCCCATTGCCGCACTTCTGATGGCCTCGTGTAGAGGGGATAGATAGAGGAGAACCTCTATAGCTGCGGTAGGGCAGGTTCTCATTGCTCCTGTAATACAGATACACTCGAGCCCTTAGACTTTTTCTAGAGCTTTCCTTATTCTTGATAATTCGGTTCTCTTGTGCCATGCAACCGCCCCATATGTAATCATTGATCTTACTATCATAGTGTATATCCAGCTAAGGATGTTCGGTTTGCATCTGCATGTCTTGCCTGCAAGTCTCTTGCAAATCATTAGGGCTTTTGTGGCTTTCCCGACTATAGCTTTTAAGTGTTTGTTCAAAAGGAGTCTACTATCTGGTAGAATTCCTAGATATTTTACCCCTCTCTGCGTTTCAATCACTTCACCAGCTAGATGGATAGGTTTCATATGTGGCAGAAGTTATTCCTTGTATATGGTATGATTGTCGTTTCGGAGGGGTTTATTGATAATCGTACAGATAGACACCATTTCCGTGTAATTGTTAGTCCTCTTTGGACTACCTACGGCTATGATAGCAACATCATCAGCAAATCCAATGGAGAATATATACAATACCGTATGTGAGTGCATTCTAGTCGTTTTCTCTACTTCAAAAACGGTTAATTTTACAGAAAAATGCAAGATACCTACATTTTTTGTAGACATTTTCACGACAAACAATTTTTATAATGACCTTTATTGACCTCTGAGCAATAGATCGCGAGATATTTGCGAAAAACTGATTTTCGTGACCTTTTGACCCCTATAACTTTTTTAGCCGGCACGATATCAATGTCGATTTTTCACATCTTCATTACAATGCCGTAATAAAGGTGTATACAAAAATTCAGCTCACTAGGAATTTTTCCGCAGATTGGGGTTTAAAATGCCTAAAATGACTGGACTATTCAGTAAAAAATATATTAAAAATGCAAACATTTCAAAATATCAAATAGGCATTCAACGATAAAAAATTTCTCTTAAGAAAACCTGAATCAATCTTGATTAAAAATCGTTTATGGTATGATTAAAGTTATTATAAAACTGCTCTTCCGATTTTCAATTTAATAACGACTTTTTATTTCCACTCTAGGGCACATACAAATGTTATGGGAATCGGTTGACCCATTTGCGCTCTAGAACGATGCATTGTTGTTGTATAAACCCACAGGCGAACGAAGAATTATGTGGGTGCAGCCTTAAGTTATGTTACGTTTTCACCAAAAGTTAATCCGGTATTTAAGCAAGAGATTTATGTGGTGTTTTCACACCACTTAAAAAAAATAAAAAATATGAATAATTTTTCATTTTTCTTAAAAAGTGGAATTGGGAGAAGATAAGTTTCATATGTGCCAAACGATGAAAAATCGCCGATATGGATATAATTCAGTTCGAATTATAAAACAATCGAAACTATGCAGATTTATAAATGTACTAAATTAACGAAATTAATTGGTATTGTAAATCTTCGAGATTTAAAAAAGATTAAGGACAGATTCCATTAAATCCTCGGTTATCTCTTGGTGAAAACGTAATATAAGTCAAACAGGCAATAAACACGAAAATAGCAAAGGGAAACTGAACTTAACATGACACGAACGAAACGATTGAAAAAGAAACGAATACTTAATTATTTGTTTAGAGTTGCGGGCTGAAGGTCGGTCCGCATAAGCAAACATAAGTTTATGTCAAAAAGTAGAAGAAAATTAGCTTATGTTTGCACAATTAAATCTTATAGTCATAATTAACTTATGCACGCATAAGCAAGCGTTTAAAAACTACCTCTCCGCTTCCTTCCCACTTCGAGTTCCGGCTTTGGATTTTGTTCCGCATTATTAAACACGTGTTAAAATACGAAAATGATACGACAAAAAATCATTTACGTCAAACGTTCTTAAATGCAAACATTTGGCATCACTTTAAAAGTCAACTGTTCACTATTGCATAGTTTTATAAACTAATGTAACAAATAATTGATCGAAGAAGTATCACGAAAAATCGTGATTAGTGCTCTTGATGCCGGTGAATAACTGATGTGAAGGCGAAGTTAAAAGAAAAGTAAACAACTTAAAAATAAACATATTTACTTATGCATTCATATTTAAAAACGATTTAGATATTTATTTTATCCTACACCACCATGATTAAAAGTAATAACGTGTTTTTTTAACAACAGCTGTGTGCTGTGAGAACCGCAAAAAAAGCAGTGATGACTGATGACGAATCAATGCACAAATATTTGACGTTTGTGAACTAACCCTACTTATGCACCGAGCAATGAAATCGCTCTTGATTGAATTTCCTTAGTTGAACGAAACTCTTAACGAATCGGAGCTGGATGCTGGACTCCATTAAAGTTATTGAATAGGGGTTGCACTAATAAGTAGAGTAGCAGTTGATGGAAAAGAATTATTAATCTATAAATTCTCTTAAAATCTTTTAATTATTCAATTAAATAAAAAATGGATTATAGACAACATAACTTATGACGTTTTGTTTTTAAATCCATAATCCAGAAATCATTAATATGAATCGTTAATGCTTAGAGCCGTTAAGGCCACATTCTTGTTTTTATAAATTTTATACATTGGGAAACAGAAGTTGGATCACCCCGTATCTTTGCGAAATATTCTGTGACTTTTTCTTACCTATTTGAATTGTGTTTTTTGGCGAAAGTGTGTGAATAAGTTAATGAACGTGAACGACTTCAACGCAAAGAGAAGGTCCGCTTTTCCAGCAATTACCATTGCAAATATTGACCGACAATCGGCCGACAAAATGTTATTTTCGTATACCAACTAACAAGAGGAAATCAATCAGTAATGCGGTGTGGAATCATTGATTACACGATTACTGCACCATCATCACTACACCACCGTTGTTGTTGCTCTTATTGTTGTTGTTGGTGTAATGGCAAAAAGTTTTGCTGGAGCAGATGGACACAACAACAACACAAGAGCATACTTCTACCAATCCAAGTCTGTAAACCTACCTACAGATATATAGGAACGTGATACAAATTTGTTATTCGTTGGCAATTAATCACCAAGCCGCCATATTATGGTAGAAGAGGAATTTTTTATTTTTATTTTTATTTTTATATCTCCCATATATCGACGGTAACTGGCTTGGAAACCGGTCCAGAGCACACACCAAAATGTTGATGAAGACTCAACAAACGTACTCGTATATGTTCATACTCGTGCACATAAATTATATATGAAGTTAATCAGAAACTGTAAAATGCTGAGGTGACGAGAGACGGCAAGGAAAATAGTACAACTGTTGTTCATAGGTAACGGCTGCTGTTGCCATATTTGTGGTATGGTACCGCTCTCAGGTAAACTGTGGCATTTTGACTCAAAACTGGTATTAGTATGGTCCACACACACACACAAAGTAGATGACAAAACGTAACCGGTCATTAAGCACCATTGCTTGCACTACTTGGCGAAATTCAAGGTGGATTCAAATTGGATAGTGAAGCTAACTTCTGCTGCTGCTTTTGATAAATATTATTAAGTGTCTGAACAACAAAATTAAGGTCACATTATGTTTTTTTTTTTTCTTAAACTAAGTTCGTCATATTTCACATATATCACACTTTGAATAGTAGGTAGGTATACTCGTACCTACCTATCAGTGGATCTGAAAAACATCTTGATGCATTGTTTATAATGGGTAACCTAGTTTGTGCCCGAGATTCCGATGGCACTGATTGTGCATCATCATGCTCCGTTTAACATTTTCCAACCGTATCAATGTCATTAGTGTCACAAGAAGAAATATAGGTTACGTATGGAATTAAATTTTTTGGCATAATTACTAAATTTATTTTAAACTTCAGAGATGGAAACATGTAGGTATACCAAAAAAAATTAATTTTAGTTTAGTAAGTCTGTCGTAATTGATTCTACATTTTGGAAGAAAATATATGTATGTACATATAAATGGGTGTGGTTTTCATAGCAAAGCTTCTTGTTCCATTGACCTTTTCCAAAACTCAACAACCCAATGAAATATTTCATTATACAAGGGGTTTTATTTGAAACTGATCGATCTTTCAATTGAGATAACTTTTAAGCCATTCTGTCATTTTTGACATTTGTTTGACATATACATATGTTCAATAACTGTCAGCATTCAAAAAAAAAGTGTACACTTCAAAGTTGCACTTGTAACAATGCATAATGAATACCCTAATGAAATAAAAATATAAATATAAAAGTATGTAGTCCTAGGATCTACATATCTACATATATACGTACACTTTGAAAGCTGTTTGTCCTCAATAACAAGGCATAATTCAAACTTTACATCGTCAAATGCAATTAAATAAAATGTGCCTGACTTTCTTGCTCTTGCGGTTGAACGTTATTACAATGGTGACATCTATCCATTTTTGTGGTACTTCATATAACCTTTAACCTTTTAATTTACTTATTTTCAGCCACACATAATTCTTAAAGCATATTTTCAATTTGCTGGATAGAATACGGCGAATTTGTTTTCGTTTCAGTTTAAAACTTAAAAAATGACAAAGTGAAAATTCTGGAAATAACAAAAGCATAATGCCTTTTTTTAACGAAGAACCAATGTAATTCGTCCACTGTGGGGTGTTGGCAATTAGATTTATTCATTTGAAACACATAAAGGCCCTCTCAAAGCACATTGCTGCTCTGAATGTAGCTTTTTCAAACCATATTTTATAAAACCATGATGAAAACATCATGAATGAATAGGGCTAAAAAGCATGTTTCTGAGCTTTGTAAAAAATGACAGACCGTAGAAACGCCAATCACAGTTTTAAAACATAGAATTGCGAAATAAACCCACTTTCGTCAAGTGGACTTAGTTGTCATACAAAGTGGAAAATTAATTCCCAAAAAATCTGGATTGATTTATTTCTCTTTGAATGTGAACTTAATTCCCAATTGCTCTAAAAAACTTTCGTTAAATTCTGAAAGATAAATAATTTAACAATAAGACGAAACAACTGAAAATTTAGCATTTATTGTCATTGATAATAAAAGCGACTTTTTTGGTCATATTGATCATTGTGTCATCAGAGTTAAGTTTAATTAAGACCTCGATATATTTTCTGCACGAAACCAATTGAACAAATATGTAATATAACAAAATAGTTCATTTTCAAACAACAAAAATTTACAGTACGCAAACAAATTTGCTTCCATTTTGACTCAATTGATTCAAGGAACTTCTTTCCTAATATTTTTGGCATATTTGCAATAAAGTTGACTTACAAGTAAATGAGTATTTGAGAATGATCCAAATTCCTAGGTCTATGGTAGATTTGAGTCTTTGTCCTGTTGAATTATCTTTATTTGATGAATTTTTATTCAAAATATTAATGTTGAGTTCAGTTCGCAGAATAGCGCCATCTATTGAACATTGCTCAAACAAATGCTTTGGATCAAGAGATCTTAACTTCAAAATGTACAATATAAGAAAAATGGGCGAGGCCATAGGCCGATTTCCAAAAAAAAATAAACATTACATATTTTCAGTTCAAGATATGTAACTTGATTACAAACTTTAAGCATTCGAGGGACTTTAAATAAGAAAAAAAAACATCAAAAATCCATTCTTTAGTTTTTATTTTAAATCTCGTTGTTAGGTTAGGTTGACATGTTGGTCCATTGTGATACCACATTGTAGTTTGGAGACTTTCTCCCTAATCGTATAACCAATTGGAGCTCCTTACGAAGCGAGCGAGATTACCTAAATCAATATTTGACAGATCGCTAACATCATTGTAGTAGAAACCTCCCAGATGGAGTTTACGTCTTTTTGAGAAAGCAGGACATGTACAGAAAGGATCGATTCCATTTGCATAAAACAGACAGGACTTATTTAATTGCTAAAAGTTCCACCTGTAATAACCTACAGTGATTGGGAAGACGAAAAGAGAGTCTTAAATTTAGTCTGTCTGAGTATACACTAACACCAAACCCGTCATTAGTTTTTGTTTGCATTTGTGTACAATTGGATTGAATGATCTTCCAGTAATGCCATATTCTCCCAGATTTCTCTAATTTCTATAGAAGGTATGGTTATCTCAAAGTTTTAGTCAAATTGAATCTGAAGGATTGTGTTTAAAGCATATATTAAGAGATATTTTAGGGAATAAGGATGCTTTTCTGATATGACAGTAGCAATGTCATCCGCATAGGCAATCACTCTGTAACTATCCGCTTCCAAATATCCCAACAGCTCATTGGCAACCATTTTAAAAAGAATGGGAGATAGGACACCGCCTTGCGGTGTCCCTCTGAATCCTCTAACAGAAAACCCAGTTTTGAATTAATAATCCTACTAGTTAGCATTTAATTAATCAATTCTCCAAACGAACCTTCTACATTCAGAGATGACAGTGCAGATGCGATTGCAGATGCGGCAACACTTTTAACAGTGCCCCGTTTATCAATAATGGCAACCATATTATACTCTTTATGATATAAGTATTCGAAAGTATTCGATGGTTCTACCAGTGCATGAAGAGCCGTTTCCACCGCCTTCCTCTTACATTACGCGTCTAGTGTCAATGTTTTGTTATTTAATGGAAATTAATTAGTAGCTCAAAAGTTTTGAGACGGAATGATGATAGACTAATAGGTCTCAGATCTTTTGGTTCTACATGGGAACATTGTCCCGCTTTGGGAATGAATACAACTCTAACTTAATGATGTATCTATCCTTGGTGTATTGTTCGATAAGAAACTCGAATTCACACAGCATATCAATATGGCATGTAATAAAGCCAATTCAATGTTAGGTTGGATTAAAAGGGAATCACGTCAGTTTTCTGACCCTTATGTTATCAAACAACTGTTTACCACATTTGTCAGACCCATTATAGAGTATGCTTGCCAGGTATGGACCCCCTACTACAGTTGTCACAAAATAAGAATTGAACAAATTCAAAAAAGATTCCTAAAATTTGCTCTTAGAGGCTTAGGCTGGCAGAATCTATTGAATCTTCCTTCATATAGCAGCCGTTTAAAACTCATAGATTTACCCAGTCTGGAGCGCAGACGTTCTTATTTATGTTTTGTTTTTATTGTTAATCTTATTGATGGTAATATCGACGCTTTAATCCTTTTGTGTCGTGTTAATTTTAATGTTCCAAATCGTTATCTGAGAGGTTTTCGTGACCCAATTTACACTATCGTACCAACTATGAGCAGAATTCACCATTGAATAACATGTTTAATTTGTATAACGTCAATCATAATTTATTAATAAATTTATTAAAAAAAAAAAAAAAAAAAAATTCTATAATATTGTATAATTTATAAATTCGTAATTCTAAGTAATATTTTTGTACGCTAGCTTTCAAATAAATAAATAAATAAATAAATAAATAAACTTCTTTCCATACCACGCGAATATGGACAGCTATTAAAAAGCATCTGTAGGATTGTCGGAATAATCTCGCTAGTCTTTTGGAGTTCGGCTGGTATTATGCTGCTGATTTATATGGTTTGAAGCTATTGATTGCCCTGCCCAATGCACTTTTTCCCTTGTAATCAAACCTTGTGGATAAGTTAAACAAAATTCAGACACACTATTGTTAGTGTCATTATCAGTTTGGGAGCTTCCTAGGGAAATGGGTATATCTAGAAGCAGGTTGAACGACTCTTCCCAAGAGTTGTTGAATGAGCCATCACCATTTTTCAAGCAGCTAGGCATCACAGAATGTTCGCTTTTGGATTTCCTCAATTCTTTTGTAAATAAGTAAGCAATTCATTTATTTACATTAATTTACAACAATTTTATACAACATTTAGAACTTAAAAGCTATGGCTATGCCGTCAGCCATTCTTATCTTTTGCAAGTTTTACAGCAACTTAAAGTCAGTTTTGAGCATTATATATCCACATATTCTCGCCACTGTATATTACATCCTACTTCTACATCTTTCAAAAAGAAATGTCATACATGTTGCCAAATTACAAGGTACACTACCAGTCTCGTTACTTTATTTACACACCTCATTTTGCATAATATTTAAGGTGAAATATTTTTGTGTTGCCATAAGCTTTAGTTCTTAATTTACCTTTATCAAATAAACTAAACGACTAGAAATGCAGTTCAATTTTTGTCGTTCTAAAAGTTAGCATATAATCAGTGCACTACTCGTACATTTTCACATGCAAAGTTGCACATCAGTTAAATTTCCAGCCATTCTGGAAAAGTTGTTTAAAACGCGCTCTTCTAAATGGCGACCGGACCACTACGTTTACAATTTATCCATTTTTGTTGAATACTCAGGGTATTGTTGACATTTGAATAAATAGGTCAAAAAGGTATAATAAGACTTTATTGGTTATATTAATATTTACCTAATATGAATTCTCCGACAAATGAAAAAAAAAATCATTTGATATGAAACTCACCTCGGTGGCACCTTTTTCTTTGCGTCTATATTCGACATAAACAATGAAGACGACGATGTCATAAGCGTAGATGAGGGCGATATCGATGCTGAAGACATTGCCGCAACTGAAGTTGAAGACGTCATAGCGGGTGACATTGGCGGAGCAGATGGTTCGATTCTCGAAGACTTCCGTTCGAAGCTACTTAATGCATTTTCACTCGAATGCCTATCATGGTCGCTGGCAACAATGGTTTCTGGCATCGCCGACGCACAACTCACTGGAACAACTTCAGCTGCAACCGCTGCAACAGACTGTGTGGGCTGTTGTTGTTCATTGCCACTGCTATTGCTATTTGCGGAGGTGCCACTCGACTCCACAATTGTATTGGGCTCATTTACTTCGATTACTGTTACAAAGTGTGACGATTTGTCCGATGATCGATGATTGCTGCTCCTATCCAAACTATTACTGCCGCCAGCATACTCGCTTCCATTTTTTGTATCTGATGACTTTCCACCAACTGTCTGTTGCTGCTTTTGCTTCTGAGACTGTTGCTGTTGTTGTTGTTCCGCATTTATCTCGGCTGCCTTGAAACCAGATGCCAGCTCTGTAATGCATTGATTAAGTGCTCCATTCTTTTGTATTTGCATATTTTTTATGTCTTTTTCTGTTCGAGAATCTTTATCATCTTGGGTTAAGTCTAATTGTTTGCTACTATTTCTATTGTCCAATGCGCTAGTGCTGCCGTTATTAACGCTGTTTGTTTCTTTGTAACTTACGCGTTTGTTGGTTTCGCGACTTGCGCGATCTTCCCGTAAATTTACGCTCTGCAAGAGAAAAAGAAAGATGTGAAATATTAGCTAAAGAAGATTCAAGATTTTAATTAATTTATTTTTTCAAGATGGTTTCAAAAGAAATGAAAATACAGATAAGAATTATTAAAGGTCATCTGCAAGAGAACTTTGTGGATTCGAATTTTTGGAACCTAATTGTTTTTTTTTTGTAGTTTTGGTTCGCTTTTCTTATTTCCAGAACACTCATCAACTTTTAATTATATATCCCCAGGGAGTATGTTACATTTTCTCAAAACAAAATACATAAAATATGGTAACTGCTAAATTGCACAACAGGATACCCTTTTAAGTTACACACATCTATACCACAATGTGCTCTCAAACAACAACAAAAAACGCCCCCTTTTAAAACTATCGTTTCAGCAAAGCACACTCCACTCTTAAAATTACTCATTTGTTTTTTTTTTTTTTTTTTGTGAAGTGATAAAAATAAGGGCCGTATGCTACGCACGCACACGCGACCCCATACGTCAACATAATTACAATTTAAGCCTATGCTGAGTTTTATCTTATCTGTGCTCCTGATGATGATATAAGGGGTAAATGTGTAATGTTGTAGTCCCCGAGGTAGTGTTTTTAAATATGATATTACTTCAATTTAACTGAATAAACTAAGTGCCATTCTATACCCTTTGGATACAAGATTCATTGTGATGTGATAGAAATAAGTTATACTAAGCCTTGCAAGCTTTTAACACTTTTATGGAAAATACTTTGTGGGAAAAAAAAAAACAAGTGACGCTCATGCTATGCACAAAAAGGTTGCGGTTGTGAACATCGAAGAAACTTTGTACCAAACATTATATGAAGCTATCAAAAGTTTAAAAGAAGAACACAATAAAAGAACTTAAAGGTAAGATTATAATAAACAAGATCCTTTTAATATAATAAAAAGAAAAACTTATAAATTCACAAACAATTATTGATCGGGTTAACAGTTTTGAGATATTCATGCCGATTAGTGAATTCGCAATATCTTCGCTTAATTATACACCCCTATTACAGAATTCGGCGAATGAGTTAAAGTGACAGTTTCAATTAATTTCCTATTTTTTTTGCTATTACTGAAGCCGACGAATGAAAGTTGAACGAATGTCGGTAGCATGCCCTGCACCACCGACATTCGGTTCAACTTATCTAGTATTACTAAATCCGCAATCCATCCGCACTCCATAAAATTTTTATCATTTTACATTCGCACCAATTTCGAGACGAATCTGATGTGAATTTTTGATTAAACGAAAAAAATAAAACGAAAATAATCAATGGAAAGCACAAAAATGAAAGTCAAAAGCTTATCATACTGAATGTTAAAGTGTTTGTTTAACAAATTTTAATAGAAAACGGACAACTAACAACGCAACCGGAGAGCCAGAAATCTAAAAAAAAAACATAGCACACGGTTTGTATTGAACCGTCCCCCATCCAAGTACTAACGACTCAAAACGATGCTTGATATCGTTGATCGATGGGCGATACTATTATCAAAGCCTAGGCCGGTTGACTAAATGTCTGTAGCTGACAGTGTCGATACGAAAGTTCATAAATGATAAGGTAATTTAAGGAATCGACAATGTAGTTCATCCGGCGAATTTCATAATTCAGTTTTACAGCGGATGCGAAAGGTCAACGGACAGTGGCGAGGCGTCATATTGTTCAAGTCGTGCATGAACGACTAGCTTACAGGCGACATTATTTTAATTTCTATCTAATTAACCCACACCTCATACTCATACTGTTCGTTCATTCCTTATAGTTATATCTAATGTATACGTACATATTTTCCATTTTCCAACTCCTGCATTCCTTCTCTGAACTACCCAAACAAAACAAAACGAACTAGCTACCTGCTACTGTTTTGTTTTCACTCAACCGATCAGTATCTACCCAAGTCGTTCATACGATTTGGCAACGAAATGAACCCATAGAAAGCATACAAGAAAAAAAAAACAATTCGCTCGTTGTAGGGACCATTTCGTGCAAATCTGTTTTGAACGAGTAGAGCTTTTTTTTTAATATATAGAATGATGGAAATGAGGAAAACGGGTAGCTAGGGCGTAGGTAAGTAGTTTATTTATTTATTTACATATGTAGGTACATATTCCAATATTTAATTTTTTTATTTTTTCGAATATGAGAAATGAGACGCTCGACATAAAAATAAAAACATTATAATGTACCTTTATATAAAAAAAGACTTGTTTGACTTCTTGGCATTGCAAATAAGAATTTTGAAACTGAACGACTACATTTTTTAGGCACGCGTCGCCGCTGTCAACGGATCGTGACAACTCACCGGGAATAAAATTCTGCGAATTCTGTAATCGACATGATAATTTTTGAATTAGTCGAACTATATTATCAAATTTTGAACTTCCCTGCCATTTTCCGAACTAAAAGGTTTTTCAATTGGCGTTGGTAGATTTTGGCTGCCATGTTGTTTTGGTGACATCTGTTGATTCGTATGGAATTTTGGGGTGGATATGAAATTATAAATAGTAGGGAGGACGAATGGTTGTGATTTCAGTAGCCGCGTTTTTTTATCCCCAAAGATCCGTATGGATTAACCCTCGAAAATAAAACGAACGGATCTCTTGCTTATGTATGTTTGTTGATTTTCAAATGTGTCTTGTCTTTTTTCTTGACACTTTAGTTTACACTTCCTTACCATAAAAAGCCGTCTACTCGCCAGAAAAATAACTAATTTCTGGATCTTTAAAATAGATTCAGATAGAGGACAGGATCCCAAATTGTTTTTGTAATATATGTTAAAAATTAATCCAGATCCGGATCCACATAGATCCGTAGATAATAAAACGCACCTAGTAATGCTTGATGAGTTGAACCAAATGTCGGTGGTGCATATTACCGACAATCGTTCAACTTTCTTTCGACTGATTCAGTAATATTACATTTACCCAAATTTAAAGCAGGTTACAAATCATATTTAAATAATATTGATGGGGATCAATATGCTTAAAAAAAATAAAAATTATAGAAAAGTTTAATTTCAACCTTAGGTGTGTTTTTTTCGCAAAGCTATCCGTAGTGAAGTAAGATTTTATACGTATGTATTACAAATACAAAGTCTTCACTGCCGATAAAAGTAGAAGTAGGATCCAACTGCGGATAGAATGTTGACGTTTGCTCGAGTCTCGAATACAAATGTTGGTACAATTGAAAACTCTTTTGTATCTCGAAGGCATGTTCGTAGAGTACGAAAAGTAGTTTGTTGTTTAGCATTTTCCATTGAGAGTTTAAGTCTTTTTTTACAAAACCATTTTTATAAGAAAAACGCTCCATTTTGTATCGCGTTGGTGTCGAACTCTTATAGAAAGCTGTTTAATAACTAACGCGTTTTTGTAGGAGCGAAATGTCGTGGTCAGCTGTTATACTTTCGTTAAACAGCGACATTTAAGAGTTACTAACACGACAAAGCCTTCTTATGAAAAAAGCTGTTGAGAAATCCAAAACTAACTAAAGTCTGCGAACAGATCCCTTGACTTTTGTGGTGGTGATAATTGTCAACAAAAAAAAATTCACAAACAAAACTTCTGCTTTATGAAGAATGGCTGGTAAACAGAAAAAGTAAATACAAAATGATTTAAATTGAAATTCATAAATAAAAACCTCCATATATATTTTCAGAAACATGAAAATTACTTGGCAAAAAGTTATTGGTTGTTTTTTTTTTCAATTAAATATTTGACATCTAGTCAGTGGTACAAACTTTAAAGTAGAAAAATCGCACAACTGCGGATACGTTTTTTTGGGAAATCCTACTTCACTACGGATAATTTTCCCAAAAAAACACACCTCTTGACTAATAAAAATTTTGTGCAATAAGAGAAGATTATTGAAACAGAAAAATTAATTAAAAGAAAGGTTATTCAAATTATAATATTTATAAAGGTATCGATTTCATTATGATTTAAGTTGAAAAGTAAAGATTTTACATTTTTTTAAGAACACCGATTTCACCCTCTAGCATCTCAGATTTCAAGGTAAAGTAAAAAACAAGCGAGGTGTGGTTACTTCATAGAAATGAGAAAAGTGCGTTTTCTTAACAATTGGTATAGTGACCATATTTAAATAATTTACACATATATTATGAGAATCATAATGTCTCGAAGTCGAATACCCAAAACTATCAAAAAATGTTTTCAGAACTTTATAATAATAAACTTTATAATAATTTTATGGTCAGTTTAATCGACCTATTGAGGCGGCTATTCGGGCTATTGCGACTAAATTTCGCACCGAATTTACATTGTTGGACATTTAACCACCACCAACACGCTTACGAAGAGTGCGAACTGATGAAAATGGAAAATATCGCAGCTGTGTGATGACCGTGAATTATCGATTCGGCGCCGTTCGCAGCAATCAGCAGTTGGTCCTCTGTCACTCCAATAATGAAAATTTTGCGGAAGGATTTAGGTGTGAAGCCTTTCAAAATACAGCTGGTGCAAGAATTGAAGCCGAATGACCTACCACAGCGCCGAATTTTTATTGAATGGGCTCTTGAAAAGTCGGCCGAAGATCCACTTATTTATCGAAAAATTGTGTTCAGCGACGAAGCTCATTTCTGGCTGAATGGACACGTGAACAAGCAAAATTGCTGTATTTGGAGTGAAGAGCAGCCAGAAGCATTGTAAGAGCTACCAATTCATCCAGAAAAAGTCACTGTTTGATGCGGATTCTGGGCTGGCGAAATCATTGGGCCGTATTTCTTTAAAGATGATGCTGTTACTGTTACAAGACGGTGCCACATGTCACACAGCACGCGTAACAATGAACCAATTGAGAGGCGAGTTCTTACTTACTTTAGATGGCGCTCACAGTCCAGGGTGGACTACGGCCTCAACCAACAAGCCCCTCCAGCTAGCTCGGTCCCTAGCTAGCTGCCTCCAGTTACGCACTCCAAGTTGGTTGAGGTCGCTCTCCACTTGTGCGCGCCACCTGAGGTGGGGTCTTCCTCTGCTGCGCAGACCATCAGGAGTGGATTCGAAGATTCGACGGGCTGGTGCGTCGGTGTCCATACGCTCCACGTGTCCCAGCCATCTCAGCCGTTGTATTTTCAGCTTCTTGACTAGGTCAACGTCGCTGTAAAGCCCGTACAGCTCGTTGTTGAACCTTCTCCTCCATACTCCATCGATACAGACTGGACCGAAGATCAAACGAAGAACTTTTCTTTCAAAGCACCCAAGCAGATTTTCATCCGTTTTAAACAGTGTCCATGCTTCTGCCCCATACAGCAAGACCGGGATGATGAGGGTCTTATACAAGGTCTCCTTGGTTCTTTGAGATAGGGCTTTATTTCTCAAATGCCTTCTTATCCCAAAGAAACAGCGGTTGGCAAGAGTAATTCTTCGCTTGATCTCTGCCCTGATGTCGTTTTGCGATGTTATAGTGGAGCCCAAGTAGACAAAGTCTTTGACGACTTCGAAGTTATACCTATCCATCGTGACGTTTTGCCCGAGTCGACGATGTTGAGATTCCTTTCTCGATGATAGCATATACTTCGTCTTGTCCTCATTAACAGCCAAACCCATTTTCGCCGCCTCCAGTTCAATACTTGCAAACGCACCGGTAACAGCTCGCTTCGTCCTCCCAATGATATCAATATCATCCGCATAAGCAAGCAAGAGCGATGTTAAATAGGTTGCATGAAAGCGCGTCGCCTTGCCTCAGACCTTTCTCGACATCAAAGGGTTCGGTGGTGTTCTTACCGACCTTGACGGAGCAGCGAGATTTCTCCATCGTCATCCTGCACAAGCAGACGAGCTTGGCAGGGATTCCGAGATGAGACATGGCTCTATATAGTTGTTCTCTGTCTACGCTATCATACGCGACTTTCAAATCGATAAAAAGGTGGTGTGTATCGATTTGGAACTCCTGGTTTTTTCCAAAATATGTCGAAGTGTGAACATCTGATCCAGGATAGATTTGCCGGGCCTAAAACCACACTGATAGGGGCCGATCAGCTCGTTGACAAACGGTTTTAGGCGTTCACACAGTACAGACGACAGGATTTTGTATGCGACGTTGAGGAGACTTATACATCTGTAATTGGCACACGTCAGAGCATCTCCTTTCTTGTGGATGGGGCACACTATCCCGAGGTTCCATTCATTGAGCATACTTTCATCCAACCAAATTTTTTAGATGAGTTGGTGCATGCTCCCTTCCAAGTCATCCCCACCTGCTTTGAATAGCTCAGCTGGCAAGCCATCCGCGCCAGCAGCTTTGTACGCTTTCAGCTTGGCTATCGCTGATCGCACTTCATTTAGGTCGGGCGAGTTCGGTGAACAGTTTATTTCACGTTTGAGGCCGGTCAATTGGCCGCCTAGATCTTGCGATTTAACGCCTCTAGACTATTTTTTGTGGGGCTATGTTGAGGCTGCTTCGATCGACGCACTGGAACCCAACATTGAAACATTTATTCGTGAGATAACGGCCGAAATGTTAGAAAGAGTATGCCAAAATTGGACTAAGCGGATGGACCATTTGAGGCGCAGCCGCGATCAACATTTGCATTAAAATAATATTCAAACATTAAATTATATCGACCGTACTATCGATTAATTAAAGATTTCATGCATTTTACTGAATTTTTTGTTTTTTTAATTTCCGATAGCTCTTAAAAAATCACTCGTTATAAGGTTAGGCCCTATATCTGCCATAAGTTTTTTATTTGACAATGTATTATTTTAATTGTAAGTTAACACAAATTGTATATACATAAATGTTCAATGAAAATCGTTAAATCGTATTAGCGGAAGTTTATCGACTCGCAACATTCTTTTTCTCGAATTAGAAGAGCAGAGAATAAGTTGTCGGCTTTTGTCGGATGTTAGCATCTCTTTTATGAATACATTCGCGTATTTTTTAAGTTAAACCTTTTTGGTCCTAAAAAGACCCCCCTGCCGATAATGTTACTTCCCTCCGGCTTTCGTGATTTGTTCGCTGGAATATGATTCCTACTGTTCATCCCCTCTTACTTGTAAGCAGCAGACTTCCTTTTATTCCCTTAGACTAGCCTTGAGCTGGAATAAGATTCCTCCCGTTACTTGTAAACAGCGGGATCCATTGTAACTCCCTTGGTCTATAGCTTTTGGCTGGACATCGATTCCTTAATGTTGACAAATAAATAGGCAAGTGCTGTACAATTGATTATTTAGTTGGAGCTGCGTACTTATGGGGTGAAATTCTGGGCTAAATTTAAGGTTGGCTAAGCTATGGAGAGAATTTCGTATAGAAACTAAAATTAAGCACGATTTGCGTAGATACTATGCCCAACCAACCATTTTTTTGTTGGTTCAATTCAAACTCGCAAGTTCACTATATGGTGGCATATTTGTCCCAATAGAAGGCCAAATATCACTAACTCTAGACTCTACCACTCCCAAAAAATGATCGCAACCGAATTAATCTTTTCATCTTACAAAAAATATATTTTTATCTTATCTGCATATCGATAGACTCTACAACTCTAACTTCCAAACTATTGCATCTCGTTATGTGTCAAAGTGGGGTCATGCTTAGGTTTGCTGTTGCCACTGCTACGGAAAATAATATGGGTCGTTACCATAAAAGGCAATGTAATTCCAAGCGACAGCGATATTTTTCTAACCACGTTTCCCGGTTGATTAGGATGCACACTGGTGCTACTTGCTGCTTGCTGCACCAGACGATAAGTTGAGCCGTAAACATTCCGCAGAAAATTAGACAAAAAAGAGAAAAAAAAACTATCACTAGAAAGGGTTGCAGAACTGCCTCAGTTTCCAATAGCGACTTGCTTGTAAAAGCAAAATTTACATGCAAATTAACCACAAGATTTTCCCTACCAACCCATATATATACGTACATACGTACCACTCCGATAACGAGATGCCTGATAAGGCTTTGTTGTGGCTGCTGCCGTTTGCCGGCTTCAACCAACACGAAAGAAAAAAAAAAACCACGAAACGACAAGGGACTTGGTTATAATCCCCGAACTCATAAAACGAAGTCAAAAATCGATTTAAGTACTCGAGAAAATGTTGTTCTTTGAGCTTTATTAGGGTGGAAAGCCATTTCCAGCTGTCGTCGACCCTCTCGTTTCTAGCTCTTTTTCCGTCTTTCTCTTACTGCCTCCATTAGCAGAGGGAAGGATGGACGAAGAAAAAAAGTTCGGCCATTGCACCGGTGTTGGATTGGGAGTGTTGAGTGCTAAATGTTGGGCGGCTGGCATACCACCTCATCAATGGCATAAAATTCCTCCTCTTAATAAAGAGAGGAGAGCCTGCCGGCATACAAATTCACTCGATCGACAATAATTATATCAATGCTGCTGCTGCATGGCGCAAATAACTTGCCTCTTCTTCCCTCCGCCCATACAGACAGTGTGTCAACGGAGAAGCCTCGTTTTAATAGGACGTATCAGCGAACGTTTCGTGTAGAAACATTTGCCAAACGTGTCAGACATAATAACACCTGAAATGTGCTTGTATCTGTGGCTATGTATGTAGATGCCTCTTATGGCGCTGTGCTGACAGAAGGTTTTTTTCCCATCAGCGCTTGTTATATGGGCAAACAACAGTAAGGTTTTTTTTCTCGCTGATGGTTACTTTGTTTGCATCTATTTTTGGCAACAAAAATTGAAGTCGAAGAATCTTTTTTTTTGTCATACAGAACGTGACTTCTGGACGTGGACAATGACAATGATGTTTACTAAAAAATTGACAAATTTATCAATCATCAAAGAGATTCATGGGTGAATAAAACCTGTGAAATGCTAATAAATTATTTGTTTAGCAAAAAATAAAAAAAATTGATCCGACAAAAAGATACTCAACTTTTATGGCGTTTTCAGTATTTATGTAGAGTCAATAGAGAAGACTCACAATAACTAATTAACGATTCCTCAAAGGAAATATTGGAAATGTTAAACATTTATTTTAAGAGCAGCTCATAATACGGCATTAGGTTAAGAAGGATCCACAAAGCTGAATCCCAACTTAAGACGGGCACTGTAAGACAATACAATGCGAGCATTAGGGAAAAAGGAGAAGATTAAAAAGGAGATCCCGATGCACTTTGATTTTGAATGTCTGGACATCGCAAAGGGAAGGAAATAATGAGTCGGGTAAAGTAGTCCACATTCGTGTAGTGCGGCCTAAAATATAATCTCTGTACTTAACAGTACCCCCGAATCTAAATAGACTTTTTTAAGGGAATATCTATAAGTGAGTTGAAGAAGCACCAGCGATAGACTCCAAATTTGGAAGAATCTAAGTTTTATAATATAATAGCCATTTCAGAAGGGGCGAAACATTTCTTTTACGGACTAAGGAAATCCGGAATTTTTTTGCGGAATTTTAAGCGACATTACGTATATACATTACATATGTGCTGGAAGTTGGTTAGTAATTCACATACCGAGGATTGAAAGTTTGTCAGTTACCTAGATAGAAATTCCACTTGGTAGGTTTCGTTTTGGAGACAGCATTGAATTTTCGAAGCCTTAAGTTCTATGAAAATTCAGGCAGAAGATTGTAAATGAAAACGAGAAAGAGTGTCGGAGACAAAACAGAACCCTGGGGCACACCGACATTTAATTTGTGGGTATCAGACTTAAATCTGTCCATAGTATTTTTTGAATTAAATGGTTTGAAAAGTAGTTCCTAATCCATCGAAGAAAAAGAGTCTTCGTTTTTAAAAAATCAAGTGCATTAATCTTCCTTTCTCCAAAACGTTGTAAAGTTTTGTGTTTGTTAGGTGAGGCATACCATCAGATTACAAATGGAACTTTTGTTACGAAAGACATACTGCCGAACAAAATGAAGCTTTCATTAATCGAGATATTTCTTAAGCTGAAAGTTGATCATCGTTTCCATAATTTTTGAAAGAAGGAACTGCAGTGCAGTTAGTTCAATGGTGAGGAAAATTCACCTTTTTAGGAACTAGCTGGACAAATGTATTTTTCCATCCACTCGGAAAGAGTACTTAAGACTGGGATAAATGAAAACACATCAGCAATGGTTTGTCAGCGTGGAAGAACAATTCTTCAGAAGAATGACGGGGATACTATCCGGCCCAACAGATTTATATTTGTCAAGGTCTTTCAGAGCTCTTGCAAGAGTGCGAAAGTAGATTGGTCCCATTGAATAGTGAATGCCCTCGAGTAGCATCAGAAGCGTCACGACAATTTCTTGGAGTGTGGAATTTTTTAAGAATAGACTTATTAGAGGATTAGCCTTCGCGAGGAAGTGTAATTGAAGAAGAGCGTTGGACTGAGGACAAGGTGGAGTTTACGAATGATCACACATTCTTATAATCTTTGGGTATTGTAGTGTTTTTTTTTTATTTAGTCTATTCAATATGCCTTCGGAGCTTGTTTAAACTTTCTTGATTTATAACATCGGGAGCTTACTTCTTTGACCTTAATATCACCTTTAAAAAAAAGGTAGAATCAAATCATGGATTGTCTTTCCCCCTGCCAAGGCGCCGCGCCGCCGTGTCGCAGACAGAGACACTGAAACAGAAGCAGATCAACTGAAGAAGATATAAAGAACCGCTAGCGTTGGCACCACAGGAGCTCTAAGATCTTGTGCAACTGATGCCTTAAACGTATTTCTGTACCTTTTAGCACTTGATTTACATTTGAAGTACCTAGTATCTTGCAGTGCATTAACACTAAATAAATCGAACCCGAATTGCCAACTCCTATATTAAGGAGTTGATTTCAATAGAGATCTTTTCGAAACCCAGTGACAACTGCCCCTTGGCATAATGGTTAGTGCGTTGGACTGTCATGCGGAAGGTCTCGAGTTCGATTCTCAGCCGCTGCAAGAAAGTTTTTTTCAGGGAATTGACAAATTCTTCAAGAGTATCTCTTGTCTTGGAAAGTGCTGCTCATTAGCCGTTCGGAATCGGCAGAAAATTGTAGGTCCCGTCCGTTCCTGGTAACACGCACACAGGAATGGTTGAGAGTTGTAGGTTCTGGTTCACTCCGAGCTGTTGCACCACCAAATTTATTTATTTATTTATTTAGTGACAACTGCACCCCTAAAATGGGAATTAGTAAAGCTTTTAAGGTTATGTTCCCATCAAGAAAAAACTGGGATGATGACGTCGTGAGGAAAGAGTTCGACACAACTATCTTTACTGTAGCTCAAAGATGGAGTATTTGTTGGTTCAGAAATCTTCTCTGTGACTTTGGATATATCGTTAAGGCTCCCAGACTTTCCTAGTGTTTTTCTAGCTGAATCGCTGGCTATCAGGGAAGCTTGCTTGGTACTCAAACAAGATCCTAACTAGAACCACAATACAGCTATTATCACAGACGGTCTAGCGGATATTAAGGCCATACATTCTAGAACATCATAATCCAAATTTGACCAGCATTGCCGTGATGAACTTGCTATCTTTAATATTAACCACAATATCTCTCTTATCTGGGTTCTGCGTCATTCTGACATTGCTGACAATAAAAGGGCTTCGGGCTAGCCAGGCAAGCATCAACGCCTTCATAACTATCTTGCAGAAAGATTCAACATTCCGCTCGGAGTTATGAGGGGTAAAATTCTCTCAATCAATCAAACCGTAGGTGGAGCAGTTTAACTTACTGCATTATATTATATGTAGGAAGATCTGGCCCACCTTTAGTAAACCAGGAACTGATCTGATATGCAGATCCATGAAGACATAGCCAGGATCGTAGCTACCTGTAACGAACACTGGCCAATAGGAGAGCGTATAGCTCTCAACAGACTCACAACACTCACTATCATAAATGTGGGGACCAGCGTGAAAAGAAAAGTGTTCCGTTTCCTCTGAAAACGTCCTGCTCTTGCCAAACTTAGAGCACATCATTAGGAAGGGCATTTTTTGAGGACATTAACAAACTTTCGGGCATGAATATCAAAGACTTGATCTCTTTTCTCAACGCGACGAAATGACTCTAAGACGAACTTTGGTTGATTCTGTGCCGTGTTTGACTCCTTAGATCCCGAGCTAGCGGACCAGGGGCTTTAGTATAAGTGGTACTAGTAGTATAAGTGGTACTAGTGGTATTGGTAGTACAAGTGCTAATAGTAGTACATGTGGTACTAGTAGTACATGCGATACTACATAGTAGTACACACGCTGCTAGAAGTACAAGTGATATTAGTAATACAATTAGTACAAGTGGTACTTGTAAAGTTGAACTAGTAATAAAATTGTTATTACTAGTACAAGTGGTACTAGTGAAATAAGTGGTAATAGTAGTACAAGTGCTACTAGTAGTACAAGTGCCACAAGTAGTACAAGTGCTACTAGTTGTACAAGTGCTACTCGTACTAGGTACTAGTAGTACAAGTGATATTAGTTACGTGGAATTTTTGGGATTCTTTCCCAAACCACTAGCACCTGAAAATAGAAGACTTTTCAAGGCTTTGCATCTTACAAGTAAGTGACAATTTTTCCAATAGTATCTCTTCTTATGAAAAATGACTCTCATCGAAACCTTTGAAACTCGGAAAAAAATTATAGGTCCACTCCATTTCTCTCAAAATCAGAAACATGCACTCAGAAATGGCTAAAAGTTGTAAAGCACTAAACCCTGGTTTTATGCAACCAAAAAGATTTTGGAGCGCTTGAATTAAAAAAAAAAACGCCTGGTAATGCTTACTTTATATTCAAGTTAAACCACCCCTCTAAATAGAAAGTAGAAAAAAGAAAAGCAACAGTGTAAATAATTGTCGTAAATTTTTCGTAAATATGTCGTAAAAGCAAACATTTTGTCGCGCTTGTTTTTTTATTAATAGCCCCTGATAATACTAACTTGAAGGACATCAAATAAGAGATAAGAGGAGATATCAGCTACCACCGCTTGTTTGTTGGTCAGCGAAAAAGCTTTTAACATGGTCAAATTGTCGGAATTTGGACTTCCTAATGACTTGGTAAGAACAATACAATATGTACAGGGCCCAAATCGCGACTAAGCCGATAGCTCGATTGATTGATTGCGGTTTTAACTATACATTCTTCCTATATTTCCCCAAAAACATGATAGAAACAGCTATAGTCAAAATGACAATCAACTATCAACTTATCAAGCAAGGGAATCAACGCTGGAGTGCCTCAAGGACCAAAACTTGGACCCTTGCTGTTCAACATTTATACTGCTGAACAACCAGTCAACATACCAGGAACATAAACGACCCGTAACATACGCCACCTCTTCATCACGAGAAATTGCTGCCAGCAGAGTGCAGGAGCACACTAAAACTTTATAGGTCCACTATATCAATTGGGGGTTGAAGATAAGCAGCGAGAAAAGGTCTTACTCATCTGCTTCCGAACACCAGTGACTGTCATTCGAACAAGAGCGTTTGCAACAAGCATGATGGCATCAAAGTCAAGCTTCTAGACAACACTAAAGTAGAAGTTAAATCATGAACGATGTACCTGGGAATCGACTTTTCCAACAAGTTGAAACTCAATAAGCATGCAAGTAGCAGACTTGATTTTGAAGAGATTCAGCTTTTCAGAAGGGTAGAAATGGACTAACTAGGAAGCCCAAACTGCTTGTCTGTAGTCATATTACCGGTCCCGTTTTGTACTACGTTCTCATCAGGTATACTATTTTACCTACAATAATCAAGAAGAACTGGACTGCACCGCAACTCACTGACAAAAATTACATAGCAACTAAGAAGTTGTACGAGAGGAAAATAAATACCTCCGGACTAATATTTTATGCTGGTTTTCTAAAAACTTATCAGGGTCAAGCATATGTTACCTTACAAGCGAAACATTTTTATATGAAACACCGTGTTTATATTATTTTAAGTAAATAATAAACATAGTAAGATATACATAGAGTAATATTGAAAAATCGAGTAAAAATTCACAACTAATTAGGGTTTTGAAGACTTCATAAAACCGACATTTTCTTGCTTTCCTCGTTCTAAACCACAACAAGCTGAACTCCCTTAGGTTTTGACAAAGAAACACATCACAAGATCCATGGATTAAGAAGTTTATTGTGCTACCAAAAATTTGATTGCTTCGAAAAGGGGTTTTTGTTCAATTTCAATTAAAATGTAATAATGTAGCTATTTGCTTTTATCTTCAAACAAACTTTTAAGATTTAAGTAAAATCTTCCAATTCGGATCCAAGTATTGTTTTCCGAGAACAAAAATAAAGTACCTATCTTTCTTATCACTTGCTATTTATAGAAAACAATATACAAAAATCCCCCTTTTCGTGTTTATACAATCGAATATGAGATTTCTAGATTAATTCCATTCCATCTCAATTTTAACAAAACAACCAATCAACATCACTTCTCAAAAGTTTTGTCATCCAATTTAAGTTTTAGTCATCAAATGCTTCCATTGGATATAGGGTACTTACTGGTGAAATCGCTATTTATACATCTTTGTGTCTAAAAGTACATATCATAGACTAAGACCCGTCTCTCATTCCTCGGATGTTGAAATTTGAAATTAAATTGAACTTTATTTTATTGTTTAATAAAGTATCTACGTTATTTGCTATTGTTCTATATTCCCATCATGCGGCCCTTCCTTTTAGCTGTATTGCCAAGTTCGGCATATTTTAGAGTGATTCAATTATTATTGAGAGTATTAGGGTAAACTTACCAAGCGTTGGCAATTTTATATGACTCATTCTTATTTCGTTTTCTTATTTTGAAATAAATTTTGTGCCAGTAATACAAACAAATCGTATGATTTAAATGCGAACGGGAATATTTACAATTTGTAAACAAATGTGTAGATAATGTATTAAGTATTAGCTTGGATTCGCATAAAAAATTTGTAAAGGGCTTGGATCTTAAAGCCTTTGTAATCCAAATTAAAAACGGGGTTTTCGGCGAAAAGTTTTCAGAAACTAGTAAAGCATTCCCAATGAACATTTACCCGTTTTTGATTGACATTTCAATTTTGTTTTCAAATTTTGTATTGATGCAATTTTTGAATATTTCGGACGCCCACAATTGTTTTCTTTTACTTTTTCTATTAGTTCTCTACCGAATATTATTTATTTCATGAACATCTGTAAGAACATAAACAATACTACGAAAAAATATGTTTTGAACTGTTGAGAAATCTATGTCCGTCCAGTAAGCATTACCACTGCAAAATTTTAAAGATGTAATAATTGGATAATGGCCGTAAATTTGTAGGGAAGCAAAACAAATTTGTCACGCTTGTTTTTTTAGAAATAACCCCTCAAAGCACGGTAAAATGGACTCGAAAAGGAAAAAGCGCAGTGTTAGTAATTGTCGTAAATACGTCGTAAAATACAAAATTTTTTCAACCTTGTTTTTAACAACCTCTGGTATTGTTAACTCAACATTCAAGTTTGCACAGCCTCGCCTAAAAAAGCCTAAATTAACTCGAAAAAAGAAAAAGCCCAGCGTTAATAATGGTCGTAAACAAGTTGTAAAAGAAAA
Organism: Chrysotoxum bicinctum; assembly: GCA_911387755.1. Taxonomy (NCBI): domain Eukaryota; kingdom Metazoa; phylum Arthropoda; class Insecta; order Diptera; family Syrphidae; genus Chrysotoxum; species Chrysotoxum bicinctum. The sequence goes on from OU426989.1 coordinate 19,361,889, forward strand.
AAATTGTCGCTTCCATTTTTCTCAAAAACAAAAATCCCTCAAATATAAAAAACTGTTCAAAAAGTACAGCATTTTTTCATTAGATCTAGCATTTTTTTCATTAGATCTAGCATTTCCATACCAAAAGTATCTTTGAGAACTAACTTTTTTGCTATGGAATTCGTTTAAAAAATATTCGTAAAACGTTTCTGAATAAGTTCCTAAAAAAATATTTTGTGGCACCTATTTTGTGAACCTAGCAAATTTCTGGTATAGGTCTAATGAAAAAATGCAATTTGAAGAATTTTTGTCTATTTTGAGGGTTAGTAGCGCGAACTTGACTGTCAAGATAACATTACCAGAAATTAGTTAAAAAAAACAAGCTCGACGAAATTTTCGATTTAACGACATATTTGCGACACATTTACAACAGTCATTTACACTGCTCTTTTTCCTTTTCGAGTTCATTGTACTCTATTTTGAGGGGTAGTAGTGCTAACTTGACTGTCATATTAGCATTACCAGGGGTTTTTTTTTATAAAAAAACTAAGGCGAAACATTTACGACAAATTTACTACAATTAGTCTAATTGCTATACATATTTTTAAAATATTAAAGTGGTAAATTTATTGTGACGGACATGCGTATAAAAGTTTTTCACCCATGACCTCGGTTAGGAATTCGGACACACACATCCAACGAAGGAAAACTTGAACCAAAATAAAGTATTCGAATTTCCTGCAAAATAGGGCAAATTCGCAAAAAATGCAAACCACTTTTGTCTTGGTCAAGTTTGCAAGGTGAATAATCAGAGTTTAAATTTGCTCTATGTGGCCTATAATTCAAACCTAGCATTTCGGTTATAACCTTGAAAATCAAGCTCAATTCAGTTACTTTATCTATGATAGAGATACATTTGTATATTTCAATCCTTTCATTGCCATTGACATGAGTAACAGCTAGATTATAGCTTTGCACTTTGCAGCCATTTTGAAATTTGCCTTTAAAAATTTCTGGAGGCATTTTTTCTTCCAAAAAATTGATTTTTTCTGTCATGTCACGAGACGTGCAACTTCTTGATTTGTTTCTTGACAGTAAAATCAAAAAAGTAAAAAGTTCAAATTACAAAAAATGTCCATTCTTATAAAGTTTAGAAGTCAATATTTAAAAAAGTCGCAAAAAGTCGCAATACATTTTCACTGTTTCTCATTGGGGAAAAAGAAACAAAAATTTTAAGACTATATTTATTACTCTGACACTCAAATTGAATTAACTTTTACATTATTAAAGATATAGGCGCAACATTTTAAACAGCATATTATTAAGGTATTAGTATGATACTACTTAGCAATTTGCTAACTTTAAAGTACTTTACTAATTCATTCTTAATTTCAAACATTTTCTAACAAGTATCGTACTAAGCCAATTTTCTTAATAAATTGCTTCTGAACACACCTAAAACAATGACATTTTGTATAAAAAAGTATGTACACGAACCTTTTTTGATGTTTGCAAATGTCAAAGATTCATATGAAGCTAGCACGATACTAAAAAATAAAGTAGGTATTCGATGATTTTAACTTTAATAAAAGGGTAGAGAAAGTATGATGCTATATTCCATTAAAACTTGCAAATTCGTTGTCTGCATAAAGCTAAATTTGGATTGTGTTTTCGATAGCGTTGATACAGAGCGTCAATATAAGTGGACTTAAAACACATTCTTGAGGGATTCCTGTTTCACATTTGAAATTTTAAAATCCCTTGATTTTTTGTACTATTTTGCACACCTGCCGTAATATTTTCAAGAAAGTTTTTATAGACTCTATTGAATTTGGACGACATGCCAATTTCTGGTAATTTAAAAAAATAAGGAATCAGTATAAAATTTAGTAAAACGTTTATCCGCCGGTCTGACATATTTAAGTTAAACATTATTACTTTTAAAGTTAGTGCATAAGTATTTAAGTTTAACAACAATATTTCAGTTTATTATAAGCGAAACTTAATACTAAGTGAACGTTTCTTCGGAGCTAAAGATTAATCTGGCTGCAGACGCCCTTTGCGTTAAACCTAGACTTTAGACTATAAGGACTGTTTTTTAACGACTTTTCTTTTAGTTAATAGCGTGTGCTTTCACTTCTGTTAAGTTATCATTCGACATTCCGTCTAACATGTTTTATATTAATCACTTATCAAGTAACGAACATGTTATATGTTATATGTTTGTTCAGGATTCTCTTCCACTTAATAAAACGAGTTGCGGTGGAACTTTTACCAACTTGGGTAGCCTAATTTTGACCGTAAGTCAAGTTTTCTTTGAGATTTCATCCTTAAAATTAAATTTTTAAAATTCAGCAGACAATTTTTGTTCCACAGTTCTAAAAATTATGTTCTGCCAATCTTGCAGTTCCACTCATAAAACTTTTCAGCTTGTCACTTTTTGATAAATGAAAGTTATCAAGTACAATACAAAAATCAGACTCGAAACAAGAGGTTACTATTTACAGACCCATTTCAAAACTGAAATTAGAACCAAAAGTGTTCGAAACTATTTCTCTTGTATTTATGTGAAGGTAAGAACCAAAATATTAATGGCTCATTATGGATTTGTGAGTGGTAAATCGACCATTACAAATCTCGCTTTATTTGCAACAATGGTATTGAGTGTGGAAACCGGGTTGATGCAATTTATAATAATTTCTCGAAGGCATTCGAGACTTCAAAACTATATGACCAAGCGCAGACAAAGCGTTAAAATTTGTGAGATAGTATCACAAGAAACATTTTTTAATCTTTTTCGTGTCCCGCAAGGCAATCACTTAGGACCGCTTCCATTTATATTATTCAATAATGATCTACCATCTAAAATTAGATATTCTTTCGGTTTGCTTTATGCGGACTATTTGAAGCTATTGAAGACCATTATAACTGTAGAGGACGGTATGAAGAAAACCGTGATAAATCCCGAACACTTGATATGCAGACCCAGGCAAGATATACATAGGTACCTGTAACGGATACTGGCCAATAGGAGAGCATGCAGCGAAGCAAGATATTCCTCAAAACACTCACCGTCATAGCTATGGAGACCAGCCGGAAAAGGAAACTTCCTCTGCAAATGCCCTACTCTGGCCATATTTAGAGCACAATGATTAGGAAGCGCTTTTTTGATAACGAACTGAAGAACTTTCGGAAATGAAGATCAAAGACTTGATCTCTTTACTCAACATGACGAAATGGCTCTAGGACGAACTTCGGTTACTTCTGTGCCGTGTCCTTCATTTAACTCCTTAGATCCCGAGATAGCGGATTGAAGGTTTCGACGGAGGCGTACGGTTTGGGTGTCCTGATAATCACTCAATAGGATTGGCTACTGGTGTCAGATGAGTGTGGTGGTCCAGCTGAGTGAGGGATCCAATTTCCGGATGATTGTGCAAATGTGATTGTGAGAATGTTCTAAATTTCCATCCATCCACAGGTTCACACGAGTTATGGTATCAAAATGGTGCACTTCCGCGCTAATTGGGCCACAGGGCTTGATGCCGGTGCTCGCCATTTCTGCCTACCTAAGTACGCAGTTAAATTTTTAGCTTTAATATTTATAGTATGAAGTGCTAAGTTGATAATAAGTTTGCTCTACACTGCAAAAGACACTGAAAGGTGCAAAAGCGTATTTTTTTAAACTTTCTGTCAAATGTCTGGGGGAGTAAGTGCCTATAATATGCTAACTCACCCTATTTTTATTTGTCTAAATATATTTCTATTTTGAATACCTCAACAGAGAAGTAACCCCATGGAAATATTAAGATAAACCTTTTCTAATAATATTTTTTCAGCATACACTAGGCGATATGTACATAATGTATGTAGCTACATACATACATAGCAGGTGTTTTATGAAACATCGTTGCGTTTGTTTATAACCTCTAATACAATAAAGCAATCCAAATATCAAATATTTTTTGAAATTCTTAAAACACTATTTCGAGTAAAAATTAAACTCCCTAAAAGCATGGGCGTTTAATTGCTTTTTTTTACGTTTCTCTGTACAGTAGGAGGAACGCACAAAACAAATGTGTTTGTTTTTGATGTTTATGAAAGGAAATGAGTACTTGTCGTTACACTAATATAAGTCCTGTGTGTGTGTGTATCTACCACTTTGAATTAATTAAAACGATCAACAACAAATTCCAAGAAAAAATTCTCGAGAATTAGGTGTGATTTGAAATTTTTGACAACACTTTAAACGAAGCACTAATAGTGACAACAACAAAAATCATAATGACACATTCTTGTTCGAAAAAAAAACACTCAAAATGAAGATTAGATTTGCGAAAATTCGAACATAAACTTCATTCATGGCTCGTGAATAAATTTTATTTGTAGCTCACCGTTTTGCTTCTTCCCCAAAATTTAAATTTATCCTTAAATGATGACATGTTGTTGTTTATATTTTTAATTTGTTTCCTTTAAAAAAGCTTACAAATCAAATAGGTAAGCAAAAGAACTCGATATTTATTTCACTTTCGATGAAGACAAGATACTACGACTAGAAATTTTTCGATTTCAAAAGAAATTTTCACATATTTTTATAATTTTTATAATTTTTTTTTTATTTTGCACTCTTTGAAGTATTATGTTACGTTGATTACACTCCGTTGGAATTCCAATATTTACAAAATGGTTTAGAAGTCGGTACAAGGAATTTCATTTATTTTTATTTACCGTTTGTTGGGCGAAAATTTCCAAGTTCGATATTTAGCTCGTTTTTTTATGACTACCTACAATTTAAATTATATTAATTGAACTTTTTTTTTAACTGTGCGCCTCTCACAGAAGGAAATAGTAATGATAAAAGATGAAACGATTGGGAATGGAATGTGATAAGATAAAGATACAAATACAAAACCCTTTTTTGCTTGAATAAGATTAGAACGAAAGCAACGATGGACGGAGGAGGAGGACGGGAAAAGTGCGAATGGAAACCAAATTCATTTTAGATTTCGTTCCGTTGCGAGCGCCATCGTGTTCCAATTTGGAATATTTTCTCTTGCAAGCAATTAGAAAAGTGTTACCATAAGAGCATTTTTTTTTTCTAATTTCTGTAGATATTTATGTTTCTATTAAAAACAAATCAGTGCAATTTATTAGGGAAAACACAAAATTTAGTTAAATGTTGATTTGTTTATTTCTTAAAACTAATACATAAGACTGCGTTTAAATGAGTGGATTAGATGATTGGATCCAGTTGTATGTTCACACCAGATCGAAATGTTGAATTCAAATAGAATTAAAGTGACAGTTTTTATTTTTAATGTGTGCGCGTGGGAATTTATTTCTTGGATATTCTTGTTTAATCCGTTTTTAAATTAATGGGGCGAGCCATTCCACAAGGAAATTAAATATATATGGAACTCACAACAAGTAGCAGTGATCGTGATTTATTAATTTTTCGATCAAGGTCTGCATTCATGTCCGTCAAGTTAGGATTATCACTTAAAAACTTTAAAGATGTAATAATTGAATTATTTTTCGTCAATTTGTCGTGAAACAGAAAAATTGTCGTGCGTTTTTTTAAAAAATAACATAATAATAAAATAAATAATAAGCTGGTATGCTGTTTACATCATTTTTAAATGTATCTCTGATGGAGCATGCCAGATCAATATGACAATTTATTTTATTGAACTATGTAACAGACCTTGAAATTGGTTCGTTCATACCATAATTGGTACTGCTCCTAGGCTGAAAAAGGAGGTGTCTTTCTCGTTGGAGCGTATATGGAAAGTAAGGACAGTAAAGTAGGACACTTAATTTGATAACAAAAACTAGATCATGATAGTTACGATATTTGAGCGGCTGCAAACCCAAAAGATTTTGCCTGGCTATAGAATCTGGATTAAAATTCCAGGGCATTTTATAAAAAACATACCTCGTTAAACGATTCTGAAACTTCTGAATTCTATCCGAAATCGATTTTTGGTAAGGATTTTAGATGACATCTGCATATTCGTTGTTAGATTTTACTAAGGAGGTTTATAAAGAGCCAAGAGTGTAAGGAACGGAGAAATCTGTTGAATTTTTGACTTTTACAGTTTTCTGTATGTACGAGTAGATGGCATAGTATGGGAACTCGTATACAAACTGTTTTCTAGAAATAGAGATCACGAAGCATTTTTAACATTTCAAATGGTTTAGTCGACACCAGAGAAATAAATTCTCAAGATTCATTTGAAGCTTAAAGCAGTCATCATCGCTCGCTACTTTCAATAATATCTTGAGATCATCAGCATATATGAGACAATGGCTGAAATCAATAAAGTTCACAATATACCTAACAAAAAGCAACGGACCAAGATGGCTGCCTTGAGGAATACCTGACGTTCACTTAATTGGCCTGGAGGTACATTCATCACGTTTTATTTTCTGAATCTTGCCGGTTAAGAAGGGGTAAATCCACCTAAGTAAGCTTGAACATTAGGATAGAACTTATTCAAAGACGTCTTACGATAATTGTTTTAACAAATTCCATAGCAAAACCAATAGTTACAAAAGATATATTTCGTATGATAGTACTAGATTTAATGGAAAATGCTTTTTTTAGGTATTTGCACAAAAATTTAAGGACATTTTTTGAGGAAAAACGATTTGAATTTTTTTTCCTTTTATTACTTATTTACGATATTTTTATCTGTTGAGTAGATTATACGTTTACAAACGTTTTTGACGTCATGAACTCTAATACGATTTCAGAATTTTTGAAGGTATGTTGCCCCAAGAACTAAATATTTACTCGCTCTATATATATATTGGTTGGGTGTAGAAAAAATAAGGAGATTTTTTGCTTCTGCTCGTCTGTACGTTTCTACGTACATTGTAGTTTAAGCTAGATCCTAAACCGGTGGACTGATAATAATAATTTAATAATGCACGAGCACTAAACGATTTTTGACTTAAAATGTTAAACAAAGTGATGGCGCTAAAAAAATAGGGAAGGATTTAAGGGGAAGTACCGATGTACATTAGTTTTGAAATTTTGAATATTCAAAACAGTCTAGAGAATAACATTTGTCTGTTATAGTTTTATCCCTTTCATTTGAATAGCTCTTTTTTCGACTTTATCCAAGACTCAAGTAGGTTATTGGAGCACCTGCCCAAGTAGGAGAATTGTTCTCAACCTTTTTTTTTAATTTGCACACACTCAAGGGATTATAAATGTTTTGGTGTAACAAAGCGCGAGCGTTTAGGTAAAGTTGAGAGGATTTTAAAGGAGATGTCGATTGGCCTGAATATATAGGCTTTAAATATTACTGCCAGATCAGAAGGGCTGAAAAATTTCTTGCATCATCGAAGGAAACCTAAGCACTTAGTAGCGTTTTTGGAGACGGCAAATATGTGGTCATTCCACATACAAGGTGGTCTGCGATGCAGATGCGGAGCACTGAAATCTGTTCAATTTGTTCAATGCAAGTGCCGCATAGGGTTGGGTTCCTTTTCAACGACAGGAGACAGCGTTTGAAGCATTTAATTCCACGCGGTTTTTGATTCCCCATTGCATAATGCTTTTAAGATCAAAATTTAATGAGCTAATCTTAGTTTGCTGTTCTAGTTCTACGCCTGAAGAACAAGAATATGAATCTAGAAACGATCATGAAAAAAGAGCATTGTCATCAGCAAGACAATTAAACAAATTGGAAGTTTCAGACAAAAGATACAACATTTATTGAGCGTTTTGAAAGTTTTTAAGCCATCAAAGATGAGATTTTCATAACAGAGTTTGATGCTAAACTCTATTATACGCTTTTGAAATATCAAGTTAACAATCCTACTCTCAAATTTGGTACAGACATTTTTTAATCTGATTCTCTGGAAAAAAAATCGAGTTTTTGTCTTAGGTCATGTAGAACAACTAGCTGGCCTAGAACAACTTTGGATTTATCAACTTTTCTAGAAAACAGTCCTGAAGAATTTATTTAAACTTTCCAATGTATTAAGTGATTTTAATAAAACTCAATTTAATCCAATTAATAGGCCAAGTGACCTCAGTCCAAAATGCGCTCAGATACGACCATAGGCTCATGAGTTAGAGGCTGTCGTATCCTTCTAAGATGCTAATATTGGTAAATTTTTACCGACCCTTTGACAGCATTGGCATACTGTAAATTTTATTTTTCCAGGGAAATTTGTAAAAGTCAGACATTTATATTTATGTACATTTGTAATTTGCAAATAAAAGGTAAATTATGGCAACACTGATCGCAAAACACCTTCTGCAAATGCCCCCGTAAAGAAAGTACACCTGTTAGGAATGTACAATGAGTTTAATTGTAATACGTGAACAATTCGCTTGTTTTATTTTCCACTTTCACTTTAAATTGACACTATAGAATAGTCTCCACCGAGATTGGTTAAGGGCAGGCAACGAAAATGAGCCATATTGTTTCGGTAAGAGCTCTGTTGATTGGAGTGCATTTGGTTGCTGTTGTTTTTGTTTTTGTTAATGGATTTGCATGATCTCTTGTAAAGCACTTGAGTTACTCCTTTTTTGGAACGTGTGCAGCGTCGTTGTGTGTATATTTTGATGATCATTCCTCGCACGTAGCATTTGTTTACATTAAGGTGTCCAACCAAATTCAATTTCCAAATAAAAACACAAACAACTGAAAAAGATGAAAGTTAACTAAGTGGTTGCACTTTTATTGTTTTTGGTGTGTTGCTAATTGTAAAACAAAATCAATACAAAATTTGCTTTCTATTTCAAGATTGTGGCGAATTGGAAAAACATATAGTCTGTATATGTACATACATTGTAGTCCAAAAGTTTGAGGCCACTTTCATTTTTCGAAGGAAAACCAAATCCCGAACCCTTTTATCCAGCTTTTCCCACAATAACTTCATAGAGTTTATATCCGCTGATTGTGGCGGTCATATCATGACCTATAAGATTGTTTCATCTTCCCTGTTTGAGGAACTTGGATTCATCGATCTATACAATTCAGTTAAAATCTTCTTCTGTCCATTCTGTATGCTTTTTGGCTGAGTCTAACCGTTTCACCTAGTTTTGTGGTCGAAGATTGGTTTTTCAAACAGCAACTTATCCAAATAGTCCTGATTCTCTTAGCCTCCGTTTGACCATTGTCAAGGAAAACGGCTAAGTCGGTGTTGTATTTATTTCGTCACATATTTCCGGTGTTTTTTTTTTCGTCTAGTTGCTTGTTGTTACCAATAGCAGATTCTTTTGTTTAGTTGTAGATCTAGGGCGTCCTGAACGTGGGTTATCCTCTAGAAGTATCTTGATCGATATCTTCAACTGACAAGCAACAACCAGAGATGTGAAAGAATGCAGTCTTTTTAATATCGCAGTCAATTGAATGGAAAGGCTGTTCTTTTTAAGTCTTTTGGTTTAGCCCCAGTCCTGTGACTTTCAAACTAAAGTCCCAGTCAATTTTGCAGTCTTTTATTTAAAAATCATCTGAAGCAGTCAAATGAATTCAAATTAAAAGAATGCATTCTTTTGGGACTGCTTGCAGTCTTTGAAGTCTTTCAAAATTCTTTTACATTCTTTGCATTCTTAAAGTCTTTTCAATGCATTTAATGTATTGAAGTCTTTTTACGGCTTTGAAGTCTTTTTATTGATTGAACCCTTTTTACTGCTGAAAGCTTTTTAACTGCTTTCAGGTCGGTTAAAAGTAGCACACTTCAGCAATTATTTTAAATTTCCACTTAAAATCAAAATTTTTCCAAAACAGAAGTCATTATACGAGTTAAACGGTTTTCGCACAGTTTTGCTTTATGACTATATATCTTTATATATAGGTACTGTTATCTTATTTTAAATAAAATTGCCTCTCAATAAGATATTGTTTTTATTTGATATACAATTTGCTTCAGTTTTGGTATAATTTTAATCTTTAAATGAAGATTTAAAATAATTGTTGAAATCTATAACTTTCAACCGCGGCTTCACAGTAGTCGAAAGGCTTTCCTAAGCAGTGAAAAATCTTCAATTAGTAATAAGACTTCAAAGCAGTAAAAAGACTTCAATACATTGAATGCATTGAAAAGACTTTAAGAATGCAAAGAATGTAAAAGGCTTTTCAAAGACTTCAAAGACTGCAAGCAGTAAACAAAGAATGCATTCTTTTTATTTAAAGTCTTTTGACTGCTTTTGATGATTGCATTATTTAAGACTTCAAAATAGAATGGGAATGGATTTCTGAAGTTAAAAGAATGAAATGATAAATTCTATTGCATTACCGAATAATCAGTTGAATGAGTGGGACTTTTCGGAATGCAATAACATGATATTGCATTCTTTTACAACTCTGGCAACGACCGATGCTCTTAAGGTAAACACAACACGGTCCATCGCTCAAATGCAGCCGGATCTATGCGGAAGACTCATTGAAAATTCGACTGGACCCGTGCCACCGTAAAAATTATAATTTATAATTTAAACAATGTTTTATTCCATACATAAAGCCATACATGAACCTTTAAAATTAAAAAACAATGTTGGTAATACCTCACATACAGCTTGTTTTATTACATATCATTATCAAGACGCTCTTATTGAAAAATACTTTACCTAATTCTTCTTTCACACCCACTTTAGCCTGAAACATTTTCATTAATTTTTTTCAAATCTAAGAACAAAAACAGTACAGGAATTATCGTCATTGTTTAACACAATCACTATATATTTTTTTTTGTTTAACTCGTTAAAATAATTTTGTAATTTAAATTTAACCTTAAAAAAAATTAAAGGATTATCCTCTTTGTATGACCTCTACTGTGTTGTGGTGTTATCTTAAGAGCTTATAATTTTCCACCTGTTCTGCATTGGCACTGCATTGAAGAAGTACCTGCAGGATTGAGAACGAAAGAAAGAAGGAACCTGTTGTAAACAGAGTTTGTTTTTTTTTCTTTGTTTATTTGTTGCTCAACTTTTGTTTGTTTTTATTATTTTTTTGTTGTGTGCATAATTCCGTTCCTTCTGATTTTTGTCTTCCTTCACGACCCGGAATATACATTTTCTATATATTTTTCTGGTTTACAATAAGAATTCGAATATCCAAATTCAACTGACCATGGTGCTCTGGTATTGGTTTCTTTTCAGTTAATATAATCCTTGTTACTCGATCCGGACTCTCTTGTGGTTGGATTTTCAAGTTGTTTTTTTTTTGTAGTCGTTTCCTGTTTAAGTGGTTTGTATTTGTTTTGATTTTAATTTTTCCATTGATTTGGTTGACTCTAAAAGTGGGGAAATGCCATTTGCCAGTTATACCTTCTTCAATTTGGATGCCATGTATGTATACATTTCTCTAGAGATTCACATCTCTATATGTATATTTAGTTTAAAAGAACTTCCTGACACAAATGAGGTTATGAGGGAAACTTCCTGTTCATCGAGGTTACATATGGTAAACATAAAATGCATATTGAAACAGAGTAACATAAAACCTTGGGACTATGAGAACTAATTATGTAAATGGACTGAAAAAAAAAACAATTCATTAAAGATTTTAACAAATTAGAAATACTGTCAAATGCTTCCTATAAATACTTCAATACTTTCCTGAATGGCCCATTAAAAAGTGAAAAAATACCTATACATATATTTAATTACACATTCAACAGACAAAAATAAAAACACAAAGAATCCGCCAAAAGAAAACGAAATATGAATAATGCAATTGGTGTGACCTAGACATAAAAAATAAAGGTTCGCAATTATTCATGAAAAATCGCTTACGAATGAATATCAAATTTGAAGACTCATTTAAAAAACTCAAGACGTCAAAATTTCAGTGCAAACTTTAAATATTTTCATTGAAAACTCGGGTTCTTTATCCCACGCTTTGCAGTTTTTACAGTTGTTGAAAATATTTTAGAACATTGTCGATCGTAATTGTCTTTATTTTAGTTTTTTTTTTGTCTCTAACCACACATTCCCAATGCAAAATTTTGTTATGTATACATTTATTATTTTATATTTGAGTATATTTTATTGTGTACATATAAGAAATATATTGCAACTGGACAAATTTTCTGCATTCCTACTACTTTACGTATATAGTATGGTTGAAATTGCTGCCAGCAAGAATACTGGTACAATAAGTCCATTCGTTGATCTATTATACCAATTGAAACTTGAAAACTTTATTTCTGCTCGTTAAACCATTTGGAACTTCGTATGAAGAGAACATGCGGGACTTCTCTCTGGGATCGTTTTGGTTCAAATTTCCTGTGTCTGCTCTTTTCAACTATCCCTAAAGGTTTTCAATGGGATTCAAGGTGACTGAGCTGGCCAGTCCATAACATGAACTTCATTTTCTCGAAACCACTATTTTGCCCTTCGACTTGTGTGTTTCGGGTCATTATACTGTTCTATCCCATTTTAGATTAATTTCTTCTTCGTAGATTTTCAAAAATGTCGACATAAACACGTTGGTCAATAATCCCACCGATTTTCTGAATTAAGCCAACACCGCTGAATTATATCCCAAACCGCTTGGTTAGTATTCGGTGTTTAGAAGACGTTTAACAAACTGCCGGAAACCAAAGCCAACATACAAAAAAAAACAATTTTGGACTCTCCACAGAAAACGAAGCAAATTTTCTAGCGAATTTGAGGCTTTTCTGTTTTTGTTAGTAAAGGCATATAATTTAGGACAGTCATATACCCACTTCCAAATTTAGTTAGCTCTTTACGGATTTGTACAGCCGATATCATTTTGTGTTAGAATGAACAAATACGCTAAATTTCTGTGCAGAAATTTGCCTTCTCTTCTCAGTGGCAGCAAATCAATAAATCCGAATATATTGTATTACGTTCTTAGAAAATAATTGACAATTTGTCTTATGCCTTTTTTTATAACGAACTTTTACTAACTTTTAGTCGCGAGTGTTGCAATTTTGCACGAATGTTCATAAATCTGACGCTTTGTTTTGGTTGTGACTTGTGACATTATTCTTTACTTGCGATATGTACATTAATGTCTGCTCCGGAGAAAAGTTAAGTTTGGGTTCCTACCCAAATCTAATAAATATTCCAAAGTAAATTCGCAAGATTTCAGACCTATTAGTCTATCATCATTCAATTTAAAAACAGTTGAAAGATTGATTAATACCTATCCATTAAAGTTTATACAAGGTGGCGCAAAATTAATAATCCAATTTCGTTTTTGAAGTACTTTTTTACTAAATAAAAAACATGATTTTGAGAGATGGAAATCTTTTTTTGGAACTTTACAATTTTGTCTGTTAAGTAGAAAAGATGATATCCGTCAAATGACTACCGCCACTGTTGATACGCGTTGGTGTTGTTCTATCTCATTTTCCATGACTTTCCGGAAGATTTTCAACTTCATAAAATACCAGCTATGTAATTCAATTTTATTTTTTTAAGCAAACAAAAATTGTTTAGATCGAGGAATTTGATTTTAATGCTTCTAACACTAATGTGGTTCAATGAGTATGTTAATTTTCTGGAAGGTTACTCCTTGTCTGAAATTTGTTTTAATATTTCGTTAACAACTAGTGTAGTTTATTTTATAATCAGCTCTCATCACCGGCTTTTTCAAAATATGATCTGATTTTTTTAATTTATAAATTTCATGTAGTCAGGTCAATGAACAGGAACTTTAAAAAACATAAACTATTCTTTGCTAGAACAAGGTGTACATAGTATTGATTGGAGTAGTATCTTCTTAACTTCATCAGCTCATCAGGATTCTTCGAAATTAAATATTCAAATAATATTAGATTGTTTTGATATCATTGGATCCTATTTATTAAGAGTAATAAATGATTCGTTCCAAAGAACTGGTTGATTATGACTCTAAAAACTCTGCGACATGAAAAACATAAAATAATTTCAATAACCACTTTGAATTCATCGTTAAAAAAATATCAAAAAAAGTCGGATTCTTGAAAAGATAAATATATACAACACGATTATAAAACCACATTTCGAATTTTGTTGAAGGTGTTTGAACGAATTATGCAGAAATAATGAGTGCATTTTTAGATCTTGAGAGCTTACTCACTCCAAAGCAATCTGAGGTAATTAGGGAAGCAATTGATGAAAAATGGTAACGTTTTTGATTCTCCTTGACTTTTCTTAAGCGTTCGACACGATCAAACACTCAAAGTTATGTTCAAAAATATTTTGGTCCTTCAAATTCTCTTCAACTGCAGTCAAATTGGTCTCCTACAGCCGTATTAATAAAAAACGCTTATTCCACCTATATTCCATGGTTTTGCTAAACCATGGAATAGGAGTTAAGCCATGGTTTAAATATTTTCATTAATAAAAACAAAATGTTCCCGGAATAGTATAATGACGTTTATCAAAAATCCTTTTAAGAAAATCTTCTACAAAAGTAAGCAATCTCTTTTTTATATTCTGTGGCTACCTAAATTGATTGTCAATTGCTTGTATATGACTGTGGACATTTTTATTTCTTATTCCTTCGCTAAACCACCTACTTCGGTGGTTTAACTTTATCATAATTTGTAAACGTCACTTAACAGAAAATTTGTTTTATTAATGAAATTTCGCACTTAGTCCAGGACTTAACGATAAACCTCCACTAAACCATCTTTATTAATATGGGTGCTAGTATTTAACAGGTCGACTGCAAGCGGTTGAATTTAATAAAGCTCTGTCTAATTTTTTACCACTCGCAGGTGGAGTTCCCCAGGGATCAATTTTGGGACCACTATTATTTTCGCTATCCAGATGTATGTAAGTTTTCCTTTAGGGCTTATTAAACCCTTTTTAGCATGTGTAAATGAAAATTTGGTAGAAATCGTATAGTGAAAACAAAATTTTGATCTAATACTCAACCCAAAAAAGTCTAAGAGCCTTATTTTCTACCTCGTTTTAGCAACGGAGTAAAGTACTCGTAACTTCGACTTTACAACGATTCTAATCTTGAAAAGCTTATTTATAAAAAAACACACTAGGAATACAGGCGGAGTTTTAGATTGGTGACTTTTTTGGTAGTATGTTTGACATAAGGAAGGCGTAGCTAAAACGGCTAAGAAAATATTTTATAAATAAGGTTTTGGTTGACGTGGAGTAAACCCGAAGTAAGTCATTCGGCTCGGTTTAGCTATTCTTAGGTTGAACCGAGTATTAGTGAAAACTAATAAAAAGTGTTTAATACTACCTATCTAAAAATATTCTTGACCTTTTTTACTTTCTTCCAATAACCTTAAACGATTCTTCGATGGAATTTGTACAGTCGGCTAAGAACTTTGGAGTTATTTTTATTAGAAAGATCATATAAGATATATGCACCCATATTAATAAAGATGGTTTAGTGGAGGTTTATCGTTAAGTCCTGGACTAAGTGCGAAATTTCATTAATAAAACAAATTTTCTGTTAAGTGACGTTTACTAATTATGATAAAGTTAAACCACCGAAGTAGGTGGTTTAGCGAAGGAATAAGAAATAGAAATGTCCACAGTCAGACACAAGCAATTGACAATCAATTTAGGTAGCCACAGAATATAAAAAAGAGATTGCTTACTTTTGTAGAAGATTTTCTTAAAAGGATTTTTTATAAATGTCATTTTACTATTCCGGGAATATTTTGTTTTTATTAATGTAAATATTTAAGCCATGGCTTAACTCCTATTCCATGGTTTAGCAAAACCATGGAATATAGGTGGAATAAGCGTTTTTTATTAATACGGCTGATGGTGTGCTCCGTACTTTATAGGCAACACAGCACGTCACTCCTACTAACATTCATATTATATTGCTCGCCAAAAGTCTAGAACTTCCATTACGGTCTTACAGTTGTGACATTTTCGGTAAGTTAGATAATGATAGTAAAAGGAAAGTTAATGTTACTTTTAACAACAATGTAAGATATGTACATACATTATATGGATTACGTCGATACTATAGAGTAGCTGACTTCTCTCCATTGTTGTTTAATATGACAATTGACAACTTTATGCATTTTCGCATTATGGTCTTAATGAATTTAATGAACTACAATTCGTTACATCAAGTTAGAATAGCCATTTAATCCTTGCTCGCTTTAATTTTTTCCAAATGCAGAACCTTTTATAACAACAAAAACTAAAATAAATTAATCTACTAATTTTGAAGAATTAAATAGTCATCTGAATTTCAAATCAATTTTTTTTAGGCTTTCAATTTCAGAAAAAAATCATTTTCAAATTCAATAAATTATTTGGTCACTTCAAATCTATCAGTCATATAAAAAAACAGCGGTCAAAAAAATCGTAGCGCATTCAAAATCAACCTTTAAATATTACAAAAAGTAAAGTTAATAGACAATTTCTCTACCATAAGTGATAGTCGAGTGTTTGAACGTTAAATTAATATTTAGTTTCATGTCCATTGTTAGAAATAACAGCAACACAACGACGTTGCATCGAATTAATAAGATTTTCACATCCAAGACTGCTGGATAGCTCCCCAAGGGTCTGTTTTAGTAGTTAGCTTACAACTAGCAATATACAGTGGTGGAAAAAATAATAGAAACAAGCTTCTGCTGTGCCGTTTTTTAAAAACAAAAAGTTTATTGGGAAGAAATTGAAAATTAAAAATACATACAATAAGTCTCTATAAAGTTTAAAATATACACAATATTATATTTATTAATAAAAAGAAAAGTAGTAATGAGAAAAATTAAAATTAATATTAACAGCCATTTTACCCTGGAAAAAATAATAGAAACAATATTATAATTGTGTTTTTCTTTTTGGTAAAGAGTAACTTAACAGTTAAATTGGTTCATATTCGTTTAGTACTTGGTCGTTGCACCTTTATTTTTAATGACGGCTTGACATCTCCGCCCCATGGAATGAACCAACTTGGCGCATGTCTCGGAAGGTATGGAATACCATACATTTTGTATTATAGACCACAGATCTTCCTTATTCTTGGCTCTGAAGTCTCCAATTTTCCTCTTAAGTATGCCCCACAGGTGTTCTATGGGATTAAGATCCGGGGACTGCGATGGCCACTCCATAACATTTATTTAATTTTTTTAAAGTATTCCTTAACCAATTTTGAGGAGTGCTTGGGGTCGTTATCTTGCATGAATTCCCATTTAATTGGCATGTTCTCTTTGGCAAATGGCAGCATAACTTCATTTATGATTCGGACGTAGTCAGTAGCACACATTTTGTCTTTTATACAAAAAATTGGACCAACCCCAGATGTTGAGAAGCACCCCCAAAATCATGTTATTTCCTCCACCATATTTAACAGTCTTTTTTGTGTACCTTGGATCGAATTCTGCGTTCTTAGGTCGTCTGACATACATTTTGCCATCGGAATCAGATAAATTTATATTTGTTTCATCCGACCATAAAACGTTGTTCCAATTTGCTCGTTGGGCGTGTTTATTTGCAAAATTCATCCTCTGCAGAATATTTGTCATGCTCAAGAATGGTACTTTTCTGGGACCCCTTCCAGGAAGCCTTGCTTCTTTTAGTCGGTTTCTTATTGTACGACTTGAAACAGGCGCATTTTGTTCAATTTTCAAGTCATTGGAAGAAGAAGAAGCCTTTTTTTACACAGTCGTAACAATATCTTATCAAACTGCGTTGAGGTCTTTCGTTTTCTGCCTCTTGTTTCTGGCTTTGGACTTGAATGGAAAGCTGTAAATATCTTCTTTTTTGAACAATTTAATGCTTGTGCTATTTCTTCCATAGTTTCCCATTTTTTTCTGAAGTTTTTTATTAAATTGCGCGCAGTAATAGTGCAGTGTACTCCACGACCCATTTTTATAAAATTTTAAAATAACTGTTATATTTTTTTTTTATTAAAACGACTGAAACACGTGCAAAACTAATAAACAAACTTTAAAACGTCTATTTCAATAAAAATGAAAAACGAAATTTAAGTCAAATTGAAAGTCAAAGTACCTTGTTTCTATTATTTTTTCCAGGCAAGATTATCACTTAGCTCATTTTTGTTACCGTTAAGTCCAAACAAAGAGCTAATGACAACAAACGGCTGCACCATTTCAAAGTCATGTTAGGTGCAATTAATATATAAAAAATTAGAACCAAGGAAGACGTAATTGTATGTAGTTATTAATGGTTGATCATTATGTAAAGCTTTGTTTCTATTATTTTTTCCAACACTGTACTTCTTGACAACGCACTAAAGATTTTCTATAGGGTTGAGGTCTAGGGACTACGCAGGCCACTCCATGACATTGACCCCCTTTTCTTGTAACCACTGCTTCGCAAGTTTACTTGTATGCTTTGGGTTGTTGTCTTGTTCAAAGACCCATTTCAATGGCTTTTCATCTTCAGCATATGGGAACATAACTTCCTCCATGATTTTCACATAAAGATGCTGATCCATAATGCCTTCAACCCGGTATATGGGATTAAGACCATAGAAGAAAAAACATGCCCAAACCATTATGCTGGGTCCTCCATGTTTTATTGTCTTAGCTATTATAGGTATATTAAATTTATAATTTTGCTTTGTTTTTTAACTATTTAACAGAATTTTTAACATAACATTGATAAAGAAGCTTTTACATAAAATTTTGTGTCTAGCTTTTATTAAGTTATAAGATGTTGTACATATTTTAGTGTGTAAGTTTTCAAACTGAATAAATATTAAATACTAAACGTTTTTGATAAATTCATTGATATTTCAAAATGAAATAAATTTGTACGTTCTTTAAGAAGCTATCTAAATATTTGAGCTCTTGATTATAAAACGACCTTGAACAACCTTATGAGCATTAGAGCGGATGTCCTACATGTGGTGGGTATATGTTTAAATTGAAGGAGACGAATTTTCATATTCCATTGTAACTAATCAAAAATGAATGAAATATTCCAAAAACCAAAAGATAAACAACTTAGCAATTTCTCACAACAATTCCTAACATTTCATGACAAGAATATAATTAAGAAGCAGATTCGTCAAAACCTGAGAATAAAGAGGTTCTAAATTTATTTATTTATTTTATTTATTTATTTCATTCATCGAGTTTCCTCTTACAGATTGCTTATCTTAAACTATGTATATTTACATTTTCAATCAATAATAATTTAAACACATTTCTTTCAAGACTTATATCTAAATTTAATTTTAATTCATTGAAGAATCTCATACATCTTGAGAATGGTTCATTTGCACCATAATTACACCTGTGTAAAGGAATATAAAACAACTGTTTGCTACGAATATTTTTTCTTGGAACATAAATATTTAAAAGATTTAGTAAATCGGTGCATATAATATGGTAAGATAATATATCATAAACAAACATAACATAATTTACAAGCCGACGATTTTGCAGATAACTATACTCTGTCCAATAAAAATATGCAGTACACGTCTTATGGGAGAGCTTTTTGAAAATCAGTAGCGTGCTATATTTTTGCACCATACAAAATTGAAAGAACTCCTCCATAAAAAGTGTTTGCGCACCCGTAAATTTACGAATGCATCTGACGCAGAACCGACACGTCCTATTGATCGCACATCTGAGTGGAGTGTGCACTGAATTGCTGTGGCCTATGGCTGTTGATGCTATTCAATTTCAACCCCCATTAAATATCGATGTGCGTTCAGAGTTACCCTTGTTAATTTCGTAACTTGTTCAGTTTTTTTTCCTTGGGTTTCTGTTGAGGTGCTTTTGATTTTAGAGCTTTAAAAAAAGGGTCCATTTAAAATCAACACTACGATAACCCTGTGAGAGCTTTAATGAAGGACAGATTTATGCAATTCACTGTAGCCAGAATGCGAGGCAAACGTCCTATCTTGCCCACACTGCATATTTTTATTGGACAGAGTATAAGACCAATTAAAGCACACCTTGTGAAGTAACGCGGTATTTCGGATAGATTCCAATTTAATTGTTTGATTAAAAACCTAGTAAAAGACTTTTGAACTTTTTCGATACGATTTTTAGAAACCATACACTGTAGATCCCATACTACTGAAGCATATTCAAGTGAAGTATAGACGGCTTTAATTGCATAAGGATTGGAAGATTCTAAGCATATTCTTTTAAGAAAACCCAACATTGAGTTTGCTTTTGCAACAATAAAATCGATATTGAGAAAAAAATGTAACTTTCCATGAAACAATATCCCGAGATCTTTTACTTCCGATAGTCTTTCTAAAGTTGTATTTGAAATACTATATTGATGTAGAATAAAATCTTGAGATCGATGAAAAGAGAAAATATAACATTTCTTTATGTTAAGTGAAAGAAAAATATGTTCACACCAATCAACTATTAAATTAATATATCTTTCTGTATCTTGAGACAATCACATTCATGCTTTTAACTATTGAAAATATTTTAAAATCATCAGCAAATAATAAACCACTCGTATTTTTCAGTATTAATGGTAGTTCATTTATATACAGGGTGTCCGGGAATGCGTCTGCCATATTTTGGGATGTGATTCTTGGTCATATTCAAAGAAAAAAATTGTTCTACAGTAAAGTCTGATTTTCAACTTCGACATCACTTTTTGACGATTTAAAAAAAAGGGTAACATTGGTGTACCCTGACCCATGTTAAGGTCAATTTCTCTTTCAGTACTTATGGTAGGGACCTGTTTTTTTTTTTTAATTATTTATTTATTTAATTATTTATTTATTTATTTATTCATCAATGGATTAATCTGCTGATTACATTTAAAACAATAAGTTAGCTTACAAAATAAACAATTATATTACACAACAATAGTGAATTAGACATTTTAATTACAATAAATTTACAAACATAAAGTTAAAACTCTAAGGCCCATTTGCTGATACGGAACATAAGTACTTATGTTCCACATAAACTCTTATGTGACAGTTTACGTAGAGGAAAAAGTAGAACATAAAGCGCTTAAGTTGAACATAAAGATTTATGTTCCGAATCAGCAAATGGGCCTAAGACTTTTCGTTTAAATTGATTCCTACTCATTACGATGTCGACTTCATTGCAGACGGAATTGAAAAATGTCAAAGATCGTGAGATAGGCTCATTTAAACCATAGTTAGTTCTGTGACTAGATACATAAAATAGAACACGTCTGTTCCGAAGTAATCTTTCCGGGACATAAAACGTAATAAAACTCAATAAATCAATAGAATCAATGCGATTGGAGAGAATGTCTTTAATAAATATGATTCTATGTGCTTTTCTTCTAATTTCAAGCGTTTTCAAATTAATAGGTGCACATCTTGAAGTATAATCTGGCATTTCACCAGCCCAGATAAGATTTCGAAGTGCAAATCTGGTGAATCTTTTCTGAATTCGCTCGATTCTTTGAATCCCATTAGCATAAAATGGACACCAAATTATAGAACAGTATTCCAGATAGGGAAGAACTAACGAATTAAATAAGGTTTTAAGTGTATTAACATCTTTGAATTCATTTGAGTTTCGTTTTAGAAAACCTAGCATTGAATTGCCTTTAGAAACTATAAAATCGATATGTGCCCTGAAATTTAATTTTGAATCTACAAACACACCAAGATCCTTTACCAAATCAACTCCTAAAAATGCGTCATGATTGAATTTATATAAATAGCTTAAAACGTTGAGCGATCTTGTTGCACTAAAAATCTTACATTTAGAGAAATTTAATTCTAAGTGATTGTATACGCACCAATCTAGGAAAAGATCTATTTCCATCTGAAAATTAGAACAGTCTTCTATAGAGCGAATGGAATATAAAATTTTAACGTCGCCAGCATACATTAGGCAAATAGATTTGTGAAATGTCGAAGGTAGATCATTAATGAAAAGCAGAAACAGCAAGGGACCAAGATGACTTCCCTGAGGAAGACCTGAATCAACATTAATAGGATTTGAGTAATATCCATTGATATCAACTATTTGTGTTCTATCAGAAAGATATGACTAACCACATAACAAAATGATTATTACATCCTAACATCTTTAGTTTATGTAATAGTAAACCGTGATGGTCAAATGCCTTAATAAAATCCGTATAAGGCGTTTTTCTTTTTTAGTTCAGAACAGAGCCTGAGTTGTCAAAAAATAAATTGTGTTTCTTTTTTAGTTCAGAGCGTTCAGAGCTTCGTAAATGTTTCTTTTTTCATTCTGGGCATGTTCTGAGCGTGTTCAGAGTGCGCTCTATAAGCTCAGAATAAAATAACTGAGCAGATAGAGTACAATGCTTAACACAGGCATTTGACAGATGGAAATTTAAAAAAAAAATGTCGACAGCTATGTGTTCAGGTGTGTTTCAAAAAATACTCAGAGCGCTCAGAGCACGCTTGGTTCAGAGGATGTTCGGAACATGCTCGTATGCTCGACATGCTCGGGCTCTGTTCGGAGCTCTTTACTGAACTAAAAAAGAAAAACGCCTATTGACACATGGAGTCACGGCACCTGGCAGTCAGCGCGTGAACCTTCAATTGGAGATAGATTTTCTTTCGATTTGACGTTCAATGTATTTCCCATAAGAAAAAAGCAAAAAAGGGTCGGAAAAACATTGATTTAACTAATCAGTCTTATATGAACCGGTATGCATTTTATGATTTTAAAAGAATAGTAATATGTGTTTATTTCTAAATCAAATTGAAAATATAGTAAGAAACTTATTTAATCTTTTGTAATTTGGCTTCAAAAATCGTAAACATATCGTATGTGAATGACAGATGAAACAATTTTGTTAAGAAACAATTTGTATGGTCTTCTTTGACCAGCCGTATTTTAGTCTCAAGGTAGAATATTTGTCCTTATAAATCAATAATTATCTATTTAATTTAAAATAAAACAAACATAAAACTCCTGTGTGGCCTGGCCAATTCTAAGCCAGCAATTTTTTCAAGTGTAATTAAATTTCTATTTAATATAAGAAAACAAATGTAACACAAAAAACACAGTAAAGTTTACTAATACTACTTCTATTAAGTTTTCAACTCGAGTTGGCCGGTGTACATCGTTTAGTAGCCGAGTTTTTTTGGAAAAGTTATCCGTAGTACAGTAGGATTTTATATGAATAACAAACACAACATCCGCAGTAGGATCACTGCCGATAAAAGGAGAAGTGGAATCCTGCTGCGGATAGAAATTTGACGTTTATTCGAGTTTCGGCAGTGATCCTACTGCGGATGTTGTATTTTTTATTCATATAAAATCCTACTGTACTACGGATAACTTTTCCAAAAAAACAAGGCTAGTGTTTTCATGTTTTGTGAAATTTTTATTTTTTCTTGTTAACAAGTTTCTATGATAAAAAAGACAAATTGAAAAGCAGGAAAATGTAAGAAACTTTGTTATTTTTGTGACTTAATTCAAAAAATTCATGTAATCCATTTTTTTAAGTATTTGTTGTTGTTTTCTTGCAATTTCTTTACTTTTTTTTAGTACAAATTGCACAGGATTAATTATGTTTTTGATATATTTTCCACCTGTTTTAGAAATAAACACATATTATTATTCTGTTAAAATCATAATATTGATACCCGTTCATATAAAATTAATTAGTAAAATTTATGTTTTTCGAGCTCCTTTTTGCTTTTTTCTTATGGGAAATACATTGAACGACAAAACGTAAAAAATTCTATCTCCATTTGTCAGTACACACACTGACTTCCAGGTGGTGTGGAAAGCAACTTACCAGGTGCCAATAGAGTACATCAACTTGGAATCCCTTTTCAATTTCGTTCAAACAAAAATTTGTGAATAGACAGAGATTAGTGGCCGATGAGCGGCCTTTCATGAAACCGTGTTGACCTGACGATAAAAGCTGTTTAACAGATGAATAGAACTTATCAGTAATAATCTTTTCCAAAAGCTTTGGTATAGCTGAAAGCTTTGAAATTGGCCTATAATTTTTAATTAATTGCTTGGGACCACTTTTATAGATAGGGTTTATGTATGATATTTTCCACTCATCCACAAACTTCCCTGAAGAAAGGGATTTGTTATAAGAGGAGTGTGAGAGGAAAACAAATAGAAGGGGAGCATTTTGCTAATAAAAGGGGTGGAATTTTATCATAGCCTGCTTTTTTGGACACATACAATTCGCATAAAGCTTCTATTACTTCAATTACAGATAGTTGTGGAAGCATAAAATTAATGCTGGGATTAAAATTTGAATACCTACATAGAATTTATATCATTGACCGAGTCGGTATTGTAAGAAGATTTAAAAAAATTTGCAAAAAGATTGGATGAGGATTGTAAATCGTTAGATTTTTCATCTTCATATTCCATAGACTGCGGAAATTGAGACACATTTTTGCGCTTCGAGTTTATGAAAATCCAGAATGATTTACTATTTGCCTTTATGTTTGATTCAGTGGAGCTTATGTGTTGTCTATATAAAAACCGGTTTAGAAAGTCAAATTCTCTTCTAAGTTGAAGGAACCGAATATGATCAACATTGAGCACTGTTAATTTAAAACGCTTGAATGCTTTGTTTTTGACATTTTCCAAATTTTTTAATCTTCTGATATGCCATGGTAGCTTGAATGTTTTTTTCTTTTTTAAAATAGGAACAAAAAGTTCTATGCCCTCAAAGAGAATACTTTTGAATATTGAGTACATGTCCTTAAGGGAACAACTATGAAAAATATTTTCCCAATCAAATGTTTTATAAAAGTTATTCAATGCAATAAATAATTTTAGACTTATTTTTAGTAGAAATACTAGCCTTTTAAATGGTGTTCAATTTTTCTTGCCCGAGCAAAATTTTGACTTTGAGGTCAATTTTTTTAAATGATAATAAACATAAAGTTTTCTTATTTTTTCCTGATGAACAAAACAATAATAAACAAAAACTGATTAATAAGTGCATTAAAAACCCATACATTTTAGGATACTTGGGAATATCTAAAACAGGTAAAATTCAAAAAAAAAATATCTTTTGTCCTGAGGTGTAAAGGGTTTAAATAAAACAATAATTTTTGTAGTTTTAAGTAATTTTTTATTGTATGTACACACAAATACAGACATAATAAATGCTTAAGGTACCCTTCTGCATTTTGAATGCATGCTAGAGCCCGTTTTTGGATTTCATTTTGAATGTTTATTCTCGATAACTCTTACCTTACTTTTAGTGATCCTTCGGAAATACATTGTTCTAATTCAGTTAAAATTGTTATTTCAGATGAGTAAACGAATTCTTTCATTTGTCCTCATACAAAAAAAATCCAGTACAATGAGATCGTGAGGTATTGCAGAGCAGTGAGTTGGTCCGTTTCTGCCTATCCATCGATCACCGTATTCTTCATTAAGCCAATTCTTAACTTCACGACCATAGTGGGCCGTGGCACCATCTTGTTGGAAATATGAAAGCTAACTGAAGCAGTGGAAAATCCTCGAATAGGTCTGGTAGATTATTTTATAAAAACTCCAGATAGTTAATAGAATTAAATCGGGGTGGTAATTTGAAAGCCCCGATTAATTTATTTCCAATTTAACTTGCCCACATATTGACACTGAAACTGATCCAGCTTCTCGAAACCTCTGAAAGGTATTTCCAAAAACATTTCGAAAGGGAAGTCATTTGTTAGTATAAAGTTGCTGGTATCTTCGTTGTGCTCTTCTTGAATTTCCATTGCTCAACATATAAACAAAATAAAAATGCATTTCAAACTCTTATCCAACTGTTATCGTCACTTAACTTGATAATCTGATGAATGAATTTGTTTTTCTATTCTTTTCTACCACTTATTTAGTTAATTTACCCATTAAACATTCATACCCCAAATTTAACTCTCCATGAGAAGAGGTAAGGTAATTAGTGTTTTGACAGCAAGTCAAGTAAGCATAACTACACTTTTAATCATTTTCATAAGTTCAGTCTTAAAAATTACCTAAAAACTTGGAAAACCACTCCAATTGCAATTGCAAGTATTGCAATAAAATAGTTAAAAAGCTAAAAATTCGATTTTTTACATGTTTTAGATTTTTCCAAGTATCATAAAATGTATGGGTTTTTGGATGCACTTAATAATGAGTATTTTTTATTATTGTTTTGTTCATCAGGTAAAAATAAGAAAACTTTGTTTATTACGCATTTTTTGAAAAAAAAAATGACATGAAGGTCAAAATTTTGCTCGGGCAAGAAAAATTGAACGCCATTTAAAATTTAATATCTGGCAACTCTAAAAACATATCAGCTCAATTTAAACATAGTTTTAAAGGTTAGTATTTTTACTTAAAAAAAACTCCAACAGGAGGTCCCTGCAATTAGTACTGACAGAGAAATTGACCTTAACATGGTTCAGGGTACACCAAAGTTAGCCTTTTTTTAAATCGTCAAAAAGTGATGTCAAAGCTGAAAATCAGACTTAACTGTAGAACAATTTTTTTCTTAGAATATGACCAAGAATAACATCCCAAAGTATGGCACACGAATTACCGGACACCCTGTATATTAAAAACAGTAATGGGCCAAGATGGCTTCCTTGTGGAACACCTTGGCGAGCTTTTAATTCTATTTCGAATCAATCAAATCTACTCTTTATCATCTCTTAAGAGTCATTTTTATATTTTGAGAAAAAATACATAATTCCTTTCGATCAATCGGGTAAAAGTCTGGCTTAGAGAATGCAGAAAAAACAATGCGAGTTTTCTATTTTAAATATTAAGAAATAGGTAACTTCCATAATTTATAAAAATAAATTCGCATGTTAGAAAATAAATTTAAGTCTTATTAGAACTTTTCCAATATAAATTCCATACAAAGCAAATAAATGAGAATTCCATTTAGTTGGCAACTTAGCAGGTATTTCCAAGAAAACAACAACAACAATAACGTTACCCTAATCGAAAAATTAAACATAACGAGAAATTCTTTTATCGATTTTCACACAAAATCGAGAACAACGAACTGAAGAAAAAGTGTTTTTGCACCTCCTCGAGTTGCTCGAACAATATCACTTCCTAGCCGCACCCATTTTCTGAATTTTACGATGTTCCCACTTTCAACCAAGTTCCAAATTTGTTCAATGTCATCTCCTCAACCAACACAAGAGAAACAGATGCTACATCTGCTGTTGCTGTTGCTGCACCCATTATCGACATCAATACTACTTTTCTCGTCACCACTGTTACGTGTGATTTAAGAGCTACGTAAGAGGAACACAAGAGCAAGGGGTGACAGACAAAACACTCACCTCCTCAACCTGTTTGTTGTCGTCCATGTTATTGGTGTGATGGCTGCTGCTCCCATTGAGGCTATCGCGAAGGCCAACTGTGGTCAGCGGCGGATTTTCCAACGCTGCCGACGAACTTGTCAACGACGATTCCTCAATGGATGACGACGCAGCTATGGTCGTAGTCGCAGCTGCGATCTGGTGCTGCGAACTGGTCGTGGTGGTGGCAGCTTCGAACAACGTAGTTGGATCCCCGCCAGTCTCCTTATACTTCTCGACATCCGAAAGCAATCTTTCCAGATATTCCACATACAAAGTTTCCTGTTCCAGCTCCTTGCTGATTTCGAGGATTTTCTGCTTATGGCGTTCTAGACTGGCACGCACGTCCTGCTCCCATGCGTCGGACAGGGAGCTCTGGGGGAAGCGCTGCATCCACAAACGTTGGAAGTCACTGAAGACACTCATTGTCGAGCACTATTTTTAGAAAGAACTAACCAGAAAGGCAAATATTCCTTTTCTACTCAAATGGAATTAGGAATTGAATTTCTATTTTTCTTGAATTCAAATTGGATTTTTCTTTTTAATAAAATTTATTCTTTCACTTAAATTTCTTTCGATTTCGATTTTTTACTTAAAATACTTGATTTTTATTTAAATTCCAATTGATTGGGAGGCTGTAGAGGTGCCACAGCCTATTTACATCTCACATTTCGTCGTGCAGATGATTTATTTTTCAAAAACACATTTTTTATTCTTCTTGTGCACTTTTTTATTGATTTTGCGTAGGTAGCACTCTTTTTGTGAATTTGAATTAAAATGGATTTTCAATGAATTTTCTTTTGTGTTTGCACTTTTTTTGTTTCTATATTAAAAGGGGGGTCGTAAGAAGAAAACGAAAACACACCGCGAAACCGTCGTTGTCCGTCGTTTCGTCTACTCGGTTCAAAGATACAAACACGACGTTTCTTTTTATTAGCAATATTATTTTCTTTTTAAAAACGCAATCAAATCAACCAACAAGCACAGAGAAATCGTTTCGACTGAAGTTACATGAAGTTGGATTTGTTTCTGATGCTGATTGGAATGAAAATTAAAATCTCTCCATGAAATCCAATCTCCACTTGCTATTGGCTTTCAGCTTGTTGCTTACGGCGCAGAACGCAGAAGATGATGGAAACTATTTTTGTTTTGGAGAATTTTCAAACAGTGGTGTACAATAAAATGGTATCATAAATGAAATAATTGGCGCAAAATTTTAAACAGCCTATTATTAAGGTATTAGTATATGATACTACTTAACAATTTGCTAACTTTATAGTAGTTTACGAACTCATTCTTAATTTTAAACATTTTCTAACTAGTATCGTACTAAAAGATTTTTTTTAATAAATTGCTTCTGAACACACCTAAAACAATAGTTTTGTTCAGTAAGTAAAATTTCAGAGTAGAACAGAGCAGAATAGAGCAGTACAGAGCAGAGCAGAACAATTTCCATGAGAAATGTCAGACAAGTTAGAACAGTCAGTTATCTGTTCTACCCTTCTCTAACTAAAAAGCGAGGGCAAGAAATCTTGTTCTAAGCTGTTTGCGGAAATCCTAGCGTTAGTTTTGGATTTCTTTAAAATGACTTGGTTCGGTTCAGCTGTGAGCCCTCCATATGTTGGTTAGATTATTAAGCTTTACTTTTGTTTCCTCTCTAGTCCGTCCTTCAATCATCTTCTTCATTTATATTCTCTCCATACAATTCAATGAGGTACCCCACATCACCCAAATTACATTTTTTTTCTTTATTTCCATTTTTTACAAGTTCATTAATTATTATTTTTAATTTATTTTTTTTATTATAATTTTGCTTTAAAAGAAAACTGAACATTTCAAAAGGTTTGTTTGTTTTGTCAATCTTGTGTTTAAAGGTAGATTTTGAGGAGATTTTGTCGTAATCAAGTAGATTTGGAAATTTGAAAATATATGGGAAATAGAGTAGATTTTGATAAGATTTTGAGTATTTTGCTTAAATTCTAGATTTTGATTAAGTGTGAATAGCATATTAGTCTATTAACATCAAGAATTACATTTTTTTTCTTCTAGCTTTAATGTTTAAGAACTTTAATCTATTTCGATATACAGTGAAAGCTCTACTTGCGGACAGCTCCAATAAGCGGACAGCTCCCTTAAACGGACACATTTTCGGGAACGAACTTCTTTTTCGAAAATCTCATACAAATAACTTTCCTATAAACGGACACTCTCATAAACGGACGCGGACACGTTTTCTTGCCCATTTTAGATAGAAAACCTCCCATACGCCGACACATTATTGTATTTAGGGATTATTTTTTCTTAAAAATGTAACGGAAAAGAACAGCAGATCTGTTCTAAGTACAGTTTATGTTTAATACGTAAGTTAATCTATAGAAAATCTCCTATAACCCGACGCGAAGCTCTAATAACTGGACAGTGCGATGTTATGTTATGTTGAAAGGTTATTAGGGGATTTCCCGAGTTAGTTACTGGGGGTAGTTGGTGTAATTTTGAGAGGGTATGGTTCCCTTTTTTCATCGCTTTTCGTTTTTACACATGTCATTTCCTTTCGTTCAGCTACTCATTCATCATACTCAAAAGTTTTTTGTATACCCTTAATATGTCAGAGATACTGTGTGAGCAATAGGAAAAAAGGGAGGGGTCAGAAAGGAGGTGTAGGTATACATTGGTTTTGAATTTTTGAACATTGCAATGAATGGGAAATACAGAGCGTGGAAGGAATTCCACATTAGCGTAGTACGGCTGAAGAACGAACCTCTGTATTTCACAGTACGTCCGAAGTTGGACTCAAGGGTAAACTGATGGGCGTTCCTAGAAGTGCGAATATTACGGTTGAATTGTTAAAGGGAGGAATGCAGCTGGCTATTTCACTAGAGCATAGTCCGCTAAAATAACGGTAAAAAAGAGTGAGGCAAGAAAAGTTGTAAATTGCCAATGCATTGGGGAACAAAAACTTATTGGTTCGCGCTTTGGCAAAAAGGTTTGTTTTTTTTTTCAGCCACGACATGAAATATTTTATCTATGCAAAGTTTTTTATATTTAATATTGGAAAAAACAGGCTGCAGAGATTTCAAGAAATAAAGAAGATGTTCGTGGAAAATGGCAAGGTAGATCGTAGATCCAATTTTAATCAGAATTAATATGAAGTTAAAAAAATTTTTTTTTTATTGCTTTCCCTTAACCGGACAGTTCTCATAACCGGACAAAAATTGGGGGACCATGAGTGTCCGCTTATTAGAGCTTTCACTGTAGTTCACAATGGATTTTTTCCAACAAATTTATTTAATATAAAATAAATTTAAAAAAAAATGACTAACAACCGGGAATGAACACCCTGAAGACGATAAAATCAACCGACTTTTTAATCTTTTTTGACATGTAAATTGTATATGTAACTGTTATAACAGTTATTTTTATCAGTTATTGGGTATCGGTTATTTTGAATAATAAAGTCAAATTAATTAATTTTTTTTAATTAATTAATTTAATCATTTAAAAATGCAATATATTAAGTAGGAACATCAGTGAGTACTTTAATTTTGAAACACAAATGATTATTAATTCTAAAATATTAGTAAAGCAAAAAAAAAAAAATTGATGTGTACATAAAGGAACTATGAGCTTATAAAACTAATTATTATAAATAGGACTTAACTTAAAAACATTAAAATCAACAATAAATTCATAATATTTGTTATTAGTTTTATCTTCCATCAGATTAAATAAGGCTTACTTTCGAGAATAGGCACCGAAGATGCCTGCGAACATAACCCAATGTCAGACAATTTTGTGTCCTTTTCAAAAGTTCATGATGGTCTAAATATCTTTGTTCCAGTCTGCTGCTTTGGCAAAGGCACCACATATCGATGTCTCAGCATCCTCTACATCGAATTCATCTTCTCTATGCTTGATCATTTCGCTCACTGTGCTAGGCCTGTCTTCTTTTAACATGAGACAAACAAGGTCAACTACCCTTTTCCTAGTTGTTTCTGCCGCATAACAATCAACTTTTCTAACGGGATTGAGCTGATTCTTCAAACACCCCACACATACTTACACATATTTGTTGCATATTGGCAACACCAATATTAAAAGTAAACAAGCTACATGGTTATGATAAACAATTTTAACCTTTCCTAAGTTTTTAATTAATTAATATCTCGGCTCCCGTTTGTCGTAATTTTTTTTTTTTGTAATTTAAAAAAAATCAACAGAACTATGGAAAAATCCAAAACTAAGAAAAATGTACCGTTAAATATAGTTTTTTTTTTCCAATAATTATGATAAAAGGTATTAAAAGCAAGAAAAAAACGTTTAAACCGACGGTAACTTTTTATCTTTTTGTTTAAACAAATTGAATTAAATGCAAGTTAATAGAAAATATTATTATGAACAATAAAGTGTTTAATTTTTTACACTGCGACATACTGGAGCTGAGATATTAATTAAAACGTAAAAATATAAAATTGCGTGGGTGCGTTGACTTACCTACATAATATGTTCAATAATTTATTGCTCGGTTTCCGTTAGTCGTAGGAGGTTCGTTTTTGTTTTAAATTGTAGGGAATTACAAGGACTTAAAAAATAAAAAATGAAAATTGCATCGTTAGATGAGCTTTTTACTTAATAATCATGAAAAAGTTATTTGCAAACAACAAACAATTATTTTAACTTACTATAACTTCGTTTTTATTTATTTAAACAATTTTTTCATTCTATAACATAATAGTTAATGTTATTGTGAATAAATATATGTTTTATTTTTTTCTGTACGAGATACTGCAGCCAAGATAATCGCGAAAGATTAAAAAATGACACAAAACACATTTTTACCAATAAATTTGGTAAAACAAACGTTGTTATGTGGTGCAAATTTTGTTTTAAGCCTTTCTCAAAAGTCTATTATTGTCTATTTAAAAAAAAATAGACAATGCCTCTGCGCGCAAAGTCAAATGACGCTTTGACTGGACTTCTCGTAATGTTTGCTCTAGTGAAATAGCTCTAAGAATGCTCATCAGTTTACCATTGAGCCTAATTTCGGACATACTGTAAAGTACAGAAATTATTTTTTAAGCCGCACTACACGAATGTGAAATGTTTTATTCTGCTCAATATTTCCCACCCATTGCAATGTGCAGACAATCAAACCCAATGTGCATCGGTATCTCCTTTCTAATTCTATCCTACTTTCCTAATTACTCGCACTGTGTTTAAAATTATAAAGTTATTCATAACCTCTTGAGTGCGCGTATAATATACAAAAAAATAGTTTTCTCAGAGAACTTAACACAGAAAAACCTCTATAGTTTTCTGGTTGATTCGGATTAACTTTTTTAAAACTGGCAGTTAACCTCGGTGTTGAATTCTTGTAAAATTCTATGGGAATACCGTCTGACCCTGAAGCTTTGTTATTCTTCATTTTTTTAATTAACTACATATTTATATGTAGCTCAGACATAGAATTTTGATTCGGTTCTGTTAGTAGAAGATTTTTTAAAGTATAAAGCAATCTGATCATCACTAACTAATTTAGTGAACCCTCCCAAGACCCTGACATTGCACCAAAAGGATTTAGAATCCTTACAGTCAAAGGTATTGTTAACCGCTTTTTTCATGTAAAGTTCTTTCTTTTTTTGCTTACAATAGACCTTTGTTAACTTTATTTTGCTGCAGATAAAGATGTTTAAAAGCATTAGGTATTATTTGAGATTTACGAGTATGTGTGGATTTTCTGCATTCTTCATCGTACTATTTAGATTTTGGCCAGGCTGAAATAAGACGAATGCTATTTGTAGTTACAGACTACCGTTTTAACTGAAAAGCCATCTTCTATTGATTCAGGAATGTGGACGTTAGTAGAAAACTAGAAATCATTCTCTGTCTTAAATTTTGCTTATACGCCATGGACTTATGCATCACCCATTTAAGTTTTTTATTAATTGGAGAGCTAAAGCTGACTTCAACATACACTTGAGCATCATTATAAGAGTACTCACAAGAAACTACAATTGGACGATGAGATGAAAAATTGGTGGGATAAATCTCAGAATTTTGGATAACACGCAACCAATCCCATTTCACCGTAAAATAATATGAAAGTATAATTCATTGTAAGATCTCCAATAGTAATGCCATTAAAAAAAAAAAAAACAAACCAACAAAATATTCTATCTCTCCACTGAACATTTTCTGTTTGAATTTGGAGCTTCTTTCATACGAAAATCATCGTTCAAAATTGAAGAGTTCTGAAAGTTTCTGATATACCAGTTCTTTTAGTTTACCTTGAAAGAGAAATCTTTTCAAAAAGAAACGACAGGCAATATTCATTAATTGAACTAAGAGTACACTTCTCAGGCGTAGACAGAGTTATATAAAATAAATAAGAGCCTAATACAAAGTTATGTGGAGCTGTATCACTAATTCCTTTCCGAAATATGAATATCCAAATTTTCACTCATTTGGAATTTTGTTTATAAAAAACCAATGAGAATTCTTTTTGATGACACCTGTTGAACGAGAGAATGACCAAGTTCCCTCGTGATTCGTTAGGTTAACTACGTATTTAATCCAAACATTTACAATTCTTTGACAGAGAAAAGTCCTTACAATAATGAAATACATATGGTTATTAAAAAATAGAGCCTGAAAATCGATAGGTGATAGAACAATAACAGAAACATTTGAATCGCTCGCACCGCCACAATGTTTCGTCTTTCATTATTTTACCGTTATTTTTATGAACAGTGTTCCAGTGAAATAGCCAGTTGCATTCCTCCCCTCAAACAATTTAACACTCGCGCTTCTTTTAATGCCCATCATCCATAAGCCCAACTTCGGACGTACTGTTGAATTCAATGATTCCTTCTTTAGCCGCACTAGACGAGTGCGGAATGATTTACCCGACTCTATAATTTCTTTCGCATTATAATAATTACGTTCAAAACCAATGTGCATCGGTATCAGGGAGTCACGTTTCTAGTAATTTTAATGTAATCCCCATATTTTTCATGAATTGAAACATGATCTCGCCCTTGTTCTCACGATAAATTACTTTGACGTTCCACTAGTAGAATTAGAATCTACACATCTTCAATAAGAAAAAAAATATAAATTATTTTGTAGATTTTGTACAAACTATTTTTATTATCTCAGGCTTAAAAACAAAACAAGTATTTTTCTGTTTATCCTTGCTTCTGTGCCAATTCTCTCGCCTTGGCGCGTTCCAGCTTGGCGATACGGGCCAAACTCTTTGATCCCAAGATACCGCCTCCCCAGTGTTTTCTGATTTCGTCTTGACGGTCGTTGTAGTTGGTCTTGACCACTTCCAAGATCTTGCCCAAGTTAGCCTTGTCATTGGCTTCGACTCCGGTTAGAGCGAGGGCTGTGCAGGTCTTGCGACGCACTAACAATCCCAAACGAGCCTTGCCTTTAACAATGCAGTATGGGACACCCATTTTGCGGCACAAAGCTGGGAGGAACAGAACCAACTGAAATTTAAAAAAAGACAAAACATTAACATTAGTTAAGCGCCAAATGGACGATGTGGAGTCTTTGAATCGGGAGGCTTTGCCCTCAGATTGTCAAGTTGCCACAAAGAATAGTTGAATAACATTTTAGTTTCCAACTTCAGTTGAAGAAATTCTTTCATCAGTGGAGCCGTAAAATAAACTAAATAGAGATTTAGGACTCACCTCAAGGGGATCGACATCGTGAGCGATGACTACCAATTGAGCCTTCTTCTGTTCAACCAACTTGGTGACAGTGTTGGTTCCTGACCTAACGTATGTTGGCTTCTTCTTGAGTTGGACTTCCTTGCCCTTGGTCTTGGACTCGGCAAGTTTCTTCAAGCGCTGCTTCTTGGCCAAAGAGGACTCGGGCCTGTATTTCTCCAACAACTTGAACATCTTGACAGCGGTGGTCTTGTCCAAAGTCTGGGTGAACTGATGGATTGGTGGAGGTACCTTCAGACGCTTCTGGAGGACGGCCTTTTGACGCTGGACGCGAATGTACTTGGGCCATCTGACGAAACGAGACAAATCACGTTTGGGTTGGATGCATTGTCCTGAAATATAATCAACAGTTAGGATTTGCCTTCTCTTGAAAAAGTTTATATATCCGACTTACCAATTCCAAAGTTCTTTGGCCTCTTCTCAAAAAGCTGGTTGACAGTTTTCTTGACAACGGCTTTCTTGACGGCTAGAGGGGCTGGAGCCACCTTCTTGGTCACTGGCTTCTTCTTCGGTCTTGGCTATGGCACAAATTAAAAAAAAAAACAAACATTAGACACGAAACTACAATAAACACTTCGAGGTAACATTTCAAGAACACTAGTGGTAAACAAATACAAATATTGTATGGAAGTCACTACAATTCTTAGAAAATTTGGTTTGCACTATATTTAAATTAACATTTACCTTCTTAACAACCATATTGGTTTAGTTTTTATTAAAAGATGCTAAGCTAAAATGCAGATTTTGGGCGGCTCAAAAAAAGAGCTGCTTGTATGTCTGCCTGTCAAAAAGGTAAAGGAGTTGAGCAAACGGAAATGGTGTTCATCTTGTTTTTTGAATTGTCAAATTTTAGAGTGGTGGCGACATCTACGTGGAAATAGCCTTAAAAACTAAGGGTGCGTTGAAAGAATCAAATCTATTGCTTGGGGCTATATGACACTTGTTAGAGCATTTTAAGAGCTGGCGCTTACAGCCGTATTAATAAAAAACGCTTATTCCACCTATATTCCATGGTTTTTCTAAACCATGGAATAGGAGTTAAGCCATGGCTTAAATATTTACATTAATAATAATGAAATGTTCGAGGAATAGTTGAGTGACGTTTATCAAAAATCCCTACGCCGCACCTCCATTACACTGGGCCACCACTTGAAATAAATGATTGCAAGAAATGTGTCATGTAGCCAATATTTCTTGTGGAGCCCCCTTATGTCTCGATTTTTGTTATTT
This sequence comes from Chrysotoxum bicinctum, assembly GCA_911387755.1. NCBI lineage: Eukaryota > Metazoa > Arthropoda > Insecta > Diptera > Syrphidae > Chrysotoxum > Chrysotoxum bicinctum. The sequence goes on from OU426989.1 coordinate 19,397,983, forward strand.
TTAGACATTATTTTTACTATTTATTTCTTGTCTTCGTAGGAGAAATAAATGCAGATATAAATTTTGACGTTTCATGACTTGTGACTTCACTAGACACAAATTTCTCACAAGACGTCGAGTCTTGACACCAATTCCCACATTTTCATGTAACATTCCTTCATTTCATTGACGAACTAATGTTATGTTTTCACTTTGTATAGAAATTATGTCATGTGAAGCCAAGATGTATTTTTTCTACCATTTACTGTCTGTTGAAGTACATATATAATGTTGTTTGTTTGCTTGCAGGCCAAAATTAACATTAAAAGAATTAAACATTGAAGATAGTAAGTATTTTGATTAATTTTTTTAAAATTATTTAGGGCATTCAGAGACTTTTCATGCTTGTGGGACTACTCAATTATGTTTTGGAGCAAATGTTCTTCAAGGTCCTTTTGTATTCTTCCCGTTTTGCCTCTTCCAGTTTTTCCACTGCGTTTATCGCTAAAATCAAATGACGTGACTTACCTGGTGAGATTATAGCGAGGAATGAATAATCACGACATAATTTGCCCACAGAGTTAAAGAAATATAAACTTCAGATATAGTGTCTGATATAATGTCAGAAATAAATATTGCTAATGGTGGTGCGGCGTAACGCCGTGTGATTTTAGCGATAAACGCAGTGGAACAACTGGAAGAGGCAAGACGGGAAGAATACAAAAGGAAGCACAGGTTTTGGGTCAATCCATTTTTGAGCAAAAGAGATTTGCACGACCTTGAAGAACATTTGCTCCAAGACATAATTGAGTAGTCCCACAAGCATGAAAAGTCTCTGACTGCCCTAACTAATTTAAAAAAAAAATTAATCAAAATACTTACTATCTTCAATGTTTAATTCTTTTAATGTTAATTTTGGCCTGCAAACAACCAAACAACATTAAGGGTATTCATGTAACGAGATAATTTTCCGCTTTGTAGAAAGATATAACTTTCCGCAGCATGTTTTCATGAACACCCCCTAAGAAATACTTGCGTAAATGTGGGAAATATTTTGTGAAATGTCAAATTAAAAGTCAGAATCCATACTTCTTTAGTTTACGAGGTTTATTTCTGCACTTTCCGCAGCAAATTTGTGAGATAATTTTATGCGATTTGCAGAAACTTTTTGCCATACAAATTTTGACAGCTCGTTTCTGCGGAGATAAAATTATCTGGTTTACGAGGTTTACGAGGCTTTTCCGCGCTTACATGAATACCCCTATTATGTATGTACTTCAACAGACAGTAGATGGTAGAAAAATTACATCTTGGCTTAACAAGACATAATTTCTATACGAAGTGAAAACACAGTGCCGTAGATAGCTTTTCGCTATGGGGGGGGGGATAGATCTAGTTCGCTCATTTTTTTTTTAAGTTTTAATAATTAAAAAAAAACAAATAACAAGACTTCCTTGAATTCATTATGTATGCCATAAAAAAATTATATTTTTTAAAGATAATATACTATACGCATTAATTTCAATATGAACTAGAATAAATATTGATATACAGTGCCTTGCATAAGTATAACCGCACCTGTAAAAATGCGTTTTGTAGAAAATTAAAATGAGAATGACACTTTACTACTTTTTTTATTGAATGGCATCACTAATCAAGTAAATTGAGAAGAAAAAAAGTTCCGTTATTTTCTCTTCTTTCTCTTCTTAACTTCACCTTCACGCCCGCGCTGTGTTGAAACATTTAAAGGGTAATCATAATCCCTTGAGCGCTGGTAGATTATAAACAAAAAAAAAACAGATTTTTATATAACCGCACAATGCAAACCTCTCTGAAGCTTGATTCAGTTGTGTGCTTCGAAATGACAAGAAACAATGCCGCGTGGTACGAGTAAACATTTAAGCGATACGGAAAAAGTCAAAATTCAAGCTTTTCGGTTAACTGGCCTTAGCTTAAGGGCTATTGGTAGGAAAATTTAAATATCAGATCAATTTCTTACAAGATCCAGAATCTTATGAGACGAAAATAAGACCCGTGCATCTGCAGAAGCTGACACGTCGAGATAAAATGCGTTTAATAAATGCTGCATCCAATTCGGCGCATTCTTTGCAAGACGTTCGTGACGAATTGGGCTTAGGAATTTCGGTTTCAACGGTTTTTTGTGCCTTAAAAAGCAGTGAAGTGATTGTTCGGTGCAAAATGATGCCAGCTCCAAATTTGACAACAGTCTACAAAAAAAAGTAAGAATTTGCCCGGCAAAACATGAAACGGAATTGGAAAACCATAAGTAACATTCCATTAATTTACACTTAACTCTTGTTATTCCAAATGGCATCATAATCTAATGAATGTTTTTTTTTTTAGATTATTTTAGATTATTTTCAGTGGCGAAAAAACGTTTAATCTTGATCAGGTGGTTTTAACGGATATTGGCACGATCTGAGAAAGGAAAAAAGTTTTTTTTCAAGAGGAACTTTGGCGGTGGCAGTTGTAAGGTTTGGGGGGCCTACAGCGACCTTGGTAAGGTTGCAGTTGCCTTCACCCCTGCAAAGATGAACAGTTCAGCTTGCACCCAGGTGCTTCAGGATAGTTTGGTACCCTACTTAAGACGATTTCGTCGAGTTCGGCATGTCTTCCAGCATGATAATGGCCCAATTCACGTTAGTCGTCAAAGTTTCTGATGGTACGAATCGAATAACATACATTTTATGGTGTTCCCGGCACGTTCTCCAGATTGTAACCCTATTAAAAATCTTTGGGGAATTTTGACCCGCAAAATTTATGCCCATAATAGGCAATTATACAGTGTTGCTGAGCTGCGAGAGGCGATTGTGGAAGAATGGAACTGAAAAGACGATTCCATATTGAATAACTTTGTCAACAGTATGTCAAAAACAATTTTTAGATTGGTCGAAAATAGGGCAGCAATGTCCTTTACTAATTTAGCCGACAAAATTTACTTAAAATAAAAAAAAAGCAGATCAAAATAAAAAAGCGGTTATACTTTTGCAATACAAAAAATCTGTTTTAATTTTTAACCACCAGAAGAGAAACTAACGAAACTTTTTTTTCTTCTGAATTTACTGATGTCATTCAATAAAAAATAGTAGGGTGTCATTCCCATTTTAATTTTCTACAAAACGCATTTTTACAGGTTATATTTATGCAAGGCACTGTAGTAAGTAAAATAATATTAATTTAAAAAATAAATCACAAAATAAATGCAGCTCCGCGACGATTCAACGCCACATAAAAGAAGAAGTGTAAGCAATATACTCGTACGTCATATTTTCAATATAAATTATTAAAAAAAAGAATAAAACTGAAATGGTCTGCCTTCACGTACTGTTTCATAACTTCCACATTTATTATTCGATTTAATTAATTTTGTGCGTTTTAGCTTTGTAAAAACAATATCTTCCACCTAAAATCTTAAAAGTATTTTAAATATTTTTTTTGTCTATCCTTACGGAATGACTTAAAACAAGCGATTTTCTAAAAACGGCGAAAAATTGTGTTTTTTGAAACTTTGAACGGCTTTTCCTTAATTATTGTTGGGCCGATTTACACAAGTCGTATACTGCTGGAAAGACAAACAAAATATCTGTTCAAAAACATAAAGAATATGTTAATTAGTTTGACCGGTTTTGAGAATTAGGCTCATACATGGAAAAGGAGCAAAAAAAAAAAAAACGGTTTTTTGCTTATATCTCGAAAACACTTCTTTTGAAAAATAAATGAGTGCCATTTTCGTGTTCAGAGAGTCAAAATTAGTCTAGAAAATACTTTTTTTTTGGAGGTACTCGCTACAAACCGAAAATTTGTAAGCTAGTGTTATCAATTGGTAAGAGACGTAAAAAAAAATTTCAGAGTGCGTTTCTTTAACTTATTTGGTTCATGACTGGTTGTGCTGAACAATTATCGATCCCAATGGGGGGGGGGATATATCCCCCTGATCCCCCCCCCCCCTATCTACGCCACTGTGAAAACATAACATGAGTTTGTCAATGAAATGAAGGAATGTTACATGAAAATGTGGGAATTGGTGTCAAGACTCGACGTCTTGTCAGAAATTTGTGTCAAGTGAAGTCACAAGTCACGAAACGTCAAAATTTATATCTGCATTTATTTCTTCTACGAAGACAAGAAATAAATAGAAAAAATTATGTCTAAAAATAACAAAAATCGAGACATAAGGGGGCTCCACAAGAAATATTGGCTACATGACACATTTTTTGCAATCATTTATTTCAAGTGGAGGCTCAGTGTTAAGAAAATCTACTACAACAAGTAAGCCATCTTTTTTTTATATTCTGTGCCAGCATAAATTGATTGTCATTTGCTTGTGTTTTATGTCGTTTTTATTTGGAAATCCGGAAACTCTCTCCGATCCGAAATCCCAACTGAAAACTTTTTTTGATTCTGGTGATTCTGAAGTTTCTTGTGATTGTATATATGTGAAACATCAAATATGGAGAATAATGAAAATCAAGAAATATGTTTGTTGAAAGATACTTTTCGCACAATTAGGATACAAAAAATCACAGCTGTGTAGTTTGACGTTTAGATACATATATGAATGTGTGGGTGCTTCTGGTTTCGATTCTGAATTCAAATCTTGAATTCTCTCTTTTTTCTCTTCTTTTCAGAATCAGAACTGTCATTTTTTCCCAAGTGAACAATTTCAGAAGAGTCCAGAAGGCTTGTCGGTGTTTTATATATACGAGAATCTTGCGTGCTTTCATGACAGTGACAATTGACAATTTATCTCCCTTATTTTTAAATTGACGTCACATAAGCTGCCTATGTACGGAGGGTAAAAAGATAAGGAAGCAAAATTAAAAACATTTTTGGTTTTATATTTATATAATTTTTATTAAGCTGTCTTAATTTACTTCACATTCACATATTAGCCGTGTTTTTTTGGAAAAGTTATCCGTAGTACAGTAGGATTTTATATGAATAACAACATCCGCAGTAGGATCACTGCCGATAAAAAGAGAAGTGAAATCCTGCTGCGGATAGAGATTTGACGTTTATTCGAGTATCGGCAGTGATCTTACTGCGGATGTTGTATTTGTTTTTCATATAAAATTATACTGTACTACGGATAACTTTTCCAAAAAAACACGCCTATTTTTGACCGCTTTCTCCTGCCTGTTTTTTTAATCATAATATGAGTGCTGTGAAATGCTCCTATGACTTGTCGAATTCCACTTATGACCTTAAATCCTTTCGTATTTGTCTTTTTTTTAAACTGGTTGGCTTTCAAAGCAAAATGAATTGACAAATCGTGAAGACACCCACTTCGCACTTTGGTTTAATTTTTTTTTTTTGATGAAACAAAACAAGTTTGACAGTTTTATTTCTTATTCCTTCGCTAAACTACCTACGTCGGTGGTTTAGCTTAATCATAGTTAGTAAACGTCACTTAGCAGAAAATTTTTTCATTAATGAAATTTCCCACTTAGTCCAGGACTTGACGATAAACCTAAACTAAACCATCTTTATTAATATGGGTGTTACTACGCAGTTATAATTTGCTCACGCGAACAAATAATATGAGTCATATGGGAGAGAACTGCAAATCATGCAAATATCGTTGTGACATTTAAGAAAAATTATCTAAAAACATAATCTTTATTCAAGAGGGAAAACAACCAAATGTGTAAAATTGGGCATTTATAGCTTGAATTTAGTTTTGTTATTCCAATTGTTTTGTCTTGTGAAATCTGTGTTAATATATCCATCATTTTTTCAAATATTAAACTTGAACTTCATCGTACACGTACAAAGTTAAAAAGATTGGCGCAAAATTTTAAACAGTTCTCGTTTAAGGAATAAAACCGGCTCTACTTAACGCAGTCGTTTAGCTTGGAGACTTGGTCTAACTTTTGCATAATTTTAAACAAGTTACACAACTCTTCTAACTGATGTGGGTTTTACAATAGAACCTAAGCGAATTTGCGTTGAACAACCCTTAATTTGACAGATACATAACTCACACAACTACAAAAACACAAAAAAAAAGTAAAAAGAACAGACAACTTTAAACCAAATAATTTTTCGCCGAAAAAAGTACATTTTATATACTACCTCGGTACAGATTTTCATTGTTTATAAGTTATTTACATTATTTTAGATGGAAATAAAGTATAGGTAAATCGCAAATTCACAGCATAAAAACTCAATTTGTTGTTGCAAGGTGCAGATTCATTTAGCTATACTCGTCTCGGCCGGCGGCGGCGGCGCGCGTGCATACATAAGATATGTATGTACCTACATACATTTGTATTTACAGATTTGTTCATCGTAGAGCACTTTCGTACGATTATTTCGAATCTATAATATTCAGTTATTCAGTCTATTTACAAAAAAACATATTTAAAAAATCGAATAAAACATCAGTAAACATTTTTTCTTCGATTTGCTTTGGTATGAAATGACCATTGTCAATATAGATAAAGTACACTTTTAAAAGATAAACTAGCTATTTGCTGCTGTTAAAGTAAGACGAGCTCTTTAACGTTAAAGTATAGTTTATGTCCTTTAAAATTAACAAAAAGTCGGTTCTCGTTTTATACTCAATATTTAGAGTTGACTCCCATTCTAAAATTGATTTAGAGTAGGTTTTAAATGTTTAAAATTTTGCGCCATTCTATTTACATCTTAAATGCAAATAGAAGATGTTTTATATTCCATTGGGATTAAAAAATGAAAAATTCTTAGAATTCACTGGAAATCACAAAATCGTAGATTATATTATTCCATTTTCTAGTCTATCATTTAATTCATTTGTTAAACATAATCAATGAATCTGGTGTCTTCGAATAGAATTGCATGCTATAAAATAGTTTTTGGTGTAATAATTACTACGCACAATGGTTTCTTATATTATTTTTATATGGCTTAATAGTTTTTGTTTTGTAGACTTGTAGCTGGTATTTCATAAAATACGCGAAATGTAAGTGCAATAAAAAATTTGGTACCTAAGAAAACTTTAATGCCAATACACTAACAGCCACATCTATAAAAATTTCTTCAACTATATCTTAGAGGTTATTTAGTTATGCATACTATTTGATTTGCCTTTAATTGATGAACTTCAATTCATATTTATAATGGATTTTGCATTGGTTCTAAACTAAACGACAGAGTTGTATCAAGTAACGTAAAAGACTCTACAAAATCTAATACAAACAAAAAAAAAAAATGTTATTTAATTTTAAACAAAACAGCTGTTTTGTGATAGATTGAATTAGTATACAATATTTGGAAGAAACATATTTAATTCTGTGTAATTAAGAATAGTGTTATGGAATGAACAATCACCTTCATCGCCATAAACAAAAGAAAAATAACTAAAAATTAGCTCAAATTGAAAAGCCCTTGACATAATGGTTAGTGCGTTGGACTGTCATGCGGAAGGTCTCGAGTTCGATACTCTCGAGTTCGATACTCAGCCGCTGCAACAAAGTTTTTTTCAGGGGCGTACTGCCACTTGCGAGGAATTGACAAATTCTCCAAGAGTATATCTCTTGTCATGGAAAGTGCTGCTCATTAGGTAAACAGATTCTCCTCCAACAACTAACTGAGGAGAAAATTCCAATAATCGAGAACAAACGGGAACCGTGGAAGAAAATTCTCTGCTCGAACATATATTTTAATCAATATAATAATATTTTATAATTTTGATATATCACAACAGACATCACAGACAGACAATTTGAAACTACAAAATTTAAAGATGACAATTGATATGTTGAAATAAATTTTAAAATGTCTTTTAGTGACCTGCGTAAACGCGATGCATGGTGTTTAAGTTAAGAGGCCTTTGAGTATAGTAACTTAAATGTGAAAATTGATTGTAGAGCTGTTTGGAGGTATTTTAAAGTTAAGCATTCTTTAAAATGTCTTAATAGATTTGGCAGTAAACGTTTAAATGGGCCTTAACAATAATTAATTGCTAAATACGCGTTTATGTAAACACCAAGTTAAACTTTAAAGACGAGTTAATTTTCGTCTTAACCAATAACCAAGTAAAACACGCATTTTACCAAACAGCGCTCTATTACAAAATCCACTATATTCGCTGCCAGAAAGACATTCGTGCTATTTTGAAAAACAAAGAAATACATTTTGCTTAAATTCTATTTTGGTTTAATAATAGGTGCGGATCTGGATCTGGATCTTCCCTTGAAAATAAAACGATACGGATCTTAGTGACAGCAGTGTTATAAGTCCGTCTCTTTTTATCCTTGGGTTTGTAAATTTTCAATTATTTCTTGTCTTTTTTCTTCACACTACTACTTACACTACTTTACCATAAAAAGCCATCTACTCGCCAGTGTAATAACTGATTTTTGGATCTTTGAAATAGATCCCGATAGAAAACGGAATCCCAAATTGTTTTTGTAATACATGTTAAAACTTAATCCAGATCCGGATCCAGATAGATTTGTGAATAATAAAACGCACCTAATAATGAGCTCCGACAATCAGGCCAAAATATGAAAACATAAATATTAGGTGCGTTTTATTATTCACAAATCTATCTGGATCCGGATCTGGATCTTCCCTTGAAAATAAAACGATACGGATCTTAGTGACAGCAGTGTTATAAGTCCGTCTCTTTTTATCCTTGGGTTTGTAAATTTTCAATTATTTCTTGTCTTTTTTCTTTACACTATAACTTACACTACCTTATCATAAAAGCCATCTACTCGCCAGTGTAATAACTAATTTTTGGATCTTTGAAATAGATCCCGATAGAAAACAAGATCCCAAATTGTTTTTGTAATACATGTTAAAACTTAATCCAGATCCGGATCCCGATAGATTTGTGAATAATAAAACGCACCTATTCTAAATAATTAAACAAATGTAAATATAATTAATACTGAATTGTTTATTTCACTTGCTTACTTTTTTATTGAACCCGCACAAAATACAAAACAAATTTTCAACACAGAGACAGACTGAAAAGTAGATTTTTTTCTTTCTTTTGCTTTTAGCTATCAGAATGACAGTACAAACAACCGCGAAGTTAAAGACGACTTTCTTAACTTTAAAATTTAAGGCAATTTTTAGTTTCGCAAAACTGCTTGTTTCGAACAACTAAAAAGTTTGTGTTTTGGCACAAACTAAACGATTGCCTAAAATGAGTTCGCTATTTTGTGTACCATATAATTATATGCACCTGCGCGGACATTCAAACAAATAGTTCATCTGTTTTCTATAAGCAACCAAACAGTTGTGCAACTAAAAATTGAATGTGCGCGCCTAACCTTAATGTAAATTATAGCATTTTTACAGTTCCCAAAACAATAGTGCCAAACTATTAATATGAAAGTTGCCCTACAAAACATCCGAATCATGTGTGAAGGACCTTAATTTATTTGTGAAATATATCTCTGGATTCACCCATTCAAGGATTCGTTTTGAATTCTGTCATATTGCTGAAGCTCTATATGAGCCATCATCTTCTGTCGATCGTAAATTTTGACATTCGTTTTGCCGGTTGTTCGTTGTTTTGTTAAATTTTATTTAGCTCGCCAAAAAATTTTGTGGTTTTTCTTTAAACAAAATGTTTACATTCGAAATAGCATCGAAAAAATCGCACTACAACATAAAATATGGCTATGCCGATTGTTACTTTGGCAAATGCTTCGTTGCCTTCTCCAACGATGCTATTTGCCATCTCCACTTTGTCGACAAAGAAAGCAAAACCCATATCCAGGAGCTGATAAAGAGATTTCCCGAAGCCAATCTGCAAGAGGATACAACTCAGGAATCTATCGAAGTTGTGGATAACATCTTTATCGACACAAATACCACAAAAAACTTTCGCCTCATCTTACAAGGCACCGATTTCCAAGCTCAAGTGTGGCAGCAGTTATGTGATATTCCGAAAGGACAAACTTGGAGCTACGAGGACGTTGCTCTGGCTATGAATAAACCAAAAGCAATCAGACCCGTGGCCAATGCAGTGGCAAGTAATGAAATTGCTTTTCTGATTCCATGCCATAGAGTGATTGCAAAGTCTGGAAAGAGCAAGTACCGTTGGGGATCGGACAGGAAGATTAGTATTCTGGAGAAGGAAGGTGTTCATTTAGGTTGAAATGATGGTCTATCTGTTTTTGTTTATTTCTGTTTTGTAATAAAATTGTAATTTTAATTTATCTTTAAAGCTGTTTGTATTTTTATTTTGTTTCTCAGTCGAAAGTAAAGTGCACGCCATCTTTCGAGTAATAGATATAAATAAACACCGGAAATCAGTGAATCCATTCAGAAAAGTTAAATTAGAATTTTTGAACTAAAAAGCTTAGGGTCCGGTCAAACCAAGACGATAACAGAAGTCCCCATCTTTGAGTATATATAATATGGAGGGCTCGTTTCTATTCCAAATGCGTGACTATCATAGGGGGCGCTGCTCAAATTTGTGTAAGACAAAGTTTTTTGACAGCGGCAACCAAAAAAAAAGTTTTTGGCAGGATTGTTTGCCTTGCGGGAAGATACTAAGTTAGAACAAAAGAATAGCATACAAATTAACAAACAAAAAACATTTTATTATTCAATATTTTTGTATCATTAAACCACCAAATAAACACTAACAGCCGTATTAATAAAAAACGCTTATTCCACCTATATTCCATGGTTTTGCTAAACCATGGAATAGGAGTTAAGCCATGGCTTAAATATTTTCATTAATAAAAACAAAATGTTACCGGAATAGTAAAATGACATTTATCAAAAATCCTTTTAAGAAAATCTTCTATAAAAGTAAGCAATCTCTTTTTTATATTCTGTGGCTACCTAAATTGATTGTCAAGTGCTTGTGTCTGACTGTGGACATTTCTATTTCTTATTCCTTCGCTAAACCACCTACTTCGGTGGTTTAACTTTATCATAATTAGTAAACGTCACTTAACAGAACATTTGTTTTATTAATGAAATTTCGCACTTAGTCCAGGACTTAACGATAAACCTCCACTAAACCATCTTTATTAATATGGGTGTAACACTTTTTCAAGATAAATATTTCTACAAATTTACTTTTTTAAATCCAACTAAAACTCATTACAACTTGAGTTCGTCTTCGAATTTGGACTCGTTTTTCGGTTGGAATTGTGCCAGTTCCTTAATCTTTACCTCATTACAAAGGTGACACAAACCACTTGCAGGGAATGGATCGCTGATGTCGGAAAAATCATTCTGCTCCTCATCTCTCTTAGTCGAGGCTAAATTATTGCAGTCCAGATGTTGAAAGATCTCCCGATTGTAGTCGCCATCCTTGGTAAATGCATTGTATTGGTCACATTGTGGGGAAGCTATTCGCCTCCAAGTAGGGAACTTTAATATTTTGATTACAAAATAGCAATTAACAGTCACTTTAAAGTTTGATCTTATTTTTACGTATAATTTGTAAAGAATTAAAACAGTCACAAAGCGACCCCTATCACAACTGCAAGTACTACAATGCATTAGGGATAGGAACGAGCCCTCTATATTATATATACTCAAAGGTCCCCATCAACTGAAGTTTGTGGGTTGAGCCAGTTGAGAGGTGCTTTCATTTTACCATACGTCTATGTTAGACCATTTTTTTAACCGGAAAAAAAGATTGCTTACATTTTTTTGTAAAAGTTTTTAGGTTGATAAGTGAAGTGAAATTACTTAGGCTGGTATTCACAGAGCGCTCATAACTTAAGAAGCTCATAAACCTGTTAACCAAGCAATATTAGTGAAGATCTACGAGCGCTCTTTTAAAAGTTAGGAGTGGTTTCCTAAACTTACGAGCGCTCTCTTCGAAAGTTTGTTCGCTTAGACGTGCCACGCACGCATTTGACTCGAATCCATGTGAGCAATGCCAAATAGGAGAGTATCCAATTGCTGTCAAGACCAACATTCCACAACATTTCACAGTTTGGGTATGCCTGAACAAGAGAGAGTGGCTCTCATTTTCGAACTTCGAAAAACACTTGTGAGTGGTTGGTGAATACCCCAAGGAAATTTCAAGTTGAGAGCCTCGTAAAGTTAAGAGCCGTTTAAGAGCGCTTGGTGAATACCAGCCTTAAAGTCGGTTATCGTTTTTCCAAGCCGCAGAACGTCAGGAACTCAGTTTGTTCGCGTGAAGGGCTCAAACCGAACATAAACTCAGATACGGGATGGTTCATAGAACCTTGTACTTTAAGCAGTGCGTAGATTTTATGAGTCTTTTCCAAAATAGTTCCTTCTCTTTCTCTCTTTGATATAAAGAACACGCGAAGCAAAAACAAATATTTTATGACACGAAGAAATTAAAAATATGGTCATGAATTTTATTAAATCAATAACTGTACAAAAATAGAAGTAATAACAGTTCAACAGCAAACGTAGATGGAATTGGTTGCGAAAAGTAATTACATCGTAGAAAACAAAAAGACTGATAAAGTGCATTGCGAAGAAAAAAACACGGAATGTATTTATTGCAAATAATTTAACTGAGGGATAGTAAAACAAAAGCATACAATTACGAATAAGAAAAAAAGATAATAAGAAAACATGATGGACATTTTCTGTATATAGAGGCACATGTATCAATTGGCTACTTAAATACCAGTTCATATGAACTGGCTACTTAAATACCAGTTCATAGGTGACAAAAGTACTTACAGCAAATAGTTCACAGATTGATAATCAGGAAGACATTTTTCCAGAAGAACAGGTGAGCTAGGATAAAAACTAATAATTGGATCATTAAAATTTATTCATAAAATTAAAGAAGGATTACATGTTGTTTTGTATGATGCTAATCAAAATCCGTATATAATAAAATAATCTACTGTTATGACTTGACGCTGTTACGAGCTCATTATTCATATAATCCCGATCACCAAATCCAACAGAGTATATTAAAACATAAATAAAATTCGGAGTCACCCAATGTAAAATTTTGTGTATTCAATGATAAACATAATGGCGCAAAATTTTAAACAGCCTAATATCTTAATATTAGTAGATACTTAACATATCGATACCTTCCTGCAAGAATGTATTAAGCGACATTTTAAAAATTGGTTAGGAAACGAAAAAAACGTCTCATTTAGTTATTTTTTTGTGTATTTTATTGGAAGAAACAGATTTGGAGAGGGATACAATACAAAACTTGACATCGTTGCAAAATCGAAATTTTAATCAGATAAGAAGTTTTTGTCGCTTAGTACATTTTCGGGGTCAAAGCATTGACGCTTGATACAATGTTAAATGGCGCTTACGATGACAACAACAAAAAAACACAAAATAAATGGGAAAAAAGTAGTAGCTTACTTGATAGACAAATATTTAAAAGCAAAGACAACCATATCTGGAGTATTATAAGCGACAAAAATGGACCAAGTTCTTTTTAGATGAGTGTGCTAAGCGAAAATTTCGGTTAAGCTAAGCGACATCTAACACATTTTTTTCGTGGACGTTTGGTTGCTTAAGACAATAGTATTTTTAAAAATGTCGCTTAGCATAATTTTACTGGCGGATAATACAAATTTGGCGGTTACTACAATTTTATTTTCTCTCTAGTTTCTTTTGCATACATGATAGGGCAGTGAAACCCAGGCCAAAATGTGGCGCTTAACTTCTAGTATAGTTCCACATCAAAAAGTCATTTTCGAAAAAAATTAGCCGTGTTTTTTTGGAAAAGTTATCCGTAGTACAGTAGGATTTTATATGAAAAACAAATACAACATCCACAGTAGGATCACTGCCGATACTCGAATAAACGTCAAATCTCTACCCGCAGCAGGATTTCACTTCTCTTTTTATCGGCAGTGATCCTACTGCCGATGTTATCGGCAGTGATCCTATACTGCGGATGTTGTTATTCATATAAAATCCTACTGTACTACGGATAACTTTTCCAAAAAAACACGGCTATGTCGCTTAATACATTCTTACGGGAAGGTATCGATATGATGCTATATTCGATTAAAATTTGCAAAATCGATGTTTTAACCTAGTTTTATACTAGAACAGCTTTAACATCATACTACTTCAACTAAAATTTTGAACCAATCATATTTATTATTCAATTTACATAAAAATTAGCTTTCGAAATTTAAATAAAAATTAAAATTTTCTGTATGTGGAATAAAAAAATTCGTTGTGGAACATAACAGTTCTAATTATTTTTTTTACTGACAACACTGTCAGGCACCCACCCTCGCCATTTTGGATACTTTTTTTTTATACTAGGAAATGTCAAAACTGTGGAACCACTGACGATCGTTTTCCACCCATCAAAAACTGGTCTATGGCAGTGATTTGTTTGCGACCAGTTTTCGATTAGAAAAAATACAAAATTAATTCTAAAATCGTTAAAAAAATAAGTGCAAGATAAGTTGAAATCTAAGTGCTACAATGGAATCCTTAAAATCAGTAAAAGATCTGCACAAATCTGTGTTAAATCCACAAGTGTCCACGAAAAGACAAGTTCTCCACCATTTTTGAAGAAGTTGTGTTTTGTTTCTTTTTCTATTTTTATTTTTTTTTTTTGCTGTTGGTTTCTCGATCATTTTTGATTCAGTTTCCGTTCGTTTATTTGGATAGAAATTTATTTAAAAAAAAAGTTCTGCGCTGAGCTACGTCTGATTGGATTTAATTGATTTAAATTGAGTTTTTTAAAATTTTATTTTATTGGATTGTTGATTTTTATTGTTCGTGTGGTGCGTCTTATTGGACCTCCCCTCTCATAGGCGAGGGTGGAGCAATTTCACTGCGCGACACGAGAAATTCCCAGGCTTAGTAAAAATGCAATCGGTAGCAAGCACTAGTGCTGGACATAGTAGCTCTGCTTCCACTCCTAGCAACAACAATCCGAATACTGTTTTGGTTAATAGCCATGCAGTGGTTGTGTGGGAGTTCGAGTCGCGCGGAGGCAAGTGGTTGCCGTACAGTCCTGCTGTATCGCAGCACCTGGAGCGGGCGCATGCGAAGAAACTCACTCGGGTGCTGCTGAGTGATGCCGACCCTAATTTGGAACAGTTCTACGTAAATGTAAGAACTATGGTGCAGAGTTCAGAGGATGTTCAGGTGCCGATGATCAGTGTGCGCCGGATGTACTACAAACCAACCTCACCAGCAGGCAAGGGCACCAAATGGGAGTGGGTGGGAGCGAGTGGTAACGATTGGCATCCCTACAACATGCATGTTCAGTGTATTATCGAAGAATCATGGGCTAAGGTTAGTTGGTCAGAATGATAATAATCGACCGCCATTTCTTGTGGTGACTTGGGCTTTTCTTATCTTGTATTTTGTTTTTTATTCGTTTTTGTTTATAGGGCGAGCAAACGCTGGACTTGTGCAACACAAATATTGGACTTCCGTACACAATCAATTTTTGTAATTTAACTCAAGTGCGACAGCCAAGTGGGCCAGTTCGTAGCATACGGAGAACACAACAAGCGCCATATCCGTTGGTCAAATTGACACCGCAACAAGCTCAACAATGGAATAGTGAGTATGAGTTAAGGGGATGGGCCCCTAAATGACGTCAATTTGTAGATTTTTCAATTTAATTAATTTGCTCTTATCTCTAGTTTGATTTATAAAAAAATCGTATGACTCGAATTTATATTTACTATACCTTAAACAAATATGCGGTTTGTTCAACATGTAAAACATGTACAGAGTACCACAAAAATATGCCAACAAACTGAGGCAAATTCTCAGAAAAATATTTTGCTAATCAGGGTTTTTGATTTAAAAGCCGCACAAGGGGAATGAAAATGTGCTGATTCGATCCATTTGACAATTTTACAATTTCGCCACACAACAATTTCATATACATATGAGTTCTGTGAACTGAAGTTTTAACAACAAATTCAAATACGTAGTTCTGTTCTTTTCTGAAGGTTTTAATTTAGATTTTAATACGATTTTTATATGGTCTATGCGAAATGCAGAAATGCGGTCTTTTTGTATTGGTCACCATTATCGGTGCACTTCCTCACTTATATAACGAACTGGACAATAAATATAATAGGAGGAGAGACGAAGATCTTGTTTAACGAACAACAAGTCGATGGTTACGATGATTAATGATATTTGAGGCGAACCATCATTTTTGCAGGTGTTAAATCTTGAAATCCCATTGTAACAAGGTACCCTATGTCCTAATGTCACCTGATTTGAGATTTGAATGTTGGCTTTTTCTGCCGTTTCTGTCAAATTGCATAACCATTCAAATTTGAGATTTTTTACGAAAATTGTTTGTTCTTGTATATTTTGGTCATCGTGTACGATATGGAATAGTTGCTTAAACAAGACCATCTTCTTTTTTTGGTTGAGACCTACCCGAACTTACATATATACATACTTGTTTGATGTTCTCTGGATCTAAGTTAATTAGAATTTCTGTGGTTGATGGTTCTAAACGCTGGTGCTAGAAGTCAAGGATTTTCATTTATATATCCCAAGCATATGTTTAATGTCTATCCATGATTGGGAGGGAGGGAAGGTTGGTGGACTTTCTTTTTTCCAGTCGTCGTCTGACAAAGACGCTATGCTTCGAAATGGTGATTGAGTAGATCGGTTTGGATTTGTTAGGATTGATGAATTTGTATGAGTGTAAATAGTTATTCCAAGCAATAAGTTTTTGTTCTTTAACTTTGTTTTTCATTTTACGTAATAAAACAGGTTTTGTTAGCGTTAGTGTTACTACATGTCCTGGTACCCACATAAGCTTCAATGTCGGTGAATACAATTTTCCAGTTATTTGACCTTAATTTTGATGTGATATCATGGAATAAGGATTGATACAGGTTGTTGAATGTTTTGTTTGTGTTATATTCGGTCATCTCCATAATAAAGCAGAACTTCTTAATACACCAGGGTAGACAACTTGGGAAATAATTTACATTACTTATGATAGGAAGCTAAATTAAATTCAGCCTTTTTATTGCAATTGATATAGCTGATAGAATACGCTTGAGACACTGTCTTTTGAAATCTTCATTTATAATGGAATCTTGTACAAAAGTAAGTTTGGTGTATAACTTAGCTCTGGTTTCTAAAATTGTTCTTCCTCTGCTATCATGTTCCCTATTGGGCGGGTGGAGAAAGCATTTAAGCTTGTTAGCATACAATTTATGGCGTTTTACAAAAAGGACAAAGGTCAAATGTAATAATTTGGCCAAATTCCTAAACGCAAGATTTGCAAAGCAAAACACTTGCAAAGCAGATATAGAAAATCAGAATACGCATATGTAAGAGAATTGCGCAAGAAATGTTTGACATTTGCACAAATGCCTCTGCATTTGCGCAAGAAAGTAGCATCGATTGCATTTTGGGACACTCTGCTTAGCAGAGATTTTTGTATTTGCCTTTTGGAACTGTTTGCTTAGCAGAATTTGCGCAAGATATGCGTTTAGGAATTTGCCCTTTGATGTTATCTCTTTTCTCTATAGTGACATAAATTAATGTTTCCTTTCTTCGTGTCTTTTCTTTATAAAAATGATGTTTGTCCTTATTTGGGCTCAAGGTCAATTGTTATTAATTTGTATTTTTTATGTTGTAACCTTTCGGATGTGATTATACCCTTCTTATACATAAATTATGTATACATAATACCTTGTAACACGACACTGTTGAATTTAGTTGAAAAGTGAGCACCAATTTACATTTTTTCTTAATCTCGGTCTATTGTGTATTCAAAGCTTGTAAAAGGAAAAAGTCCTACATTTCCTCTGCGAATACCCTGCTCTGGCCAAATTAAGAGCAAAGTAAAGTGAAATTCGCATATAGTGACATCGGTTATAACCACATTTCGGTTATAACGACGAAACTTAAAGCTAAAGTTTGGTTTGGCACTAAATTGTTGCTAATATCTTCCGGTTTTAACGACTTCGGCTATAACGACCATTATTACGGGTGTTGTTTCTCATGAAAACAAAATACAACAGAATTTTTCCAAGATTATTTCTTTTTCCTGTGTTGCGTGTCTAGACGTGATACAGTTAGGTTTATTTGAATGCTTCAAGAGTTTATTTTGTTTGATACAAATTTGAGTCAGTTGTGTGATATTTTTCATTAAGAAGTACTAAGTTGATGTAAAGTAAGAAAACGATAGAACAGATATTAAAAAAAAAATTGTTTCGTTCGGATATAGCGACATCCGCTTATAACGACCGAAAATTTGTCTCCCGTAAGTGGTCGTTATAACCGAATTCTACTGTAATTAGAAAGGGCATTTTTTTGGCGAACTTTCGGAAATTGAGATCAAAGACTTGATTTCCTTTCTCAACGCGACGAAATGGCTCTAGAACAAACTTAGGTTACTTCTGTGCCCCCCGTTTCACTCCTTAGATCCCGAGCTAGCGGACTGAGGTCTTTGACGGTGCGAGGGGGCCGGATGATTACTCAATCGGTGACAATTGTTTTAGCACCAGTCAACAAGCTGCCTAGCTTTGCACAGTGTAGATGGTGTTGAATGGGTCTGGTGCTCCGGCAGAGTGAGTGATCCAATTTCCGGATGATTGTGCAAAAGCAAACACACAATAAGAGACATCAAAACCTTTCATATTTTTTAACTTATTCCAATCTGGATGACTTTGTGTCCACAGTTTCCCCATATCAATTCCATCCACAGGTTCATATGAGCCATGGTATCAAAATGGTGCACTTCAGCGCTAATTTAGCCACAGGGCTAGACTGCTATTTCTACCTACCTACCTCGTAATTTCATTTATGTAAATGTTCGAACAATTGTTGTAGTATGTATTGTTACGTAAATATTTCCTATATTTTGTTTCTTATATTATGTACTTACAGTTGTGTTCAAAAAAATAGGAGTGATTCTTTTTAAAGATAAAATCGCAATTCATTAGTTAAATAAATTATTTTTATTTGCTTTTTCTTTTGTACAAGATAGGCAATGGAGTCATGTGTTAATTATGCTTATTGACTACTTTGCTTAAAACAAATAATATAGTAAAAACATAAATTTTCTTAAAATTAGGTAAAGAGGAACTGTTCAAAATAATAGGAGTATTTCATTTCATGTACAGAAAAACTAAGAAAATAATTAAGCTCAAAGTTTTTTTTTCAATACTTTGTTGAGAAACCTTTGTTTTTTATTATTGCTGCACATCTGCGTGGCATTGAGTTGACTAGGGTCCGACAGCGCTCAACTGGTATTTGATGCCATGCTTCCTGAACTGCATCCCATAATTGCCACGAATTCGAAGGTCTCCGCTGGGAAACACCCTTTTTAACATCTGCTCATAAATTTTCTATGGGATTAAGGTCAGGCGACTGAGCTGGCCATTGCATAACCTCAACCCCATTGACCCGAAACCATTTCTTAGCAAGCTTACTCGTATGTTTCGGGTCGTTGGCGTTGTCTTGCTGGAATACCCATTTTAACGGCATATTCCATTCCGCATGAAGCAGCATCACATTGGACAAGATATCCACATAAACCCGCTGATCCATTGTGTCAATTATTTGATGTATGGGGCCAATATACCACTATAAGAGAAACTGCCCATTGCCATCACCTTAGCACCTCTATGCTTAACAGTTTTAACGGTGTACTGGGGCCTATATTCAGTATTTTCTGGACGTCGTACGTATTGCCTCGAACCAGTTCCACCAAATAAAACAATTTTTCTTATATTTACCGAAGGAGAAATAAGTTGTTTACCAATAAACACATGATAAAAAAATAACTTACAGAAATTTTATAAAAGCACTCCTATTATTTTGAACACAGCTGTATGTATGTATTTCTATGCAAATAATTCCCGATCAAATATTTTTCTTGTATTGATTTAACCTAGAAGTTTGGGTCTGTTTTTGTATCTCGTTTTAATCACCCTGTAAAATGTATATAAGTGCATTACATAGCATGTCCAAATTTAAGAAGGAAAAGAAATGTAAAACAAATGTAAATGTCAGTTATGTATGTTATAGGTGAAAAGTACTTTCTTTTTATTAACTCTAACTTATCACATACAAATGATCAATGAGACTTTGAAATATACTCGTATTATGTTTGTAACATTAGCTCAAAATTGTATAAAAAGTAGAATCTGTACTTCTGGAGTTCAGTAAGCTTTGGACTGTGAAGGAAGCGAGCCAAGGAAAAAGTTAGCACAGAATCTAACAAGCAACCTGAGGAGAAAGTTGGAATCTAACATGTATATATTTTTTTAATTATTCAAATAGTACTTTTCAAAGAATTGTCAAATAGGGAACCATAAATCGCGTTGAATTTAATGCTTGAAAAACTCAGTTATCTCCTGGGGTTGGGGTTGAAAACGAATGTTAAAAAATATTTTGATTAAATGAACAATTAATCGAAAACATCAGTTCTTTTATGGAATGAATACTACAAAATGAACAATTGGGACAGCTCTACTGCCTATTGTTTAGGTTTCCTTCGACGATGGAAGAAATAGTCCACTCTTCAAGATCTGTCTTTAATCTATAAAGCATATATTTGTCCAAAGGACAATATTTGGGCTATCACTGCAATAAACCACTTGAGTCTATTGTATAAAATCCAAAAAGAGAGCTTTATGTTTATAAACAATGTTCTTGGCACATATTTGATAATACCCGCGCTTCAAGGAATTCCCATCAGTATACTTTACTATTGAGCCTAACTTCGGACTTATTGTTAAATTCGAAGATTATTTCTTTAGCCGCACTAATCTAATATGGAGTGCATAACCCAACCCCATATTTCTCTCCCATTGCCATATTCAGACCACTGTATTTCCTTTTAATTCTTCTCTAACTTTCCTAAACGCTCGCTCTGTACTCAAAAATTGTATAGGGAGTCAAAATCTCTTAAAATACAAAATAAAAATATTTTGAAAATGAATTTTTTTTTAACATAAAACTAGGAAAACTAACTTTTTGGTTGTTAAAGAGAGGAAATTATACTTCCTTGAGTCTAGAGCCCAGTCTTATAAAGCGAGATCATAAAGATATAATTTTGCTGCTAAAACACAAACAAGAGGAATAAAAGTTTTTGTTTGTGGTGCGAGAATATATACGACCTTTGTGTATAAAACTTATAGTACTATCAAGAAGACGAAAGATTGTAGCGACATCTTAGGGCTAGGGACTGCAATTGCTAGATTTGTCTTTGCTAAATTTAATAATAAAATATTCTCTTTTTTACTACTTGTTTTGTATGTTATCCTACTCTCCAATGTAAAAGCGTGTGTTAATTTCTGCGCCACCACTAGGTTAGCGTTCGCAATACAAAATCACGCTGCATGATAATACTATAGGTTATATACAAAGATATGACTTTATGTTACTTTCAGATATAGCATTGGTCATGCGGTGAAAACATATTTTTGTATTGTATATACATATCTTTATATATTTCAGTAGTGTCAATAAACAACACAAGTTAAAGTCAACAAGCATTTTTTTTAAATCCAAAAAAAAAAAACAATTAGTCAATAGAATAAACAGTGTATATAAATAGTAAGACAGTTTCTAATCTGAATTTGCGTTCCGAATATGAAACAACAATACCTTTAGTGAGCTACTCTGATGATGAGTTGGTCGTCGTAAATAGCAATGATTTCCGGGTTAACTAGATGTAGCACACTTATGTTTTTCTTATTGTTGACTGAACTTATGATTATGGCACACAAATCCTTCAATATTTATAATTAATTTTTCTCCGGTGGAATCTCAAAAAACAGGCAGTAAATGCAATCAAAACATTGTACTCAAAAAATAATTTTATTTCAGGTAACACCGACAAAATTAACCCACCGCAGACACAACCACAACTACCACCGAATTCTACAGTCCCGAAAATCCCACCGAAGCCATATCCTAAACCGAGACATCTGCAGGCACCAAGTCTGCAAGCAACACAAACAATTGGCATACCTCATTCAAATCAAAACAATGCCAATCAAAAACAACGCCCGACGAAACAGCCCAAACAAAAAAACACCAATGAGGCATCGACGACAAATCTTCGTCAGATTCTCAATAATCTCAATATATTCAGCACAAAAAATGCTTCATCATCGAACACTTCCTCAAGTTCACAAAACGGTCAACTTTCGTCGAACAACATGCATTTCTCACATTCAAATAAACTTACCGCATCAATCCATAGCCACCATAGTCGCAGCTCAGAAGGATCTCACAATTCTCGCCTCGGATCACATCGTTCCCGTTCAAGAACTCGCATTTCCGAAACGGATTCCAGCAGCTTGAAGTCGAATCGACGGCCTAGTGTTGACACGGTATCGACGTATCTCAGTCATGAAAGCAAAGAGAGTCTACGCAGCCGGAATTTTGCGATTTCTGTAAACGATCTGCTGGATTGTTCAATAGGCAGTGATGAAGTGTTTACTTCAGTACACGATAGGAATATCCCACCTCCACCGCCTCCTCTGCCACAACAACAACACCACCTTCACCATCAGCAGCAGCAATTGCAGCATCAACAGCAGCTATCCGGCTCAATAGTTGGTGTTGATCCGGCTAGCGATATGATCAGCCGTTTCGTGAAAGTAGTTGATCCGCCGCAATGGCCAAATGCTCAACCTTGTCCGATGTGTATGGAAGAGCTCGTCCACAATTCACAGAATCCCACCATATCGCTGAGCCGTTGCCAACACCTGATTCACTTACAGTGCCTCAACGAGATGATTATCGAACAGCAGAAGGATGTAACAAAGGTGGGTGCTTGTAGTAATCTCCCCTTATGGGAACCCAATATGGTTAGCTGTGTCCATTTCCAGAATCTCTTTATCGAGTGCCCAGTCTGTGGGATAGTGTATGGCGAAAAGGTTGGTAATCAACCTGCTGGCACAATGTCGTGGAGCATAATTGGCAAGAATTTACCTGGACATGAGGGTCAGAATACAATCCAGATTGTATATGAGTGAGTATCCTTTTCTAAAAAAATCAATTTTCATTTCATTTTATTTAAATTTATATTTACAGCATTGCTTCCGGAATTCAAACAGAAGAACACCCTCATCCAGGACGCGCTTTTTTTGCAGTAGGTTTTCCTCGTATTTGCTATCTACCCGACTGTCCGTTGGGGCGGAAAGTTCTAAGATTTCTCAAAATAGCATTCGATAGACGCCTGTTGTTTTCCATTGGACGTTCGGTGACAACGGGCCGCGAAGACGTCATCATTTGGAATAGTGTAGATCACAAGACACAATTTAATATGTTCCCTGATCCGACATATCTGCAGCGGTGCATGCAGCAATTGGTGCATTTAGGAGTAACTGACTGATTATAATTTGTTTGTTTTTTTTGTTTTGTTTATATTGGATTTTATGCAGCAGGTTTTAGTTTAAAAAATTCGAGAGAAGAAGGTGTGCAATTTTTGTTTTGAATATTACGGTTTGGGTAAGCCAAACGTTAAAAGAAAATTTAAGCTAAACTCATGACACTTTAAATGAGGAACAATATAATAGAATCTCTTGCCATCAGCCATTTGAAAATCGTTCTATTTTTTTTTTTTTGCATTTTGAAAATACTTATATTTACACAAATATTTCCATATGTATTGATTTTAAAAGAGATATCTTTATATATATGTTTGTATATAAGAAGCTTTAAAAGTGTGTCAGTAAAACTAGGTGTTTCCTATTAAGTTCTTCCATTTATGTTTAAATTTTTAACAATATTTTAAAATTAATTAATTAAAAATTAGTGAGTAGAATAATATTATAAATAGCGCAGAAAGTAGATAGATTGGTTTCAATAAGTTAGTAGTGGTTATTTTTTTTCTAGTTGTTGGGAACTTAGCTATCCAAAAGTATTGTCATTTTCTTCTGAATGAAAAATTATTTATTTCACTATAGTTAAGTTAGCGCAAGGGCATATGGTCTCGTGCAACCTGGAAAACACTCTTGAGCTATGCAAGGTAAACGGTTTCGAATTTCCCATTTTCGGACTACTCCCGTAATACCGATGCAGCCATGCATTAAGAAACATACTCTTGCTAGATAGAATAGACCATAAAATTGGCATACAAAATTCTTTAAAAGTAAACTAAAGGTCTTTTCATAGATTACTTATAATTTTTCGATATTTTGCTTTGTTAAATTGGTATCTTACAAGTTGTTTCTTTGGTTACCTTGGCATATTGGAGTCTAAGTTAATAACATTGTAATTTTTGCAGATTCTTAGATTTTAAATAGAAAACAGCTTTTAAGTTTGCCTACAAGGCTTCTCTGGGGTTAATGGAGTTGTAATTTTTCGGAGATGTAGTCCTAATCACAGTGACTAAGATTTACTTGGAATAAATCCCGTATCGTATTTTTCGTCTTTGATAAGACCGAAGTAAACATAAATTGGGCACATGATCCTCATTCCTCAATGAAATTTAGTTTTTAGTTTTTGAACTGGCAATCTTATGTAAAACTTACGAGGTTAGTAATATAAACTGAAGTTGAACTTTTTCGTTTTCAAATCTCCAAGTTTCTTAAAAAAATCTTCACATTTTCAAAGTTTTAGAAAAATATCAAACATTTCTCAAAAATAAATGCCCAAAAGAACCTGCATCGTAAATGCATCGTTCGTTGCGGAAATGATGCATAATTACTTTCGTCAATCATTGATTTTATACATCAAACAGACATCACTTTTTTTTGCTTCATCTTACTCACGATCCATAAAGGTTTGATGTCTGAAACAAGGCGTCTTGCCATGCTCTACGATCCCGTGTCATGTGTTCATTATTAAATAATTGCAACAAACTATATTTAAATATTTTTCTTAGTGCGTTATTGGCGATTCATTTTATCACCTTCATTTGAAGTTTTTCTCCCAAATTAATAAACGCGGTTAAGTGACGGTCCTGAGATAGGTTCGAAATGTCTCATAATTTACGTTTACTAATTGCGATTAAGCTAAACCACCGACGAAGTTGCGAAACAAGTTTTTTTTATCAACAAATTTAACAAAAGTGCGAAAGTTTGTAAATTGATTTTGAATAGATATAAATAAATAACGATATTTTTAAACCGCCTAAACATCATTTTACTATTCCGCGAATTTTTTTCTTTCTGTTGATAGCTATTATTAAATGAATATAAATTAATTGTGCTTGAGTTTGTCTTCTTAATACAATAATCAGCCCTAATCTGCTATTTATGTTAATCGTATATACGATCCACGCATTCGATTCTCTTTCACACTGCCTTGGTCATATGACAATCTTGGATAAATTGTTTTGATTTAATTAAAAATTCAAGTTCAAGTGCTCCACCTGAACAGAAGCAATTTTCGAATTTTGTTCATTTTCGTAATTAAATTTGTAAATGGACATTATTGGACTTTTTTTTCTCTATACAGCAATGAGAGAATCCTCGAACAGAGAGGTTGGGAGAAAATTTAGAAGATCATGAAAAGATTTTATTTCAAAACATATGCTTACCAGAATAGATCCAGAAGAGTTTTTGATTCAACTTATCGTAACATCTACCTTTTCCACTCAGCCAACTCTTTCATTGGTGGTCGCAGGAGATTGAGCCTGCCTTTTTGGCTCTGGTTGCCTTTTTACATTGTTTTTATCAATATCTGTATTTAAATTCCAGAAAATTGACCTTTGTCTGTCGTTGCACCCCTAAAAATGTTAATAGCCTATTATTTACAAACAAATATTCTAAATTAGGGAATAACTTAGCTTTTACTTAAATTTTACTAACCATCAACCAGACAGACGATCCATTAAATAAAAAATCTGAACTGTATAGATTCATTCTATACATAATATTAGGGTGTGTCAAAGTGCTCAACTATGGTATTTTCAAATGTAATAGCTTTTAAAAGTTGCATTGCTTATCAAAATTAAATCCTGCGTTTACAATTTTCATTTTAATTAATATCTTTGGCTCGCTCAAAAATAGAATGAAATACAAAAAAATTTGATTTTTCGAGATTTTTGAAATATGTGTTGTTGTAAATTGCACCGTGTGGATACAAAAAAATTATATAAAATATTTTTAGTCTTCCAAGTCAAAGATAATTGCAAGGAAATACTTTTAAGCTTATATTTGCTTAAATTGAACACTTGATAAAGAAGCTATGAAATAATAAAAGAAGGAAGAAAAATCATTTGTTTATGTAAAATCATATCAATATCGTGGTATATCTTTTTGTAAAGACAAAAATTCTTTCTGTATTTTGTCTAGTTTGTTTTTAGTATACGTAAAAAAAAAATTTACTGTAAATAACATTTTTGTTTTCAACTTCAACCGATTTGAGCGAGCCAAAGACGAACGATATCTTATTTGTTTTTATATGTTCTTAAACCTCAGACCCTAACACAACTTTTGAGCACTATTACATTTAAAAATAAGAGTACTTTTTTGCGGCCATACAAAAGTGACACACCCTAATGTATATATTTACGTGAATAACAGAATAGCGCGCAGTATTACGAATGTTACCGACTTCAAGACAGATTCAAGAATAGCATAATAGTAATTAGTGAAAATTTAAGACAAATTCCCCCGATGAATAGCAGAATAGATGAATGTTTGAAGTAGGCAGAAGGATTCGGCTAGCGTTCAAAGAGGAGTTTCAGTGAGCTTTTTATGTCCATTTTCGAGTAAATACAGAAAACCTTCATAAGCTTTGAATTGTCTTGAGACCCTGCAATTCAAACAATTATTCAACTAAGGAATATAGTTAAAATGACCAAGTTTTACTTTTGAAACAATCTCTGCTTTCTGCACCCAACGATGTTTTAAGTTCTTTTCTGTTTCTTTTTCAATCCTTAGGATATAATTTAAGATACGATAAATTGAAAATTAAGATTAAATCCAACTAATTTTAACGAAAAATCTCAGCATATAAATTAAAAAAAAAGTTTTCAATATTATTTTAAGTTTTATTTATTTTAATATCGAAATTGAATGTGCCAAAATGCAATTTGTTTAGTGCACCTAAGTAGCTACATTATGACAATATAAAAATATCTTCCATTTAAATTTTATATTAATGTTATTATATAATTGAAATAGCAATATGAATTTATACTTTAATTATTCATTATATACATCCTAGCACATGCATAAAATAGTGCTACCACCTTGTGATTAGTTAATGAACACAGCTAAGAGAGAAGTATTTTAACTTTTATTTTCTTCCTTATAGACAAGTTTAAAACAATATAAAAAATACATAAATAAATATTCATACATATACTGAACAAGTTAAAAGTGAAACAAAACTCAAAAAAATTAATAAGCATATAAAGACAAAATATATTTTTTATTTTATGTAGAGAACTGATTAGCTTATATTAGAAAAAAAGAACACTCGTAAACATTTTGAATTTATGCAATTTACTGCTTTCTTTTTATAACTTAGCTAGTAAACATAAAAGATAATAAAAAAATAATATTTTTCTTACATACTTTTATTGATGGTTTATTTAAGAAAAGAAGAATTCTACGTATTTGAAAATAAGAAGAATACACTTGTCAATGGCTGGGAAAATTCAAATAACAATTTTGAAGAAAAATATGTATGTAGCTTTTTGAAAATGAAAATAGTTTATTTGGGAAGAGTTCCCGATTCTTTATGACAAAAATTGTGTAAGGGAATCCAGAATTCTGTACGAATATTATTTAGTTTTTATTCCATTATTCTGTAAATCTATCAATTTATTTATCAACAGATCGATTCTATAAATTTAAATTTTTGTTTTGATATTCTGAAAAGTAAAAGATCAGTACAAGAGCCAAACTAAACCTTTTCGGAAATAAAATAATTCATATTTCGCAGGAAAATAATTTATATATGTGTATGAGAATATATAGGGGATTCGATTTATTAACGTTCTAGAAGACATGAGGCAAGCGGTGGACAACGGCAAAGTAAATTTCTTAATCTTGCCTGACTTCTCTTAAGCGTTTTTTTTTTCTTTAAATTCACAAAAAATCACTTTTGTGATCATATCAGCACTGGCATCAATGTCACTATCGAGGATACATACTGACCAGTTAAAAATTCGAAAAAAGTTATTCAGACCGTCCCAGTTGGCTTTCTTGTATTGCCAAGCGTTCCTAGTGGGATGCTTCTCTTTAACTGGATGAGAGACGAAAATAATTACACAATGCTCTGAAGTGCCGAATGGAGAGCTTACCGTTATGGTATACTTACAGGGTCAGAAGTAAAAAAAAAATCGATGGTGTGGGTGCCACCAGCTGAGTAAGGTGGTAAGTAGCGGAGCAAACTTGAATTGTGTACATTGAAGTCAACCGCAATAACGACTTCAGTGGGAGGGTACAAAGAAACAATTCGGGAAATGGAATCAGACAAAACATCAAACTCACAAGGAGTTAAATTGCTGTCAAGATTGGAACTCTTATAAAAGAAACAATAATAGATGATGTGCTTGCGGCCAGTAAATTTGAGCCACATGAATTTAAAGTTCGTATTAGAGCAATGTCCATACCGCGAAGGCTCTGGCAAGCAACATAATAAGTAACATAAATTGTAAGGCCGCGATGGCGAAAGAGTAATAGCATTAACTTATAACCGGGCGAATATTGGGAAACACAACACAAACATCACTTACCATTTCAAAAATCACAAACATTCAAAACACAACTCTGACGATCTATGTAATTAAATCGAAATTAATTCAACTTTTCTATATCATCGACAAAGCTGGTAGACTTATTTATATCGTAGATTTCAAGCAGTAGTTATAAATAAATCCCTATCAATATTTGGGTCATTATTCTTCTCAATGTTTATAAATCACCTATCTGAGAGTCTTTAAAGCTCTTCGATTGATATGTATGCCGACGGTGTGCAGGTTCAGTAGAGTTCTCTATTAGGTCTTGTAGAAAATGCTGCATTCGAATGGGCTTCGTCTAAATCTCTCTATGTAAAAATGTCTGGTTATTTCCAGGAAACCAGAAAACATTTCAAACTTCCCGTAACTTTATCCAGTATAGAATTTGTTAATTCCGCAATCAACAAATGTTACCTCCGAGTAGCATTAATGGAGGTCTTCGGATCCTGTGGGCAACACAAAAAATCACGCCTTTGAAAACAAAACAAATTTTGGTTAAGTAGCGTACTTATTCCAATTATGATGTGAGATTTTTAGCAACTGTGATTCTGAACACAAGCGGAAACTTATCGTGGCTTACAAGAGTATCGTGTGATATGTACATATGTATTTGGACTTAAAACATATAAACACATCTCCTATTTTTCTAAATCTATTTTAAGTATTAAAGTATTGGTCTTGAAGAACTTTTAAGCTGAGAACTCTTTTCCTACTTCATAATGCGTTTTAAATGAGTCAACCAACCTTACCTTCTTCTTCTTCCTTTTCTTCGGCGCTGTTATGATCTCGATGTCGAGGGGATCATAACTCTCTCACGTATCTGCTTCACACTAGTGATCCGCCTGTGGGGTTCGCCGGGTTGACCTCAGAAATCGGCGGCAAGCCTCCCGGTTTTGTATTGTTCCATTTCTGAGGCCAACTGAATGCTGGTGTTTTTGCATTTGTTTGTACCAGGAGTGTTTAGGCCTACCTTTCTTTTTATTCCGAATTGGAACGTTGTATGATATTGCCTTTTTGACGGGGTTCTCAGGATCTCTCCTTTGAACATGGCAATACCAACTGAGTCGGTCGTGTTCAATTTTTTGGGAAATGGTATTCTTAACATGAAGGCTTCCTCGGATCTTCGTACTTCTAATTCGATCAAGCTTTGTAACTCCTGCTGTCATACGAAGCATCTTCATCTCAGCTGCCGTAAGCTTACTCTCATACTTTTTGTACATTGTCCAACATTGTGAACCGTATGTGAGTGCTGGACGCACAACTGAAGTGTAGAGCTTTCCTTTCAGCTTAGGGGGCATTTTTCGGTCACAGAAGATAGCAGAATTTTCCCGCCACTTCATCCACCCTACGCTTACGCGATGATTGATATCGTCATCACAAGTAGCTTCGTTATTTATCATAGACCCCAGATATTTAAACTTTTCACACTTGGGAAGCACTACTCCATTCAAATAAATGTCTGGAGTAGGCCTGTGTGGATCAGAAAATGGGCAGCATAGGTATTCTGTCTTTTTCGCGCTTATGCGGTACCCACTTCCTTCTAGAACATCCACCCATACGTCAAGTGCTCGTTGTAGGGATATCGGGTCTTCACTTATGATGGCTCCATCGTCAGCAAAGAATAACTGATGTACTTTTGGATCCGTCACTTTGCCTTCAAGCAGGTAATCAAGAACTGTTATAAAGAGCAGGGGACTCAAGACACTTCCCTGGTGTACACCTACTGTGATTTCGAATTCTTCGGTGACTCCAGCTGCGCATCTTACTTTAGTAACTGCTCCATCATACATGTCCATAATTATCCGCACATAGGTTTCTGGAACTCCTCGTTGCCTGAGGGCCACCCATATTAGATCTCGTGGTTGCCGATCGAATGCTTTTTCAAAATCAACCAATACGACATGCAAATCCTCCAAAGAATCCCGATGCTTTTCCATAATTATTCTTATACTCTGGATTGCACCCGTGGTTGACTTACCACCGACAAACCCGCACTGGTCATCAGATAGCCTAATTATTTTTCGCAGTCGGCTACCCAAGACTCGCTCACGATCTTCATGGTTTGTGACATCAGCTTAATCGAACGGTAATTATCACAGCTTCGAGTATCACCCTTTCCTTCAACCAACCTTACCTATTTAACAGGATTTGCCTTACCCGCTAAAATCTCCATAAAATCTTGTTCCATCATGTCGTATTCCTTTTTGGTGGGAACTTAGTATTACATAAATTTGTTTTTCAATCCAAGAAAGAAAATTTGAATTTAGTTTTTTTTAAACATCTTTGGATCTTCTGTACAAAAAAAAATAATCAAATCGGTTTAGTGGTTAATTAGAAATTCGAATAATAAACGGAAATATTAAAATCGTTTCCTTAACGGTAACTCTTTGTAATTTTGGCTGCAGATTGTCCAAAGAAACGCTAAATTCCAAGTTTAACGATCTAACCATTTATAGTGCAGCCAAATTAGATTGCCAGAATTGGAAGATACACCTTTTTCCAATGTCAAATGAAAACATCAAAATGTAGACACCCGCAAGTAAATTTTTTTTTCAACTGAAGTTTTTCAAAATAAATCATGTGTCTAAAAGTTTCTGTAGATTCGCTCAGTTTTTCTTGCATTGGAAATCTTGTGTAAATGGAAATCTTGTGTGAAGTACGGAATGTTGTTTTTGGGTGTTTATTTTACTTCTGTGTGTCATCGTTGAACAGCTCTATTTGAAAAAGACGACTTACCTACCACTGAAATAATAAACACGTTTAGCTTAGCCAACAACTATCACAACTGATCTCCTGTTCAACATGAGAAGTTGAAAGCGTACGAATTATTTTTATTTAACGTATGCATGTACCTAGATTAAAACAAAACAGCAAACCAATAAATCCAATCAAGTCCTTTTCTTAAAGGTAATGGAGCGAAGGATATTTTGAAAAAAACTAACAAACAATGAGCAAATCACATACGTATGTAACTATCCTATAACAATGTATGTAGTTAAACCTGTAGGCACATAAAGTTTAATTTACCTTAAAATAGTTTAAATTCAAAGACACACAAATATTTGTCAAATTTTTTTGTTTTTAATTTGGAGAATTTTATTTTTGTTTTATTTTTTTTTAAAACTTTTTTGAATGTTATTATCGTTACTGCTTAGGTAAATTAATCAAACAATGCCCCTCCTCTGGGCCCGCATCACAAAGTATTTTTTTTTTTTTTTTTTTTTTTTTTATAATTTACCCGCGCTCAAGGGATTATGATTACCCTTTAAATGTTTCAACACAGCGCGGGCGTGATGTTAATGAAGAGAAAGAAGGATAGGAAAGATGTGTGGCAAAATGTTCTGAGACTTAAGGTGATTGTCTCAGATATTTTTATCTCCAGGGATGGCGGCTGAACTAGAGCGGAGAAATACCGTGTCTTATTTCTATGTCACTTATAATTCACATTTTTTTTTATTGGTATTCATCCTTGATGAGCATACTAGTTTAACTCAATTACATGTTGTTAGTGTTATGCCTGAACAACATGTAATGAGTAAACCAGTAAACCCATTGATGACAATTTTAAGAAAGGTTTTAATGGAATTAAAGCGACATAGACGACGGCAGGGATCGAACCTGTGATCATGAGGTTGACAGGGGCCCTATTCCTGAACACGAGTCGAGTGAGTTTTATGTGACATGGGAAAATTTCACATGAAATGGTATTCGCGAACACGAGTCACTAATAATGGGTATTCCCCAACTCTAACGTCAAACGTCAAATATCACTCGAGTGGTGAAAAAAGGGTATTCCTGAACACTAGAGTGAGTATTTTTGTGTGACAAATCAGTCATGTTTAAAAAGTTGTCGAGTCAAGTAATGGATCCGAAAATGTAAGTAAAAAACAAACTAAAATAATAGCGAATATGCATATTTTAACTAAATTTGAAAATTATAAAAGGTTTTCCAATAAGAGGTGTTATTTTGAATAGCCCGCTATTTCGGTAGCTGTCACTTTTGAAGCAGTCATTTTTTGACATTTGACAAGTAGAAACTACGCTATTAATAAAAATGGAACGATACACGCTTCAACAACGCATTGAAATTATTAAAATTGGGTCCTTGAAATGCATGAAAATGAACCGGAATTTCATCGAAAAATCATCTTGACTGATGAGGCCCATTTCCACCTCGGAGGCTACGTCAACAAGCAAAACTGTCGCATCTGGGGCTCGGAAAACCCAAGAGTTATTGTTGAAAAGCCTCTCCATCCTCAACGCGTGACTGTTTGGTGCGGTTTATGGTCCCGCGGGGTCATTGGACCTTACTTTTTCGAAAATGAGGCTGGAGCAACAGTTAGGGTCAATGGATTGCGCTATCGAGAGATGATTAATGATTTTTTATGGCCTGAATTGGATGGTATTGATCTGGACAACGTTTACTTTCAACAAGACGGCGCTACGTGCCACACAAGCAATGAAACCATCGATCTTTTACGGGAAAAGTTTCCGGACCGTGTTATCTCTCGAAGAGGTGATCACAATTGGCCACCGAGATCTTGTGATTTAACACCTTGCGACTTCTTCCTTTGGGGCCACGTGAAAGATAAGGTCTACGCCAACAGCCCAGCGTCGATTCAAGACCTCAAAGATGAAATTCGTGAGGCTATCGAGGACATAGGGCAGCCACTTTGCGATTTGGTTATGGAAAATTTCATGAAAAGGATATGGTCCTGTAAGCGTGGTCTTGGCGGCCATTTGGCTGATGTTGTGTTCCATTATTAACGACATACCTTCCTCTTTATAATGAAATAAACATCCGATCATTTATCTCCAAAAATGCCATTTTTCTTTGAATATCAAAATAACACCTCTTATTGGAAAACCCTTTAGATTAAAAGTCACGTCTGCTAGGCAGTATAAAATTTTGGTTGATTTTTTCCTAACCCACTCTCACTTTGCAAAGGGAAGAATCCAGTGAGTCGAAGCAAGGAAAAAAGCCGGCGAGTTATGGGAGGACCTTAGCAAAAGCCTCAATGCAGTTGGACCGCCCTTAAGAGATGTAAATGGTTGGAAGAATGTACATAATCATTTGTCATTTTATTTCATGAAAAGTTAAACAAAATGAACTTCGTTTTTGATTCGCTTTGAATTTATTAATAAATCAAATGGACAAACATAATATTAATTAAGAAACATTTTATTTTTTTTAAAGGTTTGGTTCGACTATAAAAATAACATAAAAAAGTTGTCCCAGAACAAATCCCATCAATAAGGTACTGGCGGCGGCGGCGGTCCAAAAAAGCAATTTACATTTTCTCCACTTGAGGAAGAAGTTATCAAAGTGCTTTCGTTAGATTGTGCAGTACAAGGTATCCTTCAAAGCGTTGCGTTTGGTCAAAGGTCGTCCTCTCGAGAAAAAGAACCAGTTGGTACTGGCGCTGATCCAAAACAGCAGCTGGCATTATTGCTTTATTTCAATTCATGATTACACGTTGCTAGGAAGCTCCAAAGGATTTGTTGCATCTCTAGTTTTCTTGAAAATGCACCTCCTCTCCTCATCTAAATCACTATCACTATCATGAAACATCTCCGTACTAATCATTTTATTTTTAGTTTTATTATCCTATATTATTTTAAATTAAATTATGCCACATTTATTTTTCAACAAATTGAATTCAGAACTATTTCGAAATAATAATAATAATATTTGTGAGATGTCAAATTATCGTTAATTAAAGTTAGCTGCGGTTGAAAGGGTGCGTTCAACATTTTGAGAGACATGTCATGTTTTTGAACCTCACTCGTGTTGAGGAATGCCAATTCTCACTCGACTCGAATATAAGCTCTCGAGTGACATCTTACTTGACTCGTGTTCAGGAATAGGCCCCCAGGCGAGCACACAACCATCGCGCCACGGCCACCCCAATGGCATTTCAATGCAACTACTTATGTATATGTACTACATTTCAGTGCAATACGAAGATAGAAGTAGAGATAAATAATTTTGGGGTGTTTCGACCACCCAATGCCCCTCCCCTGATAATAAAAAAAAAGTAGCTTATACGGTAATCCAGACTATAACTTTTTTGTGTGTTAAATTTTATTAAGATCCATTCAGTTGTTCAAGCGTTATTGAGTAACAAACATCCATACATCGTAACATTCACATTTATAATATTAGTAGGAAGTAGGATAGTAGGAAGTAGGATAGTAGGATTAGTCAGATATAAAGCCCCTTTTAGACGATCAGTTGTTCTTTCAGTTATCAGTTCAGTTATCAGTTCAGTTGTCAGTTCAGTTAAAAAAGGCAGTGTATTTAGACGATCAGTTGTTCCTTCATTTATCAGTTCAGTTGTCAGTTAAGTTAAAAAAGGCAGTGTATTTAGACGTCAGTCCAGTGTTCGGTTGAGCTTTCATTTTACTTGTGAGCAGTCGAAAATCAGAGGAAATACATTGCGTAATGGACGATGAAGGCCTTATTGCAATAGAGTTTTTTCGCTTAATAAATAACCGCAAACTAAAATTGAAATGACGACTGAACTGACAACTGAACTGAAAAGTATTTTCACATCAGTTAAACTGATAACTGAACTGAAAACTTATGGGAATTTCATCAGTTTCATTTTCAGTTTCAGTCTCAGTTAAACGCTTTAGTTTTTGTATTTAGACATCAGTTTAACTGAAAGCTTAACTGATAGCTCAACTGAAACTGAAACTGAAATGATCGTCTAAAAGGGGCTTAAGTGCTACACAGATAAAGTATTTGCAAAGTTTTTATTTAGATGAATTCTCAATAGCATACATACAGTCCGTAACATTTGGATAGCCTCACCTTTTGTTTTTTTTGCAGTTAACTGTTTTTGATGCTTTTTTGATGAGAACATAACGAAATACATATTAGATCTAAAGATAAGAGAGTTTTCTTGAGATTAAGAGAGTTTTTAACCAATCTCTTAACGTTAACGGTTTTTTTTGAGCTAATATTGTTTGCAGTCAATAAAATGTGCATTTTTTTTTGTAACATTAGAATAGCCTCATTTGACTTATTACACAGTTTAAGCGAAAATTTGCCAGAGTGAGTATCGGAAAGCCATCACGAATTTATAAATAGTTTATTTCTTCTGTTTCTATTTAATTTTTTTTTTCTTTAAATCGTTTAAATGGGCAGAAAAAATTCATTATCTGCAACGGAAATAGCCAAAATAGAGGCCTATAGTGAGCAAAGGGTTTCTAATAGATCTATAGCTAATAAACTTAATCGAAGCCCAAAAGTGATTAACAATTATTTTAAAGATCCGTTATTTTATGGAAAAAAATACAAAGGACGTACTTCTAAAGTACTTTCGAGCCGAGACAAGCGGAATATTACAAGATTAGCTTCCAATTCTACCTACTTTCTGAATAAGATAAAGCACGAAGTTGGATTAGAAGTTAGCCGAATGACCATAAGTAGAGTCATTAAAGGTGCTGGACATTTGAAGCGCCTAAAACTAAAAAAAAACCACCACTGAACAATGTGCGTAAGTTACAGCGGCTCAATTTTGCAAGACTTCACATGGCATGGAATGCCGATGGCAGCAGCCATTCAAACGATTGGCGAAAAGTGATATTTTCAGACGAGAAAAAATTCAACTTGGATGGGCCGGACGGATATAACTATTACTTCCATGATTTAAGAAAGGAACAGTTATTTTTAGATCGACATCATAGCCGAGAGGGAGGAGTAATGGTATGGGGTGCAATATCATTTTATGGTACAATTAACTTATATTTTGTGAACTGTAAAATGACGGCGGCATACCACAAGACTATATTAGAAACAGCACTACCTCAGTTCCAGGATACTTTTGGACCAATTCCGATTATTTTCCAGCAGGACAACGCACCTATCCACACTGCTGGTGTAATTAAAACATGGTTGCAAGACCAAAATATTCAACAATTATCCTGGCCACCCTACTCTCCAGATTTAAACATAATCGAAAATGTTTGGGGGTGGTTAACACGCAAAGTTTATGAAGGTGGTAAGCAGTACGCAAATAAAGCAGAGCTTATTGAAGGCATTAAAGTGGCCTGGGCACAAATTTCTTTAGATCTCCTTAAATCTTTGTATGATTCCCTAAAAGATCGCGTTTTTGACGTCATTCAAAATAAGGGTGGCTGTACAAAGTACTAAAATGATGTTATTAACTACATAAAATAAATAAAAATTGTTTTCTTAAAAAAAAAAATTAATTTGTTTTCATTTTGACCAAAATAAACATGGTGAGGCTATTCTAATGTGACAAAAAAAATATACGTTTTTGCGACTACAAACAAAATCACCTCACAAAATTCCTGCAGATTTAAAAAAATCACTTAAATTTTTTTTTATCTCAAGAGCTTAGTCTTACCTTATCATTAAATACACATTTCGATATATAGACATCAAAGAAGTGCCAAAAAAATCTAATTGGAAAATAAATTATGAGTGAGGCTATTCAAATGTTACGGACTGTATGTACCTTTTACAAACTCTGTCAATTATTTCATTTATGTATTGGTACTCACAATACATCACTTCAACGATGAATAATACAATTTATTATCATGTCAAAAGGATTCTGTTCCCATTGAACAAAAAGAGTAAACAAAACTAGGTTTGTTCTGAGATTTCATATCTATTTATTGTTGTCGTTTGTCGGTCCGCATGTTGCATTTTATTGTTTATTTTTGCATTTGAATGTTTGTTGTACTCATCATCCTCATCAGATGAAATATTCGGAAACAACAGATATTTTTTTTTGTTCATTTTCAAAACTAATTTATAACAAATTTAAAGTTTTATCAGAACACAGAAATTTTTGTTTCTTGCTTTTAGTTGTCAACAAAACAATTGACAACAACTGGGTGTTTTTTGGAAACCGAAAACCCTAGTTTTTTTCGATAAATCTCAGGGTTGTCAACAAGAAAACCTGGGTCAATCGGGTAAAGTTGAACGAGCGAATCTACTACATATGTCGAAGAAGTCCTTTGATTTTCGTACATGTTTTATTGGTCCGATAACCGAATTCTCTAGCATATCTGAAGACCCCAATTATTTCCAACGTTTTTTTTTACAAGAAAAAAATTGCCGCAGTGGTCTTTTTGACTGTTTTCTATATTATTGGCACGAGTACGATAACTTGGCCGCCAAGATTTAATAACGGATTTTTGTAGAGGGGTCAAAAATAAGCACTTTTTACTATGGGAGGGGGGGGTCTATCTCCCCCCGTTAAGGAGGTAGGGGCACTTTTAGAAAAAATGGTTTAAATTGAAAAAAAAAAATATTAAAAAACAGCGGCAACACCTACAATAAAGTGCTATACTGCGTTTGAAAGCCAGAAGATTGTTCTATAATCCTGCATTTAAATTAAATTACTCATATCAATAGTTTTTGAGAAATTCGCATTTAAAGTCCAAATTTTGATAAAAAAACGTGAAAAAAAAAGTTTAGACCGGTTGTTTTCAAAATTGTGAAATGAAATTGTAAATTAGCTTATATGTGTTTCATGTATCTATCAGTTCTTAATCGAACACAAAAAACCGCATGGTTCTGTGTTTTCTGGTTTTTGAGAAAACCTCCGGTTAAGAGGTAGGGACACTTTTAAAAAAAAATGGTTTAAATTGAAAAAAAAATATTAAAAAACAACGGCAACACTTACAATAAAGTGCTATACTGAGTTTG
Source organism: Chrysotoxum bicinctum (assembly GCA_911387755.1). Taxonomy (NCBI): domain Eukaryota; kingdom Metazoa; phylum Arthropoda; class Insecta; order Diptera; family Syrphidae; genus Chrysotoxum; species Chrysotoxum bicinctum. Next base: position 19,436,229 of record OU426989.1, read on the forward strand.
AAAGCCAGAAGATAGTTCTATAATCCTGCATTTAAGTTAAATTACTCATGTCAATGGTTTTTGAGAAATTCGCATTTAAAGTCCAAATTTTGATAAAATAACGTGAAAAAAAAAGTTTAGACCAATTGTTTTCAAAATTGTGAAATGAAATTGTAAATTAGCTTACATGTGTTTCATGTATCTATCAGTTCTTAATCGAACACAAAAAACCGCATGGTTCTATGTCTTCTGGTTTTTGAGAAAATCGAAAATAACTAAAACTACTTTTCTACAAAATGTTTGATATTTTTTGCTTCCTTACATAAATAAATCAGTGCTAGCTTCCAACATTACAATATATAAACAGTAAAGTATGTATGGGGGGGCATGCTGCCGCCCTGCAACCCCCCTGCTTGGGCACACTATAGGATTTGGAGTAGGTGCGAGGTTGGGTGCATGCAAAGTTTCTTTTGCATTCACAGAATCTGTATTTAAAAAAAATTCAAATTTATTCTATTTATCCAATGTCCACTAAATACATATAAAATACAATAAACGATCTTGAAAACCAAAACAAACTTCCGACCATGTTCACCATGTTCGCAAATAATAGAGTTTTTATCAGATGTAAAAAAAGTTTACCCTTGTTATACCGATGGTGATATATGTGAATGTTTACAGTTAAAAGACATCGATCCTCCCACCCTTCAGAGCGAAAATTTAGAAAGTGTTTTACCGCCAAAACATCCTCGGCTTCCCACCATAAAAGAGTAACTCAACGAACTCGACAGTTATACTCGTAGTACGGACGATGGCTTTATTGACGAGACTTACACACCTTTTTAATACATTTTGACCATTTTTAACTAACTATGACTGACTAACTCCTGACTAACTGACAAAATAACTGACCCAGATGCGATTCTACCTCCTCATGGTGCATTCTGGGTAACGCTAAATGAATTGCGGTACTGAACTAACAAAGATTCATTATGTTTACTAACATTAATCCTTAAAATGGAATCACCGTCACCACCAAAAATCAAAAAAAGTAGTTTTGGTAATTTTCGATTTTCTCAAAAACTAGAGGACATAGAACCATGCGGTTTTTTGTGTTCGATTAAGAACTGATAGATACATGGATCACATATAAGTTAATTTTCAATTTCATTTCAAAATTTTGAATACAATCGGTCTAAACTTTTTTTTTCACGTTATTTTATCAAAATTTTGACTTTAAATGCGAATTTCTCAAAAACCATTGACATGAGTAATTTAATTTAAATGCAGGATTATAGAACAATCTTCTGGCTTTCAAACGCAGTATAGCACTTTATTGTAGGTGTTGCCGCGGTTTTTTAATATTTTTTTTTTTCAATTTAAACCATTTTTTCTAAAAGTGCCCCTACCTCCTTAACGGTGGGAGATAGACCCCCCCCTCCCATAGTAAAAAATGCTTGTTTTTGACCCCCCTACAAAAACCCGTTATCAAATCTTGGCGGCCAAGTTATCGTACTCTCCCCATATTATTTATTAAAATAAGATCCAAATATGTTGCTTCTTCCAAGAATGTAAGTGATAGAAGGAAAATTATGAGTGAAAATTATGATGTGATTTCTCGACATTTATAAAAGCGCCTTCTAATTCTAGGAAAGCAACCAAAGTATATTCTTCAAAGATGTTTACTTATGTAAAAATATTTTATCGGAAATCTATAGAACCCCTTGGCATAATAATAAGTGCGATGAACTGTCATGCAGAAGGTTTTGGGTTCGATTCCCGGCCGCTGGAAGAAAAGTTTTTCAGGGGTGGCCTCTTGCGAGGAATTGACAAATCCTCTAGGACAGTGTTTTTCAAGCTTTTTGAGTACGCGACCCCTTTGCTAGTAACAAAATTTTGGCGACCCCCCATTATAATGTGTCAGTTATTTAAAAAGCTATATACACTGAACCCCTTCAAAGCACGTTGTTATTACACAAGATTTTACTTATTCGTGATAAAATTTTCTCCTGTATTGCCAAACAAAAAAAATTTTAACAGACCTTGCAGTAATTTTCATTTTTTTGAATTCTTAAGTGCGCATCAGAATTGTACGGCCAGTGCTTGTACGATATCTGTTTAGAAAGCTTTCGCGACTACGAGATTGATTGGAAAAAATGTTTTGCTATTTGTAGCGATGGTGCTAAAACTTTGACGGGCAACAAAAATGGGCTCATTGCAAAATTAAAATTATTAATGCCAAACGTTTCATGGACACACTTCTTTCTTCATCGACAAGTTCTGGCATCTAAGGTGTTACCTTCTGAATTAAATGATGTGCTTAAAGATGTGATTAGCGTTGTGAACTCTATTAAAGGCAAGGCCTTGCAAAGTCGGCTGTTTAGGATCATATGTGATGAAATGGGTTCACTCCATCAAAATCTCCTTTTTCACACAGAGGTCAAAAGGAAAGGTATTGTATTGACACGAGTTCTGGAATTAAAAGCCGAATTACTGATGTTCTTACAAGATTCAAAATCTGGAAATTCGGATCATTTTTCTGATCCCACCTGATTCCTAAAATTATCATTTCTTGCTGATATTTTCAACCACTTAAACATATTGAATAAGGGGAGAAGAAAGCATTATAACTGCAAAAGATAAAATCAGAGGATTCCTTGCAAAACTTCGTTTGTGGTCAAAGTCTTTACAAACAAACAGTTTTGATTATTTTCCCTGCTTTCAAAAGATCCTCGAAGAAATTTCATCAGATGAATCGATATTATTAAAATCTCATATTCATCTCATGGTACAGAGTTTGTATAATTTAGAGAAGAAACTATTAAGTTTCTTTGCGGAACTGGATTCTGAAAGTGGAGATGGACAAAGATGGGTATTAAATCCTTTTTTGAATATGTCAGTCAAACTCGCCAATCTATCGATAAAGATGAAAGAAAATCTTATAGATTTACCTGCAGATGGCATACTGAGAATGGAATTCAATTTGACAACGATTGACTATTTCTGGATAAAGAGAAGAGAAGAGGAGAGTATCCTGAGCTGGCAAACGAGACTTTGAAGTTGTTACTGCCATTCGCCACTTCATACCTGTGTGAAGTTACATTCTCTTCAATTGTTGAAATTAAAACTAAAAAAAGAAACAGATTAAATTTGGAAAATGATTTAATCTTAAAACTGTTAAAAACTAATCCAAGATTTCAAGTTTTTTTATTAATCTTACTTTTGTTTATTAATCTTACCGGCTTGACCGCAACCCCCCAAGGATCTCTTGGCGAACCCCGAGGGGGTCGCGACCCACAGTTTGAAAAACACTGCTCTAGGAGTACCTCTTATCATGAAAAGTTGTACTCATTAGCCGTTCGGAATCGGCAGAAAATTGTAGGTCCCCTCCATTTCTGCTAACGAACACATACATGCTTATTTTGACATTCTCATGAATAGTCTATTCGTTAGAATGATTCTATTCCTTCGAATGAACTTTCTTAATTTTGAGATTCGAACGAATAACATTCATTTGCGAAAGATAGCATAAAATGAACTTCAAAAAAGATTCATTTTCATTGTCAGCCGTTTGACATTTACTATATTTCTATTTGAATTAGTATGACCGTTTTACATTTTTTTTGTTTCTTAACATTTTATAGATGTTGGATAAAGAATCAAGAAACAAAATAAATAATACACTTTTTCATTATAAAGTTAAGTTTAACCATAAAGAACTACATATTCATTAAATTTTTATCGAAAACAAAAGAGAAGTGTTTGTGAAATGTCAAAACCAAAAAGTGAAATCTTTGTTTAGTTGTAATTGTTTTGTTTATTGTTTAAAAATTTAAATTTCTTTGATAAAACCATAAAACCATAAAATAATAAATAAAAAATAAAAATATGGCATTTGTGTTGTTTATAAGTGAAGATGGTGTTGAAGAAGTGCAGAGGAGAAGGATAGTGGATGCTTTCCGTATCAACGCGGGTGGTAAAAAAAACCCTTTGCTACCTCCGGATTTTCTTCCACTATTTTGATTAACTTTTCCTTTTGTTCGCGGTTTGTGCAGTTGGAATGCGACCTTTAAACATAAAACAACAGAAAAATTAATAAAAGTAATTTATTTTCCATGAAATAATTAAAAACATACATGTTTTGTTGCTTACTCGACAGAAAAATTCAAACGACACAAAAATGACATTTAATTCTATTCTTTCGAATGTCAAAATTGAATTAGCTTTCGCAAATGAATGAACTTTCTATGGATTGGGTGAACTTTCGATTTGTTCGATTAACATTCTAATCGCCGAGTCTCAAAATTAAGTTTCAACGAATTCGACTCACTTTCGAACGAAAGAGAATGCCAAAATAAGCGCCGTAGTAATGGTTGAGAATTGTTAGTTATTAGGTTCTGGTACTCTTCGAGCTGTTACAACACGAAACACGAAAATTGGGGCCCGTATTGCGTAAGAGTAAAGTGATCACTAAATTAATCGATTGTCATTTTGACAATCGCTCACTCTATATTTCTTTATTGATATGATAGAGACAGCTATAGTCAAAATGACAATCAAAAAATTGAAAATCAGGCTATGTATCACCTTACGCGATTCCACCTCAGCGAAAATTTAGAACAACTTACAATAGTATACACAAAATTCTTATATTAAAATCGTTAGAGGCGTATTTGAGATAAATAAGCTTGTTATAATGGTCTTATGACAGGTACCAATATTTTTGAAACTAAAAACATGTTTCTCTCTAGCGAATTACGCATAAAACTCTTAGTATAATCTTTGAAAAAAATAGCTTCAGCGGCTTATGATCTAGGTCGAAGTACAGACATACAGAAATACAAACCGGATTTTGGGCCTCATTTTTTTCGTATTTTCTATCATCAAAATTGTAATGGAAGATCTTAATGCAAAAATAAACTATAACAAAGATAACAATGAACTTATAATGGGAGACTATCGTTATTGTGAAAGAAATAAAAGGGGTGATAGGCTTGTAATCTGGCTATGATAACATGGATTCTGTTTCGGAAAGGAACCCAAAAATCGAAAATGGAGTTGGAAATCACCTAAAAAACGAATCTTAAAAGCAGCTGAGAATACTACTCTGAAATAATCGAAACGAACGAATCCATTTTACAAGAGTTGGGATCACAAATGTTCACAATTTCCATACTTGGGCTACGGAAAATCCACTTAAAAGAAGACAGTCCATTTCACCACAATTTCAGCATCACAATGTGGGCAGGTGTAATTGGAAACAATTAAATCGGCCTCTTCAAACTACCACCCAGAAAGAATTCTACAAACTATCTGGAGCAGGAATTTTTGCGTAACGATTAACCAAACTTCTGGAGGACATTCTTATTTATTCAACAAAAATAGCAACTTTGAGAGAATAAGAAGAGCGTATTCTTGAAGCGTCAAGATGTTAACGCAGTTATAAAGGTTTGTATATCTTCTAAAAATAAAGTCATAAAGAAAGTTTCGGCAATTCGTATTAAAAAAGCAAATTTAGTTAACATGGGTCAGGTTAGACCAAAGAAGTGCCTTTTCTTAGATTGCCTAAACATGATGTCAACATTGGAGAAAGACCCATAATGTTTAACGATTTTGTTTTTAGAGTAAACCCAAGAATCATATCCCAAGATACCTTTAACGAATTAGAAGACAACTTGTATAATAACATATATAAGAAAAAAAAATGTTTAAATTACTAAAATAATTACTAATATAGTTTGAGCTATAAAAATAAATATTAGATATGCAAACAAAATTTTAAAAATCTTTAGAGGACAATTTAGAATAGAATTTTGTTATTAAAATGTGTAGAGCCGTTAATGAGATAGACACAAATAAAAAAACCGTTCTATGGCAGGTACCCTTAATAACATTTTATTTAAATTTTGTTGACCAAAATGTGGACCATATCTACTATAGTAAACATAATTCTTTTTTATCAAAATCTTTAGAGCCGTTTTCGAGATAAATATGATTAATATAGTTAATCACCGAAGACCCTTAGGTCCCAAATTTGAATAAAATCGCTTCAGCGGCTAAGGCTTAATTTTGAGTTCTTTCGTGCTCTCTATCATCGTAATTTCAGCTTTGACCAAAATCCAAATGCCAAACTTGCCCTTAAGTACCTTTATAATATCGCAAGTAAGAATGCAAACAAAAACGTAGTTAAAATAAACCTTTTGGGTCTTGTTTAGGTGAATTAAGTCGATCTCGAAAAAAAAAATAATACTTTACAAATGAGCTCATCACCTCAAATACATCACCCTTGCATCATGCCATTCGTATTTTCCTGGAACTGAGTGCATCTCTAAATTTGATGACAAAAGTAGTCCAAGGTATTCCGGTGTCCCATCTCAGAATATCTGATGAACTCACACACTGTTCACCTAAAGCTAGTTAAACAACGACGACGATTGAACGCTCGTTGGTTACCTACATTAAATGGCTTTTACATCATTTTTGTGTGTGATCCTTTTACGCTGGCTGATTTAAAATTCCGACTATCTTACTGTCGTCTTGCGACTGTCATTGTGGCTGTCATCAACATGGTTTGTCCTTCTTGCTGCTCCCATAAATCATATTGGCTTTGTTGGTAAAACTTGCAAATCGCACTTTTTAGATGGCAAAAGTTGCGTTTTCGCGTTTCATGTCAATTTTGTTTTCATTTAATGCGACCGACAACGGCGACGGACGCACGCATGAATGGAAATGGAAGTCTCTGGCCAGGCCAGTAACGCACGTAACATTACCAATTTTGGTAAAACTACATTTTAAATGCCTCCTCCTGCTGCGCTATACTTTGAGTCTGAAGAGGAGGCGAGAAGGAGGTTGTGCTGTACTGTAAAGATTCTTATTGCAATGATTTTCTCGTTAAGTCATTATTTGATATCGAATTAAAGTCAAGCAGCAGCCAGGCTTTGCAGCCACAGTCAGTCAACCGGTTAACAGGTTACAAAACATACATTTGATACAAGGTGAGTTCTATGAGATTTCATTGAGTTTTTTTTTTTTGATTTTGTTTATTATTTTTGGTCATACTGCCTCTGGAACTGGAAATGCTTGATGGAAACAATTAACTTTTCGTGGATAATTTTTGTATTACGATTTGTTAGTAAATTTAAGTTTATAAGTTTTTGGGTGGATTTTCCTTTCCGGGAGAGAGAGAGTTTTAAAGCAAGCTGGAGTTTGTAGATGTGGGTGCTTTTTAGGTGCCGTGGTTCGTCCCCATTCGCATTGTAAGCCCTGATAATTGAAATTACCATATTTAGAAGTGGTTAATTTGTTTAAATTTAAGAAATTAAATCGAACCATTTTACGATCGACAGCAAATTGTTATGAAGGCCATCTGTTGGCGAAATATGAGCGATGCATTTCGGCAACTATCATTCAAAAAATAATGCGTATTTTAGTGTTCAAGGCAACTCCTTAAATTTCTGGGATGATTTTTTACACAAAGAGGGGACGAATTGGTTTGGCAAATTGTATTTTTGTATTATTGTATTTTTTTTTTTTTCAAATAAAAAAAAAATAGAAATTTTGATTTGCAATATTTTTTAGGCTTTTCTATATGAACAGATTTATTTTACGATAAATTAAAATTTTATTAAAGGTTTCTGACATTTTAATAATAATAGATTGAGTGTGTATACTGCCCAACATTCGTGTTATAATTGTCACTACTTATTGAACACATCCATTCTATCAATGATCAATCTAGACAACACTAAAGTATTGTATACATTAATATTAAACTAAACAAAACAAAAAGTCTTTTATTTGTAATATCCACTGGATATTGCAGACGTAGTACGTTTTTTGATTTTTGATTTTATCATTAATGACTGCACCAATTTCGACGAAAACTTGTAAGGAGATGCTTCTTTGATCTCATTCGAGATTGTTTTCGATCTAAAAAAATATCATATTTTTTAGAAAATTCAATATTTCGAAAAGAGGTTGATAAATGTTTTGAAATATTGTCATGGCAGGAATAAATTTCGGAAGTTTTAATTAAAGTCGGTGCTGAGAATATATACTTTTATTCCAAACAGAATTAAGAGTATAAAACTTAAAGAAAAGTTCTGGTTCGATGGAAGCTGTAAAGAAGCTATCAGCTTGAGAGAAGGAAGTTTAAAATTACAAAGCTAATCCCACTGAGGGAAATCGGAAATAGCGCAAACAAGCCAGAAACAAATAACAAATAATGCAAAGATCTTGTAAAAAGAACCAAATTCTTACATGACCAGAAGTTCATGCAACAAATCATAAAATATCCCAAAGGCAATAGAAAGTTGTGCTTATTTCTCAAAAACATACAAAATTCAGCATCATCTTCGATTCTAACACTAACTACAACGACAATCCGATAACTCCTTTTCTTGTCCTTCCTGTTCAATGTTCGCTGGTCCTGATGGTATATCCCCATTGCTTTATCTTCCCTGGAAGATAGAAAACAGCATTTGTCTAGCCTGTTACTAAAAAAACGAAATATCTCGAATCATTTCACTTGTGATATGATAGCACATCTCACCGAAGTGTGGACCAGATCTTTCTTTGAAGAAAGTAGACTTATTGCGCTTGAGCTCTCCTTAGAAATTGCGTGTGTTTGGTATCAACGAAACCCTTATTCTTTGGATTAGAATTCAATACATTTTGTGTTGGACAGTTTCAAATCTGATGTTTACAAAATAAATGCTGGTGTTCCGCAGGGCTCCGTTTTGTCTCCGACACTTTTCTTCATTTTTTTAAATGATATCTTTTCTCTCGTTTTTAAATTTACGTCCATTACTTTCGGAAGAAAAAATGCAATGGTACATATGATAAGGCAAAAAGTTACTATTGATGCCTAGAAAACTTAATGTTGTGCCTCCTTGCTATTGTCCTTGAATGGCGATTGCAGCGAAAAAGCCAAAAAGTTCTCAGTACTAGGTATGAATGTCATCAATGTTATTCATTGGAATTACCACATTCTCGTGATCGCACGGTTTTCCCTTAAAATTTGCAAATATTCAAACCAATGTACATCGACAACTCCAATTTTTGAACAATGATTTAAATTTCGGCAGATCCTGGAACTTCAAATCGACATACAGGCGAGCTATAAAGAGTAATGTCAAGCTTCAGAATCCCTACCAAACTCGTTCCTTTAAGTTGAATAACAATTTAGAATGCTCGCTGCTACCTCAACTATATCTATAATGTCAAAAAAGATTTTGGTCAAGGTGATGCAATATCAGGAATTTTTTCTTAACATCGTCGTTCCCAAGCAACAATTTTTAGCCCTGGCTCCAGAATAACCGAGGTTACAAGAAACCTAAGATAACTCTGGTCATAGTGGTGCTAGAAATGAGATACTTTATTACTTTAGTATGCTATACGGTAAAAACAAACCAAAAACTATCCTAAGGTTGATTTCGGTAAAATTTTCTCTCTTGCACAACTTTTTGGTCATATATTGGTTTGAAAAATTCCAATTTTAAGCTGGTGATAATATTTGGATATTTTTTAACCCTTTCAAAACCAAATTGTCATTTTTCTGGTTCGAAAATAACTATTTTTAAATCTAGGTTAAATTTGAGTACATTTATTACTTTTTCCTAGCCTTTAAGTAAAAATAAGTTATAATATAACTTTTTTTTCTTATGAGAAAAGTTATATAGTGGCTAAAAATAAACCAATTTTATGCTAAGTTTTCAGTAAGTCCTTAAATAACTTTTTTTTTAACGGTTAGAGTTACATATTGGTTGAAATTTAACCCATTTTATACCATGTTTTCAGTGAGACTTTAAATAACTTTCATAAAAAGTTTCATATAGGTTGAAAGTAACCAATTTTATATAGAGTTTAAACATAAAAGTTATGTATTGGATGCAAATAAACCAATTGAATATTTAGTTAGTTTCGATTTATTCGGTAAGAAAAAGGTAATTTAAGGTTAATTTCGATCCAATATATTTCTTTTTCGGTTAAAAAAAACAAGAAGTTATTTACAACTTACTGTAAATTTGGGATAAATTTGTAGTTAATTTAGATCCAATCTTAAGCTTTGTCGATAAAGAAAAAGTTTTTAATCCCAGGTTTGCATTAAGTTATTAAAGACCTCTTTTTAAACTTATAGGTTACAAATAAACCAAATAAAGATTTTTTCTTTAACCCCAGCAACAACCACCACGCTCATCTCTATGGCTCGTCATTGTTTTTTTGTTCTCAGAGCGGTTGGTTGAGTTTTATTTTTCGTACGCGAGCGCGATAATTAAAAATTAAAAAAGAGGCTGGGTGCGACCCACACTGATAACTTCCCATTTGTGGTCTTGAAAACTTTATATTTAGTTTTTTTTTTTCAAATAACCGACATTAAGCGACATTAATAAAGATCTCATTGTCGTTAGCAATAAAAAATTTTGTTAGATGTCGTCACTTAGTTTAACTAAAATTGTCTCTTAGCACACTATGATTCAACTAGAACTTTCTTCGTTTTTTTTCGTTTCCTGAACAATTTTAGAAATGTCGCTTAATATACATTCTTACGGGAAGGTATCGATGTATAAAACAACATACTTCATAAGGCACTATCGGTGTTCATTCCCAAGAAATTCGACTTGAAATTCGAACTGAAACTGATCTAGGTACTTCAAGTCCATATGTGGTTAACTGCGGTGTTCCTCAAGGATCTGTTCTTGGACCACTACTGTTTTCTTTGTTTATAAATGATCTTCCTGAGATCGTTATCAGTTGTCTCATACACATGTATGCAGATGATATTATAATATATAATTTCTGTCAATTGGGTCTCATGGAAGATTGCGTTATTAGAATTAACGAAGATTTACTCAGCATACAAAGATGGGCTGATTCTAATAAACTTAAACTTAATCCATCGAAAACGCTAAGTATGGTTTGTTCAAGAAGTCAAGTTAATATATCTAATTTTCCGAAAATTATTTTAAATGGGCAAACAATTGAATATGTCAAAAAAGTTAAGTACTTAGGATTTCAAATTAATGATAGATTAAGTTGTTGTGACGCGGTTTCTGCATCTATACGTCGAATTTACTTTGGTCTTCGATCTCTAAGATCTTCGTCACATTTTTTAGATCCTGATATAAAGAAACACTTAATAAAGAGTCTTATCTTGCCCTTTTTTACTTTTAACTGCTCTGTCTATCCTGTTCTTGATTTTGAATGTAAACGTAAGTTAAATGTGGCCTTTAACGACTGCCTGCGCTTCATCCATGGTATTCCAAGATATGTTAGTGTTTCCAATATACATACTTTGCTATGGGGACTGAGCTTGGACAAGTACCTAAGGTTTCGTAACATTACTTATCTTCACAGCATAATACATAATAAGTGTCCTGAGTATTTAGGTGAAATACTTAAATACGCTCAGTCACAAAGAGGCTTGCGATTGATTATCCCACGTTTTACATATACCGTTGCAGAACGATCTTTTTTTGTGTCTGCTATTCGACTGTGGAACAACCTCCCTATAGAATTGCAGATAACTACCTCACCAGCCATTTTTGGGAAGAAATTATTCTTGTTCTTTTTAACAGAAAATTAATACTTTTCTTTTTTTTTATTTATTTTTTTCTTTCCTTAGTTTTGTTTGTTAAACTTAAAATCAATTTAATTTTTATATTTTTATAAGCTCAAAACATATTTCTCTTTTCTTTATTATTTATTGTACTGTTAATTTGGAACACTTGGTAAAGTTATTTAGATACTATTAAAAGATTAATCTTGTTGTATCATGTAAAATCTTTGAAATACAAATACAAATACAAATACAAATACAATTTTAACTAGTTTTCACTAGAATTTTTAATAGTTTTTTTATTTAAAAAAAAACTATTGATTCAATATTTGTCAACATTTTACCAATTGTACAAAATTATACTATGTATAAAATAACCTAAATTAGAAGTCAATATCACTACTAGTTCTCGAGAAATTTGAGTCGAAAAACAATTTTTACCAATTTTCAATAGAATTTTATATAGTTTTTTATTTTTTGTAAAAAAACTGTAAACTGATTTTTTTTGAAATTTTCACCAGTTGTCAAACACATTATTTTTCGTAAAATAAAAATTGTTTTCCGTTCTTAGAATATCAAGGTTATGAAATTTTTTTTTCAGTTTTTTTTTATTTAAAAAAATAACGGGATGTTAATTTTTTTCCAAATTTATACCAAATCTGTATGACCTTATAGTGAGTACACTAAATTTTATTTGAAATCAATAGCATTATTTTTTCGTGAGATATTTGAAATTAACCAAAATTTTTACTTTTTTTTTAAACCGTTATAGTGAAAAAACTACTCACTGAATTTTAATAAACGCCCTTTCAGCCTCTTTCGAAGTTATTATCTATTAAACAAAATTTATTTGAAGTCGATATCTTTACTCGTTCTTGAGATATCGACGACGAAAAATGGTACGAGAACGTACGGACGTACGAACGTACGAACGTACGAACGTACGAACGTACGAACGTACGAACGTACGAACGTACGTACACACACACACAGACATCTCTCTAAAAATGATTGATATAGCCTCTAGGGACCTTGAAACGTCGAGAAATGTCAAAAATTCCAATTTGACAAATCGAACCGATTACAATAACTCCCTATGGGAAGTTAAAAAAGTTAAAAGTGTTTTTCTTGGTTTTTCTTTCAAGTGAACATTTTGATTTATAAGGCATTTTTTTAATAATAATATTTGCCTAGTTTGTAGTGTGTTTAAAAATTATGAATAAGGATAGCAAAAAGTGTGATTTTTAGTTTTTTCCACTGCTTATTCATAGTTCAAAAAAACTGGTAAATATTCTCATTATAAAAATAATATTGTACCTGATTGTGTTCGTTTACAGGCTGATGTTCTTTTTATTCAAACATTCTTATTAATTTTTTATTCTTTTTTCTATTTTCACCACCACTTAGGCTGATTGCTAACAAATCTTTGTTGTAAGTTCCATCAAAAAAAAAATGTAAGTTAAACAAAATTTCAATTTTATTTTTATTTTTAAACCATCAACTGACACCACTGCCATCACTACACAAACATCGATATTATTACTTCCAATTTTGCTTAATTTTTTTTTGTTTTTCTAATTGAATCGTTTATTTTCAAAATAGACATGTCCATCTTCAAAATTTTGCATTATGGTTACAAAATCTTTTGATTTTTCTTAAAACGTCATTACTTATGTATTTTTTGAAGATGTCACATATCATGTTTCGAAAATAAACGACTCAATTATCCACCCAGTGTTATATATACTTTATATTTTGTATAATAATAGTATTAGGTTTATCTATATTTTACTATTAAGTTATAGTTTTTAGTTATATACTATTAAAGTCAACAAACATTTTAAATAAAATTTAATAATATTCATTATAAATATCGCTTGTACTGTTTTATTTTTAAAAATATTTTTTTCTCAGCTGGGAAGCAAATATTTGAGAAGATTTTCAAAATAACCATATACTCGTATCATGGTTTGGGGAAAACTCAAAATTTCATTGTTCGTACAAACCGTAGGTAAACGGTTATAAAAAGGCGTCAAAATAACTTTTAAGGCTTATTACAGGTTTTCTACAAACTGTAAATAAACGGTTATAAAATAGTCACCAAAATAACTTTTTGGGTATAATACAGGTTATTTAAAAACGTTGCAAATTAACGTCCTGGTAGCGTTTGAAAATAACCAATTATTGTGCATATTACAGGTTTTCTAAAGGCGTTAACCAAACGGTTTTGAATGACCTAATAAAAGCGTTTAAAAGATACGTTCAAAAATCATTCAGTAATAACTGGAGTTGTTTTGTTACTGACCATTTTCGGTTATGGAGATGATTCTAGTTTTTGAACGGCTTTTTAACCAATTTGTAACCCCTTGGTTTGTAAAGCTTGAGTTCAAAGCCACACAAGACTTGATCACCCATGTCTTCGATGATAAATAAAAAGCCAAGGACAAAGAACTTACAATGTTTCTTATAAAAAAAAAGAAAAACAATAAATCATCATCAATTCATACTCCCAAAAATGGCAAGAGACCCTGATGTCGCACCAGCAATTTCCAATTGCGCCCTTTTCATTTTAAATTGTTTTCAAGCTTACATTCGGATACAACGCATAGATCTACCAAGTGGCGAATGACACTCGTTTCAATGCATATTTTGTTGCACCTGAATAATACAAAAAAAAGAATGACATCTCTATATAAAAGTCGTTCAGATACATCTGATACTGGTGGGGTGGTGATGCTGTTGCACTTGATATTGCAAAAAAAAATTTAAAATATATTTTATTGCAAATAAAGTAGTAATTGTTTGCCTATATGGACCCCAAAGCTTTACAGCATCAATCAGTTCCATTTATCTATCTATCGTCGTCGGTTGGTTTTCAATTAATATTGATAAAATACCTTTCAATTATTGCAAATTATACTCGAACTTCCTCTGAGTGTATTCTAGAAAGTATCATCTTGTTAGTGTCAAAGAAAATAATTAAATTATACAAAAAAAAAAACAAAATCTCTAATTATCACTTGTGCAAGTAAAGTGATAAAGTAATTTGATAACATTTAAATTCGAATCAAAAAAACAAAGCAAAATATTGTAAAACTGTTTTCAAACTCAAACTACTAAAAATATATCTGAGTACTCGTACAATTTTTGTGTGTTTTACGTCAAAGTCCATTGAAATAACTTACTCAGTTTGGCACTGCTCTTAAAGGAATACGATACCAAGCCAAAAACCACCTAATCAATCACCGGGCCCAGGCAACAAAAAAAAAAACAACAAACATAATAAACGCGGTTTCGCTCTTGCGGTTTAAGTAACATTCTAAACTTACATTTTCTAAGTGGACGACTTCATAAGTTGAATTCTAGGTAAGTTCTCATGAAAATATCGTATAAGGTTTAAAATGCAGAAGCATTATGAGATGTTAAATACAGTAGCAGATACAAAGTATGCAATTTGAGAATTAAACCCAGTAACCCATTAGAATAAGGTGAAGAGAGTACACAATTGTTGTAAGATCATGGAATATTTTATTTAGACAAGACTAAAGGCAATGCGGAGAAGTTTAACCCAACACTCAACTTGAGATTTACTATCGGTGTAAATAAAAGTAATATTTTGTGGTTTGTTCATGTTATTGTGGTCCTAGATATATGTATATTTGAGATTTTACGACGACGAATAAGTACTGAGGACAAATTCTACAATTTTCTATCAAAAACAGGAGCCTTTAGACATTCGCTATCTTCTCGAAATTAAATCTTACTGAATTTTTCGGGCTTTGGAGGCTTAGACTCGATTCCCAGTCGCTGGCACTTAAGAAATATAACATGCACAAATGTTTTTTGGCGAGGAGATACACCCTGCAAGTGTATCTCTCATCATGAAAAGATCTTCTACTCACTGGTTCACTGGTCAAGTTTTTAAAACCTTTCGAATTGGGCATAAAAAAAAACTTGCCAAGTAAGTCCATCAAATTTTAGTCAGTAATCATTAAAGAATAAAATTTCTCTATTACTTTGTAGCTGTTTCAATATTATTCTACTTTAAATATTCGTTATTACATCTTCATGAAGTCAGAACTTGGCGTACTTTTAGATCTCAGGACTTTTCACGGCTGACTTGTTTGACACAGGTTTTTGTATAGAAGAACTTGGCTCTTTTTTTAACATTTATGTTTCTGGTCTGATTTCTTTTACCTCATACTAAAGGGTTTCTCAGTAAGGGCGGGTAGATTTTGAAATCAAATAAAACAAGCTGTACGGAGGCTGTTTAAAAAGTTTTCGGCCTATCATGGAAGACGTTGTTTTAATAAATAAATTTTAATTCCTCAAATATCCTTATATATATAATAATTGTATGTGAAGTTTCATTAAAATTGGTAGCGTACTTATATCAGTGCAATTTTTTGTTTGAACGAACCTATTGCTAAAAACGAAAATGGAAAAAAATGAAATTAGAGTCGTCATTAAATATTTGGTCAAAAAGAATATGACACCAAATCAAATTAAAGATGACTTCGATGAGACATTGGGGGAATCTGAACCTTCGTATTCCATGGTCAAAAAGTGGGCAGTCTTATTTAAACATGGCAGACAGAGCGTCGAAGATGATCGCAGAAGCGGAAGGCCAACAACATCCACCTCTTCAGAAAACGTCGATAAAGTTCATAAAATGGTTTTAGACGACCGAAGGTTAAAAGTGCGAGATGTGGATTACCACATTTTGACCGTAGAATTTTGGTTGAAAAAATTGTCCGCAAGGTGGGTGCCGCGTTTGCTGAGCGAATAACAAAAATTCAATTGAGTTGAAATCTCTAGAGAGAATCTAGCGTTATTTCGGAGGAATACCAGCGATTTCTTGAGAAGATTCATTACCACCGAAGAAACATGGATTCATCACTATATTCCTGAGACAAAAGAACAATCAAAACAATGGAAGCATAGCGGTTCTCCTCCACCGAAGAAAGCCAAGTCGTGTGCTTTAGCTGGGAAAGTGATGGCGTCAGTCTTTTGGGATTACAAGGGAATTATTTTTATTGATTACCTTCACAAGGGCCAAACTATCACTGGTCAGTACTCTGCAAACCTGTTGGACAAATTGGCTGGAAAAGTTGCCGAAAAAAGACCAGGATTAGCCAAAAAGAAGATCCTTTTTCTTCAGGATAAAGCTCCAGCACACAAGTCGGTTGTTGTCATGGATAAACTCCATGAACTTCGATTTGGTGTATTGAACCACCCCCCTTATTCACCTGATTTGGCACCATCAGACTATTACCTCTTTCCTAACTTAAAAAAAAATTTGGCTGGACGCAAATTCTTCACCAACGAGGAGGTGATTGCTGAGACGGAGCGGTTTTTCGAAGAGTTGGAGGAATCGGCCTATAAAATGGGTATAGAAGCACTGGAACACAGATGAAATAAGTGCATTGATATAAGAGGAGAATATGTAGAAAAAGATTAAAAAAAAGTTTTAAAATTTATTGCGTTTTATTGGTCAGGCCGAGAACTTTTCAAACTGCCCTCGTATGTGAGCTACTAACAAAAATCTTTTTATTATTTGAAAGACCCTTGTACGTCATTATGTATGAAATATGACATCTTTCAAATACCCGCCTCGGCTTCTTACGGTGGCATGGATCCGAGTAGTCTCAATATTTAATGACTCATCTGCATAGATCCGGTTGAATTTTAGCGATGGCCTGTGTTATGTTCACCTTAAGAGGATTGGTCGATTGTGGTTTATTCGCGTAGATCTGGGATTTCAGGAAAAACTACAAGAAAAGTCGAGTGGGGTCAAATCGCATGACCTTAGTGGCCACCAATTCAAGTCACCTCCTCGAGAAATAACCTTAATCTCAAATCGTTCATGCAGAATGTTAATCGTGGCGTGTGCTGCGTGGCAGCGTGGCAAGTAACGCAATCCTGCTGGTACCATGACCATATGGTTCAATTTGGACGGTGACCGGGGGCCAACTCACCTAGGTTGTTTTCGAAAAAGTCCGGACCAATGAAGCCGTTGGCCCAAAATCCTTACCAAACGGTAACTTTTTTAAAATGTATTGTCACGTGATGAATCTCGTGTGGATTGGTGTCGTCAGATATACGTGAATTTTGTTTGATAACACAGTCATCCATCAAAAATACGCCTTGTCGCTAAAGAAGCCCCAAACGCCAGTTAGCGAACAAACGGCGGCGTAGTCTACGGCCATGAACTTTGGGCCCCTGGATCACTTAGATCTTGTACGGGTGTAGGCTCAATTCCCGACGCGAAATTCGACAAGTTGAAGTCTACGAATGGCCGAGTTCTTTTGAACGACGAAGAATCGAATGCCTCGGGTTATGTTGCACACTTTCACGGACCGCGGTGATGTTCTCATCCAATTCTGGAGTGCAATCGGCTAAGGTGATAGTTGATTATTATCAATTTTTTGATTGTCATTTTGACTATAGCTGTCTCTATAATATCAATAAAGAAATATAGAGAGAGCGATTGTCGAAACGACAATCAATTAATTTAGTTATCACGCGATACGGGCCTTTGAAGAACGAGGGTTGGCTGATTGATTACCGAACCGATCGTCTCAAATTTGACCACCAAACGTTGAAGAGCCGACCGATCACCTAAAATAGGCAGAATTCTCGCAACATTTGCAATAACGAATACTCATTTTGATCATAAAGTTTTATCATTTGGACGTGCTGGCATTCTGAACACGCTCAGAATATGCTCAGAACGAAAAAAAGAATCCCAGATCTGTAAACTCTAAACTAAAAAAAGAAAAACACGTATCGAAATAAAACATACTCGAGAAATAAAGAAAACCACAAAGAAGAAAGAACGATAACTGTGTAGTTTTTCGAGCCCACGCTTTTTTGTTTGCCCCCGGTACCACATACGTCTCTTACCCATGGGCTTAAAAATCACAAGGTAATTTTAAATCGTTAAAAAGCAGTCTATTCACTAAGGTAGATAGTTTGCAAGCAGCTTTACCAATTCGAAAACAAGTTTGCAGTACCTAGATCATTGTTAGCTTTCCTCTGTAAGCTTTCATTTGTAAACTTCCTGCAAGTTTTTTGAAATTATGGTGAAAATTAAGCTTGATTTTTTTACAAGTGAATACTTATCAGAAGTACGATCGATCGTCTGTTACCAATCTGACTTATTTCACTTCGTACTTCACTTATGCCATGGAACGTTGACTTTAGTAAAGCCTTTGTGAACTGAATAAACTTGAGATTTGAATTCTCACTTTCTTCGTTAGTTTTCATCATTTTAGATCACAACAAGTTAAGATTGGAGATACATATTGAAAAGAAATTCATTGTACATCAGGTGTTCCGCAAGGTAGCCACCTGGGTCCGCTCCTTTTTATAATTTTCATTAATGACATTATATCGGTCTTTAAGTATTGTGAATGCTTATTGTTATTATATGTAGACGATATTCAATCTTAATCAGACATTGGTGCTCTATCTGATTGGTGTAACGCGATTTCCTTTTCCAGAAAATTTCAAAGTTTGTTATTCAAATATGCAAAAGGAACTGTGACTTTAGATAGAGTTTCATTTATTAAAGACTTGGGAATTATACTTCAGTCCCCATTTTCTTCTAAAAGTCATCTCGATTATTTGGTTCCTAACACCAACTTGTTTCGGTTTCATATAACGAAATGGAAAAGACTTTAAGAGATCCTTTCAGGTTATGATCCGTTTACATCTCTTGTCAGGTCACTTTTGGAATATGCAGGTGTTATTTGGAGCCCCATTTATAAAGTTCATTTTGATCGGATTGAAAAAAAAACCAAAGACGATTTACGAAATATATATTTAAGAAAATGGGCTAGGATTTTAGCCCTTGTTTTGAGGTTAGTTCCCAATTACTTGGAATTAAGTGGTTATAATCAAGGAGATAAATTCATAGTGTAATGCTTATTAGAGACTTGCTATGTTACCATATTAAATTTCCATCACTTCTTGCTTTAGTACCAATTTAAGCTCCCGCTAGGTCTATGAGAGCTAGAGTGTTCTTCTTCCAAAGAACTCATACGAAAAATTATAGCAATAATGAAACTTTATCAAGTTCCATTTCTTATTTCAATGAAGTATCTTCAAATATTGATTTCTTTAATCTTAATCATAATAAATTTAAAACCGATGTATATTATATTTATTCACTTTTTAATTTTGCTCTTGGAGTGCTGATATCTGTTAGCTGTACTATTGCATGTAGATTAAATAAATTAAAATTGGAAAAATGCATTAGATTGGACCTTTCGCAGTATTTTTTTTTTTGAAGGGGTTGTGAATACCCTTATAATGTTATAAATAACTAAATAACACAGCGCGAGCAGTTAGGAAATGAGGAGGAGAATTAAAAGGAAATGCCGATGCATATTGGTTTTAAATGCTTGTACATCACAATGAGGGGGGAAAATCGAGTGCGGTATAGTATTCCACATTCAAGTAGTACGGCTAAAAAATGAATCTCGGTATTTTACAGTACGCCCGAAATTAGGCTCAAGGGTAAGCTGATGAGTATTCTTAGCAAGACGAGTATTACGGCGAAATTGTTTCAAGGGCGGAATGCAGCTGGCTAGTTCATTAGAGCACTGTTTATGGAAGAAGCGATAAAACAAAGTAATACAAGAAAAATTACGACGGTGTTCGCGAGAAACAAAAGTGTCCCTAATAGAACTGTCTCCAATTAGTCCAAGGGCTCTGTTTTGGATTCTGTCTAAGATGTACAGGTGAGTTTTAGGAGCACCTGCCCAGGTTTAGGAGTTATACTCAAGCTTAGGCGGAATGTATGCCTTCTAAATTGCAGCCAGATAAGAAGGGAAAAAACTGCTTACATCTTCTGAGGAAACCTAAGCATTTCGCCGTATTTTTTGCAACATCAAATATGTGATCATGCCACAAAAGATGGTCTGTAATACATATACCGAGAACGGAAAGCTTTTCGGTTCCCTCGATGCAAGTGCCATCAATGGATGATGGCAAGGGTGGAATATTTCGCTTGACCGACAGGAGACAGCTTTGAGTTTTTGAATCATTAAATTCCACGAAGTTTCTAACACCCCATTCTACAATGCTGTCAAGGTCGGAATGTAATTAACTTATCATACGCAGCCATTGCAGAGCTGTAGCTGTTGCTGTACAATGTAGTATAAAAGAAGATATAGACAAGAGATTATTGATAAAGATGAGGAAGAGGGTCGGAGACAAAACGGAGCCTTTTGGCACACCAGAATTTATTTTATGAATATCAGACTTAAAACCATCCAAAACAACACGAATTGACCGGCCTGAAAGGTAATTTCTAATCCGACGAAACTCTATCAAGTGCTTTAGAAATATCAAGTGCAATAATCTTGATTTCACCAAAATGGTGTAAGGATTTGTTCCACTTTCCGGTGAGATATGCCATGCCATCAGATAACTAGTGGACTTACATAGACTTATATGCACTATCGCCTTACACCCATTTCAGATAATTTAATTTCTTGTTTCCATTTTCCGTCTTTTTTCGAAAACATGTGTGATCTAGTTTTATGATTAAATTAACAATTTTAAATATATTTTTATTTGAATAGGAGTGAACAAATATGGCTCAGCAAATTGCTTCCATAAAACACCTGATCTTTATCTAAAAATACCCCAATTCAAATCGGTGTATCCACCTACACATTTCAAATATAGTACATACCTACACTTTCCATAAACTAAATTCATAAATTTAACGTTTTTGGGCATCAGTACGTAATTTATGATCATTTGTTTAACGACGAGTGATTGAACTCTCTGAAAACGATGTCTATAACCTTTTTAGGTGTTTTTGGGTTTTTGAATGAAGATGAGTGTATCGTTGTTGCTTTGCTGAGTTAAATAAAATGACATGCAAAAGAGTTGTAAGGCTTTCTTATGCGATTGGAATTAGTAATTAATTTTTTCTAAGAAAATCGTGATTTGTATAAGTTAAGTTCATTGGTGATTAAAAAAATAGTGGGTTGTGAAGATATTGAACGAATTTCACGGTTTAGAAAAATTAATAAGAGTTGTAATGTTGCATTTTTAATTGAATGATATCATTTTATGTGGTATACACATATGTGTAAGCTCAGAAACTTTGAAATTTTAAAGAACATAAGTTTTAAAATAATCTTTTACAGAAATTCACATTAATTTCGTATTATTCACATTACGAGTAAATAGCGAATTAAAAGTTTTTTAGCTTTGAGTTTTTACTTTGAGACATAATTGTACCCACTTTTTCCTCTTACCTATTATCGTAATGTCAAGTTTGATTAAAATATCAAGTTTGATTTTTTCATACGAATTCACAACTTTTTATTTGTACCTACGAGTACATACATATGGTAAATTTAAAATGCACCAACAGTTACAAAATCAGCTCTTTCGTTTTTGAACCTGCAAACATTGATTAAATCCCCGAATGTCATTAAAACTGAAGAGGTTTTCAATTGGCGAGTGTAGGTTTTGGCGGCCTGTGGCGGCCATATTGTTTTGGTGACATTTGTAAAATCTTGTGTTTATTGTTCACCATGGCAAGTAACACTATTGAACAGAACGTCCAAACGATAAAAAACTTTATTATCAAAACGAGTGTTCTTTAGTGCGATCGTTACGTCCATTTTACGGTAGACGTGGCGGTCGTTCATAGTCGACTTTTCAACGTTTGGTGATTGCCAAATTTGAGATGATCTATTCGGTAATCAATCAGCCATCATTTATACCTCAAAGGAACGCATGATCTATTCCAAGCTAAGCTGTGCACAAGAACTCGTCTTTTGCAGACTTCAACTTGGCTAGTTTAGCAGCGGGACTTGGGCCTACCTCCGTATAAGATCCAAATGACTCATAAGCTCAAAGTTCATGACCATGACCAACGCCGATTGTTCTCTGACTGGGCTTCAGAGCGTTTGGAAAAGGACCCCAGTTTTGTCCGAAAAATTATCTTTAACTAGGCGCGTTTTTGGATGAATGGCTGTGTTAACAAGCAAAATTGCCGTAAATGATACGAAACCAACCGAAACGAGGTTCAACAGGCGACAGTGCATTTTTAAAATGTTTCCGTTTGGTGTGTATTTTGGACCGGCTAACAGTGGCCGTTAGTACAACGTAGCTGGTCATAAGTGAAATAAAATGCACGACTGTGTCGCACGAAATTGCCTTTATGTAAAAGACTAAGAAAGTTATTAGAGAAAAACTGCATAAAATTTATTTTTACTTGGGACATATAGGTACTATAAGGCAAGCAATGCCTTCGTAAAAAATATCGAACTCGAGATGTTGATCAAAGTTGACATAACCATGATAGCGAAGACGAAAAAAAAGTGTCTCGCAATTCTGTCTGTTCGACTACATTTCTACGATTTTCTTTAAATTTGGTAGGTAGGTAGGTAGGTAGAGATGGTAGTCGCCAGCCAGCTGGGCCCGCGACTCAATTAGCGCTGGGGTGCGCCGTTTTGATACCATTAAACTCGTGTCAACCTAATAAGGATTAAGTACGGAAGAAAATGGCTTTTATATACTTTAGCGGAGCATTACTAAAGCCATTTTGTCGCATTCAGAAAGATAATCAGATCTTTGATTTTCTTCTCCGAAAGTTCGCTGGAGTCATCGAGGAAGGCTTTCCCAAAGGAAGCGATCCTGTAATTTGCTAAGGCGGGGCAATCGCAAAGAAAATGAACCACAGTTTCTTTTTCTTGTGGATCTCCACAACTACGGCAGTGTGGGTTGAAGGGGATGCCTAGCTTTCTTGCATGTTCACCTATGGGCCAGTGCCCGGTGCATATTGCTGTGATCCTGGCTATGTCGCGCCTGGGTCTGCATATTAGATCGTTGGAACGTGAGTTGTTGTAAGTAGGCCATATCTTTCTTGATATGACACAGTTTGTGAGACTGCTCCACCTACGGTTGGATTCATTGAGAAAAATCGAGAAGATTTTTCTCTTCATAGCACCAAGAGGAATATTAACTTTTTCCGCTAGTGAGCTATGTAAGGTCGAGCCTTGCCGAGCTAAAGCGTCAGCCCGTTCATTACCCTCTATGTCACTGTGACCTGGAACCCAGATGAGAGTGACCTGGAGGTCAATGTTCAGACTCGCCAGTTCGTCCCGACATTGCTGGACAAGTACTGAGGTTGATGTAGATGATTTAATGGCCTTAATGGCCGCCTGGCTATCTGAGCAGATAGCTATATTTCTGAATTGGTTTTGGTTAGATTGGAGCAACTTGCATGCCTCCTTGATTGCTAGTATTTCGGCTTGAAATACACTCGCAAAGTCTGGTAGTCTGAGTGACTTAGAGATGTTAAGGGACTCGGAAAAAATTCCTGAACCAACACCGCACTCCATCTTAGATCCATCAGTGTAGATTATCGAATCGAAATCCTTTGTGACAACGTCATTCTTCCAATCCTCTCTGGTGGGAAAAATGGCTTTGAAATCCCCGCTTGGGCCAAGAGGAGGTACGCAGTAGTCGGTGTTCGATAAGAAAATATCCGGAGGAATCAATTTTGTTATGTTTCCATGACCATAGGGTTTGGAGAACCAACAGTTAGATTCTTTAAGTTTTACAGCACTGCATGCCGCTAGGTATTTTATATGAAGGTCGAGTGGTAAAAGGTTCAGGATAATGCTCAGGGCATCTGTTGGGCATGATCTGAGAGCCCCCGTAGTGCCGACGCTAGCCGTTCTTTGAACCCTTTTAAGTTTTCCGACGTTTAAAATTGGTAGATATCATTTTTTAATTTTTCCCCCAAAACATTTTTTTCTTTTTTTTTTTAAGACAAAAAATTACGGTAATAAAACTATCCCACAGATTAAAAATAAATTCAAAAAATTTCATTTAGTTAAATGTAGATAATGGTTGAAAAAAAAATCCAAGAAATAGAACCATTTTTTTTTATTTTCTTAAAACGGTACAAACTATTTTGATCATTTTTTATGCTAAGGCTCCCCAAAAGTTTGAATATAATAGTATATTGGATTAAAAAAACAAAATTCAATTTTTTTTTAAAACTTTATATTTCGAAATCACCATGCTCTACTTTTTTTTAAACTTGATAAATAAAACTTTCTGAATATAATCTACAAGATGTAAGAAGAAAAAAGGCTATTTTACCTAAAAATAACGGTACCCACAATACAAACGTTAAAAAATTGATTTCAAGTATCGTATTTTTCTCGAAAACAGCGTATAGAAATTTGATAAAATTTTTTTTCTTTCAATGAATTTTTACGATCTATAATTTAATAAGAAAAATTTTTAAACTAAGGTGTTACTGACTGTACCTATACCATAGAACCATTTTTTCAAATTTTGAATTTCTCACTGTCGGCATAAGGGATTTTAATGAAATTTTGTATAGAGAAGCTTCTAAAAGGTTAAAAAAACATTGCATTTCAAGACTTTGAATTTTTGAAAATAAAAAGCGATATCTCAAAAACGGCTCAGTATTTTTTGTAGAAATTTAGTTTTTATTCGTACAATAATGCAAACTTTAAGTTGGCTACCCAAAATGTTTTCAAAATTTTGTATATAAAAGTTAATTTTTTTATGAAACCACTACAACGACTTATAATAATTTTTGTTCGTGCATAAATATATATTTGCTTGATACACATGACATCATGTTTTAAGATCAAACTACGAAAGGAGTTTTTTAAGTCATTATGCTAGCTGAATATTTTTTTAACGAAAATTTCAAGAAATTGCCAGATATGGTCGTTGAATAATTTTTTAATAAATTTTTTAAAACTTATTAGCTGAGGTTAAAGAATTTCCATGCACTCCGGTTACACGTAAATTGAAACTTATCGAGCTATTTATTTTTAACGAAAGTTGAAAGTTTTCTCATAAGTTGATCAAAAAATCCAATTTCATATTATGTAAGTCCAGCAAGCGACCCCAAATCGGTCACTGTGCGGCGGCGTCATTAGTCCGTACTTTTTCGAAAACGCATTGATGAGGCGGTCACCGTCAATAGCGATCGCTACAGAACGATGATAATCAATTTCTTATGGCCCAAATTGAGAATATGGACCTAGAAAATATATAATTCCAGCAGGAGGGCGCTACATACCACATATCGACATTATGCATGAACGATTTGATGGTAATGTTATCTCGCGCAGAGGTTACGTGAATTGACCACCATAGTAGACTTTTTCTTTTGGCATTTCCTCAAGTCGCAGATTAATGCGAATAAACCACAATGGACCAAATTTAGTCGTAAGAAGCCGAGGCGGGCATTTGAACGATTTCATATTCCATACATAATGACATACATGGGCCTTTCAAATAAAAAAAGATTTTTGTTAATACCTCACAAACAGCTTGTTTTATTTTATTTCAACATAATGTACTTATACCCGCCCTTTTTGAAAAACCCTCTACATCAAACAATCCGCTCACTCGAAATCGTTCAATTTTACCCAGATTAAAGAAGTGTATTTATAACAAACATAAAGCATATTGTATTTATAACCCACATTATGTATGTATCTTCAAAATAACAAATAACCCATTTATATTCCTCGCGGACAACAACAACACCAACACCACACTTGTCTTCAATTAAATTTTTCTTCTTATATAAAAATCAGTCTTGACCTAACCCTGAACTCAGAGACTGAATGGATGACATAAGAAAAATTAACTCCACTAATTCAATTGAATTGTACAAAAAAATTCAATTCAAGAAGAGAGGGACATTTTTCTATGAAAAAGTCATCATAATTAAACAAATTTGCTTGCCGTCCGTGTCAGTCGGTCGGTCGTCCCAGCAGCATGCAATGGATCTGCATGCTCATACATATGTACATTATTAGTACTATGTTGGCCATTCCTGGTCATTTTCGAAAGAGTCTATAGCGTGCGCGAATAATGATTCAATTAATTGTAGCATCATTCTAATAACTAGAATTAGTTCTACAATAATAAAATTGATTGTTGTGCGGGGGCGTTAAGTTAACATTTCAATACGACAAACTTGAACTCGGCTTCCATTTTTAGTTTTATTTATTTTATTTGTCTGCCCAAGAGAAGCGAAGGTGTTGTTTTTTATTTTTAAGTGTAAGATTGAGTGAAGCAATAGCGCACAGTGCGGTCAATTCAGATTTGAGGGAACTTAAAGTGATAAATAAACCGGTTCTGTAAAGAGCCTATCAGGACCAGAGAAGTGAGTAAGTAAGAAGTAATTGAGAAGAAGTTCAAACAAGCTAGAAAGACTTGTAATGGCAATATTCAAAGAACAAAATTTAAGCCTGTTAGGTAATTTTATTAGTACAAATCATAAGAAATACAACTTCGCCTTCCATTCCAAAGCTCGACAGCCAGACCTTACAGAGCACTCAATATAGTGTTACTGGATGTTTTCAAACTTTATAATAATAAAATATTAAAATGCTGGCATGCCTCCGTTTTGTCTAACACTATTTTTTCAAAATTAATTAATAATTATCTTGTCTGGAACTTGGTATATGTTAATTTTATTTGCAGACCACAGTCCTTGAAATTTGCTTTTCCAGGTTCAAAATCTTGTCTTTCATATGTAACCTCAACGGGCTACAGCAGCATATGATATGAGACTATCATAATTTCATGGGAAATCAGAACAGCGTATAAAATATAGTGCTTTAAAAACTCAATTCTGTATCTGGTTGTTAAAGCGGAACTTATCCCCATGCCGCTTTTCAGGATATGAACATCTTCTCGTTATACATAGTGTTGGAAAGGGAAATTTGAGAGATATTCTGTTTTTCGTGGAAATAATTAATTCAAAAAAGCGTAAACTTTAAAAAATAAAAATTCAACAGTTTAACAACAAAACGTCCCTAAAAAACATAAGTTGGTCTAACACGTGGTAACCACAGACACAGAATTAGAACAATTAATAAATTAAAATGCTTCTAACACTCTAAACCAAGAGTTTATTTTTAATACTAAACTGGAAACCCAAATTTTCGCCTATTCAAGACCTATCATTCGACTTGTGGACCGATTTTTTGGGCCACGCGTTTAGCCCCCATGAACAGTTATGTATGTATGCGGTAATTGATATTAAAAATGATTCAATTATTGGAAAAAATGAAGTTGGCAATCTTTGACTATATAAAAAATACATTTCCATGGCAATCCTGAAAATTATATCGAGAACTATTATCCCACATGGTCTTTATTCACTCCAACCATCATTTTCGCTGTTGTCAAAAACGCATCGAAGATCACGGGAGTGCCCAGCCAAGTTGGTGGCATTATACCCCTTTAACAGAAATTATAACTTAGGCGATTTTCGAGCTCTTCTAACTCCAATACTAATAAAGTCAGAACTTTTGAAATTCGCAGTATTTGCTATGTTGATCAAACACATGTCAAATAAATTTCAAATCCTTAGTATTTATTTTTGTATATAAAACTTATAGTACATGTCATGAAGAAGAACGATTGGGGCGGCATAGCGATAGTACTTGTTAGATTTGTCTCTGTTAAATTTAATAATAAAATATTCTCTTCTTTACTACTTGTTTTGCATCTTATCCTACTCGTGCGCTAATTTCAGCATCACCACCAGGATAGCGTTGGTAACACAAAATCACGCTTCATGATAATACTATAGGAAGGTTATAATATACGCACAAAAGTATTATTGATTTCTGAGATATAGGACTTCAAAGATCGCTAAGATCGTAACTGAACGACAGATCATCAAAATAGTGGAGCACTTCCCGACACCGTAGAACCTTAAAATTTCGTAGAAAGGTAGGTCTTATGGAGGTTTTAAAGAAAAAGAAAAAACGAAAATTTGGAATTTTCCATTCTCTTAAAATTTTTTATAAATTAGCACTTTCGAATGTTGTAGAATGATGAAAGTTGGTAGAGCGATAGGAATCGAAATTCTCAAAATTCTTACCAATTATATAGGGCGGATTTCTTTGGATTTCGTTGGTCGTATTATGAGTTTCATAAAATTCAATGGCATTGTAGTCTAACTTTCTTCATCGTCCCACATAATTTGCAATTTTATTAAAAGTTTACCTTTGTTTTTTGATTTCGATGATGATGATGTGTGATTACTTTTGGTCCATCTTCTCAAATATTATTAAAATATTTTGAAATACAAACCTTACGATAAACTTACTTTGCAATTTACTTTTTTTTCTAAAAAACGACATTGCAAAAATTCTACATTTTTTGACTTTAAACATTTTTTTAATGACACGTTCTAATTCTTTCGCTACAAAAACTTTGGTAAAAGTACAGTTCTTACCAAGAAATAGTGCACACAATTAATTAAAGTAACGGTGTATGTTTAAGGAAAATAGGATGATGCGATGCTGCCTAAATTTTAGTAATATACATTTTTCTAAAGAAATTAAAGCATAATGTATTAATTCCCTTTCCAAAACTGTACATGCATTAGATTGTCAATGCTATGCGGAAGGTCTAGGAAAGTGGTGACAAGTCCTCTTTTCGTGAAAAGTTCTTTTTCATCTTCATCTTATTCGTTCGAACTCAGCAGACAATTGTAGGTCCCCTCGATTACTGCTCACATACATACATATGTACATAAATGTTTTAAGTTACTTGGTTAAGGAACAAATTTATTTATTTAACATGTCGGATTCCTCCACTAAAACAGTTTCACCTAAAAACTCGCATTTCTACAAATGCACATAATCTTAAACTTGATCGAAATTTTGGACGTACTGTCAGCAACGAGAAGTTTTAATTTTCAAGCATTAAGCATTGCTCTGACCTTAAAGTAGAACTGTAATTGTCGATTTCCTTTGTACACTAGGGAATTCGATCCCAGATCAATTATTTTGAATTGGTGTGCGTATTTCATAAATTCTTCTTCAAATATGGATTCGAAAATTTTGATCTGTGTCAAAAAAAAATCAATTTTTTTCGTGTGAAGGAACGCAAAATCTATCGAGGAATCAAGATCTTGACACAAAAATTGATTTCTTAGGTATAAAGGAAATTGACATATAGTGACCATGCATTTATTTCGGAGAAGAAAAGAAAGCGGTCTTGCTCTGTGCGGATTTTGATCGTGTTCGAAAAAAAAAAAATTTGATCGGACTCGATTTAAATCCAGTGTCAGAGTCTTTCATCTCTCCCATTCTTTGATTGTTGGAATCTTAATATCAAATGATTTTATAAGATTATTTTAACTACAAAATACGAAATTACAAAATATATCCATTTAAAAAAAAAGCACAACTTCTTTTTATTGTTCTTCCACTCTTCACTTCCGAAAGCAAGAGATAAGCCTAGTACGCAGATCGCGCTAAATTTTATCTTCCATACGAAATTCTCTCCAAAATTTAGCTAATCAAAATTTCTCTTCGAACTGTACATAACTTATCTGTCAAAATTTAGCGCACAAAATAATTGTCTGGCACATTTATTCTCCAGCTAAATTTCAATTTCAATTTGAAACGGAATAATATTTAGAAGAATATTTTGTGACGGGACTCTTGGAAGATTTTCCGCAACAAAAATCACTCATCATTCATAATTCTCATTTGTTCTCATTCATAATTCTTAAAAATCATACTTTAGACCAAATTCTTTTAAATTTAAAAAAAAAAAAAAAAAAATTATCATTGTTTTCTGTGACATATTCTCAACAAAGTTATTATGTCAAAATTTAGCTTGGATTTTAGCTGATGTTTGGAGAAAAATGTGGGAGATTAAATTTAGCGCGATCTGCGTACTATGCTGTAATGAAAACTGAATGAATGGAAGTAAACCTCATTTATGGGCATGTCATATGAATTCATTGTATTCGTTTCCTTTCATACAACTACCTAACACCGACTATTATGCGAGAAACAGATTGACACAGCAACTTCAACGGTAACTTTAACAGCAACGAAAACTTCGGCATCAAAAGTCTTGTGAAATAGATTACAACGTGAACAGCGCTTTTGACGCATATGTATAAACAAAATAGTTGCAAATCCGAAATGATTTTGCCGTACAAATATAAAACTTTTGAGTTCTCTTGCGTAGATTCCAGTATCATAGTTGAGTGCCTCTTATCCATTAAGTCGAACGCTATTGGAATTGACGAAGTGCATCCTATGTTCATCAAGGCCATACTTCCTGTGATTTTGCCTTATATTACACATGTTTTCAATACTATACTTACGACTGGTATTTTTCCGATGCAGTGGAAATTGGCTAAAGTAATACCTATTCCCAAAAACCGAAATGGAGATGATTTTAGACCTATTGCCGTCCTTCCGTTTCTTTCCAAAGTGTTTGAAAGAGTTCTTCAAAAGCAAATAGGTAATTATCTTACCATGCATAAAATACTTTCCCCAGTTCAGTCCGGCTTTCGTCAAAAGCATAGCTGCACCTCTGCAGTTCTAAACATTGTTGATGATATGAGACGGGCTCTTGACGAGGATCATGTCACATTTCTCGTTCTTCTCGATTTTTCCAAAGCTTTCGATACTATTGATCATTCCATTCTTCTTCACAAGCTCTCGAGTTTATATAAGTTCTCAACTTCTGCTGTCAAATTATTATCATCTTACCTTGTAAACAGAAAACAAGCGGTTGTGGCGGGCACAAATATTTCAAGTTTTCTACCAACAGTAAGAGGAGTCCCCCAAGGATCTATACTTGGCCCCTGCTTTTCTCTCTCTACATAAACGAACTTCCCTCAAATATTTTATCCTCTAATATACAAATGTATGCTGATGATGTTCAATTGATTCACAGCTGCCCCCTTGGACTAATTGATGATTGCACTAATACCATCAACAGTAATCTTGAAAAAATTTCACAATGGTCAGACAGAAATGGACTGCTTTTAAACCCTATAAAGACTAAATGTATCGTAGTTAGTAAAAACCATTTGAATCTTTCCTACTTTCCAGTCATACGCCTCAAAAACTCCCCAATTGAATATGTTGAAACAGTAAAAAACCTAGGTGTCTTATTCAATAGAAAATTGACATGGGAGAATCACATCAATGTAGCAGTAGGCAAAGTTTATGGAGTGCTAAGAATGCTATGGCCCTCACAGTATTTTACCCCTTTAAGAACACGCTTAATGTTAGCCAAAACGCTAGTGATACCGAAATTAACATTTGGATGTGAAGTTTTCAACGACTGCGATGCGGTCAGCCAACGGAAACTCAATGTTGCGTTCAACAACATTGCCCGATACGTTTACAGTGTAAAAAGATATGACCATATCTCTCATTTATCACGGCAAATTTTAAGCATTTCACTCGATCAATTTTTTCACTATAGAACGATTGTATTTTTATTTAATGTTATCCAAACGAATCAGCCTCAATACCTTTTCGATAGGCTAATATTTAGTTCCTCGAACAGATCCTTAATACTAATTCATCCGCGGTATAAATATTTAGCATCCAAGAGGCAGTTCTTTATCAATGCCATTCGCCTGTGGAACGCTTTACCACGGCATGTTAAGGCACTAAGGGGTGAGACACAGTTTCGGAGAGTTTTACTTTCTCATTTCCGGTCTACTTAGGATCGAGTGTATAATTCTGTTATGATTAGATGGAGATTTTGGAAGATTAAAAATGAATTATAATGAACAATTAATTAAATTAAATTTTAGCAATTGCTTGCTAAATTAAAATAGTATCTATGTAAACTTAAACATTGTCTAATCTATAGTATTTTTTGTTTTATTACAATTTTGAAGCTTTTAACTATATTATAAGATTTGTATCTTACTGTTAAAGCAAACGAAATAAACAAATAAACAAATAAAAAACAAATTAACGTGAATTGCGTCAATGTATAACACTTGCGCCATTTGTCTTTTTAAAATGGATTTGTTTTTAGTAATTCTATAAGATGCTCTTCCATTGTCAAAACCAAAATAAATACACCAAACAAAAAGATGGTTGTCACATTTTTATTTCGCCTTAAAAGCTGGTACCATTTGCACAGCGACATCGAATTAAGAGTTTAGGTCTAACGTTGATGTCGATGTCGATGTTGCTGTGTTAATGTATTCAAAGCCATTTA
This sequence comes from Chrysotoxum bicinctum, assembly GCA_911387755.1. Lineage (NCBI taxonomy): Eukaryota > Metazoa > Arthropoda > Insecta > Diptera > Syrphidae > Chrysotoxum > Chrysotoxum bicinctum. The sequence goes on from OU426989.1 coordinate 19,468,819, forward strand.
AAACCAGTGGCTCTAAAAATAGTGCTATGGTTGGCAAAGTTGCTGTTGAAGTTACTGTGCCAATCTGTTTCTCGCTTTAAGTATAGTTCTACCATAAGGCTATGAACACACTTGTGATTTTTTGTCGAGGAGATTAAAAAATCGCTTTAGGTACAAATTATTATCATGCACTCACTTGTGATTTTTTTGCTACTCCAGTATTTTATAGCAAACAAAAAAATCACACTTTTTTTTAATGTGAGTGCACGCATTTCCTACAAATAAATTGCAACTATTTCTATTTCACAGATAATTGTTCCTCAGGTGATATTGAATTTCTCCATTTTGTATTTTTTACACTATTCTGGGTCCAACTAGTTGGAGTAGATCCTTGAAGCATTCAATACTCATTCAATATTATTGCACACATTCCTGTGGCTGTTCTTTTAAACTATCGTGGATCTTATGAAACTGACAGTTAAATTACCTGACACTTATAACCGGATGTACCCAATACTTTTTACTTGCGACTTATGTTATAGGTACTACAAGGCAAGTTATGCATTCGTAAAAAAAATCGAACTCGAGATTTTGATCAAAGTTGACATTACGATGATAGCGAAGACCAAAAAAGTGGGTCTCGCAATTCTGTATGTCTGTCTGTTCGTCAGCTAAACGGCTCGGCCGATTTTCTTTAAACTTGGTAGATATGGGTTTTTTTTTTCCCCCCGGATTTTTTTGATTTGATTTTTTAAGACCAACAATAACGGTACCTGCCATACGATTTTTTTTCGAAATTTTATAAATATTTTTTTTCTCAAAAACTGTCCCACAGATTTCTTAAAAAAAATTCATAAAATCTCATTTAGTTAAACCTATGTAGGTAATGAATGAAAAAAAAATTCCAAAAAATTATTTTTTTTGGTACCCCTTTGGAACTATTTTTTTTTGTTTTTGATTTTCTCAAAAACGTTAAAACCGATTTTTATCATTTTTTTTTATGTTAAGGCTCCCTAGCAGTTTCAATAATATTGTGTATTCAGTATTCAAATTTTTCAAAAATCAAAATTTTTTTTTGAAAACTCAATATTTCGAAAACCCCATCCTCGATTTTTTCAAAACTCGATAAATAAAAGTTTATCAAAATAATCTACAAGATATGAGAAAAAAAATTTATTTTATCTAAAACTAAGGGTACTTTCCATACAAATGTTAAGAAATGGTTTTCGAAAATCGTATTTTCCTCGAAAACGGTTCAGAGAATTTTGCTTAAATTTTTAGTCTTTCGATTAATTTTTAAGATCTATAATTTAATACGAAAAAAAATTGAAAACAAGATATTACTGACTGTCTACCATAGAATGACTTTTTTAAATTTTGAATTTCTCATTATCGAAATAACGGGTTTTAATGAAATTTTTTATAGAGATACTTCTAAAAACTTTAAGAAACATTGCATTTCAAAACTTAAAAAAAAAATATATTTTTTGAATTTAAAAAAAAAAATCATTTTTTTTGGAAAATTCGATATCTCAAAAATGGGTCAATATTTTTTTTGGAAATTTAATTTTCATTCGTACAATAATAAAAACCTAAAGTTGACGTACCAAATTTTTTTTTTAATATTTTAAAAATTTTATATATAAAACCTTTTTTTTATTAAGAAACCACTAAAACGACTTATAATTTTTGTTCTTGCATAGATTCATATTTGCATAGCATTCTGTTTTTGTCTCTTACTACTAAAAGAATTTAAAAAATGATGATAATTTTATCCTTATGAACAGTTTCTTCTAATAACATTAGTTTTTAAAATTCCTAGTCTATTACATAGGAGCAAGTTCGTGTTTCATTTTAACTTACGACAATCGCATCGCCATAAAAAATAAAACAACCTTTAACTCATTACGATTTTTTGGTATCAAGTGCTTACATTCTCATTTAGGCTAGGACCGCACTTGCGATTTTTCGTCGAGGCGATTAAAAAATCGTAGTCGCTACAAATTATTGTCATGCACGCACTTGCGATTTTTTTGCGCGCGATTATTTAATCGCAAAAAATGAAACACACTACTTCTTATGTGAGTGCACACATTTGCTACAAATAAGTAGCGACGGAAAAATCGCTTGAAAAAAATAGAACTTGTTTCATTTTTACAATTGCTACGATTTTTAAGTCGCATGTGCGTGCATTCACATTTAAGACCATGTGTCTTACTTTTTGCGACTAAAAAATCGTGGATTAAAAATCGCAAGTGCGTGCATGCCAATTTCTCTTCGCGACTACGATTTTTAAGTCGTAGTAATTTAAATCGCAAGTGTGAGCGTATCCATTTGAGTACATGTGTTTCATTTAAGTTTACGACAGTCGCATCGCAAGAAAAATGAAACAAATTGCGACTTTTAAATCGTCATGATTTGTTGGTAGCAAGTGCGTTCATTCTCATTTAAATTTATGTGTTCTATTTTTGCGACTAAAAAATCGTGCGATTGAAATCGCAAGTGCGGTCCTAGCCTTAAACTCATTTGTTCTAATTTTGCGACTAAAAAACCGCGCGATTAAAATCGCAAGTGCGTTCGTAACCTAAGTCTTTTTATGATGAAATTGCAAAATATATGGATTTTAAAGCACCTGTCAGTTGTTAAATTTTCTTTTAGTAAAAACAGTGCTGCTAGCTTAAAAATTAAATCAAACTCTTAAAAAAAAACACTCTTTACCTTAAAACAGCATTTTTGCCTCCACTGTTTGTTGACGCCCAAACTTATGATGCAATAATGGCTGCTAGTGTATTTTTGATTAATTTAAATAATTTCCTCCCATTGGCTATGTCGATTTCGATGAAAGATTAAACGATCTATGATAATTTCGTTATAATTAAAAAGTTCTAGACCGCTCGTATAGTAATAGCATATTAAAGTTAGAACAGTGATATTAAAAAAAAAAATTAAATAAAAATAATTATAACAACAAACCAGCGCAGCGCGCAGAATGAAGGTTAAACAAATTTCATCTCAATAATTTAGCCTGGAGTGGTCGGTGGCGATGATTTCGTTGGCTGGGCGCGTCCCAGCACTGACACCGTAGCGGAAGCAATTACGTTTTGCGGAATAGAGATTTGTCATAAACAAAAATATTTGGGCAAGCATTTCCATGGTTCTTTAATTTTGCAATACTCCAATGTATTTATATCAATTTTAAATTCACTTTTAATTCAAAGCAATTTTGGATACACAAGAGGTTTCTCTGAAAAATCTCATCTTTTAAAGGAAGTATTCAGAAATCTTACGTCAAGTTCTTAATTTGTATAAGATGATAATTCTTCTCTTAATTTTACTGTCAATTACTGTTATTTATTGTCTATTTCTTTTAGCTCCATTAAGTTTTTGATGAAATAATTTTGTTTTGATTTTTTAAGACTTTCAAAAATACAATTGTTTCATTGAGTGTTGTTTTTGGCTCCAGAACAAATCGCGGAAATAGAAAACTAGCCTAATATTGAACTCGAACTTTAAAAGTCCAGATTTTTATTAAATAGAGAATGCACAGAAAACATGATTTTGAAATGCCCATTCTACGGTAGACATTGTGGCCCTTCACAGTCGACTCTTCAATGTTTGGTTTTCAAACTTGATACGAAACCGATTTCCATAATCGACTTTTCGTAGACTTAAACTTGGCGAATTTTGCGTGGGGACTTGGGCGTAGTTGGATCTTGTACGGGTGTAAAGAGGAGCCCAAAGTTCATCACTGAGCTTCGGAGCGTTTGGAAAAGTACCCCGAAAAATTATCTTTGACGATGAAGAGCATTTTTGGATGAATGGCTGTGTTAAAAATCAAAATTGCCGTAGATGGGCAACAACGACAAAATCATATGTTGTTCCAGCAAAATGCCTCTACGTGCCACGTAGCGGACGCCGCGAACGATATGACATGAAGAGAACCCACTTTTAGTTAATTAAGACCCAGTACAAAAGAGATAAGGTTAGTTATAACAAAGCTTAACAAGAACAAGAACTGTGAAACAAGATGTCCACAGGTTCTGCTAACTTACCAACAGAACTCTTCAAATGAGGAGGTAATGTGTAGATAATGTGCATCCATCAATTCATGAGCTAAGGATGGACAAAATATGCTCGATAACATTAATTTCAGCACCATTTTTCTCATTCACAAAAATGGCGAATAAATGTCTTACGAAAACTATCGATATATATGTATGTATGTATATTCCCGCTAAACGTTGTCACGTATAAGATCCTATATAAAGCACTGTGGGACTTCTTAAGCCGCAACACTTTAATCGGCAAGTACCAGTACCAGGATCTTAATCGCTAGTTCGGGATCTTAAGAGAACTGATATAGCTTCGTCGCTGTGCAATCCCTTTGAGAGGCATATAGTTCGCAGGGCAGGCATTAACTGGCTGAATACAATGGAGTGGTAGAACTTGGTCCTGAGCTGCATCTGGCATAACTGTCAAAAATACCTGAAATAGAACTGCAGTCTTTTACATGTAGAGAAATAAAATTACACAAGTCCTCTAACGAACAGACTTACTGAAGGGCTGCATGCAAACCCATCACTGCATTAAGCCTCTATTTCTATTTTGGCTGCATTGCTTCAATCCACAACAGTAACCAAGAAATTTAAATAATTGGTATTTGCCATTACTGAAATTAACTTTATAAAAAAAATTGAATACTGACAGTTGTCCTTTTCATTTTGACAGAACTATGCACATGTATACACATGTGTTCCGGCCTTCAACTGTATGTATCGATGCGTGCAGACATGCTGTACATCTGACATTTGATTTTTGATGTCATGCTCTGGGTCAGCTGATTTAATTGCGAATTTATAAGAAAGTTATTATATGTGGAATTGAAGAGATCTTGAAGCTCGTTTCAACCTTACTATATAAACCTGCATCGAGTAGTTTGACTAGTTCGATTTTAAAACTATCGGAAATCTGCAGACAAAAGTTAAAAGTTGTTGTTCGTAATATTTGTGTGTTTTCAATATTTTGACAGCTATTCCAGCTGCAGCTCTATACTCATTACCAACAATCAAATTAAGAGATGACTTAAATTTTTACAAAAATCCTTCTTGAGTTCCAAAGCTTCATTTCTGTTGCACACGATAGTGACTCGAACCATCTGGCGGTTGAGATGATAGTCAGATTGAATTGCAAAAATTACCACTGAACGACGTATTCCCGAATTCCAAATCAGATATGAGAAACTAAACTGTAGAAGATTCTATTCAGAAGTGGAAGGACGCCTCCCACAAGTCTCCAGCGTCAACAACCTCAACAACAACGAGATCGATAACACCATTGCTCAATTTGAAACAGGGGTCAACAATGCTTTGGACAGGCAGAAATAAATATGCAAACTTACCTTAAGTGGGAAATACCGGCGGCTGCATTCAGAACTTCAATTCACTAACATAATGTTCAACCAGGCAGTAAGACATCACCAGTAAAAGGATTTCAGGAAAAGACTCAATTCCAGACACCATCTTTCACGAAGAAGAAGTTTCAACAACTTCTGCTGAGAAAGCTGAAGCGTTTGCCAATCACTTTCATGATAGTTTCAAAGTAAAACAGCCAAAGCAATCATAGGTAAACTACAAACTGTGTTTGCGATTCATGGTATTCCAAGACAAATAGTGGCAGATAATATGCCCTTTAATTCATTTGAATTTAAAGCCTTTACTGCAAAGTTTGATATAGAACTAATCACAAGCAGTCCTAAATATGCCAAATCCAACGGGTTCAGTGAAAAGTGCGTTCATATTGCAAAAAATCTTCTTCGCAAATCCTTAGAATCAAAAAGTAATCTTTGGTTGGCTCTGCTCGAGTATAGAAATACACCAATAAAAAATTCAAATTTGACACCAACTCAAGTGTTAATGGGCCGACAAACTCGTACACTGTTGCCCGGGGATCAAAAACTCTATAAAAATTGTGGTATTTTTAACGAAATATTGCCTGTGATTAATAGCAACAATCTAACAAATAAGCACTATCATGATCGCGGTGCAAAAGATAGAAGTCCATTCAAAGAACAACAGAAGGTTTGGTTGCAGGAAGGAAAATGTTGGATTCCGGGAATAATCAAAGAAAAACATTCACTCCCTAGATCATATTTGATACAGCTGCAAAGTGGTAGAATTCTTCGACGAAACTCAAAGTATTTAAGATCGCGCGCATAAATAACAAATATGTTCAATCAGATTGGAAGTCTGCCTTGCAACTTATTCACAACCATGTACTAAATTGAAATAAGTAGATATATTAATTATTAAAAACAAAAAATCTGATTACAAGCTCTTAAAAGTATAATTCAATTTATATATAAAGATTTGAAGAAAATGTATAAACAATTTCAATTCTATATACATAACAAAAAGTTATAAATTTCAAAAGATTAACTTCCCAATTAACATAAGATACATGAATTATTACATTTATTTGAATTTTTGTTATATTATTCTTTGTTATTAAATCAGTTTGGATTGAAAAATGAGAGGAAAGAAGAGAAAGAAAGAAGATACAAGAAATTGAAGTACCTTATTAGAAAATAACTATTTTTATTAAACAAAAATTATAATAATAATAATAACTAAAATTATCATATTGAATCTAAACAATATAAATTTTGGAAATTAAACATTAAAAGTGACAATAATTGCTGTTATTTAAAAGATAAGAATTAAAATTTATAAACAAACTTAAAGAGGGAGATGTAGTGATATACTCACTGTACACAATGTACATAATAGAATCTAAGCTAAGATGTACTCGTAGTATTGAAGTAAGAGTTAGTTGTTAAGTGAGAGTCGAATAAAGAGGTCGTCATTAAGAAACAGTTGTTCTTATTACAGCCCTCGCATACACCTTTCTGACTTTATTTAAGAAGTAGAAACTCGTTTTCATGAGATATCAGCAACTACAGAAACCATGATCTTGTTCAACGAAGAAAGCCCATCAGCGGAGCTGACACTCACAGATGTTTTCACTTCTCCTGACATAATCTTTACTGGAAACACCAAAAAATCAACTGAAAGCGATAAGATTTCGAATTACGTACTGAAAAAGTTACCAAATCTTGCTGTTCTTCTGTTGACTATAATCTTCAACAACTGTCTGAACAACAGCTATTTCCCTGCAGCTTGGAAAACCGCAAAAGTTGTCCTCGTCATGAAGAAGAACAACCGCGCAAATGTGGACGATGATGTGATGAGTACGATACTGGGGGCGTTGATATTGAAGAAACTCGACGTGTTCTGCAGAGAAGGAGATGTCATACCGGAGGTCCAGTATGGCTTTCGAAATAAAGACTCTACCCTACATCCACTACTGGGACTCAATACTGATGTTACACTTGGACTAAACAAAAAAAAAAAAACCACTGTAGCGTGCTTCCTGGACATCGACTTTCGACAGCGTTTGGATAAGGAGATTATACTATTCAAACTCTCGGAACTTGGACTTCCTAATTACTTCGTAAGAATAGTCAAAAATTTTCTAATCCATAGACTTTTTTATATATATGTAGCAAAACATGTAGATATCATTAATTAAGGGAACCAACGCTGGAGTTCCACAAGGATTAAAACTCAGACCGCTGCTGTTCAACATTTTCTCTGCTGATTAATCCGCAAACATACCAGGTACAAAGACCAAGCTTTATGCTGACGACTCCATCGCATACCAACGCCACCGCCTTTTCACCAGAAATTACTGCCTCTCAGCAAAAGCACATTAAAAACCTATGGGAAAATGGGGACTGAAGATAAAAAAAAGACCGAACTCATCTGCTTCCGAATACCAGTGACTGTCATTCGAAGATGAGCGTTTGCAACAAGGTGTGATGCAATCAAACTAAAGTTTCCAGACAACACTGAAGTAACAGTCATATCATCAACGAAGTACTTGGGAATCAACTTTTCCAACAAACTGAAATTCGAAAAGCATGTAGACTTGATGTTGAAGAGAAGCAACTATTCTCTGCACTTCGTCTATCCGATACTCAGGAGGCGAAATGAACTAAGTAAGAAGACCTACCTGCTTTTGTACAAACAACTTCTTCGACCCGCTCTGACCTATGCCTTTCCCATCTGATGTACTATTTCACCTACAGCAATGAACAAGGTGAAGCTTTTTGAAAGAAAGATGATCCGTACTTGCACTGGACTATACCGTAACCCTCTGACGAAGAAATATATGCCACATAAGAAGCTGTACAAAGAAGCAAAGTTAATACCACTGGACAAGTATTTGCTGCAGCTCTCCGGAAAAATCATCAAGAACCTGGAAAATCATCCCAACTCAGAAGCGCAACAACTACTCCAGAATGAACTAGAGCTTAGTGACAGGAACGCCCGAACCATACTGACGACCAATTTGAAGAAATCATCCATAACGACGACGCATCCTTTAACGAGAAAAACAACAAGCAGTACTACAGGGGATAAAACGCCCACTCATCAAAAATTTTTATACAGTTAATATTTAAAAATCATGAAATACTCGTAGATTAAGAAAACATTAATATGCTATTGTAAGCAAATAGCATTATGTAAAGCCAAATGAAGAACGTTGGGCCCCTATCCCTATTGTTGAGCCAACATGATTAAATTTAGTAATAAGTTAGTTTTAAGTTAAATTGTAGATATATAAAACAAATTGAAAAATAAAACCCTTAATCTAATTAAATTCTTAATCAATTTAAGCTTAACGATAATAGATTCAACCCAAACACCAATAGATTTAACCCAAAAAAAGGTTTAACCTTAACGCAAATCAATCTAAACTACGATTATTAGCAAATTATTTTAACTACTAGCAATTTAAATTGATTTGACAATAGTTTAAATTGATTTGATATTAGGTTTAATCTATTTGTGTTTGGGTTAAATCTCTTTGAGTTCAGGTTGAATTGATTTGCTATTTAGTTAAATAAATCTAGCAATGGCATATTGCAATATAATTATTACAATATTACTAAAACTTATAAGAATTGCTTGACTTATATACTAGAATTAAAATAAGGTAATCGAATAAAATTAATAAACAAGAAACCCCGTTCTAATCAACCCTAACATTAACATTTACATCGAAAAACTTCACTAACGATCAATCAAAACGTTTATTTTTATGATTATTTGAGTTTTCTAATTGTATGACCACATTTTCACGACACAAGACCCTGAACGTCAGACCATATTTGTTTATTTGCTACAAAATTAGCAACATTATTTAACAGAGTGCAATTTGTATTACATTATGACGATAAACACACAATCTTACAAGAGCAAATCTAATGTCAAGTAAAAAAATCAGTTTTAAAACCTCTCTCTCTCTCAAGTATACCGTGTGGCAAAGCTGTCAATCAGACTAAGCTATATCCGACCAATATGGACATTCATTGATAGAACCAGTAATGCAATTCGGATGAAACTTTTCTCACACATACACTACACACAAATGTATGTATGCATTACAATAATTTCTAGGCTGGTGTTTTGGATTTAGGTGCACCCCAGACATTTGAACATATTTGGCACTTAACTTAGTATGTGTCATTTGAATAATACCGATGTCGAGACATAATAATTTGACAGTTAAAAGAGTTTAGAAAAACCATTTGTCAGTTGGGGTGACAACTCGCTGCTTACCTAATATGTCAAATGATGGCTAAGATAAATCTCCTCTCTTTTGCCACCACCATCACTCTCTTCGACTCTGCGTGTTGTCTGTACGCTTGTGCTGGAAATTTCTTTTCTTCGTCTTCGATTCCAAATTAGGTAATTTCCACCTCGTTTTCCAACAAACAAGTAAGGCTCGCGTTAAGTTGACATTAAAAATCATTAATTTTGCCAAAAAGCGGAGGCGTGACGCGAGAACTTTTTTTTTTTTTTAATTTATTCTCCACACTCACCCACATGAGGTTTTTTGACGGTGGTTTCTTGAACGTTTAATGACCAAGTTAAACAATAGTTTCAGTAATGCATAAGCAATTGCAACTTGATGTTTGCCAGGTAGGAGCATGTTGTTTGTACAGGTGGTCACGAAAACTTTAAAACAGCAGAGTCTAACATGGTTTTTCCATTTTTGGAATTAAGTAGTCTCATTGAAAGAACAAAAGTCTCCATCACTTCCACCAGTGACCTATATTTTGAACCAATTGTTTGAATGAGTTTTTTTTATTCGTGAGCTTGATCATTGTGTTTGGAGTTATTTTGTTTCACCACGTTTCAAGTGATGTCGTTCGAATATATGCACATACATTTACTGCCCACGATCATCAATTTATATTTTGATGATGATAAATTTTTTATTAATTCCTTATGAAAAAAAAATTGTACGAAACACGATGTGCACGAAGCATGCGAGAAGGTTTAAAGTTCATGGACTTTTAACTAAAAGATCTTAATTTTACTAGAACACCGTTTAAAAAAAAATAATTCATAAGCATTAAGATAGTTTCAAAAGTCGAAATACATAAATCTATCGTTTTGTTTTGAAAAGTAGATGATTAAAAAAAAATTGCAAGATTAACATACGTCAAGGGTATATGAAATTCCCATATGGCAATAGTTGTTGTTAATGTCACTTGAATTGCTAAAAGTTAATTGAAATACAAGTGATGAATTTGGATGCTGGATGTCTCCAAATACGATTGAGATGTTTATTGAATAGAAATAGATACTCAATCGAGTCTAGTAAATAAATTAGATTTACCTTTGGATTTCGTATTTCGATTGCAATAAGACTTTTTTGGAATACGGATAGATATTCAAAGTATTTCTATTTCCAACTTGATCTAACCAATTTTATTTCAATGGGGTTTATTGAAGGTTCTATGTATGTGTTCGTATTTCGATGTTATGTGCTATTTTTACATGAATCTTAAGCAAATATGAATATATTTTTAATCTTTCAATTCAATGTTTTGATTTATTAACATCATTCGATCCTTCTAACTCGTATTTCCCGTTTTTACTTAAGACTTATAAATACTATAAGGCAAGTTATGCTTTCGGAAAAAATCGAACTCGAGATTTTGATTAAAGTTGACATTAAGATGATAGCGAAGACCTAAAAAGTGGGTCACGCAATTCTGTCTGTCTGTCTGTCTGTTCAGTCTCAATTTTTCCCCCCACACGTTTTTTTTTTTCTTAAGACCAAAAATAACGGTACCTGTCATAATTTTTTTTATAAATTTTATAAATATTTTTGTTTTTTCTCAAAAGTTTGGTAATGATTGAAAAAAAAAATGTCCGAAAATTGGTTATTAAAGGTACCCCCTGGAACCATTTTTTTGTTTTTGATTTTAATCATTTTTTTTATGCTAAAGCTCCCCACAAAATTTGAATAGTATTGTGATGTATTCAAATTTTCAAACGATTTTTTTTTTATTTAAAAAAAATTTCAACATTTTTTTTTCAAAACTCAATTTTTCGAAAACCCCGTGTTAAAGTTTTTTTTAAACTTGATAAATAAAAATTTCTTAACATAATCTCCAAGGTGTGAGAAAAAAAGTTTTATTTTACCTAAAAATTTTTCGAAAATCGTATTTTTCTCGAAAACGGCTCCAAGAATTTTTGATAAAATTTCTTTTCTATCGATCAATTTTTACGATCTATAATATTTGATAAAAGAAATTTTGAAATTAAGATATCGACATAACGGATTTTAATGAAATTTTTTTATAGAGATGCTTCTAAAAAGTTTGAAAAACATTGCATTTCAGAACTTTAGGAAAAATATTTTTTGAATTTTCGAAAAAAAAAAATCATTTTCTTTGAATGATTCTATATCTCAGAAACGGCTCAATATTTTTTTTTTTGGAAATTTTATTTTTATTCGAACAGTAATAAAAACTTTAAGTTGGCGTACCAAAGTTTTTTCTTAAAAATGTTTTAAGAAAGGAAAAGCTTATTTTTTTAAGAAACCTTTTTTAAAAAACATTTCAATAACGAAGTTTGCCTGAAGTTGTGAGCACAAATTCTACGAAGATTCTTAACAATGTTAGTGCCGAGGCGACTGTGTTAACATCTAGCAAAGCTTTTGTAGAGCCTAGCTTGTCCTAAAATATAATCCTAAGATACTTTATAGACCTAAATTTTCATCAATTTCTGTGTTCAAAAATTGGTCACTTCTCTCAGACAACATTTGCACTACACAATTGAAGAAGTGCTCAGCTCAAAGTACCATTTCTGTAAAGTGTTATGCTGTCAGTAACAATGTTGGGAGGCTATTGAACTTTGCTTTATGGAGGAACCGTTATCTAAAAGACTGATTTGAGTTAAGTTCGGAGTTGATTCCATTCAAATAGAATAATAAAATTGAGATATCTTCATTAAAAAACCATTTTAATAATAGTTGCATCACATTTTTGCAATTCGTTGGTCACATAGGAAATCTCGTTAACACTTTTAAGGTTTGCAAAGTTATTTACATATATGTTTTCTTAAGGTTTTCAGATTATCTACCCCAATTAAATGCTAGGCCCCTTTCACATATACAAATTATCACCCTTACCATTCTCCTGGAGAGCTTTTCTCCAGTGTTTATGTAGATCATATGCTTATAGCAGACTAGCCGACCCGTACTCGCGTTGCTTCGCAAATTTTAACTACGAATATTTTCTTAATATTAATTTTAGCATATGAAAACATTTCTCAATGGGACTGAGCAAATTTTCTACAATAATATTAATTTTAGTTTATATGTACGAGTATATACTTAGCGTATCGAATTAGATTCACTTGAAAAAAAAGGGTTTGTTCATGTTTGTGAGTGTATTCAAGTAACTTAAAAAATAAAATGCACGACTGGATGGCACAAACTTGCTCATTATGTAAAAGTACTTTGGAATTAAATATACATTTTAGAAATATGAAACATGGATTTAATGAGATAAAAATGTTCAAATGTATGGAATTGCCAACTGATTAATCTTTTTAATATTAAAGTAGTTTTTAAATAACAAATTTCCTTAAAATTTTTCGAGAACACAATTTGGGATGCCAAATTTTAAGTATTTAGTAGTATAGTATTTAGAAATAGCTTTTTTCGAATATTTTTATATATTATATTATTTTAAACTTAAGGGGGCTCCTGTTGAAAATTTTTGGTTAAAATCGTTAGAGCCTTTGATGAGAAAGTCAAAAAATCAAAAAAACGGTTCTATGTCAGGTACCGTTAATAACATTATGCCCCAAATTTTTTTTTACCAAAATGTAGTCCATATCCGTACTATTATACATACCTAATTTTTTTTTATCAAAATCGTTAGAGCCGTTTTCGAGATAAATAAGAGTTTGGAATACGGCTGTATTGGGGAGGGGGGGTACCGTTAGTTTTGGAGCTTAAAAAAAATTTCAATACCTTAACTACGGGGATTGAAGAACAAACGTCGTCTAGTGGTTTAGAATGTAGGGAGTGGTACAGACATAGAGACACACTGAAACATGTTTTTTGTGTATTAAATTTTTCGTAAAATTTGTTAGTATTCAATAAACTGCATTTTATAACGTAATTTAAAAATTTATTCATGTATCCGTTTTCAAGATATTGAATTTTTAAAAAAAAACTTGTATTATTTTTTTAAAAATCCAAAAACTATTTTTTCGAAAAAATTTTTAGATTTTATATTTCAAAATGCATAGGAGCTTCTGCATAAATATTTTGGTTAAAATCGTTAGAGCCGTTAATGAGAAATTCGAAAATCAAAAAAACCGTTCTATGACAGGTACCGTTAATAACATTTCCCCCCAAAAATTATTTTTTTTTTACCAAAATGTAGTCCGTGTCCATAATATCACACCTATTTTTTTTTATCAAAATCGTAGAGCCGTATAGACAGACAGACGGAATTGTCGGACCCACTTCATTCGTCTTCGCTATCATCGTAATGTCAACTTTGATCAAAATCTAGAGTTCGATTTTTTTTTCCAAATGCAGAACTTGCCCTATAGTACTTAGTACCTATATCGCAAGTAAAAACAATGTGTGTGTGTCGGTTAGTTAGATACAATACAGAAAAATTGAATATGTAGGTAGGTAGGTAAGAGAAAAAATGTAACTATTGAATGGAACAGTCATTAAGAGAGATAGAGAGCATGGGAAGAAAAGAAAATTAAAAATGTTGGAATGAAATGAAACAAAGCAGCTACCTCGCGATTGTGATGAAATCTAATTCCTGGATAAAATAAATTCAAAAAGTTTATAAATTTATAATTTGCTTATATTTATTTCTCAGGTTGTATGTGTAACTAAGAAATGATTTTGAGCTTAACAACAATATTGACTTTATGAAGTAATGCTAATCTTTGTCGATTATTGTATAGGTTTTAAGATATGAGTGGTTGTATAAGTCAACTAATGACAAAAAAATGGACAAAAAATGTAAAATTAATAATATTTAAGTTTGACAAATTATTAAGGAAAAAAAATTATAGCCATAAACACTCTTATAACAATATAGAAAATAATAAAATTTATTTCAAATAAATCGGTTGACTACTTTCTGAGATCGTGCGTTACAAACTTTAAAATGGTTTCGCTTTTATATAATAGTATAGATATAGATAGGCTTATAATACTATTAATTTTTTGAAACGTACAAAAGAAATGTAAAGGCTTCCGATATAGATCTATCACCTACATATCATTTTTATAGCTCTATTTTGAATTCTATCCAAAAAATTTAAGTGATTTATGTGAGCACCTGCCATTATCATGCAGTTGTATTTAGGCTTTGGACGAATGAAGGTTTCATAGATTACAAAATTTCTTTCATTTTCGGAGAAAACCCAAGTATTTAACATCGGTTTTGGTGGTCATTCCATACATGATAGTTTGAGATACACATATCGACACATGGCAGCTTTTCTGTTTCCCCTACGTAAGTGACGCTCATGGATAGCGGAATAGGGGGTTCCCTTTAACGACAAGAGGCAGCATGGATTTTTTGAAGTATTATATACATAAAGCGGGGAATACACACGACACTTGTGTGCACACCGGTGTCGGTGTACGGAAATGTGTCCCGTCTGTGGGCTGGTGCGCACACCGATTTTCGGTGACCGACACCGTGTGGGTAAAATCAAAAGTTTTTGATTTTTGGTGTCGGTGTCTCGATCGGTGTCATGTGTATGGCGATGTAAGCGCATATTTGCTATTCGGTATTCACTATTCACTATTCACTATTCAGTTGCAGCCGAATCGTTGTGCAGTAAAGCACGTCGAAAAATTTACTTGCGACTTATAGGTTCTATAAGATAAGTTATGCATTCGGAAAAAAAAATCGAACACAAAATTTTGGCATTACGATGATAGCGAAGACTCAAAAAGTGGGTCTCGCAATTTTGTCTATATGTTTGTTCGACTAGAGCCTAAACGGCTGGGCCAATTTACTTTGAACTATGGTAGATATCATTTTTAATTTCCCCCCCACAGGTTTTTTTTCTTTTTTTTTAAGACCAAAAATAACGGTACCTTTTATACGAATTTTTTTTTGAAATTTTATAAATATTTGTTCCTCTCAAAAAAAGTTCAACAGATTTAAAAACATTTTCCGAAAAATGGTTATTGAGAGTACCCGCCATGGAACAATTTGTTTTTTATTTTTGATTTTATCAAAAAACGGTACCACCGATTTTGATAATTTTTTTTTTGCTAAGGCTTGAAAAGTATTGTGTATTCAAATTTTCAATATAATCTACAAGATGTGAGAAAAAAATGTATTTTACCTAAAAAAAAGGTACCCAACATAGAAATGTTAAAAAATGTTTTGAAAATTCGTATTTTTCTCGAAAACGGCGCCTAGAATTGTGATACAATTTTTTTCTTTCAATACATTTTTATGATCTTTAATTAAATAAAAAAACATTTAAATTAAGGTATAACAGCTTGTACCTACCACAGAACCATTTTTTCAAATTTTGAATTACTTACTCATTATCGACATCATCAACGCGCCAACCTCATCGTCTAAAGCGGCAAATACACACGACACTTGTGTGCACACCGGTGTCGGTGTACGGAAATGTGTCCCGTCTGTGGGCTGGTGCGCACACCGATTTTCGGTGTCCGACACCGTGTGGGTAAAATCAAAAGTTTTTGATTTTTGGTGTCGGTGTCTCGATCGGTGTCATGTGTATTGCGATGTGCACGCACATTTGCTATTCAGTATTCACTATTCACTATTCAGTTGCAGCCGAATCGTTGTGCGGTAAAGCACGTCGAAAAATTTACTTGCGACTTATAGGTTCTATAAGATAAGTTATGCATTCGGAAAAAAAATCGAACTCGAAATTTTGACATTACGATGATAGCAAAGACTAAAAAAGGGGGTCTCGAAATTCTATCTAAGTATGTACTTATATGTTTGTTTGACTATAGCTTAAACGGCTGGGCCGATTTACTTTGAACTATGGTAGATATCATTTTTAATTTCCCCCCCACAGGTTTTTTTCTTTTTTCTTAAGACCAAAAATAACTGTACCTTTTATACGAATTTTTTTTCGAAATTTTATAAATATTTGTTCTTCTCAAAAAATGTTCAACAGATTTAAAAACATTTTCCGAAAAATGGTTATTGAGAGTACCCGCCATGGAACAATTTTTTTTTTATTTTTGATTTTATCAAAAACGGTACCACCGATTTTGATAAATTTTTTTTTTTTGCTAAGGCTTGAAAAGTATTGTATATTCAAATTTTCAATATAATCTACAAGATGTGAGAAAAAAATGTATTTTACCTAAAAAAAAGGTACCCAACATAGAAATGTTAAAAATTGTTTTGAAAATTCATATTTTTCTTGAAAACGGCGCCTAGAATTTTGATAAAATTTTTTTCTTTCAATACATTTTTATGATCTTTAATTAAATAAAAAAAACATTTAAATTAAGATATTACAGCTTGTACCTACCATAGAACCATTTTTTCAAATTTTGAATTACTCATTATCGAGATCATCAACCCGCCAACCGCATCTTCTAATGGACGACGTCCATATCACTTATGACTTATGGTTAGATCTCTCCAGGATGAGATCTCTTGCACAACTAAAGTGTGCACGATTCGGTGTGCCGTGTGTAGTGGAATGCTACACCGGTGTAGGCACACCGGTGTGCACACAAGTGTCGTGTGTATTTGCCGCTTAATAGACGACCGACGTCCATATCACTTATGGTTAGATCTCTCCAGTATGAGATCTCTTGGACAACTAAAGTGTGCACGATTCGGTGTGCCGTGTGTAGTGGAATTCTACACAGGTGTAGGCACACCGGTGTGCACACAAGTGTCGTGTGTATTTGCCGCTTTACACTGATAATTTATCAGCGTTTCCATGACCTTGGAAAGAAGGTACGTAAGTACAATTGGACGATAGTTACAGGGTGAAAGAAGATTCGTTTTTTTTAGGGACAGGCTGGACAAACGCTGATTTCAATCCACTCGGAAAGAGACGACTAGAGTAGGGCAGATGGAAAAGCTTATGCAATGGTTTTACCAGCGTTAAAGAACACCTTCTCGGAACAATGGGAGGTATACTATCCGGGTCAACCGATTTGTGTACATCGAGATCTTTCAGTACTCTTGCACACTATATGAGTGTGAAAGAAGATTTGTCCAGTAAGATCATTCACGCTCTCGAGTACAGCAGGAGTCATGACACCTTCTGGCACAGTTTGATTAACAGTAAACTGTACTGCAAGCAAATTCGATTTTTGTTGTGAACTGACATAAGGAGTGTTATTGAAGACGAGCGTAGGAACCAAAGATAAAGTAGTATTTCGTACATTTTTTACAAATGCGAAAAAATGTTTATACATTTATAAATGTTTAAATGTTTATAAATGTTTAAATGTAATACAAAAGTTTGTTTCGTCGAATATGATCATTACAGGTGTTTCTAGCTTGTTTGAAATTATTCCGGATTTTCTCAAAGCATCAGGAACTTATTTCTCTGATCCTAATAATTTAATTATAGCTTCAAAGATAATTCCTGGCTTGCAAATTATCTTTCAGTTTGATAAATTCGTTCCTATTCGGTGTAAAATTTCTCATTCAGAAAAAAAAAATTGAAATTTGCTCTGATACTTCGAAAACAGTGCATTTGTCAAAGTTGAATTTCTGCCTGGTTATTTTATTAATCTTTATTAATCGTAAATTTAAACTACATGAAAATGCACAGACAATTTTTCTTACGGATGTTTCTATAGTGGACTCTATATATCCCAGCTATTCCAAAAAAACTAAACCAGATAAACATTTATGATTTAGTATTGACATTAAAATACTAAATACTATTCAGAGCCTTTCAAATGCTAAAAATAAATTCATTTTCCAAACGAAAATTATTACTTACAAAATGTGCAAGTGTATCCGTTTTTATGTTGTTGTAACAGGTCGATTCCCCCTAATTTTGTATTCTATTCCCCCCCACTAGAAGAAATAGTTGTCAAAGGAAAGATTGGTCGATCTATCAAACCTGTAAAAGCTTCTTGTAAATCGTCTCCATGATTTAGTCAAATATGTAATAAGAATTCATATAGTTCTTTGAAATAATTTTAAATTTCTAATTTTTGTACTTTTTGATAACAGTCGAAATTGCCCAAATATAAAAAAACTATCCCCTATTTAGCATTTTCTTTTTGGGGGATGATGCTTGCTATTTATGAATTTGTATGAGACTATCCATATTTGTTATGCTGTTTTGAAATATTTTAGTCCTTTGAAAAATTAGCATAGTGTTGGAAATTTCGTTCTGTTTTTTAAATTTTAATTTAATCAAATTTGCGAATTTTGACATTCTTCATTACTCAAGTGTTTTAAATAGTTTATAACATAAAATATTGAAGTTAAGAGAAATGGTTAATTTTATAAGTTATACCAGCTGGAATCACCAAATATATTTTGTATACTTATTAAAATTATCATGATTTTTTTTTTTTTTTTAAATTCATTTTTATTTTTCATTTATCTTAAAACTACTTAAAGCTAGACAAAAATTCATAAAAACTAGCCTAATTATCCAATAACTTAAAACTAACTTACTGGCCCTATGCGGGCGCTCTAAGCTAAACTCTAGGCACGAGTACGATAACTTGGCCGCCAAGATTTGATGACGGATTTTTGTAGAGGAGTCAAAAATAAGCACTTTTTACTATGGTAGGGGGGGTCTATCTCCCCCCGTTTAGGAGGTAGGGGCACATTTAGGAAAAATGGTTTAAATTGAAAAAAAAATATTAAAAAACAACGGCAACACCTACAATAAAGTGCTATACTTCGTTTGAAAGCCAGAAGATTTTTCTATAATCCTGCATTTAAATTAAATTACTCATATCAATAGTTTTTGAGAAACTCGGATTTAAAGTCCAAATTTTGATAAAAAAAACGTGAAAAAAAAAGTTTAGACCAATTGTTTTCAAAATTGTGAAATGAAATTGTAAATTAGCTTACATGTGTTTCATGTATCTATCAGTTCTTAATCGAACACAAAAAACCGCATGGTTCTATGTCTTCTGGTTTTTGAGAAAATCGAAAATAACTAAAACTACTTTTCTACAAAATGTTTGATATTTTTTGCTTCCTTACATAAATAAATCAGTGCTAGCTTCCAACATTACAATATATAAACAGTAAAGTATGTATGGGGGGGCATGCTGCCCCCCTGCAACCCCCCTGCTTGGGCACACTATAGGATTTGGGGTAGGTGCGAGGTTGGGTGCATGCAAAGTTTCTTTTGCATTCACAGAATCTGTATTTAAAAAAATTCAAATTTATTTTATTTGACGAGACTTACACACCTTTTTAATACATTTTGACCATTTTTAACTAACTATGACTGACTAACTCCTGACTAACTGACAAAATAACTGACCCAGATGCAATTCTACCTCCTCATGGTGCATTCTGGGTAACGCTAAATGAATTGCGGTACTGAACTAACAAAGATTCATTATGTTTATTAACATTAATCCTTAAAATGGAATCACCGTCACCACCAAAAATCAAAAAAAGTAGTTTTGGTAATTTTCGATTTTCTCAAAAACTAAAGGACATAGAACCATGCGGTTTTTTGTGTTCGATTAAGAACTGATAGATACATGGATCACATATAAGTTAATTTACAATTTCATTTCACAATTTTGAAAACAACCGGTCTAAACATTTTTCTTCACGTTTTTTTATCAAAATTTGGACTTTAAATGCGAATTTCTCAAAAACTATTGATATAAGTAATTTAATTTAAATGCAGGATTATAGAAAAATCTTCTGGCTTTCAAACGAAGTATAGCACTTTATTGTAGGTGTTGCCGTTGTTTTTAATATTTTTTTTTCAATTTAAACCATTTTTTCTAAAAGTGCCCCTACCTCCTAAACGGGGGGAGATAGACCCCCCACTCCCATAGTAAAAAGTGCTTGTTTTTGACCCCCCTACAAAAACCCGTTATCAAATCTTGGCGGCCAAGTTATCGTACTCTCCCCAAACTCTATCCTAAATCTAATGCCTTTCGGCCTGAAAAACTATTTTTAATTCAAAAACTATAATCTATTTTTTTTTGTTTTCTCGAGAAAATTTAAAAACTCGGATTCCTTAACTTTTTATATTTTTAATATAAAACTTATAAACTAAAGTAAAACTAATTAAAAACTACCTCAACCAACTTAAACTTCTTAAAATGAACTAAAACTACTTAAAAACTAGAACAGCCACAGCAGCAGAGATTTTTTTTTTTTTTTTTTGTTTTATACTATATGTACATTAGAAGAGTGTACTCTATTTTTTTTTTTTTTTTTTTTTTTGTGCCACCCTGACTGTCCCTACCTAAGAATACCCTTAAAACTATGTAAGTCGGCCAAGACAACTGGTCAACTATCGCTATCATCATTAGACAACCACCAAAACTGGTTCTCCTGTCTTACCCTGTCTTTCAGGTCCCGATCGAACACAGTCCTACTGAACCGAAGTCGCTCAGCTCCATCTTGTACGAGGACGTCTCGACTATAAAGGAGCCGCCTATCCACAGTACTACGGCCGACGTGGTAGATTAGCGGAACCGCCTCTCTATCCTGGATCAACCCTATACTATCTAAATAGAGGAATGCATTAGGTGCAATATGGCCACTTAAACGCACACTCTCGAAGTATTCTGTGTTGGGGTAGTAAGCCCCAAATATTAAGCTATTTGCTGAGGCCATCGCTCTCGCAATGTGACTCCGAATCAGCTTTATCAAAAAATTATCTATTCTGTTAATGTTGGCTCCGTTGTATAGAGTCCTGTTGGAATAGTAATGTTTGTACTCCAATTCAGGTGTTCTGTGTAATCCAAGACAACGTCTAAGACACTGCCTTTCAAACACCCGAATCTTTTCCATTTGATATGGGGCAACGTTGAACCACACCGGGCACCCATAGGCAATCATCGGCCGGATGAGGGCCATGTAGCAAATCACCTTCACCCTGGTGTCAAGCCGGCTGCTGTAAAACAACCGTTTCGTCAGGGCAAAGGCTCCCCTAGCCCTGTTCAGAGCAGCATTTATATGTCTGTCGAAATACAAATACTGATCCAACCAGATGCCAAGGTACTTTACCACACTTCTGCTCGCCAGTGGTTGCCGGTGCGGCCCTACGATCATCAGCTTACGCCAGTTCTTTCTAGTATCCCTAGCCAACGGAGTAAAATTATCATAATATTCTTCGTTACATTACCCAACAGTTTATGTTGTCAAATATTAAATTGTGTTTATCACAAGTAACTCTACCTACTTACTACATATATATAAAAATGTTTACAAAATCTTATTGAAAATCAATTATTTCTCAAATAAATTAGATTATACCAAATTTATGAACAATAAATCAACAAAAGAATTTGTAATACTTATTTATTTAATCTTAAAATACAAAAACAAATCCATAAATCACATTAATCCATATTAACTTTGTGTGATTTAAGTATCCTCTGTTTTCAAATGTCGATTTAGTTCAATGTCTTTCTTGCGTCCGACGGCGGCGACGATGTCCGAACAGGAAAAAATCAACAAAAAAATAAAAACAAAAGAGCTGAGAGCAAAACTTTCAATAGCAATCAATCAAAAAAAAAACAAACTATATCCATAACTCACATATGTACGTTACAAGCATAAAAACACATTTAAAATGCCATCGCGAAAACACTATCTTACACACAGACCTATATTTACCGATATGGAAAATTTTATCTAGTTAAATAAAAAAAAAAACAAATAAATTTAAAATATAATAAACAAACTGCAGTTTTACGGAATATATCCATGCTTAGCTCAGTTAACTCATTCAATCGGATTATAAATAAATTTATTTTGACAGATTGTCCAATATCCACTCAACTGGGATTGGGTTTACATTGCGGTTACGTTACTTTGTCAACTACTAACAATGCAAAAATATAAAAATTAATATTTCATATTTTCAGGTGTGCACCGCCCCTAAATTACTCAGACCGTCAGAATGGAGATTGAATGTGATTTGGCTTCTATACGAGATGAGGATTTGTTGAGAAAAATGGTAAGTTTGGCATTAAAATAACGAAAAAGAAGAAAAAAAAAAAAACATACATACTTGTTTTGAGTTCACCATCATCATGTAGAAAGTCGTCTCATCGATCGTCTTTTTGATGACATCATGGTTAAGTTAAAAAATATACAAAAAATAAATAAATAGCCATAGAGAGTGTTGTTGGAGTGTTTTAAATGTTGAAATTCCAATTTGGACATTCGCATGCACTATTGTGTGTGATTTGTTGTTGCTGCTTCTCCAAGTTATGATCAGACTTTGTGAAAAGTATCCATATGCTTGTCCTAATTGAATATCGAAAGCGAGAAATAAAAACGAAAAAAAAAAATTATAATTGCTATGAGCTAATGGCATTTGCCAAAATTTATTGACATTTTGTGTTTTGTGCTCTCCGAACACACCTTTAAGAAGTTTTTGTTAAATAAGAAATGTAAAAACAAAAAAAATCATTTGGGAACTTATTTATAACTTATTTTCCTGATAGTTTTAATTGTACTACAAAATAAATGGAAGGGATAATTTTGGCTATTTGGGCATTTAGACTTGAGCATTATTCGAATAAATTTATATCTAATTAATTTTCGAAAAGTTTTATTTAGAATAAATTTGTTTTGAGGTATTACAAAATATACAAAAAGAGAATAAATGTGCTTTTCGAAGGTTAACAGGGATACCAGACCTTTGAACGGTGAATGAGTCTGTATCTTGTTTGTACCAATTAAATTCACCTGATTATTTGTACAGTCTAACAAGGTTTTAACATCTTGATCTTGACTTCGAATTTTATTACTTTAGATTTTATTCCTCTGGTTGACATTCCAACCCTAACTAGAAATTATTTCCAAGCTATAAAAAAAATCCTAAATGTACATACTGGGTAGGCCAGCTAGTGGTTTCTTTTTAAATAATAGGTTATTTTGACACTAACAGCTGTTTTCCACTCGAAATCTTCACAGAAAGTCAGTATCATACCTCCGCGGAACGATATGAGCAACGTTGAAAAATATTAAAAACTTATTCCCAAAGTGAATGCTGTATAGCCCAAACAGTGCGGTTTTGAAAAGAAGCACCTACCGAACCTGCTGTACGCAAGTTTGCGCAAAAAGTTCGTGAGACTGGTATGCTCGTGGACAACACCCATGGTCGCCGCCGTGCGTCGTACGGTATGCAAAGACGATAATGTGGCTGCTGTATATCTCGTACTCGTACAGTTGCAAAAGCCCTTCAAGATCTTGACATGAACAAATCCGTTGGTCCTGATAGTTTACCCCCCATTCTTCTGAAGAGGTGTTCTTGATCGATGGCAAACTAATTGCGTATAGTTTCTCATTGCTGCTACTATTCTGGAATCTTTTCTACAAGATGGAAAATAGCAGCCTATCTAGCCTGTTTCTAAAAAAGAGGACTCATTCGACCAATTGCACTAACATCCTTTCTTTTCAAGGTTATGGAATCACTAATAAATCATCAGCTCAAGAAATATCTAGAAGATCGAAAGCTTCTTAATGACCGGCAATACGGCTTTCGCAGCGCAGCAATCGTTTTACTGGTGATCTGATGGCATATCTCACCGAAGAGTGGAACAGATCTTTACATTGTTTTGGAGAAATTTAGATGATTGCGCTTAATATTCTTAAGGCATTTGATAGAGTTTAGCACAAGACTCTCTTATCGAAAATGCGTGCGTTTGGTATCAGTGAAACCCTTATTATTTGGATTAGAAATTACCTTCTAGATAGTTCATTAAATTTTGTATTGGACGGTTTTAAGTCTAATCTTCAAAAAATAAATGCTGGTGTTCCTCAGGGCTCCGTTTTGTCAACGACACTCTTCCTCATTTTTATAATTGATCTCTTGTCTGAAACTTCTAATCCACTTCATTGATTTGCCGACGACTCTACCCTGAAGTTCTCATTGATACTCGTGCTCAAATTCACGTCCATCTTCTTTGGAAGTGGAATTTCAAAAGTATAATATGATTAGTTCATTAAACTCCGATCTTTACAGCATTGCTAAATGGGGAATTAAATACTTCAAATTCAAACACTCAATGCTGTCTATGTTCGTTAAACAAAATGTACCACTTTCGCCATTGTCCTTCAATGACACTTGCATCGACGAAACTGAAAAACTTTCAGTGCTCGGTATGTATGTCAACGATGATCTTCGTTGGAATGACCACATTCTCCAGACCGCCAAAAATGCTGCACAACACTTAGGATTTCCATATCGATGCAAGAAATTTTTCACCACTTTGATCTGGCTACAATTTATAAGTATAACTCACATCTTTGAGCAGGTGCAGCACAAACTTTTTTCCATTTATTTGATAGAATCCAGAACAGAGCGTTTAAGCTGAAAGGAAACAGAGCTATTATAAAATCATTCCCATCTCTTGTACATCGTCGAAATATTTCATGTATTTCCTTGATTTATCGCTTCTTAGACAAGCAATGCTCACTTAAAGTAGCCATTTGCATACCTCTTCTTAATGAGTCCACCAGTGATACCAGCTGTTTCGCTAGGAATGCCCATCAGTTCACTCTCGAGGCTAATTTTTGGCGTACCATCAAATAAAGCGTTTAATTTTTTAGTCACACAACCCAGTACGGTTTTCCCTTGCCATCTCAATTTGCAAAACATTCAAGACCAATGTTCATCGACACCTCCTTTCCCTCCCCATTATTAAAATTATAAGGGTCTCTCAATAAACTCTTAAGTGCATGTGAATTATATTAACAAAAATTAAAGCAGAATCCGAGAAAGTCGATTTCTCACCGTGCACAAGAAGTCGACCTTTGGCACACTTCAACTTGGCGAATTTTGCCACGATGCTTGGGCCTACATCCGTTCAAGATCCAACTGACCCGGGAGTTCAAAGTTCATGACACTAGACAATTTGTTCGTTGACTGGGCTTCGGAGCGTTTGGAGGAGTACCCCAATTTCGGCCGAAAAATCATCTTTAGCTACAAGGTGCATTTTTGGAAGAATAGCTATGTTAACCAGGTTCACCAGGCAACAATGCATCCTCGAAAAGTTCCAGTTTGCTGTTGATATCAGGCCGGTGGCGTTATTAGTCAGTAATTCTCGAAAATGATGCTGGAGAGACAGTCACCGTCAATGGCGAGCAGTAAAGAACCATAAAAACCAATTTACCATGGCCAAAATTAAACCATATGGACCCAGCTAGCATATGGTTCCAGCAAGAAGGCGCTACGTACCAAACAGTGGATACCACAATTGACATTCTGTATGAACGATTTGATGATAAACTTATTTCTCGCAGAGGTAACGTAAATTGGCCATCAAAGTCGTGCGATTTTACCCCGCTAGACTTTTTCTTGCAGGATTTCCTGAAGTTGCAAGTCTATGCGAACAAACCACAGACAACCGATACCGTTAAGATGAACATAATACAAGACACCGCTCAAACTTAGCCAAATCTATGCGGAATTGGGCCACTCGGCAAAAAAGAATTTTGTTGATACCCCACACCCAGTTTGTCTTATTTCTTTTCAACATCTACCTGCCCTTATTAAAAAACCCTTTATATGGTTACTAACGACGACGCCGACGTCTTGTTAAAAATTTTATAGCGAACAAATTGACATTTGTAACGAGTGATTTTTTAAGAGCTATCGGAAATTAAAAAAAAAAAAAAAACCCATAAAATTCAGAAAAATGCATGAAATCTTTATTTGAATCGATAGTACGGTCGATATAATTTAATGTTTGAAGATTATTTCATAAAAATGTTGGATGCGGCTGCGCCTCAAATGGTCTAAATTTGGCGTACTCTTTCTAACATTTCGGGCGGTATCTCACGAATAAATGCTTCAATGTTGGCTTCCAGTGCGTCAATCGAAACGGGCTTGTCACTATAGACATGAGCCTTAACATAGCCCCACAAAAAATAGTCTAGAGGCGCACGATCTAGGGCGCCAATTGACCGGCCCCAAACGTGAAATAAACTGTTCACCGAATTCGGCTCTCAATTGGTCCATTGTTACGCCTGCTGTGTGGCATGTGGCACCGTCTTATTGAAACCTCATGTCATGCAAGTTAAGTTCTTCCATTTTGCGCATAAAAAAGTTTGTTATCATCGCACTGTAGTGCTCATCGTTCACAGTAACTTTGCGATTCGCATCATCTTTGAAGAAATACGGCCCAATGATTTCGCCAACCCATAATCCGCACCAAATAGTGACTTTGTCTGGAAACATTGGTAGCTCTTGCAATGCTTCTGGCTGCTCTTCAGTCTTTACTCCAAATACGGCAGTTTTGCTTGTTCACGTATGTATACATTCAACCAGAAATGAGCTTCGTTGCTGAACACAATTTTTCAATAAAAAAGTGGATCTTCTGCCAACTTTTCAAGAGCCCATTCACCAAAAATTCGGCGTTGTGGTAGGTCATTAGGCTTCAATTCTTGTAATAGCAGTACTTTGAAAGGCTTCACACCTAAATCCTTCTGCAAAATTGTGGTAGAGTAACAGAGGCCGAATTGCTGCGAACGGCGCCGAATCAAAACTTCACGTCATCACTAACACTGGCCGATGCATCTGCGATATTTTCCTTTAATGTCCAATAATGTAAATTTGTTGCGAAATTTAGTCGATTAAACATAAAATGGAAGAAGCGCGCGATGAACTTTCTTAACAGAGCACGCATTTTGATAATAAAATTCAATAATTTGCAAGCGTTGTTCGTTTATAAGACGATTCATGGTTAAATTATAGACCAAACTGAAGATGTTTGACAGTGACACAAAACACGAAACCTGCGTGAGCTGTCAAAACCAGTGTTGCCAAAAAGAAAATAGCAAAAAAATCACCCAATACATTGTTTTTCTTTTAAGTTGCATATATTTCCATAGCTTCAGATTTGTCCTGCAATTAGCACATCTTTTTAAATCGTAGCAGGTAGGGTTTTTTATTACACATGCGAAGCCCACAAAAATTTTTTCATATACATATACATACGTACAGCCATAGTGTTCCTAGCCTATAAAATCTTAAACGAGTTTGTCTGTATAATTTTCAAATAAAAATATAGTTAACGTATTGAAGTATAATAGACGTTTATTCTCAAAAATGACACCATCATTTTCAATTATTATTGATCAAAATGAAATAATACCCAAAGACGATAATATTTTTGACATATTTTAGATCAAATAAGAGCGAGGTATAAATTGTGTATACACAAAAATTTTATTGTTTTTTTGACAAAACGATTGTAATAAACTATCACTATGAAATTGAATTTAATGATGATTTCTTTTATTCACTTAACATTAAAACTGTCAAACAAATCTATGAAAACGCCCTAAATAGTTCATTCATAAATAAATATTTTTATAGACTAACTTTACCTTTACGGCGAGGGTTTACGAGTGTCTATCAATCTTGAAGTATGCGTGGGGTTACTTGTGGAAAGAGACATTCTGGTCACTTGAATTAATAAATTTGTGCTCACGGTCAACCTTTGGCAAAAATAAAAATAAATAAAAGCTTCAGCCAACAAACTGTCAACTATGTACATATGATGTCCGAAGAAATCACGAGGCACGAAGTCGCCATAACAGCCCACATCTACACACGCTCGATATTATTATTTATTACAATTTTTTTTGTCAGAGGCCGAGGCGTGTAGAGTTCAGAAACCAAAAATTGTTAATTCATATGACCGCATATTATGAATGGTTTTGTTTGCATGTTGTGAGAATAAACCTGAACTTCAAGTACAATTGAAACCTATGAATGAAGCCAAAAGCTTTTATAAATTGTATATCGGTATGATGTCATGGCACATGATTTACCACATCTAGTTGTAGTTACATAGTTGATGGCTGAAAACCAGTGGCGCTTAGGAGTGTGCAATTGACATCTATATTAGGATTAGTTTTGATTTGACAAACATCGACCTGCACGAAGTCATACTTTGCAGATGGTATTCGCACGCATGTAAATGTACTTTTTGACATGAATATTCAAATAATTTCAAATGTGGAGCAGTAGATGTTAAATCCTTAGAACATTTGAAATATTTAGAACAACAAGTTGTTAATGTCTAGACAAGCATGAGAAATATTTAATGTGGGTGAAGGAATGTCGGTGGACAAAATGTGTGGAATTTATTTACAAATAATAGTACGGGACAGTTAGTCAAGAAACACCTATTTTCTTAGAAAGAAACACAGGATGGCTAAAACCAAGATTTTAGGACGCCCGCATTAGCCTGAAGTGAAAGGGTGATGATGGAATTCCCTATGAATTTTTTCCACCAGCTTCCTGAGAACTCTTTTAAACGAGTATAACTATATCTATGGGAAAACAAAGGTACCGGAGGAGTTCTAAAAGTCTGTAATCCTTCCAATTAAAAAAAAAAAAAGGTTATGCAAATAATGCGAAAATTTTCACCGGGCTGCAAAGCTTAGAAAGCGGGTATCTACCACATTTCGTCTCATGAATTTTTAGATGATTTCAATTCGAGCACATCTAGTTAGTATGAAATTGTCGAAAAATCGTAGGTATCTAAGAGGGTAGTCCCAGAAGTACCCGACCTGATGTATAGATGGCGGTTGTTGTTTGAAAAGAATGACTATGGTAGATAGTACCAACTTTATAAAGCTTAAGTTTGAAGTTTGACGACGCTACGTTGTTCAGTATTTATTTGGCAGCCATCAATAGTGAACGCTCTCAGTGAATTTCTAAACATGGAAAAAATTAGTCATCGTTATGTGATACAATACTTTCATTTGAAAGGCCTCAACCAATATCAAAGCGGAGCTAGATTCTACTCTGGGGGAGTCTGCTCCTTCGTTTGCAACAGTAAAATATTGGGTGGCAGAGTTTAAAAGAGGTCGTACGAGCTGCCGCCAAGATGAACATCGCAGTGGTCGACCAAATGAGGTGACCACGCCAGAAATAGTGAAGAAAAACCACAAATGGGTCCATCACTTCACACCTGAGACGAAGAAACAGTCAAAACAATGAACTGAAAGGGGAGAATCGGCTCCAAAGAAGGCGAAAACAGTTCCATCTGCAGGCAAGGTCATGGCCTCAGTTTTTTGGGATGCGCGTGGGATAATTTTCATTGATTATCTTCAGAAAGGAAAAACAATCAACGGCGAGTATTATACGAACTTATTTCCGCGTTTGAGTGACGAAATCAAGAAAAAACGGCCGCATTTGGAGAAAAAGAAAGTTTTGTTTCATCAAGACAATGCACCAGTTCACACATCCGTTATCGCGATGGCCAAAATCAATGAGTTAAAGTTCGAATTGCTTCCTCATGCACCCTATTCGCCAGATTTAGCCCCTCGGTTTATTTTCTGTTTCCAAACTTGAAAAAAATGGCTCGGTGGTAAAAGTTTTGCCAACAATGAACAGGTGGAGTCTGCGGTTGATGGCTATTTTGAGGAGCTCAACGGTTCTCACTATAAACAGGGTATCGAAGTATCGAAGAACATCGCTGGGAAAAGTGTATCGAGCTAAAAGGAGACTATGTAGAGAAATATAAAGATATTTTTCCCCAAATTTGTTGTGTTTTCTTTGTTAGGTCGGGTATTTCTGGGACCACCCTCTTAAAAGTGAGTGATTGATGATAAATCTTATATTAAGGGTTTTTCAATTGGCACAATTAAAAAACTAAAAAAAACGAATTTCTGCATATGACAGTACGACCAAAATTAGGCTCAAATGTGAAATGATGAGCATTCCTAGCGAAACGGTATCACGAGTAAACTGATTGAGAGGAGCAATGCAACTGGCTACTTCGAGGAAAAACAATAAAGATTCCGACGGTGTTCAAGAGATGGTAATGAAAGGTATACTTGAGTCTTGGACGTACATATAAACGCCTTATTAATTGTAGCCAGATCACAAGAAATGAAAAACTTCTTACATTGATATAGAAATCCTTAGCATTGTGCAGCATTTTTGGCGGACGAAGATGGGCACTTGCAACTTTACGAATGCGGAAATATACCTGCCCCATTGAATGATTTATTTTCTCTAGTACAGGGGTGGCAATGATGCTATCAGGCAATGGAGAGAATATGAGCTACAAGTGCATTAGCCTTATCTGAAGAGCTAGTTATCTGGTTGTCATTGTAGATGAGCATTGGAACCGAAGATTATGATGAATTTTTTACCAGAAATTTCTACTGCCTTTGGGAAATTTCAAGATTTTTTGTCTTAATTTCCGATCATGTTAGAATTTGGTTCTTTTTACAGCGTTTGAATGATGTCTGACTTGCTTGTGGTTTTTTCCGATTTTCTTTAGTTGGATTGGCTTTGTAGAATCGGAAACTTACTTGTCTCAACCTGATAGTTTTAGTTTTGTAGTTTTGTTTTTACAGCTTGTATCGACTTGTCTTTAGATTTAACACTCCTTATTCTGTTAGGAATAAAAGTACGCATCCCACTAAAAATCACTTCTGTGGTCATATCAACACTGGCATCAACGTCACTGTCGAGTAAATATAGTGGCAGTTAAAAATTTGAAAAAAGTTATTCAGGCCGTCCCAGTTGACTTTCTTGTATTGCCAAACGATCATAATGGTATGCATCTCCTTAACTGGATGAATAAGATACGAGAAATTTTACTGATACATATTATACAATAGTCCGAAGTGCCGAATATTGTATACTTATCAGGGTTAGAAGTAAGAAACAAATTGAGAGTACCAACATTTGGTATTCGCGTGGGTTCAGCCCCTAGCTGAGTAGGGTGGTGCATCGCAGTAAAGATCTCAATATATCTTCCTTCGGGTGTTGCGTGTCCTGAATAGCGGTCCTGATAGTCGTAAGGAATAACGACTTCAGTGTGAGAGTACAAGTAAACAATTCGGGAAATGGAATCAGACAGCGCAATAAAATCATTAGGAGTTGAATTGCTGTCAAGATTTGGACGTCTATGACTGAAACAAACCTGGTGTGACAAGAATTGCCAAATATCAGTCCATAACTTTTTTCCGTAAGCGGTTACCCCTAACCACCGAACCTTAATTTTACTTTAACTATGTTACTATTTCATCTATTTCTTCCATCCGAGAATTATTTGTTACAGTCTGTAAAGCTTTCGTGTGCATTTTGTTCATACAATCAGCAAGGACTCGGCTTCAAAAAACGTTCGTCTAAGGAATTTTTGATTTCTCATGTCACTAAGTTCCTTAACATAATATTTGTTAGAACTCTTCTTGAATACGCCAGCCAAGTTTGGTCGCCATATCAGAACTCTCATTCCCAAATAATTAAAGATGCGAAAGCAGATTTCTTCGATTTGACACTCGTGGTACGTGGTCTGCCTTGCTCTGATGTTCTCATCTTAGACCACTTTGAATATTGATTAAAATTGATTAATTTGTAAAGCTTACAAAAACGTCGTGTTATTCTCTTTGTGCACAAGCTTCTCGTTGGGACTATCGATTGGTCCGATCTTTTGGAAATGATTCCCATTATTATTAACCCATATAACCTAAGATCCACTCCTCTCTTCCACTTTTCTTTTCACTTCGTAAACTACAGTCACTTTGACCAAAGTCAAGAATGTGAATGCGTCTATCCAATATCTCCAATAAATAAATAATACTGTGTATATGGAAAAGAAGATATGGCTAGCTTAAAGTTGTATTTTGCACGTGTTCAGTATTCAATAAAACGCACCTCAAAAATTATAAAAATTGTTAACAAAAATGCAAATTCGTAGAAGGCGCAGTCCGGCATGTAGGGACGCTACCATTTTTCTGCATATGATTTAAAGGTTTTAAAGAAATTCGCTATTAGCAAAGAATTCACTAGACTACATTGCAACACAACTTGTATTGAGCGCTTCGAAAGGCAGTTTCTAATCCTATGAAGAAGAGATTTATCAAAACCAAAGGCATGCATTTTCAATAAGACGCAGACGGCCTGATGCCAAACTCAATCATATGCTTTTGAAATATCAAGTGCAATAATCTTAATTTGTCCAAAATAATGTAAGGATTTGTGCCACGGTGAGATATGATTACCAGTTGACTTATTACGAAAGAAAGAAGATTCGCCTTTCTTAGGTATACCCTGGTTAAATGTTGTGTTCCATCCACTCGGAAAGAGACAGTAGAGTAGGACGGATGAAAAAGCTTACGCAATGGTTTTATCAGCTTTGTAGAATACCTCTTCATTAGGCGTTTTTCTTTTTTAGTTCAGTATAGAGCTCTGAACAGAGTCCGAGAATGTCGAGCATGTTCCGAACATCCTCTGAACCAAGCGTGCTCTGAGCGCTCTGAGTATTTTTTGAAACACACCTGAACACTTAGCTGTCGACATTTTTTTTTTTAATTTCCATCTGTCAAATGCCTGTGTTAAGCATTGTACTCTGTCTGCTCAGTTATTTTATTCTGAGCTTATAGAGCGCACTCTGAACACGCTCAGAACATGCTCAGAACGAAAAAAGAAACACATTTACGAAGCTCTGAACGCTCTGAACTAAAAAAGAAACACAATTTATTTTTTGACAACTCAGGCTCTGTTCTGAACTAAAAAAGAAAAACGCCTATTGAGACCTTTGAGTATACAGGGTGATTGGCATAAGGTGTGACAAAAAGCTATGGCGTGTAGGTTGGACTTAAACAAGAAAAAAATCGTATGGGAGGGGGGGGTCTATTTCCCACCGTATAGGCGGGAGGGGCAATTTAAGAAAAAAATCACTTAAAACAGAAAAAAAATTATTAGAAAATAACGGTAATACCTACAGAGTAATGCTATGGCATTTTGATAAGCCAGAAATACATTCTTTAATTTTGTTTTCAAATAAAGTTGTTCGAGTGAATAGTTTTTGAAAAATTAATTTTCAAAATCAAAATTTTGAAAAAAAAATGAAAAATTTTTTTTTTAAACAAATTTTTTTCAAAATTTTACGTAATTAAGTATTATTTTTTTATTCAATATTCAATGCTCATATTAATTTTTGATCAAACACAAAAAACCGGATGTCAAAATGTTTTGTAGTTTTTGAGAAAATCAAAAATAAGAAAAACTACTTTTGTTCTAAGAAAAGCCTTTTATTTTAGTTTTTATACGTTTTTGGATTCTTAGGTGAATTTACGATTGAAAGGATTAACTTTCTTTTTACTATTTTTTTAATTATCGTCTTATAAACATACAATAATGTGACAAAGTACTGGATTAACCATATTTCACACATTTTTTTCATTGAGAACACCTGCCTGAGAGCATTGGATTAATATTGACCTGCGAATGTTTTTTAAGTAATGCAACGTTACACGCCCTAACTAGTGACAGAAAAGTGCAATTGCGAAATAAGAACAAGAATGTTCCTGAATCTTGAAATCAATTAAAATAAGAAATACATGCATATTTAGATAAAATACATAATTATTGTTTATTTAAATTTTTAACAATTTTTTAACTAAAGCTTATTACAAAAAAATTATTTGAAAAACATTCGCAGGTTAATATTAATCCAATGCTCTCACGCAGGTGTTCTCAATGAATAAATGTGTTAATTTTAAAAAAAAGTTAATCCTTTCTTTCGTAAATGCACCTACGCCAAGCCGACCCCACCATAATAAAAAAGTGGCAGGTCAATTTTAAACCAATGCTCTCACGCAGGTGTTCTCAATGAAAAAAATGTGTGAAATATGGTTAATCCAGTACTTTGTCACATTATTGTATGTTTATAAGACGATAATTAAAAAAATAGTAAAAAGAAAGTTAATCCTTTCAATCGTAAATTCACCTAAGAATCCAAAAACGTATAAAAACTAAAATAAAAGGCTTTTCTTAGAACAAAAGTAGTTTTTCTTATTTTTGATTTTCTCAAAAACTACAAAACATTTTGACATCCGGTTTTTTGTGTTTGATCAAAAATTAATATGAGCATTGAATATTGAATAAAAAAATAATACTTAATTACGTAAAATTTTGAAAAAAATTTGTTTAAAAAAAAAAATTTTCATATTTTTTTCAAAATTTTGATTTTGAAAATTAATTTTTCAAAAACTATTCACTCGAACAACTTTATTTGAAAACAAAATTAAAGAATGTATTTCTGGCTTTTCAAAATGCCATAGCATTACTCTGTAGGTATCACCGTTATTTTCTAATAATTTTTTTTCTGTTTTAAGTGATTTTTTTCTTAAATTGCCCCTCCCGCCTAAACGGGGGGAAATAGACCCCCCCCTCCCATACGATTTTTTTCTTGTCTAAGTCCAACCTACACGCCCTAGCTTTTTGTCACACCTTATGCCAATCACCCTGTATATGTATAATATGGAGGGCTCGTTTCTATTCCAAATGCGTGACTATCATAGGGGGCGCTGCTCAAATTTGTGTAAGACAAAGTTTTTTGACAAAAGAATAGCATACAAATTAACAAACAAAAAAACATTTTATTATTCAATATTTTTGTATCATTTAACCACCAAATAAACACTAAAACTTTTTCAAGCTAAATATTTCTACAAATTTATTTTTTAAATCCAACTAAAACTCATTACACCTTAATTTCGTCTTCGAATTTGGACTCGTTTTTCGGTTGGAATTGTGCCAGTTCCTTAATCTTTAAATCATTACAAAGGTGACACAAACCACTTGCAGGGAATGGATCGCTGATGTCGGAAAAATCATTCTGCTGTTCATCTCTCTTAATCGAGGCTAAATTACTGCAGTCCAGATGTTGAAAGATCTCCCGATTGTAGTCGCCATCCTTGGTAAATCCATTGTATTGGTCACATTGTGGGGAAGCTATTCGCCTCCAAGTAGGGAACTTTAATATTTTGATTACAAAATAGCAATTAACAGTCACTTTAAAGTTTGATCTTATTTTTACGTATAATTTGTAAAGAATTAAAACAGTCACAAAGCTTATTGATATGCGGTTTTTTGCAAACAAGACTGAAAATTTACTGAGTGCTTCATATCACATGTGACGGAGAACGATGTGCGAGGAGAAGGTAAACACAAATTGACAGCATACAGCTGTATCCTTAACTTACAGAAAGTGAGACAGCGACCCCTATCGCAACAATGCATTAGGGATAGGAACGAGCCCTCCATATTATATATACTAGTGTGTCTTGGGAGTTTGTAAATAAAGCGTAGACTGACATTGAATGCTACATTTATTTTACGTTTTAATTCGTAGTCCAAAATGGGTACGATATTAGATTTTTTTTATTTTTTTGGGAGAAGAAAACTGGCAGATGACCTCAAACTTCATAATCCAGAATAGATTCTTCCTATTGCTTGGAATAGCATCGCAGCAACTCAATTTGTTGCTTACACGTTAAACAACAAATTGATATATTAAATTTTTTCAACGTATGAAATAATTTCTTCATTTAGAAATTTTAGAAATTCTTTATTACTGACATCTGTTTTTAAACAAAGCATAACTTAAGTCTTGGAACGGTTCAGCTTCTCCATTGATTCTTGCTCAGTGCAGCAAGAATCACAAGCACATTATCCGCAATAATTTGATATTAACTTGATTCTATATTATAAAAACGATCATTAATAAATGGTGTAAGCTAAAGTGGCCCTTAAAGAGAGCTCTGTGGAACTCCTATATTTACAATAAGTGGTCTTGAAAGACTACTATCAGCTTAAACTGGCTTTGAAATATGTCTTTAATAAACTTATATCAGTGACCCATACATGAAATCCCTTTGAAAGATTCTATAATAACAGTTCACCGAACTTATATAGATCTAGTTCCCTACGCAAGTCTGTTATAACTTTAATAACTACTGATTTACAACTATACCTGACTCGAAAGCCGGACTGCCATCATTTAATTGATATTTGAAAAAAAAAAAATATTTAACTTTTGATAGAAAAAAGAATTTTCAGGGGTTTTGCCTCTTGCAGGAAGCTGAAAATCCTACAAATGCATCCCAAGATAACACTCCGGTAAGCTACCAAGGGGCGTGGTATCCGCTCACTTTCTCCAAATCAGTGTTGGTTGAATGGAGCACTTTCGACTGTTGTAAAGCGATGAAATTTGGTGAACCAGTAGGTCTTAAATTGCATATAAAGGAACAATAATAAAGACTGAGGTTTTCCATTCAGGGTTCGTGGTATCCGCCCACTTTCTCCGAAATGGTGTTGGTTGAATGGAGCACTTCCGACTGCTGTAAAACCAGGAAATTTAGTAAAGTGGCGGGGCTTAAATTGCATACTAAGAAAAAAATATAAAATTTGAGGTTTTTCCTTTAATGGGCGTGGTATCCGCCCACTTCCTCAGAACTGATGTAAATTATATGTGGCACACTTCCGATTGTAGGAGAACAATGAAATTTGGTAGAACGGTAGGGCTCAAATTGCATATAAAAGACCAAAAATAAAAATTAAGGTTTTCCATTCAGGGGGCGTGGTATCCACCCACTTTCTGAGAAAATGTTTAATTTATATGGAGCACTTCCGATTGCCGTAGAATGATGAAATTTGGTGGAGTGGTAAAGCTTAGATAATGTACATTCAAAGCGAAAAATAGATAATCTAAGATTTTTCATTCGAAGTGTCTTTTTATTGTCATTTTGAAACTATATAGGCATTTTGAAAATTCATGACATTTCTTAGAACTTGAGTGGTTGATTTGATACTATATGTATGTTATTTTAATATGAATGAAAAAAGAAAACATTTGCATACCTGAAAAAATTATGAGCTTACATAAAAAAAATCTTAACTGTGATGTGAACTATAATCATACCACTTATTAGCATATTAATTGGTGGGCTACCTTCATTTAAAAAAACGAGTTAAAATTGCAATTAATAGCGAATATTTAAAGCAGAATAATATTGAAACAGCTACAATGTAATAAAGAAATTTTATTATTTAATGATTACTGACTAATTTTTGATGGGCTTACTTGGCAAGTTTTTTTAAGCCCAATTCGAAAGGTTTTAAAAACTTGACTAGTGAATCAAATTTTAGTCAGTAATCTTTTAATAATAAATTTCTCTATTACATTATAGCTGTTTCAATATTATTCTACTTTAAATATTCGCTATTAAACCTTCATGAAGTAAGAACTTGGCGTACTTTTAGATCTCAGTACTCAGTTTTTGTATAGAAAGTTCTTCTCTCTTTTTTTAACATTTATGTTTTTGGTCTGATATCCATCTAAGAATAAATAAATCCGATCTTATATCCCGTTTAGTTTTACACTGAATACAATGAAAGCACAAGCTTTTCCAACTGTCATACTCTTCCGGTACGTTAAACCTGTTTGGCCTTAAAAAGGCGACTTATTGCACAGATTTACTTCTTTCTAAAGTCATGGAAACACTGGCCAAAAATGAGGTTTAACAAATATTTTATAGAACGAAAACTCTTAATTGACTGGCAGTATTACTCAGGTAGCAAAAGGTCACTGATAATCTGATGAAATTTTATTTACATAATTTTAAAGGTACATAAATGCACGTGATATTTAAAATTATTTGATAAAGTTCACACAAATCTCTCTAGTCAAAAAAGCGGGAATTTGCTATCCATTACTCTCTCATCTACAGTTTTAAGTCTGATATTCAAAAAATATAATTCTAGTATGCCTAAATGCTCCCTCTTGCCTACTACACTCTTTCGTATATTCAGAAATTATTGCTTGTTCAAAATCTTAAAATTTATAAGAGACATCCCTTATTGAAACGTATGAACTTTTATTTCTCTGGAACCCCATCGTAAGGTATCTTGTCTTTGATTATTTTATTGATTTTTATACTCAATTAAAACAGCCACTCCCTCAAAGAATTCCGCTTACCCTTAAGCCAAACTCCTTAAGAGGTTTTTTCTTTAACAACTTTACTCGAATTTTCCTCATTATGATTTATACAAGCTTTCAAGATCAATGTGCATAGGCATCTCCTGTTAAAGCCATTTGTCATTTGTACAAATTGTAAGAAAACTAATAAACAGACTTGATCGATGTTCTATCCAACAATCTGACATCACCGTTAATATTAGTAAAAGATCAAAATGTTGTTCGGTATTATTTCAACTTTTTAAGAGGAACAGCAAAGGTGATAAAAAGTTTCTCAGTTTTTAATTACTAACGAAACAGCTTTTATTTCCGAAGCTAAGAAAAAACATTATTATTGTAGGTGTAGCCTTGAAATAAAAACAAAAAAAAAAAAAAAACAATATCAACCCTAGTAAAATAAGAAATTGTATATCTATATCAGCTTCAAGCTGCGATGTTCGTAGAAAAATATAGAAACAAATTCTTTGCAAAACACATTTTTTATTTTGCTAAAAACAGATCAATATCAATGACGATGATGTTATAATTATCACAATCCCACACAACCTGGAACGCTTTTCAGATTACACCACGATGTCGATGTCACCTAAGATCAGTAATCAACAAAATGAAAAAAAAAGTGCTAAGTGCCTAAGGTATATACTAGTGGGTACTGATGGGCACCTGCCAGATATGTACTCGTTTATACCTTTCGGGCTACATCAATAAATGCACAGTATAAAGATCACATATTGAGTGTGGCGATGATGTTTTGACGGAAGTTTATAATTGTTCCGAGATTTTGTATTTTGTATTCGTATAAGATAACTCGTAGTGAAGGAACTGACATCCATCAGTGGAAAATGGATTGGAATTCCTTGTTTGGCTGAGGTAAATTGTATAATTATAATTGAATGATTAATCTGATCTGAGTTGTATGCGTGGGCTGTGATTTACTTAGACGATTAAAAACAACACACAATTTAATAATGTGTCTGCGCATAGTATAATAACTATTGTCAGACGAAACTTCTTAAAATCTACAAACACATAAATTAAAATTAAATGCTTAATTGAGCTACTGTGTTGGTTGATCGTTGATTTATAAATAAATTAAATTAAAACAATTGTTTCTTAAAGAATTAATGACGATGCAACGCAATGCAACGTGTTCATAACTAATCGTACTTTACTAGAATATTATTTTCATCTTCGATCTTCGTTTTACTAGGCATGTATATTACACTAAAACGTTATGAAATAGTTTATAAGGCCCAGTGGCAAAACGCCGAAACAGCTAAAATCCTAAAAATATCATATCATGCAACATTTTTGACAGAATGTCAAACCACTCAAAAATACGATAATGTCAAATCATTATACATGTTTTTGACACCGAAACAGTTTGTAAATTGTGAATTTCAGGCTAAATTATTGCCCCCAACTCTCTTTAACTCTAGCAATTTTAGTTTTTTCAATTATTATTTTTCAATAGGTGTTAAAGTCACCAATGATATCCAACTGTCAAAATATTCAGTAAGGTTTGCCATTTTATCATGATGGTCATAAACAAGGCCATGATTTCGATAATTGGGCGCTGGAAATGTTAATCGGATATCCGGACTTTCGCCAAAAAATTATCATCTCAGCCCATTTTTGGCTCAGCGGCTATACCAAAAAGCTAAGTTGCTGTTATGGGACTGAACACCATCCAAAACTGCTCAATTAATTTAATGTATCCACAAACGTTCACTGTTGGACGCTGTTAATGGCATGGGGGCAAGATCGGACCTTATTGCTTTCGAAATGAGGAATGGATCACAGTTACCGTCAATGGTCTTGGGCGTTGTTAACTGGCTTTCTGTTATTGACAACATCGCAGTATTTGATCGGTGGTTCCAACAACAAGGCACTACATGCCATACAAGCAATGAAATG
Source organism: Chrysotoxum bicinctum (assembly GCA_911387755.1). Classification (NCBI taxonomy): domain Eukaryota; kingdom Metazoa; phylum Arthropoda; class Insecta; order Diptera; family Syrphidae; genus Chrysotoxum; species Chrysotoxum bicinctum. Next base: position 19,509,079 of record OU426989.1, read on the forward strand.
GTCGAAGTTCTGATGAATAAATTTGGCAAACTGAGTATCCGGAAATTTTTCATCAATTGGTCGCTGCGATTATGCGACTCGACACCGATTAATCGATTTATTGATAAATCCTTAATGAGCTCGAGGTCAGTACTCACTTGGACCGACCAGTTAAAGAACTGGGAATTCAAAGCATTCGTTTGAATGATGTGCTATTTTTTACATAATGTTGGCATGAATATATGAAGCTTCAGAATAAAGCTAGAATCTATTTTATATCTCACATGATTCTTGTTTCATTTAAATTTATTTTCTATCGTTTTTATCTGTAGAGGTGATAAGGTAATTTCATTCCTATACAGGGGCATTGTGTGTACGTAAAAAATATCATATATAGGTACTATTTGATCAAAAATGATATCAGAAATGATTGTGTACTATTCATTAAGCCAACTACCATATACGTAAATGGAACGCTGCGCCGCGCAGTGGTGCTATTTCTAATACTTACTTACTTACTTAGGTCCTCAGACCTTTTATGTCCGTGGGGGACCTCTAGTGGGGCATAGGGCGTCCACAACGCCAGCTCGCCATCGTGTTCGGTTCCTAGATATGAGTCGCAACTCCCTCCAACTCTTGCCTAGTTGGGCTGACTCCTCCTCGACTGTCCTTCTCCATGAGCTTCTCGGTCGTCCAGCTCTTCTTCCTTCTTGAGTGAGCGGATTCCATTGCATTGCATGAGCCGCAATACAGTTGTCTCCTTTTCGAAGCGTGTGTCCGATCCAGTGCCACTTTCGACGTCGTATAATAGAGTCAATAGGTTCCTGGCCCGTTTTCCTAAGGAGCTCTTCGTTTGATATACGATTGGGCCAGAAAATCCTAAGGATGTTTCGTAGACATCTATTAATGAACGTTTGCAGCTTCTTAGTGACACCTACTGTTACTTTCCAAGTGCTGCAACCGTAAAGTAACACGGATTCGACGTTGGATCGAAACAGCCGTAGCTTGGTTCTTAAGCTAAGAGAGTTATTCCTCCATATATTTCGAAGCATACCGAAAGCAGCCTTTGCCTTCCCGATTCGAGTTGATTTTCAGCCCTAAGATTTCTGCTTCTCTCTCCACCCCTGTTGTCATTTGGTGGAGATCCATGATCCTATGAGAGAGCAAGCATACGTCGTCCGCATAGTTAAGATGTTTCAGGTGAGACGTCAGAGTCCATCGAATTCCTCCGTTTCCCGTCAAGGCCGCTCGCAGGACATCGCTTATCACCAACAGAAACAATATTGGTGACCGAATGCAGCTCTGTCTGACTCCACTTTGGACTTCAAACTCTTCTGACAGCCTCCCTTCGTGCAAAACGTGACATTTGGATCCATCATAAGTTGCCTTAATAATAGCTATTAATTTATCCGGGATACCCCTCCTGCGTAAAGCATGCCAAAAAAATTCTCTATTTACGCTATCGAAAGCCTTCTCAAAGTCGATGAATAGCAGGTGGAGTGGTGATCGATATTCGACGCACTGCTCATTTATGACCCTTAAGTATTGATATGATTAATGCATGAGGATCCAGTGCGCAAACCTGCTTGTTCGGCATCGAGTGTGGCTTCTAGACGTTCCCTGATGCGTTCCAGTACTATTTTCGCTAATATTTTTGCAACGGCAGGCAGGACGCAAATCCCCCTCCAGTTTTCGCACTGTGTTAAGTCTCCTTTTTTAGGTAGCTTGACTATCATTCCCTTTTTCTACTCATTCGGAAATCCTTCGGAGACCCAAGCTTTCTTTATGAGTGGATGCAGGAGTTCGCTCGATGTCGTTGGCGCCGCTTGTAGAAGCTCTTCAGGAATGCCATCAAGTCCTACCGCTTTGTTGGTCTTCAGTGCTTTGATTGCGTTGCGGATCTCATCTCTACTGGGGGGTGCAGTGCGGATTCGGGAATTTGTTGTTCCTGTCGGCTCAGCAGGTATCAGTTGCGCATTGCTGTCGGTAACTCGGTTTAATACCGACGCAAAATGGTCCTTCCACCTTCTCAGCTGATCCTCATCCGAACTAAGTAGCGAGCCGTCTAAGTCTTTTACGAGGTGTTGTTTGGAACTGCGAGCTCCAACCAGTTCCTTTGTAATGCTGTAGACGGTTCTACTATCGCATCTGTTAGCAGCATCTTCTGCTTGCTGGGCCAAAGCGTTGATGTAATTACGCTTATCACGTCTTACACTGCGGTGAACCTCTCTCTTTCTCATGCGGTACAGCTCTCTTTTTTCTACTTTTATTTTTTTATGACTACTGACTAAAATTTGATGGGCTTACTTGGCAAGTTTTTTCCTATGCCCAATTCAAAAGGTTTTGAAAACTTGACCAGTAAGCCCATCAAATTTTAGTCAGTAGTCATTAAATAATAAAATTTCTCTATTACATTGTATCTGTTTCAATATTATTCTACTTTAAATATTCGGTGTTAAACCTTCATGAAGTAATAAGAACTTGGCGTACTTTTAGATCTCAGTACTTTTCACGGCTGACTTGTTACACAAAGGTTTTTGTATAGAAGAACTTGGCTCTTTTTTTAACATTTATGTTTTTTGGTCTGATATTGTTTTCTCCAGTAGTTAACGTCATTTTCAAAGGAATAATCGATGTCATGAAACGATGAGAATCCGATGCTTCTTAGTTGCCATCAGTAGAAAATGTCTGCATATATTCGCTCTGTCCAGATGAACCATCACAACCCGACTTTGTGTGAAGTACTAATTCTGAAAGGGTTTTCAGGACATTGGTTATAAAAAATCATGTAACAGCCTTCAAAATCTGTCCACGATCATAAAAAAGCAATAAAAATTTCTACTAATTGTTTGTTTTTTAGTAGGAGACAAAAACTCGTTTTTAGGTAAAAACCCATACAAAAATTTACTTTTTTATTTAGTGCCTATCTCTGCTTATTGCGCCATAAAATAATTTGGATTAAGATATTAAGGTACACATTTTTTTAAAGTACTATTAGTTCATATTGATAAAATCTTAAGACAATATAATGTTCACCACATATTTCCAAGAAAAATAAGTTTGAATTTGGAAAAAAAATTGAAGCAAGAAAAATGATTGAGCTTAAAATTGAATATATCGGAGATCCATCAAAGGATCAATTTTATTTTATGTTTAAATGAAAGATATAATATTTTTAACAAAAATAAAATCTTGGTTGCATTCTTTCCAACCATTATTAGTCATGAAATTACAAGTTTTGCAACATGACCAAAGTCAAAACCGTGTTTTTTAAATCGGATTCAGTGAAACAAATTCGTACACTGCATTCAAGATCGAATCAGGACGGATACAATTCTTTCAAAAATAGTTAGTTGAATATTGTAGCTTTCCAAAAATAGTAGACACTAGAAGTAGCTTAATGTAGCTAAAACTGTAGCTAAAAGGAAAGAACAGTAAAATATTAATTCTAGGTCACTCAGTCCTAACTAAAAGACGGAATTTTTTTTTTAATTTTTTTTTAATTTGAAAGCTCAATAGCATATTATTTATCAAAGAAATTTTGTTTTTACAAAAAGTTATTAAAATGCTACTATTCATGAAAAAAAAGTTAATGCAAGACATTACATACATTTCAAAACTTAAAGATATGGTATAACTTTAGAGCGCTGTATCTTCCAAATTCCTTGATATAAATTTCCCAAATTTTGGGAAAACATAGAAAAGTTATATGTATATCTATGAAAAAATAAATGAAACAAATCCATATTCCAAATTTAATTTTTTGTATTTATTTCCACAAGGGCACCACTGTGCGCCGCCGCCGGTCCCTGTTAGGGTATACAAGAGAACTCTTTTATTTATTTATTCATTTATTTATTGGCATGCTTGCATATTAAGATACAATATCTTATAAACTAATACAAGCATTGATTTGTTAATTTATCATAGCTTTATACAGATATAAAAGATAATTGAAATATCTGATAATTAATTAATTCAAAAAATGATTGCAATCACAAAATTCTTATTTAAAATTAAAATTTTACAATTATTATTTATAAAAACAATTTATAAAAACATTTATATTCTGCAGGTTTTACTGTAAGGAAAAGTGTGTCTTTAGTTCATTTTTAAAACACTTCAAGGTTCTTATTACCCTTATTTTTCGTGGAAGATTATTCTATAGCCGCGTATCATGGACGAAAAATTGTCGTTGGGACGTTAAGCATGTGAAACGAGATTGTAAGAATTGTTGAGATCGAATTGATGAGGTCATTTGTATTCTGGAGAAAATGTAAGAAGGCTGATGAGTGAGCATAGTCCGAAACAACAAAATTAACATTCGATAGCGGATTAGATTACCAAATGAAATACCATATACAGATTTCGAGAAGAAGGAAACATGATCAAATCTTTTTAGACCATATATGTATCTAGCTATACTATTAAATGCCACATTAAGTTTCCTTCTGTTAACTTGGTCGCAATTGCAGTAAATTTCACATCCGTACAAGAGTATAGGTATGATCATGGTTTTAGCAAGCATTAGTCTTGTTTTAGCTGGTGTATAATAATTGTGTTGGCCACAGTCTACGGAGTACTCCATATACTTTCCCAATGACTATGTTTATATGCGTTTCCCTTGTTAGTGTTCGATTATACGTAATTCCTAAATTCATTGCAGTCTCAACATATTCTATTGTAGCCCCATCTAATTTAATTTTTGGGAACTGAGAAGGGTCAAGAGTGTTTCTTTGATATAATAATACACTTAGACTTGCAAGGGTTCAGGAAAAGTCCATTACTCTTAGCGAAATTTGAAATATTATGTAAGTCATTGTTGATATGGATGAAACAATTGTCAACTTGTCCAAGAGAACAACTTTTATAAATTTGAACGTCGTCAGCATACATTTGAACAGTTGATTCAAAAACTGTTTGAGGGAGTTCATTGATATAGAGGGAAAATAGAATAGGACCGAGAGGAACGCCTCTCGTTGTAGGGAGAAAGTTTGATAGGTTTCCGTTTAACATAACAGCTTGTTTCCGACCTTGGAGATAAGAGTTAACTAGTTGAACTGCTGAGTTTGAAAAATTGTACAACCTTGATAATTTTCTACATAGACTAGTATGGTCAACCGTGTCAAAGGCTTTTAAAAAGTCCAAAAGTACCAAAAGTTATATATCTGCTGTCTAAAGCTAATCTCATGTCTTCAATAACGTTAATTAGAGCTGTAGCGCAACTGTGCTTTTCCCTAAAACCGGACTGTTTTGGTGATAGAATATTACTCCTACGAAGATACAAATTTATTTGCTTTTGAACTATTTTTTCAAAAACCTTCGACAAGAAAGGCAGTGTGGAAATAGGTCTAAAATCTTTACTACCTGGACCTTTCTCAACTGGTATTATTTTTGCCAACTTCCACTGATTAGGAAAAACGCCAGTTGTGAGAATAGTGTTAAAAGTATGTGTGACAGTATTGCATTACCATCAATAACCATAGCATTAGACCTAATCAACAAAAAACTTTCTACAACGTTAGTACTATTAACACATGTGAAATAGAACCCATTTATATTATCGTTTTGAGAGTATTGGGGTGAAACTATTGGAACACAAGGAAAAGGTAGCTCGACAAATTTTTTGTTAAGTTCCTCTACATTAACATCATCGCAGACGGCTTAGCCATGCTTAAATGTACTTATTAATAAACAACTGTAAATTTTATAAATGAATTAATAAAGTACCAAATAATAAATAATAAAAATAAAAAAATAAACATCATCGGAATCTTTTTTTCTTTAGCAATACCAATCTCAGGAAGATTATTCCATAATTGCCGCCCGCCCAGAGATGGATTCAATTTACCAGATTACATTGTTGTTTTCGCGGTTCGGATTTAACTTACCACTGTATTACGTAACGTTCGATAATTTTGTCGAAATACCTCCAATCTATAGTTTTTCCAGTTATTGAAAGCACAATTTCTTAGCTGCATTAACTGACGAATTTCCGAAGTTAACCAAGGCCTATGTTCATGTTTTCGTGTGCGTTTACGCATAGGAACGTGTGTATCAAATAAGGATAAGGTTTGGGTATTAATGAATTCGATTTGATCAGAAGGGCAGGGTAAACAATAAATATGGTTCCAATCTATGGAGCGCAAATTGTGTTCTAGGATATCGTATTCAATATGTTTGAAGTCCCTATATTCAAAAGTCATATCATCAAACTGGAGATCGAAATCAAAAGCCATATAAATAAGGTCATGTCTTGAGAAACCTGGCACTGAGAGCTGATCTTGAAAGAGAACCTTACGTAAATCACTCACAAAGCAGACGTCTAAGAGTATACTTGAATATTACTGTTGCAACAGTAGTATTTAAAGGAAATAAGTTAAAAGTACACATTCCATCCACTAAACTTTTTTCAAGCAAGAGATCGCTGTTGAAATCACCAATTATTAAAATCTGGGATGATAGAGCAGATATATCTTCCATAAATTGAAAAAATGGGCCAAACAAAGCTAATGTATTTATTTGGTCTGTAAACTGTTCCTATAAGTAGCTTATTTTCACCATAACCTAAATCAACAAAAACATATTCAATTGCACTACCAGCTTTAGAAACATATCTAAGTTTGCATGGAATGTTATCACGTACATATATTGCCACGCCACCTCCAATACGATCTTGTCTGTCCGAGCGAAAAACCTTATATCCTTCTAGTTTACATAAAGCATCATTGTGGGTTTTTTTGAACTATGTTTCGGATACAAAAATAACATCAACTCTACTACCACCAAACACAAACCTGAACTCATCAATTTTAGGTAGCAAACTTTGTGCATTCAGATGACATAATTTTAAACCATTACTTTGATTGGTCAAAACGTTAACCATCGATCGCAATATTTCGTCTCCAGCCGTGAGGCTATTTATTCCGAAATTTAAAACATTCATTACACTACTAGGTATAGTTAATTCCGCACCAAATTCGGTTTTTCTCGCAGACACCAATTTGATGAATTTTCACGTCTTTCAACTGCTTCAGAAGCTGATAGAAAACGACTATAAACACCGCAGCGTGCTCGGCATGTTCAAGCGGTCCCTGATCAATGGGTCCCATTTTTGATTAAACGCGTTCGGCAATAAGCAAAATTACCGGATTTGGAAGGTTGTAAATCCAAAAATCCACCGGAAGTCCACCACAGGTGGCCAACGAATGCAACTGTACTGTCACTCTTTTGGTGTGTATTGTTGGCAGGGGGGCATCACTGGTTCATCCTTCCCCAAAAACGACGGTGATAACCAGCGTTACCACTTCCGGAAAAAAAGTCGAAGTAGATTTGAAGAAAAAAGTGAAGTAAATTGAGAAAAATCGAAGTAGATTTCAAAATGGCTTTTTACTCTCTTTTGGAAAATATGTTGCATACAAAAATTTTTTTCCTTAAATGAATAAATATTACCTATTAAATATGTACTTAAAATTGTCAATACATTTCTTTTAATTTTAAAGAAATTTCGCATAAAATTACTCATTTGTGTATTAGGATTGTGTTGACGTTCTTTTATTTTATGGTAATTATGAGGTTATATACTACTACTTAGAGTTCAATAGAGAAAAAGAAGTAGATTTGGGCTTTATTTTGTAAAATTGAAGTAGATTGAAACAGAGATTTTTAAAATGAAGTAGATTTCAGTATTTTGCTGATGGTGCGAAGTAGGAAGTAGATTTTAAAATATTTTGGAAAAAAGAAGTAGATCTACTTCAATTGAAGTAAAGTGGTACCACTGGTGATAACCAATTTCTCTCAGTCCATATGATACATATGCGAACGACATGTAGTTCCAACAAGACAGAAGAGATAGAAGAGCTATTTACTTGATATTGTTTGACATTCTACACGAAAGATATAAAGGCATAGTTATCTAATGCAGAGGTAACGTAAACTGGCCACTAAGATCGTGCGATTTGAGACCGTTAGACTTTTTTTTTCTTAATCTGCAGGTATATGCCAATAAGCCGCAAAAGATCTGTTGGCCGCAAATTCAAGACTACCCGTGTCATCATTCTAATTAAAACTGATCAAAGTACCAGAATCATTGAAAATTGGACGTCTGGAATGTGTTTCACCAAGCGAAAACACGGTGGCCATTTGAACGCTGTCACCACATTCAACACATTTTGTCATTGATAGCTCTTTTAAACCAAACAATTCGTTGATATTCCACACACAACTTGTTTTATTCAAAAATTATAACGTCTGCCAGACCGTGTTGAAGAGTTTCCTTCAAAAACCTCGAAAAGAATTGGCAGCTCCCAAAACTGGAGGGTCTTCAAAATATATAGATATATATGTACGTTTATAAAGTTGCATTGTCAATTCATTAAATATTAATAACACAAAGCAGGTTTGGAAACAAACTTCAACAAAGTCTTCTAACGTTTTGATTTTCAGAAGTGTAACTAAAATTTGTAAGCCATTTTTTGTTAAAAAATTAAAATTGTACAATTTCTTCTGAAATTAAATTACAAATAATTCAATTCAAATAATTGTTGTGTCATTGAAAAAAATCACGACCTTTTGAACACTCCCATTGAGCCTTTTTCGAGGAGAAGCTACCTGCGATTAATGGAGCTGATGATAAAGAGGTGTTTTATAGTTACCAAATTAGTTAAAGTTTCTCAACAAAATGCGCATCATAGAATTAAAAAAAAAAAATCATAATTGTCTTTAAAGTCCCAATTTAATTTTGTTAAATTAAAAACTATTGAATCAATTAAAATCTCAATTGATGAAACTCGAAGTTCAAATTTCAGCTTCTAAGCATTGAATCAAAGCTAACAATAATATCTAGTCCAATCTTTCTTCCACTTTCATTCACAAAAAAAAAAACAAAATCCAGATTTTAACTTGTCGCCACATAAACCCCCTTAATTAGTTCAATATCATCCACCATTCAATCCAATTAAAAACAAAAAAATCAAACAAATCCCTCCTTCAAATAATTTATATACTGGTTATCGATAAATCTCGTTCGTCTTCCATATTAAATAACCCCTCTCTAATTTATTCACTTTTCGGAACAAACAAAAATATATTGTCAAGTCCAGAACGCGTCATCGCTGGTATGACTCATCCTGCACGTCTGCACGAACTTCTTCTCGAACTCATGTCTTATAACAATGAACGCTTGCATATGTAACACCCCATCGGACATTCAACAAGTCAAATCGAGAGTTGGAAATGTAATTCCAAAAAAAAAGCCGGTCGGTATCCTCACGACATGACCATTCGCAATCGTGTGGTCTTCGGTTTAGTGCTATACTGAGAAAAGCAGAAGACATCCAAGACGGCCTACGTTTCTTTCCTATACCGAGCCAAGTAAGATACATTACCTGTCCTATCCTACACTATAGCGGTCTGTAGTGTGTACCTTAACAAAATGACTAAACTATCCGATATGGACGGATACGTATCGGCCCACTGTTATTATTATTATATTAACTGTTACCTTTCCGAACCCTCTTCGGAATACTAAACGTATCTACGACTCCGAGTGTAACTACTGATCATGCTCCCATACAAACGATATCAAAATAGACATGGCCGTATTCAGACTTGAAAGGGCCTTTTGAATCGAATCATTAATATAGTTACATAAAACTTATTGAAGTAAAACTTCTTTTCTGGCGTTAATGTTATGTATATGCAACTGTCAGTGACATGTCAAAACGACACGTTATCCGTCAAAGACAGCGACATGTTTTTAGAATATAAAATGTTTGTACGTTTATACTCGTAGGTTAGAATCTTACAGAGGCTTTGCTTGATGGAAAAAAAGTTTTACTTCTACCGCGCGTACGTCAGTACACACAACCTTTTTTACTTGCGATATAAGTAGATACTATAGGGCAAGTTCTGCATTTGGAAAAAAAAATCGAACTCGAGATTTTGATCAAAGTTGACATTACGATGATAGCGAAGACGAAAAAAGTGGGTCCGGCAATTCCGTCTGTCTGTCTGTCTGTCTGTATGTCTGTCTGTCTGTATGTCTGTATGTCTGTACCTCGATCTAGAGCCTAAGCCACTGGACCTATTTTCTCCAAACTCGGTAGTTATGGGTCTTCGGTGATTCCCTAGAGGGGAAATTGAAATTTTTTTTTTAGCTCTAAAACTAACGGTACCCCCCATACACCCGTAATGCAAAATCTTATTTATCTCGAAAACGGCTCTAACGATTTTGATAAAAAAAATTAGGTGTGATATTATAGACATGGACTACGTTTTGGTAAAAAAAAAAATTTGGGAAAAAATGTTATTAACGGTACCTGTCATAGAACCGTTTTTTTGATTTTCGACTTTCTCATTAACGGCTCTAACGATTTTAACCAAAAATTTTCAGCAGGAGTCCCCCTAAGTTTAAAATAATATTGTATATAAAAATATTCGAAAAATTATTTGTTGGTTTTTTTTGAAAAAAATTTTTTTTTGAAAAATCAATATCTTCAAAACCTATGAACGATTATTTTTTGAAACTATTTCCTAAAATCAATATTATTAAATACTTAAAATTCGGATCCCACATTTTTTTCTTGAAAAATTTTAAAGAAATTTCTTATACATATAAAACATTTATTTATTTAATAATAAAACGATTTTTTAAACTTTGTTTGCATAAATTCATACTTTTCTAGAAATCAGACGGCAATTTCATTTTAAATTCATGTTTTATATTTATAAAATGTATCTTAAATTCCAAAGTACTTTTACATAAGAGCAAGTTCGTGCGATCCAGTCGTGCATTTTATTTTTATTAGGGGAGGTTTCAATAAGAGCGGGTAGATGTTATAATGAAATAAAACAAGCTGCGCGTGAAGTATTAACAAGTTCTTTTTTTATTTGAAAGGTCCATCTTTGCCATTATGTATGAAATATCACATCGCTCAAAAGACCGCCTCAACATTTTAGGGGTTGATACTGATCCGAGTGGTATAATTTTCAACGGATCTTTCGCATAGATCCGGCTTTATTCGAGCGATGGCCTGTGTTATGTTCACTTTAAAGGCATCGGTCAATTGAGGTTTATTCGCAAAGAACTGCGAATTCAAGAACCCCACAAGAAAAATAGCGGGATCAAATTTCATGCCATTTGTGGGTAATTCACGTCACGTCTGCGAGAGATAACCTTACCCTCAAATGTAAATCTTGGTGTCCGCTGTGTGTGTCACGTATTGCCAACCTGCTGGAACCACATGACGTCTAGGTTTAAATGGTTCAATTTGTACCACAAGAAATTGCTTATCTTCGTTTTGTAGTGCTCGCCATTGATGGTGACCGCAAATCCAACATCGTTTTCGAACTAATGAATAATGACGGTAGCCGACCCAAAATATACACCAAACGCTAACTTTTTGAGGATGTATTATCACCTGGTGAACCTCGTATAAATTGGTGTCGTTCGATATGCAGCAATTTTTCTTGTTAACTCAGCTATTCAAATTTGGCCCATCGCGAAAGATAATTTTTCGTTAAAAAATGGGGTCCAATTCCAAACGCTCCGAAACCCAGTCAGCGAAGTTGCATTATGGTCATGAACTTATGTAAGTTCACTGAGTTTCATGTTGTAAGTTTGATGGTGTAAGCAATTTGAAGTCTGCGAAAAGTCTAGTTCTTGTGCATGGGAAGAGTTATATATATGCAAGAGTTATATTATTTAAATTTCCACCAACCCCTTAATTGAGATTTAATAAGATTTTTCCTTAATCTTGTACAAATTTCGAATATTTACCTCACAAAATTAAATTGAAACCTAGTAGAATAGGAATTAATCTTGATAAATCTTCATAGGGCCAATAGTTTTGAAGATCGAACTAACCTATACTCATATCGAGCTGAACGCATTCATTGTACATTAGACTTTTTTTTTGCCACATTTGTCATAACTCATAACTTACAAATTCTATCTCACCTTCACTTTAAAGGAAAAAATAAAAAAGCATTTAGAAGTTGAAAGGTAGTGTAAAAGTTATTCTACTTTATCTTTTTCTTCATATATATGTATTTAATCTAAACTTTGGTGGGAACATAGCATAGTTCACTTATTAGAAATCATAATTACTTACAATTTTTAAATATTATATGCCTCTTTTATGTGATTTAATTGTTAACAGAGACAGAGCTATTATAATAGCTTTTATTTTCTTTCAAAGTTCCCGAATTAGCAAAAGAAAACTATCTTTTTTTTATCATGAGAAGCTTGAAATAAGGAAAAGAAGTTTAACAAAATCTTCATATTTTGTTTAATTTTCTTCTTTTAATGTATACATATGTATGTACATCAGTTTTAATTTTTAATTGAATGATAGATCCTAAAAATTAAGCGATATAGACAAAGTTTCATCGAAATTTTAGGATTCAAAAACAATTATTTGACATTTGTATGGTGGGTACCGTTAGTTTTAGATAAAATAAAAAAATTCTCACATTTTGTAGATTGCGTTAAATGACTTAATTGTCAAGTTTTAAAAATTGAGCATGCGGTTTTCGAAAAATTGAGTTTTTAAAAGAATAAAAAATTAATATTCTTTTTTTTTAAATCAAAAAAAAAAATTTTTTTTGAAAATTTGAATAAACAGTACTATTAAAACTTTTGGGGAGCTTCAGCATAAGATTATCAAAATCGGTTGCACCGTTTTGTGAGTGCCGGGACTCACGGTTAAGATGTATAAACATCAACGTTCGTCCTAGTGCAGAATTTTTACTATCAAAAGTATCCAATAAACACACAATGTAATCGTGACAACAACATTCTTTTTTGAATATTGAATTTTACTGAAAATCATAAGCGAATGGCAACTGTATTTTCTCTATTAGTTTGTGACTTTGGATATATTCAAATCAAGCCACTATTTTTCCCACAATTTGTCCCTTTCGCTCATACTTAAATCCAAAAAGTCTTAAAATATCTCTATATAGCTAACTATAAGACGCCAGATACAGTTTATAGCCATCATTTAAGCTTATCATTGACTTTTTTAATCTTTAATTTCAAGACAGTGTTCACATTGGAATTGGACTTCTTACTTCTTCAAACTTATTTTTACGTCTCTGGAGTAGAGTTTAAAAATAAAGGAACAAACCTACCTATATTTTTAATTATTGTAAGAAAAAGAACGCTCCATTGGACTCCGCTACTTAGCGTAAAGTAGTAACGTTTAAGCACAGATGTTGTTTGAGACAACATTACATTTTTACACTTATATTCAAACAGAGATGTTATCTGATACAAATACCTTGGTTATAAGAGTAGATTGAGGAATCGAATCGAATCCGAATTGAGATTTCGATCCAGGTATATGGTGGCACTGGATCGAGAGATCGAATTGAAATGGTATCGAAATGACAATATGGTTTTGTACATACACTCGATTCTTCGATTCCTCGATTCTGGTATATAAGCATATTTTCGATTCGATTCAGCTCGTTTAGTAGGATCGGATCGAGAAATCCTATTTCAATCCGATCCAGGTATACATGGAGCTAAATCCTGATTCAATTCTCCATATAAACGTAGTAAAAATAGACTGTTTTTACACGAAACCGATTTTTAATCTCTGTTTCTCTTTTGGTTTCCTTTCGATTGCATGGGTGCTTTTAAATACATCGATTTTTACTATAAGTTAACTTTGGTCAACAGTTACCTCTTCGCAGTCCTTCCCTACTCAGTCAAGCAAATTTCACTGAGCCAACGGCAAATAGAAATTGAAACATACTCGAGAAATAAAGGAAACCATAAAGAAGAAAGAACGATAAAACCGCATTTTTCTAAGCCTCAGTATTTGCGTTTAACCCCGCCACCACATACCTTTCTCGCAAACATGCTTAAAAATTGCAAAATTATATTACTTGAATTTTATATTCAAAGTCTGCAAAGTTATTGATTATGAAACTCGGTTTGATATATGTATTTTCTCACGATTTGCACAGCTCGAGAAGTTCATGGGAAATGAAATTTGCTTTAGGCTTGACGAATATGCGTTCACATTCTCAAATATGCTTGTGATGTAGCCAAAATATCAAAATATTTTGAAGTCCATCCAAGCCAATCATCCCGTTCTTGTCAAACATATTTGAGAATGTGACCGCCCCTAATGGTGCACGAAAATATGATACTTCAGTTTGACTTTTGGATCCTGATTACGATTCTTTTTTCATTTGTATTGTCTTTCGTATAGACGAAAAAAAGACTCGTGTAATTAGGCTCTTGATGTCTTTTTTTCTGCTATGGACGGTGCGGTGTTCCTCCGACTTTTTTTTTTGGTTTCTGTTATTTATCTTACACCCTCTGTCAGATATTTATAAACCGATTTACATCATTCCAACCTTATAATGGAAATTGCTTAAGTATGTACATATATGTAAGTCGGAAAAACTAAATTTTGTAATCCATTGAAGTCGTAGTCATCATCCAGGTCATGGCTTGACAGATGAAGAACCATATATATTTTGTTATAATATAGAATATTTAATTCGATAATTAAAATAATTATATGGTATAACAGATAAGGGACAAATTAAATTTTGACGTATCGAGAATATTTCATTGCAAATGTCATCTGATTGCCCTGAACAAAATTTTTCGGATTTTTTAATTTCAACTCACTAACGTGAAGTGGATTGAACGACAGCGCAAGGAAATTTTACATCAGTTGTTTTTTCTTTCGTCTTTTTGACATTTTGTTAGAGAGGTAAAGAAATGTTGATGGAGAAAATATATTCAGTTCTACCTAGAAATGGAAAGTACTAAAATCGAAATTACAGTAATCAAAGTTTCCAATGTAAATACGAGGTAGTAAGTACGCAAATTCCCAATGTTAACAGGTACCATTATTATACATATATAACTTGTCATACAGTACCTACATATATGTGTCGTAAGTAAAAATAGGAAAATGTAAAGTTAAACAGAAGTCGCAAATAATTTATATAATTATTTGTCAACATCGTAGATGACAATATCATCATGTCATGACTATATTTTATTTATGAGAATCAAAATTCTAAATATGATCGGCAGCCTTAAACTGTAACAGCGGTTGTATAGACAATGTCCAGAGATTTAATAAGATCTGTAATCCTGAAACAACCCTTTGTAGGTAGATATGATTTATTCTCTCTGAATCTAGGTGAACCTTTTTTCTTCAAAACTTAAAGATTCAAAAATTAATTTGAAATATGTGTTTCGAATGTACCAATCATCCGGAAATCGATTTTGGCAAACATAGAAATTTGACACCAATCCACTTCTTGTTGTGCGCCTGTTCTTATACACTGCCAACTGCGGCCGTGTTTTAATGATATTGACGAGATTGGTCTTACAGCTCTGAATTGTTGTTGTTGTTGTTGTTGTTGTTAATATTGAACATAGCTATAGGTACTTTGATTTTGATTTGGTTTACTGTATGGGTATTATGGATTGCGAGTTCTGTGCGGGGGCTAAACTCTGTAAGACTGTGGGAATGTATGGGCCAGCTATATAACCACCTTGCACTATCTAGATAAATCCAAAGCTTATTACTTTGGACATAACACATATACTGATACGGATAGCTGCAGGGAACGGTGTGGAGTGTGTGTACTCTGTCTTCGACGAAATCAGAGTTTTTGTTGCTGTTGTTGTTGTTGTTGTCGTCGTTGTTGCCGTCATCATTGGTGTTGCTGTGGTCGTCGATCGTTTGTCCGCGCAATGAATCGGAATCTGAGCTGCGTATTGGATTTGCCGGCCGCGAGAATCTTGCACTTAGCTTTCAAGTCAGACATCGGTTTCAGTTTCAGTGAGAATTTGGTGCTCGATCAAGACGTTCGTCGTATCTATTTGTGAGTGAAAGAAATTAAAAGTTTTCTTTTTTGTGTGTTCTTATTTTCCTATTGTTGTTCCCAAACAAAACTAAATCAATCCAACTATCCATCTAAGTGCGTTTTGTTGGAGAAGTTACAAGTTAAAATCATAACTTAATATTCACACTGTCGGTCTTATCATAAATGCTTAGTTTGTAGATTTTTGTAGTTCATAATTCCTATTATTGTTGATTCTTTCTTTGCAGCTGTTCCTTTTTTTGTAAATAATTCTTGTCCCTTAACTTTGAAATGAAGTGTGAAATTAAACTAATTTAACTGTAACTGTGAGTGATATATGCCGAAAAGAAAAAAGTGCTAAATTTGTTATTTAACTGAAGACAAATATTGACTTAACAATATCTTTGAATCTCCTTTATTGAACCTGTTGAATTTGGGATTTATTCACAAAGATATTGGGAGGAGTATAAGGAGCTGTAGATATAGATTCTGTTGGTAAGTAAGGCTTGAACTTGTTTATAAAAATAAATTCAAAAAAACATGTACCTACCTACTAAGGCGTTCAAAGTGTCGAATAAGATAAATGCAATATTTAGTGTAGGCTTTGACAAACAACCTACACTTTGTCTTGGTATAGAGGGTAGGTTGATATATTTCAGTGATCTAAAGATGATAGATACTTATTCATTTTTTGTATCTTATTTTTTGTATCTTATTTTATATATCTGTTATTTTAATTGCATGCTCAAACTGGATTTTAAGCAATTTTTTTTGTTTAAAATTCTTGGAATTAAAAGAGCGAACAGACAAAAATAAACTGAAGAAGATTATTCGCGAATCCCACTGTCTGGGCAATATCTATAAGGATGAAACCAGTTTGAGTTTTTCTTACTCGTAACTTAAGGTATTTAGAAAAGAAGGATCGGGATTCTGGTTATTTAAGATGTGTTTTTCTGTTCGGTTTTTGTTTTTCCTTTTTCGTTTTTTTTTTCATATTATGTAGACAGACAGGGAAAGTTAATTTCAAAGATTGCCGCTAATTTATGCAAAATTGTATTTGAATGGAATGTCAATTGGAATTACAAGTGCAGTTTATTTGGATAATAACACTGAGTAGTGAGCATCTCAATTCCTGGGAAATATTTCTTTTTAATAAAATATGATTAGTATAAATATACATATGTATTTCAACATAATAGGTACGTATTTACAGTACAAAAGTTTTAAGGATATTTTGAATATAATTTCAGTTTGTTTTTTATGTGAATTCGTCTGATCTAATTTTTTGAAGCGTATTTCTGAGGTATTAATCATTCGGTAAAAAAATAATTGCACGGAAAGTCTCATAATTTTGAATTACTCATTGATTCGGTTTGAAAAAAAAAAACGGAAATTGATAAAATAGCTAATATTTTTGTTGTTAAAAATGAAGACAGACAAAAATTATAAAAACCTATCATCTAACGTCTCTTGACATAATTTTTATGATTTTGGACTGTCACGTCTGAGTTCTGGGTTCTATTCCCAGCCACTGCCATCTAAAAACAAAACAAAATTCAGGGCTCAAATATCTTTCGGAGAAGTAACAAATCTTCAATGAGTTTCACTGTTGTCCTTCAACTGAAAACTGCAGGTTACCTTAATTCCTGCCGATCAAAACGATTTAACGATTTTTATTGAACATTAATATACAATTAAAATAAGCCAAAACCTAGTGACTTACAACTCTCAACCATTTCTGTGTGCGTGCTTGGAGAAATGGAGGAGACCTACAATTTTCGGCCGATTCCAAACGGCCAATGAGCAGCACTATTCATGACAAGAGAGATTCTTAGAGTATTTGTCAATTCCTCGCAAGAATCAAAACCAAGACCTTATGCATGAAAGTCCAACGTACTAAAAAAAAGTCGGTTGACTTTGATGTTCTCGGGGTGTTTTTTCCCGGTTGTCCAGTGGTGGTTTAGGTGCGGTTTGGTAGAAAGGGTTGGTATTTAGGCGCGGCGGTATGGTGACCCTGTGTCAGCTTCGTCATTATCAGTAAAAATAGTATGTTCCAGGGCTTCCATCACACTGACGAGTAACACTCGAGATGTTGTTGCTCGGTGACCATCCTTCTCATTAGTTAATTATAGGGTGATTGATGGTGTTCTGCAGTAGCTTCTTTGACGAATTTAGTACATATATTTGACCAGCGGTATTATGCGTGCTTCTCTGTATGGATCCTCGTTCCTGGAAAGTCTTACTCGTTGCCGGTCGAAATGGAATCACTGACTTTGAGATCGTGAACCAGATTGGGAAGCAATAGCTGATAACACTAGCTGCAGGAGTCGATAGAATGCCCAGTTGGATTTTCTGAGAACACTTTTTGAGTGCGGGTTGAACCTTGGCAACTCGTTGAAGTTGATCCCAAGGAATTTGACGTTCCTTTTGTGTGAAACGGTAGATCCATCTGGAAGCTTCTGAACTAAGTGGTTGCTGAGCGAAATCAACTCTCATGGGGTCTTCTGAAGTAAACAAGCTCCGATTTTGCTGTATTGATTTGGATGCCTCATTTCTTGTAACATTCGAATAGTCTGTTAATGTGAGCTTATACTTTCCGCACAGCGACTATTAGTGACATTGAGGTTGCATACTTAAGTGAATCATCAGCATACAGCAGGTTTTGACAGCTGGTTGGGATGGGTTGGTCTGATGTTATCAGCCTGTAGAGGAAGGGGCCATATTTTGAACCTTGTGCGACTCCGGCTTTGATGTTCTTTATAGTTGATGAGCAGTTTCTCGATTGCTGCCTATCACAACATACACATAAGTTGATAGTCGCTAGGTCCAGGTTTTTCGGGAGCTGTGGTACCTTAAATTATTTTTTTTTAAGTATTTCTTATTTACATTTTCAAAAGAGCATTTAAATTATTTTGCAAAAATTTTTGCTTCTTTAGCTAAGAAATATATTAATAAGTAAAAAAAAAAATTGGAGAATATGTATTTTTGATAAATTGTCATAAGAAGTAGGCTAATTTTAATTTCGTGATGTGTAGTGTTGGTGGAAGCAGTGTTGAAATAGACAACTATTGAGACAGCTTTATTTCATATTTCTTTCCCTCTTTCTTTCAGCTGGTTATGTCTAAATTAATCCGGGTGTCAGTAGACTTGCATGTTAATTACGACTGTTGTTTTGAATACTGTCGATCACGTTGAATAATTGAATGTAGTTTCAGCTGTATTTAGACAGGCTCCTATCGGACCTACCAGTAAATTCTACATAATATAGTCTTCAATGGGCAATTTGATCAAACATTAGGCACTTGATATTGTCCAAAAACAGCTGCATGAACTTGAAAGATTGGAACATTTTTTCTTGCAAGATTTGTTGTTTTTGAACAGCAGAATGGATGCAGATATACATAGATACCATAACCTTACAATTTAAAATCAGGCGCTTCAACAAATTTTAATCAGTTGTTTAGCAGACTCTGTCTCTTTTGAGAAAGTGACAAATCCCTTAAAAGTATTACTGTTCTTATGAAAAAGTGGAATGGTTGAGAATTTTTCTTTTTTTTTAAATTCATTTTGAAAAATATTGCAAATTAATTTTTGTTTATTAAAATAAAATATTAACTGAAAAAATCATTATATAAAAAATCATTATAATTATTAACATTTAATTTTTAAATATTGAATTTTCAACATAAAAAGTTATTTCAACAATAAAAGTCAGTACGTGCGACCCAATCATGCTTTATATTTGATGATGCTTTATGTTCGGTGAAGATTTCGCGTGACTAGGTTCTATCTTTCAAAAAAAAAATAAATAATACAATGGGTTTAATTATTTATTTACATATTTTAGAATTCGTGTAGTTATTTTCCTATAGGTAGAATTTTATTCAAAACTTAAGCTTTCAAAAATTTAAATACATCTTTTTAGTGAAGTTGTGTTTAAATTAAAATATAAAATCAATACTTTCTATGCATCGTGAAACGAAAAAAATTATAAGAATGATTCTTGCGGCAGAGCGAATCGATTAAAATATCGGTAAGTGTTTAAGTAGAGCATTTAGATGATTTTATTTTAAGACTTCGTTTTTAGGGTGCATTATAGACATATTTTTGGATTGGATTAACCAGGTTAGTGATATATTTATAGAGAGTGGATCATCTTATCTGGGTTGTTTTCTTAATTTATTTTAATGAGTTCAAAAGTAGTAATAGGTGCATTTTGCAATTAAATTCAATAAAACGCTTATGTTCACTTTTACATACATTCACTTTTTTTATACTTCAAAGTTGGTGATCATGATTAATTTCTTCCTAAATGACCTTTGAAGTTAAAATTAGTGCCTGATATGTCACAAATATAAAAGTAAGCAAAAGTGTTTTATTCACTCTTAACTGCTGCGCTACTTATAGGCGGAATACAAAAATGAATAGAGTATTTAGATTAAGAAGATGAAGGTGGCACTTAATTCATTTTTTGACAAATGTGAATACGTTCATCGATATTTATAGTTACATTTTTTTTTTTTAATTAGTTTGGTCTTACCCTCAGTATCACAGGCGAAGTTTAAGCCCCACTTTTGGTTTAAACTTCAGCTCAACAATAAATTTGGTTTTACAATGTCATTTAAACATTGACGGAAATGCTCTCAACGATGAATTTGTAGCTCTTCCATCTTTCTCGAACGAAGCACGACCTACTTTCCAACAAATTATTTCTTAAGCTGATACCTCTGAACCTACCAACAAGTTTAAATTTTCAGGAATTCGCCAAGTTGACGTAGTAGAAAGCGTACTCTCTGTTAAATCCAATGCCGTGGGAATTGATGGTGTCCACTCTAAATTTCTTAAAATAATATTACCTGTTGTATTGCCTCATATAACTTTTGCCTTTAACACTATATTAACAACAAGTGTGTTTCCCAAAGCATGGAAGAAAGCCAAAATCATACCCGTTCCTAAGAACTCAAGTTGTAAAGATTTTCGGCCTATTTCCATACTCCCATTTTTGTCGAAGGTTTTTGAAAAAATCGTGCAGGTGCAAATTAACTCTTTTTTGAATACTTTCAATCTGGATTTCGAGAAAAACATAGCTGCACTGCCACTCTTCTTACGGTTGTTGATGAAATCAGACAAAATATTGACAAAGACCGAATAACCTTTCTATTACTACTTGATTTTTCAAGAGCATTTGATACCGTCGATCATTCTATTCTCTGCTGCAAACTCTTAAATAAATTTAATTTCTCACTTACTGCCACCAAACTTCTATTCTCTTATCTTACCGGTCGAGAACAAGCTGTTTTCATAAATAATGTTTTGTCAAATTTTATAGCTGTACCTTCTGGGGTACCTCAAGGTTCTATATTGGGGCCCATCCTGTTTTCCCTATATATCAACGAACTGCCATCTGTTATAACCAATTCCTCTATTCAGCTTTATGCAGATGACGCTCAACCACACATAAGTTGTCCTCTAGGACTTATTGAAGATTATGTAAGCCGAATCAATTCTGATCTTGAGAACATCGCTAACTGGTCCAAGAAAAATTTTCTTTTACTTAACTTGAAAAAGTCTAAGTGTATTGTTATTTCAAAAAAACCTGTGTCCACTTCTTACTTTCCGCCAGTTATCCTTTATAATGCACGTATCGAATATGTCTCTACTGCAAAGAATCTTGGAATGACTTTTAATAATACGTTGACTTGGAGTAACCATATCAGCTTAGCCGCAGGAAAAGTTTATGGTGTACTTCGCTCCTTATGGACATCTCAGTACTATACTCCAATAAAAACTCGAATTATTCTTGTTAAATCACTAATTGTTCCAATCTTAACCTACGGATGCGAAGTCTATGGGAAGTGTGATGCCTCCTGTAAAAGAAAACTCAATGTTGCCTTTAACAACGCCATCAGATACGTCTTTGGCCTTCGTAGGTTTAATAGAATATCTCATTTTTCAAAGATAGTGTGTGATTTAAAATTTGATGAATTGCTTAAATTTCGATCGCTAACCATGCTCTTCAACATACTCAAAACCCAACAACCTCCTAGCCTTTTCAATAGAATAACGTTCTGTGCTTCCACTAGAACATCGCAGATCCTTCAACCGCGGGCTTCTTGTTTGACATCTGAACGTCAGTTCTTCGTTAACACTATCCGTCTCTGGAACTCTCTGCCACAACATATGAGAGATATTGCAGGTAAGAGGAGATTTCAAAAAGAGCTCAATGCACATTTATTACATTGATTTTTTTTTGCAAATAAATATGTGAATAAATGCTTCTTATTTTATTTAACTTTTTTTTTTTTTTGTTTGCATACTTAATTCATTTTTCTTTTCTTATATTGTAACAAAAGCCGTCTACTAGATTGTTTTCATTGGAATAAAAACTAATTATAACTTAGCACTAATTTATAAGATTATTGTACATATCTTAATGTGTATAAGAATACGAAATAAATCTAAATCTAAATCTTGAACAGAGTTCATTATGTAGTTTAAGTTAAATGACACTATTCTGCCGTTTAAAAATTAGTTCAACAACCACTTCACACATTTAAAAATATTATTTACTTTAATTTGTTAATATATTTCCCGTCACAGGCCACAACTAAAACAAAGCAAATTTCCTTGATTATTTGTTCTTTTATTCAGATAGAAAGAGAAAACAACCTTTTATATAACGTCACATATAGCAACTATGTTCGTACGTACCATTCTGCTAATTTGTATTCATACAATTTTGTTAAACTATGTTCAATTGACCTGAAGTTCAGATTAGACTGTGAAACCGGACGAGTTGATCTTTAAATTTAAACTCCAGTTCAGGTTCAGCTGAACTTAAGTTTAAACTTTCACTGTGAAGCTGGGGGTTAGTCTTATAAAAATATTCCCTATCGTTTTGAGTTCCGTTAGATTAATTACACGGGGTCATATCTACAAAATATGCATTCGCATTATTATAAAGGGTTATTTTTAAATATAAGGATTTTCAAACTTTGACAGCCAATTGCAGCCATATTGTTGAAGCTGTCTTTCAAATTGGCTGTCATTTTTACATCGTTCCAGAACCACCACTTCGCACGCTTTGCTCATTTTACGGTAACCATTATCATATATCCGAGAGGAATATTTGCACGTTGTGGATAGATTTGAGTCGACCGGTTGAGTAAATTTTTCGCGAACACCTCTACGTCCACGAAATGCAAGATCTGGTAAAAATATTGCCGTACGTATGATTGTGCAGAAAAATACAAGGCAGTCAATTTTAAGCCGAGAACGTAAACTTGGCCTGTTACAGACAACAACTTGCGTCATGGCTTTTACCTACATCTTGTGCAAATTTCAACTAACTCAGGAGTTCAGAACAACGACTTTTGCTCGCTAACTTAGACACTCGACCAGTTGAAACTTGACCCTAATATCGGTCCAAATATCTTATTCAAGAGGCCCATGAATCAGTTTGTCAACAAGCAAAGTTGTCGAATTTTAGACGATCACAATTCACTAAATTGCAATGATTTTAGGAATAGTCACTGTTTAGTATGGATTTTTGATGGGAGTCATCACGGGTCCATACTTTGAGAACGACGTTGGCCAGGCTATCCTCGTCAATGGCGAACGCTTTCGGTCGATGATAACCAATTTATTTTTGCTCGAATTGGATGACATGGACACCGACGAGATCTTGTTTCAACAGGACGGGGCTCCGTGCCACACAGCCCGTGCCAAAATGGATATCTTGAAAGATCGATTTCCGAGCATGGTTATCTATGTGAATGAGATCGTGCGATTAGACCCCTTAAGGTTTATTCTTGTGAGGTTTTCCTAAATCGTAGGTCAATGCCTCAAATCACCATGGCCCTGAAAGCCAACATAATCAGTTCCATTGGCGAATATTTGAATGACAGCTTGTCATTTAAAGCTTGTCAAATTTAAAGATAGCAAGGACTTAACGGAAACCCTTTAGTAGATACAAACAGGGGACTTTACCAAACCGTTTCATTTGTCTTGAAAATGAAGAATTCAGGCTCTGCATACAAATATTTAGGGTAAAAGGGTGTTTTTTTTAATGAGAGACTGAATCGGATGTGTGTATGAAACTTTAGTTTATTATTCAAAATAATGTTCAATATGGATTTCCGCAATATTCCTTATCGAATTATCCGGTTTGCGACTTTACGTAGTATTTCTTTGCGAACTTGAGCCATCGCTGCTGACGTTTTTGGTCGTCTAAACTTCTGAATTCAAGACCAAATAAGTTGTGTACTTGGCCCATCATTAACTCGTCAAATATTAACGAATGACTCTACTTTATGTATTGCTCGAATTGGTGAATGGATGGTGAACTCTTAACCATTGACTTTCTGTGACAGGAAAATCCACGTCAACTGATATTCCTCTCACTCCGCTAGTTTACAATAAAATCATTTTAAATTGGAAAATTTAAAAAAATTAACCGCAGCCTTTATTTGAGAATGATTTTCGTGCTTTTGTTCTCATGAGATCTAAAGTCTTTTACTTTTTGATTAAAATTTTCGTATTGATTCTTTTGGTTATTTATCACAAATGAAACTTTTTTTTTTATGTTTAGTCAAATATAATTTTTCCGGAATGGTTTGTCGTAATATTTTACTTGTCCACCTGAAAACATTTTCAAGTTTTCTAACGCATCTCTTCGACTTCTTTGCTACTACATAAAGTTGGAACTTTTAATCCACTGTTAATAAACTCTGGGGTACCAAAGGGGTTTGTTTTGGGACCACCCCTGTTCTCACTTTTTTCAACGATCTTTCGGATTTTGTTGAATATTGCGTGGTTCATATGCAGATCAGATCTTATTTTTATTAGCGAATAAACATATTTTGTGACCTTTCATAACCAATCAGTGTGGAACTCTTACTGCCCGAAAACAAGATCGACAAATGATTTTTCTTTCTTAATTAAATATGACATTGGGGGAAGTTTAAACTTTGAATGTTTTCAAGCTTTTAGACCAACAGCGCATGTGGCTTGGTTCTTCAAAGTATCTTTTTCTCTTACATTTAAGAATGCTTAACCATTTCGGAGTGTTTTTTTATCACTTCTGCGGCCATTTCTTTTTGAAGATCACGCTGTAGATCGCCATTTCTTATATACCAAACGGCATTTAATATTCCATGAAGGACTTTTGTTGGAATTATTGCATAGATTCAGCATTTGTTTTCTTTACAGCCCCATAGCCACATAGTCAGATATAATACATCCAAACGGGTTTCAACACTTCTTTGTATAACATTATTTTGTTCTTGGTAGACAGGCCACAGCTCCTTTCTAGCAAGCCGTTCATCTTTCTGTTTTTCAAGTTTTGTTCTTCTCTTTTTTTATGTGTTCTTTAAATTTCACATTCCGATGTATTTGGCAGTATCGGAGAAAGGTACAGCTTTATTGTTGTTAAAGCATCGAATTCAGATTTTTGTTTATGAAGTTTATGTGCATCGATTTTGCTTCGTTTAATTTGATACGCCATTGTTACATCCAATATCTCGCACTACATTTTGGAATTTTTCTGTAACTTTTGTAACGGATTTATCATGTACTAATATTGCAGTATCGGCAAACAAAATTGGTCGTGATAGCGTTGATGTCCCATTGAAATATCCCCAGTATATAACAAATACAGGGTTGGTTATAGGACACTTCCTTGTGGTACACCAAATTCAATTTTCTTTAGTGCTCTTAACAGTCAGTTCGTAACGTAGAAATTAAGTATTTCATAGTAATGCCTACGAAGGTCCGTGTGCAGTTTATATTCAAGTCTCAAGTGCCAAACCTTGGACATTTTAAAAATCGTCAGTTCTGCCAAAAATACAATTGAAAGATATTTTTAAAAATAAACTGCAAGTCAACTGTTCGAAAACCCAAAATTTGTATGCAAAAGCATTATTCTCGATAACGCAGGTTGCTAAAGTCATATGTTCTATAACATCATTTGCGTACACAAATCGAGTTGACGAAAACAATATTGATAGTCCAGATAGCGTGTTCTTAAACGTTAAACAGGTTTGCAATAAAATGGACTGATGTTGATCATACAGATTTTGTAGAAGCAAAACGATTGAATATTTAACGATATCAATTAAAGAATGACCATCAATTGACGATAAAATTGACGTTTTCGAAAAACATCTAAAAATAGAGTTTAACATACTTGTTTATCTTCAATTGCCTTTTCTACAACACAAGCACTATGCATATCGGGGAACTTTTATTTTGAAATCGAAACTGATGGTTAGGGATTAGTCTTCTTTCTTCTATTATTTGGTTGAGCTTTTTCAGAAGCAATTTCTGGAAAACTTTTGTCATGATTGTTATAAGCGATTAAGGTCTGAAAGATGTTACTTCTGTTAATGACTTACCTTGCTTAAGTAAAACAGAGACTTCTGCAATTTTCCAATGATGTGTGGAATATCTAAGCTTAAGGCATGCCTTTATTATGAACGGAAGTTATTTGAAGGCTATTGAGGGCATTTCTTTCAAAATCTGAGTAGTTATTAGATCGTACTCTGGTCATTTTTTACTAGATAAATTGAACCGCTGAGAAGAAAAAGGAAAACATTCCACTAATCATAGTTTTTGGGAAATCAAAGAAAACTGTTTATTTCTGAAACGGAAAGTTATTCTTCAAAACATTCTGAAGGACAAATGTAGAGCTAGTAAAGAAGAGTAACATACCGAACAATTGAAATTAAAAACTTTAAGCTCTGGCTTAATAATTCATGTTAAAGTGAGTGGAATGTTTTCCTTTTTCCACTAATTGAAAAAAAAATCAAATAAATTATTTTAAATTAAGTTTTTTTATTCAAATAATATAAATAATGGGTTCAAAACATTTTATTTATTTAATATTAAATACATACTTCTGCAAAATAAAAACTAAAACAAATATTTTAATAATAATTCAAGGGAATAAAAATAAACAGAAATAAAATGCACGACTGGATAGCACGAACTTGCTTTTATGTTAAAGTACTTTCGAATTTAAAATCCCTTTTTTAAATATAAAACATGGATTTAATGAGATAAAAATGTTCAAATATATGGAATTGCCGTCTGATTAATCCTTTAAATATTAAAGTAATTTTTTATATAACAAATTTCCTTAAAAATTTTCGAGAAAAAAATTAGGGATGCCAAATTTTAAAAATTTAGTGGTAGGTATAGATTTTAGAAATAGTTTCAAAAAATTATCGTTCACACGTTTTAAAGATATTGTTTTTTTTTTCAAAAAAAAACTTGGAATTTTTTTTTTAATTGCAAAACAAATTTTTTCGAATATTTTTATATACAATATTATTTTAAACTTAAGGGCCTCCTGCTGAAAATTTTTGGTTAAAGTCGTTAAAGCCGTTGATGAGAAAGGCAAAAAATCAAAAAACGGTTCTATGACAGGCACCGTTAATAACATTTTACCCCAAAAAGGAAAGGAAAAAGGAAAATATTCCTGGAATCTTTTCCTTTTTCCACTCAATGATATTTTATAATCGCATTTAAAAAGTAGGTTTACATAAAATTTTTTCGTTTTTAGGCTTATAGTGTGCGCTATAAAAATAGCTACGCTTTTGCATCATTACTTCAATTTCCCATTTTTGTGGAATGTTTTCCTTTTTCTTCTCAGCGGTTCAATTGTGTTGACACATGATTACTACTTCTATGAGTAGCTTGATTTCTTCAAAAACGGGCCAAAAGTAGAATTTCTACCAATCTTTAAATACCCAAAACATTTCGTATAATATTTGTTAACTGTTTCTTAATTTTTATTAAATTTTTCGTTTTTTTTTTTTGTTTATGGACGGACTGTCAACATAGAATAATTAATTATACATACGTCCACTGTCTGACCTTTTACTTTTTCCAATTAAAGCTCATATCTTTGATCTTTGATCTTTGATCTTTTTTCTTTTCTTTTTGTTTTGTTCTTTCATAAAAAAAATAAAGAATCAAGGACAACTCGTTTCAAAGTAATCGTTAAACCGTCTCATCATACTTTAGATAGATAGTTTGTCCCAAAATTAATCATATGCTCGTAATATCTATACTCTGTTTTCTTTCTTTAACGACCGGATATTGACACATTCCGAAGAGGTGTTATGACTAAAAGAAAAACCTTGGAACAGCTTCTGTTCAGGAATTCCATTTGCTGATGATGACTCACATACTTTCATTTATCCCAAATGAATTGACCGAGGAAATGCGCTCAACGATAAGACCTAAGGGTATTTTTTATTTCTGACTCTGCTTGCTGCTCATATCTTTCAAACAAACAATTGGAATTGATTATTTTTTTATAATTTGAATTTAAAAAAAGAATTTCAGTTCAATATGAGTTATTAAATGGACTATATTGAAGGATATCAAAAAAAAAAGAAAAGAAAACTTGGCAGATAGAGACCCGCTCGCTTTCAACAATTCATATACATATCTTTATTTACCCTAATTAAAAAAATAAAAATAATCAACATTCTGCGAATAAGATTAGGTGTTGTTTGCATTGTACGTACAGTATGCGAGTACACAATTCAATCTTAATAATTCTCTCTTCCCACACCATTTTAACTCGGATAAATTCAAACTCATGATCAGAATCGAACCATTAAATCTCATTACTGGCTTCAGCAACCGAAACGCAATAGCTCTTAACGCTCCACGGTGACCTATATATTCAATTAGTTTCTGATCACGATAGTCGTACTTAAAATTAAAAAGCCGGTCAGTCCAGCACCCAGCTGACAGAAAAACCTGCAAAAATAATAAAAATATGTTAATTTATTGTTTTGTTTATGTTTTTTTTTTTTTTAATTTGTTGGTGTACGTGGGATCCAAAGACCACTTCTCTCCCAAACAAAAGGTGTTACTCGTATACGTATCACACTCTGGTTTTAAATTATAGGTACCAATTTTTTTTAACGTTGATACACTCTTTAGACAAAGGTGAAATATTAATAGAAAATTGTTTTATTTTGACTGACAAATTATTAAATTGATCAACACTATTACGGCACACTTCCTGAGAAAATATTGGAAAAAGATTGTGGAACGCATTAGTTTTTGGTACTGCAGACTTAAGTCGTATCCCTTGGCATAGTGGTTAGTGCGTTGGAGTGTCTTACAAAAGGTCGATTCTCAGTCACTTCAAAAAAAAGTTTTTCAGGGGTGTACTTGCTCTTGCGAGGAATTGACAAATTCTCTAAGAGTGCTGCTCATTAGCCGTTTGGTATCGGCATTTCTGCTGACGCACAGGAATGGTTGAGAGTTGTAAGTCACTAATTATTTTTATTTATTTTTAGACTTTAGTCAAAGTTCATTAAAAAGATTATAAACTTCAGTTCGCTCTTGAGTCAAGAGTGAAAAATGAATTAATGTAATGTACAACTTATTCTTCCCGCTAAAAGCAGTTGCTAATCCATAGAATATGACCTAAGTCCCGATTTATGCTTTTACATTAAAAAAAAAACGAAATTAGTAACAATTCTCTTCCTCAGATCCTATGTCTGCCAAAATGAATATTCAATTGCTTTTGTCTGTTTTCATCTTTTTGTTTGGTTTGCTTATAAATAAAAAAATAATGAACAATATCGCAAGGAAAAGGAATGAAAACGGAAGCTTAAATGACAAAGTACGTTTTTCAATAGGGAAATAAAAAAAAACAAGTTTGGCAATTCTATTTCTTATTCCTTCACTAAACCGACTTTTTCTGTGGTCTTGCTTAATCACAGTTAGTAAGCGTCATTCAGCAGAAATTTTGTTTTATTAAAAATTGTGCACTTAATGCAGAACTTAAAGATAAATTATCACTAAAACACTTTTAATAATTTGGGTGTAAGGGTACATGGTAACGGGTATAGAATGTATTGATATTCCTAACGATAAAGTGTAAACAAAGTACTAAACCATTTAATTTTGATTTTTGTTATTTGTCAAACTATTAGATAAGTCTTCCACATTGACGTATGAATTTCAAGCTGATCAATATTTTCAGGAAACTAAAACAAATAAATGGTTTTCCAATAAGGGCTAGTAGATGTTGGAATAAACCAAGCTGCATGTGAGGTATTAACAAAATTGGCTCAAAATTTTAGTTGAATTAGTACGATGTTAAAGCTGTTTTAGTATGAAAATAGGCTAAAACAAAGATTTTTTCAAATTTTAATCGAATATAGCATCATGCTTTCTCTGCCCTCTTATTAAAGTTAAAATCATCGAATACCTATTATGATTTCTGAGTATCATGCTAATTTCATATGATTCTTTGACATATACGAACGTCAAAAAAGGTCTGCTTACTTAGTTTTTTGAAAGAACTGTCATTGTTTTAGGTCTGTTCACTATAGATAACTCATTTTGATAATAAAGATTTATTATTTGTACGTGCTTTTAAATCCTGTAATTTCCCAATGTTGGCATCAGCAACTGAATAATATACATTAGATTTGACAGATACCACCAAAACAACATTGCCGCCAAAATCTTCCCGCGACAGTTGAAGAATTCTTCATAATTATTTAAGAATACTTCCGAACTAAGTAGTGATAAATATTTCTTTCTTGAATTTCGATGGTTGATTCTGTATGAAATAAATGTTATGAATCCATTTCGACTTGCGCCAATATTCTTCAAAAATTCAACTGATTTATTGAAATACTTCTGATAAATTGTGGTTTTCCCTTATGTGTATATTTGTATTTTTAAGCATCATACAAAGTGGGACGCAGTTATGTGTCTCAAGTTTTAAAAGTGATAATTTTTCTTAAGTCTAATAGACGTATTTATGGAATTATAGTATCTTTGCTAAATGAAGGGTAATCCATTAAGAATTTCCTATCTGTAAAATTAATTCAAACAAACTGAGTGAGGTATGTTTGAGATTTTCTATTTGCTTAAAAGACCTGTGTATGAAATATAATATCATTCAAATGTCCACCCCAAATCCGAAACGTCCAATTTTCCATAACTCTATATCAGAAAGAATGTGAGCAATAGCATTGATTTTTTGGTTGTTTGTGGTTTATTGGCATGGACCTGCGACTTAAGAAAACCCCAGAAAAAGAAGCACGATCTTGGTGGCCAAATGTTCTTTTCAGTGACTTTCTCTGGATGAAATGCAATATAATGGATCACATGTGGATCGTCCCAAGATGGAAAATTTTTCTTATTGACGGACCCATTCATCCAGAAATAGGCTTCGTCGGTGAATATGATTTGATATTCATAAAGAATGTAATAATGTGTACTTATTGTCGAACGTTATAACTCTCTATATTGATTTGAACAAAAAAAAACATAATAAATGACAGCTGATTCGACAGAAATAGGTTCAACAATATGACCGCAATCATCTGCCAAAATTTGGAAAATGGGAAAAACCTTTATCCTACGTTTTCATCAAGAAATAATCCTGAATTTAAGTGGATTTTCTATAAAACTAGGTTTTCACCAAGAGATAATGCTGGATTCAAGTGGATATGCCATAAATCTTCTTTTAATCTTGAAGATTTACCATACATTTATTTCGTAAATTTAGTAGGTAGATTAGAAGTGGACACGCCTTAAGAATATTTTTATTGTCATTAGTACTGCCAACTCCATCTTAGGCAGCAGTCGTAAAAATCGGAACGACTGGTTTGATGATGAATGCAAGCTAGCGACTGAACGTAAGAATGTTGCGTACCGAGCAATGCAACAATCTCATAAAACGCGGGCACGCGAAGAGGAATATAAAGAGCTCAGAAGAATAGAAAAACGGCTACACAGACAAAAAAAATCAGCCTGGGAGAAGAACCTAATCTGTGAAATAGAAAATAGCCGAGAGCGAGGTCCGCACCAGGCGCGGAAGTTCTACCAATCCGTCCGAAACATGACGCAGTACACACCACGCTGCACACACTGCAAGGACGGAGAGGGAAATCTGATCACCGATCCTGAAAGCCTACTGGAGCGATGGGAAGTGTACTTTAATGAATTGCTAAATGGTCAGCTCACTACAGAAGTGGAGGCTCCACTACTTCAAGAAGAATACCCTATGTTGCCGCCACCAAGCATAGAAGAGGTTGAGAAGGCTATAGGCCGGCTTAAACAGAACAAATCCCCGAGAGCCGACGGCATACCAGCGGAATTATTTCATCACTGCGGGCCAGCCCTACGTCAAGCAATTCATGATATTATAGTGCACGTATGGGAGCAGGAAGAAATGCCAGACTGGCGAAAATATTTAATATGCCCCATACATAAGAAGGGAGATGTCACAACGTGCAGCAATTATAGAGGTATCACGTTGTTGAGTACCGCCTATAAGATACTCTCCTCTATCCTACAAGACCGGATAACCCCATACGCTAAAACTGTCATCGGACAATATCAGTGTAGTTTCATTCCAGGCAAATCAACAACTGATCAGATCGTTACCCTTAAGCAGGCGATGGAAAAATGTCTAGAATTTAACATCCCAATCCCAACATACCATCTGTTTATAGACTTTAAGGTCGCATATGATAGCATAGCCAGGGTAGAACTTTACAAAGCCATGAGAAAATTCGGCATCCCAAACAAATTGACACGACTATGTAGGTTGACCATGACCAACGTAACAAGCCAAGCTATCCAGACCAATCAACATCTTTAATGGACTCCGACAAGGTGACGGTCTGGCCTGCCTCCTCTTCAACCTGGCGTTGGAGAAAGCAATCCGTGACTCTGGCACGGCAACAAGAGGGACCATCGTCAGCAGGTCCAGCCAGTTACTGGCTAACGCAGATGACATCGACATCATCGGAAGAACCGAACAAGCTGTACACGATTCCTTCATCCAGATCGAGCAGGCGGCACAAAATCTGGGGCTGCACATTAGTGAAGGTAAAACAAAGTACATGGTGGCGTCGAATGTGAGAGGAACAGTTGGTCAAACAATCAAGGTTGCGAAGCACGAATTTGAAGTGGTGCAATCCTTTAAATACCTTGGGTCAATAGTAGCAGCCGATAACAATATAGAAGAAGAAATACGCGGGCGGCTTCTCAAATCCAACAGAGCCTACTATAGTCTGTCAAAGCTCTTCAAATCCAGAAATCTCACCATAACTTCAAAACTGCTGCTGTACAGGACCATGGTCCTGCCAGTACTCACATATGGATCCGAGACTTGGGTGCTTAGCAAAAGGCACTCCGACCTCTTAGCTGCGTTCGAGAGAAAAGTCTTAAGGAGAATTGTTGGCCCCATATGTGAGGAAGGACGATTCCGGAGACGGTACAATCATGAACTGCACGCAATCTACCTTGAAGCAGATATCGTGACAAAAATTAAGCTCGGTAGACTCCGGTGGGCAGGGCACCTAGCTCGCATGAGCGAAGAGGAACCTGCTCGGAAAGTTCTTTGTGGTGCATTCTATGGTAGACGACAGCGTTGTAGACCATGCTAGCGCTGGAGAGATGACGTAGACCAGGACGCCCGAAGCCTTGGGGTGCGCAACTGGATGGCGTCGGCTAGAGACCGGGATAGGTGGAGAGACTTGTTGAAAGAGGCCAGGACCGGAACCCGGTTGTCGAGCCGATGATGATGATGAGATTAGAAATTGATCCTGTTAAATCATCATTGGATCAATTGTTCTATATTTCGAACTGACCAATGTACTCGTATATCGTACATATATAGTATATCCTTATCGTGATAAATTATCTCGATGATTTTTCATCACACAGATAAAATTTTCTTTCTCTCGCTTCCACTGTATAAGAAAAATTTAAGCACCATTGATTGGTACTGTCAAAGTTAAATTTCTTTTAAATCTTTGAGTGCGATGGAAACACAACATAAATCTCTTGCCTTAAATCTCGGATTACCTTTTGCTGAAAACGCAGTATCAGTATTTTTTTTAATAGGTTTCTAATTAATGGCAATTTGGCAAAGTTTATATTAAATTCCCAGTTTTATATTGGGACTTTCTTTATAACACTTTATGCTTCGGTTTTAGTGTGCACCATGCGTTTCTTTGAATCACACCCGTTCAGTCACATTTCATTGACACAAAAGTTCAGCAACCAGCAAACAATGGCTTGGTGTGACTTTCCCGGCAATCGCACAACTTCCTTTGAATTCCATTTCGAATAAATATTTCGCGTAAATTCAGGCAATGCAAATTTAGAACGATAAACTTCCCTATCTGTGCAAAACGATTGGATAGGATTTCAACATTATGTGAATATAACTATTAATCAAGAAAATAAATACTTCTATCTCTACCCTGGGTCTTGTGAACACAAGAAAGTAATAGATTTTTTTTTATTTAGAAAAAACTAAAGCTAACGAGTCAAAGCTTTTACTAGTAGCTTCTGCTAGACAGTTCTAGCTAAAGCTTTGTTTTATGTGAATTTGGTTGTCTCATTAATATTAACTCGGCCATATTCACACTATAGCCGAAGAGAATAATAAAAATAAGAACTTGTCAAGCCTTTCTAAGAAGGTGCACAATAGTTCAACAGGTCGCAGTGCAATACATAATTCAATTATTCAAACCTTTGTAGATAGAGTTGAAAGAATCTTGAGATTTGTATAACTTTTACTAACTTATTTTAGTTTAAGCTATTTGTATTCACTCAAATTGAGGTTTAAACTGGAAAAATAAGCTAAAGCTACATTAATCTGGCGTTAGCTATTTTAAAATTTTAATATCAAGAAAGCATCTCTAAACTCTAACTTGCTAGCCGAAGCTTATTTTTATTCACGCAAAACGAAGCTTTTACTTAAAAATCCAAGTTTTAGCTTTAGCTTTAGTTTTTTTTTTAATTCACAAGACCCACTGACAAATAAAAATTGGTGAAATTTTAGTTGACAGGTCTAGTTTATAATTTTAATTAAGCTATTTTCTAAAGATTCCTTAGCCTAGTCTGTTTTGTATCCTACCAATATGCCTACCAAAATTTAATAAATTTGGTGGTACAACAGCTCGGAGTGAACCAGGACCTAGTGACTTACAACTCTCAACCATTACTGGGTGCGTGTTACCAGGAACGGAGGGGACCTACAATTTTCTGCCGATTCCGAACGGCTAAAGAGATACTCTTCGAGAATTTGTCAATTCCTCGCAAGAGGCAGTACACCCCTGAAAAAACTTTCTTGCAGCGGCTGAGAATCGATCTCAAGACCTTTCGCATGACAGTCCAACGCACTAACCATTATGCCAGGGGGTACTACCTACCAAAATTTACCTATTTAATTGAAGCGGAGTGTATAGATAACAACCTACCTATATTTGATAAAAATAGCTATTACCTGTATGGTTAATTCCGTCTTACTCTCATTTATTTTTTGTCGTTGATTGATGTATTTGAATTTCAATTGAAACTCGGATAGTCGTATTTGAATTGATTTTATTTAACTGATAGCATCAAAACTGTTATGTGACCTTCAAAAAGCTAGAGTTGTCTTATCAATATGACGTCATAGTTGACAACAATTATTATTCGTGTATCATATGCCAGATTACCGTCTTATGAAAAGGTGTGGTTGTGTGTGGTGTATAATTTGTTGTCTTTTTTTTAAGAAAACAATAATCCAACTTGTTCAGAGATGTACCCGTCTCGTCGTTGACTATAAAACATGGTTTAGTTTTGATTTGAAGTTCCACCTGGAGCTATATACAGATACATAGGAAGGTATTTATTTTAATAAATTTCTCGCTGCGAGTTTGGGTATTTTTGGGTGGTGATTTCATGCTAAATGATTTACAAAAAAAAAAAACAATGATAAATAAATTGCGAATGTTTTGGAAAACATTTTAAACAATATTTTGATGCGTTGATAATTTGGCATTCAGGTTTTTTTTTTGTTTTTGTGCCTAGATACTTCCTAGTTTGTGAAGTGTAATTGAAGTCTGTAGGAATTGACGTTATGCTGCGAGCGGAAATAAAATTTGATTTTCAAATGAAAAACGAAAAAGTAACAACACTCTTTATTCGTTATTTCCATAGACTTAGAGTGATGCAATTTGTTGGGAATTTATTTTTTTTTTTTTGCAGAAGAAGGTTTTGTGCAAACATGATGACGTGATGCCCCCCTTTGTTGTTTTAAATAAATACATGAGTCTGAAAAATATGAATTGATCACTTGTAGTTGTGCAAACAAAAAAGGTTGATTTAAAAAAAGTTTGAACTTCTTAACGGCAAGAGTGGTTTATCTTGTTCTGTGTGTGATTTTATTGAAATTTGTTAATCAGACCAGACGTGCAAGTTTAATTTAAAAATGTGAGTTTGCGGTTTCGTTTTTATTTTACTTTTAATTAATATCATTTAAAAATGTTTGTTAAATTTGTATAACTACTTAAAATCAATATGAGAACTAGTGGTTTCAGGAAACGTTGATTATAAAAAGTGTCATTATGGTGAAAACAGAGATTTAAGCATGTTAGTATTTTGATGTGTAACATCTTATAGTTATCGGTCTGTACCATTTTTATTAGGAGACATTTCGTGAAAGACAATTTCCGTCACCTTCCTGTTAATAGTAGAAAAACGTTAAAAATTCAAAACTGTACAAAGGTCAATTAAATTTGCGTGGTATTTGATTTGTATCACTTGGATTTTATTGATTTTGACTTTTGGTGAACAATTTAAAATTTTAACTTACTGTTACACGAAGTTAATTACAGTTTATAATGCCTGCACTTGTCAAATAATAACTTTTGATTGTCTATATGGATTGATTTACTTTTCCCTCAATTTAAAAATTTCGAAAAATCAAGAAAATCCAATCAAAATTAGTTGCTTGATCGATCGCCATCAATTAAGAGTACCAAAATTATATAGGGAAATGTAAGGATTTAAGAGCATTGCTCTCCCTACCAGTTTGAATGATACTGTTCGGACTGGAAGCTTCAAATCTCCGCAGACGCGGTAATTCGATCTGTCTTGAGACGCAAATGGAAAAACCTAAGATTAACGAGTTTAAATGGCCTTCATATCATGTCAAAAACTGTTGTGAAGTATTTAGGTGTTTATTTGGACAAGTTTTTGTACTACAATGAGCACATAAATACTCCGTTAGAGAAGGCATTTATGTCTCTCAAAAGACTTTTCTACCACCGGATATTTAAGACCAGATGTGAAAATTGTTTGTTACCAGGCATTCGTTCGTCCAATTCTGACTTTTGCGAGTCCAGTATGGTGGAATATTAACCCCTCGTATATGGAAGTGCTTAAGAGCTTGTATTTGCATATGTATAAAAGTGCACATTCTGACTTTCGGCACTATGTCTCAAACAAAAGACTATTGGATGCTTCCGGAGTGTCCAGAATTGACAAAAACTGTTTTAATGACGCGCCCACAACCACAGTACTTAAAAATGCTATGTACCTACAGTGCCGAATAAAATAAAGCAGTGTAAAATGTTAAAAATTATAATATTTCGTATCTTTAAAATACATACTGCCACTTTTTCTAATTTTTTCTGTAGAGAGTAGAGAGTACTTATAGCAATTAGGTTACCCTTTTGAAGGTGATAAGTTAATGGTAAATTATCTTTTCTCTTGTTAAATGTAACTTTGTCTGGTGTCTTTGAGTATTTTAGTCGAGCAAAATAATACCGATTATGATCCTAGATACATACACCACAAAAACGCTTAAACATAGAAGCGCAAAATTTTAAATAGCCCATTATGAAGGTATTAGTATGATACTATTTAACAATTTGCCAACTTTAAAGTAGTTTACTAACTCATTTTTAATTTTAAACATTTTCTAACTAGTATCGTACTAAAGAAATTTTCTTAATAAATTGCTTTTGAACACACATACAACAATTTCAGTTCGTGCAAAAAAACTAACTAAACAGACCTTGTGTAGCGTTTATAAATAGCACAATAATAAAAACATGATGATTTTAACTTTAATAAAAGGGTAGAGAAAGTATGATGCTATATTCCATTAAAATTTGCAAAATCTTTGTTTTGACCTAGTTTCATACTAAAACCGCTTTAAATCGTACTAATTCAACTACAATTTTGCTCCAGAGGATCTAGTGTTATGATATGGGGATTCTTCCCATACCATGAGTTGTGTGAGTTGGATATGGAAAAAAGTATAATGAACCAGCATTCTTACGTCGAAATTTTGCAAAACATCATTCTGCCATATATACCGAATTCGAAATGGCCCTTTCAGCAGAATAACAACCCAAAGTCGTCCGCGCAGTCCCCTCAATCCCCAATCCTATTGAGAATCGTTGGGTGGGGATATACAAAAGAAGTTTAGAATCAAAACCAAAAAAACAGCAAAGAGTTATGAGGCGTAGTTGCGATGGCTTTGAAATCAATTAAACCACAGAGATGTGAGGGGCTTGTCGACTAAATGTAGCGTCACTGCGAAGCTGTAATACAAAATAAGTGTCATGCTACTAAATACTAGCTTCATTGCGCAAAAATGACATAGAATTTAAATTTGTTTTAAAAGTTTTTTAATTAAATTATGCAAAAATGGAGAAACTCTGCTATTAATTTTCTCCTTTTATTTTCGAATCTATTTTCACTTGCGACTTATAGGAACTATAAGGCAAGTTATGCATTCGGAAAAAAATCGAACTCGATATTTTGGTCAAAGTTGACATTTAAA
This sequence comes from Chrysotoxum bicinctum, assembly GCA_911387755.1. Classification (NCBI taxonomy): domain Eukaryota; kingdom Metazoa; phylum Arthropoda; class Insecta; order Diptera; family Syrphidae; genus Chrysotoxum; species Chrysotoxum bicinctum. The sequence goes on from OU426989.1 coordinate 19,547,531, forward strand.
GCCTAGTAAGATCGGGAAAAATTTTGTCTCCCATACATTTTTTTTCCTGGGACAAATTTTGTCTCGGATATTTTTCCGAGCAGTACCCAGTTCGCGCGCAAAATTCATACTATTGTGAATTGCTCTTCAAAATGTCTCGACTAAATTTGGACAGGAAAAAGAATGATACAAGCATTATTTTGCGGGACAAATTTTGACAGCCACCGTATTTCTGAAAGTGATTTTTGTCAATTCTGATTTTATGTAAAAGGTGCTGAGGCTTGTCTTGAGATCATCAAAAGGAGATTCCAAAAAGGTATGAACAACTTTTGTAAGACAACACGTTCCAGAGATACACTAAAAAACACATTAAATTAGATTTCATCTCTCCAACTTCAATTTTTTGCGCGAGATTTGAAAAAGTTAAAATTGTAGAAATAAAATTTGTCTTGTCTCGATCTGCGTACTAGGCTTAAGACCAAAAATAACGGTACCTGCCATATGATTTTTTTTCCCAAATTTTATAAATATTTTTTTTTTCAAAAAGTGTTCCACAGATTTAAAAAATAAAAAATTCGAAAAATTTCATTTAGTTAAAGCTAGGTAATGGTTGAGAAAAATTTAACGAAAAATGGTTATTAATGGTATCCCCCTTGGAAGCAATTTTTTTGTTTCTGATTTTCTCAAAATTGGTACAACCGATTTTTGATAATTTTTCTCTTGCTAAAGCTCCCAAAAAGTTTGAATATTATTGTGTATTCAAATTTTCAAAACAAATTGTTTGGATTATTGATTTTTTTCAAAACTCAATATTTCGAAATTTTTTTTTTAAATCTTGATGAATAAAAGTTTCTCAATATAATCTAAATAAAAAAAAAACGGTACCCACCACAAAAATGTTACAAAATGGTTTTCAAAAATCGTATTTTTCTCGAAAACGGCACCTAGAATTTTGTTACTGTTTTTTCTTTCGATTAATTTGTACGATCTGTAATTTAATAAAAATATATCGAAATTAAAATATATGTAACTGAATGCACCACATAGAACCATTTTTTCAAATTTTGAATTTCTCATTATCGGCATAACGAATTATAATGAAACTGTTCAGAAGCTTCTTAAAAGTTTGAAAATCATTGCATTTCGAAACTTCAAAACAAAATATATTTTGAATTTTTGAAAAATTTACTTGAATCACATTGAATCCTGTTTTCAGGTCCAACTAATAAAGGAGTTGTTTTAGTCATTTAAAAAATGAATTTTTTGCTTATGAACAGTTTTTCTATAACAAACTTTATTCTGAAAATTCTTAGTCTTTTACATAAGAGCAAGTTCGCCCGATCCAGTCCTGCATTTTATTTTTAGTTATATATCCTTCTTTCCCAAGTAGATTTTAAATCTTAGGAGAATTGTTTTTTTTTTTTTGTTATGATAAACATAGATTATTTTATTTTCATATGCAAGAAAAAAATCAAATCGAAATTATGTAATAACATTTTTAATAACACAATTAGTTTACTACCAATCATTATTAATTTCACTTCATAAACAACCTAATAATACAAATAGCAACAAAATAAAACTATTAAGATCTTAAACAATGGAGGTAGTTTCATAATTAAGAGTTGTTTCCATAATGCTAAACTTGAAATATTTAATTTACCTACTCGTACCCCACATGAGTTTGGTGTTATTTTAGATCTTTTTTGGTCGATTTATTTAATCTTTTTCACCACTTTTCTGCAGGGGTATTTTATTATATTTTTTTTGAAAATTTTGTTAAGTTTTATGTATTTCTAACTACATTAACATTTCTAGCGCAATTTATTTATTTCATGGAAAACCTATTAACATTAGGACGTTATGTCTTATATCCTAGACATAGGCTTCGCCAAAATATGATTTATAAAAGCTAATATTAAACAATTCTGTGCAAAAAAACCATTGGAAGATTTTAAACATTGTCTATGAGTTCAAGAAACAAAAGAAACGAAGTAAGAGAATGAAAAAGAATGAAAAAGAAAAAACGATGACTTTGTGCAAAAAGGTGACAAATTATTGTAAGAAGTGAAATTTTATTCTGGCCTGTAAACTCAAAACGTCTTCTATTTCTTTTATATTCCGCGGATGAGAATTCCATAAGCGAATGGAATATACAAAAAATTGTTGCTCGGATGCAAGAGTCAGAGTGGCATAGAGAGAGAGCATGAAATGTGAAGGTGATCCTGTATCCTGATCATATCACTAACACTGAGGTATTAAGGTTTCTGGTTGAGGATAATAATTGAGAGTAATGTTAGTGCGCGGAACTTAAGGAGACTCTCAGAAGTCATGTTCAATAGGAGTTTGGAAAATTTATATTTTCGAAGACCAAAAATAAAACCTATTATGCTGTTACATTCAACGTATAGCTTTCTTTTGCTAATTGAATCACATAACTAGCCTTCTCGCTAATCACATTCGCACTCCTATGGGGGTAAAGAAGTTTGCTACCCACATGGTTCGAAGGATGCCATAATGTTTTACACATCACTGTGTTTATATGATTGTTCCAGGTTATATACTCTCAAGTCGCTTTATATTGCTTACATTTGGTCTGTGTTGGAATATTGCTCGGTGATATGGAGCCCTTTCTACTTAAGAATATTCAAAAACGCTTCAATAGACTTGTAGTTTATCAGTTTATCGTTTACGTTGGAATATTCGAATGCCCTCATATGATTCGCGATGCCAACTTATTGAGCTAACAAACCTGGCTAATCGCCGTAAATATTTCTCTGTAATATCGGGTTTTTCAATAAGAGCGCTACAAAAGTTTTTTTTAAATAAAACAAAAACGGTTTTGGATATCAATGAAATTCTTTATTCCTGTGAAAGTACGATTGATGCAATTATGTATGGAACTTGATTTCATTTGCATGGCCACCACGGACACGCTTGCAGAAGTCCAGACGCTAAACCCAATTTTCGACGGTTTTCACAGCATAAATCGGCCGATACTGCTGCAATTTCATGTTCGATATTCGTAGGAAGTTCATCAATCGTCGCTGGCTTGTTGGCATAGACCATAGACTTGACGTAGCCCCATAGGAAATAGTCTAACGGCGCCAAATCGCACGACCGAGGCGGCTAAGCGACTGGACCATTTCGTGAGATAACGTTCTCCAAACTTGGTTTCCAATAAATTGATTGTGACATTTGCTGTGTGGCTTATGGCGCCGTCCCGTTGGAACCACATGTCCTCCAAGTCCATATCATCCAATTGGGGCTAAAAATATTCGGTTATCATTGAACGGTAGCGATCCCCATTCACAGTAACGTGCCGGTCTTGATCATCACGGAAGAAGTACGGCCCAATGACGCCGCCGGCCCATAAACCACACCAAACCGTATTTTTTCGGGATGCAATGATGACTCATGGAGTACGTGTGGATTGCTGCTTGACCAATACCGCATATTTTGTTTATTGACGAAGCCATTCAGCCAGAAATGAGCCTAATCACTGAAGATGATTTTTCGATGAAAATCCGAATCATTTTCAAATTGTTGCTCAGCCCAATTCACGAACATACGACGCTTCAGGTAGTCAAGCGGCTTCAGTTCTTGCGTCAATTTAATCTTGTAAGGATGCAGGCCAAGATCTTTTCGCAAAATACGCCACAACGACGTCACAGAGATGCCCAATGCTTAAAAACGACGTGTGAGAGACACATTTGGGCTTTCTGCAACTGAAGCCTCAACGGCAGCAATATTCTCGACACTACGGGCACTTCTTTGTCTCACTGGCACGGGAACATTTTGTACTGTGCCTGTGGATTCAAATTTTTTCACTAGACGCTCAATTGTTGATCTGCTAGGACGATTATAACGACCATAAATTGGACGTAGCGCTCTTAACGTTGCCGTTGAGGCCACTGACTCCGAATTTCGGTGGTAAATTTTAATAATTTCGACTCGTTGTTGGCTTTATATCTTTACATCATAAAATGGCAAACCTTACTGAAGAGAAATGTCAAAAGAGAGCCAAGAAATATGGCGTCGTTTGCTGTCTCTGTCGCTCTGCTTTTGTAGCGTCTCTGTTGAAAAACTCGTTATTTGTAAGAGACATATTACTCGTATATAATCACATCAACTGCCCCTTTCTTTTAGCTTTATTTAAGTTTTATGCTCCCTTAAGAAACTTGAGAATAAGAAATATTTTATGTGAACCCTTTCATAGCCTCTTACAAGATGTTTAAGAGAAGCAAATCCGGTAGAGAGTTTTGTAGATTTCTTTAATTCTTCAAATAGAAACTTGTTCAAAGAAAAATTGTTAATTATTATAAGGTAACCTGGATGGTAATTAAGTATATATATTGTATCTAGTAGTCGTAAAGAAGTATATTGTTATAGTTATAATGTATTATCTGTTAGGTGAAATAAATAAATGAACTTACTCGTATTATAGATCTATTAAACACCATTCCAAGAATTTTAGCCATTTTAACATATTTAATTGGAGAATTATGAAGGAGCAAAGAAGAAAAGTAAGAAAGATCAACAATTTTTTTTACAAATTAAAAGACATACAGCTTTCTTAGGGTTAAATAAAAGAGTATTTCTTTTCGACCAACATACTATATTTTTCCAAGTCTGCTTATTCCGTTTTAGATGAGGCCTAACGGGTAACTAAAATAAATTTGCTACTATACTTTAGCATACATGTGGATTGAACAGTTTTTTTTTGTTACTGTAGACGACAGATCATTTATATATAGACAGAATAATAAAGGACCCAAAATTGAACCTTGTGGAACTCCGCTTAGAGATGAAATGAAATCGAAGCAACTGTTGTTTAATTGAACTGCCTGAATTCGATCTGTTAAGTAGGATACCAAAAGTTTTGCAACACAAAATGAGAACTCCAACAATTGAAAAAGTTTTTCGCATAAAACATCAGAGTGGTCGACCATATTGAAAGTCTTTCGAGAAATCTATGAGAATACGAAAATTAAGTTTACCTTTATCTAAAACTTGTCGCAATCGGGTAGTGTATAACAACTGTGGCGTTTCCGAAAACCATACTGTCTCTTTCGAAGACTTCGGACAATAAAGGTTAAATTGCGATCGGCCTAATTTCATTGTTACGAGAGTTTTTTTTTTTTTGGAATTTTTAGCAATCAGTTCAGTCGTTAGCAAAAAGATGCTGTTAATACCATTTATTGATAAGTTTGTTTTTTTTTATAAAAATGTAGACAAATCCTACAGAATACAATCTTACATAGTATAATTTTTATTAAAATCGTTAGTGCCTACAGACACACAGACATTCATACATAATTGTGAAACTCAATTTTTCGTGCTCTAAAATGTTTGAATCAAATCTGGAGCTCGATTTTTCCACGGCTCTAATAATTGCTCTACAGTACCTTTATTGCAATTGAAAATGAAGTTATATTTTTTTAAATTCTACGAATCACGTTGGCTCGTCTTGGTTAAATACCTTTAAACTTAAAATTATGTATCATGAAATCCTAAATTTTGCTAAGATAAAATTGTAATTCTTAAAGAATCACACTTCTAGCCTTTCACCCTGAAATAACACCCATGTTATTTCTTAAGATTCTTCTGATTAAAAATCACGATAAAAGAATTGTTTTAACAAATTATATGAGGGCAACAATTTTCTGCCGAATTTGAGAGGCCTCTTGTGAGAGTCGTTACAGTCACTTTATCATGACAAGAGGCAGTATTCCTGAAACAAAAATTTTGTTTAAATACGCTTGATTCGAACCCAGATCTGAAACCTACAGGATAGTGATACGCACTAACCATGCCACCTAGGAGTACTACTCAATTCCATGTACCCTTTCATTAATTTGGAACCTTTTTTTCTATCAAGAAAGTTTTGCTTAATGCCCATGTTGAAAACCTTGTGGGCGAAATTGCAGTCAATTACTGGAATTTTTAAGCATTTTTATCAGGAACTAGCATAGATATAGTGATGATGGCAGTTAATAGCAATCCAGATCATTATATCACACACTTATCATATTCAACTCATCTTAACGTTTCAATTAAATTCAACACACTAGACGTACATTTTTCAAATACAAATCGCAAAAGTTATTTTATAAAAATAAAACTATCTATCATCTATTCGAAATGACGTAATCTCACATTAAAAAAAGGCTTAAAATAAACTCTAATACGGTTTTAATAGTTGTAAGCTGTGTTTTTTTTTTTATTTTATTGTCATGCAATTTGTTGCCAACTATTTGAAACCAGGTAATATAAAATGAATGTCATTACAAGTGATCAGTCGCCGCCAAATGGCGTCCTCAATATGAATGAAGTGCATGTCTATGGTGGAGGTAGACTAGAACTCCAAGCTATCACCCTCGGGTGCACTATGAATTGCGAAATAATCTTATATTTTGCACTGATGACGACGACGACGTCTTGACTACGTCTTGAATTGATTCAGTTTGTTTTTCTTCTTCGAATTAAGACGACCAGAAAAGGTAAACACCAGCTTGGCCATGTCAGAATTCTGGCGTGGGTCGGCACACTCACATCACACTCTATAGACTGACTTAGTCATGAGCTGCTATAGTATCTGTGACACCCCCGATTTCCAATGAAATTCTAGCTAGCCTAGGTATCCAATAGATATTTAAGCTTTAGTCTAACAACGAACTTCGATCGAACGACAACTTATTTTTAAACTTAATTTATTAATTTTTTGTAAAAAAAAAAAAACTGAAAACAAGTGTCTCTCTCATTCTAGTGGCAACAATCTGAAGATTTTGGTCGAAAAAAAGAAATACGTTCGCACTTGTATAAATTACGTGAATCGAGACTTCGAGAATTCTATTCTACGGGTGGCCCAGGAGGTGAAATTATGAATCCAGCAACAGATTTGCACTTTGGCAAAAGCCCTTTGACACCGAGTCATGGGGATTCGCTGGCGGATCAGAGCTTCCAGAGTTTGAAATCAAAAGAGATTCGTGACTCACTGAGTCCAACGCATGACATTAAGTTTCGCAATAGCGGAGGTGTTGCCGGTGGAGTATTGGTACCGGACACTACTGGTTGGAATGTACAAAGTTCATCGGAAGTTAGTCCAGATGGGAGGGCGTTTCGAACTGAATCATTGGCCAAAACAGATGGTAAGAAAATTGAATTTATTGTAAAAGTCCAAAAACTCTTCACTAACTTTTTGATTTCGTCTTATAGGTGTCGAAAAGATACCTGGAGGTCATGCCGAGTTCGCTGGTAGAAACGAACAAAAATCGAGTGCTTCCCATCAGGGTGACGATAAGAACTATGTCAAGAAGGCGGCTGAAAGCTCGAAGACACACTTGCAGGAGAAAGTGGTTATTGGCGATGAAAATTCTGGCCGGACTGAAATGAAAAGTAGTTCAGTGACGTCATCGTCTAAGGTTGTCTCATCGTCATCACAACAGGTGTTTTCCAGTGATGATCCAGGATTCGATATGGAGCCAAGGCGTTTGACAAGTCAGGATCAACATTATCAGAAAGTGCTTCAAGATGCAAATAACAGTAGTACTTTGCACAGTGAGCGTCAACAATTTTCACGCAATGAACGTAATGAGAGGCAGGAAACATCGAGTAGTGTACAGGAAGAGAGCAGGAAATATGTTGATATGGATAAAGCTTCTCCCGAATATCAACAGCATGTCCAGTATCTTATGTCCCAACCGGGTGCCATAGTCTCCAATACAGTTGAGTATCCGAAACCAGGAGTTAAGATGATCACCACTGTGAAAAAATTACCAGATGGTACCACAGTGAAGACCAAACGCTATGAGACCGAAGCTTCTGCAGCAGGTGCAGATTCCTCATCGATTTCTCAGACAATGAAGCAACAGCAACAGCAGAGAATGTCATCGAACACAACAACATCGCAGAAAATGACCGAAAAACGAATTCAAGACTCTGAAGATGTGTTCACACGTTTGGCCAGAACCCGTGACTCAAATGTTCCAGCTAGTCCCAGAAATGCGCCTGAATCACCATCCAATGAAGATGTTTATTCTCGATTGCAACAATCTCGTGATGTAAATCAACAAAAATTTTCCGATTCCATTGATCAGCGATCAACACAGATTCTTCGAGATAACAATCAGTATCCGGAATCTCGAAACGCACCGATTCGCCGTCCCAGCGATCAAGTGGAAAATGTTGAAACGATCTCCAAAACAAATAGGACAGTAAAAAAAGATCTCAATCAAAGCGTTCGCAGTGAGAAGATAACGAGTTCCGACTTTATTCAAAACGAGCGTGATCGTTACGTTATTGATCATGACAGCCAAACCCGTCGAGGACCAGATGGTTATCCTGAAGCCCTTGCACCTATCACTCCTAATCGTTATGGTCGTCAACAGCCCGATGATTATCCATCCAATGGATATAATGCTACTGAGGTTGTTAAACAGTCTTCTTTATCGAAGTCTTCAGCGAAATTCTCGGAAAGTCGTCGCTACTCCACTGAAACAGTTGAGAGCTATCAGCATTCGGAAAATGAAAACCAGGACTATACAACTCGGGGATATCCATCGAACAGAAGACCAATTGATGAGCCTCAAAGCCAATCCCCATCAAGGGGACGTCCAGCTCCAGACTTCTCGACGCATGGTTTTCCATCGGTAAGATCGGACAAGCCCACTCACCAATCTCCCTCAGATAAACCAAGAGCTCCGGATGAGTATAACACTACTGAAAGGGTCCATACTATCCATACAGATCGTCCAAAACCTGGTGATGTGAGTCACTCTGATTCTACGACTACAACTCGATCCAATTATTCCACAAATGAAACACGTCGCAATGTAACTTCGACCAATGAAGACTTTAGTACCCACGGATTCCCTTCGGTCAGAGCAGGAACTCCAACCAGAGACTCACCAAGACGTCCATTAGGCTCTGACCCAACTCCCGGTGATTCTCCGAGGCGTCCATCTGGTCAGGAGCCCCCATCACACCAAGCGCGAAAGCCCCCAACTGACGGATACTCTACCCATGGATTTCCATCAGTGAAAAGCGGAAGTCCAACTGAGGACTCACCAAGACGTCCATCGGGTCCTGAGCTAACAAACCAAGGCCGCAGACCAACAACAGAGGATTTCTCTACTCATGGCTTTCCGTCTGTGAAGCCAGGTCGCAGCACGCCTACACAGTCAGCTCCTCAGTATGAAAGCGCTCCCCGTGTTGATCGTGAAGATACTGTGTCCGTCACTTCAGATCGCAGTAACAGCGTTATATATGAAAAGAAGATTGACGCTGCCCATCAAGCTTTTGCACGTTCTCTTCGCTGTGCTTCCCCAGTGGAACCTATTCGACGTGATAGTACCTCCGATCGCCACACTCCAAGATCCAGCATTGGTTCGATCCGCAACTCCTATTCTCCATCCAAACGGGACGGTCGCAGTCCATCGCATGACAGCGTCACCAATTCTGAATCAAGTCGCATCAGCACCGCAACTGTGACTAAGTCGCAAAGGCCAACCGAAGTAAGGCGAGTATCTGGTCCCAAAAGTCCAATTGGAAAGTCAGCACCAAGCCATGTATCCAATGAGACAATAGATCTAAGCCTAACAAGAAAGATCACATCCAAGCCCTCACCAGACAAAACAACAGGCAGACCCATACCAAGTAAGTGAACAAAAGATCCCTTCCCCATTCCCAAGAAACCACCAATATGCTTCCCTTATGTGCTTCCCTCAGTTAAAGAGGAGCCCGTTATGGTTCAGCCTATACTGCGCAAGAAAATATTTGGTGCAACCGAAAATTTTCTTGCAAGCGAAGGTGTAATTGAGAAACCGATCATTAAAAGCCAACCATACTATCAGCTTGGTCTATCCGATGCAACACTTCCGTCTAGTTATTCCAAAGCTCGACAACAGCTTGGTAAGATAATCTCATAGCATGTGCTTTAGTGTGCTTTTTGTAAACAAGTGTTTGGGTTATGAATATCATTTTATTGGCTTTCGGTTATTTTGTTTAAATTCATTTTGTTTTGCATAGCTATTTCGTTTAGGTTAAGCTTTAAGGTTAAAACGTACAAAACCTTTTACAGGTACCACTCCCAATACTTCTCGTAGGCCCCACAACACCGGAGAAGAAGTAGATACACTTATTGAAACATCCACGAAACACATCACCACACATCCATCATCAATAACACCAAGATCTGCGAAAAACAAAGAATCCAAGCCAATCCAACCGGAAACTCTGTATAGTAAGAAGCCAATAACCAAGCCCGAGGGATACGTTACCCTTAACCAGGCCACAGAAATCACCGAGAAACAAAATCAGACGACAAACAAACATGTATCCTATCCCCATTACATTCCTAGTGCTCCAAAAGGTAGAGTTAGGTTTACTTTATCTCCCCAGTAGTGCGTAGTTAATAACTTACATTATTTTTTCGTTTTTTCACCCCATCACTGTGTGTGTTTCATTAATCATTATTCCATTCTCGATCGCATATTTTTTCAGCCGACCGATCACCATCAAACAGACCAACAACGAACAATTTCTCATCACCAGCACCAATTACCACAACCACCAGCACCACCCCTCACAATGCACCAAAATCCACGAAAGACAAAGTTAAACCATCATCCACCACTAGTCCAACCTCGAAGCCATTATCTTCTCCATCTAAAGTCGATAACAGTACACCATCTAGATTTACTAAAACCGTTAAAGTTGAAAACGCCATAAATCGCGATACAACAACTAAGACAAGACGACAACCCGAACTCGAGCCGGAGTCAGAGTTAGATACCGAGCTATTGGCAGAACCCGAAGATCTCGACGAGGGTTATGTTCCGGATAGAAAGGGCAAAAGGAAACCGAGCTCTCAACGCCCAACTTCGGATGATGAAGGCTTCGAGCCCGATTCGCCGAGGGCTGGGTCACCAACAAGTGACTTTGAGTATCGTAGACCTGAGCAAGTGGAGACCTACGATGAGGAAGATTCGTTCCGCAAGAAGACAAATCGCACTGATAAGAAAGTAGTTACTAATGAATTCTTGAACACCGAACGGAATGTAACCAAAACAGTAAAGACTCCAGAGATCGATGAAACAAAAAGACCGAAAGATCGTGGTGTGGAAAAACCAGAAGGACCTAAACGTCCAGAGCAAAGTGGCCGTAAGCCGATACACTCCGTTGACCAACCAACGGGAGATCACAAGCCAAAGCGACCTTTGAGACATCCTAAAGAAGAAGAAGACATTGATGAGACTTCATCGACAAAAGATCGTAAGCCGTCGCATTTGGTGAATGAGCCTAAAAAAAACAAAAGTCCAAACAATGAACTTACCCATCCAGATGAAAACAACCGCAGGCCTTCATATGAAAAAGAACCAATGCATACTGATGACAAGCCATCACGCCCTACTGAAACTTCAAGACCTAGAGGAACAAAGCCTCCACTGGAACGTAGTGAGACTTTTGAAGAACGTTGTCGTCAAATACTGGGTATGGATTCAGATACAGTTGTTGATCGAACCAAGAAAACTGAAGAGTTTATTGAGACTGAACGAACAAAAGTTGATTCGAAACGCAAGCCTACTGACCGTTCTCCAAGTCCAAAGAAAAAGCAACCTAGTGATACTATAAGTATTGAAGATTGTGATGACGATGATACAGGCACTCCTCGTATGAATTCTTATCCTGTCAAGTCAACAACGACTAAAACAACTGTCAAAACAACTCGTGACCATCCCCGTGATAAGTCTCCAAATAAAAAAGAACCCGGCTCTAGACCAAGAGATCATCCACATGATCAATCTCCAGTTAGTAAAATTCCCAAAGGAGATAAGCCAAATGAATATAATGAAACAACTACGATAGTTACAACAACGAATATCAATGATGATCGTTCGACATCACCCAACCGGAAGTCTCCCAAGGTATCAAAGCCAAGTGAAAAAGATGATATCCGTCCAAGGGGTCATTCTCCATCCAGAAGACCAGAGAGGTTCGATGAAACTACTACTATCAAAAAGACCAGCAAACTGATTGATGAAAGTGATGAACGTTCAAAACCTGGCTCACGTCCAAAAGGTCATTCCCCACAAGAAACCCAACCTGGTGAGAAATATCCCGATTTTTATCGTTCACCAAGTCCACAGAAAAAGCAACCCAGTGACACTGTTAGCATTGAGGATTGCGATGACGATTCAGATTCTCCTCGTAACATCCGAACTAGCAAGACAAAGACGACTACAACAGTCAAACCTTCCCGCGATCATCCTCGAGACAAGTCACCAATTGAGGAAGCACCAACCCGAAAGTCTCCCAAGGAGGAGTTCAGCCCAACTGAAAATGATAATATTCGTCCGCGAGGTCGTTCCCCAACAGAAAGACCAGGAAAGGTCGATGACACTACTAGGATCAGCAAGACCACAAAGATTATCGATGAAATTGACAAACGATCAACTCGTTCCAAACCTGATTCTCGACCAACAGATCAATCGCCACTAAAAACCCGACCAAGGGATAAATCTCCCACTGAAGACTCGGACACCGATAATCGTTTACCATCATCCACTCGTCCAAAAGATCGATCACCTTCAGAGAAGAGAACTTTTACCACGACAAGAGAAACAACCTTCGATATGGATACTTCAATTCGTGGAAAATCTCCATCAAAGCAGCCCATTCGCGAGACAAGTCCAACTGTCGACTCTCCTCGAGATAAACCTTCTTCCAAGAAGCCAACCCGTGGAACAAGTCCAACAAATGATTATCCCAGCGATAGATCTCCAACCAGAAAGCCAGTTCGTGAAACAAGTCCAACTTATGAGTCTCCAAGCAAAAGATCTCCAACCAGAAAGCCTGTTGGTGGAACAAGTACTGATGAAACTATCATATCTTCCACTACTACCACTCATTCAAATGTAACAGACGGTAATATCGAAGATCGTTATCCTTCATATACTCCCAAGAACTATCCACGTGATCGCTCTCCTTCTGATAAGCAAAAGCCTAAGGCGCCAACAACAGAAGAAGATGTGGAAATTGAAACTTCCAAGAAAGCGAAGAAAATATCAACAGAAGAAATTCATGATGATGTCTTTGAGGTTAACCGTCCTCGACAACGGCAGCCAGATACAAGGGATGGAGCATTTATATCTCATCCAAGGGATCAATCACCCTCAGAGCCAGAAACTCTTCCAGGGACAGAAAAAATACCTAGGGATAGATCCCCTCAGAAGCCAAAAATCAAGGAAACTGAAGAGGTAATTAGTAAGAGAACTACGAAAAAAACAAGCGATACAACAATCGAAAACGAATTTACTGATAAGTCACCTACTTCAAGTCCTAGGGCGTATCCCCGTGATCGATCTCCAAATAAGAAGCCAACAACTGACGAAACTGAAGAATATAGAGGAACTACTAAGTCAAACCGGGATATTTTGGTTGACAGAGAACCTACTTACCGCACACCACAGAACTATCCTCGTGACCGTTCTCCAGTTCATGACCTTACTCGACCAACAACAAAGGGAATCACCGAAACTCAAAGAGTAGACAAAAAAACGGTCATAAATGAATTTTTGGACACTGAGAGGAGAGTTGATAGACCACAGCGTATTACAGAAAGTAAACCAATTGATAGATCCCCTGAGCGGTTAACTTCTACTCATCCAAGAGAATATCCTGACAAAAAATCTCCAATGCCGAAAACTAAAGGTCCAACAACTGCAGAAATTAATGTGTCAACTATTACTAAAAGTACAAAAAGCACTCGGGACACCACAACGCAGGACGAAGTCGAAGAAGTCTTCCCATCATCCCGACCTCGTGATCGTTCTCCAAGTGAAAAACCAATAAGGAGTCCTCGAATTGTTACCACTGAGACAACAACAGAATACGGCATTATAAGCCGACCACGAAGTCAGTCACCTTCCGAAAAACCTAAAAAACCATTAGATTCTGAAGAAATTGATGAAACTTACGTTCAAGAGACAAAAAAGATTACTGAGAAATCAAAGATTACGAGTGATTTGGATGCTGATATTGAGAAACCGAGTCGTCGACCAAGGCCAACAGGTTCTGAAAATAAACCTAGAGAAAAGTCTCCACAGAAACCAAAATCAAGTGATCGTTCACCATCACCTCGCTCGAAGTATCCAAAAGATCAAGGCCCGAGGCCTGTTGAAAGTCGTCCTCAAAGTAGATCACCAGTTGGAAAGCAGCCAAAAACAACCGGAAGTCCCCGACAAAGTTCACCTTCAGAGAAGTCACGAATCTATCAATCCACAGATGAAAAAACTAATTTAGTTAAAAAGTCAAAAACAACAAAAGTAACTACAACTTCAGAGGATGTAGAAGATGTTGACTTTGAAACTCGTCCTCGCGGTAGGTCTCCCTCTGAAAAACCCAGAGGTTCCAGACCCATAACTTCTAATCAATCGCCAAGAGATCAACTTCGTGGGCCATCGCCTACGAAAAAACCAGAAGTTCGTGAACCAACCGAAAGGGATTACGAAGAAACTGTTGTAAAAAGAACAAATAAGACAACACGAAATGAAACAACTTTGGAAGATAAAACTGAACGATCACCTAGGGATCGTCCGAGGCAAAAATCTCCTTCATTGAAACCCACAGGAATAAAACCAAGAGAAGAGACATTTGAAGATTGTTTGCCGAAAAGTCCGCTAGAAAGTTCACCATCAGAAAAGTCAAGACCAAAAGATTATCATCGTGAAAGATCTCCTTCTGATAAACCAAGAAAGCCAATATTGAATGAAGAATTCACTATCCAAACAACTTTGAAAAAGACAACAACACTCGGAAATCGCTCCCCAAAACATCCTCGGGAACCTTCCCCATCAGAGAAGCCAAGATCAAGGGCCTATCCTCATGACAGGGTACCAAGTGATAAACCGAGGAAACCTGGAATGATTGACGAAACTATTGTTGAGAGTACTACTACTGAGTCAACAACAATAAAAGACCGTTTGTCAAAAAGTCCTAGAGGAACTTCCCCAACAGGAAAACCTGGTTCAAAGGATTATCCTCGTGAAAGGTCTCCAACCGATACGTCAGAAAAGCCTAGACGTACTTCTCCATCAGAGAAACCCGGTCCAAGAGAATATCCTCGTGATAGGTCTCCAACTGATAAGTCAAGAATGCCAAGATTATATGACGAGACTGTTGTTGGAAAAATTACTTCCGAGACAACAACAATTAAAGAGCATTTGTCAAAAAGTCCTAGAGGAACTTCCCCAACAGACAAACCTGGTTCAAGAGATTATCCTCGTGATAGGTCTCCAACCGATACGTCAGAAAAGCCTAGACGTACTTCCCCATCAGAGAAACTCGGTCCAAGAGAATATCCTCGTGATAGGTCTCCAACTGATACGTCAACAAAACCTAGACGTACGTCCCCATCAGAGAAACCTGGTCCAAGAGAATATCCTCGTGATAGGTCTCCAACTGATAAGTCAAGAATGCCAAGATTATATGACGAGACTGTTGTTGGAAAAACTACTTCCAAGACAACAACAATTAAAGAGCATTTGTCAAAAAGTCCTAGAGGAACTTCCCCAACAGAAAAACCTGGATCAAGAGATTATCCTCGTGAAAGGTCTCCAACCGATACGTCAGAAAAGCCTAGACGTACTTCTCCATCAGAGAAACCCGCTCCAAGAGAATATCCTCGTGATAGGTCTCCAACTAATACGTCAACAAAGCCTAGACGTACGTCGCCATCAGAGAAACCTGGTCCAAGAGAATATCCTAGTGATAGGTCTCCAACTGATAAGTCAAGAATGCCAAGATTATATGACGAGATTGTTGTTGAAAAAACTACGTCTGAGACAACAACAACTAAAGAGCATTTGTCAAAAAGTCCTAGAGGAACTTCCCCAACAGACAAACCTGGTTCAAGAGATTATCCTCGTGAAAGGTCTCCAACCGATACGTCAGAAAAGCCTAGACGTACTTCTCCATCAGAGAAACCCGGTCCAAGAGAATATCCTCGTGATAGGTCTCCAACCGATACGTCAGGAAAGCCTAGACGTATTTCCCCATCAGAGAAACCCGGTCCAAGAGAATATCCTCGTGATAGGTCTCCAACCGATACGTCAGAAAAGCCTAGACGTACTTCCCCATCAGAGAAACCCGGTCTAAGAGAATATCCTCGTGACAGCTCTCCAACTGATAAGTCAAGAATGCCAAGATTATATGACGAGACTGTTGTTGGAAAAACTACTTCTGAGACAACAATAATTAAAGAGCATTTGTCAAAAAGTCCTAGAGGAACTTCCCCAACAGAAAAACCTGGTTCAAGAGATTATCCTCGTGAAAGGTCTCCAACCGATACGTCAGAAAAGCCTAGACGTACTTCTCCATCAGAGAAACCCGGTCCAAGAGAATATCCTCGTGATAGGTCTCCAACTGATAAGTCAAGAATGCCAAGATTATATGACGAGACTGCTGTTGGAAAAACTACTTCTGAGACAACAACAACTAAAGAGCATTTGTCAAAAAGTCCTAGAGGAACTTCCCCAACAGAAAAACCTGGTTCAAGAGATTATCCTCGTGAAAGGTCTCCAACCGATACGTCAGAAAAGCCTAGACGTACTTCTCCATCAGAGAAACCCGGTCCAAGAGAATATCCTCGTGATAGGTCTCCAACCGATACGTCAGGAAAACCTAGACGTACTTCCCCATCAGAGAAACCTGGTCCAAGAGAATATCCTCGTGATAGTTCTCCAACCGATACGTCAGAAAAGCCTAGACGTACTTCCCCATCAGAGAAACCCGGTCCAAGAGAATATCCTCGTGATAGGTCTCCAACTGATAAGTCAAGAATGCCAAGATTATATGACGAGACTGTTGTTGGAAAAACTACTTTTGAGACAATAACAACTAAAGAGCATTTGTCAAAAAGTCCTAGAGGAACTTCCCCAACAGACAAACCCGGTTCAAGAGATTATCCTCGTGATAGTTCTCCAACCGATACGTCAGGAAAGCCTAGACGTACTTCTCCATCAGAGAAACCCAGTCCAATAGAATATCCTCGTGACAGGTCTCCAACTGATAAGTCAAGAATGCCAAGATTATATGACGAGACTCTTGTTGGAAAAACTACTTCTGAGATAACAATAATTAAAGAGCATTTATCAAAAAGTCCTAGAGGAACTTCCCCAACAGACAAACCTGGTTCAAGAGATTATCCTCGTGATAGGTTTCCAACCGATACGTCAGGAAAGCCTAGACGTACTTCCCCATCAGAGAAACCCGGTCCAAGAGAATATCCTCGTGGTAGGTCTCCAACTGATAAGTCAAGAATGCCAAGATTATATGACGAGACTGTTGTTGGAAAAACTACTTCTGAGACAACAATAATTAAAGAGCATTTATCAAAAAGTCCTAGAGGAACTTCCCCAACAGACAAACCTGGTTCAAGAGATTATCCTCGTGATAGGTCTTCAACCGATACGTCAGAAAAGCCTAGACGTACTTCCCCATCAGAGAAACCCGGTCCAAGAGAAAATCCTCGTGATAGGTCTCCAACTGATACGTCAACAAAGCCTAGACGTACGTCCCCATCAGAGAAACCTGGTCCAAGAGAATATCCTCGTGATAGGTCTCCAACTGATAAGTCAAGAATGCCAAGATCATATGACGAGACTGTTGTTGGAAAAACTAATTCTGAGACAACAACAATTAAAGAGCATTTGGTAAAAAGTCCTAGAGGAACTTCCCCAACAGACAAACCTGGTTCAAGAAATTATCCTCGTGATAGGTCTCCAACTGATACGTCAACAAAGCCGAGACGTACTTCTCCATCAGAGAAACCTAGCTCAAAAGTTTATCCTCGTGATAGATCTCCAACTGATAAGTTCGGAAAACCAAGGCCATCTGATGATAAGTATCGACCCCGGGGATCATCTCCAACTGAGAAACCAGGAAGCCGACAACCAAGACCAGTCGGAGAAAGTATTGTCAAAAGAACAGTTAATACAACAACTGTTGATGACCGTATAACGAAAACCCCACGTGGATCGTCTCCTACAAAAACATCACCTCGGGAGAGATCACCTACTCAGAAACCTACGACAGTTTATAATCCTTCTCTAAAAGATAGTGCCCGTAGAACTTCACCATCAGAGAAGCCAACTAGGCGTCAACCAACTGTTAGTGAGGTTAAAAAAACTGTTCAAAATACCACGTCTAAGTTCAGTAAGGAAAGAGCGACTTCGGAAAAGATAATAGTACGAGATCATCCTCGAAGGAAATCACCATCAGGAAAGCCAAGACGACATCCAACAAGCGATGAAGAAACAGACGATGAAGTCACTGAGACAGTAATCGCTGTATACACTATTGATGGCGAGAAAGTTAAGAATCATCCTCGCGATGTATCTCCATCAGGAAAACCTAAACAGCCAAGTGAATATTATACCAAGAGACCTCAAACAAATGGGGACTCCGATCATCCTCGTGAAATCTATCCAGCAGAAAAACCTAGGAGACATCAACCAACTGACGACGAAACGGAAGAAACGTTTACTTTGAAAACATCAAAGTTAACTAACGAAAGGAAAACTTTTGAAGAAATCGATATTAAAGATGAAGTTCCTGAGAATCGGTCACCGAAAGATACATATCCGGGAGAGAAACCAAAATCTACACGTGATCAACCTCGTGAAACATCACCATCAACTAAGCCTAGAGGACGTCAACCAACTGACGAGAGTATTGATATAACTGTTGTGGAAAAGACCAGTCGGAGATTAAAAGGCGAAACTACTCTAGAAGATATTGAATATCAGTTTTCTGGAGACCGCCCTCGTGATCGCTCTCCTTCCAAAAAACCAACCGGAGAAGATATAGATGAAACGGTTGTTGTAAAATCATATAAGAAGACACCATTTGATGATGATAAGTCTCCACTCGAAGGCCCGCAAACTACGGAAGAAACCGTTCTCTACACAACCCGAACTACATTAAAAACTGATGATCATCCTCGTGTGGGATCTCCCTCTCATATGCCTGGTACGAAAACCTACCCTCGGGATAGGTCTCCAACTGACAAACCTGGTGACAAATCACCATCGGATAAGCCAAGGCAACCAAGACCTAGCAGAATAGAAGATGCAACTAACCGCACCACGACAGTGCGAAAAACGGTTCAGGAAACGGACTTTGAAAAACGTTATCCTAAAGGTCGCCCAGGAGACCAGTCTCCAATTGAGAAACCTTCAACTCTTCGTCGTCCAAGTAAGCTTTCTTCTACTACAACCACAACTACTACGCGCAATCGTTCGACTCTTGATGAGCAAGATATAAATAGGACTCAACGTCTTAGAACCCAACCATCAACACGTGATAAGGTTCCAACAAAAACCACACTTATATCTTCTCCAAGAACTCAACCAACAACAGAAAGAAGAATTCCAGCTGAATTGCCTTCTCCAGTTCGGAAACCCAAATCAACATTGGGAACAACAACCAAAACTACAACTGTTACACGATTAACTGGACCCTCTCGCCCTAAACCAACTTCAGAGACCCCCAAGAAATCATCAAAACTTCCTCTTGATTCTAGACCAAGTGCAAGACCAACTAACAGGAAACCTTCCCCAAGCATCTCACCAGACTCTAGCCCATCACGTCCGGGTAGTGACGATGAAATTGATTCACCATACCGTTCTCCAAACATGAGTCCATCCCGAAAGTCACCAAGTCCAACCAGGTCTGTGAAACTCGAAGATATCACAACAACATTTAGCACCACAAAGAAGGCAACGGTTTCAATCGACAAGTCCAAACCAAAAGTTACACACGTTACCACAGCTAAGTTCCAAGTTACACCGCCAACATCACCAACTAAAGTGATTAGTTCACCAGAGATAAAATTTTCACCATCGTCGAAGAAGCCTTCATCAAAGGTTCCGACTTCGAAGCCAAATGGAACCAAATTTGTGACCGACACGACTACCACTAAGAAGGTTACCAGTAGAACTTACAAGGAGGGTCTTATTCCGACAGACTCTGAAAGAGATTCTGAGGTTCCCACAGACACTGAGGAGGTTGACAGTATCTTACCACAAAAGCCTTCAACGAGAAAGCTTCCAGTAACGGAGAGGAAAGAATCTGCTCCGGTTCATCGTGTGACCAAGCTAAACAAGGATGTTCAAATGTCAAGGTCTACAAGTGAGAACATTATAAAGACACCGATTTCCAAACGCCCCAACAAATATGAACCTCTTGAGCCGCAGCGTGAAGACCCTAGGCCCACTGTTGGAGATCGATCTTCACCAAAAACTGAACGACGTCCTAGCAAGCACCTGAGTACCAAAACTATAAATCTAACCACATTCGACAAGGTTATCAATAGTGAGGACATGGAAAATGTTATTATCGACATTCAACATGCCAAAAGCTCTAGAGAACCATCACCGAACAAGATCGTTCCTACTCCAGTTTCAATCGACGTGTACACAGGAAAGCCTCGCTATCCAGATGTCGTTCAAGAACCAGAGGATGAGCCAAAGAAGAAGCCAAATGTGAAAAACATTCCGATATTTGAAGAAGAGACTAATGATTTCGTTGGATGTCAGATTACTGAAGTGAGTGAAGAAACACGGGAGAATACGCTCAAGGCTCGTACAACAAAGTTCATTGAAAAAGAATCAAGTCCCAAACGACAAACTCCGAAAATTGTCACTGGTGATAATGTTGATAGTGAATGTCTCCTTAGTGTCCACGATAAGGTATCCAAGTTCATAAGCACTGCTGAAGAAGTAAGCAAGCCAAAGACTTCTGCACCTTTCCGCAGAGATGTTCCTGAAAAAGATATGCCTGAAGATGACGAGTGCCTTTTGACGGTCGATGAGAAGGTCAGTAAATTCTTGAAAACTGCCGATAGTGTTACCAAGGAGGTTGTAACTTCAAAACCACGAAGGATGGAACGTCCAAGTATCGAAGACTTAGATGAAGACCTCAAAACCGATGAGTGTGTCTTGAGTGTTTCGGAAAAAGTTAATAAGTTCACAACAAAAGCTGAAAAACTAGGTCCGTCAGCTCCACAAAGATCTCCTGAGCTCGTAGCCCGTATTGAAAGACAAATTTCTAGGCAAAGTGATGTTGACTCCGAGAGTCCTGAAGGCGAAGATAGTCCTGCATCGGTTAGAAAGTTCAAACCATCTTCACCTTTAACTGAGAGAAGTGAAAAGAAATATACGGAACGACAGATTGATATACTTTCCAGACCATCTGTTTGGGAAAAGAAACCAAAACCTGATGTTAAACTCGATGATATAATTGGGTTGAAACCGGAGGAGGAATCAAGGAGAGAAAACCTGCCTAAGACCTATCCTCATGATGGAAAGCCAAAACCAGTTAAGACGACAGATTCCGTGTCCAAGAGAAAAGAGTTATTTGAGAACAAAGTCTCCACCCATAAGACTACAACTACAACAAAGCAAAGCTCTCCTGAGAAACTTCCTAGTAGGCCAGTCAAGTCTTCTTCAGACAGACATCCATCTGACGACTCAGACTCTACCCGATACCCGAGCGAGTTCTTACCGCAGTATGTAGACGGTTATGTCCATCAAGAACCAGATGATGATGTTCATGAAGATGTATATGGATCTTCAAGGACCCGACACATTTACGAAGCATCAAATCGAGAAACTATTGAACGATCTACGGAACGTTCTCCCACACGTAAAGCAAGTCAACCTGATAATCGGCCAACTACTCAGACCCCCGCCAAATCTCGTCGACAACCGGAAGACAATACACCATCACGTAGGTATTCAGAAGATCATTCACCCAGGTATCCTACTAGAGATCAGTCATCAACTGATCGCTATACGGAGACAAGTAAAACTTCAGATAACACAACTCGTAGAAGATCATCCACACAAGAATACCCCGAACGTAGAACTCCATACAATGGTTCACATTCCCCTCTTAGAAAGCAACCTGTTGAAGAGCCTGAAAATTATACCTTCAGCTCTAGGCGGGATAAAACTACAACACACCACACAACTGCTCCACGCAGTCCAAAAGACAGTCCCTTAAATCAAACTTCTTTTCTAGATGACGAAGAACAAGATCACTCACCGGCACGATCAACAAGTACGGTCTCGTCACACAAACAAGTTACCACCCACAGATCTACGTCGAAGCGTCTAACCGAAGACATTACTTCAAGGCGGCCCAGACGTCCTTCCGGTAATGAACCAACTACCCCAACATCGGCTAATAGAACTCCCAGAGGTAGAGCAGTCCCAGAAACTGTGGCCGCACGTCGTAACATTTTTGAGAAATCTCCCGGAGATATCTCACCAATGCCAACAAACAGGAGGCCATCCTACATGGAGCCAACAAAGAGTTCCCTTGAACACCGAAAGGATTCTCTTGAGGTAACAAAAACAAATTACTCTCGTAAGTCTTCCATAGATGAAGAACCCTACGAACCAAGTCCAAGGACTTCTGTGAAATTCGGCGTTGGATTAAAGCATAAAGAAGAACCGAAATCCAAGAGGAAGCTAAGTTCTTCGGATATTCCAAATATTGAAGATGTGTTTGAGCTGGAGCTTCTCGAGGAAATGTTGAATATTGTCACTTTGTATGAACAGAGAAGGCGTATTCGTGCTCAGATACGAGTGGTAAAGAAGCTTCTTGAAACCAAGACCAAGGAAGAAGTTTCAAGAATGACTAAGATCACTACGATCAGGAAGACTTCATCACCATCGGTAAGGGAAAGTCCAACCCCAAAGAGGGAGACCCCGGTGCGATCAGAAAGATACCAACTTACGGATGATGACATTGATTCTGAATCAATTGTTGAATCACGACATGTTGAAGAACACGAAGAAATCATACGTGAACGAAGCATTAGTCCCAAGACAAAAACCAGCAAAATTGTGACGAAGGTAACTGAAGTTCGGAAAATTGGTGAACCTTCAACACCAAATAAACGCACACCACTAAAGAAGGACGAACCAAAAGATTCTAAGCCGATTTGGGCTACAAAGAATATTCTTAAAAAACCATCAGATAATGAGAAAGTGACTCGAGCTTTATCGGCTAAGAAAACGACTTCAACTTCATCGTCTTCCATGTCTCGAACTCAGCAGACACAACGTCAACGTGTTTCTACAGATGATGATTGTGTGACATCGAGCTATGGTATCGGACCAACCGACGAAGATGGCAGACCATTATTTGGTATTCGGGCTCTTAAGAAGAAGACAACCAATAACACTGTTCAGCCCAGTGAAACCACAAAAGGTAAAAAGTGAACTTGAATTTCGACTTAAACATAAATTTTACCACAACTGTTTTTTAATTTAATTTTAGTCACCGGAACAGTTATAACGGAGAAATATTATTCAGAAAATGGAGCCGAACCTGTTGGTGAACGAAAAGTTACCGTATACTCGACAAACCCTGAAGATTTGGTAGACATGGAAACTCAGTACGATCGTCGTGACAGTGAAACTGTTAAGCGTGAAAAACTATCTAAGGATGGAGTGACGACAGTCACTAAGGTTCAGAAGATTGGAAAGTATAAGGTGAGTTGGAGATGAGTTTGACATAAAGTCCATATATGCACCTTTAAGATTAATATAATGCCCATGAATATATTTCGCCAAGTTGACTTAAATTCCATTGACATTTAAGAATGGATTTCATCCCTGAAGTGACCAAAAGCTTCCATTGGTTTTAAACATTTTCTAACTTCACTTTCCATTCTTTACAGCCTGGTGAAATTCCCTCTCTGACAGATGAGGCTGAATTCACAAAGGCCACCTCCAAAATGGTTCGCCGCGGATCAGTGAAAGAAATGAGTGAAAAGTTTATTCGCAAAGAGTCTTCATCGTCTGTAACAGAAAAATCAAGTGGC
Organism: Chrysotoxum bicinctum; assembly: GCA_911387755.1. NCBI lineage: Eukaryota > Metazoa > Arthropoda > Insecta > Diptera > Syrphidae > Chrysotoxum > Chrysotoxum bicinctum. Next base: position 19,571,409 of record OU426989.1, read on the forward strand.
TACCCAAAGGCCGGATTGATCTTGCGTACTCGAACAAATTCTGGAGCAACTGCTGATGCAGCTGATCAATATGAAGTTCGAGCAAAGTCAACTGAATATGATTATGATTCAGAAGATGATGTTGAAATACGTTCGTCAAGGAAGCACTCGAAAGTCGTGGCTGAAAGTGAAGATGAAACAGAAATTCGACGAAAGATCAATACAAGATCGTTTCTAAACAGCGCTGGCTCTAAAGTCACAGGCGTCGACGATGTACTGGATAGAATGAGAAATGCTGATAATGGTAAGCATTTATTTCAAATGTGTTTATTTAACGGACAATTATTAACCGATGGAATTTAAAAATCTTTAGTTGTTGTGGATGGTGATACTTTGGAAGATCGAGAAGCAAGATCATTGTTAAACAAATTCCTTGGGGCAAGTGTTTTAATGTCAGGAATGGAATCAATGGTTCCACAAATGGAACTTAGAAAGACGACAACAGGTGCTGATAATAAACAAGAGGTAAGTGGGAATATCAGTTATTTTGAAGATCATATTTGTGAATTCTGATCAAAGTTTCTAGGTTTAGTGTAGGAAACATTTTTGATCATAAGGTTTTAATGAATTTATTTGAAAAATTTCTTATACTTGTTATGTAGAAAAGTATGGACAAAATAGCATTTCAGTAAAATAACAGACAATATCGTATAGTGAGTTTTCTGAATGAGTGATTTGCTTCTGATCATCATCTGAACCGAACATCAATCAAAAGTGTCAAGTTTGCAAATTTATTTTGAATAGAAATTGAATAGTTATTTTGCCGTTAGCAAATTGTGTACTTGATGTTAAGGTGAGTGCTTTATTTCGGTCAAAACTTGTTTTTAAAAAACCCACACTACAAAGCCCTCACTTTGGAAATAAGTTTTCAATATTTCCTAACGTTGTTCAAGCGTAAAGCTAGTATTGTACACGACGAGAAATCATCTCGGGTTCTGGTGTATAATTTATTGGACAGCTGCGATGTTCTCACCTGATCTTGCCTTCTTTTGACGTACGAAGAAAACCTTTTAGGCCTTACAATTTATTTTAATATTAGGAACTTATAATCAACTTATAATTTTTATTAATTATTAAACTATTAATTTTTGTTCAGGGACTGCCTGTACCTTTCGAATACTATAAACATTTCAACAAATTAAATTCAAACTAAGTTCACTCTAACATTTAGTTTTGTTATTGTTTGCGTGCTATTGTTTGCTAACCTGGATATTCACTCTTTCAAAAAACTTGGATATTATAAACGTAGAAAGTTTTTGTGTGTTTTTTTAGATTTATTAGCACATTATGCAAGTTTACACAAAATATCATGGCCTTGTCATCTGCTGATGGTTTAAAACAAATTAAACAATATATTAGGTGGGACAGACATCGACCTAAGAAGTGTACATTTTCCCGTTCTTGCATGTTCCAGATAGTACATAAAATTGGAAGGTCTCCTCTGTGCGGAATGTAGTTCAAGTTGAAAAGCTACACCCGTAGTCGAAATTTGCTGCACACTATCTATGTTCGTCACGAAAGTTATTTTATTGGTTCAAATTATGATAAAGTAAAAAACATATATGTTGCTCTATGTACCGAGCTTGTAGCATCATTTACAAAGTTCTCGATAAGTTTATTAAGAATTGGTTTCCAAATCTCATACTTCTCTATATGAAGGTAAAGCTCCATTCCACATGAGTTTGCCAGCTCCAACCATTCTTCATATCAACTGATTATGGCTCTTATAGATCACTTGAAAAACTCAGCTTAAAATCATTTCTTTTCAATATTCATAGAAGATAACGGTGTCCACCCTAAATTTCTTAAAATATTATTGCTTCTTGTCCTGCTTCATATAACTATTTCCTTCAACACAATATTAACAACACGTGTGTTTCCCAAAGTATGAAAGAAAGGCAAAATCATACCCATTTCTAAGAACTCAAATGGTAAAGGTATTCGGCCTATTTCTATACTTCCATTTTTGTCGAAGGCTTTTGAAAATTACAAATTAACTTGTTTTTTGAATATTTCCAATAAGTACACCCCTATGCAATCTGGGTTTCGATTTCGAGAAAAACATAGCTGCACTGCAACTCTTCTGACGGTTGTTGATGAAATCAGACAAAATATTGATAAAGACCCGCTTTATTGAAGAAATGTAAATCTGTTTTAGCTCTTCCTCTGCGTAATATTTTTGTTCTATCCTTGAAATTAGGTAAATTCCCTGCAGTTTGGAAGAAAGCATTTTTAACGCCAGTATTTAAAAGGGAGATAAAGCCAATATTACCAACTATAGACCAATTTCCAAACTTTCTTGCATTCCGAAGTTGTTCGAACAAGTTGTATGTGACAGTTTGACATTTATATGTAAAACTATTATCTGCAACCAACAACATGGTTTTATGCAAAAACGTTCTACTGTTACTAATCTTGTTGTCTTTTTGAATAAATGTTTAAACTCTCTAGAAAGTTGTCAAGAAGTTGATTGTGTATACACTGACTTCTCGAAAGCTTTTGATCAATTGTCTCATGAGATTATCAAGTTTAAACTTCACTTATACGGATTTCCACCACCTTTCATCAAGTGGATATCGTCATATCTTGAAGATAGGTTATATCAAGTCAAATTCAGAAATTCATACTCAAGAGAGTTTATTGCCAAATCAGGTGTTCCGCAGGGAAGCCATCTGGGACCACTACTCTTTACATTGGCTATAAATGATGCTCCTCTGTGTGTTCGCAATAGCGAAATTCTAATCTTTGCAGATGATATGAAGATTTATAAAAATATAGTATCTTCAAATGATCGGGCTTTACTGCAAAATGATATTAACCATTTTGCCTTGTGGTGTGAAAAGAACAGTCTGAACCTCAACCCGACAAAATGTCAAACTATGACTTTTTCTAAAAAACGTTCTCCTTACTCTCATGAATATGTTATCTCACGGCACATTTTAACTCGTGTTATGACTGTAAGGGACCTTGGAGTTCTTTTTACACCCAATTTAGATTTTTCTGCTCATATTAATAAAATCGTGAATAAGGCGAATTCAATGTTAGGGTTTATTAAGCGCTGGTCTAAAGAATTTGTTGATCCCAATGTCACCCGGGCTTTATACAACTCCTTGGTGCGTCCCCATCTTGAGTATGCATCGCAGGTTTGGACTCCTCTTTATGATATTCATATTGAGAGATTAGAATCTGTGCAAAGAAACTTTATTCGTTTTGCCTTGAAAGGACTTCAATGGAGTGATCCTTCGTATGTCCTCTCTTATGACCAACGATTATCTATTCTTCAGATGCAAACTTTGGAACAAAGAAGAACAAACAATGATTTGGTATTTTTCCACCAATTAATAACAGGCGTCACAGATGCACCAGATCTTTTATTTTCGGTTTATTTTAATTATCGGGGAGGAGGTTATAATCTTCGAGGCCTCGATATGATTAAGGTCCCAACACATAGGACCAACTATGGCATTCATGAGCCCTTGACACGTATGGGTAGACTTGTAAATTGGAATTCAAATATTTTTGATTTTAATATAAATAAAAGTAAATTAAAAAACCTACTCAAAACCAGTGGTCCACGCTCCTAAATGTTCTTTGTTTCATGTTATGTTATTGTTTTGTTCTTACGTAATATTATTTGTTTATTTTTCATGTTTTCTTGTGTCAGTGTTAATTGTAATAGAGTTTGCCTACTAATAACTAACACTGCACTTAATGATGAGCCGGTGGTATAACACAGTTCTCTGTGTTGGCAAACCATTGGTCGAAAGACGGAGCTTGCTATAAGCTTTCTTCGACCAATTCTGATAGTGTAAAAAAAAAAAAAGACCAAATAACCTTTTTCTTACTGCTTGATTTTTAGCGAGTATTTGTATCGTTGATCATTCTGTTCTCTGTTTCGAACTCTTAAATAAATTAAATTTTTCACTTACTGCTACCAAATTTCTATTTTCTTATCTTACCGGTCGAAAAAAATCTGTTTTCATAAATAATGTTTTGTCAAATTTTATTGCTGTACCTTCCAGGGTACCTCAAGATTCTATCTTGGGGCACATACTGGTTTTCTATTATGTACAATGAACGAACTGCCATCTGTTACCAATTTTTCTATTCAGCTTTGTGCAGATGACATTCATGAATCTGAATACACATAAGTTGTTCTCTAGGAATTATTGAAAATTGTGTAAACCGTAACTGGTCCAAGAAAAATTTTCTTTCACTTAACTTGAAAAAGTCAAAGTGTATTGTTTTTTTTTTTTTTACAAAAAACCTATGTCCATATCTTATTTCCCGTCAATCGTCCTACACGTATCGAATATGTCTCTACTTCAAGGAATCTTGGAATGACTATCAATAAAACATTGACTTAAGAAAAAAGAAAACTCAATATTGCCTTTAACAACGCTATCAGATATGTCATCGGCCTTCGTAGGTTTGATAGAATATCTCATTTTTCAAAGAAAATGTGTGATTTAACATTTGATAACTTAACAAAATTTCGATCGCTAACCATGCTTTTCAACATACCCAAAACTCAACAACCTCGTAGCCTTTTCAATAGAATTACGTTCTGTGCTTCCACTAGAACAGTGCAGATTCTTCAACGGTGGTTTTCTTGTTTGACATCTAAACGTCCGTCAGTTCTTCGTTTACCCTATTAGTGTCTGGAACTCTCTGCCACCAGATATGAAAATTTTATCTAATCTTCTAGATCTTTTCTCAAAACTTCAAATTTACATTAATTCCAAAAGTCACTGCCCTCTTTCAAACCATCCTGATCATTAGGTATACAAATTAAAAACTCTTTTTTAAACCTTTTTTCTCTGTTCGTTCTATTTATACAAAAAAAGACTCTTTCGAGTACATACATAGCATATCCAAACTAAATACAATGCCACACTGACCTCTAAAAATATCCAAGCACACCATGTCTGCATTGCATTTTTGCCTATCCAGAAATTCATCACAAGGCGATTCACAAAACCTCAGACTCAGATAAGTAGTGTGCTTTCCAAAAATAGTTTTCTATCGCACTAAATAGTATAGTTCGACGATCCCCCAAAAAGGAAAACTTCAACAAAAAGTTTATAATATTCAACGATGAGAAAATATACATATTATACATACTCAATACTCAGTATATCATCCATGCTGGTTCATTACAAATTATATCTTCTTGTCTGTATTGAGGTCCACCCTTGACCATAATGTGCGCTTAAAATTTAAATGCACGCAACTGACTTAAGAGAATTATTTATTCACTATAGAGGTATAGGAAAGTATTAATGGGGAAAAGATACCAAGAGAGGCAATTATCAGGTGTATGGATCCATGCGCATGTGCATTCGACCGCGCCCAGGGGCGGATTTGAGCTACTGGATTTGAATTTTGATAAAAGAAAAACATTAAGTAGAAATTTGTTATTTTCGACTATTTGGATAACAATTATTTGCATGAATTAATGATTGATATACATACTCGTAAGTAAGCGAAGATTGAGAAATAACCGAAGAAACAATTGATACTTTTAATTTGCTATTGAAAACAACTTTAGAACTAGAAGCCTAATTTATAAATCATAATTAATGGGAAATGAAATAAAAATCCAAATAAAATACCGCGTGTCAAAAGTTTTACAAACAAAATAAATTTCGTTAAATCGGTTTAGATATATCAAATTGAGTAATATTTGTTTGGAAACAAAAATTTCGTTTCTCCTTGGCTCAACTTTTTTGAAGCAATGAAAATAATTAATTATTTTATTTGAACATTACACTTCGTTTAAAAGTATTAACTAGGTTTTAGCTTATTAAACAAAAATATACAAAATATATCACACAAAAATGTAAGAATGAACTAGAACAAACATCTTTATTCATCATCCTCATAATAGAAGAAAATACAAACAAATACATTTTTAAAAGAAAGTGAAAATTCCTAAAAAGTGTGAGAATCAACAAGAACTAATGTTTTCTCCTGTGAGCTTTGAAGGGGGGTCATTTTACCGAATTTTTCGATGTACCTTGTTTATATTTCGTTTTCTTATTATTTCGCCAAAATATGATGTATCGTATTACACTTCACTTAAGGTCTACTGTTTCTATAAAAAAATGCTAGCCTTAAGCCCCTTTTAGACGATCATTTCAGTTTCAGTTTCAGTTGAGCTATCAGTTAAGCTTTCAGTTAAACTCATGTCTAAATGCAAAAACTGACGCGTTTAACTGAAACTGAGACTGAAACTGAAATGAAATTCCCATAAGTTTTCAGTTCAGTTATCAGTTAAACTGATGTGTAAATACTTTTCAGTTCAGTTGTCAGTTCAGTCGTCATTCGAGTTCCTGTTTTTTTTTCAATATGTCGAAACAGAATTATGATTTGGTCGATTTCATTGAAATTTATCGCGTTCGTCCATGCTTATGGCAGAAAAGTGACCCTTTTTATCACAATTCAGAAGCAGAATACAAACTCAACTGAACACCGCACTGACGTCTAAACACTGCCTTTTTTAGCTGAACTGACAACTGAACTGATAACTGAAGGAACAACTGATCGTCTAAATACACTGCTTTTTTTAACTGAACTGACAACTGAACTGATAACTGAAGGAACAACTGATCGTCTAAAAGGGGCTTTAGGAATCTAAAAAGGTTTTGGTAGCAAGGCACATTAGTTTAGTTTAGTTTATTGACGTCTATAAGTTACAAAACTTTCTAAGAGTAACAAATATACATACTTAAAATTACTTAAATAAATTTAGAACACTGTATAATGAAAAATATTTTTATATATCAAACAATGGATTCAAAAATAATGCACAAATCGATTACATTAGCATATCGATTAAAATTACCGCAAGCATTAGTGATTGATTCATTTCGATTATAGAAAAAAATTTAAATTCCCGGTCTAAGTGTTTTAGATGAAGCATAAATACCGAATAAGGCTAAAAGAGGTGCACATTCAATATGTCAATATATGTTATTACGTTTCTAGAAAAAGTAAAGAAATAAGTTCTTCTACACTCGTGGCTTTAAACCTGTTAATGCACATCAAGTAGATATTATAAGATGGTAATGAATCAGACCAATTCAGTTTTCAAAAAGCATGTTTCGTTAATCTCTTTTGAATTTTTTCAATACGCTGCATATCCTTATCAATCAGTGGAGACCATACAACGCAACAATGTTCACGTATGGGACGAACTAACGTTATGAATGAAAACTTGAATGTATATGGATCTCTAAATTCAGATGAAATCCTGCATAAAAATCCAAACATAAAGTGAGCTTTCCGCTAGCAATAAACAATATAAAAAATTATAAATATTGGAGAGATCATTTATAAAACACAAAAACAGCAAAGGTCCAAGGTGACTTCCCTGTGGTACAGCTGAGTAATTTATTATTTTGAAAGATTATCCACTCGAGTACGTAAGAATGGAATCCCAGTTTTTTTTTATTGAAATCCGATGGTTAACTCTATTAAAAATCCGCTAGATGATTCCATACGGTCTGATGGATTTTCTACTTCACAATAGATTAAAATATTTTCGGAATCAATTGCAATTTAGCAAACATCAAGAAAATGTCCACTTCCAAAGGAAAGATTGAATATAATAACTAAAGGCTTCGATAAATTACAAGCACAGTCTTTTGAAAACATTTTAGGTTTATTATCTATACTTATACTTAAATTCGTATCTACTTTAGAAAGTTCTGCAATAATTTCATCTTCGGTCAACAACATGAATCCCAAATTTGTTATTTGATAGATCGGTGTCGAAATATCTATATAAGAAACATCAGTTACAAAATTTCATTGGAATAATTCTGCAAACATATTGCATATTGCTCTAAGATCGCTACTAGTGGTTCCATTAAACTTCATGTTAGAAGAAATGCCCACAGATTTTCAGAGATTTATTTAGAAGCAAAAAAAGAACTTATTATAGCATTCAACACTCGCGTAGTGCTGCTAAAAAAGGAATCTGTGTAATTGAAATTGCCTTATTATATTCTGATTTTTATTAATTCACTATTTATTATTTTGTTTAGTTTTTTTCCTTTTAAATTGTTCGATATTTAAGATTTTAGGTATAATTAAATTTGTGCAAATTACATACCTACCAAACAGTTTGCCGAGCAAATTCTGGCTAGAACTAAGTGAAGTAAATTTCATTTATTTATTGGGTTAAAATAAAACTAAAAAAATAAGTTGTATTTAATTGTATAGTAAATTTCATAGCTGGGGAAAAGTTAATTCGATAGATAAATAGATATTTATTCAAAAAAAAAACTTAAAATCTTAACAATAATTAGCATATACAATTGTATAGATTGTAGGGTATGACAGTAATGCCGTCAATCCGAGTGGTTACTGCTATATAATATAAGTTTGCACTGCTGATGCTGGTTTGTATTTGTTTTTTAATTGCAAACATTTCCAAATTTTATATTTTTTTTATTTATAAAAGGGACTTTTAGTTCACTCAAAACTAAATAAATAAAAAACTAGCTTTTAAACAATCAACCAATCAAAAAGGATTTTAAACCATTTTCGGTACTTTTAATTGAGTCAAAAAGAAAAAAAATGAAGTGGATTTATATATTTTTTAACAATAAAATGTAAGTCTTATGTAATCATAAAAATTAAAATGAGACCAATTAATCTGTAAGAAAAGTTACGAGTTTAAATAGTTTGATTGGTTGAGATTATAATCCAGCCTAGGGTAAAATATCCATTCTGTTGGGGCTCTAGCCCTTTCTGTAAAAGCATACTTCTCATCTATTGTCTGAATTATTTCGTAAAACACTTTGTTGTCTGAATGGCAAACTAAAGATATATCTGTGGCAGGCTCAATCCAGAGTTGTTTCGGCATTCTTGAGTTTTCCATACCTGCAATTTTTATGATATAATTAGCGTTTATTTTCAAAAATGAAATAAATAGTGTTAGCATTTCGGTTTCCAAGTAATACATATGTATATACTCAGGAGTGTGTATTGGTAGGAAGAAATTGTTCCTCATAGAAAAACTTGAAAGATTATCACTTTTTTACTCCCTATACTTGAGCTCCGTAAAAAAGAAGAGAACGCGTTGATTGACACATGTTTGATATTAAATATTTGATTTCTTTAATCTGTTTGTCACTACAAGCCTCTTACTCCACATAACAAGAATTTAGTCAGGTCATTGAGAAACAGAGCAAAGAGCAAACAATACAAAATCCAAAAAATACCCTCGCAAAATAATCAGTTTGCAGGCAGAAACAACCAACACAGCGATTGTCAATTAACAATTGACAAAAATTGATGTGATTGATGTTTAAGAACTCAACTTACCATATTTAAAACTATTCATTGAAATTTCTTAATTTTTCTGATATTCACATAAGTTTGTATGAATTATTTATCAGTTAATAATCGAAATACTTTGGAACTTTAGCAAGACGTTTAAAATGTATTTTGATAATTGTAGAGTAAGATTTTTGGAATGATTTTTATCTAAACTGCCGTCAGCACTCATAAAATATAATGTTTTAGAAAAATACGTCCTAAAGTTAAAAGAATCGAAAACAAAAAAATATTTCTACAAATTTTTTGGTTGATATACCACTCGAAAGTTCAATTAACCAAAAAGCAAATAAATTTAACCTATATGTAAGTGCAAATAGTTTTAACCCGAACTTAATTTAATCATAGTTTAAATATGTTTGCTTTTAGGTTAAATTGATTTTTGCTATTTGGTTAAACAAATTTGCGAAAAGCTTAAAGTTAAAGCCGAGTTTTCGGCTGATGCGAAACGAGATTTTTCTTGGTCTCCAACGAAAAGGGTTTTACCAGCTCTAAAAATAAAAACAAACGCTTACAAATAATTACAGAATGTCAAGTAATGAATGAGACACCAAACATTGAAACAACTCAAATGCCACTTTTCCGCCCAAAATAATAGTATAGGAATAGTGAATTCTGTGCGCAAAAAGAGTGGAGACTTTTCCAAATAATATTACCTTCTACAATTTTGTAAAGTATTTCATAAATGAATTATATAAGCCAGTTGCTAAAAACTGATTTTTTTTTGTACATCGACTTTCATGAAGCTTTATACACCATATTGTTTGTTTGAAATAATGAAATAAAAGTGTTTCATAAATCGTGGTCTGAACTTCAACCAATACAATGCTTTTTAAAAAATCTTAGTTGATTTCCATAAATAAAGGTAAAAATAGTGAATTTGGTGCCCCCTGATAAGTTCCCTTACCAATATCTCGATTTTCTTATCGGAAAATCCGATACTGACCAAACTAAACTGTGAGCATCATTTAATAACAATCCAACGGATACGAATGAGCTTCTATTTAATTTAAATCGTGTACCTAGTAGTTCGGAACGCTGCTGGCTGATTGCTCCTCAAAGTAGAAAATCCGTTTTGCAAATTTTCAGTACAGCATAGACCACGGTCAAATTAACATCTTAAAAAGATACTTTTTGCTCTTGTGTTTTTTTTAATTTTTTTTTTGATTTTTTTAAAGTTATTAAATAAATCTAAAAATAGTGATAGTGTGTAGAAAAATTAGTTTTATAATTAATATTTTCAATAATAAATAAAACAATCAGTTTAATATTGTTTTTGTTTTTATTTAGACTCAAAATTTTGAGTTTCGTTCTGTTCTAAAACTTGTGTTCCGTGTGCATAAGTGTTACGAAATAGAATTTTTCAAATATTTATGATATTTTGAAAAAAAAAGCTTATTTATACAATTTTGTTGAGTTAAATAAATACGAACTTGAAACGCTCCCGTCGCATCCCATCGATAATTAAAACAAAAAAAAAAATATCTTATGCTGTACTCATCTATACCATACCACGGAGGATATCGTTAAATATACATACAAACATATACACAAAAATCTTTTTTCGAATTTTGAAAAGTTCACCGAATGTGCAAACGTATATAAAATACACCTGAACTTTAATGGAAATTAAATGAACAAAATAATTTAAAAAAAAAAAAAATAAATAAACCAAAATAACGAAAAAATAAGAGAAGAAAGAAAAAACGAAGGGGAGCATACACCACATTGTCAAAAGATCTAAAAGAAAACTCTGTACATTCGAAAATAGATTCGTAGTCATACTATTTTTACGAATACGAAGAATTTTTCTATCCGTTCAGAGATTTTTCAGAAGTTGCGAGTTTTTGTATGATTTTTGTTCTTAGCACGGAACATGTTCACTGTATAATCAACAACCACAACAACTTTAAGAAGGATCTTTTTTGTTTTTGGATAAACGCATTATAGAAAAAAACACACCATTGCGTGTTGAGAATATTCCACAGCTGAGGTGAGTTTCCAAAATACATTTTTTGAAATAGGAAATAGCGAAATTCTTGTGACAAAAATGCAAAAAAAAAAAATTATTCGGCTGTGCATTTCTGATTTTGCTACTTGGGATCGGTTGTTTTTTTTACTTTGGGTACAAAAGTAATTTTAGAAAATTGTTTAAAAAACTTTTTGAAATAATTTTCGATCTAATTTTGTGTTCAGTTTAGTTTAAATTCGTTCCAAGTGTGGATAGCTTGAGTTTTATATTTTTTTTTTAATTTTTTTTAATATTTTTGTTATTATTAAGTATTGCTGGAAAGATATTACGTGAAATATGAATATTTTGGAAGTTTTTGCATTCTTTTTCGTCCTGGGAGCTTATGTAGTGAGTTTTGTAAAGAAGTGTGTTGTTTCCCTATGTGTACATATTTTGAATACGATTTATTTTGGACAATTTTGTAGAGAGTTGAGTTTTGAATGTTCTTATAGTTTATAAACAGGCCGCTATTCATTCTCGACTTATAATTATTAGTTAAGCAGTTGAATTTATTATTTCTATGAGAAATTTAAAAAAAATTATTAAATTATGTTGAAAAAAACAGTGGAGGCTGGCCAACGTTCTATCAGTTTTTAAACAAATTATTTAAATATTTATATAATTTTTAGCTTTATTGAATTCTCAATACAAACTATAGGCCTTTTTCTTTTTTAACTCTGAAGACTGTACTGAGCAGAGTTTTTATTTATTTATATATGAGTTAGTCAATAGTATTACAAAATTAATTTAGAATTTATTTATAATTGACAAAAAAAGTTAATTTAAATTCATTTTTAAAAATTACATTATAAAATAAAAACAAATCAATATATGTAGTTATTTATAATTGAAAACACAATCACGAGAATTTGAAATATTTTTGAAATGAAAATTGTTACATCGTCTGGATAAATGAGACACTTTGAGTGCTTCAACACATATGGTTAATCATTTATGAATAAAATTAAAAGTAAAAGGCCTAAATGGCTGTCCTGTGGTATTCCATAGTAAACATAAGAAGTTTTAGAGGTATGGGAATTGAAAAGTATTGGGTGTGATCTGTTTCATAAAGACGCCATTCAACGGAATGTTCGTTCAATCCATAGTTTAATAGTTAAATATAGCAAAATTCAATTCAATACAATCAACTTGATTCCACATTTTTAATGAATCAACCCAATTTTTAGCCAATTCCATAAGAATAGTGACTGATTTAACGTAGAAAGAAAGAGGTTCACAAATTAAAGCCTCAAACATTCTTGGAAATGATTTTGAGTAATGGAAATCTTTATTTGGAGCTTTACATTTTTTTCTGTTATGAGGAAAAGATGATATCTGTAAAGTGGTTGCCGCCAGTGTTGATATAAATTTTGTGCCCGTTTTATCGCATTTTTCGTAACTTTTCTCAAGATTTTCATGTGATTCCTGTTCGCTTTACTCTCGAATATTCTCCTTGTGGTTAAATGGTTAAATCGGGCGGTCTTGCTGGCCATGTAAAATCGCCAAAAATGGGGATTGTGGCTCGTCCTGTGTGTGCTGTTGCATCGTCTTATTGAATTATTATACACTGTTATTGTTATTCATATATGTTTTTTTATTTTTTTTTCGCTTGAATTAAGTCAGTTGAATATCGCCACTAAATGTTTTGATACCATGTATCTCACATACTGTCGCATTTATTTTTGCCAACTCCACTACGGATTCCTTGAAAGAAGTTAGTTCTTTTTTCTTGAATGGGCCACCACCAGTTTTGTGGATCGAATTTTTGTTTAGCGCAAGTTTTTGTTTGGTGCGGTGTTTGTAGTCGGCTCATGTCTAAAATTGAATAAAGTTTACTTACTTTAACTTTACTTTTTTCCAAGCTTTACAGTTTTTGATGGGAGGTCCATTCGCGTTGAGCTTAGCAGTTAGTGTCTCCCACCGTTTTTTGCACTGGTCCCTGCCCGAGCTTTCGGCTTGGCTATTTGTTGCCATTGAGGTATATTTGCGCATATAGCCAAGTAAAATTTTTTTTGGGCAGGTGTTGTGTTGGAAGTCCTTTATTTATAAAATGAAATTAAACTATTTTATAAAATTTTATCGTAGAAATACTTACATTGCGTTTTTAAACATTTGTTTTGCATCACATTTGTTTTGCCTTATTTCATTTCTTAAATCGTGTTCATGTTATCGATTTTCTTGAGTTTTATATATCGATTAAAAATAATCTTCCATCTTTCGAATTATCTGACAGCTGTAAACGTCATAGAAGTATGCAATCAAATTTTTTTGGGTTTGAAGCATAAACGAACACAGAACCAAAAACGAAATGCGATACAGAATGCCAATTTTATCGCTTTCGCACATTTTCTTTTGTTTTTGAAAAACATTCCGACAGTAACAAGTCATTAACCATGGCCTTGTTGCGTTCGCTAGTAACAGTGATCGTATTGCCGATTGTGGCCTCAAAAAAATATGGCTCCTAAACCTGTTCTTCTACGAGAGGTACAGGGTGAATTATATGTTCCAGGTCCATTTTATTTGACTGCTATTTTTGTGTGTGAAATTTGTCAATTGCCATTTGTCAGTCGTATAGAGTGGTCGATAACAATGAACTGTGGATCATCTAACAACATGTTGAGATTAGAGTGATTCAGTTTTACAGATCGTTATTTTTGGCAAAAAATCATTTAGTGCCACGACGCACATTTCGGTTTGGCTGGCTTTGTTAATATACAGAATAGCCACTATTGAAGCACTGTAAACCCTCGAGTGATACACTACACCAGAGACACCTTCGTAGAGTAATTGCATGGTGCACGGTGCACCACTTGGGCAAGATTGGCGGTGTCATTGGGATATATTTCTTTGAGGATACCATAGGAACTGCTGTAACAGTCACTGGTGACCGCTATCGGTTCATACTGGGAAACTATCTTGTGTCCGCATAGGCCTACAGAATAAGCGGTTTCAACAAGATGGTGCCACACAGATCATTTTACGGGAATATTTCACTTTATGCCTATTTTATATTAAGTTGTTTCTAAACACATCTAAACGATTGACAGTTCGCGCAAACAACGAAAGAAACAGATCTTTTTCAACATTTGTAATCAAGATGTTTTAGCATAGTCCGAGTATTTAGGAAATAGGGGGAGAATTGAGTAGGAGATAGCGATGCACATTTGTCTTGAATGGATATGGGAAGGAAAAACAGAGTAAAGAATTCCACATTCGTGTGGTACGTCTTAAAAAATTAATCTCTATACTTGACAGTACGTCCGAGATACACTGAAGTGTTAACTGATGACCATTCCTAGCAGAGCGGGTATTACACTGACATGAGGAATGTATAAGTTTGATAAAAAAATATGAAGTATTCGGTGATTATATAGTTCTAATAAGACGTTCGAGAAAGTATGATGCTTAGTTCGATTAAAATTTGATAGACCGTTGTTTTAACTTTTATATTACTTGACCTACTAAAATTTTCCGCCGATTTTTTTAGCCGAGATTAAGAATATGTCAAAAACTATAAATAATAATATTTTACATTTTTAAAATGTCATGTGTCTGAGTTTTTAAACTTCAGATTCGATTTCTATCGCACTAAGATCCATAAAAAAATGATGTTTAGGGTCTGGGTAAAAATGTATCGTTATTTTCGATATGATATACGATATGATATACTATGAAACATACCTTAGATCTCATCAAAAAAATGTATGTTGAGGAGAATTATCCAGATAGTTTCCAGTCTACATCTATATCTGCAATTTTAAAACAAGGTGACCCGAAGGTCTACCCGAAAACTTTAGAGGGATTTCTGTACTAACTTCTTTCTATTGAGGAAAGAAAAGAATTTTTTCGCATTTTTCGTTGATTTCGAAGCAGCTTTCGACACCATTAAACTAAGCTGGCTACTAATATTAAAACTCTCTGCTTTTTGAATATCAACAAAATGTATACGAACTTATGAGCAACTTCTCTCAAACACCACTGCTGTAGTTTCAAATAGAAGTAATAAGTCTAAGCTGTTTAGGTCTGATTCAGGTGTTCTACAGGGCTGTATTTTGAGCCCGATAATCTTTTCTTTATTTATTATTTATATTGAAGATCATATCCCTGGTGGTATTTATTTTGGTGACCTAAATATCAAAGTGAGGTTTTATGCGAATGATCTCTTCGTGTTAACGGATAATTTTGTCATACTTCAAATAATTAAATTTAAAAAAAAATTTATGACCTGTGGGACCTCAATAATATTATTACTTTTGAGTATAAGCTTATAAATATTTCTTTCAAAAAAACGGAAGCTAAATTATTATTTGCAAATACTCATTTTCGTATTCAAAGTGTCAAAATCTATAAGAAAAGTTGCTTTTTAACTTCAGTTCGAAGTTACATTTATTGTCTATATTATAATTCGTCAGTAAGATAATTAACGTCAATGTGATTCATGTATTAAGAAAACATGAACTTCCTAAAGTTTTATTTTTTTGTTTAAATCAATTTAAGAAAATGAAAATCAAAAAACGATTCTGTTTCCGGTCTACTGTTATACTCGTAAAGCAGCTAGACATTTAATTTAATGTACATATGTTTGGAAAATTAAAATTTTTCTGCTACAAATAAAATGTTTAGTGATATTTTTATATTTGAAATAAAATAATAATAAAAACATGGCATTCCACACGCAAAGTGTAACATAAATTAAAATTTGATTTAATACAAAAAGTTATTTAGAAAAATCGCATCTCTCCCCTCCTTTTCGTGCTAATTGTGCGTCTAGAAATAATTTAATTTGGCACACCGCCTATATTCAGGAACTGTCTGATTGTCTGCCAAATAATATTCTAGTGTCTATATAATATTATATTAACACAACTATCGCTACTGGTTCTTTTTCTTACAATTTATTTTCTTTGGAGATAATGCGTATAGCTTATAAATACTGTTCCTTTAGTAGAGCAGGTGAGAAAGTTTATTGCAATTAATTAAGAATTCTTAGGAATGAACTTTAATCAAAATCGCTAAGGTAGTTTTTGAGAATATTAAAAATAGAATAAAATTACTGTATGGCAGCTGAGAGTAAGCAAAAATACGAATTCCTCGTCTGGGAAATCACATAAAATTGCTCTAAATCACATAAAATTGTACTAAATTTGAGGAAAATTTATCATTTAGACTCTAGTACATTTAACGTAGAGACGTACACACGCACACATGAACAAACTCCCAGATTGACGGACGGTTTCAGAACTATACCAATACAACTCGAAATTAAGTTAAAAAATAATCAATCTTGAATACCTTCATTCTTCGATACTCTGTGTTCACCACCAATTTTTGTGATAAGACGATAAGAGTATCAAAAATCTCCAAAAAATTCTTGAATAGAAGGATAATCTATGTTCAGGTATCCAAAAATGAATCAGTGTGAATGGTTCACACTACAAAATTACTACACCATCCAGATTGTCATCAATCTTCCATCCCTCGTGACCTTAAAAAGGGACCAGCTAACAACGCACAAACCATCTGTCAAAACAAAAAGTTCAATGTCAAATCAAAATTCCAAAATATCTAGCGTCATATTTTAAATAGAAAGGGAGAGCTAAGCAAATTCAAATTATTCATCGTTTAAAATTTCGTTTATATGTTTGTTCCATGACACCATTACTCAATGGTTTTTCAAATATAAATAGGTATAACATTTCCCAATGTGCTCTAGCCGTCCGCTGCCCGCATTCCAAAACTTATCTACAAATCCATAAAATCAAATAAATAAAAATGAATTTCTTCAGAAAAATCCATTTTAATTTAAGAAAATTAAACTCAAAAGATAAAAAAAGCAAACTTAAAATATTTAATTTTATAATTTTGGTTAATAACGTAAACTAGACTACAACAGCAGGATGAATAGCGATGATGATATGTGGCGTGCGTGAGAATCAATAGAGTAAACACACCAGTAGAACCAGACCTATTTTGGTCACGATCGACGCGAATGTTCCTTTGCTTGCCTCCGAGCCACGGCCGGCAGCCACACGTTTGGTCTTCGCCTACAAAATTTATTGAAAAACTCAAATGAAAATCGTATGAAAATACGTCAATTTTAATGAGATTTCCCATAGAAAATTAAAGATGCGAGCCGAACACGAATACGGGCACGGACATTGCCTGTTTGTTTTACGTTTCATAAATCTATTTTTGTCTCACTCTATTGGCAAAAAATTAACCGTGTAGACGAATTTCTTTGTCGTCGTTCAAAAATGGGGAGACTTGCCTTTTATGACAGCCCAGAAGGCGATATTTTTTTTTGGGCTAAAATGCGGAAGATTTTAAGTGAGAAATGATGGTAGCCCACATGTGCGCCATGCCAGAAGAAATAAGATTAATTTATGCGCCTCCACTTTGAACAAATTGCTTTGTTGCTATTTTAAATGCAATTTAAAATTTGGTACATATTTTGTGGTTGTTATTGAATTAATTTTAGGGTGACAGGAGCAATGACATTTAATAAATTAACCTTGTAGAATTGCAATTTTCTTGTTTTTCGAAATAAATGAAAAATTATTAGAAGTTGTGATTGAATGTGACGGTCAAAGGCATAATTAGTTATTAGTTGTAATTTACTCAATTTTGCAATCACATCAAAGATATTATTCCCCCACGATGTTAATTCGTATTCCTTTGATCACTCCGAGCACTCCTTTTATACTCTTTTTTTATTTAGGAGTGCACTGCGAACAAATGCATGTATTTATACAGTCTTTTTAATTGGATTACTTAAGAAAGTGACAAATCCCAGAACTTAAAATTAGTCATCGTTTTGATACGATAAACTTAGGAATTCCGTTTTGATACGATAAACTCGTTTGACCTATGGATTAAATGCGATATGATGAGTGATTTATGAGCTAGTTTCTACCTGAAGACTAGCTTGCTCTCTTAAGTACCTATTACAGAAATAGTCGAATTTCATCACGGAGCCACCTCGTCCTGTTAAAACAAGAAATCGAGCCCTTGATCTTCAGTTCAGATAATTCGCTAAAGTCGTCGATGAATAGTTTTTCCTAATAGTTGGACTCTCATTTTGGCCAGAGCAGGACATTTACAGAGAAAATGAATGAGCTTTTCTTTTTCCTGCTGATCTCCACGATAATGAGTATTGTAAAGAATACCCAGCTTCGCTGTATGTTCCCTTATTGGCCAGTGCAAAAGATTTATTATTTATTTATTATAAACATTTATTTATTATAAACATTTATATTTTTTTGATTATTTGTTTTGTTTACTTGTAAAATTTCTTTCGGTTTTACAATACATCTAAATGCTGTTCAGAGAAGCATAAAATGGCAAGTAGCTTTGAATATTAAAAAAAAAAAAACGGTAAACAAAATCTGACAGAAGATTAGTTGTCAGTTTTGTTAATTCTGTTTCTCTTTCTTTTCGTTATAAAATTCATCTTCGAAACTGTTTTCTAACGTCATGAATTCTTAAAATTTTGTTATAAACTTACGGAATATCAAAAACTCGAGTAGGAATATCAAAAACTCGAGCTTCCGAGTTTTTGATATTCCGTAAGGTTATAACAAAATTTTAAGAATTCATGACGTTAGAAAACAGTTTCGAAGATGAATTTTATAACGAAAAGAAAGAGAAACAGAATTAACAAAACTGACAACTAATCTTCTGTCAGATTTTGTTTACCGTTTTTTTTTTTTAATATTCAAAGCTACTTGCCATTTTATGCTTCTCTGAACAGCATTCAGATGTATTGTAAAACCGAAAGAAATTTTACAAGTAAACAAAACAAATAATCAAAAAAATATAAATGTTTATCTCATGTCGATTTCCTTTAGACCGTTGTGCGTGTTTCATATACATATGTATATATATATACAGATAACATCTCTCTTTCAGGATTATAACCTTGAATTGTAACGAAACGTAACATTCTGACAGTTAAAAATTGGGTTTTTAAACGTTTGATGCCCAGACGTCAGTTTGTTATACTTTATGTACTTTTCTATCAGCGCCAGCACTTAAAAATTAAACCAGACAATTTTGTGTATAATTTTAGTATACGTATACGCTGTTTTAATACTGATGTTATATAAAAAATCTAACTGTCAACGAAAAAAGTGACATCCCTTACTTTGTTGAATTTCACAGGGTGCATTGCCAAGTGAAAATAAAAGATTGTTTTTATCCTCAAAGAAGTTTGTGATATAGTATATTAATTTTTAAAGTGTAGTTATAACTACAGTAATTCTACTGTGTATGTATTTTAATATTGTATTTTAACAATTCTAATATTTGCATATGCATATGCGTTTCCCAATATTAGTAAAAGTGAAGTCGGATGTTCTATTAAGCTTTGTGTTATTTTTCTGTTTCAACAAATTTAAGTTGGCAATGGCAAAATACGAATAGTTCGAATTCTATTCCATATACTATGAATATAATCCTAAAGCTATAAGATTTTCTTAAACTGTATCTTAGAGTATATTTATGTAGTTAAGCATACTTAAATAACTAATTTACCTTCAAATGATGAAAATTCAATTGGTATCTTCATTCGATTTTGCAATGGTTTTGTCAGGTAACGTAAAAGAATCTACAAATCTAGTGCAAACAAAAAACCTACTACATTTTATACAAGACATTTTGAAGAAACAATTTTAATTCTATAAAATTTAGAAAAGAGCCATAGAACACACACCCACTAGCGTGTCACCACAAACAAAAGAAAAGATCTGAAAATTGCGATGCTTCCGACAAAGAAACGTTTTTATTTATTTTAAAATATTCCATAGTAAATTTAAAAACAAAAATCATTTCTATGCACATGTTCTCAATAATTGAGGACAAAAGTATCGATTCAAACAATTCAAAAGCTTAGCAGGAAGCGTGAAAGGACATTCTCAGCTAAAACATATATTTTAACTATTAAAAAACTTCTACATACATATATCTTAATTCTTTGTATCTTATGATTCTGAAATATTACAACACAAATTAACAATTTGAAACTTCAAAATTTAAAAGAAGACAATTGATATGTCAAAATAAATTTTTAAATGTCTTTAAGTGACCTTTAAACCCGGTGCATAGCGTTTAAGATAAGAACCCTTTAAGTAACGTTACTTAAATGTGAAAATTGATTGTAGATACCGATTTTATACTTAAGAGCTATTTGGAGGTATTTTAAAGTTAAGCACTCTTTAAAATGTCTTTATAGATTCGGCTGTTATTAATTCACTTTACTTTTGAGCACTGATATGTCCTTATGATTTGAAGATCTGTAATCTCTTATCTTGTGTAAGTTGACTCGGTTTCGATTTTTCAAAATATGTTCTCAGTGTTCAGAGCAATATCTCTTTTAGGAAACATATACAGGATATTATACAATTCCGTGCTAATAGATAAGATAAATAGTTATTTGTTTGGTTGCAAGAGTTTTTATTTCTTCCGTAAAATTTGAAAAGAACACATTTACAAATTGCTAAATACGCGTTTATGTAAACACAAGATTGAACTTTAAAGACGAGTTAATTTTCGCGTTTAGCAATTACCAATTTAAACACGCATTTTACTAAACAGCGCTCTAAAGGGTTTTCCAATAAGAGGTGTTATTTTGAATAGCCCGCTATTTCGGTAGCTGTCACTTTTGAAGCTGTCATTTTTTGACATTTGACAAGTAGAAACTACGCTATTAATAAAAATGGAACGATACACGCTTCAACAACGCATTGAAATTATTAAAATTGGGTCCTTGAAATGCATGAAAATGAACCGGAATTTCATCGAAAAATCATCTTGACTGATGAGGCCCATTTCCACCTCGGAGGCTACGTCAACAAGCAAAACTGTCGCATCTGGGGCTCGGAAAACCCAAGAGTTATTGTTGAAAAGCCTCTCCATCCTCAACGCGTGACTGTTTGGTGCGGTTTATGGTCCCGCGGGGTCATTGGACCTTACTTTTTCGAAAATGAGGCTGGAGCAACAGTTACGGTCAATGGATTGCGCTATCGAGAGATGATTAATGATTTTTTATGGCCTGAATTGGATGGTATTGATCTGGACAACGTTTACTTTCAACAAGACGGCGCTACGTGCCACACAAGCAATGAAACCATCGATCTTTTACGGGAAAAGTTTCCGGACCGTATTATCTCTCGAAGAGGTGATCACAATTGGCCACCAAGATCTTGTGATTTAACACCTTGCGACTTCTTCCTTTGGGGCCACGTGAAAGATAAGGTCTACGCCAACAGCCTAGCGTCGATTCAAGACCTCAAAGATGAAATTCGTGAGGCTATCGAGGACATAGGGCAGCCACTTTGCGATTTGGTTATGGAAAATTTCATGAAAAGGATATGGTCCTGTAAGCGTGGTCTTGGCGGCCATTTGGCTGATGTTGTGTTCCATTATTAACGGCATACCTTCCTCTTTATAATGAAATAAACATCCGATCATTTATCTCCAAAAATGCCATTTTTCTTTGAATATCAAAATAACACCTCTTATTGGAAAACCATTTATTACAAAATCCACTACATTCGCTGTCAAAAAGACATTTGTTGCAATGACATTTGTGTTATTTCAAAAAACAAAGACATTTATTTTCCTTAAATTTTATTTTAATTTAATAATAATAATGAGTTCTGGCCAGAGGACATAATTGACGATATAAATATTTGATTGTCCCTAGCATAATTGTTTCTAAAAACTGAAATTTATAAACAATTAAAAAAAAAACGGAAATAGTCAAATACTTATTTGTTTATTTCACTTGCCTGCTATTTTATTGAACCCAGACAAAATACATTTTCAACACAAAGACAGATTGAATAGTATAATTGTTTTGTCTCTTTCTTTTGCTTTGAGCTATCAGAATGACAGTACAAACGTGGCGTTTGTACTTAACCGCAAAGTTAAGTAAATTACGTAAGTTAAAGACGAGTTTCTTCACTTTGAAATTTAAGGTGAAGTTTAGCGTTAAGCTAACTATTAAATTGATTATTGGTATGGTTAATTGCTTAGAGACTACTTAAATATTTAAGTCACCTCTTACTTGGATTGTTGGTGAGGCTCCTTGTATTTGCTTATTGTGTGATATTGCAGTTGTGCTTTCAAAACCCTGTGTATACGAATTCTATGCTAGTCCCATGGCCTCGATTCAAAATTGAAACTATTTCAAATCCAATACGATGGTGACACTTCTAAAATTGATACTTTGATAGATTTAAACAAGGAGTTAACTCATCTCTTCGAATTGATTCTAGTATTACACTACAGATGTCCCACTGTGTTTTATGATCAAATGAAGTTCTATGAATAGATTAACTAAGGTGCATGATAAGTAGACTGATCACGCTTTGAGGTACAATGATAAATTGGTTAGTAACATGAAAACATAAACCATCCATCGAGAGATCAATCAACTGTCATGTCAATTAAAGCTCAGTTCACACCTTTTCAAGTTTATTCTAAGCATGTTTGTAAACAAAACAAAACAAAAAAAAAACAATCTCAAAGAAGAACAAGAAGAAAACAAGTACCTAATTACAAATAGTATAAAAATCAATGCTAAAAGAGTTCTCTAATTTAAATTGATGAAACACTAACGAAGACGAAGTGTATTTCTTTCTTATAAATTATTTCAAGTGCGTAAAATAAATGCTTCCTATTAATAGTCTACACAATTTCCGATACGTAACCAACGCCTTCAAACGATTTTTTTTCTGTTCCTTTATTCTATCGTATAGCGCATAAAAGCTCCATCACAAGAAATCGACAGAAGTTTCAAAACCCTATTTTTAAATCTCAAAAAATATTTATTTTTGATAATTAAAAACCAAAAAAAAAAAAACATTTATTATTTCTGTTTCTTTAAAGATTGCATTGCAAAAGCTCTTAATTGCCTCATACAAGAGTTCTTTTAATTTAAAATTTTCAGTAGAAATATTTTCGTACTTCATATTGGACGAAAATATTTTCAAAATAAAATACAATTTTTCACAAACCACCATTTTAGGTAATCCACCTAATTTGTACTTAGTCATAATTCTAAAAGCAGAAAGTCACCACAACAAACCAAAGACCATTTTGTATTATTTATAGCTGCGGTATACTTTGTGTTTATTTACTTCTCTGGTGGTAAACATATTACCGTTAAATGGTTTTGTTCGCAATTAAACGTCAAAAACTCAATTGCTGTGCAATTTTTTTTTTTAAGAGAACATATTGACGCATAGCTTAAAGATGTTTTTGGCTTTGCCTGATACGGAAATCGGTGCAGTGCCATTTTATAATTATAGCCCCAATGAAATACAATTACAGGTAAAAAAGATAAAAAAGTATTATGAGCCACTTCTTGTTTTGGTCATGTTCAACGATTTACGATTAAGGGGGCGGTTAAGAGACACCAGCACAGCATCAGAAAATGCGAGACAAGATCGTTTTTTTGTTATGTTGCCAGCAAAGACATTTGGCACTTGCAACAGCAAGCATTAAGCGTCATCACACAAAGAAGCTTCGCCAAAGGCTCACCACAAATTTATACAAAATAAAACATCGACAAAAACTTTAGGGTGGACTAGGGTGAGTTCTATCAGTACCCACATAAATAAGAAACAAAATTGTGAAAACAAAAATAGTAGGAAAATTTCATTATACTAATTTTGAACAAACCGTGATTTTATTTACTCCTTTTGCATCATATTTGCATTCCTAATACAATTAGTAGTCTGTAAACAAAAAAAGTGACAGCCATTACTGTTCTTAAACTGACATATGCAAAATTGCGAAACGAAAATCAAAAGTGTTTTTCTCCTTGATTTTAAAAGCGGAAATTTAATTCCATTAATCTTCCTATTTATTTTTATGTATCGGATATAAGACCAGCTTTCAAAAAAAACATAATCAAATGTCAGTTTCATTAAAGTCATGATTTTGATTTTTGTGAGTAATAAGGGAGCGATACATACAATATAGGAGCGAATAATGTTTTCGAACTCGTTTATTAGTACTTTCAAGAAAGATATTTAACCCACGCACTGAATTTTATTTTTCTAATTTTGCCAACACTAAAGAGAAATGTTTTAGCACAGTGCAAGCGTAGAGGATTTAAAAGAAGATACCCATGCAAATTGGTTTTGGAAATGATTGAATTCTTAAAGAACCCATTTTATTAAATGTTGGCGTATGGCAGTTTGTGTGAATTTAGCAAGACGATATTTAGGCCTATTCGCCTTGATCTTTTACTCTCCTATTCTGTTATTCTACTATATATTTCTATAAAAAAGTTTTATACTCGTACTAAAATCTGTTATAAAATTGGCTAAGAAATCCGTTATGAACTGTCAAATCTTCGAACTCAAAACAAAATCTTTTACGAATCGCATTTTTGGTATTCTGTATGTTAAAATCTGTTATAAATCATAAAAGACTAAGCCCACAGGTATATCAATTAGTTTTTATTTCGTCATGAGACAAATGTAAGAAAATATATTAAAACATAAATGTCATATAAACACGTAGCGTCGGAGTTTTGTTTTGCATTTTTAAAATAGAGAACATATTTGCTCCAATTGGAAATTGATCCTAGCGGTAAAAACGATCTTAAACAGAAATGTTTCATCAATGATGATTATGATTCATTAATTAGAATACTCTATCAAAAACTTGTCTTTGAGCAAAATTTTTTATATTTTAGATGAATAAAAAACGAAATGTTAGTACAATCCTTGCCCAATCTGCCCTATTGGCATATCCTTGAGATTTTACCATAAACTTGCACTTGCAATTCGTTAGATGGCGCGGTCGAATATATTGTTAATCATCACCCAAGGCTTCTGTTTTGTTGTTCGATCATCCGCCATAGATACGCAAACACATAGTACAAAATCTCAAGAAGCCGGTATACAACGACACATTCTCTTATGTACATACATACATACATACATACATCCATACATAAAAAGTTGGGGTAATGACATTGAGAAAATGCTCTCGGCGAAACGACAAATAATGTGCTTTTATTTTTGTTGGCCGAAAAGGCTTGCTATTGATTTTAAGTGACATATTTGCATTGCTAGTGACATGACACATATGAACCTTGGCTAAAAACAGAGGAACGATGAAGATGAATGATGATTAATGATTTCTGATTTGTTTCCTATCAAAGAAAAAATAGATTTCTTGCTTTTTAAAGAATTGCGGTTAAAATTGTTGAAATGCACCTCCGCTATGATGCCAAAATTTTAATTGTTTGGCAGCAGTCGTAGATTTTGTTTGGGGTGTCATTGAAATACAAAAAATTCGTGTGAATAGATAAATCAATATAACTAATCAGATGACATGAAACATTACTGGGCAGAATTTTGACCTATACATCAGCTCGTATATATAATTCTACAACCTATCTGATTTAAAAAAATTTTTATTTTAATATCATATAATATCAATAAATATGAAATTTGATTGAAATTTTCATTAAACATGTCTTATGAATCTAGTACATTTTAGTTTTCAAAAAAAAATCGAACAACAATGAGGAAATGATGATTCTCATTTCAATTTAAAGCTTAGATATGTTTTTTTATTATTTATTTTAGTTAAATATTCTCAAATAATCTAGTACAATTTTAATTTAATACATATTTCAAATGAAATTTCAGGTAAAAACCACTCGTGTAACGAAAACGATTAAATCCGGTACCACCGGTGAAAGCTCTTCATCACCAGTTGCCAGAGAAACTTGTGATTTCGAGGAGATTTGGGACGAAGAAATTCTAAAACAATTGGTATATTTTATTTAATATCTCTATTACGTTAATTTGAATATTCATAATTCAAAATATTTTGATTTTCAATAGCTTGAAAAATCAACAAGCTACGAGGAACGTCGATCGATACGTGCACGTCTAAGACAACTAATGGCTGACCGCGAAGGTAATACGAAACTTAATTTATAAACATTTATTAATTTCACAAAATTCATAAGGAAAAATAAATTAAACAATTTGAAAATACTACATATATTAATTTATTAAAAATAAAAGAATACAAAAACTTAATAAAGGACAAAAGTGACTCTCCCTAATCACAAAATCATAATTTTTAATCTCAATTACGGTGGTGAATTATTTTTTTAATTATCAAAAAGCTTATTAATTAACATTATTATTAATAAGTTAAAAAAATATATTTTTATATTTTATTGCATTTCTAGATCAAATTATTGTTTAGGTTCGGACAGATTCACGTGTCTCCCAAACAAATATACAAATGAGTTTCTTGCTTAGGTATACAAAATCAAATAAATGTCATTGTTGTAAAATGTTATTTTCAATTCTATTACAATGGTTTTTTGTTATTAGAAATTTTCTTCGTTTTCTTTGTTTATGATTCTTTAAAACTTCGTTGAGTTTCGTTCATTATTTTTTTTCTGATTTATTTATGATGTCACACAGTAAATCAATTGGCATTGTCTTACATTACCATAATGTTGCTTACGTATGTATATTAACTTTAGATCAATGCGGCTTCTCTTGAAATATAAAGAGTACAAAGGAGAAACAAGATGCAACAAAAATAGATGCCCGATGCGATGACGAGCCTTGCGTAAAATTACCTGACTCTTTTCGATGTTCGAAAAAAATTAGAACTCAAAAGCTATTGTGCATAGGAAACTAAGTTCTAACGAGTTTTTTTTTTCATTTAAATAAACAGTTTCTTTGTTTTCGAAATACTGGAAAGTATTTCACATGATGACTTTCATCCATTCGATAATTAAATAAAAAAATATAATTTATCGAATAAGTTCATTCCTAATGCGTGAAAACTTCACGTATAAGAGATTTTACAGCAGTAACTCAATGTTAACAACTTAATATAAAACTCACTGTCACTGCTCTTTTCTGTAAAATCCCGAAAATGTCTCTACCTGAACGAGGCCTTAATTTGATCAACTGTACTGTAATCCTGTGGCCAAATGTTGTCGACTCATTTTTGACGTTTGCCAATCGGTTGATTCATTAATTATCGCGCCTATGTTTATAGGTTGTAAGGTACTGAGGATTTAACATTTCTACACCGAAGCAACAAACTAAAGCAAAACTGTCAAATTTTACTCAATAATCGTGGTATAGTAGCGTGTGTTCCACGAGATGAAATTCCAAAGAAGAATTCGAGAAAGAGTGATCGTGTATAACAGTTACATTTTTAAGTATGGTTGTGTTCTTATGACAGAACTGAAGACTTTAGGTCTTTTTTTTTTAAGTGACACCTAATATTATTGATTATGTTTTTAACAATGAGTTATCTTTGAAACAGAAATAAACTTCCTTAAATAAATTAAGGAAAAACGATATTTCTGAAAATGAGAGAAAAGAGAATTTCGAAACAGTCAGATATTAGACAAAAGTTCGTATCAATTAGATCTTTCGAATTAACTTAAAAATACAAAATACTGTGTGACATCGAAATAATCCGATAAACTTTAACTATCGTTATATTGTCTTCTTTTGTTCGCAAAAATCCTGTCTATTCTTATGAAATTGTATAGTAGAAAATAAATGATTCTTAAATGCTTTTCCATGATATTAGCATGTGCTGAATTAAAAGCTGGCGCTAAAGCTGAGCTTAACGAAACGAAAGTCAAGACATCAACCATAGTTGCTGACGATGAAAGTAGTGGAAGTGAATATGAAGAGATAATCGAAGAATATACTGCTTCTGAAGATGATGATGAAGAAACAACAACGGCAACAACTGTTATTGCTGAAAAACAAAATAAAAACGAAGTAAAAGGAGAGAAAAGTACCAAACAAATAACAGAAGAAATACAAAAAACAACAATAACTAAAAAAGAAGAACCAAAATCAGTCGAAACTAAGAAAACAATAGTAGTTGAAA
This sequence comes from Chrysotoxum bicinctum, assembly GCA_911387755.1. Lineage (NCBI taxonomy): Eukaryota > Metazoa > Arthropoda > Insecta > Diptera > Syrphidae > Chrysotoxum > Chrysotoxum bicinctum. The sequence continues at coordinate 19,599,718 of OU426989.1, forward strand.
CGACTACGGTTATTGAAGAAGATGCATCATCTGCATCTGGTGTAGAAGATAAGAAACTTAATGCAAAAGAAGAAGAGACAAATATCAATAACGATGATGATGGTGACAGTGACTCTGTGTCCGATAGCAAGGGTGAGTCATTGCTGATTCCATTGTTGCAAGGCTTATTGCATAAAAACATGCCGCAAGCACGTTCATCTTCTGGTTCTTCTTCGAAAACTGCAACAAATTCAGCAACAACATCGAATCAGAATAGCAATAATCTGAAAAGTAGTCTTAAAGCAAATAATACACATTTTAGTAGCACTAGTAAAAGTAATAATAATAATTCATTGGGTGATAGTGGTTTAAGTAGTGAAGTAAGTAAAAACAATTCCTTAGGTCAGAAACAGAACGGTTCTAGTTTGAGAGTGGCAGCACCTCAACAAATTGAGGACTCTGGTACTGAAAGTGGGGAAGATTTGCGCTTAATTGCGGCAGGGATAAGAGATTCTATGCAAATTGAAGGAATCGAAAATCATAGTGATATGAGTTTGATTAAGGAGGTAACGAACGCCTTGAATAAGCTTGAAAGCTCGTTGAAGGAGGGTAAAGATTTAGCTTTAGATAGTAGTAAGAAGAGTACCTTACTCGCTTTGGTTGAGAGACTACAAACGGGACTGACAGCTCCTGACAAACTCTCATCTGCAGTGGGGGAGCAGGATTTCCCCGATGAAACCTCCTCGCCAGAAGCAGACAACCATCGATCGAATAGACAAAGGTTTGCCAAACGAAAAAATCGCAATAATAGACATACAGTTGGTGTCAGCAAGGAGGAGTTAGCTGACGCCCGGCGATACATTGAAGAAATGGTTATGATCGAAAACTTGTCGAACTGCACAACACCGGAATGTAATGCTGCCACAACTCCTCCTGAATTGTTCACCATTCAAAAGCAACACTCCACTGGGGCGATTCTGAGTAGTCATGAGCCACAAGAACAATCAACGGGGCTATTTCGTCCCAACCAATTTGTACCAAATAATCTTAAACACTCAACAGAAGCTGGTTCAGCTCATCCAGATGTTCAGCTACGACAGAAAAAGGGAACCCCAGGACCGGGGCAGAGACAAAGTACCGGAGACATGAACAGTATGAAAGTACCGAATTCTGATCCAAACAACGGAAAACGACCCTTGTCCGATTCCTTTGATTCTTACACGGCCCAAAACAATAGAGTGACATTTAGTGACCCCAAACCCCGAAACGATAATTCTGTTGAAGAGAAAAACGAATACAATCGATCTCATCATTCAGATGATAAACCTAATAACCTTGGCCGATTGTCACCCGATTCGAGCCGACTAAATCGATTCAATAATAAAAAGCAACTTATGAAACGGGCCAACACAATTGATATACCGAAAACTCACCGGTACAATCCCGAGTTCGACACAGACTCCGATTTTGAAGAAAGGAGCGCTCTCCATACGAAAGGTCTCCGCGGAACCATTCAAGTTACTGTTAAACGTAAGCCTCGTCAAGTGGTTCCAAATTTCGAACCTAAAACCGAAAATGATCACAAATTTTTAGCGTTTATCCAAAAACAAAGTACCACCACTGGCCTTGGATGGAATAGCTCGAAATCTGTTTCAAATTGGACAAATAAATTTGGAAATATCAAAAATGTATTTGAATCTGGGGCGAATGTTTCAAGTTCGAATAGACCAAAAACCTCAGGGCCGCCTGCTGCATCATCAGCAAAAAGCTTTTGGAAGAAATCCGAAGAGCAGCAAAATCCCCAAAAGACCAGTACAAGTGTGTTGACTTCTGCTCTAAAGGCAAAAGAACGTAACGAAAAAAGAGGTGATGTTGTTGTGCCTAAGCCAATTCATCTCAATAAATTTAGTCATAATCCACAAAGTGCTTTTCGGCCAGTTGACACTTCGCCAGAGACGATTCAAATGCAATTCAAGCCTATACCCATGGAAAAACCATCAAATGTAGTCGTCAATAGTCGTTCTCCTACTAAGACCTATAATCCAGCGAGAAGACAGGCTTTGGAATCGCCACATTACTCTCAGTCATCTCCGACAAAATCATGGATCAAAAAGAATACAGCAACGAATTCTCCGGTCACTTTGCCCTGGACCGTCAAACCTCCTGAGAATAATGTTCTTAAGATCGCTGCAACAAAGTTTGAATCTCAATCGCCTGTACAACGGCATCAGTCGTTCAAACAACAAGAAAAGAGACCTTCCTTACCAAATACTTCATATCCCTATCAATATCAAGATTATGGACATTCCCAACAAAGTTATGTATCCAATAGTCAACCAACATCATACGCTGAATACCCACAACAAACTAGAATCTTCCGGGAGAGCTCCTTAACCAATCCGCAAGCTGAGCCTCTGATTCTTACCTCCAATGCACCAGCATACAGTCCACATAGCCTGCAGCCATTTGATTACTATACAGATGACATGAATCAAAATGTTCATCAAACCGACATGACAGATGATGATATTGATGACATGGAAAGCATGACAGAGTATCGTGTTGAGGCAAAAGTTATGGGTAAACCTTTGAGCCAACAAGCTGTGACTGTAGGAAAGAGAACATCTCATATGAGCGACGATGAAGTTTTTGGAAAGAATTCACGAGCTGCGAAGAATCTCTTGTCGGTTATGAAAAACATTGGAAACGGTAAACCCGATCGAACTTCTAGGAAATCAGACAAAAAACAAGCCTCGGCTTGTATATCACCTAACGGAAGTGCTTATCAAGCTCCTATTGTAGAACCCTTATTTCCAGAAGTAACGAAATTCGAAGCTAACAGAGATCCGGAATACATTGGTCAGAAAAATAAACAACAAGCTATGGGTTATCACCAGAATCCAGTTTATGTTCCTCTAGAGGATTATAAGCAGAAAGAACCACCTGTTGCACCACCACGAGGTCGAAAACTGTCCCAAGAAACAAAAAAAGGTTCAGCTTATATTCCGAAAGAACGTCCAAATATTTACCAACCACCAAGACGTGATGCACCAAGCTCACTTCCAATTCAAGCTGGTCCAACCAGTCCACCCCGTTTTATCTATAGCTCTCCTATTAAATCTCCCAATTCGAGCTCAGTTACTTCTCAGATTCTCACTGATGGCATGTATATGCAAAATGTCCCAGCCTTTAGAAAACCGCATTCAGAACCGAATACTCCTAGTGATTATTCAGCTACCAACGAAGCATATTTTAATCAATATAGTCAGATGCAAAAGAGCTATCCGACACCACAGCCTCGTGTAATTTTACCACAAATTCCGCTTGAGACTAGCTACACTAAGGTTTATGATCAACCAAGAGATGTAGCATCGCTTTATCAACCTCCTGTAGAGCATCCGAACGTAAGTGCATACGTTCAGGGTTGTCCACAAGTCCAACAGAACTCGCAACCATCAATATATATTCCGCCTGAGTATCAACAAAAACTTGAACCCTCTCAGCAATATTATCAATCTCCAAAGGTTCAGCATAGCCCATTGCCACAAGAATATGCCCCACAACAAGCTTACCCGCCCAGAGCTGAAGTTTCTCCAGAATATTATCATTCTCCTAAAGTTCAGCAAAGTCCACAACCATCGTCATTTGTAGCACAGCAGCAGGCTTATCAACCCAGAGTTGAAGTTCCTCAAGAATATTATCAGGCTCCAAGAACTCAGCAAGTGGCACAACCACATGTAGTGACTCAAGAAAGTGGTCACCTGCCAAGGGCTCCTGTTACATATTATCAGTCTCCACAAATTCAGTCAAGTCCGCAACCACAAATATTTGCTCCACAATATGCTGATACTCCTCAAGATCCGTATGATAAGTCACCAATGGTTCCACAGAGCCCACGGTCTGATGCTCCATCATCCTACTACCAATCACCAAAAGCACAACAAAGCCCACAGCAACCCACTTCTTCAACTGAGATTCCTTTTCAATATCCACAGTCTCCAAAGTTACCTCAAGTGAAACCTTCAACACCGCAGCAAGTGCTTAAATATCCAATAATGCATCCACAACCACATCAGTCTCAGCATTCAACATCTCAAACTTACCAGTCATCTAAAACTCAGCAAAACTCACAACCAATGTCACCACTCTATCAACCAAAGGCTCCTGTGATTCAAGCAAAGCCACAAGTAACTCCAAAAAATGAATCTGTCACTCAGTCTTCTAAATCTCAGTACTCTAGCTCAAGCTATCACCAGCAACAGATACAAAGCATCGTGACTCCAACAAGATCTGTTGAACAGCAGGCTCCAAACGCTGCTGTCTTGTGCAAACAGGCTTCTCTCGAGGGCAGAAAACGAGTACAATCACAATCTCAGAAATATGAACAAGTCGAAGAAATCCGTCGCAAAAGCCTCGGAAATGTCTTGGAAATAACACGAGATGAGCGCGAAGCTCAAGAGCAAAAAGCAGCTGCTATCAAGCAAGACATGTACTCCGTCCAACAAGATGTCTATTCACAGCAAAAATCAATACATAAAAAGACTGAAGTTCATCAACAAGAGACCAAGGTTGCTTACAAGTCATCGGCCCCGGACGATACACCTGATATTGTCAAATCATCTTTAAAAAAGGACGATATTCCAATTCTGAAAAAATTCGGCCCACCACAGCGTCATTGCTATATGCCAAATGCGTATCAAAATCCTTTGATGAAAAGTGAAACCACCGTTATGAACAAGACGACAAAGACTGCATCCCGGAAGTTTTCTGATCCCTCAGTAAGCAGAGGTCCATTGATTGTTGAAATTCCCTCAACACCACAACCAGACAGTCAAGATGAGATACCTCGAAACATAGTTTTTAATAAGATAAGCGCCTTCACGAACATGTCTCGCAAACAGGCAGAGTCATCTACTGAATACACCAGTCAACAAAGTCGTCCCAATAAGTTAAGTAAATGTGATTCGTGGCATCAAATTTGCCAGTTGCAAACCGTTCCTAAACCTCCATCACCTAGGTTCAACACAAACGGCAATGCGGCATTGCGACGTTCCAAATCCGGTCACACATTAGCCCTCCCAAAGCTATATGAAGCAACCTATGATAGAGCTCAGATATCTGAGAAACAAAGGACTGTGGCTGCATATTTTACCGGCCAGAAATCTCCAAACAGCCTCTCAAGAAACTCATCTCAAACTAACCTAGCCGAGGAAAGTAACTATGTTTCGGTTAAGAAGTCATCGATAAACCGTATCAAAACCAGCGAAAAAGCCTCCATAGGTCGGCAAGATCCAAGCTCAGGACTATCCAGAAGTCACACAATGCCACAAATAGCAAATGTGAACTTACTTGATGAGAGCAATGTCGAGGACGCATTCGAACAATTAATGAATGGTTCATAAACAAAAATACACATAGATGGCGCCGTTATCGCTTGATATGTTGCAGAATTAATGAAAAAATACGTCCATTCCAAAAATTAACTTAAAAAAACACTACTTTTTTCGCTGTTTGATTGTAAAAGAATCAACTTCCACTATTGCCCTAGAATTTTTATTTACATATGTATGTTATTATGATGCATAAGTTGCCTGAGCTTAACGGTGATTAATTGAATGACAGTTGACAGTTTCAAAAAAAAAAAAAAAAAAAAATCACTCTTATTGTAATATGTAGCACTGCATTTTGTATGCCGAAGAGGGAATCAATATGGTTTATGTTTAATATACTTTTGCTTGGTTGTGTGGAACAAAAAGAGTTAGAGGGAGAAAGAGAACGAATGGATGATACTCTTTCACACATTGCATCCTATCGTCTATAATACTGTCAAATTAATTCAAATATAATATTCACAATCTCCTTGCAAAGCCGGACTATTCAGCAAAATCTAAATATACATTATTTACATGTCTTCTCTTTTGTGAGTTGAAAACAAAAACCTAGTTGTGTGTTGTTTTATATTTTACAGATCTTTGTTTGTTTTTGCTTTGTTTTTTTTTATATACCATGTACATACACATAACAGCGCTATCATTTCATGTTTTTTATTGGTCAAGTTCAACGCGAGTTCGTATATAGCTTTAAATTTATTGACTGTCAAATAAAATTCTTGTCAACCTTTCGATGACAATGACAGTTGTCCAATCAGATGTTTTTGAACAAGGACTTGACGAAATATCTAACTTTTGTTGAACACCACCATTTTCACCAATTCATTTACCAAAAAGGCTTAGCATGTTCATTTTTGCTACACACTCAGCATAAACGTGATAATATAAACCATGTTGTCCCAATTCATTTTTTTATCTAAATAAAACAATGCCTACGCCCATAATTATAATGCCCTTTTTTGACATTTCAGAAAGTTTACCTTGCATGAACAAATCCAGAAATGTTTTGATTGTTTTTTTATTTTTGAACACCTGTTCTTGTGTTTTTGAAATATTTTCTCCGTTTTCAAGTGTTTGGAGAAAACTTGTGTTTAAGCTTTAATAAAACTTTTTTTGAGATTGAAACTAACCGTTAAAATGCCCTTATTGTGTTGAAATTTCTGACATATCTTTCTTTTCATATTATTTATATTTAGGACTATCGACAACAACAACTGAAAAAACCGAAACTAAAAATGAAGATGGCGGAGTTGTTACAACAACTACAAAAGGTTGGCTTAAACATTAAAATCAGCTTTTAGTTTTTGTTTTGCTTAAATTTGTATAAAATTATTTTCAGTTACAACAAGAACAATAACTGGAGCACCAAAACCAGTCTCACCATTTGCCAAGTTTCAACAACTTGACAAACAGAACTCCCTGCAATCTCCGAAGTAAGTTATGCACTGTTATAATGTTAAGTAAGAAATACAAAATAAACATATCACTCACTACACATGCCTTCTATTTATTCATTAGAAATAAACTATAGAAACCTACTACAGTTAACATTTTCATTAAATATAAATAAACATAACATTTTTTTGGGATGAAGGTGGCAAGAAAACATCAACATCATTTACATATTTATGTTTAGAATGTAGTACATATTCCAATACTTTAAAATTTACATAAGGAAAAAGCATGTACCCTTCGTAAATGATTCAATTTAGAACTTTTATAAGAAAAGAAGACATGCAATTTTCTGTCAAAACAAATATTTCTAGTGTTTACAAATTCGCAATTCCATCAAAAGGTGAACAAAACTAGGTACATCAATCCTGCACTAAGCCTAATGTAGTAAAGTTGTATTCATTATTTATAAAACAGTTTTCACTGTATCAAGTGACATAAACGTTTCGCGCTGTAATCAAGTTTTTTTAAATTCAAGTTTGCCAAATAACGTATTGTTTATACATGTATCGTCTTAGAACCCCCAAAAACTGCCTTATACTCGAAGGTACCACGTTCGCACCGACCACTTAACCGAATTAATAAATTAATGTCTTGATATGATACAAAGATATACAAATCGAACGCAACTAAACCCATATCCCGCTGAACGCATTCATTACAGAATCTTTTTTTTACTTAATACTAATTACTACGTTTATATGAGATTTTGAAGCGAGCCTGTATTGAGTTGAAACGAGTTTCGTTCGGCTCGATCCCACTCGCTCAGCGGTGTCGAGTCAAATTGTGACACGAAAAACCTGGGTCGAGGAGTTGGTTTTTTTTTTTAGAATCATAAAATGAAATACTGATACAACATGAGACGTCATTCCCTCCACACCATTTCAACTCAACTCCAAATCGAGCTCTTAACTCAAATGACGAAAAACCTGGGTCGAAAATCTGACCCTAATCCAACTCGATCTTTCGATACTGCATATAAGCGTAGAAAAGAGCTCTGAGCAAAGACCGAGCATGTCGAGCATGGTTTGAACATCCTCTGATACAACCAACCAACCAAGAATGCACTAAGCGCTCTGAGCTGTTTTTGAAACACACCTGAACACTAGTTAACCAATTTTTTTTTATGTTTCCACTTGTCAAATGCTTGTGTTAAGCATTTAACTCTGTCTGCTCAGTAATCTTATTTTATTCTGAGCTAATAGAGCGCACCGCACTCTGAACACGCTCAGAACATGCTGTAAACTCAGCCTCTTCTCTGAACTAAAAATAAAAAGACATCTAATTACAAAAAAATAAACATATTTGGGGGTGGGGCCAGACAAAATTGCTAAGGTTGGCAAAATTGCCGAATTATCGTTCTTTCTTCTTTGTGGTTTTCTTTATTTCTTAGTATGTTTCATTTTTTATTTGTCGTTTGCTGGGTGAACTTTAGGCGTTTTTTAACTTTGAACAGAGCACTCAGTAGAGCTTGAGCATGTCGATGTCGAGTACGCTCTAATTAGAGTTTGATCAGATTTATTTATGAAACACACTGGAGCACTAAACTGTCAAAGGCATCGACCTACCTATTTATTTATTTGTTTTTTTTTGTTTTTTTTTTTTTTGTTGCCTTGTGTCACTCATACTCATATAGAGGGATGCGTTCAGAGAAATATCTTTATAAGTACATACATAAGTTTGATTTGAATATTGATCTTATGATAATGATTAACTACACTGATCTAATAGAACTAGATGAACGAAATAAATTAGATGTTTAATTTCGAGATCTTAAAGAAAATTAACAAATCTTATTTTATTAACTATGTGACACATACACATATATTCCCTACAGTTTAGTCTATTATTTTTTCTATAGCGTAATGTTTAAAGAATCTGCACGATAAGTTGGGGATTCTATGAATCCTTTTGAGATTCTTGCTTATCGAACTAATGTATTACTTTTGATCCACAACACTTTTGGCAAAGCGGCTGTTCCGATTTGGTAATCGTAAATATGGAAAAAGTGGGTTTTATGCAAATATAAAACTTTAGAAAAAAGGGGACAGGAAAAAAATTTCATTAAGATAGCATAGTTGGTCAATTTTAATAATTTAAAATTTACAGCTTATTTAATTTCTGTCTAGAACCGCCAACAACTGTATATCACATATACTAAAATCAATAAAAATGAAAAATACATTTTCCACAATTACAACATTTTGTTCGCTGATTCGGTTAAACAAAATTTACTTTCCATCAAATCCAGTAAACAATAGTACAACTTATAACCTTTTTTATCTAATTTTCTTGTTTTTTTTTTTTTAAATCTGTTTTCAAAATTTATTAAAAGTAGTTGACTAGATTGATTGATTTTTTTATAAAAAACAAATATTTATATCGAAATTCGTTCAGATCTCCGCTTACACCAACAACCCCAGGGGGTTCTAGCTCAACGCCCATATTCAGATTTACTGATCCGGCATTAAATGCACGTGCCGCCACTTTTAAGGAGCAACTTTTACAGTGGTGCCAAAGTAAAACGCAGGAATACGAGGTACCAAGGCAAAGTTGTGACAGCAGCTAATAGTTTTTTTTTTGTTTTCATAACTTAAATTTTGGCTCTTTTTTAACTTATAATAGTTTTTTTTTTATAATTTGTATTTATTTCTTTTTTTTTTCGCTGATTAAATTGTATTATTTTGTATTTAGTTTTGGTTAATAGCAATAAACGTCTCAAAATGGACGTCAGTTGTAAAAAATGGTGCTGTATTTTCTGAGAAAATATATATATATATTTTAGTTTCCGCTTTTATTTTGAAAATTGCTTACGATGGTCTTTTCTCTCTTTCGCTCTTTTTGCTTTTTTAACGATATCACGCTTTTTGTTCTTTGGTTGGCTATGCAGCTTTGGCCTTTTTTAAGTTAAATTAAGATAGAAATCAAAAAAGGATTGACGTTTTCAGAATCTTTCAACGGAAAAAGTGTCAGCTTTTACTTTTTAATGAAATCGACAGATGTAAAACTTCAAAGCAAATTCGTAATTACAATAATCTTATCATATATGAATTCTATCACATTAATATAAATCACATAAATCAACAAATGCCAATTTCATCAAAATGAACCTTTTGACGTTTATGATCACGATCAAAACAGAATGTTCTATCGCCATATTGAAATAAGATTTTGATTGAGTTCATATTTGAATTTCATTAAGACCATAACAGCTCCATTGCTCCATCATAATGCATCTCAGAATCAAAAGAAAGGTTTTCTTGTCAATCAACTGATGCAGATTTCCGAGAGATCTGCTATTTATATAAAAGAATGGCAATTTTAGCATAATAATTACGCCCGTTCGTTTTCTTGTCGAAAACGTCCAAAGTGTTTCAAAGTTCAATTAAAAATAGGAAATTGTGTAAAAGTTGGTAGTTTTGGACAGTAGGCGAACAGATCTAATGTTCTGAAAGCCACTGAAATAAAAAGTATGACATAAATATAAAGAAAACGTCAATCCTTGGAACTGTTTGATTTTTCTTATAATTTCTATGAATCTTAATTTTGATGATTTTAGGGGAGTTTTAATTTTTTAATGAAACATTATTTAATGATTTATTTTTATTTTTGTCTAGAATGTTCAAATAACAAACTTTAGTGCGAGTTGGACAGATGGTTTAGCATTTTGCGCCCTGATACATCATTTCTTACCAGATGCCTTCGATTATTCTAAATTAAATGCAAAACAGCGAAGATACAATTTTGAACTCGCTTTCCGAGTGGCTGAGTAAGTTTTTTTTTTTTAATTAGAAATCAAATTTAACTTATTTATTCATAACTTGTGTTCCTTTTCTAGTGAAAAAGCCGGGATTGCGCCGCTACTCGATGTCGAAGATATGGTAGTGATGAAAAGACCCGACTGGAAATGCGTTTTTACCTACGTTCAAAGTATCTACCGTCGGTTCCGCAATTGCCAATAACTTTTTTTCAAATACTTTTTCGTTTAAAACTATTTATTTAAAAAAAAAAACAACTAAATATTTTTTTTGCTAAACCAGCAGCCAAAAATATATAAAGAACCAAAAACTTCAGGGTTATTAAATGCATTTTCTAAAATTTAACTATTTTAAAATCTCTTGATAATTATTGCATATTTTTTTTACATTTTTTATACAAAAAATATGCTTTTAGGTTGTTAAAAATTTAATTTAAGGTGCTCACTGTTGTATCGAATATTATTTATTTTATTACTATATATTTGTTTTGTGCTCGTTTGTGTCGTCCTGTCTGACTTTGATGCTCGTTACTATAATATTTGAACTCTCGTTTTTAATTATTTATACGTTTTACCATGATTTTACCATTTATAAATTTAAATTTTTAAATATTAAATAAGTCTTGTTTTTTTTTGTGTATCTGATACTCGCGCGAAATAAATCATTGTTGGTTATTTTTATCATTTCAAAATTTGAAAGAAAAAAACATCCATATAAACAAAAAATATTATATTTATCGTTTAAATTAAGAAAACTACCTTGTGAACAAAAAATAAAAGCGTGTCCTTTGTTTCGAATTTATAATCAAAATGATCTTATTGTTTTTTGCAGATTTTGTTAAATTAAAAATCGCAACCTTATTCATATTATAAAATAATAAAAACGATTCTTATTAAAAGAAAATCAAACACAATTATATTATTTGTACTAATTTTGCAATAAATGCAAATTCATATTTATATTTTATAAAAATATATTATAATCACTTATTAACTAAATCTTAACTACTAATGACGTAAATTCAGTCAAATGTAATTATTTGTATTACAAATTATTATATTCTAATTTTATTCTTGAACAAGAAATAATTATTATTATATTTGCCTTTTTTCATTTAACAATAAAACGTGTATGTATTCACTTTGTTATAAAAAAAATAGTTGAGTTCTGTTTTTTTATTGTGGAAATTGAAAGATGGATTCAATGCAAAATAAAACAAGCTTAAATATCGTTTCAATTTTGAAGTTTCGTAAAAAGGAAATTTACAGAAATTTCAGACCATCTAAAATATGTTGAAGGTGTAAAACAAAAAATTAGATCTGTTCAAAGCCCTTAAGTTATCTAAGACTGTTACTACGTTTATATGCAGTATCGAAAGATCGAGTTGGATTTGGGTCGGATTTTCGACCCAGGTTTTTCGTCATTTGGAGTTGAGTTGAAATGGTATTAAGCGATTCTGAAACATTTTGTTAAGCCAACTCCTCGACCCAGGTTTTTCGTCTCATATTTCGACTCGACACCGCTGAGCGAGTGAGATCGAGTCGAACGAAGCTCATTTCAACTCAATACCCGTTTACAAAGGGTCAAAGCGAGCTTCAAGCTCGCTTCAATACTTTATATAAACGTAGTATGTGTCAATTTAACCGGGGAACACGAAGTTTTCTGGCAAGATAATTGACGTTATCGGAACGCAAAATGTTCCTCTGTTTAATATGGATTAACATACTTGCAAAAGAATTTACTGTGGGATCAGCTTGATTCAAAATGTACTAAGATTAAAAAATAAAACTACACTCATTAGTCCTATTTTTTATTAAAGTGCTATCGTTTTTGTTTAGATGTTGGGAGTACTTCTTTTGCACTCATTTATTTATTTCTACTGAAAGCTTTCGATAAGCAGTTGTGAGGAAAGTTTTCGGAGTATTTTTATTTTCCCCATTTTAAGCATTTTGTTCAAAACACGCACATAAATATAAAGTTAAATAATAAAAAAATGTAAGTATATTGGAGCCGCTTTTGTATTATTTTATATTGTTCGTTCAGATTTTCAAACTTGAACCATTTTCTTGTTCTTGGTACTTAGTTCTGACTTCATAGAAATTGTTTTGTAAAAACGGATACGCTCGGTATAGGGTGTATATATATACATATATGAGAAGACGAATTTGAATATTCGATTGGAATCAAAATCCAATACAATTCAACTTAAGTGGCATATGAATAATTTGATTTCTCACCTTGAATTTTCAAATAAAAATGATATGACATTTCATCAACATTTGATTGGGGCATAAAAAGGATCTAAAAAGAACGAACAACAAACACATTGATATAATATGTATGTAACACAATCTAAGTCTGTCTATTGTCATTTTCCACACCACCAGTTAAACACCAAGTTGTCAGATCATACAGCTTACTCATGAGATAGATTTTCTCGATCAATATCAAAGGACACGACCAGTAGTGCCCAGCCAAATTTTTTACAAGAGCAAACTCAAACGATCAAACGGGGTTGACCCTCTGATCTTCAGTAGCAGTAAAATCAGAAACTTCAAATTAACAGTTTTTACTAAGGTGATCAAATAAAGGGCCCTGACTAAATTTCAATTACTGATTTCATAGATACATACATGACTTGAAAAATCGCTAAGATCGTACGGTACTGACCAACTCATTCACTCACTGACATATCATCAAAATTATGGAAAACTTCCCGATATTGTAGAACCTTGTAATTTTGCACAACGGTAGGTCTTGTCGTACATACAGAGGAAAAATGCAAAAAATTGGAATTTCACGTTCAGGGGGCATGACATCCACCTACTTTCTCCAAAAATTCTAATAAATTGTATGGATTGTATCCGATTGTTGTTAAATGATGAAATTTTGTAGAGCGATTGCTCTTCTATGTTGTTCATTATCTCCAATTCTAAATTATGTGGTAAAATTTTCTTAATAATAATAACTGATTAAAATTTTGAGGATTTACTTGGCCAGTTTTTCTTATATTAATCACAATTCAAAAGGTTATGAAAACTAGACCAGTGAACCTTACGAATTGTAGTCAGTTATACTAATAAGAGTATCAACATTTTCCCTCATAATTTGGAGTTATTTCGGTATTATATTACGTTTTCACCAAGAGATAATCTTAGATTTAAATGGATTTACCATAAATCTTCTTTAAATCTCAAAGATTTACCATACAAATTTATTTACAAAAATTATAAGTCGTTGTAGTGGTTTCTTAAAAAATAAATTTTATATACAAAATTTTTAAAACATTTTTAAGAAAAAATTTTGGTACGCCAATTTAGAGTTTTTATTATTGTACGAATAAAAACTAAATTTCCAAAAAAAAAATTTGAGCCATTTTTAAGATATCGAATTTTTGAAAAAAAATAGATTTTTTCGACAAAAAAATTTCATTAAAATCCGTTATTTCGATAGTGAGAAATTCAAAATTCAAAAAAATGATTCTATGGTAGGTACAGTTCAATTTTAATTTCAATTTTTAATTATTTATTGCAATTTTTTTTGTTAAATTTTAGATACGATTTTCGAAAACCATTTTTTAACATTTGTGTGGAGGGTACCGTTATTTTTAGTTACAATTAATTTTTTTCTGTCAGATCTAGTAGATTATGTTAAGAAACTTTTTTTTTATTAAGTTTAACAAAAATCGAGCATGAGGTTTCCAAAATATTGACTTTTGAAAAAAAAAATTAAATTTTTTTTAAAAATCAAAAAAAAAAAATTGAAAATTTGAATACAAAATATTTTGGGTTCCTTCCTTGCAAAATTTACTGGAAGATGAAGACGCATGTAAAGACTTTTCCTCACCTGAAAACATTGAAGAAACTACCAATGACGATCTCAGCACTAACAACGTTAATATGATCATTGATGTTCGCACGCCTAGCCCAAAAAAAGGAGATAAGAATAAGAACGACATGAAAAAAACTATGCCACATTGAGCTATCGTGCTAATCGTGGCTTATACCTCCTGCGAATACCACATTAAAAAAAATGCGCCTTAACTGTACCTCGGTGGTGGTGTGGAAAACAGTTTGAACTGTTTCTTTAAATTTCATAATGAACATAGTCAAATATGAAAATTTTCAAAGGTGAGTAAATTTCTTTTTTTTTTAATTTTCGTAGGATACTGGCCATTTTAACAGGTTATATTTCCTACAGTTTTTGTTGCACATAAAATTTAAATATACCAAAATGTAGGAAATAAAGTGATCTATAAAAAAATAACTTAAGTATTTTTTCCATCAGATGAACATGAGGCGAGATAAATGTTAAAAACCATTTTTTACTTCAAAATCTCGACAGTTTTTCGTCGAAAACTTTTTTTTGGAAAGAGGTTTCAAATTTTTTTCTCAACAAAAGTTAAAGAAGATATTTTAACGTACAAATTAAAAAAAAATACAGCTCTATATATGATAGGAGTCGAAAAAATCGAGTTCACGCTTTCCAAAGCCTTTTACAAAATGGCGGACAACGCATGGGCGCTTTTTGTTCGAACTTTTTGGATTTACACTCTCCAATAGGTACTCTTTGAGAAACAAAAAAAAATTCGACGCAGTATTTTTTGAAGATATAAAATACTAATTTGACTGGATTAATGAATGTGTCACTGCATGGACACATATACTTATGCCGCCATTTTTTTTTGTTTAGGCGCGTTCATAATCCGAGCATCGTAATCGTCATTGTGATTGGCTTTTTTGAGCCCTTGCTATTTTTTTTTGTTCGTTTATGAAAGTAACACTTAAAACGACACAATCACAATTTTTTACCACATTAAAAGAACCAAGTTTGCAATAAAGTTTGATGCATTGTTATGTGGTGGAAGCAGCACATAATTGTGAATTTGAAAACAAACAGAACTTGTTGGCTCTACAATTCTAATATACTGTAGAGATGAGCTCTTGCTCAGTAGCTCCAGTAGCACCAGCTCCCTGGTGTTCAGAATTAAGTTTTTACTGAAAAAATTCTAACGAACAGATCGAGCTTAATGGAACCATCTAAGTTTCCTCAAACACGGTGATTTTTGTATCGTTGATAGAGTCCAAGATTTAAAAATAATTAAAGATAACAAAAGGCAAAAATTAGCTTCTTCTTTAAATTTTGTGTAAGTTTCTCGATCTTAGAATGAAAACGATCACCCCTGTCTATCATGAGCTCTTGCGTTTATTTGACGAACAGATCTCCGACATGTGAGGTTTGATTCACCTATAATCATATACGGTTAAAATAGGGATCATTCAATAAAAAGCCGTTAATTCTAAGGCCCCTTTAGTAGATTGCGGATTTTATTCTTTAAGAAGAACGCCAATCTAAAGAGTGAATAAAATATCTCGCGATGAATCAATTTGGGGATATTTTGTTTTGACTTTTCTTTTCATAACCTTGAGGTTATATGGGAATAGTCAGTTTCTTGTTATGATCAGTTGAATGTTTTAGATTTGATTGAACTTAATTGAATCGACTACACTGGATTGTATCACCCCTGGCAACCATTCGTTTTATGTGCAACCTGTGAAAGTGGTGCAAATCCTTACACAAAAGATGATAAAGTAAACATTCGTGACAAGTCATAAATTCTCAAACTCGCAAACGCCAGAGAAACCCCGGATGAAGATAATATTACGCATACGCCCGAGTGAACGCAAAAATTTGTTTGTATTTAAAGCCATTTTTTTTCTAATTTTAGAAGAATTCAAAAAAATCACTTGGAACATCCATATCCACACCAGGATCTGATTCTTGTCCACCAAATGTCCACCAATGCCTGAGTATACTTTTTATCCTTAAACATCTAGTCAAGCCAAACTCAAGTATGTGAAAGAAAACAATACCTACAAATTAAAAAAAAAGTTAATTTTAATGAGTTTGTTAAAAGGAGAGTACCGCAGAGACTTGAGGTAAGCAACAAAGCCGGCGCTAGAAATATTATTTGCAAAGTATTGTGCTCTTCGATCTGCAAATTATCCATTATGAGTAAAACCTGGAGATAAAACACTTCAATCAACTTCTTAATTTAGAGAATTTAGATTATAACAAAAACCTGATAAAGAATAATATATGATATTGGCGCAAGGGTAACTATGTGAATGCAGTTCTTTAGAATAGCGCCAAAATATTTCAATTGAAAGAATGATCTGAACATTTGTTTGTAACTTCGGTTTTCTCCATTTAAATTGAACATTGCCCCACAGACCTCACAGTGATTGTCTCCCCTATGGAGTATCCATCGTCGAAGGCATTTTAAATGAACATACCCCTAGAAATTTAAAAAACAAATCCACAAAACGGACAAGCAACATTATTTGTGTGTACCTACAACACTTCCCTTGCATTGACATGGGCATCGTTGAATCTGTAGGCCAGTTTGGTCCCAGCGACATATTCTACAAGAATTACCAAATTCGTTTACTGAGCAGACACTCATAAGCGAATCAACTGGTTGAACTGGTCTGATACTTGCGCTGGTGACACTGTTGAACAAGCGTATGGCAGCATTTTCATTGATGAGCATTCGTCTTGAAATCTGCTGCACTAAGTTAAAAATGCTTTGACTGGCGGTGGAGTCCATTGTATATATATTTTTTTATTTAATTTGAGTAACGGAAAATTTAGTACATTTTAAAAGAAATTTGTGAAGATATGAGTGATTTTGAAAATATTTGGAGTAAAATTTTGAAAACTTTATCAAAATATTGCTTGTATTTTTTTTTATTTTTGAATGAAAGTAGAGCTTTTCAACTGCAGCAGATTTTTAGTAAAATTTTGATAAACAGCTATAAACAGCTTGTCACAAACTTAAATATTGTACTAATACTACGTTTTCACCAAGAGTAAATCCAGGATTTAAGTGGATTTAACATAAATCTTCCTTAAATCTCGAAGATTTACCATACAAATTTATTTTGTAAATCTAGTAGATTAGAAATAAATCTCTACTAAATCTTCATAGGATCGATCGGTCGAAGTTCGAACTGACCTAACATCCATACGGTGCTAAGCTATCTCGATGATTTTTCATCGTTTGGCACAAATGAAACTTTCTTTCTCTCGCTTCTACTTTATAAGAAAAATTGAAACAACATTAGCATTTTGATAGATGCTGTCAAAGTTAATCTTCTTATTAATCTTTCAGTGCGGTGAAAACACCTCATAAATCTCTTGCCTTAAATCTCTGATTATCTTTTGGTGAAAACGTAGTATAATCTAGAAATCAGTTCTACAGTCTTAATTCGCAATGCATATTGAAAACTTTCTAATTTTCTCCATAAGGCATAAAGAAAACCATGACCTGTGAATTTAAATTGGTGGGTAGAAAATCACCAAAATAACTTGTGAATGATTTACCAATAGAATTCAATCACTGGTCAACGTGATTTGTTTCAAATTCTGTAAAAAAATCATTATTTTACAAACGCACTATGCGTGCGTTTTATTATCAACGGATCTATATGGATCGGGATATACTCCACAACTCGATTTGAGCAACTATAAAAAGTTTTTGTTTTGACACAAAACTAAACGATTGCCTAAAATCAGTTCGCTATTTTGTATATTGCATAATGATATGCAACTGCACGCATATTCAACTAAATAGTTGAGCTGTTTTCTATAAGTCTAAGAGAGAAAAGTGCAACTGGACTGAAGTGTTGCATGTGCGCGCTGCTCTATCAACAACTGGTGATTAAACTATTTGATTTCGATCACAGTTGCCAGTGCGCGCCTAGCCTAAAGGTCCGGGATTATTTTACTTATGAGCCCACAAAGGTACCTGATCTGATTAGATATTGTTGTATTTCCTGAAAATTGCTAAGGCCTGCCTAAGGCCTTGCACATCCAATTCTATAAGGGCCTGCTGAAAAATCACGTCTTGTATTCAATATAATTTTGGGATTTTCGAATTGATATACCACAGGGCTGATGTCTACTTAGACAAGCTGTCTAAATAGTTCCAAATTTGCCATTTAAGTTAAGGTTTCGACAACTTATTCTAAGTAAGACATCACGCAGATTACAATTAGAAATGTTTATTTCTAACTTTTTCGATTTGGACGGCTGTTAACGTTACATAATATTTATAAATCTGAGCCTAGAGTTTTCTTGAAGAAATGTTTTTTTTTTTTTTTGAATATGCTCCTTCTATAATTTAAATGTATTAACTTTTGATTTTCTTTTCCTTAGACTTTAAAGCATAAAATACCCATTTTACGTATCCCTTCCTCTAATTTTGCAGCACACGGATCGTAAACGTATGGGGATTAGGATAGGATAAGAATGAGATACGAGATATGATTTGGATATGGATGCGATACAAATCGGGCACGGATCGGATATACAGTGATCCACAAAAGTTTGCGTACAAGGAGGAAATATTTTTAAAAACTGCTGTTGTTTTAGATGAATGCAAATTCTTAACTTATAATTTGTTCGGATTGAGAAAAAAAAAGAAGTTAATTGAAATAAAATAAAACACTTCAGCTTCCTTGGCTTACAAAATTCTTCTGGTCTTTATTGAATCATTTTAAAGAGATACGAAAATATATTACTGTCACTGTCTGTCTCTTTCTTTATTCACGCTTTATTATTAAGGGTGAATTAGCACCTCTTGACATTTAACAGCTGTTATTCAAAAATTTAAAGTGATTTAAAAAAAATATATATTTTTTAATATAGAAATGTACTTCTTCTTCTTCCTTTTCTTCGGCGCTGTTATGATCTCGATGTCGAGGGGATCATAACTCTCCCACGTATCTGCTTCACACTAGTGATCCGCCTGTGGGGTTCGCCGGGTTGACCTCAGAAATCGGCGGCAAGCCTCCCGGTTTTGTATTGTTCCATTTCTGAGGCCAACTGAATGCTGGTGTTTTTGCATTTGTTTGTACCAGGAGTGTTTATAATATAGAAATGTACAAGGTTTTTATTTTCAAAAAAAAAAATTAAAACAATTATTCATAACAAGAAGAAATTAATAACAACAAAATAAACCTCTGAAATTCTTCCACAAAAGACTGCGTACAGCTGTAACAGAAATTGAAAAAAGTTAGTTAATATAGACAAATAATTTTTTTTTTTATTACTTTCGCAGTAATTATTTGGTCGGATACCCTTTTAGCCTTATAACTTCTTTCAAACGGTTTTGCATTGACCCTACCAGTTTTTCTGTATAAGAACTATTGATCTTACTCCATTCAAGCAACAAGGCTTCTTTTAACTATGCCTTTTTGCGGATATCGTGGATTCGGGTCTTCTTTTCCGATTCATCCCAGCAGTGCTCGATAGGGTTAATATCGATTATGGGCGATATGTTTGGTGTCATTATCTTGCTGGAAGTAATAGTCATTGGATATACCCAGAATTTCAGCACTTGTTTTTAACTTTCTTTTGAGGATATCGATGTATAGGTACAAATTGATCCATTGTCCCTTCTATTACTTCCAGCTTACCGACTTCTGAAGACGCCATACAGCCCCAAACCATAACACCTCCACCACCGTGCTTGACAGTCTTAATTGTGCATCTGGGATTAAGAGCATCGTTTGGTCGTCGCCACACCCTCAAACGACCGTCAGAACCAAAAAATGTTGTATTTTGATTCGTCGGAGAATATAACCTTACGCCAGAAGTCCGGAGGCATACTCTTTTGCAAATGCTAGCCGTTTCTTTCTGTTTATTTTATTGACCAATGGTTTTTTCCTGGGTGTGCGTGACTTAAACCCCTCTTGAACAATAGCTCTTCTTACCGTTTCTGGATGCACTGTTTTGTTGTTATTTATTTCGAGTCGTGTGCTTATCGTCATAGTCGTTATAAAGTAATCTTGCTCCACCATTCGCTTGATCACACGCTTATCCCTTTCGGAGAGCTTCGAAGGTCAGCCTTATTTTGTCTCCGATTTAATTTGTCCTGCGTTTTTAAAGCGTACTACCGTTTTCTGTATCGTTGACCGAGCTCTTGAGGTTATTTTTGATTTTTCACCATACGACTTTTTTTGTTTAACGTAAAGATTAATAGATAATCAACTGCTATTCACTCAAACTTAACTCTTTATTTGACATTTTTTGCTTTTTTTTAACCAAAGACAATTGTTTGCAATACGCGTTTAAAAGGATTAAAAATAAACAAACAATCATATTATGCAAAAACAAATTTACCGATACTTAAACAGTGGGTAATGCAAGAATTATTCACCTGTACGCAGAGTTTTGTGGAAGACTTTCAGAGGTTTATTTTGTTTTTACTAATTTTTTGTGATACGAATTTTTTTTTTATTTTTTTTTTGTTGAAAATAAAAACGTGTTGAATTTCTTTTAATGAAAAATACCTTTTTTGAAAATAGTTTACTTTACATTTGTGAATAACAGCAATTTTTTAAAAATATCTTCTTTGTACGCAGACTTTTGTGGATCACTGTATATACCCAACTTAAAAAATTGCTTCCTATTTCTCAAATTTAAAAATCATTCGCAGCTATAGTGCTCATATAACCTATCTTGCTGGGATTCAAATAGTTATACAAGTAAAACTTGATATAATTCATCGCCTATATATTCTCTGGAGTACTTTTTATCACCTTTATAGGCGTAATGACTTTATTTTCCTTTAATTATACTATATTCATACTATAAAATGACAGTGCAGCTTTTAATCCAATAATAAACCCAAGAAACTGTTATAAAAGTCTTAATTCAGTATTCGATACTTCATTCATCGCTTGTATAGTTAAATAATGTACAAGCTAATATCTGCGAATGTGTATGACAGTTAAATTCGAAATTCGTATTGAATCATTAATGGAAAGTTCAAGTCAAGACACAATAATCATGCTCAATTTTTCTGTCGGACTCTTATAGTTGAAAATAGTTCCTATAGTATTATTATAAAACTGTGCAAATGTATGCATAAGGATTTCGATCAAAAGGTATAATTCGGGTTTTCCCCAGTCAAAATGAGTCATTGATCTGGAGTGCATCATGCGCTGTTGTACCCACTTTAATATTCAACGAGTTAGTGAAGGCCGAATACAAAACCCAATACGAATCTTCGTGGGTTCAAAAGTTAACCAAAATCTTTCGAGATCATCAAAGTCATCAGCTGTGCCAGAACATGTGACTCAAGTACAACAAGAAAATGCGCAATCTGTGTACATCAATAATGACGACTGCAGCCTGTATAAATGAAATGCACGACTGAGGTCAATTCCCAGATCTGCCTACACGTGTAAATTATTTTGAAAATAATGTTAATAATAAAGTATAGTAAATGTAGGAATGAAAAACATATTATATGCGAAAAGCATCAAAATAAAAATGAAATAAATAAGTACAAGTATAAGTATAAGTATTTAATTCTTGTGACAATAAGTCTTCTTTTTATTCCCAGTATCGACGCAAATGCTGCAATAAAGCATATATTATATTCACAAATATTATTTGATCAGCTTTATAACACTTTGCTATAGGATTTGAATTTGAGTACAAATGGATTCTCCGTAAGTCTTCTTTGATCGATAACTAATAGGTGCGTTTTATTATCTGCAGATCTATATGAATCCGGATTTGGAATAAGTTTTAACACGTATTACAAAAACAATTTGACAAGAAATAATTTAAAATCAACAACCATAAGAATAAAAGAGATGGACATATAACAATGCTGTCACTATGATCCGCATCGTTTTATTTTTATTTTAAGGCATAATCTATATGGATCATTGGCGATAATAAAACACGGCTAACACTCCTATAGTGATGTACTATGTAAATATTCTCTGATTTTGCTTATTGAAGTAAATTATCAGAATAGTTCCTCTATCACGTTACGATAAAGCGCGGAACAGATTGAACCAGCAACAGCACCGTCAACAGCAATTGTTCAACACACATAAGAACAGCAACAGCAACGCCAACAGCGTCGTTAGGCCAAAGTCCTAAATTTGCTGTTGCTGGTGCGGTGTTATCAACTTTCCCACTGCAATATTCAGTGGCACCACAATGAAAAACTTTTTTTCTATATGAAATGTCAAGCAGATGAAACGACGTTGCTGGTGGCAATGTGTTAAAGAAATGTTTGCTGGCTGGTCAGTATGCTGTTTGCTGTGTACGATGCTGGTGCTGTTGCTGGTTTAATCTGTTTCGCGCATAAGTATATTTTTCGGAGTAAAGCAAAAAGCAATTTACTCCATAAAGGTGGAGTAGCAGTTAAAAAAAAGACGCCCTTTTTACTCTTTGGAGTTTTACTTAACTAATAATAATAGCCGTGTTTTTTTGGAAAAGTTATCCGTAGTACAGTAGGATTTTATATGAATAACAAATACAACATCCGCAGTAGGATCACTGCCGATAAAAGGAGAAGTGAAATTCTGCTGCGGATAGAGATTTGACCTTTATTCGAGTATCGGCAGTGATCCTACTGCGGATGTTGTATTTGTTTTTCATATAAAATCCTACTGTACTACGGATAAATTTACCAAAAAAACACGGCTAATGTGTGCAATAAATATTAATAAGAAGCTTTCCCAGATGAATATAGAAGTAACATTGTTAGTTGGGTAAATACGGATAGAACTTGGAAAATTGGTCACAACACAGATTTTATATATGGTTGGGATGCGGATCGGATCCGTATCAGATATGAAAGTATTAAGAAAATAATTGGTGTAAGGTGCTTTGCACATAAGACACGAACTGCGAACTGCGAATTGCGAATGGTCGCGAATTTTGACATTTCGTTCAGATGAGTAATTTTTTTGGTCTCCGAACAGTGTGAATTGTCAAAAAAAAAGTAAATAAATTAAAGTAAAATGAGTGCTAAGCAAAATTATTTTAAGAAAAGGTGGCTTTATTAGTTTCTTATCAAGAGCCTTGATAAATAAAGTGCTATTAGAAACCAATTATATTATTTTCAATTATCTTACCTTTTTTTTCTATAGATTCACTAATTTTTTAATTTTAAAGGGTTCTGCATCTGCAAAGTGCAGAAAAGTAGAAAGAGACAGATGTATATCGAAACCCGAAAGTGGGAGGGAAAGCACAGGTGGTAACTCTTTTTTACTCGCTATAAACTGCTATAACTTGTTTACCTGTTAATACGAAACTTTGCAATGAAAAATTAACTTACCTTTATTTCCTTCCATTTCGATTTAATGTTTTTTTTCATATCATGCGTCCGTCAACAAAAATTATAGAAAAATGTGAAAATATCGTAAATTTACAAAATGCAGACGAAGACGCTATAATAAAGATGAACATGTTCTACTTTACTATATTCTTGACGTCTGCATTTCTCGAATTTCCTATAAAGCAGAAATGAAGTTCTTTTGCATATTGCTTTTTTTCTCTCTATCTCACAAATATGTATTCTGTATTTGGCATCCCATTTTGTATGCAGAAATCAAATGGTACAAGGTACAAGGTAGTGCAAAGAAAAAAGGCAGATGAGCATACAACATTACAACATTAATATCGCTATGATCCGTATCGGTTTATTTTCCAGTGTTGATTATATATGATTCATTAGCGATAGTAAAACTAGTAAGACATGGCTATTGTTTGAAAATATCTGGAATCCTCTGAATTCTTAATACTCACCATAGTCATTTTGAAAAATTATCCGTTTCCATTAACAACGAACACATCCTTATAGCGAACACATCCCCTCAAAAAATTCTATACTCACCACAACTATGTTGAATAAGCTATCAGCGAACACATCCCCAAAAGAGTAGAGACAAAAAACACTGCAAAAGAAAAAAAAGAAACGAAATTGAGTGCAAAAGAAAATAGCATAGATAGCATAAAATAGCAGACTACAAAAACGAAACAGAAGGAACCAAACGCAAAAAAAATAAAATAAAATCCCATTCCCTTGCTTCGCCCAGCAAAACACTTCAACTACATACTACAGTTTAGAATTAAACGAGTGGCGGTGTGTACTGTGTAACTACGGCTGATACGACGAGACAAAAAACAAATAAAAGAACAAAATATTTTTTTTTAAATAAAATCATATCCAGTTAATTCAATAGCTTAAAACTTAAAGCAAGATTACTAATACCCTATGCGAGAACCTCGTTTGACCTTTGAATAAAAAAAAAACACGAGTGAATTAAATTTTTAAGAGAAATAATGGCGGAGGAAGTGCTTGTGAAAAATCCATCGTCCCTTTATAAAAAGTGTCTTCTCACCTATGTGACCAATCTGAACTACAATGTGGCCACAATGGATCGTGTCCAACAGCTTCGCTTTCTGCCTCCAGTTGTTCTCAAAGATATCTATGCCAAGGTAAGTACAATTTTTTTTGTTGTTGTTCATTCTGTTAAAAATCAATTCCGCAGCTCTTAAAAATTTATATAACTTTTCTCCTTTTTTGGATACATAGAGACAAAGTAACAAATAGGCTTCGCCCCCACATCCACATGACCATGAAAAAAATTCCTTTTGCTCCCTTGTAAATCATCTGTCATCTCCATATATAACATAATCTCATGCATGTTCTTGTGTGTCTCTCAAATCTTGGTGCAGCCTGCAACTGCAACATAAAAGTGAATGCAATAGCATTAAAACAAAGACAATTTCACGAGGCACAGCGACTTCTGTCATCGAAAGCATCACGATTCACGAAACAAGCAAGAATCAGCTGCTTTTCCGACGACGACGACGACCAGCCATTCAAACGGAACCATTCAACGGGCGTTTCTTCATTCGTTTTCATTCGATGACAGAGGGAAGAGCATGTTATGTTGCAAGAAGTTTTCACTTTTACTTGATTGGTTCGTTGTTTTTTTCTTGCTTGGTTATAGGTATTTATTATTATTTAAAATTTCTCTTCACCTAACATGATCTAAAAAGGGCTATTGGAGAATTATCTCCTGGAAGTTATCCAAGAAAAAAAAATCAAGGAAACCAATCAAAGGCTGCAAAGTTAATTGCCTTTCCAAACACCGAACGAATTTCATTATTTGGTTGAATTTTTGTTGTTGATACTAAGTTTCGCCGTTGTCGTGCTATGTGAAGACCTTCAAGAGAATCGTCAAGCAACGACGACGAGAGATATACTTTATGGAATGGAGCTTATAGTCGATTTTGTTGGTTGCACATCTACATGTTTCGTATGTATATTTAACTTCTTGAATAACTGAGCGAATTGCTATTGTGGGGGTTTTCGCATTTCTATGCGTATTATTAAACTTGCCTTTGGTATTTCAATCAAAAGTTTGTGAATGGGTCAATTAAAGTCGGTTGATTGGCCTCGTTGTTGTTGTTATCGTTGGTGATGCTGCTGTTGAATACGACGAGCTTCAACAAATTGACAACAAAACAAAATGACCGAATTAAGTGCCATTACATTTTTACTAACTTACGATTAATACATTACAGTCATATACGTGCATGTAAGTCTTGCATTCGTAAAAAAAAATTGTACTTAAGATTTTAATTAAACATGATGGGCAACACGAAAAAAGTATTAAGATTTCCAGATAAAGGTGTTCTCTTCTGTATAAATAAAATAATACATTCCAGTATATTATCAAAAAAATATAATAATAATTTTACTAGGTATATATTCAAAGTATAAGTCATGTAGGTGAATATAATTTAATATCGGTCGATAGAACTTTCCATATCGACGTTTGAAAATAAAAAAAATAGGTATCGTTAACAGATGATTGATGATGAAGTAAGAATAGATGACTGCTTCTATTTGTTTCTTGCAATGGATGTCTTTCTGCATGTTTAATAGCTGGATTTATGGTGCCATATTATCTTGAAATTTCCTTTTTCCAGAGTGCCGTCCTGCTGGAACCACTTGTCGTCTAGGTCCATATTGGTCTATTTTGTTGGTGTCGTCCCATATACGGCAATTTCGCTTGTTAACAGCCATTTATCCAAAAATGCGCCTTGTCGCTAAACATGATTTTTCGGCAAAAATTCGGGTAATCTTTCAAGCGCACCGAAGCCCAGTCAGCGAACAAGAAAGCCGAGTTTGTTGATTCATTATCATCCTGTTGTATAAATTTGGCCACCAAGCGTTAAAGAGTTAAACTGTGAAGGGCCACCGCTTCTACCGTAAAATGGGCTCAACGTTTGCACTAACGAACATTCTTTTTGATAGTTTAAACGAAGGTAAATACTTCTCTTCTTTTATAAGGAAAAAAGATAGCCACTGCGTTAATTATTATTATTTTGCATTTAATATGTACTTAAGACTTAAGATAATAACAAGGTTTCTTTAATGTTAACTTGAAAACTTAAAATACGTCTGGCTTCTATGACGATCTTAACAGCAATGAATCTCATCTATTCGCCATATATAGGGAGGATAAGACTTCCCCTTCGTTCTCTTTATGTTGTTCTCTTTTTCTCATTAGTGATCGTTACAATAGTAAATTTTTATCAGTTGTTTGGTTTCCGTTACTGAATAGTAAACAACAGATTTGACAAATGTCTGAAAAACAACCTTGAAAAACCGTTTAGAAGAAGTTTTAAAGCAGCATTTCTAGCAGCTGCTCAATGGGCATCATGCAGAGTGATTAAGAAGGCCAGAAGACATTCAGTGAAGAACCAGTTCCATCATCCAGGATAGCTTAGCTAAGAAAGAGCTTGAGAACAACAAGGATATGATAACTTATCTGTAGAGTTCTTCAAATACTCATCCTCTTTTCATCGAATTCAAATCCGAATATCATCTATCGTCAGGAGCACCAATTGGCGATGGCGATGCCAAATTCAGGATACCGAGAAAACGGCGAATACCCTATCCAACCTGCTCTGTTAGTTCTTATGCCGTTCTCCGATTTATTATAGTCGGCTCTTTAGACCATAGAAAAAACATTTACATTGAGGCAAATTCTGGAAAAGAATTATAAGTCGAGACTAACCATCTTTTCATCGAATTCAAAAACCCATATCGATGAGCGAATTTAGGATCCCGCGAATTATTTTTTTTTTATAATTAGCGCACACTCAAAGGTTTTTTTATACCTTTAATCTGCCAGAGACAGTGTAAGCATTAAGAAAAAAAGGAGGGTTTAGAATGGAGGTGTCGGTGTACATTGGTTTTGAATTCTTGAACATTGCAATTACTGGGAAAGACAAAGCGTGGTAAGGAATTTCACATTCGCGTAGTACGGCTGAAGAACGAATCTCTTCACAGTACGGCCGAAGTTGGGCTCAAAGGTAAACTGATGGGCATTCCTAGAAGTGCGAGTATTACGGTTGAATTGTTAAAGGGGAGGTACAATGCTGTTTAGGTCGTAATTTAATGAGCTTATCATATTTTGTCGTTTCAGTTCCACATCTGAAGGAGAAGGATGTGAAAACGAATATGAAAAGCTGAGAGTACTATCGTCAGCGAAACAATTAATTGGATTAGAAGCTGAAGACAGGAGATCATTATAAAAATTGGTCCAACTATGTCGCGATACATTGGAAAATACTCCGTGCAATGTACGACTAGGGTTAATTTCCACGGGGTTTCGGCAAGGAGATTCGCTATCATGAGACTTCTTTAATCTTGATCTGAAACAGATGAAGAACAGGGTAGGAGTTAACAGCGTTGCTAGTTCCGTTTTGTTAATCAAATGAAAGGAATTATTGCGCAACATAATTTTACTATTTGCACATACATATGCCTCTTCATTTGTTCAACAAATAGCATTTTGGGGTACTGCTTAACTCGAACTTTTATGTTTACATTTTGGAGATTTTTCTTAGAATAATTTGCGCACAATGTGCGTTTGGAAATTTGGCCAATGTTTACTTAAAATTGGCGTACCAATATTTCTGTTGATAATGAACTACTCCTTCTGATCTAGCTATTATATATAAAGCCTTTATCCTTCCGAAATTCGAGTAAAATCAACATAAATATGGGCAGGTGCTCTAAAAACCCACTTGAGTCTCTTGTAGAAAATTCAAAAGAAATGATAGGCGACCGTTGTCTAACTGAAACATTTATATCTCTCGATCACCGCCGCAATGCTTCATGTCTATCATTATTCTACCGATATTTGTATAAACAGCGCTCTAATAAAATAGCCAGTTGCATTGCTCCCCTCAAACAATTCAACCGAAATGCTCATCAGTTTACCCTGTAGCCCAATTTCGAACGTACTGTCAAGCACTACACGAATGTGGAACGCTCTACCCTGCTCATTATTTCACCACTCATTGCAATTTGCAGACATTCAAAACCAATGTGCATGGTATCTCCTTTATAATCCTATCCTACTCTCCCAATTGGCCGCATTGTGTTTAACATTATAATGGTATTCATAACCCCTTGAGTGCGCGTATAATATAAACAAACATTAAAATGAAAAACTGGGTCGCACGGACTGTCTCTTGTGTAATAGACCTAGGGCCATTTGCTGATACGAAACTTAAATATTTATGTTCAACTTAAGCGCTTATGTTCTACTTTTTCCTCTACGTAAACTGTCACATAAGAGTTTATGTGGAACATAAGTACTTATGTTCCGTATCAGCAAATGGGCCTTAGAATTTTAAGAATGAATTTTATGTGAGAAAAATATTTATAAGCACAAAATTTCTTTTTTAAGGCTAAAATAATTTCTTTACTAGTTGGAAATAAAAACGGTGGATTATTAAAAAAATGTTTTCATAAAGGTCTCTCCTAATTCTTCAAAGATATTTTGGAATATGATTCTTGGATATATTCTAAAAATAAAATCGTTTTACAGTATGAGACATTCAAGCTCCGCTCCAACAACCAGTATGGGTAAAATTTTTTCTTATGCAGTGCATTAGAAATTTTAAGTCTGGAAACATGATGCTGATTGATAGATCAATTATTGTAACAGCTTCCAGTATTCTTTCATCTGCCGAAGTTTTTCTTACGTGTAGAGATCCCGCGTTAGGTCGTATATTTGAAACTGAAGGAAGCCGTCGATTAGGATAATAGCTGTTTTATTTTCCCCGAGATCTGATCCGGATTGGATTTTGTTTTCAAAATAACATGTAAAACAACAAATACAAACAAAACAGGGCCTTGTATTGTTTTTGTTATACATGTAATTTTGAATGAAGATCCAATCTGGATCAAATCTCGGGGAAAATAAAACACAGCTAATGTTCGCAATATTGTTGTCGCTCACCAGTTGAATTTTCATTGCACAGATCATAAAGGTAAATAATGTTTGCGTATTCTTGGTTTGTAAATACAGGCATTTCAAATAGCCTTTTTAACCAAATCCAACCTTGGCGTTAAAAATTGAAGTGAATTTCCGCAAACTTGTTATAGATTTTTATTTTTATCATTTATTAGTTACTACGTTTGTTTGCTACGCATTTTCCAAAATTAGCGTAGGTAAGAAAAACTGAACAGGCTAAGAAATTGTATATCTGAAGACCCCTACAAGATATTTACTTTATTTGGACGCAGTTAGAAAGGCTTCTATATCTTCTAAAGGTAAACTCCTTAACAAAGTTTCCATTTGTATTAACAGAGCAATTTTGGTTAACATGGGTCACGGTTGACGAAAGTAGACGTTTTCTTAAATCCCCGATTTTTTTTTTATTATAAATTGCACACACAAGGGATTATGACTACCCTTATCATTTTATGTTGTAACACTGTGCGAGCGCTTAAGTAAAGTGGAGAAAAGTAAATAGGATTTAATAGGAGATGTCCATACACAATGGTCTAGAAAGCTTGTGTATGACAATGAGGGGGAAGAATCGAGAGGGTCTAAATATTCCACATTCTTGTAGTGCGGCTAAAGAAAAAACCTCTATTTGAGAGTTAGGCCAAACTGATAGCATTCACAGCTATAGATTCGAGATAGAGCCATACCGTAGATGATTTTGTCTTAGAATATACGCATGAAACGCATCTTAAATTATCTTTGACGAATTGGGGGCACTCTGTATATCGCAAGTAAATATTATATACAAAAGAATGTTTCTTTTTAATACTGCTGCTCCAACGATTTATAACATATTTTTACATTCATATAATTATATAGCTTCCTAAAATCAGATTGGTTTAGATATTTAAAAAATAATGAATTATTAATGCTTTTGAACATTTGTCACTTAACATCCATGATATTTTGTACGGTTTATATAATTCTAAGTCATTTTATATAACTTACAGCCCTGTTTGTTCCATTAATTTATTCAAATTTCCAGTCATTGGACTTTATATCTGTCTGAGTCATATTTTAATTTTTTTTTTGTGTCAACAGATTTTTTTTGTTTTTGTTTTGAACCAATTGTTGCTGTTTTGTTTTACCAAAGCAGAAATGAAAACAACAAACTACATACATACATAAATAACTGTTTATATTGTTGAATGCTTGAAATGATATTCTCGATATCATCGGAATAAATTCTGAATCTATTGTTGGAGTTGTTGGTCTCACAGTTCACTATGGCAAAATTTTTAAGTATAGAAATTATTAAGGCACAAACAGAACAAAAATAAAGGCAAAATTTTTCTATTTAAAATTTAAATGAGGAATTAAGATACATAGGTTTTTTCTTACGTACATATTTACATCTCGTATATCGTATATATTATTATTTATTGCAGGTAATTCAAATTACATGGTAATTTTTAATTAACCGAGCCTAGCGCTGGGACATTTTTTTATGCACTTAGATATATGTACTTTCTTTATTGTTACTGGTAGTTTTTTTTTAGAATTTCATACATTAAAATATTTATGATCTTAGGTTAGTTAGCTAGTTAGATGTGATCTTTATTCAATATTCATTATAATATTTTTAGGCAGTTTTAACGTAGCGAGTAAGCCAGCAATCGCCTTTAAAAATAATTTTGAGTTCATCCATGGTTTCCCCAGTGGGCGTGTCTGATGAAGTTAAAAATGGGTCACGTTCCGACACAGTGTATCACGTCCTCTGATTATAGGTTGTTACAGAGCACTGTTCTAAGTAATGTGTTAGGTCCAATGTTGTATTGCAGGTTATACAAACTAATGGAGTCGAAAACATACGAAGTTGGTTATTTTCTGATAGTGAATTTTTCGGGATCTACTATTCTTTATACTGGTGATGATATAGGTTCCAGTTGTGGTTAATATTTGCATTTGTTGTTTTAAGATAGTTCTAAGCAAATCTATAAGCAAGCAAGTTTTTGGCTGATTTAGCTGCTATATATGTGTACATATCTGCTTTATTCTGATACACGAATATCAGAATACCGGAATACCTACGTGTCCAGGAGTACACATCAAGTTTATATTTGTTGATGATTTTAAAAGGTGACATCTAATTTCAAATATAACATCAGTGTTATTATAAGAATTATTAATGGCGTTTGGTACCGAGATGCTATCAGAACTTATGATGTACTTCTTGTCGCCTACTCGTTACGGTTTTAGTGGCTTGAAGAATGGCAAATGCTTCCGCTGTAAATACTGAAGCCAAATTAGGAAAATCTGATGAGGTGGTGTTGGCCGTTTCTCAACCATCCGTGAAGATAAATTTCCATCCATCGGCCTTAGGGTGAATTAGAGGGCTGTGAAGAGTTTACAATTTGTATTAAAATATGTATTTTAAAATTAAATAGTATAAAAATGTTTTAAAACTACTATACGAATTCTGTTATTCTTTACAAAGAAATTTCTTTCCCTTACGGGTAGGAACTCAATTGGAACTCATATGAGCAGAATAGGCATCAGCACATCTGACTTATGCAGACGGTGTCAAAGATATCCTTTGTCAATGCCCCAGCCTAGCCATATCTATAAAAGACGAACTGGGCGACGACGTCTCATTTCTGCCACTAAAAAACATCCTTAACTTCATTCAGGAATCAGGATGGGGAGACACCCTGAGAACCACAATGAATCCATTAAGATCCGAATGAGGTCATGAAATTTGTTTTTTTTTTTTCATTAAATTCATATTGAGCTGAAAGTAATAAAAAATCTGCTTTTTTATTCGCGAGCTTTCACTGCATACGCATCACGCACCGAATGTTCATCCTTCTGAGTAATCTGATACAATAGATACTTAACTGAATTTGAATTATCGGTGTGCATTGCTACAACTTCGTCACAAGCATTTCATAAACTTTGACATCCCCTAATCTTCGTTTCTCAGCTCATATAACACTATTTTTTGGAAATACGGTCATCCTGATGAGAAAACACCTTCACAATGTAGTTTGAGAAGATGTTGCTGTGAGACATTGATCAGGCTTTGTGAGTATTTGATTTGTCTGTAAGATGAAAACTAAAATCAAGAGTCCTATTAAGTTTCACATTTTATTTCACAAGAAATAATTCTTTTAAATTTTATTATTTAACTATACTACAGTCGGTAAAAATAATTAATTTCTTCCCTAAGGAAATCAAAAGATATAAAATGTTGTTGGTCGACCAGTTGAGAATTAATACTTATTTTCTGCAGGTACGTCTTAAATCTTTCAACAAGATATGCGATTTTAAAAACGAAAATTTTCAACAAATATAAAAGATTCTCTTTACTCGAAAATTATTCATAGCTTATAAACTTTCAATACGGGATGTGTTTCTTATCTTCATTAATTTTGATTCGAATCGAAAAAAAAAACATTTTTGAAATAGCGAATAGAATTTGACTACACGGAAACACACCGACAGCAAATTTAAATACAGTTCGTGGCAAATAAGACCAAATTCATCATTTTTGAATAACAACATTGATGAGCAAATATACATGCGACAACCTTAAATATTATGAAAATCTGCAAGTAGTAGTTTGTATATCATTCAATGAGTTCCATTTGCTGTAGAAAACGGTATAATAAACGAGGGGACTCTGAAATTCTCACTGTGCCCTCATATTGTAGAAAATAATATCTGACTAGTTAAATCACAAGGTTTATTGACTCCGTTTACGTGGATTGCAGTTTCTTGCATCAGAAAGGGTTAACAAAAAACCCAAGCTAATTAAATCCCTGCGAGGAGGGATCTCCGGCATTTGCAAGCTTGATCTACTTAGCTTTAACGGAAAAATATCCCGATTAGGTACGGCGAGGCAATGGACATGTTAGCATCTGCCTTTTGAATGAAAAGTGGTGCATTTTTATGAGGATGAAACATCGCCAGTGGTTCTTGATATACGTGATAGGCTGATTACCAATGTGTAAATGTGAAAATACAGAACCAAAGTAGTCTGCGGCTTACTCCAAAGAAAAATTGGTACAAACTTGGGAACCTGAGTGGTGAGATGGTGGTGCATAGTTGGTATTAAAGAGTGATTATCGAAATTCAACTCCATAAAACAAAAATCGTATCAAGTATCAGGTGCACCTCTCTCTTCCTACCCCACACATCTCTAAGCTATCCCACTGGCGGATCTTTGGCGATCGTTCAGTGAACTATTATTCAAAATTGGAATATCGTATCTAGAAGAACGAAAATATTTGTTTACATTTTGACAGAATGCAACTGAATCAAGTTGAATCACCTTTCACAGACTATCAAATGCTACTTGCTATTTACCACCTAAATGAATTCACCCCAGATAAATATTTGATCATTAAAGCTTACATGTACATTTGCACAAATGCTCAATTTTTATTGCTAGAAGAATATTTTTGTTTTCATAAAGAAAAACCATCAATAAATTGTCATTAATGCATCAAGTAATCATTTTATTTATAAATTTATTCTCATCTGGTGGGTGATAATTCTTTTGATCTTCGCGTTCAATTTATTGATGTTATTGTCATAATAGAAAATACATACACCATGAGAGTAAAAAAATTATTCTTCTTCGGCCATGTGTGTGTATAAATAAATATTTAATTTGTTTTGTTTAGTTTTTGAGTAATTGTGTTATCAGCTTTGTTTTATTAACATTCGCCCTTATCACAGAATCCATCGTAATTAGAATAATACTACTACTATGTATCGAAACAAAAAGCATCTATTAAATTAATTATTTCGTGGTGTAAAATTTCAAAACACATTCCACTATTAACAGTTTTTGTTAATAGTTTGTTTATATGTGAAATAATTTAATAAATGTAGATATTAACTATTTGATTTTCTTTAATTCTTTACGTGTGTATGTATACGTATGTATTTGTTAATAATCTTTGTCGACAAATTATTGAACCCTGATTGAACTATGTGGTTAAATTGATGTGTCAATCAAAACTTTAGAGCGAGAATAAAACGTGTTCCATAATTATCGATTTAACACTAATAATATTAATGAATAGGCATATGGTCCTTGGGAGATTATAATGTATAAATGGAATAGAACCTAAGAAAAATATAACTGGTAATTTCTTTGACTTTTGAACAAAAATGGTGAAATAGTGTAAAGAAGCGTTCCATGCTACACAATTTTCTTCATTGATTTCGCAGCTGACATCTCTGCTTTTCTGATTAAGTAGCAAATATTCAAAAATAACCGTCATTTCTACTACCCTCATACCACAGAACATTATCTCATACATACATTATCTCATCAGCCGATCGCCAGCAAATTTTGGATGTCATCAATATACCTCACATTCACTAGGAGCACGTGACGTCACAGAAAAATGTAAACAAATTCCAATTTACATTCATTGGGCTTACAGTTCACATTCAATTTTGACGCAAATATAATTTAAAAGGACCTGTTTTGGAAAACGAAAACCACCTTGAAACGAAAACCACCAGTTGTTCGGTAACGAATCCGTCTCGGTTAATATTAATTAATTGCCACCAGGGGCTTTGTACCTGCCAATCTTCCAGAGCGTTCGGTTTGCTGTTTTGCCACCAGAGGCTTTGTACCTGCTGATCTACCAGAGCGTTTAGCCCGCTGTTTCAGTGCCACCAGGGGCGTATTACCTGCTGATGTACCAGAGCGTTTAGCCTGCTGTTCTGAAGTGCCGTCAGGGGCGTAGTACCTGTCCACCGCTGTCTGAATTATCCGAAGCCAGTTTCACCAGAACATAGTTTCAATCCCAAGTAAGAATAAAAAGGAGGGGTACTAATTGGTTGGGTACCTCCGGAGGTAGCTGCGCGAAATTATCGGGAATTGTAGATCTGAATCGAACTTTGTAGTAAGCTTTTTCAAGTAAGAATAAATCCATCATAAGAAGATAGCTTCAAGTCCAAGGTTGACAGATTGAATAAAATAAGCTTATGCGAAATTTTGTCAAAGGCCTTATTGAAATCGGTTAAGGTAACGTCGACTTCCTTTCCGTTATCTAAGGCTGAGAGGGTAAAGAATATAAACTCAATGATGTTGTGGACCTACCATTGACAAAGCCGTGTTGTCTAAGGGAAATGAGAGACTTTCAACGAAGACTTAAAATTTCCTACAAAATGTTTTCAAAGATTTTTGGAAATATTTTGTAGTTTGTAACTTTAGTCCCTTTTTATGTATTAGTGTTATGGAAGAGGTCTTGCACTTGAGAGGGGAAGAGAAAGTGTGAAATTTGGTGGGTATACCATCTGGGCCGGGAATATTCTTCTTTTCTTTCTTTCTTTAGATGACGCTTACAATCCATGGTGGACTTTTTCCTCAACCAACGAGCTGACGTCGCGGTAAAGCACGTAAACCTCGTTGTTGACTCTTCATCTCCATACTCGATCGATACATACTAAACCGAAAACCACCCGAAGAATTTTCTTTTTAAAGCTACCAAGCAGATTCTCTTCTGTTTCTGATTAGGTCCATGCTTCTGTCCCATACAACAGGACTGGGATGATTTTGAAAGAGTCCGCTTTATTACTGCAATGTCTTATTAGCCCGAGGAAACAGAGATTGGAGGGAGTGATTTTTCGTTCGATCTCTGTACTGATGTCATTTTGCGAAGTAATAGTGGAGCCCAGGTAGACAAAGTCCCCAACGACTTTGAACCTATGCATCGTGACGTTTTGCCTGAGTCTAATATTTTTGCGCAAGGGGTAGCTCTCACAAACAGAATACTTTTGTTTATTCGGTTTTATTTTTTTCTCCATATGAAATTTATAAGCATGCCATTCCATGGACAGAACGAAGGAATCACGTATAGAAAGTTTGAACCAAGTCAAGAATAAATTACAATTGAAAGGGATTTTCAACTCGACCTACATTTAAGGTAGTAGCACATTCAAGTTGTTTTTGGAAACATTTTCAAAGTTTAATTTCCTTACTGATTCTTCTTTTCAATTTTTTTTTTGTGTAGGATTGGAATATTTAAGTTTAATTGGTTAAGTATGTGTTTGTGTTTTTTTTTTTTTGTTGATAGTACGAGTACCTCGGATGCACATTGCTCTGAGAAAACCAGATTCTAATTCAACGATCACCCATTGTGGAAATTCTTTAAAATGGGGGGAATACAACTACTGTTTTCAAGTTTAAGTTATTCACCCCTATCATAGAGTTCCTCGTATCAAGTCCCCGAAAATGTTGTTACGATACGAATACAAAAAAATTTACATCATAAGCCCCGAACGAAATAAAAAAAAAAATAATGCCACACAGAAACCCTAATTTCGGAGTTTCAAAATTAGCTGATTTCGTCAAAAAGTGAAAAAAAAAATAAGTAAATTTTCGTTGTTTATCTTTTGATTTGATTTTAGTCGTTAAAAATGGATGCCATAGCCGTTGCAATCTTTGCAATAAATGTAGAAAATACGAGAAGAAGACGAACATTCAAAATGCAGCGTATGATTTTAAGGGATGTACGAGTATCTCGATGGCAAAGTGTTGGTAACATATTTCAAACATTCCAGACTTTACAAAGAAAATTGATTTGCAGATTTAAAAAAAATACTTTCGGTTGAATAAGGCAGTGTTTAGATATATTGTGACGATATAATTAGAGAAACACAAAAAATTTGTGTGTGTCGGTTAGTTAGATAAACTATACAATACAGAAAAATTGAATATGTAGGTAGGTACTAGATAAGAGAAAAAACGTAACTATTGAATGGAACAGATATTAAGAGAGAGAGAGAGAGTATGGGAACGGGAAGAAAAGAAAATTAAAAATGTTGCAATGATAATGAAATGAAACAAAGCAGCGACCTCGCGATTGTGATGAAATCTAATTCCTGGATAAAATAAATTCAAACAGTTTATAATTTTATAATTTGTTTTTATTTATTTCTCAGGTTGTATGTTTAACTAAGAAGAGATTTTGGGCTTAAAATTTGCGCAACAATATTAACCTTATGAAACAATGCTAATCTTTGTCGATTATTGTATAGGTTTTAAGATATGAGTGGTTGTATAAGTCAACTAATGAAAAAAAAATGGACAAAAAATGTAAAATTAATAATATTTAAGTTTGACAAATTATTAATGAAAAAAAAATTATAGCCATAAACACTCTTATAACAATATAGAAAATAATAAAATTTATTTCAAATAAATCGGTTGACTACTTTCTGAGATCGTGCGTTACAAACTTAAAAATGGCTTCGCTTTTATATAATAGTATAGATATATGTAGATATAGATAAAGCGTTTGAAGGATTCGGATTAAATTTAAAAAAAAATGAAACAGAGAATTTATTTGCAAGAAAATGTTCAGAATCAGCTACGAACGAAGACGTTCTACACATTTTATTATATACATCTGATACGAACATATGTATCTAGTCTGCGAAAACCAAGAACAAAAATGATACCAAAGAATTGTTTGACGAGGCTAAAGAACTTTTAGACATTAATTAATATACCAAGTAATAAGGTGTACTTTTGAATTCCTTTTTTTTTTCTTAAGGGCGAAAAACTTTCATATGTATACCAAAAAGGGGCGTGGCAGTACACGGATTTTACTAAAAAAAAAATAACAATTTTCATAAATTCACTTCTACATATAAAACTTAATTTAAGAAATGCGTGCTTTTAATGAACTTTAAGCTAAAAATAAAAAAAGGTGAGTGAAAGTAGGCGGGAAATTGGGAGGAAAAAATATACATGCGACGTCTTAAGTTTAAAAGACCTCAAATACAAATTTTCGGCTTCCTGTTCACTAAAAACAAGAAAATAACAAAAATCAAAAAAATATGGGCGTAGTAGTGGGCGGATTTTACAAAAACGACTTTCAAATGTTTTCACCGGTAAAAGAAAAAAACTGTACAAATGTCATCCAAATTGTTGCAATAATTCTTGCTCCAACAAATTTTGCCCAGATAAATTAAACGAAATCTACAAAGTTGTTATTTTATTTTATGAAAAAAAAAAAAGAAAATAATTTATTTCTATTTAAAACGTTTTAATATTTTAAATTCTTGGTTATACAAGTATAAGTGTGCAAAATTTAAAAAAAAATATTGAGACACGAAAAAGTTATGGATTTTTGAGATGGTTTGCACCATTTGGTCCCATAGTGCGACGGGAGCAATGATACTTTTTTTCTGGGGTTCGTACTACGAATCTATTACGACGGGGCCTGTGATAAGGCTGATTATTTCAACAGTCAAAACTGCTCCTGAACTGAACTGATTAAATAATTCATTCCTTCATTGAGTATCAAGTTTCGAGAGTAGGTGTAGGAAATATTCGTCGCTTATTCAAGTGGTAATTATGTTGTCATATTAGACGACGAACGCATTGAATGTTTTTGTTAACACATATTTTATTTTAAGTAAAATTTAAGCGAAAATGGTTAACTTGTATGATAACATAAATTAACCCGTGGTATGGGTGGGTGATCTCACCCAAAATAAATAATGTTTGGGTCATGCCATGCGTTGTGTGTAATTGACTGAATCAAAGCAAAATGGGATAAATTGCTGTTATTAGTTTTTTTTTAGAAATCCAGGAGCGGATCAACAATTTGCTTTTGCGGCATACCAATAATCTGA
The DNA here is from genome assembly GCA_911387755.1 of Chrysotoxum bicinctum. Lineage (NCBI taxonomy): Eukaryota > Metazoa > Arthropoda > Insecta > Diptera > Syrphidae > Chrysotoxum > Chrysotoxum bicinctum. Next base: position 19,639,108 of record OU426989.1, read on the forward strand.
TATCATCATAGATAATTGTCTGATTTGTTTTTTGTGTTTTGTTTTTCGTAATGGTGAGTGACGATTACAGTAATATTCGGGGGCTAAAGAAGAAAAGAAGAAAAAAGAAATTATGTGCTGCATTTGTCCATACTATGATGAAGAGCCCACCAGTTTTGGCACCTAGTGAAACCCAGGTGATTGAAAATTCAATTTCAATTTTGAAATTATTTTATTTCAAGTAAATTTACAATTATATCATTGTATGACATGGTCTACGCCGTGTGCCAATGTATTTTTGTTTGTAAAGTTTTAGATGAGTTCTTATAAAAATTTGATTCCTGTAATTGAGTGCTATTTCGACGTATTTATAACGAGTGATTTTTTAAGAGCTATCGCAAAGTAAAAAAAAAAAAATTTTGGCCTACTCTTTCTAAAATGGCTCCAGTGCGTCAATCGAAGTGGGCTTGTCGCTATATACGTGAGCCTTAACATAGCCCTACAAAAAATAGTCTAGAGGCGTTAAATCGCACGATCTAGGCGTCCAATTGACCGGCCCCAAACGTGAAATAAACGGTTCACCGAACTCGCCTCTCAATTGTTCGAATTGTACGCGTGCTGTGTGGCATTTCGTATCATCTTTGAAGAAATACGCGCTAATGCATTGGTAGCTCTTGCAATGCTTCTGGCTGCTCTTCACTTCAAATACGGCAGTTTTGCTTGTTCACGTATCCATTTAACCAGAAATGAGCTTCGTCGCTGAACACAATTTTTCGATAAAAAAGTGGATCTTCGGCCAACTTTTCAAGAGACCATATACCAAAAATACGGCGTTGTGGTTGGTCGTTCGGCTTCAATTCTTGCAACAGCTTAATTTTGAAAGGGTTCACACCTAAATCCTTCCGCAAAATTTTCCACGTAGTGGAGTAACAAAGGCCCAATTGCTGCGAAAGGCGCCGAATCGATAATTCACGGTCATCCGTAACACTGGCCGATACAGCTGCGATATTTTTCTCAGTTCGCATTCTACGTAAGCGTGTTGGTGGTGGTTTAATGTCCAAGAATGTAAATTTGGTGGGAAATTTAGCCCCATATTGCGGTTGTCGATTTTCTAATCGACGATCGACCTTTTTCGATCATCGATCGTCGATTACTCGAAACTTTTCGATTTTACAGTCGTTTCTTTTCGATTGTTATTTTCTGATCGACGCGTAGGGAAGGTGAAGTCCAGTCAAAAGTGATAACGAAGAAAATGCAAATAGAAATTTTGGTCAGATTGATGGAGGAAAATGTGGACATCGCGAAGATGGTTTGTGCTAAGAGCCAAGCAAAGCAAAAATGAGAGAAATTCACTAACGATTGTAATATGCCTGCTGAATTTGTTTTTTTGGAGACCTTGATAATATATGTATGTATGTGTACAGTCAATACACCCTATCACACCTGGTATTCCACTTTTTCATAAATATGCATTCTAGTCCGAAGCTTTTTTGCTTCAGAGTAAAAAAAAAAAGTAATCTTTTTGGAGCAAATATGCGTTTCTAAAACTGAGAGCTTTTCCTTTAGCACTAAAGGCATTGGATTGTGCAAGACCAATACAAAATTAATTACCAACACTAACTTAATAAGATAAGATATGTACATATATGTGCATACGAAATAACAACCTTTATTCCATAAATCTTACATTGTTTCTTCCAGTTCCATAAGATTAGAGGTCTAATGTCTTCTTTTTCTGGTAATTTCAAAATTTTCTTGGACATTGTCGATTTCTGTGTTACTATCGCTAAACTCTCTCATTTTAAAATGTAAATAAACTATTTTAAGTTATATTAAAAAAAGAAAAACAGAAAAACAAATAATAATTATAAAAGTTAACACATCATAGAACTGTCAAATTTGAAATATTCGCAATATTCTGTGGGTTCATTCACAATAGTACATTGTTCGATCGATTGAGTTACACAATACAAAATATGAAAACCAATCGAAAAGTTTCGATTCGATTGCCAATCGACAACTGCAATCGGGGCCTTAGTCACAATAGCCCGAAGAGCCGCCTCAGTAGGTCGATTAAACTGACCATAAAATTAGAGAAGCGCGCGATGAACTTTCTTAACAGAGCACGCATTTTGATAATGAAATTCAATAATTTGTAAGCGTTGTTCATTTGTAAGACGATTTATGGTTGAATTATAGACCAATTTGACAGTGACACAAAACACGAAACCTGCGTGAGCTGTCAAAACCAGTGTTGCCAAAAAGAAAATAACAAAAAAACCACCCATTACAATTTAGCAAAATATTTATTATTATTATTATTGTTATTATTATCAGTTGTTTCAAGGTTAATTTTAATTAAATAAAAACACTATATTCAATTAAAAAGTTCAAGTGACCTCAATCACTCCACTTAAACAGAAATAATTTTCATTTCTCTATGTATTAAAAACACTATAGACTGCCTTCGTGGTCAAAAATGTAGCGTGATAAAAAATTTTGATTTCCATTTAATTTCGGTATATGATTTTAACTTAAAAAAATAGTAAAGCACCTTAAGCTAGTTTATTTTTCTGAAATTTTTCATTATTATCATAATTAAAGTTATAAAATGAAATCAGCCGTAGCGCTACCGTCATTCACTTTCATTAATTTGATCTATTATAGCACGCTAATTTCAAAGGCGATGTGACGGCCGTTGAAAATCCAATATCGCACCATCTAATTGCTGGGATGTAAATTAAGTTTCATTTAATTAGTATAATTACATTTTGTGTTTTTACTGCTTAACATTGCGCTGTGAATCACACTCCGGAATTCCGTAAATTTGTCTATAAGGCATACATCTGCCTAAAACTTAATTATAACTCTCATATCTGGGCTGGTGGAACCATTGCTCATTTGAATCTGTTGGATAGAATTCAGAATCCAGACCTAAAATCTATAGCAGACACATGCATAAGGGAAACTTTTGTTTCTCTTGAACACAGTCGCGTCGTTAAGTCACCTGTCTTTCATTGTTTTATCGCTTTTTCTATCAACAATATTCAATTAAAATGGTCAGTTGCATTCCTTCCCTCAAACAATTCCGCCGTAACCCGTAATACTCGTCTAGCTGGGAGTGCTCATCAATTTACCCTTGACGTACTGTTAAATATAGAGAGTCTTTCTTTCGCCGCACTTTTTCAACAGGGACGCTACAAAAGTAGAGCGACAGGGACAGCAAACGACGCCATATTTCTTGCCGCTCTTTTGACATTTTTCTCTTCAGTAAGGTTTGCCATTTCATGATGGAAAGACATACGAGCCAACAACGAGTCGAAATTATTAAAATTTACTACCGAAATTCGGAGTCAGTGGCCTCAACGTTAAGAGCGCTACGTCCAATTTATGGTCGTCATAATCGTCCTAGCAGATCAACAATTGAGCGTCTAGTGGAAAAATTTGAATCCACAGGCCCAGTACAAAATGTTCCCGTGCCAGTGAGACAAAGAACTGCCGTAGTGTCGAGAATATTGTTGCTATGGTCTATGCCAACAAGCCAGCGACGAATATCGAACGTGAAATTGCAGCAGTATCGGCCGATTTATGCTTGAAATCCGTCGAAAATTGGGTTCAGCGTCTGGACTTCTGCAAGCGTGCCCGTGGTGGACATGCAAAAGAAATGGAGTTCCATACATAATGGCATCGAACGTACTTTCACAGGAGTAAAGAATTTCATTGATATCCAAAACCGTTTTTGATTTATTTAAAAAAAACTTTTGTAGCGCTTTTATTGAAAACCCCGATATTAGAATGTGGAATACTTTGCCCCTTTCAAATGTCAAATATTGAATTGATAGTTGACATCGTAATATGAGCCATTAAAACGGTTCAAAACAAAAGCTCTGTTCAACCAGCTGCACTGGACTACTCTGTTCATTGAGAAAATTTCTGCACTGACTTACACTGATTTTCATTGAGCTAAACTAGTGTACACTAGTTTAAATATTCTGCACTACTTTTTGAGCTAGTGCAGGTTGGTGAAAACTGTCAATATCAGTTGATGTCATTATTCGATTATATTTTGTTAACCAATAAAGTCGTTCAGCGTCGACTTCAGCGCAGACATAAGGCACTTTACATGCGTCGAATTTAATTTTTTTTCTTGTTTTTAACATCTGACGTATGACGTTTTTGCTTGAGCTTGCTCTGACAGTTTTCATGAACTTGCACTGTACTACACTGCTCTACACTGGCCTTTTTCTGGTTGAACACAACTAAAATCAATTTGAAATACTATCTAGCAATTTATTTGCTCTGAACTTTATTTGTTCTGTTTGTTTACTTTATCATTAAAACATGCAATTTTAAATGCAATATGATTGAACTTGACATGATTTGAGTTGGTTTTCAAACTGGGTTAATGTACATATGGGAAACGAAATCGGCTTTTTTCTTTTCAAGTTTGTTCTACTTTACTCTTGCTTGAACTTTTCAAGAATGAACTTATTTTCTTAAGCTAATTTAAGGCCACAATATTGACCTTAGTTTAAGTAACTAGTTTCAATTACAATACAAGAAAAATATACCACCGTTGTTTTTAATAAAAAAAATTAACATTCTTCTAAATTACAACGCAAATAAAAGCAATCTTAAACATTGTGTGAGGGTCATTTACTGTCGACTTAATTTAAAATTACCCATTCATTGTTTATTTCTGGATTCATTATATTTGTTATGAAACAACAAAAAAAAACATAATTTACAAAGTGCGCCCAAGTTTGTTTGCATTATATACAATGTACAATTACAAACATATTTCTAGATGTGCGACGTTTATTTTTTCTTGCACATTTGTGTGTCAATTTTCTCATCACCTCGCTGAAAACAAAGATTATTGTTTTCTTTTAAACTTAAATATAAACTAATCTTTTTTAGCTGTAAGCATTTTAAAATCGTTTTGGGATTTTTCAGCTGTCAGGTTTTCTTCATTGTCCATGCTTCTAAGTCAGTTGATGGAACCTCTAAAGACCAGTTTCTCACTGAGCTACTCGTAACTCGTGAGTTAATCCTTCAAATAAAATTATCCCGAGTAAAATGAGAAACCGTTTTCAGTTGAGGATGAACTTATATTTTAGTTGTCAAAAATTCAGACGAAGTTTGACAGTAATTAGATTTACATGCAAACATTAGGTACGTTTTATTATCTACGGATCTACATATATGGAACTGGATTTGGGTTAATTTTTAACACGCATTACAATTTGGAATCCTGTTCTCTATATGGATATCAAAATTAGTTATTACTCTGACGGGTAGATGACTTATTATGGTAAGGTAGTGAAAATGCAGTGTAAAGAAAAAAGATAAGAAAATCAACAAACATAAAGAAAAGTGAGATGAGTATATGTACAACACTGCTGTCATTAAAATTCATATCGTTTTATTTTCAAGGGATAATCTCTATGGATCATTGGCGATAATAGAACACGGCTGTTAGGTGCGTTGTATTACACAGCCCCACAAAAAAAAAGTCCTCTGACTCTTGGATGAGACCATGTGTCTTATAGGTTTTTGGCATCTCTGATTTCAAATCCAGAATCCGTTTGTCCCAATCAGGTCAGGTTTAAGGGCATTTGAAGGTCAAATTGCGAAATATTCGTTAAAAAATCTGAAAAACCGAGCTTCTTTTGACCCCAACATGTAAAGGGCAAGGTCAAACAAAGGTCAAATCCCTAAAATCTAACGATATGATATTTTTGACCCCGGATTCTGAAAGAGCGGAATATTTTATATCTAAATTCATCTAGACCTGTTGTTTGAAATGACCTCTGGAAGATATCCCAAGGTCAAATACTAGGTTAGGTTAGGAGAGGGGCCTGCACAGCACATAGGCTATTGCGTACACGGGGGCCTATTGGTCCATTGTAATCCCCTATTAATAAAAGCAGAGATGCTCCTAACTAATGTCTTATGTAGACTGGTTCACTTTCGAACCAGCCTGTGCTTACAATGAATTTTCTCATATTTGCCATTGAGACCTGCTTTAGATCGTCTAGTTCTCCAACAAACCTGTTTCCAAAGTAGCGGATGCAATTTGTTTGGAGGTTCGGACAGTCACAGAGCAGGTGTTTAATGGTTTCAATCTTCTCGACATCCTGACAGATCCTACAGAAATCGGGTGCAAATGCACCTATTCTAGCGGCCATTGTGCCAATGGCGCATCAGTGACCCGTTAGTACACCTCTGAGGATTCTGATGTTCTTTTTACTCAGCGATAAAATATATCGAGTTTCCTTTTCATTAATTCCAGACCATAAACTTCTAGAGATAACGCAGTCGTCCCTGGAGGACCAGGAGGTATTGATTCGCTCTTTCGTTATTAGGTCTATTTTCCTTTTAATCACCCTAATCGGGATTTTTGGTCCCAAATTTAAATGGCTACTGCTGTTTTTATTTGATACTGACCCTTTCCTTGCCAGTTCATCTGCTATTTCATTCCCTTCTACGCGTATAGTGCTATGTCCAGGAACTCAGCAGAGATTGACTTGGTTAGTGTCACAAATATTATTCAGCATGTCTCGGCATTTTGTTACTGTCTTGGATCTTATATTCTCACAGGCTAAAGCTTTGATGGCAACTTGGCTGTCCACGAAAAATGTGATCTCCGACGAGTTCAATTTTTTCGTGCGTACCAATTCTGCCGCCTTTTCAATAGCATAGATCTCAGCCTGAAAGACACTACACTCATCTGGGAGTTTGAATGATTCTTTAATATTGAGAGCTTCACAAAACACCTCACCTCCTGTTCCTTCTTATGTGCTCGTCCAGGATGGAAGATTTAAAATAATTTCCAGCCCTGCCTGTGGCGTAGAACTCTGTGCCCTTGTTATTCCTAAACAGGCTAGTCTCTGTACCTTATTCAGGTTTTTGAGATAATTACTTTTTTCTACAGCCTTCCACCACACGATCGACCCATAGGTAAGTATGGGACGAACTATCGCCATGTACATGTACATCCACTGGATGACCTGTGCGCTCGCATGCCCCACCGTGTACCGAAGGTTTTTTTGCATGTGTAGAGAGCGCATAGTGCTCTTTTCATTCTTTCCTCTGTGTTACGTTTCCATGTTAGCTTGGAATCAAGAATTACTCCAAGATGATTCTCCAGGTGATTCTTATGTTTTTACAGTCACTGAATCCGAATATAAGGTGCGTTTAATCCCATTTTGCAGACTCTAGGTCATTTGAAGGTATCCATATCCCTTCAGAAGTAGCCTAAGATCACATTAGACTACAAAGTCATGATATCATTCGACTATGGTACGATGTTCGACCCCGTTACTTAGGCTGCTTCTGAAGGGATATGGATACCTTCAAAGGGTTTTGATTTTCTTCAATATATTGCACAACCTTGCAATATTATCCATGGACGGACAGTAGGTAATATTGTGCAATATCAAATATTGCACAATAATACTGAGCGTCTAGGGACCGCTTTAAGAAATGTTTTGGGACTACGAAGAGTGGAAGGTGTAAATTTGGAGAACAATTTAGATTTGATAAACATGAAACTATTTTTGCCCAACAGAATGCAGAAATTGTCAAAATTGTTGTATTTGCCGACTGCATAAACTACATCTTACAACAACTTCCTACAACTACAGCAGTTATATTTTTGTGTTCATAGCTATAACCGGAAGTTTTGTATGATGAATTCCTTTGACATTTCTTTTATACTGAATGTTAGATTAGTTTCAATATTTACTCAAAAGCTTGACACGAAACAATTAATACTCCATTTTCCGTTATAAAGATACAAAACTCTTGCAGTCATTTGAGTTTGCTTACAAATAATAATACTAATAAATAGCTTCTTTTTTTTTCAAATTATAAATAGTTTTAACAATAAATTGTATATTGCAACAAATAAATTATGGCATTGGTTTTTGGAACCGTCTGCCAGCGTTTGCTTACAATGTAATTTATTAAATGAAGTAAAGGTTTGAATAAGTATTTTTAGGAAGATGGATAGGATTGTAAGAGTGTGTGTTTTTGAGTAAACCTTGTCATGCTAGTTTAGTTTGTAAAATTTTATTTCACATATACAATCATTAACAAAAACAGAAATTACAAATACAATAATGTAAACAAATGAGTTTTCGAGTGAAACGTAAGATGGATTAGCATCTTCACAATGGAGTATCTTTGTAACAAATTGTGGGCCTAAATTATTCTTGAAATTTAATGCCATTCTCAACGAATTTTTTGTATAGGTAGTTTATGACGACTAAAACTTTCAAAACAATATATCCTTACAACTGATTTACTCCAAATTCACTTATGTGCTTCTACTGAAAATCAATTGCAGCTGTTAAACATCAAAAATAATATACCCAAAAGTCAAGATGGCCGTTTTTGAAAATGTAAAATCAACGTTAAATGATCATGATTTTTTGACGCAGAGATTGGTATTGTTAAATAAGCAATCGTCCTGCTTGCACAAAATCTGTTTGTTGAACGCTTTGAGTATATGTAATATGGAGGGCTCGTTTCTATTCCAAATGCGTGACTATCATAGGGGGCGGTACTCAAATTTGTGTAAGACAAAGTTATTTGACAGCGGCAACCAAAAAAAAAGTTTTTGGCAGGATTGATTTCCTTGCGGGAAGATACTAAGTTAAAACAAAAGAATAGCATACAAATTAACAAACAAAAAACATTTTATTATAAAATATTTTTGTATCATTAAACAACCAAATAAACACTAAAACCTTTTCAAGCTAAATATTTCTACAAATTTATTTTTTTAAATCCAACTAAAACTCATTACACCTTGAGTTCGTCTTCGAATTTGGACTCGTTTTTCGGTTGGGATTGTTCAAGTTTCTCAATCTTTACTTCATTACAAAGGTGACACAAACCACTTGCGGGGAATGGATCGCTGATGTCGGAAAAATCATTCTGCTGTTCACTCTCTTAGTCGAGGCTAAATTACTGCAGTCCAGCTGTTGAAAAATCTCGCGATTGTAGTCGCCATCCTTGGTAAATCCATTGTATTGTTCACATTGTGGGGAAGCTATTCGTTTCCAAGTAGGGAACTTTAATATTTTGATTACAAAACTAGCAATTAACAGTCACTTTAAAGTTTGATCTTATTTTTACGTATAATTTGTAAAGAATTAAAACAGTCACAAAGCTTATTGATATGCGTTTTTTTTCGGTTTTTTGCAAACAAAACTGAAAATTTACCGAGTGCTTCATATCACATGCGACGGAGAACGATGTGCGAGGAGAAGGAGGACTTAGACAAGAAAAAAATCGTATGGGAGGGGGGGGGTCTATTTCCCCCCGTTTAGGCGGGAGGGGCAATTTAAGAAAAAAATCACTTAAAACAGAAAAAAAATTATTAAAAAATAACGGTGATACCTACAGAGTAATGCTATAGCATTTTGAAAAGCCAGAAATACATTCTTTAAATTTGTTTTTAAATAAAGTTGTTCGAGTGAATAGTTTTTGAAAAATTAATTTTCAAAATCAAAATTTTGAAAAAAAAAAAAAAATGAAAAATTTTTTTTTAAACACTTTTTTTTCAAAATTTTACGTAATTAAGTATTATTTTTTTATTCAATATTCAATGCTCTTATTAATTTTTGATCAAACACAAGAAACCGGATGTCAAAATTTTTTGTGGTTTTTGAGAAAATCAAAAATAACAAACTACTTTTGTTCTAAGAAAAGCCTTTTATTTTAGTTTTTTTCGTTTTTGGATTCTTAGGTGAATTTACGATTGAAAGGATTAACTTTCTTTTTACTATTTTTTTTAATTATCGTCTTATAAGCATACAATAATGTGACAAACTACTGGATTAACCATATTTCACACATTTTTTCATTGAGGACACCTGCGTGAGAGCATTGGTTTAAAATTGACCTGCGAATGTTCTTTAAATAATGCAACGTTACACGCCCTAACTAGTGACAGAAAAATGCAATTGCGAAATAAGAACAAAAATGTTCCTGAATCTTGAAATCAATTAAAATAAGAAATACATGCATATTTAGATTAAATACATAATTACTGTTTATTTAAATTTTTAACTATTTTTTAACTAAAGCTTGTTACAAAAAATTTTCCATATGATCCCCATTTTGTAGAAGGCAAAGATTATAGCGCCTTCTTATTGCTGCACATAAATTTATACTTGATAAATTTTCCTGTAATTTGACTCCAGCCACTTCAATCCGTTGTTTCAGTTGTTCCAAAGATTCTATTTCCACTTCGTACACATAGTTCGAAATCACTAGTTAGGGCGTGTAACGTTGCATTATTTAAAAAACATTCGCAGGTCAATATTAATCCAATGCTTTCACGCAGGTGTTCTCAATGAAAAAATGTGTTATTCTAGTACTTTGTCACTTTATTGTATGATTATAAGACTGATAATAAAAAAATTGTACTTACAAAAAAAGTTAATCCTTTCTTTCGTAAATGCACCTAAGCCAAGCCGACCCCACCATAATAAAAAAGTGGCAGGTCAATTTTAAACCAATGCTCTCACGCAGGTGTCCTCAATGAAAAAATGTGTGAAATATGGTTAATCCAGTAGTTTGTCACATTATTGTATGCTTATAAGACGATAATTAAAAAAAATAGTAAAAAGAAAGTTAATCCTTTCAATCGTAAATTCACCTAAGAATCCAAAAACGAAAATAAAAGGCTTTTCTTAGAACAAAAGTAGTTTTTGTTATTTTTGATTTTCTCAAAAACCACAAAACATTTTGACATCCGGTTTCTTGTGTTTGATCAAAAATTAATAAGAGCATTGAATATTGAATAAAAAAATAATACTTAATTACGTAAAATTTTGAAAAAAAATTGTTTAAAAAAAATTTTTCATTTTTTTTTTTCAAAATTTTGATTTTGAAAATTAATTTTTCAAAAACTATTCACTCGAACAACTTTATTTAAAAACAAATTTAAAGAATGTATTTCTGGCTTTTCAAAATGCTATAGCATTACTCTGTAGGTATCACCGTTATTTTTTAATAATTTTTTTTCTGTTTTAAGTGATTTTTTCTTAAATTGCCCCTCCCGCCTAAACGGGGGGAAATAGAACCCCCCCTCCCATACGATTTTTTTCTTGTCTAAGTCCAACCTACACGCCCTAGCTTTTTGTCACACCTTATGCAAATCACCCTGTATACTCAAAGGTTGAACGTCAGGTTAAAAACGAGTTTAAACTGCATATATCAAAATCTTAATAAAGCGTGTTGGTTTTGTTTTTGGTTAGCTGGTTTTTCTTTTAAACACAAGACAAAAACAAAACATTTTTTATTCTATCTGAATATGTTTTTCGCACCATAATATACATAAACAAACATAAGCTAATGTCAAAAAGCCAAGAAAAATTTTCGTATGTTTGCAAAATTACCCCTTATAGCCCTAATTGACTTATGCGCGCATAGGCAAATAAAAGGTGTTTTTAAGAGGCGGAGACCTTTAAGTTGGTAGCTCTGTTTTCCATAGCACCGGATTTGCAAGTTCTCAATTGTTTTGAGGTTAGTTTGGCCTGGAAATTCAACAAATTGTTTAAATTTATTTTAGAAAACATGGTTCAATTCGAGAAACTCATAGGGCGTTATGTGCGTTTAAAGGTGCTCATAATCGTGCATCAGAGTGATTAATTCGAGATACTATGGTTACTTTTTCTAAGACGTTTCCTATAAACGATAGTACGCATCCCGTTATCGCGTAAGACGTCGTACGGTAAGTAACAACAAGCGATTGCTGATGTGCAGTATAGTGTTGATGATGATCGAAATGTGTCAATTAGTCAACGGCCTCAACAATTAAATTTGTACCCATTCACTTTATGGCAAATGTTGAGTGTATAAAAAAAGACCTACAGATTACGGCATGTACGCGCAAGTCGCATAATTTTATTCGAAAATTAATGACAAAAAATTGTCTTTCAAATTAAGCCAATTTCATGAATATTAAAAATATTTTTCTGTGTTTTATTTTAAATTACAGTTAAAAATACCCTTTGTTTAAAAACTACCTCCACGCTTTTAGTCTTGTCTTTAGTTCTTGATTGAATTCGTTTAATTGAACGAAACTTAACCAATTGAATAGGGTTGCATGTGTTCGGTTGCTTACTTCGCTCATAAGCTAGCTTTGGCCTTTCAGGTGGCAGGCGTTCACTAAGTCTGCTATTATACGATGCATGTCGACACGTGCGAACAACGTAAGTGCAAAAGAGAAACAAAAATCGAAAGATGTAAGAAAGAAAAAATGTTTTCGGTGCAACTTGACATTTCTGTTTTCTCTTCATTCGATGCAACGCACAGTATTACTTCTATTTTATTGCTTCTTTATTTTAAAGAGCACAGTCACACATACAACATTTATATGGAGAATTGAGTCCTTTGTATACCCGAATCAGATTGAAATCGGAGTACGAGTATATTCGATCCGACGTCACTAGACGAGCTGGATCAAATCAAAAATATGTACATATATGTATATGTTGTATGTATAATTGAATCGATTAATAGAAGAATCGAGTTCACAGCTGGTTCTTGCTTTTTTCTTTGCCTTGAAATGGATTCTTTAAATCATTGGAATACTAATATCTCGATTCTTTCGATTATGTCTTACACTAATCACCCCGATTACCGATGTCGTAAACGTCAGCGAAATATACGACCTGACACGATCTGCATTCCATAAGTCGTTTCCAACTTTTGTCACTCGTTTTGTTGTCGTCTGTAAATGTCAAACGTCGTTGAACACTTTCTTTCTGCATTCTGTAAGACGAAAAAATACGACGACTAAGAAAAAAAAACACGATATCTCTCGTTCAGAAATTTACACACGACAGACATAGAAGGTCGCAAAACTGCAAGTATTCTTGTTAAATAATTTATTTTATCGAATTTTTTTACGATAAATAAAACAAATACATATTTGTCTAAATTTGTTGTACTATACTATATACTTAAATGTTGTAATTGACAAATGAAAACCAATTGCAGACGCTCGTAGATTTGAGGAAGAAGACGAGCAGTTAGGGTTTTTTTTTTTGAAGGGGATACAAAAAACGTCCTCCAGTAAGAGATGGAGATGCTTGGCAAAAGTTTTGAATCGCTTATTCTATAACGGCAAGCTTTCGCTATTAAACGAAAAAGAGCTACGCTTTCGAAGAAGCAGTGTGTACTCCAAGAAATAACCTTAAATTGTATCAATGAAAGTATAAACAAAGGAAGAAAAGAGGAATATAAGTCATACAAATTAAAGGAGCACACTGCTAGGAGAGACACAACACATCTTAAGATCCAAGAGGAAACATTTGTAATTTATAAACATGGGATGGAAAGAAAAGTAACTAAAAAATGTAGTACATTTTAACACTTATCATTTTAATTACTTTTTTATTTTCTAATAATTAAAAAAAACTGCATTTGTTCATTAATTGAACATCGAGCAATAATATTGTATGTAGACCAGTGTTCGGACTTCTACCACTTAAGTGTATTTCTACCACTTTTTGCAACTCAGATTTCACCTACTCGTATATTTCTACTTTACCATATATGTATGTACCATACGACCAAAATCACTCCTAAAATTTATCCCAAATATTAATCTTAATATTTTAACGATTGCATGTCATAATTTAAGTTTGTGCTCCGCTTATGCTGCTAAATGTATACCGTGGCAAACAGAAAAATCATTAAAGAAATATATATAAATATGTATTTCTATTTTTGCCACAGCTCGAAAAAAAAAAGGTTTCATTACTTTCCTAAAAGCACTTTGCGCTAATGAGCATCAAATTTTAAAGGTTTGCCAAACTCCTTCGCTTAAAAAGAATCATAGAGCAGTGGAATCCCTTGTTTGATTTTTAAATATATACTGCACTCGTTTGAAGAACCTACTTCTAAGGCTTCACAAATTTCTCATTCTTTTTAAAATAAAGGCAATTAAGTTTCTTGGAAATTTTTGTCAATAAATCTTTAAATTATAAATGAGTTGAGTTAAACAGAATATTTCAATCTGAGAACACAAAAATACACTTTTTGATCGAAAGTATGAATACTTAAAAAACTAAATATAAGGAAAAATCTGGTAAAGTCAGAAAATCTTAATATAAACACAAATGTAAGAAACCCTGAAAACTATTTACCATTTTCTCATTTGTATTTTGGCCTTTACTTTGAAAGGTACTCATTAGAAAATGACATTTAAGTTTTTGGTTTGGAACGAGTTTAAAATGAAATTGTATAATATGTATGTATGTGACTTTCTTCCAGATAATAATGTGATCTTTGAAACATAAAGAACCGAAATATTATTTCTTTTATTTTTGTATTTGAATTATTTTCAATAAATTTATTTTCAATATACGATTTGCTACATAAAAATGGCTTTTAATTTCTACCACTTTTTTTGACAACCTTTCTACCACTCTAGCTTCTGCGAAGTCCCAACACTGATGTAGACTTTCCTTTGAATTTGACAGATTTTTTTTTTTTTTTTATAATCTACCCGCGCTCAAGGGATTATGATTACCCTTTAAATGTTTGAACACAGCGCGGGCGTGAAGTTAATAGGGCCCATACACTACGCAAACACGTTTGTTCAAACGTGTGTTTGAGCAAACATATTTTCGCCACACACTACACAAACATGTTTGAGAGATATTAGTTTGCGTGACGTTTTTCATCTCTATTTCTATTAAAAAAAAATAGAAAAAAACAAAAAAAAAAGAATTTGCTCCAAACAAATTCGTTCGTCTTGTTTATTAATCTTAATTTCATGAAAATTGGCATCTGTTTGATCAAAATTCAACACACACCACTCAAACATGTTTGTGCAGTCACGGAAAATTCAAAATTTTTTGAATTTCTTCAAACCGTTTGGGCAAATACTCAACATCGCTACACACTACTCAAACAGTTTGCACAAACATTTTTACAACAACAAAAGGCATTTGTTTGCTCAAACGGTTTGCGTAGTGTATGGGCCCTATAAGGAAGAGAAAGAAGGATAGGAAAGATGTTTGTTACTTTTTCATCGTTTTTAAATCTGTTACAAAATCATCGCGTCGAAGAAGTTATGGAATGCCATTTAAAAAACGAGACGACAGAGAAAACGAGAGACGTCGAAAAAACGAGACGACATAGGTAATTGGGGTGAATATAAATCCAATCTTTCGTCGAGCGTGACCATATGCCTGGATCGAAATCTCAACTTGAATTCGACTTCAAAAGCATTGATGCAATTGGGAGAAATCTAAAATAGAAACAGAACCATGTTTTTCACACAAACAAATATTATGTAGACCGCTCACACATTTCTAATCCATCGAATCTGTATGGCTTGGCAAATGAAAACAAAACAAAAAATGTGGTTTACCTTAACTGGTTAAATATAAATTTACCAACAAATAATAATATACATATAATAACTATTACTAATAAAATTAATTAATTTGTGTTCATAAAAATAGCAGTGCTCCCCAAATAAAACAAAAAGGCTTTCATTATCAACGTTATAATATATTTTACTTAAACTCTAATAACATTTTAAGGTATTTCATTTATATTAACAGAAAAAATTAAGATTGATTTTTTATCGTTACTTTTATCACAGTTAGAAGCGTTTTTTTAAATTTATGGCTGTTCACAAAAATAGCAGTGCATCTGAATGTTCTGAATCTATAACGCAAAAAGTTAGAAAAACTATAAAAAAGTTATATGAAACTATATTGATATTTTAGCTTACCATTAATACTTCGTAGCATAACCATTGTTTTCTATAACGGAAATGCATCTGCGTGGCATGGAGTCCACTAAAGTTTGACACCTCTCGACTGGTATTGCGTTCCACGAATCTCGCACTACTTCCCACAATTCGTTCGAATTCTTCGGTTTCGCTTCATGAACCGCATTTTTAACATCCCCCCCACAAATTTTCAAAGGGGTTAAGGTCATTAGATTAAGCGGGCCACTCCATAACGCATAACTTGTTCTCCTGGAACCATGATTTTTCCCTTTTTGAAGTGTGCTTTGGGTCATTGTCTTGTTGGTATACCCAAACCAACGGCATTTCCTCTTCAGCATAGGGTAACATGACCTCCTCGAGAATTTTAACATATTCAGCTGCATCCATTATACCCTTAATAAGATAGATAAAGCCCAACCCCATAGTAAGAAAAGCAAGCCCATATCATAATTTTCGCTCTGCCATGCTTCACTGTTTTCACAGTCTATCGTGGATCGTTTGCTGCATTTTGTGGTCTTCTCACATACTCCCCACGACCCTTAGATCCAAAAAGGACGACTTTGCTTTTATCGCTCCACAGAATATTCCTCCATTTCTCTCGTGGCCAATCTCGATGCGCTTTGGCAAACTCCATTCTCTTTGACACATGCCTTTTTGCAACAATGGTACCTTGCGTGGACTTCGGGCTGGTAATTTGGCATTCAAAAGACGTCTTCGTACGGTTACAGCGCTTGCAGACAATTCAAGCGTATCTTTAATTTCTCTGGAGCTTATGGAAGGGTTCTGTTTAGCTAACTGAATAATTATTCTGTCAGTTCTAACACTCGTCATTCTTTTTTGGCCGCGTGTTTCCGGTTTATTCTGCCATTTTATAGCGTTACTTATCTTTTTTGCAGAACATCCTAGGATTTTCTGAATATCCTGGTAAGTTTTCCCCTCCAAACGTAGTTTTCTTATTAAACTTGGATTTTCTTCGTTGCAATGTTGTGACCGACCCATTGTTTATTTTTGAGCTTATAATTATAATTTTTTCTATAATATTATCTTGAGAATGCTAAAAACTACAAATAGTAAAATTTTACTTACCGAAAAATAAAAAAAAGATAATGTTTAACACTTTTTAACTTTAAATGCAAGACACTGCTATTTTTATGAACACGCTATATTCAGAGAGCTTGAACAAATGCATCTACAACGGAAAAAGTAAGGTTCAATTACAAACTTAAAGCCTCAAATATAAAAATGAAAGACCGTTAGATGCAAATAACAGATTAATTTGTGTTAACTAATAATAACATATTCGTTCGTCAAGTTTGTACACATATCAGTCTATCCACCCATGCGAAGCCGGGGCGAGTCGTCTAGTATCAATATCCAATAGGCCCTCAAATACGAGTACAAAATTTAACGAGATCATTCCGTTCCTTCCGCCCTAATTACGGCCTTGACATTAATAACGAAACGAAACGCGCCCAAAGTGTTTTTCACTAATTTACATAGCAAAGCAAAAAGAAAAACAAAAATCACCACTTGCTTTTGGACGTTGCCAAAATAATTATGATGTTATCAAAGCTTTGGCTATTTAAATCCTCTGGTGGCTTGTGTAAGAAATAATAAGTTTTATTTTGTACACCACGTGTCGAACTCGAATAATATAATTAAAAGAAATTTCGACTGTTAAAAGAAGCTTTTTTCGCTGCATTTGTTGTTCCGAAATTATAAAAACTGGTTCTCACGATATAATGTTAATTGTTTGCGAATGAGGTTTTGCTTACCATCTAAATAATGTGCTGCCTATTGTATTTGCTGTTTTCATTGTAATGAGACTATAATAGATTTAGCACAATTACTATATTGAATTTCGAATTTATGAACGATAAATGATGTATTTATTGGACACACGTCGTTCTTTTTTTCAAGTAAAATGTGAAGTATCTTTTCACACATGCAACTACTTTGGAAGAAACTGATGGATGAAAAACTTTTCGGAGGGCCTGCAGTCCAGACTGCAACCACTACCGATTATGACGAAATAGAGCTAGACGTCTGTCAAATTAACTTAAGTAGAGTCTATGGTGTGGGCATATACTTATGAGTACTTTTTTATTATTGTTCCGAATCAAATTCGATTTACTTGATTATTATACATATTCCAAGAAGCCAGCAAAAATCAACCGAAAAACTTAGCTCTATGTACAAACAAAAACGACCCACTTTCTTTCATCTCTAATTTAATTATTATTAATTGTTTGCATTGGAAAAGTAAAAATAGAAAAAAAAATCAAATGAGTCAGAATATTGACGAAAAACATAAGACTTACTTATTTGATGACAATAAATAGTTGCTTACTTGTCAATTAACATCGCTCCATTTGTAACAATGCCCTGAGTTATCAATTTGAACTCAGATTATTGAAATAATTTAGAAAATATACAAGACCACTGTGCAGACCGCAAGCCGCTATTGAAATATAAACATTTAAGAAATTCAATAAACAAACATTTACGTGCGAAATAAGTTTGCCATAAATTTAAATTTAAATAGAAACTTTAAATATACCAAACTAATCGGTCGTAAAATATATTTATGTATTTCATCGTTATTGGGATACAGCTGGGAGGAAATTCATATAGGTATAGTTTGAATGTTCATTCAAAACTACACTCCAGTTCGCTTGATAACGAACACGAAGTTTTTTATTTGATTTTATGATTTTTTTTAAAATCCTTCGCTGGATAAATCCGGGTAAATCATTCCACATTCGTGTAGTATGGCTAAAGAAAGAATCTCAGAATTTAAGAGTACATCCGAAGTTGGGATCAAGGGTAAACTGATGCGGTTTCTCTGAAACGCAATTTGTAACAAATAAATAAATAAATTTAGTGGTGCAACAGCTCGAAGAGAACCATGACCAAGTGACTTACAACTCTAAACCATTTCTGTGTGCGTGTTATCAAGAATTGAAGGGACCTAAAATTTCTCGCAGATTCCGAATGGCTAATGAGCAGGACTTTTCATGACAAGAGATACTCTTAGAAAAATTTTCAATTCATCGAAAGGGATATTACACCCCTAAAAAACTTTTTTGCAGCGGCTGAGAAACGAATCCAAAGCCTTCTGCATAACAGTTCAACGCACTAACCGTTTAGTTCACTAGAACCCTGTTTATAAAAATAACGGTAATGTAAAGAAAGACAAAAAGAAGAAAAGATTCAAATGTCGCTGTTGTAATTCTATCACCTTTTGAAGCTCTTTTTGGATTCTTTCCGAGAGATCAGAGATCGGAGCAACTGCCAGATCAGAAGGAGATCGTTGCTGAATATCAGAAAGAGAGTCGGAGACAAAAGGGAGCCTTGTGGCACACCATTACTCTTCAACAAAAATAGACATAGGGCTTATGATACGATAGCGTTGCATAATCCACTTCCGAAGATGATGGATGTGAATTTGAGAACGAGTATGAAAATTTAAGGGTAGAGTCGTTGGCAAAACAAGAAAGTGTTTTAAAAAATCCAACCAAGAGAACATTTATAAAAATTATGAACAGAGTCGGACCCCTGAAAAATACCAGCTTTTATTTTGTGAAACCGTGGAATACAACATTTGAACGATCCAAAAGATAAATTTATAATCTGAAGAATAACTGATACCAAATGCACGTATTTTTGACAATAGAGATTGATGCCAAACTCTATCAAACACAACAATCTAACTATCTCTAAAACCATGTTAAGATCTATTCAACTTTTGGTGAGATATGCCATCATTAGATCAGTGGACCGATTGCTGCGAAGCCGTGTTGCCGATTGTTGAGTAGCTTTTGATCTTCGAGATATTTCTTGATGATTGATCTGCCAGTGGTACCATGACCTTGGATAAAAGGAACGCAAGTGCAATTGATCGGTAAAAGGAGGGGGGAAGCTTCGCCATTTTAGACTGTTTTCTATCTTCTAGGAAAGATTACAGTACAGTAGGAGCAATGGAAAAGCTTACGCAATTTTTTTCCTCTTCAGAAAAACGTGAGTATACGATCAGGACCAGCGAATTTCTTTATATCAAGATCTGGAAGAGCTCTTGCAACTGTAAGAGTGCGGAAATATACCTGTCCCATTGAAAAGGAGGAGCAATGTTGGTGTCTGGCAACGTAGAGCTAGTAGCAAAATGGGCTGCGAGTACATTTGCCTTATCTTAAGTCCTAGTTATCGGGTTGTCTTTGATGAGTTTTTTTTTACCAGAACCATATCCTTTCCAAAATCGACAATTGTCATCCCCCCATTTCCCTTATCTTTGAATGTGATTATGTATATCCATCCGTACTCTCTCACATCGCAATTTGTTAAAGGTCGCTCAGCAAACTTCGATAAACTAAATGATCTTATTGAGAACATTAACTTTGATTTCATCTCCACCGACTCGAAAATTGGCATTTTCTGAACAATATCTCAGTTCCAAGCCGAATCATGACTTCAACGATTCTGTCTCAGTCTATAACAACTTTTCCAACTTGAGTCAGTCCGCATTCGTTAAATCTTAATCTGATTTAATTTCGAATCCTAAAAAATTTTTCCAATTTATAAATTCAAAAAGAAAGTCTACTGGTGTCCTTCAACACTTAAATACAACAATTCCTCATCATCCAATACAAAATGGATTTCGAATCTTTTTGTTGATTTCTTTGGCCAACCTCTTTTTTAAAGGACATAGAAGTAGATATACAGTAGCGATAAAATAAATAGCACATGTAGTCTTAAATTCCTGTGATTCAAGTTTTTCCCACTTCTTAAACTTTAAAGAGCTGTTAGACTTATGAGAAAGTAAGACCAAATATACATATCTCTGATATAAAAATAAAATGAGGTACGTATATTGAACTCATGAAAAAAAAAAACTACAACAAAATTATTTATACAATTTAACTATACTAGGGCAAAATAAATAGCACATTTCGTAAATAACAAATAAAAAACATATTAAATAACACAGTTTTAACATTATTTGAAGAAAATATCCGGTATTTGGTCGAGTAACTCTATTTTTAATCACAGCGGAATACCGGCGTTTTATAGACGAAGGAAGACTTCGGAATCGTTCAGCAGATACTGATACCAGGCTTGCTGGACTTTCCGTCAAAGTTTGTCGAGATTTGAAGTATCAGTTCAATTTATAGCTTCGTCCACAACATTCCACAAGCACTCAATAGAATTACGATCTAGGGACTAAGCTGGCTTATTCCTTAACAGCGGTTTTTTGGATGAATAGCCATTGCTTCACAGACTTAGCCATATGGTTAGGATCGTTATACTGTTGAAATTTACACGTCAAGCGCATTTCCGGGGTGGCCGTGGCACGATGATTGTGTGCTCGCCTGTCAACCTCATCATCACAGGTTCGATCCCTGCCGTCGTCTATGTCGTTTTAATTCCATTAAAAAACCTTCTACAAAAATTGTCATCAATGGGTTGCTGGTTTGCTCATTACATGTTGTTCAGGCATAACACTAACAACATGTAATTGAGTTAAACTAGTATGCCCAACAAGGATGATCATAAATAAAAAAAATAATGTGAATTATAAACGACATAGAAATAAGACACGGCATTTCTCCGCTTTAGCAAAGCCGCCATCCCTGGAGATAAAAATATCTGAGACAACCACCAACAGTCTCAGAACATCGTGCCACACATCTTTCCTATCCTTCTTTCTCTTCATTAACTTCACGCCCGCGCTGTGTTGAAACATTTAAAGGGTAATCATAATCCCTTGAGCGCGGGTAGATTATAAAAAAAAAAAAAAAAAGCGCATTTCCTCTTCAGAATACGGTAGAATTGTATCCCGTAGGATTTCATTGTATTATAAATTGTCCTTAATTCCCTCTATCTGATGAAGTGGTCCCATACCATGCCAATAAAAACATCCCTAAACAAGAATGCTACCCCTACCATGCTTAACAGACTTTATTGTGTATATTCTGGTCATATTCCTGGTGGTTTTTACCATCTGAGCCAAAGGATTAAATTTATACTCATCGCCACGTAAGATATTTCGCCACCAATTTTGAACTTTTGAAATATGCTCCCTTGCAAACTGCATCCGACGTGAGAGATTGCTCTTAAAAACGTCTGCTTTCTTTCTGGCAAATCGTCCAAACAGCTTTTTTCCACGCAGACAGTTTCTAATCGTACTTACAGACACATTAACACCAATATCTTGTTCATTTGCATGTTCAATTTTTGGGACTTAGGTCAGCAGACGATGTCAAAATCAGTTCAAGGGGTGGTTTTTCTGATCTTACTCATACGAATTTTGTTTTGAGAACATTTATAACATTCTTATTCTTCCTTGAAAACTTTTATTTCCGCTCTAGTTCAGATTTCGTGTGACCCTTTTTCAAAAACCCCTAGCCTAAGCGTCTGTGCTGATTTTTTCCACTTCTTATACTGCATTTCAGCAATTAAAATTGAAGCAACTTAACTAAGAACCTTATCAAAACTCATAACTTTTTCACTAAGCTTTTAAAAGTTAAGAATATTTGTTAAAAATGTATTAAATTTGCAACGGAAACAATATGTGCTATTTAAATTGTCCTCACCTCAGTGCAACTTGTGTACCATTTGACTTACACTTTTGACATTTTTATAAAATAATTTCTGGAGAAGTCTTATCCCATTATTTTATATTCAAAATCCAGATACTCAACATTCAAAATCTACAACAAAAATGGTCTTACAGTACCGGATTTCAAAATGCACTTATGTTTTAAGGCCAAAAAACAATTTTAAACAGAAGTGTGCTATTTATTTTGTCGCAACTGTATGCTAATTTTCTTCTATATCTTATTATGTAAATATATCGAATAATAATTTTTGCGAAAAAAAGGAAGAAAACGCCAGAAATTGATTTCTGCTGTTTTTTGTTGTTCTTTTTTCCATTTCTAAAAATGGAAAAAATGCCAGAATTTTTTTTTTGGAAAAACTGCCTGAAATTCTGGAAAGATTGCCAAACAAGTCTGGGCTGTTTTCCTAGGAAAAAAGGCCAGAATTTATATGAACAAAATAGTTTTTTGCAAAAAATTGGCGTAATTTCTTCTGGCTTATTTTCCGGGAGCCGTCTTCAGTAGTTAATAAAATCCGCCTGCTGAATAATGATTTTTGATCGGGTCCTGATTTGATTCCTTCCGTTGTTCCTAAAAACTGCGTCTCCAATTTAGCACAACTATTCACCGATCTCTTCCAACTTTCCATTTCTCAAGGTTTGTTCCAAAAAAAAAAAAACAGAAAAATTCTCTCATTATCTAAATTCATTAAAAAGAATGCAAAGGAGATATCTCTAATTATAGATACATTGCCAAACTGTACTGCATACCTAAAATTTTTCAGAGTAAAATTTACGATATGTATTTAGCTTTTTCATTGTAGTCGTAGATCTAGGACCACCAATCTAACTAAGTTTGTATGTAATTTCATTTGCTCCTTGGAAGCTGGAAATGAAGTCGATGCGATTGCAACTGATTTCAGTACAGAATTTGAAAAAGTCTCCCATAACATTATCATCTTCATATTTAAAACCTACTGCATCCCACCTTTACTTATATACGAGTATCTTGTATTTAACCGTATCCTTTTTAGGTCCTGCAGCTCAAACCCTATCCGCCAAACATCAGGGGTACCTCAAGGAAGTCATTTAGGTCCTCTATTTTTGTTTTAGATCATTAATGACGTGGATCTTATCTTTAAAGATCTGACCTTCAGATTTACGCTAATGACATGCGTATTTCTAAACATATAAAATGCATGAACGATTTTCAACTTCTTCAAACTGACCTAAGCGGTTTCTTAACATGATGCCAACTCAATTTTCTTGAACCGAAGTTGAATAAATACCTACTACCGAATACACCTTCCTTTAAGGCAACGTCAATATTTCATTAAGAATGAGCCAGTTGCGATTGTCACTTTCATCTTTGACATAGATTTTATATGAGATAATTTTACCCGAAATGTCGTTGTTAGTAAGTCTCTGTATGTCACGTTTGTTAAACTTCTTCTTGAGTACGCCTCCGTTGTAACGGGTGATTTTTTTGAGGTTAGGATTTTCATGCATTAGTATTTGACAGATCACGCGGGATTTCAGACATGGTGTCAAAGAGAAAGATGCTCAGTATGCTTTGACATTTCATCATGAATAGACTTACTAACGAGCAACGCTTGCAAATCATTGAATTTTATTACCAAAATCAGTGTTCGGTTCGAAATGTGTTTCGCGCTTTACGTCCGATTTATGGTCTACATAATCGACCAAGTGAGCAAACAATTAATGCGATTGTGACCAAGTTTCGCACTCAGTTTACTTTATTGGACATTAAACCAACCACACGAATGCGTACAGTGCGTACAGAAGAGAATATTGCGTCTGTTTCTGAGAGTGTTGCTGAAGACCGTGAAATGTCGATTCGTCGCCGTTCGCAGCAATTGGGTTTGTGTTATTCGACCACATGGAAGATTTTACGCAAAGATCTTGGTGTAAAACCGTATAAAATACAGCTCGTGCAAGAACTGAAGCCGAACGATCTGCCACAACGTCGAATTTTCAGTGAATGGGCCCTAGAAAAGTTGGCAGAAAATCCGCTTTTTTATCGACAAATTTTGTTCAGCGATGAGGCTCATTTCTGGTTGAATGGCTACGTAAATAAGCAAAATTGCCGCATTTGTAGTGAAGAGCAACCAGAAGCCGTTCAAGAACTGCCCATGCATCCCGAAAAATGCACTGTTTGGTGTGGTTTGTACGCTGGTGGAATCATTGGACCGTATTTTTTCAAAGATGCTGTTGGACGCAACGTTACGGTGAATGGCGATCGCTATCGTTCAATGCTAACAAACTTTTTGTTGCCAAAAATGGAAGAACTGAACTTGGTTGACATGTGGTTTCAACAAGATGGCGCTACATGCCACACAGCTCGCGATTCTATGGCCATTTTGAGGGAAAACTTCGGAGAACAATTCATCTCAAGGAATGGACCGGTAAGTTGGCCACCAAGATCATGCGATTTGACGCCTTTAGACTATTTTTTGTGGGGCTACGTCAAGTCTAAAGTCTACACAAATAAGCCAGCAACTATTCCAGCTTTGGAAGACAACATTTCCGAAGAAATTCGGGCTATTCCGGCCGAAATGCTCGAAAAAGTTACCCAAAATTGGACTTTCCGAATGGACCACCTAAGACGCAGCCGCGGTCAACATTTAAATGAAATTATCTTCAAAAAGTAAATGTCATGGACCAATCTAACGTTTCAAATAAAGAATCGATGAGATTTTGCAAATTTTATGCGTTTTTTTTTTTTTTTAAAGTTCTCAAGCTCTTAAAAAATCACCCGTTATGTTCTCCGTACCTCCATTTGGCGATGAAATTCTCTCAATAATCGAGGCACTACAAACTTTTAAACTTTAAAATCACATTTCACCTGTGAAAACAGTAAATTCAAACAAATTTATAAATTCAAAGCACAAGAAGAGAACCTATTTTATATAGTTACAAAGTTTCAAAAATCAATAAATCTAAATAAATTTACAGTTATGAATAAGGAAGTTATTCCTTGTAGTTTCTATGTTTGATATATTCAGTGTGTCTTTCATTATGGATAAGCTATATTTTTAGCCTTATACTGTCATAGCGATTTAATCAATTTTATAAACAGAGGGATAGTCAAATTTCGATTAACTCATACCGAAAAATTGGGCCTTAGTTGTCTTAAAAAATGACTTTAAATACCAAGTAAAATTATATATTTATTTCCTTTGACATGATTGTGAATAATCAAGCAAACCGGACTGTAAAATAAGGTGAATACTCTTGAATGAATCGATTGATGTTAAGACATCACTGAATATATCACTTGATTTACTACCTAATTGATTGAATTACCCCACGAATTGATATACCTTCAATATACCAAGTGTCATTAGTTCGAACATCGTGCTTTAAAAGCAATTTGTTTAATGATTCCGATAAGTTAGTGATGATTCCGAACTGATAACCATCTCACATCTGTTTATTGAACAATTTCTTGTACAACATCTTTTTTTTTTAATCAGAAAATATGTGAATTTGATTAATATTATTGATATTGATAGGCACAAAGTTCTTGAGAATATAAAACAACAAGGCCTCTTATATGCCTAGTTGTTCCTCATGATTATTGATTGGCCTTTGAGTTACACTTATTTTTTTTTTCTTTATAGAAAACTAATATGATATCAATACATGAATGATTGTCTATCTAGGTACCAAAGACGTGACGCAGCTTTTAATTATTTTTGATTAGGAGCTAATGCCGCCAAGAATAATAATAACTAGAATTTTGTTAAAGTCTGAATATTTGTTAAGCTAGAATCGGGTCTTTGTGTTTTTGAATTGCTTAATGGGAGGGAGTGGCCTTAATACGGCAATACGGTCAACATTGTAATATGTTATATCTATATGGATGAGTACATACATGAAGTCCATTTGAAGTATTTTTTAAGAAACATTATGCATTAGGGTGGTCAAAATGAAAAAAACTTGCATCGTTTCTATTGAAACCCTGAAAAGATGGTCTGATGGAGCTGATGATTTTAAAGTTTATAGGTCATCATCGCAATTTTGTTTTTGCCATATACGAGGTCGGTCCGATAAGTACTTAGATTACAAAAGAAAAACAAAAATTTTGGAAAAGTGGCGATTTATTTCTCAACATAGTTTCATTTTTGCTCGATAAACTTGATCCAGCAATGCTCCAAGTTCTTTAACCCATCCGAAAAATAAGTTTTCTTGAGGTCTGCAAAGTAGGCCTCCGTGGCGGCGATGACCTCCTCATTCGACTCAAATTTCTGCCCGGCAAGTAATTTTTTTCAAGTTTGCAAACAAAAAAAGTCGCACGGGCCAAATCTGGAGAATACGTTGGATGGGGCAGCAGTTCGTAGCGCAATTCGAGAGCTTCAAACACTGCTCTTAAGTGGCCTCACGGTTGCGCTTGTTGTCCGGAGTGAGCAAACACGACACTCATCGCGCCGACAGCTTTCTCATGCCCAAATTTCATGGAGGATATGACCCACGCGGTCTTTTGAGATACCTACTGTTTCAGCTATCTGGCGCACCTTCAATCGATGCGGTTTGCCAATACGAGATCGTGGATTTTTGACACGTTATCCTACGTGGTAGCCATTTTCTGGGCACCTGGGCGGGGCTCATGAAAAAACCGATGTGCGACCACGTTGAAACTCGTTATACCAATTTTTGACTGTCGCCATCGAGAAAAGAGTCACCGTACACAGCATCCAAGCGCTCTTTGCTCTTGCTCTTTTTTCATTTTTCTAAAATTCGCGGACAAGCTGGCTTCCACACGTGGTCAAAACAAAACTACTACATAGTTCGATTCGGATGTATTTTTGTTAAGTCACCCAATTAAAGTCACTGACTCCAGAAATTTTCGATAAAATCCACGGGTTGATAATAAATAAATCGGAGACTGAATGTGCGCGAGCTTGAAGAGGCCACAGAGTTATTACATAGCTCTGTGATTTTGATTTTAAATAAATATTTGCACATTAAAATGCTTTCCGCAAGTTGGCTGGCGCGTTTGCTCACAATCGACAACAAACGCAATCGTTTGACAACTTCAAGGGAATGTTTATCGTTGATAAGGAAAAAATCGACAGAGTTTTTGCGCCGTTTCGTAACCCTGAAATGTGGATTCACCAATGGACTTCTCCTGGTGAATCGAAGCCGAATCCTGATATGGGCTTGTCAGCAAATAAGGTTTTAGCGAAAATTTACTGGGTTGCAAGCAGGGCTATTTACATCGCTTATTTATTTTGAGGGCATCAAAAAATGGAAGAATCGAGCTAAAAGGTTTTTAAGTTGAGAAATAAAATGTTTTCATGCCAAAAAGAGTATTCGTTACTTCATTTTTCAACGACTTATAGATCCACCATCGTAAATGAAGACAAGACCAAGTGCATGATATCAATAAACAAATACGTCTTCACCGACAAAACCTAACAAACAAAAAAACTTCGAAGTAGTTAAGAAGTTTAAAACTTTATCTCCACAAACAACATCTTAGTGGTGATCCGACAAAGATTTAACCTAGGATACATAATAAATGTAGCTTTGTTCAAAAGCATATTTTCTTATAAAATCGTATTATGTATTTTTAAAAGAATGACTGTTTAAAATTTATTTTGGACAGATCCGCCTGAGGTTATCGCCCAGATGAAATAGACGCATTTTTTAAACACCACACGTTATTTGATCATATAAAAGCCATTAAAAATTGTTCTTACAACAAACGAAACATTGATGATAGACATTGTTTCATTTAGTTAATTATATTTCTGTGAATGTGAATGTGATTTTCTCATAATTACTGTCGGAAGCTTTGTTATTGTCAATATAAATTCACCTTGACAACAAAATCTACCTGCAAGATTCGAAATATTGTTTATGTTTGATTTATTTTTATCTTGTGCAGTTCTAGTACTTGTAGTGGAAAAATGTTCTAATATTTGCAGAAAAGATAAAGGAATAGTTTCATAGCCAAAAATAATACTTTAAATGCTAGTATATGTTTAGAAGTTTTGTATCCGAAATAAGGTAGTCAGGTGCTCTCTTCTGATTTCTTAAACATGTCAACAATGTCAGACTGGTACTTAAAAAATATATTCATTTCGGGAGGCTGAGTGTGTGACCTATTCTACATTCACTTTTCTCTTACTATTTATATGCGGCGACATAAATTCCCTTTTTTTTCTCAAAACAGACATTTTTCAAAATAGGTTTCGATGGAAAATGCACGTTTCTAACTAATATCCAACGCCCTTTGCATGACAGTCTAAAGCACTAATTGTGATTTGACATACGAAAGTGACCCCGTATTTTTTTGGTATTTCAGTTGACTTTCGGTCGACTTGCAAAGCCGCAAGACATTTTGCCTCACATGAAGTAGTAAACAGAAATATCGATGTCTCCATAGATAGCCTTGCGACACTTAAAGACGTTTCCTCAATCACTATTAAGTTAAAACTAATAGTTCGTTGCCGTAATGAGCTGAGGTTTCTCAGCTCAACGAACATAGTAACCCTTAGATGGGTCCGAGGACATCCTGATATAATATACAGGATATTTACTCAAGGTAAGCAAGTCTCAACAATCCATCCTAATGGGCTACAATACCACGGGAACTCACTTAGGCAGAATGGACTTTATCTCGTCGGACTTGTGTAGAGGGTGTCAAGATGAAGAGGCAAAGGTGAACCCATCTCACTTTCTATGTGAATGCCCCAGTTTAGACAGAACCAGAAAAGAGGCCCACGGAATTCATTCAGAATTCAGGACGGTTCAGGAAGGAATCAATTATCTAAGTTCGCTTCAATCCACTCTCTTCTCTTCCACACACCTACTTTATCTACTTCCTGCAGAGCGCAACGGAATAATACTAGATAGTAAAATCCTCTGGAATAAACATGTAGAATATACCATCGGAAAAGCCACAAAATCGAAATCTCGAAAGGAATTACCAAAAGCAAAATATTACCATTATGTCAGATAGCCAAGCCGCACTCAAAGCACTAAACTCATACGAAATCACGTTTAGTCTTAGTTGTTGTGGGAATGTGTAGGCAGAACTTGGAAAGAACAATAATGTCTCACTTTATTATTATAGGAAAAAAACATGATTAAAAACGAAATCAAAATAGAGGAAGAGGCCAAAAGATCCAAAAACTGGAAAGATCTCCCAAAACTGAGTCAGGTCAAACTACTTCTTGGGAACTATAACCAAGATCGTTTCATAAACTGTATCATCTTAAGCATTACGAATCTGCGAATAGTAGAGGGATTCCTCACTATGAAGACACTTGAGAATTCTTGGACTGACAACCCAAGTAGCTCTGGAGGCAGGCACAATAGATATTTAGGTCGCAGTGTAAACCTCCTCACAGTATCCATTCTTTCATTCATTCAACAACTGATATAGTAACCCAGTACCATCTGAATTTGAGGAGCTACATAGGTACTATCGGTTCCTAGTATTACTGCAGGTACCAAAATGCTTAGTAGTGTGTGAAGAAGTCAGTTAAAACATATTTAAATACTAACTTTGGGACAGTGAACGGCACTTTCGGTAGGACCCAGCAAAGATCAGTTGGTAAGATTTTTTAAATACTTGTATTCCTCTCAAAGAAGCTAGCATGTAACTAACCATTTCTCGAAAACTAACGACAGTTTTGATAAGATTCATGAGGAACCGAAAAGTAAGAATAGCTCGAAGATCTGAAATGATGAACAAATTCTTAAATTGGATTCGAATTCACGGTTTCAAAAACCCCTCCAAATAATATTGTCTAGTTCTTTTGGGAATTTGTGCTACCCAGTAATCGGATTCGCACAAGCATAATTCGTTTTCTGCAAAATCACAGCCTAATACTAATAGCTTTCAAAGCCAAACTAGTCTATGAATCTGCCTGCAACGTGTCGCCAGCCTTAAAAACACGGGGCTTCTTTATCTTTCCTCGTAAATCGGTACATATCAACAATGAGAAATGTCCAATCATCTTACTTGCATCCACTTACTTAGTGTCTCCTCAATCCTATTAATTAATATTAATTCCAGTTTAATTGTGACAGCTGCATTAATTTATTTTTTTTTTTATTTACACTTTCAATTTTAGATGTCACGAATAGAGAAGCTTCAGAGTATGCTCTTCGAACAACTATCTGATCTGGAAATATTTTCTCGACTTCTCCACTTCGATCCATCACGACAAAAATTGTTTAAATGCCTAACATCTTTGATGGGCAGTAATAAACCGTTGGCTACACATTTACAAAACAAATACATCATGAGATATCGAGTGGCTCCGAAAATGGTTGATGAAACATCATCATTTGAAATGATATCGAGAACTTCGAATCAGGTATTCGCAGAAGACTTCGATATGGATGCGATAGGATTTGGTATGCGATTAGGATCGTTTTTTTCCGAAGCAGGTCTTTTATCAGAGAGTATCAACATTTTGTCATGTGTTGCCAGTAGGTTAAATCAGATGTCAGAAGATGATGCAACAACTCTTGTTCGATTGGACTGTTTACAAAGGTTTGGATATTTTCGAATACACTTTTGACGTAAAAGGTTCAATGTTCTCTTTCTAGACTATTACATTCAGAAGCGGCCTTATGCAGTTTTAAATCAGCCGAACATACATTCAATGAAATAGCGAGTATTCTAAGAAAGGTTTCCGCAGAGAAGATCCCTAAAAGTCTTCTAGCCAATGTCTACATACAAATCTCGTCTATGTACTTTGCCCGAAGCGAATTCGATAGCAGCCACAAATGGAGTGTTGTTGCCATGCGAACTCTTACATCTTCTACAGCCGAAAAGTAAGTGATTTGTATACGCCTGCCTGTTTTAAAATATTTTTAATGATAATTTGTTTTAATTTGGATAGAATTGCAATTGATGTATTGCGGCAGGCGGCAAAATCGTGTGTGGTCAAGCGTGACTTCCACCGGGCGAATATGCTGATATGCCAAGCCAGTCGCAGAGCAAGGTATGTGTGCATTTGAATTGAAATAAATAATTTTGTTACTTAATTAAAACCGCTTTGTCATCATCAACAAATCATTCTCATCATATAACAGTTTTTAGTTTTCAAACGAAGCGAGGGATTCTATAGACTGTTTTTTAACTAAATAAATAGCGTATGCCATTAATACGAAATGTTAAAAGAGGCGTGTGCAACATCCACAGATATGTCTGATGTAGCTGGCATCAGAAGTCGACAATGATTTGCATTGTATTCTGAATCAGTTGGGAGGTTTTTGTAGAGCTAGACAGATTTCGTGTCACATTTATAACAGCCATATTCAGGTTTTTTTTTATGTTTCGATGTTTTGGATTTATTTGTTTTCCGGTTGATTGTTAAAGTTTCCTTTGTATTTTATAAGTTTGAATGGCACGTTTATTTGACATACATTATACTGGGTATAAATGATTTTCGAAATTAGTTTAAAAAAGAACTAAACAAACCAATTTTATTTGTCCAGATGACAAAGGCCATCAATAAAAATATAAAATGAGAGAAAATTCACACGATTATTCGTCTCGAATATGAATTACTCTAATTGTTTTGTACAATGCATCGTAAAATTAACAGTGAGAACTAGAAAGCGGCGTAGAAAATAATTAATTCTGTCATTTCAAATGCATCGCCAAATAAAATATTAAATTTAAAAATAGCCTTGCTAGAAATGACATGTGTAATGAACTTATTGTTCGTATAGTTACATTTTTGTATTAGTTTTATACTTACATAGACGTTATCGATGTTTAGATTCTGTATTTAGCTTTATGAAGATGTTTTTCAGTAGCAGAACAAGACATCAAATTTTAAATGCTTCGCCTTACCCACATATTTGAATGCGAAACCCTTTATTATTTTTTGAAGGTTAAAGTTCAAAACCAGCTAGTTCTAAAAAAATTGAAGGTTTACATTCCTCTATTTTGAAAATTAATATTTTGTATTGAAAATCTTTTCTAATTGTCCAGTGTGCGTAGGTACTCCGAAGTATATACACCATTTCAATAATCAGTTCAATATTTGAATCCAATTCCATGGTGCCATTGCCTTATAAGAGGAAAAAGAAGACAATTGGAGTACCCCTCCAAAAAAGAAAAGCAACCAATCTTCTTTTTTAGCTCACATCGAGAGATTTTTTTTTAGAAAAATAAGTTCTACATATGTATGTATAGATCAGGCATTCATTCTAACAAACAAACAAAAAAATGGCATACCAACAACAAAATGATTAATTTTTCCCGAAATAGAAATTTGGAATTTCGTATATTACCTGTGAAAAGCTGCACAGAGAGGTATTTTGATCTAAAACCTGGCCAAAAATATTTTGGCACATTTTCTAAATCAAATAGGTACCAAATTGACTAAATAGATATTTCAAAGGATACCTTGTTATTTTATTTATATAGTAAGACCCGCTGAAGTGAAACGACAAAAACATAATGAAAAAATACAAAATTTGAATAAAAAACACAATGTATAGGTATATAAAAAATGTATTTCTTTATTGTTATATTAAGATTAAACATTTTATTACATTATTAGAAAATAAAATAAAATTGATATTTTATATATTTATTTCTCATCATCTAATAACGATGAATTTACATTAAAAAATTCGAGAGTTTCGGCGTTTTTGTTTTGCTTTTTGGCCTTAAACTCAGTAGTTTAAGGGTTGGAAGTCAATAGAATAGAAACACATCATCGTTGCATGCTGTCCTAGGAAACTTCCGTAAAAAGCTCTCCCTATATTGGGGGAAATGCTTATTTCTAGCTTCAGCAGCTTCTTCGGACAATTGGCAGATTGGCAACAATGCATAGACTATGACACTACAAGAATGAATACAAATTGTGTGCACTGTTGGGGCATAGGTTGTCATGGATACAAATTAACATAATATTTAGCAGTTTCCATCTTGAATTTTGGAGATATACATATGTGAAAAGCTGAGGATAACACTTTGAATTTATTACTTAATGATAGATCCATGCCTGTAACTGAAGCCTCGCTTCTTCTTGGCTATTAAAAATGTTCGCGAGGTGTTGCCGTCAGCGGCGGATTTAAACATGTGGTGGCCCATGGGCATAAATAGTGTAGGGGCCCCTTGTAAGGAGAGCAAAAATTTGTAATTTGTAATTTTAATATAAAAATACTTTTCAAAAAGTTTGTTAATTGAAATAAAAATATAGTAATGCTTCAAATATATTGAAATAAAATGAAACTAAAATAAATTTTATTTAAACATTAACAAAGCAATATGTAAACATAAAATTAAAAAAAAAACATTTTCGAGCTTTTTTTTCTGCAAAATTCTTTATCACATTGTCAATATTTATTTCACGTAATATATCTCGCTCTGTACTCATGACTGTTAAATAATTCAAGCGATCTTGTGTCATAGATGTTCGCAACACATTCTTTATGATGAATAATTTAGAAAATGATCTTTCACCAGTTACATTGCAAATCATTAATGTTAAGTATATTCGTAAAACCATTTCGACATTTGGAACAGAATCTCAAACTTCCTTTATTTATGATCAAAGAATACATTGCTTGTTCATTATTCATTGTCGAGTCAAATTTTAGTAAATCGTTACAAAAATTTTGAAATTGCAATAATTCCATTTCAAGGTCAGAGTGTAAATCGTTTGAATAAATTTCACATAAGCGTTGAACTTCATAGCCCTGGTTGGAGTTCACATGGTCACATTTATTTATTATATTTATTATCTATTCTGCACCACTTTTGAAACATCAATATGTCCCGTCGCTCTTTGACGGACTTGTGCCACGTATGTTAGTTCGTCAACGGACACACTCTCTTAAAGTTCGATTGTTTTTTGACGCTTTGTTTGGTCACTTGATTCCCCGTATTCTTTGTTAAGATTGTGAAATTCTTACATCTGCTAAAAACAACGAAAAAAATATAGATTTTTTAGTTAGAGACTTATATCCTTCGATATGAATAAATTAAGTTGAAAATAAAAATAAATTTATCCTCAAAATATTTTTAATATTTTGATTGACAATATCCATATCAACTTTTTTCACCGATATCACTTTTAAAATTTAAAGCGACTTCTCCAGACTATTCTATCTACCTGCTATGTACAAAAGCTTAAGTCTAGGAGAGAAAGTTGAGAAAACTGATTAATGACTACGTTTTAGATCAAAATACTTGACTGTTCACTGTTGGTACATGTTAAAAATGTATTAGCATAGCATCAAAACTTAAGTTTTTTCCATATTATACGGTAGTTGCCCCTTAACGATACGAGCGTCCTTGTGAATGGTGACGAGTTCATAAACTAAATTTCAGTACCTAACCTCTCAACTTGTATTACACAATATGTATAGGATCCTCCATGATTTTGCTAATACCTATGATATCTGTACAATCAGTGTATTGCACTGCGGGATCTATTATGCCCCCACCTATATCTGGATGAACATCATACAATGCTTCCTGCAAATATATTGCTCTCAGTGAACTAAGTATTTGAGGCACCTTCAGAGAGGAATGGCCTTCTAACTTGTGTCGTCCCAGATAGATTCTTCTTTGATGCATGAGTAGACAACATTTCGCTAGTATGTGGTCTATTGTTTCCTCATGCATGTTGCAGAGTCTAGATGTGGCACTGCTTACAGCACCAAGTAAACCTAGGTGTCTTCTAAGTTTGCAGTGTCCAGTGAGAAATCCTGTTGTTATTCTTTGGTTGTTCCTATTTTAGCAGATGCAGTTGGTGAAGCGTTTTTGGTTGTAATTGCACAGTAGTAGTATCGTCTGCCTAAGCTTTGGGAGTTCTTTCCAGTTCCAGACAAGAAGATCTTGTCTTCTCTTTTTGTTTGATTTTGTTTTTAATTATGTTTTCTCCTATTCCGCAACTTTAATCGTCGTAGATGTTTGGAAAATCTTTGGACAATGTTATGTATTTTTCTTAAAGAAAATGACAGGGAAGAAGAAAATAGATTGCCGCAAGCCATTATTCGAAGACAGATACGAAAATTCCATGCCAAATTCATGGCTTAGTATAGCAATGCAGGAATCAAAGTGCATTAGAGCACTGACTGATTCTTGTATGACGATAAGTTCGTGCAATTTCTTTGACCCTCCCCCAGTCGTAAAAATTTCCACTTTGTTCACTGTAAACGTACATAAGTATTATCACTGAAGTTTTTAAAATAAACAATATTGAAAATTAAAAAGAATAATTCCTCTTTTTGCAATTTATTATAGATTGCGCTTAGCGAGCTCTGGGCTTTGTTCCATTAGTTCAACCAATCTACAGATTATGTTTTTTTGTTTATGATTTTACTAATTAAAGAAAATGGTATAAACGTAAACAAAACTATTTATTTATATGAAATTTGTTATATTTCCAATCCAATACAAATTAATTTGGAAAAGAAATAAACAAAACCACCAAATTGACTCAATAGAAGCTATTCACAAAAGGTTTTGGCTTGTAGTTCAGAATTGACCAAAAATGTATCAATTTGGATTTATAATACCGGTTTATCAATTTATTGATACTTTTTTGAAAATATCAATGTATTGATCTTTGACAACTGTTTGGATTTAAGAAATTACCAGGCTTTGAAAATGATTAGAAGATCGCTTTGAAGATGATTAAGAACCGAAGTCAAAGTTAAACAAAATAAATTTGAGGTGCGAAAGCTCATAGAAAACAAGTGGTTTACAACTCTCAGTCATTCTAGTTGCATGTTATCTTCAGGGAAAAATAGAACCTATCCTAGCCTATAACCTGCCAAGACCGAACAGCTAAGATGAAAAGCTTAAATAAGACTGATTCCGAATGTATGGACTGTATAGATGAATTTGTTTTCTGAACGTTTAATTTACATTCCTAGTCGAAAATGGCTATAAGGTTTGTGAAATTAAAAGTAGAAAAAGTTTTTGTATTATTGTGTTACGAGTATGTATTAGTAAGTAGGTATAAGAGATACAATTTGTTACGAAAGGTCTGCCCAGCTTGACTATCGAATTGAAAAAGATCGATTTGTTGCTTTTTGCAAAGTCAAAAGAATGGTGAGGCAAAAGGAATACTAAAAAAATCGAGAGAAACAAAATCTAAGTTTGCTGATAACAACTTGTGTACATGAAAATTAACATTAAATTTAAATAGGTAAAAAAAACAGAAACTAACTGCATGAGCATGAATTTAAAGATTAAGAGAGAAAAATATTGTATAATTTAAATATATAATAATATAATGATATATGCTGTTTTGGAATGGAAATGAAAATTACTTTAAATTATAGGTTGAATGATCTTAAAATTTGAATGTTTTAAACGAACTTTTATCGAAAAAACTGAGAAGAAAATTGTAATTCCCTCATTTCTTTTATGTTTGTAGAAAGAATAACGTATAGTCAAAAATTTCAAACTAAAAAAACTTGAAATTCGAGTTAAAAATAAGGAGTTAAGAGTTTTTCTGCACATAGTATCAAGAAGAGATTTTTGTCTCCTGAGATGAGGTTTTGGGGATGTATTGGAAATATCTCGGGGAAAAGCATATTGAATTTTTATTGTTGTAAAATGATATAGCTTAGCTTAAAATATCATCTCGTACCAGTATCATCATTTGATATATCCTTTAAGGTCATGGCGTACCTAAATTATTTGTTCCAAATAAAATAGTGATTCAACTGACAGTAAATCGTCGAAGCTCCTTCTGTAAACCTGTTTCTAGTTAGATTATGCAAAGCAGATCATGGAATTTCATAACCAACTTATTCTCAACAACAGCTTATTGTGTCTACAAAAATTGTTCATATTTCTCCAAAGTTAAGAAATTCGAGTTTCAAGAATTATCAAATATTGTACATAGTGTGTATTTGCAAGTTGATTTTCTCTTTGGTATCTTCCACGAGTCTGCGTTACACCCGAAAATACAATAGATGTTTTACCAAGATCAATTTCAAATCTGAATAAAGGAGTTGGAAGTCTTTGCGCACTTTCCGGGCAAAAGACAGTAACTAATTCTCTAGAAATCAATAAAAATCATAATGTATTACATTTTTTGAACTAACCAATAACACTAGTAGATAATTTTATTTTTGTCATAATCATAACAAGTATTTCAATATTTAAATAATAATATTATACATTCATATATCTTTAAAACACATCCTAACTTTTAAAATCCCTAAATTGCGGATATCCTATTTAAAATTTTAGAACTGTTTTCGGAAAATATCACCAAAAATATGCGGATACCCTATTAGACTATGGATTTTTCCTATTGAATGTTGACTCTATCAACCAAAGCGTTAACGTCTACAAAGATGCGCTCGAAATTAAGCGTCAATTATTCGGGAATCGTAATTATCATGTAGGCTTGGCGCATGAGGATCTGTCCTATGCTTACTACGTACACGAGTATAGCACGGGAAATTTCCAATGCGCCCGGGAACATGTTGAAAAAGCTGTTGATATAATGAAGGATCTTGTGCCCAGTGATCACCTGATGCTAGCATCGGCAAAACGTGTAAAAGCGCTACTCCTGGAAGAGATAGCGCTTGATAAAATGGCCGCAAATGGGGCGGACGAAGATGGGTTACTAAAACAATCAGAAGAACTGCACAAATGTGCATTGCAGTTATCGCTGGATGTGTTTGGCGAGATGAATGTACAAACGGCAAAACATTATGGTAACCTAGGGAGGCTATACCAGACAATGAGTAGATTTGAGGTAATTGTTTACTTTCAGCTTCAGATTTTTAAAGAATTAAAAAAAAAATGGGAAATATGTATAAAAAGGAATACTCTTACTTCTCCAATGCAGGAGGCAGAAAAAATGCACCAAAAGGCAATTAAAATAAAAACCGAATTGTTGGGACCCTATGACAATGAGGTTGGCCTGTCCATAGGTCACTTGGCTTCCTTATATAGCTACCAAATGAAAAAATACCGTGAAGCTGAAGCGCTGTATTTACGTAGCATTGAAATAAGCCTACGATTATTTGGCAAAACTTACTCGGGTCTTGAGTATGATTACTTAGGTTTGTGCCATGTGTACGATACGTTGCGTGAATTCGAGAAATACTTGAAATATGCCTCGATATTGGAAAATTGGCAAATTTTGCGTGGCGAAAATAGTATGACAAATGTAAGTTTACAATTTTTTGTTTTTTTTTTTTTTTTTCGTTTGCAGGTTCACCTCATTTTGATACCTATATATGTATATATTATTTAAAAATAAGAAAAAAATCATGATAAATTAGGACTAACTAGCGTATTTACGAATTTTAACGGGTTTTTAGTTTTAAAATGAAGTTTACTTCAATAAGTCATATATTTAGGGAGGGAGACAATTTGAACAGGGTTGTTATGAAAACTAAAAGTTTGGAAACGAGGTGTTATTTGGAAGGTACATATATTACCATTGAACGTATGTACATAAAGTTCATCCAACACATATTATTTACAGAATGTAAAGACGATTAAGCAAATACATTTCAGCTCGAAAGCTGGACCAATGTTTAAATCTGTAAAATTTAATAAAATAATAAAAATACAACTCAAATTAAAAAAAAAAAACAAAGACAAGACGCTTTGAAGGTTCAAAGGTATTACAAGAAATGTTGTAATACACACACAGGCACAATCAACCGGCTAACCAAGTCATTTTACGATTTTAGTAGATATTGTTTCAGAATAAGAAGTGTTTATTGTGAGCAGGGTAATCAAAACTACGATTTAAACCACCATATAACGAAAAATAAGGATTTTATTTTTAATAATTAGTATTTCCTTCTCGAGCTTTAATGACTTCTTGAAGCCTATTTTCAAGTCCATCCATTGTATCCTGAATATCTGATTGTAAGATATTGTGCCATTCCTCTACTACAGCAATCTTCAGATCTCTAATGTTGGTTGGCACTGGTATTCTTGCCCGAACGCGTAGTTTTAGATTATCCCATACGTATTATATCAGATTCAGATCCGGGCTGCGTACTGGCCATGGTAAAGTTTGGATACCAACTTCGTCAAGATATTCTGTCACAGATCTGGCGACATGACAACGTGCGTTATCTTGCATTAGAATAAAATTGTCTCCAATAAATAGCGCAAAAACAATGACATGTTCTTGAAGAACTTCGTTCACTTATCGCTGACCATTCACACTTCCTCTATCGAAGACCGCGAACTCGGTACGAGGCTCATAACTGATGCCTTTCCATATCATTATCGAACCTCCTTCGTATCCCACTGTTGCGGCTACGGCGCATGGAGCAAAACTCTCATTTCGTTGTCTCTATACACGCAAAAGCACGTTCTTCCACTGATTAATAGTCCAGTTTACATATTCTTGGGCAAAACGAAGTCTTGCCCTACTGTGGGAGTGATTCGGTGGCTCGGGCTGGGTGAAATGATTTAAGATTTCCTTCTGCTAGACTTCTTCGTATTGTTCGTACATTAACACTTACATTTCGCACTTCAAAGTGGCGAGTACGAGCTTCATAAGCTGTGCTTAACCGATCTCTTAGCACATTGTTTACGATGAAGCGGTCGTTTCGAGCGGATGTGCATCGATGTCTGCCTTGGCCTGCCTCCTAGTGTAAGAGCCAGTCTCACGAAATCGTTTGATGGCATCCCGGATAATGGTTTTAGGCACAACCAGTTTCCGAGCAATCCAACGTCGGGTCTAGCGACATTTTTTTATGTTCAATACGTGAGTTTCACAAATACTAATTTTACACTTTTCAATATCCACAAATAAAGTTAAAGTTTAGGAAAGTCAAATTCAAACGGAATGTGTAATACATGCTCAAAATATCAAATTAAGAAAAGACATTTATTGTGATGACCGGTGGGCGATTAATTGTGCCTGTGAGTGTTTATAATCTATAAATCAAGTAAGAAGAAAAACGAACTTGCTTTTAAAAGTCTTTTAAAAACGGAAAATAATGCAACCTTTGTTTGCCAACAGAATAAGACAAAATGAATAGACAAAAGTTAGATAATTTTTGTTTTTAAAAACTTTTAGACAAAATCCATCGTAATAGAAAATCTGCTAATGCTAAAGGTTCCACAAAAATAAATAAAATTTAAATGAGTCTGTTTAGTATTTCTATCTATCACACAAATTTGCATCAAGTAGAATACATTTGTCAGGACCTTTCAAAATGCGAATGGTGAAAGTGACTGAAAAGAAAAACGTATGAAAACATTAAAGTGTTTTATATTATATTTATCACCTGAGAGAATGTTTCTTTTTAGGAATGAACGGCCTCAGCGAAATATGGGGGTATAGTTCGGTTTAGTTGGGAATGAAAACGTACGAGTAGTACAAGAATCCCAAAAGCTCGATCGGTTTTGGTAATTTTTGCTAAAACCAAAACAATTTTTAACTATCAGTTTGCAAATACGGCTCTAGGTTTGTTTAATTTATTTTAATTTTAAAATTGTATCCAAAGCATGAAGGAAATTATTTCTAGTAAAAAATGGAAGCAGTTTAAAATGATTTCGTAAAATCATCAAGCTTATTTTTATCTACTGAAAGTAAATTAAGGATGACCTTTTTTTTTTATTTAAATCTAACCAATTTTGGGATTTCACTCATAATGACAGACAGAACGATATGTCACTTTTGACAATAGTGACAATAACGGCAGTTCAAACGAACTATAAATCTTAGTCACCAGGCGTTCTATTGTAATAAGATAAAGCAGGCAATACTCCAAAGCTGCAGTCGACATATCAAAGTTAAAGCAGTTGATTTTTACTCAATGCAAAGTTTTCTTGAAGTCTTAATAAAAATCAATTAAAAAGTTCCTTATTAGACGTTTTTCTTTTTAAGACCCGAGCGTGTAACAGAGTGGAGCCCGAGCAAATAGAGCTCGCTTCGAACCAAGCGTGACCTGTGCGCTCCGAACTATTTAAGGAACACCATTGAGCACATTGAACGGTCATTGTATGTGGGATTGCTTTTTACGAATTCATTTATATACACATGCTTATATAGTTCAATAGAACTTTTCCAAGTTCACAGCATAGCTCTTCGTTCAAGAATTTCATATGATGGATTTTGTGATAGGAGTGAACAATGATGAATATCTAACATGAATATCAAGTTACAAGAACAATGGCTCGAACGCCATTACAACAAAAAACCATGATATATTTTAAATCAAATGTTTTTCAAAATTACAACGGAAATGGAATGAATTTTTTAAAACTTTACGCGAACAAAGATATATTACGAAAATAAATGAATTTATAATTTTCCTTTAAATAACCATTATTAAAATTAAAATGTCACCTTTTTTGTTCTGTTCTTTTATAAAATTTTATTTAAGTAATGAAAAAGACTGGTTTAATTTTTTAAGGGTTGACCCTCACAAATTTGATGACAACCTGTAAGCTATAAATTAATTTAAAATCATTTACTTTATGCGTCGGCTGCAATTCAGTTTTAAAAACATTATCCTCCACTAAAAAAAAACAAATTCTTTTTCCATAATTATTTAAGACTTGATTTTTCTTACTTCTCCGTTAATGAAAAGTTTTTTTTCAGTTTCTTGAGCGAATATAGGAATAGGAGGTTTTGTATCTGAATATGCCCGCTTCAGAGCAAGATCTACGTTGCTAAGCTCTATTCAGTTACCTCTTCAAGAATGGTTTACATGGTTCTATTTTTAGCTCCTTCTGGATACTCTCGGTACAAAATTTACAAGAAACCAAACGAAGAATATACTTCTTAAAGCACTCTCGAAAATGTTCGTCCATTGTGGACATATTCCACGGCTCTGCTACATAGACACATACATCAGATCCGGAGTGATCAAATTGTTCTAATGGGCGTGTCCTTGGTGGTTCCGCGATCTCTTTCTGTATGTAAACCATCTGAAAAGCCACAAAGGTTAGTAAGATTAAGTAAATGATATGATAGCCTTTAAAAATTTATACGAAATCGGACATATCTGTACAATTACTGAAAACAATTTATGACCTATTAGTGATATTTCAGATAGGATTATTTTTTTTTTCAATTATTCTAGAAATGAGGTCTTGACATCCTCTTTTTCGTCCGCCCTTTTCTTCTCCTCTCAAGAATCTACAGTTTATCTTTATTGCAAGAAGAATTACATCAGATATGACAAACCGCTTTCATAATCTCAATACAAAAATGGGTCCAAAGTGAGGTGTTGGAAAAATTTCGTCTCATAGCTACATACACCCATATTAATAAAGATGGTTTAGTGGAGGTTTATCGTTAAGTCCTGGACTAAGTGCGAAATTTCATTAATAAAACAAATTTTCTGTTAAGTGACGTTTACTAATTATGATAAAGTTGAACCACCGAAGTAGGTGGTTTAGGGAAGGAATAAGAAATAGAAATGTCCACAGTCAGACACAAGCAATTGACAATCAATTTAGGTAGCCACAGAATATAAAAAGAGATTGCATACTTTTGTAGAAGATTTTCTTAAAAGGATTTTTGATAAACGTCATTTTACTATTCCGGGGACATTTTGTTTTTATTAATGTAAATATTTAAGCCATGGCTTAACTCCTATTCCATGGTTTAGCAAAACCATGGAATATAGGTGGAATAAGCGTTTTTTATTAATACGGCTGATAATCTTTAAAGAATTTTGAATGAAATCTCATGCTTCTGCTGTAAATCTCTCTATTCCTCTAGATAACCCGATTTTCTCAAGGTCTACAACTACCAAATGTATTTTGTTTCTATTCTAGAAAAAGAAGAAGAAGTCGATTTTGTCTCAACCGATTTTTGTAACGCCTTGGCATTAATATTTTTCAAACTGTTCACCACCTGATTTGAAACTACATACATATATTCTTGGAATGGATTTCATCTTATAAGGGAAACTTTTATTAGAATGTTTGTTTCAGATCTGCCTTCTTCAGATCCTTTTCGTTTGCCTTCGGGGTCCGCCAAGACAGCCACTAAGGCCGTCTTCTTTACCTCAAACTTTCCTATATCATATTCTATCAAGTATTTCAAACTATTTCTTCGACATAATGATTCTACGCTTTTCAACCAGATCTCTATCATTTCTCAATCACTTCTTCAATTTTGACAAGTATGGTCACTTTATCAACATATTCAGATTTCCATTTCAACGTCGTTTTCTTTGACATAAAGACTTCAACTAGTTAACTTAAATATGCTAGCGGAATGAGTAAACTTACCAACATTTTTTCATTTTCAAATTCCGTTGCATGTCCAACTTTTTTATTTGTTTACGGAAGTCATTTTCCTTTCATTCCGAAGGACTTGCTTCCAATGCGTTCCATAAATATGGGATCGGAAAAGTTGCGACCCACCCAACAGCATATCCATAAAGACCTTCTCTAGAAATTGAATATTCTTGATGAAAATGTATGTCTCTTGGAACCATCCGTTGAGCGAGAAGA
The DNA here is from genome assembly GCA_911387755.1 of Chrysotoxum bicinctum. Lineage (NCBI taxonomy): Eukaryota > Metazoa > Arthropoda > Insecta > Diptera > Syrphidae > Chrysotoxum > Chrysotoxum bicinctum. Next base: position 19,682,887 of record OU426989.1, read on the forward strand.
CTTGTGTCCAAAACACACATCAGCCCACAACATGAAATGTAGTGGGTTGTTTATTGAGCGAATTTAATGTCACTTTTCCTAAACTGAAGTATTCCAAGGACGTTCAGAACGAGATATTATGTCTTCTTCAATCTTTATGCGTTCCATTAATGCTTTGTAACCGTGGAAAGCCTGTAGCGATAAAAAGGTATGGTATAAGGGGTTGAAGGGCAGGTAGATGTTTTTTTTTTTTTTTTTTTATAATCGGTGCACACTCAAGGGGTTTGTACACCCTTAATATGCCAGAGACACAGTGTGAGGTATTAAAAAAATTCTTTTTTTATAAAAGGGTAATGTATGCCATTTTGTATGTGTGTAGGCCTAATTCCCCGACGCAAAATTCGCCAAGTTGAAATCTGTGAAAGAGTTCTTGTACATGCCGACTACATCGCAAGAATTTGAGAAGAGTTGAGCGCGTTGTTGTGATGTTGACATTTTATCGTTACGTTAGGTATCGCAAGAATTACCGACGCTTTACTTTGATTTTGAGATGCTGACGTACCCTTTGAAACAGTGGATTAAGGTGTTGTAAAACAATGTAGTCTTTTGTGAATAAGATCTTAAATGACTTTAATTAAAAAAAAAGCGTGCACTAACTTCTCTTTGAGACTTCGGCAGCTATCTAAAACGTCGATTCTTTTTTTTGACGCAGTACGGCTTTCGTTTTATATGAAATTGTCTTGCATATTTGATGTTTAAGAACGCACTCTCTGACTTTTAAATATTTTTACGTCAACTCGATTTGTTTACTGCAGAGTTTCGCCGCAAATTATGTTATAGAACTATGACTGCGTTATCGGAAGTAATTATTTTGCATAAAAACTCACCGGTGCTGACTTAAGAGACTTTAACTTATTCAATTTGGACCAGTCTTTTTTAATAAAATAAGAAAACGAACAGAACAATTATGGTGGCAATTTTATAATTAAAATATTAAATTTTTAATATTATATAATTTCGTTTTGCAAAAAAAATCTAGAAACCAACATATCCTGACGCAAGCGAAGACATATCTCTAGAAGAGGTGAAAGAACAATTTTTCGAAATGAGCCCACAGGTTTCTAAATGAAAACAACACAAACAACCCCAAAGACCTGAAACTCAAAGTATAGCATACTCGGCCTAGAAAACCACATCTTTACCTTCTGTTTTCCTCGTAAGAAAACAACAAAATATTTTCGTTTTTATTGAATAAAAATATAAATATATGTATGTATGTAGTTAGATATATGAAAGCGAATATAGAATTAAAAAAAACCATTATGTAAACCAACAAACATTATACAAAATGTACAAATGTATTTTTTTTATTTAACGTCTGCTTATAAACAATTGTGTTAAAATAAAAAAAACGTCCCCTTTTTTATCTTAAAAAATGGTCTTGAATAAGCAAAAAAAACAAGAACTATAAAGTAAATACAAGAACGACTGTGGCAGATTTATTGAATATTAAATTAATTAATGTAATTTATTTTCTGAATTTATAATGTGTATCACTTCATTACAACAAATACTGCCAAGACAAAATAAAAAAAAAACTACAAACTATTGTTGTTAAATTATCACCAGAATACTTATTAAACCATTGTGTTGTTAATAAATATTTTTGTATGATTTATCTGCCTTAATCATTTCATTGTGTTAAAAATCGATTAAGTAGATGTAGATTGTTGTTGATTTTTTTTTTTTAATATTATTTTGATTTTTATTAGACATAAGCTTAACAAATAAAAAACAAAATGCGCAAATATTCTTTGTAAATATTAAAATTAAGCATAACTAGCCCTTAAAAGGAAAACATATTATGATAAAAGATCAACAGTATACAAAGTTATTTACATAAGTTAAAGATTGAAATGTTGTCAAGCGAAATGCACTCCTCTCAGAAGTATTACTTGCAATTGAGTTGGCATTTTCTGTTATTAGTTTATTTCATATTTATACTGCGTAGAGTCATAAAAACAGTCTCATTTTGTTTGTATTAATTTGATAAGTTGATTCTCAGTTGCTAAATTTGTTTTTGATTTTGATTTAAAAGAAGATTGTAAATATAAAATTTCTTATTAATTTTTGGTAGTTTTAAGTTCAAAATTCTGTCATTATGTGTTTTGATTTCGGATTTAACTATTTTTTGTTTTAATTTTTTTTTCTTCAAATAGGTATGGTATACATATCTATATTTATTTAATATGGATTTACATTTTTTCTATTATTTAAGGCGTTTCTTTTATGACTGGCTACGTAATGGCAAAATATCCCTTCCTTAATACGCACAAATATTTAATCATGCTTTTATTTTACAGAGGTTGTTCTAATATTTTTACTTTGTAATTAAAATAAAAATAACTTTTCACTTTCACTACATCTAGTTTTACGTTTAAAAATAAAAAAGTTTACTGATTTTATAAATTTCATTATAGAAATATAAAAACAACTTATTTTGTTCCGTCACATAGTATCGAATTACTGATTTTTTTTTTAAGAACACAGTATAATATGTTAATTAATTTGGGTTTTAAAAAATGATTTAAGACACGATAGAAAAGAACTATCGACGAACTCTGTTAAGGGTTGTGTTCAACTTATGTATATTTTTTTTTCGCTCGAACAATAAATGCCTTTATAAAAACAAAACACGATTTTTCTATTTTATTCTAAATATTTAAAACAGCTCAGGTCGGAGATTGATCTTGTCCGTTTAATAATAGTTTTTCGTCATACAACAATTTTTTTTAGCTTGTACTCAGTGATTGAAGATATAAGCTGAATATCAACTCACAAAGTTTGATTTACAATAGTAAAGTTACTAAATATTTGAAATGAATAAAATGTCCAATTGCACTAAAATATATTTGAAATCTTTTTAGCTTTGTGATATCATATACAGTGGCTCCCACGACTAATCGGACATAAAATAGAGAAATTTTGGTATTACAATTTAATTTCTCTAAGAAAATGTATGGCGGGTGTTCAAAATAAACATCATATTAATTTCATCAAGAGGGAAATCATATTTATTTTAAATAAACAAATACAATAATTTAAATTACTGTTCAAAAAAGGAATTAAAAACAACTCTATAATTTCATGTCTCGGAGGCATTAAAAAAAAACAGTTTTGAACAAACTTTGGGGGGTATTTTTTTCCATTGTTCTTGAAGACCGGTGTTAAGCTCCTGAATATCTAGAAAAATAAAAAATATAAAAAAGTTCTACGATTGAACAATTTTATATATACATATTTGCTTAGTACTAAGATATCTTAAAATACATTTGGTATTTAGTAATAAAGGGTAAATAAGGGTAATATTGGCGAACCCTTTATATGCTAATTCCTAACTGTGCGTTTGTGAAAGGTCACAAGCTCTTGTGAGCGTGAACAAATCGATCGCGAGATTTTAAATTGGACATCAAGATGATAGAGAAAACGTACTGTACCTCGTTCTTCAGGCTGAACCGATTTCCTTAGGAACTAATGCCTTCTGGTGATTGTCTATAGAGGAAAATTGAACATTTCTTAACATTGAAAATATCCGTTCCCGCCATTTAATATATTATTTTTAATATTATTTAATATAAATTATAGATTATTGACACCGCTTCTAACGATTTTGATCGAATATACTTCTCTTTATTTTATAATAATTAAAATTATAACGGTGCATGCCATAGAAGTGTGTTTTTTATTTTCGACTCTTATTGACGGCTGAACTGATTTCGGTCGAAAAATTTACATAAAAGGTCGTTGAAGATTTTGATTATACATATTGGATTTTATTGTTAAATTGAAACAAAAAATACGACTATTTTTTTTTAATTAACAGCCAGGTTCTGCATTTCAGTTTCATGCGAAATGGAATTAAAACAGATACAAAACGAAATATGGTTCTCTAAAATTCACTTTTATGGATATCGATTTGATTTTTTTCGAAATTAAATTGATACGAGTTTCCTTGTTCCAGATTTCGATTTTCAGGTGATTTAAATTCGATCAGTTCTAGTGTGAATTTGTTATTAATTGTGAAATTTTCAGAAAAAAATTAGCCCAGTCAAATAAGCCAGAAAAAGGGGCAAACCTCGGAATGGAAGCGAATAAGCTGAAAATTTGCATAAACCTTTATTTTGATGTTCTAATGACTGATAAAAAAGTCTCATATCATATCATGTCCGCGTCACAAGTTATTCAAGGTCAAAGGTCAGGTAAATTGGTTTTTGGCAATTATTTCGTTTTCTATGCGAAATACCGCGTTCATTCCGAGGTTGAAGGCTAATTTGACTGGGGTAAATATAAAAAATGGAAAATATCCTTTTCTCTTATTCAATAGCATTGGAACTTGATTTGCATCCCATTGATGCATACTATGACTCCAGAAATATCAAGTTAGAAAAAATTAAGTCTTGTTTTTCATGCGTCTTCATTGGTCATTTTAAGTTGAATTTCAAGTGGACAAATTCTCCATATCAAAATCTTTGACACAGTACCTACTTCGATCGAGACCGATGTGAAAATCTTTTCCATCTGGTCTTTGGAAATTTCCTTGGACAAGAAAAAGTAAGATCGCGGCCAACTGCAACGAGGCAGAAATGGAATTACCTTTTTAAAAATGTACGCTCAAAATTTTAATTGCAAAAATAGATGACACCTGTTTTAAATTTCACTCAGAGTGATTTCGAATGTTTTTTTGATTTCGGATTTTTGGAACTTGATTGTAAGATTTACACATTTGTTTTTAAATAATAAAGAAATTTTTAATTAAGTTGCGGTCAAAATAATAGTAGTGTAAATAAAATCATTGGCAAGTCCCTGAATTTTATGTTAATGTTTTAAGTTATGTTCCCATATGCTGAAGATGAAATGCCACTGAAATGGGTCTTTCAACAAGACAACGACCCAAAGCATACAAGTAAACTTGCTAAGCAGTCAAGAAAAGAGGGTTAATTTCATGGATTGGCCTGTGCAGTCCCCAGGCATCAACCCTATAGAGAATCTTTGGTGCGATGTCAAGAAGTATGTTTTGCTAGTTGTAAGCCAACTACTAACGCAGACCTTTGGGAAGCTAATACACATCAGTCTAGGAGGTTCATACCTGTAGAAAGATGTGAAAATCTTATTAATTCGATGCAACATCGTTGTGCTACATTTTCCCTAATTTACATTATAAGCAACTTTGAATATAAGAATAAGTCGTGTAATTTATTTAACTAAAATACGACTGTCCGGAGTTGAAAACCGTTTACTTTTGCGACTGTAAAAAGTGATTTGAGGAACAATTAGATCTTTAGATTTGAAATGCTATATAGATAGACCCCTATTACGATTGTCGATTAGCAATCGAATTCACAACTTTCGATTGCCTCTATTGCTTCTCATGCTTGGTATTCAGCCCTGTCACGAATTCCATCGTAATCGGAAACTTGTTACGAATCCCGAAAAAAACTATCACAAAATCCATCGTAATGGAAAATCTCATACAAATTGCCATTACCAACGGATTTGGTGATAGCTTTTTTCGGGATTCGTAAAAGATTCCGATTACGATGGATTTTGTGAAAGATTTTTTTGGGATTCGTAACAAGTTTCCGATGTTCACGATGGAATTCGTGATAGGGCTGAGTGTGAATTCCCGATAGGTTTTGTTTCGCGGATTGGTGTATCGACGGGCGAAAGTGATATTCAGCCATATCGAGGTATACGTTCGGAGAAAATTTTTTTCCGATTTGTTCGAAATCGGAGAGTTTTCTAACGAGGTACCCTGTCCGATTGACATATCGGACCATCTTCCGATAAAATGTGACGCTCATCAACGCATTGCGATTAAGTTCATTCAGCAAAGAATTTTTGACAGTTGTGCGTTAAATTTCTTTGAAAATTCTCTGACAGAAAATAGTAGTTGCGGATTATTTTAAGAAAAATGGAATAGAATGAATGCGATTATTCATTTTTGTTTGTTCTAAAGTGGGTACCTCGAATGAAATCTAAATTTCGATCGGAACGGACTATCGTTTCGGAACTTCTTCCGAACGGATACCTCGATAGGGGTGATTTTCTTGATTGCTTTCTTTTAAATAAGTTTTATCTTTTATTTCGTTCAATGCAAATACAATGATTCTTTTGAGAAGCGAAAAAGCTTAGTGAACCTATTGTCTTATACACTTAAAACAAGTTCTTTTAAATCTTTGAAAAAATTTTATTTACAGAACAGCTGTTTTCTGTTACATATTCTCCACAAGGTTCTTATGTCAAAATTTAGCTTGGATTTTAGCTCATGTTTACAGAAAAATGTGGGAGATACAATTTTGCGCGATCTGCGTACTAGGCTATAACAAACACTTAACATAGCCACAACAACAAAACAAGAACAAAAAAAAATCAAGCACATATAGGCACAAATAACAACAAAAAAATACCTATGTCAGTAGCACGGTAAGTGACATTTTCCCTCCCTTCCTTTTCTTCCTACAGTTGTGTGGCTTAGTGGGTGCATGCATTGAGCTGAGCTTATATAAGCTCTCTCATGTGTTTGCATTTGCTAGGTCATACGATAACAGATGTATAGAGGATTACTGATTGATTGTTAGGGTTCGGATCAATTCAACGTCACTACTAAAGGCATAACACTTTTAGTGATGTTGCGTTGAGAAGGCTTTTTAATTAATCTTATTCAGTGATTTTTTCTCTTAGATTTCGTCTGTTTTGGTTTTAGTTTTTTTGTTATATTGTAATGGCTGGTAATTTTAGAGTTGATTATTGTAATATTCGCGGGCTGAGAGCGAATTTTCTGGCTGCGTATATCCACACTGTTTCTAACAGGCCAGCTGTTTTGGCACTGAGTGAAACCCAAGTGGGTGAGGATTCCGATCCTGCTGAATTCTTTATTCATGGGTATAGCTTGGTGCCATTATTCTTTTCCCACCATGGTCTCGCCATATATATTAGGAATGATGTTGCTTATCAGCTCTTACCACAATATGGTCGCTGCACCAACTCCTTCTTCAATTTTATGTGGTTTAAATTTTTCATTAATAAGCACATCATTCACTATTGTTTTCTTTATAGAAGCCCAAATTTGGATAGAGTTTCAACTTCTCACGAATTTGATGCTCTGTCCGACTCCATCCAAAGAATTGTTTCCCTAGATCCTCGCACTGAAATCGTTATTACGGGTGATTTCAATGTTCACAATTCTTCTTGGCTTCTTCATTCGGGCCAGACAACACCCGAAGGAATGTGTGTTGAGATTTTTGCTGAGTTTAACCACCTTACTCAGCTTGTCAATGAGCCTACTCGAATATCGGACGTTAATGGCCGAGCGGAAAATACTCTTGACTTGTTTCTTACCTCTGACCCTGATAAATACACAATAAGTGTATTGACGCCTCTAGGCACATCTGTTATATCTGCAAATTTCTCGTGTCAAACAAATCCAGTTAGAGAAAGAGCTCCTAGAAGAACCGTATGGCAGTACGAGAAAGCCAACTGGAACGGTTTGAACAACTTTTTCAGGATCTTTAACTGGTCACTATGCTTCCTCGATAGTGACGTAGATTCCAGCGCAGATATGATAACTAACATAATTCTTTTGGGAATGAAAAATTTTATCCCGAATAGGGTTAAAAGTATCAGACCCAAGGATAAATCATGGTTTGATTTGAGCTGTAAAGAGGTTATCAAGGAAAAAGAGGTAAGCTTCCGGTGTTTTAGAGCCAACCCAACTGAGGAAAACCGGAAAAAGTTCAAACAAGCCAGGAAGGCCTGCAACGCCCATATTCGACGGACCAAATTTTTACATGATCAAAAATCAAGGCAAAAAATACTGCAATGTCCCAAAGGCAGTAAGAATTTTTGGTCATTTGTAAAAAATATGAGGAATTCTTCCTCTTCCTCGGTTCCTACGCTTGTTTTCAATGACACTCCTTTCGTTAGCTCTATTGATAAAGCTAACTTGTTTGTAAGGCAGTTCGCCGCAAATTCCACCTTGCCGGATAGTGTCATGACTCCCCCAATTCTTGAGCGCGTTAGTGATTCTATGGGACAAATCTTTTTTCGCACTCGTACCGTGGCAAGAGTCCTGAATGATCTCAACATTCATAAATCCGCTGGTCCGGATGGTATCCCCGCTATTATTCTGAAGAGGTGTTCTTCCACGCTAGCAAAACCCCTGCGTAAGCTTTTCTATCTATCCTATTCTTCTGGGCTCGTTCCGAGTAGATGGAAAACAGCATTTGTTCAGCCGATTCCAAAAAAAGGCGACTCTTCTTCTCCCTCAAATTATCGACCGATCGCACTAACGTCCCTTCTTTCCAAGGTCATGGAAACGCTGATTAATTATCAGCTCAAGAAATATCTTGAAGAACGAAAGCTTCTTAATGACCGGCAGTATGGCTTTCGTAGCAATAGGTCCACTGGTGATTTGATGGTTTATCTAACCGAAAAGTGGAACAAATCTTTACATTGTTTCGGAGAAAGTAAGATTATTGCACTCGATATTTCAAAGGCATTTGATAAAGTCTGGCATCTTGCTCTTTTATCGAAAATGCGTGCTTTCGGCATCGACGAATCCCTACTTCTTTGGATTAGAAATTTTCTTTCGAACCGTTCAATACAAGTTGTACTTGACGGATTCAAGTCTGAAACCCACAATATAAATGCTGGTGTGCCCCAGGGCTCCGTTTTGTCCCCAACCCTCTTCCTCATTTTTATTAATGATCTCCTGTCTGTAACTTCTAATCCAATTAACTGTTTCGCTGACGATAGTACTCTTAGCTTTTCATATTCGTTTTCAGACTCACATCCCTCCTCTTCGGATGTGGAACTGCAACGACAAAATATGATAAGCTCATTAAATCACGACCTAAACAGCATTGTACAATGGGGAATAAGAAACCGTGTCGAATTTAATGCTTCAAAAACTCAATGCTGTCTTGTATCGTTAAAGCGTGATATACCCCCCTTGCCACTATCTATGAGTGGCACTTGCATCAACGAAACTGAACATCTCGATATTCTCGGTATGTGCATCACGAACCACCTCTTGTGGAACGATCAAATACGCGATGTTGCCAAGAATGCCGCAAGATGTTTGGGTTTTCTGAGACGGTGCAAGAAATTCTTCTCTCCTTCTGATCTGGCTACAATCTATAAAACCTACATACGTCCAAAACTTGAGTATAACTCCCATCTATGGGCTGGTGCTCCAGTAACTTACTTAAGTCTCTTGGACAGTATTCAAAGAAGAGCTTTTAAAATGATTGGTGACAACAACATAATTGGCTCATTTACGTCACTCCAACATCGTCGTAATGTTTCTTGCCTCACCCTTTTTTACCGTTATTTTAACGGACTTTGCTCTAGTGAAACAGCCAGTTGCATTCCTCTCCTTAAACAATTCAACCGTAATACTCGCACTTCTAGGAATGCCCATCAATTTACCCTCGAGCCCAACTTCGGCCGTACTGTGAAGTACAGAGATTCGTTTTTTAGCCGTACTACGCGAATGTGGAATTCCATACCACGCTCTGTCTTTCCCAGTCATTGCAATGTTCAAGAATTCAAAACCAATGTACACCGACACCTCCTTTCTAACCCCTCCCTTTTTTCCTAATGCTCACGCTGTGTCTCTGACATATTAAGGGTATACAAAAAACCTTTGAGTGTGTGCTAATTATAAAAAAAAAAAAAAAAAAAAAATATAAATCTTATTCAACATATCTGGAAATTTTAGAAGCACAATTTACGACTCGCTTCAAATTCAATAAGTCATCCAATCGAGACGAGCCGAAAAGTATGTATCGAATTAAAAATGATTCGATTCATATTCCCTAATCAGGGCCCTTAGATTTCAGCTGAAAAATATTGAGATTTTAAATTAGTGTAGTAAGATTTCATTGACACTTTGTTAAGTCCTGAGATTTCATTTAAATCTCTATGAAATCTTGTCTTATCAATTTGAAATATCAAAAGTTTTAAGCTGAAATCTTGCTTTTCGTTTTGGTGGTATTACACCATAATTGAATTTTTTTTGAGATAAGTGAATGAAAAAATAAAAGAATATCAACAGAATAGAGACGTCAAACATGACTGTCATCGGAGATTGTATTTTTGTTTAAGGCTTGCCGTTTTACTGCGAAAATCGTGGTTCACTGTCAGTTCTCATCGTTATAGTCAAATGTTAACCAATTTTTGTTTGGCCTGAAATCGCGGAAATGGATATGGAAAAAATTTGGCTTGAAGAAATTTCGAAAATATTCAGCCATAATCTCAGACAACAACCCAAAACTAAATCACATACATATTTCAGTATCAAGAAAATGGGCCAAATGTTTTGGGAATCCATTCGAAGCCGTCAAGTTCAACGAATTAGGAAAATTGTATAATATAACAACTAATCTTCTTTCTCAGAAGAAATTTTGTAACCATCCAGTAACATCCAATCAATGTTTTTACATATGAAACATATCCTCTAAAACGTCGAAGTTGGTTAGCCCAATTTCTGAAAACTTGCATATCTTTTAGAATATGAGCACGGTTTCAACTTTGAAAATAAACTCTTACCTTAATGTAGTTTAAGCATTTAGAACAAAGAAGATGGCAATGATTAATTCTATGTAAGTACACTGACTGACATTGTCCTCGTAACAGTTCCGCAAAATTCAGCAGAATCACTTTACACGACTTAAATGCAAGAAATACTTGCAATAAATCAAAAAATAAGATTTTTCATGTCTTCGTTTAGACTTTCTAAATAACTTCTTATAAAACAAACAAACAAAAAATGCAACATATGTAAGACTGCAGTAGCAGTTGCACGCTAGTTTCTCATGAAGGAGAGAAATTGAATAGAAGAAGTGTAACTTAAGCCTCACTCCAAATAAGCTCATCGTTGCGCCGGCCGATTATCGAGAAAGTGTCGACTGGCATAATGTAGCATGTCGCATCCATATCCTACTGCAACTACGTTCTTTTGTTTTTGTAACTTTTCTTGACTTTATTTCTCTGGCGGTGGCGGCGAAGGTGACTAATAAAGTATCACCTCTGTGAAATTGTATAAAAAAAAACCTATGACATGGTTATAAAATAATCGTGCAGAGGTTTTTGTTTTCAATGTAAACATTGAGGGCAAAATAGTGTGGGAGTTATGTACGCTATGTATATGTACAATGTACATTAGATGTGTGAATTTGGCATCAATAACTGAATTGCCAATTTCGAAAAAGGCACATTTCCGAAAATTCAAAATGTTCAGGAAATTAAAAAAAAAAACAGATTATTTTCTTAAGTATGTAGTTTAAAATGTATAAAAATTAATGTTGAGGTAATAAGGGGTGAATAAGCAATCGAATGTAGTACCCCTTGGTATAATGGTAAGTGCGTTGGACTGTCATGCGGAAGGTCTCGAGTTCGATTCTCAGCTGCTGCTAGAAAGTTTTTTTCAAGGGTGTACTGCCTCTTGCGAGGAATTGACAAATTCTCCAAGAGTATCTCTTGTCATGGAAATTGCTGGTCATTAGCCGTTCGGAATCGGCAGAAAATTGTAGGTCCCCTCCGTTCCCTGGTAACACGCACACAGGAATGGTTGAGAGTTGTAAGCCACTAGGTCCTGGTTCACTCCGAGCAAGCAATCGAGCATTACACAAATATTTGATATCTAACGTTACTTTATATACATTTTAAGGTGTTTTATTTTTATGAGATGTGCCCTTTTCGAAATTGACGGTATTAAATACACAAAAAATAAGGAAAACAACATATTAAGGGCCAATGTTGAATGTGAACCACACCTAAGCGTCAAGTTTTTTTCTGCATTTCATTTGACATGTCTCAATTCCAGACTGACACAATTTGAACCATGGAAAGATACACAATCGAGCAACGCGTTAAAGTTATTCAGGCTTATTATGAAAATTTGCGTTCAAATCAAAATGCTTATCGTGCACTTCGTGATTTTTTCGGTCAATTTAATCGTCTAAATGTGCGTACAATCGGAAAAATCGTGCAAAAATTTGAGCAAACCGGGTCTGTAGGAGATGTGAAAATACCAGTGCATGCTCGTACAGCTTGTACTGCAGAAAATATTTTTTTTAGTAAAAGTTGGGTAATTGTTGAAAAAAATTCCGAAAAAATGGATATTTAGTTGGACCTTTTTTTGTTTTCGATTTTATCAAAAACAATGGAACTGATTTTGATAAATTTTTGTATGCTAAAACTCCTTAAAAGTTTGAATAATATTAGCCGTGTTTTTTTTTTGAAAAAGTTATCGTCGGCTGAGAATTACAGGGTTCTATGTCGACCGACCCCCATTTTGAGTTATTCAACTTTTAAGTTTTTGATGCTCAGATTTCGTATTAAATGGCTATTGATTTACATTCGAATGATAACAAACGATAGATTATTGATAATAACTAATAAAAATATAATTTATTTGTTTATGTGTTGACGAATTTCCTTTTAATTGCAAATTTAATTTTTTTCACAAAGTTCTATAAGCCAATTACATGTAGTTCAAATTTCGGTGAAGGTTCTATGTACCACATAGAACCTTGTAATTGTTATTTAATCATATGAAGATTTCTAACATTTAGTTTAGTCGTTGAAAAAAAATATGGTATTCATAGTATAAAAGCAGCAAAATAGAGTATCTGAAATGATTATCCAACTAAATATAAAACAATAATCTGATTTTTACATTTTTATTATAGGAAAATATTATATAGTATTTTTAATGCATGTAGCACCTAGTACACTATATAATTAACTTCATATATTTAACAGTTCGTTAACGTAAATAAGAAAATAATGAGAATAAATAATAAATATAATAAAACTAATATTTTAATTATTGATTGAATGAATTAAAGGTACAACATTTAAATAAATAAGAAAATAAATAGTAATTTGTATGTGCATCACAGACGACCTTGTGTGGAATGACCACATATTCGACGTTGCCAAAAACGCTGCTAAGTGTTTAGGTTTCCTTCGACGATGCAAGAAATTTTTTACCCCTTCTGATCTGGCTGTAATCTATAAAGCCTATATTCGTCCTAAACTCGAGTATAATTCCCATATTTGGGCAGGTCAGGTACTCCAATAACCCACTTGAGTCTTTTGGATAGAATCCAAAAAAGAGCTTTACAATTGATAGGCGATAGGACTAAAACAGAAACAATTGAATCTCTCGAGCACCGTCGCAATGTTTCTTGTCTTTCATTATATTACCGTTATTTTTACATACATTGTTCTAGTGAAATAGCCAGTTGCATTCCTCCCCTTAAACAATTTAACCGTAACACTCGCGCTTCGGGGAATGCTCATCAGTTTACCCATGAGCCCAACTTCGGACGTACTGTTAAATTCAGAGATTCATTCTTTAGCCGCACTACACGAATGTGGAATGCCTTACCCGACTCTATATTTCCTTTCCATTATGATATTCAGACATTCAAAACCAATGTGCATCGGTATCTCCTTTTAAATCCCCTCCCACTTTCCTATTTTAATTTAATTTTGGTGGGGGCAAAACCCCCATTTATTCGGCTTAATACAAGCTAATTCTTAATCTAACTTAAAAACTAAGAACTTAAGCTAAGGTTAGTGAGGGGGAGGACGGTTCAGAAGCAGGAGTTTTAAGGAAGGAGTGCTCAGGTTAAAGTCGAAGAAGCATATGTTTAAATTAACAGCCCGTAGCATGCGAGAGACAGGTTCGTTGGAGCCGTAAGAGGTTCGGTGGGTGGGTATATAAAAGAGACGAGGGTTTCGTGTATTACGGGGATTAGTATTGAGAGAGATGGAGTTGTAGAGCGACATGCAGTCAACGGAACCGGAGAGTAGTCGATGAATGAAAAGAATGTCTGATATCTCTCTTCGTTCTTCCAACGAATTCAGATTGATTAGTTTAAGTCGATCTAGATAGGGAGGCAGAATCAGAGGATTGTTCCATGATAGACCTCGAAGAGCAAAGCGTAGGAATCGACGTTGGATGCTTTCGATTCTGGAAATATGAGTAATTTGGTAAGGGCTCCAAACTTGAGAGGCGTATTCTAGCAGTGGACGAACAAACGATATGTATAAGGACCGGGTTACGTAGGGGTTGGAGAATTCTTTGGACCATCTTTTGACGAAACCGAGCACTGAGTTTGCTTTGAGAATGATATCGTCTATGTGAGTGAGAAAATTAAGCTCTGGGTCACATAAAATGCCAAGGTCACGAATATTATCAACTGTGGGTATGGGTTGATTATGGAGCAGGTAGAGACGGGGAGGAGATTTGTTACGTTTGCGTGAAAAAGTAATTGATTGGCATTTGACGACATTAAGCTCCATGCAATTTTTTAGACACCAAACTAAAAAACTGTCTAGATCCTTTTGAATAAGCGAAGAGTCATGTGTTGAGGAAATGGTCTTGAAAAACTTGGTATCATCAGCGTACAGAGAGACAGAAGAATGTTTGATGACCCTATCAATATCATTAATAGCAAGAATAAACAAAAGTGGGCCGAGGTGGCTGCCTTGGGGGACACCGGAGGTAGCTAAGAAAGGGCATGAGGTGGCAGATCTAAATCGAACGCTGTAATAACGGTTTTCAAGGTAAGAAGAGATCCACTGTAACAAAGAGGGTTCAAAGCCGAGAGTGAACAATTTGAAAAGAATAAGCTTATGGGAAATTTTGTCGAAGGCCTTGCTGAAATCGGTTGAGATTACATCGACTTCGTAGCCTTTTTCTAAGGCTGAAAGGGTGACGGATACAAATTCAACAAGGTTAGTGGTTGTAGACCGGCATTTGAGAAAGCCATGTTGTGAGGGGGAGATGAGAGATTTGCAGTGGAAACTTAAGGTTTCATACAAAATACTTTCAAAGAGTTTGGGTATGTGTGAAAGTTTGGCAATGGGACGATAATTATTAACATCGCTCTTCGGACCCTTTTTGTGAATAGGGGTTATGAAAGATAATTTCCATATCTCAGGAAACTCTCCTTTATTTAGGGAAAGGCTGAAAATTTTTGAGAGGGGAAGAGAAAGGATGGAAGAGCATTTTTTTAGAAGTATGGCAGGGAGACCATCTGGACCAGGATTGAATTCATCGTTAAGTTGATTCAATTTATATTCGATGATATGGGGATCGACGGAACGAGGGAGAAGCGGTCCAACAGAAAAACTTTGTAGATAATTGAAATAGTCTGAATCAGGAACAAAGCAGTCATCAGCAAAAGATTGTTTGAAGAATGTAGCAAAAAGGTTGGCGATAGTGTTAGGATCGTTTGATGTTTCGTTATTGAAAGAGAGAGTGGTTGGGTAGCCATCGGATTTTCTTTTGTAGTTAACAAACTGAAAAAATTACTTAGGGTCTTTGATAAGGTTGGATTGCGTTTCCATTAGATAACGCTGGTAAAGGGAATTGTATAGCTCGGTGAAATGGAGATAAGAACCCAGATAGTTAGAGTAGTCAGTAGGAGAACGAGAACGGAGGTAAGTTTCCCACAACTTATTTCTTTTATTTCGCAGAGAACGAAGTTTGCGATTATACCAGGGTGGAGAAGTAGACGAGGTTTTGTGGCGGGAAAAAGGAACATAAAGAGAAATAGAGTTAAATATTTCTCTGTAGAATAAGGTTATGGCATCATTTACGGTTAAGTTGTCAAAATTGAAGGAGACTTTGTTGAGGTATTCATTTATTAGACGATAGTTTGCTTTATGGAAGTCGTAAGAAGACAGATCCGTAGGAGGGGTGGACCGTAGTGGAGAATCGTGAAAAAATGAGACAAGGAGGGGAGGGTGGAAGTTGTCGATGGTTGATAGAAAAAGGGGACTAGGTGAGACAGATGAGTTAATGGGGTCTGTTGTGAAAATAAGGTCTAGTTGCCTACCCATGAAATTTGAGATGCCACTAATTTGGCAGAGGCTGGAATCAGCGAGGCTATCTAAGAAAAGACATTCTTTGGCAGATGTGGGATTGGAAGCAATATAAAACGAAAGATCGTCTGATGGAGACCATTTTAAATTAGGAAGGTTGAAGTCACCGAAAAGAATGATCTCATCATGGGGGTCACACAAATCGGTGATGTGATCAATCGTTTTAATTACAAGTTCATAGGATTCGATGGTTTGTGAAGGTAAGATGTAACAACAGACAACGTAAAGTGATTTTCGGGGTAGTGAAATCTTAATTGACACATAATCAAGTATAGGGGAAGAAGATATGGCAATGAGGGAAGAGTCAATAGTATTTTTTACAGCAAGAAGGACACCACGGTTAGGGTAATCATTGGTGGGTCGGTTAAGATCGTCATCGCGATAAACGTTAAAAGTAGAAGGGAACAATTCTTGATTTTTGATGCTGGGGATAAGGTTCGTTTCAGTTAGTGCGTATAAATCAAAGGGTAAGGCATGAGTCTGTTGCAAAACTGACTGAGTTTTGGAACGAAGGCCTCTTACATTTTGATAGTAGAAAGAAAAAGGGAGATTTTTGGAAGAAGGAGAAGCGGAGGTTGGGAAAATATTAGAAGCGAAAAAACTTATCATGGTCAGCTCTGCTACGTTGAAGGTGCGAGATCCGCTTTGAGTGAATATATTGTCCCAAGGCCTCAAGGTCATTCGCAACTTTTTGGGGAGACAAATTAAGAAAATCATGGTATTTCATGAAGAGGTTCCTAAGACTGGGGACATCGGTGGGGAGACCTTCTTGTTGAATCGAAACCATTACACTTGTTTTCGTTTTACCTTCAAAGCAGACGGAGTCCGGTTTATTGTGCAGATATGCCAAAAACAGACGAATGTTTTCGTAGGTTTTTTTTATCTCTAAGCCTAGAGAGAGCATAGCGGCATTCAGTGGATTCACTAGATTGTTGGGTGCATTTGACTGTAGGGGGTAGAAGGGGGTCTATAAAGGAAGATGAAGGTGAGATTGCCGTTGGGAAAGTTGTAAAAGACTGAGTGGTGATTAAGGGAGGGGTAATTGATGTCGGGGGAGAGGTACAGTGGACTGAAGAATAAGAGACGGGGATTGATGGGTTTGGTGTAGAAGAGGATGTGTGGTTAGGTGTTTTAGAAGTTGGCGAGGGGTTAAGAATATGAGATCTGCGAAAATTAGAATATTTGGCTCCAGAATTGAGGTTGAACTTTGATCGCACTGTGATCAATCATTTAAAATATAAAAAAAAAATCACATCTATCTTTCTTTGGATTATGAAAAGCCAAGTTAAATTGGGTGTTGAAAACTTGTCGATATGCATTAAATTTAACAGTTTCGTCAGATCCTGTGTTCTCTTAATACATATGAAACATTTCTGAAATTGTTAGACTTGGTTTGAGATACTGCTTGTTGCTAGTTTTTCACAAGCTTTTTGTAAACAAAATCAAAAACACGAAGAAAAAACCAAAGGTAAATTGATCAACATAGAACTTTGTTGCGTTTTCGGCAATCCGATAAGAATTATTAGGTTCTACGTACAAAATTAAGGAATACAAGGTTCTATGTCAATAAGAAGATGTGTAATTTTTTTATTGGTCAAAGAGAGAATTATAAAGTTCTATCCGCCAATTTTGCTACATAGAACGTTGTAATTCTTAAATTAACCTCATTTTGGTTTTTAGAACCTTTGTTTTTTTCGTTTTACGCTTTATAGGGTGAATTAAGGTGCATATCCATGAATTCATTCGAAAGCGCTTAAAAATACGAATCCAACGACACCCATAACTCATTTTTCGTAAAAATGGCTGTTAGAACCTTGTAATTCTCAGCCGACGTTATCAAACAAATACAACATCCGCAATAGGATCACTGCCGATACTCGAATAAGCGAGTGGCATCGAGTCGATCAATGCTCATTTCAACTCAATACAGGTAAAAAAGGGTCCAAGCGAGCTTCAACACCTCATATAAACGCATTAAATATATCTCTTGTCATGGAAAGTGTTGATCATTAGCCGTTCGGAATCGGCAGAAAATTGTAGGTCCCCTCCTTTCCGTTCCTGGGTAAGTCACCTGATTCACTTCGAGCTGTTGCACCACTAAATTTAATTTAATTTAGTCTAGAAGATGTATAAAAAAAATGTATCTTAAAATAACAATGTCTAAAATACAAGCGTTAAGAAATGATTTTCTAAAATCGTATTTTCATTGAAAACGGCATCTAGGATTTTGATAAACATTTTTTTCTTTTCCTTAATTTTTACCAACTACAATTTGTTTAAAAAAAAATAAAACTATGACATTACTGTCTATACCTATCATACAACCATTTTTTGAATATTTTTCTATGTAATGCTCTCTAAACTCAGTATCCCAGTTTAAAAAGATGCATTTAAATATTTTAATCTTTCAAATAAGTCCAGGTAGATGCAGATATAATAGTTCTTGCACAACCATATCTTCCTACTTCCATTACTATTGGTTGTACGCATATTTTTCGCCCACAGTTTCGTCTCCGAGCTTAAAAACAGAAACAGATTGAGGTGTAACGTGTAAGGCCATTATATTGTTTTGAATATGATTATATTTTATTTAATGACTACGACCAGCTGATAGTTTTGACGTGACTACGATTCCCAACTGCGCTATCGTGACTTCCCAAGTGTGAGGGTGCTGTCTTCATCAACGGTCATACTTTCTACTTTTCAATTTCAATTGGCACGTACACGCGATGGTTGCGTTGGATGAGTGATGGTTCAATAGTTCGGCGGCTAGAGTTTTATTTATTTTTGTAATAAATTTGTTTCGTTTAAAGTAAAATATCTCTACAGGGTGCTGCATTATCAGTGTTTTGGTGAAATTTTCACATTTATAGAAGTTGTAAGCTCGACGTGATTATCCTCATGAGCAAAAAGCATATGATCAAAAGCGATTTTAAACTTAATGCAAACGTTGTGCAGCATAGTTCACACGTTTGTTATATGCATGATACATCTCGACAATGTAACAGGCATCAGAACTTTTCTTTACACCCCGACTCCACAAGATATCTGTCTCTCCAACTCAATGTCTGATATCTCTATCTCTTCATTTTCTTATTGCTTCGCTGGGCAAATTATGTCATGATTTTTCATTTCTATCCCTACTGCACGGGATGTGTTTTGTGCGGACAACAGAAATTAGCAAAAAGTAAAACTAACAAAAATTATATATATTTGCAAAGAAAAGAATGCGCATCTACCTAAAGTATAAATAAATAACACCAAACATAACTTAACGCACGAACAAATGAATAACATGACACATTAATGTATTTACTTACAAAATAAAAAAAAAAAATATTTGCCGACGGAGTACTTGACAAGAACCAACCAAATGAGAAGACACGAAATAATGAGACAAAAGTACGAAAAAAAACCATCTGTCAAATTTCATATCAGACATCTATATCAAGACAAAACCGCTGACATAGATCGCTGACATCCCATCATAAGAGGAAATATCGCGTCTCCATTGGAGATTTCATATCATGATGAGCATCCTGAGAGAACTCAATGGCTATGCAACCGAATAATTATTGACAAGCATATTGCAATCCAAATAAATTTTACCAACACCTAACCCTCGCATACAAAGTACTGGCCAAAAAGTTGGGTGTATCCACTACCATTTGTATTCTTGCTGTCATCGACGGCATGCCATATGACCATCAGGTTGCCTGAAAGTTTTGAAATTATACTTTTTAATAATATTTATTCGCCTAATCGCACACGCCACCGACATTGGTTTTGGTATTTATAAATTTGAACGTCACCCGACTAATCAATTAAATACTTTAATAATTAATTTTACAAGAGTGCCGCTGTCAGTGTACTTGCTTTCCAAGTTGCCTGGATACTGAATTAATGCCAGGTGACTACTAAGTTGCTCGGGTTTGTACGGGTTAATAAGAAATGCTTGTGTACATTACAAGATTACAACATGCTTGCCAATACTTGCACGTGCAGCCCTAGGCTAATACAAACAAAGCGAGGCAACTTGCTTGTCAAGTGGCATGGGAGTTTTGTACTTTTCTTCTCGATTTCATTTAAGGCTAGGCGCGCACATTCAATTTTTTGAAGTAAAACTTCTTTTCCGGCGTTGGTGGTAAAAAATTCTCTATGCAGCTGTCAGTGACATGTCAAACCGTCACGTTATCAGTCAAAGACAGCGACATGTTTTAAAAAATACAAAATGTTTGTGAATTATGTGGTCGACCAATTTAACAAGCAGAAACCACTATCCTTTAAAAAAAAAACAAACAAACATATCTTTTTGATGTTTTTTGAAGTAAAACTTCTTTTCCGGCGTTGGGGGTAAAAAATGTCTATGCAGCTGTCAGTGACATGTCAAAACGTCACGTTATCCGTCAAAGACAGCGACATGTTTTTAGAATACAAAATGTTTGTTCGCAGGTTATAATCTTACAGAAGCTTTGCTTGAGGAAAAAGAAGTTTTACTTCAACCGCGCGTACGTCAGTACACGCAACCTTTTTTATGGTGTTCGGTATTTCGAGTGTACAAAATTGTAATTCTCCTCACAACTATTGCTTGAAGCAGTCTTATTGGGCATCATTACTTATGGTTAAAGAGGATATCCGGCATCACCTTCATTTTAGAATTGACTAATTTCTCTAAGATTTAGATATTGGTTACCAAGAATTTTCCTATTATCTCCAGTCTTACACATTTTCATCACAATTTTTTTTTCTATGAGAATCATGAAAACTTCCAAGCTTTCAAAAATCACAATTTTTTTTGAATGCATGTTCATAATATGTTTGTCGGAAGTTCGATACTTAACTTTAATTTAATGTTAAATATATGATTCTAAAACAATTAAAATTAGCGAAATAAAAAAAAAAAAAATGGTCACAAGAATACTATTAAGTTTATATACAAAGCCGAAACTTATACCCAGTACAAAGTTGGTGACAATGATATATGTATGTATATGACATGACATAATGTAGATATGATTTCAAAATCAGTGATATAAGGCACATTTTTCTACAATTAAATTAAGGTTTTGTTGATAGTTGATTCCTTTGAAATCGATTTTGTTGAAAAACGTGAAATATAATATTGATAGTTGACAACTTAGGCGTATTAACATATTTCACTTTTTTTCAACCTAAACAACCGAAGTCTTACTATTCGAATGACTTACTTACAAAGGTGCTATTAGGCTCGCACCAAGGTATTGAGTTTGAAAATTATTTGTTTAACCTACATTGTAAGTCGATTTCATTTAAAAGCAAACAAATATTCTAATTAGTATGTGTTATTTCTTCTCGTTCTCAAGACACTCTCAAAACTTTGGCACTAACGTGGAAGTAACACTTTAACGTATTATATGAACGACCATCTGTCGCAATGAAATTAATTCTTTTTTTGAAACTCTGTCTCCACAGACTATTAATTTATGTGCAGCGGTGAAAGATTTGTCTTCATTGAAATAAAACAAGTAAAACATAATGTACGTACTACAAGCGGAGGGGCCACTTTAAAGTCACACAGAAAGCGAATGAATAAAAAAGAAGATACGGATTTTGTTTGAGGAGAGATTGCCTCACTTAGCGACTTAGCCTAAGGTGTTGCTTGAATGAGCAAGATGCCGGTAGACAGAAGATCGAATTAATTAAGTGAATTTGTTTTTCTCTGATGTCTGATATTTGACTTGGCTCCAAGCTGACAGACGGCCAAGTGTAGGATGCATAGAGATCGATTGATTATGCAGAAATGAAATCGAAAGTGCCAAACGTTTGTAGAAAGCCAGTATGATTTTTGTGTTTGCTCAATGGACTTAAACTCATAAGATGCTAATCAATTTTTGAATAATAATCAAACGGTGCTAAATAGTTTGGTGATCGATGTTGATATCGATAATTTAACATTGCATATATATTTACCTAAGGATTATCATATAAAACATTTTTTGGTTTTATGTATATTTAAAATTTGTATTATTATATTTTTTTTGTGCAGGAAAAGTTTTTTAACTTTTACTCAACAAATTTAAAATTTTGTAATGATTTAAATATTAAATTTCAGTTTCAAGGCCTCGTTAAACAGATCGAATTTTAACTCCATGATTCAACGCCCCGTCGAGTTCACCAGAGCATCAAAACGCGCCGTCGAAACGTGTGAAATATTTTGTGTCATTGGTGCATTAAGTTATTTTGAATGGTTTGTACAAATGGAAAAATTAATAGAATGTGTTAGAAATCACCCATATACGATATTATAAAATCTTTGGAATATATGTACGTAGCACTACTACAAAATCATACAAAAATATTTTTCATGAGAGCTTTTTGATATTCAACAAGCTTTTGCCAGCCTTTTGTTCTCGCAGCATTTAGAACGTGCGAAGTGTCAAAACAATCTCAACGCCGCAAACGAACTCTGTTTGACAAGGCCTTAATTTCAATGAATTTGTTCCATGAAGAAGACAATTACCCCTATTACAGAATTCGGCGAACTTTTGCTATTACTGAATCCGACGAAATAAAGTTGAACGAATGTCGGTAACATGCCCTGCAACACCGACATTCTGTTCAACTTATCTGGTATTGCTAAGTCCGCAATCTATACAATTTCTATCATTTTACATTCGCGCCAATTTCGAGACGAATCTGAAGTAAATTTTTAATTAAATAAAAAAAAACGAAAATAAACAATGGAAAAGACAAAAATATAAGTCAAGTTTAAATAGAAAACGGACAACTAATCAGAAACAATTAAGAGAAAAGGTGGAAATGATGATGACGCAACCGGACATAGCCAGAAATCTAACAAAAAAGAAAGAAAGCACACGGTTTGTATTAAACTGTCCCCCATCCAAGTACTAACCACGCATAATGATGCTTGAATTCGCTGACCGATGGGATAAGATAATTTTAGGAATCGACAATGTAGTTCTTCCGGCGAATTACATAATTCAGTTTTATAGCGGTTGCGAAAGGTCAACGAATCGAGTTAACTCACCGTTAGTAAAATTCTGCGAATTCTGTAATCGACATGAATAATTGCACTACTAAATTAGCACGAACTTGTCCTTGCTGTAGAAAGGTATTTTTGGGCCCTTTCGAACTTACTGCCTTAAAAGTTAACTCCATTCAAGGACAACAGCATAAGGGGTACATTTTGCTTTAAGGAGACCATTACGTTTTCGATCATTAAACTCAACTCGTTTTTGTATATCCCATTTAATAATGCAGTAAAGATCGAAGTTTAATGAGTCTTACATACGGTATCGTTGCAATTTCAATTTTTAAGTAGATGGATGTGAATTAGAGAACGAATTTGTAAAGCTGAGGGTAGCTTGGTAGGCAAAACAATTATTATTAATAGATTAAAAGTTAGACAAGAGATCATTTATAAAAATGAGAAAGAGGGAGTCGGTGACAAAACGGAGCACTGGGGGCAGCAGCATTTATTTTTTGAAGATCAGACTTGAACATGTAAAATACAAGATGTATTGAATGATCTAGAAAGTAATTTCGAATCCGAAGAATAAGGATTTCATGGATACAAAACCCACTCATTTTCAATAAGATAGCCTATTGCCAAACTCTATCAAATGCCTTCGAAATACCGAGGGCAATGTAAAGATCTGTTCCACTCTTCAGTGAGATATACCATCAGATCACTAGTGGAACGATTGTTGCGAAAGCCATATTGCCGGTCATTCAGAAGCTGTCGATCTTTGAGCTGTTGATTAATAAGCGATTTCATGACCTTAGAAAAAAGGGACTTAAGGAGGAGGGTTGATAAGAGGAGGGGGAATAAGGGTTGCTTTTCTTAAGAAAAAGTTGAAAAAAATGCTGTTTTCAGTAGAAGCGATGGAAAAGCTTATGCAGTCGGTTTGCTATCGATTAAGAAAACCTTTCCAGAGGAATGGGGGACGAGCTCCATTTAATGATTTACGTTCCCATGTACAGAAGGGGCAATGTTGCTGTCTGGCAAGATAGAGCCAAAATCAAAATAAGCTGCAAATTTGCCTGATCAGAAGAGCTACTTATCGGGTGTTCGATATAGAGGAGCTTTTGAACCGAAGATGATGATGTATTTTTTACGTTTTTTACAAATGGCCAGAAATATCCACTGCCTTTGAGGCATTGCAGGATTTTTTGCTTTAGTTTCTGGTCAGGTTCTTTTAATAAGAGCGTTGAACTGGTTTCTGGCTTTCTTGTATTTTTTCCGATTTTTCTCAGTTGGAGTGGCTTTTTAAGAGCGGGAACTTACTTCACTCAACCTGATAGCTACTTTATAGCTTGAAATAGACCAAGACTTTTCTTTAGGTCTTATACTCTTAATTCTGTTAGGAACGAATCCCTGTGTATTGGCACTCACTATCGAGGAAACATAGTGACCAGTTAAGGATTAGAAACAAGTTATTAAGGCCTTCTAATTTGGCTTTATTATTGTCAAATGGCCCTAGTCGGATGGTTCTCTTTAACTGGATTGATGTTACACGAGAAATTGGCTTTACAAAGTCCGAAGTGCCGAATGAATGTTTGGTATTAAGTATATCAGGGTTAGAAGTAAGAAACAAGTCGAGAGTCTGGGCGTTTTGCCCAGCAACATCTGGTATAATAAGATGGTGCATCTCAGCAAAGATGTCAACATATCTTCCTTCGGGTTTTTTCTGTACTGAATAGTGGAGCCAAGTTGAATTGTATACATAAAAGTCGTCCGCAATAACAGCTTCACTGTGAGGGCATAAGGAAACAATTTGGAAAATGGAATCAGACAGCTCATCGAATTTATTAAGAGTTGAATTGCTTTCAAGATTCGGACTCCTATAGATAAAACAATAATAGATGATGTGCTTGCAGACTGTAAATTTGAGCCACATGAAGTTGAGGTTTGTATTCGAAGTTCGTACGTTCAATGGACTAATATTTAGAATATAAACCGTTCAAGGTGACTGCTGAACTATACATCAGGCGTCACTTAACTATTCATTGCAAGAATCATGCGATAAACATCACAAGAAACATATGCAATGGGTAGCAAGTAGCAAGTGACAGTTAACCAACTTTGAATCAACTTTAATTTAATTCAAAAAGTAAATCCGAACATCCGTTTATGCTTAAATGTTCAAGCTCGATCTGTATATATGTATATGAGAACGTAATAATACTGACGTACGGCAGAACAAAAATATATTTTTTGGAGTATTTCTTCATCGCTTTTTTTTCACGTTAATAATACCTTCTCTGAAGAGCAAGTAAATATGGAAATAGTTTCTGAATATCTTCATTATGAATACCTCCATATGTAAACAAAAACATCACAAACTTACGGGATGAATTGGTTTAATGTTTCTGATTACTGGACAATTATTTTAATGCTTCGAACAGTGGACACTCGGGCGTATGTGGAATATTTACTGTCGACTTTTTTCTTTTCACCATACCTAATCCTATTCCCCGTATCTCCTGGTATCACATTCCGAATATTATCACGGGTAGTAAATTATAAATTAATTGTTAGTCTTCTCATTCTAGCCGACTATCAATACGCATACAGAAATGAAAATGGTTAATGGTTACAGTCTTAATCTTTCGTGTATGAGTCTTGATAGTCAGCTAAGATTAAGTGTGCGAATTCGGTCAAATGAACTCGTCTAAGAGGTGCAACAGAAACAGAATGAATCTTCAACATACTGCCGATATAGTAGTTTTTTTTAAACACCGTTGAGTTGTCAAAAAGAGTGGATAGGCGAAACAGAAAACTACACACACAAAGCCAGTGCCATTAAGTGGTGCTTTGATAGAATTTGTTGACTTTGAACAAAACTTTCGATACCAATGAGACATCCACTAGCATTTTCCAGGCGGAATTTAAAACTTTGCCTTATGTCAGATAGCCAAGCTGCACTCAAAAGCACCAAGCTCAGATGTTGGTGGGGGAATGTGTAGGCAGGCTAAATGAACTTAGCAAGAACAATTCTCACTTCATTGGTTACCTGGACATGTTGGTCTAGGTGTCCAGCGACATGAGAAGTCAAACTCCCTAACGGGACCAGAGCTACAGAATAGAAAAAATAGTTCGAATAGTAACGGGACACCTCATGGGTCACTGTAAACTAAGAAGACACTCGAGTATTCTTGGCCTGGAAAACAGCCTCACAAGCAGATTATGCAATACTTATGACGAAACGATGGAACACATACTAGGTAGATGCGAAGCACTAATGCATCAATGAAACAAGTATCTGGAACGCAACCAGGTAGAAGAGAATAATAATTTATCATCTCTGAAGGTCCTCCAAATAATCAAACTGATCAAAGGGATAAACTTGGAGGAAGAGCTGTTGGGTTAGCAACTCATCTATCTTGGGGCACAAAAGGTATTAAGGTGGCAGTGCAAACCCCATTTCAGTTTTCTTTAATTCATAGTTTTTTATCATGATATATCATATCTCCTAAAATGTTAGTCGTTTTATCATATCGGGTTTTTCAATTGGCGCAGAAGTTATTCTAGACTTTTTCTTGTGAGATCTTCTGAAGTCTTGCCGGTCTATGCAAACAAACCACGACCAACTCGAATCCGTGCCACGGTAAAAAGCCGAGGAAGGCATTTTCTATGCCTACATGTGCTTTCAATTAAGAAAAAATTGTTAAAACGTCACACACAACTTGGATCTTTCTATTTCAACATCTACCCTCCCATATTGAAAAACCCTTGGTCCTTATTCGGAATTCCCCCCCCCCACCAAAATGCACTTTTTTTCAATGAATCGATAAAAAAAAGTGTGCTGTTGATAAAAAACATCAAATTATGGAGGAGAAACACTTTTTTATGGGAAAAAAGTGAAGTATAAAAAAATGAATATAGGCCATAGGGTAAATTCAAAGTTTCTTTAAATCCGGATTCTGTAAATCCAAAAGAAACCTTGCATACACCCAACCTCGCACCTACCCCAAATCCTATAGTGTGCCCAAGCAGGGGGGTTGCAGGGGGCAGCATGCCCCCATACATATCTCACTGTTTATACGCCGTAATGCGTAAGCAAGCAAAAAAAGCAAATATCCCATAATAAAAATGTAGTTTTAGTTATAGTACTGTGGGTGGTCCGCTTATACTTCACTTTTTTACCATAAAAAAGTGTTTCTCCTCCATAATTTGATGTTTTTTATCAACAGCAATAACGTTTTTATCGATTCAATAAAAAAAAAGTTCATTTTGGTGGGGGGGGGGGGGGTAATTCCGAATAAGGTCCAAACCCTTTAGTTCCTATTTTGAGGTTATGTTTTTGGGCTATTTTTCATACACGAGTTAAAATAAACAAAAATCTCTTATTAACATTTTGAGCAAGTATCAACAAACAACTGTAAAGACTTCGTCATATACGTTTAATACCCCACATAATTTATATCTTCAAGCGAAATCTTTTCATTCACTACGACGGCGTTTACCCGTTTGTTTTAATTTTTTGCCGGTATTGAACAAAGAGGCAATAAATCTGTACAGGTCTTATTTAACTGGTTTCCTATAGATAGAAAAAAAAAAAATAATACCCTTTCCGTTAAGTCATTCGTGCGATTTTTTATTTTCTTCATATTGCATTCCGGAAAACATAAATAAAGACAGTAAAAGATTATGAACCTCCATGAACACGAAACCTACTCTCCACGGCTAGAAGACGTATGTATAACAAATCCCACATGCAGAAAGAAATCTTCAAAAAAAAAAGTACTAAGAATCTAGGGAAGAAGAATAAAAACATTGCCGCTTCACCTTCGTCTTACTTTCTTTGATTGTTTGTTTGAAATGCCGACACAAGTTTTGTGCACCATCACTAAACACGCCTTAAAATTGGAAGTCTATTAAGTGCATGCAATGCAATATTGCATCAAACTCAAATGCAACCCAACCATATTTATTCACCTTGTCCTCAGTTCTCACCTTCGAACCTTTTTGTTTGAATGTTTGAATCATCAAGTGATCACGATCATCATACAAAATTTTGAATTCATTTTCTAAAGCACCCCACACACGATTCAAATTGATTGTTAAAGAAATGTAAACAACACACAAGTCAAGTTAGAAAGAGAGATTGAAAGCAATTTAAATTTCGAGTTGTCTTCAAACTAAGCGACAGAAAAAAATGTTGTTTTAAAAAATTAAAAATTCATTTAGCTGTGGGGCCCAAAAGGCAGCTCTGGAAATAAGAAGACTGTTCGTGTAGAACAAAAGATGTGGCTTAATCTTGAAAAAAAAAGACAAATATTCCTTGCATTTGTTGCTCAGATAAGAAATTAAAACTCTAAAGAGAAACTTAAAGACAAATTATAGACCAATCAAGCGAGTGGAGTACTTTATTTTAAGGATATGGTTGACTTTTAATTTGGTAATAAAAAAACTTGGTTTAGTTAATAAATTTTTTAATTTTACAGAAAAAACGAATAATACCCAAACAAAAGAACATTTTACTAGAAGTAGAACCAGTTTAAGATTTTGTCAAAAATTTATCAAGTGTTCAATATACATCATTAGTGAATTAGAATTACTTTACCGGGTATTAGACTTTATATGATAACCTCCAAGAGTTCAAGCCAAACAAAGTGTTTTTATTAATATTGAAACAGCTTTAAAGCGCTTCAGTGACGAAGATGAAAAAACCTAGAGTTTGATGTGAAGCTTTATAAAGAATGAAAAGTTTAAATTTACCAAAAAAATCTGTCAAATTGAAAGACTTCAGAATTAATAACATTGTCATACTTGACAAACAAGAATACACAGAATTAAATGAAGAATTCATTAAAAATGGTCCAATATTTTCTTTTACTAGGAATGATAAGACGAACTAAATGCCACAGATACCTACGAGTATTTTCAATAATGAAAATTTATCAAGACATTAAAATGCTTCAAACCCTGCTTCAAGAGCAATTAAATAACAGAGCCAGTATTTAAAAAACTTGAATGTAGTTAATAATGAAATTCAAGTTTCATTCTATATATCATTATATCCAAATGCCTCGATTGATTCAACTTTAAATTTTCTTATATAGGTTGGCGGCCATGTTGGTTTCATGGCATCTGTCAAACAGCCTGTTTATTATTCAATTACTGATGCCAAATCAATAATTATAATTTTCGCGTACTAAAGGAATTATGAATACCCTTAAAATGTTTTAGCACAGTTCGTGCAGTGCTCCTAAAGAAAGAATCTCTGAATTTAACTGTACTTCCAAATTCGGGCTCAAGGATAAACTGATGGGCATTCCTTGAAACGAGAGTATTACGGTTAAATTTTTTAAGGGTAGGAATACAAGCTGGCTATTTCATTAGAACAGAGTTTATAAAAATAACGGTAAAATAGTGAAAGACAAGAAACATTGCGACAGTGTTTGAAATTTTTCTGTTATACTTTTATCACCTATCATTTTTAAATCTCTTTTTTCGATTCTATCCAAGAGACTCAAGTGAGCACCTGCTTAAATATGGGAATTGTACTCAAGCTTTGGACGAATATAGGCCTTATTGATTACAGCCAGATCAGAAGGGGTAAAGTCGAAGGAAACCTAAGCACTTAGCAGTGTTTTTGGCGACGTCGAATATATGGTTATTCCAAACAAGGTGGTCTATGATGCATATACCGAAAACTGTGAACTGTTCGGTTTCCTCAATGCAAGTGCCGCTCATGGATAGCGGCATGGGGGTTGGTTCTGCTTTAACGACAGGAGACAGCATTGAGTTTTTTAAGCATTAAATTCTACACGGTTTTTCGTTCAATGCTATTGAGATCAGAAATTAAATGATCTTATCATACGCTGCAGTTCTAAATCCACATCCAAAGAATAAGCGGGCATGAATCTGGAAACGATTATCAGAAGCTGAGAGTACTGTTATCAGCAAAACCGAATTTTCAGATAAATATGAGAAAGAGAGTCGAAAACAAAACGGAGCCCTGTGGCACACCAGCATTTATTTTATGAATAACGTACTTCAAACTATCCAAAACACCTTGCATAAAGTGATTCAAAAGGTAATTCCTTATCCAACGAAGAAGAGGTTTATCAATACCAAATGCACGAGTGATGCCAAACTCTGTCAAATACTTTTTTAATTTGTAAAGTATAACATAAGCCCGAAGATGGATATTTATATCCGAAACACGTCGCTGTAAAACAAAAAGAATTATATGTTGTAATAAAAAGGTTAAACTATAAATAATAAAATAAAACGTCAATTTTAATTAATAAAAAAATTTTTATTTTTAACTTTATTTTATTTTTAATACATTAAAACAAATTGAAAATACAACATGGAGACTAAACCAAATAATAATACTTTTTTAATAACGATGTAAAGATTTGTACCCCTGCTTGGTGAGCTACATATAAATGACACGTTCTTCACCATGTTTTCCACAAGTTTGTTAATTTAATTTTTTATACAGGCCCCAAAAATTTACATGACTGATAATACCAAACTTCATTAAGATTCCCGGAAAATTTCGCAATTGTAGTAGAATATTCAACATTGAGTGTCGAATTCTTGAAGTTCGCTTATATTTACAACAATTTTCACCTGTCCAGCGTTCGGGTGGTAAACCTAGAAAATAGCGATAGAATTACAGGGTAATATCTTTTACATCTTTACATAAGCTGTATTTATTATCGCTTAAAATGTGACCTAAATTTATTATCTTTAATACCACTTAAATCACTATAACTCGTGTCAACAAAAATCGGTTTTATATGGTTAAAATCCAGGATTTTTATATGGTTCTTAAATTGATTATATTTACTATTATCACAACGTTTTTCAGTTTCTTGATATTCATCTGTACCTACCCTACGCAAAAGTGTTGTAGTTCGATGTAATTCAAACATGTTGCTATATTTTGTATGAACTCCAATGTAACAAACCAAACCAAAAAAAAAACATCTTTTTCAAGACCTTCACTGAGCCACCGATTTGCTGCTCCATCATTGTCGATCATGGTACTCAGCTCAGGTGAGCTTGCATCTGACTTCACCGACTGTGCAGTTCACTTTAGTAGTCGCCGGTAAACCGACTTGTTCGGATCGGAATACACATTTATCCAACAAACCGAGTTCCACTACGTTAAATTTAAATTAAATCCAAACAATAAATCGCGTATCTTTTAAGCGCGGATTCGCTTTCTATTGTTAGTTTAAGACTAGTTTATTATATTTTGTGTGTGTTTATAGTGGGGACAAATGTTTATATTATTCGCGAATCGATTAATGATTTCTCAATGATTCAAGTTCTTGTATTTTTATAGTATTTGTGTGTTTAGGCAAATATTTGACCGATTTCCATGGTAATGTTCAAGAAAAACAACAACAAAAAAAAAACAAAAATCAACTCTGCAACGTTGATTTACTTGATCAGTTTTAATCAATATTTTACTGTGTCTAAAATATCACAAAGTTGAGCTTTAATTACTGAATCCAAGTTTTATGTAAATGTATATATGTATATTTTTGCTTGGGAAATATTCAACTACAATCGAAACAGTTTTTCCTACAAAATTAAAAGTCGTTAGTGCTGGTGGGGCATCACTAAAGTTTAAAATTTATTTGTGCAGTATTCAATTTAAATATAACGATTGTTTCAAACAAATAAAAATTAAATCGTTTTATGTGTTTGCAGTTTGCAGTTATTTAATTGTAGAGTTTCACTTAGCATTCTGTGAAGTTTTAATGCTTTGTGAAACTTTTCAAAAAGCTTTGAGGCAATTAAAACAAAAACAAGTTATAAAAAGTAAATATGTTACTTTAAACATGGTATTGAATAATATTTGGACTATCAACTTAACTTGTCGTCGAAAAACCATAAATTAGTCAATGTCTGATTTGTATCTTTATAGTTTTTTTTACTAAGTTTATTTCTTTCTAATTGTGCAATTTTATACCCAAGACGCGAAGAGTACTTTTAGTTTCATGGGCAATTTCGATTGGTCAACGAATGACAGTTCTTCTTCTTCTGCTGAATGTTTGAAGCAAAACATGAGGAGATACTAACACCAGTGAATTTATTAATAATTAATTAAACACTGTTGTCATATTGAACAATTATTGAACAAAAATTTAATTTTACAACTAATAACCGCGATTGTGAATATACAAATTTCCGATACATTCATTCAAAATCACGATTATTATTTAGACAACTGTGATCATATTGACAACCGCTGTTGTCATACTGACAACTGTAGTTGTTTAATTGAAAATTTTTAATAAGAGAAATACGAGTATAAAATAAAAAAACAAAAAACAAAAATAATAAAAAATAAAAATAAAATTTTTAAATCTGACAAATAAAGAAATAAATGAAACTGGAAACAAAGGAAACTGAAAAGAAAAGTAAAAGAAAGAGAGAGAAATATAAATTACTAAAACAGCTAAAAAGAAAAGTGTAAAAAATAAAAAGAAAATAGTACAAGAAGGAAATAAGCCTAACGAAAACGGAATTTAGTAATTTTTAAATTATTTAAGATTTGCCCTTTTGATATTTAACACTTTTAAAACGTTAAACAAAAAACTTCCTTGCTTACTGAAAGAGCGTGTCGAAGTGCATCATGACCTCAACCAATGAGTTTCTACCAGTCGACTCGATCCCTATAGCTACTGTCTCAAGTAATAGAAACCAAGTTGGTTGAAATATTCTTTCAATTATGCGCTCGACCTGATATCTACGTGATCTTCCTATTTAGTCTCGCTGCTCGAAGTCGGATTTATTTTCCGGGTCAGAACATTGCTGTTTATTCACTCATATTGACCCAGCTACCTCGTTGGTTTTTTTCAGCCCGGAAAGTTTCATGTTGTTATTCTTAGGCATGTCTTTTTTGCCTTCTTCCTTAAGACTAAAACTACAATAATCTTAAAGAACTATTAAAGTATGTTTAACCAAGAAAAAGTACTTAAATGTAATCACAACACATGCATCTTCCACTCCATTGCACGCATATGCAGACGGAACCAAAAATTTAAACGGACAGCCTAAAGTGTTCTGATCCACTGATCGGTGCCTCTGCACAATATATCACAACCGAGATGATCAGTATCTTACATCGAGATACATATGTAAAGTGCTTGAAAGCAAATTTACTACTAAATTATATTCTTAGTCCAATGATTATGCAATAATTGGCAAGAGTTATTCATCTTTTGATCCCAGTACTGCTAACGTTGTACGAATTACGTTTGAATTTCCTAATTTTGCGTCAGGGGTGTATCGACTTCAATTCCTTTATTATAAACAGGTCATTTTCGCTAAGAAAAACATCTTAATCTTGAAGATCCTAATAATAGAACTTAAGATATAAGCCTTTAAAATGAGGCTATTTTTTGAATATATTATTAAAAAGCAAAAATCAACAAAACAAAAGTCTTATTGACAATCACAATTACCAATATTATAGTTTTAAACAGTGGGGCAAAATTTTAAACAGCCTATTATTAAGGGCTTAGCAATTTACTAGTTAGCAAATTGTTAAACTTTTAGTAATTTACGAACTTTTCGAAAATTTTAAACCTTTTCTTTCGTTTTACTAACTAGTAAATTACTAAATGCCTTTTATTAAAAATGGTGCATCTGAATACGTCCAAACAATGACAGTTCGTGAAATAATACAAAGCAAACAAAACTAAATCTGTGGAACGGACTTCATAATTTGATTTGTCAGAAGTCAAAGTGACAACCACAATTTATTTCTCCCAAAGAAGTGTAATTTAACTAGTACTAATAATTCTGGTGAAATCCGAACCCCACGGTCTTGGATTTTCAGGTTTTCAACCAAGAACCGAACTGTTGTCTTGTCAGACCTATAACTGGAGTAAGATTCTCCATCGTCCAGCTCTTCAAAAGGATTTGCTCGGGACTTAAAACATCGCACTTTTCTGCACAAAGCTTCAAACATATCGAAATCTTCGTCTTCCGAAAACATTTTATATTATTTTATTTACTTTCAAAAGCAATTAGCTCACGAATCATAAAAAAACACAATTTAACTATTTCAAATAAAATTGCCAAGAAATTTTTTCCGAGGGAAATGACAGAAGTTATATGGATTTATCAAATTACTAAAAGTTAAAGTATCCAATTTATGATTTCAGCTTTAGTAAAATGTTAAGAGATAGTAATATGTTAAAATCGTTTAAAATCTTTAGTAATTTACTAAAATAGATTTAACATATTACTAAATCGTTTACAATTTTGCCCCAGTGTTAAGTTAAGCTCCTTTCATACATAAAATGTTTTATTCGGTTCGGTCTGTATTTGGTTTGTTGTCAGTTTCCGTATAGAATACTTCACATACACTTCGTTTATATCAGATTTGTATTTAGGGTCCGGAATTAGTCGCGTACTACGCACTACTCACTAATAATTAAAATTAAAACAAATTATGAAATCCACGTTTTGGTGTCAAGGGTTTTATTCGGTATTATTCGCTGTCCGCACATATCAAGAATATCCGAACACGAACTGAAAACAGATCGAACAGCATGAAAAACGAGCCTTATGTTGAATTCACAATTGTGAAAACGACAACTGAAAAAATTCGGTTATCATATTGAAAATTTATAATCTGTATTTTTATTTTGATTGCGATTTTCCAATGGGGAAGTCAAATTGTCATATTGAAAATTTCAGTTGACAACCAGCAATAATTCTCAATATGACAATCGATAAAATGGTTAAGAATAGCATAATAATGATCAGAATAATAATCGTGACAACTACTTATAATAGGTGTGTTTGTTTACTAGAAGTTTTTTACAATTTGCTGTGAAAATTCATGGGAAAAAAACCGGTTTTACAAAACTTGGTGAACAAGGCAGTAACGCCGCATTTCTACAATTATAATGGGAGTGGTACTTAGCTGGCCCTCAACTTAGTGGATGTTGCATTTGAGAAGGCCAGTTAACTCAACTTGATTAATAGCGGTCAAAAGTTCCGCATATTTTTTAATCTTCCCGCTTTAGCACAGCTTTCATGCATTATAATATATTGTCCCTTAAAAGGGACGTCATTACACATTACATCGAATGTACACTGGGTTCTATTCATCAATCAATTTCTAGTGGAGTCTGGTGTTCTCTAAAATATTTTGTTCCCTCGAAAATGTTGCCTGCTATTGTGAATTTCCCTTGAAAAAAATGAAAAAAAACAACCATTATGCGCGAAACAGATTAAACCAGCAACAGCACCAGCATCATCAACAGCAAACAGCCCGCTGACCAGCAAACATTTCTCAAACAAATTGCCACCAGCAACGTCATTTAATCTGTTTGACATTTCATATCGAAAAAAAGTTTTTCATTGTGGTGCCATTGAATATTGCAGTGGGAAAGTTGACAAAACTGCACCAGCAACAGCAAATTTAGGACTTTGGCCTAACGACGCTGTTGGCGTTGCTGTTGCTGTTCTTATGTGTGTTGAACAATTGAAATACATTGGCTCTAAATTAATGGCGGCCGCTGTTGCTGTTGACGGTGCTGTTGCTGGTTCAATCTGTTCCGCGCTTTAGTTTATTTATTCCTGATACCAATAAATTTCCAAAAAAGTTTTGATTTTCAAGTATCATTCACGTTAACATTTTTCTTCGGAAAATAATTTTTGAATAAACACTGAACAGCCGACCGACGCGACGGAAGAATTTTGTAATGTTGGAAGGTAAACATTTTTAAAAAGGAGTGATAGGACTGATTCAATGGAAACATGTGTATTTAAAATTGATTTCTGATAAATGCAAAAATTAAGGTAATCAAGGTTACATTTTAAAATTTAGAATTGAGAATTCCATTGAGTCTGAGCTCCAAAGCGCTGAGGTGCGCCATTTTGATACCATAATTTATTTGAATCTGTGGATAGAATTAATATGGAGAATTGTAGACACCGAGATTGAGTTCAAAAAGCAAAGATGTAATAGCTCGTGATATGTCTTATTGTTGTGATATGACGTGTGTTTGCTTTTTTGCAATTATTCGGATCACTCACTCAATCGGGCGACAACACACATCCGAAATAATCTAAACCCTGGCAAGCTAGACAGCTTGTTGACTGGTGCTGAAGCAGTAACTATTCCGATTGAGTGATGCTCCATCAAGGCACTTAGTCCGCTAGCTCGTGGTCTCCGGATCAAACGGAAAGCACGGCACAACAGTAACTCAAATTCGTCTTAGAGTCACTTTGTCGGATTGAGAAAAGAGATCAATTCTTTCCATTGTCATTAAAAATTGCCTTAATTTTGGACAGAGCAGGGCATTTGCAGAAGAAATGAATGACTGTTTCCTTTTCCCGCTGGTTCCAACAGCTCCGACAGTGTTGTGAGGAATGCCTAGTTTCGTTTCATGCCCTCCTATCGGCCAGTGTCCGCCACAGCTAGCAACGATCCTGGCTGCTTTACCTGGTCCTGCAATCAGACCAAGTGTTCGGATTTTACCATACGTGGACCAAACCTTCCTTTATATAATATTTTTTTGTTAAGTGGCAGTGGCTGGGAATCGATCGTCAGATCTTTCTTTTATATTAGATAACATCATGATCCCTTTTCACATTTGTCTTTATATTGAGTGAAGGCCCAACTAGATTCAAAGTCTCCAATTTGGTCCAAGTTCATGCAGCCATACCTTGCGAATTAAATATAAAACTATTTATCGAGAATCATTTTCAAGTTATTCACTCCAATTTGTCTACCTATATGCAGAAAATGTATCATTGACAGTCGAGTTACCTGTAGAATTTTGTAAATGAGTACGAACGTCTTTATAGGGTTTTCTATAAATTTACAGGTTACGTAAGTTGGTAAAATTAACTGTCAAAAACTCAAATAGCTTTTAATACTACTCTCATATTACAGAAGTTGCTTACGTTAAGTAAAACATTCATGATCCATGCTTAAACCGCAAGCAAAGATGTCTGCGATCATAACGATATTAACCAACAAATTATTTTGTATTTTATAAATAATAATCAGCCAAAAAACTTGTAATTAAAATATTCAATTAAAAAACATGGAGTATGCTTGAAAACAAATCATAAACAAACCCAAACAACCCAAATCTTTCCATCTCAACCTTGCAATTTGCATGAATCTAAATTATTTGCCTACGGTCATAATTTGGCCAACATTGTTATTTAATGGTTAGTTTTAAATTTTGTGAATTCAGAAGGTTATTCTGACAATTAGAATTTCATTTTGCTGAGCTTTTAGTTAAATGCATTCGAAGTTTTGTTTTATACTTCCGTATATATAGTTTCCATATTTTTCTTTTGTTTTTTTTAGCAAGTACTAACTCAAGCCCGACCTTAGAAGTCTAAAATTCTAACAAACCTGTCGATAAATTTACTTCTGGTGTTTTCTGTTTTAATTCAAATTTTAGAGTAGTTCGGTTTCAAAAATATTTTCATTGGGTTTTTTGTTTGTTATGAAAGTATGCTATACTATATTATGTAATCTACCTAATTATGTTCCAATTTTGGATAAACCTTGTAATGTTTGAATGGGGGCAATCAATGTTCATAGCAGAGTATTTTATATGGAATACCCGCATAATTGTCACTATCAATTTCAATTTCAATATGTTTGATTTAATAACATTGAGTTGATTTTTTTTTAATCTGATGGATTTGCTTTTTGGTAGTACCTACCTTGTTTTATAGTTTATAAAACTAACTTAAAAGCTATCATAAACATGTCAAAAATAATGCGTTTTATGCAAGTCTTTGAGATGCAGTTCTGCGTTCAGTGACACAAGGGTTTCTCATGTACATATAGCGTTCCGGTTTTTATTGTGTTTAAACAATTTATGCGGGTCGTCAGATAATTAATTCAAGCGTTGTTGTTTTATGAAGTAATCCTATCAGGAAAATTTAAAAGCCGGCAACTTTTTCCATAAAAAACTATGTATTTGTATTCTGTTTCAAAGAACAGCAACGGGAGGTCACCTAAGGTTTTTATAGGGAAAGTTGGCTCCCAAACCAGAGCAACTATAATCGACCTTGAAACTTTACATTAATCTGAAATGGTTTGAACTGGTTCATTGAAAGTAATTTGTTTAAAACAATAACAGTCAAGTGAAAGTATAATTCGCTACGATCTGTGTCAATTCTCGTCTTTTTGGTTGGATATGAGAGATTCTATGGGAAAGTTAATAATAAAATAATAAACACTGACATGTAAAGGGTGTTTTTCTTAGAGGCAGATAATTTTAATTTGAAATGAAACATATAATATATTTTTTTTTTTCATGGATATTCCATGAGATTGTCTTTTATGAAAAATCATTTTTTGTCATTAATGTCAATTCGGGCATAAGGCCACCGAGACTGGCGCGTACATGGTGTAATTTGGAGGTCCAATTTTGACACACTCTTTGCAGTAAATCAGCCTGTATTTTTTCGGAATTAACGCATGGAATGTTTGCCTCCAAAACTGTTTTTGGTTTATTAATTAGACTGCCCTGCACATAAGGATTCGCTTCTTCTTCTAACGACGTGTTACGGTATTCCTATAGTAGTTTAGGGTAAAACGATCCATAGTTTCTCGAATTAAAGCTCTGATGAACGATGATGAGCACTATAAAACGCACATACTTCCTGATGTGTTTCTCAAATGGAACCATGATTTTTAAAATAAATTTGAACAATTTGCAAACATTGATCCGACGTGAGGTTATTCATGATGAATTGTCAAACCAAACTTAACTCAAAACAACAACTTTCAAATCTCCTGTCACAGTGTTGTCAATTTCAAGTTTCCTCTCGGGTTCAAAGCTACAAAGTGGCAAGTTATTAAATTTCGTAGTAAATCCTTAATCAATACAAACCCATAGTTTAGAAAAATATTGAAAAGTTCAAATGTGAAGTCTGTCATTCCGCAGGTCTGTGTTTGTTTCCCAGCCCCTGCCGCCTCTGGCAAGAAAGTGAGAAATTTTCAAAGAGTATTTCTTATAATTTATCATTTATTCAAATCAGTCAATCCAAATCTTAAATTAGACTGCCTTAGAATAAAGTACAACTACGCCCTAAAGAAAACCATCAAATTTGATGTTTCAATTCATGTCCAATGATCATCAAGCATGTCGATAACAAATGTTTGAAATTAACTCTAATGACAAGCATGTGCGGATCATTCAAATGAATGCCACTTTTATCAATCTTTAATATCGTCTTTTTCACTCGAAAATATTGTCTTCAAAAATGATTGCGAGCTAGAAGCTAGAAGTTTTGATAGGTCTACTATGAACTTCAAGAAGCAACAAAGGAATGCCAAGGAATTCTTAAATAATTGACTCAATAGGCGTGTTTTTTGCAAGTCCATAAGAAATTGTAGAATAAAACGACATCGGGACTAAGCGCTTTACACGTAAATACAACAACTACTTAAGTCTATACAGATTTAGCTAAGTCCAGATAATTTTCGAGACTTAAATCTAAGATGCGATAAAAACTGTAATTTTAAAATAATATTATCTATATGTTATCGATAAATTTGTTCAGAGAAGTCAAAGGTGACGTTTTTCATGCTGTATAGAGGGGTTCACATGGAAGAACATGGTTGTACAACATGGTTCCATGGGAAAATAACTGTACACACTACTTTGCGTTCACATAGGATACTGATGTTGTCGAACATCATTATTTTTATATCTTAGAAGTGAACGGAAGCAGTATGGCGATACAAATTTTGGCAGCCGTAATTATGAACGATATTCTTGAAGAGGGAGAAAGCATGAAACTTGCATTTTCTCCCACTTGTTTATATTTTGTTAGGAGTTTTATTCTTATAAAATGTATTCTTTATAAATTTCACTTTTTATTTTCCACAATTCTGGTAAATTTCTAACTACGAGTATAAAGTTCAAAAAATCTTTTTAAAACTCATTATTTGGTATAGATGCCATTTTTCCGTTGAATGTTTTATGGCCGAGACAATTTACAGAATGAACAAAAATATCAAAGTTGTCAACATCTGTTCCCACAGGTTGGTTGGTTGCACGAACCACCCAGGTTTTCAAAATATTTTGAAAACCATGCAACATTGTTTGGTTTTGCGTTCATATGACAGAACATTGATGGTTATCGAACCATGTTGTACAAGATGTTCTTCCATGTGAACACCCCTTATGATGCTAGTCGTCAATACAGCTGACAAATGACATAGCGTACACAGTGCTTCCAGCTATATGGAAATAAGTTCCTAAGTCCCGATGTCGTTTTTTTTTTCTCGAAAATAAAACGATACGGATCATAGTGACAGTTGTGTTGTATGCTCATCTCCCTTATGCTTATGTTTGTTGATTTTTTGTCTTTTTTCTTTACACTGTAGTTTACACTACCTTACCATAAAAAGCCATCTACTCGCCAGAAAAAGAACTAGTTTTTAGATCTTTGAAATAGAACCAGATAGAGAACATGACCCATGTTCTGTAACTCAGGCCATAACTTATCACATCGTTACAAAATGGAACGATTTGTTGCTAATTCTCACCGTTTCTTAACGAGTTTTATCGCTTTGAAAGTTACAGAAAATGGGTCCAGGATCCCAAATTGTTTTTGTAATACATATTGAAAATTAATCCAGATCCGGATCCACACAGATCCGTAGATAATAAAACGCACCTAATAATTGCTTTATATCCACGTTATTTAAACTCAATATGGCCCTCAATAAGTTTAAGTTAATAAGTTTATATTTTCTAAAATTACTAATGTAAATCATGAAAAAAAATGTTAATAATAATGGCCCGCTGATGATACTTGCCTCCACTGTTTTATCCGTTCGGAAAATCATTCATTTATTTTGGTGCAAGTGAAGAACATGGGACATAATCTCAGAGTATTTTTAAACGCTGAACAAGACTTAAGAAAACAACGCCAAGATAATTTAATCAAAAAATATTTTAAACCCATTTGCAAGTGTCAAATAGCACCTACCAATATTTAACATGCATCTTTTATAATCATTTGTTTGTATGTTAAACTTCATCAAATTGTCGAAAACCCCAAACCTGTCCAGCATAGTACATAATAGATCCCATCACCGCTTCAAAAAGCTTGTATTTAGCACTTGGGGTGGTACGTATGTATGTGTTTCACCAGTTGCAGTTAATAACCCTTTTAAAATCTACGAGCTTACCTTGTAAATGCTTTTTAAGAAAGTTGTGACGTTATGAGTACTCCGAGATATGTACATACATCTACATATTATATTCCTTAACGATAAAAAGCTATTTATTTCCCCACGGGTGCATTTTTTCGCCTCTTGAATATCTCCCTGTTCCATTTCGGTACATCAGTATTTTGTATTTGATGCAATTGGTTTATCATCATGTGCATCATTTGAAATTCATCGTCCGCTTAGATTAGCACTTTGATGTTAACTCCAGCTAAGCTAATTCCTATAATCAAAACCGATGAGAGGTCATCTAAAAAGAGCGAAAAAAGAAGAGGACTTAGCAACTAGCCTTGTTTAATTCCAGTATTCGTATGAAACTAATCGAATCTCTCGATGTTATCCCAAACTTCTGTTGCATTATTTTCCTAAAGACTTGTAAAAAAGACATTCCTATCGACTTAGTCAAAAGCTGCTTTGAAATCAATGAAGAATCCATATAACTTTTTCCCCCTTAAATTTTTTTTTTTTTGATATCCAATTTAAATACAGTAATTAGAAAAATAACAACATTTTAAAACCATTAATTTAAGTTTGTAACCTTAAATTAAAGTCAATTTCAGTGAAACAAATCATATAAATTAGTCCTTATCAGGTGGAACACTTTGGAATCAATTTTCTAAATTTCTTAAACACTATGTAAATGTGTATATAAAAGGTTATACACTTGGCCCGTTTTTCTGTGTTATTTTTTTTTTCTGTTGATACCTAAAGGGTGGTTAAATTTTAAGGGCCGATGTTGATTTTGAATAAAACACAAATTATTTAGGAAATTATTGTCATTTCTTTTTATTATAATATTGTATGGTTCAATATTATGTATGGAACAAAATATCGGCCAAATGGGCGCCGCGACCTCGGCGGCACACCTCCATCCGATGGTCCAAATTTTCGATGACGCTGAGGTTCTACGCCCTTAATGTGCCGAATTATCTCATCCTTTAGCTCTTGAATTGCTGCTGGCTTATCGACGTACAACTTTTCTTTCAAATAACCCCAAAGAAAGAAGTCCAACGGTGTCACACGATTGACGAATCCACTGAGGTGAGATGTGCCTCATCACTGAAGATGATTTTCTTCGAAAATTGATCATTCACTGTCGCCATTTCTTGCCACAATTCTGACCATTGACGACGCTTGAATTGGTCAAGAGGCTTTAATTCTTGAGTCAATTGCACCTTGTAAGAGTGTAAATGC
This sequence comes from Chrysotoxum bicinctum, assembly GCA_911387755.1. Taxonomy (NCBI): domain Eukaryota; kingdom Metazoa; phylum Arthropoda; class Insecta; order Diptera; family Syrphidae; genus Chrysotoxum; species Chrysotoxum bicinctum. The sequence goes on from OU426989.1 coordinate 19,725,240, forward strand.
AAGTCTTTATGCATAATGTTCATCAACGACGAGCGTGAGAGGTGTAATTGTTGGGCACGACGACGAGTTGAAGTGGACGGCTCTTCAGCCACACTATCGCGAACAGCAGCAATATTTACGAGCTGTACGAGCATGCACTGGTGTTTTCACATCTCCTACAGACCCGGTTTGCTCAAATTTTTTCACGATTTTTCCGATTGTACGCACATTTAGACGATTAAATTGACCGAAAAAATCACGAAGTGAAAGATACTCGTATTCATTTTTAATTGAACGCCCATTTTCATAATAAGCCTGAATAACTTTAACGCATTGCTCGATTGTGTATCTTTCCATGGTTCAAATTGAGTTACGAGTAGTCTGAAATTGAGAAATGTCAAATGAAATGCAGAAAAAAACTTGACGTTTAGGTGTGGTTCACATTCAACATCGGCCCTTAAAATTTGACCACACTTTACATACACAAAACCTAGCCATTTGTGAACAAATCTTGAAAAAATTTATATTATGTTTACTTCTGTGTAGTGGTACATGTATCTATCATATCGTTACTTTTGCGTTAAAAAACGTTTTATTACCAATGTCGGCTTGTACTAACATTATACAAAACTATTAAGTGAAAGTGTATGGGCAATTATTATTATTTATGTTTAAAATTTTAAACAAACAAAGAAGTGTGTGCCTACCTCTACCTCTGCGTTTAGTTGCGGATAAATTATAGAATCATATACGGATATAACACGTGCCTTTTCGTTATGTCACTTAAGAGACTGAAATGGCTGTCAATTTAATGAATGCGAAAAAGGAGTGTTAAATAAAATGATGATAGTGCGCATAATTAATTATGCATTGAAATGTTTATAATTGATAATATGTTGATGATATCTGGTAAAACGGATTTGAAGCTAAGATGAGATTGACGTACCAAATTACGTGAGGATTGGTGCAAGGTTTTACGAATGCAAATTTCCATTGGTCGTTGTTCAGAAGCTTTCTGAACACGTCAATAGTACAATTTTTGATTTCAACTAAAGGATCGTACATACATACATATATCAAAATCGATCCTGAGAGGAGTCAAACCTTTGCTCTTGTTGGATAAATGTATATTAAGTCTGAAGTACACTTATCTTCGTTCTTGACGACGTCGAATATGTGGTCACTACTGAAGAAAGTTGTTTCCCCTCCTCGTCTACCATTTCACTTTGCAACTTTTCAAAAAATTATTTCCTACAAACTAAAATTGTGAAGTGTTTAACTAAAAACTTCACTTATCTTATGTAGAACTTATCAAATTTTCAGACTTTTTTGAAAAGTGTAAGTGATTCGCCAATATTAAAAAGGCAAATTTGCATTTTGTATTTGTATTGTAATCTTTTTTTGCAAAGCTGCAAAGTCAAACATAATTCATGATCGTTGCAATTGATCTAGTACCATTGTAAAAGTGTAACATTTTTTGACACTTAAAACAACAAAATATATTTACTGATTAAAATCTTACAAGACAACAAAAAAGTACAATAGTATATTTATCACAAAATGTCATTCTTACTGTTAGCATATTGATGTTCATATCTGAAACTTTGTGTTGCTTTTTCTTTGCAATTGCAATTGCTGCGTTCACAATCTAATAAAAAAAAAATCGAATTTCGCAATTTCACTAGACCTGTTGCAACAGATTGTGAATACTTTTAATTAGGCCTATTCTGCCACATCTGTTATTCTGCTATAGATTTTCTGTTATGAATCATAAAAAATTTCCACCTTAAAAGATCTTTTATGATTGGTATTCAGAGGTTCGAACTTTTATAAAAGTCTGTTATGCTACTTCGAAAACGAGATCTGTTATGAAACTGAACTAAATCTGTTATGATAATCAGCTGTATATTTCATCTGACATAATTAAAATGGATGACGAACAAAAAAGTAAACTCTTTGGCTAGGCGAGCGCACATTCAATTTTTAGTTGCACAAAACTGTTTGGTGCATATAATTATATGTTACACAAAATAGCGAATTCATTTTAGGCAATCACTTAGTTTGTGTCAAAACACAATCTTTTAGTTGCTCGAACCAAGCAGTTGCGAAACTAAAAATTGAATGTGCGCGCCCAGCCTTACACACTATTGGTGTCCATACAATGGAACACGATTTTGCCTCATATGTTTCTGGGAATACCATGGCCATACTCTACTACTTATATGTTTATATGATATGTGTTTTAATATATTTTCTTTCATTTGTCTCCTTTAAAGAACATTTCGTTGACGAAATAAAAGATAAATATTCAGTTTTACTTGATGCACCTGTGTACTTATTGAAATCTTTTATAATAAAAGCACAGAAGTTTGTCTTTTATTCTTTTATGATTTTTAACAGATTTCATAACAGATTTTGGCATACTGAATACCAAAAATGCTATTCGTAAAAGATTTTTCTATGTTCGAACGTTTGACAGTTCATAAAAGTTTTCTTAGCAGATTTTATACCAGATTTTAGCGTGCTGAATACCAAAATTAAAATTCATAAAAGATTTGTTGACAGCTCAAACATTTGTATGGAAATTCATAGCAGAATAACAGAATAAAAGAATAAAAGATCTCGCCGAATAGGCCTAAATACTTATATTTATGTAGGAAACTAAGGGACTGCGCCGTTGAATTAAGCATGTACGAAAATGCAAGCTAATATTTTGACAAAATTGTATCAATAGTCCTATGATACGTCGCGCCGCCGCCACCATCGATAAGGTAATAGTAATACTTGGCTCTTACGAAATAAAAATTCTTTGATGGATATTCGGTCCTGTTTAGGGGCGCCCAATCAAAGAAAAGATATAAGAGCGAATTCTATGAGATGCACCAAGATGATATAGTCCAGTAGGTAAATCACGTTGACTACATTTGCTCTGCCATATTGGTCGAATGGATATCAATGGTTCAGCCAACAAAGTCTTCGAATCCCAGTTCCCAGCACCCTAGTTCGAAGGAACAAGGAAGAACCGAACCTTTAGTGTTAAGACTCGCGGAAGACAGAGCACTTGATCTGGTAGCGTACTTGAGATCGTAGTTCTTTTGGCACAAGATGGCAGTTCTTCTTCTAAAAAAAGAGTAAATTGATTCTGGATTCGAACAACTAATCATAAATAGAAGCACGAACACATGCTTAAAATTCAAACGCCAAAAAAAAACTGAAGTGTCATTTTTGTTATGGATAACTCAAAAGATTTCATATTCTACAACATCGTCATCTTTAATTGATGATGAATTTGTTGGGGAATTTTTGATAAAGGACTCAAAGACACCAATTGCAGAAATTCTTGGAATTTATTGAGAAATTTTTCGCCAATAGGATTGAAACCTTCCAAATTTGTGTTCTCTCTGTGTACAAATAATTAAAAATGAAAACAACTTCAATGTCAATGTCATCTGCATTTAATGTTTCACAAACACAACAAAGCCCAAGCTTCAGAACCAAATAAGTGTAGCAACTTTATCGTTTGACATTCTGAATCGGGAAAGGAACACAGATTACCAAACGAAATCGTTATAAGAAATGCAAATACTACTAAAAAAAAATTTCGCAAAGATCTGTTGCACCAAATCGTAAACAACCCTAATATGTTTATGTTCAGTTATATGTATGCTTAGTAGATTGAAGGAAACTTAAAGACTGCCGTCAAAAAGAACTGAGAGTGTAAGAAAATGCAGTCTGACATTTGGCAAATTTTGAGAATCAAAATTTTAGTAATAGGAAAGGATCCGAAACAATCCGATTTTTATAAAAGAAAAGGGTATAGGTTAGGCGTTAGACAAATTTGCAAATATAAAATTAAAAGTTGGTTTCAGATTTCATATTTATAATTGCTGCGATTTTTAAGAAGTATTGACGTTTAAAATCGTATAAACGTTTAAATTCTTGCGATACTCACAAACACAATTAAGTGCAGTCTTTTTTTCCGAACTATTCACTTATTTTTTCAAAGCTTTCTGATTTTATTTCAGACTTATTAAAATCTAGATTATGGTTTGGAAATACATAAAATGTTAACTTTATGTTTTAAAGATGATTTCCCTTAAATGGAGCCCATTGTTTGCTTCGGCCTGACTGCTTTTTCCAGAGGATTTTCCATTACTTTTCTTAGTATTTGAGGTAGAATGTTTCGTTTTCGAAAAAAATATGGTCCAATGATACTTTCTGAGGTTATTCCACACCATATTGTGCATCTAAATGGGTAGTGGTGGAAGTTTCGGGGTTTTCCACATCCTTGTTTGCATCCAAGCAATGTTCACATTATTTCGAATTGCAAACACTCTTCCAGCACGCGGAATATAACAAAGAGCTCCTTGTTGCTAAAAATGCTAGACTTATCGGTAGATTGTTTGAGCAATTTCGATATGATCTTTGTGTCTGAATAATGGAATGTGGTATTTCAAAATGAAATTGAACAACTTTGGTTGTTTCTTCTGTGCTGATCCTTTCTATCATAAATTTCCCAACAACAAAGTTACTTTAAAAAAAAAACGCAAACAAAAAAATTATTAAATAATTTAATCATAAATCATACTTTTAACTAGATAGATAGATAGATAATTCATTTTATTCACAACAACTTAAAATTAAAAGATATTACAAAAATCATAACTTAAAGTATTAAGAATGAATAAACAAGTAGCCGTTCTATAATTTAAGGAACATAAAGTTCTAAATTAGTGTTGAACGACACTTCAATAAATTTAAATAAGTACTTTCAAGAAGACGAAAGATTGTGGTGACATCTTAAGTATAGGGACAGTACTTGCTAGATTTGTCTCTGCTAAATTTAATAATAAAATATTCTCTTTTTTTGCTACTTGTTTTGTATCTTATCCTACTCTCCACTGTAAAATCTAGCCCTAATTTCAGTGCCACCACCAGGCTAGAGTTCGCAATACAAAATAATAATAATAGAGGTTATACAAAGCTTGTAGATTATTTTGGAATATTTATTTATTAGAAATGTGTATTTTTGTATTTTTAATTCTTTACTATTTTCAATGACCATGTTAAAGATTATATTTTAGGAATGTAAATCTCAACACAAAAAGGCTCCTAAAGAATTATTGAGAGATGACTCCTTTTGGAATTTAGTATAAGCAATGTTCTTCTTAAAACAGAAGAAAAAAGGAATTTTTCAATGAATTTATGAAGTTAAATAAAACAAACATAAGGTTTGCAACAAATTCAAAATATTATCAAGCCTTTCAAAATGATGGTGCTATGTTCAACAAGACGTGTTCAACTTGCATTTGTTGTGCTAATTGCTATCCTTGGATATTTGACAACAACGCTGGCTAAACCGTTAAGCTTTAATTTGCCACAAGTTAATTTTCCATCGTTTACCTCGATAACACAACAAATAATTGAGAAAAGAAGTCTGAGGCAGATGAAAACTTACAGGTAAGATAGCTAAGTTTTTTCAAAAATGTTATTATAATAGATTTTTATGTTACATCGTAGTTTGTTCATAGATGTTATAAATTCGTGAGATTTCTTCATTAGGCGTTTGTGTTTTTGACGTCAGAGTAGGCAACTGAGCTGTCGAAAATAGATCTGTTTCTTTTTTTTATCTCAGACACATTTGAGCGTTTTTTTCAATAGGAGTTAGCTTGGAACGCGCTCTATTAGCTCAGAATAAAATGACCGAGCAGATGCAGTAAAAAGCTAAGGGTGGCTAACTTCACTTTTCTCTTATGATATGACAGAGACAGACGGCGGCGATAAAAAAAAAAAAAAAAAAAACAAATAAACAAATACAAATGGAGATTAACGCCTTTGACAGTTCAGTGCTCCAGTGTGTGTCATAAATGTATCGGAGAGTTCTGATCAAACTTTGCTCAAAGCGTACCCGATATGCTCAAGATCTGCCCAGAGCTCTACTCAGAGTTAAAAAAGAAAAGCTCCCATTATAGTTTGAATCGAGGGAAAGGTATTTAAAATTATCTGAATATGAACAAACCACCATGTAACATTTATGACCATAAATACCCCTTTTCTATTAAAAGTTGACTCTTTGTTTATTGTTTTCTTATTAAAATCTTATAATTTATAGTGAAAATCGAATAAGCAATGATTCACTGATTATGATCTATTATCATGATTTGACGATAGCTGTTGTTGAATTGGGACCACAAAAACTTTTGCTGAATTGTGAACTCATCGAAATATAGTAAGTAAATTTAATTTGTTTTCAAATATTTTAACCAAATTAATTTAAGAATTAAGAAAATAAATGTTTTGTTTAATAATTTTGAATTTCAAGTATGAAAAGGTGGTGGTTTCGATTTGAAGTTCGTTGGTTTTTTCCATATTTTGCTTCAATGTGAAAATATAGGCTTTGATCTATTTCCGGGTCCGAAAGTCACACTGGTAATTTTCCATTAGCTTTGCAGAATGTCCTGCTCACACAGAACGTTAAATAACAATATTTTATGTACTCTGTTTAGCATTAATGTACCTAGTCAGTTCTTATAGAATCTTCATCGGGACCTAGGAACTTCTTTCCAAAAAGTTGGAAGCACTGTGTACGCTCTGGCATTTGCCAGCTGTATTGACGACTATCATCAACCAGCATCCAAAAGCGTCACTTTTGACTTCCCTGAACAAATAATCGATAACATATAAATAATATTATTTTGGCACCACCGTTTTTATCAGGAGTATTTGAACCTTAAATTAATCAGGGTATTCATGTAACGAGATAATTTTCCGCTTTTTAGAAAGATATAACTTTCCGCAGCATGTTTTCATGAACACCCCCTAAGAAATACTTGCGTAAATGTGGGAAATATTTTGTGAAATGTCAAATTAAAAGTCAGAATCCATACTTCTTTAGTTTATGAGGTTTATTTCTGCACTTTTCGCAGCAAATTTGTGGGATAATTTTATGCGATTTGCAGAAACTTTTTCCCATACAAATTTTGACAGCTCGTTTCTGCGGAGATAAAATTATCTGGTTTACGAGGTTTACGAGAGTTTTCCGCGCTTACATGAATACCCCTAATATTTAGTTGCATGTCCATCGTGAGAAATAACAGCAGCACAACGGCATTGCATCGAATTAATAAGATTTTCAGTTTTCACATCTTTCTACAGGTATGGACCTCCAAGACTGCTATATAGTTTCCCAAAAGGCTGTGTTAGTGGTTGGCTTACAACTAGCAAAATACTTCTTGACATCGCGCAAAGTATTTGTATAGGGTTGAGATCTGGGAACTGCGCAGGCCACTCCATGACAATAAGCCTCTTTTCTTGGACTTACTTGTATGCTTTGGGTCATTGTCGTGCTGAAAGACCCATTTCAGTGGCATTTCATTTTCAGCACATGGAAACATAACTTCCTCCACGATCTTCACATAAAGATGCTGATCCGTAATGAATTCAATCCGGTTCATCCGGGACCAACACCATAGAAGGAAAAACATGCCCAAGCCATTATGCCGACCTCTCCATATTTTATTGTCTTGGCTGATAGTCTGATGTATAGTTCAATTGATTTTGCATTTATTGATTGATTTCAAATACAAAGTGTTGTATGCGTATAAGACCTAGAACGGTTTGCATTTTGGTTATGTTGTGTTTTCTAATGATCGTGGAGAACAAAAAATTTCTTTGATGTGTTTGAAAAATATGCCTGCTATTTTGGCACTAGGTGAACACGCAGGTTGGGGCGAATACTAATCTTTCAGAATTTCGACTTTCTGGCTATAACTTAATATCATTACTATTTCGCTATCGGTTTTATAATTTATGTTAGATATGATGTCGCTTCACAGACCCTTCCTCAATACGACTATTGTTCTAATATGAACATCAACACAAATTTATTGTCCGCAGGCTCATAATTCATTATTGTTTTATTTATAGGAGTCCAAATCTTGACAACAACTCAACTCTTAATGAATTTGATGCACTGTCTGATTCTGTTTCCCGAATTGTTTCCCTGTACCCTAAGAAGTTGTTATTGCGGGCAACTTCAATGTACACAATGCAAGTAAGAGAAGTGGTGGTGGAAGTACAGCTGAGCGAACTCCCCTACAAAATCGACCGATATAAACCGCTTAAAATTATAAGTTGGGTTAAATAATAGTCGGATTTGCAAGGACAAGATCAAATCAAAAAACAAATGTTAGACTAAAGGGCCTTTCAATTAGGAAATAAAAGTTAAATTCAGAATTTCCTTGTTTAAACTGGTCAAAAACGCAATCAAAGAGGATTCAGCTCTTCAAATAATAAACACCTTCAGTTTTTGAATTTTCTACTGTAACACGCACAGTGTTTATAATGGGATGATTATTACGACGATTAAATTTGGAGTAAACGCTCTTTAAATTGCTACCACCGACAAGTGTGTAAAGTAAATAATTTCTAAACATTGCCACGTTATCACCACGATAAAAATGTGACACTTCATTGACGTTTTAATGTCAGAATTATGTCGTTTTTATTTGGCAATCCGGAATCTCTCTCCGACCCGGGATCCTAACTTAGCAAAGTTTTTAAATCTGTCGATTTTGAAGTTTGTTGTGATTGTATATTTGAAACGTCAAATATGGACAATAATGTTATTCATTAAGCACTTCGCACAATTAGGATACAAAAAATCACAACTGTCGATTTTGACGTTTAAGTATACGAATGTGTGAAAGATTTTGATTTCGATTCTGATTTCAAGTCCACAAGCTAGTTCCTTTCAGAATCAGAACTGTCATTTTTCCCCCCGAAATGTCCAGATGGCTTCCGGATTACCAAATAAAAAAAACATAAGTCTGACAGATCATAAACGTTTATATTTATATTCAAAATTGTAATGTTCTTATTGAAAATCTCTTTATATTAGAGTAAGTGCATTTTTAAGAAGGAACAACAAATTTTGTATGGAAAAAGTGTTTAAGTAACAAATCAATTGATTTATAGCATTATAAATTTAAAAATTAATGAAAACACGCCTTATCATCGCTTTTTTTTACATAAATATTAATCATAATTTAGCAACTGAAAAAATTTCTTTTAGAAATTCCAATTCTATTGACATGTAGTCACTAATAACAAGTATTAATAGCTCTAACTTAGATAATATCTACCAACTTTCAGACGTCGATGAACAAGTTCTTACTGATACAATAAATATCATTTTTGAAACGTTTGTTGGACTTATTAAAACAATCCTACTAAAACGGATTTTGTTTGCTTCCAAATTCCGCGACTTGTCCTCCATTGTACTGCGGGTATTGCACCTGCGACCTAGTAATCGATTGTTCCCAAAGTATATACAACGCTATAAATGATATTTAATCGGAAGCTATTGATATCGACAATGTGCATCCCAAGTTTGTTAAAATCATTCTTTCTTTAAAGTGTCCTTTTATAGCGCATATTTTTCATACGATTTTAAAAAATTCTTGTCATCCAAAACTAAACAAAAAGACTGCCAATTTTTGTGGACTAAAGGCCAAAAAAGGCTATTTTGAATCAAACAGACTACCGCCCAATTTTCATTCTCAAAAGCATTTGAAAAGCTTGTGAGTCGACAGATCACTGAGTGTTTAGATAACCATAGACTTTTAACGTCTGTGGGCGTTTTTCTTTTTTCATTCAGAGTAAAGCACTGAACAAAGCACGAGCATGTCGAACATGCTCTGAACTTTCTCCGAATCGAACATGTTCTAAAAGCTCTGAATTATTTTATAAACACACGCGAGTTATTGAGTTTTTTTTCCTGTCTGTCAGAATGATTTCAGCATTTAACTCTCTCTGCTCAGCTATTTTATACCGAGCTCATAGAGTGCGCTCTGAGCAATCTCTGAACACACTCTAAACGAAAAAAGAAACACAAATTTGAACTGTTATACACTCTGAGCTAAAAAAGAAACACGATTTTTTGTTTGACAGTTCAGGTTCTACTCTGAACTAAAAAAGAAAAATGCTCTGTGTAATCTGGTTTTAGAGCAAAACATAAATCACAAAATAATCGATGACGACATCAAATTGATAAAGATCATGTACCAACACTGGTTTTACTGTACTTCTCCAAAACCTTCGATACTGTTTCCCATGGAATACTTCTAAACAAGTTGAAAATTTTTTTCTCCTTTGAAAACACAGCTCTGTCCCTTGTTGAACAATACTATATTCATAGAATTGAGGCAGTTTTTGCGAAATCTAAGCTATCTGATTTTCTCTCTACTCTCACACTAGCACGTGTGCCTAGGGATCAATTTTAGGTTCACTTTTATTCAATTTTTTCAACAATGACTAACCATCGATACTTAAGCTTTGCAAAATTCATATGCTTGCAAACGATGTACAAATCCATTTAAGCTATCGAATTGTTATGGTTGAAGATGCAACAGCCAGAATAATTGAAGATTTGATATGAATAGGACAATGGGGTCACTAAAATCATCTGAAACTTAATTCAAATAAATGCCAGGCAATTGTAATTGGTAACATTGCTTCTGATATGTCATATCTATCAAGCATCGTGCTTGGTGGCACAGCGTTAAACTACGCTAAAACAGTAAAAAATCTTCGAGTTATTTTCAACCAAACCTTATTGCTCGACAACTATTTGACATATGCTGTTGGTAGAGTTAATCCTGCTTTGTGGAAAAACATTTCAATTTTCTGGGAACTGTATTCCAGTTTTAACGAAAAGAAAATATCTAAAATTCTTGTTCTACCAAAATTTTTTTTTTTTGCTTGGATATTTTTAGTAAGCGCACACTTCAAGTGGCGTTTAACAACATTGCCCTTTTTATAAAGCCGTAAATCATTCGATCATTTTACTGTACTGCCAGGTAGTATATTCAATATGCTAACACTTATTTTTCCAGTATCACAAAGAAGTAATTTTCTCACTGTCCTCACCTTTAAATATAAAAACTATAAACGCTAGTTCCTTGTGGATAAAGATAAACTGTTCAGCTAATTAACTTATTAAAACTAATTTTGCTATTAGCAACCTTATGAACTGGACTATTAATCAAACTGATTTAATCTTGAGTCATTCTTTTTTGTGAATTAAACTAGAAAAATCACCTGAGCGAGAATCTACCCACACTTTGAAATAAAATTCAATCAAAGATACACCGACAGACTTCCTTTCATATCAACTTATCCGTATTTTATTAGACACGATGTCGTCGGCTGAGAATTACAGGGTTCTATGTCGACCGACCCCCATTTCGAGTTATTCAACTTTTAAGTTTTTGATGCTCAGATTTCGTATTAAATGGCTATTGATTTACATTCGAATGATAACAAACGATAGATTATTGATAATAACTAATAAAAATATAATTTATTTGTTTATGTGTTGAGGAATTTCCTTTTAATTGCAAATTAAATTTTTTGCACAAAGTTCTATGAGCCAATTCCATGTAGTTCAAATTTCGGTGAAGGTTCTATGTACCACATAGAACCTTGTAATTGTTATTTAATCATATGAAGATTTCTAACATTTAGTTTAGTCGTTGAAAAAAACTATGGTATTCATAGTATAAAAGCAGCAAAATAGAGTATCTGAAATGATTCTCCAACTAAATATAAAACAATAATCTGATTTTTACATTTTTATTATAGGAAAATATTATATAGTATTTTTAATGCATGTAGCACCTAGTACACTATATAATTAACTTCATATATTTAACAGTTCGTTAACGTAAATAAGAAAATAATGAGAATAAATAATAAATATAATAAAACTAATATTTTAATTATTGATTGAATGAATTAAAGGTACCTACAACATTTAAATAAATAAGAAAATAAATAGTAATTTGATTAAACAAACTAAAATTTTAATTTTCATAGTATATTTTATATATATTTTACAGTTCAAGTAAATATGTGAATACATTTAAGAAAATTATAGAATATTATAAATTAATTAAACCAACAAGAATTTTAATTAATCATATTGGATATTTGTTCTTGTTTTCATTATATTTTCGAAATTTCTTTATCAATAAATTGCAGGCATGTATTTAAGCATTGCTTTAAATGGTTTGATTTTTCTTGTTGCAAGGTCATTTTTTAATTGTACCTCTTTTAAATTTGGCCATTGAAAAGACCACATATTCTTATTTCTTAAGGTTTTTGAACACTAAGTCTACACTTTTAAGAGATTTTTCAAGATGGGAAGTCTTAAAAAACACCTCGGTAAGGTTTTGTGTAAGTTGATGTTGGACAACTTTCGAAAATGGTATAAATTTAATATTTAAAATCTTACAACACTCGTACACATTTTTAAAATTTAACGGTTGCATTTGCAAAACTGTAAGATTTTGTTTTTTGAATGACAAGGGTGAATGAAAATCGCGATTCGTAAGACGCGTTGAATGCAGCTATGGGTATTACCTATTTCCTAAATTGTAGAATTTCCTGGAGTAGAGAATTTAAAATGTATATGTTGGATGTCTGGCTGATGCTTATGAAAATCAATTAATATGAAGTTTACCAACAAGTTCCGGTTTTGACATAACACGGTTTAGAATTTTCAGCAAAGCACTAGCAATATCATTTTCTGTTCTTCCCATTGTGCTTTCATCACACAAGCAGCAATAGACGTTATTATTAAGCGAAAAATGTCCTGTAAAGTTATACACATTTAACTTTGAGTGGTAAAAAAATGAGCTTACATCAGCTTTTGGACAGGTAAGTACATTTTGCATGTCAAAGCACAAAACTGGAACTGTATTTTCTCTGTCAACTTGTCTTTGCTTGTATGCCTCTTCCTTTTCCTGAAAATGCGAATTATATTTCAAAACCAGCTCATCAGATACAGTGGTGTTTTCAACTGCTAATTTATGCTCCTCGCATAGATTTAATGCTTCAAAAACTCAATGCTGTCTCCTGTCGCTAAAGCGGAATCCACCCCCATGCCGCTATCCATAAGTGACCCTTGCATTGAGGAAACCGAACAGATCTCAGTTCTCGGTATGTGCATCACACGACCTTGTGTGGAATGACCACATATTCGACGTTGCCAAAAACGCTGCTAAGTGTTTAGGTTTCCTTCGACGATGCAAGAAATTTTTTACCCTTTCTGATCTGGCTGTAATCTATAAAGCCTATATTCGTCCTAAACTCGAGTATAATTCCCATATTTGGGCAGGTGCTCCAATAACCCACTTGAGTCTTTTGGATAGAATCCAAAAAAGAGCTTTACAATTGATAGGTGATAGGACTAAAACAGAAACAATTGAATCTCTCGAGCACCGTCGCAATGTTTCTTGTCTTTCATTATATTACCGTTATTTTTACAAACATTGTTCTAGTGAAATAGCCAGTTGCATTCCTCCCCTTAAACAATTTAACCGTAACACTCGCGCTTCGGGGAATGCTCATCAGTTTACCCTTGAGCCCAACTTCGGACGTACTGTTAAATTCAGAGATTCATTCTTTAGCCGCACTACACGAATGTGGAATGCCTTACCCGACTCTATATTTCCTTCCCATTGTGATATTCAGACATTCAAAACCAATGTGCATCGGTATCTCCTTTTAAATCCCCTCCCACTTTCCTAAACGCTCGCACTGTGATCAATCACTTGTCGATATGCATTAAATTTAACAGTTTTGTCAGATCCTGTGTTCTCTTAATACATATGAAACATTTCTGAATTTGTTAGACTTGGTTTGAGATACTGCTTGTTGCTAGTTTTTCACAAGCTTTTTGTAAACAATATCAAAAACACGAAGAAAAAACCAAAGGTAAATTGATCAACATAGAACTTTGTTGCGTTTTCGGCAATCCGATAAGAATTATAAGGTTCTATGTATAAAATTAAGGAATACAAGGTTCTATGTCAATAAGAAGATGTGTAATTTTTTTATTGGTCAAAGAGAGAATTATAAAGTTCTATCCGCCAATTTTGCTACATAGAACGTTGTAATTCTTAAATTAACTTCATTTTGGTTTTTAGAACCTTTGTTTTTTGCGTTTTACGCTTTATAGGGTGAATTAAGGTGCATATCCATGAATTCATTCGAAAGCGCTTAAAAATACGAATCCAACGACATCCATAACTCATTTTTCGTAAAAATGGCTGTTAGAACCTTGTAATTCTGGGCCGACGATGTGTCACTCACCTTTGGTAAGAACGCAATTTTCTCCCAAGATTAAGCTAAATACTAATAGATCAAGAAAATGAGACACATATCAAGTTTATGTGCAACATTCTCCAAGTCTGCTCTTACTTTCAACCATCTTTAATGATGGACCCAGTTCCAATAAGTTAAAAGCCAACAAGTCCAACGAGTTTCAGGTTTCGAACGTTTTGTTTGTAAACGATTCTCAAACAAGTTAGATAAACTATCGTTAACCTAGTGGATCATCAGTGGCGCACGGCTTGTGGCAAAACGCACAGAATTATAGACATGGTGTCGAGTGGTGCGGCGGGCTGAAGCACTGAGGAGCAAGCTTCAATAACTTGTGCTCCAGTTTTTGTGTTGTTTTCATGACAATAATTTACAAACGTTTAGTTTAGACGGTCTTACACAGGTATAATTGTATCTTTAAAACTTACAAGAATTTTTGTGTTGTTTTTGTTGTTTTAATTTCCTTAACTAACTTTGGTCGTGGTTGAACCCATTAAACTTTTCTTTCTCTTTTTTTTCCATAAAATTTCAGATCACGATTCGCTGATTGTGATTATTATGGAGAGCGTTGATCGTGTGGTGAAAATTTATTCGCGTTGCAAAACAAAATGTATTATATGCTTTTTTTCTGAATGTGATGAATGTGAATATAATTTTAATTTTATAAAACAAAAGTTGGTAAAAAGAGCTTTTTAAATCTTTGGGACATGTATGTAAGTTATCCATTCACACAAAAATAGTTTTAACATTTAAAATAAATTTTCATGACATTGCCATATTTTGCAAAAAAAGAATATTTTTATAAATATACAGCTAGTTACATTCATTCCCTTAAACATTTCGAGCGCAATACACGTACTTCTAAGAATGGATATCAGTTAATCCTTGAACCTAGTCTCGAACGTTCTGTCAATTAGAGATTCTTTCTTTAGCCATACAACGCGAATGTGGAATGCTTCGTATGGCTTTATTTTTCCCTCTCATATTGATATTAATAGATTAAAAAACAATGTGCATAGGTATCTCCTCTTCAAATTCTTAATCTCTTTTCTTAATGCGACGAAATGGTTCACGGACGAACGTCCGTTACTTCTGTGTCGTGCCCTCCATTTCACTACATAAATCCTGAGTGGTATGATTGGATTGAGTGAGTGATCCAGTTTCCGGTTGATTGTGCAAAAGCAAACACACAATAAGAGACATCAGAACCTACTAGATCCTTTCATATTTTTGAACTTAATCCAAACTAGATAACTCCTTGATAATGATCACAATTTTCCATATCAATTCCATCCACAGTTTCATACGAGTTATGTTATCAAATACTCCAGTGCTGACATGATTACAAATTTAATTCTCTACGGAATTAGAAATAGGGCAAAATCTTTAAAACCTAAGGAAAACTCTTGGTTTGATTCGAGCTGTAAAGATATTATTAGGGTAAGAGAAGTAAGTCTCCGATGTAATAAGACTAAACCTACTGAAAAAAAAAACCGGAATAAGTTCAAGCGAGATAGTAAGATCTGCAACGATCATATTCGAAGATCAAAATGCATGACCAAAAATTATGGCTACTACAATACAATACAATATAATACTACAATGTCCCAAAAGAAATAAAATTTATTGGTCAATTGTAAAACGCTCGTTTTCAATGACACTCCTTTTTTCAGCCCACAAGAAAAAGCCAATTTGCTTCCAGCATACTTTGGTGTTAATTTGAGCCTGATAGTGTCAGGACAAGTTTTATGGGACAAATCTTCTTTCGCTCTCGTAAAGTAGCAAGAATACTGAAAGATCTCAATATACACAAATCCTCTGACCCGCAAAGTATCCCTCCAATTGTTCTGAAAAGGTGTTCTTCAACGCTGGCAAAACCATTACGTAGGCTTTTCCATCTGTCCTACTCTACTGGTCTCTTTCCGAGTGAATGGAAAACAGCATTTGTACAGCCTGTCCCTAAAAAGGGGGAATCTTCTTCCCCCTCTAAATATCGCCCAATTGTATTTATATCCGTTCTGTCTAAGTTCATTGAAACGCTGATAAATTATGAAATATCATGAGGAACGAAAGCTTCTAAATTACCGGCAGTATGGCTTGCGTAGTAATAGTATACAGGTGATCTGATGGTTTATCTCACCGAACAGTGGAACTAAGCCTTACATCGTTTTTGGAAAGCAATTGAAAGAGTTTGGCACCAATCGCTTCTCGAAAATGCTGCGTATCAATACAACCCTTGTTGTTTGAAATTCCCTTCTAAATGGTTTCAAGTCAGATCTTCACAAAATAAATACATATTCAATAAATAAACGCCGCTGAATTCTCATGATTTCTGTATCAATTTAAGAAATTTTTCTTTGGGCAGGTGATGCACAAACTTCCCTTCCTTTACTAGATAGACTTCAGAACAGAGCACTAAAACTATTAGAAAACAGAACTATTACGGAATCATTCCCATCTCTTGAACACTATCGGAATGTTTCGTTTATTTCTTTGTTTTATCGCTTCTTTCAAAAGAAATACTCAGTCGAAGTAGCCATTTAAAACTCCTCCCCTCAAACAGTTCACCCGTGATACCGCTAGGAAAGCTGATCAATACTAAATTTCATCGAGCTAAATTTTGGAAGTACCGTTAAATACAGAGGTTCGATTTTTAGTCGCACAATCGATTATTGAATAATTTACCGGAAACTGTCTTCCCTTTTTCAAAACAAATATTTAGCAACACCTTCTTTCTCTCTATCCCTTATTTTCCTCATCTAGAGGTTTGACATTATAAGGGTCTTAATGAACCCTTAAGCGCGAGCGAACTGTATAATAAAAATGATTCCATCGTTATTTTACTAAATAGTGTTCTAGTGAAATAATCAGTTGCATTCCTCCTTTGAAACAATTCAATCGTAATACTCGCGCTTCAGGGAATGCACATCAGTTTACCCTTGAACCCAATTAAGGACACAGAGATTCTTTCATTATCCACACAAGATGAATGTGGAATGCTTTGCCAAGCTTTTTTTTTATCTCCCATTTCGATATCCCAAACTTCAAAACTAATGTGCATTGGTATATCTTCTTAATTCCTTTCCTATTTTCCTAAAGCTCTAACTGTGTCAAACATTTTAAGGGTAGACAAAACCCCTTCAGTGTGCGCGCAATCTAAAAAATGGATCCATTTAATACGGAAATATAAGTGGCTTAGGTGAATTTTTAACAACGGGGTATTTTCCGCCAGGATATCCCGAAATTTCTTAATCCTTCGTCTCTTTAACAATTCGTATATTTTGGTAACCAAGACATCTTTCTCGTCGCACTAAAGTTTATATTTATTTTTACCAACAAATAGCGAATACGTGCAACCCATTCCTCCACCTTATTGAAAGTTTTTGTTTTAACAAAACAAAATTAAAGAAAATCTTCATTTTAGTTTGGAAACTTCATAGCTATAGTTTCATGATTGCCAATCCGAAATAATATGCAAATTTCTTATATCACATGTAATGTGCAGGCCAATAAAATTAATCGCCATGGATGATTAGATTGTGGCGGCTTTCGGATTTCGAAATTGTAATCACACGGTTGCGGTCATTGACTGTGATTTTTTAATTTAATGAGATAGACAATTTATCTACGTATTTTGTAAGCTTTTGAATGTCGACATTAGTTTTGCTTTACAAATGTTGCAAGTTGAATTTGTTTGCGTCCAACTGACCATACTTCCTGCAGTGGTATTTTCATTATACGTATTTTTTTAATTTTATTTCCCATCTATGTATATTATGTATTTTCTGTGTTTGCCAGTTAAAACACATTCGCATATATGTATGTATGTATATAACGTATGAGAACTGTCATGTCCACATCTGGTATAAAGCCCTGCATACAGTTGTAAATGAAAGGTTTTATCAACGGTGATTGGTTAAAATTTATCTTTATAGCAAAATTTATTTTTGTTAATTAAACAAAGACTTATAGCGAATAAGCTTTAGATGTTGCCCATCAACACTTTTCCTTGTTTCTCCTATTTTATTACAACCAAATTTTTAATGACAATTTCGGACGCGAGTCATATCCATGCAAACCGATTGATTTTTTCGGACGGATTTTTGCTGTTATAATGGCGATACACAGAGCTATGTATGTATATGTATACAAAATTTTACATTAAGGCTTGTATTCACCGAGCGCTCCTAAACGGCCCTTAACTTTACGAGGCTCTTAGGCTGGTATTCACCGAGCGCTCATAACTTAAGAAGCTCATAAACCTATTCACCAAGCTATATTAGTGAAGATCTACGAGCGCTCTTAAAAGTTAGGAGTGGTCCCGACCCGACCACTCCTCAACTTACGAGCGCTCTCTGCGAAAGTTTGTTCGAAAATTCCTTGCCCCATTTTCCAAAGAGTGAGGAAGTGCGCTTCCTTCCAATTTCAACACTCCCATACGGCCACCTCCTCCACGCAAATCGGCAGATTAAGGGCCATTTGCTGATACGAAACTTAAATATTTATGTTCAACTTAAGCGCTTATGTTCTACTTTTTCCTCTACGTAAACTGTCACATAAGAGTTTATGTGGAACATAAGTACTTATGTTCCGTATCAGCAAATGGGCCTTACATACCTCCAAGTTCGAAAACAGTTTGATTTCACAGTTTGGGTATGCCTGAACAAGAGAGAGTGGCTCTCATTTTCGAACTTCGAAAAACACTTGTGAGTGGTTGGTGAATACCCCAAAGAAATTTCAACTTAAGAGCCGTTTATGAGCGCTCGGTGAATACCAGCCTTAACTTGAAATTTCTGTGCGGTATTCACCAACAGGGTTGGCCGAACTGTGAGACTGTGACTTTTTAGAAATAACTACATTTGTTACGTCTGCTACGTAATTTATGTAGTTAATGTAGTTAAATGTAGTTAATGTAACAAATTGTAGCAGACGTAGTTTAAAATGTCATAGCTGTCATTTTACTATCAGTTGTGCATTTGAAATTTGAAATCAAACGTTCAGTTATTCATTTTTAATAAGCGATGTGAGCTGAAGGTGGATTTACTCCAATTGGAATGGAAAATGATCGTTTTGGAGCTCTCTGCGACTCGTGTGCTGCGCTTCTTAAAGATACAACAGTTTAAAGTTTAAATATAACTACACTAATTCTTGATTTTCATTATTTTCAAACAGTTTTTCGGTAATATTTGTATGTATGTACCATGTACATAAAAAATATCTTTAAATCATGTGTTCGTAATCCATATCCTTTGATTATGCCAAAGTAAATTGTTTGTCTCCAAAAATAAGCTTCAAATCTATCATGGAAAATTCCTACAATTCTTCATCCTTATGGTAAATCAAACATTTTCTGTTTCTTTTACAAATCTTCAATAGATAAAAAGAGTGCAAAATAGTTTGGTTTCCTTTATTCTATTTATTTTTTATGAATTAACTACGTATGTAGCAGACGTAACAAATTGTAGTAAATTAGGCATGTAGTTTATTCAAATAACTACGCATAGTTAATGATGTAGAAAATGTAGTGTAGTTAATTCGGCCAACCCTGTTCACCAACCACTCGCAAGTGTTTTTCGAAGTTTGAAAATGAGAGCCACTCTCTCTTGTTCAGGCATACCCAAACTGTGAAATGTTGTGGAATGTTGGTCTTGACAGCAAATGGATACTCTTCTACTTGGCATTGCTCACATGGATTCGAGTCAAATGCGTGCGTGGCAGTGGCACACGCCCAAGCGAACAAACTTTCGAAGAGAGCGCTCGTAAGTTAGGAGTGGTCGGGACCACTCCTAACTTTTAAGAGCGCTCGTAGATCTTCAATAATATTGCTTGGTGAATAGGTTAATGAGCTTCTTAAGTTATAGTGAATACCGGCCTAAATGTAAGATCGATCACTAATGTGATTTTCCATTGGCAGAATAAATTAATACCGATTTTGGCTATCTTTGCATTTTAAAACTTATCGATATTGTAAGGTCTAGTAACGCAGTAATAAAACGGCTTAAACTAGAATGAGCTTTGACTTGATAAATCCCTTGAATAACTTGACAATTGGGCTAAGGTCTCTAAAACATCATAATAAGCCATTTAAAAACATTTTATTACGAGACGTCACTAACCATGGCCAGCCCCACCCTATACCTACTTATCCATATGTACTTCATACGTACACGTGATTCAAGCTTTCGATTTCATTGACATTCTCGTTACACACCTTTTGCATGTCTCTGATATCGAAGACTAAAAATCCCAGAATATTGCGTGTAAGTAGTTCAGCGACCCAAAACCACTCTTCAAACTCACTTTTATATTTTAATCTTTGCAATTTGGTTTTACGAGTACTAAAGAACAAGTTAGCTAATTGATTGCGTAGAAAAAGAAGCGTTCTATGACCAGACTACCAAGGTCTTCGATGTTATTCACTTTTCATTGGACTTTAAGACATGTACCCTTAAACAACTTTTTGTTGAGACAGTCTCCTCGAATGCTATACAATCAAGAGACTGGTATGATGGAAAATCGTAAGTGGGTTAAGTTGATTGCACAAGCTACGAGTATAACCAGTTACCAAGAGATTTTGAATCTTTTGCACATTTAGGGCTTTTGTATTGAAATGTAGACAACTAAGCCTGAGATGCAAAATGGGTTTTTAATTATAGTTGGATATAAATAATAGGTACTAAGATGTGATTATGATAGATACATTGATATTTAAAGTGCATGTCATTATTTATTGATACTGCGATGTCAAGGGCATATACATATACGAAAAATAAATAATTTTACTTTAACTTAGGCTACGCGTATAGTGGTGCGACAAAGCGATGTAATGCAAGAATCGTTTGCGTGGGAAAAAAATATTTCCATTTATTCTTATATATGAGCGCACAGTAGCCTAATGCAAGTTTTGCGAGTTTCTCACATACCTATCCACTTTTCCAAGCGAGTTTTGCGACAAGATTCATATTCTTTGTTTTGACGTTTAAAGAAAAAAATCAAGCGAGTAAAATTTTGTTATTTCAGTGCTTGTGTTGTATGGTGCAATTTTTTTTATAATTTTGGTGGCAATAATTATCAAGGAATTAACAACACAACCTCACAAAATCGCTTTTAGAGTGCACACTATGTCGCATCTAATTATCGCATATCGAATCGCTTGTCTCATCGCTTCTCGTATCGCATCGCTTTGTCGCACCAATGTACGCGTAGCTTTAGACCTAATGTGGTAAAATTTTAAGCTGCCTAGTGCTAAAAGGTGTTAGTATATGATACTACTTAACAATTTGCTAACTATGAAGTAGTTTACTAACTTTTTCCTAATTTTAAACATTTTGTAACTACTCGTAGTACCGTACTGAGGCTATTTTTTTATAATTTGCTTCTGAACACAACTAAAACAATGTCATTTCATGCAAAAATCAAAGTAAACAAACCTTTTTGACGTTTGTTAATGTCAAAGAGTAATTTGAAGTTAGCACGATACTAAAAAATGAAATAGCTTTTTAAAATTAACAAAGTCGTCATTTTAACTAAGTATCATACTAAAACGGTTTTAACAGTACTAGTACTGACTTGTTTTAGTACTGATTTGACTAAAATGTTCCGCCAATGCTCTAAAAACAGAAAAAGTAGCACATTTTGAAGATAAATCAAAAGTCTTTGATCAAACTGCATTAGTGCCCTCTGGTGTGAATTTCTTTCGCACCCACATTTTTTTTTTAATACTGCAAGAAGACTGTTATTTCATTTTTGTAAGCTATGTTGGTCTTTTTTGAAGGTTTTGTATTAAATAATGGTATTAAAGGTGGTTTTTGTAGATACACAGCCCTTTAAATCGACGACTGTAAGCTTGGATTTAAAGATACTGTTGTTTTTTATTTTAATATGTGCCGTATTGGGAATATTTGGTCGATGGGGAACATCATTGACCTGAGAGGTTACTTTGGAATGCACCTGGGCAGGTTATTGACAGTTTCATCAATTCACGTAATACGGTGTAGGCGATGTTAGGAAGACTAATGCCTCTGTAGTTAGAGAAGTATAGACTGTCTCCTTTTTTGAGGTAAGAGGAAAAAATGCTGAGGTTTCATTCATCAAGCATGCTTTCCTGCAATGGAATTGGGTCTGTTGTTAGTGTGTTGTATTGGCATCCCAGATCAAAGAGATCTTCTTAATAGTAATCCGGAAGAACTTTTTTTGATTTGAGTTTCGTTATAATTGTGAAACGTCAAATACAGATGTCAAATTAAAGTTAATTTTCATTTTCATTAGGTTTGTTCGTTGAGCCTTAAAGTCACCCTAGGGTTGAACTAAATCGTTTTTTGAAAACCTGAAGTCACTCTGGTGAGTAAATTCTGTGGTTTTTGAGACCTCGGGCTTATTGCCATATTGTGATTACAAGCATTTTTTTAACAAATTTGTAAAAATCGAGTTTTTTTCATAAGTAATTTTTTTTAATCACAAATTTGTACTTGTAATTTGTAGTTGATGCAATAGGCCCCTGGGGTCGCCCTGAACTGGCCTTGAAGTAGAGCTAGGTATTTTGCTGTGGCGAGTTCATTTAACGACCAAACTGTCAAAAGTCACATGAGATTCCATATCTTTTTCTTTTGATATCGTTTGTCGATTCGCATGTTGCATTTTATTTTTTATGTTTTCAATTAAAAGTTTGTTGTACTCATCATCCTCATGAGATTAAATATTAAGTAACAACGCAAAATTGTTTTTCTTCATTTTTAATTTAAAGTTTTAGCAGAACACAGAATTATTTGTTACTTGCTTTTAGTTGTCAAAAAAAAAAAGAATTGACAGCCATTGGGTGTTTTTTGAAAACCCCAGTTTTTTTGACAACTCTCAGAGTTATCAAGAAAACCTGGGTCAACCCTGGGTAAAGTTGAAGGAACGAACCAATTATTTGCATGACGAAACCTAATTTGGAAGATTTTTATCCAAATTTCGAGGAATTCTTCAATAACTTTCAGAGTTTCTCCATCTTGGGCCGATTACTTTGAGTAAAATCTTATAGTTAACATTTAACGTTAAAGATGACGATGTTCAATAAGAAGATGAATCGTTTGGGCTATCCATAACAAAAAATGGCATTTCAGTATTATTATTATTATTATTATTAATTCTTTATTCAACAACTTAAATTTAATTACAATAAAAGTTTAACAAAAAGAAAAAAAGCATGGCATGTTTTTGCCGTCTGCCGATTGATTGACAATAAAAGAGATACAAAAAAAATAAATAACTGATATCAATAAATAACTGATCAAAATAAATAATAAAAACAAAAAGAGTGAAGAAATGGAGAATGCATTAAAAAAAATCATATAAAAATTATAACATTTATGTTAATTCCAAAAAACTATTGCGATACTTATAGGCATGAATACTATACTGCGATAATATCTTCCATCCGTGAATACCATTTAAAAAATCCGTTGTTTCTTGAAGAGTGAGAAAGCTTTTCGAAAAATATAGTCTTCTTATTTCAAGTAAGATTGGACATTCTGCAAGGATGTGGAAAATGCCTTCCGGTACATTCAGATTACAAAGGCTGCAATTCACTGTTAGATCCTGTCTATGTGGCATATAATTTAAGTAAAGAGTCTCAGTTCGCAATTTAAATATAGTGCTGATTTCATAGCTAGTCATGCTGTTGTTGAAGTAACTATTAGAGCCTAGAGAGTGATTTAACGTTCTGTACAGACTTCTAGATTCAGACAATCGCGCTCTGCTTAGACAGCTTTCATAAAAACGTTGATCTATCTGTGCGATACAATCGTAAAACTTGTTTTGCCAATCATTTAAGTTTTCAAGGGTTAAATTGAGTACCACATAATGTTCCGTAGCCAGATCGAGCCAGTCCTTGAAAGGAGAAAGATTGCACCTAAGTAGCTGCTTTTGAAGATTTGTGCTTGGGCGCTTCATTATTTTAATAATGAAGTCCGCACTTGCTTTGAGATTTTTGTAGTATAATTGAGGAATACCGGCTTCCACGTGAATAGCGTAGGAAGGGATTGAGGTAGGTAGTTTAAAGATACGTTTAAAGAAAAAGTATTGCAAGCGCTCAAATTCTTCCACCTTTTTATAACCAAAAATTTGATTTGCGTAACAAAGGCAGGAGTTGATGGTTGCATTAAAGACCTTAAATTTAGATGCGGTGTCCACATTTTTATTACAATAGAACTTAGGCCACATAAGATTTATTGCAGTTTTTGCCTTGCTGACTTTTTCTTCTATATGTGGCCGCAAGTTTAGATTATAACTTAACAAGAAACCTAGATACTTGAATTCTTGCACCACTTCTATAGGTTGGCCTGCCAGCTGCCAGTTTTCTATCGGAGGTCTTCTACTTGCCGTGTTCTGAAAAACCATGATTTTTGATTTCGACGTGTTAATCTTGAGATCCCAAGTGTCACAATAATTCTTAAGCTTATTAATTTGGAGCTGTAATGTTAGGGGGTTATCTGTTAAGATTACTAAGTCATCTGCATATAAGAGTGTTTTTATGTGTACACCTCCTACTACAACACCACCAGGTAGATTATCCGATACATCGTTAATGAAAAGGGAGAACAGAATTGGACTGAGAACGCAACGTTGAGGAACTCCAGTCTCTGTGGCAAAGGAATTGGACATATCGCTACCATTCCAAACTGACGCTGAAGTACTAGTTACTAGTTTTTTGTAGATGTTGAGAAATTTTGTAGAAACACCTAACAAACTTAACTTATATATAAGTGAGTTTCTATTGACAGTGTCAAATGCAGCCCTAAAATCAACAAAAAAAGCGTAGATCTTTTTTTTTTTGTTATAAATTTTCTAACTATTGTTTCCAGCGCAAAAATTTGGTCGACAGTTGACAGTCCAACACGAAAACCACCTTGAAAGATACTAAGTCGATTATTATGTTCTACCCAGTTCGATAAGCGGTTGTATAATATTTGAGCAAAGATTTTTCTTAGGCTGCAGAGAATTGATATACCTCTATAGCATTTCAGTATTTTTAGGTTTAAAGTGTACTCATGTGAACGTGCTTTTCATTTTAATTCTTCATTTTTAAAATCAAGAATTAATTTTCTCTTCTTAGAAGAAGAAGAAGAACTTACGTCTAGTGCCAAATGATTTCAGAAGCATTCGAAATGCATCCAGACTACCAGATGAAAACGCCATTAAACTAATATTGCTATCTTCGCTTACTTTGTCAGGATCAGGTGGACATAACTTTTGGTCTATGTCGTCAAGATTTAATGATACAATCTGCCTGACGGTAATATTCGATTCATAACCAGAATTACACAGTTTTTCCATATCCTCGACGCCGACTTTTATTCTATTACGATGTTTCCTCGATTTTTCCTGAAGGCTTCGCTTTAGGATCTGTAGGTTCTTTTTACCTTTTCTTAAAACTCCTTAACTTAATTTTTTGCTCTAAAATCTCGATATTTCTTCTCCTACGGTTGCACCCGTCTGAAAAAAAAACATCGTACCTTTGCAAGATGCTAGATATAACGATACTGGATGAGTGCTTTCGGTTGATCACAGGTTGAAAGTTGATTGATCATCAGGAGTTCTCTGTATCCCTTAGTGAAATCTGAAATCTATTTACTGGCTATTACTATGTTTCACTCCTCGAAATCCGAATTTTGCCCTCCTTACTTCGTTTGCAAATCCTGTCATCATTAAATCCGTTCGTATCCAAGACTTGTTGGTATTGCATCAAAAAGCATTACTTGGATGGAAAAGCACCCCAACGCCCTAGTTGCCCAATAACCTTTTTCGTAGTCACCTACAACCTTCCAAAAGGATTTAAACTTAACATTCAGTTCATATACTATTGGCATCCGATTTTCACAGCGCAAGGCAACGGGGAGTAGGAATTAATAGACATAAAAATGGTTTTAATATGAAGGTTTTTATAATACAAACTTTATATACTACTGAAATAAATCAGCCAAGTATAACCCTTAGCACTATTTCATTGGACTTGTTGAATTATTGATTCAAAATAGCTTTTAGTCAATAAGAAATGATGTTTCGTCCCGGGCCGGCGATCTCACATGTAACGGGTGATTTTTTAAGAGCTTGAGAACTTTTTAAAAAAAAAAAAACGCATAAAATTTGCAAAATCTCATCGATTCTTTATTTGAAACGTTAGATTGGTCCATGACATTTACTTTTTGAAGATAATTTCATTTAAATGTTGACCGCGGCTGCGTCTTAGGTAGTCCATTCGGAAAGTCCAATTTTGGGTAACTTTTTCGAGCATTTCGGCCGGAATAGCCCGAATTTCTTCGGAAATGTTGTCTTCCAAAGCTGGAATAGTTTCTGGCTTATTTGTGTAGACTTTAGACTTGACGTAGCCCCACAAAAAATAGTCTAAAGGCGTCAAATCGCATGATCTTGGTGGCCAACTTACCGGTCCATTCCTTGAGATGAATTGTTCTCCGAAGTTTTCCCTCAAAATGGCCATAGAATCGCAAGCTGTGTGGCATGTAGCGCCATCTTGTTGAAACCACATGTCAACCAAGTTCAGTTCTTCCATTTTTGGCAACAAAAAGTTTGTTAGCATTGAACGATAGCGATCGCCATTCATCGTAACGTTGCGTCCAACAGCATCTTTGAAAAAATACGGTCCAATGATTCCACCAGCGTACAAACCACACCAAACAGTGCATTTTTCGGGATGCATGGGCAGTTCTTGAACGGCTTCTGGTTGCTCTTCACTCCAAATGCGGCAAATTTGCTTATTTACGTAGCCATTCAACCAGAAATGAGCCTCATCGCTGAACAAAATTTGTCGATAAAAAAGCGGATTTTCTGCCAACTTTTCTAGGGCCCATTCACTGAAAATTCGACGTTGTGGCAGATCGTTCGGCTTCAGTTCTTGCACGAGCTGTATTTTATACGGTTTTACACCAAGATCTTTGCGTAAAATCTTCCATGTGGTCGAATAACACAAACCCAATTGCTGCGAACGGCGACGAATCGACATTTCACGGTCTTCAGCAACACTCTCAGAAACAGACGCAATATTCTCTTCTGTACGCACTGTACGCATTCGTGTGGTTGGTTTAATGTCCAATAAAGTAAACTGAGTGCGAAACTTGGTCACAATCGCATTAATTGTTTGCTCACTTAGTCGATTATGTAGACCATAAATCGGACGTAAAGCGCGAAACACATTTCGAACCGAACACTGATTTTGGTAATAAAATTCAATGATTTGCAAGCGTTGCTCGTTAGTAAGTCTATTCATGATGAAATGTCAAAGCATACTGAGCATCTTTCTCTTTGACACCATGTCTGAAATCCCGCGTGATCTGTCAAATACTAATGCATGAAAATCCTAACCTCAAAAAAATCACCCGTTACTTATCAGTTGACTGCGAGGGCCTTGTCAATATGCAATTTTTGTTAAATTACGTTCATCTTACATCGATTTTTTGACAAAAATCCAATGTGAAAGGTTTTTCTATAAAACCTCAAATTCTTCATGCAGAATGTCAATCGTGTTGTCTGCTGTGTGGCACTTAGCACAGTCCTGCTGGAACCACATTTCGTCTAAGTTTATATGGTTCAATTTGGCCCTATAAGAAATCGGTTATCATCGTTCTGTAGATGTTGATGTAGACCGCCTTATCAACGTTGTTTTCGAAAAAATATATGGACCAATGACGCCGCCGACCTAATATCCACACCAAACGGTAAATTTTTGAGGATGCATTTTATCACCTGTGTGAACCTCGTGTGGGTTTCCAATTGCTTGCTTACACAGCCATTTATCAATGCGCCTCGTTGATTAAGATATTTTTTCGGCCAAAACTGGAATCCTCTTCCAAACACTGCGAAGCCCAGTCAGGAAAAAAACGGCATTGTCTATGGTCATGAACTTTGAACTTTTGGGTCAGTTGTATATTAGTTGGGCTACACAAAAATAACTTGTTAAAGTGTTTCTCATCTTAGCCTTTCAAATTAGGCATATAATTGCAGGTAGCTTCTATTTTTCTGACTAATAGGGTTTTCCATTAGAAGATTCGATTTCAATCAAAAATTCGTTTTTTTCGCTGTCAATGGGATACGGTTTCAAATTTATTGTTGATTTATTGTTTTCGTTTTATTAATTGGCAAAATCTCCATTTTGGCAGATCTTTATCGAAGATAAATTGATTAATTGTACCAATGGAAAACCACAAAAGTACATATCCGCAAGAATGTTTGAAAGTTAAAGAACTACGAGTATATTTATAGAGATGTCAAAAGCTCAAATTTAAGCTTAGCTAAGAGCTCAGCTCACTTCTGAGCTAGATCAAATTAACTGAGCTGAGCTATTGGTGGAGCTGAGCTATTGGTTGAGCTGAGCTGAGCTCTTTATTGTGTTGAGCTGTTAGTTGAGCGAGGCTGTTGGTTGATTTGAGGTTGAGGTTAGCTGAAGATACAAAGCAAAAGTTAAAACATCGACTTTCAGTCAGTTAACACAAAGAATACCAAAAATCATAGTTTTGAATAAATAAGAAAATATTTAATGACAAAACAAAACTTAACAAAATATCCTTTCCTTATTCTTTGTATTATGTAATATAAGTTGGATTTCGAGATTTTCGTCTTGAACTTGACGCCTATTTGGAGTTAGGGCTACCTATGCTGAATAACCTTTGAACTGTGACACTGCTAGGAAGTGCTACGTTGTATATTGAAATGTTTTTAATTGATCCGAACTGCTTATTCTCAAAAAATTTTGCTTAAATAACTTACTATTTATTTATATTAGTTATTAGCTAGCTAAAGGATTGAAATAGCTCAAAAAGAGCAGCTCATTTCTGAGCTTGTTTGCAACCCTGTTTATGAGAATTGAAATATTTATCTATTTAAATTATTTGTTCACGTTTTTCACGTTGCATTTATGTATGTACTTAATTGTTTTTTTTTTTTTATTCAATTTCAGTACCGAAAACGAAGGAAATATTCTTCTCGAAAACTTATCCAAACTTAACAGACCCTTAGAAATAAGTTTTAAGGAAATGCTCAAGCTGATGAGCCAATGTGAACAAGTTGATAAGCTTATATCGAAGAATAGGAAAGGCAAAGGCGAACAAATTCCAAAACCAGCTCAACCGAATATTGCAACAAACTTATTCCAGAAAAATCCCTTGTCAATATTTAGTGGGATAATACCAGGTAATTATTTATTTGGGATATTTATAAGTTTTCCAAATAATTTAATCGATCTCAATAAAAAGGTACAAAGTGGTGTGGTACCGGTGACATAGCGGAAACATACAGCGACCTTGGCACAGAATCTATAATGGATCGCTGTTGTAGAGCACATGATTTATGTCCAGTGAAAATCAGAGCCTATCAGACGAGATATGATCTCAACAACGAGTCCTTGTACACCAAGTAAAAACAAAACATCATACAATTTACGGAAGGACAAAATGGCAATAAATTCTTTTAATTATTTCCAGGTCCCACTGCATCTGTGATGATATGCTTTTTTCATGTCTTAAAAAGACAAACACGTCCGCATCACAATTGATGGGATCAATCTACTTTAATTTAGTTCAAGTAACTTATATTTAAATAATTGTTTTTAAATAAAAAACAAAAATTAAATATTTCATTTTTACTCTCTATAGGTACCTTGCGTTACTGATGGGCCTGGAGGCTATCAATATCGATCGGCTAAGGAGGGATTCTAAGCAAAGCAATGAATTTCTTTAAAACAAAAAAAAAGTGATTTCTTATAATTATTATTTGTTTTTAAAACTGTTGTACATTTTTGTTAGTTAACACAAATTTATCATAAGGTTGTGTTTATTCAGAAAAAGAATAGTTTGTTTGTATTTATTTTTTTGAAATATATAAAAATAATAAAATTTATTTTTAAGTTAAATCGGTTAGACAAATAAATTAATATAAAAATATTTTTAGAAAACTACAATACCTCTTTCGCTTTATATATTTATAGGATTTAGACATACACCTCAATATTAAAGAACAAAAGTTAGCATTAACTCCCAGATTAAGTGCAAAATTTTATTAAGAAATACAAATTTCTGGTAACTGACGTCTATTCACTATGAGTTACTAACGATAGTTTTAAAATTCGAACGAATAGCTAATTCTATAAAATAGATCTTTCAATAGTACTCTTCGCTATATTCATAATCTAAGAAGATTCGACCATATATCACATTTGGAAAACAATTTATTGGGCATGTCTTTTTTCAATTACATAAAGTTTCGTTCCATTCTCTTATTATTTTCAATTATAAAAACTATGCAGCCTTCATATCTTTACGATAGAATCCGGTTTTCGGCATCCAACAGATCTGCTTGTTTGATTTTACCACAATTTACCTGCCTTACATCCGAGAGACAATTCTTTATTTCAGCTATCCGCCTTTGGAATACACTTCCGCGTAGCTTGAGAGAACTAAATGACACACATCGATTTAAGAACGAGTTAAGGCTGTTCTTCACTAACCAAAGCAACTAGTTTTTATTTTAACCCCGACCCCCTCTCCCACTTACCTTTCATCAAGCAAATTCAACTTTTAAAATTTATTTTATCAAGTTTTTGGAAAATTCAAATTTAACTTTTTAAAAGATATAATTTCCTTAAATTATAAGGCAAAGAATAATGTATCGTTAATTAATTTATAATATTAACTTCAATTTTGTCAGCTCATTATCTTGTTTAATTTTTTTTTTGTTCTAATTTATTTTATTTCTAAATACTTTTTGTAATTTATAATTGTTAACTTTTCACAAGCTTAAAAGTGTACTCTTACTGTGAATTGATGTATAGTTAAATAAATAAATACTAAATAAATACTAAATACTAAATACTATTTTGACATTCGAACGAAAAATATTCATTTTCAAACAATTTCACAAAACTAACTTGAATGAATCTTATTTTTGAAATCAACTGTTTGAAATTTACTGATATTTCTATTTGATTTATGTCGTTTTTATTTGGCAATCCGGAAGCCTTCTGGACTCTTCTGAAAGTGTTCACTTGGGAAAAAATGACAATTATGATTCTGAAAAGTAGAGAAATTTGCTTCTGGATTTAAAATCAGAATCGAAACCAGAAGCACTCACACATTCACATACTTAAACGTCAAACTCAACAGCTGTGATTTTTTGTATGCTAATTGCACGAAGTGTATTTTTCAACATATATTTACGAGTATTCTTGATTTTCATTATTTTCAACATTTGATGTTGAGAGACTTGTTGAAAGAGGCCAGGACCGGAACCCGGTTGTCGAGCCGATGATGATGATGATGTTTCACATATACACACAGTCACAAAAGTAAGTATACAGCAGGAAACAAAATGTTAAGCAGAGAGAAAAAAATTGAATAAGCATATGTTATGAAACATTTGGCGTATATTTTTTAGAAAATTTTATTCTCTTTTCGTAAAATCAATTATCAAACAATTTTTTTTTTAAATGGCTTAGATATCAACTTAAAACTAAAACTCTCTCAGAACTATGATCACAAAAGTAAGTATACACTAATAGAAATTACAACATTTTTAACTTAATATTAGAATTTAGTAACTTGTAGG
This sequence comes from Chrysotoxum bicinctum, assembly GCA_911387755.1. Classification (NCBI taxonomy): domain Eukaryota; kingdom Metazoa; phylum Arthropoda; class Insecta; order Diptera; family Syrphidae; genus Chrysotoxum; species Chrysotoxum bicinctum. The sequence continues at coordinate 19,756,977 of OU426989.1, forward strand.
GTAATCTTTTGATTTAATTACGGCGTTTATTCTCGATTGCATCGACGAAACAAGTTTTTGGGTAACACTTAGGGTTATTTTGTTCCATTCTTTTTGAAGGATCCTTTTAATCTCTACTTTTGATTTTATCTCATATTTGCGTATTTGACGCTCCAGATGATCCCATAAATGTTCAATAACATTTAAATCTGGCGATTGAGGAGTTGTTTTGACTTGTCTTCGCACATTATATAGCAGCCATTCTCTCACGATTTTGGAGGTGTGTTTGGGGTCATTATCTTGTTGAAAGATGAATGACCTCTCACAACCTAGTTTTTGTGCACTTTGATGAAGATTATTTTTTAAGATGTCGAGGTAACCAAAACGATCTATCGTACTCTCAATAAAAACCAAGCACCCCCAAATCATAACCGAACCACCACCATGTTTAACAGTTCCAGTCAGGTGGTTAGGATCTAACGCCGTATTAGGTTTTCTTCACACTTTTGCACGTCCATCAGAGCCATGGATGTTGAATTTGCTCTCGTCAGAAAATATAACGGTATTCAGAAAGCCAAATCGGTCTGAATATGACTTCTGGCAAATTCAATCCGCTTTTGGCGATTGACCTTGCTAATGAATGGTTTTTTCCTAATAGCACAGCCTTATACCCGACTTCGTGAAGGATGCGGCGTATGGTTTGGGTACAGCATGACTTACCTGTCTCTTCTTCTATCTCGTCCTGCAGTTTTGGTGCGCTTATTTTCGCATTTTTCTTTACTTTGCGAATTATTAGCCGCTTCTCATGTTCAGAGAATGTTCGCGGGAGGCTACTGCGAGCCGTTTTCGTAACTGTTCTACATTGTTTCTGCTATTCCAATATTTTTTGGACGGTTGCTGGGCTCCTATCAACAAGTACAGCTACTTTCCGAATCCGCTTTTCTTCACTTGAGTACCTACTTAACTATTAATTTTTGTAAGTCCTAGGAGAGCTCTTTTCCATGTGGTGCCATTTCTAATTTTAAAAGGAATAATTTGAACTGAAATAGGCTAGTCTAGTAGTTTTGCCTTACCTTTTTAATAAAAAAAAAAAACATCATCACATAAGAAAAACTGTCTGTATACTAACTTTTGTAACCTATTTTTTTTACCCGTTATTACAAATAATGAGATAGCAAAGAAGTGGATACAAATTGTACCGTTATTTTGCTTAACAGCCGTAATGTGTATGACAAGACACTTGTGCCATATGCAGAGAATAGATATGGATTTGATATTAACGGTATTTTTTCGTCTATTTACGTATTAGCTTGGTTGTATACTTACTTTTGTGACTGTGTATACAATCACAAAAAACTTCAGAATCATAAGAATTTCAGAATAAATAAAAAGTGTTCAATTGGGATTCCGGATCGGAGAGAGATTCCGGATTGTCAAATAAAAACGACATTAGTGTGCCCAAGTGAATTTTTTTTAGATTTTTTTTACTTTACAAGTTGGTCCGAAAATAAATCTTTATTTTTACAGAACCATTAGGTGGAATAAAGTTATGTTTTATGCCTGGTAACTCTAAGTATTTAAGTCCCCGACAGGCATGGGACTTTCAAGTTTCAACTACCTTTATCCCGTAAGTACCCCATGGAAGAATTGTCGCTGATCTCGCTCAAAGATTAAATTTATTTTTGAGGGTCAAAACTCAACTAATGTTTACTAGCGATTGATAAGTTCTACCCTAAGTTTAAAAATTGGACTTAGCTTTTATATTTAATCAATAAAGCTTGACTTAAACAAAAAAAAAAACTTTGTGTGTAGACGTACGCAAGGAAGAAGTAAAATTGCTCTTCCCTCAAGCAAAGCCTATGTAAGATTCTAATCAATAAACGTACAAACATTTTGTATTCTTAAAATATGTCGCTGTCTTTGACTGATAACGTGACGGTTTGCCATATCACTGACAGCTGCATAGAAAATTTTTTACCCCCAACGCCGGAAAAGAAGTTTTACTTCAAAAAAATTAACTAGACAGAGCCATGTTTTTTTACAATTATTGTTCAAGGTTATTTAAAGCACTTTAAAAATACCTTTTACCGCTGAAAGAGAATGTTCTTTTAATGAAAAACCCACAACAACAAACCAACAAGACAATTAAAAACATACTTTCATTAAAAAACACACAATAAAAGCTTTTTTTTAATGAATAATATGGCCGAACAATATCTCACTCGAAAACCACTTCCCTTTGTAAAAAAAAAAATTCAAAAAGAATATATCTTTTTTATGGTTTTATTTATTCACAACATTAAACACTTGATCCTACACAATACTGAATACTTATATACTATTTACGAGTATCTTAAAAACTAAGCAATAAAATTTACAAAATAATTAATGCGAAATATAAAAAAACACTTGTAAATAAACTTTCTGCTTTCTGTTGTCAAATATAAACTAGCATTGCCATATGAGAAGAATTTTAAGTTCGGTGTCAAACTTAAATTAGCATTGCCTACAATTAGAAGAATCCTTTGGGTCGAACACAATAAATGCAATAAAAAAGAGGTGTGATGTGATGAAACATCGTCGTTGTTGTAAAATTAGTTTCAAACTATAAAAGCAGACGAACAATGAGGATATACACAATAAAGCATTTATTGTCGTCACATTTAAAAAAAAATAATAAATAAATAAATAAAATAGGGAGTCGCGCACATTCAATTTTTAGGCTCACATCTGCTTGGTTGCTGGAATGAAACATGTGGACTTATATTTCATTAATCAATATACTTATTTTACCAACCAAACTGTTGCGAAAATAAAAATTGAATTTACGCTCCAAGCCTCGTGTTCTCATCGCATTATGAATCAGGCATATGTAGTTATAAAAACTTTGCGGGATGATTTTAAAATTACGAAAAGTTGACAGTGAATCGTGTCTCGCTCTCGTCTCGTGTTCTCTTCATTATTAATCGCGCACAATTATAAATTTTTTTGTCTGTCATTTTCAATTGGATTTTAATGTCACCATCTAAAAAATGTAAGCGGAGATAAAAATGCACTAAAAGCGGCTAGTATTGAAATTTTGATATCTTAGACGTCAGTGTCCTTTCACGATTTATGATTTGTGCCGACCTTAGTAATCATGTGCTTTAAAAAAAGCGCCATCTGTGCGTCATAAAGAGCGCCATCTGCACGCCAAAAAGAGCGCCATCCATTTTGTCCAACCTCGGTAAGACGGCTTTTAAACGAAGCAATATTACCTTGCGATTTTTAAGCCCGTTGGAGAGAGACGTGTGTGGTGGCGGGGTTACATAAGGCGGAAGATGATTCCAAAAGAGAAACTAAGATTAAAAATCGCTTTCGTGTAAAAGCAGTATAACAAACAAGTTTCACATGAATTTCTTGATTTTCTCAATAAATTCAAGAAAGTATCAGATAGACCAACCTGTCATTCCAAAACTAATTGTATCATTTGTATAATTGAAACAGTTTTGAGTTTCAATTAAAGTTTTCTAACTTATTTTGCAAACCATTTTCAATTCGAACAAATATTTAAAAAGTGATTTGGAATTGATTTTGACATCTATCAATCTGCAATTTCCGAAATGCACTGAAACGTAATGTTAAAAACCAACGAAAAGTAGATTTCCGTATCGTCAAAAGGGGAACACACCCAAGCAGTACTTTACATCTATTCCATGGTAGCACATTATGTTCTCTAATATTTCAACGTATTTCTCTTTGTTGAGAATTTCGTGAACACGATGAATTGATCCCACGGGGTTCCAAAAAAAACATCGCCAAACGCAGATTGATTTACCGCCATGTTTGACTACCGGTGAAATGAACTTTGGGTCAAGTCTGACGTACTTTCTACCGTCGGGACTAATGCGATTTAACTTCGTCTTATCGCACCACAACACAAATATCTATCTATCACCTTCCCATATCGGCACGTCTTTTGGCAAACTGGATGCGCCCATGTCTTTGCACTTTTGTGACCATGGCTTTTTTGAGTGAAATTTGTCATCAAGTTCAGCCAAACGTGCAACAGTTCACGCTGAATGACTGCAGCACTTTTTCTGGGATCTGCTTTCGACAGTCCAACAATTTTTACTTGCGATATATGTAGGTACTATAGGGCAAGTTCTGCATTTGAAAAAAAAATCGAACTCGAGATATTGATCCAAGTTGACATTACGATGATAGCGAAGACGAATAAAGTGGGTCCGACAATTCCGGCTGTCTGTATGTATGTCTGCATGTATGTATGTACCTCGATCTACAGCCTAAGCCACTGGAGCTATTTTCTTCAACCTCGGTACTTAAGGGTCTTCGGTGATTCCCTAGAGGGGAAATTGACGACCCTACCAAGGTAACCGTCGGAGCGGAACTTTCTCCGCAACGCATTCTCCTTCGGAGGTTCAATTTCGGTTCAAAGTAGCTTTCATCGGAAGAAATTTTACAGAAATCCAACAACGCATTGCGATGGATATAAATTTCAGACAGAGATGTGCTAATTAACCGATATATCGAAGATGCGATATATTTTCGATAGTTTTTTATAAAATAAACACCATAAGCGTTTTAAACCATGAAAAACCGGTGAGAGAGTGTAGTTTATTGTTTAATAATAGTATATTTTTCAATTGTAAAGCGCTAGCGTTTTTAAGAAATGTAATTAGATGCACCGATTCTTGAATCAAAACTATCGAAGAAAGTGCCCTCCCTATTTCCATACATGTTTTTTGTTTCCATTTGAAGTGTCAAAAAAAGAATAAATTGAAAAAAAAAACTTTTGAAACACAATATTTTATATTTATTGGACTAATAGGTACTTTAATAACAATAGAAATGGATCAATGCACAAAACAAAAGATCACGAACATACTTTTTTTTCCATCCAAACATACATGTCTTGGTCCCAATTAATTTAACTGATTGGGCCAGATCTTCCCAAACACAGCTACAATTTCTGATGTCTTTTTGGTGTAGCCCGCTCATTGTTGCGAAGTTTTTTTTTTTCGTTCTGCCTTAGAACAAGAAGTCTATTATAAATAAGTAACACAAGTTAACGCAAATAAAGTTAAATTCTTTGTTACTTACATTTTAATTAACTATTTCTTTAAAAAGAAAACACTTTCCGCAACAAGAACTTGTCGGACGATTTCGGAGAAAATTTTGTTTGTATGTGTCAAAAATAAGACCATTAGAAGTGCTTCATCGCACACAAATGGCATGCGTTGAATTTCGTCGAACAGAATTTCCGATCAGCTGATCGGAGAAATACCATGAAGCAAAATGTCTCCGATTCGTAGGAAATCGGAGAGAATTCCGCTCCGACGGTTACCTCGATAAGGCCGTGAAATTTTTTTTTAGCTCCAAAACTAACAGTATCCCCCATACACCCGTAATGCAAAATCTAATTTATCTCGAAAACGGCCCTGATTTTGATAAAAATAAAATTAGATGTGATACTATGAACACGGACCACATTTTGGTAGAAAAAAAATTGGGACAAAATGTTATTAACGGTACCTGTCAGAACCGTTTTTTTGATGTTCGAATTTCTCATCAACGGCTCTAACGATTTTAACCAAAAATTTTCAGCAGAAGCCCCCCTAAGTTTAAAATAATATTCAAAAAAATATTTTTTTGGATTAAAAAAAAAATCAGTTTTTTTTTTTTTTGAAAAATTATTATCATTAAAACGTGTGAACGATTATTTTTTGAAATTATTTCCTAAGATCTATACTAATAAATACTTAAAATTGGCATCCCAAATTTTGTTTTCGAAAAAATTGAAAGAAATTTGTTATATAAAAAATTAAAACGATTTTTAAACTTTGTTTGCATAAATTCATACTTTTCTGGAAATCAGACAGCAATTTCATGCATTTGACAAGTTTTATCTCATTAAATCCATGTTTTATGTTTATAAAATTTATTTTAAATTCAAAAGTACTTTTACATAAGAGCAAGTTCGTGCGATCCGTAAATAAAAAAATAATTACATAATAAGGATTCGGATTTTTGGCACACAACTCCTGCCTTTGTCCATTGTGAAAACTGCCTGTCCAACAGTTTTTTTTTTGTTAAAAATGGATATTTTTCATGATAATCAGTTTAATATTCACCTTTTAATTCACAATAATACCGAAAATTTCGATTATTTTCACTTGAAACTAAACCAAAAAAACACATTTCTAAACAAAAATCGTAACGGTTTCCGAAAAAAATTATCTATCAAAATCAAAATGCTATGCATATTGTTTTAAAGAAAAATAGTGAAAGATCATAAATACATACACTGCATCAAAAAATTGCACGTACAGCAATTGAAAATAGACGTGTTTCCTTTATATTATGAATTTACCACCAAAGATTCTAAGCTTATCGACTTTATTCGATAAAATTATTATGTATAATAGTATATGCAACAAAACTGCAACAAAATATTAGAGTTTTGCTTCATATGTTTTTTTTTACTGTTAGTAGAATTATTCCAGAAATGCCAAAAAATTGTTCGTACATCAAACAAATGTACGTACACTGCTCTCTTCTCTAACAAAATAGAAATAACGGTTCTTTTTGAAATGTAAAATGAGTACCTAAATGAAATTGGAACATGATATTGAGATATCTAAAATCTAAGCTCAGTCCGTTGTGGTGTATTGAACTATTTAATTGATTTTTTTAGTTTTGTGAAGTTTTTTTTTTTTAATGGAAGCTACGCATAAAAAAGTTCCTCTTGAGGTAAAAAAAACTTATTCTTAAACTTAGAAACGATGGAAAAAGTTACGCTGAGATATCAGCAACTATTGGTAGACCACGATCAACAGTTCAATATGTTTTAAAAAATTATTTGAAAAATAAAAGTTTTGAAGTGGCTCCAGGAAGAGGTCGAAGGAAAATTTGGATGATCATATGGAGCGGAAAATTGAAAGAATGGTAAAGGCTGATCCCAAATTAAGTGCTCCAAAAATAGCTGCTGACATTAAAGCAAATCATGGAATATCGCTTAACCATCAAACTGTTCGGAACTTTTTGCATTCAAAGGGATATAATGGTCGCACGGTTAAAAAAAAACCTTATATTTCAAAGGCAAACGTTTCAAAACGTTTGAACTATGCAAAAGCATACGTTTTGAAAACAGATAATTTCTGGAAGAATGTTTTATTTTTCGACGAGAGCAAGTTTAACGTATTCGGGTCCGACGGTCGCAGATTTGTGTGGAGGAAACCAAACACAGCATTAGATGTGAAGAATTTGCAATCAACGGTGAAACATGGAGGCGGAAATGTTATGGTCTGGGGAGTTATGGGGTGCAATGGTGTGGGAAATTTGGTTTTTATGGATACAACAATGGATAAAAACAAATATTTACAAATTTTAAGGGAAAAATTGAAAGCCAGCGCTTTAAAAATTGGGTTAAAAGACGACTTTTTGTTAGTGCAGGACAATGATCCCAAACATTCGTCAAGGATAGTAAAAGAGTGGCTACTCTATAATGTTAAATCAACATTGCCTCATCCTCCCCAATCCCCAGACCTTAATCCCATTGAGCATCTTTGGGATTATTTGGGGAAAAGGGTCCGAGAATCAAAAATTACCAATAAAAACCAACTCAAAGCCCTTATCTTGGAAGAATGGAACAAAATTTCTCCGGAAGTCACTTCAAAACTTGTTCTCTCTATGAAGAATCGCCTTCAGGATGTGATAAAAGCGAAAAGTTATCACACTCGCTACTAAAAATATGAATATAATTAAGTTTTATATCACTGTACGTGCAATTTTTTGACCTATGATTTACTATTTTGTCTAATTTTTTGTAGTTTTTTCTTTTCTATGAAGTTTGTATTAATTAAGTTTGTTTTATTTTGAGTTATACAATAATAAACAATATAAAAAAATGAAAAAAAGAATGGTTCAAAAGCTGTTTTTTTTAAATAATTTAATCTTTCCTTTTGAAGAATCACCTGTACGTACAATTTTTTGATGCAGTGTAGATCACAATATGCACCGTTAGGTGAGAGACATTCATCAATATAAGGGTAATATTGCAAAAATAGAATCGTTTCTAATTAGCTGTCAACGGCTATATACATAAATATGTCGCAAGTAAAAATGGGGAAATTAAAATTATCGATTTTTACAAAAATTTTGTACGTTGGTTGTTGAATAGGACACTGTTTTTGTTGTTTTTGAAGATTTCTTTCGAAGTACTCTTTTTTATGAGTGATGGGTAGGTATGTACATGGTTCCATGAAGTATTGTACTGGCACAACAGCCGCAACGATAATAAAAGAAGATTGAATAACATCAAAGACTAGAGATAAATTTTTCCGTATCTACGCACTGCAATAATTGTTTTACTTAGTTAGATAAGTTTAGATTTTATTTTCGAGATTATAAACTAACAGCCGAACTATGCATATTAAACATTTGGCTCCCCATTCCAATGCAAGTTTTTATATTAATTTAAGAAAAAATTAAACAATTGTTTGATTACAAAAAAAATAAACACCCGTTAACAATAACAGTTTTTTTTCTTTTTTGTCTAAGTTAATATATAAATATAAAATAATTTTAATAAAGTTAATAGAAAGAAAACGAGATTAAGTAACGACTAGTTAGAAAAAAAAAGTTATTTTTAAAAAATAACTGCTACATTTTGCCCAGGTTGTGTAGTGTTCGATGGAACTGGTTGAGGCGGCCGATCAATATCTTGGTAGCTCCTCTGCTGGCTTGTGGGAAAAACCGACCCAGTTGGAATGACAGCACCACCACGATGTGTATATTCTCTATACAAAAGGATCACGCTCAAGGGTCGAATTATCAAGTTGATTATGCAAAAAACAAGTGCCCAGGGATCTGTAAAAATTAATAGTATTAGTGACGATAAAAAAAGGTTTCTATAAAATTATGATAAATAACTATAGAGTATATTTTAATTAAACAAAACTCACTTGAATGGAAAATTATGAGGTGTATTAAATCAAAGATAATGCTACAAGCGTCTATCACGAGAGCCTAGAAAAAGAAAAATACATATGCATTGATGAGATGATGAGGGAATGGTTTTAGCTTTTAATATTGCTCTTAGTTTAAATGATTTTAGGGATTATAGTTTTATTAGATTTCATAATCGCGCTTGTATTTGATTAGCATAGCAAGCAAACCAATTAAGAGCGGAATTGAAATGAGGAGTGAAAGAATTATAAAGCTTAAAAAAAAAACTTGGTAAACATGATTTCTAAGGCAATAGCTTTTAAATTAAAATATAGAACAAGAGGTATACCAAAAATCCATACTTTGTAATCGCTCCTCAAAGCAACCTATGACCTATAATAAACATACAACAGAGGAACAAATAACTCATTGTAATTATGTATAAACCAACCGAATAGTACCATGAAGAATTATGAGATGCCGTGTCGACCAAAATCGGTCACGTTTCAAAGAAACTAAACAAAAAGTCGCGTGATTTAAAGAAATGCGAGTACTGGACGGCGAGACTTCTTGTGGGTTCGCATTCATTGCGTGTCAACTTTCTGTAGGGTTTATATAAGGTTAAATTATCAAGGCACTTAAAAGTTCAAACAACGTGGGGTGATTTACATTTTACTCGAAAAAGAGTATTGAAAAGCCTTACCATACAAATATAACTAAGTGTGGAATGTAATTAGTGTGAGAAACACCCAAGTAAGAAGAAATATAAGTTTACAGTTTTACAGTGCACACTTACCGGAATAAAAGGCACTTAAGACTTCCAAATTGGCGTGTCCCTTGCTCCGATTGTAAAACTGAGCCTTTCTTTGATTTATTTTTAAGACACGATTGATAGCGTAAGCTCTACTTTCAGAGTTGCCCAGCTTAAAAAAGGCGAATCTTCTTCGCCCTCCAACTATCGTCGAATTGCACTTACGTTCCTTCTTTCCAAGATCATGGAAAGCTTGATAAATTATCAGCTCAAGAAATATCTTGAAGAACGAAAGCTTCTAAATGACCGGCAGTATGGCTTTCGTAGCAATAGGTCCATTGATGGTGATCTGATGGTATATCTCTCCGAAGAGTGGCACAAATCTTTACATCGTTTTGGAGAAAGCATTTAAAAGAGTTTGGCATTAAGCTCTCTTATCGAAAATGCTTGCATTTGGTATTGATGAATCTCTTCATCGTTGTAAACTACTACTTTTTGAACCGCTTAATACAAGTTGAATTGGACGGTTTTGAGTCTGAATTTCATAAAATAAATGTTGGTGTGCCACAGGGCTGTGTTTTTTTCCCGACTCTATTTCTTATATTCATAAATGCCCTTTTATCTGAAACTTCTAATCCATTAAATTGTTTTACCAACGACAGTACTGTCAGCTTCACATATTCGATGTGGATTTAAAACGGCAGTGTATGACAAGCTCATTGAATTCGGATCTCGATAGCATTGTCAAATTTGAACCATAAACTACGTAGAATTTGTTAAGGGCAACATACCTCCCATTACAGTATTCATGATCGGCACTTGAATTGAGGAAACCGATTAGTTTTCTTGTGTTTTGAATCACCACATATTTGTCATCACCAAAAATACTGTTAGGTTGTTAGGTTTTCTACGACGTTGCAAGAAATTGCTCATCTCTTCTGATCCGGCTGTAATACACTGCAGGCCAAAAGTTTGAGTCCAACATAGTCAACTGACTTCATTAATGCCTGGGGGTTGATTTTTTGTATTAAAGATTTTTTACCTAATTTTTTTACCTGAACAATACACAACACCTTCAGGTAGTAAAAGTTGGATTTTTAATCCAGATTTTTTAAAAAGGGTGTTTTTTTTAAGAAATGTGGAAAAACCGATTATATGGATTATTGAGACGTATTTGAGTTTCTCATAATTATAAATTTTTATGACTTTTGGTTGTTGATTCAGCATTTTTTTTGACGCCGAACATAAAAAAGGTTTTTTAAACTGAAAATTTTAGACCTGGATTGCAAGTTTTTTATATAAAACTCACGCTTTGAAGTCATAGCATTTATTTGAGAGTCTTCATCTTTTGAGTAAACAACTAGTTTAAAATGGGAAAAGTTGCGGAAACCACGATTGGAAAACGTTCTGCAATCATCATTCTTATTAAAGAAGGCAAATCGCAGCGGGAAGTTGCTTCGCAGTTGAAGATATCGAAGGGCTGCGTTCAACGTGCCATTGAGCGGCACGATCAAACCGGACTTCTTGAGGATAAACTACGGTCAGCACGGCCTAGATCTACAACTAAACACGAGGATCTGATCTGCTAATAGTAACAACAAGCAAACGAAATAGGCGAAAAAAGCCCCGGAAAAACGTGCTGAAATAAATACAACACGGAATATGCCGCTGTCCTTGACAACCGTCAAATGGAGGCTAAGAGATGCTGGACTATTGGACGAGTTGCTGTTCGAAAACCCCTTCTTCGACCACAAAACAAGCTGAAAACGTTAGAGTGGGTCAAAAAGCATAGAGACTGGACGGAAGAAGATTTTAGAGTTTTATGGAGCGATGAATCCAAGCTCGAGGTATTTGGCACAAAACGGAGGGTTTTTGTTTGACATAGCGCTGAACAAAAGATGCTACCCGACTTTATAATTCTTACCGTCAAGCATGGAGGTGGTTCTGTGATGGTCTGGGGATGTTTCTCTTCAAGTGGAATGGAGATTTGACTCGAATTATTGGAAAAATAAACAGGGAGGCGTATAAGAAGATACTTGAAGAAAACGCTTTGATTTCTGTACTAAGATTGATTGGTGAAGGATTCGTGTTCCAACAGGACAATATTCGTCAAAAGTTCGAGTGTAATTCCTATTATTGGGTGGGTGCTCCAATAATCCACTTCAGTCTCTTGAATTATTAGTTTGTAAACATTTTCAATTTAAACATGGTCTTTAATTGCGTAATATTATGATAGATTTCAATAACTCCTATTTTGATAGCACTCCAATTAGTCAAGATAAGGTCATAATTAGTTCAAACATCTTATCCTTATCTAAGAATTCAAAGACCTTCGAGTAAAATGTTGTTATTTTATTTATTTCAAAACAAAAAAAAATTAAACCGTATTTAACTGTGGCAAAACATATGAATCATACATATTCTATATCAATAAAAGTCATAAATAACAAAACATCTGTATTAAGTTATTTAATTTAAAAATAATATGTTTTTGGAATCGGTGAGTTTTGTTTTCAAATGTGACTCATAATTGCTTGCCCCAGAAATTGTTACGATGATAAACTTTTTAATGGCTTTTAAGGAAATATATTGAGATTAGAAAATGAGATCGAATTTTTTGATGGACAATATTTTTTGTATGGTATGTGCTTAGGTACAAGTCGCCATCTTGGAAAACATGTTGTTTTTTGTTTTTATTTAATAATCAGTTTGGATTTCATGTTGGTACAAATGAAGAACTAAATTATCTAAAAAAGTGAGCAACCAACGACCTTTCGCAAGTTGATATGTTCGTTTGGTGTCACTGTGACTCTATTCTTTGAACCAATTAGAGCTTCTTACGAAGCTTTCGAGACTACTTATATTTATATTTGCAAGATCCCTAGCATCATTAAAGTAGGACTCTCCTAGATGGAGCCTACGTCTTTGAGATAGAACAGAGAAGATGAGGAATCAATTGTGTCTCTTCTATACTATACCTGTTTATGAAGGTTTACAGTTAGAAATAAATAATCTTCCGAAACACAGTTTATAGCACCTTTCAGTTTTTTTTTTTTATAATCTACTCACGCTCAAGGGATTATTATTACCCTTTAAATATTTCAACACAGCGCGGGCGTGAAGTTACGGAAGAGAAAGAAGGATAGGAAAGATGTGTGGGCACGATGTTCTGAGACTGAAGGTGGTTCTCAGATTTTTTTATCTCCAGGGATGGCGGCTGAACTAAAGCGGAGAAATGCAGTGTCTTATTTCTATGTCCCTTATAATTCGCATTATTTTATTCGTATTCATCCTTGTTGGGCATACTACTTTAACTCAATCACATGATGTTAGTGTTATGCCTAAACAACATGTAATGAGTAAACCCGCAACCCATTGATGACAATTTTTTTAAGAAGGTTTTAATGGAATTAAAGACGACATAGACGACGGCAGGGATCGAACCTGTGATCATGAGGTTGACAGGCGAGCACACAACCATCACGCCACGGCCACCCCAGATGATGTTTTGCGAGAGTGTCCACCAAAATGGCCGCACCCACAGGTTTTCTACTTCGAATCTTTTTAATAATGTCATAAAGAGTTGACCTTGGGATTTTTAACATTTTTGTCATTTTAATCTGTTTTCTTTTATGGCGAGTTTTGGCAATTTTTTTTTAAATAATACTTTAAAGTGCTTGGTTTTTAAACCAATTTTTTTTTTCTTCGTTTATTTGGCAAAATTTTGCTATTTAAAAATTCATAACAATATTTTTACATTCTACATATCTTTAAATAAATCTATTCTTGACATAACCAACTAAATTTTTTTTGAATTTTCGTAAATTATTTTCCAATTTCAATGCATTAGGTAAATTATTATAAATATCTAAGCCTCTATGAAGGACCATATTTTTTGTTTTAGCGTTTCTGTACATTGGTAACCTAAAATCTACAGCATTACGCAACTCAAAAGGAACTTCTCTTACATAGGTTATATATTCATTTAAATAATTTGGTAATATATTAAATTTGATTTTAAACACAAAAATGTATACATTATTCTTTGTTTCACACTCATCCAAGATAGTTTTGACAACATTTCTCTTATTGGAGTTAATCCATTACACCTAAGAATGATTCTCATAGCTCTATTCTGTAATTTTTGTAATCTGTTCATCATCTGGTTATTGCACATAAATAAAATAGTTGAACAATACTCAAAGTGCGGTTTTATCATTGTATTATATACATTAATTGATGTCTTTGTTGATATTTTTTTTTCTTATTCTACTCAGAAAGTAAATCTTTTTAGATATCTTTTTACAAATATAGCTTACATGACCATCAAGATTTAATTTATCATCAATTACAACACCCAGATATTTGATTTCATTTACAATCTCAATATTTTGATTGTTTACATTAATGTTTACATTTGTGTTTGCATTGTCATTTAATACCATAGCTTTGGTTTTATTAATATTTAATTTTAGCATGTTTCTATCAAACCATTCTTGTAAATTCTTTAAATCTGAGTTAATTTTAACAATACCTTCATCTATATTACTACATGACATAAATAATAACGCATCATCAGCAAGTAATACAATTTTAGAAAACTTGATAACATTCTCCATATCGTTCATATACACAAAAACAGCAATACACCAAGTAAACACCCTTGTGGGACACCATGAATCACAGAAACAGCATTTGACACACATTCGTTTATTTTAGTTCTTTGAGTTCTATCTTCCAAATAAGATTTAAACCACTGAAGTTCATTATTTCGAACACCGTACATTTTAAGTTTTTCAATTAATAATACTTTATCCACAGTTTCGAATGCTCGTTTTAGGTCTAAAAATACTGCCACTACAACTTTTTTGTCGTGAATGTCTATTTTCCATTTAGTGATCACAAGGTTCAGAAGGGATTCAGTATTGTGGTTTTTTCTAAAACCGGACTGATAACAAGATATCAAATTAAATCATTCAAGATAGTTTTGTAACTGATTATACTCGTATACAATCTTTTCAATAATTTTGCTTTCAAGACACATCATATTAACTGGTCTGAAATCTTCCACTTTTTTTGAGTTTTTTATTTTTGTAATAGGAACAATGATGGACTCCTTACAGATATTTGGAAACGTACCACTTGTCAAAGACAAGTTCACAATCTTAAGTAACATATCACTACATATTTCAAAGGCATCGAGGTATATTTTAACGCTAACTCCATTTGTATCTTTTTTATTATTCATGGATTTTAATACACTTTTTAAATCACTCATGGATATTGTTTTAAATTTAAAATCTAAATAGTAGTAATCACGTATAGAATTTGTGTATGCATTGTAAGGAATATTATTTCTTATTTCTTATTTATTTACATTTGACATTTCAGGACCGTTATTGAATTTTCTGCCATTATATTCGATTTCATTTATAACTTGTTTGTTTTCTTTTAAGACAAGGAACTTCAAAGTAGTCCACATTGATTTTTGATCCGAACAAACTTCAATTTTTCTTTTAATATAATCATTTTTCGTATTAATTAGCGATTTTTTAAATCTGTTTCTAAACGCCTTATAAATAGCCCATAGCGTTCGCGTCAGCTACTTAAAAAAAAATTCACAGAGAAGCTATTTTCAAAATGAAAAGAAACTTCACGCTATCCTTACCCGGTTTCATAAATTTATTTTTGGAAAAGGTCTTAGTTGAGACTGACCAAAAGCCCCTATACAAAGTTCCGACTAGACTTCAAATAATTATGCTAAAATTACAGGCATGCAATTTAAAAGTACATATATTACAATAGTCCAGTCAAATTAAATTAATTAATTCGAAATACATATCTACAAAAAATACTGCGTCGAATTTTTTTTTTGTTTCTTAAAGAGTACCTATTGGAGAGTGTAAATACAAAAAGTTCGAACAAAAAACGCCCGTGCGTTGTCCGCCATTTTGAAAAAGGCTTTGGAAAGCTTGAACTCGATTTTCTCGGCTCCTATCATATATAGAGCTGTATTTTTTTTTAGGTTTGTACGTTAAAATATCTTCTTTGACTTTTGTTGAGAAAAAAATTTGAAACCTCTTTCCAAAAAAAAGTTATCGACGAAAAACTGTCGAGATTTTGAAGTAAAAAATGGTTTTTAACGTTTATCTCGCCTCATGCTCATCTGATCAAAAAAATACTTAAGTTGTTTTTTATAGATCACTTTATTTCCTACATTTTGGTATATTTAAATTTTATGTGCGACAAAAACTGTAGGAAATATAACCTATCAAAATGGCCAATAGCCTGCGAAAATTAAAAAAAAAATTTACTCACGTTTGAAAATTTTCAAATTTGATTATGTTCATTATGAAATTTAAAGAAACAGTTCAAACTCTTTTCCGCAACACCACCGAGGTAGAGTTACGGCGCATTTTTTTTAATGTGGTGTCCCCAGGAGGTATAATCCACGATTAAATCGTTTTCGTTTCTATATCAGCCTATCGATAGCTCAATTGCTCAATGTGGCATAGTTTTTTCATGTCGTTCTTATCTCCTTTTTTTTTGGGGCTAGGCGTGCGGACATCAATGATCATATTAACTTTGTTTGTGCTGGGATCGTCAATGGTAGTTTCTTCAATGTTTTCAGGTGAGAAAAAGTCTTCATATGCGTCTTCATCTTCCAGTAAATTTTGCAAGGTAGGAACATTCTCGCATGTTTTTCCACTGCAGTAGAAACATAATAAGGAACAATTCAGACCAGTTTTCCGATAGCCACAAGCTTGGCCACACTGGCCCTTGCATTTGCAGGGTATAGTTTGCAATATGCTTTGTGGAGCTGGATCCTGAGTGGTTGTAACTGGCTCTAATCCTCTCGGAGTTCTTTTCCAACCCCATTTTAGTGGGTCATGGTGAACATCGATCCAAGTCTGTACTTGATGGTAGGTACGGAATGTGTGTTGCCGAGCAGCTGTTGCACTAGGAGGTAATGAAGATAGATTAAACTTAGTTTTTTTGACGTTTTAACAAAGTCGCTATATCGCAAAGAATCCAATGACCCATTATCCTTCCCATTGAAAAAACGCAATAAAAACTTTTTCTCCGGCGGCTCCCAAAACGTTGATATCAACATCGTTGGATCTGGATTATACCTCCTGGAGACCGCATGCCCATATTAAAAAAAATGCGCCGTAACTCTACCTCGGTGGTGTTGCGGAAAAGAGTTTGAACTGTTTCTTTAAATTTCATAATGAACATAATGAAATTTGAAAATTTTCAAACGTGAGTAAATTTTTTTTTTTTAATTTTCGCAGGCTATTGGCCATTTTGACAGGTTATATTTTCTACAGTTTTTGTCGCACATAAAATTTAAATATACCAAAATGTAGGAAATAAAGTGATCTATAAAAAACAACTTAAATATTTTTTTGATTAGATGAACATGAGGCGAGATAAACGTTAAAAACCATTTTTTACTTCAAAATCTCGACAGTTTTTCGTCGATAACTTTTTTTTGGAAAGAGGTTTCAAATTTTTTTCTCAACAAAAGTCAAAGAATATATTTTAACGTACAAACCTAAAAAAAAATCAGCTCTATATATGATAGGAGCCGAGAAAATCGAGTTCAAGCTTTCCAAAGCCTTTTTCAAAATGGCGGACAACGCACGGGCGTTTTTTGTTCGAACTTTTTGGATTTACACTCTCCAATAGGTACTCTTTAAGAAACAAAAAAAAAATCGACGCAGTATTTTTTGTAGATATAAAATACTAATTTGATTGGACTACAAGCCTGGTAGAGAAATGATAGTTGCAGATACTTAATCAAGGGCTCTACCTAGTAACGTCGATTACACCACCCCTCATCCAAAATTTAATAAAAACTTTCAAGTGTCCATCCCTTCCAGGTCTACATGGGAAAATGAGTCACTTTTAGTAGACGAAGCGATTCATTTCTACACAGATGGATCTAAAACCGATGACGGGGTCGGTGTACTCTCCGAAAGATTAAATCTTTGTTTTTTCGTCTTCCCAATCACTGTAGCGTGTTCCAGGCAGAACTTCTAGCAATAAAGGAAGTCCTCTCTTGGCTCAAAAAAAAAAACGTGATATCGACTACTGATATACATACGTATGTATCTTCTCAGACAGTCAAGCTGCCATAAAGTCATTGGACTCTGCCTACATTAACTCACTAACAGCCCAAAATTGTCGATCATCTCTGGTAAAACAGTTTAACATTCATGTAAGAAATTCCGACATTCACTGTCTGAAACGCTTCATTGTTAGCCCCAAATGGTTTAACGAGTAAGGGTGATTTTTGGAATCCTGGGGTATCACAACAGACCAAATATTGGTATAAGTGTGATGGCTCTTCCGGCCAGCAGCCACCTAAACCTAACTTAACCTAATCAAGGGCACCTCATTTGAGAAAAGGGCTAAATGAACTAGACAATGAACTTCAACTTCATTGAAGCCTTGTAACTTCATGTCTTCCTGTAAGTGACTTAAAACTAGTTCAAACTAGTAAGGAATCAGTACTACAAAGAGGGATGGCCAGAAATAAAAAGTAGGATAGATTCGTCAGTTTTGCCTTATTTTAAAAATAAGAATGAGATTCATGTTATAAACGACTCAGTTTTTATGAACAAAGGGATTATAATTTCTAGCTCAATGCGTGTTGAAATATTAAAATTAATACATGAAGGGCACATGGGTCTGGCAGAAAAAGATCAAGGTCAACAATCAAGAATTTGTAAAAAAAAAATTTTAGAAGTTAAATCTTGTCCGTATATAACCTTATTAAATTATAGTCTGACTCCAAATCTAAGTACATTATGTATTCGCCAGCTGAACTTTTAATGAATAGGAAACTAAGAACCAAAATATCATCGAGTATTGATAATTTCAAGCCAATATCGGTCAATAATCAAAAAGTAAAACGAACCTTTAATAAGAACCACTAACAAATGAGAAAATATTATAATCGTTCTACAAGGCCCTTAAAAGAGCTACAAAGAGGAGAGAAAATTTATTATAAAAATTTCATAATTCCGCATGGTATCTTGGAAGTGTGGTAGAAAAATGACGCTGCCAAACCAAAAAGTCTCATTATTCCTGCTGTACTTGTGAGCCTAAGTGATTTTATGGGACAAATATTCTTTCGTACAGTCCAAGAGTACTAGAGGATCTGGATATATACAAATTCTCTGGCCCAGATAGTATTCCCCCAATTTTTCTAAAGAGGTGTTCTTCAACGCTGGCAAAACCATTGCGTAAGATTTTCTATCTGTCCTATTCTATTAGTCTCTCTTTCAGAGTAAATGGAAAACAGCATTTGTTCAGCCTCTGCTTTTAAAAAAATCTGAAGAAATATATTGAAGAACGAAAGCTTCTCAATGACCTGCAGTGTGGCTTTCGTAGCAATGTATTTTATAATTGATAATTCTGTTCTTCGTTGGGTTAACTTCCTTTCGAACCGCTCAATGCAAGTTGTATTGGAAGGTTTTAAGTCTTTTAAGTCATAAAATAAATGTTGGTGTGCCACAGGGCTCCGTTTTTTCTCCGATTCTTTTTTCATATTCATTTTTTGTTTGAAACTTCTAATTCCTTGAGGATGTTTTACTAACGACAGTACTCTCAGCTTTTCAAATTTGTTTCTAGATTCACGTCCCTGTCCTTCAGATGTAGATAGATAAGCTCATTAAATTCTGATCTCGATAGCATTATCAAATGGGGAACCATAAACCGCATAGAATCAAATGCTTCACAAACTCAATGTTATCTTTTGTCGTTAAAGCGCAACCTACCCCCTTCCCTCTACCATGTCGCTATCTTTAAGCTGCATTTGCATTGAGGAAACCGAACAGCTCTTAGTTCTTGGTATCTGCATCACAGATCACCTTGTGTTGAATGACCGCATATTCGACGTCACCAACAACGCTGCTGAGTGTTTAGGTTTCCTTCGACATTGCAAGAAATGTTTTATCCCTTCTCATTTGGCTGTACTCTATAAGACCTATATTCATCCAAAGCTCGAGTACAATTCCAATTTTTGGGCAGGTGCTCCGCTAACCCACTTGAGCATATTGGACAGAATCCAAAAGAGCTTTAAAAATGATTAACTATAACAAAAAATTTTGAATTTCTCAAGCACCGAAGAATGTTTCTTGACCTCTTTTTATTTTGTGGTTATTTTATTAAAAGTGTTTTAGTGAAATAGCCAGTTGCTGTCACCTACCCTCCAAAACAATTCAAGGGCAATACTTGCGATTCAGTGAATGCCCATCAGATTGCCCTTGACCTCGACTTCGGTCGTACTGCTAAATTCAGAGATTCTCTCTTTAGCCAAACTTCAAGAGTGAGGAATGCTGTACCCGTACTTAATATTTCCCATTATGATATTCAGACATTCAAAACCAATGTGCATCGGTATCTCCCTTTAAATCCTTTCCATCTTTTATAAGTCATAATATCTTTAGTGCACGCAAAAATATAACAAAAAATATCCGCATTTTGTCTGTTGGGCTTTTAGGGTCTAGCGCCTTACTGAAATTGGACTGACAATTTACCTAGAAACCTTAGGAAGAGTAATAATTTCACATTCGAGTTATGCGACTTAAATCTAACCATTGAGTAATTATCTAAACTAGCCGACCCAGCTCTCGAAATTCGAGTGCCAATTTATTTATTATTTATGTCGATTTCCTTTACACATGAGAAATCAATTTCTGTGTGAAGATTTCGATCTCTCGACAGATTTCACGTTCCTTTACACCAAAAAAAATCGATTTTTTTTTGACAGAGATCAAATCCATCGAATCCGTATTTGAAGAGGGATTTACATGTATACGAAATACGCACACCAAAAGAAAAAATTTGACAAGGGATCGAAATCCCTAGTGAGTAAAGGAAATCGACATTATATTATTGGCAGTGTTTTCAAGCAAATTTATTAAATTAAATTTTATTTTATGTAATATGCAAAGTGTTCGACAGTGCAAAAACAAAAATGACCCACAGTGTGTAAATGCGTGTCTCAAGTATATTCTGCACATCTCCGTAACTGTGGCTTTCCAACCATATAAAATTTATCGAAATCGGTTAAATACTTTTGGAGAAAAGTGTACCACAAAAAACATGTTTGCCGTTTTATTATATGATTCGTCAAAAAATCACTCTATTTATGTTTTGTTAAAAAAAAGCAAAATTTCTCAATTACTCGTAAGCTTAACTTTGTTCATAGTTCGTTGACTTTTGGAGTAATTATGTAAATGCCTAATGCAACATTCATAAAACTTCATTTCATAAAAGCTCACAAACTACCCTTGAGTTGATGGATTAGATTTGTATATATTTTTTTCCAACATCTATTGAAACTGCACAAGCCAATAGCAATATATCTAGTTACCACCTCCAATGTAATGTGTACACTCATTTGAATACCTGTGAAAAAGTAATAAAGAATAGCAAATGAAACGAACAAAAATTTGAAAAAGAAAATCAAAGTGTGGTAAGTATTTTACTTGATGAATTGTGGCATCCGGAGTGCGATAGTTTTAGGTTTTTTGTTTGTACTTGTACCTCACGCAAGGTTTTTAATTACACTCAGTAGGTATGTGGTTGAAATATAATCATTTTAACCCTCTTAGAGAAGCCCCCTAACATCGGCAGCAGCAGAATAGTATATAACATAGATTAATGTCCAAATGTATTAAGCTATATATAATACAATTTACATAAATAATTTATTATACGCATACTCGTATGTTTGGTCTACATTCTTATCAAAAAGAATCATTTTAATTTACCGACTGTTTAATTTTACTTTCAAGCTTACATGGAATTGTGTTAAATATTGATATTTTCATGAAATAACTGGAAAATAAAACCATGCTTCGTGAGTCTATTGGAAAATTAAGATTTCAATCGATAGTGACGTTGATGAGAGTGCCGACATGATCACAGAATATTTTTCTTGGGATGCCTACTCTTGTTAGAATTAAGAGTATAAAACCTAAAGACAAGTCTTGGTTCGATATAAGCTGTAAAGAAGCTCAGGTTGAGAGAAGTAAGTTTCCGCTCTTACTCATCCATCCACATTTCCCTAGAGCAAGAAACAGCTGTCAGTGTCAAAATAACCTATAAAGTAGCCATTGGCATTCCTCCCCTCAATCTGTTCACCCGTGGTAGCCGTTTAGCCAGGAATGCTCATCAGTTCTCCCTGGAGCCTAATCTTTTGGCACAACACGATTATGGAACATGTCAGAGCAAGGTTCATCAACACCTTCTTTCTCCCGTTTCCTTATTTCCTGGCTCCTCTAGCTATGTTTTTATTGAACTTTATAATATGGGTTTCAAGTTTCAAAATTAAGAACATCTCACAATCTAGTCTAGGTTTTAGGTGGCTTTATAGTCACATCACCAAGCCAAACAAACAAAATATCAAATCGCCAACATTTATTTTAATTATATTTTTTTCGTTTTACATATTTGCCCAAGTCAATTCAAAGCGAAAAAATGCGTCTGACGTCACAGCACTATGTTGAAATAGTTGATAGCAATGTTTTTAATTGGATAAAAAATTGTATGAAAAAAAACAACAACAAAATAAAGATAAAGATTTAACGTTGACTTTTCGTTTTCAAGCAAATCTAAGTAAACGAGTGTATAGTTGGTCGTAAATATTATTTTTAATATATCTGAGCCGCTACATCTTGTAGGGAACTACGGCCTAGTGACTTACAATTCTTAACCATTCATGTGTGCGTATTGTCTTGCTTCCGAATTAATTTTTCTGTTGAATCCTAACGGCTAAAATGAGAAGCCCTTAGCATGGCATTTTTTTGTTTTTAAGACGCAAAGGCAGGGAATTGAATCCAGGTGTCCAGCACGACAGTTCAACGTACATTGAACTACGCCAAAGGCTATATTTTAAAAAGTCATAACTTTGGAACTGTTTCAAATAAATTTGTTTTCTTTTCTAGACTTATATATAAGGTAAAACTGATTTGCATTATCGAATCTTATAACTCTTCAATTATATGATTACAGCGAGAGTGGATATAATCACTTAAAGGAAGCGTCTATCTCGAAATCATATCGTCGATTTTATTTGATTGCCATTTTTGTGTGAATGAAATTTATCAATTGGCATTTGACAGCCGTAGACAGTGGTCGATAACAATTTATTATGGAGCTTGGAAATGACCATCAACTTCGAAGAGATTGCAGCGTTCGAGTTTACCGTTCTCCAAAGACGTTTTAACTACATACATACATACATATATTATCGGATATCAAACATTTAGTTATCGGTTAAAATTTCATTAAAACAAGGAAAACGACATAAGTCAAGAACTGCCCCAGGAACTTTTCAATTCGATTTTATTCGTCTGCACACTACTTGAAAATAATGAATCAATATCGTTATTTATTTGTCAAATTAATTATATGTTGAACTAATTACATGCCCACCTCAATGGGGTCGTCAACAATCAAAATATGTATTTCTGACATGTGCAAAAAAACCGCAAACAATTCTGCATCGTTAGATAAGGGTCATTAAATGTCATCAAATAAATTCATCAATTATTGAGATCTGATTTTATGGTTCTTGCCAAGGTATTCAAGAAATATACAATATACAAAAATTTAAGGTTAATAGTTTTCATCCATCTCTAAACAATATATTCTTTGATATAATAAATCATGGATTAACACGTAAACCACTCCAAACGAGGAAAAGAAACGATATCGAATAAAACTGTCTTTAAAAGTCTGAATTTTTTTATTGCAGTCAAATTGTTTCTTGTGCAAAACGAAAAAAACTTCTAATATAGAAACTTGTACTACGAGTATCATAGGGAACATATCGCACCTCCGCACATAAGTGCAATTTTTTAAAAAATTGATTTAAGAACGCCATAATAACCTAAATGTCAACTTTTATAAGTGATAAAATCGACGTGATTGTATCTTTGCTATTGCCAAAAAGAGGCCACTTTCTTGTTTGACACAAAAGCTGAAACATATTGTAATTTGATAAACAAGAAAACTTTAAACGTGATTCCTCAACATTTAGGAAAATTGCACTTACGTCCTTATTGCAATTGAGGTGCGATATATGCAATTTCCATCCCTTGGTCACAAAAAACGAAAGGGTGTATAAATATAGTAATAATCCTAACTGGTCACTGCAAACTTAGACGACAACTAGGTTTAATTGGTGTGATAAGCAGTGTAACATGTGGATTCTGCAACATGTATGAGGAAACCCCGGACCACATACTAGGAAAATGTTTTTCACTCAAGCACCAAAGGTAAAGCCATTTGGGACAGAAAGACCTATCCTCTCTAATGTTAACCCAAATACTAAGATTCCTAAGATTAATAGATTTGAAGGAACAACTATAAGATAAGCAAGTTTATCCATATTCAGTCCAATTCATAAATATAGTACATAGCATCGGAAGTTAATATTAAAATTGAGGATATCGAAAGCAAAAAGAGCAGAGTATAATTTTCTTCTAAGTACTAGAGGTTTTAAATCAATAAAGACAGTGTAAGGATCTACATCGGACTTCGAACTTCTTATTATAAAATCCAACATCGAATATGATCTAGAGATAACTTGGTCAATTCGAAGTGAAAAATTCGTTTTAGAATCAAAGAACAAGTTTTTTTTTACAAGAACAATGTGTCGTACCCAATTGAAAGCTTTCGAAAAATCAGTATAAATAAGGTCAACTTGATAACGGTTTTCTAAACTACGAAGGCATTAATTAGTGAATAAATATATATAAGTTGTTCTCGATCTTCCACTGATAAGCCCATCTTGGTTTTCAGAAATATGATTTAGAACCAAATTTTATGTTTTTTTACCATTGCTTCAAATATTTTAGGTATCAGCATTTCAGCAGAACATTTCGACCCAGACTTGTGCAGAAGAGTTATGAAGGAATGTTTCCAAGTATCAAAAAATACACCTTGTCTTTAAGACAAATTGAACAAAAAGAGTGGATCCACTGAAGTGCGAGGATATTATCCGGTGCAACCGAAAAAAACTGTTGTCAAGAGATGATAGTGCTTCCATTACACAATCAACACATTATACGACAAGTTAGCTGGAATTGAAAGTAATTTCAAGTGCTTTGCTTGCAATTTTCGATCAAATAAAGACCAGCTTCATCTGAGTATACTTCAAGATTCTTAAACTATCTAATACGTTATACTAAAAATCTTTATAAACATTATAAGGAAATGTTTGATTCTCATCGTTTGAAAATAACCGTTTAACATCAAGTAAATTAAAATCTCGAAGAATTACAGTGAACTTTTTCTTAACGAATACCCTTCTTAAGTGTATGATTCCGTTAAGCTGACAGGATGTCCTGTAAAGTATGGTTAGTATGAGTTTATTGTCCCCTTAATTGGACGATTCCATCAAGCGGACATGGACAGTATTTTCACATTTATTTTGGTTAAAACATTCCCTTACATGGACTAATATTTTTTTTTAATTATTCGTCGTTTTCGCTTCTGTTCAAAGGATAATTGTTTATACATACATACAGGGTGGGCCATCTAGTGTTTTCTTTTTAAATAATAGGTTATTTTGACACTGACAGTTGTTTCTTGCTCGAAATCTTGACAGAAATTCAGTATCATACCTCAGCGGAACGAAATAAGTCTCTTTACGCTTGAGCAACGTTCGGAAATATTGAAAAATTATTCCCAAATTGAGTGCTGTGTAGCCCAAACAGTCCGTTTTTTGAAAAGAAGTTTTGGCCGAAATGAAGCAACCACCGCGTCTGCTGTATGCAAGTTTGTGCAAAAAGTTCGTGAGACTGATATGCTAATGAACAATACTCATGGTCCCCGTCGTCGTATGGTGCGCACAGACGAGAATGTGACTGCTATAGCCAAGAGTGTTAGGCTCAATTCACGAACATCAACTCGTCATCGATCTAGCCTGGGGAAAATTCTGCACAAGGTCCAATTGACTCAGCAATTGAAGGCGGCGGATGAACATCCGGTTCGTTATCGCTTGAACGACGTTGTGTTCGATAATTAATATTTTTAAAAAGAAATTGTATTTGGCCCACCATTTACATCGAGACTATGCTTTCCGCCCGAATTAATGCAAGTTTCCAAACAGACTATTTGTGTATAGTAACTCACTGATTGGAAATACTGGCGCGAATGAGCTACAAATACGGAGGTTTCATAGCAGCTAAGTTCGATATTTTGACATATTGATGGTTTGTCAAAGCTTGCGAAAAACGCAAGCCTGTTTTCAGCAAAATTATTTAAAAGAAAACCAAAGATTTTGCGACGGGGATTAATTTTGCAAATTTTAAAGCTTTCCAGATAGAGAGATTCCATAAAAGAAGCGAGTCCTTCTCAGGGAGAATTCTTCCAAAGAAAGATTAACGATGTTGAATTGTGTTAACATGCTTAGGGAAGTTGAACCGTTGGTTGTGATTGAGAAAATCGCAAGCCCACGCTGCTTCAAAAATATATCGAAAGCAAGCTTGGATGACAACTTTTTCAATGATATTTCCCCAGCAAACAGCACATCTATGTGTCAACCCTTGGACCACGGCATTACCAACAATTTTAAAGTTTTATCGCGAACAAGTTTTCGTGCCAACGTAGGATGCTTTCTGAATGTCGAGAAAGCATTCGACAACGTATGGATAGAAGCCCATATCCATAAGCTTCGAGTACTTGGATTACCTTCGCCACTAATAAAAATATTATTTTCTTTTCTCTCTTTCAGGAAATTCTTCGTTCAACTAGGCAGCTGCAAGTCTTCAATCAAATCCATCAAAGCCGGAGTCGCCCAAGGATCGAAGCTGGGTCCCTTCCTATATAGCCTGATGACGTCTGATCAACCCGTGCCAACTGACCGATGTCGTTCTGCAGCCACTTGCAGAAATCTGACCGTGACGCTCCCCGATGTATAGACGATAGCAGCCAAAAGAAATCCTAAATACCTCGGAGTCCACTTCAACGAGCTGTCCAAGTTCAACACGCACTCACGGCAGGACTAAGGAAGGCCAACTTCGCGTTTCACCGCTTGCACCCATTGCTAGCCAGAAGAACCGGACTAAGCCAGCCAGAGAAACTACTGATATTATCAGACCTGTCATCAGCTATAATTTTCCTGCATGGTACACCATTTCGAAGACAGCAATGCAGAAGCTCCAACTCTTCGAAAGGAAAATTCTGAAGATAAGCACCGGACTTATCTTCAATCGGCAGCGAAAGAAGCACTACAGCAATGAAAGAGTCTACGAAGAAGCCAAAATCAAGCCACTGGACCAGTTTCTCGTGCAATTAGCAAGGAAGCTTATACATAACACCGCCAACCATCCAGACCCCCTGATGAGGAGGATGACCACCCACGAACGCCATCCAGAGCCTAGATACCTAAGTACTTCGGATATGTTAGAAAGGATCCCTGCCGACAACGAAGAAGCAGTTCGAATTTACGCTGACGCGAAGTCAACATACCACCTTGGCTGAAATCATTAAAAAAAAAACCCCCAACAAACCCACCAACTGGACAACCGGGACAGAACAACCCGTGAGATAAACCATGCCAAATTTAAAATAACTAGTCATGTTTATTATAATTGTTATAATTTTAGAAATAATGTCATAGCATAAGTCATATTATCCTTAAGTTTAAGTTTTCCAATTGTATATATTTAAAGTTCAATGAAAAACCTTGAAAAGTTTTAAATCAAATTATTGTAAAAATGGACAACGTTTCTAATGTAGGAGAGCTTTCTTCTGCAGAGCGTTATTAGGGTGAATGACAAAAGTGACAACGACGAGGACATGAATGCTTCGGAAGAGGAAGCTAAAATGGATTCATGCACCTACAAAAAGGCGTTGGACGCTTGGTAATCTCTGTGGTGATCTCGTGTGCTTTTTAAAATTAGCTTTTTTATTTGTAATTTTAATCTTAACCGGACACTTTCTTATGTGGGAAAAAACTCTGGTCCCCTGGCTGTCGACTTAACAAGAGAGATTTCACTGTATAAAGTAAGAATTTTCATCAATCTTCTTCGCATTGTCTTCTATATTTTATATGTGAGCATCATAAATAGATAGAAATAAAGGAGGAATATAAGAACTTTTGCGTAATTTATAGCATTTAGATCTGGTTTAACCTTAAACAACATGGGATATTTCTATCGATAAAGCGACCAACCACTATCAGGTGTTTATTTCTTTTATTGGGACTCACCTTGATACCGAAACGTCTAATAATAACTGATTTATGTACATATTTCAAAACTTGAAAAGGACTTTTGCATTTTTGGAGAATTCATAAAATAATCCAGCCATACTAGATCCTTGAATTATTTGACTACTTTATTGGAAAATCGTGTCCAGCCGTTATTTTATAAAACAAACTATAACACCCTACCTTTTTATAATATCCACAAAAGAACACGCCGTTATTAACTAAATCCTTCTTTATATTTGCCCCCACCATGTGCCACCCTATTAAACTCCCATAGTTCTCAAGAAAATGACCAACCAACTTCATTAATAATACAAGTCCACATTTTTGTTTCTAAGGCCAGAGGAAGAAATACCAACATTAACGGGTGGGAAACACGCAAGGCAGGTAACCCAAGAGGCCTTCTCCAAACCGAACCATCACCAACCACCACACAATGACCTCGATTTCTTTTTTTTATTTCTTTATATTTTATCAAGTTTTGAATTGCTCCATAAAACTGATGTGTGGAATCGAAATCCTATATCTCAAACCCGATGACATATTTGTTCTTGATTTAAGAAAAAAATAGATAAAACCTATCCAAGCTGCGCAACACAAATCCCTTCACCAAGCAACTTTTGTTGAGATTTGTGAAATTTGATTCCAGAAACTGTGTGCACGTATTGAAAGTAAGACTTGCCCCATCGGGTGTTTCGCCTCATTGTACAGGCAAAGATGAAATAAGACTACATTCATTAGCACCCTGATAACAGAAGATTCATAATGCAAATTATACAAATACAAACTCGAGAAGATCCACATTAGCTGATTAAATCTAACGCCCATCTCTCTTATCTCGAATATTTGTTTGCAATCAAAAATGTATGTGGGTGTCAACCTGTTAACGAAATTACTCACCGTTTGAATGCTCTCTATGGATTCCTTGCAATGCAGAGTCCAAAATAGTGCTGCCATAAAGAGCATATTGTAGAACAAGTAGGCACTGTGACCCCAGGTTCCGAGCATGGCATTTGACAGGAATACAAAGTGCACGAGAGCAACTAGCTGTAATAACAGACCATAAGGTTGAATCAATTATTATTGTAGATGATGTGATGGAATTAATTATTTCTTTATTACGAACCTTAACTCGAACAAATGGCGAGGACATGGCTTCATTTAGGTCTGTCATCTTGGTGGGGGAATTGATCATAAATTTATCTTGGTTTAGGGAAAAAATTACTCTTTACACTTCACACACCCACAATATTGTTATTTGTTTTTAATACTTGATTGTAATTGCACACAAAATAACTGTACTATAGCACTTGTAAGATTCTTTTCTTCGCGATGCGCACTTGTTCTTCTTGTGAGTTCCGTTCGAGCACTTGTTGCCCCTGTTGGTCTTCCTGAAAGATTTTTCGTTTGCCCACTGAAATGGCGTAATCGGGCAAAATAAATATGGAATAAGGAAGAAGATAAAATCGTATTTTGTGATAAGTTTTTGACACTTGCTTTATTGAACATTCTCCGTGGTGAGTATATTGCGACTGGGTTGGCACTGAGGAGGGTTGTTCTTTAATTTTTTTTTTAAACTTCTTTGCTTATTTCATACTTGGCAGTTTCGGTTCGAGATTTGTAAGCACAAAACGAGAAAAATACATAAAGCAGAAGTGAAGCAGGGTTTCACTAAGGCTAGCCGCGCACTAGCAACTTTTAGTTGCGAAACTGCTTGGTTCGAGCAACTAAAAAGTTTGTGTTTGGACACAAACTAAACGATTGCCTAAAATAAGTTCGCCATTTTATTGAACATATAATTATCTGCAAATTCACGGACATTCAACCAAACAGTTCATCTGTTTTCTATAAGTAACCAAACAGTTTCGCAACTAAAAATTGCTAGTGCGCGGCTAGCCTAAACGTGCACACTTGTGTGTAGTCATAATGCAAGAGAAAAGTACAGATATATGTCATGACATGCCAGCATTACAGCAGGCAGATGCAAAATTAAAGATCGCCAAAATTATCAACATTCCGAAAAATAATACTTAATACAAAATGTTCAGACATTTTGTAACAAAATAATTTTTCTTTAAAATACGCTTTTTAAGTTAGCATAAACATGGAACTATAGAGCTCAAAACTGTTATATCTTAACTTTTTTAAATAATATATAATAGGTGTGTTTTTTTTGCAAGTCCATATAGAATTGTAAAAAAAAACGACATCGGGATTTAGGAGCTTTTTTTCCACATAGCTGGAAGCACTGTGTACGCTATGACATTTGTCAGCTTATTGACGACTAGCATCAACCAATCCAAAAACTTCACTTTTGACGTCTCTGAGCAAATTATCGATAACATATAGATAATACTATTTTGGCATCACCATTTTTATCGGGTCTTAGATTAACTCTCGATAATTATCTGGTCTTAGCTAACTCTGTATAGATTTAAGTAGTTGTTGCATTTGCATGTAAAGCGCTTAGTCCCGATGTCGTTTTTTTTTACAATTCTATATGGACTTGCAAAAAAAACACACCTAATATTCTCATTCTTATTTCTGTTTTGACATTGAGGCTGGTATTCACCGAGCGATCATAACTTAAGAAGCTTATAAACCTATTCACCAAGCAATATTAGTGAAGATCTACGAGTGCTCTTAAAAGTTGAGTGGTCCCGAATGGAATAGGATTTTGAATCCGGAAAGCAAGCTCGGAATAGACAGAAAGCGGAAATGTTCGCGGATTGGTGCAGTATTGGATAGGAAGAGATTAAGGCTCGTATTCACCGAGCGCTCCTAAACGGATCTTAACTCTACGAGGCTCTTAACTTGAAATTTCTGTGGGGTATTCACCAACCACTCGCAAGTGTTTTTCGAAGTTCGAAAATGAGAGCCACTCTCTCTTGTTCAGGCATACCCAAACTGTGAAATGTTGTGGAATGTTGGTCTTGACAGCAAATGGATATACTCTTCTACTTGGCATTGCTCACATGGATTCGAGTCAAATGCGTGCATGGCACACGCACAAGCGAACAAACTTTCGAAGAGAGCGCTCGTAAGTTAGGAGTGGTCGGAACCACTCCTAACTTTTAAGAGCGCTCGTAGATCTTCACTAATATTGCTTGGTGAATAGGTTTATGAGCTTCTTAAGTTATGAGCGCTCGGTGAATACCGGCCTAAATGTTCCTGTTGCTTGACCGAAAACAGTTCTGAGATATAAGGCTAGGGGCGCACTTGCAACTGTGATCGAAATCAAATAGTTCAATCACCAGTTGATAGAGTGCATCGCACACTAGCAACTCTTCGCACACGCTGTTTTCTGTAAGCACAATAGAGAAAAATTGTGCTTACAGAAAACAGCTCAACTATTTAGCGCAGGTGCATATAGTTACATATATGTAACACAAAATAGGGAACTTATTTTAGGCAATCGTTTAGTTTGTGTCAAAACACAAACTTCTTAGTTGCTCGAACCAAGCAGTTTGTGAAACTAAAAATTGAATGTGCTCGCCCAGCCTAACGTGACAGCTGTGTTTTTAATATCGCTAATAATCTTTTTAGATTATCCCTTAAAAATAAAATCAAACGACACGGATCATGGTGAAAGCAATGTCAATTTTAATTATTTCTTTTCTTTTTTCTTAGGCTAGCCGCGCACTAGCAATTTTTAGTTGCGAAACTGCTTGGTTCGAGCAACTAAAAAGTTTGTGTTTTGACACAAACTAAACGATTGCCTAAAATAAGTTCGCCATTTTATTGAACATATAATTATCTGCAGCTGCGCAGATATTCAACCAAATAGTTCATCTATTTTCTATAAGTAACTAAACAGTTTCGCAACTAAAAATTGCAAGTGCGCGCCTAGCCTTATTGTTTTCATATTACGTATTAAAAAATGGTTCTGATTCAGATCCTTAGGTAATTAAACAATATTAAGGAAAGAGAAAAAATCGCGAGATTTGGAAACGTTTTGTAGAGATTAAAATTGTAGAGATAAAATTTGTCTTGTCTCGATCTGCGTACTAGGCTTAACGAAAAACTTCGTAATTTTTATCTGCAAGAAGTTTAACCACTATCAAGCAACCAGCTATCAGTTTCGTTCGCTGAATAATAAATGATAGTGGAGTTCAGGATTCAAGCCTAGTACGCAGATCGAGACAAGACAAATTTTATCTCTACAATTTTAGTCTCTACAAAACTCTTCCAAATCTCGCGCAAAAGTTTGAAGTTGGAGAGATGAAATCTAATTTAATGTGTTTTTTAGTATATCTCTGGAACGGGTTGCCTTACAAAAGTCGTTCATACCTTTTTGGAATCTCCTCTTCATGCTCTCAAGACAAGCATCAGCACCTTTTACATAAAACCAGTATTAACAAAAATCACTTTCGGAAATATGGTGGCTGTCAAAATTTGTCCCGCAAAATAATGCTTGTATCATTCTTTTTCCAGGCAAAATTTAGTGGAGACATTTTGTAGAGCAATTCACAATAATAGTATGAATTTTGCGCGTGAACTGCGTACTGCTCGGAAAAATATCCGAGACAAAATTTGTCCCAGGAAAAAAAATGTATGGGAGACAAAATTTTTCCCGATCTGCGTACTAGGCTTCACTTATTGAATAGGCTATTTAGATAGGTTTGGTGTCAAAAATCACTTGACACGAAGAAAATTAAATAGAAATATTTTCTCCTCGTCGATTTTTGTTCTATGGAGTTGTTTAATTGTTTTAAACACAAACAGCCGTATCTATAAGATTTTCTTAAACTGCATCTTAGAGGTTATTTAGTTAAGCATACTTAAATATTTAATTTGGCTTTAAATGAAGAAACTTCAATTCGTATCTATAATCGATTTTTCATTGGTACTTAACTAAACAATGGTTGTGTCACGTAACGTAAAAGAATGTGAAAATCTAGTACAGAAAAAAAAACAAATGCTGCTTCATTATATACAACACAGCTGTTTTGTGACACCTTCTTTCAGTAAATAATTGGAAGACACATTTTTTTATTTGTGAAATCAAAAAAAAAAATGGCTATCGAACACACACGCACACCCGCCGCCACAAATAAAAGAAAAAGATCTGAAAATTGGGATGCCTCCTACAAGGAAACTTTTTTACAAAACAGAATTATTTTATGCACAGATTGGGCGTTTTCCTAAATGCAGTGTTGGAGCGCATCATGAATTTTGATGCTTTTTTATATTCACTTGCTTCAATAAAATAACGTTATTAAATACGAATTCTAATTTTTAGAGTTTTTTTTTTAATGAATTGTAAAAGTAAATTTCAGAGTGAAGAAAAACGTTGCAAGGGCATCAAAAACGCCTATTCTCTTCCAACAACGAGAAAGAAAGTGTCGATGCAAACACTTCAAGGCTAAGAGGGAAGCGTGGACGAAATTTCTTTGCGCGTACATATACTTTAATCAATACAAATTTTATGTTTCTTAAACTTTATAGTTCTAATATAATATCACAACAAACAATACCTACAAGCTCACAATTTTCAAAATTTCAAAGATGACAATCGATATGTCAAAATACATTTTAAAATGCCTTTAAGTGACCCTTAAACGCGGTTGATGGCGTTTAAGTTAAGAGGCCTTTAAGTAACGTTACTTAAATGTGAAAATTGATTATAGATACCGATTTCATACTTAAGAGCTACTTAGAGGTATTTTAAAGTTAAGTGACCTTTAAGATTTGTTTATAGATTCGCCTGAAAGTTGTTCAATGCGTATGTTAATATTAAACTATATCAATAACTGCTTTATTTGCTAAGTTATAAATTATGTCATCACTGTATTTTAACAGCCATATTTATAAACTCATTATAGTGAGTACATAAGGCTCTATGCAACCCTTATAATGCCTCTAAACGCAAAATCATGATTTATAAAACTTATGTGACGTTGAATAGAGGCATTATAAGCTAAACGCGTTTGGAGGTTGAATAGTGCCTACATAGGGACATTTTAGTACTAAACTGTCACATTCAATGTGACATCACATTGAATTATAAAGATTATCAACAAAATAAAACGCCTTTGACTTGATATTGAAACTAAAACTTTGTGTTATTTTTATTTATTGAAACAGAAATGTAATACTAATATATTAAAGACAAATTGAATTGAAAATTGTTTAGAATTAAATAGATAAATATACTTGTTGGTGATCTCTCTCCACGCATCCTTCTTCATCCGGTGTGTTAGTGTTGTAATTTTTATTTTGCATTATTGAATTTTATCTTTAAGAACTTGTCTTGGAGTATTCCAGCTAGGATGAAACGAATAACAATTTGATTTCTAGTATTGTGCTAGAGATAATAACATACTTTATCTGATGAATCAAAGTTAATTGTTCGAATTCTTTTAGCTTTTGGTAGATTCGTTTTTGTTTATTAAATTCGATAGACAGACAAGATGGTTTTTTTTTGTTTTTTGACAAACAGCTGAGTGTTATGAAGGCTAAATGTAATAGATTCTTACTTTTTGGTATTTTATTTGACACAAGCTCATTATAACTATGCAGGGTAGGCAAATGTTTTATAAATTTGAATTTGCATAGTGGATGAATAAGTCCTTATGCATTGCATAACTATTCACGCGTTTAGCGAATTCTAATAAATACGGCTGTAAATGTCTAATTTCAAATGAACATGACTTTCCATTTTTTTTGATTTTAACAACGTATAGCCAAAAAACGATTTTTTTTTAAATTTATTTCGGTCCTCTTCTCCTATTGTTCACCCTAGTAGTAGTAGTAGTAGTACTTTATTGAGATTTTTTAAATACACAAATTACATTAATACAAAAATACAAAAGGTAAAAAACTTAAAGATTAATTTGCCGACTTAGAATTGGCCTAGCTATACAATAATAGATATTATTAGTTTATTTTAGTAACTAAGCAATTTTAATTTAATGAAAATGAATTTTGCGATGTTTGGAAAAGTGTGTCCACTCAACAAGACCACACGAGAGTATATAAAAAAGAAAAACTTAACCTAGAATAATATAAAATAATCTGAGACATACAATTTCGTCTCGGTATAAACACAGCAAAAATAGTGTGTGCGAGGAGAGAAGGTCTATATTCAAGATTTGGTTATGACATTATGATTAAGGTATTATTGAGATAGATATGTACACAAACAATTTGAGATTTTAATAAATTTATCTATTATGTATTTACATGAATGTTTACAAGTTATACTTAAAAGTATAGGTACACAGCCGGGTTGGTAGGACTAGTCAAAGGATTTGTTTTTGATGTTATATAGATACTTAAAAATACTTAGGTATATATGTATGTATATACATAGGTCTATTCACAGCCATACATTTATGGGCGAGTTTGTTTACATATATTAGGTACAATAAAGGTAAGGCAATGAAATTTAGAATAACAATAGTAACATTCTTATTTGTCTATATATTTACATTTTATTTTTAATTTTATTAGGAGAGTAGATTTGTTTAGCCTCTGTAGGTGGCTGGAAAACATTTTTTTTTTTATAGTAAGGGCAGGTAAATAAATTGTCATTATCCTGAATTTGAAAATCTGAGATAGAATCCTCATTGAGTATATATGGCTTCTAAAAGTAAGTCAATTTCAATTTGTTTATCTTTAGAGAGGGAATTTGCATTGACAGAGATAAAGTTCAGATTCATGGTAATGGAGGAGAAAGAGAGGCGACAAACCTAAGGTAAGCACCTGGTTTTTGATTAACATCCATTTTAGTATAATCTGGCCAAAATTTTCGGATTTTAGCTATTAGCGTGTTAAGAGGTATGCCAAATAGTTTATCCGATTCGTCTATAAAATCGGAAATATCATTGTTGGGTTGGCTCGTGCGGGGAGGAGAGACTTCCTGTGTTAATTTAAAGCCTCTAGCTTTATCAGCGTAAGAGAACTGCTCAGTGTTTAAAGGAATTTTAGTGAATGAAGCCCTATGATTAACGGCCGAGGCTCGCATAGCTTCTTCTTTTTTTTTTAGTAGTTCAATTCTCACAGGACAACCACCAAAATTCGCGGGGTGGCCCGAAGAGGAGCAATTAACACATGATGCAGTGGAAGTTTCCGTTTTAGGGCCAATATCACACTGTCCAACTTCATGTACCTTGAGACACTTTACGCACCTATACGTATACGTACAGTAACCCGATATATGGCCAAAACGTTGGCACCTAAAGCATTGTTTTGTGCCCGAATTTTTCACAGAATCAAATTTGATTTTGTGTCTAAGCAGATATTTGAAACGTTTGATGTTGATAAGGCTATCCCTGTCCCCCAGAGTACAGAGGAAGAGATCAAGTGGGATATCGTTGGCTTTCGACCACTTAGTTTCGAACTGTTTCACAGTCAGTTTCAATGAGGGATCGATTCTCAGAAATTCCTGTTGAATCTCTGATGCAGAAAAACTATTTGAAATGCCTTTTAGAACAACATTAAACTTTTTAAGTTGTTTGGGCGTAAAGGAAAATGACTCAATTTTACATTCTCTAAATTGGTTAATAAAGTAGCTATGCAGATCTACATCTCTAATAAAGATTTTTAATTTTCCAAAGCCATTGGATATAAATTTTACATTTTCTGGGTCTAGATTTTTCTTACTCATAATGTCCAAAATGGTTTTCGATGAGACACCCTTGGTAAAGATGGGAGGGCACCAGGAAGTTTGAGTGGCCGGGGGTGGAACTGCTTCACTGCAGCTAGCTTTCTGTTGATTGATGTTAATGTTGCTGTTGATGTTGTTGCTGCCGATACCGGAGCTGCTGTCAAAGTTGGTCAAATTGCTGTTAATTAGCTTACTGCTAGCTCTCCTATTATTGCTGGGGTTAGAGTTGCTGCTACTGCTAGGCGTAGCTTGAGGCAAAACGTCGTCTTCAGCTGATGCCAAAAGGGCAAAGCGATTGGTATTGTTTCTAGACTCAGTCACAATTTTTTTTGCATCCTTCAAAGGAGAAGATTGACGCCTTTTCCTAGCGATAATTTTCGTGAACATTTCTTTGTCTTGTTGCAAGAGTTTTTTAAGAACCGCTTCGGTTTCGGCTTGGGCACAATTTCGCCCAGCAACAGTTAAGTCGGCGTTGTCTGAATGACCGATAATAACACAGTTAACCAGCGGCGATAAAGCGCCGTTGATATCGCTTTTCTCACTTGCACTCGCGGGTATGTTCTTAACCTGCTCGTACTCCATTTCGCTTTCACCTTCTTCTCTCAAACACCACTCGTCGTTAACGGATTTAATTATCCTTTTTTTATCTTCCTCTGATAGCATATGCGAGGGCAAAGTTAAATTGTTTTTAAATAAAGTTTTATCCGGCGGAACCGTAGGAGCGGTGGGTGAAACGCCCTCCGCCATAGTAAATAATAAAATTCACTTTAAAAGAAATTTAACACTCACTAAATAATTTTTTTATTTCAAAGCACTCTTCAAATGCGACTTGCTCGCACGAAATCACCAGAGAGAATCTATTGTTCACCCTGTAATGCTCGAATCCTAAATTAACCAAAATGCCAAAATCGAACTTAATCGTACGTTACGTTACAAAATATTCCATACACAAATTAACGAGCATGTAGTCAAATGTCAATTCAATTCCCATAAAATTGTTGGTGTGCCTGTGCTTTGCACTTGTTGAATTTGATTGTGATTGTCCGTGTCTCCAGATTCAGGTCTTCCAAATCCAATTTGCCATGACGAACTTGTTTCCAAATCAATCGAACAAAAGCAGCATCATTACTCAGTCAATGTTGGACAACCTAGTATACGACATGGAGACTACCATCACGGTAAGTGTGCAAAAACATTGCGGCCCAATTCTTATCTGACTTCTTATCTGTCTTTTCCCTGGAACTAAGATGACCTCAACCTCAAGCAATGAAACTAATCCCTTGGCTATGTTAATCTTTCATCAGTCTGACATTGATGCAGCTACATACCATCTCGCCAAGTCTTTAGATGACCCATCGAACGCCAGT
The DNA here is from genome assembly GCA_911387755.1 of Chrysotoxum bicinctum. Lineage (NCBI taxonomy): Eukaryota > Metazoa > Arthropoda > Insecta > Diptera > Syrphidae > Chrysotoxum > Chrysotoxum bicinctum. The sequence continues at coordinate 19,794,875 of OU426989.1, forward strand.
GCCATAAGATGTGTTTTCGTCCAGGAATCCTGTGTAGAAAGATTTAGTGCAAAACTAAAATCCAAGCTGAAATCGTACTCCAAAAATCAACTTCAAAGCCTACATTTGAAGGAAGGAATTGACAAATCAAATGAAATTGTATCCAGACTGAATGCCAAAACTATTTTGCCCGAAGGTCCCTTTATTTACGCTATTCCTTTAGTCTGGGACTTTCCACAGGAACATTTCACTGTTGATGGCAAAGCATTACCAGTTGTTTCCCTATTTAGTTTCCGAACAGTGAAGGAAGCCATATCAATGGTAAAGAAAGAGACGACTTATAAAGGTGCAACCATCTGGTGCGAGAACCAAGCCATGGCTTATGAAGTAATCGCCGAAACTCCACTCGAAGACTTTTATTTGAATTGCTGCAATGTTACTTTTGCTCCAATTCAACAATACATTACCAAAGCGCAGCCATTTGCACTCATTGAGAAGTCGTATCATTATGAGACTTTGCAGATGTCAGGCAAACCGAAGAACATTGTTTTTCCCTTCGGAACGAGTTTTGCTAATTAAATTTTTGTTATTAATAGTCAAGCAACTGATTTGTTGAATCAAAATTGCATTTTAAATAATAAAACTACTAATTTAGAATACATTTTGTACAACTGCCAAAGGAAAAACTAGTTTTTAATTAATTGTATTCATATTGTGGAAAACAACTACTCGCTTTATTGTACTCCTAATGCTACGAGATTTCGACATAGGTATTGGGATTAAACTTCCTGGATTTTGCAATTATCGGGGTGATTTCGCATGATTTCGTTCACCCGTTCTATTAAAAATTCTATTAAATGCATAAAATTGACATAACAAATTTTTTTTAAAAAAAAAGCTTAACATAGAGAATAATTTTTGCGGGCTCTAGGTCAATAAAACAAGATGTTACTGAAGAAGAGCGTATACATGCTCGAAACGTCGCTTAACCAGTAACATCTTGTTTTATTGACCTAGAGCCCGCAAAAATTATTCTCTATATCAAATTTGAGAGGTCACTAATAATTCCCACATAAAAAAGCTTAACGAAATTTTATTCCGCATTTAATAAAAAACTCGAACTCGAGATTTTGATCAAAGTTAAAGATGATAAAGAACACCAAAAAATTGGCTTCGGCAATTCCGTCTAAATTTAAAAATAAATTTGGTGGTGCAACAGCTCGGAGTGAACCAGGACCTAGTGACTTACAACTCTCAACCATTCCTGGGTGCGTGTTACCAGGAACGGAGAGGACCTACAATTTTCTGCTGATTTCGAACGGCTAATGAGCAGCACTTTCCATGACAAGAGATACTCTTGGAGAATTTGTCAATTCCTCGCAAGAGGCAGTACACCCCTGAAAAAAAACTTTCTTGCAGCGGTTGAGAATCGAACTCGAGACCTTTCGCATGACAGTCCAACGCACTAACCATTATGCCAAGGGGTACTACAATTCTGTCTACCGTCTGTATATTTGTACCTCGACTTACAGACCTACAGTCTATAAACTACTAGAGGGGTTTTCTTCAAACTTGGGACTTAAGAGTCTTTGGTTATTCTCTTGAGGAGAAATTGATTTTTTTTTCTTTTTTTCTTATTTATCTCGAAAATGGCTCTAACGATTTTAATAAAACAAATTATGTGTGCTATTATGGGTATAGAATACATTTTTGTCAAAACAAAATTTTGGGAAAAAATGTTTTTTTTTTATTTTCGACCTTCTCATTAACGGCTCTAATGATTTTAACCAAAATTTTTATATAATGATAATTTAATTTATTTGATTTAATCGAAATTTGTATACAGGAGCTTCTTTAAATTTGAAAAAAAGTATTGTATATGAAAATATTTGAAAAAAATATTTTTTAGGGTTTTTGAAAAAAAAATTCCAATTTTTTTTTGAAAAATCAATATCTTCAAAACGTGTGGACGATTATTTTTTGAAATTATTTTTTGAAATCCATCTTATTAATTCCATAAAATTGGCGTCCCAAATTTTTTTATTGAAATTTTTTAAAGAAATTTCTTAAATAAAAAATTAATTTAATAATAAAACGATTTTTAAACTTAGCATAAATTCATACCTTTCTAGAAATCAGACGGCAATTTTATGCATTTGAATGTTTTGCTCTTATTAAATCAATGGTTTTAAATTTATAAATAATTTTAAAATTCCAAAGTATTTTTACATAAGAGCAAGTACTTGCGATCCAGTCATGCATTTTGGTCTTTGGAGTAAAATTCGTAGAATTTAGTAGTTTTTTTTTTAAATCTTACAATACGATGACGGAGACGTCCAAAAAAGTGATTTTCTTTATAACGTCTATCACTGCCAGGTGTACAAAGATCGAGCTAGAGTCCAAACAGCGATTCCAATTTTATTTATATATAGATTTAATAAAGCTTGGTTGGCAACTACTATCAAAACTTTTTACTATGGACTATAACCGCAGGCCAATAAGTTTGGATAATAACTTGACTGCTTATACGGATTCGATGAGCTACACACGACTCTATCCAAAGAATTGTTTCTCATTTTCCGCACAGTGAAATCATTGCTACAGCCGATTTCAATGTACACAATTCTTCATGGCTACGCGATTCTGGTCAGACAACACCCGAAAAAAAGTTTATCGAGATGAGACGTTTATTGAGTTAAACAATCTGACTTAGCTCTTTTATGAGCCTACGAGCGAATACTTGACTTCGAAAACTTAGACTTGTTTCTTACTCTGACCAAATTTCTAAGAAAACCGTTTGACAATACGAGAAAGCCTATTATTGAACGGTCTCAAATGATTTATTCAGGAACTTTAAGGAATCAAGTGCAGATATGATTTCAAATTTGATTATTTTCGAAATGGGAAATTTTATCCCGAATAGGGTAAAATCGAGAATTGAGTAGATCTGCAAAGAGGTTATTAGGGTCACAGAAGTAAGTTTCTGATGTTATAAGGCCAATCCTACTGAGGAAAACCGCAATATATTCAAGCAAGTTAGGAAAACCTGTAATGAACCAAATTTTTTGCATGACCAAAAATTAAAGCAAAATATACTTCAATGTTCCAAAAGAAGTGAAATTTGTTAGTCATTTGTACAATATGTACGAAACTACTACTGACTTAATATTTTAAAAACATTTTATATAGTTTGGCATCAAGGTCTCTTGTCGAAAATGATTGCATTTAGTATTGACGAATCTTTTCGTCATTGGATTATTTCATGAGGCAAATATGCTCGAATCGCTTTTACACTTTCCGACCACATTATATCATTATTTACTTATCGACTTTAGTAACTACCTTTCGAACTGCTAGGTACAAGTTGTGCTGGAGGGTTTTCAAACTGAAGTTCATAAAATAAATGATGGTCTACAAGAGGGTTCCGTTTTGTCACCGACTTTATTTCTCATAGTCGTAATAATGATCCTTTGTGTCTGAAACTTCTGATCCATTAAATTGTTTTGCTAACGACAGTGGTCTCAGCTTTTCATATTCGTTTCCAAATGCATGTACTTGTTCTTCTAATGTGGACTTAGAACGGTAGCTTGGAATAAGCTCATTAAATTCTGTTTTCGATAGTATTTTCAAATGAGGAACCAAAAATCGCATAGAATTTAATGCTTCAAAAACTCAATGCTGCCTTCTGTCGTTAAAGGGCAATCCACCCACCCATGCCCCTATCCATGAGCGGCAATTGAATTGAGGAAAGCGAACAGCTCTCAGTTCTTGGTCTTTGCATCACAGACCACCTTGTGTGGAATGCTCACATATTCGACGTCGCCAAACACGTTGCTAAGTGTTTCGGCGTTGGAAGAAATTTTACCCCTTTTGATCTCGCTGCAATTAAAAAGGCCTATGTATATTTGTAGAAAGCTCGAACACAATTCCCGTATTTGGGCAGCTGCTCCAGTAACTCACTTGAGTTTCTTGGATAGAATCTAAAAAGGAGCTATGATTTGCATAGGTGATAAGCTGCATTTAGACTTTCGGTGTTGTGCTCTGTGTACGTTGTTCGTTGAATGTAAATGATAAAAACGAACAACGAATGACGAACGTACAAATTACAAAATAGAAGTATAGCAGAAACATTTGAATCTCTCGAGCGCCATCACATTGTTTTTCTTGTCTTTCAATAATTTACCGTTATTTGTATAAACAGTGTTATCTATTGAAATAGCCAGTTGCATTCCTTCCCTCAAACAATTTAATCGTAATACTTCAGAGAGTGCCCATCAGTATACCTCTTGAGCCTATCTTCGGACGTACTATTAAATTCAGAGGTTTTTTCTTTAGCCACACTAAACGAATGTGAAATATGATTTACCCGGCCCAATACTTCCCTCCCATTGAGATGTTCAGACATTCAAAACCAATTTGCATCGATATCTCATTTTAAATCCCTCTGGATATTTTCTAAGCTCTCGCACTGTGCTCAAACATTTTAAGGGTGTATCGTCATAATCTCTTTAAAAAGCGCAAAATATAAAAAAAATCAATACACATATTTGGTTTATCTTTCTACTTCATTGTATTCCCTTTTTCTCAGTTATTAGATAATAATTATTATTTAATAAAATCTTTTAACTTTAACGGTTTTAATTTAAAAATTCGAACATACAGATATTTAAAATAGTTTTACCTTACGTTTTATAGTTGGATAAAAACGTATCGTCAACAATTTATCTCACCTCCTCCCACACATCAGGTTGGAAAGTGGAAATTTCGAAAACATCTCGACCATGACCGAATGCCAACAGCTGTTTTTGACATTTCTGTGTTTTTATCTTATTCCAACCTTCTACAACAAAGGTTTTTATTTTATCCATTTGCTTGCATTATTGCGAGTCAAGTTTAACTAGAATCTAGAAACTTATTTAACTAGAAGTCTCAACAAAAACACCAGAGTATTATTGTTTTTTTTGCAAATGTAAATTTTAAGTTAACTCCTCTTCCCAAAGATACATTTTTAACTATCAATAGAATCTGGGTTTTGATATAAAACAGTGCATGAAATTAGACTACGTGTCTTGATAGAATATACTGTTTCATACTTATGTACTTGATATCATAAAATCTAAAACGGAAGTACTTTCTATCGCTGCCTCCATTAATGGTGCTGAGAAATTTAAAAAACTAAAAAACAAGGTGCACTTTAGAATAGAACATCTTTAGAAGCAATGACCCGTATCAGTGACAGTGAGATGGAAGTCCATGTTGCCGTCCAACCAGGTGGTGGGATCAATAAACGAAACAACTTTGAAGACAACGACACCTTGGAAGGAACGCTTACTGATGATAGTTTCGATGATACGCCTCTAATAATACACGGAAATGTTGGTAAGCAAAACATATGTTAGTTCAAATAATTACACGTATGTATGTACATAGTACATAAGTTATGTTTGTAGGTACCTGGTATATTTTTTCGTACATCTGGATGGCATGATAATCTAATGTTTTTTTTTGTATTTTTGAAGATAGGTGAGACTGATAGAAGAGGCTAGGTTTCATTAGAAAAGTGAGTTCTAGAACATTGCCTTATCTTTCTAAAATTAATCTTGAATTAAGATCATTCCTCATAATATTTAGCTGTATAGTTTTATAGGTACCTAGTTTATGTGTATTTGCTATTTTATCTTATATTGAGAATTATAAGATTCAAGGGAGCACAAGTAATGAAAATTCAAGTTTCAGTCCATTGCTGACGTTAATTGTTTGATTTTGAACAATATTATTGAACCATGCAATTTACAATGTATTTTATTATACGGTTGAATAAGCTTCGATAAATTTGACTTAAAAGTAACTTTCAAAAAATGATACCCTTTACTATATTAGTATTTTGTAATACAAAATACCATGCAACTTACATATATTTGAGCAGATTTGTAGTTTTTTTTTAAAGGAAATGCATCATTCTTTCTCAAAAAATTGTTCAGTGAAGTCTCTGTGCGCCCCCTGACACTTAATAAAATCACAATAAAATTCTATGTATTACCAATATCAAGTAACTAGGTACTGCGCAGCAGTAATATTGACCGTAAAAGGACTGTATTGCGCAACTATTATCATCATAGGTTTGTTTGTGGTACCCCTTGGTTTAGTGGTAACTGGGTTAGATAGTTATTCATAAGGTCTGGGTTCGATTTCCAGTTTTCAGGGTTATATTGCCTTTTGTAAGGAAGTCACAAATCCTTCAAGAATAAATCTTGTAATTAAAGGGTTTTATTGAGTTTGCATACATGTCATTGACGTGTATTTTAATGAAATGCGTAGCTTTCCAGGCCTATAGTAAAACCTTTGGTAAAAAGTGAGGCTTGAAATCGAAGATGATTTTGTGGACTTACACATCCGTATCTTACCGTATGGTTCGATTGCGTGGTGGCTTGCACGCAACAAATAAACTTAAGAAGATTCAAAGAAGAGATGGCTTTTGCATTACGGGGGCTCAATGTCTCTACAAACCGGCCCAATAGATGCTTTAAGCGTTTTTCTTCATATTTTACCACTCGACTTACTTATTGAATATTTATCATTTGACAGTGCGTTAAGACTTAAAGAATCAGATTGTTCTCTTGCCAAACGTTACGGATACAGCAATATTACAAACCTGATGCCAACAGACATTTTTTTGACAAGCACTGACTACTGCACCTCTACTGCGGGCGTAAGTAAGTGTTTAAAGTTATTTTTCCATGTAGAAAGGGCTTGGAGGATAACGTTCTCATAAGAGACTTCGACGCAACCATTTTTACTGACGGCTCAAAGAGTGTGATGTTGGTTCGAGAATTTTTTCGGAGTCCTTAACTGTCTCCAAGTCTTTTCGACTAACTGATTTTTCCAGTGTCTTTCAAGCTGAAGTACTGGCAATAAAGAAAGCATGCAAAATACTTAAACTACATCCATATCAAGCCATTGATACGCCTTGTACATCTTCTAAATAGGTCTAGCAATGCCTAAACATTAAACTAAATGTCACTCTTATTTGGGTTCTGAGTCATAATTGAATAGAGGGAAATTAACGGGTTGACGAGCTAGCCAGGCAAGGATCAGCTCTTCATAGCGCACTTCCTGAAAGAGTTAAAATTCCTCTTGGTGTTATGAAGGACAAAATCTTCTCACAAAATATAGGGTTTTCCAATAAGAGGTGTTATTTTGATATTCAAAGAAAAATGGCATTTTTGGAGATAAATGATCGGATGTTTATTTCATTATAAAGAGGAAGGTATGCCGTTAATAATGAAACACAACATCAGCCAAATGGCCGCCAAGACCACGCTTACAGGACCATATCCTTTTCATGAAATTTTCCATAACCAAATCGCAAAGTGGCTGCCCTATGTCCTCGATAGCCTCACGAATTTCATCTTTGAGGTCTTGAATCGACGCTGGGCTGTTGGCGTAGACCTTATCTTTCACGTGGCCCCAAAGGAAGAAGTCGCAAGGTGCTAAATCACAAGATCTCGGTGGCCAATTGTGATCACCTCTTCGAGAGATAACACGGTCCGGAAACTTTTCCCGTAAAAGATCGATGGTTTCATCGCTTGTGTGGCACGTAGCGCCGTCTTGTTGAAAGTAAACGTTGTCCAGATCAATACCATCCAATTCAGGCCATAAAAAATCATTAATCATCCCTCGATAGCGCAATCCATTGACCGTAACTGTTGCTCCAGCCTCATTTTCGAAAAAGTAAGGTCCAATGACCCCGCGGGACCATAAACCGCACCAAACAGTCACGCGTTGAGGATGGAGAGGCTTTTCAACAATAACTCTTGGGTTTTCCGAGCCCCAGATGCGACAGTTTTGCTTGTTGACGTAGCCTCCGAGGTGGAAATGGGCCTCATCAGTCAAGATGATTTTTCGATGAAATTCCGGTTCATTCATTCACCATTTTTATAGTGAATTTTAATAATTTCAATGCGTTGTTGAAGCGTGTATCGTTCCATTTTTATTAATAGCGTAGTTTCTACTTGTCAAATGTCAAAAAATGACAGCTTCAAAAGTGACAGCTACCGAAATAGCGGGCTATTCAAAATAACACCTCTTATTGGAAAACCCTTTACAACCGTAGGTAGAGCAGTATAACCAACTGCACTAAATCTCTAAATATATGGCCCACCAATTATAAGTTCCGAAAAAAAGACCTAATATGTTTACCCAGGCAAGACACAGCCAAGGTAGTTGCAACATGCACTGGGCGGTGGAAATATTGGAACAAGCAGTGAAGCTGAACATTCCTTGCAATACTCATTGTCTTAGTTGTGAGCATCAGCAGAAGAAGGAAACAGTAATTCATTTACTCTATAAATGTCCTGCTCCTGGCCAGAATTAAATCCCAACTATTTGAAAAGTTATTCCTCGATGACCTAATGAACTATCTGAACTGAAAATCAAAGACTTGATCTATTATCATAACATGGCAAAGTGACTCTGAGACGAACCTCGAGGATTTTCCTCGATCTTAAGATAGCAAGCTAGCGACTTTCAAGCAGAGGGGTCTCATTAATTCCTTATCATATCCCATTAAATCCTTTGGTCAAACGAGTTTATGGTATCAAATCGGCGCAATCCACACGCATTTAGGGGACACATTAATAAGGGAAACTTTTATTTATCTTGAATATCGTCGTAACGTCTCCTATCGTTCATTATTTTAACGCTTTTTCTGGAATGACTCACCAAAAACCTGGGGTGGAATCGGCTAAGGTGATAGTTGGTTGTGATTGTCATTTTGACAATCGATCTCTCTATATTTCTTTATTGATATGAGGGAGACAGCTATAGTCAAAATGACAATCACAATCAACTATCACCTTAGCCGATTCCACCCCTGAATTCTATTTCCTACTTATTATTACACAATTTATTGCACTGCGCTAACTCGCCCTTTCAGGTCAGATACCAAAAGCGAACTCAATTCAATGCGCCTGCCTCACTTGACGAGCTGCATTGTGCAGTCCTACTCTTAACTATTATACCTTTGAGCAAGAGAATTTCCTTGCTCAATAAGTTATACTAATCTTAAAGATGGGTTACGCTATGAGTTACACCATAGACATAAAATGATTATTTCAGGGGTACTGCCTATTGCAAGTGAGTTTACAACACGCACAAAAGGTTTCTCCCAGTTTTGAATTTATTTTGCTTTTAATGCTAATTATGTCGGCATTTAATTTTATTATAATAACAATAAAATTTATTTAATTCTCTTAACAGAAGATGGTGAATTCCCAAAAGCACGTCACATCTTTGGTTTTATGGGATTCCTTGGATTCGCTGTTGTATATGCAATGCGTGTCAATTTGTCAGTTGCAATCGTTGCAATGGTTAATCAAACGGCAATTCCTCATACAAATATCACAATAAAAGACGCAACATGTCCGGCACATTCATGGCGAAACAACACTGAACCAGATACGGAGGGTGAATTCGATTGGGATGAAGCTACGCAGGGAATTGTTCTTGGTTCCTTCTTCTACGGATACATTTTGACACAAGTTCCTGGCGGTCGAATGGCCGAAATTCTTGGAGGGAAGATAATATACGGTGTTGGAGTCCTAATTACAGCGATATTCACTTTGCTGACACCGTTTGCCGCACGTTGGAATCTGCCAGCTCTAGTATTGGTAAGAATTCTCGAAGGAATGGGAGAAGGAGTGACTTATCCAGCAATGCATGCGATGTTGGCACATTGGATTCCTCCAACTGAAAGGAACAAATTTGCTGCTATTGTGTATGCTGGGTCAAATATAGGAACAGTTATATCGCTGCCACTGGCTGGCTGGTTGTGTTCTTTGGAGTTCCTTGGCGGATGGCCACTAGCATTCTATATATTCGGTGTAATTGGTATGATTTGGTTTTGCTTCTGGATGTGGTTGGTCTATGATCGACCCAGCTCGCATCCAAGAATCTCCTATAAGGAGCGAAACTACATCGAACGAGCTGTAAAACCCCGAAGAAATAATGGGGAGACTCTAGCCGATGATGCTCACGATCCAGAAAATATTCCTTGGTCATCAATTCTGACTTCCGTTCCTTTGTGGGCCATTTTGATTACACAATGCGGACAGGGTTGGGCTTTTTACACCCAATTAACCGAGCTTCCAACTTACATGGACCAAATTCTTCATTTTGACATCGAATCAAACGCAACGCTTAATGCCATTCCATATCTCACAGCATGGATTGTGGGTATCCTCTGCTCGATTTTAGCCGACTGGATGCTTGAGAAGAACTACATCAGCTTACTGAACTCCTATAGACTGTGGAACTCAGTGGCCTCAATTGTCCCATCACTTGGTTTGATTGGTGTAGCCTATGTTGGGTGTAATTGGATTTGGGTAATGTTTATGTTGGCCATTGTTGGTGCATTCCAAGGAGCAGTCTATGCTGGCAATCAATTGAATCACATCGCTCTGAGTCCAAAATATGCTGGCACAATGTATGGCATTACAAATTCAACAGCAAATATTTGTGGATTCTTGGCACCCTATGTCATCGGTTTAATTATAAATGGAAACGAAACACTGGCACAATGGCGAATCGTATTTTATATGGCAGCTGCATTTAATATAGGTGGGAATTTCTTTTATTTATTGTTTGCCAGTACTGATGAACAGAGCTGGTCTCTCAATAGAAGGCGAAGAATTCGGAGCGACTGAGAATTAGAGTTGTCTTCCATTTTATTGTAAGTTATTTAAATAAGAAGTAGAATTTATGTTTTGTTTTGTTGTTTTATTTTATTTTATTTTATTTCATTTTTGTTTGTTTTGTTTAGAAGTAAGAATTGCAATTGAATATGTGATATGATATAACCATATAACTAATAACATTCCAGCGATGTCAATTGCTTGAATGTGTGTTGTTAATGTAAAACCACGAAAACCGAAGTAAATTAGAAAAGAATTTTGTATACATATTGTTTAAGAGTAATTTCAAATAGATCGAGATGTTGTTGATTGAAGAGCACGTCTTTTAATAAAAAGCAGCTGCATTTAAATAATGTAATTTTTTCATTGAAATTTATTATTTTCAATTAGTGTAAATATATCATTGTTGAATGAAAATATACATAATTAATTAATTAAGTTATTATACGTATATTCAGCTTTTGTAGAAGCCTATCTTGCCTATGAATGTGTTCACAATCAATTGTTCGTTTCAAGTATATTTTTTTTTATTTATTAAGTTTGTATTAAAAAAGAATACAAAATTTATGTTTGACTATATACATTATGTATGTATTGACAAAGTGTTTTTTAAAAACTTTGTTGGTTCGAATTTGGTTTATACATCGACACGAAGTGAAATTAAAATCAAAGGGAAACATCTATACATGGATCTCGAGTCAAAAGGCTTACAAAGAAAATAAATTTTGTGGTATGTCGCCAAAATAATAGCATTTAATTTAAGTGGGTGACTTAAGAAATGCGAATTTAAAACAGTACTGGTATAGAGTTACATATTATGGAGCGAATCTCTTTGATACGGGTATATTTTAAAACTGTCATAACTGTTATAAATTCGGATGCCATATCTCAATATCATGTTGGAGAAAAAAGTATTTTTGTAATGGACTAGACTTGATACATGCAAATTTATAAAAGTTTAACGCCAGTAAAATTCGAGTATAAAGTGTCACAAAACAAGAAACATGATGCTAGATTAAAGGCCACCCATGGATAGCCCGACCCTACAGGGCCGCATATACAATACCAGTATTAACAGAACTGTTGTAAATTGGCATTTCCTTATTGAATTCCTTTTTTTATGGTATATTTACTAAATTAAGTAAAAATTAACTCGAGTTGATGATCTCTTTTATCAAAAAAAATAATGACAAACGTTCCTTACTCGCGGCATCTCGAAGTGGAATTACTGTTATTCATGAAAACTATTCAAAACACTTCGCTTGTAAATATTTTTCCTTAATCAACAATAATATATAAACATATAACCAGGCATCTCGATGTTTACTAAAGAAACTATTTATCCTTAAATAAACTTAAATACCAGAAATATATTTTACACAAGAAATTTAAAGATGTTTTTTTTTTTTGTTGCTGATTTAGGTATAGAGTATTCTAATTAATTTTAATTTCAATATTTTTGAATGGAAAAATCGCTCAGTCAGGGGAGGAATCACGGTTAACCTAATAGATGATTCTCAATTTTTTCGATGGTCATTTAGAGGATAACTGTCTCTATCATATTTATAGGAAATGATGGGGAAGAGTGAATACGAAATGGGGCCCAGGTGGTTGGAGTGTTGTAAATTGAAAGATCATAAAGAAATAAGCCATACGCCCATACCCATTCTAATGAAAAAATATGAACAAAACAAAATAATTAAAAAGTTTTTTAAATTTAATCCCTTTATTGAATTTTGACGTTTCCGCGTACATACTGTGAGCGCCAAAAGTACAGCTATAAACTAAATTTTTGCAACTATATTAAAGCAAGTGGGTTCAATCTTCTAGTAAAATACTTTTGTTATTTTTAAAGGTGGTTTATTTTCAATGAATTGCAATATTAAACTTAACAAAAAATAATGTAGTAAAAATACAATAAAAAAAAATATTTCAGTCTTAAAGCGTCAAAAAAAGTGCACATTGTTCAATTAAAGTAAAAAAAAACTTAAAACTAGTAGGGTAAACTGCCCAATTGTTGGCACCCCCCCAATGATTGGCACTTACAGTTTAAATTACTTGTATTAATAACATTTAAAAGTTTTCTAATAAAATCTTTTTAAAAATATTAGCCTTAGTCAATTTCTGATGGTTTGGCATCATTTCTTTTGGCATCTGAAGTTAGTAGCAATTAAAAAAACGCTGTTAAAAATTTAGAATCAAGTTCGCGCCAAATTTAATGTGAAACTTGTGAAAACCGTAAGGAAAGTGGTGACATTGTAGTGTAATTTAATAATAAATTTAAGAGGAAAACCATTGTCAAGTGCAGTTATTATAAAAAAAGTAACTATAACAAAGAGATTAGTTCTTTTTATTTTAATATTTTATTAAAAATATAGTTTTTATAAGGGGTGTCAACTATAGGAATGTAAATCAATCAAATTTCCATTTATTGGCACATGCCAATCATTGGATGAGGTGCCAATCACTAGGTTGATTGGCACTATACCCATCTTTGGATGCCATGCCAATCATTAGAAAAAGTGCCAATCATTGGCTATTGGCACTGTGCCAATCATTGGTAAATGAAAAAGATATAGATTTTCATAATTTTGTATCAATTTTCCTTAGGGTGATAATAACAATTTTTTATCAATCAATAAAAATCTTATCTAATCTCGGCCTTAATTTAAACATAATGTAACTTAAAAGACTTAAATATAATTATAAAAATAAATTACCTTTTATTTACTAAATTATATAATTGAGTTATACTATTTTTTTTATTTTGTTTTTATTGGTTTTAATAAACTTTAAAAATTAAACAAAATCAATGTGCCAATCATTGGTTTGTTGAGTGCCAATGATTGGAAAATGGTGCCAATCATTGGTAAAATGACATTGTTTTACTTTTTATTAATTATTTATTAATTTTAACAAAAAATAATGTATTTAATGTTTTTCACTAAACAAAAATATAATTAAAAATAAAAAAAAAATAAAAAAAACTGTCGTTTCTTAATTCCCATAAGTTATATAAGCCGAATAAGTGGTGAGTAACCTTAAGGTGCCAATGATTGGTCGGTTTACCCTACTTCGTCTACTTCCCTTTTGCCATTAAGACAGCATCAATGCGTCTGGGCATTGACTCTACTAGCTTTCCTTTCAATTCGGCTGGGATTTTTTGCCATTCTTCAACTAAAATTGACTTTAGCGACTCTCCGCTTAATAGTTTCCTCTTTCGGATTTGCTTGTCCAGATACTACCACAATTGCCACACATTTTTTTCAGAAGTGTATGGCCTTTTGCAAGGAACTTTGCCATTGTAGCCCACTGTTGTGGAGGGTCTGCCGAAGAGTGCTCGCGCTAACGTTGACTCCAGAAGATTGGGTAATGTTTTCTGCACTAACCGCTGGATTTTTTCGCACTTCCCTGACAATAGCACGCTAATCACTTACGGCCTTCTGGAACGAGGTCCAAAATTATTTCCACCGTGTTATGTCCACTGTTTTGGCTATTTGGCTATTTACTTTCTTATTTTCTTAATTTTATAATAAGTTTTCGTGTTTCTACTGCACTATGTTTACCCATTTTAAGTAATTTTCAAAAAATAATTTAAGCAAGAAGCAACTTTCGATGGAAATTAACTCAATAACACTTAGGCCGGTATTCACCGAGCGCTCATTACTTAAAAAGCTCATAAACCTATTCACCAAGCAATATTAGTGAAGATCTACGAGCGCTCTTAAAAGTTAGGAGTGGTCCCGACAACTCCTAACTTACGAGCGCTCTCTTCGAAAGTTTGTTCGCTTGTGCGTGTGCGTGTGCCACGCACGCATTTGACTCGAATCCATGTGAGCAATGCCAAGTAGAAGAGTATAGCTTGAACCAATTCAGTTGGCCAACGGTCGGTTGCGCAGAGAGAGGATTTAAGAGAACAAAAATGGTGCGCAAGATATTTAATGAGTAGAGATTTTTTCATAAATCTTACAGTGCCTAACTCAACTTTGCTTTGACAAATAGTTTAGGGATTATTGTTTATTTCTATGTTTTATGATTTGTGGCTAAGCAACAGAAAGGTTCCTAGGGCGTTATGTTTATATTTATTTTATGGTGTTGGTGTTCATTTGATATATGTATTTACTATTTTTTGACCTGTGGGGTTTTGGGATTAATTGTAGATTAGTGTTAATTAGTTAGATTAGTGTTTACGAGTTTGAATAATTTTTACCTACGAGTTTTTAAGAATTTATTTTACCTTAAAATAATTATTATAAATTTGTACTTCAGAAATAAATATAAAATATAATAATAAAATAACAATAATATAAATAACAATAATATAATTTAAATAATAAATGTTCATTTACATATAATTAGTTTTAAGAACTAATGTCGCTTTCATAGTCGGTTTGAAGAATCGTCACCTGGATTATTTATAACTGAATCCGAAATTGTGTCCCACGTCAGATCGTGAGAAAAGTATTCGTCCTCAGTTCTTATGGCTTTTTCGCACACTTTTCGCCAGTCTTCAGCCGTTATTTTTGAAAATTCTTCCTCTGCTAATTTTTGAACATCCAATAAATTGAATGTTGTGTTTCGTGAACCTACTCTTGCCTTGACAGTTGCCCAAATATATACAGTTCAAGTTTCAACATCTGTATAGTATGCGGAATATTGTTTTCGGTTAGCCATTGTATCATCTCGGATTTCTTGCTAGCAGAAGTAATTTGTTTTTCTTCTAATTTATTGTGGTACGAGGTGTTGTCCATTACAATAACTGAAGGTTCCTCCAAGTTATTCAAAACTTGTTCTTGGATCCATTTGCAGAAATTTTTGAAGTTCATGTCGTCGTGATAGTCTCCCGTTTTCGTTCCAGATTTGAATAAAAGTAAGGAGTTTTTCACGAAACCTTTTTCACCACCTGCATGCGCCATTATCAGCCTCTTTTCCTTTGAAATTGCTATTGTCATCAGTCCAAGCCCGTGGCCTTGTATGTGAGCTATGAATATAGCTTTCGTCCAAATAAATGATATCAAATCCTTTTGTTCTGTATTCCCGGATTTTTCTCAGATACTTCACTCGCATGAGTTTAATATCATTTCTTTCACAGAGAAGTTTCCGGTTGTTTTAAGTTTTTTGTAGCTAAATCCGTTTCTTCTTTTTTTTTTTTATAATTCACTCGCGCTCAAGGGTATGTTACGGGACCCTTATAATGTTTTAAACACAGCACGGGCGAGGGAGAAATTAGCAGAAGAGAGAAAGGAGGTGTCGATGAACATTGGTTTTGAATGTTTTCAAATTGAAATGACAAGAGGAAACTGTGCCGGGTAAGTTATTGCAAAATCGTGTTGTGCGACTAAAAAACGAATCTCTATATTTGACAGTAAGACGTAATACTTAAGTTAAACTCCAGATCTTCCTGAACTCGTTGTCTCAACATTTTTAAGGATATCATCATTTTTTCCTACTGGTGGAAGTTGTGCATTATACGCCGAATAGCTGCGATGTCAAATTCGTCTAGTCCAGTTTTCCACTTCGTATGCTGCACTTTTTTATTTAGTGACTGCACAACTCCTGTCTCTTCGTATTCCTTAATATTCCTTCTGATTGAACGTTCAGAAATTCCAGTAGTTTTCACTGTTTGCGTTGTTGCGTAACTCACAGGATTTTCAAGAAACGAATTCTTTGCTTCTTTCAGTTTGTCATTATATATCTTAACAACTATCTTACGCGCCTGGCTTCCAATAGGTTTTCCTTTTCTAAATGGATCCATTAAAATTTCTTTTAAATGTATTTCAATATATTATTCTTGGTTGTTTTTTTTAAACTGAATTGCAAAGCAAAGCAAATATCATTTAAATACCTTAATTCCCTCTGATGCAAAAATTCATTCTTAAAAACTCGTAGTTAAAAATTGTTCAAACTCGTAAACACTAATCTAACTAATAAACACTAATCTACAATTAATCCCAACCCCACAGGTAAAAAAAAATATATCAAATATACACTAACGCCAAAAAATAAATATAAACACAACGCCCACGGAACCTTTCTGTTACTAAGCCACAAATCATAAAACATAGAAATAAACAATAATCCCTAAACTTTTTGTCATTAATCCTATGTCGCAGCTTGCAGGTAGTTTTTCTTGCCTAACCCAATTGCATTTTGCAATAGACTTATTTTTTTATTATAGGTGCACTGAAATTTGTCCCACTAATAAAAACAAAAATTATTAATTTTATTTTTTCGAAGTAAAGTTTACACCTAAAAATCTTTTCCTTTTATCTCACCAGAGTTGAAATAGTTTTTTAGACATCAAGCTATGAAAGAAAAGTAAACCATGATCATATCTTATTCAAAGAAAGTCCATCACTGGAAATTCATTTCTATTTTACTGTGAGCGAAGCTATAAACAAAACTCACCCTCCTAAGTGCTTCAGTATGCTATGATCGCAGCAGCGTCATTGACAACAACGCCAGCATGTACATCTTTTTTTTCTTTTTTTCAGTGATTTTTCTGTCTCTTTAAGAATTAAAGAGTAGAGCAAAGAAATTTAAAGAGACCTGCGCAGTAGAATTGCCGACTGAATTGGTTCAAGCTATATTCATTTGCTGTCAAGACCAACATTCCACAACATTTCACAGTTTGGGTATGCCTTAACAAGAGAGAGTGGCTCTCATTTTCGAACTTCGAAAAACACTTGTGAGTGGTTGGTGAATACCCCAAATAAATTTCAAGTTAAGAGCCTCGTAAGGTTAAGAGCCATTTAAGAGCGCTCGGTGAATACAAGCCTTAATCAATCAATAATGAGTTGAAAAGAAAATAAATGTAACGGTTATTTTCCCGATAAGCGACACCATGTGCAGTATGTGTGGCAATTTGTAAACTTTTTTTGACGCCATAAAAATGTAGTATTTTTGTTATTTTCTTATAGTATTTTTTTTCTTAACATTTTTTCTTAAGTTTCTTGTATCGTTTTATTGAAAATAAATTGACGTTTTAAAATCGACTCACTTTTAAATTTAAATCGTCTTCTCCACTAATATTGTTTAGTTTTTGTTTTATTGTTTTCAATTTTGCTTGTGACAGTATAAACAAAGTAAAGTCATAAAGTTCTTCTATCATTTTAAATTTTACTTTTTTTTTTGGCAATCCGGAATCTATGTACATATGTTGAAAATTAAAAAAAAGGCTTTTATTCAACAACAATAACCAAAAATATAAAATGAACTTAAAAATATATATTCCGATCTCATTTAAATTTTTCTTTGAACATTTCTTGTAATGGAAGATTAATAAGAGAGAGTAAGGTAATAATGCATTGATTCTATCCGACATTAGCAAAAAAACGTATCAAAAATCTCATAAATCTTTTTTGAACACACTCTATTCTGTTTATATGAACCATAAAATATGATGTCCAGAAAACACACCCTTATTGTTAAACTGGTCTTTCAAATGAGACATAAAGGATTATAAGGAAATCGTCACCCCAATCTCTCCTATCTCTACTATTGCTAAAGATATCAGTGTTCCAAACGCATATCACTGCGCACTTTTGTGAAAAAATGTTCAGTATTGGTCTGCCACATAAGTTTTTATATTAGAAGGTTATAATTTTGTATGAACTTTTTTCAAATATCTAAAATGTTTTAAATGACTTATACGTACAATTGAACACGAATATACCTTTTTTTTAAACCCATGGTTCAGTTTTGAAATGATCTATACCTACATACAATTCTTTTTAAATACTAATTTATAATGCATGATATATTTTCAGTATTGGAATGATACAAACAAACCAAACTGAAAGTCGAAATTTCAAACTTAAAAACGATTTCAGTAGATAAGTGATACACACATTTTCGAAAACTTTTTTTGTTTTAAAAGTTACCTTAGCTTATTTTATCTATAACATTATTGGCGCAAAATTTTAATGGAATTAGTACGATGCTAAAGCTGTTTTAGTATGATACTAGGTTAAAACAACGAATTTGCAAATTTTAATCATACTTTTTCTACCCTTTTATTAAAGTTAAAATCATTTAGGTGTGTTCAGAAGCAATTCATTAAGAAAATCGCTTTAGTATGATACTAGTTAGAAAATGATTAAAACTAACAATGAGTTAGTAAACTACTTTAAAGTTTTAGCAAATTGTTAAGCTGTATCATTCTAGTACCTTAATAATTGGCTGTTTAAAATTTTACGCCATTGTTTTACATTTGTCAATATTTAAAATAAACAGAATTGCACTACTCCCTAAACTTTTTTGGACCTTCTTGTAAAAGTTCACAATCCATTATTGAGTAAGTTTTTCGAAAAATTTTCTCATCATGGCATAGAAGAAGAGACATAGAATTTTTAATTGCGAATATTATAAGTACTATAAGGTAAGTTATGCATTCTTAAAAAATCGAACTTGAGATTTTGATCAAAGTTCGTATTAATATAACATCGAAAGTATTCAGCAATCAAATTCGATATTTCATCTTGATGATGATTTTTTGAAGAAAGCCATGTTACCCAGAAAACTTTCAGATTTTCTTTTACAGTTAACGTATTTCCAAAAATTACACATTAGATTTTAAATCTTTTTCTGTTTAAGATATAAAGTTGAGTAATTAATAAATTCAACTTCTTAATATAATTGTTAAGGACTTCATCAGTCTAAGATTGATTCAGTTTTATTTAAACTATATTTCTCTTCCATTGTTAAGTCTGAAATTAAATCGAAAATCATGGTTTTCCGAAATGGAACACGTCGCCACGACATAGGTACAAGTACCTTGAATCTCTAACGTTGTCTTTAAAAAAAAACTGCTTCACGAAAAGCTCAAGAAATCAAAACGTGCACTTAGAAGAATGTCGTGAACAAGCTAAATATTGCACTTAGTGCAAAATATAAAATCTTTTAAGCAGTCATCAGATCAATTATGGACATGGACAATGCAGCACAAGTTTGGGGTGTGTTCTAGTATTGAGGGTGTAGAAATATTTCTTTTTCTTATAGTTTCATGATATAATAAACGAGACCTACAGAATCTATTAGATCACTTGAAAAGTTCAAAATCACTGTTCCATACTGTTACAGTAATGAATAAAACACACTTAGGCCGGTATTCACCGAGCGCTCATAACTTAAGAAGCTCATAAACGTATTCACCAAGCAATATTAGTGAAGATCTACGAGCGCTCTTAAAAGTTAGGAGTGGTCCCGACCACTCCTAACTTACGAGCGCTCTCTTCGAAAATTTGTTCGCTTGTGCGTGTGCCACGCACGCATTTGACTCGAATCCATGTGAGCAATGCCAAGTAGAAGAGTATCCATTTGCTGTCAAGACCAACATTACACAACATTTCACAGTTTGGGTATGCCTGAACAAGAGAGAGTGGCTCTCATTTTCGAACTTCGAAAAACACTTGCGAGTGGTTGGTGAATACCGCACAGAAATTTCAAGTTAAGAGCCTCGTAAAGTTAAGAGCCGTTTAGGAGCGCTCGGTGAATACGAACCTTAATGTTTCATCATATAGGATGTAATGTTTAGATGGGTTCATACCTAAGCTTAACCTCTTAAGAGTGATCAATTAGAATAATTCAATATTTAAATACTTATGAACAACTCTTGCTTGTGTTTCTGACCGGTAGTTATCTATTTTGTAAATCGCTAATACTAAATCTTAATGAGTCGATTAGATCCGACAACTTTTAGATTTTGAGTCTGTAAGAGAAGTATGATAGGTAGGTACTATGAATTCTACTTTTTCTCGTAACCTTGTTGCATTTTATCTTAATCAGTATTCAAATAAAGTTTTTACAACAAGAGATGAGTATTTAGTAGAAGTATAATTTTGTTCAGTAGATGTTCTAAACGTACACTCCGATTCACTGGATTACGGACATAAAATGTATCTATCCAATTTATTACTAATTGTATTAACTTATTATGTAGGTACTATAGTACAAGTTTTTGAATCTTGAAAAATATCGATTTTAAGATTTTAATCAAACGTGAGACATTACAATAATAAAATATAAAAAATGTAGGTCTAGAAATTTGGTATGCCTATTCCTCTGGCTAAGGCAGATACAAATATAAAAAAAAACAGGCAAACATGATATATGTATATATGGTACATATTGACGTGGGTATCTATAGAAAAATGTACGACTGGATCGCACGTACTTGCTCTTATGAAAGGGTACTTTTGAATTTAAAAATTGTTTAAAAATAAATTTAAAACATGGATTTAATGAGATAAAAATATTCAAATGCATAAAATTGCCATCTGATTTCAAGAAAAGTATAAATTTATGCAACCAAAGTTTAAAAATCGTTTTATTATTAAATTAATTTTTTAAATATGACAAATTTCTTTAAACCATTTCAAAAAAAAAAATTTGGGATGCCGATTTTAAGTATCAAGTAATAATTTCAAAAAATAATCATTTACACATTTTGAAGATTTGTATTATTTTACAAAATAAAAAATTGGAATTTTCTTCAAAAAACCCAAAAAATATTCTTCCGAATATTCTTATACAGAATATTATTTCAAATTTAAAGGAGCTCCTGTTAAAATAATTTAGAAAAAATAGTTGGAGCCGTTAATTAGAATGCCGAAAATCAAGCTCTCTTAATGCTACTTTTCTTATAATAATAGTTAGCTACCTGTCTATAATGATGTGAACCAGAGTTTATAACTTAGTTTATGTTAATTGTTTTTTAATTGGCTTTCAATTTATAATCGGAAAATTTCATTGCAGACGCCACCTCTATTTGAAAGAATTTTTCTGAATCTCCCCAACTTCGATAGAATAAAAGTTACGCTATGACAATAACCAGAAGCTTTGGACTAGCAAGCCGCCTACCGTTTTCCTTACTGAATTTTATGGTTCAAGTCACGTGTCATAGTCCAGTCCGTAAAGAGGAAAAAAAACAACAAAATTTTAGGCTTCTAAGATGCATTTTTGCAAAATGTTTGTTATAATTTTGCGGGCACTAAAAGGATTATGATTACCCTTAAAATCTTTGAGCACAGTGTGAGTGTTTTAGGAAAATTGGAGAGAATTCAAAAGAAGATACCGATGCACATTGATTTTGAATGTCTAAATATTATAGTGGGAGGGAAATATAGAGTCGGGTACAGCATTCCCACATTCGTGTAGTGCGGCTATAGAAAGAAACTCTGAATATAACAGTACGTCCGAAGTTGGGCTCAAGGGTAAGCTGATTGGCATTTCTTAAAGCACGAGTATTACGGTTAAATTGTTTAAGGGGATGAATACAACTGGCTTCTTCACTAGAACACTGATTATAAACATTACGCTATAAATATAATATAATTAAAATCTATAAAAGAAAGGATCTCGGTACTATTTGTTGTTTTAAAATTAAAATTAAGATTCTTATGAACAAAAATATAACAAAAAGCCAGATCATATAGGTTAAGCTAAGAGAAATGAAAAAATCAGTAACAAAGGGCTTCTATTGGCCCCCTTTAAGAAAAGAGATATAATTTTCAAATAAAATGTATAGATACTTAAAATGTGTAAACTACTATGGTTTTTTTTTTAAACCATAAACTCATTCTTTTATTTTATTTTATTTTTTTTTAAATCAAGTTGTGTTTAAGAATAATTTAAAAAAAATAATTTTCGAATAAATAATTAATTTAAGCGTTCCTGGTAACATGCACACAGGAATGGTTGAGAGTTGTAAGTCACTAGGTCCTGGTTCACTCTGAGCTCTTGCACCACCAAAAATTTAATTTAAGCGACATACTATTTTTTTTTAAATTTCATTTGACTAAGAACTAATTTTATCAAAAAGTGGGGCTACACTTTAAAGTTAGAAGTAACAACCTTTGCTAACTCAACTATTTTTGGTTTAGAACATGTTATATTAATTATTTTCTGTGTCATCATCGCGACAAACTGACTGATAATCTTGACCCTCATGTTTTTGTTTTTCTTAATTAAATTCAATTCTTACACGTCTTGGCATAATAACCAGTTTCAGATTTGTTTCTTAAACGTTTAAGCAACTATTAAAGGTGTTATTTACACAAACACGAAGTTATTCTTTAATTTATTTAAAATCTATAAGAAAAAGCTTATTGTAAATTTAACCACTCAGATAATACCCTATGAAACTAGGATTTCATTCAGAGAAAAGAGGATGAATGTTAATAAGAGACAGGTTTTTCAGGATATTCATTAGGTTATCTTGATTTTTCGATTTTTAAAACATGACATTTAAAACTGTTTTAGGTTTAAAAACGGGCCAAATTTTTTACAGCTTTATTTACTAACTCGTTTTAGCGACGAAGTAAAGTTACTTCGACTTTACAACGGCTCTAATCCTGAAAACCTTACTTATAATGAAAATGCACGAGGAATAGCGGTGGAATAAGCTAAAACTGGTTCATAGGAGGTTTAAGGCCGTTTTAGTATCTAAATGTCATTTTGAGATGAGATCTTGTAAAATTTACAAAAAGGAGTGTAAGTACTTTTTTCGTTCGTTCCTTACTAAGACAAAAAGGATAGGTATTTTGCAATAATAAATTATTTATATTTTCCAAACGCTCTAACAGTTGTACGGTATTGGGAACGCAATATCCATTCATTTAATGGATTTGAACTTTATACAATCCAATTTTAAATGTATCCAATTTCCAATATGCATACAATGATAATAAAATGAATAATAATGGAAATCAGCTGGGGTTCGATTTAGGTGTATAATAACCAGAGTTTTAGATTTGTCACTTTTTTCCCGGTATATTCCCAGTATATGTATTTGACATAAGGAAGGCGTAGCTAAAACGGCTAAGAAAATAATTTTAAATAAGGATTTGTTTGACGTGGCGTAAACCCGAAGTAAGTGCTTCGGCTCGGTTTAACTATTCCGAGGTTGAACCCAGTATTAGTGAAAAATAATAAATAAGGCGGTTAGAATTTTCCTCAAAAAACATTTTTTTTGGCGATCCGGAAGCCTCCTGGACTCTTCTGAAAGTGTTTACTAGGGAAAAAATGAGAGTTCTGACTTTGAAAAGAAGAGGCTTTTGCTTCTAGATTTGAAAACCATATAAAAAAGACAAAAATGTAAAACGATATCGGGTGAACCGAATTTTTGCTCTAGTTTAGCTAGATTCTGTAGATCTAGGTTATATCAAATAGTACAGAATTTAATACTATATTGAGCCTTTTTTACCGTGAGTTCTTAAATTGGTTAATACCAACCAATAAAGGCATGTAGATATGTACATAGATAGTTTTAAAACTCATTTTTCCACATAAGAAACAGTTTTGTTCGATATACACGTGTAGACTTTAGATTGATAGGGTTCTAAGTTCTATAATTTTTTATTTTAATGACTATTTATGTAGTTTACATTAATAACTTATTTTTGAAATGTCTCTCTTAGAGACATCACTTTATCACTGTTAAAATTCCAGCTTTAAGTATTCTCCGAAAAGTTCCCGAACGGAGAGAAGTTGGAGAGGATTTAAAAGGAAATACCGATGCACATTGGTTTTGATTGTCTACATACTCGTATCATAATAAGAGATATTGAGTCGGGTAAGGCATTCTATGTACATTCTTGTAGTGCAAATGAAGTTAGGCTTAAGTGAAAACCGGTGGGCATTCCCTGAAGCGCGAGTAATACGGTTGAATTGTTTAAGGGGATGAATATAACTGGATATTTCACTAGAACACTGTTTATTAAAATATCGTCGATAATGTATTGGAAGACAAGAAACATTACGACGGACATCGAGAAATTCAAATGTTTCTGTTATAATTCTATCAACTTTCATTTTAAAACTCTTTTCGGGATTCCATCCAAGAGACTCAAGTAAGTTATTGGAGCACCTGGTAAAATGTGGGAATTAAACTCAAGCTTTGGAAGAATATAGAAAACTAAACACTAAGCAGTGTTTTTTTTGCAAATTCTAATATGTATTTGGTCATTCCACGCAAGGTGGTCTATGATGCACATACCGAGAACTGCGAGCTGTTTGGTTTTCTCAATGCAAGTGTCGCTCATTGACAGTGGCATGGGGATGGGTAGCGCTTTAACGACAGGCGACAGCATTGAGTTTTTGAAATATTGCGCGGCTTTTTGCTTCCCATTAGACAATTCTATCGAGATCAGAAATTAATGAGCTTATCTTATGCTGCCATTCTAAGTTATATCTTGATCATAGTTGATCTATACACATGAATTGACTTTCCATTTTAAATTATATGACTTTGATTCAATTAAAAAAAAATAAACTTATTTTCGCTTTCTATAACAATTTATTTTGACATTGGAAAATGCTTTCCATTTTAATCGAATGGAAAGCGTATCGCTTTTGGGCATACAAAAAATAACAGCCATGAAACTTCGAGGAAAATATACTCTGTCCTCTAACAGTATGTATATCTATTTAAGAATCTATTACCCTTACAACAATACGGATTTTATAACAGAAATCAGTCACCATCTCATCAAATTACCAAGAAATATTAAATTTATGTCGACGCTGATATTGCAGCTACTCAATCCAAATTTTTCCAAACACAAAATCTACAGTTTTGTTCGGATAGGACTCAGACACACCTCTTACACTGCAGTTTGTTCCTCTTGCAATACAAATTTAAACTTGAACCACGTTTTGGGAAACTCCTCAGTTATAACACCCATTCTTCGAAAATAATTTGAAAATGATCCAATTTGAAATTCTAATAGATAATTCACTAACACCGGAAATATGGAACATATATATCAAATTTCATGACAAAACCAAACATTGTTATACAACCTAATAATTTATTAAAGAGTTAATTGCACCGGCAGCTAGGCTCGTGAAAATTAATATTATCATGTAAATAAAATGATAATAATAATTTCATATTTTATTTTTGTTTTGAACTTAAAAAGCAATAAAAAAATAAAATATAAAAGAATAATTACAAAAAGTTGAGCAATATAAAAATTAAAATAGATTATAATAATACTCGTACTTGAAATTAATTAAAAAAATTGTTTTCTTATGTTTAAACATGCTATTAAAATTGACCGAAGAAGGTCATATTTTGCCTGTAAGGCTATTGCGTAAGCTCTTCCATCGCTCCTGCTGTTCTGGAATCTTCTCTAGAAGATGGAGAATAGCATTTGTCCACTATGTTCCTAAAAAGGCGACCCTTCTTTCCCCTCCTCCTATCGACCAATTGCACTAACGTCCATTCCTTCCAAGGTTATCAAATCAATGGTCAATCATCTACTCAACAAATATCTAGAAGATCGAAAACTTTTCCGAATGACCGGCAATATGGCTTTCGTATTCGTAGCAATCTGGTGATCTGATGGCATATCTCACCGAAGAGAGGAACAGTTCTTTACAATGTCTTATCGAAAATGCATGCATTTGGTATCAATGAAACCCTTAATCTTTGGATTAAAAATCGTCTTCTGGAACATTAAATACCTGTTATATTGTTCGGATTCAAGTCTGATATTCACCAAATAAATGGTGTTCCCCAGGGTTCCGGTTTATCTCCGACTCTCTTTATAATTTTTATAAATAATCTCTTGTCTGAAACTTGTAATCCACTTCATTGTTTTGCTGACGACTATACTCTCAGCTTTTTATACTTGTTCTCAAATTCACATCCATATCTTTCGCGAGTGGAATTGCAACGGTATCGTATGATAAGCTCATGAAACTCCGAACTTTACAATATTGTTAAATGGGGTATAAAAAATCATGTGCAGTTTATTGTTGCGAAAACTCAATGCTGTCAATTGTGTTTGAAGCGAAATATTATTATTATTTCATTTTTATTGAATAGCACTTACATCAAAGAAGCCGAAAACCTCTCAGTACTCGGTATGTGTGTCAAGTACGATCTTCGATATAATGACCACATTCTTGAGATTACCAAAAATGCTGAGAAATGCTTAGGATTTCTGCGTCGATGTAAGAAATTTTTCACCCCCTTTGATCTGACTACAATTTATAAGACGTTTGTGCGTCCAAAACTCGAATTCAATCTACATCTTTGGACAGGTGCAGCCAAAACTTCCAGAATCGAGAACAGAGCCTTAAAACTGATAGAAAACGGAGCTATCATGGAATCTCTCCCATCTTTTGAACACCATCGGAATCTTTCATGTATTTCCTTGTTTTATCGCTTCTTTCACAAGCAATACTCATTCGAAGTAGCCTGTTGCATTTCTCCCCTCAATCAGTCTACCCGTGATACTCGTTTCGCTGAAATGCTCTTCTCTTCAACCTCGAGATTAATTTTGGACGAACCATCAAATACAGAGCTACGTATTTTAGTAGCAGAGCACGATTGTGTACTAACATGGTTTCCCTTGCCATTTCAATTTTTCAAATACTCAAGACCAATGTTCATCGACACCTCCTTCCTTTCCCTTCCTAATCACCCAATTACTCGTGCTGTGCTTATGTTTAACATTTTAACGGCCTTAATATTCACGGTGTTTAAATTTTGGTTTAAAAGGCCTTAAACCAACTACCTTTATCCGACGTAAACCGATACAATTAAAACGAAAAAATTCACTCAGTTTAAGCCATCAACATATGTAGCTGGGCACCGTTAATCAAACAGTTAACTTCGTTAATCGTTAATCCGCTACTAAAAAAGTTAGCTTCGTTAAACGTTAAAGCGTTAAATTTTGGAAGAATTAACGCAAGTTAACGTTAATCGTTAATCCGTTAACATGTGATCAAAATTGCATTTTTTTACTCTGAGCACCGCGCTAAGTAATGCCGGTCGTCCACTAGGCGATCAACGCATAAATTTTGAATTCAACGCATTCAACTTTAATGGACGGTGCCTTCAATTCTGTTCAACCAACGGGTTGGATCTAGTTGTTGGCCGTTGCTCAACGAATTGCGCAACAAGTTTACGGGTAGTGTACGAGCTCGTGTTGCGGTGTTGCTCCTTGAAAATGTTCGATCAACACGTTGAGCAACATTTTCAAGATAATGTGTTGCACATTATTTGTTCAACGCGTTGATCAACTTTTTAATTTTCTTTGGGATTTCTTGACGTAATATTGTGTTGCGTTGCGTTGGTTGCAATGAAATGTGTCTACGTGGTTGAACTATTGCGTTGTCATAAACTTGCAGTTGTTGCAATTTGCAAACTGTAGTTTATTTTGGTTTTTCGTCATGGAAGGTGATAAAAAAACAGAGTGGACCACGGAATTAATTTTACAGTTGATTTCAGCAATTGAGGAAAAGCCCAATATATGGGACATTAAGAGCCCCTCTTATAAAAATCGAGATGCCAGGGAATTGGCTTGGTCTCGAATTTCCTCGAAAATGCAATTGCCTAATGTACCGAAGTGAAGCCAAAATTATTTCAGGTTTGACGTTTGAGTTTTTTGTTTATCGTGGTGCGTTCAACGCGTTCTCCAACGAGTGATCCTTGGTTAAGTGTACGAAGGTATCAACTCGTTCATCAACTGGTTGAGCAACCATATCGAAAACGCAGTTGATCAACTCGAAAAACTTTTTTTTCTGTCAAAATCGAACAAGTTTATCAACTAGTGTACGAGGTTATTCAACATTTGAGTAGGTTGGTCAACTAGGTGTACGGAGCTATTCAACACTGCAATAAGTTTTAAGAGTTGATCAACTAGGTGTGCGGGGTTAATCAACATATGGGAAAGTTGGTCAATTATGTGTACGGGGTTCCAAACGCATTTTGTTCAACTTTAGTTGCTCAACGTGAATTATGTGAGTTGCTGCACTAGTGTAAGAGGTTGTAAATTCGTTTATCCAACGAAATAGTTGAATAAAAAGTTCAACGAAGTTGGTTGAACTTATCGCGCACATAGTGGACGACCGGCGAAATGATCAAACGAAACGAATCTCTTCGCAGTTTTCTCACTCGCACGCGCCGTCAAAGTATAATACGTACATAGCTCTTTTTGTTTCACCCGCGGCACGCGCCGCACGGCACTTGTCTCATACTTGTCTGCACCTCTTTTTCGCGCCGCGCGGTAAATAATAGGCATTGGATTAACGATTAACGGACTTAACGTGGATTAACGGATATAACGTATCCGTTAACATTTTTAAAAGTTAACTTAAAAGTTAATCCGTTAATCAAAATCTTAACTTCGTTAATTAACGATTAACGGATTAACGAGTTAATGCCCAGCTATGGCCATCAATGTCATTTGGTTTAAGGCAGTTGAAATCATGTGATTTAAACGAACTTCGCATAGTATCGCAAGTATTTATGACTCGTATTCGACTACAGTCGTATCTCGTATGTTGTTATTCCAGGAGTCGAACATCCGACTTCACTTGTACTACGAGTAATATTGGGAAACGCAAAGCACCGCATACGACTGTTCCTACGACTGTAGTCGAATACGAGTCATAAAAACGAGTTTCAGAATATGGGTGATTTTTAATTTTCCCGAAGTGTATTGAATTTTTTGTTGTGTTTTGTGTTGTTGAATTAAAACAAACAAGAAATCTAAAATTTTGAAATGTCAAAAAGCCCCCCAAAAGAATAAAAAAGAGAAATCTACTCGGGACAAGCGGCTTACTCAGTTTGAAGTTGATTTGTTGTGTGACCTTGTGTTGCCAGCGACATCAATACTATGATACCATGTAATAGTTATCTGATAAAAAACGCAATAAAAAAGAGGAACGATCAAAAAGATCGCGTATCAAACTAAAAGTAATTATCGATGCATTTCTGCGTGTAGGCGTATAGCTCTTGTCGGATACGGGGTGGGTTTTAATTACTTTCATATGGTTTTGATACTGTGTGATAACCAATTTACACAATTAATATTGAATGCATCGGATTTATTTGAGACTTAAAATTGGACTTAATAATTTTTTATTGCAACCCTTCATCAACCCACGAAGGTCACCCTTGGATGATCTTGATGGAACTCACCCCTTTCTTCACCCTTCCCAACCTTTGCCGACAAAAAAAAAACTGTGGCCCACATATATTTACCTTTTTTTTTATAGCCTCTATCTCAGTTTTCCATGTCACCGCTTTTTTTTTACTTCTTCATTTTATAAATATTATATAAATAAAAAAAAAATATATTTTTAGTTTTCATTGCATTATACTTTGAAGCTTTATTTATTAAAAAAAATCAAAAAATTCTTCCCTTTTTTTTTTTAAAAAAATTTATCTATTATCTAACTTAATATTAACATTAAAAAAAAAGAAATATGATCATAGTAGAGGCCTTTAATTTAAATTACTATCAATCTTTTTGTTTTATTACTATTTTTAGTTTTTATATATAAATGCTTATTGCTACTTATACTAGCTTACATGATTACTTTTTCTTGGTTTCATAATTACTCCTTTTCGTTTAGCAATTCCAATATGTTTCCGTTTCTTTAAATTTTCAAAATTTTCTTAGTTTCACTGGCAGGTAAATAGGTATTTCTGTTTTTCTTTTCATTTGTTAATATAGCAGGGAAGTAATTTATTTTTTTTTTTTTCTTATTGTTTCACTGGCAGGTAATTATTTATATCCTTTTTTTCTTTCTTTTCATTAGTTAATATAGCAGGGTAAGTATTTTTTTTTTTTTTATATATTATTTCATTGGCAGGTAAGTAGGTATTTTTTTTTTTATCAGTTAATATAGCAGGGTAAGTATTTTTAAAATTTTTATTTCCTTTTTTTTATTCATTGATTCACTGTATAGCAGGTAATTAGTTATCTTTTTTTTATATTAGTTAACATATAGCAGGGTAAGTATTTTTAAAATTTTTATTTCTTTTTTTATTCATTGTTTCACTGTATAGCAGGTAATTAATTATTTCTTTTCATTAGTTAATATATAGTATGGTAGGTAATTTTAAATTTTTTTTATATTTATTGTTTCATTGTCAGGTATTTAGTTATTTCTTTTTTCTTTCTTTCCAATAATTAATATAGCAGGGTAAGTATTTTTTTTGTATTTCTTTTTTTTTTTATTCATTGTTTCACGGTATAGCAGGGTACGTAAATTTTTCTATATTTTTATTTCTTACATTAAGCTTTACAGTTCATTTTCCTAGCAATTAATTTAAATTTGCTGAAATTAACGTTTAACTAAATAAATTGTTTGCAGTTCAATTGCAAAGCAAAACAAATATACTAACAAAAATCACAAAACGTTTTTGAATCGCGACACGCGACCCGAGTCTAAGGGACTTGCGCCCTTTAAGACTGTCTGTCAACGACTGACTTTTTTTTTCAAAAAAATTCCATTCCCATCTTCCATGCGCAACTTAACCAAGATCACGCCATCACCACCTGACATAGATTACAGTTGGTTACTCACCATTGTAACCAATCACAAATTAGAATCGCGCGTCTATTTCAATCTTCAATCACCCCATACCATATAGTCGAATACGAAAAGGGGACAATGAAAGACACACAAAATAACTTGCAGTAAATTCTTTGCAAGAGCAACAAAATACATGGTGGTGTTGGGCGAGGGGAGATTGAGGCCAAAGCCACAACAAGGAGACAAAGATAGTAAGCTAGCAAGAAAAAAAAATATATACCCCTCAACATTTGTAGGGTATGCAACCATTAATTGGCACATTATATCTATATTTTTTTTTTTTTTTAGATGCAAATTTAATGATTACAAAACAGATTTTTCTTCTGTACATCAGTAGGATGAAAAATCTGAAGTTGGAATTAACGGAGTTAATTACGCTCGAATATCTTTAGCATTATAAATGCCAATTGTTTTACCCTTAAGATCTTCAAGAACATAACTACAAGTACCTATCTTTTTCTGAATTCTCGCCTTTAAAAACAGCGGTGCCAATTTCGAGTTAAATCCTTGTTGCCAATTGCTTTGAGCAAAATTTCTTCTATAAACCTCCTGCCCTGCCCTGAACTGATGCCCCGGTCCCTGCGGTTTTCATCTGAATCATATATAATTTGTGGTGTATTGTCTGTTCGTTGCGGGTGATTTTGCCTATTTTGGCGGCGGCGACCTCTGTTATATTGACTAGGATTATCTCCTAACTGATTATATTGATGGTCAGGGATACCATGAGTTTGCGATCTAGTGTTTGGTCGACTGGACTTAGGGATTCCCCCTTGAGCAACTAACTCGACTGCACCCGTTGGAGACGTGGACAATCTAGGAGGTGGTTGTGTATATGTGGGTGGAATTATTCGTGAAGAATGAGATATATCGCCTCGACAAGAAGGGCATGTAGATGCTGTAGTCAACCATTGCGTTAAGCAGTGGTTATGAAAGTGGTGATCACAAACGGTGACAACATTCTCAGTTGAATTAAAAATTACAGTTTGACAAATTGAACAGACGTTCTGACTCGCATCCCCTAGACTCGGCTGACGCAGATTTATGTCACTATGACGAAGTGGCATTTTGTTTTGAATTATATGTACAATATCTCAAACAAATTTAAACTAATCGAGTTAATTACAAATTTTTCTTCTTCTTCTTTTTTTTTTTTTGAAATCAATATTTTCAATCTATACAAGATTATTTCTTATACAAACTATTATTAAATTTTAATCAGTTTTTTTGTTATAATTGGTTGTAATAGTAAGTGTTTGTATTCATATAAATTTGTTCCATGGAAAACTGAGGAATTGGGCTAAAAAAAAATTAACTTAGGTTGACATCTCATCGGCTGACAAAAGGATTGCTTTTTTCTATTTAAAAATAAATGCTTGATATTTATGAACTGGTTGATTTATTGAACAAATTCATCGGTCAAATTTCCGAATTGATCCAGAAACTTGCAATTCCAGACGATTGTCCAACAAAGTTAGAATAAATGTACAATATTTGAATCTCATAATTTGGTTTTGCCAAAGGACTACCTTCTATGCAAAAATTTCCAAACATGAGTACAAAATGTAATTTTCTTTCTTTAAACGAAATACGAAACTATTGTAATTACTGACTATTGAAATTGCATGGAGCTAGAATAAGGGAACTTAATACTTGTTTGTTATCAAAACCGACATTTCCATAGATCATTAACTTTTCACATAAAATTTTCTTATCTATTCTTTTTAATTCGGAAACCAATCTTGACCATGGGATTTTTTTTTTCTTATTCGCCCCACGTTGGGCGCCAAATTATGTAATAGTTATCTGATAAAAAACGCAATAAAAAAGAGGAACGATCAAAAAGATCGCGTATCAAACTAAAAGTAATTATCGATGCATTTCTGCGTGTAGGCGTATAGCTCTTGTCGGATACGGGGTGGGTTTTAATTACTTTCATATGGTTTTGATACTGTGTGATAACCAATTTACACAATTAATATTGAATGCATCGGATTTATTTGAGACTTAAAATTGGACTTAATAATTTTTTATTGCAACCCTTCATCAACCCACGAAGGTCACCCTTGGATGATCTTGATGGAACTCACCCCTTTCTTCACCCTTCCCAACCTTTGCCGACAAAAAAAAAACTGTGGCCCACATATATTTACCTTTTTTTTTATAGCCTCTATCTCAGTTTTCCATGTCACCGCTTTTTTTTTACTTCTTCATTTTATAAATATTATATAAATAAAAAAAAAATATATTTTTAGTTTTCATTGCATTATACTTTGAAGCTTTATTTATTAAAAAAAATCAAAAATTTCTTCCCTTTTTTTTTTTTAAAAAATTTATCTATTATCTAACTTAATATTAACATTAAAAAAAAAGAAATATGATCATAGTAGAGGCCTTTAATTTAAATTACTATCAATCTTTTTGTTTTATTACTATTTTTAGTTTTTATATATAAATGCTTATTGCTACTTATACTAGCTTACATGATTACTTTTTCTTGGTTTCATAATTACTCCTTTTCGTTTAGCAATTCCAATATGTTTCCGTTTCTTTAAATTTTCAAAATTTTCTTAGTTTCACTGGCAGGTAAATAGGTATTTCTGTTTTTCTTTTCATTTGTTAATATAGCAGGGAAGTAATTTATTTTTTTTTTTTTCTTATTGTTTCACTGGCAGGTAATTATTTATATCCTTTTTTTCTTTCTTTTCATTAGTTAATATAGCAGGGTAAGTATTTTTTTTTTTTTTATATATTATTTCATTGGCAGGTAAGTAGGTATTTTTTTTTTTATCAGTTAATATAGCAGGGTAAGTATTTTTAAAATTTTTATTTCCTTTTTTTTATTCATTGATTCACTGTATAGCAGGTAATTAGTTATCTTTTTTTTATATTAGTTAACATATAGCAGGGTAAGTATTTTTAAAATTTTTATTTCTTTTTTTATTCATTGTTTCACTGTATAGCAGGTAATTAATTATTTCTTTTCATTAGTTAATATATAGTATGGTAGGTAATTTTAAATTTTTTTTATATTTATTGTTTCATTGTCAGGTATTTAGTTATTTCTTTTTTCTTTCTTTCCAATAATTAATATAGCAGGGTAAGTATTTTTTTTGTATTTCTTTTTTTTTTTATTCATTGTTTCACGGTATAGCAGGGTACGTAAATTTTTCTATATTTTTATTTCTTACATTAAGCTTTACAGTTCATTTTCCTAGCAATTAATTTAAATTTGCTGAAATTAACGTTTAACTAAATAAATTGTTTGCAGTTCAATTGCAAAGCAAAACAAATATACTAACAAAAATCACAAAACGTTTTTGAATCGCGACACGCGACCCGAGTCTAAGGGACTTGCGCCCTTTAAGACTGTCTGTCAACGACTGACTTTTTTTTTCAAAAAAATTCCATTCCCATCTTCCATGCGCAACTTAACCAAGATCACGCCATCACCACCTGACATAGATTACAGTTGGTTACTCACCATTGTAACCAATCACAAATTAGAATCGCGCGTCTATTTCAATCTTCAATCACCCCATACCATATAGTCGAATACGAAAAGGGGACAATGAAAGACACACAAAATAACTTGCAGTAAATTCTTTGCAAGAGCAACAAAATACATGGTGGTGTTGGGCGAGGGGAGATTGAGGCCAAAGCCACAACAAGGAGACAAAGATAGTAAGCTAGCAAGAAAAAAAAATATATACCCCTGAACATTTGTAGGGTATGCAACCATTAATTGGCACATTATATCTATATTTTTTTTTTTTTTTAGATGCAAATTTAATGATTACAACCAACAAAATAACACCTTTCGGTCTCATACCCCAGTGAGAGGATATCGCCCGAATTTTGAATGCAACACCAGATGTTACAGTGAATTTGTCTCTATTATATCTCTCCTTTATGCTAACCGCTGGAAACTGTGATCGAAATCAAATAGTTTAATCATCAGTTGATAGAGCACCGCGCACTGGCAACTAGCGCAGCGTTACCACTTCCGGAAAAAAAGTCGAAGTAGATTTAAAGAAAAAAGTAAAGTGAATTGAGAAAAATCGAAGTAGATTTCAAAGTGACTTTTTACTTGCTTTTAGAAAAAGTATTGCATAAAATGTTTTTTCCTTAAATGAATATTATTAAATATTTAAAATATAAAATTACTCATTTGGGTATTTGTATTGTGTTGACGTTATTTTATTTTATAGTAATTATAAGGTTACATACTACTACTTAGAGTGCAATGGAGAAAAAGAAGTAGATTTGGGCTTTATTTTGTAAAATTGAAGTAGATTGAAACAGAGATTTTTAAAATGAAGTAGATTTCAGTATTTTTCTGATGGTGCGAAGTAGAAAGTAGATATTAAAATATTTTGAAAAAAGAAGTAGATCTATTTCAATTGAAATAAAGTGGTACCATTGCTGGCAACACTTTACTCACGCTCACACTCTTTTCTCTCTTGTGCTTATAGAAAACAGTTCAACTGTTGCGAATTAATTTTAGGTATTCGTTTAGTTTTTGTCAAAACACAAACTTTTTAGTTGCTCGAAGTGCGCGGTGTCCCATATAAGTCCAAATTGAATGTGCGCGCCTGGCCTTAGAGTGTAGTCTCATCCTATCTTCTTTTTTTTCTTCTGTCAGTAGCGAACGGATGTCGAATTGTGGGAACGAAGTTAAAAAGCTAAAAAAGATATAAGAAATCACCCCTAGCTACTGTTTTGGATACTAGTGCCGGGTGGTGTGCCATTTCTCTAAGGCTGGTATTCACCGAGCGCTCATAACTTAAGAAGCTCATAAACCTATTCACCAAGCAATATTAGTGAAGATCTACGAGCGCTCTTAAAAGTTAGAAGTGGTCCCGACCACTAGTAGAAGTGTATCCATTTGCTGTCAGGACCAACATTTCACAGTTTGGGTATGCCTGAACAAGAGAGAGTGGCTCCGACTGCTATAAAACGATGAAATTTGGTGAACCGGTAGGGCTTAAATTGCATATAAAGGGCCAAAAATAAAAATTGAGGTTTTCCATTCAGGAGGCGTGATATCCGCCCACTCCCCAGTCAGTAATCATTAAATAATAAAATTTCTCTATTACATTGTAGCTGTTTCAATATTATTCTACTTTAAAAATTCGGTATTAAACCTACATGAAGTAAGAACTTGGCGTACCTTTAGATCTCAGTACTTTTCACGGCTGACTTGTTAGACAAATGTTTTTGTATAGAAGAACTTAGCTCTTTTTTAAACATTTACTAGCGGCCCGGTACGTGCTTCGCTACGTATAAAGTGAAATAATAAAAAAAAAATTAATTGCAACATCAAATTCATTTATTCAAACAAAAAAATATTTTATTAATTGCTAGCTATTTTAAAACTTAATCCAAAACGTTTGGATAAACAATAATCTTTGTTCTTCCATTTTGGGCATGAATAAACAAACGGCTGGGGGTACCGACTCTGGAACAGGCAACATAAAGTTGACCATGTGAAAAACATGATCCCTCCAAATTAACTCCACAAACTTGAAGTGTTTGCCCTTGATCCTTGTTGATGGACATCGCAAATGATAAACGCACAGGATATTGTAATCGTTTGAACTCAAATGGCATATCAGTTGGAATCATAGGGATAAGTGGTATCAAACAAACTTCTCCTTTTGATTTAGCAGCTAAGATCGTACCTTTAATCAAAACTGCAATTACACAGTTTTGGTAGATTAATATTTCGCAATAATATGATCAAAGAACCAACTTTCAAATTCAAGCAATGCGGTGGTATACCAGCTAGTTCCAATGAATTTAAAAATTCAATTGGATAATTCATTGCCTCATCTTGATTCATAACACTGTTGATTACCACGTAAATCTTGCATTGTTCGATTAAATGCTTCTAGTGATTTTTTATTCGCTGTTGTACACTCATCCCATAAAATAATTGGCGTTAATCGCAGAACTTTTGCTATAGCAGAATTTCTCGAAATATTGCAAGTTGGAGTTTCAATCACCATTCAATGGCAATTTTAATGCAGAGTGTGCAGTCCGACCACCTTCTAATAATGTAGCAGCAATTCCCGAAGATGCAAGTGTCAATACAATTTTCTGTTCCGATCGAATAGTTAGAATAGCTAAAATCAATGACATAACGAACGTTTTGCCTGTACCACCAGGCGCATCCAAGAAATATAATCATATACGATGAAGTTCCGAAACATGTTGCAATTGCTCATTTCTGCGATGAAGTACAATATCACGGGATTGAAACTGATCACCAAGAATTACAATTGCAACCTCATCAATTGTGGGTGCATTGAATCGCCTTGCATGCTCTCCAAAAGGTGTTCTATCAGCCCTTATTACGATTTTGTGATTATCAGATGACATACGATCGAGAGCAATTTTGAACAATTGAACTAATGCGTTATGCTGATGGAAAAACCTTTGTAGCTCACGAATAATTTCTCGTCTTGTATTCGAAACAATTGCACAACGTTGATCCAATTCACGATTTTCATCACCAATAAAATAAATTTGCAAAAATTGATGATCAGCGTCGAAGTATGGCAATAACGAACCAGCTTGATGATAAATCTGGCCCTGAATCTGTAACATGTATGCAATTTTAGGTAGATGTTGGATCAGAATTTTTAAAACTATCGAATACTATGTATATGATTCAGATTGATATAAACATGGGACAATCAAGTTGAAGTATTTAGCTTAAACGTCGGCATAATTATCTCTAATAATTTTAGTAGCACTAAAAGAAGTCATTTGAAATGCCGAATTGTTTTGTTGAATATGGATCAAAAAGTGATTCGACGTTTGAGATGTCCCAAAAATAAATGAAAACAATGGTTTGGGTGGAGTTTCTAATGCTGGAAATCTCACTTTGCCATTAGCACAACACATGCCGGGCGTTTCACGTGGAAAGTTAGCCGCATCACAATGTGGACTGTTGTAATTAAAAGCAGCACGCATCATTTTAGCCAAAAGAGCAGCACGACGTATTCGTGATCGGCGTGCAAGGTTCAGTACAGGTACAGAGGGTCAACAGATCTATTTCGTGCATTACGTTTACTGCGATGCATTAGCTTGTGCGCGTTCATCTTCAGTCTGTGATCGACTTAGTAATGCCACATCATTTGCATTACGCGTTCGCCGACATTTATTGAATTCATTTGTTACAAAAAATGTGATAAAATGAAGAACCACTCGACCGATTTTGTGCAAACTTCACATAAACCATCTACTAAATAGTCCAAACAAAGCCATAAAATTTGGTTTGGTAAGCCCGCCACAACGAAAAGTGGCATTGATTTTTATATATATAGATATTTTTGGTCTGATACTTTTAGAGGATTTGTCAATTCCTCGAAAGAGGCAGTACACCCCTGAAAATCTCTTTTGCAGCGGCTGAGAATCGACCCCAAGACCTTCTGCATGACAGTTCAACGCACTAACCATTATGCCAAGGGGTACTACCAACAAACAACGATATTTGTGAGTGAATATTACGGACGTAAAGGTCTCGAAAGCGTGTGAATTATAAAAAAAATAATATTAATCATAATCTGTCGCACCATTCAATATTTATTTACATAGGCCGTCTTGCTTCTTATTTATCCATCCCACGTTCGGATAATTTCTCTATGGTTCGAACCATCAAATCAGTCAAATATACCCTTTGGAATTTATTATTAATATAAACATTTTTTCCCTATCGAACCATGCCGCTTTTCGCTTTGAGCTCAGCATCAGCATTCAGCTTCTTTACAAAAACATCAAACATAAAACATCAGTATTGTTTAGCATCTGAGGGAATAAACTATTTCCGTTCGCTGCGCTCCTATGTCTATGGTGTGCGTGCAAAGTTGTGAAATTACAAAAACTTAAATGATATAAAAATTTATTAAAAATACTCGTATTACGGTTTATTTTTGCTTTGCTAGACGACGAAATGTCTTCAACTATTAGAGTTTTGGAAAACCATCAAAATAAACAAAACGAAGGTTTTAGATAAATTCAAAATCAAATACTTTACTAACATATGGTTCTTTATTGCAAATAGAAGATGGGACATTTCCAAAAGCACGTCACATATTCGGGTTTATGGGATTCATTGGATTTGCTGTTGTGTACTCTATGCGAGTGAATTTGTCTGTAGCCATCGTTACGATGGTCAATCAAACGGCAATTCCTCACATCAATTTGACAGAGAACGACCAATCGTGTCCGGTGAGTCCGACGTCGTGGCCGAATCAAACGAAGCCTCGTCAGCTACAAGGGGAATTTGAATGGGATGAAGCTACGCAAGGACTTGTTTTGGGATCGTTCTACTATGGATACATGTTAACTCAGATACCCGGAGGTCGGTTAGCTGAGATCTATGGAGGGAAACTTGTGTATGGACTTGGAGTATTTGTTACTGCCATTTTAACTTTGTTAACGCCTTTTGCTGCACGATGGAATCTTCCTGCTTTGGTTGCACTCCGAGCCATTGAGGGACTTGCCGAAGGGGTAACTTATCCAGCGATACATGTTATGGTGGCTAATTGGGTTCCCCCATTCGAAAGAAGCACCTTTTCAGCAGTGGTTTATTGTGGATGTAATATAGGAACTGTCATTTCACTTCCACTGGCCGGTTGGTTGTGTTCGTTGGAGTATCAAGGAGGATGGCCATTGGCTTTTTACATATTCGGAATACTCGGGATGATTTGGTTTGGTTTCTGGATGTGGCTGGTTGCAGATAGCCCCGCCAAGAGTAACAGAATTTCGGACAAGGAACGCAATCACATTGAACGAGCTTTAAAGTCTGTGCAAAAAAATAACAGTGATTCCGATGCCAGAAACATACCATGGTTATCGATACTAACCTCACCTCCTCTTTGGGCCATAATGGTAACTCAATTTGGCTGGATGTGGACATTCTTGACGCTCATCACTGAACTACCGACGTACATGGATCAAATTCTTCATTTCGAAATTCAGTCCAATTCTGCTCTAAGTGCTCTTCCATATTTCACAGCCTGGATAATGGGAATCCTCTGTTGCAGTTTTGCAGATTGGCTTCTCAAGAAGAACTACATTAGCTTATTGAACTCTTATCGACTATGGAACTCTGTGGGATCTATAATTCCATCGGTTGGTTTGATTGGTGTTGCATATGTGGGTTGCAGTGGCACATGGGTTATGTTTATGCTTGCTGTGTTGGGCGCATTCAATGGCGCAACTTATGCTGGTTTTCAAATGAACCATATAGCCTTAAGTCCAAAGT
Source organism: Chrysotoxum bicinctum (assembly GCA_911387755.1). Lineage (NCBI taxonomy): Eukaryota > Metazoa > Arthropoda > Insecta > Diptera > Syrphidae > Chrysotoxum > Chrysotoxum bicinctum. The sequence goes on from OU426989.1 coordinate 19,835,159, forward strand.
ATGCTGGAACTGTGTATGGAATAACAAATACAGCTGGCAGTATGTCTGGGTTCCTGGGACCCTACGTAATCGGACTGGTAATCAATGGAAATAATACTCTTGCACAATGGAGATATGTATTTTATTTAGCTGCTTTCATTAGTTTTGTTGGGAATGCTTTTTACTTAATATTCGCTAGCACCGAGGAGCAGAGCTGGTCAATTAATCCGAACAAAGAAAAACAAAAAGCTGAAACTGAGACGTTTTTGGCATCATGATGAAAAAGTGACGCTCTACCATACCTAAAAGGTTGTGATTATTTTTTATTTATTTGTAAAAGTTTAAATAGTAAAAAATTAGTATGTAAAAGTTTTATTAGTGGTTGTCTTCGTTTTTGTTCGTTTTAAGAGTTTTTTTTCTGAATAATTTTTTTTTATAATTTGTATTCGATTCAACTCATCAGCAATGTCAATTCTTTTAAAATTGCTATTGCCAAAAATAATAAAAAAAAACAATTAAAAATGTAAACTTATAATCTATTAATCTTGGAGACGACCCTTTTTATAGGTAAGTCAATTTCAGATCCGGATTTTACAACCATGTTTCAATCACAAAGGTCAAACTGAGCTTTGTTTTCAGACTATAAATAATAAATTTGGTGGTGCAACAGCTCGAAGTGAACCAGGACCTAGTGACTTACAACTCTCAACCATTCCAGTGTGCGTGTTACCAGGAACGGAGGGGACCTACAATTTTCTGCCGATTCCGAACGGCTATTGAGCAGCACTTTCCATGACAAGAGATACTCGTGGAGGATTTGTCAATTCCTCGCAAGAGGCAGTACACCCCTGAAAAAAACTTTCTTGCAGCGGCTGAGAATCGAACTCGAAACCTTCCGCATGACAGTCCAACGCACTAACCATTATGCCAAGGGGTACTACTGTTTTCAGAATGCTCATTAAAAAGAACAACGCCATAACTCAAAAAATAACAATTTTGACTGATACAATTCAAACCCACTTTCTATTTACTTTTTAATTTTATAAAATCGTTTTTCGATCTAAAAAACTAACGGCTAGAGACGAATTATGTCGTTATGAAGACTGTTACTTTTAAATTTTTGTTTGTAGAAATACTGGTTTATTTTCATTTACGTAGTGACATTTGAAGTGAGAAAACTACTAAATAAGTATTTAAATATTGTAACATTTTACGATAAAACTGTTTTCCATTAGAGGTAAGCTTTTTGCTTGGACTAATTTTTAAAGTTTAACACGTTTTATTTTGTGTGGTATAAAATAAAAAAAAGTAGGTTAACAAACGTAATATTTTGAAATACATAATAATCTTCAATTGAAATAACATCTTTTAAATCGTTTTATTCTTTCTTGTGACTTTATTAAAATAGAAAAATATTTGTCGTTTAGAGATATACATATTTGTTGGACTACATCAAGATTATGACGTTCTTGTTGCACATATTACTGACATCTGTTTCCCGCTCGAAATCTTGACAGAAAGCCAGTATCATACCTCCGCGGAACGAAATGCGTCACTTTACTCTTGAACAACGTTGGGAAATATTGAAAACTTATTTCCAAAGTGAGTGCTGTGTAGCCTAAACAGTGCGTTTTTTTTTAAGATGTTTTGGCCGAAATGAAGCACCCCGCGGTCTGCTGTACGCAAGTTTGTGCAAAGTTTGTGAGACTGGTACGCTGCACAGTGGAAAATAATTGGATGTTTCTGATCAAAAATCTATAACTTTTTTGTTTTTAAAGATAGAGTATTGAAATTTTTCACAACTACAAAGAAGAGTATTGTTTTAATGAATTGCTTCTAATATAAGAATAACGGTAATAATACTTGCATATTTACAAAAACAAACTTAAAATCTATAAAAACTCCATGGAACAATTTATTGTAAAGGGTGATTGCAAATAAGGTGTGATAAAAAGCTAGAACTTTTGGGTTGTGTTGAGGCAAGACAAAAATTGTTTAAGAGGGGGATCTTTATCCCCCATTTAGGGGGGAGGGGACCACACAGAAAATTATTTGAAAATACTTACAATGTCATGCAGTTTTTTTGAAAGACAGAAATCCATTCTTTAATTTGCTTTTTAAATTGATTTGTTTCAGCAAATAGTTTTTGATAAATTGATTTTCAAATTAAAAGTTTTGAAAATTTAATTTTCTCAATACCGTTATTAATTTATTATTTCTAAGACATGAAAAAATTTAAATAAAATCCCGATTAAATAAAAAAATATATATATACTTATACATATTCATGGAATAATGTCTGTGTACCACATTTATATGAGTAGAAAAAATAACTATAATAACATAAATGTATATTAGAGAAAACTATGTTAAAACAATAATAATAGTAATAACTACATAATATGTTCATTGAACATTTATGAACAATTATAAATGTTCATTGAACATTTATAATTAAAATAAAAACCAAAGCATCGCTAACTACTAAGGCTAGCCGCGCACTAGCAACTTTTAGTTGCGAAACTGCTTGGTTCGAGCAACTAAAAAGTTTGTGTTTTGACACAAACTAAACGATTGCCTAAAATAAGTTCGCCATTTTATTGAACATATAATTATCTGCAAATTCACGGACATTCAACCAAACAGTTCATCTGTTTTCTATAAGTAACCAAACAGTTTCGCAACTAAAAGTTGCTAGTGTGCGGCTAGCCTAAAAGTCTCAGTGAACTTGAAAAATATTTTTTTTTATTTTATTTTACATTTTAATTAATTACTTGTAAAATAAATCAAAATTTAAAAAAAACGTAAAATTGTTTTAATATCTCCATAAAATAAGCTTTTCAAAAATGTATAATACTTTATACCTATTTCTACAAAGTCTTATAGATAACTAAAGCTCAAAGTGATGAACCAAACGGCCTTGAATTGAAAATCTAAAAAAATAATAAAAAACATTAATGCTTTAAAAAATGATTCATTATGTATATATATTGTAATGTTTTTGCTAGGTTCGTTAAATAAAACTTATTACTCTTTTAAGTATTTCTTCTTTATTTACACTTTCCAAATCAAAACAATAAATCTCAATTTATAAACAACTCAAATACTTTTATTCAAATTTAAATCACACTTGTTTAATAACACAATCCAATAAGCAATACTTTTGCACACTTTCATAATCCAAAATCAACTGTCTTGTGCTCACCGCGAGCACTCCCTTATATACTCATGTTAGTTGTTCTCGAAAATTCGCAAAGCTTCTCGTCTTGGAATGTTCTAGATGGTTGGAATAAGGGGAAATACATTTTTGACATTGGAAAAGAGCTTTTTGTTTCTTCCATAAATTAGATATGCAATTTTCCAACAGATGGCGCTGTAGTAGTGTAAAGCTCTGTTCACAACAATATTTTAAAAATTCTTGCACTTTCGTAAAGATTGACTATTTAGCTTTCAGATAAAATTCAAATGTGATGTCAATAGCAACCTTAGTAAAAATCATTTATGATCAGCTATGGTTCTACCATTTTCCACTGTGCGCTGGTGGACAATACTCATGGTCCCCGTTGTCGTACAGTGCGCACAGACGAGAATGTGGCTACTGTAGCCACAGCTCGAAACCATCAACAATACCTTGGGAAATTAGAGTGATCGAAGCCAGCCACTTGAATGACGTTGTGTTTTATAATGAATGGAAATGCTTGCTCTTAAAGCCATAATACCCGGACAAAATTTGATTTTGTTCATTTTATTGCATTTTTAAAAAGAAACTTGTATTTTGCCCCACCCTTTATATGGTCCTGTGACTCACCAGGCCAATCATATTGAGGTTTTGTCTCAGTTTACAGTGGCCAGTTAGAAAACTCGTGATTATTCGGAGGTTGTACCTGCTTAAACCGATGCAGGGTATAAAGTGTCCTGGGTTGCCTTAGTTTTGGGAGTTTTGTCCATATTTTTTATCTTCAAAGCCTTTTTTTTGTTTTTATTTTTAATCACGCTTCCAACTATTGCACAATAGGGCCTAGTTATCATTAGAGTTGTCGTTGCTCCTTTTTTCCCAAATATTCGAGCACTTGATTTCCTATGACCCTTGCGTGTCCTGGTACCCAATGAAATGGGATATTATTGTAGTATTGTAGTTTTTTGAAATCCTTTTTGAAATAAAGCGAACTCCTGAGAGTAGACAATAACTTCTAAACGTTTAAAACGATCTCATAAGTATAGCCTATAAGCGATGTCGATCTACATTTAATACCTTGTATATTCTATTGTAGCTATTCTACGAAACACAATAGGGGCATTCACGATCCAGCGTAACTAGTCTTGTATTATTGTAAAAGTGTGACATTTTCATATACTCCAACAACAAAATATACTGCCTTTTGAGATCCTTATAAATGTAGCACTAGCTACAATGAACATTGGTCTTGATTGTTTGTAAATTGAAATGGCAAACAAAAATGGTGCCGGGTTGATTATTCCATTATCGAGTCGTGCAACTAATCTCTGTATTTGACGATACGTCCAAGGTTAGGCTCGAGGGTGAACTGATGAGTAGTGTATTTAATTGAATCGGTCATTTCAAAAACCTCTTAAGTCACATTTTTTTCCAAAATGCTTTTTTTGCTGAAATTGGTTCCTTAAAGGGAGATGCGTATTCTGGGTAAGAACCACGTATGTCTGTACATTCCTTCCTCTTCAAATAATACCGTAGGAAAGACGTTCATTGCATAAACAACATAAGTCAGTGACTTAAGAGGTTTTTGCATACACTACCAAAATGGCGGGAGTAGTTTGATATTTTAAATTTGCTTTGCTCTGATTGGTTCAATAATATTCAAATCTTCAATTTGATGACAACCTTCATCAATGTAAAATTTGCGTTTTTCATACAACTATTTTCTGCGAAAAGTAATTTTAGCTTTAAAAATGTCTTCAAGTGAAACAGAGAGTGATGGTGCGCCGAAAAAGAAGAGAACGTGTAATACCTTAATGAAATATTATAACAAATTATAAAATTGAAAGACAAGACATAAACTAATTTATCTAATGTGTCGAAGTAAGATCATTGAGCTTGATATTTCTAAGGCATTTGATGGATTTTGGCATTAAGCTGTTATATCGAAAATACGTGAGTTTGGTATCAATGAAGCCCTTATTCGTTGGATTAGAAATTTTCTACTGGATTGTTCAATACTTTTTTTTTGGAAGGTTTCAAACCGGATCTTCACAAAATAAATGCTGGCGACCCCAAGGTCTCCGTTTAGTCTCAGACTCTCTTTCTCATTTTTATGAATGATCTCTGAAACTGAATGATCTGATGATTTGCACTTCATTGTCTATCTTAGCTTTTCATATTCGTCCGTCACGTCTGTCAAATTCACGTCTATCTCATTCGAAATTTAGAAAATATAGTCATAGAGCTAAAAACTGAAGATGTTTTGGAATTCATGAAATTGTGGCCAAATTTGTACAAAAAAACATGTTTGTCAACACTGAATCTTATAGAATAAAATGCACGAACTTGCTCCTATGTAATCGACTGGGAATTTTAAAAACGAATGTTATTAGAGAAAATTGTTCATAAGGATAAAATTAATTTTTAAATTATTTTAGTAATAACAGAATGCTATGCAAATATGAATTTATGCAAGAACAAAAATTATAAGTCCTTGAAGTGGTTTCTTTAAAAGAAGCTTGTATATACAAACTTTTTAAAAGCTTTTTAAGAAAAAATTTTGGTACGCTAATTTAAAGTTTTTATTATTGTTCGAATAAAAATTAAATTTTCATTTTCAAAAAAAAGAAAAAAATAGCTTTTTTTTTAAAAATTCAAAAAGTATTTATTTTAAAGTTTTGAAATGCAATGTGTTTAAGACTTTTTAGAAGCTTCTCTATAAAAAGTTTCATTAAGATCCGTTATGTGGATAATGAGAAATTCAAAATTCGAAAAAATGGTTCTATGGTAGGTACAAGCTGTAATATCTTAATTTCAATTTTTTTTTTATTAAATTAAAGATCGTAAAAATTAATTGAAAGAAAAAAAATTTTATCAAAATTCTAGGTGCCGTTTTCGAGAAAAATACGATTTTTGAAAACCATTTTTTTTACTTTTTTAGCATTTGTATGGTAGGTAGCTTTATTTTTAGGTAAAATAAAAAATTTTGTTTCACATTTTGTAGATCATATTGAGAAACTTTTATTTATCAAGTTTAAAAAAAATCTAGCATGGGGTTTTCGAAATATTGAGTTTTGAAAAAAAAATTTTGAAGTTTTTTTTAAAAATCCAAAAAAATTTTTTTTGAAAATTTGAGTACACAATTCTATTTATGTTTTTGGGGAGCTTTAGCAAAAAAAAAATTATCAAAATCCGTTGTACCGTTTTTGAGAAAATCAAAAACTAAAAAAATGGTTCCATGGGGGGTACCCTCAATAACCATTTTTCGGGAAATTTTTTTCAACCAATACCTAGATTTAATTAAATGAAATTTTTCTGTATCTTTAGTTTTTAAATTTGTTGAACAGTTTTTGAGAAAAAAAATGTTTATAAAACTTCGAAAAAAATTCGTATGGGGGGTACCGTTATTTTTGGTCTTAAAAAAAAAAAGAAAAAAACGTGTGGGGGGAAAAAATTAAAAATGATATGTACCAAGTTTAAAGAAAATCGGCCGAGTCGTTTAGCCTGTAGTCGAACAGACAGACAGACAGACAGACAGACAGACAGACAGACAGAATTGCGAGACCCACTTTTTTAGTCTTCGCTATCATCGTAATGTCAACTTTGATCAAAATCTCGAGTTCGATTTTTTTTACGAATGCATAACTTACCTTATAGTACCTATAAGTCGCAAGTAAAAAAATCCCACAAAAACAGAAAAAAGCACCTTCGACATATATGAGCTTCACATAGAAAAGGTACTATCATAGGAATATATTGATGGATTGATTAAACATTCATTATTAGTAATAAATAAAGTTGCAACTTTGGTTTCACTTCTATCAGCAAAGGCTTATGTTTTAAAAGTTCCCATCAATAAGAAAATGTTGAAGATAATCAATCTATGTACCTTAAAGATATTAAAACATGACAAAAAGTTATTCTTAAGTGTGATTTTCAATAATAAGGAATAAAAAATATGTTTACTACCATTTTTTTGGTTAAATTATATACCACTTACCCCAGTCCTTGCTAAAACAACTTAAGTCAAGAACAGTTTTTGAAGTTTTTTTCATTATTTTTATTAATAAACTGTGAATTTTTTTCGCTTTTTAATTTTCTTACCACTAAAATACTTAGTTAAGCATAAAAAAGTGGTTTAAAACTCATTTGTTTGAGCATGAAACAGTTTTTATTGATTCCTGAAAAATTCTAATTGAATGACTTATGAGGTTTTTGAAATGACCGATTCAATTAGAAGTTTCAGAAAAGAGATCATTTATAAAAATGAGGAAGAGAGTCGGAGACGAAACGGAGCCCTGGGGAACGCCAGCATTTTTGGGAAAGATTAAACTTGAAATCGTCTAATACAACTTGCCTTAGAAATATCATGGGCTTCAATCTTGCTTTCTCCAAAACAATGTAAAGAGCTGTTCCATTCATTGGTTAGATATGCCCTCAGATGACCAGTGGAACGATTGCTGTGAAAGCAGTATTGGCTATCATGTAGAACTTTTCGATCTTCGAAATATTTCTTGAGCTGATGATTGATCAGCGATACAATGATCTTTGAAAGAAGGAACGTAAATGCAATTGGTCGGTAGGATGAGGAGGAGGTAAGGTTGCCTTTTTTAAGAACAGGCTGGATAAATGCTCTTTTCCGTTTTCTAAAGGAGATTCCAGAATAGTAGGAGTTATGGTAAAGCCCTGCTTCTCTGTATTTGTAATGACCAACAATTTGTACAGCCTTTGGGAAATTTCAAGATTTGTTGCCTTAATTTATTATCATATAAGAATATGGTTCTTTAATAACAGTTTTGCAATGTTTTTTTACTTGCCAATGCTTTTTCCAATTGACTCGACTATTTCAAACCTCTCGGGAAAAAAAAAAAACAAATTATGAAAAATGTAACTAACTGAAAAAAGTGAATTCCTCAAAATTTGATATTTTTAAACCTAAAAAATTGAAAACTACCGAAAATAAGCATAATAAGCAAAAGAATATTTTTCGATTCAATTTTCAATATAAAATTTCAAACTTCATCAAGATTTATGACAAATTATGTTTTACCACTTCACAAAGCAAAAAAATAAATTTAATATATATGTACATAGTAGGTATTGAAAATAATTTGATTACGTATACGCCACAGTGACTCCTATACTTTCGAAAATACGTTTAAATTCCGCTTTAAATGAAATTCTCTTGATTCAAACAGATTGGTTTTTTGGCTCAAATATTACAATTTTATCATTAAAAGAAGTTCAATTTCCATACATTTTTGTTTTGTGTGAGATTGCCACATAAAAGGAATTTTATGTGGCCTATGGTTAAATTAGGTTGAAGTGGCTACCAGTGTTGCAGCTAACATCCTTAGACCAGAGTTTCTACCTTGTGATACCACATGATTCTTAATATTTTCTCACAAATCGTTAAACCAAATGTATATGCTAATTACATCACTAGGTTCCTCAAAGAAAAACTCTTCAAAACTGAGCCTACGTCTATAGGAAAGAGCATCAGGGCAAGTGCAAGGTGGCGCAAAATTAATCATCCAAATTTGTTTTTGAATTACTTTTTTACTAAATAAAATAAAACGAATTTAAAATATATTTTATAAATATAAAACATTGATTTAATGAGAAAAAATGTTCAAGTGCATGGAATTGCCGTCTGATTTCCGGAAAAGTATGAGTTTATGCAAACAAAGTTTACAAATCGTTTTATTATTAAAATAATTTTTTATGTAACGAATTGCTTTAAAATTTTTCGGGAACAAAATTTGGGATGACAATTTTAAGTATGTAGTAGGTAGTATAGATTTTAGGAAATAATTTCAAAAAAAATCGTTCACACGTTTTAAAGAAATTGATTTTTTCAAAAAAAAAACCTTTGATTTTTTTTTTTTTCAAAAAACACAAAAAATATTTTTGCGAATATTTTTATTTAATGGGTGATTTTTTTTGCTATTTTCTTTTTGGCAACACTTGTTTTGACAGCTCACGCACGTTTCGTGTTTTGTGTCACTGTCAAACATCTTCAGTTTGGTCTATAATTTAACCATGAATCGTCTTACAAACGAACAATGCTTGCAAATTATTGAATTTTATTATCAAAATGCGTGCTCTGTTAAGAAAGTTCACTGAGCGCTTCTTCCATTTTATGGTCAGTTTAATCGACCTACTGAGGCGGCTATTCGGGCTATTATGACTAAATTTCGCACAAAATTTACATTGTTGGACATTTAATCACCAACACGCTTACGTAGTGTGCGAACTGTGGAAAATATCGCAGCTATAACGGCAAGTGTTCTTCTACCTGAGCGTCGAACTTGTCGAGTTGTAGAAGCTGAGTAGGGTCAATGATTCTCGAGATGTCATCTCCAGATGAGTCCTGAAACCAAAGGACGCTCATCATCCTCTTACACATCCTTGTATCCCTCCCTCTCCCACATTGGAAATGCGAAAAAGCTATCCAAAGTTACCAGCTCCTCTATTACCCTTAACGTCCTTCTTTTCAGAACGGTGCTTACTGTCTGATTCCCCGCCCACTCTCTCCTTTTCCTATTTTTGCAACTTCCCAATTGGGCTGGATTCAAGGTGTTATACGACCCGTGCCGATGATCAGCCTGGCTGAGGGCCCAATCAAAAAACTAGCTCAGTCGCTAACGGAGTATCCGGATACCAGGCGACCTCCGGATTAACTAGCCTTATCTGCATATACGGATCTCTGTGCAGATGGACCACCCTTTCTCCGTTACTCGTGGGATCTTTTATGGAAAATTTAAATACAAAAGATGGTGGAAAGTCCTGGTCTTTGAGACAGGCCAGCAGTGCGACTGAAAAGCCGTCTGCTGTTTCTCCGGCTTGCGCTGGAAGTAGTAGTACTGTGGATTCTCACAGTCCTATTGCCGAAAGCAAATGCAGGAGTAAAATGGTAGAAATACCTCCTTCCAGTAACAGGGGGGTGTGAAGCATGGCCCTTCTATTACTACTTCAGAGAGTAAACCTCTCCAAACTTCGACACCGCGGTTCAGTGGTAGTAAGATTGTGAAGCATGGTCCTGCTACCACTAAGGAGAGTAAACCTCCCCGAACTTCTTTGCCTCATTCCAGCGGTGGTAGGACTGTGAAGCATGGTCCCTCCACCTCTAACAACTCCACAAATCCTAAAGAAGGCCCTAGGGGGAGCGGACGTAAGCCCAACCCTTCTAGGACACTCTACAAGGACATTCGCAATGCTAAGAGAATACTCAGGGTGTTTGGTGAACAACCTGGCGCCGGGGGAAACTCTCAGCATGATGCAAAAATCAAGTGGGCTAAAAGCTTTTTAGCTAATAATAGCGTCCAGGCCAGCGGAGACTCCACGTCGAAGCGTCAAAGGTCTATGGAGGGCACAATTTCAGTACCCAAACGCCCCAAAGTGCACAACATCAGCGCTCCATCACATCCCTGTGGAGGGAATAAGACCTTCAGTGATGTGGTTAAAAACAAAATCGTGGTCGCGATCATTGACGGGAACGACGTCGATGGCACGATCTCTGCGGAAAATTGGCAGGTGGTCAAGGGGAAGCTCCAGTTGAGCTTCATGAGTATCATGATGGAGAACCCTGGACCACCTCCAATCACAAACGATGGAGGCTGGCATCAAGGACATGTTAAGCTCATGGTTTGTGACGATCAGAGATCGTGTGATCTTCTATCGTTGGCCGTTAGCCGGTTAGGGGAAGTCTGGCCTGGTGCTAAGCTCGAGGTTGTTGCTAAGGAGAAAATCCCGTGCAGACCAAGAGCTCGCGCCATGGTTACAGCCGAACTCTCCAGCATGGATGTAATACTCCAGATGATCCGGCTATCGAACCCATCCCTTCCTACTCACAACTGGAAAGTTGCGAAACTGGAGGAGAAAAAGGGACCCTACAGAGGTGCAATTATTGTACTAAATAAGGAGTCCCTTGCTCCTCTGGCGCAGACCAAAGGTGTGATTAGGTTTGGGTTTGAGACCATCACACTGAAGGTGTATAAAAAGGACGCGGATGTTACTGGTGCATCCACTTCCTCCAATGTAGTCGAAACTGCTGCTGCAGACCCTGGTGCATCTATCACCTTCCCATCACTGGAAGAGGAAGAGGCATCCAGGTCATCTTCGGCAACAGTGGAGACAATAAAAACAGTCAGCGACATGGAGATCGATGACCACAACAATGAAGATCTTCTGAGTGAGGACGCTCTTCTGGGTTCAACCTCGGAATCGGAAGACTCCAACGTCACCGTGTTGGAGGTTGATCGGGAGGGTTGTAGCAAAGATGCTGCGATTTCTTCAGATTAATCTCCAACACTCTATCAAGGCCTCGGCCTCCCTGCTTCTTCGTCTATCCAGCAGCGGAGAAGACATCGTCCTAATCCAAGAACCCTGGATTGTGAAATCCATCGTTCGGGGACTAAGGACTCCAAACTACTACTTGCTGTATGCATTAGATAAAGGTGAACCCAGATCTTGCATACTAGTTAAAAGTAGCCTAAATGTATTTCTACTACCTAATTTCAGTGATCGAGATGTAACCGTCGCAAGACTGGAAACAGCCAAAGGAACTTTCTGGCTGGCGTCGGCATATCTAGGCCATGACCACCTTGGCCCTCTCCCAGGAGACACTCTGAGGAGGCTTATCACTGATGCAGATAGGCAGAAGACTGACCTCATTATTGGAAGTGATGCTAACGCCCATCATACAGTGTGGGGTAGCACGAATATAAACGACAGAGGTGAGTCTCTTTTCGATTATATTTTGAACACTAACCTAACAATATGTAACGTTGGAAATGAACCCACATTTGTTACTAAAAACAGACAGGAAGTACTTGACATAACTCTTGTCTCAGATAAAATTTATCATACTATCTCGAATTGGAAAGTATCAAATGATCATTCTTTCTCTGATCATAGATACATACAATTCGAAATAATGGACGAACCTCCTAGCCAACCTTCCTTTCGTAACCATCGGAAAACAGATTGGCTTTTATATAGGGCAACTCTATTAAGGTCAATCAGGCCTGAGTTATACAGCATACCCTACAACACTGAGGATCTTGATATTAAAGTCAATGACCTCACAGCAGCCCTCAACAAATCTCTGGAAACTGCCTGCCCTCTTATACAAATAAGAGGTAAAAAGAAACCACACTGGTGGTACTCGGGGCTGGATCCACTAAGAAAAGAATGCAGGAAACTCTTTAATAGAGCGAAAACCTCCAGAGAAGCTTCTGATTGGGATTCATATAAAGACTCCCTCAAGTTATATAAAAAAGAACTGAGGAAAACCAAGCGTATATCCTGGAGAACTTTCTGTAACAATATAGAAGGCAACTCAGAGGCATCAAGGTTAAGAAAAATCCTCTCCAAAAATCCAGTAATGCCAAGTTGCCTAAAAAACAATGACGGTTCCTGGACAAACTCAAGCGAAGAATCGCTCAATCTGCTCCTGGATGTACATTTTCCAGACAGCTCTCCTTACGTTAATAGCACTGATCCTGATCCTAACAACATTCTCAGTAGCATAACTCCTCCACAAGGTCTGATTACAGAGGAAAAATTAAAATGGGCAATAAACAGCTTCAATCCATACAAATCTCCTGGGCCAGATGGAATAATTCCAGCGGAATTACAGGAAAATTCCGATATTCTGATACCCATTCTGGTAAACATCTTAAATGGTTGTATCGCTCTGGCTCACATTCCTTTGTCATGGAGAGAAGTAAATGTTATTTTCATCCCCAAAGCTGGCAAACCTAGCCATGTTAATCCTAAAGATCTAAGACCTATTAGCCTTTCATCATTCCTACTTAAAACATTTGAACGTCTGATTGAAATCCATTTGAGGGCAAACATTGATAAGTCCTTACTATCCAATGCTCAACATGCTTATAACAAAGGGAAATCTGTAGAAACCGCTCTACATACGCTGGTTCGTACTATCGAACACTCCCTTCATCATAAGGAGTTCACCTTAGTTGCTTTCCTGGATATAGAAGGAGCTTTTAACAATGTCGACGCATCCGCAATCACATCTGCGCTGTCATCTCTAAAGGTGGATAAGTCAATCAGTAATTTGATAAATCATATGCTGATAAGCAGGATTATTAATTCAAAACTGGGCGATTTTACTACTCGAAGGACTGTCAGTAGGGGTACGCCGCAAGGCGGCGCACAGTGGAACGAAAACATGAAAAAGTGGTCATCGGGCTGTAACTTTTGAAATAATGGATGGATTTTGAAACGGTTTTCACTATTTTGTACTTGAAACATTATAGTTTCATACTATATTTCAAAAACTCTGAAAAATAAGCAATTTTTCTAAAAAAAATTTAACATAACCCCTGAAACTTTTCAAACCTTAGCTTTAGGCAAATAAAATTAATTTTATGGAGAAAGAACAATTATTAATGTACTGCTCTTAATTCATATTACAAGTTTGATGTGCATTTTTGCACTTTTTTTTTTAAATATATGTATTTCGAGACATCGTTCACATTTTATTTATATTGAATATTGTTCTAGTTAATATATGTTTATACAAAATTTCTTTTGCCTTTTCACGGTATTTTATTAAAAAATCTATTACTTTTCAAGCATTAAGCTTAACTTCACCTTTCAGCTTCATTTTTTTGGCTAAAAGAAGCGTAGTACTGCATGTACTTTGAGGTAAATCTTGGGTTTAACGCCTGTTTTTGTCGCTCACTGAAGTTATCAAACTGTTCATTAATGTTGTTAGCGGTTGATGTGGGTGGTTTTATAAAGGTTAATTTGTAAAATTCTGCTTCAAGCCATGTTTTAAACCGTTTTTTCGCATTTTATTGTTACTGCATTCTACAAATCCATTTTCCAGCTTCAAACAAAACTTGCGAAAAAATATAAACAAGTCCAATTTGTTTCCCGAGATTTTACTTTCGCTGTTTGGATAACAATATTTATAGTCAGTTAAGTCACGTCCGTTAGCCTTTAAAACGTTGACAAAATCTTCGTAAGTAAACACAACCATTTTAACTTACTAGAAGGCTTCAAAATTATTTGTGTACTAGGCGATCGCTTTGTTAAAAAAAACTAAACAAAAATGGCATTCATTATTATAAAAAATAACCGTTAGCATGAGAGCCATACTTTGTTTTGCCATTAAGTCTATAACAAATTATGATAACCTAAATAAAAAATCTCTTTAACCAAAGCAAATAAGATTAAATTGATAAAAGGAGAATCCCCCACCCCCTCCTTCTTTTTTTTCCATGCCAATGTATGCACTGTTTCATAGTTTAAGATTTCTAAATGTTAGTTATTATTATTTATAATGCAAAAATGCCCTTACCCCCTTCTCCAATTAACAAACTTATTTTATTTAAGAGGTCTCAGCTCTAAGGGAGATTTTTAAAAACCCTCCAGGAAGCGGGGTCGGATGCGGTCGGATGCAATTTTTTGAAAATATGACTCCAAATAAGTGCACAATTCATTTAAGACTACCCAAAAACCGAGCATTTTTGAGCATTTTTTTAAAATCATCTTCAAACCTGAAATTAGATTTTTTTTTTAAAATACTCACAAAAACATTTTTTTTAAGGCTAAAACAATCTTGTTTCAAGAATTTTTTTAATTGTTAAGCTTAAATGAATCAATTGCATGCCTACAAAATTTATTTCGAAAAGAAAACATGAAAAGGGTCTGAGAAAAACAAATTACAAAAAAGCGTTAAAATTCCAATTCTTTTTGGTTTTTAAAATACTGCATCTTTGAGTCCCTATTATTTGAAAATTAAAGAGTGTACATAAAAAAACGGTTTTATATGTAAAAGAGGCGACAATTTTCTATGCATATCAAACAAAAAATATTTCGAATAATGAAAACAAAAAATCACCCAATGTCCGGAATTTTGTACTAGACGTTCCACTGTGCGGCGTCCTCTCTCCTCTCCTTTGGAACCTAGTCGTAAATGAACTGCTAGTGATTCTTGAAGGGGAGGGGCACAGGGTGATTGCCTATGCGGACGATGTTGCGATAGCGATATCTGGTAAGCATCCTAATACTCTGAAGGAACTCCTACAAAATGCTCTAAACAAGCTTACTAACTGGGCAGATCAATGTGGACTCGGTGTCAACCCCCACAAAACTGAACTTGTCCTATTTACCAGGAAATATAAAATCCCACACATAGACCCTCAGTAGTAACTAGGTCGGTTGAGACTGGGAATTCTGAGCCAGAAAGAGATAGCACTATGTTTGAGTGAGATAGGTGATAAGCAGTTAATTTTGCGGTTAGGGCAATGAGTTGTGGTGAGACGATAAGGATTTAGTGTTATGTTGTCGGCGAGTAATTGTTTGAAGTTTGTTTGTCGGCATGTGACGCGTGCGGCCGGCGCTTGTATAAAATGATGAGAAATCAAATGTAGTTTGAAATTTCATAAAAAATGATTATAGAAGATAAGAATTTGCAAATAGTATGTTGGTAAATGAGAATGAGTCGGTTAGGCGATTTAAAAAAGCGCAATGGGGGTTGAAGAATAAATTATTAAATATTTTTGGTGATAAGGTATGATGATATAATAATAAAATAACGTTGAGAATTCAAAGCGGTTGTAGTTTGAAATTTCAAATTGGGGTTAGAAGATAAGAATTTTAAATAGTATGTTAATAATGAATGAGTCAGATACAATGAAATTAAAAATAAAATTGAATAGAAATGGGTGGTTGATGAATAATGAATAATGATAAGGTATAACGTTCAGTTTATAATTTATTGTTCATTAAAATTATGAGTAATTATGTAGTTTACATTTACCTGTCGTATGTATAATAATAATAATAACGTTGAGAATTCAAAGTGGCTGTAGTTTGAAATTTCAAATTGGGTTAGAAGATAAGAGTTTTGAATAGTATGTTGGTGTAATGAATATGAGACAGTTGCAATGAATTCAAAAATAAAATAAAAAAAAGCTTAAAGAGGTTGCTTTGGCGGGAAAGTAGTATTTGAAAATTCAAATTTAAAATATTGAGGAAACTGTTGAGGAGAAATTAAAGAGGTAGCACTATGTTAGAGTGAGAGAGGTGATAAGCAGTTAATTTAGCAGGTTACGGCAATGAGTTGCAGTCAGATGATAAGGATTTTGAGGTGTTATGAATATGAGACAGTTGCAATGAATTTAAAAATAAAATAAAAAAAAGCTTAAAGAGGTTGCTTTGGCGGGGGAAAGTAGTATTTGAAAATTCAAATTTAAAATATTGAGGAAACTGTTGAGGAGAAATTAAAGAGGTAGAGTGAGAGAGGTGATAAGCAGTTAATTTAGCAGGTTACGGCAATGAGTTGCAGTCAGATGATAAGGATTTTGAGGTGTTATGAATATGAGACAGTTGCAATGAATTTAAAAATAAAATAAAAAAAGCTTAAAGAGGTTGCTTTGGCGGGGGAAAGTAGTATTTGAAAATTCAAATTTAAAATATTGAGGAAACTGTTGAGGAGCAATTAAAGAGGTAGTACTATGTTAGAGTGAGAGAGGTGATAAGCAGTTAATTTAGCAGGTTACGGCAATGAGTTGCGGTCAGATGATAAGGATTTTGGGGTGTTTGGAGGCATGTGACGCGTGCGACCGGCGCTTGTATAAAATGATGAGAAATCAAAATGTAGTTTGAAATTTCATAAAAAAATGATTATAGAAGATAAGAATTTGCAAATAGTATGTTGGTAATGAGAATGAGTCAGTTGCAATGAATTTAAAATAAAATAAAAAAAAGATTAAAGAGGAAACTGTTTGGGTGCTTTGGCGGAAGTAGTATTTGAAAATTCAAATTCTTTTGGATTCTCAAATATTTATGTAAAACAAGAAAAATTGATCAAAAAAAAAAAAAAAAAAATATCAATGTGCTTTCTTTTTCTTCTTTTGATTTTTCAGCGATTCAAAATATTGACTGATTTTGAGACCACCGTCAAGAGATTCAATTTGAAGGGACGTAAGATTGATTTTCTCATAAATCCAGTCCCATTTCAAGAAGAGCCTACTTCTTGGATAAAAAACGCCATAGAACATCAACCCCATCTTAACGCTGGCCTTAAAAGATCTTTGTCCTACCGATAAGGTAGGCGTGACATTGTTTTTCACTTAAACGAACCACGCTTAAGTGAAATGGGCGTGACATTTAGTGGGAAAAGCTTCACAGTCGACCGTGGTAGTGGTTGGATTAATTTTAAGAACTGCTCTGAATTGAGTTTTCCAACGTATGGGAGATGATAAGCAAAATTTTCCAAGGCAAATCTTCCACGATGTACAATAACTTTGATGAAGAGTGCTTTAAGCGAAAAGGAATAGTTTACATAAAAAATTATGATAATCTATGTTTACCGCGTGTTTTGATTGTACCAAAAGCATATGCAGACAATGAAGTAAATTTCGCTAAAGTAAGAAGAGACATTGGAAAAGAGCAAACAAGTCGAACAATTGCACTCTTAAATGAAACACAAATTGACATACCGCTAGATGGTTGTGGAATAGAGGAACTGAAATTGTTTCAAAATTATTTTAAAGACTACAAAATAACGGTGTATGAATACGGAACCAAGGCAAAAAAAATTATTTATGAAGGAGTTTCTAGTTCCAATGAGAAGAAGAAGATACATTTGAAGGGTCCAGGGGAAAAACGGCATGAGTCACATCAAACCAATTCGGAGAAAAATGAATATTAAGGTTCACTTTCTTACACAGGCTAATATAGAAGGAAAATAAAATATTCAAAAACACAGTTTTTTAGCCCATCATTTTCTTAGCCCCAGAAAAAAATTAATGTTCATTTCATGGATAAATAGATTTAATAAAAATAATTTAATGACTACAGTATGAGACTTGTGTCGTTTTTCAATTTTAATCAAGCAGAAAACGAAATTATAAGTTTACTTTCCCAGCTAAATTGAAAAGAAAGTCAAAATTTCGTGCCATTCTTCCATACAACGTTATGGACATAGGCTGTTCTTCTGCAGCATGGCTTTTTTTGAAAATGTTTTTAGGTAGAATCACATTGTTTTTAAGAGTATAGAACATCATTAAGTACTCACAAAAATCTACAAGATGCCATCATTAGTTTAATTTTGACAAAAAATGGACTTGTGCCGTTTTTCCCCTGGACCCTTCATTTACTATATTTCAATAACCATTTCAATGTTATAACATCATTTACCGTTGCATTTTGTTGCGTATACTATTGCGAAAGTTGTCACATACCATTCAACACTAAAAGTGACCATCGCGTATGCAACAAACTGTGTTCTCAATGTCAACAATCTCCAATTTGTTCAGAGATAGTAACTTCAAAAGCTTGTTTTAAATTTAAATAGGAGTAGCCCAAAGCAAAATTTAGAAAATATCTATGACTATAGGTTCAAATTATGTATTCGGTTTTTGCAAATATAATGAAATTGAAAGATATTTTTGTTTATCAATTCTTAAGACAAAAATATAAAAACTTGAAATATAAAACCGCAATGTCCGTTTTTATTTTTATTTTAAAAAGAAAAAGAATTTCAAATAAAGAATGTAAAACCGCAATATCCGTTTTTGTTTAAAAAGAAAATTAATTTCAAATAAAGAATGTAAAACCGCAATGTCCGATACTTTTTCTTTTTTAATTTTAAGAAAGAAACAATTTCAAATAAAGAACGTAAAACCGCAATGTCCTTTACTTTTTAAATTTTTATAAATTTTTAAGAAAGAAACAATTTTTAAAATAAAAATGTTAAACCGCAATATCCGATTTCAAACAGTTAATTAAAGATTAAGAATGCAAAATTAAATTTTTCAGTTTTGAGATAAAATATTAGTTTATGTTTCTAAAAGTTATCAATTATTATGATAAATTTTAGACTTTAAAAGCTGTACGTTCTTACTTTTTTTTAATTCAGTTTTAGCAATTCTTGTGAAAAAGTGAAGTAAAAACTAGAGCACCAACAACAAATAAATTAAAAAAAAATCATTTTTAAAAGCAAATTAAAAGTACTCGTACATCCACAACAACAACTAGAGCACCAACAACAAATAAATTAAAAAAAATCATTTTTAAATCCAATAAAGAATACAACAACAACTAGAGCACCAACAAAAAAAATGTCTTCAACACAAGTGAACGCCACTCAAATGTCCAACTACCTCTACAACCTAGAAAAATCAGGAAAATCCTTGCTGAATCTACAGTCCATATCGATTGGCATTCTAAAGGGGGATAAGGACAAAAAAGTAAAGCAGTTTCACCAGCATAACAACGTTTTCGATTTTAAACTACTCCTGCTGCCAGTCGAAGTAGTAGGGTTACACTGGACCCTATTCGTTGTAAATAACGAACAACGATCAATAAAATACTACAATACGTTGGGAGTATCAGGACGCGAAGCTCTATCAAAGTTGGAAAATTATATGAAGAGAGAATGGGAAGCAAGATATGGAAAAACAGAGGCACCCATATACCAAATCAAAAATGTAAAGATTCCGAGAAATCTAATGGGGTTTGATGACGGGACAGTCGTATGCATGGTAGCAAACTACCTTGCATATGAAACAAAGTTAACATCATCAGTGCAAACAATAGAGGAATTTAGGACAACTCTATTCAACGAGCTGAAAAGCTACATACATAAAGAGGGCTAAAAACCCACATGAAAAAAAATTCTTAAATAATAAAATAAAATTTAATAAAAAATGTTTTTTATAAAAAGAATACAATCTTTGCTTTTTATTCACTTAAGAAATTTCTTAAAAGGTAAACATTCTGAAGTGCGCAACATTTCGCATGGCTTTGACATTTTATTTGATTAGGATAAATTCTTCTGAGTTCCTTTAAATTTGGACAGGTAAAAAAATCTTCTACGTTTTTTACTTCTACATTTTCATTACTAAGTACTTCTCTAAGCCATTGTGCTTTTTCAATTCCTTTGACGTAGACAGTTCCATTTTGGATTTTATTTCGAAGAAATATTTTTACTTTTGTAAAATTAGTACTCCCTCCATTCCAAGTCAATCCATGATAATTATTATACAACCAATGAGCTTCTCTTTTAAGTGATGCAGGTAACAGACTCAAATTACATGGTGGTGTAACAATGAAATGATGATGATGATGTTCATCATATAGTACAGCTAATTCTTTTAGAATAAAGTCTTTATTGAATACTCCAAAGCCTTGAAAGTCCACAATAAAAGTATTCATAATAAAAAAAAAAGCTAATAAGTATGTTCTCGATAAATTCACTTTGTGTACTGACAAGGTTATATATCAGCACATTCAATTTAAGTCAGTTTGTGAACATCTCCCGTAATAGGATTATATTCTATTATACGATCATGAAGAATCAGACAATATACTGTTGTGGAAGAAGGGATCGCAACATTTGTTTTTAGCTCAATTTTTACATCCACAGGTCCAGTTTTAATTGATTCATTTTGTCTAGAACAATCAAATACTATAATCGGTGCCATATCTTTAAAATCTTGTCGCGATAAAAGTGGTTGTGACTCCTTTTGATAGTAGGATTCTTGGAATTTACTGTACATTTCATAGAGAACAGCATATCTGTCTAATTTAAATTTAAGATTTAAGTCTTCACGAGGGTAATATTCTGAATTTAAATGCAATTTTGCGTTACTAATATCACAATGGTCAAATTTGCTACTGTCCTTATTTCTTTGATTTTTTCTATCAGTTTGTAGAGCAATAATAACATATCTGGGCTTCTCAAGTTGACTTGAAGTTTTGACAGTCCACACATGATCAGTTGTGGTTGGTAGTGTTGGATATTCATACATTTCCCAAGTTCGAAAGTGCATTTGAATTGATTTTGATTGTATTTGTTTAAACAACGTTAGTTTATTAGAATCGGACAAGGTTATATGTGGAACTCTCCATTGTAATTTAAAAATTGAGAGTTTTAATTCTTCGTTATCTTTTGAATAATAAGAATTTTCATTAGTTCTAGTACGAATTAGAACTAATTCATGCCTTGCATTTATAATGATTTTCTTATAGTCTTCAGCGAATCCTAAAAGATTTTTTAGAGGTATACAGAAATTAAAAGTACTCGATGTGGCTGAAGTACTTGTATTAATAAACCATGATGCATTTTCTAAACTTTTACTTTCATTTTCGTTCAAGGATACGTAATTTTTTAATGTTGTTGTGATGCCAACGTTTTTATTGTTCTCAATTTGTATTCCATTGAGTTCATAATGTATTTCGTCGAAGAGAAAGGCTATACCATTATTAGTTAATTTTGATGTAGAAAAGGTTCCATCTGCTTTAGTTAGACTCCCCTCTAGATAAATGAAGCTTTCACTAGGCAAAATACATAAGTCCTGTTGTTGTATAGGGATACGTATTTCATCACTTGGATTGAATGATTGAAGAAATGGCGAATAACTATGGTACTCGATTTTAGTTATACTATTATCATAGCTAGGTCCGTTGGTAATATTTAAAATTTCATGCATATTGCTTTTATTTAAGTTTAAATCCTAATTGAAGAAGATATGTTTTGTTTTCAGGTGATAGTTTCGGTGTTGACAGTTGTGATAGTTTCGGTGTTGACAGTTTTACTGCTTTCGGTAAACTAATTGAATGATGACCTTTGGTATCTGTTATATTATTATAGATTAACATTATTTTTGTGCCTGCGTTAAATGCAATCGGATTGTTATTCTTTCTCCTCTAAAATTAACTAATTCTCCGTCTTGGTCTACAAGTTTTAAAGTAACAGTACTTATTCGTTTGACATTCACTGGTAAATAGATTACATTTTTTGGAACTTCTATGATTTTATAACCTGCTCCTGCTTCTGGTGAAAACTCATGTATTGAATGCAAAAGAATGCTATTTAAATAAGACCCGGTAATTATATTACACTCAACACGTATTACGTTTACCTTATTTATATCAACAGGTAAGTCTGATACATGTGTATCATCTTCAGAAAGAATAGTTCTACCAAAACCCAATAATTTTCCAATAGTTCGCTCCTTATTGAAATATATTTTCTCGTTTGCTAAGATTTCACATTTCATCGTGCTGCTATTTGCTTCAATACGAACTTCTGTGACAGAATTTCGTGCTATTAATTCTTCGGAAATATAATCTTGAATATCGGCGATTTCATATGTTCCTTCAGGTATCTCAATTTCATACTCCCCTATATGGAATAAGTTATTGCGTTCATCAATATTCGGTATAGAATTATACGAATGAAAATCAATTAAGCCACAAACGTAGTCTTGATCTAGATTTATAGGTGGAAAATATTCGACAGATAGAACAGAAGTTGTTCCGCTAAGTGTAAGTGTCATCGACATGATGATAAAAAATACAATGAATTATTTGTACTTAAATCTTTTTATTTATTTAAAAAAATAACAATCATATAAAAATTTCAAACATAAATGCCCACAATTAAAAGAGTCATAACTTTGATATTGTCTATAATTGTAGTTAATGTTTTCACCTAAATAATTAATAATTTCAACAGGAGGCTGAAGATTCCCAAAGCTATCAAAATATTCGATTTGTCTACCTTTTTTATAATACGCTACCCAATGTGTTCCAGAACTATTTGAAGAATCAAGATTAACAATTCCGCACTCATTTTTCATTGGTTTACTCTTTGGTAAATTGTCACGCATGAATACACCACGAAAATTTGGAAAATTTTTTTTAGCAAAATTTGATAAATCTATTTCATTCAATGCACGATTGGGTAACGTAATTAGAAGTTTTTTGGCTGAGGTTGTACATAAAGTCCAAATCCTTTTTTATAAGGTTTAAGGTGTAAACCTTGTCCTTGTCCAATGGCATAAGATTCCATTTTAAGATTGTGACGTTGTTTTTCCTCGAGGTCTTTTTTAGCAATACTTATATCGTTGACAGCTTTAGCTACTCCTGCAGCTCCACCTGTTAAAGCTCCAAGAGCTGTAATCTATTTACCAGTGAATGTCAAACGAATAAGTACTGTTACTTTAAAACTTGTAGACCAAGACGGAGAATTAGTTAATTTTAGAGGAGAAAGAATAACAATCCGATTGCATTTAACGCAGGCACAAAAATAATGTTAATCTATGTAGGATGACTACATTTCCCAACTTAATTAACATCCTAAATTACAACCAAACATTTAGCATTTACACTATTTTAACTAATATCAGATTTCCAAATCATTCCATTTTGAATATAAATATGTAATTTAAGAACTAACTATAGTCTAGAGGTAAAACTTAACGTAATGAACATTCTGAAAAGTAAAGTCAAGCGAAGTAAAAGTAAAGTAAAATCAAGTTAAGAAAGTAAAGTCAAAGTCAAATCAAAGTCAAATTAAAGTCAAGTTAAAGTTATATTTTTTTTATATTTTCTCATATCTTAATTATTGCATTATTGCATTTAAATTATAAACTTTTAAAACTTTTAAATGAATTAAAACTATTTTAAAATAGACTAACTCTATAGTTTTCTAATTTATTACCTTTCCCTCCCCCTACAATTGGTGTCAGAAGTGTTACTGGACAAGTGCCGCGAAAAGTGTTCAAGTTGTCTTTAAACTATAAAATTAAATTACCTAATTTTAAAGTCTAAATAAGAAAAAAAAACATAAAAAGTTATTAAATACCTACTTAAAACAAAAAGTTATTAACGACAAGAAGTGACAAAGTGAAAAGATAGAAAAGAAAAGATTAAAAGCTAAGAATTAAATTAAAGAAAAATCTGAAAGTTCATGCATTAAAAGTAATAAGTGCTTAAAAAATAATAACTGTGCGATACATATACATTACTGCATAGAAACAAAAAATAGCAAATAATTTACCGCGATCAGTGAGTGCATAAAAAAAGAAAAGTATCAAGAACGGAAAAAAAGAGAGCAAAAAAAGAGAAAAGCGCATACAAAATTGGTGAGATCGTTTCATATTTATGTTCTCTCTTACTTTAAATATTTAAATTATTTTTGCACCAAGATCGATTTGCTCGTAAAGTGCTGAGTCAGGCTTGAATTGAGTGTAATTCGATTTTACGATCTTGTATCATATGCTTGAGCTTAGTAATCGCATGCAACAAATATTTGACATTTGGCTGATAAATTAAAAGCTTTGTAGTTTTAAGCTTATTGCTTTTTTTTAAATACAATTCAAAACAAAGTTAAGAAAAGAACTTTCAAGCCGAATATATTTTTTTTTTTTGCTATGATAGTACGAGTATTATGATGGGGAGGAAAGTTTAAATTTACGAATGGACGATTTAAATAAATTAACAACAAAACATTTACAAACAATTTTAAAAGAAAAAAAATTATCATATAGGTATAACTTAAAAACCGAATTAGTAGAGAGATTATTTAATGCTATATTAAATGAAGGAAAGTCAGTAGGTAGTTTTATGGAAGAAATTAATAAAGAGGGAACGGAAAAAGATATAGATAATAATTTAATTGATATTAACGAAGCTGGTGAAGGTGATAAAGAGAAAGCTAACGTAAAGCTAAGAGAGATGTCGGAAACCAATAATTTTGTATTTAAGGATGTAGAAGAATCTTTAGATAAATTTTCTGGTGAATCTGGGAAAAATGTAGTTCTGTGGTTAAAGGATTTTGAGGACATAGCTACAGTGTGTAAATGGAATCCCATACAAAAATATTTGTACGCGAGGCGTTTACTAAAAGGAGCTGCCAAACTGGCAATTGAATCGAAAAGCGGTATTTGTAGTTGGGATGATTTGAAGCAGTTTCTACTGAACGAATTTAATAATGTGCCTTCTTGTATAAGTCTTCACAATGAGCTTCAGTCTAGGAAGAAAAAGCATGATGAATCTTTCTTAGAGTACATGTATTCAATGAAACAAATTGCAATGAAGGGAAATTTTGATGACGCATCGTTAATAGCCTATGTAATTCAAGGTATTTCAGATAGCCCATTGAATAAAACGGTGTTGTATGAAGCAACGACTTTAGATGAGCTGAAAAGGAAGTTTTTGGTGTATGAAACTATTAAAAATCATCAGAAAGCTAGTACGAGCAATTATAGAAACCAGACCCAAAACAATTCACAATATGCAAAGGCACATTTTTCGGGAACGTCAAAAAATGTTTTGACCCAAAAACGATGTACGAACTGTGGTTCTCTATCTCATGCACAAGGTGTTTGTCCAAACAAGAGCAAGGGAGCAAGGTGTTTTGGATGTAGTGAATTTGGTCACATATCTACAAATTGTCCGAACAAAGAAGCAAAGAATGCAAACCAAAATATGAAAAGAATTAACAGACTAGACTGTTGTGTGAAACTTATGTTGGCTGGAGAGGTGTACGATGTGTTGGTGGATACGGGAGCGGATGTATCTTTAGTACAAGAGAGTGTTTGGAGAAGAGCTGGTGCTGTTGTTGTGGATGGGGTTGGAGAAATGTTGACGGGATTTGGGGATGGTAATGCAAACCGTACTCATGGATCTTGTTTGATGGATGTTTCAATCGAAGATGATTGTTATTCCATTCGATTCCATATTGTTCCTGATGAATGGATGTCAGACTGTATGATTCTAGGAAAAAACTTCTTAAGCGTTTCGAAAGTCAGTATTGAGAATGGTAATATTTTTGTTACTAAAATTCCGCAAGCTGTTAGTTTAGAAGAAAACAAAATTTCGAAAATTCAAGTAGATGAATTATTAGAAAAGAGTGACTTAAATTCAATACTAGACACAAAAGTATCTCATATAACCGATCCACAAATTAAAAACGAGATTAAAGATATGGTATGTAACTATGAGCCAAGAAAACCAGAAAAGTGTAAAGTAGAAATGCGAATTGTATTATCCGATGATCGTCCAGTGTACCAGAAGCCAAGAAGATTAGCGCAACAAGAAAAGGAAGATGTTAAGAAACAGATTGATACGTGGCTAGCAGAAGGTATTATTCGACATAGTTACTCTGACTATTCAAGTCCGATAGTTTTAGTAAAGAAAAAAGATGGAACCAATAGGATATGCGTTGATTATAGGTTACTGAATGCGAAAATTATAAAAGACCGTCATCCACTACCACTGATAGAAGAAATCCTAGAAGACCTTGTTGAAGGAAAGTTTTTTGTGGTTTTGGATTTCAAAAATGGATTTTTTCATGTTCCAATAGAAAAGGAAAGTCAAAAGTATACTGCATTTGTAACGCCGGACGGACACTATGAATTCCTTAAAGCACCCTTTGGTCTTTGTAATTCGCCATCGATTTTTCAGAGGTTTGTTAATGCGGTATTTGAGAAGTTATTACGTTCAGGGTGGTTACGAGTCTTCGTTGATGATTTGGTTATTCAAGCTAGAAGTCCTGAAGAATGTCTTGAAAAACTCAAATTAGTTTTGGAAGTAGCAGCTGAGAATGGTCTTGTCATTAACTGGAAGAAGTGTAAATTCGTCACAGAGAAGATCGAGTTTTTAGGCCATGTAGTAGAGAACGGGTCATTGAAGCCATCGAAGGAAAAACTTAATGCAGTCCAAAATTTTCCGAAGCCGGATACAGTAAAGAAAATTCAGTCGTTTCTGGGGCTGACAGGTTTTTTCAGGCGATTCATTGCTGGATATGCAGTTCTTGCGAAACCTTTATCGGACCTATTACGCAAAGATACGCCATTTTGTTTTGGTCCAAGTCAGGTCGAAGCTTTCCAAAATTTGAAGGATGCTTTATGTCAAGATCCAGTTTTGAAGCTTTACAATCCAGTGTTAGAAACGGAGCTTCATACAGACGCAAGTAAGGTTGGATACGGAGGTGTTTTACTACAAAGGCACAATGATAATGAAATGCATCCTGTTTTCTATATCAGTTACAAGTCATCGAAATCTGAAAGCAATTTTACCAGCTATGAGCAAGAAGTTTTAGCAATTGTTAAGTGTTTGCAGAAGTTGAGGGTATATCTTTTGGGGATACCGTTCAAAATATTTACAGACTGTAAGGCGTTTACAGCTACTATGAGGAAGAAGGAGCTATGTACGAGAGTTGCCAGGTGGGCAATATTTCTTCAAGATTTCAACTGCGAAGTCCTTCACAGAGCTGGTACATCGATGAGGCACGTAGACGCGCTTAGTAGATTTCCGGCAATAATGAGGGTAGAAGATGGTGTTTTGCATCGTGTTAGAAAAGCACAAGAAACGGATGAATTTTGTTCACTGATAGCAAACATCTTGAAACATCAAGAACATGAAGATTTTGTTATGCGCAACGGGGTTCTTTACAAATTTTATGAAGGTGATTACTCCTTGGTTGTTCCGAAGAAGCTACAAAGAGAAGTACTGCGAGGCATACACGAGCATGGTCACATGAACGCAAGGAAGGTCGAGGTTTTGGCGAGGAAAGATTTTTGTATACCAAACATGTCATCAAAAATCAAACAAGTAATTGCGAATTGTATACCGTGTATCCTTGGAGCGAGAAAGAGTGGAAAGCAGGAGTGTTTACTCAACCCAATTGAGAAGTTTGATACTCCACTTCATACGTATCATCTTGATCATCTTGGTCCTATGAACTCGACAGCAAAGAGTTACAAGTATTTGTTGGTCATCGTCGATGCTTTTTCGAAGTTTACGTGGATATTTCCAGTAAAGTCTACAGGTGCTGAAGAAGTCGTCAAGAAGATGTTGTTAAATAGTGAAACTTTCGGTGATCCAGTGAGAGTCATCACGGATAGAGGTTCTGCCTTTACCTCCAATTTATTTAAGGAGTATTGCGAAGAACGAAAGATTAACCATTCATTAGTGACTACAGGGGTTGCTCGCGGAAATGGACAGGTGGAGAGAGTCAACAGGACTATTGTTGAAATGTTGACGAAAATGTCAGTTGATGCTCCTGAAAAGTGGTTCAAACATGTTCCAGGACTGCAAAGAATATTGAACTCAACAGTAAATCGAAGCACAAATAAAACTCCATTTGAGTTAATGTTTGGAGTTCGTATGAAGTTTGTGGAAAATATTGAACTTAAACAACTGATGGAAAAGCAATTTATCGAAGAATTCGAAGACAAAAGGAAAGATATGCGAAGCCAAGCTAAAGAACAAATTGCTAAGGTACAAGAAGAAAATCGAAAAGGCTATAACCGTAAGAGAAAAGCTGCTACGCAATACAAATTGGGTGATCTGGTTGCCATTAAGAAAACTCAATTCGCACCAGGAACTAAGCTGTACCCGTTATACTTAGGCCCGTATGAAATTGTTAAAGTAAAGCGAAACGACCGATATGATGTTCATAAGGTGGGAATGCACGAGGGACCAAATTCTACCTCGTCCTCCGCTGACTTTATGAAGCCCTGGCGAAATGTAGATGACAGTGAAAGCGATGAAAATGATTCCGAAGACAACGATGAAGATGAAGATGTACAAGGTCTAGCGATGTAGAAACCTTTCCGAAGATGAAGATGAGATGAAAGAAGGTTTAGCGATGTAAAAACCTTTCCAAAGATGACTGTTCGTCTGAGACAGCCGACAAGCAGGATGGCCGAATGTAGGATGACTACATTTCCCAACTTAATTAACATCCTAAATTACAACCAAACATTTAGCATTTACACTATTTTAACTAATATCAGATTTCCAAATCATTCCATTTTGAATATAAATATGTAATTTAAGAACTAACTATAGTCTAGAGGTAAAACTTAACGTAATGAACATTCTGAAAAGTAAAGTCAAGCGAAGTAAAAGTAAAGTAAAATCAAGTTAAGAAAGTAAAGTCAAAGTCAAATCAAAGTCAAATTAAAGTCAAGTTAAAGTTATATTTTTTTTATATTTTCTCATATCTTAATTATTGCATTATTGCATTTAAATTATAAACTTTTAAAACTTTTAAATGAATTAAAACTATTTTAAAATAGACTAACTCTATAGTTTTCTAATTTATTACCTTTCCCTCCCCCTACATCTATAATAATATAACAGATACCAAAGGTCATCATTCAATTAGTTTACCGAAAGCAGTAAAACTGTCAACACCGAAACTATCACAACTGTCAACACCGAAACTATCACCTGAAAACAAAACATATCTTCTTCAATTAGGATTTAAACTTAAATAAAAGCAATATGCATGAAATTTTAAATATTACCAACGGACCTAGCTATGATAATAGTATAACTAAAATCGAGTACCATAGTTATTTGCCATTTCTTCAATCATTCAATCCAAGTGATGAAATACGTATCCCTATACAACAACAGGACTTATGTATTTTGCCTAGTGAAAGCTTCATTTATCTAGAGGGGAGTCTAACTAAAGCAGATGGAACCTTTTCTACATCAAAATTAACTAATAATGGTATAGCCTTTCTCTTCGACGAAATACATTATGAACTCAATGGAATACAAATTGAGAACAATAAAAACGTTGGCATCACAACAACATTAAAAAATTACGTATCCTTGAACGAAAATGAAAGTAAAAGTTTAGAAAATGCATCATGGTTTATTAATACAAGTACTTCAGCCACATCGAGTACTTTTAATTTCTGTATACCTCTAAAAAATCTTTTAGGATTCGCTGAAGACTATAAGAAAATCATTATAAATGCAAGGCATGAATTAGTTCTAATTCGTACTAGAACTAATGAAAATTCTTATTATTCAAAAGATAACGAAGAATTAAAACTCTCAATTTTTAAATTACAATGGAGAGTTCCACATATAACCTTGTCCGATTCTAATAAACTAACGTTGTTTAAACAAATACAATCAAAATCAATTCAAATGCACTTTCGAACTTGGGAAATGTATGAATATCCAACACTACCAACCACAACTGATCATGTGTGGACTGTCAAAACTTCAAGTCAACTTGAGAAGCCCAGATATGTTATTATTGCTCTACAAACTGATAGAAAAAATCAAAGAAATAAGGACAGTAGCAAATTTGACCATTGTGATATTAGTAACGCAAAATTGCATTTAAATTCAGAATATTACCCTCGTGAAGACTTAAATCTTAAATTTAAATTAGACAGATATGCTGTTCTCTATGAAATGTACAGTAAATTCCAAGAATCCTACTATCAAAAGGAGTCACAACCACTTTTATCGCGACAAGATTTTAAAGATATGGCACCGATTATAGTATTTGATTGTTCTAGACAAAATGAATCAATTAAAACTGGACCTGTGGATGTAAAAATTGAGCTAAAAACAAATGTTGCGATCCCTTCTTCCACAACAGTATATTGTCTGATTCTTCATGATCGTATAATAGAATATAATCCTATTACGGGAGATGTTCACAAACTGACTTAAATTGAATGTGCTGATATATAACCTTGTCAGTACACAAAGTGAATTTATCGAGAACATACTTATTAGCTTTTTTTTTTATTATGAATACTTTTATTGTGGACTTTCAAGGCTTTGGAGTATTCAATAAAGACTTTATTCTAAAAGAATTAGCTGTACTATATGATGAACATCATCATCATCATTTCATTGTTACACCACCATGTAATTTGAGTCTGTTACCTGCATCACTTAAAAGAGAAGCTCATTGGTTGTATAATAATTATCATGGATTGACTTGGAATGGAGGGAGTACTAATTTTACAAAAGTAAAAATATTTCTTCGAAATAAAATCCAAAATGGAACTGTCTACGTCAAAGGAATTGAAAAAGCACAATGGCTTAGAGAAGTACTTAGTAATGAAAATGTAGAAGTAAAAAACGTAGAAGATTTTTTTACCTGTCCAAATTTAAAGGAACTCAGAAGAATTTATCCTAATCAAATAAAATGTCAAAGCCATGCGAAATGTTGCGCACTTCAGAATGTTTACCTTTTAAGAAATTTCTTAAGTGAATAAAAAGCAAAGATTGTATTCTTTTTATAAAAAACATTTTTTATTAAATTTTATTTTATTATTTAAGAATTTTTTTTCATGTGGGTTTTTAGCCCTCTTTATGTATGTAGCTTTTCAGCTCGTTGAATAGAGTTGTCCTAAATTCCTCTATTGTTTGCACTGATGATGTTAACTTTGTTTCATATGCAAGGTAGTTTGCTACCATGCATACGACTGTCCCGTCATCAAACCCCATTAGATTTCTCGGAATCTTTACATTTTTGATTTGGTATATGGGTGCCTCTGTTTTTCCATATCTTGCTTCCCATTCTCTCTTCATATAATTTTCCAACTTTGATAGAGCTTCGCGTCCTGATACTCCCAACGTATTGTAGTATTTTATTGATCGTTGTTCGTTATTTACAACGAATAGGGTCCAGTGTAACCCTACTACTTCGACTGGCAGCAGGAGTAGTTTAAAATCGAAAACGTTGTTATGCTGGTGAAACTGCTTTACTTTTTTGTCCTTATCCCCCTTTAGAATGCCAATCGATATGGACTGTAGATTCAGCAAGGATTTTCCTGATTTTTCTAGGTTGTAGAGGTAGTTGGACATTTGAGTGGCGTTCACTTGTGTTGAAGACATTTTTTTTGTTGGTGCTCTAGTTGTTGTTGTATTCTTTATTGGATTTAAAAATGATTTTTTTTAATTTATTTGTTGTTGGTGCTCTAGTTGTTGTTGTGGATGTACGAGTACTTTTAATTTGCTTTTAAAAATGATTTTTTTTTAATTTATTTGTTGTTGGTGCTCTAGTTTTTACTTCACTTTTTCACAAGAATTGCTAAAACTGAATTAAAAAAAAGTAAGAACGTACAGCTTTTAAAGTCTAAAATTTATCATAATAATTGATAACTTTTAGAAACATAAACTAATATTTTATCTCAAAACTGAAAAATTTAATTTTGCATTCTTAATCTTTAATTAACTGTTTGAAATCGGATATTGCGGTTTAACATTTTTATTTTAAAAATTGTTTCTTTCTTAAAAATTTATAAAAATTTAAAAAGTAAAGGACATTGCGGTTTTACGTTCTTTATTTGAAATTGTTTCTTTCTTAAAATTAAAAAAGAAAAAGTATCGGACATTGCGGTTTTACATTCTTTATTTGAAATTAATTTTCTTTTTAAACAAAAACGGATATTGCGGTTTTACATTCTTTATTTGAAATTCTTTTTCTTTTTAAAATAAAAATAAAAACGGACATTGCGGTTTTATATTTCAAGTTTTTATATTTTTGTCTTAAGAATTGATAAACAAAAATATCTTTCAATTTCATTATATTTGCAAAAACCGAATACATAATTTGAACCTATAGTCATAGATATTTTCTAAATTTTGCTTTGGGCTACTCCTATTTAAATTTAAAACAAGCTTTTGAAGTTACTATCTCTGAACAAATTGGAGATTGTTGACATTGAGAACACAGTTTGTTGCATACGCGATGGTCACTTTTAGTGTTGAATGGTATGTGACAACTTTCGCAATAGTATACGCAACAAAATGCAACGGTAAATGATGTTATAACATTGAAATGGTTATTGAAATATAGTAAATGAAGGGTCCAGGGGAAAAACGGCACAAGTCCATTTTTTGTCAAAATTAAACTAATGATGGCATCTTGTAGATTTTTGTGAGTACTTAATGATGTTCTATACTCTTAAAAACAATGTGATTCTACCTAAAAACATTTTCAAAAAAAGCCATGCTGCAGAAGAACAGCCTATGTCCATAACGTTGTATGGAAGAATGGCACGAAATTTTGACTTTCTTTTCAATTTAGCTGGGAAAGTAAACTTATAATTTCGTTTTCTGCTTGATTAAAATTGAAAAACGACACAAGTCTCATACTGTAGTCATTAAATTATTTTTATTAAATCTATTTATCCATGAAATGAACATTAATTTTTTTCTGGGGCTAAGAAAATGATGGGCTAAAAAACTGTGTTTTTGAATATTTTATTTTCCTTCTATATTAGCCTGTGTAAGAAAGTGAACCTTAATATTCATTTTTCTCCGAATTGGTTTGATGTGACTCATGCCGTTTTTCCCCTGGACCCTTCAAATGTATCTTCTTCTTCTCATTGGAACTAGAAACTCCTTCATAAATAATTTTTTTTGCCTTGGTTCCGTATTCATACACCGTTATTTTGTAGTCTTTAAAATAATTTTGAAACAATTTCAGTTCCTCTATTCCACAACCATCTAGCGGTATGTCAATTTGTGTTTCATTTAAGAGTGCAATTGTTCGACTTGTTTGCTCTTTTCCAATGTCTCTTCTTACTTTAGCGAAATTTACTTCATTGTCTGCATATGCTTTTGGTACAATCAAAACACGCGGTAAACATAGATTATCATAATTTTTTATGTAAACTATTCCTTTTCGCTTAAAGCACTCTTCATCAAAGTTATTGTACATCGTGGAAGATTTGCCTTGGAAAATTTTGCTTATCATCTCCCATACGTTGGAAAACTCAATTCAGAGCAGTTCTTAAAATTAATCCAACCACTACCACGGTCGACTGTGAAGCTTTTCCCACTAAATGTCACGCCCATTTCACTTAAGCGTGGTTCGTTTAAGTGAAAAACAATGTCACGCCTACCTTATCGGTAGGACAAAGATCTTTTAAGGCCAGCGTTAAGATGGGGTTGATGTTCTATGGCGTTTTTTATCCAAGAAGTAGGCTCTTCTTGAAATGGGACTGGATTTATGAGAAAATCAATCTTACGTCCCTTCAAATTGAATCTCTTGACGGTGGTCTCAAAATCAGTCAATATTTTGAATCGCTGAAAAATCAAAAGAAGAAAAAGAAAGCACATTGATATTTTTTTTTTTTTTTTTTTGATCAATTTTTCTTGTTTTACATAAATATTTGAGAATCCAAAAGAATTTGAATTTTCAAATACTACTTCCGCCAAAGCACCCAAACAGTTTCCTCTTTAATCTTTTTTTTATTTTATTTTAAATTCATTGCAACTGACTCATTCTCATTACCAACATACTATTTGCAAATTCTTATCTTCTATAATCATTTTTTTATGAAATTTCAAACTACATTTTGATTTCTCATCATTTTATACAAGCGCCGGTCGCACGCGTCACATGCCTCCAAACACCCCAAAATCCTTATCATCTGACCGCAACTCATTGCCGTAACCTGCTAAATTA
This sequence comes from Chrysotoxum bicinctum, assembly GCA_911387755.1. Classification (NCBI taxonomy): domain Eukaryota; kingdom Metazoa; phylum Arthropoda; class Insecta; order Diptera; family Syrphidae; genus Chrysotoxum; species Chrysotoxum bicinctum. The sequence goes on from OU426989.1 coordinate 19,869,337, forward strand.
ACTGCTTATCACCTCTCTCACTCTAACATAGTACTACCTCTTTAATTGCTCCTCAACAGTTTCCTCAATATTTTAAATTTGAATTTTCAAATACTACTTTCCCCCGCCAAAGCAACCTCTTTAAGCTTTTTTTATTTTATTTTTAAATTCATTGCAACTGTCTCATATTCATAACACCTCAAAATCCTTATCATCTGACTGCAACTCATTGCCGTAACCTGCTAAATTAACTGCTTATCACCTCTCTCACTCTACCTCTTTAATTTCTCCTCAACAGTTTCCTCAATATTTTAAATTTGAATTTTCAAATACTACTTTCCCCCGCCAAAGCAACCTCTTTAAGCTTTTTTTTATTTTATTTTTAAATTCATTGCAACTGTCTCATATTCATAACACCTCAAAATCCTTATCATCTGACTGCAACTCATTGCCGTAACCTGCTAAATTAACTGCTTATCACCTCTCTCACTCTAACATAGTGCTACCTCTTTAATTTCTCCTCAACAGTTTCCTCAATATTTTAAATTTGAATTTTCAAATACTACTTTCCCGCCAAAGCAACCTCTTTAAGCTTTTTTTTATTTTATTTTTGAATTCATTGCAACTGTCTCATATTCATTACACCAACATACTATTCAAAACTCTTATCTTCTAACCCAATTTGAAATTTCAAACTACAGCCACTTTGAATTCTCAACGTTATTATTATTATTATACATACGACAGGTAAATGTAAACTACATAATTACTCATAATTTTAATGAACAATAAATTATAAACTGAACGTTATACCTTATCATTATTCATTATTCATCAACCACCCATTTCTATTCAATTTTATTTTTAATTTCATTGTATCTGACTCATTCATTATTAACATACTATTTAAAATTCTTATCTTCTAACCCCAATTTGAAATTTCAAACTACAACCGCTTTGAATTCTCAACGTTATTTTATTATTATATCATCATACCTTATCACCAAAAATATTTAATAATTTATTCTTCAACCCCCATTGCGCTTTTTTAAATCGCCTAACCGACTCATTCTCATTTACCAACATACTATTTGCAAATTCTTATCTTCTATAATCATTTTTTATGAAATTTCAAACTACATTTGATTTCTCATCATTTTATACAAGCGCCGGCCGCACGCGTCACATGCCGACAAACAAACTTCAAACAATTACTCGCCGACAACATAACACTAAATCCTTATCGTCTCACCACAACTCATTGCCCTAACCGCAAAATTAACTGCTTATCACCTATCTCACTCAAACATAGTGCTATCTCTTTCTGGCTCAGAATTCCCAGTCTCAACCGACCTAGTTACTACTACCCTCCCCTCATCAAAGGTATACCGCTTAAATTCTCAGACAAAGCAAAATATCTGGGTCTTATTTTGGACAAGAAATTAAGCTGGAAACCCAATATCCAAGAGAGAGTCAACAAAGCCAACATAGCTCTTTTCTCTTGCAAAAAAGCCGTAGGTTATAAATGGGGTTTACAAACTCATATAACACACTGGCTATACATCTCAGTCATTAGACCGATACTTACATATGGAGTGACAGTATGGTGGACTGCGCTGGAAACAGCAACTAACCGCGATAAGCTCAGCAAAGTCCAACGAACAGCCTGTTTAATCATGGGTGGAACTCTCCGCTCAACTCCTTCTGCTGCACTTGATGTTCTTTTTCATCTCATACCGCTAGATATTTTTAGCAAACAATCGGCCGCTAACACAGCAATTCGACTTAAAGCCTCCTCGCAGTGGATCAATAATGATATTGGTCACTCTACTATACTGAACTCGTTCAGTAGTCTACCTAGTAACGTCGATTACACCACCCCTCATCCAAAATTTGATAAAAATTTTCAAGTATCCATCCTTTCCAGGTCTTCTTGGGAAAATGAGTCGTTTTTGATAGACGAAGCAATTCATTTCTATACAGATGGATCTAAAACCGATGACGGGGTCGGTGAAGGCGTATACTCCGAAAAATTAAATCTTTGTCTATCTTTTCGTCTTCCCAATCACTGTAGCGTGTTCCAGGCAGAGCTTTTAGCAATAAAAGAAGTCCTCTCTTGGCTAAAAGAAAACGTTATATCGACAACCGATATACGTATCTTCTCAGACAGTCAAGCTGCCTTAAAGTCACTGGACTCTGTCTCCATTAACTCACAAACAGCCCAAAATTGTCGATCATCTCTGGTGGAGATGTCAAAACAGTTTAACATTCACCTTACATGGGTGCCGGGGCATAGAGACATTCCAGGAAATTGTAAAGCTGACGAACTTGCAAAAAACGGAACAATATTACCTTTGTTGGATAGCAAATCTAACATCGGTATACCCCTAGCTACTTGTAAACTTATGCTAAAGCAAGATACCATAAAGAAAGCCAACCACAGGTGGACCAGCACCCCAACTTGCCGGTCTACTAAACTGATTTGGCCATTGTTTGATGCTAAACGCTCAAAACAACTAATTTCTATTGGTAGATTGCATATTAGCTCCATTATAGGTGTCCTTACTGGGCACTGCCTAATAGGAAGACATGCTTCTCGTCTTGGAGTTCCTGCAAATGACTTTTGCAGAAGCTGCATGGATGAAGAAGAAGAGGAGTCAATTCCCCACCTTCTATGCTCTTGTCCTGCCCTAGCGCAAAGACGTAGACTCCACTTGGGAGACTACTACTATAACGATCCTAGTGATCTAAATAATTCCGACATTCACTGTCTCAAGCGCTTCATTATTAGCTCAAAATGGTTTAACGAGTAAGGGGGATTTTTGAAATCCTTGTGGTATCACAACGGACCAAATATTGGTCTAAGTGTGCTGTCCTTTTCCGGTCAGCAGCCACTTTAACCTAACCTAACCTAACGGCAAGTGTTAGTGATGACCGTGAAGAATTTAGGTGTGAAGCCTTTCAAAATAAAGCTGGTGCAAGAACTGAAGGTGAATGGGTTCTTGAAAAGTTGGCCGAAGATCCACTTTTTATCGAAAAATTGTGTTCAGCGACGAAGCTCATTTCTGGTTGAATGGGTACGTGAACAAGCAAAACTACCGTATTTGGAGTGAAGAGCAGCCAGAAGCAGTGCCGGATTAAGCCAGCGCGGGGCCTGTAGCAAATTCTATCAAGGGGCCCTTAGACTATTTTAGGTTAGGCACTTATCAAGTTTATGGTATTAAATAAAACAAAACTGTTACAAACAAACTTTTCTTGATTTAATTTGGGAAAATTTATAAATAATGCTGTTGATATCGACTTCTCGGAGTAAATCATGTTCAATATTCATTAAAGTGAGGAGATTAAGACGCTGTTGGCTCATCGTGTTCCTCAATTCATTTTTAACACGTTTTAATGTTGAGAAAAATCGTTCACCACTGCAGTTGGTGATGAGAGACAAATAAATGCGCAAAGCAATTTCAACGTTCGGGAAACAAGATTGTAAAGAATTATTTATCAACAGCTTGTAAACCTGCATTTCCAGAGCCTCATGATTCCTGCTGTCAATAATACCAGCCACATCAGAATTGAGCATTGAAGCGAATTGCACTAATTCGTTTCCCAGACTGTCCTCCAAATCATCTGCCTAAGCACTTACTATGGTTGCAGATTTTTAATTTCTTCTGGTGGAAGAGATTTTATATGAAGGTTTTTATAATACAAATTCTATATACTACTGAAATAAATCTGCCAAATATTTAGAAGACTTAGCACTATTATTGGACTTGTTGAATTATTGATTCAAAATAGCTTTTATGGCTTTTAGTCCACAAAAATTGGCGTTTCGCCCGGGTGATCTCACATGGACTCATCAGTTGGCTGTGAGGACCTTGTCAATACGCAATTTTTATTGAATTCAGTTCATCTTACATTGATTCTTTGACAAAAATACAATTAGAACTATATCCAACCAAGATTAAAATTGTAATCATTAACGTTGAAATATTTTGCTATTTTCAACAAATTCAATAAATCCATTAATAGTGCTAAGTCTTCTACTAGGCTGATTTATTTCAGTAGTATATAGACTTTGTATTATAAAAACCTTCATATAGAATCAATGCTCGGCCACGGGCAAAATATTTCAAAGTTAATGATTACAATTTTAATCTTGGTTGGATATAGTTCACATTGGATTTTTGTCAAAAAATCAATGTAAGATGAACTGAATTCAATAAAAATTGCGTATTGACTAGGTCCTCACAGCGAACTGATGAGTCCATGTGCGATCACCCGGACGAAACGCCAGTTTTTGTGGACTAAAGAACAAAAAAGCTATTTTGAATCAGGAAGAGATTTTAGCTCTCGGAATATTCCGAAAATGCCAGCAATTTTATGATAACTGTTCATATACGTTTACCTAAAGCAGTGAGTACGTTATCAATGGTGACAATAAATACCTGAATTTCATACCGTTGTCCAATTTGCGTTTGGTGCGGTGCGAAACATGATTTTTGGTAAGACCAGCAGATAGAAAAATAAAATTTTAGTTGATCATTTTGATGCAAATATTTTCTTCTTAGTAATTGTGACTAAATCTAATATGTAAATAATACTTTTTTATGGTCAGAAAAGGTTGGTGCGCGGGGCCCCCAAATGCGCGGGGCCCGTAGCATTTGCTACTCTTGCTTCGTGGCTAATCCGACACTGGCCAGAAGCATTGCAAGAGCTACCAATGCATCCAGAAAAAGTCACTGTTTGGTGCGGATTAAGAGCTGGCAGAATCATTGGCCCGTATTTCTTCAAAGATGAATGGTGAGCGCTACTGTGCCATGATAACAATTTCTTTTTTTTGCAAAATGGAAGAGCTTGACTTGCATGACATGTGGTTTCAACAAGTCGGTGTCATATGCCACATAGCACGCGTAACAATGGACTGATTGAGAGGCGAGTTCGGTGAACAGTTTATTTCACGTTTGGGGCCGGTCAATTGGTCGCCTAGATGGTGCGATTTAACGCCTCTAGACTAGACTATATGCCCTTAGCAACAAGGCCGCTTCTAATGCTCACTGAAGCCAACATTGAAGCATTTATTCGTGAGATACCGGTACGAAATGTTAGAAAGTGTATGCCAAAATTGGACTAAGCGGATGAACCATTTGAGACGCAGCCGCGGCCAACTTCTTGAAAAGTTCTTTTATGTTTGTTGCTCAATTTTTTTTTTTTTTGGAAAATTCGATATCTCAGAAACGGCTCAATTTTTTTTTGTAAATTTAATTTTTATTCGAATAGAAACCTTAAATTGGCGTACCAAAATTTTTTCTTATAAATTTTGTATTTAAAAGCTTATTTTTTTAAGAAAGCAGTACAGAGACTTATAATTTTTCTTCTTGCATAAGCTAATATTTGTTTGAACCACATGGCATCATGTTTTTAGCTCCAACTACTAAAGGGGTTGTTTTAGTCATTTAAAAACTTAATTTTATGCTTATGAGCAGTTTTTTACTTGCGACTCATAGGTACTATAAGGCAAGTTATGCATTCGTAAAAAAAATCGAACTCGAGATTTCGATCAAAGTTGACATTACGATGATAGCGAAGACTAAAAAAGTGGGTCTCGCAATTCTGTCTGTCTGTCTGTCTGTTTAACTAAAGGCTAAACGGCTCGGCCGATTTTCTTTAAACTTGGTGGATATCACTTTTAATTTTTTTTCCCCCACACGTGTTTTTCTTTTTTTTTAAGACCAAAAATAACGGTATACCTGCCATACGAATTTTTTCGAAATTTTATAAACATTTTTTTTTTTCTCAAAAACTGTTCGACAGATTTTAAAAATAAAAATGCAAACAAATTTCATTTAATTAAAGCTAAGGTATTGGTTGAAAAAAATTCCGGAAAATGGTTATTGAGGGTACCCCTCATGGAACCATTTTTTTGGGTTTTGATTTTCTCAAAAACGGTGCAACTGATTTTGATCATTTTTTTTTTGCTAAAGCTCCCCAAAAACATAAATAGAATTGTGTACTTAAATTTTCAAAAAAAAAAATTTTGGATTTTTAAAAAAAACTTCAATTTTTTTTTCAAAACTCAATATTTCGAAAACCCTATACTAGATTTTTTTTAAACTTGATAAATAAAAGTTTCTCAATACAATCTACAAGATGTGAGAAAAGAAATTTTATTTTACCTAAAAATAAAGGTAACTACCCTACAAATGCTAAAAAATTAAAAAAAATGGTTTTCAAAAATCGTATTTTTCTCGAAAACGGCGACTAGAATTTTGATAAAATTTTTTTTCTTTCAATTAATTTTTACGATCTTTAATTTAATAAAAAAAATTTGAAATTAAGATATTACAGCTTGTACCTACCATAGAACCATTTTTTCGAATTTTGAATTTCTCATTATCCACATAACGGATCTTAATGAAAATTTTTATAGAGAAGCTTCTAAAAAGTCTAAAACACATTGCATTTCAAAATTTTAAAATAAATATTCATTGAATTTTTGAAAAAAAAAATCTATTTTTTCTTTTTTTGAAAATTCGATATCTCCGAAACGCGTCAATATTTCTTTTCGTAAATTTAATTTTTATTCAAACAATAATAAAAAATTTAAATTGGCGTACCAAAATTTTTTCTTAAAAAGCTTTTAAAAAGTTTGTATATAAAAGCTTTTTTTTAAGAAACCACTACAACGACTTATAATTTTTGTTCTTGCGTAAATTCATAGTTGGATATCATTCTGTTTTTGTCTCTTACTACTAAAAGAATTTAAAAATTAATTTTATCCTTATGAACAGTTTTCTCTAATAACATTCGTTTTTAAAATTCCTAGTCGTTTGCAAGTTCGTTCGACCCCGTCGTGCATTGTATTTTCTATCGTGTCAACTAGTTTTATTATTTTATATAATTCTATTGTAACAGATACTTGAAATACGACATAATAAATAATTAAAAACGTATTTGCTTCTTAAAGGTTGCTTAATTAATCTTAAATGACCAATTTTAAAATAAATAAATTGGTTTTTGTAAAATAATAAAATGTTCCTTACACCAAAGTAAAAACACATTTTCGATGTTGAATGCGTGTTTTCTCACGTCATTCCTTACAAAAAAGAACTAGTTAACAAAATTTCGTGATAAGACTAATCATGAAGAATGTTTACGTCATCAGTTTTGAGAAAAAGTTTCGAGATCGTATTTAAAGAGTACCAACCACGATAGCCTTGAAATTACCAGTTTAAGAATGTACAGCACGACAGTAAAATAAGTTGCTTATAAACATTATGAAACCAATAAATATAAATGAACATAGGACCAACTATGTACTCGTATTTGGGTCCTACAATAAAAAGTTATAAAAATTGAAAACCACAACTCCTTAATTCTAGAGAAATTAGCAAGCTCTAATAAACGAAGATCGAATAGTCCTTATTGAAGATTATACGGTATAAGTTGGCAGCACTCATATGCTTAGCTGGTTATCTGAAATATGTTTCAAAAAAGTTACTACGTTTTGACAGCAGTTTTACTTAACTACACAAACCTTTGATCCTATACTTTTGACATATTGCCATTTGAAATAAGTATCCAAAGCAACTTCTGAATCGATTAAGAAAAAGTTGCAGTTGAAGTAATCAATTAGTGGATCAAAAGTTGTCAAACTTGTCGCAAAATTCCAAGAAAATTTCTAAAATCCTGATTATTACAAGGGATACTTTATTAGGGAGCGTAACGGAATCCCGCTTTTTATAATCCCGTTTTTCAAAAACCCCGCAAAAAAGTTTTAAAATACCGTCCTCTATAATACCGTTTTTTTAAAATACCACTTTTTAAAATCCCATTTATTCAAAATCCCGTTCTATTGTAATCCCGCTTTTTAAAATCCCGTCTTATACCGCTTATCCCGTTTTTTTAAAATACGTAACTAAAATTTATTGATTTTATATTGGATATTTTCCAGATTCTTTAAATACTAAAGAAACTTTGCATACATCCAACCTCGCACCTACCCCAAATCCTATAGTGTTCCCAAGAAGTGGGGTTGCAGGGGGGCAGCATGCCCTCATACATACCTCACTGTTTATATGTCGTAATAGGAAAAGGGATTATAAAAAAACGGGATTTTAAAAAGCGGGATTATAAAAAGCGGGATTATAAAAAAGTGGGATTATAAGAAACAGGTTTATAAAAAACAGGATTATAAAAACGGGATTTAAAAAAAAAACTGGATTATAAAAAACGGGATATCGTACCCAACCCTTTTATTATATTTCCAAAGCTGTACTTATATCACTGAACTTCAGAAATCCGCGATTATATGGAGCGATTAGTTATAACCTAGAGATAACCTTAATGTTTACGTACAGTGAATGAAAAGATATTGCATACAAAACTTTCAAAGAATTTAATGTTAAATAAAACTATTAATAAATGTAAACACGATAAAATTTTTTTATATTTGTATATAATTTATTTATTTAGTTTTAAAAAAGGTTTAACACAACATTAATTTAAGTTTGGCAAACAACGCACAAGTCAAGAAGTCAAGCCCGAAGAGGGATACATAATATCCGAAACGCGTCGCTTTGAATTGAATTAAAATTAATGTTGTGTTAACCCTTTTTTAAAACTAAATAAATAAATTATATACAAATATAAAAAAATTGTATCGTGTTTACATTTATTAATAATAAACACACAACATGGAGACTACTAAACCAAATCATTAAATAAAACTGTTTGAAATTTATAAAAAATTAAATATATCGTAGACACAAAATACTATGTTTGGACTTTTTTAATATGATACTTAGTTAAAAAAAAATTTGATCGAGTTAAACATCATACTTTCTTTTACATTTAATTAAAGTTAAAATCGCCGAAAATGTCTTTTAGCTTTTTAAGTATCTTAATAATTTTATACATATGCCATTTTGACATTTTCAAAAGTAAAAAAGGTGTGTTTGCTTAGTTTTTTCCACGAACTGTCATTGTTGTAGTTCCTGTTCAGAAGCAATTTATCAAAAAGATGCCTTAGCACGATGCAAGTTTAAGAGTTAGTACATTCTCTATAACAAGCAAATTATAAATGAATTCCTTACTTATACCTTAAAACTAGGTTATTTTTCAAAATATTATATCCATACTAATTATAAATATCAAATTATGTGTTTTTTCACACGAACTATTGTGTTTTAACTTACAAATTAATTTACTATTATACAAGTTAAAGTGTTTAAAAATAAGAAAAAAAGTTAGAAAACTTCTATAAAACTAGCTAATGTGTTTAACTATCAACATTATAGTTACTACAGAAGAAAATACTTATAAAGTTTTATCGCATAACTTTTGAATTAAAAAAAAAAACTCTCGCGTCATTTTGTTCAATTAAGTCTTACTCGTAATCTTTTCTCGTAACATTAGATTTAATAATTACCTGCGTACGCGGACATTTTGTACACACTGCATGCATTTTCAATACTTAATTACTGAATGTTAAAGAGAGAACATTTTATAGGTTTTCTGCTGGCGTTTTTCTAAAAATAATATTGGAAGTTCATCTAATTATAATCTTATCATGATCATATAAAAAAATTAGGAGGAACATAATGTCGTACGTTCTTGATTTTAATTTGAAAACAGGCTAAGAATTTTTTTTATTCGTAGATTAAGCCAAGCACAGAAAATGTCCTAAAATATTTTAATATTTTCCATTGTTGATGATTTTCGATGTTTTTATTTACACTACTTACAAAATGCCATGATTGTGTTTTATAAAAAAAATTAATGTATCAATTAATGTATTTTATAAATATAAAACATACATAAAAATAGTTTTATTAAAGTGATTTTTTATATAACAAATTTATTTCAAAATTTTCTACAAAAAAATTGGGATGCCAATTTTGAGTGCTTAGTAATATAGATTTTAGGAAATAATTTCAAAAAATAATAGTTCACACGTTTTTAAGATATTGATTTTTCAAAAAATAAAATAATTATTTAATGATTACTGACTGAAATTTGATGGGTTCACTGGTCAAGTTTTTAATTTAACCTTTCGAATTGGGCATAAAAAAAAACTTGCCAAGTAAGCCCATCAAATTTTAGTCAGTAATCATTAAATAATAAAATTTCTCTATTACATTGTAGCTGTTTCAATATTATTCTACTTTAAATATTCAGTATTAAACCTTCATGAAGTAAGAACTTGTTGTAGTTTTAGATCTCAGTACTTTTCACGGCTGACTTATTACACAAAGGTTTTTGTATAGAAGAACTTGGCTCTTTTTTTAACATTTATGTTTTTGGTCTGATCTCACTCCTTTTTGCAAAGATTTTAATATTTTGCAATGTCAAAACCTCAAAGGATACGGAAAGATAGAAGGGTGGACTCTACCTACTAAAATCAACTTAGCTAAAGCTTCCTATTTCTTTTGGTATATTTTCTTTTTGTTATTGGTTGTTTTGATTTGCGCTTCAATTATTTCTTCTTGTCCTGGCAAGATACCTAACACTAACATACCTACCTTAATTATAAATACTAGTACCTACATCCGCTCAAATGGTGTTTTTGTTGCAATTTCAACTCCTTTTTTAATGAAGGTAGCCCACCAATTAATAGCTGATTTGTGGTTTGATTATAGTTCACATCACAGTTAAGAGTTTTTTTTTAATGTAAACTCATAATTTTTTTAGGTACACAAATGTTTTTTTTTTTTCATTCATGTTAATATAACATACGAGTAGAGTACCAAATTGAGCACTCTAGTTCTAAGAAAAGTCATGAATTTTCAAGATGTATATGTTTAGTTTCAAAATGACAATAAAAAGACACTTCGAATGAAAAATCTTAGATTTTCTTTTTTTCGCTTTGAACGTACATTAAGCTATACCGCTCTACCAAATTTCGTAATTCTACAGCCATAGGAAGTGCTCCATATGAATTAAACGTTTTCTCATAAAGTGGGCGGATACCACGCCCCCTGAATGGAAAACCTTAATTTTTATTTTTGGTCCTTTATATGCAATTTGAGCCCTACCGTTCTACCAAATTTCATTGTTCTACTGCAATCGGAAGTATGCCAAAACCAACACACACACACGAGTTACACAAATAACCAACTTCTCGAGTTCTCGATTTTGTGTGTTTTCTTTTCTGTCCTTTCGTTCAATTTTCTCTTCTCGGTCTCGAATCGCCCGTCACTCGAGTGTCGAGTTATCATTTCGCTTTGAGTAAGTTGTTGTGAAAAATCATTCGAATAATTTGAGTAAAGAAAAACGAAAAGAAAAAATCAACAAACATAAGGAAAAAGAGAGATGAGCATACAACACAACTGTCACTTTGATCCTTATCGTTTTATTTTCAAAGATGTATATGGATCATTGGCAATAATAAAACGCTGCTAATAGCCACATTTTACTCTCGCTTAAGATCCGTATTGATCATCAAATGAGAATAAAACTATATACATAGATCAGGGTTGACATCGTCATTATTTTGCTAGATATAATAATATTAGTATAACCATCGCATGTAAATTTATGTTAAAGCAAAATCCTATAAAGTGGACTGCCAGATCTACATATGGGTGATTCTACAAACGATGGAATTTTCGGCGGCCCCAGAAATATTTTAAAATCCGTTCAATTATTTAATCTGAATTTTTTTTTATAAAATTAAATCTGATTGATATCTACCTGGCCAAACATTATTATTAGAGTGACCTTATTTTATTTTGCTCAAAAAAATTCTTCAAAGTGTCTGATTCTCAGTGCGTTTTCTCAAAGAAAAGTTGTTATCGTTCTTATTTCAGATCTCATACTAAGATGAATTCCACCGAAGTTACGCCAAATAATACATCTTTGCTACAAATAAGATAAATATTTTTTAGTAATTGATTTTATTACAAAAAGCCTTAATTAAACTTTGTCCCCCGCATTTCATATCAGTCCCCTGGAATACTGAAACAGGCAAAAAAATCAAAAACTAGGATATCGATCAAGTTTCCAGTACTGGCAATTTGAAGTACCAAGTCTCCTTACAATAAAATCGTGGTGCAACTCGATTCTGTTTCTTATGTTAGTATTGTGAAAAAGACTTTTATGCAAGAAGTCGTGGATTGTCCGTTTAGTTTATCGGTCCTCTGGTGAGGTTTTACAAAACAAATTTGTATGTAAGTAGGCATATTTGTTAGCAGTACAGTCTCCCACTTCGAACATTTCTAACTTTATTATGTTTAAATATAGATTTAAGAATATTATGTCTAGTTTTAAGTTCTGCTTGTATTAAGCCTATAATAAATTAAAATAAATAGGTTTAATAAAACTGTAACATTATATATATCTTAATATCTTTTTTGCGCAAAAACCATTAAAAATCTCAGTCCCTGACCCCAGTCCCCTGGCTAATAAACGACCAAATAATATTTTATTCAGAAACCTCAGATTTTTTTAGTTACATATATTAAACTTCCAACTTCATTGCGAATATTTTTAAAAAGAATATAATTTATTTTAAATTGATTCCAAATAGAAAAAAATATTTAATTATAATATATTATATTCTTTTAATAAAATGCTAAGTTATATGTATTATACATAAATTCGAATGTTTATGCAGACTAATTAAATTTAATTTCTATATTTCAATGTACGAGTATACCGAAGTCATATTTAAGAGAAAATAAAACAATAAAGATTTATGCAGTTCGTTTACAAAAAACTCAGTCCCCTTAAAATCCTATTTCAAAAAATTTCCTTAAAATCGTCATTTTTTATTTTTTGACTAGCCGTTTTCAACAACGCAAAGAGACGTTCTAATGATCAACTCGAACAAATTTTTTGACTTTTGGCTTCCAAAAATGTCGTGCTGAAATTTTTAACATTTTATTCCATTGTTTGTAGAATCACCCATATCCCAACCTAGCCTACACGTTTTAGACATGTAGGAATGAGTACGTACCACGTACAATAAGATAAATACTTAGTTCGAAAAGTAAAAATATTTTTATAATTTTTTTTAAAACCCCAATACACTTACCTTTAAGAACTAATATGTTATGTTGTGAACATTTAAAACAAAACAAAATTTAGTCGCTAACAAAATCTTCAAAATTCAAATGAATTTCAGTTTATTTTGTATTCGATCGTATGGCAGTCACTAATGGAAATCAAAGCCAAGGTTTAAAAAAATATAATTTAAAACATATAACATTTTACTTACATTGATTGTCTTTTCTTAATAGAAGATGGTGATTTTCCAAAAGCTCGCCACGTATTCGGGCTCATGGGATTTCTAGGATTCGCTGTCGTTTATTCAATGCGAGTTAATTTATCTATAGCAATCGTTACAATGGTCAATCAAACTGCCATTCCTCATAGGAATTCCACCAGTGATGAAACATGCCCTAGGAGTTCTACACTCAATGCAAATACATCAAGTCAAAAAAGCTTTGAGGGTGAATTTGATTGGGACGAAACAACACAGGGAATAGTTTTAGGTTCTTTTTATTATGGATACACGTTAACACAAATTCCCGGCGGACGGATGGCTGAAATATATGGAGGAAAACTGATCTACGGAATTGGGGTTTTAACTTGCGCGGTTTTTACTCTCTTAACACCATTTGCTGCACGTTGGAATCTAATAGCAATGGTGGCAGTACGTTTTGGTGCGGGATTATGCGAAGGAGTAACCTACCCATCGTTACACGTAATGTTGTCACATTGGGTTCCCCCATTAGAGAGGAGTTCGTTTTCGGCCGTGGTATATTGCGGCTCTTACATAGGGACCTTCATTTCACTACCACTCGCTGGATGGTTGTGTTCATTGGAGTTTCTAGGCGGTTGGCCACTGGCTTTTTATATATTCGGAATACTTGGTGTGGTGTGGTTTGGGTTTTGGATGTGGCTTGTTTATGAGTGGCCCACCACTCATCCCAGGATTTCATTAATGGAATTGTGTTACATCGAACGAGCTGTGAAGCCAATTCAAAATGAAGACGAAGTGAAGACCATTCCTTGGTTTTCGATTGGGACTTGCCTACCTTTGTGGGCTATCATCATAACACAATTTGGATGGTCGTGGACTTTGTTTACACTGATGACGGAGCTGCCTACTTATATGAACCAGATTCTGCACTTCGACGTCCAATCTAATTCAGTACTGAGTGGTCTTCCATTTCTCACGGCGTATATTATGGGAGTTCTGTGTTCGAAAGTGGCAGAATGGTTGCTTAAAAATACCAACATATCATTGGTGAATTCGTACAGATTGTGGAACTCTGTTGCAATGATCATTCCTGCACTTGGTTTGATTGGGACTGCTCACTTCGGTTGTAATGAGGTTTGGGTTATGATCATGCTGTCTGGTTTGGGGGCATTCAGTGGAGCCATTTACGGAAGTATTCAATTAAATCATATTAATCTAAGTCCAAAGTATGCAGGAACAATGTATGGCCTAAGCAACACAATCGGTTGTATGACAGGATTTTTAAGCCCCTATGTTACAGGCTTGATTATAAATGGCAATAATACACTTGCACAGTGGAGTTATGTCTTCTATTTAGCGGCTGCTATGAGTTTTCTGGGGAATTTATTTTATTTAAAATTTGTCAGTACCGAAGAACAGAGCTGGTCAATCAACTCAAAAAATAGTTGATTGAAAATAATATACTATAAATAGTATCTTTAGATTATCAAGTTCGTTTGAATACCAAAAACAATAACATACCTACTTACTATATGTGCATATACCTATACATATATGTAATATGTATTATCGGCACTGAATTTTGCATTTTTAAAAAAGCAATTTTTTTAATCGGTTAAGCTAATGCAACCCAGCTGGTTCTACTTAGATCTAAGAAACAAAATGTATTTATTTGTAGCAATAACTTAGATAAAATTAAAAAAAAAAAACTCGTTCTATGAATAATTTAACGTGTGGATACAGTCTTCTGACCTTGAAGACTGTGTCAGCTCTTTCTTCAATTTTGTGTATTATTGTTATTTACAAGTTAAATTTTTGATTAGTTCTGCATATATCGCTAATAGTTTTTTACGTACGATAAGGTAGGCTCCCTAGGACAAGTTTTGAGTTTGTTAACAAATGGAACTCGAGACTTGAATCAAACAACCTAGACGCTGAAGCGTTTTTCTAAAAACTTGAAACTTAAGAATTTTTTGTGATTCCCTAAGGAGAAATCTAAATTATTTTTCCAAAACTAATTGCACCTCTCGTACAACCGAAAATAAAAAGCTTATTATTTTTATAGAAAAAGATATGTTTGCTGTTGCAGATAGATATATTTGTGTAAACATTTTTATATTCCTTAGATTAAGAATTTTTTTATTTTTCAATTTGTTTTACGTACAATTAAATGAAATTAAAATAAATCATGTTGGCTCAACAATAGGAGCCAAACGTTCTTCTTTTGGCTATTCTGCTATTGGTGACATCAGGTTTTTCAAAAAACGATTTAGGGCGATCCCAGGGTGACTTCAGGGCTGAACGAACAAACCTAATTTCATTAAGATAAAGCTAGGTGATGCTTGAAAAAAAATTATGAAAACCCCCATGGAACCATTTTTTGTTTTTGATTTTCTCATAAACGGTACAACCGATTTTGATAATTTTTTTCTGCTTAGGCTCCCCAAAAGCTTGAATAGTCAGCCCTATCACGAATTCCATCGTAATCGGAAACTTTTACGAATCCCGAAAAAAGCTATCACCAAATCCGTTCGTAATGACAATTTGTATGAGGTTTTCCACTACGATGGATTTTGTGATAGGTTTTTTCGGGATTCGTAACAAGTTTCCGATTACGATGGAATTCGTGATAGGGCTGAGTATTGTGTATTCAAATTTTGAAAAAAAAAAAATGGATTTTTTAAAAAATTTCAATTTTTTTTTAAACTCAATCAGCCTTATCCCCAATTCGAGGGAGATTGCTCTTCCCCGGATTTTATTTTTTTGCAGGAGTCGAATACTCTTATCATCAATCTCCTCGGAAATAACTTCGAACCAGTTTCGAAATATTTTGAGAGAATTAATTAATTGAAATGATTAAACTGTCAAAGTTGTGAATAATGTCGTTTTTATTTGGCAATCCGGAATCTCTCTCCGATCCGGAATCCCAATTGAACACTTTTGTTTGCTTCTGATGATTCTGAAGTTTTGTTTGATTGTATATGTGAAACATCAAATGCGTACAATAATCAAAATCAAGAAAAATGTTTGTTTAAAGCAGGGTTGGCCGAATTGTCACTTTTTAGAAATAACTACATTTGTTACGTCTGCTACGTAGTTTATGTAGTTAATGTAGTTAATGTAGTTAAATGTAGTTAAATGTAGTTAATTGTAGTTAATGTAACAAATTGTAGCATTGCTGTCAATTAACTGTCAGTTGTGCATTTGAAATTTGAATTTTTAAATTAAACGTTCAGTTATTCCTACAATTCTTCATCCTTATGGTAAATGAAACTTTTTTTTTACAAACCTTCATTAGATCATAAAAGTGCAAAATTGTTTTTTTTTCCTTTATTATATTGATTTTTTATGAATTAACTACATACATATGTAGCACACGTAACAAATTGTAGTAAATTAGGCATGTAGTTTCTTCAATAAACTACGCGTAGTTAAATACTACGTTTATATGCAGTATCGAAAGATCGAGTTGGATTAGGGTCGGATTTTCGAACCACATTTCTACTCGACACCGCTGAGCGATTGGGATCGAGTCGAACGAAGCTCATTTCAACTCAATACAGGTATATAAAGGTTCGAAGCGAGCTTCAAGCTCGCTTTAACATATCATATAAAGGTAGTAAATCATGTAGAAAATGTAGTGTAGTTAATTCGGCCAACCCTGGTTCGCACAATTTGGATACCAAAAATCACAGCTGTTGAGGTTGACGTTTAAGTACATGAATGTGTGAGTGCTTCTGGTTTTGCTTCTGATTTCAAATCCAGAAGCAAATTTCTCTTCTTTTCAGAATCAGAACTGTCATTTTTTCCCAATTGAACACTTTCAGAAGAGTCCGGAAGGCTTCCGGATTGCCAAATAAAAACGACATAAGTGAAATGCAATATACTCGTAGGTATGTATGTACATATTTTTGAAACATTTCGATTCGGTATTTTTTTTAATTGTATACGAGTATCATAGCTTTCAGATTAAACCCTCAACCCTGAATAAAGAGATCGGAGAAACTAAACCAGAATTCGAAGGAACTTAAGGGATCGTTCAAATCCATTAGAACTACCACAGGCCATAGGTACCATAGGTACAATATGCATAAATTTAAATAGTAGTTTTTGTTTTAACTAAAAATTAATTTTGCTACAGATTCAAGCAACATTACCGTGTATATAAACTAGCTTTCAAATATTTATTGGATTGGATATTTTAATTAATTCAGTGCTACCACCCAAAAAGCATTTGGCATACCTTCTATTGTCAAACTCACTGCATGCTAATGCGCGAAACAGATTATGGGCAAAACAGATTAAACCAGCAACAGCACCAGCATCGTCAACAGCAAACAGCACGCTGACCTGACGCTGACATTTCTCAAACACATTGCCACAGCAACTTCATTTCATCTGTTTGACATTTCATATCGACAAAAAATTTTCATTGTGGTGCCACTGAATATTGCAGTGGGAAAGTTGACAACACTGCACCAGCAACAGCAAATTTAGGACTTTGGCCTAACGACGCTGTTGGCGTTGCTGTTGCTGTTCTTGTGTGTTGAACAATTAAAATACATTGGCTCTAAATTAATGGCGGCCGCTGTTGCTGTTGACGGTGCTGTTGCTGGTTCAATCTGCGCTTTACGTTTTTTTTGGCGAAGGTGGCTACCAAAAAGGTGTTGCAAGAGATAACGAAGTTGGACTCGTCTAATCAAGCTTCAGTGAAGTTTTGGTAATTTTTGAGAGAGAAATCTGCCCCAAATGGATCCCTGTGAACACGGAAGTACAGCAAAAAAGGGAAGTGGCGTTGTCGTTTTTCGAAAAACATTGACTACCGGGTGTTGTCGGACGCATTGATCGGCCACATATAAGAATTGTGGGCCGATCAATAAACAAACATCTTTAATGAGTAGGAAATATTGAGCCGGGTAAAGCCTTCCACATTTGTGTAGTGCGGCTAAAAAAAGGATCTCTGTACTTGACAGTACGTCCGATATTGGGCTCAAAGGTAAACTGATGAGCATTCCTATAAGTACGGGTATGACGGTTGAATTGTTTGGTTTGAATTGTTTGAGGGGAGGAATGCAACTGGCTATTTCACTAGAGCACTATTTATGAAAAAAGTGGTAAAATACATTGCGGCGGTGCTAGAGACATACAAATGTTTCAGTTGGACAACGGTCGCCTATGATTTTTATAGCTCTTGAATTCTGTCCAAGAGAATCAAGTGGGTTTTAGGAGCTCCTGCCCAGATATGGGATATGGGAATGGTACTCGAGCTTCGGAAGAATAAGGGCTTTAGGTTATGTTTCAATCAGATCAGATGGGGTAAAAAACTTCTTGCAATGGCGGAGAAAGCATAAACACTTAGCAGCGTTTATGGCGACGTCAAATATGTGGTCACTCCACAAGTGATGGTCTGTGATGCACATACCTAGAACTGACAGCTGTTCAGTCTCCTCGATATATGTAAGTGCCACTCATAGAAAGTGGTATTGAGGGAGGGTTACGCTTTAGCGACAATAAACAGGGGTGCCAGCACGTAACATGGTACAATCGAGTTTAATCGATACAATCGAGCCTCGGCAGTACCTATTTTGGTTCAATCGAGTTTCCTCGATTGTATCGTCAGATTTGGCAGCACACAAACTTGAAAATGAGGTTTGAAACAAAATTTTTTACTCGACAGAAAAAAAGTTATCGTTAGCAGTGATTTTTTTAAGAAATAGCATGAAAAAACAAAAAAATGTCAATAAATAAGAAACAGGCAAGTTTCGAACACTTTTATGAGTTTTCACCATGATTTAGCCATAGGAATGCTTAAAAATACCCAAATCAGGAAAAACAGAAATTTTCTTACAAGTTACATACCTAATATAAAATATACTAAAAAGTAAAAAACTTCACTTAAAAAGCACGGGCCGAGGTACATGCATGATTTTAGCATTAAGTACTTCCTCATCTTCACTTTCCAAATCAAAAAATATAAGAAGAATTCCAATTTGACATTTCACTTCATAGTTCACAATCAGCCTTATTCCGTAAGGCGTTGAACGCCAAAATAAAAACGTCAGTGTGAATTTGGTATTACGTAAGGCGTTCGACGCCAAATAAACGTCAATTTGTCGATTCTCTCTTGTGGAACGTGTTCTCTATATTGTTTTTGGTATTCTGTTAGTCGTTTCCATACAAAAAACGTCTGTAAAAACGCCAAAATCTGTCGTCTAGAAATTTGTTGACGACAGGAGTCAAAATATAAGTTTTTTTTTTAAATTTACTCGTATTTTAGTTTTTATAATTTAAAATTCTTTGTTAAGGGTGAAAAAAACAAATCTATAAGGAGTTACAAGAAAAGGCTCGAGTGGGTACCCAGCATCTCCTGCAAAAATGTATTTTTATTTGAACTGTTATCAGTCACAATCACATACCCAAAAGTCAAGTATTTCTTTCTCCTCCATCATATGCATATGGACCAAAACGCGAAAAACGAAACCACAAAGAAAAAAAAAATATATAATAATATACATATATATAATGATATTTTTAAATGGAAGTCACAAAGAAACTCGTCTCAAATTACGTGCTGCCAAAAATAATTTGTTTGGAGTTGACCTACGATCGACAATGCTCGATTGTATCAAGTTATGTGCTGGCACCCCAGCATTAAGTTTTCGAAGCATTAAATTCTACACGGTTTTTGGTTCCCCATTGGACAATGCTGTCAAGATCAGAATTTAATGAGCTTATCATACAATGAACGTAGTGTTGTTTTTTTTTAATTGTAGGGAATTACAAGAACTTAAATAATAAAAAATAAAAATTTCATCGTTAAATGAGCTTTTTTCTTAATAATCACGAAAAAGTGAATTTTTAACAACAAAAAATTATTTTAACTTACTATAACTTTTTTTTCATTTGTTTAAACGATGGTTTTTTTATAACATAATAGATAATGTTATTAGGAATATATATATGTTTAGTTTTTGTTTGTACGAGATAGTGGAGCCGAGATATTCGCAAATGACCAAAAAAAAATGACACAAAACACATTTTTACCAACAACTTTGGTAAAAAAAAGTTGTCATGTGGTGCAAATTTGGTTTTAAGCTTTTCTCATAAGCACCTATCGATTCATGAAAAAAAAATAGACCATGCCTCTCCGCGCAAGGTCAGGCCCTTAGGTTATTCCTAATCCAACGAAGAAGAGATTCATCGATATCAAATGCACGCATTTTCTATAAGAGAGCTTGATGCCAAACTCTATCAAGTGGTTTTGAAATATCAAGTTCAATAATCTTACTTTCTCCAAAACGATGAGTTTTAAATTGACAAAAGAACATAAAGAAATTTAAAAAATAATTTGCAAAAAATTAATTAATAAAGATGGGACTTGGTCTTGGAGCAAATTCTCTAGGATTTACTAGTTCAGTCTGAATACTACTATTTTCTTTTACCAATGACCGTTTTTATTTATTTTTTAATGTAAAAATAGATATAAACAACTCTTTGTGATAACATGTTATAACTGACACATTGAGACAATAAAATTAATACAAGCAACGTAACATAATATAATGAATACTGAATTATGATCTTAAATAGTCCATTAGGAAAGGTTTATCATCAGGACCATATTTGGTAAGAGGAACATCGTATGGCATTGGCAATGGTGGTATTCCATTTCTACTTGTATTCATCGGAAATGTATCTTCTCCAATCTAAAAGCAAGGTGTCCGTTATTAAACTATAACCAATAACTATATTATAATTTCCCACTTACCACAACTTTTGGTAAAAATAAAACTCCTGCCTCATAGTTAGCTATCCGCAGGCATTGTCCCATATTAGTGTTTTTATTAAAAGCTCCCCATGCTGCTTTTGACAAATTGGCTGACGTTAAAACAAACCAGTAAACACCCTCGTCCGACCAACGAGTGTAAGTCTTAATATGGGGCATTGCCTGAGACCTGTGTCGTGATTTCGACTTCCATTGGTGCAAATAATCTCTCAGCCATGGCTGTTTATCGTCGACATTTTTACCATACGGTAAGCAACCTCCACCGAGTAAGTCATCGTGACTGTTTTTGACATTTCCATAGCTGGGGTAGATCATTTTAAATTGCGGAATCCTTCGCAAACCAAGAGGTCTTAAATCTTTACGTAGGCTGTTTAAGAAATCGTTTTGTATCCATGCCTGAACATTGGGACCCAGACTACCAATGGAAGAGCTTTGACAAACTACAGGACAGTTTTCGTCTATCGGAGCACAAGTGTTGGCCAGCAACTGGCCTAGACGTGCATGGCCCCATGGGTGGCCACGGTTTCCTTCACGGTGTCCTCCAGGCACTGAAGCTATCAGATAAACGCTGAAAAGAAGCAACAAATTCTTATTTTGTTTTAGAAAAAAAAATCAAAAGACCCTTACTTAATTTCACTGAAATCTGTTTTTCGAATCCTCGCCATCCACGGCTGTAATTTTGGCAATTTATATTCCACAAGATAGAACATCAAGTCGGATCGAAATCCCGTCTTGCTTTCTCCAATCGAAGTATCGCAACCTTCTGGAAGCGGTGGAAGTTTGGGACTTATCCACAATCCCTGTGTTCGATTATGCCAATCGTCTTCGTACAAATTTGCAGTCGATATTACCACACGCATAGAGCCATCTTTGTATCCAAATAACATCATCTTTGTGTGTGAGGTAGCAAATGGTGTTGGCATGTTCACTTTAATCGCCGTCACTTGAGGTTTGTGCTGCGAGATGGTCTTTAATTCGGGCGTTTCGTCTCCATAAAGTACGATTAAGGGTTTTTCTCTGGAATGTTTGTTAAATGAAATGGAGGTCAAATATTTATACTTGTTTTTTTTTTTCATTTAAGCAAAAGGTGTTTTTAATCGAAATGGCCTCTTTTTTTCAAAATATCTTCATTAAAATGGACCAACAAACTTTCAACTTAAATTTTGAGCTCAAATCAATCTGCAAATATTTTCTCAAAAAATGTTAAGTTTCTATGAGAAAAAATAATCTTCGATAATGTCATTATGGCTGGTAGCAATTGCGTTACTATTTCTCAGTTGTACTCACTCTCATAAATGAGTGAGTACTTTTAGGATACATTTCGAGGTATTAACATTAAAGGCAAACGTAATTTTAAACAAAATAATCAAAACGCTGGCACTTAAATCGATAGTCGATTCCATGTATTCGGGTTGGATTGAGTAAGTTGCACTGCGTCCATTTTAAAAATTCGTTTCCTAGTCTATGGATATATTGAGTTAATTGGAGAACCTATTGCTCACCACAATTGCAAGAATTACTTCGATTCGCTTGCCAAATAAGTCTACTGGATTTAAAAAAAAATGTGTTAGTTTAACTTTCAACCACTTAGAAGAAGCATCAAGAGCTGTTACATCTTAGCGGGACCAAAAAAAAAATAACTTTCTGTTTGACGGAAATTCCTATGAAGATTGGTAGGACCATTTCTTTCTATCATAAGTGACCTAGGTCAACTATGATGAAATTAATCGTCAACAACTTTCATTCAAGTTTCTATTCAAGATTTCAATATCAGTTCCTCACGCCCCAGGTCATCGTAGAAAACAGAAAGTCCAATTAGAGTTTAATTAACCGCAATTCGATTTCTGGTCAGTCGAATTACAGAAAACTCATTTTAAAAATATGGAAGGTTACTCTAAGATTGTAATAGATGAAAAATTATCTCAAGGAGAATTCTCTCATTTATGGAAAACCTCTTTTCGCCCCAAAACATAAAAAGGGCGTATTCTGAATTTACAAACTATCGTCCAATTGCTAAACTTTCCAAGATATTTGAAAGCATTTTGTACGAAATTTTAAGTTTTTGTTGCAGTTTCTCATTTCCGCCAGGCAACACGGCTTTTTCAAAGGTAGGTCCACAACGTCTAACCTCGTTTATTTTTTATCCTTTAGCCTATCAGCCTTAGAGAACGGAAAGGAAGTCGAGGTGGTCTCAACCGTGTGACAAAATTTCACACATGCGTATTCTTTTTAAACTGTCCACCATATGGCTTGAACCTATCTTCTTAAGATGGATTTCTTCTTACATGAAAAACTGTTACTACAAAGTTCGATTTAGATGAACCTTCTCTGATGATTTCTTAGTTACCTTCGGGGTCCTACTGGACATCCACTTAGAACCACTCCTTTTTATCCTTACTATTGACGACATTGAAATGGTCATTAAATATTGACTTATCTACAAAAATTTTCAAGATCGTTTCTTCCACACATATTCCACTCTTCTTCAACTTGATCTCAACAGTTTATCCTGGTGCGAAATATTTCTAAATGTCATTCAATCTCCATTGGGGGCTATCGTGAACAAAATTTCCCTCGGAATTTTCCCCATCTTTGAAAATTGGAAAGGTCAATACTTCTGCACTGTTCATTGTAAGCTGACGACTGGCCTTTTTAAATGAGAGCTAAAGTCACTATGAAACTAAATTCCCAATATCAATAAATTCCAGGGGAAACTTTCGAGATGACAATTTTGAAAGTTGGGACCAATTCCCAGGGAAATTTCATTCACGATAGGCCCCAAGCGCACCCAATCTCTTTCCCGTCTCTATTATCAACCCATATCCACCACCCCTGAGTCAATTTGCGAAATTGGTGTTTTATGTGATAGACCTCAGCTTTCTCACATATGTATAATGACGTGATTATTTTTACAGCAAACTCTGCACTAGGTTTTCTGAAACGATGATCCGAAGAATTTTCTGACCCCTACGTGACCCAATTTTTATACATAACCTTTGTTTGTCCCCTTCTTGAATTCATATATCCCGAATCGGCAGCATTCAACGTCGTTTTCTACGTTTCGCCCTTCGTGGTCTGCCTTGGAATAACCCTTTGATTCTACCTTCGTATCGAGACCGACTTCTATTAAATAACTTGAATACGCTGGAAGAACGAAGAGCAAAAAGCGACATTCTCTTCATTCATCGACTACTTTCAGGATATTTTGACTTAACAACTCTCTACAATTTCTTCCTTTTCAACAGTAAAGAAACCTCGCCTTTTCTATCTGCCCACCCATCGTACATCTAGCTCCTAACAACCTATTACTGGCATGCTTCAGAGGATTAATTGTACCATTTATTGTTTCGACTTCATCCTCTGTTTGTATCAGGCATAATAAAGGGGTATTGCCGCCACCAAAATTAAAATTTCTAAGCAGGAGCTTCTCCTCCTGTTTCAGTACTCTTCCCTTTCGGCTCTTATTTAGTGCTGCAGTGTGTTCAGGTGCGTATCTTCTATAACCTTTTTCAGTTTACTGCATTTATCCATCATATACATCGTTCTCTCTAAGTGGTGATTAGTAGCTGTATTCGGTTGCAGCTTTGATGATATCGAAATACTAGGACTACAAATTTTTTGCGTCTGTGGTAGGTTATACAAAAATGTGCTCCCACCAGACACTCCCGAAAAGAACGTAGAGGAAGCATTCTTTAGACATACTCAACGGTGTTGTCTATAGTAGTTCCTGCAAGACCGAATTACTTCCTGATCATCTTACGTGAGCTGCTCTGACACACTTAGAGCAGAGGTTTCTGAAAAAATTGTACCAAATCAACTAGTTATGTGCGAACGGCATTCTCGTGTGTGCGTGTGTTAATGAGATCGGATTATTAGGTCTGCTGCTAAAGAAAAATCTGCATGGGGTTTGTGTCGTCAGGTTATCTTCTCTTATTTATAGATTATATAGAATAATAAATCAATCTCTCTATAATTACATCTTTAAAAAAACCACGCTGGAGCAACTAATGAGAAAATCAATTTTAAATATACATTTCAATGTCCACCTCACCCTCAAGATCTCAAAAGATCTATTGAACTTTGTAGATCGCGAAATTGTTCGAGAGAAATCAGAATATTTTAAATAAAGCATACATTTTAAATTAAGGACGCGTGCAACATGATCGCAAGTTCAATTACTACTTATGTTTCAGTTTTGCAAACATAAATTACAAAAAACAAAAATTAACTTGTTTGAAAACATAAAAACATAATCTACCACTGTTTTCCAAACATTACGAAATGCATCAATATTTATAGAAATTGAATTAGTAGATATATTCTTTAGTATTACACTCACAATATCCCAGCAAAGTAGTAATGACCCAGCAGCCATCCAATGTCCACCATGAAATTGATTTGCAGGGATATTTCTATTTCTCCCAGACTTTTATCAAGGATTTCTGCATACAAGAAATATATTCAAACCTCTTTTAAAATTCATAAGTCTTGGATAGTTACCTTGAAGAGTTATTGTCAATGGTTCATTATGAGTAGGCTTCGAATTGGTGATAGCCGTCAGGAACATGTTGTAAGGCGATGCCTTCTCCAACTTTGCAGCTGCCTGCCCTTTAGGCAATACCACTGGAATGTAGTCATTAATATCTCTGTTTATTTTTGGTTTCTTCGAGAGATTAGATCCGTCTGTGGCGGATGTAGTTGCTTTGGAAGTGCTAGCAACAGGTTGTGGACTGCTACCTCGCGAAAAGTTATTATCAATTTTCTACAAACAAATGAACATAAACAATTATTGTTTCGATCAAATATCAATCTCACAATTTTAGAAGGTTCTGTTTTTGAAGATCCCAAAACATATCCTCCTCCTCCTCCCTCGACAACCCTTGGCGATGCTTCCTTTGGTTTTGTTTTGCTCGTTGTTGCTGTTTCACTTGCTGCTTTGGGTGCAGAATTTGGCTTTAAAAATAGTTTTTCCAGCAATTTCAATTGAAGTAAAATCACATCTGCAGACATGTTCAACCTATCTGGAATGGTGTATTCTTTTGTTGACGCATTGATTCCTTTGTCGAAAATTTGGTCGACTAAACAATGAAATTAAAATTTTAGTTGAAAATTCCAAATAAGTGGTTTCTAGTGCTTACGATGAGGATGCGCAAATTCCCCAAAGTGAATCGGATTTTTACGATAGCAGTTTTCCCCATACTGACAGACTTTAGTCGGTCCTTGGAAGAAAATAAAAAAGTTATTAAATATACGATAGATGTTGTGTTGCTATATTTAGTACTTTTAGAAGCCATGTCGATGTCGATTTCGGGATAATATAGTCTATGAATGGTTGGGCTATGAAGGTAGATAACAAGGGTTAAGAATTTACACTAAAAACCGGGAACGGGACCGGGATGGATACGCCATTTGGGAGATGGTGAATTTGATATTTGCCAATTATTTGAATTTCAATAGGCGGGGAAACGAAATGCGCAAAACAAATCAAACTGACATTTCTACAATCCACAAATCAACCACATATAGCTGTGTTCAGAGATAGAGTATTATACGTAATTGGTTTTGTTCGCTTATATGGATTTACATAAGGAAACTATTGAATTTGGGATTAAAGAATTGGGGGCATTCAATAATGTAGTGACTACGTAGTCATAATTCAACTAGCTTTAAGAATGTAAAATTGCACTACAAAGCTAGTCAATCCTAAACTGTCATACTAATGACAGATGTAAACATTATGAACTCCAGTCCTACAAGTATCATAATCGGAATGACTATTATCAAATTTACAAATTTATAAATACTCGCAAAATGTATGGCGCAAAATTTTAAACAGCCTATTATTAAGGTATTAGTATGATACTACTTAACAATTTGCTAACTTTGTAGTAGTTTACTAACTCATTCTTAATTTTAAACATTTTCTAACTGGTATCGTACTAAAAGAATTTTCTTAATAAATTGCTTCTGAACACACGTAATCAATAGGGGTATTCATGTAAGCGCGGAAAACCCTCGTAAGCCTCGTAAGCCTCGTAAACCAGATAATTTTATCTCCGCAGAAACGAGCTGTCAAAATTTGTATGGAAAAAAGTTTCTGCAAATCGCATAAAATTATCTCACAAATTTGCTGCGGAAACTGCAGAAATAAACCTCGTAAACTAAAGAAGTATGGATTCTGACTTTTAATTTGACATTTCACAAAATATTTCCCACATTTACGCAAGTATTTCTTAGGAGGTGTTCATGAAAACATGCTGCGGAAAGTTATATCTTTCTACAAAGCGGAAAAATATCTCGTTACATGAATACCCTTAATGACATTTCGTGTAAAAAAGTAGGTACACGAACCTTTTTTGATGTTTGCAAATGTCAGAGTCATATGAAGCTAGCACGATACTAAAAAATAAAGTAGGTGTTCGATGATTTTAACTTTAATAAAAGGATAGATGCTATATTCGATTAAAATTTGCAAATTCGTTGTTTTAACCTATGTAGTATCATACTAAAACAGCTTCAGCGTCGTACCACAGATACTATAGTTCCATAGATATCGCACGCAGAGAAAAAAATGACCATTTTTCAATCGACTGGGACGTACCGCTACGTCCCAGTTTGATCGAACTAGCATGAATCATACTCAGACATTATATTGCATTGTATTATCAAGTATCTAACTTGTTGTATTTTCTTTTTTTTACTTCTTGTGCCTTATTGTTTTTTTTTGTCTTTTGTGTATCTTATGTTGATCTTTCTTAAAGATGTGTCTGAATTTTGTTTGTATTTCCTGGGTGTAATTTTTGTATGTGCCAAGGCCAACCTGTGAATATAAGCAAGGTTGTTCTTTAAAAGCAAGGTTGTTCTTTAAAAAAACATTAGCGCATGAAACTGGGGTAACATATAAAATCTTTAGAACAAATTATTGAAGAAACTAATTATGGCATAAGACATAAGACATAAGAGTGGTCACAAAATACATTTCATGTACATAGTTCTTAGCAAAATTTAATGTTTTCAAAATAGGTACGTTGTCCTTAAAAATTAAATTTTCAGTAGAGTCTTCGATTTGAGCCGTGTATCTATTAAAAAATAAATACAGGTCAGGTGTAGATACACATG
Source organism: Chrysotoxum bicinctum (assembly GCA_911387755.1). Classification (NCBI taxonomy): domain Eukaryota; kingdom Metazoa; phylum Arthropoda; class Insecta; order Diptera; family Syrphidae; genus Chrysotoxum; species Chrysotoxum bicinctum. The sequence goes on from OU426989.1 coordinate 19,897,422, forward strand.
TAAGTAAAAATACACATCAAACAAATAATTAAAGGAACGAATCTCATTGGTTTTTACCTTTGTTTTATCATCATCAAAAAAAAACGAAAATGATTTTTTTTTCAAATTTCTTCACAGTTTATCATTAGTTACATACTCATTAAATAAAATGTGAATTTAAAAAAAAAATCGGAAGAAAAAATATTTTTTTTTTCAAAATTAAAAAAGCAAAATAAAGTAGATTTTAATTATTTAGCTTAGTTATAAAAAAAAAACGGAAAAAACTCACATCCTAAAGTTTTATTCGATTAATTTATTATTATTATGTTAACTAAAGTTTTTTGTAGTAGATATGCGACAAAATGTTTCGACAAAAATGTTTTTAGTTCAACTAGGCAATGTCGCTTGAAACACTGGTTTTTGTATAGTTGTTTTAAATCTTTTATTTTTTGTGCCCTTAAATGATGTAATTGTATCAAGCGCCAAAGTCTTGGCCGAAAAATTGTAGGTATTAAGCGACAAAAACTTCTTTTCTGAAACAATTTTCAGTTTTTCAATGATGATAAGTTTCTTGTTCTGAAAAAAAACCTTTCAAAATCTGTATAATATTGCATTCAAATAAAAATAAAAATAAAGTAATGAAAATGTAGCTTATAAGTTATCAAATTCTTACGGGAAGGTATCGATATATGTATTTTATACTTTACTTTAAATATAGGGATATATACTTTATACATGAATGTTGCATGTTTATATAAATTAGGAATACAGACCCACTCATTGTGGATTTTGGCCCATCGAGTGTGGTTATAAGTTCACAACTGATGTGGACTTTTGGGCTGTGGGCTTTTACCCTGCCCAGTTTTAAGTGAGGTTCCCGTGCTTCTAACTCTTGAGGTGCTTGATTAAAGTGAGGTCCCCGTGCCTCTCACTCTTGGGGTGCTTGATTTAAGTGAGGTCTCCGTGCCTCTCACACTTGGGGTGCTTGATTTAAGTGAGGTCCCCGTGCCTCTCACTCGGATTGTTTTTTACTTTTTTTCCTGATGATATTTGAATTTTTTGATTTTTTGATGTTATACTTTTTTGTATCTTCCACGAACAATGCTTCCGCAATAAAATGAGGAGGGAAAAGTATAGAAAGTCTTTGCGATGCCCATAGCAAGGATTTTTTTCATCAAACCAGCCTGAAGGCATTGTCTCTCTTATATGTCTTTCTTGTGGGCGTTCTTTAAAAACTCTATTAAAAACTTTAAAGTGAAGTTTACAAACATTAAAAAATTCCTCAGTTGGTGCCTTCAGACTTCCAAAGTCACTGTTTTGAGACTAATTTTTAGCAAAGATGAAAAATTCCGAAGGACATGTTATTTTTCCATCAGCTTTTAAAAATAATTTCGAACAACTTGAACATTTGTTCCTTAAAAGCATTTTAAAAGCAAGATATCCAGTAAAATATCGCATTGCAGATGTTTCTAATGTTACTTCAGTTCTGATTTCCATATCACTTATGACTTTTTCATACAGAGTCTCATCGCATACTATTTCTTTACGAGGCCTAGGCCTGGTTGATTTTGGGATGCGTCTAGCCTCAAAAATTCTACATCATCATCATCACAATTACTGTAAGGAGAAAAAGTAATAAGATTTGATGAAAGAATTTTTGACATCAAAACATTGAATTCCTAAACAGATGGATTTTTGTTATTCCCACCTTTGATGCGAATAATAGAAAATAAATTTTCTAATACGTCTTGATGAATTCTCTTTGTGAGTAAATATAATCCACGTTCTCATATAGGCCATTACTTATATCTTGACTAAGTAATAAAACCCCGTTTATCGTCTGTTCCATTCCTTTTAAACAAAAGTTTCTTGGAAGGTTATCTGATTTTTGTATTTCTTTTAAGTAAGATAAAAATTGTTTCAACTCACTATAAGCTGGATTCCCAAGCTGAACTCCGCGCTTTAAAATATTTTTGTCATAATGTGAACCACTATCCATGCAGTCAAATGCATTATTTACTTTAAGTGTGAACTCTTTTGTTGCTATAGCTTCCTTCGAGCTTTCTTTTAAGCAATTAAGTTCAAAAGCAGTTTGAATAGATGCCGCAATTGTCCTGCTAAATATTTGTGTTGCAAGGCGAACATGCATTTTTGAAAGGCATTTGGTGCTATATGAGAACTTCTAAATTTCAAACATGTCTTAGCCACGTTGTCAATTTCTATTTTATATATTTCTTTGAAAACATTAAAAGAAACCTTACCATCTGGAGTTTGTAAATCTGATTTCAGTAGAACATTACGAATTGATTTTAATAAGTGAGGAAAATCATAAAAACAAAATATTTTTTCATCATTAAAAATTGTAAATGGTTTTTCTTCAGAAACACCTAATATTTGATAAGCTTTTCTATTATAAGGTCCTTGATCGCAGACTACAGCGCAAACCTTAAGACCAATATCTTGACAGATTTTCAAATTATTTCTTATAATTTCGCTTAGGTTAGCCCAATTTACGACGTTTGCTGACACAAAATAGTTTAAAACACTTTTCCAACTATCAAACAAACCATTTACCATGAAAACACATATCGACGGTTAACTATGAATACCTCCTAACATACATTTTTTGTAAAACTCACTTTTTGATGCAGTTTCGTTAATAATTTCCATCTGCTTCGCTGAATTTTTAAAATTTAAACTATTTCACATCATAGATATTCAAAACTGATAATTATGTATAAAATTTTATTATTATGCGTTTTCATTTTGAGACTATAATCAGTTTTTTTGTGTCCCTTTAAAGTTTACAAAATGCGACATAAGAGGTATTCATAGTTAACCGTCGATATTTCATTGGCAAAAATTCTCTTTCTTTTTGCTCCTAGGTCTTCGAAACCATCTATTAAATAAATCATTTATAATATTATATGTGAGGTTTTGACGAATCCTAATCTCATCAAATATCAACACAACACAACGTTCTCGCTGGTTTAATAGTAAAGCGAACTTTGATTTTAGATACAAATGGGCATTGTTTACATATAGGCGCTTTGCGATCTATAAAATATATTTTGGGAAATTTTTTTTTCGTTGTTGTTATATTTTGCAGATTTTGACAACCCCATCAACATATCGCAAAATGTTTTTGAATGGTCGGAAATATGTAGCCCTTGGATTTGAGACGATAAAGATAATCTCCCTTTTTTTGAATATTTTAAAGCAGTATGCGCTCTCTTTTTTTTATAATGCTTTATTTTTAAGTTTTTTATTTGAATTTTTAAACTTAATAATTTTTTTTTTTAAATTGCATTTTTTTCTCCTCTTTTGCACATCTCTGTAATAATTGATCGCACCTTACACATGAAATGCTGCAACTGCTCGAAGTTCTTCTTCGTTTAGTTGGAGGAGACTTATTAAGATCTTCTAAATTTAAGTCTGAACCCAATTCAGAATTTAAATTTAAAGAAGGAACAGCATCCTTCTTCTTAAGATATTTTCTTCCCACAAACTCGGGACAAAAATGGTCTCCACAAACAAAGTATTTGCCCTCATTTCTGAATCCACATGCCTACCTCCACAAATTATTCAAAATTTCATTTTTTTGCCCTAGAAGGGCACTTAAAAATTTTCAAATTAGGGTAGTCTCTTTTCGTTTTCATACAAACGGAACAAGAAACCCCAGATAATCTCTTTTATCACCCATTGCTATTAAAAAAAACGTTGACAAATAAAATCGCTGAAAAAAGGACCACTGACTGTAAAATTAACAAAGAAAAATGTATTGCTCAATCATATATCTACATAAATGAACATCCAAATCGTTCGAAAGTCGACGACGCACGAATGAAGTAAATTAAATAACTTCAAAATAAAAAGAAGCCACACACAAACACCGATCGCACAACCCAAAAAAATATAGATAATGTATATGTACCTACGCACGACCAAACAAATCCAACAACACACCAGGCACAGACACCACACCACACCAGACGAGCCATCCCCATACCTACCAGTCAATCGCTCGCTTAACCGATTAGATTGAGAACAGAAGCGAAGAAAAAGAAAGCGTTGGTTGCTGCAAAATTATATAGACAAAAAAACTACCTGCACAGCAAATTGTGTGGTGGAACGTAGAAGCGACAAAAAGAACTCAAAAGGGTTGCATTGGCAAACGAACACGTTTGTTCAACGTCTGTTGAATATGGTTGCGAGGTTTGACTTCAACAAATCGCTTTAATAGGGGATAAAAAATATGATCATTTTTATTTGCACTGGATGCGATATCTATGTAACTCTATTATCTGTGGTCGTACTAATTCAATTACAATTTTGCGCCTATGTGTTTAACTAAAGCCGAAAAAAGAAAAACAAACTAGATCGGGGCTAAGCAATTTATAAGTTAAATGCACACTGATTCGCTACGGGCTTAGAGTAAACCATTTTATTGGAATTGGTTATGGACTGTCATGCAGAGGGTCTTGGATTGGATTCTCAGCTCCTGCAAAATTATTTTCCAGAGCTGTACTGCCCTTTGCTAGGAAGCGACAAATTTTCCAAAAATATCTCTTGTAATGAAAAATGCTTCGGATTGGGCTGAATATTGAAAGTCTCCTCCATCCTTACTAATACGCACAAGAAAATAAAAGATTGGTCAAATACAAGTTTCTGTTTTAAAAATGCAATAAAATGAACACAATTATTTTTTCTATGTATTATGGTTTAATAGTAATGTCGTTTTCCATTGGTTTCACTCAAGGATCCACTCATGCTGAAATCCAATGGAACAGTGCTCACATACTACTTCTACTCAACTTTGAAATTTTGCCTTTTTATTACTTATGCCGTTTTCCATTGGTTTCACTCAAGGATGCACTCATTCTGAAATCCAATGGAACATAGTGCTCACTACTTCTACTCAACTTTAAAATTTTGCCTTTGTATTACTTATGTCATTTTCCATTGGTCATTCAGAAGCGTCTGGAAGCGTCCAGAAGTCTTCTCAAACCATTCCATTGGGAAAAAAATATTCTTCTGAGAAGAGAATTTCGCTTCTCGATTTCAAGTCAGAATCCACTCAAGAAGCACTAGTACACATACCCAAATGTCAAAAGCAACTATCGCAGATTTGCACCAACACGACAATTAACTAATACAAAGGCGAAATTTCAAAAGTTGAGTAGAAGTAGTGAGCACTGTTCCATTGGATTTCAGAATGAGTGGATCCTTGAGTGAAACCAATAGAAAACGACATTAATCGTCGTGTTGGTGAAAATCTGCGATAGTTGCTTTTGACATTTGAGTATGTGTATTAGTGCTTCTTGAGTGGATTTTGACTTGAAATCGAGAAGTGAGTTTCTCTTCTTAGAAGAGTATTTTTTTCCCAATGGAATGGTTTGAGAAGACTTCTAGACGATTCCATACGCTTCTGGACGACCAATGGAAAATGACATTAATCGTCGTGTTGGTTTTAAATGGTTTTTTGAAAAACCTGAAGTCACCCTGGTGAGCAAATTCTGTGTTTTTTGAGACCTAGGGTCGCCTGAACTCGCCATGAAGTAGATCTAGGTATTTTGCAAGGGCGAGTTCAGGTAACGATCAAACTGTCAAAAGTCATATGTATTTCTTTTGTTGTCGTTTGGCGATTCGCATGTTGCATGTTATTGCTTGTATTTGCAATTAAATGTTTGTTGTACTCATCGGATGAAACATTCAGCAACAACTCGAAATTGTTTTCGTTCATTCTTAAGACTAATTTATAACAAATTTAAAGTTTTATCAGATCACAAAATTATTTTGTCTTGCTTTTAGCTGTCAACAAAACAGTTGAAAGCCCTTGGGTGTTTTTTGAAAAACGAAAACCCCAGTTTTTGTTGACAACTCTGAGGGTTGTCAAGAAAACCTGGGTCAACCCTGGGTAAAGTTCAATGAACTAACGAACATAGTAAGGGTATTCATGTAACGAGATAATTTTCCGCTTTGTAGAAAAATATAACTTTCCGCAGCATGTTTTCATAAACACCACCTAAGAAATACTTGCGTAAATGTGAGAAATATTTTGTGAAATGTCAAATTAAAAGTCAGAATCCATACTTCTTTAATTTACGAGGTTTATTTCTGCACTTTCCGCAGCAAATTTGTGAGATAATTTTATGCGATTTGCAGAAACTTTTTCCCATACAAATTATGACAGCTCGTTTCTGTGGAGATAAAATTATCTGGTTTACGAGGATTTTTCGCGCTTACATGAATACCCCTAGTATTTTTTTCCCAATGGAATATGGTTTGAGAAGATTTCTGGACGATTCCAGACGCTTCTGGACGACCAATGGAAAAAGACATTAGAGCCAACATTTCCAGTAATTATGGAACACAATGTCGTTCAAGTGGCTGCCTCGGCTGTAGTTAATTGGACCTTGTAAGCAAATAATCCGAGATCTTTGTGCAGAATTCTCCTTAGGCTAGTGCGTTAAATGTTGAGCTGTTGAGATCGATTGCGAGTTGATGTTCGTGAATTGAGTTTCACACTCCCGGCTACAACAGCCACATGCTCGTCTGTGCACACCTTACTACGGCGGGGGCCATGGGTGTTGTCTATTAGCATACCAGTCTCAAGAACGTTTTGCACAAACTTGTGTACAACAGACGCGGTGGACGCTTCATTTCTGCAAAAACTTCTTTTCAAAAAACGCACTGTTTGGGCTTCATAGCACTTTTGGAAATAAGTTTTCCATATTTCCCAACGTTGTTCAAGCGTACAGCGACTCATTTCATTCCGCGGTGGTATAATACTGACTTTCTGTCAAGATTTTGAGTGGGAAACAGCTGTCAGTTTCAAAATAACCTATGATTTAAAAAGAATCTACTAGATGGCCCGTCCTGTAGTTGAGAGCTATAAGTCACTTTAGCTTATTCGAAATTAACATTTGAAATAATTGCAAAAACTAGATAGTGGTTTTTCTTTTTTTTGTCTATAGGGATTCATAAGAGGTCTTTAAAAAATTTAAGGATGTGCTAGATCTTTAGTGATGGCTGCCATCTTGAATTTTAGGAAGAAAAATCATAACAACTAGCTATTATCAATCTGATAACATTCCCAAGAAATTGAAATGAAATTTTCGACATCTACAGTGAGTGGAGTACACGTTAAAAATTTTAACGGTTCCGAGCATTTCTTCGTTTTCTTCATTACCTTTTTTTAAATGAATAAATAAACTTTAGTGAAACAAAACGGATCGATTGCAGAAAGGATACCTGAGGTGCTTGGGCCAAAAGTACAGACATTGAATTTTTGCTAAGTTATTAGGGCAGCTCGCGCTGCGATATCACGCGTATGTTTCGGTTACCATTATGCATCATGGCATCAACATATTATATTTTTCGTCTTGAAAATTTGGCATAGCAAAAATGTTAGAAGGTTTTAACCAAACCTAATAGTACTACTTTGTTGGAAATTGGAATAATAATCGACTCCGGTGTTCTGTGTAGCCCACGGCAACGTCTAAGACACACCCGAATCTTTTCCATTTGTAATTGGGCAACGTTGATCCACACCGGGCAGTCAAAGGCAATCATCAGCCTGATGAGCGCCATGTAGCAAATCGCCTTCACAGTGCTGTCAAGCCGGCTGCTTTAAAACAACCGTTTCGTCAGGGCAATGGCTACCCTAGCCCTTGGAGTCTTTATGCCAACAGGTGTTATGTTTAGAGTTTATATACAAAGAGAAACTTCAGCGAAAATATATTTTTTTTTTCTTAGTATGCAGATCACACTTAGATTTAATTCTGACATTTCTCTCCAAACATCAACCAAAATCGCTAATGGGGTTTTACATTGATAAACCAGAATATCAAATAAAAATTATGGGGTTTTCCATTGATACAAAAAAAAATCATATTCATAATCAAGCGGTTCGGAGTGTATTGTATTGAAGGATGACCATTAAGCCACGTTAAATCAAGGTTATAAACACCAAAGAAAAATGGCAATTTTTTAAAACTGTTAATTGAAAAAAAAAACTTAAAAAAAACTCGTACTAGCTTTTGTTTTAATTAATTTATTCCAGCATATTTAAAATTTTATTTATTATATACAAAGTATGCAATGAATTTCTTTTAAGTAGTTGGTTGTTTTGATGTTAAGCTACGAATGGATTAATTATTTGTACATTTTGTGATATTATATTATATATGCAATTAAAAATATTACCTAGTTTATAAATGTTATATTATATTATATATGTTTCTTTTGTTTAAATTTATTTATTTAATGATAAAATGTGTTTAAAATTATTGTTGAAATTATTAAATTCTATTTTAACAAACAATGAAAATTGTTGTTCTTATTGAAAAATCTTATTTAGAAATGAAATGGGGTATCTAATACAAAAAAATAATAATAAATACTTTTATACAAAATTAATCTTAATTAAGTACTAAATCATTATACTAAGGAACCTAAACGACAACAAAAAAACTGTAAAATGTGGCAGTGCCGGTCTACCACACACTACATTTTTCAATTGGATTCATAGGCGATCCAAGCGGACAACGGTACGCACTAGCAAAGTCCACTGAATTCGAGAGGGGTCCAAGAACTCTTATGAAACCAGGTGAATGTACTGATGAACGAATCTTCGTTAGAGCGTCTTCTGGACGCATTGAACCACACCAAATTTGTGCGTAGTTAAGGAAAAACAATTGATCATGAGTTAGATTGAGACCAGGAAGATCAGATTCCGGTCCATGACGTTTTACCCACTTCCGGTATGCCTATATAGAATGATTGAAAGTACAAACAAATAAAAACCCACTCAGACGGAAACAACTCAATTCCAAAGGTGGTTTACCCTAAATGCCTGCTTAAGTCCACCATTGTCAGCAATGTTCTCGCCCTGTGTCATCCGTCCATTCATGTACATACCAACTTCATCGATTTTATACTTGGAATATTGGTCAATGATGCATTGTGCTCGCTCACGGAATGCCTCGATGGTGGCATTATTCCACCACTGCATCATGTTTCCATCTTTATCGAACTGTCGACCTAGGAGGGTAGAAAAACGAGGATAATGTTGTATGTTTGTAGGTTGTTTTAGTCTCGCAAAAACTTTTCTTACCTTTGTCATCGAATCCATGGGTTATTTCATGACCAATAACAACTCCAATGCCACCATAGTTCAGGGATTTAGGAAAGTTCTGACTATAAAATAGTGGCTGAAGAATTCCGGCTGGGAAAACTACATTTGAAAATGAAAGACAGATACAAAAATGTACGAGATGTAGGTTAAGTATCTACAAGTATTTGTTTTGGATAAAGTCATGGTAAGCTTACCGATGTCATTTTTATTGGGATTGTAAAAGGCATTGACCACTGCAGGTTCTGTTGCCCACTTGTCTTTGTCGACAGGCTTACGAAGTAGTTGTAAGTTTCGATCGGAGTCCCATTTGAGAATATGTAATACGTTGTCCATAAAGTTGTCCGGAATTATTGTAAGCTGTCGAAAACAATGTTTTTAAATCATTACTTAAATATATGTATATAAGTTGAAAACTCGTAAGGATTTCTTCTGTAGGTAGTGTCGGAGTCTTAAGTAAGAACAAAAACTATAGGAAGCTCATTAAAGGTAATTAAAGAAACCAACGAATAATAACTTTCCGAAAAATCAAAAGGAAAAATCGCAGATAGTATTTACTATCTACATTATGTACATTATGTAGGTAGCTAAAAGCTAAGTAATATTATTGATCGTAGAAATTTGAATGCGTGCCAATTAATAAGATTAATATGATATTAGTCTATCATGTTACGTTATATACAGAGAAGCACAAAAAGTAGTTACACTCATTCAAGAGATCGTGTAGGTAAGTAGGTAGAAATGGCGACTACAGGTAGTCTAGCTCTGTGGCCACATTACTGCTGAAGTGCGCCATTTTGACACCGTAACTCGTATGAACCTGTGAATGGAATTGATATGGAAAATTGTGAACATTAGCCGCGTTTTATTATCGCCAATGATCCATATAGATTAACTCTTGAAAATAAAACGATACAGATCATTATATAGTGACAGTTGTGTTGTATACTTATCTCCCTTATGCTTATGTTTGTTGATTTTTAATTTTTTTTTGTCTTTTTTCTTTACACTGTAGTTAACACTGCCTTACCATAAAAAGCCATCTATTAGAAAGAACTAATTTTTGGATCTTTGAAATAGATCCAGATAGAGAACAGGATCCCAAATTGTTTTTGTAATACATGTTAAAAATTAATCCAGATCCGGATTCACATAGATCCGTAGATAATAAAACGCACCTACGGATCTATGTGGATCCGGATATGGATTAATTTTTAACATGTACTCGTATTACAAAAACAATTTGGGATCCTGTTCTCTATCTGGATCTATTTTAAAGATCCAGAAATGAGTTATTTTTCTGGCGAGTAGATGTCTTTTTATGGTAAGGTAGTGTAAACTACAGTGTAAAGAAAAAAGACAAGACACATTTGAAAATCAACAATCATAAGCAAGAGGGAGATGAGCATACAACACAACTGTCACTATAATCCGTATCGTTTTATTTTCGACGGTTAATCTATATGGATCATTGCCGATAGTAAAACGCGGCTATTATACGGAGTCATCCAGTTCGGATTAAGTTCAAAAATATGTATCTAGTTGGTTTTGATGTCTCTCATTGTATGCTTGCTTTTTCCAGTCATCCGGAAATTAGATCAGTCACTCAGCCCGACCACCACACTCATCCGACATCATTTGCACTGTGCCAAGCTAGGCAGCTTGTTGACTGGTGCTAAAACAGTAGCCAATTCGATTCAGCGATCATCATGGCCCCCCGCACCAGCAACCTCCCTCAAAGCCCTCAGTCCGCTAGGTCGGAATATAAGGAGTCAAACCAAGGTTACAAGGCCCATTTCGTTGCCTTGGAAAAGAGATCTTCGTTTCCGAAAGTTGGTCAATGTCGTCAAAAATGTCCTTCCTAATGATTGTGCTCTACATTTCGCCAGAGCAGGGCATGTTCAGAGGAAATGCAAGACTGTTTTCTTTTCCCGCTGGTCCACACAGCTAAGACAGTAGATGTTGTGAGAAATACCTAGCTTCGTTGCATGCTCTCCTATTGGCCAGTGTTTGCTACAGGTAGCTACGATCCTGGCTATGTCTTGCCTGGTGCTGCATATCAGATCAATAAGTATTCGAGACTTATTATAGGTGGGCTAAATCTTTCTAGATATAATGCAGTTAGTTGAACTACTCCACCTACGGTTTGATTTGCTATAAGAAAAATTGGGAGAATTTTTCCCTTCATAACTCCGAGCGGAATGTTGACTATTTCCGCAAGTGAGTTATGAAGGGCTGAGCCTTGCCTGTCCAGGTTGCCCGCCCGTCATCAATGTCACAATGACCGGAAAACAAAATAAGAGTGACATTGTGGTTAATATTGAGGCTGGAGTACGATATACTAGAATTAATAGCTTTAACAGCCGTCCGACTGTCTGCGATAATATCCGTATTCCGGTTCATGTCTGATTACCTTGCCTGCTTCCCTGGTAGCCAGTAAATCAGCTTGAAAAACACTAGCAAATCCAGGTAGCCTAAACGACCTAGATATAGTTTTGTCGACGTCTTTCGTCATGACAAACCTACTTTGAAGATAAGATATAAAGTATATATCGAGAAATGGAATATAAAACTGTTATATCTGTGGCCGCAAACCATAACCGCCTAAGTCGAGTTATGACGAAATTGAGTTTTTATCATAATCGTGCTCAGAATATAAAAATCTATGCCCACTCAATTTTTTACGTCTGTATCTTTTTTTAAACAAAAGTTATAAACAAAAAACCTAACAACCTAACTCGCTTTTCAAAAATTATAATTTGCCATAACAACTTAACTCAATAAAAATACAACGGCGGTTTCATAACTTAAGTTAAGTTTTTATTATTCTGCATTGAAAAAAAAAATAATGAGGAATAACAACATAAGTCAAGTTAATCAATTTAAAATCTGCCGAGAATTAAAAACGCTTATTTTTCATTTTTCTTATGTCAACATAGGCTCTTATTCCCTAAAGTAGAAAAAATATTTACTTTTCTTAACTTGAGTTAGGTTGTTATGGCAAATCACATTTCTATTTCTTGACAAACTTAACTGGACTTAAGTTCTTTTGGCTTACCAGACTATGATTGCATGAACATCTTAAATCGAGTTAGGCCGTTATTCCGTGTTTCAATTTAAAAAATCACAAATCTAAGTTGACTTATGTTCTTTTGCCTTAATCAGTTTACTGTAAAAATGAGTCATAAGTGAAGATAGGTTATTACGAACAGTCGCATCTGTAGTGTAGATAAGTGATGTTTTGTTGAAAGGTTTAAATAAAAAAGTGGGTAAGATACTGAAAATGAGCTCTGCAAATAATGGAATTAGCAAGGATGCTTACAAATTACAAGATAATAATTATCTATTACCATTCTGATTACACGATATAGTTATGTGATGTATTAAGGAGCTGATATCACATTGTGGCAGTGCCCTATACAAACAAAATTAGTATAGGTATTACTTAATAAGAGAAAGTACTCGTTACAACATGTTTACTTTTCATTTATTCTAAAATAAATGTTCGGTGTCAAAACAAAATTCAAAAAGAAATATCAAAATAAGAAGTCGTAAGAATTGATCTTCCATTGAGAATTTTTTTTTCACTACGCTTGTGCAAACCTCAAAAACATTGTCTATTATTTTTTTTGCAGGACAATGTAGAGATCAGCTTGTGCGTGAATAAAATGGAATGAAATAAAAGAATTCCTGCTGCCAATCCCTGTATTCATGATTCGAGAGTGTACTTTTAGAAATGTATTTTTGCTTTAAATCAAAATATAATATTATGACTTTTGTTACAATTAAACCAAACAAAAATGTTTCCATATTTTGAACCGAGTATAACGAAATACAGTCATTAAAGAATGGCCAAACTCTTGTTTTTAAGTCATCAGTTATAGCAACAAAACTTTTAATATTTAATAGAATGCTAAGGTTTTTGTTAAGATATGCACACAGTTTTTTGTTGTTCAGGTGAACTACATAATATGTACATGAAACTGAGAACGTTGAAAATGATCCCGAATTTGATGGTATTTTTCTTTAATAAACCAGAATAGATACACTTATTTAATAAGTCTAGTAATTCAATTTCTGAGACCTCAAATAGAAGAAACGTTTGCAAGACCTAAATGCAAAGCTAAGAAAAAGCTATATATTAAACTTTCAATCAGCAGAAAGACTGTTAAGGTTAAGACTTGCAAGCCTCTTTATATTTGTAGAACTAAATGCACCGAGAGCATTAAATTTTAAAAACTTGAACTGGAGTTCAACAGCTACTGGTCATTAGAAAGCTATTACCAAAGAATTTTATATATTGGTTCCCTCAAACACATTGAGGATACAAAATTTGGTGTACGCAGTTAACTGGAAGCCAAAACGCGACCGTAGTATGAAGAATACGAAAATATTTTTAGTGTTTTTTGTAAAAAATATTTTCTTCAGTTCTTTGACGAAACTGAGAGCTTCTTTAAATTCGTCATCAAAACAAAAAACTTCACTGTCGTTAGTGTCGTTCGATTCCATTTAAGGATATCAGAGAAAAACGTGATCCTATAACAATAAAACGACATATTTCGAGGTTTACTGCACATAAAAGCCACTTCATTTGAAGGGACTCGTGTACAAAATATTTAAACGCTAGCTTTAATCTTACATCAATACACGGCCATTATAAATCATAATCTTTGAATCTGGCAAGCTTATCAAAATACTTAAAAATGTTTGGATTTATCGGCCAAGAGTTTAATGCCCCAAAAGTAGACAAGTGTTCTTTTGCTTCGAAGAGAAAGGTTACCGAATCCGAAAAGAAAAATTGATCGAACAAAAAAAAATTAAGGCGTGAAGCAAAACGCAACGAAAAAAAGAGGCAATAAAAACCAAACACTTTTAAATTAAAGCTTGGACCTTCATCGATCCGTGAAGCAGGGCTTACAAATGTGATTGCGCCCATCACGTGCTCAATTAGCTTAGTGAGCAAAAAAACGAAGGTCCAAATTGAAACCCCAAGAGATTGGTTTTATTTCGTTAATAAGACTGATTTAATTGACACGAAGAACAACGACAATGATTTTTCTGATTTTGCCAAATTTTATAGATCTAAAGTTTGTTAGAAACGAATAGATGAAGCTGGTAACAAAATAACTTGGCACTCTATTCGGTAGCTACGTTACTATAAAAACTGCATCAAATGTCCTACACAAATTTCTTGCAAAAAGATGAGGTTTCTAAAATTAAAAAAGTAAACAAAAAACGAGAGCTTCTTTAAATCTAAACAACTTCTTTCCCGAAAGAAAAGAAGATTTCATGGACTTAAAACATCAAGTCTTGATTTTCAGTCTTTTTATGATAATCTTCCATCCAATATGGACGAGCCAAATACTTATCCTCATTTAACAGGCCCTGACAACTCAGAAGATATACTTAAATATCAATTTTGCTCAAAATTTAATCAATAATGTACAATACATAATTTAAACTTATGCATATTAAAAACTTGAATAGATAAAATATTCTTATTACAAAATGTTCCTTTACTTGTATGATACTTTCACGACCAAAAGAAAACAAACATGGAAAATTAACTTAAGTTAATAAATACCCTGGTTTATTGGTAAGGAAAAAGAACTTAACTCAACATATGAAATTTTTTTCCACAATCTCACACATGGAATAACGACCTAAGTCGAGAAAAGAAATTTTAATCATTCTTTCTTAATATGCCATAACAACCTAACTCGACCTAAGCTTTTTATTTTTTTAAAGTTCAATAAGCCATAACAGCTTAAGTGTTTTTTTCCTTAATTACTCATTAAATATACGACATACATTTTATTACTTCTAGTATATGAGAAATGTGTATTCTTTCTTCATTTCTGCATTTAAGAAATTTAAAAATTCATAATTCCTGATTCATAGAGAGATTATGAAACTTAAAACAGCTCTCCTGAAAAATATGAAAAATCGACTTAAGCGGTTATGCCTTGTGACCACTGATATTGTTATAATCTCTCATGTTGTTATATTTTAAAGCTTTCTCTACCTACATATGTTATATGTTATATTAGATTAATACTAAGTTAGTTGAAAAGAAGAACTCAAAGTGAATGGTTAAACCATCACGTAAATAAAAATGAATTAAAATTAAAAGTGTGTTTTATTAAAAGGAACATTAAGATAGAACAAATTGGCGACGAGGTCAAACAATAAAAAAAAAAAAGTGAACAAAAGTGTGCAAAATTTTAAAAACAAAACACTTAATTTGAGTACATGTAAAAGTACAAAAATAATATTAAAATAAAATGGCAAACATAACGGGTCCATTTAATCAGTTTGATGAGGCTGAAGAAGCGTGGAAAAATTATATCGAAAGATTTGAATTGTTCTTGACGGCAAATAATATAAAACCTGAAATTAAAGTGAGCACCCTTCTTGCCTGTGTAGGTCCAAAAATGTATAATTTATTAAAAACATTATGCTCTCCTGAGACTCCAAGTTCAAAAAGTTATGATGTGATCGTGAAGTTAATCAGAGAACATTTAAATCCAGCACCATACTTCCTATCAGAGCGAATTAAATTCTCGAAACGGGACCAACAAGTTGGGGAAAGCATCGCAGAGTATGTCGTGGATTTGAGAAAGCTCGCAACACATTGCAAGTTTGGTAGTAATTTGAACGAACAGTTAAGGGACCGTTTTGTTAGTGGTGTCCGCAATCAAGACGTCAAACGAAAGTTCAGAGCGGAGAAAGAAGAAAATCTCACGTTCAGTAAAGTCATCGAGATTGCAACGGGCATTGAGCTAATGGAAAGAGATGTAATGTCGAACACGTCATCAGCAGCAGTTCACTTTATCAAACAAGATAAAGTAAGCAGACGAGGAGCGAATCAACAACAATATCGGCAGAAGCAGCAGCATACGGCAATGACGAACAGCAATGCCAAAAGTGCTGTTCATCAAGAAAGTAGCAGCAGTGGAGAACACCATGGTAGCAGAAACGGGCAGAGTGGCAGCAAGGGCAGTAGGTACAGTTGTAAATGTTGTGATAAGGCGAATCATTTGAAAAAAGACTGTAAATTTAAGAATTATGATTGTGTAATATGTGGGCGAAAGGGTCATTTAAAAGCTGTTTGTTATAAAGCTAAATTCCAAAATAATTATATGGAAATGGAAACAGGTGAAAACAACAATGAGAATAATATTGACAAGTGCATGAACCTTTTTACTTGCGAGCCTGTGCCAATATATAAAATTTCTGATCCGTTTACGATTGATGTGAAAATTGATGGCATACCTAGATGTATCCAAGTGGATACGGGTGCTGGGGTGTCGGTTTTGTCTGAAAATGAGTATCGCGAAAAGTTTTCTCATCGACCTCTTAAGAAAAGTGATTTAATTTTAAAATCTTATACGGGAAATAAAATTTCTCCAATTGGAATGATTGAGTTGCAGGTAGAGTACAGATCGATGATGCTTCCATTAAATGCGTATGTTGTTGCTGGTGGTTCGCAAATGCTGGTAGGTCGCGAGTGGCTTCAGGAGCTTAATATATCTTTGCAAGATAAGCAAGTATTTAGTATTGAGGTTAAGGCTATGGAGGAAATGATAGGGAATAATGAGTCATTTAAAGCTAAATTGTATGAAGCTTTTCCTAGTGTTTTTTGTGACAAGTTAGGAACTCTGAAGGATAAACCAGTGAAAATCCGGGTAGTTGACGGTACAACACCAAAATATGTTCCAGCACGTTCTCTTCCAATTGCTCTAGAGGAAAAAGTTAACGCGGAGCTAGACCGCCTTCTAAAAGAAAACATTTTGGTTAGGGTTGAGACAAATGGGTGGGGCACACCAATAGTACCGGTGCTGAAACCAGATGGTACAGTGAGAATATGCGGCGATTATAGAATCACCATCAATAAGCATTTGATTCCGGAAAATTCGACAATTCCTAAAATTGATGACCTAATGACAGGTATTAAAACTGGGGGAAGGTTCACAATTCTGGACTTGAGTCACGCATATCAACAGATGGTACTGGATAATGAATCCAAAAACTTGGTCACAATAACGACACTCCAGGGTGACATGACCTATAATAGGGTTCCATATGGCATAAACGTTGCCCCTGCCATTTTTCAGAATAAAATTAGTTTAAAACTTCGACAAGTCAAAAATGTAAGAGTGTATTTTGATGAGGTTCTAATTTTTGGTGATAATATAAAAGAGCACTATGATACGCTCTTAAAAGTATGTGAATTGTTTAATGAAATGGGGTTGACGGTTAGTAAACATAAAGGCCAGTTTTTTAAAGATGAAATAACTTTTTTAGGGTTCCGTATCTCCAAGCAAGGAATTCGTCCAAATGAGGACAAAGTTAAGGCAATTATTGATGCGCCATATCCAAAAAATGTAAGTGAGCTTCAGTCCTTTTTAGGACTTGTAAATTTTTATAGGAAATTTTTACAAGATTTGTCTACAATCGAAGCCCCAATGTTGAATCTCTTGAAGAAAAATGTGGTGTGGAATTTTAATAAGAAATGCATTGATGCATTTAATGAGATCAAAAAGTTACTAACAGGTAACAAGATTTTAGTTCATTATGATCCATTAATTCCAGTGATTCTTTCTTGTGACGCATCCCAGTACGGGATAGGGGCAGTTCTGCAACATAAAATGCAGGGAACTGAAAGGCCAATTGGATTCGCGTCCCGGACACTAACAAAATCTGAGCAACACTACAGTCAAATAGATAAGGAAGCGCTTGCCATTGTCTTTGGAGTCATGAAATTCAATAGGTTGTTATGGGGTCGACATTTTACAATTCGATGTGACTGTAAACCTATTGTGAGTATTTTTGGTCCAAAAAAGGGGATTCCTCTTATGGCAGCAGGTAGGCTTCAAAGATATTCAGTGTTTTTGTCCGGGTATGATTATGATATAGTTTTTGTGAGATCTGAAAACAATCAAGTAGCGGATGGCCTATCGCGTGTTCCTCTCATAAGTGAAGAGAGCGACGAACATGAAGAGAAATCTTATCTAAATCTAATTGAAGAACAACGAATTTTAGATCGGAAGCTTATAAAGAGTAGCACGATGAAAGACCCAATATTATCGCAGGTAGTAGGTTATGTACAGTTTGGATGGCCTAATGTCGTAATTGAAAATATTAAGCCATTTTTGCAAAGGCAAGAAGAATTGACAATAGAACAAGGAGTTTTAATGTGGGGTTATCGTGTTATTGTCCCCGAAGACATAAGAAAAGTCTTACTAAAAGAATTGCATTTAAACCACTTAGGAATAACAAAAATGAAATCTATCGCAAGGGGTTATTTTTGGTGGCCCTCTATGGATAATGACATAGTTGATATTGCCAATGATTGTGTTGAATGTCAAAAATATAGACAGAATCCGCCAAAAGATAGATCTCATTTTTGGGAAGTTCCAAAGGGAGCTTGGAAGAGGTTACATTTAGATTTCTTGGGGCCGTTTCGAGGAAAAACTTACTTAGTCTTAGAGGATGCATTCTCGAAATGGATTGAGGTTTTCAATATGTCATCAATGGACTCAAAATATACAATCTCTAAGTTGCGAGAGGTATTTTCGAGATTTGGGTTGCCGGAACATATCGTAACAGATAATGGCAGAACATTCACTTCTCGTGAATTTAACTTGTTTATGAAATCTAATGGGATAAATCATACCTTTTCTCCACCATATCATCCTGCGACGAATGGGCAGGCTGAAAGTGCGGTTAAAATTGTAAAAAATTGCCTAAAAAAGTTTGAGGGATCAGATTCAGAAGCAGCGCTAGCGAGGTTTCTATTTGATTATAGAATTGCAACGCATTCAACAACAAATGACAGCCCAGCAAATCTTTTGTTGAAGCGAAAACTCAGAACCAGATTCGATCTTATAAGACCAGATCCAAGGGAAGACATAATTCTAAAACAAGATAAATTGAAACAAAATTTAGAGAGAAAAGAAAGAACATTTGAAAAAGAAGATTCAGTTTTAGTTCGGGATTATAGAAATACAGGGAATAAATGGGTGAACGGTGTTATTGAAGAGCAATTAGGGCCTGTTACATATACCATTAAAACTGATAGTGGGGAGAGATGGAAGCGTCATTCAGATCAAATTATACCGTGCCGAAGTAATTACAAAATACCTGAAAGACATGAATTAGAAGTTGATGATTGTATAATTTCAAGAGTCGATGATAAAGTTTCAGTAAATGAAAAAAGGCAAAACGAACATAAAAACACTTATACGGCCAATAAAGATAAAGAGTCTGATGCACAAAATGTCAATGCAGATGGTTCAGAAAAATTAGTTGTCGAACAATGTAAAAGATATCCGACTAGAATAAGAAAACCTGTAGAGCGTTTCCAACCATCTTAAATCTATCTATTATGATATAAAAATGAATAAAAATAGAAAAGGAATATAAATTATGAATTACTATTTTTGATTTAATATGAATTTATTTTTTTTTTATGTTATTATGATATCAATAATAATTCTGAAAAACTTTAAGCCTTGGTGATATTCATAAAGTAAAATAAAAGATTATATTTAAAAAAAAAAAAAAAAAAAAAAAAAAAAAAAAAAATATTATATAAGATATTATATAAGAATTAAATATTTTATAATTATATTATAAGTAATCAAATTATATGAGAAAACTTAAAATTATAGGGGGAAAAATGTTATATTGTTATAATCTCTCATGTTGTTATATTTTAAAGCTTTCTCTACCTACATATGTTATATGTTATATTAGATTAATACTAAGTTAGTTGAAAAGAAGAACTCAAAGTGAATGGTTAAACCATCACGTAAATAAAAATGAATTAAAATTAAAAGTGTGTTTTATTAAAAGGAACATTAAGATAGAACAAAAACGAAATCTTGAAATAGGCTAAAACATATTTTGTTGTTATAATTTGTTTCATTTGCCTCTTGTCTTCATTGATCGGCAAACAGAATTCCAATAGGATCCTTTTCTTGTATCTTTTGGTTAAATTTATAAAAATCGTTTTTTTCCTAAAGATGTAGTTGCTTGTATTTGCAAATTTACATCTTATAACCATAATTGACTATTGTACGCGCGTAAAGTGTAAATAACGTGCAACAGCTCGTAGAAAACCAGGCCCTAGTGACTTACAACCCTAAACCATTCATGTGTGCTTCATACCTGAAATTGAGAGGATCTACAATTTTCTGCGGAGTTCAAAAGGCTAAGATGAGCAGGTCTTTTATGACAATAGAGACTCTAGGAGGAGGCAGAACACCCCGTAAAAATATTTTTGCAACTACTACGATTGAACTCAAGATCTTCTACATGACTTTCCAAAGCATTAAACCATTATGCCAAGGGGTACTAAGCGCGTAAGAAATAATTTAAGAACTACCTGGCCGTTTTGTCCCTCTTCGGCTTGCGGCTTATTTGTCTTATTTTCTGCATTTCTAAATGTGTTAAAATACGACCAAAAGATAACACATCCATATTAATAGCATTTTCGTTTGGTAATCCGGAAAAACCTTTCGGAACTCTCCGATCTGGGATGAAGTTGTTCTATTTATTTGTGAAACGTAAAATACAAATGGCAAATTAATGATTTTTTTCTTTTCCATTATTTACAAACATTTAAAAAACTAATTTAAAAGATTTGATCCTATTTACGAGGACTATTCCTAAATAAATTCCAGGAATTTCTCATGTAAAACTTCCACAACAAATTCATCATCATCACTTGAAGAAGACGAGGAAGATAAAATGTTTTGGTTACAGTCAATGCCGAATATAAGAAAATCTCATATAAGAAAAACTCGGTTATGAAACACTTATGTCGTTTTTATTTGCCAATTTGGGAGCCTTCTGGACTCTTCTGAAAGTGTTCACTTGCGAAAAAATGACAGTTCCGATCCCGAAAAAATGACAGTTCCGATTCTGAAAAAAAGAGAAATTTGCTTCTGGATTTGGAATCAGAATCGAAACAAGAAGTACTCACACATTCGTAAATACTTAAACCTTAAACATCGTCAGTTGTCATAAATTTTGTATCCTAATTGTGCCAAGTGATTTTCTTTCAAAAAAAAACTTTATTTTTGGTTTTGAAATGGAAAACAATATTGTCCACATTTTATGTTTCACATATAAACATAAACAACAAACTTCAGAATCAAATATGTAAGTGTTCAGTTGGGATCCCGGAACGGAGAGAGATTCCGGACTGCCAAATAAAAACTACATTAATCTAACACACCAAGCATATCTCCATAAAGCTGAGTATTAACACACAGTAACATTTTTAGAGCTTTCTTATATCCGTAATCGACTGTGTTAATAACAAAAAACGCCATTTCATGATTTTGACGTTTAAGAAGCATTTGGAATGATTCCGGACGATCGAATTCCGCTATTAATCCGATTGAACTATTCAACCTAGACGAGTATTGCCGTTAGGATTCAATTATATCCATTCTACCTGATGGAAGAGATGAATGTACTTAAGCATATCTAAATATTAGTCCAATAAAGCAACTGACCACCTTGCTGCCAAGCTGTTTGTTCAAAGCATAAGGCCGTGATTTGCTTGGGAGTATATGCTCCAACTAATTTGCAAAATAGGACCGATTAATAGTACGTCATCCTTTGTGCGGGCGGGATGATGATAGATACTTCGATGCCTTTGATGCCAAAATAAAAATTGACTATGTAAGCAGCGTGACCGTAGTGTCATATGCTAAAAGATAAGAATTAGCTCAGAGTCAGAGCTAATGTGAGATCGATCGAGCAGAATGGAAAGCGGGCTCAATTTCATATGAAGACAAATGAGTTCGTTCTCAACAATTCTGACTCCATGGAGTTGAACGATCTCAAATATCTTCTTATGAACTATTTTAAATTATAATTTGTATGCGGTGAATCGAAAAAGAAGAAGAAAAAATCTGTTTTGATTGATTGACACCAATGTCTTCACCAATTCTGCTTTGAAATACAGGATCTCCTAAGCACTGCCGAAAAATCGTCATTTTTTCTTGATGAGCCAAAGTACCACCGCTTGTTTCCAGAGTAGGGCTCATAAATTCATCAGTCAGTTATTGTTCACCCGCTTCACTAAATCTATATCTTCTATTTTTTATAATTCGATTTGTTACAGAATTAATTTAAAACGGCCATTTTGATGATTATTTGTAGATTGAGAAAGAGAAATACAATGCTTGAAAATTCAGAGATCGATCGATTTTCTCATATTTTTGCATACCGGTAGTCGAATGACGGTATAGTATAGGAATATCGCAACTAAAATGGTGCACGTAAGTCAAAAGAGATTTCATTCAACTTTGTGTACGAAACAGGAGACAACTAACTTGGCTTACGAGCTAATAGGGTAAGCCTTTTTGATTCAGGCTCAGGTGCACACCAGACTGTAGCGCCTGTAATGGCCTTTTCCATTGGCAATACGGAAGAAATTTCTGATCCTTGATGCCAATAAAACAAACAGATCCAATTCGATTCTACAGCTTTTGTATAGTTATGTTTTTCAAACTTCAAATTCAGACATCACCATATTGATGATCATGAAGAGCATCACAGAAATTCACTCGCTAATATCTTGCTTGGGTTCATTTCAACATTTTTGACACTGATTTATTTCAACTTTTATATTTTTTAATCAATTTGTAATTATTTCTTCTTATTTATTATTATCTTTAACTTAAAATTTAAACTTTAAATTTTCTTTAAAATGACGTTTCACAACTTTGTGTGGCTAGTGTTTGAGAAATTCTGGTTTCAATTAAAACAAATAAAATTAAATTCAAAAGCATTCTCTTCTTTTCAGGAGAGGAACTGCCATTCTGAATATTAATAGAATACTTTCAGAACGCCATTCCGAACGCAGCTGGATTGCCAATCGAAAAGGCGATAAGTTAGTTACGAATCAAAATCTTTGGGATGAAAAGTGATAAATATCACTAAAATTATTTCAATTTAATTCGTTTGCCCAACAATCGTCGTAGAAGATCAAATTTTAAAAAAGTGATTAAGACTTTTTTGACTTCTATTCATATTCAGCTTTTTCAATATACTAGCCGACCCAGCTCTCGAAATTCGAGTGCCAATTTTTTGTATTTATTATCATCATATAATAAAACGGCAAACATGTTTTTTGTGGTACACTTTACGCGGCCCACAAGACCCGAAGGGGCATAAATTACATATTAAACGAAAGCATTTTTTGCATAGATGTGCACAATGCCAAAATTATTAAAATATACTACACAGAAATTGTTTAAAACAACAAATGAAAATTGCAAAAATATGCCCGGACATCTGTTGCTGAATAGAGCATACATTTACACTATACTGTCATACAGTTTTAGCACAGATAATTATCGACTAGCGACATCTGTTGCTGAATAGAGCATACATTTACACTATACTGTCATACATTATATATAAAATTATCTGTGGTTTAAGTTTAGTAAAAGTTAGAACCATTTTAACTTTTGCTTTTGTTGTTGTTTGGAAAAATACAGCACATTTTGTTCATTTTTCACTCTTTGAAGTTGAATGTAGTTAAGTCTTAGGCCGGTATTCACCGAGCGCTCATAACTTAAGAAGCTCATAAACGTATTCACCAAGCATTATTAGTGAAGATCTACGAGCGCTCTTAAAAGTTAGGAGTGGTCCCGACCACTCCTAAGTCCTAACTTACGAGCGCTCTCTTCGAAAATTTGTTCGCTTGTGCGTGTGCCACGCACGCATTTGACTCGAATCCATGTGAGCAATGCCAAGTAGAAGAGTATCCATTTGCTGTCAAGACCAACATTACACAACATTTCACAGTTTGGGTATGCCTGAACAAGAGAGAGTGGCTCTCATTTTCGAACTTCGAAAAACACTTGCGAGTGGTTGGTGAATACCGCACAGAAATTTCAAGTTAAGAGCCTCGTAAAGTTAAGAGCCGTTTAGGAGCGCTCGGTGAATACGAACCTTAGAGTATTAACTACATCTATCGAGCAATTTCCGTGTTAGGATAGGCGCGCACATTCAATTTTAGTTGCTTATAGAAAACAGATGAACTATTTGGTTGAATGTCCGCGCAGGTGCATATAATTATATGTTACACAAAATAGCGAACCCTTTTTGTTCGTTTAGTTTGTGTCAAAACACAAACTTCTTTGTTGTTCGAACCAAGCAGTTGCGAAACTAAAAATTGAATGTGCGCACCTATCCTTAGTGTTTTCAAAAAGTGAAAAAGTGAAACTTAGAACCATTTCAACTTTTACTTTTTGTGTTTTTCGAGATGGAAGATAGAAATTTGAAATGAGTTGGAAAAAGAGAGCATGTAGTTCTAGCTTTATTCTATGCGTTACTGTTTTCAAATCTACCCTGAAAATAAAATATCCCCCTGGTTTGATAAGAATGTGTTAACAAACAAACAAAATATCAAATTCGATTTACAGCTGAGTAAATCGTTCATTTCAAATGATTGATTCGTTCAACAATCGATTACGAAAATGATCCGATCATTTGAACCAACCGATCATTCGATCATTTTCATTTCACTGAAATGATTCAATACTGTTCCTATTCGATTTTAATTTCGATTTCGATTATAAGATTGACTTATGGCTTTGATAGTTCTCACAAAATATTCTATTATTGTAAGCCATAAATTGCCAAATAACATCGAATGATGCCTACTTTGTACATGGATTAAAAAGTGTCAAAAAAGTTTTCGGCTGACATTTTGTACGAAATACACTTTGTACGTCAAAGCTGAATTATTTATTTGTCAAGTCAAAAACTGTCAAATTCCATCAAAGGATGGCTAAGATTTCGATGGATTAAAAAACGTCTATAAATATCCAAAAAAAGGTATTTTATTTGTTGCTCCGGAAAAGACCAATTTTAGGGCTTTAGGCTAACATTTGGTACGAAATACTCTTTATACGTCATAACTGAATTCGTCCTCTATTCGTCAAGTCATAAACTGTCAAATTCCATCAAAGGATGGCTAAGATTTCGATGGATTAAAAAACGTATATAAATATCCAAAAAAAGGTTTTTTTATGTTTTGCTCCGGAAAAGAGCAATTTTAGGGCTTTTGGCTGACATTTTGTACGAAATACACTTTGAACGTCATAACTGAATTCGTCCTCTATTCGTCAAGCCATAAACTGTCAAATTCCATCAAAGGATGGCTACGATGTCGATGGATTAAGAAACGTCCAAAAATCCACATTAAACATACCGGATTCTGATACATCAAATAACATCAGTTCAACCCAACAGTTGTTTTTGCGGCCTACAACATCAACAGCCAATCTGCAAAGTGTCAAAAATCTGCAATGTGTCAGAAATGTGTATAGGTTTGAAAGTTTGTTTACCATTAACTGTTTTCCTTTGGACTCCAGGATTGAGTGCTTAGTAGGAACATTGCATTCAACAATTTAAAAAAATCATGAATTTTCTATCTTTTATTGAATGATAATGAATTAAATAAATAAATTGGCACTCGAATTTCGAGAGCTGGGTCGGCTAGTTTATATTATTGGCAGTGTTTTCAAGCAAATTTATTAAATTAAATTTTATTTTATGTAATATGCAAAGTGTTCGACAGTGCAAAAACAAAAATGACCCACAGTGTGTAAATGCGTGTCTCAAGTATATTCTGCACATCTCCGTAACTGTGGCTTTCCAACCATATAAAATTTATCGAAATCGGTTAAATACTTTTGGAGAAAAGTGTACCACAAAAAACATGTTTGCCGTTTTATTATATGATGATTATTAAGACAAATAAAAGCTATACTCACATTTTCATATTCCTTTTCCAATTCATTGCCATCAGTCAATATCTCCGGATAGCCTATTCGTTCATTCATCGTGTCAGCCTTTTCCTTTGCCACCGCTCTTGTCTCATCATCCATCCAATGATTTTCAGCTAAAAGTTCATTAAAAGCCTCACGAATAGTACGAATCATTTCCAAAGCAGTCTCTTTGCTGTCCTGATTGAAATTATCTCTTATGAATAACGCTCCCACAGCCATACCCATTTTCTTATTGGTCCATTCCACACACTGTGACCACCGAACTCGCTCCGATTGAATACCTAGTAATATTTTTCGAAACTCAACCCTTTCCCGTTGGAATTCGTCAATCATGTGTGTCATTATCGACATGACCAGGCGCCATATAACATAATTATGCACCACGCGTCTATCTGCGTTGGCTAGAATCTGACCCATATCGACTAAATATGGCATTGCATAGCTGACAATTTCTTCATTTTCTCTTAGCTTCAAACCTTTGCCAACTGTTGTTTGCAGATAGTCTGTCCAATTTAACTGAGGAATCTGTTTTTGGAGTTCTTTCAGCGTTATCTTCTTATAAATGGCGCTCGTGTCATGTCTATCTGCTTCAGGTAAGGTTGCATTAGCTAGAAGAACTTCAAATTCTAGAACATCCTGAAGCTCTCTACTTGCCGTTTCTGGATTTGCTCCTAGCAATATCGCTGTTTTGGTCATGTATTTGTGATAGGCTTTTAAATCGTGTTCGCTACTCGATTTAAGATAATAGTCTCGCGAAGGAAGGGCTAATGTTAATTGATCAATTTGTAGGATATGCACCGATGAGTTCTTGTCGTCGGCGCCAACATAGAGCTCTATCAGAACAGGTTCATTGTATTCACCTCTTAGAGTACCAATTAAATATTCCATTGTTATATTTGGTGGACTCCAGTTTTGTTCAATAACTGGCCAGCCACCGAGGGACTTGAGAACTTCTTTTAGTTTTCCCTCACCAACTTTTCTTATTTGAGCTAGAATTGTTATAAAATAGAAAAAAAAAAAAACAAATTATTTAAATATTCATTGGAACTTGGATTAATAAAATCAAGAAGCTTGGTTCAAGTAAAAAAAAAAATAAGGAAAAAAAAGAAGCTAGGACGAAATATAGCCTTTTAAATGTTTGAAGAAATGAGTGGCGCAAAATTGAACGGAAACGTTAGAAATTGCGGAGGAGCCTATGTGTACGCCTGAAGCCCTGTACAAAACAATTTCTGACAAAAACACCTTTTATTTATAAAAATAAATTATGTTGAGAAAATTGCATTCTTCTGTTTGATTTTCTTTATTCCTTTGGTATGTCTCATTTTCTATTTGGCGTTCGCTCAGTGAACTTTTCTTAACATAGTAAAATAAAGAGTGTGGAGGGATGACTCGCCTTTTCTAAAAACTTGGTTGTGCAATAGCTCGAAGTGAATCAGGACCTAGTGACTTACAACTCTCAAACATTCCAGTGTGCGTGTTACCAGGAAAGAAATTTTTTATTCTGCCTTTGAAAATATTTACAGTTTACAAAAAAAATTTTCGCAATTATTATTTTTTATTTATTTCGCTGTTATTTATTTTGGAGTCCAGGGATCAATAAATTTTGTATTGAAGCATAACACTAATACTAAATTGTATTGTGAAGTTATTTTGTGTCCCAAAAGCGATATCATCATAGTTTATTGTCTGATTTGGTTTTGTATGTTTGTTGAGTGAATTTACAGTTGAAATTACCAACATTCGGGGGATCTTAGAAAAAATTAATGTGTATATTGTGGAAAACAGGTCAGCAGTGGTGGCTTAAATGTGGTCATTCATACATGCCTTACTTATAATAGCCCAAGCTTCGATAGTAACTCAACTACTAACGAATTTGATGCGCTGTCCGGCTTTATACAAAAAATTGTTTCTTATTGATTTCAATGTTCACAATTCTTCGTGATTGCGGTATTCTGGTCAGACAACACCTGAAGGAAGGTATGTCAAGATTTTCGCTGAGTTAAAGAACTTGATCGTTCGTTCACGAGCCTACTCGAATTCCTGACGTTGCAGTTCAATCCGTCAACACTCTAGAGTTGTTTCTTACCTCTGACCCTGACATATACACTATAAATATATTATCCCCACTAGACACATCCGACCACTGTGTCATATCCACAAATTTCTCATATCAAAAAATCCCAGTTAGAGAAATAATTCCTAAGAGAACCGTTTGGCAGTATACGAGAAAGTCAACTGGGACGGTCTCAATGATTTCTTCAGGAACTTTAACTGGTCACTATGCTTTCTCGATAGTGACGTGGACTTCAGTGCAGATTATGGTCACAAAGTTAATTCGTTTTGGAATAAGAAATTCTATCCCCAATAGAAAAAAAATCAGTAAAATCGAAAAAGAACTGATGGTTTGATTCGAGCTGTCAAAAGGTTATTAGGGTCATGGAAGTAGGTTTACGATATTATTAAGCCAACCCTACTCACGAAAACCGGAATTACATAGTTCAAATAATCTAGAAAGACCTGCAATGATCATATTAAAAGAACCAAATTCTTGCATGACCAAAAATTACAGCAAAAACTACTAAAATGTCCTAAATGTAGTAAAAATGTTTGGTCATTTGTAAGAAAACGTACGAAATACTACTTCGTCTTGGGTTCCTACACTCGTTTTCATCGATACTCCTTAAGTCAGCTCACAAGAAAATGCGAATTTGCTTGCAGCACAGTTTGCTGTCAATTTGACGCTGTCTGATAGTGTCATGCTAAAACCATTACGTAAGCTTTTTCATCTGTCCTACTTTTACTTTTTACTTTCCGATTACTTTTCTCTCTCCGATTGGATGGAAAACAGCATTTGTCCAGCCTGTCCCCAAAAAAGGCGAATCTTCTTTCCCTTCGAACTATCGTCTAATTGTAATTACGTCCCTTCTTTCCAAGGTCATTATCAGCTCAAGAAATATCTTGAAGAACGAAAGATTGAGAAGACCGACAGTATGGCTCTCATAGCAATAGGTCCACTGATGGTGATCTGACGATATATCTCACCGAAGAGTGGCAAAAATCCTTACATCGTTTTGGAGAAAGTAAGATTATTGCACTTAATATTTAAAAAGCATTTGATAAAGTTTGGAATCAAGCTCTTTTATCGAAAATGCGTGCATTTGGTATTGATGAATCTCTTCTTGGATGGATTAAGAACTACCTTCCGAACCGCTCAATACAATTTTTATTGGATTTAGGTCTGAAATTCATGAGATAAATCTAGTGTGCCACAGGGCTCCGTTTTGTATCTGACCCTCTTTCTGATATTCATCAAAGATCTTTTGTCTGCAACTTCTAATCCATTAAATTGTTTTGCTGACGACAGTACTTTCAGAATGTTAATTATTGTCGAGCAAATCGAACTTAAACACCCAACCCTTTCATAGTTATACTTTCTAAATTAAAACTTACGTATATCCATGCAGGTCTTATAAAACAATTTCGCTTTGATAGTTGCATTATTATCTTGGTCATTTATCGCCTCCTCAAGGACACCCTTTAATATAACCTGTTGCTGATCTGCTAATACCTGCAAGGAAAACCAATTAAAATACGAAAATAAAAATGGATATTGAATCCTCTGCGATTGTAAACTTTCAAATATCATTTAAAAAGTTTTCATTTTGGAAAAGAAAAAAGAAAAAAAAAAAAAACAGAACACCGCAACACGCCGGATAGCTCGAAATCATACCTCAAAAGTACTTATTGAACTTCGGTCCTCTGGTATCACATGCTTTTTATTCCACGTCCCGCAGGCATATTGAAAGAAATTCTCACATGGATCTGCTGTCCGGTCCATGGCATTCAGCAATGACGACGCTGTAAGGCAACACAGAAAAGAAGAAAATTTAAATAAATTCCATTTACTGACAATTGAACAAAGGGAAGTTGATTTATTTCCGATAACACAGATTACAGGAAGCTAAAGTCAGCTAGTCAGAAGTCACCTTCAGACAGAGTTATCTTTCTTGCTGCACATTGCAGTTCATATTCGCCCCTAACATAACCGAGAGCGAAATATAAAAACTGGGAGAATAATCTATATGTATAGGAAACTCTTCTTCACTAAATCTTTTGAAAAGGAAATAAATGTCTTTCAACTTCGGTTCCTCCTCTGCCCCGCTTGTCCCACCGAAATCGCCTTGAGCTTATTGACTGATATAATGGATTGTGGTGGACATATATCTTTTCTTGGGTAGCTCGAGATTCTTGCTTCTTGGAATCTGAACAAGGGCGAAAGGGTAGCTAGTTGAATTGAGTAAAAGTGAGAAAGTTTTCCCATGCACTTTGTGAAGCCATTCATTCTGCTGATAGATATTAAGTTTTCAATTTCCCCCCACACACACATATGAGGCAACCGGAGTTGAAGTTGGAGTAGAGAGGAAAGTTTGTTGGTTGGTTTTACTGATTATGAGGAACTGATTTAACTTTTTTTCACAACAACAATACTTAGGTACAACCCCTTTTTGTTCATTATCAATTTATCCTTTGTTAACCATTAAAGGAAGTTATTTTTGTTACACTAACTTGGATGGGTAAATATCATAATAGACAATACTGTCCATAGTTCGTCACTTTAAGATCCCAGCGAATGTTAGAAAGGGACATTTTATTGCCCTCTGTTCGAATACAACATTCATTTTAGTGATGTTAATGACTTTAATGTTGCTTATGGTGAGATTATAAAGTAATAATGGAGATTGTTGAACACTTAAGGAGCTTGAATAAACGTTGTCTGCAGAAGCATGTACGTTTCGATTAAGAAATTTCAGACCGACAATGCGACAAAAATCTAGGGAGCCCAGATTGTGTTAATGTTAACAAAAACCGTATGCGTCTTTAAGACTACATGGTAAAACAACCATACAACCAGGCTGACACCATTTTTCTTTCAGTGTCATGAACTCTGTTTCTGGTGGCTACAGGATAAATGAACATTCCTTTTAGTTCAATCTATCCATCCCTGTATCTCACTTACTATAAGGTTGATAATTATCACTTTTTTTATAAAGTTAGGAAACTAATTATGCATGTTTAGCCAAGGTATGAAATTCAATATTTAAGAGCGATCATATTACAATAAGTGGTCATATATGGTGGATAATACTTTATACTACGTTTTCACCAAAATGTAATCCTGGATCTAAGTGGATTTACCATAAATCTTCTTTAAATCTCGAAGATTTACCACACAAAGTTATTTCTCAAATTAGGCAGACTAGAAATTAATCTTGTTAAATCTTCATTGCATCAATTGTTCTATAGTTCGAACTGACCTAATATCCATATCGCGCTTAATTACCTCGATGATTTTTTATCGTTTGGCTTAGGAAAACTGGTAGCTGAAGAAACAGTGCTATGGGTCATGCGTAGATTCTACAGAAATACAGGGGAAATATAGGGTATTTACTGACTACATAACATCGTTTAGACTTTTACAAGCCGTTCACGTAAACCTTTTCTGGCAGAGAGGACTGTCAAATCAACGAGCCATCAACCTGCGAATCGATGATAGCAATATGTGTATACCGACGGTTTCAAGATTGATACTGGTGCTGTTGAACTAGCCAGCTAATTCAGACTGACTGAATACAACAGTGTCTTTCAAGCTGCCTGGAAGTGACGAAAGCTGCTAGACAAGTCTCAAGGATGGGAATACCACAATCTGATATCACCTTTTCCATTAATAGCTAAGCGGATGAAAAGCGATTTCTGCCATTGTTATTAAATCAATGCTTGTAACTTGCTATCATGAAGAACTAAGAGTTCTTGGTACACAGCACAACATAAGGCTCTTTTGGGTTCCTGGTCACAGTGGTGTCCCCATTTATGAAAGCGCTGACAAGTTGGCAAGAATAGGATCAATACTTGGACCTAATAAGGCAGACAAAACAGATCAGATCTCACCCTGTAATCTAGTCACTCTGGGTCTCTCCACTTTCAGTCATGTGAGAAAGTTTTTTACTTTCAAGCTAACAGAAAGGACGATAAAATACCACCTTGCAACGCGGACGCACCTCAACTGACAGATATTCCAAATATTCCCCCCGAAAAGCATGAATTGATAATCCTGCTTGTAAGCATTTGAATAATCATTAATCAATTCACTAAGCGACCCATCTATTTTCAGAGACAGAGATGACAATGCAGATCCACATATTTAAATCAACCGTTGTTCACTCTTTAAGTTGGAGGGATTATTCAAGGGTTCGTACTTGTGTGTGGAGATCCGTATCCACCGACATCTCTTTTTTGTTGAGCCATATATAAGTCTTGTTCGAATAATCGTTAAATAGTTTTTAGAATGAATGATGTAAGAATAATATACGATTATCTGATACTCCGAAAGTCTAAATAAAAACGTAATTAGATTGGCAGCTCATTTGACATTATTATTAAGCTTTATTTATCCTTCTCTATTTTCATAACGATCACATCATGTTTAATCATTTTAAGAGTTTTCAAAACTCTTTAAATGTGGCCTCAATGTAAAAGTTAAACAAATTGTATGTATATTAAATAGTTAACATTTAACAAAAATCGTTTCAAAATATTTGTATCCGGCATAAGCCTCCACTTTTGCTGCCCATAACTTGGCACTTGGTTTGTTATAGTTATAGCAATTTTGATTGAATTGTATTGTGTCAGATTATCAGTCAATTTTTGTTTGTTTCATTTTGGTGATTTTTCTTCTAGGCATAGGCCGCGCCCGTCTCCACTGACGATAAATTTATCGCAATCGCAATAACAAAAGTAAAAAGCAGATAGTAGATAGCAGAAGAACTATCATATTTTCTTGGGTGGACATTTAATCTCATAATTTTTTAGTTAAATGAAGAATACAAACGGCTCAGATTGAATAGGTTTGCAAATTGGGAAGTATGTAATTAGTTTAATCACTTTTTTCTCTTATAGGTATCTACTATGATAAAAGGCGTTTCAAGTTGCATTCAAGTTGTGTTTCTTTTTCAATAGAGCTATCTCGGAGCAGATGAAGTAAAAACCTCAGCTCGGGTAACTTCACTTATTGTTCGTGTAATAAAAATGGTGATCGACGCCTTTGACAGATCAGTGCTCCACTCTGTTTCATAAATAAATCGGAGAGCTCTGATCAAACTCTGCTCAGAGCGTACACGGCATGCTCAAGCTCTGCTCAATGCTTTGCTCAAAATTAAAAAAGAAGAAAAAACACCTAATGAAAAAATGCTGTAAAGCTTGCTTTGGATTCATCGCATTCAATGTTTCGAGAGCGTTTGTCATGTTTTTAAAAACGGCTTGTCATAATTTTTATTCTTGTACTTAAATTAAACAAATCGACAGATTGACAGCTGGGGTTTGTGCAGTAAAACAATTAACAAGAACATTTTAAAAAGTCAACTACATGAATTAAGCGGGAACCACACTTGTCTCGTGTGGTGTGTTGTGGAATGATGTAATATATCGTTGGCTGTGCACAGTATAGTCAAGCTTGATTTGTTGCAAACTGTCATTATTGTTCTATGCTCCTTATTTAACATAGTTGTTGTTGCTTTACAGGGAGCACTATCTTCTCTTTCCCACATACAGCGACAGAGGAATTTTGACAATACACAACGCCACTCATAAATGTAGTTGTATCTTTGTTTATAAAACTTATAGTACTATCAAGAAGACGAAAGATTGTGGCAACATCTTAAGTATAGGGGCAGTACTTTCTAGATTTGTCTCTGCTAAATTTAATAATAAAATATTTTCTTTTTTACTACTTGTTTTGTATCTTATTCTACTTTCCACTGTAAAATCTAGCGCTAATTTCAGCGCCACCACCAGGCTAGAGTTCGCAATACAAAATCACGCTCCATGATAATACTATAGGTTATATATATAAAGGTTGTATGCATATGAAATGCATGGGAGCGATAGCCACACACCACACCATATGAGATACATACATAAGTGTGGTTCCTGCTTTAAATTTCACGCGAACTAGAATTTCGGAAGCGTCAATAGGTCTTACACTACGGTAATACATACTGATATCCGCCAAACTCATGATGATTTCAACGTCTACCTCTACAGCCTATTTTATACAAACTTTCCCTTCTTACATTAACCACAATTGCACAAAACTGATGACGATTACTTTCTCCTATCTTTGATTATGTATGGT
Source organism: Chrysotoxum bicinctum (assembly GCA_911387755.1). Lineage (NCBI taxonomy): Eukaryota > Metazoa > Arthropoda > Insecta > Diptera > Syrphidae > Chrysotoxum > Chrysotoxum bicinctum. The sequence goes on from OU426989.1 coordinate 19,931,551, forward strand.
GTGCAGTGGAGCACGCAATCTGGAATTTTATCATCTGACATTGACCGCCAAGGGCCTCGATGGACCATACCATGACAATGGATTTTTGAAGGACACCAAAAACAATGAAAAAGACACGACAATCTTGGAACGGAAGTGGTTGCTCTTTTTTTGTGTGTTAAAATAAAGTTACTAAATCATTGCTGTGTTTGCCAAGGGCGATTAGTTTGGATTATCAAAACCCTCATTTTGGTCAGGGATAAGAAGACTAGTATATTTGTTCAGAGCAAAATATTTCTCTCCATAATCATTCAGTTTCCTTGCATGAATATACTCGTACAATGTTCTGCCAAGTGACATTAGGTAAAACATCCAGGAAGTGATGTGGCCGATCAAGCAAGAAGAATAATAATGAAATCCCATAGGAAAATGGGAGGTAGAAAATCCTGGACACTTGTTTTGAAATGTAGTAAATGAAAGTTTGCCGGCAGTTGACAGCCATTGTTGCCACTGCACTTAGTATTTCATCATTATGACATGGCAGTGCAGAAACCGTTGTTATATACATATACATACATATGTATCTACATAGAAATAGAATACAACCAGATTCAATTTTGAAAGATGTCAGTGTGATAAGTAACGAGTGTTCAAATTGAAAACATGTGCATATAACTGTAAATAGATGTCCATGTCAGTTAATTTTGACATTTATTGTTATAAAATTGTTGGCTAGCCAAGCCAACAGGAAATTACAATGATGCTATTTTTAATGTTATCTCTTTTATTTTATTCATTTAGGTTAGGTACGTGAAATTAATTTCCAAAGTTACCTTGAGTGGATTACGAGCTAAAATTCGGATATTGTTCCAAGGAAAACTTACTGCAAAACGAGCTGTCATACTTTTGAAATTTAAGATCGGCGTAGAGTTGCAAATCGTCATGACATTCGAAATGTGTTTTGGTAATATGAAATTTCGTACAAATTTGTTAAAAAAAAAAACAATAGAAAAAACTCCAGTGTTTCTTTTTAAATCTTAGAAAATTTTTAGTCTACCAAAATTCCTTATCAAGTCTAAATTTACTATGGAAGCCAATCTTCGATAAGCCCAACTTATAGCCGACTTTTTAAATTTAGTTAAATACGTTTGTGTTCCGATAATGTTTAAGCCGTTAGTGATGTTGAAATAAGAACTTAAGGAAAATGAACGACATGACATGATTTTTTGGAAAGAGATGGAACGAAAATATATTGGTCAAAAACATAATCACAAATGAGTTTTTGTTGCTTGCCTACCAGTTACGAGTTAAGATTCAGCAGACATTGTTTCGATGCCCTGTACTCATTGTTCGATGCAACTATAAAAACATGTCTTTGCTATGCAAACCAGGTATTTGGTTACCAAAATATAGACGCTCTTGAGGCTGTTCAACGATTTTTTTTTCAAGCGCATTTTTAAACTCGCTAATTCAACGCCCACTTACGCAATCCACGTTGAATCCGGCATACCACAAATTTTTCTAAAGAACTTAAAATCAAATGCTGATTACATAATAAAGGTTATGAATAGAGCAGACTCAAACCTTCAAAACCAAATAATGAAACATGCTCTCCGATGTCATCTATCACCGTTTAAAAAATGGAACGAGTTAGCTAATCAACACTGTCTCAATCTAGAGCTCAACAATACAGCCCTGTCCGATTGGCAGAACATATTCTACAAATATATAGCAAAGATAGACGACACCATGTATCTGCAAAGTTTAAATAGAGCTTAAACGACATCAACTAGGCTTATATATAAAGTATTAAACCACACCCTTTACATAAACAATTATTTTAACGAATCCAATGATGGTGATATCCAATGGCCATCTGAAAACTTTCTTCCTATTATCGAAGAAAGGCGGCTTATTCCTGACCATAAATTTGGTTTCCGGAAAAGCCACTCAACAATTGATCAGGCGTACAGGATAACCAATGAAATTGAGAAACCACTAGAGGGAAAAAATGTATGTTCAAGCGCATTTCTAGACGTCTCTCAAGCCTTCGACAAGGTCTGGCACGATGACCTTAAGTTTAAACTGCGACAGGTCTTTCCGGATCAAATATATTACATCCTTGAGTCGTACCTCGAAGATAGGCTATTTCGAGTTAAGCAAGAGAAGGAATATTCGGATTTTAAGGAAATCAATGCTGGTGTTCCCCAGGGAAGTGTTCTCGGTCCGATTCTGTTCGTACTACACACTAGCGATATTCCTCAAGAAGAAGATACCATAATAGGTACTTTTGCCGACGATACGGCTATACTTGCAATATCCGATTCAGTTGAATCTGCAACCAAGAAGCTCCAACGAGCTCTAGATAAAATTTCGGTATGGACTAAGAAATGGCGAATTGTTCTTAATGAGTCCAAATCAACACATATTAATTTTACTTACAAAAAATTACCAATCTGCCCACCTACATTAATTCGGTGCAAATACCATATATGCTAATGAAGGAAAGTATCTAGGAATGACACTAGACGCTAAGCTTAAATGGAAAACTCACGTTAAAAAGAAACGAGATCAACTTGAAAATAAATTACGTGAAATGAATTGGCTTATTGGAAGATATTCCAAACTCAGCATCTACAATAAATTGCTTATCTATAAGCAAGCAAGTGATAAAACTAGTATGGACGTACGGTATACAACTTTGGGGTTGTACTAAACCAAGCAATAGACAAATACTACAATCTTTTCAGAGCAAAGTTCTCAGAGAAATCGTTAATGCTCCGTGGTACATTAGAAACAGTGATTTACACAAAGACTTACGATTGCCAACTGTTGAAGGTGAAATAGCAGTTTTCGCTGGGAAGCTACGAACTCACTTAAATAACCATAGCAATAGAGTCATTCGACAAACAATAATTGATGAGACAAATCTTGTGCGCCCACTTCAAAGAACGAGACCGTTCGACCTAGCGCCATAAGGAGTATCCACTTTCAAATGCGGTATCCGCAGGTCCTCTCAGTGGGGAGCTTCCTGCCAAACGTGATTATAATATAATGAAGTTAAAACTACTTGATAAGGTAACTTAGTTGTAGTCGCAAGAACAAAAGGGAGGTTTTTTAGTGAGTAAGAATCTCACACTACTATGAGTACCGGGCTCATAGTGTCTATGAAGATTCTTCACCTACCCACGACAAAAAAAAAATTTAACGATACACTATCTATCTCTACACCAAATGAGTCTTATATTTAAAGCTAGGACGGAAATGCTCAATTTAAATTATAGGCCCCATAGAGCTGACCTTCGCCCGATATGTGGTTTGTGCAACCGGAATGAAATTGGAGATGTGTACCACTTTTTAGCTGTATGTCCGATGCTACAAGAGATCTGTAGGCTTTATTTCTCAAAGAGCGCTCTTACACTCGAAGATACAAAGCTGATTTTAAATGGAAATTCAGGTTGGAAAAGTCTTTGTTACTTTATAAATCATGCCTTATATAGTAATTTTATAAATAAATATAGTTAATTTTATAAATGAATATACTCTTTTTTATCTATAAATATGTTAATTATTATTCCTTCAATTAATATTTGTTTTTTTTTGTTTAATGTATAACTTTTATTGCTCTAATTTCAAACGTAATTTTAAACTTTAACTTTCTTCTATAAAAAAAAACTCGAAATAAGTCAATTGAGGCAGACCGCAAAATTTGCCACGTTATTATTCTAAGTACATAAGTATGTATATAATAATGTAAAACAAATCGGGAAACTCAATAAAGAATTAGTAATAATAATAATATGTAATAATAATAATAATAATACTCATTTATTTAATCGGAACTATCTATTTCTATTTTCTTAGCTTTCTCTTAATTCGCAGTTTGTTAAAACTGCTGTAAAACTGTTTGTAAAACAATTCTTATAAATATTATGTGTGGAAACAAAAAATGAAACATACTTCATTTCTCACAAATTGACAATTCACCTCACGCAATTTGACATTTGTTTTTAGGATTTATGTCCGTCACACATTCCATAAAATTTAGCAGTCACATGAAATTTTTTCGAAATTTATTATGACAAGTTTTAAAAGTACATAGTAAAACAGTGCGGAGTTATTTTAGGTAGGTAGTTACATGTAAGCCAAAATTAAAAAAAAAAGGTTTCATACTTTTCCAATTTAACAATACTTAAAACCGCTCCATTTTTGTTTGAATACTCAGAGCCAATAACGATAACATACGAATTCAAAATTCATAAAATAAATTTAACGGGTATATATTCAATAGTTTTGCAAGAAAAATAAATCTCTTCAGACTGGCCAAAGACATTAAGGTATTTTCGTCTTTGGGTTGCATAAACAAGAGCTAATATCCTTTAATAAATTGTAGGTACACTACTTTAGTCCGAACTGTAATGATAAGTAATTTCCTTTGGCACGTTGACTAGCCAAACTACCGTTGAAAAATCAAACCACCCAAAAAAAAAACACTCCATCTTCAAGCTCCGACATTAATATCCCCCTCTGTTATAATATGAACAATAAAGATTTAATTAAAATGAAACAAGACAGACACGATAGTTAATTGAATTTCAACTTAAAATCTATCCCCATCTTCATTTATAAAAAAAATATAAAAAATACATCACCCACACATATGTATGTATGTACATACTATCTACATAGTACATAAAGTTTGTATACATGCATACATATACATATTCATAATGAAAATTAAGTTTATGCAATCTAATAGGCGACCGGAAATGACTCTTCCTTACCTGTTCGGACGCACTCTTCTGTCAAGCACACCACATTCTGCTGGGCTATTGAAATGTCTGAAACGGAAGAAGAGAAAAGCAAATTAAACCTTTTAGAATAAAGGAGAAGCAAAATATAGACAATAAAAATATAAAATACACTTTAATAGCTCTTTGAGGCCAAAGCACTTTAAATAGAGTAACTCTATCTTTTATAGCATATAGCTCTATCATCGTGCCTATGCTTCGTCTTGACTATCCAACCGTGCTTTACAGCAACAGGTGGAAGTGGTATTGGGTTGAATGATGTGTGTCCTCTTTTCAAGAGGATTCCTGCGCGCCTCAGTGAATTTAAGTGGAATAAGTTCCATTTGAACACAATGTTGCCAGCTAGGATAATATCTGAAGGTTTTAGATTTTTTTAAAAACTAAAATTCACATTTCCTGAATAAATGAATGAAATAAATGAAAATGCAATCATTTATTAAATATCCTTAATAAATTAATCGCGATTATGAATTTTCGGGAAAATGATGTTATTAGGAGAGTCAGAAATGAGGAGACGAAGGAAAAACTAAGGAATGATTGTTTGCAGATTTTTTTTTTTTTTATAATATACTTGCACTCAAGGGGTTATGAATACCCTTGTTAAACACAGTGCGAGCAATTTGGAAAGTAGGATTGGATTAGAAACTAGATACCGATGCACATTGGTTTTGAATGTGTGTACATTTCAATGAGTGGGAAACATTGTGCCGGGTAAAGCATTTCACATTCGTGTGGTGCGGCTAAAAAAAGAATCTCTGTACTTGACAGTTCGTCCAAAATTGGTCTCAAGGGTAAACCGATGAGCATTCCTAGAAATACGGGTATTACAGTTGAATTCTTTGAGGTGAGGAATGTAACTGGCTATTTCTAGAGCACTGATTATGAAAATAGCGGTAAAATAATGATAGACATGAAACATTGCGGCAGTGCTCGAAAGATTCAAATGTTTCAATTAGACTAGGGTGGCCTATTATTTTTAGAGCTCTCTTTTGAATTTTGTCCAAGAGACTCAAGTGGGTATTAAAATATGTAATCACTCCACAAAAGATGGTCTGTGATGCAAATACCTAGAACTGAAAGCTGAACAGTCTCCTCGATGCAAGTGCCACACATAGAAAGTGGCATTGGGGGATGGTTACGCTTTAGCGAGAATAAACAGCATTGAGTTTTCGAAGTATTAAATTCTACACGGTTTTTGATTACCCATTGGACAATGCTGTCAAGATCAGAAACAGAATTTAATGAGCTTATCATACGCTGCCGTTGGAAGTCCACATCCGAAGGACAAAGATGTGAATCTAAAAACGAATATGAAACTGAGGGTACTGTCGTCTGCGAAACAATTAAGTGGATTAGAAGTTTCAGACAAAAGATCATTTATGAACATAAAGAAGAGTGTCGGAGACAAAACGGAGCCCTGGGGCATACCAGCATTTATTTTGTGGATATCAGATTTGGAACCGTCCAATACTACTTGTAGTGAACGATCCAAAAGGTAATTTCTAATCCAACGAAGAAGAAATTCATCGATACCAAATGCACGCATTTTCGATAAGGGAGCTTGATGCCAAACTCTATCAAATGCCTTTGAAATATCAAATACTTTCTCCAAAACGATGTAAAGATTTGTTCCACTCTTCGGTGAGATATACCATCAGATCACCAGTGGACCTATTGCTATGAAAGCCATACTGCCGGTCATTAAGAAGCTTTCGTTCTTCAAAATATTTATTGAGCTGATAATTTATCAGGGTTTCCATGACCTTGAAAAGAAGGGACGTAAGTGCAATTGGACGATAGTTAGAGGGGGAGAAGGATTCGCTTTTTTAGGGCCATGCTGGACAAATGCTGTTTTCCATCCACTCATGAAGAGACCTCTAGAGAAGGACAGATGGAAAGCTTACGCAGTGGTTTTGCCAGCGTTGAAGAACACCTCTTCAGAACAATAGCAGGGATACTATCCGGGGCAGCGGATTTGTGAATGTCAAGATCTTTTAGTACTCTAGCAACTGCACGAGTGCGAAAGAAAATTCGTCCCATAAAATCGTTTACGCTCTCAAGTACAGGAGGAGTCATGTCACTCTCTGGTAGCGTAGAATTAACAGCAAACTGTGCTACAAGCAAATTGGTTTTGTTTTTCGAGCTTTCAACAGGAGTGTCATTGAAGACGAGCGTTGCAACTGAGGATTTTGTACTGTTTCGTACGTTTTTTACAAATGAACAAAAAATTTGACTATCTTTGGGACACAATAGTATTTTCTGCCGTAGTTTTTGATCATGTAAGAATTTAGTTCGTCGGATATGCACGTTACAGGTCTTTCTAGCTTGTTTGTACTTATTCCGGTTTTCCTCAGTAGGGTTGGCTTTAAAACTGCGGAAACTTACTTTTCTAACCCTGATATAGCCTCTCTACAGTTCGAATCAAACCAGGAGTTTTCTTTCGGTTTGATAAATTTTATCCTGTTCGGGATAAAACTTCTCATACCGTAAACAATCAGATTTGAGACCATATCTGCACTCGAATCTACATCACTGTCGAGGAAGCATAGTGACTAGTTAAATTTTCCAAAGAATCATCCTCCCAGTTGGCTTTATTCTCGCACAGCCAAACGGTTCTCACAAAGTTTTTTTCTGTAACTGGTGTTTGTTGAAACGAGAAATTCGCATATACGGCACAATGGTCTGATGTGCCTAGAGGTGATAATACACTTATAGTGAATTTATCAGGGTCAGAGGTATGGAACAAGTCTAGAGTGTTGGTGCTCGTCAACAAGCTGAGTCAGGTTATTTAACTCAGCAAAAATCTCGACATACCTTCCTTCGGATGTTGCCTGACCAGAATAGCACAGCCACTAAGAATATTGAACATTGAAATTGCCCGTAACAATGATCTTACTGTGCTGAAAATGGAAAACAATTCTCTGGATAGAGTCGGACAGGGCATCGAATTCATTAGAAGTCGAATTACTATCCAAACTTGGACTGCGATAAATAAACCATGTATATGAATGATGCGCCTTTCAACAGTGAGTTTAAACCACACATAATTAAAATAAGCCATACTTTGGTAAGAGCTGATAGGCAACATCATTACGTACGTGTACGGCTAGACTATGATGGGCAAAGAATAATGGCACTAAACCATAACCATGTAGGTTAAACTCCGTATGATCGGTGTTTTCACCAGCCTAGGTTTCACTTAGTGCCAAAACTGCTGGCCTGTTTAGGACAGTGTGAACGTTACAATACACAAAACACAAACGAAAACCAAAACTAGACAGTTAACTATGCAGGTATTAATTTTGGATACCAAAAAACTTCACAAATGCAATTTACCATTAGTGTTATGCCTTATGTAATAAATCACACTGTTCCGCTCCTGTACACCAAAAAATAATAACCGCAATATATCCAATATTGCTATATATAGTCACACTGTATGGTGTCTACCACCAAATGTATGCATTGGCTATATTAAGCAGCTGTGAGAGGAGTTGGAACAGAGAGGGAGGGGAGCACAGATTAACTCGCTTTTTTTTTTTGGAGACACTGAACTGTTTTTTTTTTTAATGCACAATTGTTTTTTTTATAAATTTTATGATTGCACTTGCGGCGCGGTAAAGTTATTTTTGGGTATTTTATTTATTTGGAATTTTACTTTATTTATCTTTATTTTTTAGTTATTGTTTGTTTTTGTTTTGTTTCTGTTGGTGATTTTTTCTATTGAGTTATAGAGGATATTGGAGAACAACACTTCGAGAAGACAAATGGACTACGCTCCCATGCGTGCGCTCACGGTGGAATGCAGATCGGAACTCCAATCTCAAATCTAGAATTTATCTGCAACAACTTTTGAATCAAACCTTAAAAAATTTGCAAATGTCTGTCTGTAAGTCAACCTTAAGCTTACAACATCGATTTTCTTCAAAGTTCCCACTTGTGGTTCTAAAGAGAGGCGAAATGATAATAACTGTAACTGAAATGATAAATTTTTAAATCTTCAAAATTGTGTGTAAAACGAGAACCGACTTTTTGTTAATTTTAAAGCACATAAACGTCATAAACTATACTTAAACGTTTAAGAGTTCGTCTAACTTTAACAGTAGCAAATAGCTATTTTATCTTTTAAAAGTATGCTTTATCTAGATTCACAATGGTCATTTCATATCAAAAAACAATCGAAGTAAAAATTTTTACTGAACGCGAACTCTAGCCTGGTGGTGGCGCTGAAATAAGCGCATGATTTTATAGTGGAGAGTAGGATAAGATACAAAACAAGTAGCACGATGGTTGTGTGCTCGCCTGCCAACCTCATGGTCTCAGGTTCGATCCCTGCCGTCGTCTATGTCGTTTTAATTCCATTAAAAATCTTCTTAAAAATTGTCATCAATGGGTTGCTGGTTTACTCATTACATGTTGTTCAGGCATAACACTAACAACATGTAATTGAGTTAAACTAGTATGCCCAACAAGGATGAGCACGAATAAAATAATGTGAATTATAAACGACATATAAATAAGATACGGCATTTCTCCGCTTTAGCTCAGCCGCCATCCCTGGAGATAAAAATATCTGAGACAACCACCAACAGTCTCAGAACATCGTGCCACACACTTTCCTATCCTTCTTTCTCTTCATTAACTTCACGCCCGCCCTGTGTTGAAACATTTAAAGGGTAATCATAATCCCTTGAGCGCGGGTAGATTATAAAAAAAAAAAAAAAAAAAAATTTAGCAGAGACAAATCTAACAAGTAGTATCGCTATGCTTAAGATGTCGCTCCAATCGTTCGTCTTCATGAGAGTACTCTAAGTTTTATATACAAAGATTATACACACATTTCCAATAGAAATTCATTTGTTAACTTGTTCAAAAACGTCAAAATCTTCACTTGGCTGAGACTGACATTTGTTTATCTATTTTTGAAAGAAAAAAAATGCCCTTCTCTGCGATTTAATAATGATAAAATAATTTGTTTTTAGTTTGCAATTTTAAATTCGATTAATTCAATATAGTAATTGTTGTCAGTTTTGTGGTTGACACATTTGTAAGTTTCGCTATTAACATTTATGCAACCCAATCCAAATGACACAATTACGTATGGTAAAAGTACCGTATAAAAATATTTCGACTCAACTATACTGAGCGACTTGAATCAAACCTCTTCCAATTCTTTTTTATAACCTCTTGAGTGCGTGTATAATATAAATAAAATGCACGACTGGATCGCACGAACTTGATCTTATGTAAAAGTACTTTGGAATTTAAGATAGGTACACTTTATAAATATAAAACATGGATTTTATGAGATAATAATGTTCAAATGCATAAAATTGCTGTCTGATTTTTATAAAAGTATAAATTTATGCAAACAAACTTTAAAAAATCGTTTTATTATTAAATAATTTTTTTATATAAGAAAAAATAAATAAAATTTTTCAAGAAAAAAATGTGGGATACGAATTTTAAGTATTTAATAATATTGGCGCAAAATTTTAATTGAATTAGTACGATGCTAAGGCTATTTTAGTATGATACTTACTAGGTTAAAACAACGAATTTGCAAATTTTAATCAAATATAAAATCATACTTTCTCTACCCTTTTATTAAAGTTAAAATCATCGAATACCTATTTTATTTTTTTAGTATCGTGCTATCTTCATATGACTCTTTGACATTTGAAAACATCAAAAAAGGTTCGTGTACTTACTTTTTTACACGAAATGCCATTGTTTTAGGTGTGTTCAGAAGCAATTAATGTACGATATCTACTAGTTAGAAAATGTTTAAAATTAAGAATGAGTTAGTAAACTACTATAAAGTTAGCAAATTGTTAACTACATAGTATCATACTAATACCTTAATAATAGGCTGTTTAAAATTTTGAGCCATTGATTTTAGGAAATAATTTCAAAAAATAATCGTTCATAGGTTTTGGAGATATTGATTTTTCAAAAAAAAAATTTCAAAACAAAAATATTTTTTCGAATATTTTTTTATATACAATATTATTTTTAGCTTAAGCGGACTCCTGCTGAAAATTTTTGGTTAAAATCCTTAAGAGCCGTTAATGAGAAAGTCGAAAATAAAAAAAAACGGTTCTATGACAGGTACCGTTAGTAACATTTTGCCCCAAAATTTTTTTTGACCAAAATGTAGTCCATGTCCATAATATCACACCTATTTTTTTTATCAAAATCGTTGGAGCCGTTTTCGAGATAAATTAGATTTTGCATTACGGGTGTATGGGGGTACCGTACCCACTAGGGAATCACCGAAGGCCCTTAACTACCGAGATTGAAAGAAATAGGTCCTGTGGTTTAGGCTGCAGTGAGAGGTACAGACATACAGACAGACAGACGGAATTGCCGGACCCACTTTTTTTTCCAAATGCAGAACTTGCCCTATAGTACCTATGTATATCGCAAGTAAAAAAACAAAAAGGTGTTGAATCGTAATTCGGTCTTTCGTGGTGGCTGTGGTTATTTTAAAAAATTGAAAGTAATCTTGCATAGCTTTTACGTATTTGGTAGAGCTCGGGAACAACAACACGGTGTGGTTCTTCGATTTTTACTGTTGTAGTAATAATATTGATACCTTTCTATTAATCAACCATTCTTTCAAAAAAGTGTACTGAGAAGACGATTGATAAAGTTAAGTTAAACATTTTATTTATGTGCTTCTGAGGTTTGGTATAGAAATTTAAAGATGAAATTTTTCTGAGGAGCAAACAAAATAAACTGGTTTTTACCGTACCAACATATGAAGTTGTCTATCATCCGCAAACAGAAAAAGATTAAAAATATTCGAAGAAGGAATAATATATCCAAACATACACTTTAAAAAAGCTAAACAAAAGTCCAATTAATAAAGATTAACCCTTTTTCGTAAACATGATATGATATTTAAGTAGAACATCACGCAAAACTTTAATTTATTTGAATTTTACAAAAATCGTTCTAGTCGTTTTCCATACATTCTAAGATCCGTTGTTTAACTGAGTTGGCAATATTTCTCAAAAACACTCCATCTTCTTCCACCCCCAATTCCAGACAAAAAAAAAACATTATTTTCTTCACTTTCTATACCTACATGAAGGGTTTTTTTTTGTAGGAAAATCAAATGTTTACCTTTTGCCCATTAGCTGTAACTGCAGTCCAATTGTTAATAGATACTTGGGAAGGCACACTTCAACAGGAATGCTGAATCATTGATGAGACACAGAAATTTGAATAGCTGTACACGTAGTCAATAAACGGTGCCACTTTAGCTCTAACCCAACATTTAAGAGTTGTAAAGTCAAAGGTTTTACACACTCATTCATTCAGCTGGAAAAAAAGTTTCTTTACCACTAAAGGACAGTATCATACTCGTATCAACGGTACGGCACGGTATGCGGACGCGCTGAAGTGATATGCACCCTCCTTAGGGATCTGCGTGCCATATTACTTATTTATAGAGTGCCTCAAGAGAGCCAGCGAGTCAAGTCGAGCCGATTCGAGGCAACAGGAACCATACCAGCAGGAGCGATTCCAATTTACATGCTTGCAAATATGTTAAGTTATAAATATCTGAGAACCATCACCAATGGCATTGGTAGTTCGGGAGCGAGGCGGCAAGAGCTATGTATGTGGTTATATGTTTATATTTTTATTTCTTCATCTATTTTAGAATTTATCAATGAATTTTTAAGCATTCGATATAATATCTTTCTATCTAAAGCCTGTATACGAAATACTCCTTTTGAATAAGGGAACATGTGTGTGTGGTAATATTAGGAATATTGACCTTATTTTAAAGGGATGTTGCTTTTAATACTATAATCAGCGAGATATTATTTAATATCCGAGTGGTGACTGGTTAGTATTGGAACCAGCCCCTACTTGATGGACTTTCTTAATCGGGCATTTAAAAAATCAATAAGTTCAAAAAGAGTTTGTCTGATTCCTTACATTTTAATCGAATAAGTTTTAGTTTCGTTGAAACTTGAAGTATTAAACATGCGAACAGACTCCAATGAAAATTTTATAAAAGTTATGATGATTTTAAGAAGTAGAGAAGTACATCCTTAGTTATAAGTGATTTTTAAGTCTCATTTAATGCATATGGAAACATTTTACCGATAATGGAGTATGACTTCTATTTTGGTTGAATTTCACTCGAAAGCTTCTGAAGTTTTAATTCGTTGCATGATTTTTAGATTTAAATTTAAAATATGTAGAACCAAAATGACGAAAATTACTTGGAATTACAATTCAACTAAAAGGTATATCAAACCAAACATATCTATTAATTTTCGACTTGTTTAGTACTTAAATGCATTGCAGCCAGGTAAAAGCTTACTGCTTAATTAGGGTGAACCAGCTTTGACATGGTTCTCACCAAACAAGTTTGTTCAGCAAAATCGGTAACAGGATAAGGTAGTTTCGTACTCGAAGTTGGTTGAAGTCTTCAATATTTACAAAAAAGACACCGATATCTTGCTATAACATGTTTATTTTTATTTTTATTTTTATTAAAAGGATCGTGTCTCTGGTTGTGGCATAGATTTCTGCACCGTTTTTTGTATTAAGATATGTAAATAGTTGTTGATGTTCAAATTGTAGACATGTGCACCCAAAAGGACGCAAGCGTCCACAGGTTTTTCTAAAAACCCACCTCTGTCTATCAATTTTTAGTCTCACCTTCTCGCGGTGAACATTCAGTGCCTACTAACTTAACTGGAGACTGGATCGCAACACCAGTGGAAGGTTGTGAGGATTAGCAAACGAGAGGGAGGAGAGAAGGTGTTCCCACTAAGGGATTTCTCCTTTCTTCCAGGCGGCAGCGGAGGAATTCCCCAGATGGAATCAACGGTGGCGACGACAGTTTCAGTTATCCTGAACTACCTTAAAGGGCTACTACGACATATTCGGAGCTCAGGTCTATAAGAAGCGGTTTTACCGGCTCCCCGTTTTTGGAGTCGGCTACTATCACAAGAGATCGCCAGGTCCTTTTCCGATCGAGGCTCTTACAACATCTTTAGAAGTCCTATGCCGCAGGTATCAAGTATTGAGAATCAGTGGCAACACTGGCAGACAGCCATTAGAGATGCCGCTTCTGACGTGCTGTGTTTTATACGACCTACTCATCGGAGTCCCTGGTTTGACGATGGTTGCCGGAAAGCACATGCATCTAAACAAAATTTATTTCAAGTGGCGCTGCACAGAAGGCCAAAGCTGCCCGCTAGCTATACTAGCAGAAGAAGAAAGAAAAACACCGGCTTCTCAGAAAGAAAAAGAAGGAGCATGAGAAGCGCTCGATAGGGGAAAAAGAGGAATGCCATATCAGGTGAGGTTCGGAACTTTTACCAAAAAGTAAAAAAAATATCTCAAGAATATAATTTCCGAGCCTACATGGACAATCATGGCAACATCGTAGTGGAACCGCTGGCCATGTTGAGAATATAGTAATATGATAAGTAGGCTTCGGATTCTCATGCACTTAAAATCTGTTATTTTAAGCGCATGCTTAAAATATGAGCTTAAAAATGCAAAATATGCATTTAAAATATGCACTTAAAACCAATTCAACTTAATTTCTATTCGATATCAAAACACATTTTCTTCATCTTTTAAAATAAGTTAAAAATAAAACTCAAAAACTAAGCATGAGTGCATCAGTCAACATTTTTCAGTTTATATGTAGTGGTTTATGTGTAGTCGCAACCGAAAACAGTTGGCTGTTGTACATGAAACGTGTTAAGCTTTATGCGCGAAACAGATTAAACCAGCAACAGCACCAGCGCCGTCAACAGCTAACAGCACGCTGGCCAGCAAATACTTTTCAAACACATTAAACCACCATCGTGTTGTAATTTTTTGACATTTATACGTCTTATTGTTGTTGCATTTTGTGTTATTGTTACCAGCAACAGCAAATTTCGGATTTTGAACAAACGACGCTGTTGACGTTGCTGGTGCTGGTCTATTTTAAACAGCCTATTATTAAGGTATTAGTAAGATACTAATTAACAATTTGCTAACTTAAAAGTAGTTTACTAACTCATTCTTAATATTAAAAATTTTCTAACTAGTATCATACTAAAAGAATTTTCTTAATAAATTGCTTCTGAACACACTTAAGAATGACATTTCGTGTAAAAAAGTAAGTACACGAACCTTTTTTGATGTTTGCAAATGTCAAAGAGTCATATGAAGCTAGCACGATACTAAAAAAATAAAGTATGTATTCGATGGCGCAAAATTTTAAACGATTTAGTAATATGTTAAAGTCATTTTAGTAAATTGCTAAGGATTTTGCTAATTTTAAACGATTTTAACATATTACTATCTCTTAACATTTTACTAAAGTTAAAATCACGCACTGGCCTTTTTAACTTTTAGTAATTTGTTAAATCCATATGACTTCTGTCATTTGCCTAGAAAAAAGTTTCTTGGCAATTTATTGTGAAAGAGTTAAATTGTGTTTTTTTGTCGTCTTTTTCTGAGGGTGATTTGCTTCCGATGGGAGATCTGATTGAACTCTAGGCAAACTCGAAGCCGGACAATTTTCTTCCTCCGTTAGGGATTGTGTTATTGGTTCTGCTGATTAATCAATTCCAGCCGAAGCCACCGGATCGGTTTGCTCATTCAAATCGCTTGGGCTTAGTCTTTTGTTTCTCTTTCCAGTCATATCTTCCGCAGTGTCTTAAATTCATTTTTGAGTAATGGTTTCGGATTTGACGGCTTCCTTTTAGACATTATTGCCTCACTTCTTCTCATGATAGTCTTCCAGTCTACACCTATTAAACAGTTGTGTCCTTGATTCGTCAGCGTCGATTTTGAAACCAATATTTCAGAGAACACCTCACAAAAGGTTGTTTAGGAAGTCTTCCATTTAAGGAATTCCTTTGAATATTTGTTCTCTTTTTTTATTAATTGAATATTCAAATCCAACACACAAACACAAACGGTGATAGTAGGGAGATTATTTTGAACAAAATTTATATTTTAAAACAACAAAGAACCACGGCAGACGACACAATTCTCACGATTAATATACGAAGCACAAAATAAATAATTGTAGGCTGTCACTTTGACTTCTGACAAATTATCAGATTTAGTTTTGTTTGATTCGTATTTTTTCACGAACTGTCATTGTTTGGAAGTGTTCAGATGTACCATTTTTAATAAAAGGCAATTAGTAATTTACTAGTTAGTAAAACGAAAGAAAAGGTTTAAAATTGTCAAAGAGTTAGTAAATTGCTAAAAGTTTAACAACTTGCTAAATAGTAAATTGCTAAGCCCTTAATAAAAGGTTGTTTAAAATTTTGCGCCGATGATTTTAACTTTAATAAAAGGGTAGAGAAAGTATGATGCTATATTCGATTAAAATTTACAAATTCGTTGTTTAAACCTAGTATTATACTAAAACAGTTTTAGCATCGTTCTAATTCAATTAAATTTTGCTTTCATTTTTGATAGATGATAGTTTAAATTTCGATCTTATTTATACAGTTTCAAACACACAGACTTAATTTTTTTTCTATTTCAATGTTTTGCCGACACAATCTAGTCAAGTTCATATGCACCTTTGTTTATATATGTAATGCTTTATATTGTGGTGTTTGATAATAGTCTTAAGGTTCGTTTGCACTGACATAAAATTTATATTCTTTTTACTATCTACTTTAGTTTTTGAAAAATATAGGTAGGTACTCTAAAAATATAAATTTATTATAAAAATATGCATTTATAGTAAAATATGCACAAAAAAATGCAAAATATGCATTTATAGTAAAATATGCAAAAATATGCATTAACGGTTAAATGCCATTTTAAAGGAAATTTCTTGATTCGTATACATAATTAGTTGCCTTGCTTCCAAGGTGTTCCTGAAAAAATATGCATTTGCATGGAAATCCGAACCCTAATGATAAGTCTTCTGCATATCGCATACAAGATCCTTCCTGCTGTATTATGTTAAAGCTGAAGTCTTTCGTTAACAACCATATCAGTGCGGTTTTAGACCAGGAAAGTCCACCATCGATAAAATATTCTCATTACGGAAGATCTTGAAAAAAACCCAGGACTTCAAATGGACTATATTTCCATCGAATTCAAAGCCGCTTATGATACCATCTATAGGAATTATATAAAGCAATGTCTATTTCTGGAATCACTGACAAGCTTGTCCGTTTGTGCAGGATGACGATGGAGAACGCAAGCTCCTCTATCAAGGTCGGAAAAGACCACGCCTAAGAAATTGAAATAGTATTGACCTTGTCAAAACCATTTTTTGAAATGTCGGGAACGGTTTTCCCGACTTTGGTGGAGCAGCGTTACACGATTGGTTTTTGGCAGAGATGTTAAGACCCAAGCTTACATTTTCTACACAGTTTCCCATAGATTCTAAAACTTGTAGAAATTGGTAGTCTTGGGATGGGTTACCGAACAGATATATTGCTTTCTATAGCTCGTTTCTATACATGTTTTATTGTTTTATGCAGTAGTTGGAAAAGCTTCGCATACAAAGACATATACATAGTGTTAAAACCCACGTGAGGTCCTAAAAACGTTCGGACACCCATGATACTAAAGCTTTGCGTTGTTGTCAAGCCAGTTGGCTGATGATTGATAAAAGCATACCCATGTCCCCTTGTGAATGTTAAGAAATGGAAACCCCTTATGACAATGTTTTGCCCACTGCAAAAACTAAGATTCTAAATTTGTTTTCAGCGGTGATGTCGTGCCCAAGATGACCCTCTTCCTGGCTTGGTGTTAAAATCACATAGAACAATTTTAATGTTATTGCTTGTCTTTGGTTTTGCTGTATTTACACTGGCAATGGAATATATTTATTCATGGATAAGCCTAAGCTCTGATTCAAATATAATACTCTCACACTAATCCCAGTTCGCTTTGATTGCATGAAAATTAAGTTCAACATCTACGAATCAAATAAATTCAATTCCGAATCAAAACAGCACAATAATTGAAATTATTTCCCAATTGACCACACAAAACAGTTGGAGTTGGTTTTCAAATAAGCCTGTTTCTGTCATTCTATAGTGCATGGATCACCATTTGCAGACGTGTCCTCTTAGTTCTGATTTCTGATGATGCTTTTTAACCGCAAATTATTTCAGATGATTAAGGTTTCGTGTTATACAATGAAAACCCGAACTTCCTATGAATTGCGCCCCCTTGTTTGTTTATTGAATTTAATTGCCAATTTAAGTGTTGGCTCTACAAATTGTTGCAAACAACATGTATTTACCAATTCCCCTCGCCGGCAATTGATGTCGGTAAGCAAGTGATTTAATGGCTCGTGCTTTGCAGACGACAAGCGCTCTACATCATCAACTAATCATTAAAGCCCACCGAAAATTTCGGCAGCAGCAGGCAGACGACACGAGACGTGCGATAAACAAACAGCTTGTGTGAGTTTGTATTTCATAGCCGTTTTTGTTATAACTACGTTATTTAGTTGTTTAACATGATTTATGTTTACACTTCTGTCACATGCAAATGACATTAAAACAAAAAAGCGTGTGGGTTAATTCTGATACAATATTTGCCGACCCACAAATAATAATGGTCGGTTCACTTTGAGGTGCGCTTTATAGTTTTTTCTATAACGTATCTAACTCGTGCATTGAATTTGCATAAAAGTCGTGTATCTGTTTATAGGTTACAATACTTTCAGTGGTGGATTTTTTCAAAAGTTAACTATATAAACGAGTGCTTGGGGCAGCTTGTCTTTGAGTCACTGAATTTTTTTCTTTATACATACATATTTCTTCCGAACAAGGTTGCCAATACGTTTATACTAGGTTTTCACCAAGAGATAATCCTGTATTAAGGTAGATTCACTATGAATCTTCTTTAAATCTCGAAGATTTACCATACATATACTTTTGTAAATCTAGTAGATTAGGAATTAATCATGTCAAATCATCATTGGACCAATTGTTCTATAGTTCGAACTGACCTAATATCCATATCTATTATATCAATTTTTGATCGTTTGGAACAAAAGAAATTTTCTTTCTCTCGCTTCCACTTTATAAAAAAAATTGAAACAGCATTAGAATTCTGATAGGTGATGTCAAAGTTAATCTTTTTAGTGCGGTGGAAACAGCACATAAATCTCTTGTCTTTAATCTCGGATTATATTTTGGAGAAAACATGTGTTTGGCGTTTCACCCATTTTACAGTATACATACGTAAGTCGACTCTTCAAACATGGACAAATTTGAGGAAACCGATTCGGTAATCTATCAGCCAACATTCTTACGTCAGATGAAAGCAGGTAAGCAGGATCGTCCGAGAACATCGCCGAAGCAGAACCTGTGCCAGTGAATTCCTCGTCGTGCACAAGAACTCGGCCTTTCGCAGACTTGAACTTGACAAATTTTGCGTAGGGACTTGGGCCTACATCCGTACAAGATTCAACTGACTCAGAAGCTCGAATTTCAAGACCATAGACAAACCCGCTTGTTGGCTGAGCTTGGTAGCGTTTGGAAGAGGACCCCACTTTTGGCCGAAAACCATTTTAACGACAAGGTTGTGATGTGCTTTTTGCTTTCCAGCCGAGGTTTTGCTCGTCGGTCTTGTCAGGGTCGTCCTGAAGAAAACACGAAACTCCAGATTTAAAGGTCTTCAAACCTTATTACAAAATCTTTATTGGAAATAACTCTTAAAACTATAACATACAATAATCTGCTATTAATATTTCACTTTAATTCGGGTAATTTGAACGGTTCACGGGCATTCATCAAATCTTCTGGCTTATGGTCTAGCGGCCTTGCATTAGTTATACTGCTTGCTGACGATCCGGACCTGGTACTTCATCACGGGTATTCTGGCTTCTGGCACTTCGGTAGATCAGCAGGTTCAAGGCCCCTGGTGGCACAAAACAGCAGGCTAACGCTCTGGTAGATCAGCAGGTTCAAGGCCCCTGGTGGCACAAAACAGCAGGCTAACGCTCTGGTAGATCAGCAGGTTCGAGGCCCCTGGTGGCACAAAACAGCAGGCTAACGCTCTGGTAGATCAGCAGGTTCAAGGCCGCTGGTGGCACAAAACAGCAGGCTAACGCTCTGGTAGATCAGCAGGTTCAAGGCCCCTGGTGGCACAAAACAGCAGGCTAACGCTCTGGTAGATCAGCAGGTTCAAGGCCCCTGGTGGCACAAAACAGCAGGCTAACGCTCTGGTAGATCAGCAGGTTCAAGGCCCCTGGTGGCACAAAACAGCAGGCTAACGCTCTGGTAGATCAGCAGGTTCAAGGCCCCTGGTGGCACAAAACAGCAGGCTAACGCTCTGGTAGATCAGCAGGTTCAAGGCCCCTGGTGGCACAAAACAGCAGGCTAACGCTCTGGTAGATCAGCAGGTTCAAGGCCCCTGGTGGCACAAAACAGCAGGCTAACGCTCTGGTAGATCAGCAGGTTCAAGGCCCCTGGTGGCACAAAACAGCAGGCTAACGCTCTGGTAGATCAGCAGGTTCAAGGCCCCTGGTGGCACAAAACAGCAGGCTAACGCTCTGGTAGATCAGCAGGTTCAAGGCCCCTGGTGGCACAAAACAGCAGGCTAAACGCTCTGGTAGATCAGCAGGTACCGAAGCCCCTGGTGGCAATTAGGACATTAATCTTCGAATTAAGACCCCTTACCACTGGTGGGGGGAAGCCTTAATAGGAAATAGCTGGACAATCTCACCTACCTAACTTGTCTTCATACGAAACCCCTTACCACTGGTGGGGGGGAAGCTCCGCAAAAAGCAAGGGAAGCTAAATGACCAACTCGTCTATACGTCTCAGGGTTACCCCTGGGATTTTTCAAAAAGTCGCAGAAAAAAGTCGCTTTTACAAAAAAAAGTCGCAAATTCAAATTCTTTGAAAAAGTCGCATTTTTGAACAAAAAGTCGCAATTGAAAGAAAAACTCGCATACCTAAATATTATTTTTTTTTACTATAGGAAAAACAATTTAGATATTTTTTTTGAATTTCTTTATTTAAACACTTAGATAGGTATACATTAAAAAATAACAAAAACAAAAAAAAACCTAATTTAAAGACTTCATTTTACATAAATTAATATGTATGTAGGTTTTAAGTTAAAATAAATACCTAAAAAGATATATAAATCACATTAATGTTTCGTTTTTTTAATAAAGTTTCTCTATACTTTTTAATTAGGTTGTTTTCAGGAACCCACTCACTTATATCACAGTCAATGAGATTTGTGGAAGCTAACATATTTTCGCAGGTTTCCCTTTGTAAACGGTTTGTTAATTTATTTTTCATAAGCGTAAGCTTTGAAAAAACTTGCTCAGCGCAAGCGCTGCTGTGTGACAACGTTAAAATTTTACAAACAAATTCGTAAAGGTCAAAGTATAGGTTATCACCTAAACTATTTTTTAAAGTACCAACCTTGTACCAAAACTCTTCTATATTTTTAATTTCAAAAATTTTGCCATAGTTTTTGTCAAACGCTTGAAGCTCTAGGTGTTTGTATTGATCTACCACTTTTTCTGGCTCATTTGTAAAGCTATTAAAATTTGAAACCAACCGAAAATAGTTAAAATCCTGATTTGAACTAATTATTTTTGGATCTATATGTTTTAAAATAGAAAGCTTCTCATCTTTAACATTAAATCTTGAAAAAATTTCAGCAAAGCGTCAAATAATATTGAAGTACATTTTTTTTATGCAAATAATTTCAAAATTTGTGAGTTTTTTATCCTTTAAGCAATTTTCGGCTTCCATGCCGATATATATTTCTTCAATTTTTTAAAAGAATTTTCTTTTCGATAATCAATCTCAGAAATAGATTTTCCAAGAACACATTCTTTCAATAAAAAATTTTGAAAACTAATAAATAGAGGATCTTCTATATAAGAGCACAAATAAGCAATTTGTGATGTTTCACTCTGAAAAACTTTGTTTAAAATATTTATTTTTGAAAGAATATATTTTAGAAACTTTAAATAAACTAAATTTTCGTTGTTCAAATTTTCGAGAATAATATCAATTTTTGAATCTGTACTTTCTTCAAATTTAGCCCTAATAAAAAAATGTTGCAAAACAACCCATTGCTCCACGATGCGGCATGTTACATGTTACAGACAAAGCACAAAGGTAAGGAGAAATTCCAGGAAATGTCAGTGTCAGTCGTCAGTGCCAAACACGTAAGCGAACAAAAAACAATCTAATAGCGCCCCCGTGGTGGGAATGGGAAAACAAAAACTACTTTCGAAAACGAGAATGCGAACAGAAAACAAAGAACAAAGCAAAGACAATCATACTCACACATTCTCAGAAAAGTTTGATGGTAAATGTTTAAGCAAAGAAAAAGTCGCAATTTTAAACAATTTTAAAAAGGTCGTCGCATAGTCGCACAGCACAAAAAAGGTCGCAAAAATGCGACTAAAGTCGCATAAGGGTAACGCTGATACGTCTTGTCTACGACTGGACTTCAAAAGATTTATTCAATCGATCTACTGTGCCGCCTGACTGTATGTATGAGCGAGGTGAGGTCATTTTCGTCCACCCGAGTAGGTCCTCTTGATAGTTTTTCAGTAGAAACTGAATGTGAACTGTATGGGTGTCGAACGAAAAAAATATTATTGTTTGATTTTTGCGTGACGTCATATGCCTCTGGTTAGTGTGAATCGTACTCGGGCGAAGTGTAACTCTTAGTATTAATTATAATTCTCGGTATTAATACAGAAGTAGTATAGAGGGGAGCAGCATGGAACGCTTCGTTACAAGGTGTAGTGTTGAATAAATGGGTGTGTTATCGAGCAAAACTGCCGTATATGGGACGACACCAACCAACATAATGTCAACCAGCTGACAATGCATCCCAAAAAAGTTACCGTTTGGTGTGGAGTTTTGGTCGACGGCGTCATTGGTCCGTTCTTTTTCAAAACTTACGTTGGTGAGGTGGTCACCGTCAATGGCGAACGTTATAGAGCGTTCAAAGTTCAAATAAAATTTTGTTAATACCTCACATAGCTGTTTTATTCCATTTCAACATATACACGGCCTTATTGAAAATCCATTTATGTAAGAAATCTCATCGTGTGAAATACAAGGTGACGTAAAAGTTGTTCCTCTTTCGAACGACCATATAATTTTTTTAAATGGCGGCAAATGTCAACATTGACGTGTTTTCTGTATCTGTTTACTTCACAAATGTCAAAGTAGAATTGACATTTTCCGCCATTTGCAAAAACTATAACATATTCCGATAGGGTGACAACTTTTGCGCCACCTTTGATAAAGAAAAAAGTACAGAGATTCATTGTTCATTACATATTTCCCACTAAGTTCTTTGCGGTTCTTAATTATAAAAAAATAGTACATTGAAAAGCCTTTGCCTACCTATCTAAGTTTTGATATTTGTTACAAAATTGACTCGTGAAAATGACTTCAGTTATTATGGCGGAGAAGTAAAAAAAAAACAACATTCTCAAAATTATCCTTCAGGGATTTGAGCCTGAACTTTTTGAAAACAAGAATTTTGTAAAATCTAAAATAACCTCAAAAGTAAAAAAGAATAAGGAAGAATATTAAAAAAACCTGAACTAATTGGCAAATCCCAGGGCAAACGTATGTATGTACTATAACGTTTCAAATACCAAAATTGTATTGCCTAGTGTTATTCAAAAAATAGGTCTTTTGTGAACATTGACAACTTGTAGTCAGATAAATGTGCAAACAATTGACAAGATCAAATGTAAAACTTCACATTTCGCATAAATTCATAAAAAAAGAGAGCCCCTTTCATATTGACTGAGGGCACGTAGTCAGCTGAATTACTGAATCTCTCACTATTACGCCTCAGGAACAACCATAAATTGATTATATTGACAGATCGGAACACATGTCATTCTGCACTAGAGTGGTGTAACTTAATTATTTCATATGTTTCGTTCTACTCGTACTAACTTCTATCGAGTTTTGCATGCAAGTTATGGTAAAGGTTGATATAATGTAGGTTATTTTGTTATTGCCATATTCAAAAGAACGAGCAATACTTCATCAATGTATCTTCACCTATATGTTCGGTTCGAGTATGCTATGCATGTATGCAAGATAATGTAGAGTATAAGAGTTTAAAGAAAAAAATATTCAAAGCTATTGGGAGTATCTTTGAAATGAAATTTGCGATATGCAAATTGATTTTGCTGTCATTGTATATTACTTGGGGACTACAAAAGGGTAGTAGGGAAATACAGTATGATTTCCATATTCTTGTTGAAATTATTCTGGATGCGTTCAATATCCAATCCAGTCAGCGGGTACAGTTACTGACTCCAGGCATTATTTAAAAAAAACTGCTACAATATTGGTTCCGCGGTGTGTGATACATATTTTAAGTTTATTCTTATTTGAAAAAACCACAAATTATTGTAATTTCATTGGGATCTACTTAATTCTAAAATCAAGATTCACTTGTAGCAGAAATAAATTGAACAATTTGTGGTTAGTTTAATGAGTTAATTAAAAATAATTCAATCGGCTTTTTTGTTCACTGTGATTTTCAAAGTCAGTTTATTTCACATTGATTTATCGATATTTTTTTTATATTTTCAGCAGCAGCCTTGTTAAAAAGTCGGTAAATGAATATGGACACTTTTGTGCAAGCAAAATAATAAAATCACGACTGGATGGCATAGATTTGCTCTTGTCGTTCAAAGCTATAAATTCGGTATGCAATTAAGAAATTTAATATAATTGTCCTAATTATTTTAGAATTTTCAATTTCTTACCGAAATTGTGAACAAATAAAATGCACGACTGGGTCGCACGAACTTGCTCCTATGTAATAGACTAAGAATTTCAAAATGAATGTTATTAGAGAAAAACTGTTTATAAGCATAAAAAATAATTTTTTAAACGGCTATAACAACTTTTTTAGTAGTTGGAGGTAAAAATAGGATGCCATGTGATTCAAGCAAACATAGGTTCATGCAAGAACAAAAATAATAAGTCTTTGTAGTGGTTTCTTAAAAAAATAAGCTTTTATATACAAAATTTTTAAAACATTTTTAAGAAAAAATTTTTGTACGCCAATTTAAAGCTTTTATTATTGTTTGAATAAAAATTAAGTTTACAAAAAAAAAAATATTGAATTTTCAAAAAAAAAAAATATTTAATATAATTAAAATAATTTTTTTTTTGAAATTTATATTATATTTTTCTTAAAGTTTTGAAATGCAATATTTTTGAAACTTTTTAGAAGCTCCTCTCTAAAAGATTTCATGAAAATCCGTTATGCCGATAATGAGAAATTCAAAATTTTAAAAAATCTTAAAAATTAATAAAAAAAAAAAAAATTTAAGCAAAATTCTCGGAACCGTATTCAAGAAAAAAAAAACGATTTTCGAAAACCATTTTTTAACATTTGTATGGAGGGTACCGTTATTTTTAGGTAAAATAAATTTTTTTTCTCATATCTTGTAGATTATTTTAAGAAACTTTTATTTATCAAGTTTTAAAAAAATCGAGCATGGGCTTTTCGAAATATTGAGTTAAAAAAAAAAAAAAAAAAAAAAATTGAAAATTTTCTTAAAAATCAAAAAAAAAAGTTTTTGAAAATTTGAATATGCAGTAATATTGAAACTTTTGGGGAGCCTTAACATAAAAAAAAATGATCAAAATCTGTCGTACCGTTTTTGAGAAAATCAAAAACAAAAAAAATGGTTCCAAGGAGAGTACCAAAAATAATAAATTTTAAAATTTTTTTTTCAACCATTACCTAGGTTTAACTAAAAGAAATTTTATGAATTTTTTTTTTTAATCTGTGGGACAGTTTTTGAGAAAAAAAAATATTTATAAAATTTCGAAAAAAATTCGTACGGCAGGTACCGTTATTTTTGGTCTTAAAAAATCAAATAAAAAAACATCCGGGGGTAAAAATTAAAACCCATATCTACCAAGTTTGAAGAAAATCGGCCGAGCCGTTTAGCTGCAATCGAACAGACAGACAGACAGATAAAATTGCGAGACCCACTTTTTTTATCTTCGCTATCATCGTAATGTCAACTTTGATCAAAATCTCGAGTTCGATTTTTTTTTCCAAATGCATAACTTGCCTTATAGTACCTATAAGTCGCAAGTAAAAATCAGAGAAAGTGAGCAAATTAGTTTTTTGTTTATAAATACAATTTGAAATGCAATATTATTTTTAATAATTAGCGGAACAATGTGTGAACAATTAGAATAAAATTTGTTTATCCATTAGCGCGATATAAGAGAAAAAAGAAAAATAAGAAATTGTTGAAAAAAATGAAAATTCTTTTTCATTTAAATGATCCGATTAAAATTGGCTTTAAATGTCTAAGCATCACAATGTTAGAGAAGTATTGAGCTAGGTAAAGTTTTCCACATTCGTGTAGTGCGGGTTAAGAAAGGATATCTAAAGTTGAACTCAATGGTAAACTGATATGCACTCCCAAAAGCGGGAGTTTAACGGTTGAATTGTTTAGGGCGAGTAATGCAACTGGTTATTTCCCTAGAACACTTTTTATAAAAATAACGGTAAAATGGTGAAAGAAAACAATGTTGAAGTGCTCCGAAGCATTCAAATAATTCCATTATAATTGTTTGATTTAAATGAATTAAAATAAAGAAAAATTAAAAAAGGAAATTTTTATTTTATTTATTTCGAGTTAAACGTTTTTATCACAACATAAATTTTACTTTTTAGTTATTTAAAGGACGCGTTTCGAATTTGTATCCATCTTCGGGCTTTTTTCGTTGACTGTTGATGTTGTTTGCTAATTATTTTATTTTTTGTGGATTTTGTTTTGATATTAATAATTCTATTGTGAATATGTCTTTTGTTTCCTTACGTTTGTACCTTCTATTACTGGCATCTTTTTTGGTGTTTTATCGCTGTGTTGTATAGTGTATTATTTTTTATTGTTAATTTGTCGTTAAGTACTTAGACAGGTACTCGTACTTGGAACATAAACCAAAACAAAATACAAAATCTACATACGCACAACACATAATCGAGAACAACCATAACTACACTGACTTCGAAACAAATCTTACACCTCTACATATCTGCCAGAAAAGGACAACATTAGACGCACTGGAGGAAAGAACTCACTCGTACTTTGAATATCAGAAGACAAAGCACCACTATATTGTTTGCTTTTATTTTCGCCATGAGCGATCTTTCCTATTAACGAGAGTAGGGAAGCATTTTTGTAAACCCATTTAATAAAATAAGATTTTGTTTTAATTCGCTGCAAAAAAGTTTTTCAGGAGTGTACTGCAGCGTTACCACTTCCGGAAAAAAGGTCAAAGTAGATTTGAAGAAAAAAGCAGCCTAAATGAGAAATTGAAATGGTTTTTTTTTAGCTCGGTTCCTTCCATGCAGCCATTATGAAATATCATATTTATTTCAAAGACGGCTCTAATGGTTTTTATAAGAAAAAAATAATGTTCAGACCATACCAACAATGCAGTCCACATTTTGGTAAAAAAAATATTATTAGCGATACCTGTCATAGATCGTTTTTTTAATTTTCTACTTTCTTATTTCTGACTACCGATTTCGATCAAAATTTTCTATATAGGAGCTTTTTTGATTTTGAAATAATATTGCTGTCACTGCCAACAGGAATTTCTACCATAATACTTTTTTATATATGTACGTTTACTTTACTTAAATTTACTTTGTTTAATATTTATAAGTAACTTTGCTATAGTTTTTATTTTAGTTTTTAATTTATTTGTTTTTCAATATCACTTTTCAATAAACTACATTAAAATACGGTTTAATTAATAGATCTAAATAGTTTAATTTTGAAATAGAATTATTTCCTCGTATTCCCCAACGATTGTATACAAAACATTTTTTCCTTAAATGTATGTTATTAAATATTTAAAATTGTCATTATATTTCTTTTAATTTTAAAGAAATTTGTAGAGCTATTTAGAATTAATTTATTTAAAACACACTCAAGCGAAATTTTCATAAGATTCGTGTTTCTATGTTTTTAAAATTACTCATTTATGTATTTTTACTGCGTTTACATGCATTTTTTTTTTGTAATTCTCTGGCTACATACTAGACACCTAGAGTGAAATAGAAAAAACGAAGTAGATTTGGACTTTTTTTGTAAAATTGAAGTAGATTGAAACAGAGATTTTTAAAATGAAGCAGATTTCATTATTTTGCTGATGGTGCGAAGTAGGAAGTAGATTTTAAAATATTTTGAAAAAAGGAAGTGGATCTACTTCAATTGAAGTAAAGTGGTACCACTGGTGTACTGCCTCTTGTGACGAATCTAAGAGTATCTCTTGTAGAAAATTGTAGGTTCCCTCCATTCCTGGTAACACGTATACACAGAAATGGTTGAGAGTTGTAAGTCACTAGGTTTAGGCTCTCTACGAACCATTATGGCGTCTTATTTTGTATGTTTAAATAAAATTTGAATGAATGAAAGATTTGTATTATTAAGATGTGAACCTGAAAAGATATGTAAGCGAATAATAAAAAGAATCAAATAAAACATTAAAATCAGCTATCAAGAAATTATAACCACCATTAGCTTTTTGAACGTTCAAAGAACAATTTAAATTGGCATGAAAGTTAAGGCTACATGATGAACTGAATTATTTTATAATTAACTCTTTATTTTAATTCATTGTTTTTAAAAACAAGATTACAAATTTTATATAAGGAATTGGAGACAAATCATAAGAAAACATTGATTATCGATTAACAAAAATTCACTTCCTTTTTTCATACTCAAGGGAATCAATCTTTTGCTTTTTTTGTTTTGATATATTCATTTAATGAAAAATTACCTCATTTTTGGAGCTAGTTTTTTTTTGACATTTTTCTTTGGGGTTAAAACAATGTAGCAAAGTCATAGTAAACGACTCAACTTAACTTTACGAAAATATTCTCGTTCATGCTTTGGTGCCATTTGTATTGAGATCATATAGTTTCGGGCAATTTTTAAAATGAGATTTCACCCCAAACTAAAAATAAATCAATTTCTTGTGTTGTCGATTTTGGTATACAAATTTAGGACATTTTTCTTCTTTATTTTGGTTTTGATGATTTTTTGTCTTCGGCCATATTTTATGATAAGAAGGGCAGTTTGGGAGCCTTTTTCATTTTCGTTTAGGGTAACTTTTCATTGCACAAAATTTCAATGTACATAATTCATTGTTATAGTCAGCTCACTACTCATGCAACGTACCTAATGTAAAAATATTAACTACTCAAGTTTTTGAATTATTTTGTTTGATTTATATTTATATCCCCTCTAACTGGAGAATTAGCTTAGGCGTGCATTTTTCTTTCAAGTTGAAAAAATATAAACAAATGGAAATCAAAATACCTAAGTATTATTTACTGCTACGTTTACCATAAGAGTTAACCCTAATAACGGTCAAATTAATAAATCCTTATCAAATTACGATTACTTCAATATCATAGTCTCTTCAACACAAATTTTAATTAGCTTTATTATACATGTATTATTGTATGTAGGTTCCTACATATATCAAGCTGCATTTTTAGGTATATATGTATGTACTTAAAATAGGTAACAGTTTTGGGTTCGTAATAAAATACACAACTGTATAACACGCATTTGCTTTTATAAAGGGTGTCCACTAGGAATTATTCAAGTTTAATATTAAATTAACAAAAACTACAACTTTATTCTCATGTTAATACAAAATGGACTTTGAAAATGTGGATTTTATGTTTTAAGTAACGTTCTATTCTTTCTCAACACAATTCTGCAATGGGACTCTTAAATTTGTGACTATACGAGAGTAAAGAGTTCGTGTAGAATATTTTTTTAGAGCCCGAACATGTTGGGGATGGTTGTTCTAAAATCCGGACTTTACGTATTCATATACAAAAAATTGCACAGTTTAAGATCCGTTGACCAAGGTGACTATATAGGGTATGTCCCGTACCTTATGATTAATTTAATGGAAAAAATTACCCTCAGTTTCTCCATTGAAGCACTCGGAGTAAGTGAAGTGGTGTCTCGCTGAAATTATGTTCTGTTGCTGAACCAAGGAAGTAGCTGTAGTTACGCTACCAAAAACTAGTCTACTTTTCGAAATAACATTGCTAAGGCCGTCATCGTCAATGACGAGCGCAACAGAATGATGATAATCAATTTCATAAGACCTAAAATGAACGATATGGACATTGGACATAGACAACAATTGGTTCCAGAAGAACCGCGGTGCTACGTGCCGCATAGCGGACGCCATTATTGACATTCTGAATGAACGATTTGAAGAAAAGCTTATCTCTAGCATTGGTGAGGTTAATAAAGGTCCTGCAATTTAATCCCGCTAGACTCTTTCTTGTGGGTTTTCCAAAATTCGCAAGGGTATACGAATGAACCCCAATCGAACGATGCCCTTAACATTGTTAACATATGCCGTCGCACAAATTCAGCTGGATGTAGGAAAAAAAGTTCTTGAAAATTGGATCACTCGGATCCGTGCCACAAGAAGCCAAAACGGCATATTCCATACTACTATCATATAATGGTATATATGGGTCATGGGCCAAATAATCAAAGAAATTCGTTAAACACGTTATGTTTCTTTCTTTTTTCTCATTTCAACATCTACCCTTATCGGAAAACCCATTATGTATTGAATTTTCAAAAAAAAAATGTGTTTCCGAAAATGTTTATATCCAATGTTTTTTTTAGTAAAGGCTTAATTGAAAACTCTTTTAGATTGCCTTGTTTTTTTAATCAACATTTTTAGGAATTAAAATTATGTATGTGGATTTTTCCAAACCATTTTTAATAATTTTATGTAATTTTTAAATGAGATAAAAACTTTAATAAAAAATAGCTTTTTTGGCTACAAAAATTTTTGGGGACTAAAGGCCAAAAAAAGCTATTTTGAATCAATAATTCAACAAGTCCAATAATAGTGGTAAATCTTCTACTTGGCAAATTTATTTCAGTAGTGTATAAAGTTTGTATTATAAAAACCTTCACAAATTTTAATAGTTTACACTTAAAAAAAAAATCGTGGTTTTCGAAAAAGTCAATGAGTTTTCAAAAATGTAGTTGGATTTTTTTAGATTCAATCAAATTTGTTTTTGAAAAGTTTGATTCGCAATACTAAACTTTTAAGACTTTTCTACATTAATTGACCAACATAAGTTGTATACAGTTTTCCAATGAAACCCGTTTTCGGAATTGTGTTTAACATTAAGGTAACTTTAAAACAAAGAAATTTTATGTATTTTTATAAAAAATCTGTTAGAAAACTTTTGAGAAAGAAAAGATTTTCTTTAACTTCAAAAAATTGTATGCTTTCTACCTACCCTTATTTCTGGTCTTAAAAAAGCGAAATAAAATCCTTTGGGAGACAAAAACATGCGAATAAAGTTTTGTCTTTTGTGAAACCCACTTTTTTTGTCTTTCCTATAATTGAAAATCTCGAGATCAATTATTTTTCACTTATGTACAGGGTGGGTCAAATAATATTTTTTTTATTTTGATCTTCACAAAATAAATGCTGGTGTTTCCCGGGGCTTCGTTTTGTCTCAGACTCTCTTCCTCATTTTTATAATCTTTTCTGAAACTTCATTCAGATTTATTGTTTTGTCGACGACTCTACTCTCAGCTTCTCATACGCGTCATCGTCAGTCATTGAATGGCCCTTGCATGGAAGAGGCCGAAAAGTTCTCAGTAATCGGTATATGTGTCAAAGACGATCTTCGTTGGAATGACCACATTTTTGAGACCGCCGAAATGCTGCTAGATCAATGTAACAAATTTTTCACTCCTTCTGATCTGGTTACCATTTATAAGGAGTTTTTACGCCCATAACTCGAGTATAACTCACATCTTTGGATAGGAGCAGCATGAACTTCTCTCCACCTATTGGATAGAATTCAGAACAGAGCCTTAAAACTGATAGGAAACAGAACTATAATGGATTTCCATCTCTTGAACACCGTCAGAATGTTTCATATATGTAGGATGACTACATTTCCCAACTTAATTAACATCCTAAATTAAAACCAAACATTTAGCATTTACACTATTTTAACTAATATCAGATTTCCAAATCATTCCATTTTGAATATAAATATGTAATTTAAGAACTAACTATAGTCTAGAGGTAAAACTTAACGTAATGAACATTCTGAAAAGTAAAGTCAAGCGAAGTAAAAGTAAAGTAAAATCAAGTTAAGAAAGTAAAGTCAAAGTCAAATCAAAGTCAAATTAAAGTCAAGTTAAAGTTATATTTTTTTTATATTTTCTCATATCTAAATTATTGCATTATTGCATTTAAATTATAAACTTTTAAATAAATTAAAACTATTTTAAAATAGACTAACTCTATAGTTTTCTAATTTATTACCTTTCCCTCCCCCTACAATTGGTGTCAGAAGTGTTACTGGACAAGTGCCGCGAAAAGTGTTCAAATTGTCTTTAAACTATAAAATTAAATTACCTAATTTTAAAGTCTAAATAAGAAAAAAAAAAACATACAAAGTTATTAAATACCTACTTAAAACAAAAAGTTATTAACGACAAAGTGACAAAGTGAAAAGATAGAAAAGAAAAGATTAAAAGCTAAGAATTAAATTAAAGAAAAATCTGAAAGTTCATGCATTAAAAGTAATAAGTGCTTAAAAAATAATAACTGTGCGATACATATACATTACTGCATAGAAACAAAAAATAGCAAATAATTTACCGCGATCAGTGAGTGCATAAAAAAAGAAAAGTATCAAGAACGGAAAAAAAGAGAGCAAAAAAAGAGAAAAGCGCATACAAAATTGGTGAGATCGTTTCATATTTATGTTCTCTCTTACTTTAAATATTTAAATTATTTTTGCACCAAGATCGATTTGCTCGTAAAGTGCTGAGTCAGGCTTGAATTGAGTGTAATTCGATTTTACGATCTTGTATCATATGCTTGAGCTTAGTAATCGCATGCAACAAATATTTGACATTTGGCTGATAAATTAAAAGCTTTGTAGTTTTAAGCTTATTGTTTTTTTTTTAAATACAATTCAAAACAAAGTTAAGAAAAGAACTTTCAAGCCGAATATATTTTTTTTTGCTATGATAGTACGAGTATTATGATGGGGAGGAAAGTTTAAATTTACGAATGGACGATTTAAATAAATTAACAACAAAACATCTACAAACAATTTTAAAAGAAAAGAAATTATCATATAGGTATAACCTAAAAACCGAATTAGTAGAGAGATTATTTAATGCTATATTGAATGAAGGAAAGTCAGTAGGTAGTTTTATGGAAGAAATTAATAAAGAGGGAACGGAAAAAGATATAGATAATAATTTAGTTGATATTAACGAAGCTGGTGAAGGTGATAAAGAGAAAGCTAACGTAAAGCTAAGAGAGATGTCGGAAACCAATAATTTTGTATTTAAGGATGTAGAAGAATCTTTAGATAAATTTTCTGGTGAATCTGGGAAAAATGTAATTCTATGGTTAAAAGATTTTGAGGACATAGCTACAGTGTGTAAATGGAATCCCATACAAAAATATTTGTACGCGAGGCGTTTACTAAAAGGAGCTGCCAAACTGGCAATTGAATCGAAAAGCGGTATTTGCAGTTGGGATGATTTAAAGCAGTTTCTATTGAACGAATTTAATAATGTGCCTTCTTGTATAAGTCTTCACAATGAGCTTCAGTCTAGGAAGAAAAAGCATGATGAATCTTTCTTAGAGTACATGTATTCAATGAAACAAATTGCAATGAAGGGAAATTTTGATGACGCATCGTTAATAGCCTATGTAATTCAAGGTATTTCAGATAGCCCATTGAATAAAACGGTGTTGTATGAAGCAACGACTCTAGATGAGCTGAAAAGGAAGTTTTTGGTGTATGAAACTATTAAAAATCATCAGAAAGCTAGTACGAGCAATTATAGAAACCAGACCCAAAACAATTCACAATATGCAAAGGCAAATTTTTCGGGAACGTCAAAAAATGTTTTGACTCAAAAACGATGTACGAACTGTGGTTCTCTATCTCATGCACAAGGTGTTTGTCCAAACAAGAGCAAGGGAGCAAGGTGTTTTGGATGTAGTGAATTTGGTCACATATCTACAAAATGTCCGAACAAAGAAGCAAAGAATGCAAACCAAAATATGAAAAGAATTAACAGACTAGACTGTTGTGTGAAACTTATGTTGGCTGGAGAGGTATACGATGTGTTGGTGGATACGGGAGCGGATGTATCTTTAGTACAAGAGAGTGTTTGGAGAAGAGCTGGCGCTGTTGTTGTGGATGGGGTTGGAGAAATGTTGACGGGATTTGGGGATGGTAATGCAAACCGTACTCATGGATCTTGTTTGATGGATGTTTCAATCGAAGATGTTTGTTATTCCATTCGATTCCATATTGTTCCTGATGAATGGATGTCAGACTGTATGATTCTAGGAAAAAACTTCTTAAGCGTTTCGAAAGTCAGTATTGAGAATGGTAATATTTTTGTTACTAAAATTCCACAAGCTGTTAGTTTAGAAGAAAACAAAATTTCGAAAATTCAAGTAGATGAATTATTAGAAAAGAGTGACTTAAATTCAATACTAGACACAAAAGTATCTCATATAACCGATCCACAAATTAAAAACGAGATTAAAGATTTGGTATGTAACTATGAGCCAAGAAAACCAGAAAAGTGTAAAGTAGAAATGCGAATTGTATTATCCGATGATCGTCCAGTGTACCAGAAGCCAAGAAGATTAGCGCAACAAGAAAAGGAAGATGTTAAGAAACAGATTGATACGTGGCTAGCAGAAGGTATTATTCGACATAGTTACTCTGACTATTCAAGTCCGATAGTTTTAGTAAAGAAAAAAGATGGAACCAATAGGATATGCGTTGATTATAGGTTACTGAATGCGAAAATTATAAAAGACAGTCATCCACTACCACTGATAGAAGAAATCCTAGAAGACCTTGTTGAAGGAAAGTTTTTCGTGGTTTTGGATTTCAAAAATGGATTTTTTCATGTTCCAATAGAAAAGGAAAGTCAAAAGTATACTGCATTTGTAACGCCGGACGGACACTATGAATTCCTTAAAGCACCCTTTGGTCTTTGTAATTCGCCATCGATTTTTCAGAGGTTTGTTAATGCGGTATTTGAGAAGTTATTACGTTCAGGGTGGTTACGAGTCTTCGTTGATGATTTGGTTATTCAAGCTAGAAGTCCTGAAGAATGTCTTGAAAAACTCAAATTAGTTTTGGAAGTAGCAGCTGAGAATGGTCTTGTCATTAACTGGAAGAAGTGTAAATTCGTCACAGAGAAGATCGAGTTTTTAGGCCATGTAGTAGAGAACGGGTCATTGAAGCCATCGAAGGAAAAACTTAATGCAGTCCAAAATTTTCCGAAGCCGGATACAGTAAAGAAAATTCAGTCGTTTCTGGGGCTGACAGGTTTTTTCAGGCGATTCATTGCTGGATATGCAGTTCTTGCGAAACCTTTATCGGACCTATTACGCAAAGATACGCCATTTTGTTTTGGTCCAAGTCAGGTCGAAGCTTTCCAAAATTTGAAGGATGCTTTATGTCAAGATCCAGTTTTGAAGCTTTACAATCCAGTGTTAGAAACGGAGCTTCATACAGACGCAAGTAAGGTTGGATACGGAGGTGTTTTACTACAAAGGCACAATGATAATGAAATGCATCCTGTTTTCTATATCAGTTACAAGTCATCGAAATCTGAAAGCAATTTTACCAGCTATGAGCAAGAAGTTTTAGCAATTGTTAAGTGTTTGCAGAAGTTGAGGGTATATCTTTTGGGGATACCGTTCAAAATATTTACAGACTGTAAGGCGTTTACAGCTACTATGAGGAAGAAGGAGCTATGTACGAGAGTTGCCAGGTGGGCAATATTTCTTCAAGATTTCAACTGCGAAGTCCTTCACAGAGCTGATACATCGATGAGGCACGTAGACGCGCTTAGTAGATTTCCGGCAATAATGAGGGTAGAAGATGGTGTTTTGCATCGTGTTAGAAAAGCACAAGAAACGGATGAATTTTGTTCACTGATAGCAAACATCTTGAAACATCAAGAACATGAAGATTTTGTTATGCGCAACCGGGTTCTTTACAAATTTTTTGAAGGTGATTACTCCTTGGTTGTTCCGAAGAAGCTAGAAAGAGAAGTACTGCGAGGCATACACGAGCATGGTCACATGAACGCAAGGAAGGTCGAGGTTTTGGCGAGGAAAGATTTTTGTATACCAAACATGTCATCAAAAATCAAACAAGTAATTGCGAATTGTATACCGTGTATCCTTGGAGCGAGAAAGAGTGGAAAGCAGGAGTGTTTACTCAACCCAGTTGAGAAGTTTGATACTCCACTTCATACGTATCATCTTGATCATCTTGGTCCTATGAACTCGACAGCAAAGAGTTACAAGTATTTGTTGGTCATCGTCGATGCTTTTTCGAAGTTTACGTGGATATTTCCAGTAAAGTCTACAGGTGCTGAAGAAGTCGTCAAGAAGATGTTGTTAAATAGTGAAACTTTCGGTGATCCAGTGAGAGTCATCACGGATAGAGGTTCTGCCTTTACCTCCAATTTATTTAAGGAGTATTGCGAAGAACGAAAGATTAACCATTCATTAGTGACTACAGGGGTTGCTCGCGGAAATGGACAGGTGGAGAGAGTCAACAGGACTATTGTTGAAATGTTGACGAAAATGTCAGTTGATGCTCCTGAAAAGTGGTTCAAACATGTTCCAGGACTGCAAAGAATATTGAACTCAACAGTAAATCGAAGCACAAATAAAACTCCATTTGAGTTAATGTTTGGAGTTCGTATGAAGTTTGTGGAAAATATTGAACTTAAACAACTGATGGAAAAGCAATTTATCGAAGAATTCGAAGACAAAAGGAAAGATATGCGAAGCCAAGCTAAAGAACAAATTGCTAAGGTACAAGAAGAAAATCGAAAAGGCTATAACCGTAAGAGAAAAGCTGCTACGCAATACAAATTGGGTGATCTGGTTGCCATTAAGAAAACTCAATTCGCACCAGGAACTAAGCTGTACCCGTTATACTTAGGCCCGTATGAAATTGTTAAAGTAAAGCGAAACGACCGATATGATGTTCATAAGGTGGGAATGCACGAGGGACCAAATTCTACCTCGTCCTCCGCTGACTTTATGAAGCCCTGGCGAAATGTAGATGACAGTGAAAGCGATGAAAATGATTCCGAAGACAACGATGAAGATGTACAAGGTTTAGCGATGTAGAAACCTTTCCGAAGATGAAGATGAGATGAAAGAAGGTTTAGCGATGTAAAAACCTTTCCAAAGATGACTGTTCGTCTGAGGCAGCCGACAAGCAGGATGGCCGAATGTAGGATGACTACATTTCCCAACTTAATTAACATCCTAAATTAAAACCAAACATTTAGCATTTACACTATTTTAACTAATATCAGATTTCCAAATCATTCCATTTTGAATATAAATATGTAATTTAAGAACTAACTATAGTCTAGAGGTAAAACTTAACGTAATGAACATTCTGAAAAGTAAAGTCAAGCGAAGTAAAAGTAAAGTAAAATCAAGTTAAGAAAGTAAAGTCAAAGTCAAATCAAAGTCAAATTAAAGTCAAGTTAAAGTTATATTTTTTTTATATTTTCTCATATCTAAATTATTGCATTATTGCATTTAAATTATAAACTTTTAAATGAATTAAAACTATTTTAAAATAGACTAACTCTATAGTTTTCTAATTTATTACCTTTCCCTCCCCCTACATATATTTCCTTGTTTTATGGCTTATTTCACAAGCAATGCTAACTCGAAGCAGCCAGTTGCATTCCTTAATGGTTTAATACAGCACGAGCGGCAGTAAATTGTTAAAAAATAGAAGATGAAATACCAGGAACTATTTCCGGGGTTTCTTAAACAACAATGATCGACAACTTTTTTCTACCATACACGGAGCAGCATCCTGTAAGATCCAATCAACGTTTGATTTCAAAAAATTCAGATTTCCCTTGGCAACCTCGTTCACCAGATAAATCTACAACGAAATCGTTTTTATAATGATATTGTTACGCACACACACAACACCGACACAGAGCTTTATACTCCTACAGAGCTATCTGTTGGAAAATAGCATATCTACTTTATGGAAGGAACAAAAAGCTCTTTTCCAAGGTCAAATGTATTTCCCCTTATTCCAACCATCTAGAATATTCCAAGACGAGAACCTTCGCGAATTAGTTTCCAGAACAACCAACTTGAGTATATAAGGGAGAGTTCACGGTGAGCACAAGACAGACTATTTTTGATTATGAAAGTGTGCAAAAGCTTTGATTATTGGATTGTGTTATTAAACAAGTGTGATTAAATCTGAATAAAAGTGTTTGAGTTGATTATAAATTGAGATTTATTGTTTTGATTTGGAAAGTGTAAATAAAGAAGAAATAATAAAAACAGTAATAAGTTTTGTTCAACGAACCTAGTAAAAATATTACAATATTTAAAAGATAAAGTGTATACTAATAAACCAGACACTATTAGACAGATTTATTAGAAATTTTGAAGTTTTAGTCAAAAATCTTAAAAAAAAAGTAAATAAGTTACCTATAAGATCAAATTCATGCGACCCAGTTGTGCTTTTACATGTTTTATAAATTAGATACACCACAATAGCTCATCAAAATAATATAAAAAGGGTGTAGAGTACGAGGGTGCTAATCTATGTTTGCCAGTTAAATTGATAAAAAGTATCTATAAGCAAAATAAAATTTAAATGCGTTTTAAATATTTCTCCCAAACAGACAAATAGACAGGCCGATTTATTTAATAACAAAATCGATTCAATAATATAGATAAGTATAACTTATCAACACTAGACATTGAGCTTCAACTTTTTATAGCTACTCACCATTTTCATTTCCAATACTGTTTCTATTACTGCTGACGCTACTGTGACTGCCACTTGTACATCGATAACTTCCGGCAAAATAGATTGCCAAGGCTCCAATCGCTGCCCCAAGGACCATAAACGAAATAGCCAGCACCAATAACCTCCAACGCAGAGTGGACTCTTTGAAGAAACAATCGCTTGTATGGGCCGGCTGGGTTAGCCCCGATGCGTTGTGAAGTGATGTCCTTGGAACATTTGAGCCAGCTCCAAAGTGTACAATTGTCGGCGTTTTATTATTTAACGGTCCATTATTCACTACCACACTGCCAAGGTTAACTGCCTGCGTTGAACCGGTTGTGGTGGTTCCTCCCCCAAGGAGTGGTGATGTCGTTGTTACGTCCGTAGACGCATCTTCATTCAATCCACATTCAACACCAACAACAACAACACCGCCGCCGCCGCCGCCACCATTACTGCTGCCATTTTCATTAGAGTGTGGCGTCCTTAGATAGCCGTTGTTTAGTGTCTTTTCCGGCATTTTTATTTTATCAGATTTGTTTTTATTAGCTTGAAGTTTGTTGTGTTTTTCTTTGCTTAGCTGTCAAGTTTTAATTCTTCATTTTGTTATCACATAGGTACTTGTCCATACATATACACGCATAATTCATTATTTTTAAGTGTGTGTGTGTGCTGGACTTGGTATTTTCTATGATGGCAGTACAGAAATTAATGCACTTTGCTAAATTAATAGACAGAGACACACAACACTGCAATGTTAATTAAGAGTGTCCACTTTAATGAGTCGCAACGTGATTCCTTCGCTCAAAGAATAATAATTACATTCTTCTCTTCCAGCAGGGATAGGAACCATCAGTGACATGTTTATAACACAGCAACAACAACTCAAAAAAGATAAATGCAGAAAATAAAACAACAAGCGTGGTTCACAATATCCTTGTTTGTCCTTATACGTGCGAAGTTGCTTTTATCACAGTACCGTTTTCTTTAAAGTCAATATTGTTGGGAAGACAATATTGTTTTTTCACATCCCCATCGATAGTTTGTGGTGTGGAGCGATGAATTGCTGGTACTTAAGTCACGGCATTGGCATGTGGAGGAATTCCTCGAGAACCGAGATTAGATGCTTTCACTCTGGAATAATTAAATCAAAGAAAAACAATGAAGTTTTAAAGAAAAGGCAATTTTATCTTTAAGAGCACAAAATCTGATGAATACACGTTTTGTTTAAGATATGTTTATCTATTTTTTTTAAAGAACAATATACATAAGTGTCGCTCATTATAAAAGTGGTGTAGATCCATTTTTTTGTTAAATGGATTTCTTTGCTTAATGGTATTACGAGTATATTTGTTAATATCTTTCAATATAAAAGAGAGATAGTTAATGTTTTTTGTTCTTAAAGTGATTTTATTACTATAAAAACTATAAAAATTAAGTAAGTCACAAATCCGTTTAATAAAATCTATAAAGGTTATTATAATCTTGGACGTTTTACGAATAATAAAAAATATTAACTTAAAGCGCATTGGTATTTTTTTTTGTCTATGCATCATTCCGCAAAAACCTTATTATCTCGAAATTCATTTGTATGGAGATAGTTCACTATTAAATTGAGCGACACATATAAATAACCAGGGCTTTTTTAACAAAAAAAAAACACAGTTTGAGCGTTTTTTCCTAAACTGTAAAGATACGATTTGCTGTTATACGCACTGAAGTCGTCAAAAGCACAACCAATTAATTAATTCACTATCAGACCCGAGAATTTCCCAAAATTAATAAGATTTTTAAGAGAGATATAAACCGATATTACGAGTCTTAAACTTCAGAGAACGATAGATGACTGGGAAGTACTTCTGGCATATAGGCACAGAAAGGCAGGCCTTTGGCCGAACTTGTCTTAAGGATGACGTTTTTATCTTCGAAGATCCCAAGTAGAAATCAGCAACAATTTTGATATCGAGTCCCGAGGTATAAGGCAGTAACTGGGACAAGTTGCGCCATATGGACATCGCATTACGATCGGTATTAAGCTAAGTGTACACTTGTCTGACAGTTAATTTTTAGATAATTGTCTGACAATTAATTGTAAGAAATCTGACAATCATGTGTACGCTAGCAGACAATCGTGTAATCTTGCAATTTATTGTCAGAAAATGTATCTGACAATTAATAATTGTAAGAGGGTAAACTGTAAGGTATCTGATAATCATGTACAGTACACACACAATTTACTATCAGGCCTGCCAATTTTGATCGTTGCCTGACGTTTCTGATTCATAGTCAGAAACGTCAGACAACGATCAAAATTGGAAATTGTAAGATGTACGTTTTTTAGCATCATACAATTTTTTCATTGTCAGACAATTTGTAGCCAAGGTTCAAATGAAGCAGTTTCCATAACCAACAAATACTGACAATCAGTTGTGTGTGTACACGATTGCTAGGAAATCCACCAATCTTTTACAATTAAAGTAGGTATTTAGCCAGCTATCTGAAAATAATTTGTCAGCCAACTTCTTAAATGCCATCAGTACTGCTTAATGCAAGCATTTGTAACAATATTTCTTTTCTCTTCGGGTTTTTTCACCTTTAGATACTGGGAAACATCAGCTTGTCACAGTCATCATTTAGCGTGGTGTTAGTTGTTAGTAAATAGATATACATACATATAGCCTAACACTCTACTAAAAAACGAACAAATATGACAAACAAAGAAATAATAAATATTCTGTAGCTACAAAAATAACTACAAGTCAAATACTACTTGCTATAAAAACAATAACGTTACGAGTAGTTTCCAATACTTAATGAGAACGCCCATACAACCTGTGCTTAAGTGTAAGCTTTGAGTAACTTAAATCGAAAACATCATGGTTTATATTAGCCTCATGTTTCATACGTGTCAAAGGCTCATTGAGACCATAATTGGTACGGTGCAAGTCTATGTGAAAAATTTCAGAGTTCCGAGAACTGTGGCTTCTAGCTTTAAAATGAATTTGTTCTAGAAGAACCGGTGAATCTATGGAACCAACCAAGAGCTGGTATAAAAACATAACATCGCTGACTTTCCGGCGTTTTTCTAGAGAATTCATGTTTAAAAGAAGAAGGCGACTGCTGTATGGAGGAAGATGATTTGGGTCACTCCAATTAAGATGACTTAATGCGAAGCGTACATATTTACGTTGGACAGATTCGATTCGATCAATGTGTATTGAGTAAAGTGGCGACCATAGAGAACTAGCATATTCTAATTGGGGACGAACAAAGGTGTTGTATAACGAAGATGTTACAAGACTACAAGAAAATTCCTTACTCCAACGCTTAATAAATCCAAGCATTGAGTTTGCTTTACTATTTCTGACAATAAATCGTAAAAGATTGGTAGATTTTCTGCCAACCGTGTACACATATGTACATCTTAATTGTCAGCTCATTATCTTAAGATAATTGTCAGACATTTTCAGCCCTGACAATATTGTAAGAAATTCCAATCGTGTAAACTTAGCTTTAGTATTATTTTGACAGACATAAGTAGTATAAATACTGCTCTAGTCTGGGCTACTGAAACGTTGTCTTCTAGCAATCGAATTGACAACAAGTTGAAGGTAATTTGATCCTTATTCTGCCGATGATTGCCTATATGGGTCTGGGTATGGTTCAACGTTGTCTTTCAGGTGTTCAGGTTACAGAAACCATAGATTCATAGTGAGTCAGAACAATAAAAATGAATTATAAAAACATAAACAGTGGATAGTTGACGTCAGATTTCACTATGGGGGAGACGGCCTCGCACAAAACGGAGCACATCGCATTCGGTCTTATAAGACTTTGTTTTACCGCGAGCGAAGAGGTAGGGTAAGGTATGAGAACCAGTTATGGGAGTTAAACTTAGAAGATTTCTCGGATATGTACCTATAGTTTGGAAGACTTGGACGTCTTTAATATGTTTATCTTAATTATTTTTCTGAGTGAGAACAGTTTTGGAGCATCAAATACAAAACTATTAATATTTTAAGTTTGTTTACAAATTTGGAAAAGGGAAGGTTAACCTGATACGAGTATCTTAAAATATATAATTTCTTCGCTTTACAAAAATGGTATTAGATTTCTTAGAGGTCGTAAAGGTATTACCTCGTGGCGTAGTGGTTAGTGCGTTAGACTATCACGCTTCTGAAATCCATACTGAGTGAGAAATTCTTCAAAAATATATTTTGTGGTGAAAATTCTTTTCATCTTAACCATTTGGATTATCGACAACGAACATGACGCTAATGATTTAGAGTTTTAACCCAGTATGTCCTGGTTCTCTATGAGCTCCTCTTTAAATGTGTTTTTGTATGTAGGTTCAGGGAAAGAATTCCACGTCAGTTTTTTTCACATCTGAATTTATTTAACTTTTAATGAGTAGGTATCTGTTCCAA
The DNA here is from genome assembly GCA_911387755.1 of Chrysotoxum bicinctum. Lineage (NCBI taxonomy): Eukaryota > Metazoa > Arthropoda > Insecta > Diptera > Syrphidae > Chrysotoxum > Chrysotoxum bicinctum. Next base: position 19,974,680 of record OU426989.1, read on the forward strand.
TTTTCAAAATGGAGTCAATTCTGACCCAAACGAAGAATTATTTATACAATTCGTAGGAAACCTCTATACGGGTTAGCTTATTTAAGTAAATTTAAAACGAAAAAAATAAATATCACTCATACGCCCCAGTGAATTTTTAATTAAATTGAAGCAAATTGCTGTTAAATTTTGAAAATATTGAACTTTAGGAAATCTCTATACGAATTATCTTTGTTAGAATCTATTTAGAAAATCAAGGCTCCAATACCAAAAAATTGAAAATTTATAAACAGAAAGAACGAATCAGTTTAAAAATAATTGTCATTTTTTTTTTCATTCAAAATGAGTATCAAAAATTCACGTGGAAAAGTTTATTCTATTTTCATTTTTATTCTTCGCGTGTAATTTGGAACGTATTTATTTTTCATTTCACGCTAGGTGAGTACTAGGCTTAAACATCGAAAAAGTTTAAGTTATCCATTCTGCCTCTCGTTTGTATCTTATACTTTATCCAAACACATTCCACAATCCACAACCAACATTAATCAAGAGAGTCACAAAAATACTCTGACTTAAACTTTTCAATTACCGTCTTATTTATTTTTTTTATATCCCTTTCTTCCCCAAGCATTGTGTTTCGGATTTTGATTTCTGGGTTCGAGTTTGAGCCCTATAGATTACCTCAAGAATATAAGTCTGCTTCTTAGAACAACTTTAAATCCGTTACAAATTTTATGTGAGAAATAACTTCATTTAGGCCTATGCGTCTACTTGACAACTGAACATACCCTAACTGGAGCCATGGAATTGCTTGATCGGGACAGAGGGCTATTTAAGAAGAATAACAATTTGCATTCCTTTTCATAAATAATTTCATCGCAATACTCGCGCTTCATGGAATGGGACTTGGACGTAGTGTTAAATTCAGAGATTCATTTCCCAATTTATTTCGTTCCCATAGTGATATTCAGACATTCAAAACAAACTCCTTCAACTTTCGTAAATAAATGTTCCTCAAATTATAGTTGCGAAACCATTCGAAAAAAAATAAGGTGTAATAAATTCTTTCCCGGTCAGAATTAATTTCATTTTGTAACAGAAACTCACTGAAAGTACTATATACATCTAAATCAAATTTAGAAGATCCAAAAACAGTTTGCGAGACAGGTTACTTAAAGATTTCATTGGAATATACGATTGCCTCCTTGTTCAAATAGATGCAATTTGAACAGTCTTCAGTTTTTGAAAATATTTTGCAATAATTTTTATTTAAGACATTCTTAAAAATCAAATAGAGTGCTCTTTTCTTTTTGTTCCTTTTAAGAATACCCTTTCATCGGGTAAATTACGGAATGAATGAGCCAACAACTATGGGCATCAGAGAGGCCAAATCAGTAGGTAATAGCTAGTATTGATTTCCATAGCATTATCAGTCCAGATACAACCAAAACATTTAAGTGTGGAATTTGATGTTTTTATGTATCCTTCACGGGCACGTTTTACAGGGGTTGATTCGTCGAACCCTATATTCGATGACGCGTCTACACGTTTGGACGGAAACCGCCTCCTGTTCAATATTTGATATGACTTTGTTTAACGATACCGACTTGATGGGATAGACCAAGGGCTTAACGTTGCACCCAAAAAAAGGGGGTTAAACACACGCTATCTAGGTGCCCAACTGACAGGACTATATTTATCGACATTACACGTTCGTAGAACTGAGTTTTCATTAAGTCGATTTGTATACCCTCTTTATGCTCTTGTTAAAACCACATATCAATAACTTCTTTTCAAAGCAGTTGACTAAACAAATAACGTTGCAACATGTCCCTGTAATGATTTCCACTGACTGTAAAGACACCAACTGGATTAAAGCCATACCATATTGTGATTTTCTATGTATGAAGTGGTGTTTCTTGAATTTACCTGGCCAATAACGCATTATTCTCTTTGTTGACGAAGCTGTTAAGCCAAAAATGGGCTTCATTCCTGAAGATAATTTTGTGATGAAATTGGTTCTCCCAACATTACTAAAGCCCAATCTGAGAACGTAAAGTCTCTTCAAATGGCTTTAGTTCTTGAGACAACTTATTCTTATAAAAGTGTTGGCCGAGATGCTTTCGAAAAAATCTTTTTAGTGAGGTCACAGCTACCCGTATGCCAAATTCATGAAAACGCTGTGGAATCGACTGTTTTTGCGCTTGAACCACAGCAATATTCTCGGCATTTCGACAAACTCGTTATATTGCGTCTCCACTGGGAAGAAAATTACCATACAAAATTGACATTAACGCTTTTAAAAATGACGTCATCGACTTGGAAGCTTGATAATAAATACATTTTATTTATTTGTAAACGTTCTTCGTTCGTTAATTTTCCCATAGTGAAATTGTTGATGTTACTGAATGTGTTGACAGTTTGGTCATTGATTTAAGGGTGCGTTCACAGTGAAAGTTCAAAGATCTCAGGGACTGATTTATATAAATTTTTAGATGAAAAAAGAAAAAACAATAAAAAAAGAAAAAAGAAAGTAAAATAAATTTCATGTGGAGCAGATTCCCGTGGAATTATATCCCTGCACCATGTAAAGGGTGGGTCCATCTAGTGGTTTCTTTTTAAATCATAGGTTATTTTGACACTGACAGCTGTTTTTCGCTCGAAATCTTGTCAGAAAGTGAGTATCAAAATGAGTCGCTTTACGCTTGAACAACGTTGGAAAATATTGAAAACTTATTTCCAAAGTGAGTGCTGTTTTCTGAAAAGAAAGTTTGGCCGAAATGAAGCACCCACCGTGCCTGCTGTACGCAAGTTTGTGCAAAAAGTTCGTGAGACTCGTATGGTAGTGTACAACCCTCATGGTCCCTGTCATGACACGGTGCGCACAGACGAGAATGTGGCTGCTATTAACCGACTTTTTTTTTTACTGAAATTGAAGACATGGATTTGGACGACTTTTGTTTTATGCAGCATGGCGTGTAATCGATCTTTTGCGCACCATATTCAAAAATCGATTTATCAGCCGTCTTGACGATGCCAATTGGCCGTCTCGGAGCGATGTTATACCAACAATATCATCCAAGCAATCCATTAGCTACAGCCATTGGAGGCAAGTCATGGGGCTGCAAAGCGAATATCCTCAGGTGGGTGTACACTATGATTGTAATATAAATTAGTGTGGGAGTGCATAAGCAGGCTAAACGAACTTGGCAAACAGAACAGGGTTAATGAAGTGGGCACTTGTTCACGTGGGTGTTCATGGAAACCTCTAGGGCCTGAGCTCTACTGCGGAATAAGAGAAAACATTATAAAAGACAAAATCAAATAGGAAGAGGAGGCAATCACATCCAAAAACTGCAAAGAACTCCCAAAGATAAGGCAGGCGAAACTATTACTGGGTAATTACAGGCAACAACGTTCCAAAAACTGCATAAGCTTAAGTTGGAATAACCTAAGAATAATAACAGGTATATATATCCTCACCTGACACTGCAAACTAACAAGACTCCTAGGCTACTCGTAACTTCGTGTAGTAAGCAGTATCACATGTAGATTCTGGAATATGCATGAGGAACCACCAGACCTTATATACTAGGAGAATGTTGTACACTCACACACCAAAGGAAAACTATCTGGGACAATACCATTTAGAAGTGAGCGACCTATCCTCTTTGAAGGTGCCCCAAATACTAAGATTGCTAAGAGCAATAGATTTAGAGGAAGAATTGAAAGATGAGCAAGCTCATCCAGACTCAGATGGAAGCACAATAGATCTCTAGGTCGAAGTGCAATACCAATGCAATACAACATTTAATTCTGTTTACTTCTTCTTTTTACCTCTGCTCATTATTAACAACAATGACGTTTGATTATTTCTTTCAACGGATCAAAAACCAATCAATAAACCTATTTCTTATTTTGGTACAACGCTAATGTAGTGAGAAAGTAGCAACAGATTGTAATTGGGAAATACAATATTTGTTTATACGTATAGCTTTGTTTCAACTGTTAAATAAAATGCCATTGCCTCACTAAACGCCAGACGGCAATTGCTCTTAAAATAAAGTGATGACTTTCAAACTAATTTCTATTAAAAGCAATGGAAGAAAGCAAAGCTCTCTCTTTCTCTCTCAAGGAGTGTTATTTACTTTTAGACAAAAAAAAAAAAAAAAAAAAGTCGTTTGACATTTCAAGAAACGACAAAACAAATTGCCCTTGCTCTTAATTTTAATTACTTTCGAAATGATTTTCCGCCCAAAATATAAATGAAAACATTCATATACCCACTTCGACTGTCAATTTCTCACTGGCAAAAGCTATCACCGCTATATTGTCGCAGTTTGCTGACTCCACCAACAACTATGTAACTTAACCAACAATCCTTCCCTTCGTTTACACAAGCGAATTCAATTTCGATTATGATGACAATCAAAAATATGAAATGCATGCGACATTTCGTAGCCTAGGTACGTTTACAAATGACCAAAGACCTGCGTGACATTTTACGCATCATCACCGCACCGAATAAGGTTTGGTTGTAAAAAAAAGACGTTAAAACCCGTTATAAGTAATCAAACTTCAGCCGGACACGGAAAGGCGTTCAAAGCACGACAACAGAGAGGTATCTGGTACTGGGGTAGCCGGTGAGCGGCAGCTTCGATCGTGGTCGTGGTCATGCCATGGGTGGTAGTGGCCTTCAAAAATAATGTCGTTGTCGCCGATTAATTGAGATATCATTCATTGGTGTTGCTGATTCGTGATGTCCAAATGAACCGCCAAGTGCAAGCAGGTAAAGTGTATATTGACTCTGTGACGAAAACAATTTATTAGCAGTGTCTTAGCAGTTTGGCTAGCATCCATTAAGTGGATGTTGCGCGTGATGCAGACGTTAGGTTTTTGTGTTTGCTGTTCATTATATTTGTGTTTCTATAATTAAAACTCCGCCACGAGGGGTTTTTCGACAGCAAACAGAGAGTCAGAGAATCTAATATGACAAAGCTTTCCTCGAGTAAGGAATTGCTTGTAGGAGATAATTCAGCATCGCGTATACTTGGCACCCTATTTACTGATTAATTGCTTTGTTTCGTAGATTTGAAAAATTAGTTTTCTTTGTGTTTTATTTTTCTAAGAGAAAACATGAAAAATGGGTTTAACCCTAACAAATTAACAAAAAGTAAACTTATTTAAAACATCGTTTTAAGTGAAAGGCTCAATATTATTGATTGGAAGGATATCGACATTCAATATTAATTAAGACGTATTCCGAACGAGAGCGGCAGAAGCTTCAAGGCTTTAAGCATATAAGTTTAATGTTGAAATGGAATAAAACAAGCTTGCTTTGTGTCAGGTTTGAACGAGATTTTTTTTACTTGCGATATAGGTACTATAGGGCAAGTTCTGCATTTGGAAAAAAATCGAACTCGAGATTTTAATCAAAGTTGACATTACGATGATAGAGAACGAGAAAAAAGTGGGTCAGGTTATTCCGTCTGTCTGTCTGTATATCTATTCTTCAAACTCGGTATGTACTTAAAGTCTTCGGTGGTTTCCTAGAGGAAGAATTGAAAGCTCCAAAGCTTACGGTACCCCCCTACAGCCGTTATGCAAAATCTTATTTTTCTCGTAAACGGTTATAACGATTTTGATAAAAAAAATTTCGTGTGGACTACATTTTGGTGAAAAAAAAAATTTGGGAAAAAATGTTAATGGTAGTCATAGAACTGTATTTTTGATTTTCGACTTTCTCATTAACGGCTCTAACGATTTTGATCAAAATTTTTTAACAGAAGCTTTATAAATTTAAAATACTTTTTTATATAAAAATATTCGAAAAAATTCCTTTTAAGAATTGACTTCGGTGTACACTGTACAGGACTATATCAGAGAATGGATAATTTCTATCCTCAGCGATACCTAGAAGTATGCAAGTTACGGTAGATAGTACAAACTCAATCATAAACGTGAGTGGAGGAACCCCATTTTTGGTGTTCTGTCCCTTTTTCTTTGGCTCTTAATTATTAACAAAATTTCCATTAAATTGTAGATATGAGGTGTGAAGGGGGACGCAGATGATTTGTTACTATTGGTGCAGGGTAAGTTTACCCCTGTGATAAGTGAAATCATGTAAATGGATTTGATTAAAGTCAGCAACTGTTCCATGGGTTGTGGACTAGGAATTAACCAAGCTAAGACTGAACTGATATTTTTTACTACACAAAATAACACCTCGCCCTTCACTCCACCACAACTCAACGAAAAAACTCTTTTCTTGTTTTCCAGTAGCAAATATTTCGGTGACTCTAAATTTAAGTGCAAAATAAATATTGAAGAACGAGCTAAGAAGGCCAACGTAGTTTTTTATGCATGTAGTAAAACATTTGATAAAAAGTGGGGCCGTGGTAGTTTCGATGCTAGGTTAGGTTAGATTGGGTGATGATGCGGCAAGCTATACTACCTTACTCGAATCTAAATGGATCCATTGTGCTCTCCAGGGTGTGGGTAATGTAGGAATAGGAAGCGTAAGAAAAAGGATTTCGTGGAAGTCTTAAGCCAGAAATACATTGTTTAAATGCATAACAGGCATCACGTATAAGTAGATTAGTAAATTTTGGTTGAGGTTTCATTGCAGTACGCTTGATTGAAGGAAAATCAAAAGATTTTGATTTTGCATTAGGCCTACACCCAATCTCACTAATCACTTGCACGTGCTTTTTTTTGTAATTTACGCGCACTAAATGTTTACGCACACTTAAAATGTTTTGGCACAGTGCGATCGTTTTAGGAAAGTGGGAGAGGATTTAAGAGGAGATACCGGTGCACATTAGTTTTGAATGTCTGAACATTACAATGGGAGGGAAACATAGAGTCGGGTAAAGCATTCCACATTCGTGTGGTGCGGCTAAAGAAATAATCTATGAATTTAACTGTACGTCCGAAATTGGGCTCAAGGGTAAACTGATGGGCATTTGAACAATGTATATCTGGCTTCAGATATTGGGTGCCTCATTGAATAATCCCGAATTCCGAATGAAGTCAAGGTTGCTTTTTATTGGAAAAGTATTCTTCGAGGGCGTCTTTTCTAGTTCTGGCTAGGCTAGGGCATTCTCAAAGAAAGCCCTCTTCCACCACTTCGTTCTGACATCCTCTCTTAAATTTGATGTGCTGATGTTCAATCTACTCATGTGAGTTCCCATTGAGTTGTGACCCGTATCAAGAGAGACAATTGAGGTCTGCTAAGCTTCAGTAGATAATCTATTTTTTTTTGATATATCTGGCCAAAATTCTTTGAAACACGATAGGTGTATGGTTCGATTGCGTGGTGGCCTGCACTCAATAGAGCGTTTATAAACAAAGAACAGCTGACGTTAGTGCCAAGAGGCCTCTGCTATCTTATCCAACAGGCGCTTAAAGCATTTTTCTTCACGTTTTACCACTTGACTTATATTTTAAATATTTATTAAATAATTATTACAAGAATCAGATTCTTGGCTTGCGAAGCTGTGCGGACACAGTAATATTACAAACCTAATCCCAGTGGACATTTTTTCGACAAACATTGAGTCAAGCTTTCCTACTGTGGGTATCAGTAAGGATTTAAAAGTTATTTGTCCATCTAGAAAGGAATGGGAGAATGGTGTTGTTTCGGGAATTTTTTCCAAGTCTTTAAATGTCTATGTCATTTCGGCTGCCCGATTTTACCAGTGTCTTTTAAGCTGAATTACTCGCAATAAGAGAAGCAAGCAAAATACTTAACATAGCTTAAGTTAAAAACAGAATTCGGCCATTTTTACACACAGCCAGGCTGCTGTTAAAGCCATTGATTTGGCTTTTTTATCCTCTAAATTAGTCCTGGAATATAGGGATGAGCTTGCGAGCCTTGAGAATAACTTCAATGTCACTCTTATCTGGATTCCGGGTCACAGTAAGACAGAGGGAAATGAACGGGCTGACGAGCTAGCCAGGCAAGGATTTGAGTTTAGCTCACTTGCAGAAAGAGACGACATTGCTCCTGGTGTTATGAAAGGCAAAATTTTCTCAATTTTGCTCACAGAATCCAAACGTTGGTGGAGCAGTTTAATCAACTGCATTATATCTAGAAAGATGTGGCCCACCACTAATGAGTCCCGAGCAAATTAACATGTAAGATAAGGGGAGCTCATAAATCCCTCATTATATCTCATTAAATCCACAGGTCAATCGAGTTTATGTTAAGGGTATTGTTGCGAATAGAGCTTTATACTCCTACAGCGCCATCTGTAAAGAATTGAATATCTACTTTATGAGGAAACAAAAAAAGCTCTTTTCCAATGTGATATGTATTTCCCTTTATTCCAAACAACTAGAACATTCTAAGCAAGAACCTCCACATTTATTTCCCCTTATTCCAAGCAACTAGAACATTCCCAGACAAGAACCTTCGAGAACAACTAATTTGAGTATATAAGGGAGTGTTCACGGTGAGCGGAGATAGTTGATTTTTGATTACGGAAGTGTGCAAAACTTTGCTTATTGGATTGTGGAAAGTGTAAAACAAGCGTGATTTTAATTTGAATAAAGTATTTGAGTTGATTATAAATTGAGATTTATTGTTGTGATTTGGAAAGTAAAAATAGAGAAGAAATACTAGAAAGAGTAATAAGTTTTATTTAACGAACCTAGTAAAAATATTACAGTATTCATGAAACGAGATAATTTTCCGCTTTGTAGAAAGATATAACTTTCCGCAACATGTTTTCATGAACACCCCCAAAAATACTTGCATGAATGTGGGAAATATTTTGTAAAATGTCAAATAAAAAGTCAAAATCCATATTTCTTTAGTTTATCAGGTTAATTTATTCACTTTCCGCATCAAATTCTTGAGATAATTTTATCAGATTTGCAGAAAGTTTTTCCCATACAAATTTTGACAGCGCGTTTCTGCACAAATAAAATGATCTGGTTTCCGAGCTTTATCAGGGTTTTTCGAGCTTACATGAATACCCTCGTTATCAAAACAGCACGCGCTCACTGACCAAGAAATGCCGCTATTTCTATCCACCCACCGACCTACCTTGTCAATTTTTAATTATTTTGAATCTTTTTGTAACTTTTTATAGATGCAATGCACCATAGTGAGGCTTATTGTGAGGTTTGACGTCGTCCCATAAACTGCAATTTTGCTTTTTAACATAGCCATCCAAATTGAGGTCTTATTCCGATCTCTGCGAAAGGCTGAGTAACTGTGCATTGGACTGACTCAGACTCTCTTGCACACTTTCACGGGCAAATGCGATATTACCGCCTGAATTGACGTTCCTTTGACGTACCCTTATTAGCTTTTTGATTACCGGTCCATTCCCCTCTTCAAGTCAACCAAACGTTGAAGAGTCGACTTTAAAGGGGACGCGAATTGCAATATGATTGCTATGACCAATTTATTATCTCAAATTTCTCTCATTTTAGCAATTACAACGCAAATTTTAATAAATTAACATTAAATTAAACTAGATTGCTACCCTTTTGTAAAGTTTTTGTGAAGAATTTAGGCTTATTACATTATATGTTTTAAATCCCATTTGTTTTTTATTCGTTGGTCGTTGGTCGCTCTAATTTGAATAGTCCTTAAGAACAAATTTTTCACAAATTGTTTTTGTAATACGTGTTAAAAATTAATCCATATCCGGATCCATATAGATTTGTGGATAATAAAACGCAACCATTGGCTAAGTTGATCTGGCATTAGTGACTGAATAATAAACAAAAGAGTTTTAGACAGTCGCCACCAAAGCAAAATGGCCGTCATGGTCCAATGCAAATGTCGTTTATAATTAGAAAGAACTTTGAGTATATGGCAAGAAGTCCTGATTTTTTAAAATTTCTCTTTTGATTAAACTTCATGGCTAAATATTCAAATTAATTAAAACTAATTTTTTTTTTTCATAAGAAGAATCGTGTTTTTTATTAGTATATTATAAGTATATTAATTATAAAGATTAACTGAGTCAAAAATTAGATAAAATTGTTGCTTTTAGATATTTGAATTCATTATGTTTGAAGCTACAAGAGTAACTGTCTGTATCGTAAGAGGAACTGGAAGTGAATTTCAAAAGGAATGAATATTCAACAATATTCCGTTATTTTAAAAATACAGTATTTCAGGTTCGAATAGAAGAATAGAAAACGAATATTTGTTGTATAATTAAAAATATTTCTTATTTCAAAAGTTTATTAAATCAACAGTATGATTATAAGGAACACATGTGTTATGTTATGACATTCATCCTAAATTTGAATTATGTCACTCGGCGCAAGTTAAGGTGCGATTAAGATTAAGAAAATAAAGTAAATAACTCTTCAAGTCAACTTAATGGAAATTCCAAAACAATAAATTTATGAAGAACAGATGCAATCTTATCGATGATTATGGGAAGACGAAAAAAAAAATTTTTTTTGAGAAATGAACACAAATTATTGTGAAAAAACGAAATGACCGATATCAAAATAAAATATAGGCACCCTTATAAAAGATACAAAAAGCGATTTGATAAGCTTTAATCTAGCAAAAAATGCTAAAGGTATATGTATCATGTTACATAGCTGAAATTCTCAAGACCCCAAGGTCATTTTATATTCGTTTCTTTAAGATGTATACATTTTACAGGTCTACATTTTGGAACTTTTTACAAGACCGTTATTTGATTTTCGACTTTCTCATTAATGGCTTTACAAATTTTGATCAAAATTTGTATGCACAAGCTCCTTTGGATTTTAAATAAAGTTATAAAAAAACAATGCAATAATTAGCGTAAAATTTTACTTATTGTCTAAAGCATTTTAGGGATGTACTGCCTCTTGCAAGAGTATCTCTTGTCGGTCTAAAGTGCTGCTAATTTATAAGCCGTTCGAAATCAGTAGAAAATTGTAATTCCCCTCCATTCCTGATTACATGCCCACAGCAATGGTTAAGAGTTGTATATGTCACTATGTCCCGGTTCTCTGTGAGTTGTTGTACCACCAAATTTATTTATTTTTGTACATATTTATTTATTCTATTAGTACAGCTATTTTAGAATAAAATAAAAATAAAAAAACCAACAAAAACCATTCATTGGTGTAAAAGAACGTTGTATAAGAAATATACCCTTTGTAAATGAACTAAATGGAACATTAAAAAGTACTGTACCAAATTTAAGGAAAATCTGCCTATACATTTAGATAACAGTCATCTTAACGATTACAGCACCAATGTTCATTTTACGTTCCACTTAAGGTGCGCTTACACGCGTCTTTATAAGACCCTGTTTAGATTGTGACTTTTCATTTAGCCATCCATGACGATGTTTTTATCGATGACTATTTCTGAGATAACTTAAGTTCAATTTATTTGCAGATTTAGCTCAAAGTTAACACCAGCACCAAACATTGGGAGCAAATATGTATTCTAAAATCTGCTAATATTTTTCACGTAAAAAAGGAGTAACATTTTGACTCCTGGACTTAACTCTGGGATATCCCAGACTTAGTAAATATTCCACATAAATTAAATTCAAGTAAACTTAAAATCAGCTTTTCGGTTGTCAAAAATTTGAATGCAATTAAGCTTGAAAGTTACATATTCAGTAATAATAGTAAGTCAAAATCATTTTCTTTGTGCAGTTGCAAGGCAACCCAAAACGGAAACAACTAAAAAATTGCAGCGTATAAATTGCCTGTACAGTGTTGAGGTCTACTTGAATAACCCTTCATTGGTGGTTTGTTTTTTATAATTGTTTAGTTACTAACATATTAATATATTTAATTTTAATTCAACTCAAAGCCGATCGTTCAACTAATAGCTCTAAAATCTAATCCAAAACGATATTTAAATGATGAAAGATAATGGCGCTGTACACGAATAAAAGAAACTTCAAACCGATAATCCTCTTTAATTATTAAGGGTATTCATGTAAACGCGGAAAACCCTGATAAACCTCGGAAATCAGATAATTTTATCTCTGCAGAAACGAGCTGTCAAAATTTTTATGGGAAAGCTTTCTGCAAATCTGATAAAATTATCTCACGACTGTGATGCGGAAAGTGAAGAAATAAACCTTATAAACTAAAGAAATATGGATTCTGACTTTTAATTTGACATTTCACAGAATATTTCTCACATTTACGCAAGTATTTTTTAGGGGGTGTTCATGAAAACATGTTGCGGAAAGTTAGATATATCTTTCTACAAAGCGGAAAATTATCTCGTTTCATGAATACCCTTATTATGTGGATGAAAATGTTCTCCTTTATTGTAGGAAATGGGGAATAGGCGTGTTCATGTATTTACTTTACATTTGACTTCAAGGGTAGGTCGCTTACGTATGAGGTTCCAGTAGATGTGTTTTATACTACGTTTTCACCAAAAATAAATCCGAGATTTAAGGCAAGAGATTTAAAATAAATCCTGAAGTGTTTTCACCAAAGAAAATGAGATTTATTTGACGTTTTCACTCTGTCTTGTCATTCAATTGTCAATTTGGACAAGCGAAAAAAAATTACATTGGGTAGTAAACAGGAAAAAAAAAAACAGATATTTCTATTTTGTGTTGATTGTCAATGAAGAAAGTGGGTGTTCATAGGTGCGTTCTGCAAAATAAGGTTTGTTTGTTTTGCAAATCTTCTGATTGCGAGAAGATTTCAAGGAGATTTATTTTAAATCTTCATTTGAGGTGATTTATATTTGAATGGTAAATCTACGAGATTTAAAGGAGATTTATGCTAAATCCACTTAAATCCCGGATTTACCTTTGGTGAAAACGTAGTATTATACCGAAAAAATAATGAAAAAAAGTTTTTTTTTTTCATTATTTTTTTTCGAAGCATTAACGCAAATTTGTGTGATCAGTAAGAGTATATCATATCTTTCTTTATTCAATAAATTCGAGGCCACATTGGCTCTTTATTCCCTTCGGCTCAATCTTCGTTATTAATAAGATTCTCTCTTACCTACTTACACACAAAAATCAACGATATATTTTTTTTCTTTGAAAGTACGATATTAAGAAAATTACGAGGAAACACAAGACGAGGAGAAAGAAGGTTAGTTTTAAGCACACCTTTTAAAAAATTAATTAAAAAAATATAATTTAAAAATAAAATATGAATTATATGTGAACTTATAAAAAAATAAAATGAAAAGTGATTTCCACAAAAAATGTCATGCGTCTATTATTTATATTTGGAAATTTGATTCAGTTTGAGGATTGTAAATTGCAGTCACATTTTTAACCTTTCCTTAGCTACAGACCAATTTTTGGAAACCTGGAAAATTGCATTTTTATCCCAGACTTTTAAATCGGGATCAAAGCAAAAGGTCACAAACTATAGACCAATCTGCGAATTATCTGCTATATCAAAATTATTTGAGAAAGTTGTGTATAACAAAATTTCGTCTCTAAACAAAGAAAAAATATCAGTTTTCCAACATGGGTTTGTAGTAGGTAAATTAACTACAACTAACCAAACTGACATAATTTTTACCGACTTTGCCAAAGCCTTTCACAGAGTCAATCATAAAATTCTACTGCACAAATTACTTTCCTTTGGCATTAGTTCGTCTCTTTTAAAATGGTTTGAGTCTTATTTGACTGGAAAAGTACAAATTCTTAAAATTAAAAACTTTTATTCCATCAGGTGTTCCACAAGGTAGCCATTTAGGAGCTTTACTTTTACTTATATTTGTGAATGATATTCCAGCTATTTTTAAACATTCTGAATGTCTCCTTTTTGCCGATGATCTCAAAATCTTGATTACTTGATCAATAAAGCAAATCATGGGCCAAATTACCGCATCAGTGAACGAGTGAGTGAGTCCCATCAGTGATCGAATGAAAACGTCAAATTATAGTAATCGATTGCTAGTTGACGTAAGCGGTAAAGCCAAAGTCACATAATTCAGTCACGTATTACTCGATAACTGATGCGGTAATTTGGCCCCAGGGGCCTATTGCACCATCTTACAAAATTGTGATTACAAGCATTTTTTTAACAAATTTGTAAGAAATCGAGTTTTTTTCATATGTAATTTTTTTTAATCACAAATTTGTACTTGTTATTTGTAGTTGATGCAATAGGCCCCAGATGCTTGGTTTTATAAAAAGGAATACCAGAGAATTTACTGATTCCTTAACTTTGCTATCTCTTTATAATTCTTTGGTAAGATCAGTTCTTGAATATTGCTGTAAAGTTTGGAATCCTTACTATGCTAATACATCTGAAAGAATTGAGAAAATTCAAAGAAATTTTATAAGTTGAATTGGAGAATAGTAAAATCTTCCTATGAAACCAGATGCCTTTTGTTTGGAATAAACACGCTAGAAGCTCGCCGTAAATACTTTTCAATTATGTTTGTTCGGGATATCATTACAAATCAATCAAGGACAATCGTAATTGTCCTCCTCTATCAGCTTTAGTCAATGAGGGTAACGCGCCGCTAAGAGTAACACGTGAACGGTTTTTAATTTTTGAGCAGTTTCACCGCACAAACTACGGCCGCAATGAACCCATCTCTCGTTGCATCAAAAAAAGGAATTTAGTTTGCTCTATGATTAACTTTTATATGGATTGCACCAGAGAAACTTTTAAATCATTAGTTTTAAACAAAATTTAAGTAACGTTGTTTATTACATTAAAAGATTAACTATGTAAATCATTTAAATGTAATTTCAATTTTATATACCCACCTACAAATTTGTAACTATGTATTTACATATGTATCTTAGTCTGTAAGAGTAAAATATGCTCTGGTTGATGAAATAATATAAATTAAATAAAAAAATAAATTTTAAATTATATTAATTTTCATAAAGTTTTACCAAAAAAGACCCATAGATAATTTTTCTTAAAGCTTCGGGACGTAGAACAAATTCCTTTGCATATTATTTTAGTTAACTTCATGTTTTAGCAATAAAGGCCTTATTGCTTAATCGATAAGAACAACTATTTGAAAGTAGGTAGATTCTAAGGTTCAATTAAAAGTTTATACCGATTTCAATAAACATTACGTACATTTAATGCAATAATTCTTAAATTTTGTTTATCATACGAACTTTTATAATAAAATAAATAAGTGAAATTGGGTATAATAATGCTAATGCAAAAGATTAAAAATATATTTTGAAATTAGGACGCCCCACAAATGACTGTTATAAGCTTATATTTCATTTTGCGTGATATTCCCCCTGTTTCGCATCAATTAGAGAATACAAGAACGAAAATAAAATACCCAAACGGAAACAAATACCAAGACATGAAAAATTGCCAAAAACAACTGCAAATTAACGAAATAAGGAAATATTAAATCTTCAGTGAATTCCTGATTCCTATACAGGTAAAACAGATAAAAATTACACCCTATTTAAGAACGTCTATGGTGTTGGTTTTGTCTGTTTTATTCTTATAGCTATCAGCAGGGGCCTAAAGACTTTTTATTTTCTTATATTTGGCCGGAATTTTCAAAACTTTTTGCAGGAAACACAAATTTGAGATGTTAACATTGAAAGCTAATATTTAAGGAGGCTTCTAAACGTCGTGTGAAACAATAAAGAAACATACATCTCTCTGCTTACATATTAGACTGACAAAAAACATTTAATTGTGACATATGAGTGATTGAAAAAGATTATTTACAAAACTTTCTAGAGGCACATGGAATATATATTAACATGCGAGTAAAAAATTAAACGCTTTTTATGAGAAACTTCATTTATAAGACCTGATTCACAAAATATTGCATCATTCAAAATATTACCAAAATCATATTCATGTACGAGTACCTTTATCTAAGACAAAAATGTTCATAAAATTACCTTATTTTGGAATAATCTCTGGCAGAAGAAAGTTGTCACGTACAATATTTAATTTTTAATGTAGCTATTTCTATTAATTATTTAAATTACAATCAGGGTCAACATGTTAAACATGAACCTTCACTCTCTTCAGAACTCACTTCGTTTTTTATTTCTGAATTCAATTAAAAAAATGCAAAAAAAAATGTTAAAAAAAAACACCGAAAAGGCCCAAAAACTCGTTTGGCTTTTAAATTCCAAGCAAACCTTCAACTTATTTATGACCAGATGAAAAGAACACACTGTCGCCTAGTTAGTTATTTTTCTCTTTTTTTTTTATTTAACTTATAAGGTGATAATATTTGCAAAAAAAATATATAACAAATCGTTTTCCAATAGGCTGATATTTCTTGAGTTAATTTGCATAAGATGCACATAAACCGTGAACCACACGTTTTTTGACTCACTTAAAGTCCGAGTACACCACACACGAAAGATTGAATGTGCACGACTTTAAAGGGTGTTAATCGTTAACAAGTTTATTTTCCCTTACATATACATTTATTGTTTGGTTCCTCCTCCAGAGTGCAATGATACTGCATCAAGATTTAAAGCAAAAGTGCTAAAAAGTCAGTTAAAAGTCCTAAACGAGCATTCAATTCCTCTTCACGAAGATTCACATAAAACAACCAAAAAAAAAACTGTATCCGAATCTCAAATGCAAACTACCCAAAGTAACGATAAAATATTCATAAAATTATCGAAATAATATTCGGCGCACGGTGCGAACTGCGTACCGCGAACCGGCTATGGCAGGTAATCGCCTCCAGGAGATTTATTCAAAATCACGTTAAGGTAGACATGTACACCTTATGGTTATGCTACATTTGCGATATAATAGAGCCAAAAAAAAAAAAAAATGCGGTTAAAACTGCTTTACCCGAACACAGCCAAAATACAACTGGCAAGAATTGAGACTGCAGCAAATACTCGGATTCGGTTCGATTAGCTACAGAAACGAAATCAACAACAAAACTAACAATCCGAGGAAAAAGTCGATGAGAAGTTAGCCAACTTCTGTTCTCGAGCACACTGACCAAGTTTATGCCGAGTCCTTAGCTTTTAAACTGATATCGTTTGAGCTTTTTCTGTTCGTTTGATGTCGGTAGAGTAGAGTTTCGCATGTTTCTACAACATGTTTTAAACGTGATTATTCAGATAAATCGAACAGACCATATTATTGTATTGATATAAGATAAAGTAAGCTTCATATCAACAAAACATTATGATAGTCGCCGGTTCTATCAATGAAAAGCTATGAACTTTTTATATAGAACCTCTATCTATGTATATTTTATCTTCACTTATTATCTGCGATATGAACTATCTTTAAGATTTGTGTAAAAGATTTAATATAAAGTAGGTAGATTGGTTTATACGAACTTCATATGTGGTAAAACGCTCAAATAAAAGGGGGTTGTTTAGAGAAATTTTTTTTGGCGAAAATTGTATACTTGACTTTTGTTTAAAGTGCGTCCTAAGTCCTTAAGGCGGCATTTTGTGGGCCTGCTCTTTATGAAGTGACTAGATCATTGGCACCAGCCGGCCAGTTTCAAATTCACTTCTAGGAATGCGAAGTATTTCATGACTATGGGGGGAAATATTTAAAAAAAGGGGTTACTTGACCAGGATTAACAAGCTCGATTTACGCTTTTGTTTATGTCTGGTACTTTGTTGAGGCTTCCCTATAACAGTGAATTGAGAATTGGCCTTAAATAAAACAAAAAATACCGAAGTCGCATTCTTTATATAAAAAAGTAACTTTTCATCCATTAAGGATTTATAAGAGTGTAACAATTAATGTATATACATATTTTTTTTTGTTTCTACATTTTTGTTTTAATTTTGAAATTAAAAATTTATATAAATAAATAAAGTATTTTTCAAGACAAGCTGTGTGCGAAGTATTAACAAAGTTGTTTCTGTATTTAAAAAGCCCATGTACAATTTGTACATATGTGATTATGTATGGAATATGACATTGGCCAAATAATACCCGCTTCGGCTTCTAAAGGTGGCACGGATCCGAGCTGAATTCGAGTGATGGCCCGTGTTATGTACTTCTTAAGAGAATCGGCCAGTTGTGGTTTGGTTTATTTGCATAGGCCTGTGACTTTAGGAAGCTCTAAAAAAAGTTCTAGCGGGATTGACCTTGGTCGCCAACTCACGTCATCATCGCAAGAGTTAATCTTATTCTCAAATCGTTCATGTAGAACGTCAATCGTGGCTGTGTTGCACGTAGTACCGTCCACCTGTAGTTACAGGTTTAGTAGTTTAGTTTAGTTTAGTTTGTAGTTAGGTCGTTTAGTTTCATATAAAGGGTGGTTAAATTTTAAGGGCCGATCTTGATTTTGAATAAAACACAAATTATTTAGGAAATTATTGTCATGTCTTTTTATTATGATAATATGGTATGGTTCAATTGGCCGCATAATTGAGGCATAATTGAGGTTCTATGCCGTTAATGTGTCGAATTATCTCATCCTTTAGCTCTTGAATTGTTGCTAGCTTATCGACATACACCTTTTCTTTCAAATAACCCCAAAGAAAGAAGTCCAACGGTGTCAAATCACATGATCTTGGCGGCCAATTGACATCGCGACCACGTGAGATAACACGGCCATTGAATTTGTCGCGCAAAAGACCCATTGTTAGCTGTGTGGCAAGAGGCACCGTCCTGTTGAAACCACATATCGTCCACATCCATATCTTCCAATTCGGGCCATAAAAAGTTCGTTATCATCTTACGATAGCGAACACCATTGACAGTAACTGCCTGACCGGCCTCATTTTGGAAAAAATACGGCTTGATGATAAACCGCACCAAACAGTCACTCTTTGTGAGTGCATTTATTTTTCGACAATCACTCTTGGATTATCATTCGCCCAAATGCGGCAATTCTGCTTATTGACGCATCCACTGAGGTGAAAATGTGCCTCATCACTGAAGATGATTTTCTTCGAAAATTGATCATCCACTGTTGCCATTTGTTGCCACCATTCTGACCATTGACGACGCTTGAAATGATCAAGAGGCTTTAGTTCTTGAGTCAATTGCACCTTGAAAGCGTGTACTTAAATGCAAGTCTTTATGCATAATGTTCATCAACGACGAGCGTGAGAGGTGCAATTGTTGGGCACGACGACGAGTTGAGGTGGACGGCTCTTCAGCCACACATTTTTCACATCTCCTACAGACCCGGTTTGCTCAAATTTTTGCACGATTTTTGCGATTGTACGCACATTTGGACGATTAAATTGACCGAAAAAATCACTAGGTGCACGATATGCATTTTGATTTGAACGCCCATTTTCATAATAAGCTTGAATAACTTTAACGCGTTGCTCGATTGTGTATCTTTCCATGGTTCAAATTGAGTCTGAAATTGAGAAATGTCAAATGAAATACAGAAAAAAACTTGACGTTTAGGTGTGGTTCACATTCAACATCAGCCCTTAAAATTTAACCACTCTTTAGTTCAATTTGGGCCCTAAGAAATTGGTTATGATCGTCATTTTGCGCTCGCCATTGACAGACGGTGACTGCATCACCAACGTCGTTTTTGAAAAAGTACGTGGCAATGATACCGCCGGCCAAAAATCCACACAAAACAGTAATTGTTTGAGGACGCATTTGTCACCTAGTGAACCTCGTATTGGTTGATGTCGTCCGATATACAGCAATATTGCTTGTTACCACAGCCATTGATCCAAAAATGCGTCTTATCGCTAAAAATTTGGTCAAAAATTGGGGTCCTCTTCCATACGCTCCGTAGCCAAGTCAGCGAACAATCGGCGTTGTCTATGGTCATAAACCTTGAGCTCCAGTACTTACGCGAAATTTGAAAATCGTCCAATTACATTTACGTCCCTCCTCTCTAAGGTGATGGAAACGCTGATTTATCATTTATTATTATCAGCTTAAGAAATATCTTGACTCTTGATCTACCAAAGCTTCTTAATGACCGACATTATGGCTTTCGTAGCAATAGGTCCACTGGTGATCCGATGGTATATCTCCCTGAACAGTCAGTGGCACAAATCTTTACATCTGTTTGAAAAAGTTAGATTACTGCACTTTATATTTTAAAGGCATTTGATATAGTTTGTCATAAATCTCTTTATCGATGCATTTGGCATCAATAAATCTCTTCTTCGTTGGATTAGAAATTACCTTTCGGACAGTGCACTACAAGTAGTATTGGATGGTTTCAAATCTGATATCCACAAAATAAACGCTGGTATGCCTCAGGGCTCGGCTTTGTCTCCGACACTCTTCCTTATATTCTTAAATGAACTTTTGCCTAAAACTTCTAGTCCATTAAATTGTTTTACTGACGACAGTACCCTCAGCTTTTTATATTTGTTTTTAGATTCACATCCTTGTCCTTCGGATGGGGACTTGCAACGGCGGCGTATGATAAGCTCATTAAATTCTGATCTTGACAGCATTGTCCAATGGGGAATCAAAAACCGCGTAGAATTTAATGCTTCGAAAATTCAACGCTGTTTATTGTCGCTAAGGTGTAACTCTCCCCCAATGCCACTTTCTATGAGTGTTACCTGTACCGAGGAGATTGAACAGCTTTTAGTTCCATATCTAATGCACTCTTATGCACTATTGCTCCCACTAGAGCATGCAAGACATTCACATTTGTAAATAATTACTAAAGGCCTATCTAATTATGTTAATTATTTTTTGTTATCAATCATATATATATGATATAAAAATCCCTTAATTATTCATAGATGGAAGCGCTCAAGTTCATTTAAAAAATTGAATTCAAAATTCTTCCTTAGGATTAACTTTGTTTGGCTGCTTTATATTGAGAAATTTGAGACAACACACAGTGGGACAATTTGTATGGCGTTAAGTAAGAATGCAAATTGAAAAATTATTAATTGAAAGTTAATGTGTTATACAATACATAATTATATTATTCTGTTTTAAACAGTCCGAGATTTTAACCTTTGTTTGATAGACAAACTGTTTTGCTTTGTTATTTTTTTAATAGTCCTTATAACTACGACTGAGTTAATAATAGCAAGTTTTAATGCCCATTATGCTCCAAACACATTTGGATTAAAAAAAAAATGAGAAATATATATCTAGGTATGAACTATTTGTTAAGAATTTTTAATTTGTTTTTTAATGTGTTTTAAAAATGGCTACTAAAAAAATTACTGTTTTCAGTCTTTCGGAACAAACCGTTTTTGAAACCATGGTAAAAAAGTTGACAGAAATAAGAACATAAAAAAACCGAAGAAGGAGGAAAATTTTGTTGAACACTTGCCTTAGGGGCCAGTTATTTTTATCATTGGTAAAATTGGTTTCAGTAAAAATCCTATCAGTGACTGATAACAACCAATTCTATTTGTTTGAGGTTAGAGTTGATCATTGAAAGCAAAACTGACATTTGAGAATAGAAAGAAAATCCAACGATCGTGTTCCAAGTTAAAGAAATGAAAATCAGCTGTTCATTGAAATTGATTTCTATCAGTGAAATAATAAAAGAGGATTTAAAAGAAAATTTAAATCAGAATTTCCCATTTCTTCTACTACTACTACTACTACTTCTACTTTTGCTACCTGTTAAAGCTATTGCAATTTGTTTAATCGTCTTAAAAGTCTTAAAAATAGAAATGAAAATTTTCAATGATAGCTATAACTGGCACCTAAGAATGATGTTTAAGTATATTCCAAAAAATAAGAATTTGCTGAATGACATTTTCTCAAATCATTTTTCCATGACCCGGGATGGCATTTCAAGTTAGTCTCTTTGTATTCATACCTATTTCTGACAATTAATATCACAAAACTAGTTTGTTGTAATTAAACTAAAGCCCTTTTGGAAAAAATAAAAAGATGGACGACAATAGATATAAAGCTAGAAATTTATCTCACTATTTACCATTTTCTGCTAATTCCGAAACATAAAAACAAATGCCAAGCTGACTGCGAATTGACTATTATTTAACTTTTATGAATATTAATGTCGCCATGCAGAGTGATCCTCGGTCCCGCTCTAAAACTGGTAAACTGGTAAACTTATGTAAATATAGATGAAATATTTATTTATAAATATAACAGGTTCAATGTTCTTTTTATTTACATTTGAAAACTTCAATAAATTAATTTCGATCAGAATTTTGTTCCAAATACTACCCCTATGTGCTTCACCGACAATGAATATAACTTAGTTTTACTATTCTTTTATTAAACATTTCTCTATGAAATATCTCGCCAAGCGTCAAACATCTCGTACTATTTCAGTTTATGTTCTATTCTCCCGATTATCTAACTTTGGGAGCGTGAACAATAGACAACCTTTTCATATCAAACCACATCATTAACGGGCTTTCTAAGTTTGTTCCGGTTAAACTCTAAAGTCGAGAGTTCTTGCATAATTAAGCTAAGACTACGACCTGCGAGTAGAATGAATTAAATGAATTATTTTCATTTTTGAAACAATTCTACCCCATTGTGTGATATTCGTTAGTTTACTCTGCAAGAAACAAAACTTTCTGATAGTATGGTTGGTTTGGTTGTTTGAGAACTTTTACGCGCTTGGAAATATGTATGTACCTATGTTTGGAAAGCAAGATATACTTACATATGTCATGCGTATCTTTTATTCTTCAGCGATGTTTATTTGGATTCTCTTGCTTTTTTGGGGAAGGAGAGATGTAAGGAAAAGTGGTCATTCATCAAGCGGAGTAATTCAAATAGAACAATAATTAAATCTGATGAGTTTGGAGAGAAACTTTGTATGTAGATACTATGAGTATCTAGATTCAGACAAGAGTTGTGATGAAGTAGTTTTGTTTATCTATTTATTTTGTGTTGGTATAAATTTCCTCCAATTTGCAATTGAAAGTTTACTCGTAAGTCATTTAATTGGCGGTGTTTTGCAAGTACATAGGAAAATTGTAGGTTGTTGAGGGATTTTTAATAGGAGCATAACAATTTTTATTTTAATGACACTTTTGTCAAGGATTGGGAAATTCACGAACGAGTAACGTTTGGAAATGACTAGGTATTCCCGAAACTCTGAGTTGGTAGTCGCAGTTTTAAGAACACTGACTCCAATTTTCGGTTATTATATTTGTCCGACCAGGGGGCCGATTCTGGTTCTGTGAAAAAGTGAATCGAATAAATTGTTTTCACATTCGCTGTCATGCATTGCTTTCACTTTTTCGATTCACTTGGTGCAAATAAGCGATTCTGGTTCCGTGAATGAAAATAGTGTGGTGAATTCAATATCATTTGCCGTGGTGGATGATTTTTTGTTGTCTCTTATGAATTTATCTACTATTGTGAATGCTTTATTTCAAAACGAAATTATTATTTTTCATGGTTGTTTCAATTTTGCCAAACGTTTGTGTACTTTTGTGAATTTGTTTATAATATATTAATATATTAAATTGTTTTTATACGTTTTTATAACGCCTTCAATATATGTACATACTCGTATATAAGAATTCTTATGGAAACAAATTGGAGAAATGTTCATATGTTTGATAATTATTTGTGCTTTATATAGATGTATTTTTGTATTGTACTAATATACATTTTTGTAGGAGAAATATGAGGATTATTAGGCAAATTTAAGAGACAACGAAAATTCTTTCGAAATGATACAATTGTATCAACTGAAACAAATCTACAAAAAAAAAATTAAGACGCGATGAAATAAATTTTCAAAACTTGTTTTCGTACCTATCATGAGCAATCTCCAAATTTATTTCCAAAAAACTAATCAAAAATTCTTTTTGTGCATGTGTCACACTCTTTCCTTTATTATTTTTTTTTTTAATCTCCATATTTTCCGCTTTCACCTATTCACTTTGAACATTCACCATCGAATAAGAGCGTGAAAGCAAATTATTCATATGAATGTTTTTGACGTTTGGTTTCACTTTTTCACAGAACGAGAATCGCATTTATGCGTGAAAGAGTGAAAAGCTTTTCGATTCACTTTTTCACAGAACCAGAATCGGCCCCCTGATAGACTCAACGTACTATATTAGATAAATTCGGCTCAATATAACGTCGGTTTATTGCAAAAACTCAATAAGAATAATTTGAGGGATTGGAATCTATTATCACATAGTTGTGAATTTCGATTTTATTTATCGATGCAATAACTTACTCTATATTCAAAATAAATTCTATAAGTGCACATTGCGATGAAGAGATCGAACTCAATCATCTTAAAGTTTTTAATAATTTTATTTTTGTTACCAAGTGACCAAATATATTATAGTTTGTTATATCCACTTAGAATGACAAACAGAACTAATACTAGGAAATATTTTTAACGTGTGATCGCAAATCATAGTTTTTATCTGCATGCTAAGTTGTTCATTTTAACACGCTTCCATACGTAAAATTAATTGTTCATACACAATCCAATTTGTGACAGTTCTATGACTCCAGATTGATGATTTATTTACAATAATAAATAACTATTTATCGGCCGTTGTCATTCAATATGGTGGTTTATATTATTTTCAAGGTCAATTTATATTAGCTGTCGTAAAATACAAAGTACTGGCGTATAGCAGCACTTAAAAGGTGGGCTGATACATTCTTATAGAGGCTATGTGGATAAAAAAAAATAATAATACAAAAAATTTGGCATTAAACTTATTTATTAAACTAATTTTTTTTTTAAAGTATTGGTTTCAAAAGTGTAAGGGGTTGTTTAAAGATTCGAACGTTGTTCTGGTGAGCTGGGTGCGACTAAACCCTGTAGACTATATGAAACTAAGTTGAATTTCAACTAATCAACTACTTATTATTACTATATATGTATATAGCTTTATTAATGAAAGCACTTTGATTTTATTATTTTAATTGAAATCAATTTTGGTTGTAAGGGAAAATTTAAAAAATCGCCCTAGCGTCTCTTCTGTTGGATTAATCTCAAAACATTTATTGATATTATTTTAAAAAAGACACCTTTTATTAAAACTGAGCTTAAGTATTTAAGTTCCACATAAACGCTTTACGTACGGAGCATTTTAGCTTACCATATCAACGTGTTTTCCAACTTTTTTTTTAACTTAAGAGAAAGCGAGAAGAAATGCTTGACGCACCATCCCCGAGTGTCGGACTTGCTACATACCGACTAAAACTCCTCTGAAACCCTTATTGGCGTCTGACCTACCCCCCTCCCCTCCTTGGGACAGCTCCATGCATCACTTCTGGGAGTTTGCCA
Source organism: Chrysotoxum bicinctum (assembly GCA_911387755.1). Classification (NCBI taxonomy): domain Eukaryota; kingdom Metazoa; phylum Arthropoda; class Insecta; order Diptera; family Syrphidae; genus Chrysotoxum; species Chrysotoxum bicinctum. The sequence goes on from OU426989.1 coordinate 19,999,746, forward strand.
TGTTTCCCTTGCGGGAGGGTTCAACTGTTTCCCGATCATTTTCTTCTTCTCTTTTTTTTTTCTTCTGAGAATATACTCTGTGAAGCTACAAATATTTTGCCAGTTTTCATAGCTATGTAGCATTTTCTGAACTATGTTCTCTGGGCTGATGAAGCCAGTACTTCTTTGCAAATCTTGACAGAGGGACCCCCATCTTTTGTACGCGAAGAAGGTATGGTTTGCATCGTCTGTTTGTTTGAGAATCCCTGTACTGGCAAGCTGGATTGTTTGTTTTTCCGATCTTGTGGAGGAAGGCGTTGAAATAACTGAAGTAACTGGGTGACGTAGTAGTTAACCTCACCGTGTTTCCGGACGTTCCACTCAGCCAGGTTTCTGATCAGCTTCGCTGTCATTCTTGATCTGCTTTCTGAGCTCCAACGCTCTTACCACTTCTGAATTGTAAGCTGCTTGGCCCTTTCGGATACCGCTTCCAATCCAATTTCCGCCTTTTTGTCGTAGACGTACTTCCTTCCTGTCGCTAGGAGATCGATGGGAGTCACTACTACGACTACAAGGACGGCTAGTTCTGACACCTTTCGGTAGGAGCTGGCTACGCGTAGAGCTCGTCGTCTTTTTACTGCCGCCATAGGTTTGCGGTACTTCTGTTGTTTAAGTGTGTCCGTCCAGATTTCGCTTCCGTATAGAAGAATAGCATGCGTTGTCGACATCAGTAGTCTGCGCTTACTGCCCGTTGGTCCACCTTCATTTGCCAAAAGGCGGGCTTCGTATCGAGCTTCAGTCCCATATACTTCACTGCGGGTGCTGCTTTGTTATCACTTCGGTCCTGATTTGGAATCGATTTGAGTGGAAATTCTCTTTTTTGTCAGGAAGACTATCTCAGTTTTTTCTGTTGCCAGGCTGAGGCCATGCTTATCCATCCATAAGTTTGTTCATTGCATGACCTGGTTCAGTTGCTTTGTGCGTTTATTGTGTCTCTTGCCGCGATCACCGCGGCTAAGTCGTCTGCGTACCCGATCAGAAAGGTGTTTTCAGAAATATCCACGCGGAGAATGTCATCATAGTAGAAGTTTTCCAGAGGTCTGGTCCTAAGATCGATCCCTGCGCTGCTCCTGATGTTATTTTCTTTCTTCGTGGGCCTTCTAAGGTTTCGTAGATCAACTCTCGATCCCCGAGATAGTCCTTCACCATCCACAGGAGATATACTGGAATGTGGAATCTCCTTTCGAGTGCGTCTAGTATGTCGGTCCACCTGGCTGAGTTGAAGGCATTCTGTACGTTCAAGGTTGCCATGAAGACGATCTCCCTAGAGAACTGGTTTCCCTATTGGGCGATTTAAGTTGCGTTCACTACTTCTTTAATGGCTCCAATCTTAGACCGCCGCTATCAGACGTGGTTTAAGCAGCTTTTCCAACAGCTTACCCGCGGTGTCTAGCATACACATATTTTTCACCCTTGGATTTATCAACATAAAACTACATTTTCATAAAGGAGAGTCAGGAAAATAACTTTCTAAAATATTATTTTTCGAATTTATTTTTTGTTAGGTAGCATTTCGAACTATATGTTATGAAATCTTTTACTTTTCTCAAGTCTTACGAGTTTTTGCTATGAAGTTCATCTTCATAATCATTAAACAGTCTATAATCTTTTCGAATTTTGTAATTGTTTTTTTTTTCATTAAATAAAATATGATAGTTATTTCAAAAAACTTTGTGTATCTCAATAATAAAACGAATTATAATAAATGGTGCAACATTTTCCACAGCCTAGTGATATGATATAAACATGATACTACTTAAAATGTTTCCAATTTTAAAGTAGTTTACTAAGTCCTTCTTAATTTTAAACATTTTCTGGCTAGTACCTATTGTACCTCAAATATTTACAATACGACTTACATTAAATCTAAATCTAGTAGTTTAGAAATTAATCTTGTTAAATCCTCATTGGATCAATTGTTTTATAGTTAGAACTGACCTTGTGTCCATATCGTCCTAAATTATCTCGATGACTTAGCATCGTTTGGCACAAATGAAACTTTCATTCTCTCGTTTTCAGTTTATAAGAAAATTTGAAACGCCATAAGCATTTTGATAGGTGCTGTCAATGTTAATCTCCTTTTTAATCTTTTAGTGCGGTGGAAACACCACATAAATCTTCTGCCTAAAATCTTGGCTATCGCTTTGTGATAACGCAGTACATATCGATACCTTCCCGTAAGAATGTATTAAGCGACAATTTTTTCGAAAATGACTTTTTGATGTGGAACTATACTAGAAGTTAAGCGCCACATTTTGGCCTGGGTTTTACTGCCCTATCATGTATGCAAAAGAAACTAGAGAGAAAATAAAATTGTAGTAACCGCCAAGTTTTCTCACTGGAATAATGTTGCTCCCTGAAATTTGTATTATCCGCCAGTAAAATTATGCTAAGCGACATTTTTAAAAATATTATTGTCTTAAGCAACCAAACGTCCACGAAAAAAAATTGTTAGATGTCGCTTAGTTTAACCGAAATTTTCGCTTAGCACACTCATCCGAATAGACCTTGATCCATTTTTGTCGCTTATAATACTCCAGATATGGTTGTCTTTGCTTTTAAATATTTGTCTATCAAGTAGGCTACTACTTTTTCCCATTTATTTTGTGTTTTTTTGTTGTTGTCATCGTAAGCGCCATTTAACATTGTATCAAGCGCCAATGCTTTGACCACGAAAATGTACTAAGCGACAAAAACTTCTTATCTGATTGAAATTTCGATTTTGCAATGATGTCAAGTTTTGTATTGTAAAAATCCCTCTCCAAATCTGTTTTTTCCAATAAAATACACACAAAAATAACTAAATGAGACGTTTTTTTCGTTTCCTGAACAATTTAAAAAATGTCGCTTAATACATTCTTACGGGAAGGTATCGATATAAAACAATGCCAGTTCGTGCAAAAAACAAAGTTTAACGACCCTTTTTGACATTTGTAAGATCCAAATACTCTTTTGAAGTTATCACGATACTAAAATGATAAAAAAGCTAGCTATTTGATAATTTTAAGTTTAATAAAATGTTAGAGAAAGTATGATGCTAAACTCAATTAAAATTTGCAAAATCGTAATTTTATCCTCTTCATACTAAAATTAGTTTTAACATCGTACTAATTCGACTAAAATTTTGCGTCAATAAATTTATTTATTTGTATAGAATTTGAAAAATAACCACCGCCAACAATTACTTCCGGTGATAATGAAGTTTGAACAAAATACACTTTGGATAGCGCTGTTTTACTCAAACTACCATACCGGCAGAGCAACCATCTGACTTATGATATTTGTTTTTTATTTAAATTCGCTGTCACTTCGACAGCTCGTCTCATCATAAAAAATCTTTTTGTTTACTTTTGTGTTCACTCTTGTTCGTGCAATTTTTTCTCTGCTTTTACTTCATTTAAAAAAATTTTCGTATATCTAAAAAATGTTATTTAAAACCGTCCTCATCACTGCCTTCTACATTTCCCTAATATTCGCAGAAATCGAACACAAGTGCTCCGATTTGAAGCGCTATGAAATCGAACACCATCTATCAACGAAGACTCCCTACCGTGTGGTAGCCAATCTAGATGAAAGCAAATTCGAATATCCAGGTAATTTTGTTTATTTAAAAAGTATGTATATGTACATACATAATTGATAAATAAACAATCATTTTTTCATTGTTATCATTTATTCATCGCTGAAGAATGCAAAGCAACAAGAATATGGTCAGTTATTCGTCATGGGGCACGTAATCCGAGCAAGAATATCATTGGCAAAACCAAAGAACGTCTTGAGCTTATTAAACAAAGAATTCTTAAAAATGCTCACACCCGTTTTTGCCCACACGAATTGGCAATGTTCAAATTCTGGTATTTCAATGTCAGTGCAGAGGAGGAGAAGTTTTTGGTGGCCGAGGGTGAGGACGAGCTGATTGAGTTGGCCGAGAGAATGCAGAAACGTTTCCCGCATATTTTAAAAGATACTTATGATCCGGATTTGTACTTATTTAAATATACAGCCACGCAGCGAACTCTTAAGAGTGCTGAGAGTTTTGCAACCGGCCTATTTGGCAGACATCGAATTAAGGATATCGAGTATCCGGAAGCCCTTCACAAGGATCCAGTACTAAGAGTAAGTGAATTATTGTAGTCCTATTATTTTTATATGACATTTTATTATTTAAAATGAAAAATAACCAATCACATCTCAAAGTAATGGCAACGTTAGTTAAACTATAAAATTACCTTTTTAGAATTGAAAATAGTAAATCCTTGACTCTGATATCTTTTATATGGTTATCTTTTCGCCCACGAAGAACCCAACAGCTTTGGGTTGAATGCATTTTTAGATGATAGATCATACAAACACAACCTTATCGGCTACTTTTTAAAGAGGTTCATGCTTGAAAACTATTAACCACCAATGAAGTAAATAATGAACTTACTATTGAGGATAGAATCTTGTACCTTTCACTTGAGAATACAAAATTTTAGGTGATTTTCTAAGGTCTCTTAGTTGAACTCAGAATGCTACTTTAATACTAAGTGAAGCAATGCCTGAAAAACTTTCAAAACCGTTAACCGGGAAGATTTTGTTAACTCCTTTTACTTCATGTCCGTCTCGCATTAAAACTGATATTTTCTAGAAAATCGGTGTTAGTAATCTATCTCTTTCGTATTCGGCATAAAGTTGTAATGTTTTGTTGTTTTACTGTTTTTTCTTTTGGCTCTTACTTACTTTACTTACTTACTTTAGATGGCGCTCACAATCCAGGGTGGACTACGGCCTCAACCAACAAACCCCTTCAGCTAGCTCGGTCCCTAGCTAGCTGCCTCCAGTTAGTTGGTTGAGATCGCTCTCCACTTGTGCGCGCCACCTGAGGTGGGGTCTTCCTCTGTTGCGGGGACCATCAGGGGTGGATTCGAAAATTCGACGGGCTGATGCGTCGGTGTCCGTACGCTCCACGTGTTCCAGCCATCTCAGCCGTTGTATTTTCAGCTTCTTGACTAGGTCAACGTTGCTGTAAAGCCCGTACAGCTCGTTGTTGAACCTTCTCCTCCATACTCCATCGATACAGACTGGACCGAATATCAAACGAAGAACTTTTCTTTCAAAGCACCCAAGCAGATTTTTCATCCGTTTTAGACAGTGTCCATGCTTCTACCCCATACAGCAAAACCGGAATGATGAGGGTCTTATACAAGGTCTCCTTGGTTTTTTGACATAGGGCTTTATTACTCAAATGCCTTCTTAGCCCGAAGAAACAGCGGTTGGCAAGAGTAATTCTTCGCTTGATCTCTGCACTGATGTCGTTTTGCGATGTTATAGTGGAGCCCAGGTAGACAAAGTCTTTGACGACTTCCAAGTTATACCTATCCATCGTGACGTTTTGCCCGAGTCGACGATGTTGATGTTCCTTTCTCGATGATAGCATATACTTCGTCTGGTCCTCATTAACAGCCAAACCCATTTTCGGCGCCTCCAGTTCAATACTTGCAAACGCATCGGTAACGGCTCGCTGACAGCAGACGACAGGATTTTGTATGCGACGTTGAGGAGACTTATACCTCTGTAATTGGCACACTTCAGAGCATCTCCTTTCTTGTGGATGGGGCACACTATGCCGAGGTTCCATTCATTGGGCATACTTTAACCCGAGCAAATTTTTGAGTTGAGTTGGTGCATGCTCCTTACCAAGTCATCCCCACCTGCTTTGAATAGCTCAGCTAGCAAGCCATCCCCGCCAGCAGCCTTGTACGCTTTCAGCTTTTTGAAATAATTTTGAAAAGTAAAAGAAATCATTTCCTAACGCAAAATATTCATATTATTCTATTGTGTACATAAGTTTCAGCAGTATACGCACTTAACCCTCCTGGCTCTCGGTCGCACCACTAAATTTGCCTTTTTTGAACTTGTTGAACTAAACACTTGTTGAACTAACCCTAGTATTGTTACTAGTTCAAAGGCTAGCACTGAAATCGGTACCAAGTGATTCCTCCAGATTGCGAATCCAGTATAAGAAAGTCGTTAATACCTGAATCGGAGTAATCTATTCAACTCGGTCCATTTTATGAGGTTTTAAATTTGAGACAAGAAAAAGGGGAATTCTTTTACGGGCAAACAAAATATTAAGATACTATATTAAAGGTTCGAAAGAAAAAACTGGTTTTATGAAAATTAAATCAAAGAGTGTCGAAACTTAAAAGTTGCGTCTTGAAGATATTAGGATACAATAACCGAGATAATCATTCATTATCCGAATTTGAATATCCAAAAAACGACGGTTTTTAGATTTTGAAAGCGGCAAATACAAGAATCTTTTATTGATAGTTGATTTTGGCGGCAGAATCTAAAACAAATAAAAATAAAAGATGGTATGTCCTAGTCATGGAGTGAGAAGCGACATTATATTCTATTTTTGTATATAAAATTCTTTCCGCCAAGTGCTTTTTGTACAAACGAATTGTACCTTTTGTATGAATATATTAAGAATCAGCATCGGTATAATATCATCGTACATAAATAAAGACATTTTGTGGTGCAACAACTCGTAGTGACTTCCAACTTTCAACCATTCCTGTGTGTGTGCAGGCGGCAATGGAGAGCACCTTCAATTTTCTGTCGATTTCTGATGAACTGCTCTTTTCATGACAATAGGTACTTTTGGAGGATTTTTCACTTCGTCGTCAGAGGCATGAAGAACCATGAAAAACATTATTGTAAACCATTATGCCAGGAGGTACTACTTTGACACTACGCCGCTACAGAGTATAGAGTCAGAGTATATATAGGTCGTTTTAAAAAAATTACATTTTTAGCGTTTTTGCATTTCAATTTAAAGACTTGAAATTTGGCATGGAACTGTGTTTATATGTCATCATTATAAGAAAAAATTTGTATATCGATTGATGGTAACGATAATGTGTAAACTCCGTGGCCTTTTTGGGATGTGATTTTGATGCTTAATCAGTTTTATTAATATTTTTAATGATGAAAATGATGTTTTTTTAATTTTGGGCCTTGTCGTTTGAAAGGCCTTCTCTTAAACTTCAATTTTATGATATGCAAAAAAAAAATTGTTTTTGTTGTCCCAATACTTAGTTGAATGAGTGTGACAAGATTTTGAAAAAAGAAACATAGGCCCTTATTGCGAGTGTCGTTTCCTTATCGATAAACGACTTTTATCGATAGTCGAAAGTCGAAAATCTTTTTTGGTATTGTGGATCTCTACTGTGAACGAAATTTTTCGACTGGACAATCGATCTTTATCGTTTGCATTTTACTGTTCGACTGGCCAACGAATATAATTTTCTAGGCAAAAATGTATTTTTTTTTATTTTATTAACTTATTATTTCCATTATAATAATTATTTTAACCACAGGGCAAAAGTATGGTATGATCCATGGGCAAAGAATCTTAATGCAGTGGCAAGTTTTATTATGTTTGGTATTGCCGTATTTCTTTTAGTTGGTTTGAGATGATTTTCAATAATAATTGAACAAATGGTGGCTTTGACAAGCGGAAGTATTTCAAAAATCTGCAATGTAGTATGTTAGTAAAAGAAAATTTATTTTTACTCATTAACGGACATATTTTCTTCAAGCTGCAGAGGATTGGAAACATCTCTAAGTTGTCTCCTATTCCTGGCAATCATTATGTGGTCGTCGTTGGTTGTTTCATCATCTGTATTATCGAAAAAGAACTCGAAGGAAATCATTTCTTGTTTATTTAAATGAAATTTATTGCATTTATTATTGTTTGTATTTTAATTTTACACAATTTCATCACTTACATTTCATTTATTTCACAATTTTCTCGTATTAATACAAAAATTCAAATTAAAACCATATGGCAGTGCTAGTATATCAAAACAATAAAAGTACCTACATACGTGTATAAGAATATACCTATTTTTTCCCCACACCGACGCAATTCACAAAAAACACATTATAGTCGCGTATTAATCACATACAAATTAAATTCTCTACCACAAAGAATATTGACACTTGCGGAATGAGTATCGTCATATCTTGTTGATATTTGATTGCTGTCACTTTTGAACTTGACGGATTCGTAAAGTTCTTAATATAGTGAGTTTTATTGGAAAATATTTTATCTAGCATAATAAAACTTCCCTCGAAATACAACAAATCTCGTGTCGATAAAAGTGGCTTTGTTGTTGGTTACCTAGGGAAATTGAACTATGTAATGCATACATTTGGCTCTCCATTTCCCAATAAAACACACTTGTATTTGACTAGAACGACTTTGTGTTCTACCTCTGCTTCATGCTGCTCTTATTATACTGCTTGAACACAACAAACTTATCGCGTCAATCCGTCAACTTTGTCAATTTGCTGTATTGGTGTTTTAATTAAAAATGTTTTTTTGTGATTCTTCTATTGATCAAACTATTTGATCCCTAAGTAAAGGAATTTTTTTCCACATACACCATCACTGAAACATGCCCAAATGTCAAAATATAGGATTCATTAACAATAAGCACATTCGTTATTCACAGTAACTATTGTATCTGTCGATTGAGATACACAATACCAAAAAGAAAATTTGTCGTTGCTTTCGACTTTTGTCGGGTCGAAAGTTGAACGACACTCGCAATAAGGGCCATAATTAAACATTTTCGCTTTTTCACACAACTAAACAATTTTTAATAATTTTTTACGATGCATTATCTTATAGTACGTCAAAAAACCTTTAATTTCATGTTTTATTATAATTTAATTATTGCAGTTAATTCCTTTAAAATTTACATACAAAATAATTTTTTCATCCGAGTAAAAATTCAGTGTAATATCCGTGGCCTTGTTATCTTTGTTCCATATTAATATTTTTCAGTCTAACCACCGCCAAAAGAAAGGTATTTAATCATACTTGAACCTAATATAATTTGGATGACATTGAATTACATTGACTATATTAAAATTAAGAAATAGTCGATTTTGTAATCTCCGTGGCCATTTTCCTATTTGTTTTTTAATAGGTTCTTTTAGTTTATAATGGCTCATATTATTATTAATTTTTTTACATATATTCTAGATAAATATACTGAATTTCATCATTTCTTACAGTATTGGTACCGTAAAAGTTCCATGAAAGTTATGTGTCTTTATTTAAAAATATTTGTTTGACTCTTTTATGCTTTTAAACAAAATCATTTCGTAAACAAACAACTTTTTTATTAATTATCCTATTAAATTTATTTGCTTTCCACAAAATTTCAACTATTTATTGTTACTATTTATTTTGTGGATTATTGTTATTTTATGCAAGAAAAGAACATTTTTAATACATTCGAAATTTTCAATTTTAATTTTTATCGAAAAATACTCGTAAAATGAAAAATATTTGAAATTATTTGTGCGCAACTCGAAGAACTCCTTTTCTACTTGTTTACTATAGATTTAGAATCTAAAACCCAAGAAAAACTGAAATTTGTTTTTTTTTTTTTTCAAACGATCAATAAAAATTTAAATCCAAGGGGTTAAACGAAAGGATCAGGCCCTTAAAAGGCGTCTACCTCTTCTTAACCAGGTGATTGTGTGACGACACTCATTTCTTCAATAACTTAGAAGTACCCTCCGAAATATCAGGCTAATCTTAATGATCTTGAATGACATAAGGATGATCATAGGTTTGAATACATGGGAATTATAATATCTAGGTTCACAACGGATCTACATTGTTTTAACTGTGACGGTAAAAAGATCAACTTAGAGCCAATTAACCCAACCTTACCTACGCCGCTGTCGATCGATCGAATATCCGGTGAATTTCCTTTCAAAAGCTGAAGTTTCTGCATAGCTGTCTTCGATATGGTCTTACAAATAGGAAAACTATATATGATGACTGGTTTGAGTAACTGCCTATATAAAAGGTGTTTAGTTGGCTGACTTACTCCGGTCATTTTTTTTTGAGTAAAGGCTGTGGACCCCTGAAATTCAAACCCCCTTGAGTGTTGGTTGAATTTAAACAGCTCGTTGAAGTTGATCCCGAGGTATTTGATGTTATTTTTTGATGCTATCGGTCTCCCATCAGGAACCTCATTAACAGATTTCTGCAGGTTGCTGCAGAACGACAATGGGTGCCCTTAATGAAGTGAAGCCTTTCTTCGGGATAGTCACGATCTGTCCCGTTTTCTACTTGTGATGAAAGTAGCAGTTGCTTATGATTATTTCAAGAAGAATCATGACTGTTTGTTGAACTAGTGTAATATAATTTAGTGTTTTTTTTTTTAATTCGGAATATACACTCCCTATAAAGCTATTCTCCAGAGTTCGAAACCAATACAGAATTGTACTATACAAGCAATAGCTATTTCATTTTAAAAAAATGAATATTACAATGGTTTTTTGACCGAATGATAATATCCTTTAATATATTTTAATTTTATTGGAAATTACACTTTATGCAATATTTATAGCTTTTAAAGCCATTAGTAAAAAGAGCTGGAAAAGGATTAAAAAAGACGAAATAGCCACATTATATTATCGCTAATGATCCCTATAGATATGTAGATCATCAAATAAAAATAAAACGTTAAGGATAAGATTGACAGCAGTGTTACCTACATACTCGTCTCCTTTTTCCTTGTGTTTGTTTATTTTTCAAGAAGGTCCTGTCTGATTTCTATTATTGTATTATTATTTGCAAAACTATTGTCGTTTTCCATCGGTTTCAGTCAAGGATCCACTCATTCTGAAATCCAATGGAACGGTTGCTAACTATTTCTACTCAACTTTTAAATGTTGTCTTTATATTAGTTAATCGTCGTATTGGTGAAAATATTCGATAGTTATTTTTTATTTGTTATTTGTATATTTATTGGGATTTAGTAATTTATCTCCGAACGAACTTGATTGTAGCAACACAAACAAAATCCAACAAGTATACTGCTGTCGGATTATATATTATATTTCACATTTGAGTAGGGTAAAGTCAGGAGGATTTGACATGTGGGAGGAATTGACATAATGACTTTTCTCAAAAAGTGTAGACATTTGCAGTACTTTAGTTATTAAAAAACGAAGATAGTTACGATTGATTTGAGCTACCAAAAAATTATAACTGTGATCTGATCGTTGTGTGAAATAGAAAAAATAATTGTTTTTGAGTCCATTTGATTTAATATTTGAGATAACTAAACTAACTGCAGTTTCATTAGTAAGTAGTTTTAGTTATTTTAAGTGAAATACAAAACACATAGATTTGTTTTTAAATCATAATATACTATAAATATTCGTGAGTAACAACTCTTTATTTTTTTTTTAATTATTTTTGAAAAAGTCAACTGAAAGGAGGTTTTGACACCAATGTTGAAGGAGCAATTGACAGTGTCAAATCCTCCTTTATCAGTATCCGTCTCACAATGTTAACGAAGCCAACATCCAAGAGGCAATTGAAAATATTGAAAAAAAAAATAATCCATTAGCAGTGCTGCTAAAAAATATGGTATAAATCGTACCACTTTAATTTTCTGACTTAAGAAAAGACATGAAGGACAGTCAATCAATACAGAAAACACTCGAAATATTCCAACAAACAAATTCTTACAACAGTTCAAGAAAAGGAGCTTTGCGATTATTTTAAAAAATGCACTAAACTTCATTTCGGTTTAACATATTGAAGCCTAGTACTCAGTTCAAGTGAAAATGAAAATTTCATATAAAAGTGACTGCTGGTTCACTGGCATGAAATCCGCAACGAGAGGTGAGTACTAAAATGTGGATTGGAAAAACAAATATGTTCCACAACTTTTTCCACGCTATGATTTTCATTTCTCAATGTACAACCATCAGGAAAAAGTTTAAGGCAACGTGGAAAACTCTGACATTTGTCAGTTGATTTGAATAGTTTTTTTCAAAACAAAAAATTGAAAATTTTTAAACAGAAAGAACGAGTCAGTTTAAAAATAATTGTTTTTTTTTTCATTCAAAGTGAGTATCAAAAATTCACGTGGAAAAGTTTATTCTATTTTCATTTTAATTCTCCGCGTGTAATTTGGAACGTATTTATTTTTCATTTCACACTAGGTGAGTACTAGGCTTGAACTGGCAAAACAGTTTGTTTTGCAACATGTTAAAATAAACAAAATCCCATAACCAAATAGTTGGAACACAAATGAGCAAGCTGGAAGGGCTTGGCTTGCTGGTTTTATGAACTGCAACAGTTCACTAATGTCGTTTTTATTTGGCAATCCGGAATTTCTCTCCGATTCGGAATCCCAATTGAACAATTTTGTTTGCTTCTGATGATTCTGAAGTTTTGTTTGATTGTATATGTGAAACATCAAATGCGTACAATAATCAAAATCAAGAAAAATGTTTTTGAAAGCAGGGTTGGCCGAATTGTCACTTTTTAGAAATAACTACATTTGTTACGTCTGCTACGTAGTTTATGTAGTTAAATGTAGGTTATTGTAGTTAATTGTAGTTAATGTAAGAAATTGTAGCATTGCTGTCAATTAACTGTCAGTTATGCATTTGAAATTTGAATTTTTAAATTAAACGTTTAGTTATTCCTACAATTCTTCATCCTTATGGTAAATAAAACTTTTTTTTACAAACCTTCATTAGATCATAAAAGTGCAAAATTGTTTTTTTTTTCCTTTATTATATTGATTTTTTATGAATTAACTATATACATATGTAGCAGACGTAACAAATTGTAGTAAATTAGGCATGTAGTTTCTTCAATAAACTACGCGTAGTTAAATTCTACGTTTATATGCAGTATCGAAAGATCGAGTTGGATTAGGGTCGGATTTTCGAGTCGAACGAAGCTCATTTCAACTCAATACAGGTATATAAAGGTAGTAAATCATGTAGAAAATGTAGTGTAGTTAATTCGGCCAACCCTGGTTCGCACAATTTGGATACCAAAAATCACAGCTGTTGAGGTTGACGTTTAAGTATATGAATAGCTCAACTGTTGCGAATTAATTTTAAGCAATCGTTTAGTTTGTGTCAAAACACAAACTTTTTAGTTGCTCAAATCGAGTTTCTCTTAGTGCGCGGTGTCCCATATACGACCATATGTGATATATATGAATGTGCGCGCCTGGCCTAAGTCTGCGAAAACCCGAAAACACAATTAATTTTATAATAAATTTTGTGTTTTGTTTATTTATTTCATCACCTTGTTACTGCATTATTTTAATTATATAAATGTTTACGAAAGAATTTGTTGTTTTATTTTTTTTTTTAAATACTGACAAAACCTCCTTGCGAAGCTGTCAAATCCTCCTTCAATGAAGGAGGAATTGACATTTAGAAAGGCATTAGAAAAAAGGTTGTAACTTTGGAAAAAATATTTAGAAGGACAAATTAATGATGGTTCTTTGTTGCTTAAATTACAGTTAAACCTATGCAAAACTTTTAAATTTGAAATTATACTTGCATCTCAAAATATTTAAAAAAAACTGTTAACCTGTCAAATCCTCCTGACTTTACCCTATGTGTATTTGTGCTTCTGACTTGAAATAGGAAACCTTTGCGGCTCGTAGAGAGCCTAAGTCTAGTGACTTACAAATCTCAGCCATTCCTGTGTACGCATCATCAGGAATGGAGGGGACCCACAATTTCCTGTCGATTCCGAACAGCTAATAAGCAGCATTTTTTATGGCAAGAGATATTAATAGAGGTTTAGTTAATTGCTCACAAGGGGCACTACACCCCTGAAGAACTTTGCTGCAGCTACTGAGAATCGAACCCAAGACCTTCTGCATGATAGTCCAACGTATTAACCATTATGCCAAGAGGTACTACAAAACTACATTTTATAAGTATTTATTGAATAAAGAAAAAAGCTAATAATATTCAAAATCAATCTTTAACACATCAGGTAATGACTTTCGGGCCCAGTTAAACAGTGCACATTTACCGGGACAAGTGACACTCGAATCTCCCAAATTGGCTACTTAATTGCCACTTACTCCGATTATAAAACTAGTCTCTACATTTCGTTTCCACCGTTCACTAAACCGAGCATTGATTACCTTCAAATTAATTTCATTAATCTCGTAGATTAATTAAATATCATCATTGTTTTTCTAAATCATAAAAAAGTTTGACTAGAAATAACGAATTTTACATAACTTGTAATCCAAAATATATTAACATAACTCAGATAACTAACGTGCTTGTTGCTTCGTTCTTTGGTGTTTTAAGTAATAAATTTTTTGTTGTGGTTTTAAGTAATACATTTTTGAAACCATATCCGCCAAAGAAATGTATCGCATGTATTTCTGTAGTAATGTAAGCCCTCCATAACAGTGTTTCTTGTCTTTCTTTATATTACCGTTATTTCTTTAAACAGTGTTCTAGCGAAATAGCCAGTTGCATTCCTCGCCTTAAACAATTTAACCGTAATACTCGCGCTTTTAAGAATGCTCATGAGTTTACCCTTGAGTCCAACTTCGACGTACTGTGAAATACAGAGATTATTTTTTCAGTCGGACTACACGAATGTGGATTGCTCTACCTAACTCTATTTTTCCTTCCCATTGTAATATTCAGAAATGTGTACATGGTATCTCCTTTAAAACCCTTCCTTGTTTTCCTAACGATCGTACTGTGATAATCCTTTTAAGAGTAGTAATAACCCTTTAAGTACGTGCTAATTATACAAAAAAAAACGCCATTGCCACTTCTTTGGTTTGCGCAAAGCTTTGGAGCAAGTCTTTCCTAAGTTGGTTTAATTGGGGGTGGAATCGGCTAAGGTGATTGTTGTCAGTCACAATAAACAAATTCGGTCTGCGTAAATTGATTATGGCATGTGACATTCATATTTTTGTGATTTTTTCTTATGATACCTTTTTTGTTGTCATCTGGTTGCAAGCAAAATGAACAGGTTTGTCCCTGTGAATTTATTTTTATGACATGAAAATGAGAAAAACCAAAAGCATAATTACAATGGGAATGTCCGACTTTGTAAATAAACCTCAGAAATGAATAAAATATTTTAGATTTACCAAACTCAAAGTGAATAAACACATTTGTAAATATGTCAATGAAGATATTAAAATTATCTCTTAGCTTTTAATCACGTTTGTAAATTGTAAAATTTTACACTGACGAAAAATTTGTGACAATGTGATAATCACCAATGACCTTAGCCGTATCCACTCCTTGTATTTTGATTATCATAAGCCGTGTTTTTTTGGAATAGTTATCCGTAGTACAGTAGGATTTTATATGAATAACAAATACAACATCCGCAGTAGGATCACTGCCGATACTCGAATAAACGTTAAATCTCTATCCGCAGCAGGATTTCACTTCTCCTTTTATCGGCAGTGATCCTACTGCGGATGTTGTATTTGTTATTCTTATAAAATCCTACTGTACTACGGATAACTTTTCCAAAAAAACGGCTATAGATCCTTCTTAATCGACATAAATGATTCTTTTGATATACCAATGCAAAAATCCAACCATTAACAAACAAATTTCAGGAATCAATGACTAAATGTCCTGGTTAGTGGTTTCGAGGTATGAATAGACTAAAAAAGTTCATGAAAATAAAACATAATTAATCACGATTTCCTTCGTTTAACATGAATTTTTGAGTTTTATACGCTATTCACACCAAATCAAAATCTAGATTTCGAGCAAAATTCTCAAAATCTCATCCAAATCTACTAGATTTCCCATACATTTTCAGATTTCCAAATCTACTAGATTACGACAAAATCTCCTCAAAATCTACTTTCAAACACAAGATTGTCAAAACAAACAAACCTTTAGAAATGTTCTGCTTTGCCAGCAAATTGTCAGCAAGAAAAGAGGTAGATAAAAAGCAGATAATGGAGTCGAGTCTCGAGTGACTATTTGAAATTTGAATTGTGGTAAGAGAAGGAGAGAAGATAAATTATATCCGTGAAAGCAGGATAAATGGACAGAAACGTCAAATGAAATCCTAGTTCTGTTCAGTGCGAACGCTTCAATGAGATTTCGTAATCTTGTTGCTGAAATCCGAGATTTTAATTCGGTGTGAAAATCTTATTATTTTGTGATCAACAGAACTGTTGTTGCACTTCAAAACTTGACTCAAACTAACCCGCGGAAGCAATCTGTCAAACAACATTATATTCGTCTCTTTCACTCATTCTCACCAACACTGAAATAAAAAACAAACAAACCCATTTTCATGACATCTCGTGTCAAAAGTGAAAAGTCGTTGAATAAATGCTGCGTATTTTTCATCAAACGTGATTCTCAAATTTATAAAAGTTTAAGTGAAAAGAATTTTAATTATTATTCAATTATCAAATTATTAAAAGTGAAAGAATATCTTGAAAGTGGAAAAATAAAACAATACATAAACTTTACAGTGAAAAGTTTAATTCAACTCAATAAATGCAAAATTGAATTTTTGCGACTGAAAAAAGTGTGGAAAGAAAAAAAAAATTGCGTGCAGGGAGAAGTCCTGACTTTTTTTCTTTCAATTTGTGAAAAAGAAAAATTTAATTAAACAAAGAATACACAATTAAAAAATAATCCAACGACCAAGGAGAAGAGGATGCAAACACGCAATTTTCAATAATTTAAAGAAAAAGAAGAAAACTGCAAAAGGATTTGTGACTAAAAATAAGAAAACTGTAGGTAGTCAAATATGGTTCGGGATTACATTTCCCTACCCTTCTTCCTGTCTTCCACATTCATTCGCATTTGTTTCAAGGACTTGTGTTAGGTGGAATGCTGGATAGATTTCCATTAAAGTCCGTTGTTGATGTTAAGTGTGCTAATTTGTGTGCAAAAAAAAAAAAGAAAAGAAAGAAAACGTGGGTGTAAAGAAATGTGATGCCAGAAGAAAAAGTCCTAAAACAGTTTCTTTCTCTTGTATACCTACCTACCTACCGACGGACAACATCAATGAGTCAGATGCTCACATTGATTTGTGGGCTCTTCCCTGCTCTAGATAAAAGAAAAGAAAGGAATGTCGCTAGCCATTCCGCCGCAATGTATTCTCTAGACACCCCTGTACCTTCCTGCATTCTTTCTTAATTTGACACGAAAAAGTATGCATAATGATACGTAATTTTTCAAATACAAAGGTATATACATATGTATATTATGCAATTGCGAAGACGACGATAATCTTTCTTTGATTTCGCATTTCGCATGTCATGAACCCTTGAGAGTCTCGAGAAAATAACAAAAATCAAAATGTTCCCCATTTGTTTTGTGTGCATTTTTTCGCTTTTGAGTTGGTTTGAAATGGATGTAGCTGTAGGTAAATAATACGCTATCAACCATCGAACACATGTTGGGCGTAGGTTCATTCTTTTGGATGATTCTTAATGGAATGCGTTAGGTCATTCTCATTCATGCATTTATTTGTAATTTTGTATTTGCATATTCATGTCGCTTGGTAGGATTGGAGAGGACTAGATGAAGAATTTAAGAATAATTAATAAAACAGCCGTTGTGAGAACTAAGTAAAAGTTGAAATATGTCATGCTTAAAAGGCGTGAGACTTATTTTTGTTTAATGTTTTTTTTTTTTTGTTTTAGAATTACAACGGGGGTTTTTATTTGTAATTAAAAAAATGTAAACGAATGAATGAATGAATCGTCGTGATTTTTCTACGCCTTCGTTTTATTTTCTGCAGAAAATATTATCGGTTCGTTGAACTTGAGTATAAACTTAAACAGGGCATGGTGTTTTGCTGTACAGCCCGTACAGTTCAGGGTTTTATCTTCTCCTTCTATGCAGACGGGACAAAGAATCGCAGAATTTTCCTCTCGAAACATCCTAAGGCATTCCCATCCACTCCCGACAAAATCCATGTCTCTGTACCATAGACAGTGACCGGGAGTTTTATAGAGGGACACTTTAGCTACTAGAGAGTGGCGCTGGTGTTATCTGAATAAAAGCGGCGCCTAGGTATAACAAGTCCTTAACTACCTCAAAATTATAGCTGTCTATGGTGACTTTCTGTCACAGACGTCAGTGTTGTGTATCCTTTCTTGATGACAGCATATGCTTGGTCTTGCCCTCATTGACACCTAAACCCATCTTCTTCGCTTCCGTCTCAATGCTCACAAATGCGCCACTGGCATTACACTTTGTTCTTCTTATGTCAATGTCGTCGACGTATGCGAGTAATTGGACGGACTTCCGAAAGTGTGGACGCGTTAGTTTTGCACTATTCTTTTAACATCGCCTTACCTAAAACTTTTTTTGACATCAAATGCAACGGTGAGATCTTTTCCGACCTTGATGGAGCAGCGTGCGTTCTTTATCGTCATCCTGCACAAACGTACAAGTTTGTCAGAGATGCCAAAACTAGACATTGCTCTATATAGTTCGTTCCTATAGTGCTATCATACGCGGCTTTGAAATCGATGAAAAGGTGGTATGTGTCGATTTGAAACTCCTGGGTTTTTTCCAAGATCTGCCATAATGTGAATATTTGATCGATGGTGGACTTTCCTGGTCTAAAGCTGCAATAATATGGACCTATCAGGTTGTTAGATCTTGTATGTGATGTTCAGAAGACTTGTGCCTCTATTGTTGGCTCAGTTCAGAGGGTCTCCATTCTTAAGGATCACGTGATTTACAAATTTATTTTCAAGCTTTAATTTTCAGAATAAAAAAAAATATTTTCAAATTTAGTATTTGAGTCGATATTTTCAAAAATAGTGTTCAAGAAAATAGCAGCAAACTGAAGGTCCACCTTTAAATTTAACTAAAAAGCAAATTTAATTAAAATTTTTTATCGTAAGAATTAGTTGCGTTCTTGAACCTTAACATGCCTTTAGTGGAAATAACAGCAACAGAAAGACCTCAATTTTATTAGGTCTTATGTTGCGGGGGTCCATTTTTTTTGTTCGCTAACTTTTTAAATGAAATACAATTTTATAATTTATATTTTGAAGATTAATTACATGGTCTTTAACATTATGTAAGTTATATGAGGTCGTTCAAGTGGGCACCTCTGTACATGGCGCAAAAGTGGGCTTCTTTAAGCACATTTTACATAACAATTTCGCAGACTTCTGTTGTAATTTCAGCAATTTTGTTGCTAATGCTATCCTTAAGGATCTAAGTTGTGGTTGGTTTGTTGATGTGCACCTTTTCCTCTAAGTACTCTAATAAGAAAAAATTGGGAGACGTTAAATTAGTGTAATCATGGGGCCAGTCGATATCACAACTTGTTGACATTATTCAACCGGAAAAAAATTTCTCGGTAAATTCTCATCGTATCACGTGATGTATTTGATCTCGTACCGTCTTGTTGGAACCACATTTTCTGTAGACCTAATTGATCAAATTGGGACAAAAGAAAGTTTTCCAACATATTTCTATAGCGGTCACCAGTAACTGTAACACTATTTTCTATCGCATATTCATAGGAATATGGCCAAATGAATTTCAACATGTTGTTGCTGCCTTAGGTGCTTCATTATAAATTGTTATCGACCACTCTCTACGACTGTCGAATAAAAAAAAATATATCGGGATGTAAGATTAGATAACAATTTTGAAATCGAGCCACTCATTTTTACTGACCCAAAATTATTGAATCCAGAATTTGCCCCTTAGTATCTAAAAATGTATGTATGATAAACTACATATACATATGTATAGTATTTCGCTAATACAAAAATTGAAGAGGCGTAAAAAATAAAATTGTTTTTGTTTTAAATCATATTAAACGGTAAATGTGATGGACACTTTTTAAAAATATTTGTTATATAGCATCTTTCAAAGAGGAAGCTGGAAGCGTAAACGATTTTATGAGGCAAATGTTCTTTCACACTTGTACAGTTGCAAGAGTATTGAAGGATCTCGATGTACACAAATGCGCTGGACCGGATAGTATCCCTCTCTTTGTTCTTAAGAGGTGTTCTTCAGCGCTGGCAAAACCATTGTGTAAGCTTTTCCATCTGTTCTCTACTGG
Source organism: Chrysotoxum bicinctum (assembly GCA_911387755.1). NCBI lineage: Eukaryota > Metazoa > Arthropoda > Insecta > Diptera > Syrphidae > Chrysotoxum > Chrysotoxum bicinctum. Next base: position 20,019,697 of record OU426989.1, read on the forward strand.
TCTCTTTTCGAGTGGATAGAAAACAGCATTTGTCCAGCCTTTCACTAAAAAAGATGAATCTTCTACCTCCTCTTACTACCGTCCAATTGCATTGAAACGCTAATAAATTTTGAAGAAGAAAAAACCTTTCGAACTTCTCAATACAAGTTGTGTTAGACGATTGTATGTCTAAAATTCATAAAAAAAATACTGGTGTGCCACAGGGCTCCGTCTTGTCTCCGACTCTATCTCGTATTCATCAATGATTTTGTTTTGGTGACGACATTATTCTCAGCTCCTCATATTCGTTTTCAGATGTACGTCCTTGTCCCTCAGATATGGATTTAGAACGGCAGATTATTAAAAAACCCTGAGGTTTGCGCTCAGGGGACTAGGATGGGATAATCCTTATGATCTCCCACCTTATAACAACAGACTTCGACTAATTGATATACCCAGTCTCGAGAACAGACGTTCCTATTTATGTTTTGCTTTCATTGTAAAATTAATTAACGGTAACATAGACTGTTTGCACCTTCTGTCCCGTATTAACTTTAATATTCCTCAAAGAAATTTGAGGAACATACCGGAGATTATACATATTTCAAACTATCGTACCAATTATGAGAAATTTTCTCCATTAAATAAAATGTTTAAACTATTTAATTTCTACAATCATAAATATAACAATTTATTTGATAAAACAATAATAAATTCAAGTCAATTTAAATCAACATTTTTTCAATGAAATTGTTTAAAATATTATTATAAACCTTTGTTAGAAATTTAGAAATTTTTTTTTTTTTTTTTTTTTTGTAAAACTAGCAATTTAGTTATGTTAATAATAAATTATGATAAGCTCTTTGAATTCTAATTTCGATAGCATTGTAAAATAAGGAACCAAAAACCGAGTAGATTTTAATGCTTCAAAAACTCACCCTCCATGAGCGGCACTGGAATTGAGGAAACAGCACCGAACCTAATGTTCATCACAGACCACCTTTTGTGGAATGCCCACATATTCGATATCGCCAAAAACGCTGCTCGACACTGAAAGACATGGTTGATTTGCTCAATAAAATAGGAGTTAATGAGTGGTTATGGTGTGTCCTGTCGAAGACAAGAGAGTCGCTTTTGTATAGAGCGGAGCATTCTGTGTTTAGGGTGGAATAATGTTATTATTGCCGTCGTTACAAAAAAAAAAAAAAAAAACAGCCCCGCAATACAAATTTTTCAAAGTTAGCGCAGGTATGCTCCGTACATCACTTCCTTAGCCCTTTTTACTTTCCTGGCGAGAGCATAGATTTATCGAATGAACCTTTATGCCATTCGATCTATTTAATTTCAAAGAAAAAATTTCTTTTTTGCTTGCTTTATAGGTCAAGTATTGGTTTCTTTGATTTTAATCAAATCTAACATAACCACGAGAGTTCTATGATAAAATTTTGTTACAGAAAATGTTTAGTTCAATTTCCTAGAGAAGAAAATTCCAATGTTCCTTTTCAGCTTCCTAGAGAAGAAAATTCCAATGTTCCTTTTCAGCTAATATCGAGCAGTTTTTTTTTTTTTCAATTTACTCGAAAACCACATTTTTTTACGGGAAACTTTGCAGGATAATTTCAGGCAGCATGTTAAAACACTAATAGTATTTACCCATAAAAGCACATACATACATGCAATTAAGTTGTAGATTTAAATGGACTGAAGAGTCTCATTAAATTCTTCGATTGATTTATATCTATTTAAGCTAGTTTTTCTTTTCGGACTTTAGTATTATTTCATTATGTCGTCAGTTATCCTTAAGTATATTGCACATACATACATCAGCAAGATTTTTGCATAAGCTGTATGGACGAGGAAGAGGTAGAATCCGTTCCTCGTCTTCTATGCAGATGTACATGCCCTGCTCTATCACATAGACTTAGGCTCCATTTAGGAGAGTTTTTTTTTGAGGGACCTAGTATCTACCGCTTTATAAGGAACTCCATGTGGTTCAACGTGTAGGGAGAAAATATCTATATTCATGTGAAATCACAATGGACCAACTCCGGTCTAAGTGTGTCAGATGCGACGCTGGCAGCTACCTCAATCTAACCTAGTAACATTACGTACTTAATATACTTTGTATGACACGACATCTATTATCTTTGTCCTTGAAACAAATGCTCCAATTTTGTCCAAAATCTTTGGTCGTTCGATTATTTAAACATTTTTTTTCCTTAAAGAAAAACTAAAAAACACAGTGATAAAGAAAACAATAAAATGTCCAAGTAAACAATGGGCGGCAATCATAAATAACTTAACCTAAATCTGAGTGTTAAAAAAAAGAAAACAACAACTGAAGAACCAAATATAAGTGAACAATGCTCGATCAAAGTCGCTGCTCGGTTGGCAGTCGCAAGACTTCAATGTCTGACAGCCTCAATGCATCGTTAACTCTAGCCAATGGCTATTGCGGGACAACAGTTCCCGACAACCAGTGTCCTATATGTTTCCAGTCGAAGCGCCATCAAGAAAACATCGATGGTATATCGTTCGAGAAGCAACAATGGCGGATTCGTGAACGAATGAAAACGGCCAGTGTTGCATTGGTTCTCTGCCTCAATATTGGTGTCGATCCACCAGATGTTGTCAAAATCCAACCCTGCTCACGCCTCGAATGTTGGATTGATCCGTCTTCTGTGTCAGCGCCAAAAGCAATGGAATTGATTGGAGCAAATTTGCAAAAGCAGTACGAACGTTGGCAACCTCGAGCACGCTACAAAAAATGTCACGACCCGACCGTGGAAGATGTTAAGAAACTCTGCACCAGTTTGCGACGCAACGCCAAAGAAGAGCGTGTTCTCTTCCATTACAATGGGCATGGTGTTCCCAAGCCGACAGCAAATGGAGAAATCTGGGTGTTCAATAAAACCTTCACGCAATACATCCCCCTGTCAATATTTGATTTGCAAGCTTGGATGGGAGCACCGTCGATATACGTCTATGACTGTTCCAATGCGGGGATCATCATAAACTCATTTAATCAATTCGCCGAACAACACGAAAAGGAAATGGAAAAGGTAATGCAGACAATCGGACCAAGTGCGCTGCCAATGGTCACGTACAAGAAGTGCATCCATTTAGCAGCATGCTCGGCGAACCAAATTCTACCTATGAATTCTCAACTGCCGGCCGATTTATTCACATCCTGCCTCACAACTCCAATTAAGATCGCCCTCAAATGGTACTCGATGCAGGGAAAATTCGATCTCGTCCCCAAGATGCATAGTGACCTGATTGACAAAATTCCTGGACAGGTTAACGATCGTAGGACCATGCTGGGTGAATTGAATTGGATCTTCACTGCGATCACTGACACGATTGCTTGGAATACGCTGCCCAGAGATCTATTTCAGAAACTCTTTCGACAGGATTTGCTGGTAGCCAGCTTGTTTAGGAATTTCCTGCTCGCGGAAAGGATCCTTCGATCACACGACTGTACGCCTGTTTCTAGCCCCGCTCTGCCTCCGTGTTTCCGACATCCTATGTGGGATGCATGGGATCTAGTTGTGGATCTCGCTCTTCAACAACTGCCGGACATTCTGGAGAAAGGTGCTCCATACAAACAACTACCGTTTTTCGAGGAGCAACTGACTGCATTTCAAGTTTGGCTAGACAGGGAATCTGAGACGAGAGTACCGCCTGAGCAATTGCCAATTGTTTTGCAAGTTCTTCTCTCACAAGTTCATCGTTTGAGAGCGTTGGATCTACTAGCTCGTTTTCTAGACCTTGGCCCATGGGCCGTCAATCTTGCCCTTGGTGTCGGGATATTCCCCTACGTACTTAAATTACTGCAGAGCTCTGCGAAGGAGCTGCGACCAGTACTGGTGTTCATATGGACGAAGATTCTAGCCGTGGACTCTTCATGTCAGGTTGATCTTGTAAAGGATCACAAGTACTTCCTTTCAGTTCTTCAGGATACCAGTGTTACGAAGGAAATACGAACCCTAGCTGCATTCGTGCTTTCTAGCATTGTAAAAAATTTCCTGCTTGGGCAAACGGGTGCGTTGCAGGGGTCTCTAGTGTCCATCTGCTTGGTACAGCTCAACGACGACGATTGGCTTCTCCGTCAATGGCTAGCGATATGTTTGGGTCAACTCTGGCAAAACTTTGACAAAGCGCGTTGGTCGGGAGTACGCGATTTAGCCCATGAAAAGCTCTATCATCTTCTCCAAGATCCCGTGCCGGAAGTCCGTGCCGCTGCAGTTTTTGCACTTGGCACATTTATTAGTTCAGTGACAGATCGTTCCGAAGAGCATGCAAACAACATAGACAGAATTATTGCGATAACTCTATTGGATAAAGTAGCAGATGATATGTCACCTCTGGTTCGCCTGGAACTAGTGGCCGCTCTGCAATGGATGGTTATTCTGTTCGAATCACAATTTGTCACTGTATACCTGCAAGAGTTCCTTCCGAATTCAGCTGCTCCAACAATCATTTCACATAGTCCGACAGCACACCCACATCATCACACCACACATAGCTTGGAGCGCAACATAAACATGAAACGCGGTTATAGTTCAAGTTGTATATCGAATATGGCTTGTTCTCAATCGAGCATTCCCTTCCATGCAATCTTCCTTAAACTTTGGCAAGGAATACACAATCTCAGTCAGGATCCCTTCCCTAAAGTCGCCGAAGCTGCCCAAAAGGTAATCAACTCTGTCAGAGACTCGGCTCTTTCTTTGATCACAGCGAAAGAGGCCACCACAGAGAAATGCATCAGCTTGAGTGTCAGTCTGCCACCGAGTCCCAACACACGGACGAATTATTTAGGAGAATCACCGCCCGTCGGATTGAATCACTCGGAAGTTAAGTCTAGCGCGGTGGGTAGTAAACTGAGTGTCCTTGCAAGTGGAGTAACTTCAAAGCTCCGTGGGTCTATGTTTCCCGACCTCGATTATCTAGACAGGAAGATCCGCACGACGTCAATGAACGATGAAGTGGACAGCGGATCAGGGCCATCAACTGCACCTGTAACGGATAATCATCTGCCTGCAGGACTACGAAATATGAAGCCCATCGTTACCACTGCTTTCCTGCCATGGGCCGTGAGTTATTTTACCCGACCCGGAAAGAATCGGTACACGAATCCTGTTAGTGAAGAGCAATTTACAATGCCCGCGGACAAGAATTCTCCGGAATACCGTGGCCGCGAATGGCGGTTTAAAAGAAATTCAAGTGTGCGGCAGATAGCACTTGACCAGGAAGGATTCGCGGTATCTCACAAAATCGATATTCAAAATTGGATGGGAAAAACTCAGTTCACACCTTCCATTGTGAAGTTGTTGCCATATGAGCCGCAGATAGCGGTGGCGTACAAAGAGAAGGTTTCTGTATATGATTGGAGTCGGAACTCGGTCTGCTCCTACACACCGGTTAACTGTAGTCCAAATCAGAGCGGTAAGAAGAGCACCAGTGGAAATAGTTCTCAAACTGCATCATCGGTTGGGGCTTCGGCGTCAACTCGGGTAGGCGCCATTGAGTTTGTCAACGCCCACGACGTCGCGATGATGCTGGTTGGCCACGATGACGGCATTGTCAGAGTGTGGCAGGAACCATCGTTCGAGTCAAGTCGGGAGTCTAGTCGTTTGGTTACAGCATGGGACGCTTTGCCCTTGCGTGTTTCGAAAAAGGAAATGCCCGGAATCGTGATGTCGTGGCATCAGGTCACTCAGCAGCTAGTAGTGGCTGGTTCAACCCGATATCTTCGCATTTGGGATGCCGAAAAGGAGCTTAAAGTTTGTGATATACCCGTGGGGGCAGAGACAATAGTAAAAGCACTTTCGCCAGCACCACCAGATCCAACGCGGATGGATTTACTGGCGGCTGGCTGCAGTGACGGAAGCGTGCGGATCTTTGACCGGCGTTGTGCGCCCAACGATGCCAGGGTGAGAGTGTATCGAGAGCATGCCGGTGCCATATTGACCACATATTTGAGGGACGATCAAACCACCCTCGTTTCCGGATGTTCACAGGGACGGGTGAATGTTTTTGATATGCGGGGCAGGAGCACTCTACACCAATGGGAAGTTGGCTGTGATGTTCTAACAATAGCCGTCCATCCCGGTGTAGATCTTGTTGCGTGCGGAAGTAGTCAGAAGATAGCGATCTATCGACAGTGTGGAAGGACGCAGACGGTGCTACGAAGCCATGAAAGTGGCTTCATGGGGCCGCGAGTAGGACTGCCATCGTGTTTGTCTTTCCACTCGCATAAAGTGAATTTGGCTGTTGGATTTACGGACAACACGGTGGCCGTCTATGGATCACCAGGTCTTCCAGGTACTTGTTTTAGGAACTTATTTTAAGAATTAAAATCTTGACTTTTCCTTGAACCAAACGTAACTTCTTCTTCTTCTTCCTCCTTTTCCAGTTTTATAAGCTTTGCAAACGCTGGAAATCCGATGTCGACAAAAATCCCGATACATTGGATTATGTTAGAAAATTTGTTAGTGGACCTGAAATGCGCGATGTCGTTCGTCATATTAAACACCGAACCCAGCTTGATGATATCACACCGGAAGACGCCCATTTAATGTACACAATTTGTGCCTTTGAGACAGCATGGAACAAACACAAGAAAGTTTCACCCTGGTGCTCGGTTTTCAATAGGAAAACAATACAATTAATGGAATTCGCTGAAGATCTTGAATATTATTGGATCGATGGTTATGGCTTTGATATTACCCACAAACAGGCATGTCCTGCTATTATTGATATGTTTGATCATATTGAGTAAGTTTTTGTTTATTTTGTCGTTAAGTTTTTTTAAATCTTGGAGGAATTTAATTCTTTTTTTTCTTTTTTTAATTTTTAGTCCTCATTCAGTGCACAGTAATGCCACATTTTATTTCACCCATTCCGGTACAATGCTGAAACTTTTGGCTCATCTGGGATTATACAAAGATGATAAACATTTAACTCATTTAGATGCAACGGAAATGAGGCATTGGAGGACAAGTGCAATAGATGCGTTTGCAAGTAATTTGGTTTTCATTTTATACGAGTAAGTATTAGCATTAGACCTTGGTTTGGTTTTAGTTAATCGATGTGTTCTATTTTTACACCTTGTTTGCTGGGATTGTATTATATAAAGGTAGTCTCTAAAAGACACTTCATCTTCGTCCATATTATGCCAATTGTTTTTTGTAAAGAATGTAAAATTTAAAATCAATAAAAATACCGCTTGCAGGAAGTGCTCAACAACTAAGACTGTAAACCGTTTTATAAAAGTTTGATGAAAAGCACATAAGCCAAGGGCAGAGATTCTTTGTAAAAAATACCAACTAATTCTAAATATCAAGAACAGTCGCCTAGTTGATGTTTGATAATTGTCAAAGTCACGACGACCTCAAGATTGCTAAGAACGGGATCAGCTTGCTATACCTTATTATCTGTATCTCATTTCATATGAATGGATAATGTGTTATGCCGAATTCTATTTTTTTGGATTGACGAGAATATAGGAGATTTCCTAGCTATTCGCTAAACCAGTTCAAGATCCTTATGAAGCGCGCGGGATTATCTATATTTACTATATCACTAGAATCATTATAATAAAAATCTCCCAGATGGAGCCTTCGTCTTTGGGATAGAGTAGGATATGTATTAAGAAGGTGATGAGTCGATTTATATTTTATATGTGTTTTTTTCTCTAAAGCATCTTGTTTTGCATGTACTGATGGGTATATCTGTCTGGTGAAAAAGGTAGTGTATTTAAGCTTTTGATGAATTCGTAAGTCTTATTTTCTGGAATGTCCATAAACCCTCACACCAAACGAAGGCCAATATCAAACTGCTGCGTCATCTCCATTAGAGATAATCGCCAATTTATGGGTGCAGTAAAGTTTGTAGAGATAGAATCAAGAGATTCAACAGATATTTGAGAAGATGCGAATTTCTGAAGTATAGTTTAATAGCCAGTTGCATTCCTGCCTTAACTTAAACTTATGTGTATCAGTACCTCCTTCTTAAAACCTTCCTTGTTTTTCTGACGCTCGCACTGTTATAATAATTTTAATGGTAGTAATAACACCTCGAGTGCGCGCATATTATAAAAAAAAAGTCCGTATGACGTTTTCTTTCAGCCAAGATAAGATTCTCTTGTCGCTTAAAGTTGCACCTGGAACATGTTCCAACAATTAGTTACAGGAAAAGAGAGAATTAAATTAAGTTTATCTGAATACAGGGTTCCACCAAACCCGTCGGCGGTTTTCTTAGGGTATTCTTAAACAATCTTTGTTCAAGGAAGATAGCAAAGGAAATATCTTTGACATATGGGAAATAATAAACCTCATTGTTCCTAACTAACCATTATCTTGATGATACAATGGAATTAACGTACGACGATTAACAATCAACATCATGGGAAAAGCTGGACTCCCAACTTTGGAACAGGGACAATTCGAGTACATAGTTAGGATTATATTATTGACAAAGACATGTACTCTTCAATTATCTCAGGAAGACACATCTCGAATTCCATCTATTCCATTCCATTATAAAAACTTTATCAACTGCTTAAGAATTAGATTTCCCCTTTAAATATGACACTTCCACCTTGGAATATGGAACATCTATCATTCAAGCTTCAACGCAATTATTAAAAATCTAAAAGCCACAGGCTGTATTCCTGTTTCTTACAGATCGTTCAAAATCAGTCATAACTCTTAATTCGCCGTATAAAATTGAAGGGTATAAAGAACTGGGATTATATGGGAATATGCTTCAATTTTTACCTCAGAATCACTAGCTATCTTCGGAGCTTAAATCGGTAATCTGCTCTTACAAACCAAACTAAAACATCAAATTTATCAAACTGAAACTGAAACTGTGGGTACCTAGTCACACCAATATATCCTTATGAAGCGGCAAAAGTTTGCAATACAAATCTGTTTTTGCTTTTCATTTGTTCTCAAAAAAGGACCTTCAAGTTAAAATCCATCTGAGCAACAAGGCATTCATTTGGACAAGGCGGGCGGCAATGCACCATTTGTCCATCTCCAATTAATTTACAATTTCATTCTTCTTCTTTTGGGACACATCCTTCTCATAAATCAACACCTTTTAAAGAAAGGAAATCTGCCTCTGTGTTTAATCTGCCACAATGTTCTCAACATTCACACTTAATTGGCCAGTCTCCATGCTACTGGGGCGTATACTTAATATATATTTTTACTTTCGATATACATACATACACTTGGAATGAAGTCAAACTCGATGTTTTGATCAAACTTAAGCTGATAGAGAACACGAAAAAAGTGGTTCTCGGAATTCTATATATTTGTCTGTAACTAGAACTACAGTCTAAGATGCTGAAGTTTTTTTCCATCTTCGTAGTTAAGGGTCTTTGCTGATTTCCCAGAAGAGCTGCATTTTATCCAAAATTCACTCTGTCGAAAGAGGTATAAAAGAAAGAAGGATTACGAGTTAACCTTGAATGAAAATTTATCTTCAGTATACTTGGGATGTTTGCAAAATAAATTGATCTGGATTATAGTTGAAATAGGAAAAGAACATTATCCACTTCCCACCTCTTCTTTAGTGTCGAAAGGCTGAGCAGTTTTAAACGGTTTCCATATGGTGGAAGATGTTGGTTAAGATCTCATGGAATATGACGGGAGACAAATATCAAAAATTGTTTTGAACACTTTCACTTTTCTTAATAGAAAAATCGTACACATGACCCCAAACACAGCTGCAATACTCCAAGATGAGACGAACAGTACAGGATCTTTGAGATAAGAGGATCATTATTTGTTTTTGAAAACCTCTTGAATAATCCAAGGCTGCTCCCTGCTTAACTTGCTATAACGTCAATGTGTGAGGAATAAATGACAGTTTGCTGTCAAATAAAATTTGTTTGTATTTAGTACATTCCATTTGAAGAAAAGCATTTGAAAACTCCGTCAATATCATATTGCAAAAACAAATACATACATATCTGCTTGGATTTGTGAATTTATTAGAAAGATTTTTGAATAAAGAATATTCCTAAGAATGTCATCAATAAACAGTATAAATAGAAGTGGCCCAAAATGAGTACCTTGAGGAACCCCCAATGTAACATTTATTAATTTAAAAAAACAAAAACAGTTCTTATTTTTTACATATTGCACACGATCTTTTAAAATCGATTGTATCCAAGCGAGTATCCACTCCGGAAACCCACATTTTTTTCAATTCCAATAAAAGAATAGATTGGATCACCCTATCAAAGGTTTTGTTTTTTTTTTTTTTTATAATTAGCGCGCACTCAAGGGGTTATGAATACCCTTATAATGATTTAAATACCACAGCGCGAACAGTTAGGAAATAAGGAGGGGATTTAAAAGGAGATGCCGATGCACATTGGTCTTAAATGCTTGTACATCACAATGAGGGGGAAAATCGAGTGGGGTAAAGTATTCCACATTCGAGTTGTACGGCTAAAGAAAGGGTATCTGTATTTTACAGTACGCCCGAAATTAGGCTCAAGGGTAAACTGATGAGCATTCTTAGCAAGACGAGTATTACGGCGAAATTGTTTCAAGGGCGGAATACAACTGGCTATATCATTAGAGCACTGCTTATAGAAAAAGCGATAAAACAAAGTGAGACAAGAGCCATTACGACGGTGATCGAGAGAAACAAAAGTTTCCGTAATAGAACTGTCTCCAATTAGTCTAAGGGCTCTGCTTTGGATTCTGTCTAAGAGGTGCAGGTGAGTTTTAGGAACACCAGCCCAGATATGGGAGTTGTACTCAAGCTTAGGCCGAATGTATGCCTTATAAATTGTAGCCAGATCAGAAGGGGAAAAAAACTGCTTACATCTTCTGAGGAAACCTAAGCATTTCGCAGCATTTTTGGCAACATCAAATATGTGATCATGCCACAAAAGATGGTCGGTAATACACATACCAAGGACAGAAAGCTTTTCGGTTTCCTCGATGCAAGTGCCATCCATGGATGATGGCAGGGGTGGAATATTACGCTTGACGGACAGAAGACAGCTTTGGGTTCTTGAAGCATTAAATTCCACGCGGTTCCTAACACCCCATTCTACAATGCTGTCAAGATCGGAATTTAATGAGCTTATCATACGCTGCCGTTGCAGAGCCACCTCCGAAAAAGAAGGATGAGGATCTGAAAACGAATATGAAAAGCTGAGGGTACTGTCGTCAGCAAAATAATAAAGTGGATTAGTAGATACAGACAAGAGATCATTGATGAAAATGAGGAAGAGAGTCGGAGACAAAACGGAGCCTTGGGGCACACCAGCATTTATTTTGTGAATATCAGACTTGAACCCGTCCAAAACAACACGAATTGAACGGTCTGAAAGGTAATTTCTAATCCAACGAAGAAGAGATTCATCGATGCCAAATGCACGCATTTTCGATAAGAGAGCTTCATGCCAAACTCTATCAAATGCTTTAGAAATATCAAGTGCAATAACCTTGGTTTCACCAAAATGGTGCAAGGATTTGTTCCACTTTTCGTTGAGATATGCCATCAGATCACCAGTGGATCTGTTGCTACGAAAGCCGTATTGCCGGTCATTAAGAAGCTTTCGTTCTTCAAGATATTTCTTAAGCTGATCATTAATCAGCGTTTCCATGACCTTGGAAAGAAGGGACGTAAGTGCAATCGGTCGGTAACTGGAAGGGGAGGATAATTCGCCTTTTTTAGGGACTGACTGGACAAATGCTGTTTTCCATCTACTCGGAAAGAGTCCAGAAGAATAGGACAGATAGAAAAGCTTACGCAGTGGTTTTGCCAACGTTGAAGAACACCTCTTCAGAACAATAGGGGATATTCCATCTGGACCAGCGGATTTGTGTATTTGAAGATCTTTTATTAAGACTCTTGCGACTGTACGAGTGCGAAAAAAGATTCGCCCCATAAGACCATTTACGCTCTCAAGAACAGGAGGAGCAATAACACTATGTGGCAGCGTCGAATTTGCAGAGAACAGGGCTGCAAGCAAATTTGCCTTTCCTTGTGGGCTAGTCACAGGAGTGTTATTGTAAACGAGCGTTGGAACCGACGAACAGCTGGAATTTCTAATATTTTTTACAAATGACCAAAAATTTTTACTACCTTTGGGACATTGTAGTATTTTTTGCCGTGTCTTTTGATCATGTAAAAACTTCGTTCGTTTGATATGAGCATTAGAAGCATTACGCGCTTGTTTGTATTTTTTCCGGTTTTCCTCAGTTGGGTTGGCTTTGTAACAACGGAAGCTTAGCTCTCTGAACCTAATTACCTCTTTACAGCTTTTATCGTACCAAGAATTCTCTTTTGGTCTTATGCTCTTAGTCCTGTTAGGGATAAAAGTTTTCATTCCGTTGAGAATAATACCTGTTAACATATCTGTGTTGGAATCTACATCACTATCGAGGAAGCATAGTGACCAGTTAAAGTTGCCAAAGAATTTATTCAAACCGTCCCAGTTGGCTTTCTCATATTGCCAGACGGTTCTCTTTGGTATTTTTTCTTTCACTTGGTTGAAGCATGAGAAATTAGATGATATGACACAGTGGTCCGACTTGCCTAGAGAAGCTAATACACTAATAGTATATTTATCAGGTTCAGAGGTAAGGAACAAATCAAGCGTGTTTGCGGAATGCCCGTCAATATCGGGAAGCCGAGTTGGCTCATTCACAAGTTGAGTTAAATGATTTAACACAGCGAAGATCTCAAGATACCTTCCTTCGGGTGTTGTCTGACCAGAATGTCGAAGCCAAGAAGAATTATGTACATTGAAATCGCCCGTAATAACGATTTCAGTGCGAGGAAAATGGGTAATAATTCTAAGTATAGAGTTCGACAACGCATCAACTTCGTTTAAAGTTGAGTTGCTGTCGAGATTAGGACTTCTGTAAACAAAACAATAATGAATGATGTGCTTACGGAAGGTACACTTGATCCACAAATAATTGAAGCTCGTATTGGAACAGTGGCCGTACTGAGGCTGAAGCTGATAAGCCACATCATTTCTAATGTAGATGGCGAGACCATGGTGTGGAAAGAAAAGTGACACTAAGTTGTAACCCTGTAAGTTAAATTCTGATGGATCAGTATTTTCACCTACTTGGGTTTCACTTAATGCCAGAATAGCTAGCCTGTATTTTACAGTGTAAGCGTATGCAGACAGAAAATTGCTTCTTAAGCCACGAATGTTACAAAAATCCACACGAAACTTACCCATCAGAGTAAAGATTCCTTGTCGTAGACTTCTTAAGGCGAAATCCACGTTCTTCGGTGCAATTAGTGATTGCTTACGGCATTCGTCAGAACTTATTTTGAGCCATTCTTGCTCAAGAACCTTTTTTAACATCTCTTTTGATGTTGTTGGGTATTATCGGACTTTACGCTTTAAAATTCCTCATAGATGCTCAATTGGGTTCAGATCTGGGGACTGGGCAGGTCAATGGCGTTTTCAGCAAACCACTTCATTGAGAAGGCGGACTTGTGACAGGGTGCATTGTCTTGCTGGAACAACTCGCCCCGCATATTTGTATCACGAAAAATATGTTGGAAGGATGGCATCAGCGTGTTTTACATCAAATTAATGTATTTTTTTGAGTCCATGTGACCCTCACAAATGAAAATTTTGCCCACTCCGTCCGCAGCCATGCAACCCCAGATCATCACGCTTCCTCTTCCGTGTTTAACGGTTGGAACTACACATTCTGGGTTGTATTCCTCACCAACTCGCCGCCTCACAAAGGTTACACCAAGGTTTCCAAACACCTAAAAAATAAAAAAAAAATAACCTTTTTCAAAAGCTCAAAATAACTAAGTGGATGGCAATTTAAAACAGTTTTTAAAGCTTCCGAGTTCGGGGCTTCATTATAATGTTTACTTCAAAGTTTGATCATCTGACCACAAAACGTTACTCCAATCTTCTTCAGTAAAGTTAAGTTTTGGTATTTTTTGCCCATTCTAGCCGTAACTTTCTGTTTTTTTCTGAGTGCCATGGGTTTTTCCTCGCCTTGCAACATTTCAATCCAATTTCTCCGAGTCTCCTTCTAACGGTTCTAACCGAAATCTGTTTCCCACAACGTTGTGTTGTGTCAGCAACTAGCTCATTTGATGTTTTTTTACGTTTTTTTTATAGAGGTTCTTATTAAAAACCGATCTTCTTTTACCGTGGTTAGTTTTTTCCTGACGAATTTTTTACGATTTAGATGGGAACCAGTTTTTCCACGTTGTGCACGGCACAAGGCAAAAAATTCATTCTCCAAGAGAATAGATCGTAAAATATAGGGTGCTTAACACTTTTGGCCAAGACTGTATATTGATTCAAAAAATATGTATAAGGGACAATATTGGGGAGCCGGGCTTATTTGACATCTAATTTGTTGTGCATGCTTTAGATTTTATGAAGCAATAAAATATATGTTCGTGCCTTTTACATATTATATTATACTTCTATTATTTTTCTATATTGATTTTGTAATAATTTATTTCTCTTTTCTTTTCTCTTCTTTAGATGCAACGATGAGCCAATGGTATTGACTCTGCACCAGGAGCGTGTTGTTCGCCTTCCTGGTTGTCCCAAAGATCAAGACCTTTGCAGTCTTAGGGAAATGAAACGAATATTCAGAAGCAGTATTGAACGTTGTAATTTTAATGAAATGTGTGATATCGCCACTTAGAACGATGCACAGAGCACAAAAACCCACGAAAGATAAGCCTTTCAGCAGTCATTACATAGTAGGTTAGTCTAGCGCCAAATTTAGCCTTCAAGCTTCAAAACATGAAGAAAACCAAAAAAAAAAAATACTTAATTTTTCAATTCAATTATGCTTTGCCTACAAAATAAAAAAGAAAAAAAACCATTTTTAGCGAAAGGAAAAAAGCAAGTAAGAGAACGAACGGAATGATTTTTTTTTGTATTTTCTGGTCGGTTGTAAAAGCGTCACCCGTTGTCAATGAAGGAATCTCTTTAGAGATTATCTCCTTACAGAAATTGTTGTACTTCAATTCAAAACCGTGTCTTGAATGTGATACATATTAAGTTTTGTTTTATTTTTTGTATGGGAACGAACATAAGAAGCAACAGCAGCAGCAGCAAATTCAGGCAAAATCCAATGTATTTCTCGTTATTTTATATACACATATTATATATAAGCATATACAAAAAAAAGTAAAAAAATGAAAATGAATTAATCGTACATTTTTTATGTAGATAGTTATAACAAATTAAAATAACACAATTAATAATTATAAATAAAATAAAAATAATATTAATGACTATTTGCGTCGATTTGATGGCCGGCAATAAAAAAGCATTATACATTAAATTATAAATTTATATATATTATATTATATACATATGAAATACATATATTTTTTTATTGAAACCTTTATATAAGTCACATATTTAAATGATTAAACAAAAAATAGAATAAAATGGCAGCGTACCGGGGAAAACTTATTATTAATATAACGAAATACTATAAGAAGGCAGTTGACTAATTAAATTAAAACGAATACAAAATAGAAAACAAAACAAAAAATAATAAAATTTCGCATGAATCCACAACATTATGTAATTTCAATGTAATTTAAATAATAACACAAACACTGACCCTACAATACAATATAACAATACACACCCAATATTTATACACAAAACGGACTAAAACAATTTAAGAAATAAAAATTAAATTAACTGAAATATTCTTGGATAATATATAAGAATATAATTCTGAATAAATCTTAATTATAATTAATTACTTATTATTAATATTAATAATAATTCTATTGTATAACGTTTCTATGGCAAATTTTTTTTTGTTTAAATTTTTTTTTGTATTAATATTAAATATTTACCTACTGTTCCTTTCCATGTGAATTACTCCCATATGCTGGTTTTCCTATTGTACAGGAAGACAGATAGGGGAAGAGATGGAAAGAACAAAATATCCTATTAAATAAAATAACTAGTGTAATTTGTTAAACAAAAGTGTATGTTTTCTTTTAAATTAAATACATTTTGGCGGCTTAAAAGCTCAAATAAGTTTCTGGGAAGTCCGAATGGTTAAGAAGAGAGGCATGATATGACAAGAGAGGGAGAACGTATCGCATAAAGCGAAACAAAAATAGAAAGACGCAATAGAAAAACACGTCTCGTTTACGAAAGCTGCAACTTTTTAGAAACGAAATTTCGTTGTTGGTTGTTCACTGATGTTTTATATGGTTGAAGGTTCCTTTGCGAAGGTAGTCACCTTGATGTGGTGCAAAGGCTTAAGTAGCAAAGACTCACCCGACCTGCCATTCTGGGATAACCCCAAACTGGTAGAGAAGTTGAAGAGCGAAAACCAAGAACTGCCCTCCCTAATCCAGGGTGTTAAGTGACCCGTGCCCATTGGATGGTTTGCAGCCAGGGAGTATACCGGCTGTATTATAACGGAACCTCTTTGAAACCAGGTCGAATCAAAGAGTAACCTAGACCTTACCATATTATGCGGAGCTCTGATATGGCGGACCCCATTATTTCTCTAGCTACTCGTGGGATTAATATGCCGAAAAATTTAAAACAAAAAAATAATAAAAACTTTAAAAAATTCAACACTCCGCGGGATGTTACCGCAAGTGCACTAGCAGATCGTATGGAGAAAGACCTCCGTGGTGAAGATCTGAGACCGGAGATAAGCAAGTACCTGAAGAGGATGCCTCAGGGGAACACTCAGAACCGGGCAGAAGGAGGAGCGTCGACATCTGGTCAAGGGAGAATACCTCCCGATCAGAAAGAAGACGTAACTCAGAATGCAGCGTCAACCTCTTGTCAAGGGAGAATACCTCCTAGGCAAGTGGAAAACGCTACAAAAGAGACAACATCCACTAGAACAGGGTTACCTCCTATGAAAGTGAGCGACCACACTGTGGTCAGACAAGAAGATGATGGGAAGTTACCACCATCAAAATCATCCAGTCCACCCAAAGAACCACATAGCCGAAATGCCCGAAGAAATCAAGTTCTTCCAAAATTGGGTAGTCCAGGAGCCCTGGACGATCCACATAGGAAAGGACTAAGTGGAGCAGGCACCAAATGGTACTTCCGGTTCCTTGCAGAGGGGATGTCCCCGCAGGAAGCCAGAAAGAAGGTGGACTTGAGGAAAGAAGAACAGAAAAATGATAACACAAGCCTAGGACAGGGTAAGAGGAAATGCCACCAACTAACTCCTCCCCAAAGCAAAGAAGCAAAAAAACCTAGGACGACGGCAACTTCATCTACGGGACAAAGCACCGTAAAGGCAATGACCGTTCAACAAAGGCTCTCCTATGCAAGTGCAGCCTTGAGCGTCAGAATTGCTGTTCTGCCTAGGGGATATCCACAAGTCGCCTTGTCTGCCGAGGATCTATCGGCACTCGAGGAGGCAATCATTGAGGAGGTCTCTCTGGGTTGGAAACACAAGCTGAAGTTCAATGGACTGCACTTCAGAACAGGTCTGCTCTTAGTTGATTGCGCTGGACCCGAAACAGCGGAGTGGCTAAGAGAGAGTGCACATAAATTGAGCAGTTGGAAGGGCATCGAATTGTATGCATGCATGGGTGATGATATACCAAAAATGCACAATATAACGCTGTTCCTTCCAAAAAGCATGGGTCAAGAGGACAAAAAGTCACTGGCTCTCTTAAAAGCCCAAAATGAGGGTCTAAACGTGCAGACCTGGAGAATAGTTAAAAGCTCGGCTGAAGGAAAAGGTCAACTACTGGTGATAAGTATTGACGCCGAATCCGTCGAGACAATAGTGAAAGCAAATCACCAGCTTCACTACAAATTCGGGAAAATAAATGTTTTTGGTCTCCGGAAAACAACCTCCAGTTCTGCATCCGCAAAAGAAAAAGAGTCCTCAACCAGGCCAACTCAAAAATCCCAAGAAGCGGAAGCAGTAGGAACTACCCTACCTGCAACAACCATCCCTACTCCCACTCCAAAACCTCCAAACCCACCAGTCCCCCCAACCACTCCAGTCCCCCCAACCCCTCCAGTCCCCCCAACCCCTCCAAACAAGACAGCTGAGACATCACTCCCGGAAACAGGAGTGATGCAAAAACCAGACCGGGAGGAAATAACACCGGGTCCATTGGACATTGAGATGGAGGGCATAGACCTCTCTCCAAGTCCAATGGACCAAACAGAACTGCTTCCCACTATAGAAGAGGAAGACCATCTGCTAGCAGATGATGGGGCATTAGCCCCCATCTGCCAATAAAAGAAGATGCCGGCACACGGGATCAGAACCAGGCTAGCCCAAGTAAATATACACCACGCGAAGGCCGCATCAGCTGTTCTGGCGAGGAAGTTCGCTGCGGACAACTTAGGGCTAGCACTGATCCAGGAACCCTGGACTTATAAGGGTCAGGTAAGAGGGTTGACAAGTAGCGACTCTAAACTTATATGGGACACGAGAGAAGACTCGCCCAGAACTTGTATCAAAATAAGAAATAATATACAATTTATATGTCTTTCAGAATTCATGACAAGGGATCTGGTCCCGATACAGGCCCAAATTAACATCGAGGGCGGTATCCAGACAATGGTTGTGGCAGCAGCGTACTTTGCTGGTGATGATGCCAACATTCCACCGTGCGAAGTACAGAGACTGGTGGACTACTGCAACCGGAAAAAACTACCGATACTGATAGGATGTGACGCCAATGCTCACCATACAGTATGGGGTAGCACCGACATAAACCAAAGGGGTGAGTACCTTTTAGACTTTATGATGGTAAAAAATCTAGAAATATTTAACGTAGGGAACACCCCCACTTTTATTACTAGAATAAGAAAAGAAGTCCTAGACATAACTTTCGGAACTCCGAACGTAGCTTATATGGTAAAGGATTGGAGAGTATCCAATGAACCATCAATGTCTGATCACAGAATAATAGTGTTTACCTTAGAAGGACTGCTTACAGAGAATACCTCTGGCAGAAACCCTAAGAAAACAAACTGGAACCTATACCAAAATGTTCTAAAATCAAACCTGGAACAAATAGGTCCAGCAAGTACGACAAAAAGTCACCTTGAGCTAGAATTCGTTGTTAATGAGTTTAATGGAGCAATACACGAGGCATATGAACTCAGTTGCCCCATTAAACCTATAACTAGACAGAAGGATGCCCCTTGGTGGAATAAACATCTTTCTAAACTAAGATTCAAGGTTAGGAAGCTCTTTAATGAAGCAAAAAGAACAAGGGAATGGTGTAATTACTCCGCGTTATTGACAACATATAACAAAGAGATAAGAAAAGCCAAAAGAAATAGTTTCACAAATTTCTGTGAGAATATCTCAACAACCCCTGCAGCGGCAAGACTTCACAAAGCTCTTGCAAAAGAGAAAACCATTACATCATTAGCACTTCGGTATAGTGATGGTAGGTTCACCGAAAATGAAGAGCAAAGATGTAACCTACTGCTCAACACACACTTCCCAGGCAGTTTACCATTTAATGGTAACTTGGTAGAGAGAACACCTCTCAAACCAAACAGACAGGACTGGAAAATAGCCACGACCATTTGCACAGGTAAAAGGATTGATTGGGCAATTAATACCTTTCAACCCTACAAATCACCAGGTGCAGATGGTATCTTCCCAGCTCTTTTGCAGAAGGGAAAAGAATACCTTATGCCTTATCTCATTAATATTCTTCGGAGTAGCATCGCTCTTGGGTATATACCAAGTCTATGGAGAACAGCTAAGGTAATCTTCATCCCCAAAATAGGGAAAAAAGACACAACCCATCCAAAGTCTTTCAGGCCAATAAGCTTAACATCCTTTATACTGAAAACTTTGGAAAAGGTAATTGACAACTTCATAAGATCAGAAGTATTAATAAGTAGGCCTCTCAATCAGCGACAACACGCATATAGGGCGGGCAGATCAACCGAGACCGCCCTGTTCGAACTAACAAACAAGATCCAAAGAGCCTTAGATGTAAAGGAAACAGCATTAGCTGCTTTCTTAGACATAGAAGGAGCATTCGATAACACGTCCCACGAGGCGGTAGGCAAAGCTCTTGTTAGAAAAGGCGTACCCATCACTATAACCAGATGGATAAAAGAAATGTTAGGCACTAGAAATGCAGAGGCACAAGCAGGACAAAACGTAAAAAAAGTAATCACAACGAGGGGATGTCCTCAGGGTGGTGTACTATCACCCTTGTTGTGGAGTCTTGTTGTAGATGAATTGTTAGAAAATCTTACCTCCCAAGGTATATACTGCATTGGCTTTGCCGATGACATCGCTATCATTGCAGTAGGTAAGTTTGAAGAAACTCTTTGCGATATTATCCAAAGAGGACTAACAATTACAAGTAAATGGTGTATGTCTGTAGGGCTTTCAATAAACCCATCCAAGACAACAATCATACCATTTACTAGGAAAAGACTTCTACCACATATAAAATCTATCCGTTTGAATGGTGAAGTAATTGAAACGCAGAGGGAGGTAAAATATCTAGGAATTATACTAGATAGTAAACTCCTCTGGAACAAACACATAAATTATATAGTCGGAAAAGCCACAAAAGCCCTAATGATTTGCAAAAGAATTGCAGGTAAGTCATGGGGATGCAAACCGAGCATCCTCAGGTGGATGTACACTATGATGGTAAGACCCATCATTACCTATGGTGCGGTTGCATGGCACAAGAAAACCGAATTAACAACAACTAGGAAAACCCTAGAAAAAGTCCAAAGGCTCGCATGTATCTGTATTACGGGAGCAATGAGAACCTGCCCTACCGCAGCTATGGAGGTTATCCTCCATTTATCCCCTCTACACGAGGTTATTAGAAGTGCTGGAGTGGGAGGTATCATCAGGTTCTCAAAGGAAGGAACTGGGACCGGCAAAATTATTGGTCTCAGAGAAAGGGACCTAATTGAAAGGTCCACAATAACAAACCTTATTGACATCCCAAGAGATGGAATGATCAAAAAACATAATTTCGAGAAAAACTTTCTTACACAGCTCAGTAACAAGAAAGACTGGGTAGGAGAGGATACAAACTACACACTCGAAACAAATACCATCAAGTGGTACACTGATGGATCGAGAACAAGCGAAGGGACTGGTGCAGGAATCTTTGGGCCAAAAACCAAACTTTCTATACCGATGGGGCAGTCCACCAGCATCTTCCAAGCGGAGGTAAACGCCATAGGGAAATGCGTGGATCGCAATCTCGAAAGGAATTATCGTAACAAGAACATTGCCATTATGTCAGATAGTCAAGCAGCACTCAAGGCGCTAAACTCATACACCATCAGCTCTAAGCTAGTGTGGGAGTGCATAAGCAGACTAAATGAACTAGGTAAACAGAACAGAGTCACACTCTACTGGGTACCTGGGCATGTTGGTGTTCTTGGAAACGAAAAGGCAGATTCCCTAGCAAAAATAGGCGCTTCAACCCCCCTAACAGGGCCTGAACCCTATTGCGGAATAGGTGAAAATGTCATCAAGACCAAAATTAAAGAAGAAGAGGAGGCAAACAGATCTAAAAACTGGAATGAACTCCCTAGGCTGAGACAGGCGAAACTGCTACTGGGCAACTACAACCGGCAACGCTTCGAAAACTGTATCAACCTTAGTAGGAATAACCTAAGAGTAATAACATGTATTCTAACAGGACACTGCAAACTTAGAAGACACCTTAACCTACTGGGTGTGGTAAGCAGTGCCACTTGCAGATTCTGCAACATGCATGAGGAAACGCCGGAACACATACTGGGAAAGTGTTATCCAATCATGCACCAGAGGAAAACACATCTGGGACAGTACCAGGTGGAAGAGAGCAACCTATCCTCTCTCAAAGTGCTCCAAATACTAAAATTCTTAAAAGCAATAGGTTTGGAGGAGGAACTGTAGGATGAGCCAGCTCATCATTTTTATAAGAGGGGGCACAATAGATCTACAGGTCGCAGTGCAATAACCCCCAATACAATTCATTCATTCATTCATGGTTGAAGGTTTTCATTGAATATGGATATTTTAAATCATACGTTATTTTAACACTGACAGTTGTTTCCCTCTCGAAATATCGACAGAAAGTAAGTGTCATACCTCCGCGGAACGAAATGGGTCGCTTTACGCTTGAACAATGTTGGGAAATATTGAAAACTTATTTCCAAAGTGAGTGCTGTAAATTTTATAAGAGTCGGTAACCATCGACCAATATTCGCGTCTTAGAAGGCCCACTGTCGTACCTGGGCGAAACGCAACTTGGAGTTGAGGTCATTTGAGCTTTTAATTGAATTTAATTCAATCACTCCACTTAAACAGAGATTCTCATATATTCATTTGGGAGAATGTTTTATTATTAGTTGGTACTTTTTCGAAATTGACGTTGGTGAGGGGGTCACCGTCAATGGCGAGCGCTACAGAACGATGATAATCAATTTCTCATGGCCCAAAATTGACGACATGTGGTTCCAGCAGGAGGCGCTACGTGCCACAGCGGATGCTACGATTGACATTCTGCATGAACTATTTAAGGTTAAGGTTATTTCTTGCAGAGGTGACGTGTATTAGATTGGCCACCAATATCATTTTTTTCTTGTGGGGATTAAAACGATGTCATATTCAATACATACCTTTCAAATATATACTTTATACTTCTTGACTTGACGAATTATAGAAAATTCTCTTTTAAAACCGGTTTCTTCAGGCATTCACGAACCCTCGAGAGCTACACTACTCGTTGGGGCTGGAAACATTTAAGAAACGTTTCAGAAACATTTAAAAAACATTTCAGAAACAGAGAAACATTTCTGAAATGTTTTCTTTGGTCTGGACGCACGCGAATGGGAAACTTTATTTGTTTCCCAAGCATTTACATACATAGGTGCTTTGTATATACACTCTGTGTATATACAAAGATAGGTGCGTGAGTGGTTATTAATATAAATATAAAGGTGTGTCCAGACCAAAGAAACATTTTTGAAACATTTCAGAAACATTTAAGAAACATTTCAGAAACATTTAAAAAACATTTCAGAAACAGAGAAACATTTCTGAAATGTTTCTAAAAGGTTTCAAAAATGTTTTTTTGGTCTGGACGCTTGCGAAACATTTCTGAAATGTTTTTCTGTTTCCCATTCCGAATGGGAAACTTTATTTGTTTCCCAAGCATTTACATATGTAGGTAGAAAGTGCGTGAGTGGTTATTAATATAAATATTAAATGTCGCGAAAAGTGTGGAGCAACGAGAATGTTATCCAATTGATAAAAATTTATGAATAAAAAAAGTTTTGAGGGATCGACTCTTCACGAAAAATATTAAAAATAAAATCAAAAAAGCCGATTATATATCTGAAATTTGCGAAAATATAAATTGTGATAAAGATGAAGTAGAAAAAAATTTCATGCGCTTAAAGTTCAACACAGACGAGAAAAAAAATTACAGACAACTCAATCTGGAAACAATGGGAAACAAAGAAACATTTCAGAAATGTTTCTCAAAGTGTCCACACCAAAAAAAACAAATCAGAAACATTTCTGAAATGTTTCTGCAATGTTTCTGAAATGTTTTTTAAACAAATGGGAAACATTTCAGAAACGTTTTTTAAACAATGTTTCCTGAAATGTTTCTTTGGTGTGGACACACCTTAAAATGTCGCGAAAAGTGTGGAGCAACGAGAATATTATCCAATTGATAAAAATGTATGCTAAATTAAAGAACAAATGCAGTTTTTTTTTAATTATTAGTAAATAAATAAGTAATTAAAATGATAAGTGTTGAAATGTATTACATTTATTTGTTTCTTTTCTTTGTGCTTCTTTTCCTTCCATCCTTAAATAAATTATAAGCAGAGATAGCAGAGTTAATTACGTCAGGTAATCTACTCAATTTACTATACTCTGTCCAACAAAAATTGTCAGTACAGGGAAGATAGGACGTTTGTCTCTCATTCTGGTTGCATTGCCATGCATAAGTGTGTCGCCTTTTAAAGCTCTCATAGGGATTCCGTAGTTTAAATTAAAAATCGCCGCAAATGAGAGTAAAAAACGCGTAGGGCTACCGTCTGCCGATTCAAAACGACTGAAAACAATATTCAATTTACCTTTTCCCACAACGCCAAGCGGTAAGATAATAGGCGCGTTTTTTTTTAAGTTGAAAAGCAATACGGCAACACTTAACATACTCATCTTCTTAAAATGTGTTCTCAAAAGCTTCAAATCCCAAAAGCTCCTTAATAAAAACCACTGCAAAAGCTCCTTGCTTGCAATTGAGAATGATAATGGTAACTCTGTTTTGATGTAAATAAAGAGCGCACGATCGTATTGAGTGACACTTGACACTCTTGAGTCTTGACAGTATCTCATGTCTCATCAGCAGTGGGATACGACGGTCGTGTTGGGGTGTACAACTTTTTGCAAAGAATTACAACAACAATTCCTTAAGAAAAGTCAGTGGCTTGCTCTTTTTTTAGTGGCATTTTTCTTAACGCATTGTAGTGAGGGTGCATCAGGCGCCACCAGTGTTGTCACTTCCATTTCGAAACCCGAGGTAGATTGAGATGAAAAACATTGGTAGATTTAGATTTTGTGTGGTAGATTTGTAATTTTGCAAATAAAGCCTAGTACGCAGATCGAGACAAGACAAATTTTATCTCTACAATTTTAATCTCTACAAAACTTTTCCAAATCTCGCGCAAAAATTTGAAGTTGGAGAGATGAAATCTAATTTAATGTGTTTTTTAGTGTATCTCTGGAACGGGTTGTCTTACAAAAGTCGTTCATACCTTTTTGGAATCTCCTCTTGATGATCTCAAGAGAAGCATCAGCACCTTTTACATAAAATCAGAATTGACAAAAATCATTTTCGGAAATACGGTGGCTGTCAAAATTTGTCCCGCAAAATAATGCTTGTATCATTCTTTTTCCTTGCAAAATTTAGTGGAGACATTTTGAAGAGCAATTCACAATAGTATGAATTTTGCGAGCGAACTGCGTACTGCTCGGAAAAATATCCGAGACAAAATTTGTCCCAGGAAAAAAAATGTATGGGAGACAAAATTTTTCCCGATCTGCGTACTAGGCTTAATAATAATTCAAAACGACAAAATCAAAAAATATTAAATTATATGCCAACAGTTTGGGCAATTAATATTTATTGACATTATATAATAGTTATAAGCAAAATAAGTAAGACTTAGTTTTTATTCAATATTTTGTACATATATATTTTTTATTTTTATAAAAAAAAAAAAATAGAGCTTATAATAAATAATATATAATAACATAAAACTCGTGCCAATCGGGAGATTTTTCTTCAATTTGCCTGCCCAAAAGTGAACAAAGTTTTAGAAATAGATCTTATCTACAACGAAGTACTCACCAGAAGGAGCCAAATGAAACTAAATAAAAAGCTGCGACAGACTCTGCGGGGTTGCCTTCGAGTTTTATGAAATTTCCCTTTGAAAGAACATTAGAAAAAACAAATACATACCTTAACTCTGATACATTGAAGAAAACAAGAGATTCTAGCTGGCAATAGTCTGCGGATCAGTATTTGCTAGAGTTCTCTGGCTATGTGAAAAGATTTGTTTAAAGTTACATTGCGGTTACTGTAGGTGCTAATGGTGATGTGACAGTGCCAGGGCTGCAGAAACTAATGAGTTTATGGAAATCTGATGAAGATAGGGCTTTTGGAGCGTGGAACAAGAAAATAAATTCATAAAGTCCTCACAGTCAACTGATGAGTCCATGTAAGATCGCCGGGACGAAACTCCAATTTTTGTGGATAAAGGCCAAAAAGCTATTTTGAATTAATAATTCAACAAGTCCAATAATAGTGCTAAGTCTTCTACTTTGGTCATTTATTTTAGTAGAATATAGAGCTTGTATTATAAAAACATTCATAAGGAAAATTGCGTATTGATAAGTCCTAACAGTCAACTGATGAGTCCATGTGAGATCACCGGGACGAAACGCCAATTTTTGTGGACTAAAGGCCAAAAAGCTATTTTGAAAATAAATTCTCGTTTAGCTGCTAGCCACTATGTTTGTATTTGATTTATAGTAAAATGGTTTCATGTCATACAAATTACACTCAAGTGGGTTTTCGGAAGCTGCTGTTTCAGATTTTTACAAAAAAAAACGTATGAAAATGACTCCACAACTCAGCATATTGTTGCGAACAGAGCTTTATACTCCTACAGCGCCATCTGTTGGGAATTACATATCTGCTTTGTGAGGGAACAAAACAAAAAGCTCTTTTCCATCGCATCTAAATTTCCCCTAATTCCAAAGTACTAGAACATTCTACCCCCATAAGAATTTCCCCTTCTGGACAAGAACCTTCTAGAACAACTGGTTTGAGTATAAAAGGGAGTGTTCACGGTGAGCGGAACACAGTTTATTTTCGATTATGAAAGTGTGCAAAGCTGAACTATTGGATTGTGGAAAGTGTAATAAAAGAAGTGGATTTAAGTTGGAATAAAAGTATTAGAGTTGATTATAAATTGAGATTTATTGTTTTGATTAGAAAAGTGTAAATAAAGAAGAAATTCTAAAAGGAGTAATAAGTTTTATTTAACGAACCTAGCAAAAATATTACATTGGTGTCAGAAAAGTGGAATAAAACTTATTGTGCAGTGAAGTGTGCGAAAAAAAAAAAAAAAAAAAAAAAATAAAAAAAATGAGCAAGTTACTGAAAGAGCTCAACTGTAATGAGTTGAAAAGTGAATTAGGCAAGCGAGAACTTTCTAGAGCAGGATCGAAAAATGAGCTTGTTCTGCGTTTGGCCGAATATTTGAAACAACAAAATGAAGACCCGGACATTTTCGTCTTTGAAGCTGACGCTGAGGAAGCAGACGTGAGTAAAAATGTAGATGTTTCAAATATGTTTAGTCTTCTGCTTGAACGTCTCGAAGAGCAACGAAATGAGCAGAAAAACGAACAAAAGAATGTTCTCGAACGTCTCGAAGAGCAAAGAAATGAGCAGAAAAAACAGCATAGCGAACAAAAAGACCTTCTCGAAGAGCAGAGAAAAATGCTAGAAGGCAAGCTTGTTAACATCGAGAATAATGTATCTGCACTTGATGGGCGTGTTTCATTGCTGGAGAATCAAGTCGACAACAAAATGGAGACGTTTTCAAAAGTGTTAGATGAACGTGTTTCATTGCTAGTCGACAACAAAATGGAGACGTTTTCAAAAGAGTTAGACCGTGTTCGAAACATAAAGATTCGGGAAAGTTCTAGGGAAGCTTTGAGAAAAAAAGAGATGCAACCTCCAACCTTTGATGGACAAACTTCTTGGTCTATATACAAGAAGCAATTCGAGGCAGCTTCCACAACAAATGGCTGGGATGAGGCTGACAAGTATATAGCCTTAACTCTTGCTCTTAGAGGAGCAGCTGCTGAGTTGTTGCAAACCATACCAGCAGATAAGAGCGGCGACTTCAATTCCTTAGTTTTGGCTATAGACAAACGCTTTGGTAACAGCCACATGAAAGAAGTCTTCAAAGTGCAACTCAATTCCAGAGTTCAGAAGAGGGGCGAAACTCTACAACAACTGCAAGCGGACATTGAAAGGCTTGTTCATCTTGCATATCCAGATGTTGGAGAGGAAATTTGTAACCAGTTCGCAGTTGAGGCATTTGTTCGCGCCATTTCCGACATACATCTTCAAAGGGCCGTGCGAACTGCTGGAAAACGAACGCTTTCGGAAACATTAGCGTTTGCCTTGACAATGGAAGCAGCTGAGCAAGCTTCTCACGGAGTACATCGACTTAGAGAAGCCATCGTCGAAGAATGCTCATGCCAAAGAACTGATGTCCAAAGGAACCAACGAAACGGACTTGCAAAGTGCTGGAATTGCAACAAGACCGGACATTTACAGCGTCAATGTCGATTACCACCAAGAAGAGCTTGTCAACATTGTGGACACGGAGTTTCAAATCCAGAACAAGGTAACAATAACATCAGTGTTACTTCCCGAACAGTTTCCCAACAGGGAAACGAGTAAGAACCAACTTCGAGGGGCAGAAGCTGGTTTCTGGTATCGATGGCCCCAGAAACACCATCCAGGTCTCTCAAACTAAGCGAGACAATAGAAGTCTGACTGTCGAGGCAACTTTAAATGGCAACAACCATGTGGTCACCATCGACACCGGTGCCACAGCCTCCATTGTGCGTCAAGACCTAGTTCACCTGAATTGGCTACACAACACCAATAGTTACCGTCTAAGAACTGCCACAGGAGAAGCAGCTAGGGTTTATGGTGAAGTCCGACTCAGAATTCGAATTGCAGATCTAGAATTCTCACACAAATTTTTGGTGGCAGATATATGTGACGAATGCATCATAGGCATGGACTTCATGAAAGAACATCGAGTAATTTTGGATATTGGCAACCAGGTACTCAAATACCAGAATACAGAGATTCCAATGATCTATGGGCACGAAGGAACAACAACTCTAAGGACTGTCATCAAAGAAGACGTAATTATTCCTACTTCTTCTGAGGTATTCGTTTGGACAAAAGTAGAAGGAGAGTGTGGACGCCATCGATACCTAATGGTGGAACCAGGCCCAGATTGTTCTTCCCAAAACGTCATCATTGGGAAGACACTTGTGGCTCCGAAGAACAATATGGTCCCCGTACGGATACTCAACACCAAACCGTACGATGTGAAGTTAAAAAAAGGAGAAGTTATCGGTAAGTGCGAATCTGTGGCAGCCATAACACGAATGGACGCTGAAACACCGAGAACGACATTAAACCCTCAGGAACTCAATAGCATCAAGGCAAAGATACTTAATTCATCTAACCTAGACCAACATCAGGTTAAAACGGCAGAAAGCCTTCTGAACGAGTATGCTGACATTTTCGCTTCACCAAACGGAAAATATGGAAGGACACAAATGGTGCAGCATCGAATAAATACAGGAGATGCAAGGCCCATTCGTCAGCCCGCAAGACGTTTGCCACTGGCCAAACAAGGTGAAGCTGAGGAAATGATTACCACCATGAAGAAGGATGGTTTGATTGAGAACTCCAAGAGTCCTTGGGCGTCACCAGTGGTCCTAGTCAAAAAGAAGGACGGAAGTACACGGTTTTGTGTTGACTACCGAAGGTTGAATGACGTAACCAAGAAAGACAGCTACCCCCTGCCAAGAATTAGTGACACCTTAGATGCGATGGAAGGAGCACACTGGTTTTCAACACTGGACTTGAAAAGTGGATATTGGCAAGTTGAAATTCACCCTGAAGATCGAGAAAAGACAGCGTTCTCCACAGGTAATGGGCTCTGGCAGTTCAACGTGATGCCGTTTGGTCTTTGCAACGCTCCGGCAACATTTGAGCGTTTGATGGAGTGCGTCCTTCAAGGCCTGACGTGGAAAACTTGCCTTGTCTACTTGGATGATGTTATCGTTTATGGAAAGACATACGACCAACACTGTAAGAATCTAAAGGGTGTGTTCCAGAGACTTCGAGAGGCTAACCTTAAACTGAACCCAGAAAAATGTGCATTGTTCCAGACTGAAGTAAAGTATTTGGGACATATCATCTCGTCCCAAGGAGTCAAGACCGATCCTGAAAAAGTTGACACCGTCAAAAATTGGCCAACACCACAGGACAAACATCAACTACGAAGTTTTCTTGGTCTTGCTACTTACTACAGACGTTTTGTTAAGAACTTTGCCGGAATTGCGAAGAGTTTGCATCAGCTTACGGAAAAGAACAAGCAGTTTAGATGGTCAGGTGAGTGTGAAAAAGCCTTCCAAGAACTGAAATACCGTCTATGCAATGCTCCGGTGCTGATCTATCCGACTCCAGGCAAGCCTTTTATCATCGATGCTGATGCAAGCAACGTGGGAGTCGGCGCTGTTCTGTCACAAGTGCACAATGGCGAAGAAAAGGTTGTCGCCTATTTCAGCAAAGTACTGTCGAAGACGGAAAGAAACTACTGTGTGACCAGAAGAGAACTCTTGGCACTCATTTTGGCAACGAAACACTTCCATAAATACATCTATGGACAGAAGTTTCTTCTACGAACCGATCATGGTGCTCTTAACTGGTTGTTGAACTTCAAGAACCCAGAAGGACAAGTCGCAAGGTGGATAGAAAGACTGCAGACTTACGATTACGAAATTCAACACCGAAGGGGAAAGCTGCACTCAAATGCCGACGCACTATCCCGAAGACCTTGTAAAATAGATTGCAAGCATTGCAGGCGACAAGAAGAAAAGGAATCCATCAACATTCTGCGAATAAGAGCTGACCCCATTTGTGGATGGAGCAATGAAGAAATACGATCTGCTCAACAACAAGACCCCGACATTGAACCTCTTCTCGCATGGAAGGAACATGAAGAAAAACCCGCATGGAATGACATTTCCGATAGAAGTCCAATTTTAAAGGCCTATTGGGCACAATGGGACTCACTTCATGTGCAAGAAGGTGTTCTTCGGCGAAAATGGGAGTCCGCTGATGGTAAATCCTATGTGATGCAGCTTGTGTTACCTCAATCAAAAATTAAAGATGTTCTTCGAGAAATGCATGAAGGACCTTCAGGAGGCCATTTGGGAGTCAACAAGACGTTAGAAAAAGTGAGACAACGATTCTACTGGTTGCATGCAAGAGACGACGTTGAAAAGTGGTGCCGAAATTGTGACGCTTGTGCTGCAACCAAAGGCCCTGGTAGAAAACTGCAAGGAAAAATGATGCAATATAATGTTGGCTCACCGTTTGAAAGGATTGCTGTTGATGTAGCTGGCCCATTTCCGGAAACGAATGATGGAAACAAATACATTCTGGTGCTAATGGATTACTTCAGCAAATGGCCTGAGGCATACGCTATCCCGAACCAAGAAGCCAAGACCGTGGCCGACCAGATTGTGTCTAACTGGGTAAGCAGGTTCGGTGTGCCTATGGAGCTCCATTCTGACCAAGGAAGGAACTTTGAGTCGAACATATTCCAAGAGGTGTGCGCGTTCCTTGGCATTAAGAAAACGAGAACCACACCACTTCACCCGCAATCTGATGGAATGGTCGAGAGATTCAACAGGACGTTAAAAGAGCACCTCACTAAGGTCGTAGGCGACAACCAAAGAAACTGGGATAGGCACATACCACTATTTTTGATGGCCTATCGAAGTGCAGTACATAGCTCAACAGGACAAACACCATCTGAAATCCTGTTCGGAAAAAGCATACGCCTGCCTAGTGAGATAAGGTTTGGACACCCACCACAAGAGTCTCAGGAAACAGGGGATTACGTGAGTGACCTAAAAGAGAGGCTAATCGGCATCCACGAAAGGACCAGGACTAGAATGAGCACTTACAGCGATCGAATGAAGACAAGGTACGACACAAGAGCAAACACGACAGGATTCCAAGTAGGAGATCGTGTATGGCTGTATAATCCACATCGTCAAAAGGGATTGTCGCCGAAGCTTCAACAAAACTGGGAAGGCCCTTATACTGTCGTCACGAAAATCAATGATGTCGTTTACCGAATTCAAAGAGGGTTAAGAGGAAAGCTAAAAGTTGTGCATAGCGATCGACTTCACCGATACAGTGCCGAAGCTGGTGATAGAGTTGTTCGGGACGAACAATCTTAAGAAGGGGGCAATGTTGCGAACAGAGCTTTATACTCCTACAGCGCCATCTGTTGGGAATTACATATCTGCTTTGTGAGGGAACAAAACAAAAAGCTCTTTTCCATCGCATCTAAATTTCCCCTAATTCCAAAGTACTAGAACATTCTACCCCCATAAGAATTTCCCCTTCTGGACAAGAACCTTCTAGAACAACTGGTTTGAGTATAAAAGGGAGTGTTCACGGTGAGCGGAACACAGTTTATTTTCGATTATGAAAGTGTGCAAAGCTGAACTATTGGATTGTGGAAAGTGTAATAAAAGAAGTGGATTTAAGTTGGAATAAAAGTATTAGAGTTGATTATAAATTGAGATTTATTGTTTTGATTAGAAAAGTGTAAATAAAGAAGAAATTCTAAAAGGAGTAATAAGTTTTATTTAACGAACCTAGCAAAAATATTACAATATTATAGAAATGGTATAAAATGTTGAGGACAATTAAATACAAGAATGGGAGTTAGATACCGAAATATTTGACAGTTGTTCATTTTTGAATTCTAATTTGAATCCTTTATACAGTATTAAAAAAAAAACAATTTAAATTAATTTGTTTTTGTTTTAAAAATGCACGGTTTCAAGTATTTTGAGTTTAAG
Organism: Chrysotoxum bicinctum; assembly: GCA_911387755.1. Lineage (NCBI taxonomy): Eukaryota > Metazoa > Arthropoda > Insecta > Diptera > Syrphidae > Chrysotoxum > Chrysotoxum bicinctum. The sequence continues at coordinate 20,051,922 of OU426989.1, forward strand.
TAAAACTTGACTTTTACAAGCAGACTTTTTGTAGTACGATAAAGGATATTTTCTTGATGAATCTCAAATAGCAGCGTTGTGACTTTCTCTCTAACTTAACAATTAATTTAAACCTAGCTAAGCGATAGTTTCTGTTCTTGTTTCACTCATCACTTCACTCATCACATTTCCATAAGCTTGTAAATTTCAGCAATCCAGGACTGCCACCCAAAAGCACTTACGTTGCTTTAATGTAACTAAATGCACATCTTGTCACAAACAACCTTATCGAACACTGATCCGCAAACTACTACCAGATGAAAGATGTATGATCCGGTGGTCAAAGTTCAAATATATTCTGGTTTTCTTTTTTTTAGAGAAGCTGTTTGCTGGACATATGTATGTATGTATATTTGTTTTGAATTTTGTTAATTTTGTTACTTTATTAAATCATATGTTTGTTTAACAATCTGGACCCTAAGAATAATTCTGACATGAAAAAATATTAAGGAAACTTACGTGCAAGGTTGATTATTTTTGTCTTTTTGAAAACTTTTTTTCACCCGAGTAAATCCAGAAAATGTAGTAGAAGGCTGACGGCTCCATTCAGAAAAAAATGAGACAAGCAAATTGTGTTGCAAGAGTAATAGCAGATTTTTGTTTGTAATTTTTCTTTTTGGAGGGAATGTAAGAAATAGTGGTAGAATTTTGAACTACCGTGGTAGATGTGGTAGATCTTGCAATTCTTAAAAAGTTGTGGTAGATCTACCACAATTGTGGTAAAGTGACAACACTGGGCGCCACTGCTTTAGAAAAAGCTCTCCCATAAGGCCTGTACTGACAACTGACAATTTTTGTTGGACAGAGTATAGAAGTAGTTTATCGGGTAAACGACACGCTTGATTTGTTTCATTTGTTACCTACATTTGTTACACGAATTACATTAACAGAAAAACATTAAATTTTACAAAAAAAAGAAAGATAAAAACATATAATTTACTAGCCTACATGGCAATTAAAATCGCAATACTTAATAAAAGTCAAATCAGAAAAAACAGATAACAATTACCAAATGAGTTGTAATATGAAATTCGCAATTTAGGTAAAACATACAAATTTAATATTCAACTGTTGTATTTTTATCTATAATTTTTAAGGAATAATAAATATCAATTAAATTTTTTGGATGTTCTAAGCTTATTCTATTTCGGACTTTAGTGTATACAAATGACCATTGAGCGAGAGAACACTCCTCCTCCTTGATTAGTCATATTGTATTTAATAATTTTTTTTCTAATATATTTTAATGTTTTTATTTAAATCACAATTCTCACCGCTGCACTAAAGAAAGTCGGACACATTTCTAAAAGTATGAGAATTTAAAATGAATTTGCAAATTTTGACAGTTAATTCTAAGGCTGGTATTCACCGAGCGCTCATAACTTAAGAAGCTCATAAACCTATTCACCAAGCAATATTAGTGAAGATCTACGAGCGCTCTTAAAAGTTAGGAGTGGTCCCAACCAACATTCCACAACATTTCACAGTTTGGGCAAGCCTGAACAAGAGAGAGAGTGGCTCTCATTTTCGAACTTCGAAAAACACTTACGAGTGGTTGGTGAATACCCCACAGAAATTTCAAGTTAAGAGCCTCGTAAAGTTAAGAGCCGTTTAGGAGCGCTCGGTGAATACGAGCCTAAGTCTACTACATTTACTACCTACTTTATGTACATACATACGTACAAACGAGTGACAAAAGTTGGAAACGACTTATGGAATGCAGATCGTGTCAGGTCGTATATTTCGCTGTCGTTTACGACATCGGTAATAAGGGCGAATATTCGACCTCATAATTTTACCCTAAACACACCCTAAGAAAGATTTAATTCAAAAAATTCGAATTCCACCTTTATGCCTAGGACGCAGATCGGGAAAAAATTTGTCTCCCATACATTTTTTTTCCTGGGACAAATTTTGTCTCGGATATTTTTCCGAGCAGTACGCAGTTCGCGCGCAAAATTCATACTATTGTGAATTGCTCTTCAAAATGTCTCCACTAAATTTTGCCAGGAAAAAGAATGATACAAGCATTATTTTGCGGGACAAATTTTGACAGCCACCGTATTTCCAAAAGTGATTTTTGTCAATTCTGATTTTATGTAAAAGGTGCTGATGCTTGTCTTAAGATCATCAAGAGGAGATTCCAAAAAGGTATGAACGACTTTTGTAAGACAACCCGTTTCAGAGATACACTAAAAAACACATTAAATTAGATTTCATCTCCCCAACTTCAAACTTTTGCGCGAGATTTGGAAAAGTTTTGTAGAGATTAAAATTGTAGAGATAAAATTTGTATTGTCTCGATCTGCGTACTAGGCTTAAAGCCTAGTTCTCAAGACAAGCATCAGCACCTTTTACATAAAATCAGAATTGAAAAAAATCACTTTCAGAAATACCGTGGCTGTCAAAATTTGACCCGCAAAATAATGCTTGTATCATTCTTTTTTCTGGCAAAATTTAGTGGAGACATTTTGAAGAGCAATTCACAATAGTATGAATTTTGCGCGCGAACTGCGTACTGCTCGGAAAAATATCCGAGACAAAATTTGTCCCAGGAAAAAAAATGTATGGGAGACAAAATTTTTCCCGATCTGCGTACTAGGCTTAATAATAATTCAAAACGACAAAATCAAAAAATATTAAATTATATGCCAACAGATTGGGCAATTAATATTTATTGACATTATATAATAGTTATAAGCAAAATAAGTAAGACTTAGTTTTTATTCAATATTTTGTACATATATATTTTTTATTTTTATAAAAAAAAAAAATAGAGCTTATAATAAATAATATATAATAACATAAAACTCGTGCCAATCGGGAGATTTTTCTTCAATTTGCCTGCCCAAAAGTGAACAAAGTTTTAGAAATAGATCTTATCTACAACGAAGTACTCACCAGAAGGAGCCAAATGAAACTAAATAAAAAGCTGCGACAGACTCTGCGGGGTTGCCTTCGAGTTTTATGAAATTTCCCTTTGAAAGAACATTAGAAAAAACAAATACATACCTTAACTCTGATACATTGAAGAAAACAAGAGATTCTAGCTGGCAATAGTCTGCGGATCAGTATTTGCTAGAGTTCTCTGGCTATGTGAAAAGATTTGTTTAAAGTTACATTGCGGTTACTGTAGGTGCTAATGGTGATGTGACAGTGCCAGGGCTGCAGAAACCAATGAGTTTATGGAAATCTGATGAAGATAGGGCTTTTGGAGCGTGGAACAAGAAAATAAATTCATAAAGTCCTCACAGTCAACTGATGAGTCCATGTAAGATCGCCGGGACGAAACTCCAATTTTTGTGGATAAAGGCCAAAAAGCTATTTTGAATTAATAATTCAACAAGTCCAATAATAGTGCTAAGTCTTCTACTTTGGTCATTTATTTTAGTAGAATATAGAGCTTGTATTATAAAAACATTCATAAGGAAAATTGCGTATTGATAAGTCCTAACAGTCAACTGATGAGTCCATGTGAGATCACCGGGACGAAACGCCAATTTTTGTGGACTAAAGGCCAAAAAGCTATTTTGAAAATAAATTCTCGTTTAGCTGCTAGCCACTATGTTTGTATTTGATTTATAGTAAAATGGTTTCATGTCATACAAATTACACTCAAGTGGGTTTTCGGAAGCTGCTGTTTCAGATTTTTACAAAAAAAAACGTATGAAAATGACTCCACAACTCAGCATATTATAGAAATGGTATAAAATGTTGAGGACAATTAAATACAAGAATGGGAGTTAGATACCGAAATATTTGACAGTTGTTCATTTTTGAATTCTAATTTGAATCCTTTATACAGTATTAAAAAAAAAACAATTTAAATTAATTTGTTTTTGTTTTAAAAATGCACGGTTTCAAGTATTTTGAGTTTAAGTAAAACTTGACTTTTACAAGCAGACTTTTTGTAGTACGATAAAGGATATTTTCTTGATGAATCTCAAATAGCAGCGTTGTGACTTTCTCTCTAACTTAACAATTAATTTAAACCTAGCTAAGCGATAGTTTCTGTTCTTGTTTAACTCATCACTTCACTCATCACATTTCCATAAGCTTGTAAATTTCAGCAATCCAGGACTGCCACCCAAAAGCACTTACGTTGCTTTAATGTAACTAAATGCACATCTTGTCACAAACAACCTTATCGAACACTGATCCGCAAACTACTACCAGATGAAAGATGTATGATCCGGTGGTCAAAGTTCAAATATATTCTGGTTTTCTTTTTTTTAGAGAAGCTGTTTGCTGGACATATGTATGTATGTATATTTGTTTTGAATTTTGTTAATTTTGTTACTTTATTAAATCATATGTTTGTTTAACAATCTGGACCCTAAGAATAATTCTGACATGAAAAAATATTAAGGAAACTTACGTGCAAGGTTGATTATTTTTGTCTTTTTGAAAACTTTTTTTCACCCGAGTAAATCCAGAAAATGTAGTAGAAGGCTGACGGCTCCATTCAGAAAAAAATGAGACAAGCAAATTGTGTTGCAAGAGTAATAGCAGATTTTTGTTTGTAATTTTTCTTTTTGGAGGGAATGTAAGAAATAGTGGTAGAATTTTGAACTACCGTGGTAGATGTGGTAGATCTTGCAATTCTTAAAAAGTTGTGGTAGATCTACCACAATTGTGGTAAAGTGACAACACTGGGCGCCACTGCTTTAGAAAAAGCTCTCCCATAAGGCCTGTACTGACAACTGACAATTTTTGTTGGACAGAGTATAGAAGTAGTTTATCGGGTAAACGACACGCTTGATTTGTTTCATTTGTTACCTACATTTGTTACACGAATTACATTAACAGAAAAACATTAAATTTTACAAAAAAAAGAAAGATAAAAACATATAATTTACTAGCCTACATGGCAATTAAAATCGCAATACTTAATAAAAGTCAAATCAGAGAAAACAGATAACAATTACCAAATAATGAGTTGTAATATGAAATTCGCAATTTAGGTAAAACATACAAATTTAATATTCAACTGTTGTATTTTTATCTATAATTTTTAAGGAATAATAAATATCAATTAAATTTTTTGGATGTTCTAAGCTTATTCTATTTCGGACTTTAGTGTATACAAATGACCATTGAGCGAGAGAACACTCCTCCTCCTTGATTAGTCATATTGTATTTAATAATTTTTTTTCTAATATATTTTAATGTTTTTATTTAAATCACAATTCTCACCGCTGCACTAAAGAAAGTCGGACACATTTCTAAAAGTATGAGAATTTAAAATGAATTTGCAAATTTTGACAGTTAATTCTAAGGCTGGTATTCACCGAGCGCTCATAACTTAAGAAGCTCATAAACCTATTCACCAAGCAATATTAGTGAAGATCTACGAGCGCTCTTAAAAGTTAGGAGTGGTCCCAACCAACATTCCACAACATTTCACAGTTTGGGCAAGCCTGAACAAGAGAGAGAGTGGCTCTCATTTTCGAACTTCGAAAAACACTTACGAGTGGTTGGTGAATACCCCACAGAAATTTCAAGTTAAGAGCCTCGTAAAGTTAAGAGCCGTTTAGGAGCGCTCGGTGAATACGAGCCTAAGTCTACTACATTTACTACCTACTTTATGTACATACATACGTACAAACGAGTGACAAAAGTTGGAAACGACTTATGGAATGCAGATCGTGTCAGGTCGTATATTTCGCTGTCGTTTACGACATCGGTAATAAGGGTGAATATTCGACCTCATAATTTTACCCTAAACACACCCTAAGAAAGATTTAATTCAAAAAATTCGAATTCCACCTTTATGCCTAGGACGCAGATCGGGAAAAAATTTGTCTCCCATACATTTTTTTTCCTGGGACAAATTTTGTCTCGGATATTTTTCCGAGCAGTACGCAGTTCGCGCGCAAAATTCATACTATTGTGAATTGCTCTTCAAAATGTCTCCACTAAATTTTGCCAGGAAAAAGAATGATACAAGCATTATTTTGCGGGACAAATTTTGACAGCCACCGTATTTCCAAAAGTGATTTTTGTCAATTCTGATTTTATGTAAAAGGTGCTGATGCTTGTCTTAAGATCATCAAGAGGAGATTCCAAAAAGGTATGAACGACTTTTGTAAGACAACCCGTTTCAGAGATACACTAAAAAACACATTAAATTAGATTTCATCTCCCCAACTTCAAACTTTTGCGCGAGATTTGGAAAAGTTTTGTAGAGATTAAAATTGTAGAGATAAAATTTGTATTGTCTCGATCTGCGTACTAGGCTTAAAGCCTAGTTCTCAAGACAAGCATCAGCACCTTTTACATAAAATCAGAATTGAAAAAAATCACTTTCAGAAATACCGTGGCTGTCAAAATTTGACCCGCAAAATAATGCTTGTATCATTCTTTTTTCTGGCAAAATTTAGTGGAGAATTTTGAAGAGCAATTCACAATAGTATGAATTTTGCGCGCGAACTGCGTACTGCTCGGAAAAATATCCGAGACAAAATTTGTCCCAGGAAAAAAAATGTATGGGAGACAAAATTTTTCCCGATCTGCGTACTAGGCTTAATAATAATTCAAAACGACAAAATCAAAAAATATTAAATTATATGCCAACAGATTGGGCAATTAATATTTATTGACATTATATAATAGTTATAAGCAAAATAAGTAAGACTTAGTTTTTATTCAATATTTTGTACATATATATTTTTTATTTTTATAAAAAAAAAAAATAGAGCTTATAATAAATAATATATAATAACATAAAACTCGTGCCAATCGGGAGATTTTTCTTCAATTTGCCTGCCCAAAAGTGAACAAAGTTTTAGAAATAGATCTTATCTACAACGAAGTACTCACCAGAAGGAGCCAAATGAAACTAAATAAAAAGCTGCGACAGACTCTGCGGGGTTGCCTTCGAGTTTTATGAAATTTCCCTTTGAAAGAACATTAGAAAAAACAAATACATACCTTAACTCTGATACATTGAAGAAAACAAGAGATTCTAGCTGGCAATAGTCTGCGGATCAGTATTTGCTAGAGTTCTCTGGCTATGTGAAAAGATTTGTTTAAAGTTACATTGCGGTTACTGTAGGTGCTAATGGTGATGTGACAGTGCCAGGGCTGCAGAAACTAATGAGTTTATGGAAATCTGATGAAGATAGGGCTTTTGGAGCGTGGAACAAGAAAATAAATTCATAAAGTCCTCACAGTCAACTGATGAGTCCATGTAAGATCGCCGGGACGAAACTCCAATTTTTGTGGATAAAGGCCAAAAAGCTATTTTGAATTAATAATTCAACAAGTCCAATAATAGTGCTAAGTCTTCTACTTTGGTCATTTATTTTAGTAGAATATAGAGCTTGTATTATAAAAACATTCATAAGGAAAATTGCGTATTGATAAGTCCTAACAGTCAACTGATGAGTCCATGTGAGATCACCGGGACGAAACGCCAATTTTTGTGGACTAAAGGCCAAAAAGCTATTTTGAAAATAAATTCTCGTTTAGCTGCTAGCCACTATGTTTGTATTTGATTTATAGTAAAATGGTTTCATGTCATACAAATTACACTCAAGTGGGTTTTCGGAAGCTGCTGTTTCAGATTTTTACAAAAAAAAACGTATGAAAATGACTCCACAACTCAGCATATTATAGAAATGGTATAAAATGTTGAGGACAATTAAATACAAGAATGGGAGTTAGATACCGAAATATTTGACAGTTGTTCATTTTTGAATTCTAATTTGAATCCTTTATACAGTATTAAAAAAAAAACAATTTAAATTAATTTGTTTTTGTTTTAAAAATGCACGGTTTCAAGTATTTTGAGTTTAAGTAAAACTTGACTTTTACAAGCAGACTTTTTGTAGTACGATAAAGGATATTTTCTTGATGAATCTCAAATAGCAGCGTTGTGACTTTCTCTCTAACTTAACAATTAATTTAAACCTAGCTAAGCGATAGTTTCTGTTCTTGTTTCACTCATCACTTCACTCATCACATTTCCATAAGCTTGTAAATTTCAGCAATCCAGGACTGCCACCCAAAAGCACTTACGTTGCTTTAATGTAACTAAATGCACATCTTGTCACAAACAACCTTATCGAACACTGATCCGCAAACTACTACCAGATGAAAGATGTATGATCCGGTGGTCAAAGTTCAAATATATTCTGGTTTTCTTTTTTTTAGAGAAGCTGTTTGCTGGACATATGTATGTACATATGTATATTTGTTTTGAATTTTGTTAATTTTGTTACTTTATTAAATCATATGTTTGTTTAACAATCTGGACCCTAAGAATAATTCTGACATGAAAAAATATTAAGGAAACTTACGTGCAAGGTTGATTATTTTTGTCTTTTTGAAAACTTTTTTTCACCCGAGTAAATCCAGAAAATGTAGTAGAAGGCTGACGGCTCCATTCAGAAAAAAATGAGACAAGCAAATTGTGTTGCAAGAGTAATAGCAGATTTTTGTTTGTAATTTTTCTTTTTGGAGGGAATGTAAGAAATAGTGGTAGAATTTTGAACTACCGTGGTAGATGTGGTAGATCTTGCAATTCTTAAAAAGTTGTGGTAGATCTACCACAATTGTGGTAAAGTGACAACACTGGGCGCCACTGCTTTAGAAAAAGCTCTCCCATAAGGCCTGTACTGACAACTGACAATTTTTGTTGGACAGAGTATAGAAGTAGTTTATCGGGTAAACGACACGCTTGATTTGTTTCATTTGTTACCTACATTTGTTACACGAATTACATTAACAGAAAAACATTAAATTTTACAAAAAAAAGAAAGATAAAAACATATAATTTACTAGCCTACATGGCAATTAAAATCGCAATACTTAATAAAAGTCAAATCAGAGAAAACAGATAACAATTACCAAATAATGAGTTGTAATATGAAATTCGCAATTTAGGTAAAACATACAAATTTAATATTCAACTGTTGTATTTTTATCTATAATTTTTAAGGAATAATAAATATCAATTAAATTTTTTGGATGTTCTAAGCTTATTCTATTTCGGACTTTAGTGTATACAAATGACCATTGAGCGAGAGAACACTCCTCCTCCTTGATTAGTCATATTGTATTTAATAATTTTTTTTCTAATAAACGGTGATTTTTTAAGAGCTTGAGAACTTTTTTTAAAAAAAAAACGCATAAAATTTGCAAAATCTCATCGATTCTTTATTTGAAACGTTAGATTGGTCCATGACATTTACTTTTTGAAGATAATTTCATTTAAATGTTGACCGCGGCTGCGTCTTAGGTGGTCCATTCGGAAAGTCCAATTTTGGGTAACTTTTTCGAGCATTTCGGCCGGAATAGCCTGAATTTCTTCGGAAATGTTGTCTTCCAAAGCTGGAATAGTTGCTGGCTTATTTGTGTAGACTTTAGACTTGACGTAGCCCCACAAAAAATAGTCTAAAGGCGTCAAATCGCATGATCTTGGTGGCCAACTTACCGGTCCATTCCTTGAGATGAATTGTTCTCCGAAGTTTTCCCTCAAAATGGCCATAGAATCGCGAGCTGTGTGGCATGTAGCGCCATCTTGTTGAAACCACATGTCAACCAAGTTCAGTTCTTCCATTTTTGGCAACAAAAAGTTTGTTAGCATTGAACGATAGCGATCGCCATTCACCGTAACGTTGCGTCCAACAGCATCTTTGAAAAAATACGGTCCAATGATTCCACCAGCGTACAAACCACACCAAACAGTGCATTTTTCGGGATGCATGGGCAGTTCTTGAACGGCTTCTGGTTGCTCTTCACTCCAAATGCGGCAATTTTGCTTATTTACGTAGCCATTCAACCAGAAATGAGCCTCATCGCTGAACAAAATTTGTCGATAAAAAAGCGGATTTTCTGCCAACTTTTCTAGGGCCCATTCACTGAAAATTCGACGTTGTGGCAGATCGTTCGGCTTCAGTTCTTGCACGAGCTGTATTTTATACGGTTTTACACCAAGATCTTTGCGTAAAATCTTCCATGTGGTCGAATAACACAAACCCAATTGCTGCGAACGGCGACGAATCGACATTTCACGGTCTTCAGCAACACTCTCAGAAACAGACGCAATATTCTCTTCTGTACGCACTGTACGCATTCGTGTGGTTGGTTTAATGTCCAATAAAGTAAACTGAGTGCGAAACTTGGTCACAATCGCATTAATTGTTTGCTCACTTGGTCGATTATGTAGACCATAAATCGGACGTAAAGCGCGAAACACATTTCGAACCGAACACTGATTTTGGTAATAAAATTCAATGATTTGCAAGCGTTGCTCGTTAGTAAGTCTATTCATGATGAAATGTCAAAGCATACTGAGCATCTTTCTCTTTGACACCATGTCTGAAATCCCGCGTGATCTGTCAAATACTAATGCATGAAAATCCTAACCTCAAAAAAATCACCCTTTATATTTTAATGTTTTTATTTAAATCACAATTCTCACCGCTGCACTAAAGAAAGTCGGACACATTTCTAAAAGTATGAGAATTTAAAATGAATTTGCAAATTTTGACAGTTAATTCTAAGGCTGGTATTCACCGAGCGCTCATAACTTAAGAAGCTCATAAACCTATTCACCAAGCAATATTAGTGAAGATCTACGAGCGCTCTTAAAAGTTAGGAGTGGTCCCAACCAACATTCCACAACATTTCACAGTTTGGGCAAGCCTGAACAAGAGAGAGAGTGGCTCTCATTTTCGAACTTCGAAAAACACTTACGAGTGGTTGGTGAATACCCCACAGAAATTTCAAGTTAAGAGCCTCGTAAAGTTAAGAGCCGTTTAGGAGCGCTCGGTGAATACGAGCCTAAGTCTACTACATTTACTACCTACTTTATGTACATACATACGTACAAACGAGTGACAAAAGTTGGAAACGACTTATGGAATGCAGATCGTGTCAGGTCGTATATTTCGCTGTCGTTTACGACATCGGTAATAAGGGTGAATATTCGACCTCATAATTTTACCCTAAACACACCCTAAGAAAGATTTAATTCAAAAAATTCGAATTCCACCTTTATGCCTAGGACGCAGATCGGGAAAAAATTTGTCTCCCATACATTTTTTTTTCCTGGGACAAATTTTGTCTCGGATATTTTTCCGAGCAGTACGCAGTTCGCGCGCAAAATTCATACTATTGTGAATTGCTCTTCAAAATGTCTCCACTAAATTTTGCCAGGAAAAAGAATGATACAAGCATTATTTTGCGGGACAAATTTTGACAGCCACCGTATTTCCAAAAGTGATTTTTGTCAATTCTGATTTTATGTAAAAGGTGCTGATGCTTGTCTTAAGATCATCAAGAGGAGATTCCAAAAAGGTATGAACGACTTTTGTAAGACAACCCGTTTCAGAGATACACTAAAAAACACATTAAATTAGATTTCATCTCCCCAACTTCAAACTTTTGCGCGAGATTTGGAAAAGTTTTGTAGAGATTAAAATTGTAGAGATAAAATTTGTATTGTCTCGATCTGCGTACTAGGCTTAAAGCCTAGTTCTCAAGACAAGCATCAGCACCTTTTACATAAAATCAGAATTGAAAAAAATCACTTTCAGAAATACCGTGGCTGTCAAAATTTGACCCGCAAAATAATGCTTGTATCATTCTTTTTTCTGGCAAAATTTAGTGGAGACATTTTGAAGAGCAATTCACAATAGTATGAATTTTGCGCGCGAACTGCGTACTGCTCGGAAAAATATCCGAGACAAAATTTGTCCCAGGAAAAAAAATGTATGGGAGACAAAATTTTTCCCGATCTGCGTACTAGGCTTAATAATAATTCAAAACGACAAAATCAAAAAATATTAAATTATATGCCAACAGATTGGGCAATTAATATTTATTGACATTATATAATAGTTATAAGCAAAATAAGTAAGACTTAGTTTTTATTCAATATTTTGTACATATATATTTTTTATTTTTATAAAAAAAAAAAATAGAGCTTATAATAAATAATATATAATAACATAAAACTCGTGCCAATCGGGAGATTTTTCTTCAATTTGCCTGCCCAAAAGTGAACAAAGTTTTAGAAATAGATCTTATCTACAACGAAGTACTCACCAGAAGGAGCCAAATGAAACTAAATAAAAAGCTGCGACAGACTCTGCGGGGTTGCCTTCGAGTTTTATGAAATTTCCCTTTGAAAGAACATTAGAAAAAACAAATACATACCTTAACTCTGATACATTGAAGAAAACAAGAGATTCTAGCTGGCAATAGTCTGCGGATCAGTATTTGCTAGAGTTCTCTGGCTATGTGAAAAGATTTGTTTAAAGTTACATTGCGGTTACTGTAGGTGCTAATGGTGATGTGACAGTGCCAGGGCTGCAGAAACTAATGAGTTTATGGAAATCTGATGAAGATAGGGCTTTTGGAGCGTGGAACAAGAAAATAAATTCATAAAGTCCTCACAGTCAACTGATGAGTCCATGTAAGATCGCCGGGACGAAACTCCAATTTTTGTGGATAAAGGCCAAAAAGCTATTTTGAATTAATAATTCAACAAGTCCAATAATAGTGCTAAGTCTTCTACTTTGGTCATTTATTTTAGTAGAATATAGAGCTTGTATTATAAAAACATTCATAAGGAAAATTGCGTATTGATAAGTCCTAACAGTCAACTGATGAGTCCATGTGAGATCACCGGGACGAAACGCCAATTTTTGTGGACTAAAGGCCAAAAAGCTATTTTGAAAATAAATTCTCGTTTAGCTGCTAGCCACTATGTTTGTATTTGATTTATAGTAAAATGGTTTCATGTCATACAAATTACACTCAAGTGGGTTTTCGGAAGCTGCTGTTTCAGATTTTTACAAAAAAAAACGTATGAAAATGACTCCACAACTCAGCATATTATAGAAATGGTATAAAATGTTGAGGACAATTAAATACAAGAATGGGAGTTAGATACCGAAATATTTGACAGTTGTTCATTTTTGAATTCTAATTTGAATCCTTTATACAGTATTAAAAAAAAAACAATTTAAATTAATTTGTTTTTGTTTTAAAAATGCACGGTTTCAAGTATTTTGAGTTTAAGTAAAACTTGACTTTTACAAGCAGACTTTTTGTAGTACGATAAAGGATATTTTCTTGATGAATCTCAAATAGCAGCGTTGTGACTTTCTCTCTAACTTAACAATTAATTTAAACCTAGCTAAGCGATAGTTTCTGTTCTTGTTTCACTCATCACTTCACTCATCACATTTCCATAAGCTTGTAAATTTCAGCAATCCAGGACTGCCACCCAAAAGCACTTACGTTGCTTTAATGTAACTAAATGCACATCTTGTCACAAACAACCTTATCGAACACTGATCCGCAAACTACTACCAGATGAAAGATGTATGATCCGGTGGTCAAAGTTCAAATATATTCTGGTTTTCTTTTTTTTAGAGAAGCTGTTTGCTGGACATATGTATGTATGTATATTTGTTTTGAATTTTGTTAATTTTGTTACTTTATTAAATCATATGTTTGTTTAACAATCTGGACCCTAAGAATAATTCTGACATGAAAAAATATTAAGGAGACTTACGTGCAAGGTTGATTATTTTTGTCTTTTTGAAAACTTTTTTTCACCCGAGTAAATCCAGAAAATGTAGTAGAAGGCTGACGGCTCCATTCAGAAAAAAATGAGACAAGCAAATTGTGTTGCAAGAGTAATAGCAGATTTTTGTTTGTAATTTTTCTTTTTGGAGGGAATGTAAGAAATAGTGGTAGAATTTTGAACTACCGTGGTAGATGTGGTAGATCTTGCAATTCTTAAAAAGTTGTGGTAGATCTACCACAATTGTGGTAAAGTGACAACACTGGGCGCCACTGCTTTAGAAAAAGCTCTCCCATAAGGCCTGTACTGACAACTGACAATTTTTGTTGGACAGAGTATAGAAGTAGTTTATCGGGTAAACGACACGCTTGATTTGTTTCATTTGTTACCTACATTTGTTACACGAATTACATTAACAGAAAAACATTAAATTTTACAAAAAAAAGAAAGATAAAAACATATAATTTACTAGCCTACATGGCAATTAAAATCGCAATACTTAATAAAAGTCAAATCAGAGAAAACAGATAACAATTACCAAATAATGAGTTGTAATATGAAATTCGCAATTTAGGTAAAACATACAAATTTAATATACAACTGTTGTATTTTTATCTATAATTTTTAAGGAATAATAAATATCAATTAAATTTTTTGGATGTTCTAAGCTTATTCTATTTCGGACTTTAGTGTATACAAATGACCATTGAGCGAGAGAACACTCCTCCTCCTTGATTAGTCATATTGTATTTAATATTTTTTTTTCTAATATATTTTAATGTTTTTATTTAAATCACAATTCTCACCGCTGCACTAAAGAAAGTCGGACACATTTCTAAAAGTATGAGAATTTAAAATGAATTTGCAAATTTTGACAGTTAATTCTAAGGCTGGTATTCACCGAGCGCTCATAACTTAAGAAGCTCATAAACCTATTCACCAAGCAATATTAGTGAAGATCTACGAGCGCTCTTAAAAGTTAGGAGTGGTCCCAACCAACATTCCACAACATTTCACAGTTTGGGCAAGCCTGAACAAGAGAGAGAGTGGCTCTCATTTTCGAACTTCGAAAAACACTAACGAGTGGTTGGTGAATACCCCACAGAAATTTCAAGTTAAGAGCCTCGTAAAGTTAAGAGCCGTTTAGGAGCGCTCGGTGAATACGAGCCTAAGTCTACTACATTTACTACCTACTTTATGTACATACATACGTACAAACGAGTGACAAAAGTTGGAAACGACTTATGGAATGCAGATCGTGTCAGGTCGTATATTTCGCTGTCGTTTACGACATCGGTAATAAGGGTGAATATTCGACCTCATAATTTTACCCTAAACACACCCTAAGAAAGATTTAATTCAAAAAATTCGAATTCCACCTTTATGCCTAGGACGCAGATCGGGAAAAAATTTGTCTCCCATACATTTTTTTTCCTGGGACAAATTTTGTCTCGGATTTTTTCCGAGCAGTACGCAGTTCGCGCGCAAAATTCATACTATTGTGAATTGCTCTTCAAAATGTCTCCACTAAATTTTGCCAGGAAAAAGAATGATACAAGGCATTATTTTGCGGGACAAATTTTGACAGCCACCGTATTTCCAAAAGTGATTTTTGTCAATTCTGATTTTATGTAAAAGGTGCTGATGCTTGTCTTAAGATCATCAAGAGGAGATTCCAAAAAGGTATGAACGACTTTTGTAAGACAACCCGTTTCAGAGATACACTAAAAAACACATTAAATTAGATTTCATCTCCCCAACTTCAAACTTTTGCGCGAGATTTGGAAAAGTTTTGTAGAGATTAAAATTGTAGAGATAAAATTTGTATTGTCTCGATCTGCGTACTAGGCTTAAAGCCTAGTTCTCAAGACAAGCATCAGCACCTTTTACATAAAATCAGAATTGAAAAAAATCACTTTCAGAAATACCGTGGCTGTCAAAATTTGACCCGCAAAATAATGCTTGTATCATTCTTTTTTCTGGCAAAATTTAGTGGATACATTTTGAAGAGCAATTCACAATAGTGTGAAGTTTGCGCGCGAACTGCGTACTGCTCGGAAAAATATCCGAGACAAAATTTGTCCCAGGAAAAAAAATGTATGGGAGACAAAATTTTTCCCGATCTGCGTACTAGGCTTTAGCTCGGTACTGAATTTGAATCAAAAGCTCTAATTCAATGTGCAGCCGGACGGAAGAAAAAACCATACACTAATTTTGTCGTCCACTAAATCAATAGGTGCGTTTTATTATTCACAAATCTATCTGGATCCGGATCTGGATCTTCCCTTGAAAATAAAACGATACGGATCTTAGTGACAGCAGTGTTATAAGTCCGTCTCTTTTTATCCTTGGGTTTGGAAATTTTAAATTATGTCTTGTCTTTCTTCTTTACACTATAGCTTACACTACCTTACCATAAAAAGCCATCTACTCGCCAGTGTAATAACTAATTTTTGGATCTTTGAAATAGATCCCGATAGACAACAGGATCCCAAATTGTTTTTGTAATACATGTTAAAACTTAATCCAGATCCGGATCCAGATAGATTTGTGAATAATAAAACGCACCTAATATTAACTTATCCTATACTCGTATATCATTGAGTACACTTATTTTTATGAAAATTGTACGTTTGGTAACTCTGCAAACAACAAGAGAACCAAATCTTATCATAACAAGTTTTTTTGTATGACAAATTAATGAAGTATACAAAATAATTTCAAGACAGTTTTTTCGCGAATAAGATACAAAACATATTTCTTTAATAAATTGTTTTCCACACATAAAACACGAACTTAATTAAGGCGACAAAGTGAATATAATTATGTATACTTGCACATCATGGTTATAATCAATTTCAATTTTATATTAAGAGTAGATAGGTATAATGTATAATCAATTCTGAGAAACCGATTGCTTTGTAGGACTCCTATGCTATAAGTCACATGTGAATTTCTTATCAAAACTATTCTGGTAGATTATAATATGTTTCTTGTTATTAACCGGAATACTCTCCAGTCACCGTTTGCTTGATCTTTTCAGTGAGCTTTAGAGCAAGTTCCACCCTAGCATAAATAAAAATAGTAAAATATTCCCCTCTTACCTCATGCCATACAAATAAACTGGAATACGAAATTAAACAACAAACAATATTATACCACAGATAATTATATATATATATAATTATCTGTGATTATACCAAGGCTGGTATTAAGAAGCTCATAAACCTATTCACCAAGCAATATTATGTCGATTTCCTTTACACATGAGAAATCAATTTCTGTGTGAAGATTTCGATCTCTCGACAGATTTCACGTTCCTTTACACCAAAAAAATCGATTTTTTTGTGACAGAGATCAAATCCCTCGAATCCGTATTTGAAGAGGGATTTACATGTATACGAAATACGCACACCAAAAGAAAAAATTTGACAAGGGATCAAAATCCCTAGTGAGTAAAGGAAATCGACATTAGTGAAGATCTACGAGCGCTCTTAAAAGTTATGAGTGGTCCCGACCCGACCACTCCTAACTTACGAGCGCTCTCTTCGAAAGTTTGTTCGCTTATGCGTGTGCCACGCACGCATTTGACTCGAATCCATGTGAGCAATGCCAAGTAGAAGAGTATCCATTAATTTGCTGTCAATCAAGACCAACATTCCACAACATTTCACAGTTTGGGTATGCCTGAACAAGAGAGAGTGGCTCTCATTTTCGAACTTCGAAAAACACTTGTGAGTGGTTGGTGAATACCCCAAAGAAATTTCAAGTTAAGAGCCTCGTAAAGTTAAGAGCCGTTTAAGAGCGCTCGGTGAATACCAGCCCAAATTACAAAGTAAAACAAAACATTTGCAGTTTTATTCATATGGCGCTATTATGACTTGCGACCTTGTGAGTCGCAAGAAATATAATATAAGGAGGTAGGTAACTCAAAGAAATATTGAATAAAAAGTTAACAAAAAAAAATGCACGACTGGATCGCACGAACTTGCTCTTATGTAAAAGTACTTTGGAATTTAAGATACATTTTATAAATATAAAACATGGATTTAATGAGATAATAATGTGCAAATGCGTAAAATTGCCGTCTGGTTTCCGGAAAAGTATGAATTTATGCAAATAAACCTTAAAAAATCGTTTTATTATTAAATAAATTTTTTATATAAGAAATTTCTCTAAAATTTTTCAAGAAAAAAATGTGGGATGCGAATTTTAAGTATTTAATAATATTGGTTTTAGGAAATAATTTCAAAAAATAATCGTTCATAGGTTTTGAAGATATTGATTTAAAAATTTTTTTTTTTTTTAGAAACCCAATAAATATTTTTTCGAATATTTTTATATACAATATTATTTTAAACTTAAGGGGACTCCTGCTAAAAATGTTGGGTTAAAATCCTTAGAGCCGTTAATGAGAAAGTCGAAAATAAAAAAAACGGGTCTATGGCAGGTACCCCTAATAACATTTTGCCCCAAAATTTTTTTTGACCAAAATGTAGTCCATGTCCATAATATCACACTTAATTTTTTTTATCAAAATCGTTAGAGCCGTTTTCGAGATAAATAAGATTTTGCATTACGGGTGTATGGGGGGTACCCTTAGTTTTGGAGCTAAAAAAAAAATTTCAATTTTTCCTCTAGGGAATCACCGAAGACCCTTAACTACCGAGATTAAAAGAAATAGGTCCAGGGGTTTAGGCTGTAGTGAGAGGTACAGACATACAGACACACTGAAACATGTTTTTTGCGTACTAAATTTTTCTTAAAATTTTATAAAAAAAATTGATATGCAAATTGTTATTATTTAATAAAATAAATTTTTACACGTAATTTAAAAATTTCATCGTGTATCGGTTTTCAAGATATTGAATTTTCAAAAAAAAATTGTATTATTTTTTAAAAAATGCAAAAACTATTTTTTCGAAAAAATTTTTAGTTTATATTTTTCAAATGCAAAGCAGCTCCTGCATAAAAATTTTGGTTAAAATCGTTAGAGCCGTTGGTGAGAAATTCGAAAATCAAAAAAACCGTTCTATGACAGGTACCCCTAATAACATTTCCCCCCAAATTTTTTTTTCACCAAAATATAGTCCATGTCCATAATATCACACTTAATTTTTTTTATCAAAAAATCGTTAGAGCCGTTTTCGAGATAAATAAGATTTTGCATTACGGGTGTATGGGGGGTACCCTTAGTTTTGGAGCTAAAAAAAAAATTTCAATTTTTCCTCTAGGGAATCACCGAAGACTCTTAACTACCGAGATTGAAAGAAATAGGTCCAGTGGTTTAGGCTATAGTTCGAGGTACAGACATACAGACACACTTAAACATGTTTTTTGTGTACTAAATTTTCCTTAAAATTTTTATAAAAAAAATTGATATGCAAATTGTTAGTATTTAATAAAATACATTTTAAAACGTAATTTAAAAATTTAATCGTGTATCGGTTTTCAAGATATTGAATTTTCAAAAAAAAAAAATTGTATTATTTTTTTAAAAATCCAAAAACTATTTTTTCGAAAAAAATTTTAGTTTATATTTTTTAAAATGCAAAGCAGCTCCTGCATAAAAATTTTGGTTAAGATCGTTAGAGCCGTTGGTGAGAAATTCGAAAATCAAAAAAACCGTTCTATGACAGGTACCCCTAATAACATTTCCCCCCAAATTTTTTTTTCACCAAAATATAGTCCATGTCCATAATATCACACTTAATTTTTTTTATCAAAAAATCGTTAGAGCCGTTTTCGAGATAAATAAGATTTTGCATTACGGGTGTATGGGGGGTACCCTTAGTTTTGGAGCTAAAATTCAATTTTCAATTCAATTCAATTTTTCCTCTAGGGAATCACCGAAGACCCTTAACTACCAAGTTTGAAGAAAATACCTCCGGTAGTTTAGGCTGTAGTTCGAGGTACAGACATACAGACAGACAGACGGAATTGTCGGACCCACTTTTTTCGTCTTCGCTATCATCGTAATGTCAACTTTGATCAAAACCTCGAGTTCGATTTTTTTTCCAAATGCAGAACTTGCCCTATAGTACCTATATCGCAAGTAAAAATAATAACATACATATGTATGTATGTAGATATTTTATACGTATACATTAAAATGCATTTCCAAGGGTGTGGGATCGTTTGGATCTTCTAAAAAAAACAAAACAGAATGTTGGGATCGGTATGCTATTGACCCCAACTCCTTAGGACCTCCTCACTAAGAAAAAAAAAGTATTGTAAAGAATGTAAACAAAATTAATTCCAGAAATGCATTATTAAAAATTAGCTTTAAAGGTTTGGCCTGACTAAAAATTAAAATTAAAAAAAAGCGACCAACAAGAAACCAAGTTTGACGTTTCACTTATTAATTACATTCAATGACATTACATATTCAAGTTTTGACGTTAACAGAATTGTTTTCAAAGGCGAACGTCGATCGTAGTTCGCTATTTATAATACCACGCCAAAGGTAATTCGCTTAATCGTTCGACTTAGGCTAGGACCGCACTTGCGATTTTTTGTCGAAGCGATTAAAAAGTCGTAGTCGCTACAAATTATTGTCATGCACGCACTTGCGATTTTTTTGCGCGCGATTATTTAATCGCAAAAAATGAAACACACTACTTCTTATGTGAGTGCACGCATTTGCTACAAATAAATAGCGACAGAACTTGTTTCATTTTTATAATCGCTACGATTTTTAAGTCGCATGTGCGTGCATTCACATTTAAGGCCATGTGTCTTACTTTTTGCGACTAAAAAATCGTGGATTAAAAGTCGCAAGTGCGTGCATGCCAATTTCTCTTTGCGACTACGATTTTTAAGTCGTAGTAATTTAAATCGCAAGTGTGGGCATATCCATTTGAGTACATGTGTTTCATTTAAGTTTACGACAATCGCATCGCAAGAAAAATGAAACAAATTGCGACTTTTAAATCGTCATGATTTGTTGGTAGCAAGTGCGTTCATTCTCATTTGAATTCATGTGTTCTATTTTTGCGACTAAAAAGTCGTGCGATTGAAATCGCAAGTGCGGTCCTAGCGAACGATCGACTCGCGAGTCATAATAGGGCTCATAATCTTTGTCCAACTGCAAAACTTTTCAAATATACATAAATTTTTAGTTGTTATCTTAAAGTTGTCTATCTAAGAGACCAGAATCAGTTGACAAAGTAAAAGAGTGAGAATGTAAGAGTATGACAATGTGAAAGTGTACGAGTAACAGTAGCCGCCGTATTTTGCTATCGGTTATGATCACTTATTTCAGTGATCAGTGATATCAGTGGTTATGAGTAATCGGCGCAGGGACATAAGTCCCACATTTTTTTTTTCGAAACAATACATGAATGTATATGTATTTTATTATTTGAGAACTCCTGATTTCGAAAGTGTTTCTATTATAATAAAAACATGTATGTATATAAAATTGTTTTTGTTTCATTCGGGACTTGTGCCCATTTTTGACTGAAAAATTCATGTCATGTCATGACATGTCTCAATAGGGTGGGACATATGTTCCAAATTCAATTCGGGACTTATGACCCAGTAAAGTGGGACATACATATGTAAGTCCTGAAAAAAAAATTAGGGACTTGTGTCTTTTCGCCGGCGGCTACGACCGTTTCGGTGGCGGACACAAATAAGTCTTCGAAATATATATACAGATAAAAAATAAAAAGAAAAGAATGCGTTTTAATTGAATTAAATGAAGAAAAACAAAAGGTAAAATAAAATAAATACGTAAGTTAAAAATATTTTTCGAACTGTTACATTTGTTTCTTAAAAAATCTAAATTTCCCTTAAACAACAGAAAATTTGTTTGTTTGTAAGAACTTAAAACTTTTGGATTGATACTCTCCAAGCGGTTCTCTTTTCATAACAACAAAATCTACGCACCAATTTTAAGGTATTCCAGCATATTTTGTTTAATTTTACTGAATTATTGCAAAAGAAACTAATATGGGTATCACCGTATTAATTGACACTTGATAGGGATACATTTTCAAAAATCTATTTTACAATATGTAAGTACATAAAATGTAGTACCCCTTGACATAATGGTTAGTGCGTTTGACTGTCAGGCGGAAGGTCTCCAGTTCGATTCTCAGCCGCTGCTAGAAAGGGGGTGTACTGCCTCTTGCGAGGAATTGACAAATTCTCCAAGAGTATCTCTTGTCATGGAAAGTGCTGCTCATTAGCCGTTCAGAATCGGCAGAAAATTGTAGGTCCCCTCCGTTCCCTGGTAACACGCACACAGGAATGGTTGAGAGTTGTAAGTCACTAGGTCCTGGTTCACTCCGAGCTGTTGCACCACCAAATTTATTTATTTAAGTACATAAAATATAATTCAGCTGATCAATTAAAAACTCCTTCCAATTCGATCAATGACTGAGCATCAGCTGATAGAATCGCATTTAAAATTGAGACATCAGCTGATTTAATCGCATTTTATAATTAAATATTGTGATTTAGTGTTATAAATCTAGCCTCATCCCCCTGTTCCTTTATCACATTGTTTTAATAGCTTTTATCATCACAACAAAAAATAAATCTATACATACATATATGAATAGCCGTGTGTAAACAAATAAACCATTATTGTGCATCCATTACTTTTTTCTAAACCCTCCGAGCGCATGTCCAGTGGGGTACAACTAACCCCTCAAAAACCCGTATGTGTATCTCTATGTACATAAATCAACTGGGTATCGACAAAAATCAAGGCAATGTCCGTATAAACTTTTTCAGTAAAAATTCAGTAACTAGCGAAAAGTCTACCAAGAAGGACCTCTCTCTTATATACATTCTAATAAATCCTTCTTAGTATCCCAGATGTCAGATCAGGCATATCATCCACCAGAATCCTTAACTTAGTAGAAGTTGTCAATCAGAATAAAGTCTTCTGCGGTTGGTCCTTTCTATTTCAATACCTTATAAAGTTTTGAATTGATTTTTGTGGTTAATTTTATTCATGTCTTCCTAAACAACAGGGCTTCTATTTTTTTTAGAATTTTCTTGATATGGCTCCACACGGGGGTTATAGTTAATACCAAGAGGTGCTCCGCCACTTTACTACTAAGGCGTTTCCCTAAATAGTTTTGTCATTCTCATTCTGGTGCCTAGTATCTGTTCATTGTATGCTTCAAAAACTGAGGATAAAAAGGAAACAAAAAAATAATTCTGCAAACAAAAAACCAATCCCCCGTGCAAAGTGTCTTTTTATTTATATTTAAAAATAAAATCAATTTATATGTGCAACAAAAAAACTCGCAATAACACGATAGTTAAAACTAATTAAAAAATAATTTCTAAATTTCTAAAAAGTGACTACGATTAATACGTTCTTCCCCATCACGACCGCTGCAAACATGGGTCAATGGTGCTTTGTGATAGCTTGTTCCTTGGGGATTGTTGTACTTTTGTACGCACTCCTGGAGCTGCACTACTTCCTTCGTATGTGCCTTTGTGTGGTACTTGCACGTTTCGTCAAGAAGAGGACTCACATTTTGGATACAACAACAGTTTCAGGTAAGTAAAAGTGTTTGAACCTTTAAAAAATCATATGTAAAAGTGGTCAAAAACTCCCATAGGAAAATTTATAATTTCGATTCATATTTCAAAAAAAAATCCACTCTCTAAGTTTCAAGTTCATTTTTCATACCTTATCTATCCAAGGGGAAACCTTTTATCTGACTTTCCACTCCACCTATGCAAAATATACACCCCACGTCACTTGATAGTGGATGTTCTTTTTATGAAAAGAATAAATGTTATTAAAATTTATTGTTGTATGTACATAGCTTCATAAATAAGGATTAAGTGGGGTAAAGAAGATATTAGCTGTGTTTTATTTTGCCCCAGATCTGATCCGGATTGGATTTTGTTTTCAAAATAACACGTAAAACAACAAATACAAACAAAACTGGGTCTTGTGTTGTTTTTGTTATACATGTAATTTTGAATGAAGATCCAATCTGGATCAGATCTGGGGGAAAATAAAACACAGCTATTGGTGAGAAATTTTAGTCGATTTAGTACGACGTTAAAACTGTTTTATTATGATATTATGTTAAAACGTCGATTCTGCAAATTTTAATTGAGTTAAGCATCGTACTTTGTCTTACGTTTTATTAAAGTTAAAATCATTAAATAACTATTTTATTTTTTTAGTATAGTGCTAACTTAATATGACTCTTTGACATTTACAAACGTCAAAAAAGAGCTTTTTGCTTTCTATTTTTGCACGAACTGATATTGTTTTAGGTGCAATTTTTAGAAGCAATTTATTAAAAAAAGGCTTAGCACGATACAAGTTACAAAATGTTTAAAATAAAGAAAGAGTTAGTAAACTACTTTAAAGTTAGCAAATTGTTAAGTAGCATCATAATAATAACTTAACATTAGGCTTTTTAAAAAAAATTGTGCCATTACATCTAACTTAAATCTAACTAAAATTAATTAGTGGAGCGGTTTGACAATCCCAAGCTCTAAAAATTACGCCTTATACTTTTACGGAAATTAAATCTCGATGTTTGAATAAAATTTTATTAAGGAATTTTGATATTTAACTGCATCTAATTTTATGGAATGTACCAAATTGACTCACTGACACATTCATTCATCTTATAGCCTTCTGTACACGAAGCTTAAAACGGAGTTTTCTGCGAATATTAAAAAAAAACTTGTAAAGAAATCAAACCGAACATTTACACGTTTTCGTTTTTTAACAACAGCTTTCAAACTTGTATTGATGCATTATTTTGATATATATCGGACGTTCACTATGTTCTTTCTTTGCAGTTTTTTTTCTTCTCGTTATCGACCATGTTCTGGAAATAAAAACAAATATTATTTTTTATTTTATTAGGATCTACAAATTGATGTTATACTACGTTTTCACCAAGAGTAAATCCGGGATTTAAGTGGATTTACCATAAATCTTCTTTAAATCTCTTAGATTTACCATACAAAATTAATCACTTCAAATGAAGATTTAAAATAAATCTCTTTGAAATCTTCTTGCAATCAGAAGATTTTCAAAACAAACAAACGTTAAAGTTGTAATACCCATTTTTATATAGTGTTTATTGAAAATAAACTATTTTATTGCTCAGAAACTGTTTATCCTGTTTACTATCCAATTGCAATTTTTTTTTTATTCTTGTCCAAGTCGACAATTGAATGACAAGTCAGAATGAAAACGTCAAATAAATCTCATTTTCTCTGGTTAAAACACTTCAAGATTTATTTTAAATCTTTAGCCCTAAATCCCGGATTTACTCTTGATGAAAACGTAGTATTAGATAGTTTTTAATAAATTCAATAATATGGGAACTAAAATACTACAAATTTAAATTATAATCTCTGTTGACAATAACTGTTTTAAATTTCTTTTGAAAGCATCCCATTACTTGATGTTTTGACGTTTGATTAGCCGCTGAATTTTTCAAAAGGTGTGTTTCTTTAGCTCATCTCTGAATTAGCTGTCCAAATTATTAATACAAGAAATTTCAATGTGACGACAGACACAGGTGCAGCAGCAGTAGTTGGCCAACTTCTAACTTTGGCGTGCAGCATTTGTTCACGTTTAAAAATCGAACGAGTCAAACCAACTCAATGAACGTTATCAGAATTTTGAATCGAGCTTCGAGCTCCATTTAATTTCTCAAATTGTACCTGTCAGCGTTATCTTTCATGTATTCTTGTTACATCATCTTTGTAACACTGTGGCAGTGTCGGTTCGGTAAGAATATCACGTACGATGCTTTTTGAACGCTTTTGCAGCTGCAACTCCAGTTACAATTTTAATACTCCATTCTGTTCAGCTAGTTATAATAGGATGTGATTTTATTTAATAATGTGTAAATTCTGTCACTATGTGATGAGTCAAATGACGGCGGCTAAATGCTAGTTAGCTAGCTAGTTTGTGAAATTTGAGAGATCACCGAAATCCGAAAAAAAATCGTAAGTTCTGCAAGACTTGAATAAGCAGTATGTCCTCCGGCCCATCAGACAACCCATAGAGAAACTCATCACACTAAAACAAATTCTCGAAAAGACCAACGAGTTGCAAGACACCAGAACTTGTATTCAAAGATTTATAAAATGCAGCGGTCCTAGATTACATTTAATAAACATTCTGATGATAAAAGAAAATGTTTAGTAAAATATGTTTTATAAAAGAGTAAAGTCCTTAAGGTTAGTTCCTTTAATAAAAGCCATCTTTTATAAAAAACAGTAAAAAGTAAAGTTTAAAAAAACTACGGTTTTGAAAATTTTAATCGAATTTAGCATTATACTTAATCTACCCTTCCGCACCCTTAACTCTAACTAGTTAAGTGA
This sequence comes from Chrysotoxum bicinctum, assembly GCA_911387755.1. Classification (NCBI taxonomy): domain Eukaryota; kingdom Metazoa; phylum Arthropoda; class Insecta; order Diptera; family Syrphidae; genus Chrysotoxum; species Chrysotoxum bicinctum. Next base: position 20,077,846 of record OU426989.1, read on the forward strand.
AGTACACTGCACGAATGTCAAATGGAAAATGAAACATACCCGAACAATAAGGAAACCCACAAAGAAGAAACAATAACTGCAATTTTACCAACCTTAGTAATTTCTTTAACCCTCGCAAACACATACGTATCTACTGGCTAAGAAATCGTAGGGTGATATTGCATTGTTTAAAATCAGTCTTAACATCGTGCTAACTTTATATGATTCTTGATACTTTCAAATATTAAAAAAAGGTCTGTTTAGTTCGCCTTTTGCACGAAATATCATTGTATTGGGTATGTTCAAGAACAATAAATTCAACAAATAGTTTAAAAATGGCTAAAATTAATTAAAAGTTAGTAAACTACTTTAAACTTAGAAAATTGTTAAGTAGTATCATACTAATACACCAACACTTAACACTAGGCTGATTAAAATTTTGGATCTTTGATTTTCAATTTCATGTTTCATTTCATTTAAGTGTGTATCTAAACCTTTGTAATTTGACCAAACAGGTTTTTATTGGAATAGAGTTGAAGTTTTATATCTTAAGTTAGAAGCAATTCCGATAACTTCTACATTTTACCTTCTGCCCTTAGAAAAATATCAACAATCTAAATTTTCTTTTCAATTACATTCGTCTTCCCTTGACTTTACGTATTTGCCAATAAGGGCTTTTATTTATCTAAAAAATTACAATCACATGACGTGACGTGGAGTGTATAAATAGGCAATTTTCAGCGGGAAGTATTATGATGCAAAAGGTCAAGGCTGTTTTGAGCTTATGGAGGTGCTGTCGCACAATAATGCCAATATTGGCATTGCTTTCACTGAGTCTTTGGTGGTGGACGACTGACGTGTATAATGGGTGTTTGTTTTTATACATTTTTATTTCAATTCCGGTCTCGTAAAATTATGTGAAAAGGCAGTGCAGGATTATTAAAAGGGCAGGCATTAGGTACTGGTTGGTTTGGTACTATACTTTTCAACGGTATCCGTGTATCTGGTGCAGTAGGTCTATAAATTGCGGTTCTAGGGTGAATGGAAATTAGTTAGAAAATCAGGCTACAATCATAAATCCTTATGTTCAATCTTAGAAAAAGTATTCGACTTAAAGCTTAAGCTGGTTATTTTGAGCATTAGCTTAATTTAAAAAAAAAGTTTATAGTTTTATTTCAATAGTTACTGCTTTTTTCAGTTTGTTTTTCTTTCCGATCAAAGTAAAAGGTGCACAATTTTTAACAGCCTATTAGCTATTAGTATGAACCTACTTAACGATTTGCTAACTTTAAAGTAGTTTACTAACTTTTTCTTAATTTTAAACATTTTGTAACAAGTAGTATCGAGCTAAGGCAATTTTTACAGTAAATTGGTTTTGAGCACACCTAAAAAAATGTCAGTTTTTGCAAAAACCAAAGTAAACAGAACTTTTTTGACGTTTGTAAATGTCAAAGTGTCATATGAAGTATGCACGACCGCAAAAACATAACATAGCTATTTGATAATTTTGAATTTAATACAATTATTGAAAAAGTATGATACTGAACTCATCTAAAATTTTTAAACAGTTTTAACTTCGTACTAATTCGACTAAAAAAACTTATTATTAAAAAAAAAGGTCTTTCAGTTTGTAAAGTGCTTCTATTGTGTTGTAAGTGGCAATTCGGCCATTTAGACTAGTATTACACGACGCATATTTAATCAAGATTCAATTGAGTGCAACAGAGAGCGATTATGAAACAGAAATATAAATGACAAGTAGTGTTACGTGGGTATGATTTCCTTGCATATTTTTGGCATTTATATTTCTTCTTCTTTATTTTTCGAATTTGCACTTTGTGATGAACAATTCAATATTGGCACTGATAAATTGAAATTAAGCAAGGAAATACCTGTCAAGTTCATATTTATTTATGAAATGAAGTATTATAATTCCTGTGTTGGCCTTCAGTTTTCTTTTATAATTAATTTTAATTTTAAACTCCTAGGACGAAATGAAAAACAGCTGTCAAAATACCGCGCAAAACTCAAATGCGCAAATTAAGCCTTTACACCTGAACACCTTTTATTTTATATATGCATACCTCTAATGTGGACGCAGAATAAAACAGATGGATCGCGTTCAGGATATGTTTCATTTCCTATCTGACGTTTGCTCAGTGAACTATGTACGCTCAAATAAGTAGAAAAAAGAGTGCATTAAATAAAAAGAAAGCCAAAAGGGAGACAAAGACCAAAAATAGCTTTCGTGTAAAAGCAGTAATGTCACTCGCCTGTCAGTTTAATGTTAAATAACGTATGTATATTCAACGATGTCTGCTTACCAATCGAATTTTTCGACCAATTGGTTCGACCAGTTCTCCACAAAGGTTAACTTCAGGGGCCAAATTACCGCATCAGTTTTCGAGTAATACGTGACTGAATTATGTGAGTTTGGCAATACCGCTAACGTCATCGAGCAATCAATTACACTATTTTGACATTTTCATTCGATCACTTATGGGACTCACTCACTCGGTCACTAAAGCAGTAATTTGGCATTTTGGCCTCAGGTTTTAGCCTAACTTAAAAATAAAATTTAAGGACTTATAATTTTAAACTCAAGTACACAAATAAAATTAACCTTCCCTTAAGTGGGTACTGTCTAAGGGCGTTCTTTCGGGCAAATCTGGACCTGAGAATGCGGTCGAAGTAATTTCATTGACGACATTTTCTTGTCCATTCTAGAGCTTCATTGCTGTGCCGGTTGGCGGATGTAATGGTTTTTTTTAATTAGTTCCTTGTTTGATAAGAATCTTGTCTCAATGTGAATCAGAGAATTAGTTTTCATTAATTAGACTGATGCGATGGAAGCCCTAGATTGTACATAAATGTGGAGTAAAACTAATTGAATTTGCAATCAGTTAAGCTTTTCTTCCCTCCTTTCTGGAAAAATTCTGTCTGTTGAGTAGCTAAGAGTAATTTTAATCAATTTATAAGAAGTGGTAGATATTTCTCTTTACTTTTTTCTTTATATGGGGTATAGGTATGTACCAGAAAAATATCGATTTTTTCGATACAAGTAAATGCATGAAAAGGATAAAATATTATTGTGTGTCGGAAATATGCAGGGGTTACAGATACTAGTTGAATGTTTTTGTAAAAAGCTGGAAGATACACATTAACAAGGAATGATACACTGTGTACGCAGATGCAGGATATCCGGTTATATGAGTACACCATACTGTATACATACATACATATGTACAGACATACATGAAATGAAAGGAAAATTTTGAAATCATGACCTGCTTATTATATTGATCATTAATGTTTATAAAATTATACTTCTGAGGCTCTTACACGATGGAATATATAATTGCCAAGATGAAAGCCTCTATTAAGTACTTGTCTGTCTCTGCTTCTTCTTGGAAGAAGAAGAATAAAGCTTAATTAGCTATTATAAAAATGTTTAATAATATAAAAACAAATTGGGCTAATATTATTTTTATGCTGATGAATATTTGATAATCTCCTATTAAAGAAAGTGACAATTCAATAATTTTTGAAACTTTTGCTATAAGTGAATCCGTCGAAAGAAAGGTGAACAAATGTCGGTAACGTTACCTGCATCATCGAAATTTTGTTCAATTTTTTATTGAGCCACAGACGGTGTTTGAAACAAATTATTTGAAGGAATATTGGGCAATGAATCTTAAAATGAAATACCAACCAGGGTTGCAAAAGCTTAAGTCACTTGTTAGCTTAAGCTTGGCTTTAATTCACAAGCTAGTGAGTGACTTATGAATTAAAAAAAATATAATTCAGCAGCTACGAACTGACTTATGAATTAAAAAAAAATTAATTCACAAGTCAGTTGGTGACTTGTGAATTAAAAAAAATTAAATCATAAGCTTCTTAGTGACTTATGAATTAAAAAAAATTAATTCAGAACCTACTAAGTGACTTATGAATTAAAAAAATTTAAGTCATGGGCAAGTAAGTGACTTATGAATTAAAAAATTTTAATTCCCAAGCTACTAAATGACTTAGGAATTAAAAAAATTCAAGTCATGAGCAAGTAAGTGACTTATGAATTAAAAAAAATTCAAATCATCAGCAAGTAAGTGACTTATGAATTAAAAAAATTTAATTCAAAACCAACTTAGTGACTTATGAATTAAAAAAAATTTAATTCATAAGTTAATGGATAAATGCTGATTAGAAAAATTATGAAATGGATAATTTATAAGCTAGCGTGATAATCTTATGATTTAAAAACTAGATTTGAAAGCTTTCGTTAATAATTAAATAATTATGTAGTCAAAACAAGCTTAAAAATTTCCAATCTACCAACTAACTTATGAATTAAATTTTTTTTAATTCACAAGTCACCAACTGACTTGTGAATTAAATTTTTTTTAATTCATAAGTCACTTACTCCCTGATGACTTGATTTTTTTTAATTCACAAGTCACTTAGTAGGTGGTGAATTAAATTTTTTTTAATTCATAAGTCACTTTGCTGCTGATGACTTGAATTTTTTTTAATTCATAAGTCACTTTCTACCGGATGACCTGATTTTTTTTAATTCATAAGTCACTTGGTAGGTGGTGAATTAAATTTTTTTAATTCATAAGTCACTTAGTAGCTTAGGATTTAAATTTTTTTTTAATTCATAAGTCACTTTGGGGGTTGTGAATTAATTTTTTTTAATTCATAAGTCACCAAATATCTTATGAATTAAATTTTTTTAATTCACAAGTCATCTATAGACTTATGACTTAAGGATTTTTTAATTCAAAAATTCGCAACCCTGATACCAACCATCTAAGTGCTCTGCAACCAACAGCAACCGTTTTTCTTTTTTAGTTTAGAGAAGAGCCTGAGTTGTAAGGAAATTAATTGCGTTCAGAGTATTCAGAGCTTCGAATATATAATTTTTTTCTTTCTGGGCATGTTTTGAGCGTGTTCATAGAGTGCATAAAGGATAAAATAACTGAGTAAAATGCTTAACACAAGTATTTGTCAGATAGAAATAAATAAAATGCACGACTGGATCGCACGAACTTGCTCTTATGTAAAAGTACTTTGGAATTTAAGATACATTTTATAAATATAAAACATGGATTTAATGAGATAATAAAGTTCAACTGCATAAAATTGCTGTCTGGTTTCCGGAAAAGTATGAATTTATGTAAATAAACCTTAAAAAATCGTTTTATTATTAAATAAATTTTGTATATAAGAAATTTCTCTAAAATTTTTCAAGAAAAAAATGTGGGATGCGGCTTTTAATTATTTAATAATATTGGGTTTAGGAAATAATTTCAAAAAATAATCGTTCATAGGTTTTGAAGATATTGATTTAAATTTTTTTTTTTTTTTTTTCAAAAAAAACCAATAAATATTTTTTCGAATATTTTTATATACAATATTATTTTAAACTTAAGGGGACTCCTGCTAAAAATTTTGGGATAAAATCCTTAGAGCCGTTAATGAGAAAGTCGAAAATTAAAAAAACGGGTCTATGGCAGGTACCCCTAATAACATTTTGCCCCAAAATTTGTTTTGACCAAAATGTAGTTCATGTCCATAATATCACACTTAATTTTTTTATCAAAATCGTTAGAGCCGTTTTCGAGATAAATAAGATTTTGCATTCTGGGTGTATGTTAGTTTTGGAGCTAAAAAAAAATTTCAATTTTTCCTCTAGGGAATCACCGAAGACTCTTAACTACCGAGATTGAAAGAAATAGGTCCAGTGGTTTAGGCTGTAGTGAGAGGTACAGACATACAGACACACCGAAACATGTTTTTTGTGTACTAAATTTTACTTAAAATTTTTATAAAAAAAATTGATATGCAAATTATTAGTATTTAATAAAATACATTTTAAAACGTAATTTAAAAATTTAATCGTGTATCGGTTTTCAAGATATTGAATTTTCAAAAAAAAAAAAATTATAATTTTTTTAAAAATCCAAAAACTATTTTTTCGAAAAAATGTTTAGTTTATATTTTTTCAAATGCAAAGCAGCTCCTGCATAAAAATTTTGGTTAAAATCGTTAGAGCCGTTGGTAAGAAATTCGAAAATCAAAAAAACCGTTCTATGACAGGTACCCCTAATAACATTTCCCCCCAAATTTTTTTTTCACCAAAATATAGTCCATGTCCATAATATCACACCTAATTTTTTTTTATCAAAATCGTTAGAGCCGTTTTCGAGATAAATAAGATTTTGCATTACGGGTGTATGGGGGGTACCCTTAGTTTTAGAGCTAAAAAAAAAATTTCAATTTTTCCTCTAGGGAATCACCGAAGACCCTTAACTACCGAGTTTGAAGAAAATACGTCCGGTAGTTTAGGCTGTAGTTCGAGGTACAGACATACAGACATACAGACATACAGACAGACAGACGGAATTGTCAGACCCACTTTTTTCGTCTTCGCTATCATCGTAATGTCAACTTTGATCAAAATCTCGAGTTCGATTTTTTTTCCAAATGCAGAACTTGCCCTATAGTACCTATATCGCAAGTAAAAATAAAATAGTGCGCCTAAGTGTTAAGGCTTAAGGTATGTTTCACAAACAACTCAGAGCGCTCAGAGCACGCTTGGAGGATGTTCAGAATATGCTCGATATGTTCGGACTCTGTTCAGAGCTCTATTCTGAACTAAAAAAGAAAAACGCTTAATGGCTAAAACAGATGTGCAGCAAGTCTGCGCGCAGCGATGCATGCAACGCTGCAGCCAGAACACATGTGCAGGGGAGAGTACGATAACTTGGCCGCCAAGATTTGATTACGGTTTTTTGTAGAAGGGTCAAAAACAAGCACTTTTTACTATGAGAGGGTGGGGTCTATCTCCCCCCGTTTAGGAGGTAGGGGCACTTTTAGAAAAAATGGTTTAAATTGAAAAAAAAAATATTAAAAAACAACGGCAACACCTACAATAAATTGCTATACTGCGTTTGAAAGCCAGAAGATTGTTCTATAATCCTGCATTTAAATTAAATTACTCATATCAATAATTTTTGAGAAATTGGCATTTAAAGTCCAAATTTTGATAAAAAAACGTGAAAAAAAAAGTTTAGACCAATTATTTTCAAAATTTTGAAATGAAATTGTAAATTAACTTATATGTGATCCATGTATCTATCAGTTCTTAATCGAAATCAAAAAACCGCATGGTTCTATGTCTTCTAGTTTTTGAGAAAATCGAAAATTACCAAAACTACTTTTTTTGATTTTTGGTGGTGACGGTGATTCCATTTTAAGGATTAATGTTAATAAACATAATGAATCTTTGTTAGTTCAGTACCGCAATTCATTTAGCGTTACCCAGAATGCACTTTGAGGAGGTAGAATTGCATCTGGGTCAGTTATTTTGTCAGTTAGTCAGGAGTTAGTCAGTCATAGTTAGTTAAAAATGGTCAAAATGTATTAAAAAGGTGTGTAAGTCTCGTCAATAAAGCCATCGTCCGTACTATAACTGTCGAGTTCGTTGAGTTACTCTTTTATGGTGGGAAGCCGAGGATGTTTTGGCGGTAAACACTTTCTTCTAAGTTTTCGCTCTGAAGGGTGGGAGGATCGATGTCTTTTAACTGTAAACCCTCACATATATCACCATCGGTATAACAAGGGTAAACTTTTTTTACATCTGATAAAAACTCTATTATTTGCGAACCCCAGTCGTCCTTATATTTCCTTTCTAGGCAGTATTTTCGATAGAGAAATAGTGCCATGTATTGGTGAACATGGTCAGAAGTTTATTTTGGTTTTCAAGATCGTTTATTGTATTTTATATGTATTTAGTGGACATTGGATAAATAGAATAAATTTGATTTTTCTTAAATACAGATTCTGTGAATGCAAAAGAAACTTTGCATGCACCCAACCTCGCACCTACCCCAAATCCTATAGTGTGCCCAAGCAGGGGGGTTGCAGGGGGGCAGCATGCCCCCCCATACATACTTTACTGTTTATATATTGTAATGTTGAAAGCTAGCACTGATTTATTTATGTAAGGAAGCAAAAAATATCAAACATTTTGTAGAAAAGTAGTTTTAGTTATTTTCGATTTTCTCAAAAACCAGAAGACATAGAACCATGCAATTTTTTTTGTGTTCGATTAAGAACTGATAGATACATGAAACACATGTAAGCTTATTTACAATTTCATTTCACAATTTTGAAAACAATTGGTCTAAACTTTTTTTTCACGTTTTTTTATCAAAATTTGGACTTTAAATGCGAATTTCTCAAAATCATTGACATGAGTAATTTAATTTAAATGCAGGATTATAGAATAATCTTCTGGCTTTCAAACGTAGTATAGCACTTTATTGTAAGTGTTGCCGTTGTTTTTTAATATTTTTTTTTTCAATTTAAACCATTTTTTTTTAAAAGTGCCCCTACCTCTTAAACGGAGGTTTTCTCAAAAACCAGAAGACATAGAACCATGCGATTTTTTGTGTTCGATTAAGAACTGATAGATACATGAAACACATGTAAGCTAATTTACAATTTCATTTCACAATTTTGAAAACAATTGGTCTAAACTTTTTTTTTCACGTTTTTTTATCAAAATTTGGACTTTAAATGCGAATTTCTCAAAAACTATTGATATGAGTAATTTAATTTAAATACAGAATTATAGAACAATCTTCTGGCTTTCAAACGCAGTATAGCACTTTATTTTAGGTGTTGCCGTTGTTTTTTAATATTTTTTTTTTAAATTTAAACCATTTTTTCTAAAAGTGCCCCTACCTCTTAAACGGGGGGAGATAGACCCCCCCCTCCCGTAGTAAAAAGTGCTTATTTTTGATCCCTCTACAAAAATCCGTCATCAAATCTTGGCGGCCAAGTTATCGTACTCGTGCCCATGTGCATACTTCCTAACTTTAATGATGCCTAGTTCTGTTAAAACAAAAATGACATCTGCCAAATTTTCATTGTTTTTGTTTGCTTAAATTGTTTTGTACTTAAAGTTTTATAAGTTTATTTTAAATTAAATGGATATTTCAACAATCAAGGACAAAATTTTGATTTTTATTGCCGTGTATGAGAAATACCTCAAGTTTTTAAATGAATATAATTTGTTCCAGATCAAAACTTCAAGGCCGTGGACAAATTTAATTAATCAGAAAATGAAAGAGAATTGCACCTATACTTTCGAAAATTGTTCCTGGTGATAAGTAGGAAAAGCAAAAGAAGATACAAAGCACAAATGAAAAACAAAACTATACTAGACATGTAGTTTCCCTCGCGTTGATGCTGCTATGTATAGCTGAAGAAAATGTCCTTAGTTGGATACAATTTACCTATCCCAAACAGGAACTGGTGAGCAGTAACAATCTTTCATCTGTCTGAAAATAAACAAAAATACGAGTCGGAGACAAAACATATTCTTTTCACTTCTTGTTCATTGTACGGATTTGTTTTGTCATAAATGAATTTGTTTTATTTTTTCTTCCATTATTGTATCAATATCAAGTTTTCCACCAAAGACAAAAACAAACTTTTTTTTTTGCAAATATGACAGACAATGTCAACAATCTGTCAATATCAGTAATGCCAAATAGCAATTATTTGGAAATTTTTGTTTTACAATTATGGCTGCAATGAAACTAGGTAGCAAATTTAGGAATAGAGACATCGTGCAGCGCAGCGCTGCATGCAGACTTTCAATGATTCTGCTCCCATAAGAACCTGTGTAATTAAATTTCGCTGCGGGGAAAATGCTGCACATGTGTTTTAGCCATAACATTGGACAAATATGTTCAGTGTAACTTCTGTGACAGGAAAAAAGACAGAAAAATAAAAAAGGTGTGAGCGACATGTCAATAGCCTATATGTAGGTATGTGCGAAGATCATCGATCGATGAATTGTGTTGAATGCAACAAATAAAAATTGAAGGTACTTTGTTGTATTCATTGCATTTTTTAAAGATTCCACGAACAATGGTTTAGCAACAAAACATTAATAAAATTCTAAATAATTGCTTCAGTAGCATTTCACAATGCATGTGTGATTTTTTTTTTTAAATTTTGTAACACCCCAGTAAGAGGAAACTAATAAAGGCAAGTTCATTGAGCAGCATGATAATCATTTGCATCATACCGAGGGTATGTAGCCAATTTCTAAGACATTACGGAAATACCCAGGATTCAGGTAAAAACATATTCCCGATATGAATTAGTTCTCGGAAACGTCTGCCCACTGTGCAAAAGTGTTTCCTCCCAAGGTCCAGTATGACGTTGTCAATTCTGGACACTTCAGAACCACCCAATAGTCGTTTGTTTCTGTTCCGTCTTCGACACTCTTCCTTATATTCCTAAATTATCTTTTGCCTGAAACTTCTAATCCGCTAAATTGTTTCGCTGACGACTGTACCCTTAGCTTTTCATATTTACATCCTTGTCCTTCGTATGTGGACTTCCAACGGGAGTGTATGATAAGTTCATTAAATTCTGATCTTGACAGCATGACAGCATTGACCAATGGGGAATCAAAAACCATGTAGCATTAAATACTTCGAAAACTCAAAGCTGTTTACTGTCGCTAAACGTAACCGTAACCCCCATCAATGCCACTATCCATGGATAGCATTTGTATCGAGGAGACTGAACAGCTTTCAAGTCTAGGTGTCTGCATCACAGATTATGTTTTGTGGAGTGATCACATATTTGACGTCGCTTTGAATGCTTTACTCGCCTCAGTGTTTACTACTCATTGCAATGTGCAGACATTCAAAACCAATGTGCATCGGTGTCTCGTTTCTAATCCTATCCTATACATTTCTAATTGCTCGCACTAAGTTTCACATTATACTTAAGGGTATTCATAACCCCTTGAGTGCGCGTTAATGTTCCACCATACCATACCCTACCATACGAGTCCGATTCGGCTGAAATTTTGACAGTAGTCATCTAAGAGTATGTACTAGAAACTAGACGATAGAAGATCTCTCTTGCGATACTGGCACCATCGGGTGGTGAGGCTAAGTACTTATCGGACAAAAGAAAGCTTGTAAGCAAATAATCTTCACATCGGGTCTCAAGTAACTGGAGTAGAAAGGACTTTTGAGAGACGAAATTCCGCGCTTTCCTTCTCTAACTGAGTATTAATGTGCTCATTGTAGTGCAAGATATAACCTAAATACCATTTAAACTCGTTATTCTTAAGATTTTCCAATGGCGACTTACTGGGGCGCGGAAGAGTATGGTTTCACATATTCCATAGTTGATTTGATGCTGAAGAGTCAAAATATTAGCTTTCAAAAATAGGTATTAAATTTGGTTTGGAGTTGTTTTTGAATGTCTTCAATTTTGGAATCAGTCACATACAGTGCAGCATCAGCGACGAACGCTAATGAATTATCGAGCTCTCTGAGTGCCTCAGTACGAGTATATCAGAAATTTATAAATTGAAAAGGACTAGTGCCTGTGCCTTGCCGAAGACCACTGATGACAGCAATAATTTCAGTTGTCGCGTATTCCCTATCAGTAACGACAAATTTTTTTCCGTAAATCATGGTAAGATGATTTGGAAACTCATATCGAATAAGTTTAAATATTAGCCCGTTGATCCATATCGTGTCAAAAGCTTTTTCGATATCTATTAGACAGCCAGCTATACATCTTCTAGCATTAAGATTCCAGTTAATGTACGAATTTTGTAATATCGTGCATTGCCGAGTGATATGTTTTACCCTCAAATTGACTCCGCGGAAAAGAATAAAGCTACTAATGACTACTTCAAAAATCTTTCCAGGCGATAAAATGCTCATGGTCACTATTAAGCATCACATGCCATATTTTATATTTTTCTTTTTACAATTGAGTAAAGCGCCATCTAATCGCTCAACATTTCTACAATTTAAATCAACTTTACTTTCAATCTGATTACTGAACTAAATTTTATTCCGTTTTTGTTTATGGGTTAAAATTTGCCGACCCGGCTTTGCATTCTTTCAAGAAACAGAACTCCTTGAGAACTTCGAAATAGTTGCTATAGTGACATTTTGGCCAAGTAGATTGTGTTTTCGGGGGTTCACCCGAGTCAACTCTTAAAACATGTTTTTCAGTGAATTCATATCTAGATTTAACTCAACAGATTTGCAAAGTCAACTCTGGGCTAACTGCATAATATACATTATGTCAGATGCGTGTCAAAAATCTATTAAAATCAAAATGTTCTACATTGCAATACGATACGATTTCCATAGTGCCGACTATGTCCAAAATGTTGCACTGAAAGTTAAGTTAACCTTGCACTGAAATCATGGTCTTGTTTAATATATTTAGAAGGTTAACTAATACTGATTTATGTAATTCAGAACTGATTAAAGGCCTTAAGAAGGACATATTTTCGTTCCCTTTTTCAATCCAAGTTTTGATTAAACTTGGCTTTTTAACAACTAAAATTCGTTTTTTAAAAAAACTTAAATATGGATGTTTTGTCAGTAAAAAGCCTAAGCCTCGGACTCCTTAAGGTATAAATAAAAATAAAAAATGTTAATGTATTTACACAAGCATTGAAGAAAAATTGAATTAAACTGAAAAACGTTTCGATATGGGCATTACGTATCAAAGTCTGCCCACAACCGATGAATATTGGGAACAGTCATAAAGAGAAAATTACCTTGACTTTTGACCTTCCATATTTTTAAATGAGTGAAAAATTGATTTTTTTTTCGGACTGAAGCAAATGCTACTACCAATTTGCTTTCAGAAATATTGTAAGGAAAAATGGTGGGAAGAGTCTTAAGATTTGTTTTTGCTCATATTTAGTGCTACTTGACCCAGTGATTTAAATGTACATAATTGTTTTTAATTTTACTGAAGGGCCCTTTGTTAGGTTGGGATAGCACGTCAAGAATACCTGGGCTCAAACTTGAAATGTTTTTTGTTTTTGTAGATGATTCCACAAGGGCGCTTGATACTTATAGCTTTTTATGAATTGTGGGTGTACCCTTCCTTGCCTTTATTTAGACATTATCTACTACGGCCACTTTTTTTAGAAGTATGAAGGTTAGTTTAAATTCGTTTCTGGCGTTTTAACTTTTAAAGCATTGTGTTCTAATCGACCATCACATCTTTCTGGGAAAGTAGTTAACATACGAGTAATGTGAATTAAAAATTCGTCGAGTTTAATCTTTTATTTCCAAGTTGAGATTCGATTCGTTTTTTCGAATAAACTTAGGTTGGAAAAGATGTCTTCTACTAATTGCTTATTTAAAAAAGTTAACGCTTGTTTCCATCATAAGTTTAAGCTTAAACTTGTGAAAGCTTAATATATAAATATTCTAGCTAAAACTAGTTGGGGGAATCTAGCTTCCAAGAGCTTTGTGACTAGAAAAAGCTAGTAAAAGATAGGGTCTTGTGAATTAACATTCACATCTTTCGACAAGGTAGCTTTACCTAGAACTGTACATGTATGACCGAAAGGAAGTTTGTTTTGAATTTTGTTTTGCCACAATTCGTTATCTGTTCTATAGGACAAGCAAGAGAATACTAAAAATAAGGCCTAGTCAAAGCTTTTAAGACAGGTCGAAAAAATATTGAAATTCTTGTAGTTTTAACTATAATATTCTAGCTTAAGCTGTTTTTATTCACACAAATTGAAGCTTAGGCTGGGAAAACAAGCTAAAACTAAATGAATTTTGCGTTAGCTATTTTAAAATAGCTATTACTAGAAAACATCTTTAACTAGGTAGCTTAAGCTTATTTTTATTCACTAAAAATCTGGCTTTTACTTAAAAATCCAAGTTTTAGCTTTAGCTTTTTTTTTATTCACAATAAGGCCCATAGTCTTAGCTTCTTCCAGAAGCTTATTTACTTTATCATTCACAAGACCACATAAAGGGTGGGCAAAATACAATTTTCTTTTTAAAAATGCAATAAAATGAATAAAATTAATTTCTTATATACATACATAATTATGGCTTTATTAGTAAGACCAATGTTATTCAAGTGGATAGCTGGGCGCCTTCAATAGCTGAGTCAATTGGACCTTGTAAAGGAATAATCCGAGATCATTGCGCAGAATTGTTTTCAGGCTAGTGCGTCAAATTTTGAGCTGTTGAGATCGATGGCAAGTTGATGTTCGTGAATTGAGTCTCACACTCTCGGCTACAGCAGCCACATTTAGATCTGATCAGTTGTTGATTTGCCTGGAATGAAACCACACTAATATTGTCCGATGACGGTTTTAGCGTATGGGGTTATCCGGTCTTGAAGGATAGAGGAGAGTATCTTATAGGCGGTACTCAACAATGTGATACCTCTATAATTGCTGCACGTTGTGACATCTCCCTTCTTATGTATGGGGCATATTAAACCTTTTCGCCAGTCTTCTGGCATTTCTTCCTGCTCCCATACCTGTACTATAATATCATGAATTGCTTGACGTAAGGCTGGCCCGCCGTGATGGAATAATTCGACTGGTATGCCATCGGCTCCCGGGGCTTTGTTCTGTTTAAGCCGGCATATAGCCTTCTCAACCTCTTTTATGCTTGGTGGCGGCAACATAGTGTAATATTTTTGCTAGGTTCGTTAAATAAAACTTATCACTCTTTTTAGTATTTCTTCTTTATTTACACTTTCCAATTCAAAACAGTAAATCTCAATTTATAATCAGCTCAAATACTTTTATTCAATTTAAATCACACTTGTTTAATAACACAATCCAATAAGCAATACTTTTGCACACTTTCACAATCCAAAATCAACTGTGTCGCTCACCGTGAACACTCCCTTATATACTTAAATTAGTTGTTCTCGAAAGGTCTTGTCTTGGAATGTTCTAGATGGTTGGAATAAGGGGAAATACATTTGACATTGGAAAAGAGCTTTTTGTTTCTTCCAGAAATTAGATATGTAAATTTCCAACAGATGGCGCTGTAGTAGTATAAAGCTCTGTTCACAACAAAAGGATATTCTTCTTGAAGTAGTGGAGCCTCCACTTCTGCAGTGAGCTGACCATTTAGCAATTCATTAAAGTACACTTCCCATCGCTCCAGTATGCTTTCAGGTTCGGTGATCAGATTTCCCTCTCCGTCCTTGCAGTATGTGCAGCGTGGTGTGTACTGCGTCATGTTTCGGACGGATTGGTAGAACTTCCCCGCCTGGTGCGGACCTCACTCTTGGCTGTTTTCTATTTCACAGATTAGGTTCTTCTCCCAGGCTGATTTTTTTTGTCTGTGAAGCCATTTTTCTGTTCTTCTGAGCTCTGTATATTCCTCTTCGCGTGCCCGCGTTCTATGAGATTGTTGCATTCATTCTTACGTTCTGTAGCCAGCTTGCATTCATCATCAAACCAGTCGTTCCGATTTTTACGACTGCTGCCTAAGATGGAATTGGCAGTACTAATGACAGTATTTTTAAGACGTGTCCACTTCTCATTTACACCCAGCATACTGGCCTGGCTCCAGGACTTACTCTCCCTAAATCAGGTGTTTCTAGGGCGAGTCCTAACGCATTACCAAAGGTGTTACTGGTGTTTTTATTGCGCAGGGCAGCCGTGTTGATTCGAACCTGATCGGCGGATGCAATGCGTCTTCGGAAGGCAATCCGCCCTCGGAAAACCATACCAACAAGATAGTGATCCAAGTCGATATTGGCACCTCGGTACGTTCGTACCGTCATCAAGTTCGAGTAGTGGCGACGGTCTATCAACACGTGGTCTATTTGGTTACGAGTGACTCCATCAGGTGATACCCAGGTGGCTTTGTAGATATCTTTACGCGGGAACCTGGTACTCGCAACGACCATGTTTTTCGATGCTGCCAATTCTAAGACTCGAAGTCCATTGTCATTAGTGTTCTCATGCAAACTATGGGTGCCTGCGTAATGCCTGAATACCGGCTCCCGACCTATTTTTGCGTTCAAATCCCCAAGGATGATTTTTTTTCTTTGCGTGGGTTGTCGTCGTGAGATCAGTCCGTTTCCGAGGCTTGTTGTCGTTCTCGAAATTCTTTAAGTTTTACGGGACAGGGAATTAACCTGTCGCCAACCTGAGGAACCAGCCTGATCATATTAGCCAAACCTTTTTTAAAAGGCTTGTTTCTAGCAGCCATTAAATCTATTTATTCTGTCTCTACGAGCTCACTAAAAGCCCTTACTAACTGCCCTTATCGGTGATGGAGATAGATGGAGCAGCAGTTTAACATTCACCTTTGCTGGGTGTGGGGCCCCAGGCTCATTTCAGGAAATTGTATAGCTGATAAACTCGCCAAAAGTGGAGTCAACCTAACCTAACTTCATGTAAGTGAGGGCGAAGGATTTACATGAAAGGTACAAAGAACCCGAAGAAGGGGTACAAAATTTTAAGAACCCGGTAGCGGAAATTAGTGCAACTAAGGGTTAATTGCCTAAAAGAGCTGTTGATATACTCGTATACCATATACCCGAAGCAAGGCAATGGAGTTGCGTGAGCGGTACAGAGGTACTAGAGAGAAAGTTAAAGATCTTGAAAGCTGCGTGGCGACCCAGCTACATACTGTTGATCAATAAAACTTTATTTAGCTCTATTTTAATAACGAGGGGATAACATACAGAAGAAAACGTTCTAAGTAACTCAAGACCAAATTGGTCTTACAGAAGAAAAAGTTCTAAGTAACTCGAGGCCAAATTGGTCTTACAATGGAAAAAAGAGGTTTTAAAACTTAAAATGCACAACATTTTTTGCTTGAAAATACTTTTTCTGTACTATATTATCTTCGAGCATTTGGGATTAATGTCCCATTTAAGTGAGACTTTCATAACTGTCAAATCCGATGTAGGTTGTAGTTGTAGGTATATCTCGTTTAAGTGTGCCGGTTAATCCTAGGTCTTGGATCAATTCCAGGATTTTCAGTCACAATTCTATGATAGATAGATAGATAGATAGATATATTCTTTATTTTTTCAATCAAATTTTACAATATTTTACTCTTAAGAATAGGACATGGCAATACTGCCGTCTGCCTGAGATAACATTACATGATTTAAAAAAATAAAAGATAAATGCAAAAATCTTAAAAATAAGCATAATATAAAAATAAAACCAATTTATTAAAAGGTTAAATTTAATAATTTTTCATCCATAGGTTTGTAAATTGCAAACAAAAATGTTCAATTAATCGCAGCACTAATTATAAAACAATTTTAACTTGATTTGAAACAAAAAATATTTAAATTTGTTGTTATTTGCATAACTAATTAACTATTTTTAACAAAAATTTTCAATTTTAAGGGTGATTTGAAACACAAAATATTTAACAAAATGTATTAATTATTTAATTCCTAACTGTTTTCAACTAGGATGTCAATTTTATCGTGATTTGAAACACAAAAGAAAAAGCATCAATTTTGAGTAGGCTAGCAACACTGAGAAAACTAAATATGTAGCTTAAATATTTGCAGTAACTGGGAAATCGATCGCATGTATTAAGAAAAACTATTACGGTAGGTAAGGGCATGTTGGCAATATTTATAGAGGCTGAGCCAGCCGGTTGCTCCGTTTAAAATTTCATAAAGTCTTTGTAATGTTAGATAACTTTCCTGAAAATATAACCGACGAATTTCTTGTAAAATTGGACACGCAGCCACGAAATGGTAGATATCTTCATTCTCTCTTCTGTTACACAGATTACAGATCAGGGGCAGGTCATCTCTGTGAGGTATGAAATTAAGGTTTAAAATTTCAACTCTTGTTCTAAAAATAATGCTTATGACAGATGCTGAATATTCATTGCGAAAGTAATTGGTATCCGATTGCAGTTGATGATTTAAATTTCTGTAGATAAATCTTGATTCAGAAGAAGTTGCTCTAGACAGATTATCTACAAATAATTTATGATCAACGTTAGAAATTAAATCAGAAAACTGGCCTTGCCACTCATCAACATTATTTTCTGACAGATTCAGTGATGTGTCGTGTCGAAAAGCTAGTTGATTCCAGTCTTTGAAAGGGGATGCATTTACTCTGAGCAATTTTTTCAAAATGATTTTGTGAAGACATGAATCACCTCTTTTCATTACTTTAATAATATAATCCGCGCTGGCCTTTAGATTTTTAATGAATATAGGGGTTAAACCCGATTCTACGTAAATGGCATAATTTGGAGTTGAATTTGGCAAACGAAAAAGTCTCTTAAAGAAGTTCCTTTGCACGCTTTCGAAAACTTCGAAATGGGTATACCCGAACACTTGCACACCATATGTCATGCATACATTAACTGTCGCATTGAAAACTTTATATTTAGAAGTTAGATCAACATTTTGGTTTGAAAAAAACTTTGGCCACATTATATTTAGCGCAACTTTAGCTTGGTTACTTTTTTCTTTGCAGTGATTGGAAAAACTTAAATTGTAGGTCAGAAGGACTCCTAAATACTTAAACTCCTGCACAACGTCGATATGTGTATTAGCAATAGACCAGTTTTCTTCAGGCCGTTTTCTAGATATTCTCTTTTCAAATACTATAATCTTAGTTTTTTGGGTATTAATTTGGAGACCCCAAGATTCGCAAAATGAATTAAGTCGATTTAATTGCATTTGTAGTGTGATCGGATTGTCAGCGAGTATAACTAAATCGTCAGCGTATAACAAGACTTTGATTTTAATGTTGGCAAAATCAACTCCTCCAGGAAGAACATCACAGACATCATCAATAAATAGGGCAAACAGTAAAGGACTAAGGATACATCCTTGGGGGACACCAGCAGTTGTTTGAAATCCGTTCGAGAATGCAAGACCATCCCATACCCTTGCACTTGTTGATGTCATAAAATTGGCATACATTTGGAGAAACTTCCGTGACAAACCTATACATGAAAGCTTATAAATTAAAGCTTGCCTATTGACTTTATCAAATGCAGCCTTAAAGTCAACAAAGCACGCGTATAGCTTCTTATTCTTATTATTTTTCATTTTTTGGAGTATTACCTCTAATTCGGGTAGTGAAATAGCTATATCTAGTTCACTCACTCTAGTATAAGGCATCGCATAATCAAAGGTATGAAGGTCTTCATCAGCTGAGAGTAGAGTTTTAAAATGAGCTGCTAACGTCTCAGCTTCTAAAGAATACTTCATACCCTGAATGCGCCCACCTAGTCCACGCACAATTCTATGTCTCCATATTTATTTGTGGATTAATATTTATGACTTCTGAAAGATTCGACTTTTTTCCATATATTAAGTTTCAAAGTTGAACTGTATTAGTTCTTAATTTTTGTATTTTGTATTTTTTTTTCAAGGAATTTGTTTGACAACAGATATCGATACTCTGCTCTACCACATGAATAATGCAAGATACCTACGGGAATTGGACTTTGCTCGAGTTGATTTTTACGAGCGGACACAACTTTATCGAACAATCGTTAATAAAGGAGGAGCTGTCGTCCAGGGCGCTGCAACAATCCGCTATCGTCGATTTATACGTCCTTTTGCTAGATTTAAAATATCATCCAGAGTAAGTCTCAACAAAATAAAGTACACAAAATTTATATGATATTTTGTAAATTAATCTTTATAGATAATCTATTGGGATGATACATCTGTGTTCATGGAGCATAGGTTCCTTACACCTTCCGATAACTTTATAAATGCGATAGCAATCTGTCGACAGCGAATTCTTGACTGTTCTGCCGAAGATGTAATGCGAACACTTCTAACGCCAAAGGCAACTCAGCTCTTAACAACTACCTCTGGCAATACTGTCAGTCCGACTATCAGCTTACAAAATGCCACAATGGAGAACATCGAGAATGGTCATATTAATGCTAAGCTAAAACCCGAAATGCCACTTGAAATTTCCAAATGGATTGAATATAACGAGATATCAAGTAAAAACCTTCGGAGGGGCTGCTGACCAACATTGTTCTAAAGTGGGGAAGCCTTAAGTTTATTTTGATATTTATTGGATGCTTTAAGATAGTTAGGTCCCACTTTACGACAACCTTTTTGACTGTCTATTATGCCTTAAATTTAAAAAAAAATATATCCTTTATTATACCAGTATATGTATGTGTAGTATGTATGTATGTATAACAAAGTCAAATTGTATGTGATAAAACATACCCAGTAGGAAATTTCAAAAAATTCATCGGTGATTCACCAACTTTTTCCTTGGTGAATGGAAGCTACACCCCATGAAAACATGGTGAAAACATCAATGAAATTAACATAGGGATTGGATTGGCGTTCACCAAGTAGTGAATTTCATGGTGACTGTTCAGTGAGGAAATCACCAAGCAAGTGTATTTGGTGTATTCCAAAGTGAATTGTAGTTGATGAAAAATACCGTGAATTCACACCAGTGATATCACTAGGTTAGTGGAGTTGCTGATATACTTGGTTACTTCACATTGGTGAAAAATGTGATGAATATTCACCAAGGAATTCACTTTGCAAAGTTGAACTGTGTATTCATAAATGAATATTGACCAGTGATTTCATTAGGCAAGCAAATGTTACTCATTCATTGGTGCAAAATGATCTGGTGAAAAATGTCGTGAATGTGCATAAAGAAAGTCATTCATGTTTTTATTATCTAATTATTTTTTACTCATAGCTAAATCTTTAGATAAAAATTAAAAAAAAAAACAGTCATGTAAATTTTAAGATTTTATTGAAAAAAATTAAATTAGATGAACATAAAATAATGAATATTATTGTGAAAAAAGCGAAATACATAAATAAAAACAAACAAAATAAAAATTAAATTAATTGGGTATTAAATGTGAGAAGTATGAATTTTTAATGCATCTTCTCTTTTCTTCTCGGAAGCAGCTTTCTTGAACTGCAGGTTTTTATTCTCTTAAACCCTTGCTGGATAGCCTTTCGATAGAGAAGTTTTGCAGAAGGGCCATCTCTTTTTACCGCATCTGAAAAGAACAAGTGGATAATATTAATAGGAATTAAAAAAATTAAATGAATTGAAAAAAACAAGTGGATAATATTAATAGGATTTAAAAATAAATGTTAATTAAAACTTACTATATAAACATGCATTAATGTTTATGAGCGTCTTAAAAGGATGTTTTCCATTTGTTCCGTCATAGTTAAAGTCTATTGCAATCTCTGACCAAATAATGTTCTTCAGAGCCTTTTCCAAACCCCCGCCAGATGAATCGATAATTTTCTTGAAAATATCGGTCTAAGAAAATAAATAGAAATATTAATTTTAGAAAATCTAATCTTTCGAAGTAGGATTATAGGTAGATATTATGTATTTATATTTCTTGCGAGAAATGCATACTTACGTATTTCTGTAGATCCTCCTCTGCTCGTTTCTCAACATCGTCCAGATCAGGGATTGTTTTTATCTGGAAATTTAGAGATATTTCTTTCGAGTTTATAATATCGGCCCTTATGATTTGTTTGATGTTTGCTGCCAATTCGCAGATCCCATCCTTAAGCTGCTCCACGGTGGCACACAAACATTTAATATCCGCTCTCATCTCTTCGATTATGATATCTTGTTGATTCTATAAAAAATGTAAAGTAGATTTTTTGAAATTTAATTTTGTAATTTAATAAAATAATAAAAGTTATAATTACCGTTTTCTTAAAAATCCGCCTTGGCTGCTTAGTGGGTGAAAATTCAATGGATTCCATTGCTGACTGCTTAGATCCGGAAGCCTTCAAAAGAGCACTAAAAAAGGATTAGATAATTGTAGAAAAGGTTTTGTAATTTAAATGAAATTACCTGAATATTTTCCTTGTTCATTTTTGTTTCTTTGGTAATTTATAAAAATTATTTATGGTTACTAATTTCTAATTCTTTTCGAAAAAATAATACTTTAAATCTTTTTTTATTTCGAAAAGAGTTAGACTTG
Organism: Chrysotoxum bicinctum; assembly: GCA_911387755.1. Lineage (NCBI taxonomy): Eukaryota > Metazoa > Arthropoda > Insecta > Diptera > Syrphidae > Chrysotoxum > Chrysotoxum bicinctum. Next base: position 20,099,634 of record OU426989.1, read on the forward strand.
AAAATGGAGTTTTAAGTACATTCGTGAAGAATGGGAATTAATAAAATATTGAATTCATCACTTGGCAAAACAAGATATTTATGGGATATATCGCTAATGCTAAACTTCTCATCGACTACCGATGAAGGAAGTTTATTTGCTAAAAATATACCTACTAAGTCTGTCATTGAATTTACGGGTTGGAAAAAAAAAGATCTTACATTAGCTATTCTTTTACCAACAATGAATTTTGTGTCCCCTTCTTCCGAGAAACTTGAAATTTTAATGTATATGGAATCTTTTATGCAGCAAAAGTTGTCTGGTTCTTTTGCAGACAAATATAAATCATTTGATTTAAAACATTTAATAATTCCATATCGATTTTTTATCATAGAAGAAAATGAACAGTTTTTAGTTAAATCATATTGAATGTATTTATTATGGATTTTTTCAAGAATTTTTGTTGGTTTTTTTACCATTTTTTTCAGAGGAAGCATGAAATTTTCAAATTTATATGCTGATAAGTCATGAAGAAAGCCCAGTCTTCTAACATCTTGAGCTATATGTAACAAACCATGTACATTATAAGTAACGCTTTTTTCAAGATAAATATTGGGAAATAGTTGCACAAAGTGCTCGAAAATATCCTCGGCTACTTGAATATTGGAAACAAAATTTTTGGGACACATCAAAAGTCTATATGCACAATGCAAAAGTAAAAAGTGATAATATATGTCACTGTCAACAATATCTTTTAAGACCAAAATGCCGGTATAGAGAGTAAATTGACGGAATTCAGTGGCTTTCCAAAGGGATAGATCAGAAAATGCCCTTGGTTTCCTTGAAAATTCTCTTGGAATACAAGAAGCTAAGGAAATCATTTTAAAAGATAGCATTTGTCTACACTCTGCGCTTAATTTTGGTTTTGTTGTTTTGTTTTGAATAATTGCATTAAGCATTTTTCTAGAAATACCTAAATCCACTAAATGCATAGGGTCAAGCGGAAACTGTGAAACCATTCCGATTCCTAGTGATTCCAGAACACTTTCCCTTGAAAAGAAAAAAGGTTTATGGTGGCTCATATGACTCCTCTCTTTGAACGTTGAGTCCGTTCTTAAGTTGTTTCCAACAGTTGTATTGTAGGTTACAACACGATCTACAGTTTGACCAACTTGGTCGCATTTAGAACAACCATTAAAAGAGTTATGTGACACTACACCACAAACAAAAGCTCTAGCAGGAGCGTCACAGACAAAATATTTAATTTTTACTTATGGATCTTTCCGTGAAGTGTTAATCCGTTTTCTTGAAGAAGTTTAAACTCTTCAGCAAAATCATGAAAAAAACTATCGACGCAACGGGGTTTTGAAGACCCTAAATATACTCCTATCATGAAAACCTTGATGGAGGGTATGTTTGAAATATGACCCAATATAGGCCAAAGCTCAAGTGAGCTACTTTTAAACAAAGGCACACCATCTGTTCCTACAACTAAACTTATTTCATTTACCGATGAAACTATACCTGCAACTTTTTTCAAATTATTTTCTATACCGAAATGGCAATAATGTCCAGGAGCTACTGTTCTTATTATTAGTCGGTTTTCAGAAGATCCTAACAACTTTCTTACACTGACCGGTACTTGTAAATTTTCACTTTTCAGAATTTTTAATAAGTCCTCAGTACAATTCCGTGAAGGATTATGTTTAGTAAACCAATGCTTCAGCTTTTCACACAAATTATTACTATTTTCACATTGATTTGAAAAGATATTAGAGCTTGTCTGTGGAGCATTGAAACTAGTACTGTTTTCAATCTCACTCTCAATGTTACTTTCTATTTGCCTATTTCTATTTACAGTTTCTAAAACTGGAGCGCTATTACTAGCAATCGCCTCCTTAACTTTCCTATTAAAACAATCACTTTCTTGCTTTGTCAAGCGTTTCAAATTGCTCCTACCAAAACTCATTTTTAATTTAAATTTATTTAAAAACAAATTTTACCAAATTAACAAAATACTCACTTTTTAACACTTTTATATTGACTTTTAGAATTTATTTTCTTTTACTCTTTTCAATAACTATGTTCTTTTAAAAATTGGCTCTACGCACTTGTTGACACTGTGAACAATGGACTTCAACTGAAAAAAATAAACAATAGAAGAAAAGGATTTTATGTAATTAAAACAACGGCGCGTGGCGCGTCGCCCCTAGCCTAATTACTGGAAAACCCAAACGCATTTTGTATCTCTTCTGTTTGTCGAAAAAACAACAATGCTTGCAAAAAAGATCACTTACCCCGGACACTGTGCATTGTTGTTGGAAATAACTTTGTTACTAGAAGCAAACCAGGCTGAGGATCGCGAACCGAAGTTTTTATGATATGTAAAAAACCCGAACATTGCAATCCTTCAACCATCCGTCGCCATCACCGTCGGTCGTTGTTGTTGGAAATAACTTTGTTTCTCGAAGCAAACCAGGCTGACGAACGCGAACGGCAATATTTTATTATATGTAAAAAACCCGAGCATTGAAATTCTGAAACTGAGGCCAATCTCCGTATAACTATTTAGTGGCAGGTATAGAGAAGAGAAGAAAAATTAACAACACAAAACCCATCTCCATTGAAAAACTCATGCTTCATCGTGAGTGAAAGATTTTACAAAGAAAAAGATAGGGTGGATTGTATGATCATAGGAAAAACGCAATGCCTTTCAGTAAGGATTTCATTGCATGCTATTCCTCAATGATTCGAGTGGGTGAATTCCTTGGTGATTTCACACAAAATTTTCATTGGTGAGCAAATTTCCTACTGGGTACGCATATGATTCTACATGAAAAAAAAACATTAAATACAAAACTTTGATTCTGTTGACCGGATGCAAAGATAGAACTGATTTGGTTAATCTATTCTAGTAAAATTTTGTTTTACTTGTAATTATAAGAAAACACCGAAGAAAATAGGTAAGTATTCTACTAATACGCATACCTTACTTGAGCAACTTATCATTAGTCATGAATAAAATTCTCGTTAAGTGGAAAAGATGTAGTGTACGTAAAGGCGTTTGCTTATGCAGATGGTTATTCTAGTGTCAGGAATGTTAGCCCCTGTGTTAAGTGAAATCACAGAAATAGCCTTAGGAGATGTTGATAACAGAGCTACGAGTTGTGGACTAGGTGTTAACCAAAGCAAAAATGTTTAGCAGACTTCTTCTGGTCGCCATACCTATCTTCCTACCTGATGAGCAACTTATACAAGCTATAAAATTAGAATAAAAATGGCAATTAAATTACTAATTTACCATTGCTAGCTGTCGGAATTCGGGTCAAAAGAATTTGTATTCCATTGACCAATAGCGCATGCATTTGTTGGCCTGGCAGACTTTGTTCTCAAAAAAATGTGGACCGATGATGCCGTCAGCAAAAAATCCACGCAAAACAGTGACTTTCTCTAAAAGCATTGCAATTTGGTGACTATCTTGTGGATTGTTTTTGTTGTAAAGTCGTTAATATTGCTTGTTGACGAATACGTTCATCCAGAAATTGGCCTTTTCGCTAAGTATGATTTTTCGACCGAAATTGGGATCAACTTGCAACTGCCAGAGAGCACAGCAAACGAACGCACATTGTCGTTGTGTATTGTCGTTAACTCTAAGCTCCTGGATCAGTTGAAGTTCTCATGGTTGTAGGCCCAACTCACGAGGCAAAATTCGCTAAGTTGTGGTCTGAAAAAAGGCCGAGTTCTTGTGTGCCGCACAGAATTTACAGCTACGGATTCTACTGTACACACGAACAGTCTCGGTTTTTCGGCAGATCTTGCGGTTAGGTAACGTACAAATTTCGGTGGATTATTCACTGAACTGGTCAACTTGAATATATCCACCAAGTTGAGAATAGTCCTCTCGGACGGACCGTAAAAAGTGCGAAGCATGCGAAATATTGTTCGAACAGAACAAAAGAATTTATTCATTTGCTTGCACATGTTGACAGCCAATGTGACAGATGTACCTTTACATTTTGGCCGCAATCACCTGTCAAAGCTTAAAAATACCTATTGGAAAACCTATTACATACATTAAAGAACAGATTTAAAAACATCACCACTGAATTCGACTTCTCAGAATTAAATAAAATCTTCTAATTTTATTAGAAAAAGTATAATTTCTCAAGGTCTGTTTTAGTTTGTAGAATACATACTCTCTAATCAATATGAAGACAGTGTTTTGGAGTTTGTCATCCAAAAAATGCGGATCCATTTTTATTCCACAAGATGCCGGGTTTGTTATTTTAAGATTTTTATGCAGTTTTAATACTGTTTTCGGAAAGTATTTTGATAACACTCGTAAATTCGCTTTGTATTTTTCCAGGCAAGTGCTGTCCCCTAAAGCTGCATTTAGACTTTCGGTGTATGTTGTTCGTTGTTGGTCGTACGCAGAATAACGAGAATGTAAATGATTAAAACAAACAACGAACTAAGAACGAATGAAGAATGTGCAAATTCAAAGGAGCTGTGAAATTTCGGTGTTCGTTGTTACCCGAACAACGTGTGTTTAAATGCGAAAACTGTTTAAATGAACATTGTCTTGTCTTGCAGTGACGTATTACTTTCACGGTATTGCTATTTCATATGTTTGTTCTACCCTAGACCTGGAAATTATTAACCATAGTCAGTTAAACTTTCGAGCCCATTTTAATCGTATAATTAGCAAGCCAACTCTTAACTCGGTTTTATAAAACTTCGGTCTAAGAAATTTTTCCAACACCATGTCAATAAGTCCCTTTACATAACATTCGTTAGACCCTTTCTTGAATACGCCAGCCAAGTTTGGTCTCCACATTGGAACTATCACTTTCAAAGATATGAAGCTGTGGAACGCAAGTTCATTGGATTTACCCTTCCTTGGTCTGATATTCTCATCTTACCTCGCTGCTGTGAAGATCGATCAAAATTGATCCATTTTCAAACCTTACAAAAACGTCGTTAAGTCGCTGACATTCTACTTGTGCACGAACTTCTAGCTGGGACTATCGATTCGTCCTTTTTTTTTAATAATTCCACTTAATTCTAATTCATGTAACCTCAGATCCACACCCCCTTCTGACTTTCTCATCACCACAGTACAAGCTACTGCCATTTTGAACCAATCAAGAATGTTCGAACAAATACTTTTTGGGTTTTTTTTGAAAAAAAAAATTTTTTTTTTTGAAAAATTAATATCTTCAAAACGTGTGAACAATTATTTGTTCAAATTATTTCCTAAAATCTACATACATATATTAAGGTTTTGAAGGTTCTTATATGTAAAAATAGTGGGTGGGCCTGTAGGCCCAAATCAATAATAAAATTTTGTTAAAAATAAAAAAACAAGGAAAACCCCACTATAGATTTAAGGTTAGATTTAAGCGCTTGCTTGTACTATAAGCTTATAAATGAATGGAGAAAAAGTATTCCATTCTTTCTAATGTCAAAAAAGTTGAAATTTAAATCTAAAAGTGAAGTCAATGAATGCAATTATTTAACTCCAGTCACTAAAAAATGTATTCACAAATGATTGTATTCTTTTTCAATGCTGCATTTATATTCCTCCGAATTACTCCTACTAGAGAGTAACAAATATAATTCACTACGATCATTCCCTCCAGAAACCAACAATGGAAATCCAAATGAAAGTGTTCTTCTTAGAATCTATGCATAGTCTGCATTCTTTTGCATGCCATGCATTCTTTGTATTCTTTGTAGGCTTTTGCATTCTTTTCATACTTTCTTGTTCGCTAAGACCCCTACGTTCTACGACCGCATTAAAAATGACAATAAAATTTTGTGAACTACAAAAGAATGCAAAAAATGTACATATATGAGCATTCTCAAAAACGATTGCATTGAATTGATTGCTGTTAACTGAATGAAGAACAAATTATTCCATTATTTCCTTATGTCAAAAGAACGTTGAAGTTGAAAGCTAAAAGAAAAGTCAAAAAGTTGAAAGCTGCTTTTTCTTCTATTTATAAATGATCTTCCTATGTTAATTAGAAATGCTAAATGTCTTCTCTTTGCAGATGATATGAAACTATTTTTACCAATCAAATCTACTGCGGATTGTCTAAAACTTCAATCTGACTTAGAAAAAGTAGCAGATTGGTGTCATATTAATTGTCTTAGCTTAAACATCTCCAAATGCAAAATCATGAGCTTTACTAGATCTTTGTATCCAATAGCTTACTCTTATGATATAAGTAGTATACCACTTCAAAGAGTCGAAGAACAGAGAGATTTAGGTGTTATTTTCGATACCAAGCTAAAATTTCACAATCACTATAATTACATGATCTGTAAAAGTAATAGGTTATTAGGTTTTATAAAGAGAAATTCCAAGGATTTTCGGGATCCTTTCACTTTAAAATCTATACATATCTTTGGTAAGATCAGTGTTAGAATATGCTTGTGTTATCTGGTGCCCAATGTATCAAAATAGTATAGCTCGAATTGAGCAGATTCAAAAAAAATTTACTAGGTATGATCTTCGGAAGTTTAACTGGAATAATAATATTTTACCATCATATCAGGAAAGATGTTGTTTAATCGACTTAAGTACTCTTCAATCACGTAGAGAATATTTTCTTATTATGCTCGCTAGAGATATTATGGAAAATCATATAGACTGTTCATATTTGTTAGCACTATATCCTATATACGCTCCCTCAAGACACTTAAGAGAACGCCAACTATTTAGTCTACCGCGTCACTTTACAAACTATGGGAGAAATTATCCAGTAACTAATTCTTGTCAATGCTTTAACTCGGTCTGCGATGTAGTCGACTTGTATGTCAGTAGAGATAGATTTAAAAACACTTTAAGGAATGTGTTATAAAAAATATTTATTTTATTTTGTGTTTTAAATTGTATAACTGAATTTATATTCTTTTTTTTATCATTGTATTTAATTTCCACTATTTATTTGTATAATAATCAAATTGTGATAAATTGTTAAATTTGTTTAATGTATCATAATCTAAGAGAATTAAGTTTCGATGGATGAAATAAATAAAAAGTGAATGGGGCAAAGTTTTAGAGAACCTATTATTAAGGTCTTATCATTTTACTAGTTAGCAATTTGTTAAACTTTTAGTAATTTACTAGCTCTTCGAAAATTTTAAATATTTTTTTACTTACTAGTGAAATACTAATTCCCTTTTACTAAAAACGGAGCATTTGAACACGTTTGAATTATGACAGTTCGTAAAAATTAACAAAACAAGCAAAACTTACGCCCGTATTACTGTTATCAAAGATCAATACGATATTTATCAATAAAATTAATGAATCATTTTCAATATTATAGTTGTCAAAAATCAAAATTTTTGATGAATTGCGAACGCTCTTCAGATTTAAGATCTATTGTGAATGGTTGAATTGACAAAATTGTTTTATGGTTGTCAAAATATTATTTTGTTATCAAATTTTTAGCCAACCAGAAACTCGTTGTTGATGAAATTATTTTGTTTAGATTGTGTAAATTAATTAATTGTTTAATGTCTACGATATAACTTTTTTTAGATGAATATGATGTTGAAGACGAAAATACTTCGGAACAAGGGAACATTCGAAGAAAATTACGCGATGTTTCGAGTCTATTGGATTTAGAAAAACACATGTATGTAGATAATTCCATCTTTTTTAAAATTTTATTCAGACGATTAGATATTAATTTGGAAACGTTTTAGATTCGTATAAGACTTTAGACTTTCCAAAGAAGCCTTCCTTAATATATTTATGGATATAAACTAGAGATACCGCGAATATTCGGCCTTTGCGGCCTATTTTTTTGATATTCTGTATTTGGCCGAATACCGAATATTAAATGGATTATAAAAAAAAACATTTATTATCTTACAAAAAATGTTGTATTTTTATTAAATTTTTTTATTTTAGTATTTAAAATATTCTAATGGTAAGTTGTGGTGAATAAAAACAGCTTTTTCAGCATTCGTTGGTAGCATATACATACGTTTTATGTAACGTCTATATTCGAAATCAATTACAGCTTCTGCAAATAACCTCTTACTAATACACTAGTACCAGGAGACGAGAGGTAGATTTCAGCAAATGTTGTCAGATTGGGAAACAGTTTTGTATTTACTGACCACCACTTGTAAGGGTCTGCATTACGATCTTGGCAAAAAGTTCTTTAAAAAAATCTATTTTGTTTAAAATGGCAGTTTTTTCAAAATCTTTATCATTTTGTCTATAGCAACTTCCTCAAAACATTCCCAGAAACTGTTGTGCCTCGTCAAAAGTCACGTAGGAGATAGATACACAACACATCGTTTCGTTGGCCGAATGTTCGGCTGCCGAATATTCGGTATTCGGCCGACGAGTGTGGCCGAATATTCGGTATTCGGCCGAGTCACTATTCGCGGCATCTCTAATATAAACGACAAATTAAAACCACTGAAAAGACAACACTGTCCACATTGTAATTGTTTTGGGCTCTCTTCCATCAGCTCTACCAATCTGGAGAGCTGTTTTTTGTTGCTTACAATTTAACTCCTAAGTAAAGAAAACAATAGAAAGTAAATAGCGATTTTTATCAATTATACAAGCTACTTACATTTTTAATAGAAAAGTTAATACGGAATGGCAGAAAACGGGCAAATTATTTATAAAATGTAAACAACAATCAAAATAGGCACTATTCACAATAAATTTTTGATCGTTGTTCACAATGGATCAAAAATTAATGAAATGGAGTTCATAATACCGATTTATCAATTAGTGGATAAATTTTATCAATTTCCAATTTATTGATATTCGACAAACGTAATACTCTGGCGAACAGACAACCTACAATTTATTTTGTTATTTGTTTATTTGTGACAACATTTTTCGAAATGTTTTTTATTATTTTCCCCACTGTGGACTGGACTTTTCCATGTAATGCTCCTATAAGATTAATTGGTGTACATAGATATTAGAGCTGTGTCAATGGCGATTGATTCGGTCTTTGTGACCCGTTCACCAAAAAGATTGATTGATTGTAATCACAGTAGACCAAATCAATCAATCCTAATGTCAATCTCTTTCCACTGAAACGGATGAACGAAACGAACGATAAAAAAGGTATGTTTCGTTCATTCAACTTGTTCTCAATTATTTCATAATGCCATTGTTTATAAATTATATATACAATGATGGTGTGAACGAAGTCGAAAAAAGCCAAACTTTGTTCATTTTCACATTTTTTCGGTCTCGGTCAGGATGAAACGGTTGGAAAGAAAATGAACGATGGAAAACATTCCGTGTCGGTCTTTATCTCTTTCGGAACAAAACGGCTGAATAAAAAATGATTTGGACTGAATGAACGATTGATTGAAAAGATTGAATCATTGAACCAATCAATCAATGATTGATTCGATCTTTCAAAATGAACGATTAACGCAGCTCTAATAGATATGTATATCCTATTATATTTTACTACATATTAGGAAGTAAACTTGTAAATAGTATGTACTTGAAGTTCTGGTGCAATCGGAAGCCCAAAAACCGAATTGCTATCTTGTCAAACCCATACCTGCAGTAAATTTCTCCATCGTCCACCTCTTCAATAGGATTTGCTCGGGACTTAAAATATCGCACTGCATAAGGCTGAGTCTTCAAACATATATGTACATACTCGTATATCAAAATCTTCGTTTCCGAAAACATTTTTTATTATTTTATTTACATTTAAAAACAATTAGCTCATAAATCATAAAAAACATAATTTAACTCCTTTAAATAAAATTGCCAAGAGATTTTTTTTGAGGAAAATGACAGATTTCATATGGATTAAGCAAGTTACTAAAAGCTAAAGTAGCCAGTTTGTGATTTTAACTTTAGTAAAATGTTAAGAGATAGTAATATGTTAAAATCGCTTAAAATTAGTAAAATTCTAGTAGTTTACCAAAATGGCTTTAACATATTACTTTATCGTTTAAAATTTTGCGCCAATGAATTCAATTATTTAACTGAATTTACTAAAGATTGCATTAACAAATGATTTCATTCTTTTACAATCCTGCATATGGACACCACCGAAGTACTCCTCTATAGAAAATAACATATATAACTCACCACGACCGTTCAATCCCGAAACCAAGGTTGGGAATCTAGTTAAAAGTCCTTTGTCCACTTTATTAAATAGCGTTCAAGTTTTAATCGGCTATTAAACCTACCACTTTACATAGTAAACTACTTTTTGTAAAGATAAAATGTTAAGTGTATGTCCAAAGTCTTCATTCGAATTAATTTCAAATAAAGCTTTTTGAGGTTTCTGCACAGTGCAATCCTCAGTTCATTACTCTTCCCTCACCTTAACATCGCTGTTGCTTTAGAAAGTGATTCAAGTCAAAGCTTTCCATTTCCACATCGATTTTCACCAAAGTAAACTTTTATTGTTGTCATTGAATTAGTGTCGGTTTACAAGCTAATAAGTGAGGTGGTCCGCTCACTCTTGGGAATTGACTTCTTATACCTCTATTTTTACCTCAGACTTGATAATATTTGTTATTATTTTAATTAAGAAGGTAGGTTTCCACGGTTAAGGTTAATATTTTTCTTTGAAGTTATTAAGGTAATTGCAAGGTGACAACTCGAATTCGTTATTTCAAGACTGCATCTATATAATTTTCCACCTTTATCGAAGTTATTTAGAGAAATTTACTTAGTGTTTTTTGTTTTCATATCATTTTCTTTGATTCGTTAATTTATAAGCAGACTGTTTGTATAATTACCTACTTAACCAAAGGTCGCTTAGCTCAGCTTGAATAGAAATAACTTTATTGCTGGCTTTTCATTTAGGGATTTCGGTTTTTACCAAAAATGTCCATGACAGCCAAAACTATACAAAAACCTATAAATTGCTTTTTAATTGTAGATATAAGCTCGAAATGGCGTTACTTGTGTTTTTATTGATTCTATACATTATTTGGGATGTGAATTATTTCATAAGAGTCGTCTTCACCGTTGTTGCGGGCCGTTTATTCCAAAAGAAGCGAAAGATCACCGACAAGACGACAATTTATGGTAATTTTATACAGTTTTTATAAAACTCAAATTTGTCCACGAATTACATAATCATTTTTTAAATTTTTTATAGGCATTTGCACATCTCAAGATGTGGACATATTCATTCGCCACATGAACAACGCCAGATATCTGCGTGAACTTGATTTTGCCCGATTCCATTACTATGGGTTAACCGGGTTGTATGAGGAGGTGAAGAAACTCGGTGGTGGTGCTGTGCAAGGTGCTTCGAGTGTTCGATACAGGCGAACAATTCCAATCTTCCATCCGTATAAAATCGATACGAAACTCATCTGGTGGGATGATAAAGCCATCTATTTGGAACAACAATTTATTACTGTTGCTGATGGTTTTGTGAGAGCTGTGGCGCTTTCCAAGCAGTGCATAACGAATTGTAATGTAATTGATGTAATGAAGCAGTTCCCAGAGGGAAAGACTGCTCCTGCGATGCCAGAAGAGTTGAAATTATGGTTGCAGGCAATCGAGGTGTCAAGTGATAAGCTAAGGAAAAATAAATAAGATTTTATTAGTTTTTTTTTTAATTTTGTTTAAGAGAGTGAGATTGAATAATTGTTATAGGTACCTAGGTGTTTTGATATTAAATTTTTATATTAAGAACTTCTTCAACGTTTGTGTTTTTGTAAATAAATATGGATATTTCCATAAGTACTTAAGATATGTGTGTTTTTTGCATAAAATTGTAGCCAGAAAATGGAAAAAAAGTCAAAAAGAAACAAAAAACTTTTAACTAAAGCACACAAATTTGTCACGCAAAATTTTAACACAATTATAATATGAATTATTTAGCTTAGCTCTGCAATCCACTGGCCTAAAAAAAAACACCGGTAAGCTGAAGGTCAGTTTCGACATTTTAAAAAGCGAATAGCCAGGGCAGCAAATTGTAACAAACAAACAACAATAAAACTAGGGGTGACAAAATAGCAATCACAGTGAACATAAAGTGAATTTAAAATGTTGAGATGTTGAGAGTTTAGATGGCGCTTAATTCAAATGTGGAAAATGTGACATAAACTGCACCGCTTTTGACATCGAATATTATTGAATTTATCAGGGTAAATATAAGAGCTATTTATTTATAATTGCATAATGTTAGGCTTTGCAGATGATAGAAAGATGTTGTTTTTTTATGATTCAAACGAGCTTAAGGGTTTATTGAGAGAAACTTATAATGTTGAACGATGTTGAGCGATGGGAAAATTACGGAGGGGGGTATAGTACTGAGCATTCCTAAGAGCTGAAATTGTTGAAGGGGAGGAATGCAACTGGTTATTTCAACAGAGCAACGTTTGAAGAAGTGGCGATAAAACAGTGATAAGCAAGAGACATTTCGACGGTGTTCCAATGAAAAAAATGTTTTTAAAATCGATCTTTCGCATATCAGTTTAAAAGCTCTGTTCTGGATTCTATCCAATAGGTGCAGTGAGGTTTTTGATGCGCCTGACCAAATATAAGAGTTAAATTCTAGTTTTAGGAGTATGTATGCTTTATAAATAGTTGCCAGATCAGAAAGAGAAAAAAAGTTCCTACATTTTCTGAGAAAACCTAGGCATTAGCAGCATTCTTAACAAAACCTGATATATGGTCATTCCACAAAAGTTGGTCAGTATCGCACATACCAAGAATTTAAAGTTTTTCAGTTTTTTCGATGCGACTGAAGACAACTTTCAGTTTTGGAAGCATTGAATTCCACACGATTATTAATGCCCCATATAAAAATACTGTTTAAATTCGAGTATAATGAGCTCAACACATTCTGCCGTTGAAAAAGAGAAAGGTAGTTGCTAACTCAGCGAAGAAGTCATTTATTCTATTTTTTCGATTAAATCACCAGTGGATCTGGTTCAATGAAAGCCATATACTGACGGTCATTGAGAAGCTTTCGTTCCCCAAGATATTTCATGAGCTGACGGTTGAACAGCGTTTCCATGACTGACTTTGGAATGAATGAATAACAGAGCAATTGGTCGGTTATTGGAGGGAAAGATAATTCAACAGTTTTTTAGGAATTGGTGCACAAATGCTTTTTTCCATCAAGAAAGAAAATGATTTAAAGAATGGAAAAGGTAAAAAAGCTAACGAACGCGGTGGTTAAGCCAAAGTCGAGGAAAACATTTTCAAGACAATTGGTGATATACCATCGGGGCCAGCAGATTTGCTCGAAATCTGTTATAGTACTCTATAAACTGTATACGGGTTCCGAAATGTAGTGGTCTTAAAGAAAAATTGACGTCCTCTAGTACGGGTAGAACTTTGTCACTATTACGCAACGTAGAGTCTACTGCATATTCTGCTACAGAAACATTTGCCTTATCTATGGAACTCATTACAGGGTTATCATTGCAAATGAGCTTGCGAACTGATGACGATGTTGAATATTCTTAACGCACTTCAGTATTTTTGTTGTCTAATTTTTTCCTCATATAAGAATTTGGTACTTGGGTACTGACGTTGCAGGAATTTCTGGCTTGTTTGAATTTTACATGATCTTTCACTGAGGGAATGGTTTTATGTAACCGAAAAAACGATTCTCTCACTTTGATAGTTCCTTGCACCTGGAGTCAAACCAATAGTTTTCTTCAGGTTTGATACTCTTTGTTCTATGTGGAATAAAGGATTTCAAACCATTAAAAATTATATTGGTTAGTTCTTTCTAGTTGGCAAATATAGCAAATAGTAACGGTAACTGCCATACGAATTTTTTTTGAAATTGCATAAATATTTTTTTTCTCAAAAATTGTTCCACAAATTAAAAAAAATCATTTAGTTGGAGCTAGGTAATGGTTAAAAAAAATCCAAAAAATAGTTATGTTTGGTACCCCCTTGGAACAATTTTATCTGTTTTTGATTTTCTCAAATACGGTACAACCGATTTTGATCATTTTTTGTATGCTAAAGCTCCCCAAAAGCTTGAATATTACTGTGTATTCAAATTTCAAAGAAAAAATTCTTTCGAATGTTTGAAATTGATTGAAATCAATGCTTTGAAAACCCCAGACTTTTTTTTTTAAACTTGATAAATAAAACTTTCTTAATTATAATCTACAAGATGTGAGAAAAAAAATGTATCTAAAAATAACTGTACCCACCATACAAATGCTAAAAAATATTTTTCGAAAATCGTATTTTTCTTTAAAACGACTCTGAGAATTTTGATAATTTTTTTTTCATTCGATTAATTTTAACGATCTATAATTTAATAAAAATAAAATGCACGACTGGATCGCACGAACTTGCTCTTATGTAAAAGTGCTTTGGAATTTAAAATACATTTTATAAATATAAAACATCGATTTAATGAGATAAAAATGTTCAAATGCTTGGAATTGCCATCTGATATCCGGAAAAGTATGAATTTATGCAAACAAAGTTTAAAAATTATTTAATTATTAAAGTAATTTTTTATATGACAAGTTTCTTTAAAATTTTTCGAGAACAAAATTTTGGATACCAATTTTAAGTATTTAGTAGTATAGATTTTAGGAAATAATTTCAAAAAATAATCGTTTACGCGTTTTAAAGATATTGATTTTTCAAAACACAAAACTTTGGAATTTTTTTTTTTTCAAAAATCCGAAAAATATGTTTTCAAATATTTTTATATACAATATTATTTTAAACTTAAGGAAAATGTTTGGTTAGTATCGTTAGAGCCGTTGATGAGAAGTTCGAAAATTAAAAAAACCGTTCTATGGCAGGTACCGTTAATAACATTTTTCCCCAAAATTTTGTTTGACCAAAATGTACTCCATGTCCATAATATCACACCTTCTTTCTTTTAACAAATTTGTTAGAGCCGTTTTCGAGATAAATAAGATTATTCATTACGGGTGTATTGGGGTACCGTTAGTCTTAGAGCTAAAAATAAAATTCAATTTCCCCTCTACGGAATCACCGAAGACCCTTGAATAACGAGTTTGAAGAAAATAGCTCCAGTGGCTTAGGCTGTAGATCGAGATACAGACAGACAGACCGAATTGTCGGCTCGGATCCGCTTTATTCGTGTTCGCTTTCATCGTAATGTCAGCTTTGATCAAAATCTCGAGTTCGATTTTTTCACTTTGCAGAACTTGCCCTATAGTACTCGTACCTTTACCGGGAGTAAAAATTTAAATTAAGATATTACTGACTGTTATTACCATAGAACCGCTTTTTCGAATTTCAAATTTCTCATTATCGGCATAACGGATCTTAATGAATTTTTTTTATAGAGAAGCTTATAAAAAGTTTGAAAAACATTGCATTTCAATACTTAAGAAATAATATTTTTTTATTTTTTTTTTTGGAAAATTCGATATCTCAAAAACGGCTCAATTTCTTTTTTGGAAATTTAGTCTTCGTTCGTACAGTAATAAAAAATTTAAGTTGGGGTACCTACCAACATTTGAACTTAAAAATGTTTTTAAAATTGTGTATATGAAATCTTATTTTTAGGAAAACACTACAACGACTTATAATTTTTGTTCTTGCATAAACTAATATGTGCTTGAATCACGTGGCATTCTGTTCTTAAGTCCAACTACTAAATAATATTCATTTTTGAACTTTTTAGAGCAAGTTCGTGCAACCCAGTCGTACACTTTTTTTTTTCAGAAATAAAAAGTTATTTTTGTTTTCATAAAAACCGTTCCACAGATTTTTAGAAAAAGCAAATTACTTTCATTAAAAGCTAGCTTATGGCTGAAAAGTTATCCTAAATATTATACTTGGTTTTCTCAAACATGAATGAATTATTTATTAGGGGTAAATAGAGATCTATTGCGTCCCTCAAACATAGCAAAGTTTTTTTTTAAATTCTCTTTTTCAGCATTTCTGAATGTTGGTGTGTATTAAATTAAAAAAAAAATTAAATTAAAAACAAATCCATTTTTTTTTTTTAAAACTCAATAGTTCAAAATTTTTAACAGCCTGATATTAAGGTATGATACTACTTAACAGTTTGCTAATTTTAAAGTAGCTTATAAACTCATTCTTAATTTTAACCACTTTGTAACTAGTGTTGTACTTAAGCAATTTTCAAATATATGACAATTCGTGCAAAAAACTAAGTAAAACTACCTTTTTTGACTTTTGTAAATGTCAAAGAGTCATATGAAGTTAACACTATATTTTAACTTTAATAAAATGGTAGAAAAAGTATGATTCGATTAAAATTTGCAAAATCGTTGTTTCATACTAAAACAGCTTGAACATCGTAGATACTAATTCAATTAAAATTTTGCACAAATATTTCGCAAACCACTTGTTTGATTTAAATCGTGGCACATTAAGGTTTAAGTTTTATTCAAAACCAAGGGCACCTGTTATACCAATGTTAAAAAACGTTTTGGCAACGTTTATCATTGATATTTTTTTTTATTTTATTGTAAATTTGTACAAGATATATTATTCTATATATGACAATTTCAAATTAAAACATTATTTTTAGTAGGTACCGACCATATGAAATTTTTTTTTCGATTTTTGATTCTCATTATCGGCATAAGGAAATTAAATAAACATTTTTTACAGAAACTTCTTTCAAGTTTAAAAAAAAATGATGCGAGTGCCGAAAATGACGGTGAAAATGTGTAAACATCAACATTCGTTCGAGTGCCGAAGTTTTGTTATCGAGCGTACGCAATAAACACTATGTACATTATAATGCAATCATAATGTCAACATTGTTTTTTAAATATTGAAAACATTGGCGCAAAATTTTAAACAGCCTATTATTAAAGTATTAGTATGATACTACTCGTACTTAACAATTTGCTAACTTTATAGTAGTTTACTAACAAATTCCTAATTTTAAACATTTTCTAACTAGTATCGTAATAAAAGAATTTTCTTAATAAATTGCTTCTGAAACACACCTAATACAATGACATTTCGTGTAAAAAGGTAAGAACACGAACCTTTTTTTGATGTTTGCAAATGTCAAAGTAGAGTCATATGAACCTAGCACGATACAAAAAAAAAAATAAAGTAGGTATTCGATGATTTTAACTTTAATACAAGAGTAGAGAATGTATGATGCTATATTTAATTAAAATGTGAAAATTCGTTGCTTTAACATAGTACGAGTATCATACTAAAACAGCTTTAGCATCGTACTAATTCAATCAAAATTTGCGCCATTTTTATTAAGAAATAATACGTTAAATATAAAAACAATCAAATTCAAAGAAAAACATAAATGATTGTCAACTTTTTTTTCTATTGTTTTACTTTGTGATTTTGGAAATAGCTATTCAAATTAGGTTGTGAATCTATTTTTCCCACAATTTGTTCCTTTCACTACAACTATCATGCGGCTAGAATTAACAGACAAATCTCCACTTTCCCCCAAAATACATATATTTATTTTTGGACTATGTCCTGCAACTATCGCATCAATAGATTTAAAAAGTTAATTATTATTAGAAAAAGAACGCACCACTGTATTCCTCTACATAAAGTATGTATAGTACAACATTCATGTCGATTACAGAATTCGCAGAATTTTACTCCCGATGAGTTAACTCGATCCGTTGACCTTTTGCATCCACTGTAAAACTGAATTGTGAAATTCGCCGGGTGAACTACATTGTCGAATCCTAAAATTACCTTATCATTTATGAACTTTCCTATCGACGTTGTCAGTTACAGGCAGATTAGTTGAACAGAATGGTGGTGGGATTGTTACCGACATTCGTTCAACTTTCTTTCGTTGGATTCAGTAATAGCAAAAGTTTGGAAATTAATTGAAACTGTCACTTTAGCTCATTCGCCGAATTCCGTAGCTAAATTTTTCCATCAGAGATGTAATCTGATAGAAAATACTACAGCTATTTCCTTAAAGCATTAATAGGGGCATTTACATTCTGAAATTTAATTGACAAGTATGGCATGGTGCATATACATATATTTGATGGATGAAAATCATGGAAAATGAAATCTGCTTCAGGCTTAACAAACATGCATTCACATTCTCTATATATGCTTGTCCTGCAGCCAAAATATCAAAACATTTTGAAATCCATACAGCATGCACGAAAATCCGCTGGATGGAACCATTCACATTATCAAAATCAAGTCAATCATGTCGTGCCTGTCAAATCTATTTGAGAATATAAACTCCCCAAATGGTGAACGAAAATACGATACTTCAGTTGGACTCTTGGTGCTTGATTACACGATTCTTTTTTTGTTAGTTTCGTCTTTCGTCTTTTTGACAGTTTAGGTGACACCAAATATGTCAAAAGGACGAAAGATGAAACAACTGAAAAAAAAAAATTATGCAATCAGGCTCTTGATGTCTTTTTACTGCGGTGGTTTATAGACGGTGTTCACATTGAGTTGAATCCTCCGAAATTTTGTTGACGTTTCCCCCTCTGTCAGAGATTTATGAACCGATTAACATCATTCCTATCTTTTAATGGAAATTTTCAAAGTAAATATGAACGGAAAATACAAAATTCTTAATCCATTGACATCATAGTCATCATATAGTTCATGATTTGAAAGATAGATAACAGAACGATCTATATTTTTGGTGTACATACATGTTATAGATGAAAAGTACTTTGTTTTTATTAACTCTAACTGATCACATACAAATGATCAATGAGACTTTGAAAAATAATATATTTGTAATGTCAGCTCAAAATTGTATAAAAAGGAGAATCTGTACTTCTGGAGTTCAGTAAGCTTTGGACTGTGAAGGAAGCAAGCCAAGGAAATAGTTGGCACAGAATCTAACAAGCAAGCTAAGAAGTAGAGAATCTAACATCAGAAGTGGGATAACCCGAAAAAGAAAAAAAAATAATAGTAATATAATAACAAATAAGAAATAATCTGATAATGGAAGAAGCTAAAGATTCTGAAAAAGACAAAGGGAATACAAACAATACGATGCTCATAACTGCTGTTGCATTGTCAAAATTTTTTCAGATTGCTCAGCGTACCCAGCGAAAAGACGATATGGTTGGATTTCCAGTTTTTGATCCCGAATATTCAAGAGTTGATATCGTGAAATGGTGCTCTGACATCGATGCCAGAATAGAACGCGATGGTTTGAAAGATTTTGATGTCATACCCCGTGTTCGTTCCTCCTTAATGGGCCGGTCTAAGACCTAGTTTGATAAATATGGTTATCAACACTACACTTGGTCCGATTTACGATCTTCAATTATCCATGCTTTTTCAAGCGGTTCGGATATTATCGCTCATTTAAGAAAAGTTTCGAATTCCGAGAGTAATGAATTTGAATCCTATTCGGATTTTGTGATGGCTAAGGTATCACAAATAAACCGTCTGCCATTTGATATTCCTCAAGACAAAATCATAAAAATTGTGATTGGTTGTATATCAAACATTGGATTAAAAAATTCATTAATGTTTGTTATGCCTGATTCAATTCAGTGTTTGATTGATCACTTGTCCTCTATCAGCGAGCCACCGTGTAGACAAAAAGATGACTCCCAAAATAAAGAAGTTTCGCTCAAAAGGATTAATAGTAATAGACATAATGATGAAGAAAATATTCTGAAGAAGCGTTCCCGTTTGCAATCGGAAAAGAACTGCTTCGAGTGTGGCAAACCAGGTCATCTGAAAATAAATTGTCCTCGACTGGTTTCAAAAAAGTATTACAAATGTGAAAGAAGCGGGAAAGTGAAGATTTGTTCCTTTTGTAATAAGACTGGACATGAAGAAAGAACTTGTTGGGCTAAACAGAATTCAGAAAGAAAAGTCAATATGTGCACTAACGCCTCAATATCTGATAACACAACGGATATATTTATAAATGGGAAACTATACCACTGCTTATTAGATACAGGATCGGATTGTTCATTATTGAGAACTGATGTAGCAAATCAAATCGCCAAAGAAAGAGTTCCCCTTTTGCTGAGTGTGCAAGGAATTTCTAACCACCCAATTCTTCTTACAGAAAAGGTAAAACTATTAGTTGAATTTGAAAAGCTAAACATTGAAATTACTTTTCATATCATTGACAAAAAGTACCTTAAAAATGAAATAATTATTGGACGTGATGTTTTGAGTAATCCTTCATTAGAAATACGAGTTGACAGACATGGATCAAAGTTACAGCGAAAGAGCTATGATATCATACCATCAAATATGTTAACAAAGAATCTTGAAGAAAAGGATTTTAATCAAAACAGTGATGTTAGCAAATTATTAAAGAAATATTCATCTTCCGTCGTACATGGGTTTCCTTTGACAAAAGTAAAAACTGGAATACTGAACATTCAACTTAACGAAAACGTTGTTGTTAACTATAGACCTTATAGAATGGCTTTTTCAGAAAGAGCAGAACTAAATAAAATTATTACTGAACTTAAAAGCCACAACATAGTTAGTGACAGTAGTTCGCCTTTTGCTAGCCCTGTTGTTTTAGTTAAGAAGAAGAATGGCCAGCATCGTTTATGTGTGGACTACCGAGCATTGAATCGTGCGACTGTGAAAGATCGATACCCTCTACCAAGAATTGAAGATCAAATTGACCGTCTGTCTGGCAACAAATATTTCTCATCTCTGGATATGGCTTCAGGTTTTCATCAGATACCGATTGAAGATAGTTCTATTGAAAAACCGCTTTCGTCACTCCAGATGGCCATTACGAATATTTAAGAATGCCATTTGGGCTTGCCAACGCAACTGCAGTTTTTCAAAGAGCAATAAATAAGGCATTGGGAATATTAAAAGACAAAACAGCCCTTGTTTATATGGACGATGTTTTGATACCATCAAAAACTATTCAAGAAGGAATTGAGAACTTGGATTTGGTCTTGAAAGCTTTGACTGAAAATGGATTTTCATTGAACATTAAAAAATGTAAGTTTCTGCAAACAAAAATTGAATATCTTGGGCGAGAAGTTTCTGGCGAAGGAATAAGACCTGGAAATTCAAAGATACAGGCTCTTGTAAATTCTGCTTTACCGAAAAATGTGAAACAAATTAGACAGTTTATGGGATTATCAAGTTATTTTCGAAAATTTATACCAGAGTTTGCAGCAAAAACTAGATGCATAACTGCCTTAACTAAAAACGATGCAAAATTTAACTGGACTAATGAATGTGAAGAAGCTCGTCAGTACATTATCAAGCAATTAACCAACCGGCCTGTATTGATATTTTTTGATCCAAACCTTCCAACTGAGCTGCACACTGATGCAAGTTCTTTAGGCTATGGTGCTATTCTTTTCCAAAAAATAAACTCTAAGTTACATGTGGTAGCTTACTATAGCCAAAGTACAAAACCTTATGAGCAAAAATACCATAGCTATGAACTTGAAACGCTTGCTGTTGTCAACGCTGTAAAAAACTTCAGGAACTACCTACTTGGAATCAAATTCACAATTATTACTGACTGTAACGCATTAAGAAAAACTAAGGAAAAGAAAGATCTTGTTCCTCGAGTAGCTAGATGGTGGATCTATTTACAAGACTTCGAATTCAACATTTTATATCGCAAAAGAAAAATTATGCAGCACGCCGATTATTTCAGTAGAAATCCACAACAGAAGATATGTTACCAGCTTAACAGTTTATCGGAAAATTGGCTTAATATCGAACAAAATTCTGACACTGATTGTAAAGAAATAATCGAAAAAAATTAAGGGGGGAGATCAAGATACGATTTCGCAATATGTCTTGAAAAATGGATTATTGTACCGAAAATTCAAGGTGAAAGCAACAAATTATTTATACCACAAAATTGTCGTTTGGCTTTGATGAGACGCTATCACGAAGATAATTGCCATGTTGGATGGGAGAAAACTTTAGCAAAAATGTGAGATCACTTTTGGATGCCTAGAATGTCAAGTAATATAAGAAAATTTGTCGAATCTTGTCTTATCTGTCTGGTAGCAAAAAGGCCTTCTGGAAGGAAACAGTGCGAGCTACATCCAATTGAAAAGAAAAAGTTACCTTTTCATACTATTCATATTGATTGCATGGGTCCATTTTATGGGAAGGATAAAGAAGACAGCCGTTACATTTTGGTAATTGTCGATGCATTCACAAAATTTATAGTTTTATGTCCTTGCAGAACATTATAAGCTAAGGAGACGGTCCAACATTTGACAAATTTCGTTATGCTAAAGAACTAATCTGGAAGTTCATATGGAGTGGACAAGCTATGTTAGCCGAGTACAATTGGCTCTAAATACAACCATCAATAAAACAACCGGATTTTCACCCCTGAAAATATTAACTGGAATTACTGGTCGAACCCCTGAAATTAGTGCTTTATTGACAAAACTTAAAATTGAACCTGAGTATGAAGATGTCGATGCTCTACGTGAGTTAGCAGATAAGCGGATTCGAGAAAATTCTTTTAGAATGAAGACAAGATTTGATAAACGTAAGTGTACTCCAACAAAATTGGAAATAGGAACAACTGTGCTATATAAAACCAATCAGATACGCAAATCCAAATTAGAAGTACAATTTAGGAGTCCTTATGAAGTAATAGGCTTGTTGCCAAATGACAGGTACAAGTTAAAAAAAAGTTAATTCTAATACTGTTATTGTAGCTGCAAGAGAAACTATAAGACCAATTTCAATACAAAATGATAAACAAATTATTTAGCACTGTTACCTAAATTTAAATTTTATTAAATTCTATTATGTTTGAAAAATTGAAACACTGTGTTGTTGTCTATTGGATTTATTCAAAAGTTAATAATTCATGGTTGAGAATAAATATTATGAGACATGTTTACGCCTGAGAGCTAAACCTCTGAGCTTATTAGTATTTTTTTGTTGAAGAACAGTCAAGCTAATGGCCTCTGAACTGCTATGTTTTGATGATATGAGACAAGTTTAAGCTTGCGAGCTAAACCTCTGAGCTCATGATTAGAAGGTGCAAGATTAAGTTGGTTTTTGTTACATGGTTTCATCGAGAGCGATGAAAATCGCAGGATGGCCGTGTTATAGATGAAAAGTACTTTGTTTTTATTAACTCTAACTGATCACATACAAATGATCAATGAGACTTTGAAAAATAATATATTTGTAATGTCAGCTCAAAATTGTATAAAAAGGAGAATCTGTACTTCTGGAGTTCAGTAAGCTTTGGACTGTGAAGGAAGCAAGCCAAGGAAATAGTTGGCACAGAATCTAACAAGCAAGCTAAGAAGTAGAGAATCTAACATACATATATAGAATATTTATAAAGATGTGAAATTTTTTTCGGTTTAAGTGGAGCGATTGAATTAAATTCAATTAAAAGGAAGACGATTAATTTACATTAAACATTAAATGAATCTACAATGAAATTTGACAACTACTGTTGTTTGTCTTTCCCGTTTTTGACATATTGCGTGAGAGGTGAGGAAATGTTGGGGGAATGAAGATATTTAGTTCTAACTACCAATAGAAAGTACTAATATCGAGATATAAGTCCATTGACGCCATAGGCGAACTCTTTTTAAGGCGCCCTAAATATACCAATAGACGATGTAGTAAGTACGCAATATTTCCAATGTAAACAGGGTCTTAAATGCAAACTTCCGTAAGGTAATGTTCTACCCGGAATGAGTAAGTGTATGTAACTGGCTCCACGGAACGTTTACGTTAAACTCAAATTCTTGGTTTACCCTTGGCATTATGTATACGTTTTACACATTAAAAACGTTGCATATCAAAACTTTCAAAAAAATATTTTTTCAATTTAAAAATGCAATTATTAAAATGTTTATTTTTGCAAAAATTCTACTTAAGAAATAACCTGACATTGTTTCCTTAGCTGGAACTATAACTAAAGGATTTGTTTTAATCATTTGAATAATGAATTTTCTGCTTCTGAATTTTTTTCTCTTAAGCCATCCATGCTTTTATATAGAATATTTTTAATTCAAAGTATTTTTTTTTTTTAAACAAAAACAACGTAGATGTGCATTTACTTCCTTCTTAACCTCAATACTTTGTGAGGTGGTGTCGAGGTACATCTCCTAAATTATTATTGATAAAGAATCTTCATCTTGTCCTATGTAAATCTGCGCTTTCAAAGCTTTTATTTCTTTTTTAAAAGTTCAAGTTAATTTTTTAATGTATAACAAACCATCACAATAATATTACTCTCGAAATTTTATCTTCTTTTTGTTCCTGATAAGAAGAAGTAACAACTTCTACTAAGGATCCATGAGAAAAGCATTAATTAAAATCTCTCCAAAGACTTGAATATAGTTATGATTTAGCCAATATTTTGAAATACGAATTGAAAATAAAAACATAACTCAAATCTTTAAGTGAAAAGAGAATAAATTCTTAACCCCCAGTTTCACAGTGAGAGTTTAAACTTAAGTTCTGTTGAACCTGAACTGGAGTTTAAAATTGAAGTTCAACTCGTTCGGTTTCACAGTCTTTTCTGAACTTCATTTCATTAAACGCAGTTTAAGTAAATTATTTTCTCTTTCCATCTGAATCAAGGAAAAAACAATCAAGGAAATTTAGCTTTGTTTCAGTTGTGACCTGTGACAGAAAACAAAAATTAAAAATGAAAATAAATTATATTTTCAAATGTTTGAAAGGGTTGTCGAACTGAGATTTAAACTGCAGAATAGTGTCGTTTAACTTAAACTACAGAATGAACTCTGTTCAAGGACTGTGAAACCAAATTTATTGTTGAACTGAAGTTTAAACCAAAAGTGGGGTTTAAACTTCTACTGTGAAACTGGGGGTAAGAACCAAATGTAAAACCTAATCCGGAAGAGTTCACAATCAAGTTTGAATTGAGGAAAATCTTATTCAATCCAACAGTTTTTCTTCAGGGACGATTTTTCAATGTTCGGTCGATCCAGACGGATGGAGAGGTCTGCATTGCGAAACAGTTCCAAGCCGAAATTCCAATTTATTTCAATTTCATTGGAGCCAGTTATGATTGTTTTTACTTTATAGGCTTTTAACTGCTTTAAGTTGGTCCATCATAGGACAAGTATTGGCTTCGAGCGGAAAAATATTTCGAGGTTTTAATCAAAACGAATACGATGTTGGATAAGCCTTAAAAAAATGTATATCTTTGGATTTTGGTCCCCATGTTGCTATAAAAAAAATAAAATAAAACATAATTAATAAAACTTTAAACTTTAATTTTTGTGTGTTAATTTTAATTAAATATAATTTAAAAAAATTGATTTCGGCATAGAACTTTCGTCTTTGATTCTGGGCTTATTTGCGTCGAAGTTTGCATTAGAGTCCAAAAAGGTGAACCGATTTGCTTCAAATTTTAATACAGAGCATTTTTATTTGCTAACACCCATATTAATAAAGATGGTTTAGTGGAGGTTTATCGTTAAGTCCTAGACTAAGTGCGAAATTTCATTAATAAAACAAATTTTCTGTTGAGTGACCGTTACTAACTATGATTAAGTTAAACCACCGAAGTAGGTGGTTTAGTGAAGGAATAAGAAATAAAAATGTCAAATTCGTTTTTTTTATCATCGTTATCTATGTCCAACAGTTTTTTTTTTATTTGTGTTGGTGTCAACACATTTGTTTTCGATAATTGTGATTGCCTCCGTAGTCCGTACACAATTCTCAATTTCTCAAATTCAATTTGTAGTAGATTTTTGCAAAGGATTTTTGATAAACATCACTTAACTATTCCGCGAATATTTTGTTTTTATTAATGTAAATATTTAAGCCAGGACTTGTTCATTTATTGATACCAAATTAATATGATAAGTTACACGATTTAACAGCACGTTTAAATTATAAAACTAAGTTATCAAAATGAGTGTTCGTTATTGCAAATGTTGTGCCCATTTTACGGTAGCCCTGAAGAGTCGACTCTTCAACTTTTGGTGACTAAATTTGAGACGACCGGTAATCAATCAACCAACATTCGTTCGTCAAGGGAACGGTCGAGAAAATCATCGCGGTCCGTGAAAGTGTACAGCAGAACCCGATGTGTATATATGTGTATTTGTGTTTCGATCAAGTTTTTTTGTTTTTATTTTTATATTTAAGTTATTAAGCGACCTCTGGCAGTCTAGTCCTATGGCCCAATCAACGTTGAAGTGCGCCATTTTGATAACATAGCTTGTATGAACCTGTGGATCGAATCGTGGACATTCTCACAGAGTCATTCAGTTTGTATAGTAAGTTCAAAAATATGAAAGGATCTAGTTGGTTTTGATGTCTCATATTGTGTGTTTGCTTTTGCACAATCATCTGGAATTTAGATCACTCACTCAACCGGGCCACCATAGTCATCCGCCACCACCTAAGCTGTGCCACGCTAGGAAGCTTGTTGACTGGTGCTGAAACAGTAGACAATCCGATTAAGTGATCATCCAGCCCCGGCACCGTAAACTTCCGACAAAGCCCTCAATCGCTAGCTCGGGATTTAAGAAATCAAAGAGCGGACATGGCACAGAAGTAGTTAGGATTAATAAAAATAAACTCAACTGATTTGCCTGATCCTTACACTCTTATCCCTTTATATACCTCCTTAGCAAGATCTAGAAAATAGAAGGTTCAGAATCGTTTTACGAGGTATGTTTTTTATAAAATGCACTGGAATTTTGTCCAAATTTTGGGTCTGCTGACGCTTAAGTCCCGTATGAATATTCTTCATCTAGTTTTTGTGCGACATATTTTGTGTTACCTATTAAGTAATCTACTTTCCTCTCCTTACTTTACATATACGCTCCTACTAGATCACTTCTTTTTCAGCCTAGGCACATAAACAATTTTGCCATTTTTGGCCAAAAGATCATCCTTACCGACGATTCGCATTTTTGGATGAATGACTGTGTTAACAAGTATAATTCCCGTTTATGGAACAACACCAAGCAACCCGAAGTTCACCAGGTGGCAATGCATCCTCAAAAAGTTACCGTTTGGTGTGGATTTTTAGTCGGCACACAGCTGTCCCTATTTTTTCAGAAACAATCTTGGTGAGGCAGTAAATGTCAATATCAAGCGGTAGAGATCGATGATAACCAGTTTCTATTTTTTTTTTTTTTTTTTTTTTATAATTTACACGCGCTCAAGGGATTATGATTACCCTTTAAATGTTTGAACACAGCGCGGGCGTAAAGTTAAGGAAGAGAAAGAAGTATAGGAAAGCTGTGTGGCACGATGTTCTGAGACTGAAGGTTGTTGTCTCAGATATTTTATCTCCAGGGATGGCGGCTGAACTAAAGCGGAGAATGCCGTATCTTATTTCTATGTCGCTTATAATTCACATTATTTTATTCGTGTTCATCCTTGTTGGGCATACTAGTTTAACTCAATTACATGTTGTTAGTGTTATGCCTGAACAACATGTAATTAGTAAACCAGCAACCCATTGATGACAATTTTACAAGGTTTTTAATGGAATTAAAACGACATAGACGACGGCAGGGATCGAACCTGTGTTCATGAGGTTCACAGGCGAGCACACATCCATCGCGCCACGGCCACCCCCAAAATGACTTAAATTGGAAAATATGGACCTGGAAAACACGTTGCTCCAGCAGGACGTGCCACACAACGGACTCCACGATTGACATTTTGCATGAACGATTTGAAGTCAGAGGTGACGTCTTTTTCTTATTGGGTTTCCTGAAGTCGCAGGTCTATACGAATAAACCGCAATCGACTGATGCCCTTAAGGTGAACATAACCCAGCCATCGCTATAATTCAGCCAGATCTATGCGGAAGTTATTAAAAATTGGACCATTTGGATACGTTCCACCTTAAAAAGCCGAGGCGGGCATTTAACCGATGTCATATTCCATATTATATAATGGCATGAATTGGCCTTTCAAATATTATTCTATTTCAACATCTACCTTTTTTGGCAAAAAGTTCATCTCGTTAATGGCTGCTCCAATATTACACTCTAGAACTTTTAAAGATATTTTTTTTGGTACTTTTGACTTCTTTCACACTTTTCTATTAGCGATGAAATTGTATTGATAGATTAAAATTTTATATCCTCAATGCATAGCCAAGTTATATCCTTGAACTATAAGAGCAAGTTCATTAGATCCAGTGGTGCATTTTATATTACATGAAGTGTGTGATTACATTTATTATATACAATTGAGTGTTTTAAGGAAGCCCTATCAGTTGTGGGAATTCTCTATTGTTCTTAGTCTACAGTTAAAACAGGATGCGATGGTTAACTTCCTCTCCAGACAGTTTTGTCACTTTGCCCAGATATGCCAAACTGAGTTATATAGCTGGCGCATTACAGTGCCATTATCCCTAGATGTTCAGGAAACGAGAAACACAATTAGTTGCATAACTGAACATGAAGTCGAACGTGCTTGTAAGCTTTAAATATTGGAAACTTTTTATTTGTTATTATTTGCTCTATGCTTCATAGTGAAATGAAATTTCTAGGCTTTACTCAAACTTAAAACTGCGAAGCTGGAGAACTCAAACATTTGTCTTAGCCATGAGTTCATTCAATTCAAATTCTCAACCATTCATCCTCTGCAAGGTCTTTTATTAAAGAATGAATTCTTCTTTACGAATAACAGCCAAAATTTCGAGTTTATCGAAAAATTTGCCATCAGTAAGGATTTTAAAGTTATTTTGCTATAAAGACAAGACTGGGAGAATAACGCTGTCATGGGAGTCTTTGACACAACCAAATTTACTGATGGCTCAAAGGCAAGTCGTGGTGTCAGTTTGGAAACTTTCTCTGAGTCTTTAAATGTTTCTTGGTCTTTTCAACTACCTAATTTAGCCAGTGTCTTTCAAGCTGAATTATTGGCAATAAGGGAAGCATGCAAAATATCGATTAGGCTTTTTTATCCTTTTAATTGAGTTACCAAGCTTGCCAACTGAAATATTAACCCCAATGTCAATCTTATCTAGGTTCCAGGTCAAAGTAGAATAGAGGGAAATGAACGGGCTTAGCTAGCCTGGCAAGGATCAGCATTTCATAGCTCAACTGTGGAAAGAGTTAAAATTCCTCTTGGTGTTGTGAAGAGCAAAATTTTCTCAATTTTTCTTCAACCCAACCCTAAGTGGAGCAGTTTAATTAACTGCATTTTATCTAGAAAGATTTAGAACTTCTATAATAAGTCCCGATCAATATACCGAATATGCAAGACAAGACATAGCCACGGTAGTTGAAACATATACTGGACACTAGCCAAAAGAGGAACATGCAATGAAGCTGGCCATTCCTTCCAATACTCACTATTGTTATTGTGATGAACAGTAGTTTTTCCTTTATTCTGTAAAAGTCTTACTCTAGCCAAAATGGGAGCTACAACCTTAATAAGCCATCTGAACTGAAGTTCAAAGAATTGATCGCTTTTTTTTACGCGACGAATTGGCTCTAAAATGAATCTTAACGACTTCTGGAATGGGTACTCCTCGATCTTAAGACCGCGAGGGAGCTCATTCATATCTCATCATATCCAATTAAATCCACAGGTCAAACGAGTTTATGGTATCAAAATGGCGCACTTCAGCGATATAATTGTGTCATTATTGTGTCATTGAGCAAGACATGTCGCCATTTCTTCCATAATCTAATATTATTAATGGAAAATAGTGGCGGGCAATATGGACCATATCTTGTATCAGAAATTCACAATTGAATTTTATAAACCGGACAAGGTTCCAAGCGATATGAAACCCATTCACAAAAAGATCTAGTAAGAATCATATCTGCACAGTCAGGGCTTGAGAGTTCGCTGGAACTTCGAGTCACCATTGTGATCATCTTTAACAGAGTCTACTCAGAAGATAAGATCGAATGTTCTTCTGCGATTACTATGCCTTAATCACAGCCTAGTCTAGTCATTCATTGGAAACGTCAAATTAAACTGTTGTAGACCGCGGATTCAGATCCATTGAGACGATTTGTTGCGAGTCTTTTGTTGTTCTTACGAGTAGTGAAGTACACAGGCAAATACCGGTAGAGCTTATACAAATACCGGGGTACGAAAAAGAGTATAGCGGACGCATCTCTTGCGATGAAGTGAGATATACCCATCTTAGTCATTTGCACTCTGTGGAAAATTGGCCCGAAAAAAATGTACTACTTTGTCTGCTTCAATTATATATATTATATCATTATTAAATCATACATAAATTGTTTGTCATTAATTATCAATTTATTCCTGGGATGATTCTTGCTGTTGGCCTCCTTGTTGTCCTTCGCCTTGTTGCTGACCTTGACCTGGTTGTTGACCTTGTCCTGGTTGTTGACCTTGACCTGGCTGTTGACCTTGTCCTGGTTGTTGACCTTGGCCTGGTTGTTGACCCTGTCCTGGTTGTTGACCTTGTCCTGGTTGTTGACCCTGTCCTGGTCGTTGACCTTGTCCGGGCTTATGTCCATGATGGGGTGGACGACGTCCCTCTTCTTCGCCTGGGTGTTGTCCATGATGTTTTGGTGGACCTGGAGGGCGTTTTGCTGCGGCAATAGCAACAACTGCGAATAATGCCAAAACTACGAGAAACTTCATGTTGTAAAATTATGTCAAGATAAACTTTAACTATACCTCAGCTTATTACATTTTCTCCCTTTTATACTACTTTTACACGGACAGAAATGACCATATTGACGTTAATACTGTTTTGACAGCTGTTTTAATTCTTAATTACGCCTAATGAGTTTCAATATTTGCTAAGATCAGTTGTGTAACAACTGACTGAAATGTTAAGCCGGGAAGCTCTTCAAGCAATAACATTTGTATTTATTTTATGTTTTTGCACGGAACAAATTGTAAACAAAAATAATTAATTGAATTAAATGAAAATAATAAATTTATTGAGACCTAAGGTAACATTTTTTTAGTTAATTCCAAAATTGGTTTTCCTTCTTAGAACATGGCTTGTGATATTCATCTATTATAATCCTGATATGTTATTCTCATTCAATATTTGATTTAACTAAATATCTGGCTTTTATTTCCACTTTAACGACAGTAGGCAGATTTGAGTTTTTGAAGCATTAAATTCTACGCGGTTTATAGTTTTCCATTTAACAACGCTATCGAGGTCCAAATTCAATTAGCTTATCATACACTACCGTTTTAAATCTACATCCGAAGAACCAGGAAGTGAATCTGAAAACGAATCTGAAAATCTGGGAGTACTGACGTCAGAAAAATAATTAAATGGATTATACAAAAGATCATTGTGAATACCAGAAAGAGATTCGGAGACAAAACGGAACCTTGTGGCACACCAACATTTATTTTAATGAATAACAGACTTAAGACCATGCAGTACAATTTGTATTGAGTGGTTCGAAAGGTAATTTCTAATCCAACGAAGATGGGATTCATCAATATCAAATGTACATTTTTCCGATAAGAGACCTTAGTGTCAAAATCTTACAAATGCTTTGAAATATCAGACGCGATAATATTATCTACTTTCTCTAAAAGATATTTCTTGAGTTGATAATTTATCAGCGTTTCCATAGTAATAAGAAACGTTAGTTCAGATGGAAAAACTAACACATCATTTACTTTCTCAAGTATCTACAGGAGTCATGACACTTTCTTGCAGCATCGAATAATCAGCAAACTGTGCTGCAAGCAAATTGTGAACTTACAAAAGAAGTGTCATTGAAGACGATCGTTAGGAACCGAGTACGAAGTAGTAATTCATACATTTATGACAAATGATCAATCATTCGTACTACCTTTAGAATATTTTAGTATTTCTTGCCGTAATTTTTGGTCATGCAAATATTTGGTCTATCGAATATGACCATGATATTTCTTTCTAGCTTGTTTGAACTTATGCCGGTTTTCCGCCATAATTTTTGTCATTCTTCATTAATTGGATGAAGTATCGTGTTTTAAAGTTCGGGCCTTATTTTATTATTACTTTGATAAATCGAAGTGGAAGGAAAGAGTGTTCAAGAAGTTCTCGAAAGATGGAAGAATTGCCTTTAGTTATAGTGAAGACCAACTACCTATTTGGTGATCACCTTAATTAAGTTAGTGTAAAATACTTACAGCTGATTGCAGAGTTGGTAGATATTTTGAGCCTTTATAGACCAACGACAGCTCTGATATTTTTTCAAGACGTGGTATGCGAAATGGCTTAAGAAATGCTTTATTATCTCGCTAAAAAACATGCTCCACTCAAATCCACTCAATCCACATTGAGAGGAGTTAAAGTAGGATTATTAAATTAAAAGTTCTTGCACAGGAATTTCAAGTTGAAAATGAAAGAAATTGCCATCTTGTTGTTTTGAGAGTTCAATTGTACAATTATTGTTCTTCGTTTTTGTAGCATCCTAGTTTTTATATAACGAACGTTAAATATTTGTATGTAGCACTATTTGGCCTCGGAGTTTCATGAACTCGGTGATATTCTCTCAGCCAGTTAATGTAATCGCGTTTGAGTCCAGTTTACTCAATAATTTAAATACGATTTTTTTTAAATTTTATGTATCCCTAAAGATGCTCAATGTTCATCCTCTAAATCTTTACGCTTCTACCCCCATGTGATGATTCAATGATTCAAACGTTCAATCAGTCGAATGTTGGCCCTCGTACTCGTTCAAGGTGGTTAACTTCGAACTCGCCCAAGGTAGTTGGCTTGTTAACGTAGACTGAGAATTGAGTAAATACTGAGTGGGCCATCTAGTGGTTTCTTTTTAAATCATAAGTCATTTTTGCACTAACGGCTGTTTGCCGCTCGAAATCTTGACAGAAAGTCAGTATCATACCTCCGCGGAACGAAATGAATCGCTCTACACTTGAACAAAGTTGAAATATATTGAAAACTTATTTCCAAAGTGAGTCCTGTGTAGCAAAACAGTGCGTTTTTTGAAAACCGCGCCGGCTGTTTGTTATGCAAGTTTGTGGAAAAAGTTCGTGCGACTGGTATGCTTTTGGACAACACTCATGGTCCCCGTGATTGTGCTGTAGCCGAGAGTGTGAGACTCAATTCATGAACATTAACTCGTCATCGATCTCAACAGCTCAACATTTCACGCACTAACTAACCTAAGGAGAATTCTGCACAAAGATCTCGGATTATTCGCTTACAAGGTCCAATTGACTCAGCAATTGAAGGCGCGTGACTAGCCGAAGCAGCCACTTGAAAGACGTTGAGTTCCATAATTAGTGGGAATGTTTGGTCTTACTAATAAAGCCATAATACATGGGAAAATCTAATTTTATTCATTTTATGGCATTTTTAAAAAGAAACTTGCGTTTGGCCCACATTTTATAAGATTTCTTCGTTTTCCCTCTGTTTAAGGTATTCTCGACAAAGTCTTCACCAATACGTATGCTTGTTCATTTTTCTAATAACTTGAGACAAATCTCCCACTCTACTTGAAGAGAAAGATATCCAGACTATCACAGAACCATCCTCATGCTTGACAGAAGGAACCATCAAGTGGGATAGCATCTTTTGTTCTTGTTCAGCATTGCGTCGACCGAAAACCCTCTATTTGTAGGTATGCTTTTTTATACCTCGAACTTAGATTCATCACTCCATAAATTCTATTTAAATCTTCTTCCATATCCAGTTTAAACACTTTTTGCCTACTACTCTAAACGTTTCACCGTGTTTTGTTTTTGTGGTCAAAATCATATGTTTTGTTCCTATGTCGTACGGCAGGAAAGGCAGTAGGGAAGAAATATGTGACTTCGTTAACAACTTTTCCCACTTTGAACTACTTGCTTTTTCAAAATTTGTAGAATAAATAAATATAAAGAAATGACTTTAAGGCGTAGCTTTTCTATACCAAACTTGCAATACAGGTCTAAAAATTTGTGGTTTTGAAAATCTGTTTACGTAAGGATGCATACAAAATTGCCGAATCACCATAAACCAAAAGTCATAAATATAAATATAATTATGAAAAACCCATATACGAGTACTTCTCAATAATCCATATAATCGGTTTTTTTACATTTATAACAAAAAAGGCCTTTTTTTAAAAAATCTGGATTGAAAATCCAACTCTTACTTCCTCATCCTGTTGCGTATTGTTCAAGTAAAAAACCCAATCTTTAATAAATTCATAAATCAACCCTAGGCATGAATGAAGTCAGTTTTATATCAAACTCAAATTTTTAGGCTGCAGTGTACATCCATCGGCAGGCCATAACATAAAAGTCAAAGAAAATTTACCTCCATCTTCGTTATTCATCCACATAATCAATTTAAGAAGAAGTCTAAATATAAATATATCAATTTTA
Source organism: Chrysotoxum bicinctum (assembly GCA_911387755.1). Taxonomy (NCBI): domain Eukaryota; kingdom Metazoa; phylum Arthropoda; class Insecta; order Diptera; family Syrphidae; genus Chrysotoxum; species Chrysotoxum bicinctum. Next base: position 20,133,817 of record OU426989.1, read on the forward strand.
AATACTAACAACAACGGTTTCTTTGGTTCGGCACTACATTAGGGCAATCCGACAACCGACCGACACCATTGCATTCGAAGCTTAGCAAATTGTGTTGGTACTTTTTAACATAACCTGAACTGTTGTTAACAGATCCAGGGCTGGCAACATTTTAATCTTCAGCATTTGGTTGTGTATCCGAAAGATTTGTTTGTTCAGAATGAACGATAGATTTGTGTGATGTTTGGTATTCCTTTCGAGCTTGGTTGCAATCAATTTCAGTGTGTTTTGAACCTTTAACCAGAAATGGTGGTCTTGTATCTTTACGGCAGTATGTGAGGGTCCGGCAGTTTTGTGTAATTCGAATTAATAGCGAGCGAAGATATCAAAACAAAGCTCCATAACTAAATCAGCAAGAACAGTATTGCACTTTTCATACTTACTTTTCCTCTACATGAGGACTCATTACACACACTGTAATTTGGATGATGAAATTTCAAGTGAAATAGAGATGAACATTTCGTTTCTATGGCTTCAAGTTCCAAAGATAAAATAATCGGCGATTCTAGTCACGTACGACGACTATATATTTTTTTCTTATTCAAAACCTAAATAGGTTTCAATTGATTCAATTGGTGCACAAAATGAAATTGGTATTTTTCAGTAATATTAATAATCTAAAAATAGTTTGTGCCTTTGCAGAATATGAAATAAAGTTTATTAAATAAAAATATTGTTTGTACTTTTTTTTATTTTTGTACGCTCTTATTTGAAATTCGGATTTCGGTGGAAGTATATCGTTGATTTGGCTTTAATCCAGTGTGCCTCATCTTTAAGAAGTTCTTTTAGAAAGTAAATCATAGGTTTGTTTTATTTCAAAAGCAATTATTGAAAATCACTGGGGCAGAGGTGTTTTCGATCTGGTGCAACAGGTCTTTAGTAAAATTATGAACATTGATTTTTTACTAGATCGGTAACACATTTTTTGTAATCAGAGGCAACAATGACAAAATGGTTAGTGTTAGTGTGTTAGACTGTCACGCTGACTGTCACTGAGTTCTGGGATTGAGTCTCAAGAAATATTCTTTAGGGGAGTACTGCCTGTTGCGAGGAAGTGACAATCCTCCAAGAATTTCTCCTGTCATGAAAAGTGCGGCTCAGCTTAACCAGAACTCGGTAAAATATTGTTGGTGCCCTCCCATCCCTGGTAACAAGCACACAGGGATGATTGAGAGTTGGAAGTCAATAAGTTTATTTATATATTTAGTAACACTGAAGCAAATGTCAAATTTTGACATTTGTTATTTACATTTCTTAATATTTGCAAAGAAAAAGCAGCAACAGATTAAATTATAAATTATTTGTTCACACAATTTCAGAAATCATTAACAGCTGACAGTACAAAATGACATTTGGTGAGCTGTCAAACAAAACCACAAATGTTACAGCATTGTATTTTTCTGTTGCAATGGGGTTAGGGTATAGTGAAAATGTAAATGTCTTGTAAGATTTGATCAGTATATTTTATTGTTGGAGTGTAATAAAATGTTACACTTTTACACCATATTAAAATTTCACAAACCCACTTGCAATGGATCGTGAAATAAAAAATAATTAAACTTAAGATCTTAATTCAAATAAGTATAAAATAGGCAATAGTAGGGGGTTTAAAAAAAATTAAATTGAATCTTCAATAAGGTCACCAAAAGGCTTAAGAAATTCCAGTTTCTCATACCTTTTATTTTAACATTTAACGGCATCTATTAAAAAATGGGAGGTTAAGTGGTGGTATCAGAACATAATGTACATACCAAACTTTCCATTCCTTAATTTTGAGAGGGCCGGAGTCATGAAAATATTTTTGAGGACGAATCAAGCTTCTAGTGGTTGTCTCAGCCTTTATAAATGCATACTAGCAGCAGTTCTCTCCTAACCGATTTGGGTTACTGCCATTATCCTAGGGACTTGAGCCTGCAGCCCTTTGGACCGAGTCATCGAATTAACTTCTCTAATAAATACATAAATAAATAAATTTGGTGGTGCTACAACTCGAAGAGAACCAGGACCTAGCGACTTCCAATTCTCAACCATTCGTGGATGCGTGTTACTAGGAATGGAGGGGACCTATTGCCGATTCGCAACTGATAAGCAGAAATTATTATGACTAGAGGTACTCTTAGAGGATTTTTTAATTCCTCGCAAGAGGCAGTAGACCCCTGAAAAACTTTTTTCTAATGCCTAAGAATCAAACCCAAGACCTTCTGTATGACAGTCCAACGCACTAACTATTATGCTAAGGGGTAACCTCTTTACCAAGTAAAATAAAATGCACGACTGGATCGCACGAACTTGCTCTTATGTAAAAGTACTTTGAAATTTAAGATACATTTTATAAATATAAAACATGGATTTAATGAGATAATAATGTTCAAATGCATTAAATTGCCGTCTGGTTTCCGGAAAAGTATGAATTTATGCAAATAAACTTTAAAAAATCGTTTTATTATTAAATACATTTTTTATATAAGAAATTTCTCTAAAATTTTTCAAGAAAAAAATGTGAGATACGAATTTTAAGTAATAAATAATAATGATTTTAGGAAATAATTTCAAAAAATAATCGTTCATAGGTTTTGAAGATGTTGATTTAAAAAAAAATTTAAAAAAAAAAAAAATCCCAACAAATATTTTTTCGAATATTTTTATATACAATGTTATTTTAAACTTAACCTTCCTATACTCGCGCGTTTTGACAACACACATATACTCGCGCACGGTCTCTCAGACCGAGACTTTATTTCGTCTGTATTTTCTTGAATATCTATTCTCTTTAAGTAGTTCTGCCATTTATTTTTAAGAAAATAATATAATTGAAAAAAAAAAAAAACAAATAAAAAAATATGGGAATTATTACTTTATTTGGAAGCAATAACCTTTCAAACTAACCTCTCAAAAAGTTCCATTTTTTTTTGGACCTTAACTTAAATAATAAAAAAAAATATTTTCTTTAACAAAAAAAAAAAACTTAATAATTATATAAAAAGAAATATAATAGTTATTATAAAAAAAGTATAAAAAAAGATTCAATCTTCATATTTTTGGAAATCGAAGCAATCTGGGCTTATACTCGCGTCGGTCTGAGGGACCGAAAACTCACAAAAAAAGAACACGTCTACTCGGCATATGCGCTTGCGCCCAGCTAAACGATGGAGAACACATATTTAGGAAGCTACTGAAAACTTCAGGGGGGCAAGGATTATATTTTTCAAGAAAACAAAGAATTAATGATTTGTCGGTCTGAGAGACCAATACGCGAGTATAGGAAGGTTAAGGGGACTCTTGCTGAAAATTTTGGGTTAAAATCCTTAGAGCCGTTAATGAGAAAGTCGAAAATAAAAAAAAACGTGTCTATGGCAGGTACCCCTAATAACATTTTGCCCCAAAATTAATTTTGACCAAAATGTAGCCTATGTTCATAATATCACACCTAATTTTTGTTATCAAAATCGTTAGAGCCGTTTTCGAGATAAATAAGATTTTGCATTACGGGTGTATCCCCCATACACCCGTAATGCAAAATCTTATTTATCTCGAAAACGTTAATTTTGGAGCTAAAAAAAAATTTCAGGTTTTCCTCTAGGGAATCACCGAAGACCCTTAACTACCGAGTTTGAAGAAAATATCTTCGGTAGTTTAGGCTGTAGTCCGAGGTAAAGACATACAGACTGACAGACGGAATTGTAAGACCCACTTTTTTCGTCTTCGCTATCATCGTAATGTCAACTTTGATCAAAATCTCGAGTTCGATTTTTTTTCCAAATGCAGAATTTGCCCTATAGTACCTATGTATATCGCAATTAAAAAAGACAAGCGCAAAATTTTAAACAGCTTAGTATTAGGGAATCAGTATGATACTACTGAACAATTTGCTAACGTTTTAGTAGATTACTAACTCTTTCTTAATTTTAAACATTTTGAAACTAGTATCGTGGTATGGATTTTTTTATAATAAATTTCTTTTGAACACAGCTAAAACAATGACAGTTCATACAAAAAACTAATGCTGAAACACACACCGGATAAAGCAAAACGTGTTTTTTTGTTTCGTGAAAGAAGAGAACATTGTTTCTTATGAGACTAAACACACCAAAGAAAACGAAGCAAAACACACGTTTTTGTTTTGAAGTGTTTCGATGGTGGTTGTCGAAAATACATGCTATATACGAGCAACACACACCGAATGCAACAAAACTGTTTCGAACAAGGGTCGTTGACGATAATTGCATACTTTTTTATGGCGCAACGCACACCAAATGAAGCAAAACATGAAAACAAAAGCAAAACAGAAAAACATGTTTCGTTGCCGATAGCTGACCTATTGTTTTTTGCAAAACAATATTTTGATTTTGTTCTTTTTATTTTCTTCTTTCGTTGCACTTTACAGATTTATTTGCTTCTACGTTTACTCTGTGCGCAAATTTTAAATAAATATGAATGTAGATGGAGATAAGTTCATTTTATTTTATTGAGGCAAGAAGCCCTTTCTATAATTATAAAGATAAGGAACATGCCAATAAACTTACTATTGATAAGCTGTGGATTGCTACTTTCTACTATGATATTTGAAGATTGGCAAGAATAAAAGCTTTTCTCTTTTCTTATAAATAACAACATAATGTCTATTTTATGAACACAAAATTGTTATTTGTATTTACTTGCCGTAGAGTTATAATCTTTCAGCCGGAGTTAAGCTTTTACGAAAGTTCGTATTTTGTTTTATTTCAACGCACACCAAACGAAACAAAAACACAAAACATTTTGTTTTGTTTTGTTCTGTTTCGCTTGGTGTGTGTTCAAATAAAAAATGTTTTTTTGACTCGAATCAAAAACGTTTTGCTTTATCCGGTGTGTTTTCAGCCTAAGTAAACAGACCTGCTTTGATGTTTATAAATGTCAAAGAGTCGTATGAAGTTAGCACGAAACTAAAAATATAAAATAGGTATTCGATGAGTTTAACTTAAATAAAAGGGTAGATAAAGTATGATGCTATATTCGAATAAAATTAGCAAAATCGTCGTTTTAACCATGTTTCATACTAAAAAATCATTAACATCGTACTAATTGAACTAAAATTTTGCGACTCTGTGTTTGAAAATATTTGTTTTCTCAACTAGGTGAATAGCTGAACACAATAGAGACGGATTTTCAACTGAAAAAAATATTGATACAGGAAATTTCAATGTGACGAACACAACCTTAGTGGGGCAACGTTGTTGCGTGAGTGGGTAAGAGTAACCAAAAGGGAGCTAAAATCCTTTGAATGTGTGGAAAAGGCCACCCAATAAGGAACTGCAGCTGTCCAAGATAACTTGGTATGCACATCAGTTTACCATTTTGCGGTTGAAAATATTCTCCGAAAACATGAAACTTATTTAAATTGGAATCCATTCCAGACAAGAAGAGAAAATAAGTTATTAACACCCTGATGAAATAAACTATCAAACGAAATTAGCTAGTTTAAAACGAAAACACTTTTTAATAATTTGAGAAATTAATTTATTTAGGTTTTGAAGAAAACGTAGTGTGGAATCACTCCACTTTTTTACTTAAAAGTGTAATAAATTCTCTCTCTCGGTGGGAATTAAGTCCATTTTAAAAAGTGAAACAGATCTCTGTGGAATACACCTAATGCGTTGCCTTTTTTAGTTTGAAGAGTATGTTCGCAGAGAAAGTTTTTAAGGTGCGTTTAGAGAGGAAAATAATAATCATTAAATATCTAAAAATTTTGTATGAAAAAGTTCACAAGAAAGCCTTGTTAGCAGGATGTGTAAAACAGTACAAATTGTGCAATTGTCGACAGCCCTGGTGAGAATTCTTAATATCCCAAGTGCTACTCAAAAACTTGAATCTGTACTGATACGCTTCTATTCAGATATTAATGCTTATTTTGACATTCTCTTTCGTTCGAAAGTGAGTCGAATTCGTTGAAACTTAATTTTGAGACTCGGCGATTAGAATGTTAATCGAACAAATCGAAAGTTCACCCAATCCGTAGAAAGTTCATTCATTTGCGAAAGCTAATTCAATTTTGACATTCGAAAGAATAGAATTAAATGTCATTTTTGTGTCGTTTGAATTTTTCTGTCGAGTAAGCAACAAAACATGTAAGTTTTTAATTATTTCATGGAATAGAAATTAGTTTTATTAATTTTTTTATTGTTTTATGTTTAAAGGTCGCATTCCAACTGGACAAACCGCGAAAAAAAGGAAAAGTTAATCAAAATAATGGAAAAAAAACACGGAGGTAGCAAAGGGTTTTTTTTTACCACCCGCGTTGATACGGAAAGATTTTGGAAGGAAACCGCGGAGAAATTAAATAAACACCATCTTCATTTATAAACAACACAAATGCCATATTTTTTATTTATTATTTTGTTTTTATCAAAGAAAATTAAATTATTAAACAATAAACAAAACAATTGCAAATAAACAAAGATTTCACTTTTTGGTTTAGACATTTCACAAACACTTCTCTTTTGTTTTTGATATTTTAGTGTGACCAAGTGTATACAAAAAAAATAAAAATTTAGAACGCGTCATGAACAACTTATTTTTTTAAAGAATAGTTTCAAAACAGCTGAGTCGACACAAAAAATTTAATGAATATGTAGTTCTTTATGGTTAAACTTTACTTTATAATGAAAAAGTATATTATTTATTTTGTTTCTTGATTCTTTATCCAACATCTATAAAATGTTTAGAAACAAAAAAATGTAAAACGGTCATACTAATTCAAATAGAAATATAGTAAATGTCAAACAGCTGACAATGAAAATGAATCTTATTTGAAGTTAATTTTATGCTATCTTTCGCAAATGAATGTTATTCGTTCGAATCTCAAAATTAAGAAAGTTCATTCGAAGGAATAGAATCATTCTAACGAATAGACTATTCATGAGAATATCAAAATAAGCATGATTATCACAATACAGGAGATACGAGTATGTCCGATAGGAGCTAGGATATGATGAAAAGAAAAACTTAACGCTCTGAAAACGGTCGCACCACGAACTAAGCTCAAGACCACGCAAGGATGGATATGGATATGTAACAAGAAGAGCGCATATTTCAAGAAGAAGCGTAACCCTCGATTTTTAACATTCCCTTCAACTAGTCTGTCTAACGAAAAGAAATTGCGAAGATCTCAGAGAAGGGAACAGTACTGATTTAACATTAGATTCGAAGAATCTCACCTTATACGTAAGGAGATTTGATTGGAATTCCAAATTTGAGACAGAGTACCAGAGGCAGCGTAAACTATATTTATTCTTCTTTTTTCGTTTTTTATTTCAGATCCATACCACCATTTACTGACTTAACACTTTCAAGTTAATTAAACTATTGATTTTTTCAACTGTTCTCTAATTGTTTAGTTTTAAAATATTTGTTCGTTATTTTTTCAATTTTTTAGGGAAATAAATCCCTATTAAATATAACTATACCCTATTTGAGAGGAACTGTCAAGTACTATACCGACACTGAGCTCTATTTTTCCTTTCCATTTCGGTATTCAGAACTTCAAAACTAAGGGGCATTGATATTATCATTTCAAATCTTTCCCAACGTTCATACTCTGTTAATTCATTTTTAAGCGTACTGACTTTCGTTAAAAATTATGAACAGATTACAATCTTTAAACCGCTACATAGGTTTGCCAATGCAGTTTCAAATTTGCATATCAATTTCAATATCATTGTAACCGCACATTTTCACTAATACCTATAGACCAATCTACTGGCATTTTAATTAATTGCTGATTAAATCGAACTGTCGTAATACTGAAAAATTCATATCCGTCAACAAAAGGGCCCTTTGGTTCGGAACAATAATTTATCCATCGGATAACTGAGATGCTACGGATCGGAGAACATGGAAAACCATTCATTGAAATTTGTGTGTGTTTCGAAGAGGGAATGGGCCTGGGTCATCCATGGGAGCTCTATGGGATTTTCAAAAACCCCGCAGTCATTAACTATGGTGATCATTAATTAAATGGAAAAAGGCCACCATCAAGGACCAACATAATGTACAGTTTTTCGTATTGTCCTTACGTAAAAAAGGACAGAAAGGACTGTTGTTTAAAATGTGTAACAATCTGAAGAAGTTTTCTGTGATTGATACGAGTGAGGCAATGGACCTATTTTCGGAGTGAATAACTCTGTGGTAATCATCTGCAACACTGAATATTTAAAAAAAAAACTATTCGTTTCTAAAACTAATTTACTAAACAGCAATAGTTGACATCGCTTTTTGGGAGTATTTTGCTGGGAATGGAGCTATAGAAAGTCGCAGGGAAATTCAATCAATTTGTTGCGAAACGAGGGGTGATTTGTCTATTGCCAATTAGTGCCAGTAGTAAGTAAGTTCATTAGTTTGGCTTTTCCCAAAATAAATGTACATAGATTTTTTTTTTACCAAAATCAGTTTGGCTATAGAAATTTTCTAACACTGTCCTTGTTGGAAGACTGAAGCCAACATGAATTAGAAATGTATTCAATATTCATATTACAAAACTTCCAACTATGTCGGCACAATAAAGTAATCCCTGGTGCGGATGCATTTTTCGATTTGAATAGGAAATGGATTGGCAAAAGTTTTGCCAATCTAAGCATTTGTCTTCAATGGAGATTGTAATTAGTAGAATGTTAAGGCTAAATGTACATTTACATTTCTGTGTCTCAAAATGGATGTATTTTGCTTTTACTTGTATTCAGTTTTGAAAAGTGAACTAATAGAGGTACAAACATTCTTGTTTTTAAAAAACATGATATATAAATGTGTGGTAGGCAAAATTATATAAGTCATGTTTTGTGAGAGACGTTCAAACTCAGTCAATAAATACCTAATACATGACGTGATAAAACATAAGGAAAATTATTATTTCAGAATAATATTTCGATTGAATACTTCTTTCGACAACGACAACGAAGCTATAGCCTGTCAAAATCAATTTACATATTGCCAAATGAGAGAACACGGACTGAAACGATTAATTTGAAGTCGACTGATGTTAAAAACACTATCAAAAACGTTGTCCAGAACGTTGTCATTCCCAATGTTTTCCATTGGTTTGGAAGAGCTTGAATGACTTTTGTAGTTTTAGAAATAGGAAACGCGCAATATATTTTTATATGGTGTATTCAATTTTATAAATAGAGGGCGCCCGAAGAAGTAAAAATTACTACCGGGATGTGTTCACCAACTCCTTTTCTTCATCTGTTCTGAGTACATGCGTTATGTTCGTTTTGGAGTATGTGATTGCCTATCAGCTCAAAGGTAAATTACCGAAGCCAAATACTTAGGTTTCATCATTTACAATCCCGAGCTAGCTGACTCACCTCTATGATGGTTTGCTCTTTAAACCGGAGTTTCAGTCTTCCTCGTCTCGAACCTGAAGGCTGGGATTCGATTACTAGTTCATGTGGCCGATGAAATATAATTTACGAGTTTTGACTTTCTATACCATATTCAAAACTAGCTACAGCTAATAAATTCCGTGATTAATTCTTCTTCTCCATCCTCTTCCAAAAATTCGTCAAAGATGTTTTTTTTTTTCAAATGAAGCCAGTGTTCAATACTCAACTTCATTGTGTTAATTTATATTCAAATTAATATTTAAAATCAAATTTATCGCTAAATTAATTATTTTGTAAATTGTGCCAAATACATTCATAATATATCTTATGATTTGAATGATGTTTTACATATAATCCTATTAATTGCCTATTCTTCTTTGACATGTTATTTGTTTTTCTCAAATATCGCATTAATTGTAACCTTTTTTAAGTTACCACCAAGCCGACTACATCTCATCTTAAATAAAAATAAATATTATAATTAATAAACCTAAATAGACTTTATTTCCCGCAGTATATTGGGAATTTAAATAGCTAATTTTTGTCGTTGTGCTTTTCTGAGCTACATAAAGTGCATTGCATAAGTATAACCGCACCTTGTAAAAATGAGTTTTGTAGAAAATTAAAACGGGAATGACACCTTACTATTTTTGTTTTTATTGAATGGCATTACTAATCAAGTAAATTGAGAAGAAAAAAAGTTCTGTTATTTTCTCTTCTGGTGTTAAAAATTAAAAACAGATTTTTATGTATTGCAAAAGTATAACCGCATTTTTATTTTTTTCTTTATTTTAAGTAAGTTTTTTAGGAAAAACTAGTAAGGAATCTTGCTGCACCTATTTTCGACCAAGATACAATTTTTTTTAGCATACTGTTGATAAGGTTTTTTAATATGAAGTCGTCTATAGAGTTCCATTCTTCCACAATTGCCTCACCTAGCTCAGCAACACTGACAAATTGGCTATTATGGGCATACATTTTGCGGGTCAAAATTTCCCAAAGGTTTTCAATAGGGTTACAAGCCAATCCCCAAATATTAAAATAAAGTTTGGATGTGGATCGTTTTCGTGAATTGTTTTACTTTGCGACTAAGAAACGAATAAATAGATTTAATAGTACGTCAAAAATTAGGCTAAAAAGTGAACGGATGAACATTCTTAGCGAAACGGGTATCACGGGTAAACTGATTGGGGGGAGTAATGCAACTATGTATTTAATTCAAGTGAGCATTACTTGTGAAAGGAGCTATAAATTAGGGCATAAAACATTCCGCCGGTGTTCAAGAGAGATGGGAATGATTCCATGTTAATTCTGTTTTTTATCAGTTTTACCACTCTGTTTTGGCTTCTATCCAATAAATGAAGAGAAATTAGGGATTCCACTTCCGAAGAAGATGGACGTGAATTTGAGAACGAGTATGAGAAGCTAAGGGTAGAGCCGTTGGCAAAACAATGAAAAGGAATAGAAGTTTTAGACAAGAGGTCATTTATAAAAATTAGAAAAAGAGTCGGAGACAAAACGGAGTCTTGTTTAAATGCTGGTGTTCCCTGCATTTATTTTGTGAAGATCGCACTTAAAACGATCAAATACAACATCATGTAGGTATTTAGCGTTTCAGAAGGTAATCTTTTATCCAAAGAATAATGTTATGGCTCGATGGTTCTAGAAGCACATATTATCGCTATTTTTATAGGTGGAGCTGATGGTCATCGGACATATTTCCATGCAGCCATAATGTGGTTGATACATGCAGTCTACTAAATGATCTCCTCTGTATTAAAATAGCTTTACCAGTAAGCCATTATATCTTGAGACCTTTTTGCAGATAATAAGACGTTGATTATCCTTAAAATGATTAAAGACAGTGCGAGCGTTAGAAAAATATGAAAGATTTGAAAAGATTAATGTACAATGGTTTTCAATGTCCTAACATAAAAATTGGAGAGCACAAAAAATCCATACAAAGTATTCTAGTGCGTGCAGTGCGGCTAAATAAAGAATTTCTATACTTGACTCTTTGTTAAACTCTAGTACATTTCTAGAAGTAGGAATATTACGGCCGAATTTTTTATGGGAAGAAATACAACTAGAACTAAGATTGGACGACTAGAACATTTAAAAAAAATAACGATAAAATAATGATAGGTATGAAACATTTCGGTGGTGTTCGAGCGATTTAAAAGTGTCTATTATTATTTTGATAACCTATAATTTTGTAAGGAAATTTAAAACGGGACCTGAGCCCTATTGTGAAAATGGAGAAAATGTGATTATAAAAAATTAAAACAGAAGAGGAAATCATGACGTCTAAAATATGGACCGAACTCCCAAAACTAGGGCAAAATTGTTCTTGGCAACTACAAGCAAGAACGCTTAACAACCTGCATCAGATTAAGCAGAGTTTTACCGTACGAGTTTTCTAACTGGCCACTGTAAACTGAGAAGACACCTCAATATTTTTTTGTCTGGTGAGCAGTGCCACATGCAGATTCTGTAATACTCATGAGAAACATCCATCCACATAATCGGTAGATGTGATGCACTCAATAATCGAAAACGTGGGTATCTGGGACGTTAACAACAGATAGAAGAAAGCGAGCTTCAATCTCTGAAAGTACTTCATATTAAAGCCAAGTTTTGGCACTACACCCTTTTTACAGGAACAAACTCAGGCGATATTTGACCCCTCCCTATCTTCAGTACCAATGAAGTCAGAAACTTAAAATTCCGAACATTTGCTAAGCTAGTCAGGCACAGGCGCCTCACCAAATTTGAATTTTCTAGCTTAAGCGGTTCCTGAGATATAAGGCATCAAAAATCACAAAAACCGTAACTGACTGACTGACTGACTGACTGACTGACTGACAGATCATCAAAATTATGGAGTACTTCCCGACATCGTAGAACCTTGTTATTTTGCACAACGGTAGGTCTTGTCATGCAAGCAGAGGAAAAAATCGAAAATTTGAGGTTTTGCATTCAGAGGGCGTGGTATCCGCCCACTTTCTCCGAATTAGTGTTGGTTAAATGGAGCACTTCCGACTGCTGTAAAACGATGAAATTTGGTAAAACGGTAGGGCTTAAATTGCATAGAAAGGACCAAAACTAAAAATTGAGGTTTTCCATTCAGGAGGCGTGGTATCCGCCCACTTCGTCAGAACTGATGTAAATTATATATGGCACACTTCCGACTGCTGTAAAACAATGAAATTTGGTAAAGTGGTAGGGCTAAAACTGCATACAAAGAACAAAATATAAAATTTGAGGTTTTCCATTCAGGGGGCGTGGTATCCGCCCAATTTCTGAGAAAATGTTTAATTTATATGGAGCACTTCCGATTGCCGTAGAATGATGAATGATGGTAGAGCGGTATAGCTTATAATGTACATTCGAAGCGAAAAATAGGAAATCTAAGATTCTTCATTTGAAGTGTCTTTTTATTGTCATTTTGAAACTATACATGCATCTTGAAAATTCACGACTTTTCTTAGAACTACATCAATGAAAAAAGAAAACAATTGCATACAATTGAGTTTACATAAAAAAAAACTATTAACTGTAATGTGAACATTAATCAAACCACTAATTAGGCTATTAATTGGTGTGCTACCTTCATTTAAAAAAGGATTTAAAATTGCAACAAAAACATCATCACATCCTCAACAATTACTGCTTTTTTATGACTTTGAGCGGATGTAGGTACTAGTATTTATAATTAAAAACAACCAATAACAAAAAAAAATATACCAAAAAAAATACGAAGCTATAAACTAAGTTGATTTTAGTAGGTAGAGTCCACCCTTCTATCATTCCGTGTCTTTCAAGATTTTGACAATGCAAAATATTAAAATCTTTGCAAAAAGGAGTGAGATCAGACCAATAACATAAATGTTAAAAAAAGAGCCAAGTTCTTCTATACAAAAACCTTTTTCTAACAAGTCAGCCTTGAAAAGTACTGAGATCTAAAAGTACGCCAAGTTCTTACTTCATGAAGGTTCAATACCGAATATTTAAAGTATAGAATAATATTGAAACAGCTACAATGTAATAGTGAAATTTTATTATTTAATGATTACTGACTAAAATTTGATGGGCTTATTTGGCAAGTTTTTTTTATGCCCAATTCGAAAGGTTTTAAAAACTTGACAAGTAAACCCATCAAATTTTAGTTAGTAATCATTAAATAATAAAATTTCTCTATTACAGTGTAGCTGTTTCAATATTATTCTACTTTAAATATTCGGTATTGAACCTTCATGAAGTAAGAACTTGGCGTACTTTTAGATCTCAGTACTTTTCAAGGCTGACTTGTTAGAAAAAGGTTTTTGTATAGAAGAACTTGGCTCTTTTTTTAACATTTATGTTTTTGGTCTGATAAGTATTTTCTTAAGGAAACAAGTCTGGAAGAAGAGCTTTAAAATGAGCAATCTCATTTAGCAGTAGATGGGGGCACAATGAATCTATAGATCCTAGTGTACTTACACCCCATAATTATTCAATCATTCATTCACATGGTTTTTGATTCCACATTGAACATTTCTGTCAAGATCAGAATCTAAAGAGCTAATCATAAGCTGCCGATAAAGTTCCACATTTGAATGATAGGGATCTGAAGCTAGAAACGAATATGAAAAGCTGAGGGTACTCTTATCAGCAAAACAATTTGATAGATTTGACGTTTCAGACAGAAGATCATTCATGAACACGACACAGAGAGTCGGACACAAAATGTACCCTTGGGGCAGACCAACATTTAATTTTTTGAATATCAGATTCGAAACCATCCAATACAACTTGAATTGAGAAGCCAGCAAGAGATTCATCGATTTAGATAAGAGATCTCAATGTTAAACTCTATCAAATGGTTTTCAAATATTAAGTCCTTATGTCACTGTTCGGTGAGATATACCATCAAATCCCCAGTGAACCTATTGCTACGAAATCTATACTGCCTATAATTGAGAAGCTTTCGTGCTTCAAGAAGTTTCTTTAACTGATACTTTTATTAGTGTTTTCATGAGCTTGGAAAGAAAGGGTGTAAGTGCTATTGGACAATATAGTAAGAAGGTTAAGAAGATTCGCTTGTTGTAGGAACAGTCTAGATACAAATGCTCGGAAAGAGACCTGAGTAGAATATATAATAGAACCTGTCATCAGTAATAACAGCGAAAAAAAATGGCGAAATTAACGATCAAACGTTTTCTATGCAAAATACTAACTTGACAAGAGGCATGCGTACCACAAATATAGATGATGGGCTATTTGTGTGTTGTGTGTCTTATTTTAAAATTGCGATGAATGCGTTCAGGTTATAAGTAGTTATGCGTCTTTACCGCTTCTCGTTGCCATAATTAAAAGACGGATAGGGCAAGTGGTAATATGAGTACATACTTCTAGGAGTTACATAGTAGACGTAGCAGCTTGTTTTATGTACGAGTATAATGTTATCTTAATCAAAGAATAAGTAAAAACATTTGAAAATTGAACAGTAGACCGATACTTTTTAATTTGCCTTAAGCTGAAAGTCTTAGTGCTTCAGATATTGTTATGCTCGGTTAGATTTAATTCGTAGACAGGGACATTGCTAAACAGTTCGCTAATTTGAAAACAATAATTTATTCAAAACAACGAACGCAAAATATACCTATACCTTCCTTAACCCTCCCTGCTTCATTAAACTTTACTTCTTAAAATTTTCCTTAACAAACAAATGCATTTAACTTGGAATATGGATAAGGCTCCTTATTTCCAATCACTAATATATAGGTATCCTTCGCCTTTATTGTGATTGATATACATTTTCATCGATTCGTTATTCCAAAAAACTTTTCACAAAAACAAAACGAAAACACTAAGCTTCGTTTATCCGTTTCAAGAGGATACTTAAGGGTTCAGTGCTCTTCAAACTCTTCCAAAGAATCAAATCCTTCAACTTTTGAAAAAAAAAAAGTTTTATAAGCCTTCAATCTTACAGACACAACAGAAAACAAAAATGAAAGTTAAAAACAAAAATCGTTTTCTATTCAACGAAATACAAAAAGTTTGGCTGTTTGCAGTCCTCTTATTAACGACTCATTTCATGTTTATTGCCAAATCTAAGATCTATTGCAATTTCTATTTTTCTTCCGACAACGAACAAAACAATCAATATTTGGCGGGTTAACCTCTTTTCCTGTAGAATACCTTTCAAAATAAAACCCGTCTTTATTTTCCCACCATCCCATAGGCGTTGTTCATGTCGACTTCTTGGAGTTTCCAGCGGCCCATGATTGTTTCACTGCCCATAGGCTTTGTTCTTTTTTGTTTCTGTATAAAATTCCCTTCGAAACTGTAAGTAGAAATTGAAAGATGTGGATACTCGGAATGATTCGTAAAATAGAGGCTTAACTTTATAGATTGGGTTGAAATGTGGAGAGTACTTTTGTTCCTATCTATATACTCGTAGCAAATCATTTGGCCTTCCGTAGGAAATGATTTTATTGGGGCGCATGTACACTGTTAGCGTATGATTACAGTCCTCACGTGGGACTCTCAATTGTAGTCTATCAATTGATTGTAAAATTAGTTCAGTCAAATTAAAATATTTTTCTATTGAATAATTTGTATAAGTACGGACCTTCCTTTCATCAAAACGAATCAACTACAGATTATAGGGTCCTTTTCCTCTGTCTTGAAAATGAAAAGTTGTTCAAGATCAAGTGTCAAAAAAATATACCTAGGGTTTTCGCATATGGTAGGTATATGGAAATGGTAAATGCTATCGAACTGTTAACGGCTAGATCGCACGTACTTGCTCTTAGGTAAAGTTACATTGGAGTATAAAATTGTTTATTTAACTAGAGGAAATTGTTTAAATTTAATCAAAATTTAAAAACTCGTTTTATTATTAAATACATTTTGTATACAAGGTGGCGCTAAACTAATTAACCTATCGGAAGATTTTATAATTTTTGCAAATGGCGTTGTACGTCAATCATATTTGACATTTGATAACTAGACAGCGCAGTAAACACGAAGACAAGTTTTGGAGCATAATACTCCGCAAGAGCGTATACTCCTAATCAAGTCGCGCCAACTTGGAAAACATTCCGCTGGTTAGCTACTCGACTGAAACATATTGGAACCATGGGAGACCATGCAGAACATGACCACCACAAGACTGGTCGTTCGGCCGAGAATATCCCGGTTGTGACCGCCGATATCGCTGAGAACGAAGAAACATTAACCAGACGACGGACCGCGTAATTGGACATTATCAGACGGACCCTACAGCGTATTTTAGTGGCAGACTTACATACGTCCCCGTACAAAGTGCAAAGAGTACATCAGTTAATGCTTGCTGACTGTCCGTCGAGTGTGAATTACTGTCAAGCCATTCTTCATCTCAATAAGAATAGGACGATTTTGTGTCGAAAATCATCATAAGCAATGAGGCGCATTTTCCCTTGATCGGTTACGTCAATATGGAAAATCTTCGTTTCTGGGCCAAAATCCGCGAGTGATGCATGAAAAGCCATTACAGTTCTTCGGCATTCACGCGGGAGGAGTGATTGGGCCGTATTTATTTTGGGGACGCTATCGGCAATATGTTTACTATAACTGGAAAATGCTTCAGAGAAATGATTATTGATTTCTTACTGCTGAAGTTGGATGAGCGGGGCTTAGTGATCATGATCATGTAGTTTCAGCAACCGCACACACAGCACTGGCCAGTATGGGTATTGTGAAGGAAGCGTTTCCTGGTCAATTAATCTCCTCATTTTGGCGATTTGGCATGGCCAGCAAGATCGCCTGGCTTAACCATCCCAGACTTCTTTCTTCAGGGTTACTTGAAGTCGAGGGCTTACGCCAACAAGCCTCAGACAATCGCAGTCCTTAAGGAATATATTCGATAAGAATTGCGAAAAATTACCACCCGAAATCTTGCGGAAAGTCATGAAATGTGTATCAACACTGGCAGCAGCTACTTGACGGATATCATCTTTTTCAGTTAGCAGAAAAATTGTAAATGTCTATATAAAGAGTTCCATCACTCAAAATCATTTTTTTAAAAAAGTAATTCAAAAACATGAAACATTCCTACGATATTCAAGAAACGGAAATGAGTCCATGATTCAGATCCAGAAAGTAATTTCTTACCCAAAGAATAAGGGTTTCGCTGATACCAAACGCAGGCATTTTCGATAAGTGAGTCTGTTGCCAAACTCTATCAAATGCCTTAGAAATATTAAGCGCTTTGACCTTACTTTCTCCAAAAGAATGCAAAGATCTGTTTCACTCTTTGGTGAGATGTTTCATTAGATCACCAGTGAAACGATTTCTGCAAAATCCGAATTGCCGGTTATTTAGAAGCCTTCAAACTTCGAGATATTTCTTGAGCTAATCATTTCTCAGCAATTCCATGACCTTGGAAAGAAAGAACGTAAGTAAAAATAGTTGGTATAAGGAGGGGGAAGAAGGGTCGCCTATTTACGAACAAGCTGAAAATTCTTCTAGGGAATATTCCAGAATAGAAGTAGCGTTTCGCTAGGAATTCTCTTAAGACAGCTCTGCTTCTAATTCCACTCTCTATTGCTGCCCCATTTCTACATAAAATCTGCTCTGGCTTCGAAAAAACATGATTAGGAAGTTATCATTTGAAACGACGCCTAAGAGTAAGTACCCGAAGGAGCGACATGCCGGTTTCGGAATGAAGCACATCGAATGCTTCAGAAAACATCTTTGGAGTTTTTCCACTTATTCAAATTGTTTACAGCTCCATATTTGGCATTTGCCTTCCAGTCTATATGTATGGACGAAATTTATCTCAAGAATAGCTCAAAGCTTTCTTTGACTCTTGCTTGGTGTAAATTAAAAATCACTCTTTGACCATTTCAAGTTAGTTTGGACCTATAAGCTCCATATTGTATTCCTCGTGAATATACCAATATTGTTTCAGAATATTATGATTTCGGACACCCCGGTGTTCACAACATAATGGTTAGATTTGGTTAGGTAGTAAAGGCCACTGTGGACTTTTTAACTCCTTCTTGAATTTTAAACTTCTATCTAAAACAAGACCAAAGTATTTTGCTTCATCGGATAATGTTAGTGATTAGTGGGGAGTTTTATATTACCTGGAGAAGATGATAAGATCTGTTCAAGATCTGTTTTGTGAGGGTTAACACCCACTCCACACCGATCGTCCTAGTTTCTTAACTTATTTAAAGCATATTGCAAGAGATGTTTAGGATATTAGGAGGCTTTTTTGATACGGCAATTGAAATGTCATCAACATAGGCCATACTCTGTAACTCTCCGCATCCACATATTTCAAATGCTCACTTGCTACCAAATTCCAAAGAAAGGAGGAACTTTTTTTCTTTCCAACACTACTTCCCAGACTATATTAACCCCTTCCCACCATTGTCCAGTCTAAAAGATTCGAATCAGTCAATGTTTGCACAAATCAAAATATGCTAACTGCATTTTTCTAATAGTAATTTCCATTCGTCTTTGAAATAGTGATCTCATATTTCATATGCTGTCAACGAGTAAGTTTAAGCCTAGGTCTAGTAACAAGAACTACGTACAACTTACATATATACAGAGTAACATCATTTTATGGCGGCTCTGCGTCTGCACACATTTGTTTTAAAACTGTACGAATATGATGGAAAAAACTTTGGAAAAAAAATGTTAATTAAAAGTTTTCTGCGAGCTTGCATCATTATTGTTTGTAAACTCACTCTTTATGAAATCGCAAAAACAAGCTAAAGTTGAGGTAGAGTGTTGAGTGTTAAGTTAGTTGGAAAAAATGAAACTAAGACGTGGCTTATGGCTATTTAGTGAACGTAGCTAGTGAAACAACAGTCTATGATAGAAGAATAAATTAAAATAAAACAGCTTGTGCCATGACGATCTTTGTAATAATTTTTGTTCTCCGAGATTGTGTTCAAAACTTCGGCCTTATGTCTAAGAACTTAAATGAGTGTAAATTTCAAATTATTTTGAGATGCATGAGAATATCACAGATAATGTAGACATTGCTGAGGCCACCCCTGTTAAGATTTAGGATAAACAAAATTTTTGACTTTTCCACCTTGGAAAAGAGCCCTGGACTAGAGAGGTAATAAGAAAATGGAGTTTTGAGAAATTAATATTTAAATAAAGCGAAACTTGAACTTTATGTTTTAGAGATTTGTAATTGGTGCGAAGGTTGCCGTATCTACACGTTATAATAGAAAGTAATTTTATAGAGAACTAGTACCAAAGTATATGCTTGGGTTTTAACTAATACAAAATGCTCTTGAGTTTATTTTTATAGCAATGGTTTTAGTAACTATAACGAATATCATACATGACGCCATCTATCGTAAATAGATGTAATTCATTAGTGAGGTGACTTGACATCACTTTTAACTGCTTAAATTCTTAATTCTGAATTTCGTTCGTTCGTGCCGTGCATATTCAATTAAGTAGAACGTAGTGAGCAGCGTTGCCACAATGAGCAGTTATCTTATTTTTAGAATTTATTTGATATAACTGCTGGAAAACAATAATATCTATCCATGGATGATGTGAGCTTGAACAACGCTTCCACCCATTTGTATTATACTTTAATCGTGTTGATATTGGCTTGGTTCGATTTTTTTTAATTTATTACAATTTGTCGGCTTTTGTTACGATATTGTTTTAGAAAGTTCTAAAACCTTGTGTTCCAGCGTTACCACTTTGACAAAAAAAACTGCACAATGGATCATTACAGAAAAATATGCAGTAGATTGAACCTTACCGCGTTAGTTTATCGATTCAAACACTATAAAACATACTTTTGAAAAAGACTTATACAAATTAAAATTAAAAAATCCAAGTTATAGTCACACGAATTTGTTTTATAAACTTGGCATTTGTAAATTAAAGAGCCCGGGTGAGTTTAATGGTGTCGAACAACCATTCATGATATTATTCGTTCCTAACCAAAAATATCATTTTCAAGAGCATTGACAGTATTGGGGTTTTCCATTGTGTTTGAGATTTTTTTGCCGATATTATTCTCTATATGTGTGGTGGAGCAGTTCGAATTTGGGAATTTGGTTCTTCGGGACAGTCGTGTTGTCGTTTTATGATGCTCATAATGCTCCATTTAGATGACTGAGGTAAGCTCGTAGTTGCCTAGGTCCTAGGGTAATTAATCCATTAATAAAATTAGGATTTAGAGCTAAAGAACTCTTCATTTATCAATTGTATTAAGGTCTCTATATTTTAATGAAAATAGTAAACAATTTTTACAATACCTAACATATGGTATTGCATATAAATCAAAGTTATTCGTAGAGTTACAGGAATAGACTCAGCCGAAATGCTCCAAACAAGGAATTCTGGAACTAATTAAAGTTGCTAGAAACCTAATTAGTAAGAGAGTTATCCTCTATTTTTCCCATCGCAAACAGTAAAAATTACGAGTCAATGAGCTTCTCCTCCTTAACAATTTTGTACTTTGTTTGTTTAAATTTCTTGACGAAACTCATACTGTTAACTGTGAGAACAGCAAGTGGAATTTAACTAGAGCGATGATGGCGATTTCATATATTCGGTACAGGTAAGTGCTCTTTCGAGATATCTCTTTATGTAAGCTCCTAAGTAACAACATAAACGGTCGCGCTGTTTTTTTTTGTTTTCAGACTTCCATTTCCATTTCATAGCTACCGCAGTTTGAAATATCATTGAAATACTCTCTTAAATCCATTTTCAGGTGTCTGCTGATAGCCTGAGGCAATTCAGCTTTGATTTTCTTGGTTGATGATTCGAAATTTGCAACCTGTACATGTACATAGTCTATGGGTTAGAAAGTGTTTGATTATTCTTTCCAATAATTATTAATTAAGTTCCGAGAATTTGAATAGTATTCTGATTAACAAACGCTGATGAATGAACTATTAGCTCTTATGCCCCATCTATAGAAGAGGTGATTCTATGTATTGTAAGAACTATCAAGAACGTCTTACACCTTTCTGTAATAATTTAATAGGAAAGTACCGGTGTTGCTTCCGGCTCGGCAGATCGACAAATATTATAATACAACTATATTTGGATTTACGTTCTGTTATAGAGTCTTTCATTGCTATTGAAGGTCAGGTGAGACTAGTTGGTCTTGAAGTAAATAAAGGCAACACTCAGTATAATGCTATCACCAAACAAACAAAGATCTGTCCACTGATTAGGGCAAAACGAAACTATTGATAGACCGAATTCATATGTAGTTCAAAACTCCTCACTCATCGTAAGACGAAGTGCACGCTCTACAAAAGGCTTATTGTACTACTAGTCCTGCATTACGGTGCCGAGTTCTGGATTTAAGCAGAAAAGGAGAGATGAAGAGGGCGAATGGAGGAGAAGATATAACCTCGAACTCTATCAATTCCAGACATTCAAAACACGTAGGCTACATTGGCTCGACCACATTGAGTGAATGGACAACAATGCTGCATATAAGAGAGTCTTCGAATCCCAGCCGAAACTCCGGCGATTGCGGAAGCCAAAGCACTTGGTCTAAATGGCTGGAAGCAGCGTGCTCGGGATCGTAGAGAATGGAAATCTGTCGTGTCTTTTGAAGAGACCCTTCATGGATCGGGAGCTGGTTACGTAAGTAATTAAGTAAGTAAGTAAGTAAAATAACTTATTCAAACGCTGTCGAAAGCTTTTTCGATGTCCAGCAAGCACGATAAAGTCGCTTCCTTTTTGTTGAGTCCAAGTGCAGCGTCATTAGATTCTTTATTCCGAAAGCCATACTACAACTCCTGTATGACAGAAAGCGTTGAAAGCCTCATACAGCAAAGCTTTGATATTGGCAGATATCCTTCGACATCTGAACGGTTGGCTATCTTCGGGATGAGGACAACATTTACTAGTTTCCTGGCCTCAAGGACATAGCTGTTGTTCAGACAGTTCTTGGAGATTATATTCAGCAGAGAAAAGCAAGATTTAATAATTTTTTGAGTACGTTTTGCTGCCGTTTCCTGCTGAATTTTGGATTTTGCGATGATGATAATGTGAGTCACTTCTTCAGGAGTCAGGAGTAGTCAAAATAATCTCCGAGATGTTATTCTTAGATGTTTTGAGAACCCTACTCCTCCAGAATTAGAATATTTTTTCCGTAACCAATAGTCAAACTTGTCGAATGGATATCATTCTGTATTAGGTGTTTGTTTGTATTTTGGAGCACGTTTTGTGGCTGCATATCATTTGATTGACATTTAATCTGTTTTTGAGGCTAGAGACTCTCGACTCTCAGGTAGGGTAGGATGGCATCACACCGTGGAATTTATGCAAAAACATTTGGCGTGACTGATGGTTAAAAGTTTGTCCAATATTTTTTTCTGACAGTTAGTGTGTTAGTGTGTCGTTGAGAACATATTTTTCTCAAAAAAATTGTACTTCTCAAAGAAAAGTATATAAACAAATACATTTTCGAAAAAATCCCCAAAACGTGTCCCTGATGATTTATAACGCTTGTATTATTCAGTGAAATCTGAATCAATATCTTTAATCTTGCAGGGATCTTTAATACCGCCGTCCCATCAATGAATCCATACTGTGCCATAAAAATAAATTCTAATATTATTATTCTAATAAAACATACATTTAATAGTCCCAAAAATACTTAAAATCAAACCAACATCCGCCTACTAACAACCCCTGACAAGAAGCACAGAATTCAAATCGTAAAACATTTTTGATGAATTTATATGACCAAATCGATGATGGATTTGTCCTGTTGTCGTCGTCAGATAATCATTTTGGAAGGATGGCCAAACTGGAGTGCCTCAAGTACCCCCTCACTCCAATCTATTCGATATGGCAGAGAACATGGGAGATTTATTATGATTCTAAATAGAGCCCCTGCATGGCATTGGAAGTCTTTAATAGACAAATTACACCCAGACGTACAATGAAATGGAGCATCATTTTGTTGTTTTGGTTTTATAACTTGTAAACCGTGTAATGGTTCAGACATTCTAAGGTTACACGAAAGCGCGAGCACCAAGGGAAGGCTATTTTTGTCCGCCTCCTCATGCTCACCCGTCTCGTGTAACAACATTCATTGATGTTGATGCGATGTAGTGGAAGGTTTTCGAGCCTTGTTCTCTGAAAATGGATGATACTGATGGAGCTGTCAATGACTGAAATTTTTCAACGGAAATAAAAACAGGATGCCAGGTTGGGGCATTGATGAGGTTGTGAAACAATTCAAAAGGAGGAGGTGGTTTTTAGGGTGATGTTTCACATTCACCATTTGACTTTTGCCATCCATTTCGGTTTAATTAAGCAGCTTCATTGGCTGTCATATTATCTCTACTGTTCAAATTGCAAAGGTATTCCGATACTTATATGTCAAAGAGGCTTAGGGTTTTGATAACCTATGACTTAATTGATCTCCGGTAATTATTGTTTTCGAATGTTTGACATTGACATGGTAGGCAAATATGTAGGTATTAATAAATTTAACAGAACAGCAGGATCAATTGCCTCACAGCGGTAGAAAAAACGATACCTGGTATTCGTATAATTGAGTTAAGGGGTTCAGAGAAATCGTATTTTTGTCATGCTCAGTAGATATTTATAGTCAATATATATATGTATGCATGTACATATATGTATGTACATACATATAAGCTCCTTTTTGGTGAATTTTGTTTCCGAAAAATGAGTATTCACTGTACCTACAATACTTCTATTTATTTGCTGAGCCGGCAATGTAAAACAAGATTGGCAGTATAAGAACTGACTTGCTTAGCGAAGCCGAATTATCAACGGTTTACGGGAATTCTTCGTGAGATTTTCATTAAGATTTCATTAAGAAGTTCGTAAAATTAATGTTTATAACAACTTCGAATTAGTTGTCTTCAATAGTGACGTATTTTTCATAGTTCGCGGACAGATGTTTTTTCATTTGTTGATGGGAAGTACTTGGATTAATCCTAATTTACTTTAAGAGCAACAATTTTTCTCTGTAGTTCTGTCAGTTTGAAAGAATTTATTTACGGAATGCTGGGAAGGGCTGGGAATGTCGAAATCGTACATATAGTATGATAGTTGATATATAGAGACATAAGCAGATTTGTTGATATAGTCTGGTCGTTATATCCACTATCTGATCCAGTACAAGATTGTAAAAATAAACATGAAAGAACATTTTTTTTTTAAATCCTGTGCATCTTTGGAAAAGTTCTATTGCAGTTTTAAATAGTTCTGAGTTACAAATTGCATAGTGTACTTTCCGAGGTCATGGTTTCACAACTGGTGTGGTTTTCCTGAGATCTCGAGAACGGCCATCGCTACAAAGAGCTCCTAATGATTGATCCTATCACATGCGGCTATGAAGATAATGTAATGGGGGAGATTCTCGACTAAGAGTTATTTGGTCTTTACGAGAATTTTCGTCAGTTTTGAAAATATTTTTGATGATTCGAAGATTTAAGATTTATTCTATTGCAGATTCACCGGGCCGGAACCCACACTAGTACTTGCCGATTATGGTAGTGTTGGAGAATGGATTTTTTTTTATATTAAACGCACACTCAAGGGATTATGAATACCTTTACAATGTTAAACACAGTGCGAGCAATTAGGAAATTAGAATAGGATTAGAAAGGAGATACCGATGCACATTGAATGTCTGCGCATTGAAATGTGTGGGAAATATTGAGCCGGGTAAAGTATTCCACATTCGTGTTGTACGAATAAAAAAAGACTGTCTGTACTTGACAGTACGTCTGAAATTGGGCTCATGGGTAAACTGACGGGTATTCCTAGAAGTACGGGTATTACGGTTAAATTCACCCCAATTACCTATGTCGTCTCGTTTTTTTATGTCTCTCGTTTTCTCTGTCGTCTCGTTTTTTTAAATGGCATTCCATAACTTCTTCGACGCGATGATTTTGTAACAGATTTAAAAACGATGAAAAAGTAACAAACATCTGTCAAATTCAAAGGAAAATCTACATCAGTGTTGGGACTTCGCAGAAGCTAAAGAGTGGTAGAAAGGTTGTCAAAAAAGTGGTAGAAATTAAAAGCCATTTTTATGTAGCAAATCGTATATTGAAAATAAATTTATTGAAAATAATTCAAATACAAAAATAAAAGAAATAATATTTCGGTTCTTTATGTTTCAAAGATCACATTATTATCTGGAAGAAGTGAAATCTGAGTTGCAAAAAGTGGTAGAATTAGATTTTTATGTGGTAGGTTTTCATGAACAGCAAAAAGTGGTAGAAATACCACTTAAGTGGTAGAAGTCCCAACACTGGTCTATATACAATATTATTGCTCGATGTTCAATTAATGAACAAATGCCGTTTTTTTTTAATTATTAGAAAATAAATAAGTAAATAAAATGATAAGTGTTGAAATGTATTACATTTATTAGTTTCTTTTCTTTCCATCCCATGTTTATAAATTACAAGTGTTTCCTCTTGGATCTTAAGATGTGTTGTGTCTCTCCTAGCAGTGTGCTCCTTTAATTTGTATGACTTATATTCCTCTTTTCTTCCTTTGTTTATACTTTCATTGATACAATTTAAGGTTATTTCTTGGAGTACACACTGCTTCTTCGAAAGCGTAGCTCTTTTTTGTTTAATAGCGAAAGCTTGCCGTTATAGAATAAGCGATTCAAAACTTTTGCCAAGCATCTCCATCTCTTACTGGAGGACGTTTTTTGTATCCCCTTCAAAAAAAACCCCTAACTGCTCGTCTTCTTCCTCAAATCTACGAGCGTCTGGAATTGGTTTTCATTTGATAATAACATTTAAATATATGTATAGTATAGTACAACAAATTTTGACAAATATGTACTTGTTTTATTTATCGTAAAAAAATTCGATAAAATATATTATTTAACAAGAATACTTGCAGTTTTGCGACCTTCTATGTCTCTGTCGTGTGTAAATTTCTGAACGAGAGATATCGTGGTTTTTTTTCTTAGTCGTCGTATTTTTTCGTCTTACAGAATGCAGAAGGAAAGTGTTCAACGACGTTTGACATTTACAGACGACAACAAAACGAGTGACAAAAGTTGAAAACGACTTATGGAATGCAGATCGTGTCGGGTCGTATATTTCGCTGTCGTTTACGACATCGGTAATCGGGGTGATTGTTTCAGAAGAGGAATGCAACTGGCCATTTCATGAAAATAGCGGTAAGATAATTATAGACATGAAACATATTGCGGCGGTGCTCGAGAGCTACAAATGTTTCAGTTAAGCAATGGTCGCCTATCATTTTTAGAGATTTCTTTTGAATTCTGTTCAAGAGACTCAAGTGTGTTTTTGGCAGCCCGGGGCGGCCATATTTTTTTCTGACATCTATCAAATCTATTTTTTAATATTCAATTACTGAAACCAAATCACCATGACGAGTAACACGACTGTACAGCGTGTCCAAATTATGAAAATTATAAAATTATAAAATGAGTGTTCGTTAGTGCAAACGTCACGCCTTTTCACATTGGAATCTTCAATGTTTTGTGGCAAAATTTGAGACGACCTGTTCGATAACCAATCAGGCGAACTTCGTACGTCAAATGAACGCAAGATGGGCAGAGAAAATCATCTATGAAAGTGTACAGCAAGACCCAAAACAATCAATTCCTCGCCGAGCACAAAAACTCGGCCTTTGCAGACTTCAACTTGGGGAATTTTTCGTCGGGACTTTGTCCTAACCCTGTGCAAGATCTTACTGACCCAGAAGCTCAAAGTTCATGACCACAGACAACGCCCTTTGTTCGCTGAGTGGTCCGAAGAATCACTTAGTGACAATGCATCCTTTAAAAGTTTGTGTGGATTTTTGGCCTACGGCGTCACTGGTCGGTACTTTTACGGAAACAAAACTAGACGACAAATCGTTCGAGCAAGATGGTGCCACGTTCCACACTGGGGATGCCACGATCGACATTCTGTAAAAGCGATTTGTGGGTAGGCATATCTCTCGCAGTAGTGACGAAAATTTTCCACCAAGGTCTTGCGATTTGACCCTGCTATACTTTTTCTTGTGCAGTTTCCTGATGTCGCAGGTCAATGCCATAAAACCACAATCGACCGATGCCCTTAAGGTGAACATATAGCACAGGCCATCTGTTGCGTCAAAATTTACCACCACAAGTTTCACCTGCCTATTCTATATCCTTAAGGACTATTCACATGAGAGCGACCAACGACCAACGAATAAAAAGACAAATGGGATTTAAAACATATATAAGCCTAAATTCTTCACAAAAACTTTACAAAAGGGTAGAAATCTAGTTTAATTTAATGTTAATTTATAAAAATTAGCGTTGTAATTGCTAAAATGAGAGAAATTTGAGAAAATAAATTGGTCGTCGCGAATTGCAATATGATTGCTACGAACTGTCAAACACTATTCGCGTCCCACATATCCACACTGCAACGAATGAATTGTTCGCGCGCGGCTAACCTCAAAATCATTCTAAGTTGTCTAAGTAAACGCCATTCGCGACGAATAAAAACAAAATATGCATGTGAATGAAATGTCAAAATGGGCGAATGTTCGTTCATTCGTCGGTCGTTGGTCGCTCTCATATGAATAGTTCTTTAACCATTTTTAGTCTTCCCTTTTTCCGTTGCGGCTCCAAAATACTTGTAGTCAGTACCTGGTGGCCAACAGCCAGATACCTGCTCTAAAAGTATTTTGGAAAAGTAACAGAAACAGGTTTCTGAGCTATATTTAAACGGAGTGGAACAGTTGGTTCTAAAACGAGTCAATTTATAAAGAAGACGGGCGCTCTCTTTTCGATGTGCCAGCGGATGAGCTGAAGAAGTAATCGAGTCCGGCGGACTCTTACTTAACACCAAACAAGGCGATTCATCAAGATTTAATTACTCAAATTTAACTTTTTAGTAACGTAATTTAATATTTTTTGTCAGCAAAATGGGTTGTTAACGTGTTTCGAAATTCTTAAAGCGCAGTTTTTGTTAAATAGTAAATCTTTCGGAATTGACAACAAAAGAAAATAACTGATTAGAGCTTAAAATTAAAAGAAATGTATTCCTCTCTCACCTCGAGGTTTTAGTTTTGGAAAGATTACTTCGCGCTTCGAAATACTTCCGAATATTTTATAGTAACTAGGAGAATGCCTAGTAGGAACTTTTTTTCGATTTCAGTTCTTTTAGATTTTCTCGAAAAGTTTAGTTGAAAGGAGCCTGAACTCGGCCATTTGTAATCGACAAGTTTTTGAAAGACATCCAACTACTTGTTGAATCATTAAATGTGTGTGTGAGATTAAAGTTATGATGAGATTCGACCACGGAGGAACGGAAGTTTTCGAGGAGAGCAAATGTAGCTTTCCAGGAAGCCGTGATCCCGTGACTAAACATCTCGAAAATAATTGGCTGGCCGTATGAATGTGGCAGTACTCTTAAATCTTAATACTGCTTGTTGTAATTTCATCAAACGCACCCATTTCGTTTGACATAAGTTAGTTTGTCTTGTGTCATCTAGTTTGTTGTTATCATGGCGCGCGTCGGTTTCTCGGGTAGGTATATAAATTTAATTTGTTTTTAGATTTAGATTCAATTTCTATTTCTTAAAATTTCATAATTAAAATTTTATAGAATGTAACATACATATATACAATGCAATACAACATAAAATAAGAAATGATGACATTCTATATCCAATATACAAAGTATATTAAATAGTGTTGAATGATACGTCAAAAAAAGCAATTCAAAAATTAGGAATGAAATGATTCAATTAATTATTTATTTCGTTTTTATTTTTTCTGAGTTTGCGGATTAAAATTTCTGCCATCATAAATGTAAATTTTATAAAAATTATTATGAAATTTGGCCTCAATTAGGAAGAGGTCATAGTCGACGTTTGCATCATCTCGAAATTTTAAAGGTCTAAAACGTCAGGTAAGTACGTGTATAAGGTACATTCTAACTTTCATATAGGTTCCTCAGTTTCATCAGTTGGGGCAAGTGTGTATATTACACTGAGAAAAATATCAAACATATTCATATTTAAATCAAACTCAAACACATACGATTTGGCATGGAATCGATATCTATTTAATTTGAATAGAAACGTATTTACCCATGTTTGACCCGATTTGAACATGATTTGGTTTAAATTTACCACGTTTTCTATTTGATTTAAACATGCTTATCTTTGTTTTTATTAACTTTATTTGATGTTGTTTCAAATAGAATCATATTAATTTTTTGTTACTTCAGAAATTCAGAAATAAAAAAAATACTCAACACAAATACAAATTAATAAGTACCTACATTATGTATGTATTTATATTTTTATTTTATTTATTTACATTTTTCCAAAAAGTCATTAAATTGTTGTGGAGTGCTTTAAGATCTCATCTTTGTCACATCTTGAGAACATCTTCAAATTCTGGTTTATATAATTCGTCTTCTGGAATTTGCTTCTTCTTTTTACGTCTTTCGTCGTGCTCTAGTCGTCCTGTGGCAAGAATATAGAAGTCAAATGATAGTTAATTATAAAACATACTTATTAATCAGTATTTTTTTAAATAAAACTATATAAATAAACACTTTTTGAAACAAATATTTTTTTTATACTTACAATAGAGAGCAGGGAACAATGGTATTAACTTCCACTCCTCGAATAATCTTATGGTTTATATTTTTGTTGGAAACAGAACTTCAGTTATGTAACATTATAATGCTAATCAAATATTTCTTTATTATTTTATAAATTACTTACTCACTTTAGTAAGATCACAAACACACGCGGAACATAAACAAACTCCATGACTTTCGATGCCAAAAAGAAGAAAAGTTGTATTTAGCTACTTCATTTTTATTCAATTCAAACTCGTTCGTGATTAAATTTAACATTTATGTTTAATCTTTTACTCATGTAAATATTTTAACTTCGTTTATATTTCAAACAAACTCGTTCATGTTCATTGTATGTTACAATTTTTAAGTTAGTAAAACAATTAAACCTGCATTTTAAAAATCAAACTAAAACTAATTTGAATACATATAAAAAATGAAGTGCAGATCTTAATGAAATTCTTAAACATGAATGAGTTTGATTTAAACATATTTTACTGTAAAATAATAGTATTTTCGAATCTAAACAGATTCGAGTTTAGTTATAAACGAATTCTATTTGTCCTTATTTAAACATGCAGTTAAACATGTTTCTATTTAAATAACTCATAGTACAGTTTTCTCAGTGTAGGGTTATGTTTTGGAAAGAGGTAGAAAGCTAAGAACTTTTTTTATGATCTTAATCTTTTAATTACTAAATCCATTTTTTGGGGTTATTATTAGAGCAAAAAATCACTTATCTACTTTATTTATGATATATTTAATCCTTGTCTCTAAAAATTAATATTGTTTTCATAAGCTGTGTGTGTAAACGAACATAGGTACGAGCGAAGGAACATATTTGTGCCTTCCCTTCGCTTACATTTCATAAAATTGAACCTCAGGGATTAATATTGCAAATCGATTTTCCAAGGATTATTATAGCGCACTGCCTTTTTAATCATGAAGACATTTTGATATTATGCAAATATGGATTAATATGCACTTCTTGTTTCTTAAATAAAACATGAGAAGCAGAGGAGTTAGAGCGGAATGTGTACATTTGTAGGTAGGTTTTCATTAGACGGTTGACTTGAATACAATTTTGCATCATATTCATTGAAATGAAGATGAAAAATAATATTTGCGTGGCAGATATTTCATCCAATTGATTAATAGGCATTGAAAAAAAATTATTTAGATAACAATATGTGATTAATTGCCGTTAATACCAAACGAATATTTATAGAGTAAAACAACAGCAAAGGCTTTCACTCTTGGTCTTGATCAAAATATTAAGTGGATTCGCGAAATTAGTTCTCTTTGAAAAAGCCCAAAAAGGTTGTATGAAAAACAAATTCTCGGAAAAACTTGGGTGATTATTATTCTTTTAGTATAAGCTTTCAGTTTTTGAACTACGAAAAATTGCACGGTAATATATGTATGTTTAGAGAAAGTAAATAATACATCACATGAGCTTAGGTACATTTTTACTTGCGTTAAAGGTACCATCATAGGGAAAGTTTTGCATTTGGAAAAAAAATAGAACTCGATCAAAGTTGGCATTACCATGAACGAAAAAGGTGGATCCGGCAATTCAGTCTGTCTGTATGTTTGTATCTCAACCTACAGCCTAAGCGACTGGAAGAATTTTCTTCAAACTAGGTTCCTAAGGTTCTTCGGAGATTCCCTAGAGGAAAAAGTGAAATTTTTTTTAGCCTCAAAACTAGCGGGACACGTCATGCAGTCGATATGCAAAATCTTATAACGAGTGATTTTGTAAAGGCTATCGGAAGTTTAAAAAAAAAAAACACATACAATTTAGAAAAATGTGTTTGAAGATTAGTTCATGTTGGCCGTGGCTGCACCTCAAATGGTCTATCCACTTAGTCCAATTTTGGCATACTCTTTCTAACATTTCAGCCGGTATCTCACGAAGAAATGCTTCAATGTTGGCTTCTAGTGCGTCAATCGAAGCTGGCTTGCCGCTAGGACTTTAGCCTTAACATAGCTCCACAAAAAATAGCCTATAGGAGTTGAATCGCACGATCTAGGCGGTCAATTGACCGGCCCCAAACGTAAATAAACTATTTTACCTTTTTGTATTAAATAAAAAATATTAAAATAAAATATAATATAATTCAGCTATTCAGCAATACAAAAAATCATAATATATAAGTGAAATAAACTGTTCATCGAACTCACCTCTCAATTGGTCCATTGGTACGCGTGCTGCGTGGCATGTGGCACCGTGTTGTTGAAACCACATGTATTGCAAGTCAAACTCTTCCGTTTTGCGCAAAAAAAAGTTTTTATTATCGCACGGTAGCGCTCGCTATTCACAGTAACGTTGCGATTCGCATCATCCTTGAAGAAATACGGCCCAACAATTCCACCAGTCCATAATCCGCACCAAACAGTGACTTTTTCTGGTTGCATTGGTAGCTCTTCTGGCTGCTCTTCACTTAAAATACGGCAGTTTTCCTTGTTCTCGCATCCATTCAACCAGAAATGAGCTTCGTCGCTGAACACAATTTTTCGATAAAAAAGTGGATCTTCGGCCAACTTTTCAAGAGAGCCCATTCACCAAAAATTCGGCGTTGTGGTAGGT
The DNA here is from genome assembly GCA_911387755.1 of Chrysotoxum bicinctum. NCBI lineage: Eukaryota > Metazoa > Arthropoda > Insecta > Diptera > Syrphidae > Chrysotoxum > Chrysotoxum bicinctum. The sequence goes on from OU426989.1 coordinate 20,166,396, forward strand.
CGTTCGGCTTCAATTCTGGCACCAGCTGTATTTTGAAAGCCTAAATGCTTTCGCAAAATTTTCCACGTAGTGGATTAACAGAGGGCCAATTGCTGCGAAAGGGCCCGAATCAATAATTCACGGTCATCACTAACACAGGCCGATACAGCTGCGGAATTTTCCTCAGTTCGTACTCTCGTAAGCGTGTTGTTGGTTTAATGTTCAACAATGTAAATTTGGTGCGAAATTTAGTCACAATAGCCCAAATAGCTGCCTCAGTAAGTCGATTAAATTGACCATAAAATGGAAGAAGCGCTCGATGAACTTTCTTAACAGAGCACGCATTTTGATAATAAAATTTAATAATTTGCAACCGTTGTTCATTTGTAAGACGATTCATGCTTAAATAATAGACCAAACTGAAGATGTTTGACAGTGAAACAAAACACGAAATGTGCGTGAGCATTCATCGAGTACACAAGTGCGCGGAGAAAAGTAGTGAAAATAAAAACTAAATCTACCTAACGGTAATAAAATAATATATTTCAGTGAAAAAAGTGATTAGCAAAGGTTTACCTACGCCATTGTATATATAAACTATAGTACTCTCATGAAGAGGAACGAACGATGCGGCACCATACGAGCGTATTCCATAATTTTTTACGTAGAGTTGTGGAGAGTAAGGACAGACGATAATCAGGAAGGGGTGATAATATTTTCGGTAAAAGCAAACCGAAGGTGCAGAACAAAGCGACAACAAGAAAGCTATTTTTTGTTTTGTTTTTATTCATTTTCTATACAAATAAGTATGATGTGGCATTTTTTGCTTCACGCGTAGAGAAAAACGGTATATTGTTGGAATGAAGGTTTTATTTTTTTCGTTCGCTGTGTTGTATCTATGTTGGAGCAAATAAATATATTATGTATGTATGTAGGTACGAATATAGGATTTTAATTCAAATACACGATTACCACTCAGAACAAATTTTTTGTATAGGTAGTTATATAATTATTTTTGTAAGCAGATTTTTAAAATGCAGAATTTCGAGAATTAGAGTTTTAGAGTTCTGAAATAGGTACAGAAAAATTATAATGAAAGCTAAAATTTTGAAGAGTAGAATTTTGGAATGCAGATTTTTGGGAAATGAAATTTTGAAATGCATAAAACTTAATAAGTAAAATTTTGAACAACAGAAGTTTGAAAAAGGAATTTGGAAATACAGAAACCTTAGCACCTAAGTAAAATTTTAAAAAGCAAAACTTTGAAATTCAGAAATTTAAAAAATAAAATTTTGAAATGCAGAATTTTAGGAATTAAAATTTTGAAATGCAAAATTTTGGGAAATATAATTTTGAAAAATGTACTTTGAGCAGTAGAATTCTGAAATACAGAAAACTTAATAAGTAAAATTTGAAAAGCAGAATTTTGAAAAAGAAATTTTGAGAAGTAAAATTTTGAAATACCATATTTTGGGAAATTTTAATATGCACAAAACTTAGTAAGTAAAATTTGGAAATGCAGAATTTTGAGAAGTAGAATTTTGAAATGCACAATTTTGAGAAGTAGAGTTTCAAAATGCAGAATTTTGAAAACTTTAATTTTGACAAGTAGTATATTGAAAACTAAAATTTATCAATTAGAATCTTGAAATTCAAAATTTTGAGAAGTAGAATTTTGAAATGTAAAATAACAAAAAAAAAATCATGTGATACATCACTCCCTACATCACGAGTATGGAATTTTTAACTCGCTAAGATGCTTAGTTTAGCCAGAAATCACGTTTGAAAAAGTCAACTTTGGGGGGTCTACGGAGCTCCGTTTAGTCGCAAATCGCATTTAAAGATAAACATTTGTTTTTCGTTACATGCGATACGTGGGTTGAAAGGTGGCACTCCCTAGATCCTGAATATGCAATTTTTAACTCGCTGAGATGCCTAGTTTAGCCAGAAATCATATTTAAAAGTACATTGGGTGGCCCGCTCTGCAGGACTTAAGAATTTTAAGTCCCTTTTTCGGGGACACACCCTTTCACGCGACTCCATCGCTCCGCTTAGGGTATGTTAAGTCACCTGGCAGGCGCCAATGTAAACAATGTATGAAAAATCAAAATTTCTTCAATTTTTAAAATAAATATTTCAAAACTCAATATTTCGAAAACCCCATGCTAGATTTATTTTAAACTTGATAAATAAAAGTTTATCAATATAATCTACAAGGTGTGAGAAAAAAAAAATTATTTTACCTAAAAATAAAAGTACCATCCATACAAATGTAAAAAAAAAAATAAAAATGGTTTTAAAAATCGTTTTTATACTCGAAAACGGCGGCGCCTGGAATTTTGATAAATTTTTTTTTGTATGATCTTTAATTTAATAAAACAAATTTTGAAATTAAGATATTACAGCTTGTACCTACCATAGAACCATTTTTCCAAATTTTGACATTTGACAATTTTCTCATTATGGAAATTTTTTATATAGATGCTTCCAAAAAGGTTAAAAACATTGCGTCTCAAAGCTTTGAAAAAAAATATTTTTTTTAATTTTTGGAAAGAAGTAATTTTTTTTTCTTGGAAAATTCAATATCTCAAAAACGGCTCAATATTTTATTTCGAAACCTAATTTCCATTCGTACAATAATAAAAACTTAAGGTTGGTGTACCAAATTTTTTTTTTATTTTATTTTCATTTACAAAATTATGTACATAATTGCAAGTTTTGTATGTGGAAAAAATTTAACGCTAGATTTTGATCAAAGTTGACTTTACGATGATAGACAAAACGGAAAAATATTTTTTTATCTAAATTTTTTTTTTTTGAAAAATCAATGTCTTAAAAAAGTTTGAGCGATTAATTTTTGAAAATATTTCTTAGAATCTTTATTTTTAAATACTTCAAATTAATATCCCAAATTTTTTTCTAGAACAATTTTAAAGAAATTTCTTATATTTAAAATTAGTTTAATAATAAAAGGTTTATTAAACTTTGTTTGCATAAATTCGTACCTTTTATATTTATATTAACAAAATACATTTTAATGAATTAATAATTTCCAAATTTGATGAAAATTCGTAGACAAACATTAAAAGAAATATTTGTTTGTTCAAAATTCGCAGGGCAAATATCTTATTTTTTTACAAAATATATGGATAAAAACTATTTTTTATAAAAAAATGTTTATTTTTATTATCAAAGTTTTTCATGTGGGGTGCATCAATATATTTTTTAAATTGACACCAAATTTCTTTTTTTTTATTTTTCTAAAATTGCTTTATAAGGAATACAGTAAATGCATACAAAATATTTTTTCCAAAAAAGGTAACTGATTTTTTAAAAATATTATGTCAATAATAATTTTATTCTATTTATTCTAATTTTTTTTAATTAATTTAAGTTTTCTAAAATTATCTTTTTCTCGAAAAACTTATTTGATTTTTTTTTCACAATTGCTTTATGTGAATATTTATAAATTTCTGAAATTGTTTATATACACATAAAAAGTATTAAAAATTTTCTATATTTTTTGCAAACAAAGTTTATATGAATAAATTTTAAAAACTGTTCTATACCTATATCAAATTTCTTTTTTTTTTATTTTTAATTATATAAATACCTACCTATCAACGAATACAAATAATTTTGTCTACCATACCATATTTTATATAGGTATGTACATACGAAAAAGCTATTTTCTTTAATAAAAATATAGGTAGGTATACGTACCTATGTATTAGATTTTCTTAAAGAAATAGTTTTATACCTTTGCATATACATATGTACATAATTATATTAATTGCAAAAAAAAAAAACAATTTCCACTATCTAACCACCCACTGCATCTAATGTAGGCAGTTAACCTAGTTGATTGCAATTATTATTTTTGTTCTTCAAAATTACACCAATTATTATACTTTTGAATAACAAAAATAATAATAATTGCAATCAACATAGGTAAGTTACCTAATATATTAAGATAAAGTTCCTATGTAGATATACTTAAATTCAAAAAAGCCTAATCCTATCAAGAATCAATTTTCAAAATTATTCCTACTTAAATCTATTTAAATAGGTATGTGTGTCCATACAAAAAAAAAGCAACGTTGTATTTTGGTTAGATATGCCGAAATTGAACAACGTTGCTTTGTTGCGTATGAAAGAGCAAAAACAAAACAAATATTCTTGACAAAAAAATATAACAACAAAACACACAGAAGATCCCTCAAAAGGAAAATGCTACAAAACAAATTTCATTTTCTCATTCTCGTCTTTCTCATTGCCAGAACTGATAAAATTTTCTTGCTCTTCCTCAATTACTACCCCACCCTAAATCAAAAGTCTCCACGACAATATTTTCCTACGACAGCGCCCTCGGTAGAGTGTATTCCATACCACTTTTTTCTGTTCCATGAGAGTACTATAGTTTATATATACAATGCCTACGCTACCTGCTAAAATTAATCTAGTTAATTACAAGAAGGGTTTTTCCGAATGTGGATTATCCTTCTTGTTAATTACAATTTTTAATCTTAATCCTTTAAGTAATTAAAAAACAATAAATCTATTTTCTGGAAACCCATTTAAAAATGGGAAAAGCCGAAAAAAGGAAGAGTGACGTAAATTTAGCTTACGAGGCACTCAAGACTCACATCAAAGAAGGCATGAGAACGCACGGAAAAGAGTTCCTGGTCAACATTCACGCCAAGCTCGGTGATATAGACCAGCTTTACGAAGATGACAAGGACGAAGTAATGGATACGCAACAAATTATGGATCCAATTACAGAACAACAAATCGAAGAAGTTGTTGGACAGGAAAACTTGAACGTGCAACCTACAGAAGAAGAACCTTCAGAGATGTTGCAAACCGAAGAAATGGTGAACTTAGACTCTGATTTTGAGGTGGTACAAACAAAAAGATCAAAAAGAAAGCCTTCGGAGTCACCAATAACTTCACCAAAGAAGACCAAAAAGCCTGCAATGGATAATGAAGCTTCTGTCACCAACGCACAGTGTGGGAATTCGCGAATTTAGCGGAATAAAATTAATAACGCTTGCATTTTAAATTTTTTTGTAGTTTTTTTTTTGTTTAGTTCATTGAAAATGTCTATACAATCAAATGTAACTCACATTTTGGTCATATTTTATTTAAGTTTTTGTAAAATGAGCTTTGAAGTGACAGGTTGTTTACACCAAAAAGTACTTTTTTTTTGAAAATGATAATTTACAAAAAAATCTTTTGAGGAATGATGTATTGTTTAATTTTATTACAAATATGAATAAAATAAAGTAAAAAGTTAATTATTATCAGAATTTACTAGTTTTTTTTTTGCAAACCGATATGTCAATGCCGTTGTTTATGAACTAAAGAAACTCCATTCTTAAAAGGGTATTAAAACGTACAAGAAATTCTATTTCAAAGGAAGTTTTAAATTAGTTTTATTCTAGACAATCAATGTTTTTTTTTTATATTGGTAAGTGTTGTACCACGAAATTTTTCTGTCGAAAAATACAGTTTCACTGGAATAGACAATTTTTATTTACCAATCCTGTTATTCTTGTAAAATAAAAAGCAAATTTAAAACAATTTTATTTAATTGTTTTTTATATGTTTTGTTTTTATTGTGAACAATTTTATCCTTACTATAATTTTAACTACATTCAACAGTTCAACATATGTATGTACATATAACACATTTTATTTACATTTTAGATTAGTTTGCAATATCCAAAATTTCAAGAACCTCAGGCTCTAAGTTTCTTCGTTTTCTTTTAGGAATACACCTTAGGCTTGCTAGATATGGATCTGATGTAATAAGCAGCCTATGAAATCAAATTTTATGTAAAATACGTATAGAAAGCACTTTTGCTCTTCAAATAAATTCGTGTTTTTTTATTTTTAGATTAATTTATTTTTGTTATTATTATTGGAACACCCTTTATCCGATATAATAGTTTTTTTTTTATTAATTGATAGTTTCCGTTTTTAATTTTTTAAATAACTTTGTTCTTTTTTTTCTTACTGTTAACTTTGAATTTGAACACCCTGTATTTTTGTTTTAACTATCAAATTATTTTTTTTTGGAACACCCCGTGGAATAAAAAAAGTTTTTTTTTTTAATTTATAACATTCTTCTTCTAACCAAATCCCAAAAAGTTATTCGATTTTGAAGGTATGCCCTCATTTTTTTGCTGGATACTCATTTAGAAACATTTAAAAAAAATATATCACAACATAATTGGGGTGTCAAATTTTAGTGATTCTTGATAGATAATAAATCAAGCTTTGTAGTGAATATTGTTTCGAGGCGCAATAACGCGGAATAACTAAAGTTTTGCTCTAATAAAGGTACAAAAATCGAAAAAAAACACATTTTTTTAACTTCAATCACCAAAACAAAAATGTGAAACACCCTGTGAAATAAAAAATTACTTACAATCTTATACCTTGATATTTAAGAAATAAAAAAAAATTAAAACTTTTATTAAAACACACACCAAACGCACGAAAAAAAATTAAGAGCAAAGTAATCTCTTCCAGCAAATATACAGAATAAAAATCGCCAACTGCAACTTCAATGCTATTTTTTTTTTGTTTACATGATCCCCACCCAACAGTTCTTTTGTTATCACTTTCTACAATCTTTTAGCTTTAAGAAAAACCGCTTTTGGTATCAATCGAGACTAGTCATTTTTCGAATTAAATTCCGCTAAATTCGCGAATTCCCACACTGTGCAACGCAGAGAAAATAAACACAACAAAACAACAAAACCTCGAAAAACCCAACAAGGAACCCCGATCTACACTAATGCCACCGATTGTGTGCTTCAAGCTAAACGTGGCGGAAATCAGTAAACATTTGAAAGCTCAAGGTGTAGTATTCAAAGTTCACAACATCAATAGTGAAAAATCTGTTATCACAACAAAGACCAAAGAGGAACACCAGAAGATCCGAGATTTCCTGAAGGTGAAGAAGACAGAATTCAACACCTATACTGCCAAAGAAGACAAGAAGACACTGCTGGTCCTTAAAGGCATTCATCAAACTTATGAAGCCACTGAAGTTAAGGAGGAGCTCATTGCGGAAGGCATCGCAGTCTTAGCAGTAAGTCCCTACAAGACCCGATCGGACAGGAAGTATAATAGCTTCGTCGTTGAAGTTTCCAAAACATCTGATATCCCAGCAATTTACGGAAAAACACTTCTTATGCACCAAAAAGTCCATTGGGAGAAGTTTAAGTCAACCACCATTACACAGTGTAAGAATTGCCAAAAGTTTGGACATGTTGCTAGCAACTGTGGCATGAAATACCGTTGTGTAAAGTGCAAGGAGGATCATAATCCAGGAAACTGCTCTAGGACCCTCCACAAAGTCAGTGACGATATGGTATTCTGCGTTAACTGCCAACAGACTGGGCACCCTGCCAGCTACAGTGGATGTCCTGCAAGGAAGAAGAAACTGGCCGAAAAAACGAAGACAGCAACACAGAAGCGTGAAAATCACCAAATTGCTGTAACATCAGCAAAAAATGCGATTGTGAATGGCTTATCATACGCCAGCGTTGCAGCCACATCTGGAGCAGCTTCAAAACCTTTGGAAGCCCTATTTAAGAAAGCAGGAAATAAGCCAGCTCCGCCAGCGCCAGCTACAACGCCATTTTCCAAACCAGTAGTCCAGAAGAGGACTGCACCATCCAACACATCAAGCCAAAAAGGACAATCACAGTCTTTCAACATATTTGATGATACCGAAAGACTGTTTGGTACAGATCTCCTTTCTCTTCTCCAAAAGGCAAAGGAGGTAGTTCCAAGCAACTACGGTAGTCTCAATGATAAAGAAAAGACAGTTATATTGGGTAAACTTATTTGTTCATTATGTATATAAGAAACTACCTATCTTTCATTACATATAACGTTAATTCTATTTATTCTACAGCCAGACGTATCTCACTAAACTTTTTTTTAAAATCAAAGAAACCCGATATTATCTTTTTACAGGAAACAAACATCACCGCAAGAAACACCCTTAAACCGGAAGGCTACACATCCTATAGACAGGACAAGACATCTAAAGGCAGAGGAACTGCCATCCTCTTGAAATCGGACCTTAAAAGCGAGTACGTTAGGGTACCTGTACTGCGCTGCATGGAGACTACAGCCGTTGTGATCATTATGTCGGATAATGAGACGCTGCTTCTCGTCTCAGTATACAACAAGTGTAACGCAACAAGATGTGACATCATACATGACCTCAACGCCATCAACAATCTGGCTAGCCAATATACGTACTGTGTACTTGGAGGTGACTTCAATGCACGACACCCACTCTGGCTGGACACCAGGGAATCTACACAAGGAAAAGCAATTGTGGACTGGCTGCAAGACAACCCTGAGCTTCACTCATTGGTGGTTATATCACAACATAGGCCCACATTTCCAAGAACTCCGTCGTTGCTAGACTTCTTTTTAGTGACGTCCAATTTTACGAACATCCTTCCCGAGTTCCAAAACTTCACTTGTGTTGCACACGATAGTGACTCGGACCATCTGGCGGTTGAGATGAGAGTCAGATTGAATTACAGGATTACAACTGAACGTCGTATTCCCGAATTCCAAATCCAATACGAAAAACTGAACTGGATAAGATTCCGTTCAGAAGTTGAAGAACGCCTACCAGAAGTCTCCAGCGTCAACAATCTCAACAACAATGAGATCGATAACACCATTGCTCAATTTGAAACAGTTGTCAACAATGCTTTGGACAGGCAGAAAACACCCCGCACCAGCAGAGATAAATATGCAAACCTACCCCAACATATACAATTAATATATGCTCACCGGCAAAGACTCCGCAAAAGCCTCCAAAGAATATTCCACAGGACCTTTAACAGGGAAAGTGTCGAATACCGTCGGCTACACTCAGAACTTCAGTGCACTAACACAATGTTCAACCAGGCAATAAAACATCATCAGGAAAGGGATTTCAGGAAGAGACTCGAAGATATCAAACCTGGACCCGACACGTTTAAAAAGATCAATCTGATTGTTGGAAAAGCGAACTCAATTCCAGACACCATCCTTCACGGACAAGAAGTTTCAACAACTTCTGCAGAGAAAGCTGAAGCGTTTGCAAATCACTTTCATGATAGTTTCAAAGATCGCCCTCCCGTGCACCTTCCTGACTTTATCGAAGATGTAGAAACTCGCTTTCAAGAGATATCAGCAAACACCGAAACTGTGACCCTGTTCAATGAGGAAAACCCATCATCGGAGCCGACGCTGACAGATGTTTTCACTTCTCCTGAAGAAGTAGCTGACATTATCTTCACTGGAAACTCCAAAAAATCAGCAGGAAGCGACAAGATTTCTAATTACGTGCTTAAAAAGTTACCAAATCTTGCTGTTCTCCTGTTGACTATAATCTTCAATAACTGCCTGAACAACAGCTATTTCCCTGCAGCCTGGAAAACCGCAAAAGTGGTCCCTGTCCCGAAGAAGAACAACCGCGCAAATGTGGAAGGATATCGGCCAATTTCTTTGCTCAGCTGCATGAGTAAGATACTGGAGGCATTGATATTGAAGAAACTCAACGTTTTCTGCAGAGAAAGAGATGTCATACCGGAGTTTCAGTATGGCTTTCGAAATAAACATTCTACCATACATCCATTACTGGGACTCCATTCTGATGTTACAATTGGACTCAACAAAAAGGAAACCACTGTAGCGTGTTTGCTGGACATCGAAAAAGCTTTCGACAGCGTTTGGATAAAAGGATTACTATTCAAACTCTCGGAACTTGGACTTGCTAATTACCTGGTAAGAATAATCAAAAATTTCCTAACCCATAGACTTTTTTATGTACAGGTAGAAAAACATGTGTCATCAACCAAAGGAATTAACGCTGGAGTTCCTCAAGGATCAAAACTTGGACCACTGCTGTTCAACATTTACACTGCTGATCAACCAGCCAACATATCAGGTACAAAGACGAAGCTTTATGCAGACGACTCAATCACATACGCCACCGCTTTTTCACCAGAAATTGCTGCCAGGAGAGTGCAAGAGCACATTAAAAACCTATGGGAATACTATGTCAAATGGGGACTGAGGATAAACAGCGAAAAGACTGAACTCATCTGCTTCCGAACACCAGTGACTGTCATTCGAAGACGAGCGTTTGCAACACGCTGTGATGCAATCAAAATAAAGCTTCCAGACAACACTGAAGTGACAGTCAAATCATCAACGAAGTACTTAGGAATCAACTTTTCCAATAAATTCAAATTCAAAAGGCATGCAGACTTGATGTTGCAGAGAGCCAACTATTCTCTGCACTTGGTCCATCCGCTTCTCAGGAGGCGAAGTGGACTAAGTAAGAAAACCAAACTGCTTGTGTACAAACAACTTATCCGACCCGTTCTGACCTACGCCTTTCCCATCTGGTTTACTATTTCACCTACAGCAATGAAAAAGATGAAGCTTTTTGAAAGAAAGATGCTCCGCATTTGCACTGGACTGTATCGTAACACACTGACGAAGAAATATATACCAACAAGGAATCTGTATAAAGAAGCAAAATTAATACCATTGGACAAGTATTTACTGCAGCTCTCCGGAAAAATCATCAGGAACCTGGAAGATCATCCCAACACAGAAGTGCAACAACTTCTCCAGCATGAACTGGAGCCTCGTGACAAGTATCTATACACCCGAGCCATCACTGACGATCAATTTGAAGACATCATCCATAACGACAACGCACCCTTTTACGAGAAGAACAACAATCAATACTACAGGGGATAAAACGCCCACTCATCAAAAATTATTATTTAGTTAATATTAAAAAAATCATGAATTAGATTAAGAAAACATTAATATGATATTGTAAGCAAATAGCATTATGTAAAGCCAAATGAAGAACGTTGGGCCCCTCTATTGTTGAGCCAACATGATTTAATTTAGTAATAAGTTAGTTTTAAGTCAAATTGTATATAAAACAAATTGAAAAATAAAATTCTTAATCTAAAAAAAAAAAAAATGTGCGTGAGCTGTCAAAACCAGTGTTGCCAAAAAGAAAATAACAAAAAAATCACCCATTATATCGCGAAAACAGCTTTAACGATAATGATAAATACATGTAATTCAGTGTGCTATTATGAGCATGGTCAACGGCCTTGGCTTGGATGAAAGCATCGCTACCCATCGATCAGCGAAATCAAGTATCATTGTGCGTGGTTGGTACTTGGATTGAGGACCGTTCAAATACCAACCGTGTGCTGTTGACATGTGTTTCTTCTGTTGTTCTTTCTTTCTGTTTGTCTCTCTCTGTTGTATTATCTAAAGCCGATGGCCTCGGTTGCCAGTGCTTTCAGTGTCTCTACTTCGTAGATTTATGTATTACCTAAAATCTATATTATTAAAAACTTAAAACTGACATACCAAATTTCTTTTTTCTAGAAATATTTTAAAGAAATTTCTTATACAAAAAAATTAATTTAATAATAAAATGATTTTTTAAACTTTCTTTGCATAAACTCATAAACTTTTTAATTCCAAGGAATTGGCATAAGAGAAAGTACGTGCGACGCGGACGTACAAAACTCCACCGAAAAAATATGGCGAGCTATTATTTGACATTTGACGAGTGACTGTCATCTGATTTGCATTGCATCAGTGATGAATGTCCAACAAGTTCCTCTTGGCTTAAACACATGTGCAACATTTTCCCTGCAGCGAAATTTAATTACACAGGTTCTTATGGGAGCAGAATCATTGAAAGTCTGCATGCAGCGCTGCGCTGCACGATGTCTCTATTCCTAAATTTGCTGCCTAGTTTCATTGCAGCCATAATTGTAAAACAAAAATTTCCAAATAATTGCTATTTGGCATTACTGATATTGACAGATTGTTGACATTGTCTGTCATATTTGCAAAAAAAAAAGTTTGTTTTTGTCTTTGGTGGAAAACTTGATATTGATACAATAATGGAAGAAAAAATAAAACAAATTCATTTATGACAAAACAAATCCGTACAATGAACAAGAAGTGAAAAGAATTTGTTTTGTCTCCGACTCGTATTTTTGTTTATTTTCAGACAGATGAAAGATTGTTACTGCTCACCAGTTCCTGTTTGTATCCAATTGTATCCAACTAAGGACATTTTCTTCAGCTATACATAGCAGCATCAACGCGAGGGAAACTACATGTCTAGTATAGTTTTGTTTTTCATTTGTGCTTTGTATCTTCTTTTGCTTTTCCTACTTATCACCAGGAACAATTTTTGAAAGTATAGGTGCAATTCTCTTTCATTTTCAGATTAATTAAATTTGTCCACGGCCTTGAAGTTTTGATCAGGAACAAATTATATTCATTTAAAAACTTGAGGTATTTCTCATACACGGCAATCAAAATCAAAATTTTGTCCTTGTTTGTTGAAATATCCATTTAATTTAAAATAAACTTATAAAACTTTAAGTACAAAACAATTTAAGCAAACAAAAACAATGAAAATTTGGCAGATGTCATTTTTGTTTTAACAGAACTAGGCATCATTAAAGTTAGGAAGTATGCACATGTGTTCTGGCTGCAGCGTTGCATGCATCGCTGCGTGCAGACTTGCTGCACATCTGTTTTAGCCATTAAACAACTGAAAAACTACATAAAACCCGCTCTTAATGATTTTCTATTAGCCATTATGTCAATTTAAGGTGACGGTGAAGAGGAATGGAATCAATTCATTCCCCTACAACCTTTGACACTTTTATGTTCCTTACGAGTAATTTAAACTTCCAGGAGTTGTGTGGTGACTGATGCGTGTATTTTGAAAATGGCATTTCATCGATAGAATTTTTCAGTACTTCATCATCATCACTATTTAGCTTCTCTTTCCGCTGTTTATAAAACGGCACCTGTTCTGTTATGCATACCAACGTATTTATGACCAAGTATCGGTGTCAACACCCAGAACTTGTGGTGACATAATTTGCAGCTGTGCCTGTGGCGCTGTTCAATATGTTTACCCAAACTCGCTGAAACTTAAGTCATTAACCCTTTAGTCCTACACTCAAATAAAAATTTGTGAAAAACAAACATTAATAAGGCAAACTTGGGCATGAACTCGTTTATTAAAAAAGAATGTGTTTTAGCCGCCATTTAAAAATAAAAATACGGGTTTCAGTCAAATATTTAAAAAGATGTAGAAAATTTGATTATCTTAATAACTCCCATTTTTAGGGATCTATAATATCAGAGTGTTAAATCGCCAGAAAGGTTTTCCTTTTTAGCAGCGAGCTGTTTGGCAGTCAAATGGGAAAAACTTTTCAATGCTGTACCTCATTAGGTATTCTGGGAATTTGCATTAGATGCAGCAAAACGTATAGGTTTTTTTTTTTATAATTCACACGCACCCAAGAGTTTATTGAGAACTGTGTTTAACACAGCAATTTTTCTCCACAACGGTTCCGAGAATTTTGCTTAAATTTTTTTTTTCTGTCGATTAATTGGCGTACCAACATTTTTTCTTAAAAATGTTTTACAAATTTTATATATAAAAGCTTTTTTTAAGAAACCACTACAAGAACTTATAACTTTTGTTCTTACATAAGCTAATGTTTGCTTGAATCACAGGCATTCTATTTTCACCTCCAACTACTAACGGAGTTGTTTTAGTCATTTAAAAAATTAGTTTTATGCTTCTCAACAGTTTTCTCTAATAATATTCATTTTTGAAATTCTTAGTCGTTAACATACTAGGACAAGTTCGTGCGACCCAGTCGTGCATTTTATTTAACGGGTATTTACGAACCGATGTAATTAGTCTTGTATTATTGTAAAAGTGTAACACTTCCTTATACTCCAACAAAAAAATATACTACATAATTGAAATCTTAAAAAAATTTTGCACTTTCACTATTACCTAAGCCCCATTGCTACAGAAAAATAAAGTGGTGTACACTTTGTAATTCTGTTTGACAGATCACTAAATAATGTCATATCGTACTGTCAGCTGTTATTCAACTACGATTTTTCTTTGTAATTTAAAAGAAATAGTCCAGTCAAAGCGTCATTTGACCTTGCGCGCAGAGGCATGGTCAATTTTTTTTTCATGGATCGATAGGTGCTTATGAGAAAAGCTTAAAACCAAATTTGCACCACATGACAACTTTTTTTACCAAAGTTATTGGTAAAAATGTGTTTTGTGTCATTTTTTGGTCATTTGCGAATATCTCGGCTCCACTATCTCGTACAAACAAAAATTAAACATGTATTTATTCCTAATAAAATTATCTATTATGTTCTAAAAAAAACATTTGTTTAAACAAATGAAAAAAAAAGTTATAGTAAGTTAAACAAATTTTTTGTTGTTTAAAAATCACTTTTTCGTGATTATTAAGAAAAAAGCTCATTTATGGATGAAATTTTTATATTTTATTATTAAAGTTCTTGTAATTCCCTACAATTTAAAAAAAAAATCAACATTCTACGATGAACGAAAGCCGAGTAATAAATTATTGAACATAGGTAAGTCAGCGCACCCACGCATTTTATGATTTTATGTTTTAATTAATATCTCAGCCCCAGTATGTCGCAAAGTGAAAATAAAAAACTGTATTGCTAATAACAATATTTTCTATCAACTTGCATTTCATTTAATATGTTTGAGCAAAAATATAAAAAGTTACCGTTGGTTTCAACGTTTTTTTTCTTGTTTTTAATACCTTTTTTCCATAGTTATTGAGAAAAAAACTGTATTTCACGGTAAATACTTTTCAGTTTTGGATTTTTGTTTTATAGTCCTGCTAATTTTCTTCAAATTAAAAAAAAAAATAGTCCATTACGACAAACGGGAGCCAAGATATTCATGATTTAAAAACTTAGGAAAGCTTACAATTTAGTATTTTAACCTTGTAGCTTGTAATTTTGGTGTCGCCAGCCACAAGACATATTGGTATCCTTCAAACACTCCACACATACTTACACATATTTGTTGCTTCTTGTTGCTGGCGACACCAAAATTACAAGCTACAAGGTTAAAATACTAAATTGTAAGCTTTCCTAAGTTTTTAAATCATGAATATCTTGGCTCCCGTTTGTCGTAATGGACTATTTTTTTTTTTAATTTGAAGAAAATTAGCAGGACTATAAAACAAAAATCCAAAACTGAAAAGTATTTACCGTGAAATACAGTTTTTTTCTCAATAACTATGAAAAAAAGGTATTAAAAACAAGAAAAAAAACGTTGAAACCAACGGTAACTTTTTATATTTTTGCTCAAACATATTAAATGAAATGCAAGTTGATAGAAAATATTGTTATTAGCAATACAGTTTTTTATTTTCACTCTGCGACATACTGGGGCTGAGATATTAATTAAAACATAAAATCATAAAATGCGTGGGTGCGCTGACTTACCTATGTTCAATAATTTATTACTCGGCTTTCGTTCACCGTAGAGTGTTGAATTTTTTTTTTAAATTGTAGGGAATTACAAGAACTTTAATAATAAAATATAAAAATTTCAACGTTAAATGAGCTTTTTTCTTAATAATCACGAAAAAGTGATTTTTAAACAACAAAAAATTTGTTTAACTTACTATAACTTTTGTTTTCATTTGTTTAAACAAATGTTTTTTTTAGAACATAATAGATAATCTTATTAGGAATAAATACATGTTTAATTTTTGTTTGTACGAGATAGTGGAGCCGAGATATTCGCAAATGACCAAAAAATGACACAAAACACATTTTTACCAATAACTTTGGTAAAAAAAGTTGTCATGTGGTGCAAATTTGGTTTTAAGCTTTTCTCATAAGCACCTATCGATCCATGAAAAAAAAATTGACCATGCCTCTGCGCGCAAGGTCAGGCCCTTTTTCATGACGCTTTGACTGGACTAAAAGGGAAGTAACAAATAATGTTAAATTTTGACATTTTCTTCAATGTTACTTGACAGATTAGAAGACGGTCTGTTGTAAGATCTTGAGGCATCCTATTGTTTTTCACATATGGCAACCAACAAAAAAATGCATTATTAACTCTACCTACTAATTTGAACATTTTACCTCGAAAAAAAATATAGCGTCCTCAAAATAATGGAAATTCAAATTATCTTATTTATATTTTTTACCAGTAACCAAAGGGTTATCGTGTAAATTTCTCGGAACCAAATTAAATCTAAATTTACTTTTAAATCTGTTATTTTTACTTGCGATAAATGTACTATTCAAGTTTTGCATTTGAGATTTTGATCAAAGTTGTTTAAAATCTTACGAGTATTTATCTCAAAAAGGGTTCTAACGTCTTTTATAAGCAAATAAAGTGTGCTGTCAAAAGCATGGACTACACTGTGGTCAAAAAAATTTAAGAAAAAATGGTATGAACGGTATTGGTTAAAAAACCCTTTTTTTTCGACTTTCTCATTAACGAATTTACCTATTTGGCCACACAGAAGCTACTCGTACATAAAAAATAAAAAAAAAATATAGTTTGGAATTTTGAAAAATAGATTTAATTTTCAATATCTTGAAAACGAATGAACGATTAGTTTCTAAAATTATTTTCTAAAATGTATATTAAAATACTTGAAATTGACATCTCAATTTTTGTCCTAAGAAATTTTAATTGAGTTGTCAATTAGGCAGACGGCGAATAATGCCATGCTTTAACGATATAAAAGTAATAAATTATATGTAGATACCATTTATAGAATAAATAAATCTAAATCTATCTAATCCTAAGAAATTTTAAGAAAATTTCTTATATACAAAATTAGTTTAATAGTAAAACCATGTTTTAAACTGTGTTTGCATAAATTCATTCTTTTCGGCAATTTTATTCATTTGAATATTTTGCTCTAATTAAATCCATGTTCCACCTTTACATATGCAATACAGTCGTGGATTTTATTTTATTTAGGCCGTGAGTCATTAGTTGTAAATCTTGATCCAAATTAAGTTTTATGTTTAAAATTATAGTGCGAGTTCATATGAAACAGAAAATGTGAAAAATTAATTTTAGGATCTAATTTAATCTTAACTGTATCTTAACGTGACAAAATGTCATTTCATGAAAATTATTTCACACAAAACATGATAATGACAGCTGCTATAAAATAACATTTTCTGGGAAATAAATGGAAATGAAGAGATTTTCATTCAACAAATTGAAAATATTTATGTTTTTACAAATACTGTAATATGATTCCAAGCAGTATAAGGATCTCATAAATATCCTATTGCAAAACTTTTATTATTTGAATTCCAGATAGTTCCTTGATATATACGTAGGAAGTAGCAAACTCAGATCCTGTAAGAGTTTTCATACAATTACGTCTTGAAATGTACTGCTTAAATTTCAAAAATGAACTTTTATAACACTGTAAGTTTATATAATAATATTCTAAGAAGATTTAAGTACTTTGAAACTAAAAAAGTGCTAAGCTCTTAAAATAAAAAAGTTATGAGATTTTTGTAAGTTTTATTTCAAGATTTTAATTGTTGAGGAAAGAAACAATTCTATACCGCCATGTCGTTTTTCCAGCATAGAAGGTCTTATTTTAGTTTCTTTTTAAATATCACGGATTAAATATACATAGTAAGTTTTCGTTGAGTGTAATTGTTCTTCAAGAATCCCGGAACTTAATATTAAAGTACTGAAAAGCGGCTTTTAATGTTCCTCGTTTAGCTCCGGTCGTAACCTCTTTCGTAATAATCAATGAAAGTTTCAGGCTAAAGATGGAGCACTTCTTGGTGTATGTGGTAAAATGGCGTTTATATGAACTTTTGATTTGGGACATCACGTATATAGGATGTATGTGTATACCTACATAGGAATATGTGAACTTCATAATCTATAGAATTCTATTCTGGAAATGTGGTATGTTTTATCAAAAAGTTATGATGATGGGAATAGGTAAGTACGCAACCTGGGATAAGGGTGAGAACTGCCCAATAATTTGAAACACCAAGGGCGTACGGAAGAAAGGTATACTTGACCGCAACTACCAGTGGTTGATGATTTTATTTTGATAAATAAAGTTTTAAAGTGTTAGAAATATTAAAACACTAATGAGTTCCCTGTCTTTTTTGAGACTAAATTTCATACCTCAGGAAAAATAAAATTTGATGACGCTTTCAGCTTAATTTGGGAACCAGAAATAATGACTATTGAACAGCAATTCACGCAAAACTTGCAAATAACATGTCACATAATATTCAACTTTTAAGAATTATTTAAGTGAATGTATATTTTCGAAATATGTAATTGCTAAATAATTATTGTTCTAAAAAAAATAAAAGACTAATACAACGGTTCGTAGAAAACCTTAACGTGTTGCGTGTTGCTGGAATGTATAGGGAAAGTACAATGTTTTGACGAACAGCTAAAATGAGACAAACTTTTCACGGCGAGAGATACGAGTTCTTTTGGGTGAATTTCCACTTCGACGCAATAGACATTATGACTGAAAAAAATTTCGAGATAAAGAATTTTCCAATACGGAGAGTCAGATTTTGTTCATGGCGGTCAAGATGTTTTTAATTTTCCGATTTTCTATTTTTAAGACATTTAAGACAAAATACATTATGGGTTCTGAAACAGTTTTAATCGGACAATGATTTCACAAAAAAAAAATCATCTTCAGCAACAAGATGCTTCTTTTTATGAACTTGGCACTATTCAAATAAAGATGAGTGGCAATGAATTCACAGAAAGTCACTGTTCGGAGTTTATTGTGGCCCATCGAAATCATCGTTACATATTTCTTCGAAAACGACAATGGCATTACCATCACCATTAACAAATAGCGCTTTCGATCGATAGTAACCAATTAATGTTGGCCAAAACAGGATGATGCTAGCCCCACAGCAGGAGCCAGAATGGTTATTATGCAAGAGTGATTTGAGTGCACGGTTATCTCATATCAAGACGAGTTGAACTGCCCACATAAATCCTGACTCTGTCAGACTTTTAAGGGTGGTGTTTCCTCAAGTCGCAAGCTTATACCAATGAGCTGCTAACAAATGGTGCCCCCAAAGTTAACATATCCCGTGCTACCGCTTAAACTTAGCCTGATCTAGGGTTCAGAGTCATCCAAAATTGAACTTGTGAGATGCGAGGCATCCATTTCATATTCATATTCTTATCAGAATGCGATTCGGCAGCACTTTAATTGGCAATTAACAGTTCGGTAGATCACCATAGACCAAATCTTCATACTGAGTCAAATGCTGGAAAGTCCAACGAATTCCAAGTATAGAAACATTAAGAACACCTTTTCATCAAGGTCAATATTATGAAAGCATCCATCGTCAGCGGATATTACGGTATCACGAAAGAAACGGCCCAGCTATGCCACAATTTTCAACTAGGAAATCTATTTTCTGAACTGTTCCAAACATGAACCAGGATTGCGGTAAAGAGTTCGGCAAATTGAGAACATGGTAAACTTGTTTGAGTTAAAAGGGGACAACACCAAGTATCCATCATGACAAAAATTTATCTTGGAACAACACCTTTTAGTTGATATCCGACGAAGAATTACACAAAGAATCTATTGCTAAATCGTCGGTCGGCTTGGTGACACAAATGGTTTTTAAACTCATCACTTTTATGACGATCTTTTGACAATAAGCAGAAATGGAGAGCTGATACTGAATTCTTCTGAAAGAAACATTCTTCGACCGATATTATGGATTATTTGTGAAAATGATTTATGGATGAGAAGATACCACCGTTAAGTCAATGAGGAGATGTACCAAGATGTGAACGTACTCCAGAAAAGGAAACATGTCGAAAGAAACGCTTCAGTTAGGAGTTTCGAATCCCAGGCACAGCATTCGACGATATTCGAATGTTTACAAAAATAAGAACATTTGAATTCAAATTTTTTCCGTTGTTTGTTTTTCTAAATGCTTTTACTATTACATAATAAACAGGATGCGTCTTATGTTCCAGGTTGATGTTTTTTTTTCCACACCTTTTAAATGAAATACAATATTATAATTTATATTTTTGATCGATTATATGGTCTTTTAGATTATTTGTATATGGAACATGTTCTCGGTCAAATGGACAGCACCTCTGGCTGTGGCGCAAAAGCGAACTCTTTTAAGCTCATTTTGCATAACAATTTCGCAGACTTCTGTAGATATCTTGATTGTTACTGTACACTTTTTCATTCAAGTATACCCATAGGAAGAATTCGGGAATCAACTGTACTTTTGAAATTGTAAGTCTTTTGAACATAAGAGCAAGCTTATGCGACTCAGTCGTGCATTCTATTTAGTTATAATTCAAGCATTTTTTGGTACAAAAGGAGTATTCAGTTATTTGAAAACCTCCGTAAATCGAATTAACAGTAAGGCTCAAATAGTTCTAATAAGCGAGTAAGTACAATCTACTTAAACGGTATCGATTATGAAATGTACATTTTACATTTCATTCACAAATTGACATTAATGGCTTATTATAATAAGGTGCAATAATTATCTCGATTTGTATAAAGTCCAATGGCATGTGAAAACTTCCTGTTTTAAACATAGCTACATAAGGTACAATGTAAACATATACATACGTAATCCCATTAAGCTAATCGTATTTAGCTTTTCATAGATTAAATAAAATTAGATTTTGCAAATTGTGGCGATCATCATTAGCAATTTTATTGTTATAGTTTTATTAATTTAATTTAAAGCAATAAGGGCTAATCGGGTATTGCATTTATTAACTTTTCAACTTTTGTTGCTTTTAAAAAAATATAACGATATTGGTATGCTGCTTGCTTCAACAACCACTAGTGTCTAGGAATGCCTGACATCACAAATGCCGGAAAATTCTGAAATGTGTGTTTATGTCCCACTGGTACCTCGAAATGATTAAAAAAAAATTCAGGCAACTTTGTGAAATGAAAGTTAAAATAACCTGACGTACCTGACTCTTCATAAGCTCATAGGAGAATATAGTGTGAATTTTATTATCCTAGAACCTAGAGGATTTGTCTAAATTTAGACACCTAGTTCCAAAGGTGGTAAGGTTTTTATATTACTATTTCAAATTTTATTGATCTCATAACATTTTTCTTAGATCAAAGTTTTTTCGCGTGATATTTTTCTCTCAAGATATTTTCCTCGCATGAAATTCTCCTCACATGATAGTTTTGCCGTATAATAGTGTTTCGCATGACATTTTTCGGATGATTGTTTTCAGCCATGATACTTTTCTCCCATGAAAGTTTTCTCGCACGATAATATTCTTATATAATAGTTTCATCGTATGATATTTTCCTCACATGATAGTTTTTTTGTCGCATGATATTATTCTCGGATTTTTCGGATGATACTTTTATCGCAACATAGTTGCGATAGCTTATTCGCATGACAGTTTTATCATATGATAATATTTTTCTCGCATGATAAATTTCCCGCAATATAGTTTTATCGCAGTTTTCAGACAGACAGTTTTCTCGCACGATAATTTTATCGAATTACAGTTTTCTTTCGCGATAGTATTCTTGCATGATAGTTTTCTCGCATGATATTTTCCAAACATGTTAATTTTTTGGCACAATAGTGTTCCCGCATACTATTTTTTTCGCCTGATAGTTTTCAACCTTGTTTCTTTTGTCGAATGATAATTTTCTCGCATTATTTTTAGGATGATCCATAATCTGTGCTGAAATTTGGAGAAGACTGTCTGTATGTCTGTACCTCGAACTATAGCCTAAGCTACTGGAGGTATTTTCTTCAAACTTGGTACTTAGGGTCTTCGGTGATTGTCAAGAGGGGAAATTGAAATTTTTTTTTAGCTCTAAAACTAACGGTACCCCCATACACCCGTAATGCAAAATCTTATTTATCTCGAAAACGGCTCTAACGATTTTGATAAAATTAGAAAAAATGAAAAAAAAATTATGTGTGATATTATGGACATGGACTATATTTTCGTAAAAAAAATTTGGGAGGAAATGGTATTAGGGGTACCTGTCATAGAACGTTTTTTAATTTTCGAATTTCTCATCAACGGCTCTAACGATTTTAACCAAAATTTTCACCAGGAGCCCCCTTAAGTTTAAAATAATATTGTATGTATATAAAAATATTCGAAAAAAAAATATTTATTTTGTGTTTTGAAAAAATAAATTCTAATTTATTTTTTGAAAAATCAATATCTAGAAAAAGTGTAACCGATTATTTTTTATTTTCTAAAATCTATATTACTACTTAAAATTGGCATCCCAAATTTTGTTCTAGAACAATTTGAAAGAAATTTGTTATATAAAAAATTACTTTAATAAAACGATTTTTAAACTTTCTTTCCGTAAATTCATACTTTTTCAGAAATCAAACGGCAATTTCATGCATTGTATTTATAAAATATTTTACATAAGAGCAAGTTCGTGCGATCCAGTCGTGCATTTTATTTTATCTCAAATCACCTAAATTGCTCAACACATCACACAAATTAATCGAAAAAGCCTGATTCCACTTTAAAATCATGGGAAGGAAGGAACCTTGAGCTCTACCAACTAGCATCCTTTGAAATATGAAAATTTCCCTGGCACACAACCATAATGAGCTAAAAAAAAATTTAATGGAAATTGTTTATCATTTGAATATTCAAAGTGCAAATATTCAGGAACCCAGCGCCCAAAGGCATATTTTGCTATAAACAGACTACCTTACCCAAATAAACCAAGAGTAAACAGCAAACAAAAAGCCTTCTCCAGCCGCAGGCAGTGTTCCCGACTATTCCATTTTAATTTCGGTGTCGATGGTGCTCTTGGGGGAATATGATGGGACTGACCCGAAATACCAATCCCATTTACGGCTGCAAATTATGTGCCCTAAAATACTCCCGGTAGACCGGACCTAACCTACATACCAGTTTATATCAGCTTCTAATTATTGTTCAAATACCGCAACAGATGTAATGTCAATGTGGAAACTTTAAAGTTTTCGTGAAAATGTATGCTGGAATGTACTTAACTGGTGATGTAAGTGTGACATTAATATTTGTTTCACAAAAGCACGCAACAGCAAACAATTCCAGGCTGACCACGACATCATGAGCATGGTTTTACGAGAGTTTAGCCGTAGCTAAAGCGATTCCTGTTTGTAGTCTATTTAATCATGCACTTCCGGTCCGGATTTGGGGTTGATGTTCCGTTCTGGTTCTGGTAGCAAGTGAAACTGCCTGTGGCAAATTGCAC
Source organism: Chrysotoxum bicinctum (assembly GCA_911387755.1). Taxonomy (NCBI): domain Eukaryota; kingdom Metazoa; phylum Arthropoda; class Insecta; order Diptera; family Syrphidae; genus Chrysotoxum; species Chrysotoxum bicinctum. The sequence goes on from OU426989.1 coordinate 20,189,579, forward strand.
GGTAAAGCCCATTTGTAATAATATAAGTTGCTCTTGAGCGCAATTGTGTTTTAAGTGTTAAAATGATTTACGTTGAAATGTGCTGTATATATGTGTGTAGGGTACAAATTTCATGTGTGTTGGGAACATTAATTTGAACTTACTCTTTGGGGAAAGAGTCAGTTTCGTGTAAAAGAAACATTTCGAATTCTTATTCAAACTTATCTCTATGAGAAGTTCAACAAAGTGGTTTTCGTCATATCGTGTTTGACCTAGACTCTTAACGGGTGGGCATTTAACCAATTTCCCTCAAATTTGATACAGAGGATCCTTATGTGATTCGCTGGAAAAGAATTTCGTGGTTTTTGGTGAAAAATGTACGTACATAACGGAAATAGAATTTTCAAATTTCTTGAGAAATTTTTCGAAACAGTAAAAGTTCCAACCAATCCTCCGAGGCATACGTGTAATAGGTTTGTTGGAGCTATATAAGATAAAGGGTGACGGGTGGGTAGATAGAAAAGACGAGCATTTCTTAGATAACGGGAATAAGTGCTAAATGGATGGAGTTGTAAAGAAGTAGTCGATGACTGGAGATACCCTCGGTTATTTCTTTATTCTTCTAGCATATTGAAGTTCATTAGTTAAAGGCTGTCTTGATACGGAAATAAATTCAAAGGCTTGTTCCAAGACAGACCACAAAAGGTAATTTGTAGGAAATGACGCATATTGAATACTATCGAATCTGCTGATATGAATGTGTTGCGGACCACTTTTTGACAGGCGTATTCAAGAAGGTGGCGAACAGGATTTTATATACATAGATCAATTATTCTCGTAGCGGTCGGATAATTCCTTGCAGCACCGTTTCATAAAAAGAAGAAGTACTGACAGTAAAAATAATTAGTAATAAAAATTATACTACTGAAATAAATCAGCCAAGTAGAACTATTAATGGACTTGTTGAATTATTGATTCAAAATAGCTTTTTTGGCCTTTAGTCCACAAAAATTGGCGTTTCGTCCGGGTGATCTCACATGGACTCATCAGTTGACTGTGAGGACCTTGTCAATACGAAATTTTTGTAAAATTCAGTTCATCTTATATCGATTTTTTGACAAAAATCCGATGTGAACTATATCTAACCAAGATTAAAATTGTAATCATTAACGTTGGAAGTTTTTGCCCGTGGCCTGGCAGCGTATTGCCAAACTGTATATCAGCACAGATCTCCTTAGTCTGTGCTCAGCCATTTTCTGCTCACCGAATTTGAAAGTATTGTAGAGCAAACTGTATGCTACTACAGAACGCTCTGTGGTCACATGCAGTTTGCTTGTAAAATATTAAAAAACGCTGAAGCAAACTATATACTATTTCAGATCGAGCAAAGTACCTGTGATTACAGAGCCATCGTTCACGTTGGTGTGGTTATTGTGTGTGGTGCCGTGACATAAGGCCAAGTGACAAAAGGCCAAATTTGTTTGTGACTTAAGGCCAAACATAAAATGTTTTGTCTTGAGCAACAGTACCTTGGGTGGGCCGCTTGGCGGGTTTTCAGGATTTTAATTCCCTTTTCGGGGCTCACACCCGCTCACGCAACTCCGTTGCTCCGCTTAGGGTATGTTCAGTCGCCAGGCAGGCGCCTGTAGCAAAATGTATACCAACACAGAAAAATCTGCTTTTGATCTGACATAGTATATAGTATGCTCTTAATTTGAATGAGCATTCTGTAGTCTATTATAGAGCGTCGGAGCTCTGTACTGATATACAGTTTGGCAATACGCGGCCTGGCATTGATTCTATACGAAGGTTTTTATGATACAAATTCTATTTACTACTGAAATAAATCAGCCAAGTAAAAGACTTAGCACTATTAATGGACTTGATTCACATAAGACACCAAGGTGGCGAATTGAGTCATAGGTGGGTATGGAATAAGGGAAGATATTGGATGCATTTCCGTGATACAGTGACTGATTGGCATTTGAATATATTTAGCTCCCAGTAATCTTTGAGGCATCAGAGTAATAAACTGTCGAAAATAAGTTAAAGGTCGGTTAAAGGCCATCGTCGGTGGAAAATAAGATATGATAAAATTTGATGGCGATTTTAATATCGTTAATAAAAAGAATAAAAAGAAGAGGACCTAAGTGGGTCTCTTGGGGGACCGGACTTTCAAACCCGAAAGTATATATTTGAAAAATATAAGTCTATCGAAATGTTTTTTAAAGATATTACTAAAATGATTTGAGACAACATAGATTTCATTTCGTTTCCGAAGAATACGAATTCCATAAGGTTAATCGGTGTAAACCTCCTTTTAAGAAAGCCATGCTGTCTAGGGTAAATTAGAGACTAACAACGTAAACTTAAAATTTCGTAAAAAATGTGTTTAACTGATTTAGAAATAGAGAAATGAAAATTATTTCTGGAGTTGAGGTCAGTTGAACTTTTTAATTGATTTAGAAATACTAGCCGACCCAGCTCTCGAAATTCGAGTGCCAATTTATTTATTATTCATATTTTATTGGCAGTGTTTTCAAGCAAATTTATGTAGAATATTCTTCCTCAGCAAATTAAAAGAGATGTTTCTTTAAGTAAGTGTAATTCAAAATTAAATTTTATTTCAATGAGGGAAAAAGCAAATAACAATTATTAATTAGAAATTAAGTAAAGTTAATCAGTTAATTCACAGTGCCGATCGTCGCTTGACTCGACTGTGTCTCTCTCTTGTCCGTACTTTTGGCTGCTTGAGTGGTATTTGCTAACTTTGTGCCAGGTCTCCCACCCACACGGCCATCCTGGAATTCGACTGCCCCAGTCGAAGCAATAACATCTTCAGCGTACTCATCTTCCTCGGATCCGGAATCAAATTGAAACGTACGCCATCGCTTCATATAATCTGCTGCCGTCGAAGTTTGGTTAGGTCCTTCATGGTCACCAACTTTCCTAACCAAATAGCGATCGTTATGACCGACTTTTACTATTTCGTAAGGCCCAAGATACTTAGGGAAGAGTTTTTGTCCTGTAGCAAACTGCGTCTTTTGAATTGCAACCAGCTCACCTAAATCATATGAAGGCGCTTTTCTTCTTTTTTGATTGTAAGTTCTTTTGTTTTCTTCTTGTATTTCATGTATTTGTTTTTTCGCTTCTACTCTTAACTCCTGACGGTCTTCTTCAAAGGCAACCATAATCTCATCTTCAAGGAGCTGCCTTAAATTTACATCGTTATCCAAAGTCATTTTGACGCCGAACATCAATTCAAAAGGAGTTCTATTAGTGCTTCTTGAGACAGTTGAATTTATGACACATTGTACTTTGGGAATGTATTGATACCATTTTAATGGGTTTTCAATGGAAAGCCGTGTTAACACTTGAATGATAGTTTTGTTCATCCTTTCTGCTTGTCCATTGCCTCTGGGGACACCAGTCGTCACCATATGATGTTCGATTTTTCTCTCCAAACAATAAGCCTCAAACTCTTTAGACGTGAATGCAGATCCTTTGTCAGAAACAATTCGTCGGGGGTGACCAAACACTTGTGATTGTAAATTCAAACGGTTGATGACTTCGCTAGACGTTGTGCTTTTAACCGAATACATCCAGATAAACTTGCAAAAGGCATCAACGATAACCAAAATATATCGATAATTTTTTGCTGTGGATGGGAGCGGTCCAAGATGATCAAGATGAAAGGTGTGTAATGGTTGATCCATCTTGGTAATGGGATGAAGTAGTGACTCCTTTTTACCGTTCTTTTTTGCAGCGAGTATACAGGGGATGCAATTGCTGATTACTTCAGTAATCTTGCGGTTCACTTGGGGAATAAAAAAATCATTTTGTATTAGTTTTGAAACTTTACCGACACCAAAATGTCCCTTCTCGTGAAACATTTGTATGATTTGCTTTTGTAGAGATTTTGGAACCACCAAAACATAAATACCATCTACGAATTTATACAGCACGTCACTTCTAAGATGATAGTCTTCGTAGGTGTCAGACTTGGTCAAAATTTCTCGAATAGCACGACAAAATTCATCCTTCAGTTGTGCATTCTTGACTGCTTTCACAGATCCGTCCTCTATTGAATAAACACATGATGGATGGCGGCTTAGGGCGTCAACGTGGCGCATAGTTGTCCCGGATCGGTGATGCACTTCGCAATTAAACTCCTCCAACTGAAGTGCCCAATGTGCAACACGACTGTTCAGACCTTTTTTCTCCATAGTGTCTTTAAATGCTTTGCAGTCGGTGAAAATGTCAAATTTTAAACCAAGCAAGTAGATTCTCAATCGTTTGAGAGCTTTGACTATCGCGAGTACCTCGAGGTCATAGCTTGAATATCTCTTCTCCGAGTCAGTTGTTTTGAAGCTTAAAAAAAAAACTGGATGATATAGACCGTCATCGTGTTTTTGAACGAGCACAGCCCCGTATCCTTCTTTAGAGGCGTCGGTGTGCAGCTGGCTTTGCAGATTAGGGTTAAAAAGCTTCAGCACCGGTTCTTGGCATAGCAGCTCCTTCAATTTGATAAAAGCTTCTTCTTCGGAAACTCCCCATATAAACGAGGCATCTCGTTTTGTCAGGTCTGTTAGTGGCTTTGCAATAGTTGCGTACCTTGGTATAAATTTTCGAAAATATCCAGTCAGTCCGAGAAACTGCATGACTGACTTGACGTTTTTCAGAGAAGGAAAATTTTTTACGGCTAATGTTTTTTCTTCAGATGGTTTTATGCTGCCGTTCATGATGATGTGCCCAAGGAATTTTACTTGAGTTTGGAGAAAGGCGCATTTTCCCCAGTTTATAATAAGACCATTCTCCTCAGATACCTTCAAAACTTCCCTTAAATTTTTGATACCTTCGTCTTTGGATGCGGAAGGGATAATTAAATCATCAATATAGGCCAAAACTAGCCCTCGGCGTTTCAGATCTTGAAGAACAACATTGACATACCTCTGGAAAACGGCAGGAGAATTGCACAAACCAAATGGGACCTTATTAAATTCAAAATGGCCGTCCGGAGTAACAAAGGCCGTGTATTTTTTACTATTCTCTTCTATGTCAACGTGCAAAAACCCATTCTTTAAGTCAAGAACAGAAAAAACTTTTGCATCGTACAATTGCTCGAGCACCTCTTCTATAATTGGTAAAGGGTAACGATCTTTCAGAACATGACGATTAAGTTGACGAAAATCAACACACAACCGTAGTGAACCGTCTTTTTTGCGTGCTAATACGATGGGACTGGCGAAGTCTGAATTACTATTACGAATGATCCATCCATTCAGAGATTTTCTTGTCAACGACTTCTCTCTCAAGGGGAGCCAAACGCCTTGCTCTTTGGTAAATCGGCTTTTCTTCATCCAGAATAATTTTCATTTGCACACTAGTTCTTTCGGGGCGCTTTGGAGAATACTCTGTAATCGACTTTTCCACCTGACTTCTGAGTTCTGGTTCTGATATGCTTTTGAGTGTCTCTGATAGTTGTGACTCATCAGAAGAGATTAAGTTTATTCGGAACACAGGATTATCTACCTCGGGTTTCTTTTTCCAAATGATAGTTTGCCCATCTTCTATGACTAAACATACTTCTGGCAGTAAATCTTTGCCTAACAAAAACTCATAGCACAACCAATTATCTGGTACAAAATGACATATCAAATCATAATACTCGCCTGAGATCTCGATTTTGATTTTTGAAGCACCCAATGTCTTAGCTGGTTGGCTTCCAAACGCAATGGTATCAACTCCTGGATACTGCATGTCACCGAAAGTTAACTTTTGTCTGAGACTCTCTTTGGCAAGTGTTAGATCGCTTCCTGTATCGATAAGTGCCTGGAATTCATTTCCGTCGACTTTAACCGGAGTAGTAATATCTGGAACCATCAACCTGTTGATCTTAGCACTTGTTGTTGGCTTATTCTCTGGACAATGTTTGGCTATGTGACCAAACTGGTTGCATTTAAAACAACGACAGCCTTTCTCCTTATTAGGGCACGATTGAGCATTATGAGACAGAGCACCACAATAATGGCATCGAGATTGCTGACCTGTTTCTTCTTTTCTGATAGTGACATTCTTAGCTATTGATTTATTCACAGTGGTGTTTTTGGAACGCATTTGATCAGCTTTCATTCGTTCATACGGCTTAAGCTCTGCCTTGAGCTCCTCTAAAGTCTTCGCATGATAAAGTATACCCTTGCTCAAAACATCATCTGGTATGCCCGCTATGATATATTCTAAAAGATGAACCTCGTCTATAGTTCCCCTAGAAGCTATCTTTTTCATTCTATAAAAATATTCTAGAAATGATTCGTTTTCAGATTTTGTTGTCTTCTCGAGGATCTTATGAACGTTTTCATGCTCCTGTTTGCCGAACTCCTTCACCAAAAACTCACTCAGTGCACACCAACTGTTGATCGTCTTTTGAGATTCCAATGCAAGTTTAGCCGCACCGAATAATAATCGCCTGCAGTACAAAAACTTCTGGACGTCTCCCCATCCGCAAACCATAGACACATTCTCAAAGTCCGAGATCCATGATTCAATGCTTTTACCATCTTCACCATTATATTTTTCTAGGGCCTCTTCAACATCTTTAAACTGGAAGGAATTATGGACGCATGAAGCTTCAGCTTGTGATGTCATCTTTCCTTTGTTAGAAGGTGCTTCGTCCACAATTTCTTGAAAGAAAAGTACTTCCTTGTCTTCGCTTTTTCCTTGTCCTTTGCTTGTGGTTGAGATTTTATAGCTTTTAAACTCGCCCACGCTTTGCTCTTCGCTCGTTTCTTCTCCTTTACTTGTTCTCCGTTGCCAAAGATTTTGAATACGTTCGACTAATTCCGTTTTCTTATTATAACGGATCGATAAGCCGTTTTTTCTTAAAATTTCTTGCAATTCTTTTACCGTCAAACGATTTAGATCATGTCCGATAGGCATGAAGAAAAAAAAATAATGTAGATGAGGGAACTTCTGACACCATGTAGAATATTCTTCCTCAGCAAATTAAAAGAGATGTTTCTTTAAGTAAGTGTAATTCAAAATTAAATTTTATTTTAATGAGGGAAAAAGCAAATAACAATTATTAATTAGAAATTAAGTAAAGTTAATCAGTTAATTCACAGTGCCGATCGTCGCTTGACTCGACTGTGTCTCTCTCTTGTCCGTACTTTTGGCTGCTTGAGTGGTATTTGCTAACTTTGTGCCAGGTCTCCCACCCACATTTATTAAATTAAATTTTATTTTATGTAATATGCAAAGTGTTCGACAGTGCAAAAACAACAATGACCCACAGTGTGTAAATGCGTGTCTCAAGTATATTCCGCACATCTCCGTAACTGTGGCTTTCAAACCATATACAATTTATCGAAATCGGTTAAATACTTTTGGAGAAAAGTGTACCACAAAAAACATGTTTGCCGTTTTATTATATGATGTAAACATTTTGAAATTTTTGGAACTTGAAACAAATTTTGTTACTTCACATTTTGAACTCTTTTCTATGAATTGGGGTTACGAAAAAATTCTTTCATATATGAGAACATTTTCCTCAAGAAAGGGATAAACTGAAGATTTTTGAGGGATGAAGAGAAAGTGTGGATGAGCATTTTATTTACTATCGGCGCTGGGAATAAACTTATCAAGTTGATTTAGCTAATTTTCGATAAGAAAGAAATTCGGTGAATTGAAATATGTAATTAGAATCAAATACCTTCAAAAAAGTCGTAAGTAGAAGACTGTTTAAAAAAGTAGCAAGAAAGTTGCCGATAGTTTGTGGTCAGTGTTGTTCCATGTAGACAAAAAATGTAGACTACACGATTGTCTACGTGTAGACAATTCAACGTATACAATTCCTGATTGTCTACATGCCAATGTCAACAATGTAGACAACGTAGACATTCAATTTTTCTTATTATGTTTCGTCTAATAAATCAGAGCTCGAGCCAAAATCATTGTCATCAATCAAAACAATCATAGAGACATCGCCGGATTAAGACGTCGCAGGTGATTGGGATTGCTTTCGTAAATGAATGGGAAGGCATTATTATTAGGATATGAATATGCTTTTTTTTAACAAATTTTTATTTACCTGTGCAGTATTTTGTAGATTTTTGTTGCACACTGTACAATATGCTACAAATTTGTTATTGTTTTCCATTAAAAAAAAACCTAGGTGATCGAAACCTTTATTTTTTCGTCGACCAATATTTGAATAAAAACTCAAATTAACACTTGAAATTTTCTTAAATGAAGTAAACAATGTGACAGAGAAATCAAGAATGACAGATTGGCTGGCATGCTTTGTCTACATTGTTGACACCATAGTCGACATTGTCTACATTGTCGACACCATAGTCGACATTGTCTACATTGTCGACACAATTGTCTACGCATTAATGTAGACAATCAAAGTCGACACGTAGAGGAACAACACTGTTTGTGGTTCACTTGAAGTTTCGTTATTGAAAGACAGAGAGAATAACCATCGAATCAAGATAGCAAACTGAACGCAGGATCTTGTGTCTTTTATAAGAATCCTTGGGGCTTGGATTAAATAGCGTTAATAGAAGGAGTTGGGAAAATCAGTATATACTGAAGATATTAAATTAAATTATATTTTGTGGTGCATCAGCTCGGAGTGAACCAGGACCTAGTGAATTACAACTCTAAACCATTCCTGTGTGCGTATTACCAGGAACGGCACAAAACTTGTTCAACTTTTTTTTATATTATACGCACACTCAAGGGGTTGTGAACACAGTGCGAGCAATTAGGAAAGTAGGATAGGATTATAAAGGAGATACTGATGCTCATTGGTTTTGAATGTCTTCGAATTGCAATGAGTGGGAAATATTGAGTCTGGTAAGGCATTCCACATTCAGTGCGGCTAAAAAAATAATCTCTGTACTGGACAGTACGTCCAAATTGGGATCACGGGTAAACTGATGAGCATTCTTAAAAGTATCTACGTGCATTCCGGTTAAATTGTTTGAAGGGAGGAATGCAACTGGCTATTTCACCTTAGCACTATTTATGAAAATAGCGGCAAGATAATGAAAGACATGGAACGTTGTTGCGGTGCTGGAGAGATACAAATGTGTCAATAAGACAACGATCGCCTATAATTTTTGAAGTACCTGCACAGAAATCGAAATTGTACTCGAGTTTTGGAAGCTTTGCCCTTCCTTATAACAGGCAGATCAGAAGGGGTAAGAAACTTCTTAGATCGACGGAGAAGACCTAAACACTTAGAAGCGTTTTTTTAGCGTCCTTAAATATGTGATCACTCCACAAAAGATGGTCTGTGATACACATGTCTAGAACTGAAGACTGTTAAGTCTCCTCGATGCAAGTGCCACCCATTGGCATTGAGGGAGGGTTCCGCTTTAGCGACAGTAAACAGCATTGAGTTTTCGATTTAATTCTACACCGATGCCCGATTGGACAATGCTGTCAAGATCAGAGCTTAATGAGCTGCCGTTGGAAGTCCACATCCGAAGGACAAGCATATCAATCTACTATAAACTAGTATGAAAAGCTGAGTACCTGTCGTCAGCAAAACAGTTTAGTAGATTAAGTTTCAGACAAAAAATCATTATTTATGAATATAAGGAAGAGTGTCGGAGACAAAACGCAGCTCTGGGGCATACCAGCGTTTATTTTGTGGATATCAGATTTGAAACCGTCCAATATTACTTGTGACCAATTTGAGAGGTATTTTCTAATGCAACGAAGGAGAGATTCATCAACACCAAATGCTCTTGTCAAATGCCTTTGAAATATCAAGTCCAATAATCTTACTTTCTCCAAAATGATGTAAAGATTTGTTCCACTGTTCGATGAGATCATCAGATCACCAGTGGACCTATTGCTACGAAAGCCATACTGCCGGTCATTAAAACGCTTTCGTTCTTCAAGTTATTTCTTTAGCTGAAGCAGAGTTTTCATGACCTTGGAAAGAAGGGACGTACATATGTATGTATGTATGTGCATTTTTACGATGGATGGGGATGAGTATTCGCTTTTTTTAGGGACAGGCTGGAAAAATTATGTTTTCCATCCACTCGGAAAGAAACTTGTAGACCACTTCAGAACAATAGAAGGTATACTATCCGGGCCAGCGGATTTGTGAATGTCAAGATGTTTTAGTACTCTAGCCACTGCACGAGTACGAAGGTAGATTGGTTATATAAAATCGTTTACGCTCTCAAGTACAGGAGGACTCATGTCACTCTCTGGTAGCGTCGAATTAATAGCAAACAGATATGAAAGTTACAAATCGTCGAGTTTATGTGTACTTATTTCTGTTTTCCTCAGTATCTAGGGTTGGCTTCTAACCCTGATAGCCTCTTTACAGCTCGGATCAAAACATGAAATTTCTTTCTTTATTCCTATTCGGCGTACATGGTGGCGTCGAATGCGAGAGGAACAGTTGGTCAAACAATCAAGGTAGCGGAGTACGAATTTGAAGTGGTGCAATCCTTTAAATACCTTGGGTCAATAGTAGCAGCCGATAACAATATAGAAGAAGAAATACGCGGGCGGCTTCTCAAATCCAACAGAGCCTACTATAGTCTGTCAAAGCTCTTCAAATCCGGAAATCTCACCATAACTTCAAAACTGCTGCTGTACAGGACCATGGTCCTGCCAGTACTCACATATTGATCCGAGACTTGGGTGCTTAGCAAAAGGCACTCCGACCTCTTAGCTGCGTTCGAGAGAAAAGTTTTAAGGAGAATTTTTGGCCCCATATGTGAGGAAAAGGACGATTCCGGAGACGGTAAAATTATGAATTGTACGCAATCTACCTTGAAGCAGATATCGTGACAAAAATTAAGCTCGGTAGACTCCGGTGGGCAGGGCACCTAGCTCGCATGAGCGAAGAGGAACCTGCTCGGAAAGTTCTTTGTGGTACATTCTATGGTAGACGACAGCGTGGTAGACCATGCTTGCGCTGGAGAGATGGCGTAGACCAGGACGCCCGAAGCCTTGGGATGCGCAACTGGATGGCGTCGGGATAGGTGGAGAGACTTGTTGAAAGAGGCCAGGACCGGAACTCGGTTGTCGAGCCGATGATGATGATGATGATTCCTAATCGGAATAAAATTTCTCATACTATAAAGAATCAGATTTGTGACCATATCTGCACTGGAGTCTACATTAGTATCGAGGAAGCATAGTGGCCAGTTAAGGTTCCTGAAGAAATCGTTGAGAAAGTGCCAGTTGGCTTTCTCTTATTGCCGAAGGGTTTTCTTAAAATTTTTTTCTCAGACGGAGCTTTGTTGACATGACAAAATTGCATAAATGACGCAATGGTCTGAGTGTATTTATCAAGGTCAGAGGTGAGGAAGAAATCTAGAGTAATGGCGGATTGATCTGCAACGTCATGAATCCGAATTGGCTCGTGAACAATCTGAGCCAGGTTGTTTAATTCAGCAAAAATCTTGACATACCCTCCTTCGGGTGTTATCTAACCAGAATAGCGCAACTACGAAGAATTGTGTACATTAAAATCGCCCGTAACAACGATCCCGCTGTGCGGAAAAATGGGAAACAATTCTCTGGATAGAGTCGGCAAGGCATCAAATTCATTAGAAGTCCATAATTACTATTCAAACTTGGACTTATTTTGCAATGCTCATAAGTCCTGTGATTGGGTGGAAAATATTTCTCTATAAAATATGTCTATTTTATTATTTACAGTTAGGTTTTCAAAATTTAAAGACACTCTGTTGAATTTTTCATAAATTTGAGGACGTTTTGCTACATGAAGGACATGAGAAGAAAGATCTGCAGGGGTACAAAGTGTTTCAGTTTAGTTGGGAAGCATAAACTATTTAATGAATTTATTGGATTGTGCTTGGGAACTGCTTATACTCATCAATTGTAAAGGCATCTAGTTAGGTTCTGGCACCCCAGTTTAATTGCACACTTAACTTACGACTTTTTGTAGTACCCCTTGGCGTGAAATGGTTATGGTGCATTGAATATACAAAAGGTTTATTTTCAATTCTCATTGTTTTGAAAATTTGTTTTAGGGTTGTTCTGCCCATTGAAAGGAAGTAACAAGTCCTCTAAAAGTTTTATTTTTGGACTCATTTGTAGGTCCCCCTATTTCTGCTAACACACGCACACAAATGGTTGAGAATTGTAAGGAACTACGTTTAGGATCTATACGAGACGTTGGCCTCAAAGTAATTTTATTTTAACCTACAACTTAACTGACTTCAATTATTTCCGGGCTCCATAAATATCTACCCCCTTTTAAACCCCGAGATGATCTTTTAACTTTAAATTTTAAACCACATATGGATGACAATTTTGCAACCATGGTGGTCCGGGGGCTGAATTCCGATACATTGAAATATGATCAGAAAGGACTTATTCGACTGCACTAAGCTTACTGCTGGAGAGAACAACAGATATTTTAATGACAGCAATGGATAGAAAGACAGCAAGAAAGACGCCAGCCATACAGAGCCAAAATATTAGCTGAAGAATTCTAGCTTATTCTACTTAATAAAAAATATATCAATCAATATTTAATTTCTGTCAATTATCTTATTTCACAGCCCTTTCCAATCTTAAAACATACATGTTTCTTTTCGATGCACTGCCTCTTCTCGAGGAAGTGACAAGAGTACCTATTTTTTCGGACTTTCTGTTAAGTACAGAGATTCTTTTTTTTGGCCGCACTACGCGAATCTGGAATGCTTTACCCGGCTCAATATTTTTTTCACTCATTGGGTGATATGCATAAAAGATAGTAAATGCTTTTACTTGAGATTTTCTAAGTAATAACTTTTTTTGATATGCATAAAAATGCAGTAAATGCTGAAAATAAAGTATTTACTTGAGGCCACAGTACTTACTTTTTTCGGATGAACTTTTTCAGTAAATACTTTATTCCGTATGCATAAAAAATAGCAAGTACTTTTTTTCTGTAGGAATTACTTCTTTTTTTCAAAGTCAAAGGATAGCAACATGAAAATTTAAAAGTACATACTTTTTTTGATTTAAACACATACCTATGTAGCTTCGAAACCATAAAAACCTAAAGTCTTAACTCTGTTCTCAAAGGATTTATTTTCATTTATGAATATTTTCATAGCCTCTGACTTCGCTTTTTTTACTGCCGGTTGCTGCGACTTATTCACAAGAACACTATGTACTTTTAAAATACGCACAAAAACTAGGTGCATTTGGCTTATTGACAAACCTCCGTTCTTCATTGTTGCTCAGTCGACTTTCAATAAATTAATGATTGATAAAATTTCATGAACAGATGTTTACAAAACAACAAGACAACAGTAATTTAATATAGGGATTAAACGGTTAATCTGACAAAAAACTATTTTCTTACTAACCCGATAAGAAAAAAAAGTATTTACTATCAATTTCCGATGAATTCTAGTATTTACTTGGATGAATTTAGTATATACTGAAAGTATTTGCCAGTTAGTAAGTACTAAACTTTATGCATATGGAATGAAGTAAATACTTTAAATTTAACCATTTGCTTTAAGTTATAGTATTTAATATTATCTTTTACTTGTAGTAAATACTTCCGTTTTATGCATATCACCCATTGCAATGTGCAGACATTCAAAACCAATGTGCATCGGTATCTCCTGTATACTCCTATCCTACTTTCCTAATTGCTCACACTGTGTTTATCATTCCAAGGGTATTCATAACTCATTGAGTGCGGGTATAATATATAAAAAAAATTAAAAATTGTCTCTCATCTTTGTCAGGGATTACTGTAAGTTTTTCAAACTTAAATTTTGTTGGTAAATATTTAATAGTATGCTGTCTAACATAATCAAATTTTATTTATTCCAAAACGAACTGGTTAATTGTTGGTTTCTTAATCCTTTGTGTAATTCCATCTAATTCTTTTTCTTTGAATACGAGAATTAAGTAGGAAGGTATTATGCTAATTTTTTGATGAGAACAAAGCTGTTAATGTAACGAAAATCACCAAAACCATAAAATAGCACACAAAAGTCTAAACACAACTTGAATGCAACTGATGTGAAAAAGACTTATTTGGACTTTGGACAGAAGTTCCCTGCCACACACGATACTAATCCAACTTTTGCATTTGAAAAAGGCTTTTAAATTTTTAATCAGGGTTTGAAATATATATATATATTTACATGTATCAGTTAACAGTTTACGTACACCCTTCTATGTTCCGTTCAGAAAACTTGAGCTAAAATAAAGTATAATATCTACACAGTTAAAAAAATTAGCTTTTCACACCTCCAGCATACATATAATTATATACTGGAACCTGCAATTTTATTCTTTTTCCTCATGAATACTCCACAGAGAAACAAAGCACACTTTAGGATTCTTGATTCTAGAGCTCGCATGTGGCTCAATCATTAATAATTTTTAGTAGAAATAATGTTTTTGTACCACGTTTTAACGCTGAGCTGTATTATACCTGTTATTAAATCGAACTAAGTCATTTAGAGGCCGTTAAACAGAAGACTCCGAAGGGCCTAATTTCGTCGAGTTAGATTATTTCCTAATGTATAATTATGTCTAATAATATGTTTGTCACCTTCGGAAAGTTTTTTTGTATATCCATCAAAAGCACAGAAATTACGGTATGTCCACCATATTGATCATTTCCTAAATGTCAAGCCAAATCAAAGTTAAATAAATATTGTCGGTCCTTATTAAATTTTAACCAACTTGAGCCCATGTGTGGTAGCCTACTCTACCTTATGAATAATAAATCCAGCAATGCTTGTGTTGTAGCTGCTGTGTCTAAGCGCTGTTAAGCTAGAGATAAGCTTAATCTTTTACATACATAATTAAGAGTATGTGCCATATATCATTTTATGGGTGGTTTTTTTGTTAGGTTTTTGCCCACTCAATAGAAGCTGTAACAAAAAGCTATACACAAATCAGTACAAGGTCGGAAAATTGTGTTTTTTTTTCTTCATTTTTATGTTCCTGTTAACACACACAGAGATTTTTTGATTGAAAACCACTCGGGTATTTGACAAGCTAGCAAGTCTCTAATGGCCCTTGCCTTCTTTATTCCTTGTTAGCATGGTTTATTATCACTTTATCAGTATCGTCATGCCCACACTTTTCCTTTCTTAAAGTGCGATGAAGTCGACCTACTGTGTAAACGAGTCAAAGCATCCATGAATAACTCTCTCCCAACCTCTTGTTTCGCCACATAGATAATATGTATCTAAGTTTTAACTTTTTCTATAGGGCAAGTATTGGTTTCGTGTAAGAAAATGCGTTTCGAAATGTTTGTCCAAAATTAGACTACAATCATGGGGATGTTGAAAACAGTGGGTTTCGTAATACATTCTATCGGTCTGTGGGCCTGTTCGTCATCGAACTAAATCCAAATATTAAATTTTCTCGAAAACTGCTATAAAGATTTTGATTAAACCTTATTTGTAAATAAAACTGTGGCCTTGGTTCTTATTTAAAAATCCAGATAACGGAGATAGGATTTTGATAAAATACGAAAATAAAAACATGCAATAGAATCTCTGAGATGAACGTTTTTTCGAACGATTGAAGTGTTCCAAAAGATGAACACACATGCTTAAGCGTCAAAAATTGACATGCACTGCCAAGATTGAAATACAAATATGTATTCCCTTTCTCTAAGCCTTAGGAATGCATTTCTATAAAAAAAAAACATTTGCCTGATGCCGCCAAAAAAAAAATAATTTTCATGTATACCTACTATATTCTATATTCTATCTCCTTAAAGTCTTGGGAGCTATGACTATTTATTTACCACAGACAATGGAATCAGAAACTAGTTCATGGGTGGATAATGAGAAATTGTTTTATTGAATGAATCATTGTTGCGCCAGCTGAGACTGAAGTTGAAGAGGATAGAATATGGTTAGATAGTTTTGAGTGTAACGACAACGATAGACAGATACTTTGAGTATCTATAGTATGATGATTTATCTTCTACTTGGTTTTGAAATTAATCACACCAAACTGAGTGGAACAGAAGGAGATTTTATTGTCATTCGTAAGTACACAGAGAGACGTAGATATGGCTTTGGAATAGTCTCGGTTTGAATTTTAATACCGAAGTGATTTATGGACAAACGAATCCACAAAATGTACTTATGCGTATAGAAGAAATTTTGATCAGATTTTTATAGATACTTTTTTGGGGCTTTGAGTAGGTACGGATTATTTTGTTTTGTTATGAATCCCAAAAATACTGTGTTGTTATCCCTTTATTGAATTTAATATTTAAACATTCAAATAAAAGTACTGCATTCAGACTTTGAACCCCTACTGCATCATCCGAATATTCCAAATAATCACCACCGCCCTAGGCTGATCCTCATCAACTATTAATTTTATCAATCCTCCGAATCAGCATCCTCAACATTGCAGACATAATCTAAAGTGTCAACTAAGTTCCCAGGTATTATTAACATTTCATTGCTCATTTTTGAAATATACGACATAGAACAAATTGAAACTTTCCAATAAGGATTCCGAGAAAAGGATTCCAAATCCTTTACAAGAAATACACAGCGAAGTCATTGTAAGAATAAATAAGGAAGAAACAATAGTGATGGTATGTCTGATAGGCACTAAGCAGGCCTTCGACAGCACATGAATAAAATTTTTTCGAGTGCCCACTTTCCCAGTATATTTATATAAATAAACTGTTTCTAACAAAATGTCTATTTTTAATCAGGAACACCACGGATCCAAGCTAGCACCATTTCTTTTCAGAATTAATACTGCAGAGGAACCAGAAAATACGCCATGAAAGAGGACCAAATGTATCCCAATGAGCACATCACAAATACAACGTCTCAATAACAATAAGTGCAAATTACAGCTTTTAAGCTACAAAACAATGTCACCAACCTTTGGAACTACTACTTGAAATGAGGGTTAGAAATCAACAACAGAAATTATCCGATTCCGATCTCCAGAAACAAAGACGGGTTTTCCAAAAGAGATTTCCAAACTTTGACAGATGATTGCGGCCATATTGTTGAAGCTATATCTGCCAAATTGGCTGTCATTTATTGAATCTGTCTTGCAACATACAGGATGTAATGGGTGATTTTTTTGCTATCTTCTTTTTGGCAACACTGGTTTTGATAGCCGAACGACCTACCATAACACCGAGTTTTTGGTGAATAGGCTCTTAAAAAGTTGGCTGATATCTCACTTCCAGTGTATATTTTTAAATTTAAAGATATACAAATTAGTAAATTCTATACAAGTCCTCACAACAAGGACAATTTCTTTTTATTGTGGCGCAATTGCATTTTGTGGATCTCGTGTCGAATCGTCCAAAATTCGACAATTTTGCTTATTGACGATCTCATTCATGCCGAAATTGGCCTCGTCGTTGAATATTATTTTTCGACCTAAATTAGGAATTAATTCCAACTGCCCGAGAGCCCACTTACCCAGTTAGCGTGCGTCGTATGCCTATAGTACGTTACTCTGGTCACTTCTAGATATTGAAGTTTGTACGAGTGTAAACATTAGTCAAAACGCAAAATTCGTCAAACTGTGAGTATTGTTCACTGAATCGCTCAACTCGTATTTATCCACTATATTGCGAATAACCCTCTCGAAAGGACGATTATGGCGGCCTTAAAATGGGCAAAAGCGAGTAATGTTGCTCGAACAGAAGACCCACTTTCGTAAAACCATTAAATCAGTTGCACATGTTATTAGACGCTATTATCCTCCATGTTGATTTGGCTATAGATAGTCAAGATAGTCTTAAAAAATGACAGCCATTTTGACGGTTGTAGAGTTTCACAAATATGTTAAAGTTTAGAAAACACTATACTCTGTCCAACAAAAATTGTCAGTACAGGCCTTATGGGAGAGCTTTTTCTAAAGCACCCTCACTACAATGCGTTAGAAAAAATGCTACTAAAAAAAGAGCAAGCCACTGACTTTTCTTAAGGAATTGTTGTTATAATTCTTTGCTTTAAAAGGCGACACACTTATGCATGGCAATGCAACCAGAATGAGAGACAAACGTCCTATCTTCCCTGTACTGACAATTTTTGTTGGACAGAGTATAATGATAAACCATTTACAAATACCATTAGAAAGGATCAGGATATGACTTTAAAACCATTTTTTTTGTATTGATTGCTCAAAGATGGAGTGTACTGTTTGTTCAGGAATCTTTGAGTCTCTTATTAATAACTCCAACTCTTTCTTAAATTGCTTGAGTTTTTTAAAGCTGAGTTGCTGGCAGTGAAATATTGCAAAATACTTTAACAAGACCCAACCCAGTAGCAAACTACAGTTTTCGTCCCAGAAAGTCAGACATTTGCCCAGCATTTACGGGATAAGCACGCAAGGCTGAATACCAACCTCAAGCTTACTCTCATCTAAGTTAAAGGTCAAAGTGGCATTGAGAAAATGAATAGAAATTGAACAGTTCAACGAATTACATTTCATCCAGAAATATTTTCCACGCCTATAATAAATACGGAACTATTGAACAATCTTTTATTTGTTTGTTAGTTTTCTGTATATAAACTTATTTTAGTACATAGGTTAAACGAGTTACGAGTATGAACTCAAAACAGTTCACTCCGGCCCTGATTGGGTCACCGAGCTAAAAACATGGGTTTCACGTGGCAGCCATTTCAGTTTTACCCACCTATCTATGCATTATGTACGAGTACCCTTGGATTGGTTTCACTTTTCGTCTTGTTCCGTAAAAGTGACGGCTCCGACCGAAACGAGGGTGAAAATATTTAAGATCTTCAAAACAAAACACACCTCATTTCTTCACGTCGTCGTCGTTCTTCATCTCCCCATATAAATGTTCAGTCAAATTCAATCAACACACAGTTGATTGAACCAATTTATGTCAATCTGATCTTATAACATAATAAAAACAAATCTTCCTAAGAAAAGATGTCCCCGCTGAAAATTACACTCAATTCATAAATCACAACTTGTGTGATTGAATAAATATTTTGCAAGCATTCGAAATAGGTACGAACACGGAGGAAAGAGGCGTTCATCGTTCAAGTTGTTCGATGTTCGAAGCTCATACATATTATGCTCTGTCGTGGATCAGATTTAATATTAATATTTGCTTTGCTTGTCAACGACTACTGACACTTGAGACCGAGAGTGTGGAATATATCATTCAAAGTCCTTGTCAATTCGAGGAGGGAACTCTCAAGTTGATACTCAAGTACATACCACGCTTTTTGTTTGTCGATTTGCATATTTGTAATGCATGGCAAACTGTTGATTTCATTTCACATTCAAGATTCTACGAAATTGAAATAAAAACAAAAAGTGTCACGGCGATAATAAAACATCTGTAACTGACAGCTATGTTATGATACCAATAAAACTGACAGACGTCAAGAATTTAAATTTGAAGGAGTTCATCAAACTTGTTAAACGTTAGCTTTTGTCGTACACACCCACACATGTGTATGTGTATATTGCTCCATGCTTTCAAGGCTAAATAAAAAGATATTGGCAGTTATAATGAAAAAAAAAATGATGACTATTGCCATGTTTCAAATACTCTGCATCCGTTATAAATGTCAGCTGTCATTACCATCGACAGAAATGGTAGAGCAAATACAAAAGCAAAAATGTAGACCGCGTCAAACTTAACGCCTCGTTTTTTACTGGTAATCGACAGCTTATCCCATGATAATAGGCGTGACTCGCATTGTCCTTGGATCTTGAGAAAGTACCAGGGGTTCCCATTTCCCACATCGGCCGTCGTAAATAAATAAAACCGTTGCACAAGATGAAATAAAACTGAAAGTACAAACGAGCCTTTGGTGTCGTTTTTTCCTCGTTCATGCATCCATCACAATATGATCTGAAGCCGTAGCCGAAACCGAGCATATTCTTACTTTTGTGACATTCAAGATTTGAACTTCTTTCTACCGAGTATACGGAACGGACGTACATACATACGTGACAGCGCCCTTGACATTGTTTTAATACACAAATGTTTGTGTTCCCTGGTAAACGATGCATATAGCGGCGGCACCATGTCAAGTGGATGACAAGAATGAAATGCAGCGTGACCGTAAATTAAACAGCATCACAAAACGCAGAAGAGGAGGATCACACATATTGAAACAATAAAAACGAGTTTGGAAATATGATCTTTAGTTTTATAAAAGTTAAAAGTACATAGTACCTATACATAAAATGTAGGAAATGGTCCTTTCAATTGGAATGGGGCATGTTATTATCCGAATTCTTGGTTTGAGCAATAATAAAAGTTTTTTTTTCTTCATTCTCTAAATTGATTTGTTGAAATAAAGATTTGCTCGCATAATAAAGTTTTCAATAAAGTTTGATTTGCTTTAGGAGATTCTGAGATAAAGATTTAAATTGACTGACGAGTAGAATTTGGCGGCCATGTTGTTTTCATGACATCTGTCAAATCTGTTGTTTTTCATTAAAAAAAATATTTTACTATCCAAATAAGTGTCCGTTAGTGCAAACGTGTGTTTAGCACTTTTTACGGTAGACTTGGTACCCCTTCGCAGTCGATTTTCAACGTTTGGTCACGATCAAAAAACAACATCGTAAGTCAAAGGAACGCAAGATCGGCCGAGAACATCGCTCGCCGCGGTCCTTGAAAGTGTGCAGAATGATCCCGGGGCAGTCGAATCCTCGCAGGTGGGCATAAGAATTGTGTTTCGCAGACTTCAACTTGACGAATATAGGACTGGGACCTACACCCTTACAAGAAGCAAACTAACTCAGGAGCTCAATGTCGATGGCCATACACAACGCTATTTGTTCATTGACTGGGCTTGAGAACGTTTGAAAGATGATCGCAATTTCGGCCGAAAAGTCATCTTTAGTGACAAGGCGCATTTTTTGATGAATGGCTGTGTTAACAAGCTAAACTGCCGTATATGGGATGACTTCAACCAAACGATGTTCACCAGGTGACAATAGATCCTCATAAAGTTTTAGTTTGGTGTGGATTTTGGGCCGGTGCGTGGCATCATTAGTCCGTACTTTTTTGAAAACGACGTTGGTGAGACGGTTACCGTCAATGGCCAGCGCTACAGAACCAATTACTTAAGACCCGAATTGAACCATATGGACCTAGACGACATTAGGCTCCACTAGAACGTGTGATATGTAACAGATCGGACGCCACGATTATTTGATGGTAAGGTTATTATATTTGATGGTAAGGTCATGCGAATTTACCCCGCTATAATTTTTCATATGGGGTTTCCTGAAGTCACTGGTCTATACCACGACAGACCGATGCCCTTGAGGTGAACATAACACAAGCCAAGCCATCGCTCAAATTCCGCTTTTTCTAATTTAATTTTGTTATAATTCGCACGCGCTCAAGGGTATAAAATAGCACGAGTGATGGGTAAAATTAGGGGGGAGGGTGAGGAGCAAGGAGGTGTCCATGAACATTGGTCTTGAACGTTCGCCAATTGAAATGTTAAGGGAAAACCATGCCGGGTAAGTTATTCCATAATCGTGCAGCTCGACTAAAATACAAATCACTGTATTTGACCGTACATCCAAAATTAGGGGTGAAACGGATGATCATTTCTAGCGAAACGGGTATCACGGTTGAGCTGATTGAGGGAAATAATGCAACTGGCTACTTCGAATGAACATTGCCTATTAAAAACTGGCATTAATTGGTCGGCAAAACTATGAAGTGGAATAGAAGTTTCAGACAAAAGATCATTTTTAAAAAAATGTGGAAGAAAGTTGGAGACAAAACGAAGCTTAGGAGAACATCAACATTTATTTTGTGAAGATCAAACTTCAAACCGCCCAATGCAACATGTATTCAACGATCCAGAAGGTAATTTCTAATCCAAAGAATGAGGGTTTCGTTGATACCAAATGCACGTATTTTCTATGAAAGAGCCTGGTGACAAACTCTATCAAATGCCCTAGAAATATCAAGCGCAATAATCTTACCTATTTAAAAACAATGTAAAGATCCCTTCGGTGAGACATGCCGTTAGATAACCAATGAAACGATCGCTGCGAATGCTGTGTTACCGGTCATTCAGAAACTTTCTATCTTCGAGATATTTCTTGAGCTGATGATTGGTCAGTTATTCCATGACCTGGGAAAGAAAGGATTGATTGGTAGGAGGGGGGAGGAAGAGAGGAGGGAGAGCCACCTTTTTTAGAAACAGGCTGGAGAAATGCGGTTTTCCATCGTCTAGGGAAGATTCAAAAACAGTAGCAGCGAGAAAGTCAATTTTTCTTTCATTAACATAAAACTTGTGAAATAAATATCAGAGAATGACCAGTTTGGCCCCATTATGAGCTGGCTGGAAGAAGCTTATTGGTTAAGGCTCTGTTCAACTCTGGACTTTAGTGAAGTGCCACTATAGGTAACTAAGTAAGGCTAAGTGAAGTATATTGAATATAAAAAGACAAATTTTTTCAATTTCAAAAACATCTGTACAAGTGTTTTTTTTTTAATTTTTATTTTGAAAAACATTTTTCAAACCTGTTTGTATAAAGAATAACTTAATTTAAAAATTAAATTAAATTAAATGAAACAAAATAAAAGAAAGGGGTTATGGTTTATGAAACAACTAAATGGTGGGCCAAATAAAAGTTACTTTTTCATTCAAATGCAAAAAAAATAACAAAATTTAAATTTTTCCATGTTTTAAATCTTCTGTAAGAGCATAACGTTCCTATTAATTGTGGAACACAACGTCGTTCAAGCGGTTGGTCGTGCGCCTTCAATTGCTGATTTAATTGGACCTTGTAAAAGCGAATAATCTATACTATTATATAAAAGCGAAACCATTTTAAAGTTTGTTACGCACGAACTCAGAAAGTAGTCAACCGATTTATTTGAAATAAATTTTATTATTTTCTATATTGTTATAAGAGTGTTTATGGCTATAATTTTTTTTTCATTAATAATTTGTCAAACTTAAATATTATTAATTTTACATTTTTTGTTCATTTTTTTTCATTAGTTGACTTATACAAACACTCATATCTTAAAACCTATACAATAATCGACAAAGATTAGCATTGCTTCATAAAGTCAATATTGTTGCGCAAATTATAAGCCCAAAATCAGTTCTTAGTTAAATATACAACCTGAGAAATAAATAAAAACAAATTATAAAATTATAAACTTTTTGAATTTATTTTATCCAGGAATTAGATTTCATCACAATCGCGACGGCGCTGCTTTGTTTCATTTCATTATCATTCCAACATTTTTAATTTTCTTTTCTTCCCGTTCCCATACTCTCCCTCTCTCTTAATATCTGTTCCATTTTCATTCAATAGTTACGTTTTTTCTCTTACCTACCTACCTACATATTCAATTTTTCTGATTTGTATAGTTTATCTAATTAACCGACACACACACATTTTTTGTGTTTCTCTAATTCTATTGTCACATCGCTAAGCAATGTGGGGGTGGGCTCTTTTTACTTGCGATATAGGTAATAGGTACTAACTATAGGACTTGTTCTGCATTTAGAAAAAAATCGAAATCGAGATTTGGATCAAAGTTGACATTACGATGATAGCGAAGACGAATAAAGTGGGTCCGACGATTCCGTCGGTCTGTCTGTATGCCTGTATGTCCGTATGTCTGTATATCTGTACCTCGATCTAGAGCCTAAGCCACTGGAGGACTGGAGCTATTTTCTTCAAACTCGGTACTTAAGGGTCTTCGGTGAGAAATTTTTTTTTTTTTTTAGCTCCAAAACTAACGGTACCCCCATACACACGTAATGCATAATCTTATTTATCTCGAAACGGTTCTAACGATTTTGATAAAAAAAATTCAGGTGTGATATTATGGACATTGGACATGGACTACATTTTGGTCAAACAAAATTTTGGAGCAAAATGTTATTAACGGTACCTGTCATAGAACCGTTTTTTGATTTTTTGACTTTCTCATCAACAGCTCTTAACGATTTTAACCAAAAATTTTCAACAGGAGCCCCCTTAAGTTTAAAATAATATTGTATATAAAAATATTCGAAAAAAAAACTATTTCTAAAATCTATACTACCTAATACTTAAAATTTGGCATCCCAAATTTTGTTCTCGAAAAATTTTAAGGAACTTTGTCATATAAAAAATTACTTATATTTATATTAAAAAGATTAATCAGACGGCAATTCCATACATTTGAACATTTTTATCCCATTAAATCCATGTTTTATATTTTTAAAATATATTTTAAATTCCAAAGTACTTTTACATAAGAGCAAGTTTGTGCGATCCAGTCGTGCATTTTATTTTTTAAATTACTTGAATACACTCAATAGCATTTTGGGTGACAAAAATGGACATTCAATTGACTACAGTGCCGTGCACATGAACTATTCTATAAAAGCGAAACCATTTTAAAGTTTGGGTTGAATGATCTCAGAAAGCAAGTCAACCCGTTTATTTGAAATAAATTTTATTATTTTCTATGTTGTTCTATTTATAACATGCACAAACATGAATAAGCTCTTTTTTGCAAGTGTGGAAGAGAATCTAATTCGATACGGTATGTTATACATATAAACTAAAATTATAAAAAAAAAATAATATTATTGTAGCAAATATGCTCAGTCCCATTGAGAAATGTTTTCATATGCTAATATTAATATTAAGAAAATATTCGTAGTTACAATTTGCGAAGCAACGCGAGTACGGGTCGGCTAGTCCTAAATATTTCTGCAGAATTCTTCTTATGCTAGTGCATGAAATGTTGAGCTGTTGAGATCGATGGCGAGTTGATGTTCTTAAATTGAATCTCACACTCTCGGTTACAGCAGCCACATTCACGTCTGTGCGCACCGTACGACGACGAGAACCATGAGTGTTGTCCACTAGCATACCAGTCTCACGAACTTTTTGCACAAACTTGCGTACAGCAGGCACGGTGGGTGCTTCATTTAGGCCAAAACTTCTTTTCAAAGAACGCACTGTTTGCGCTACACAGCACTCACTTTGGAAATAAGTTTTCAATATTTCCCAACGTTGTTCAAGCGTAATGCGACTCATTTCATCAGCTATCAGTGTCAAAATAACCTATGATTTAAAAAGAAACCACTAGACGACCCACACTGTACTTTTTTGTTACTTTTTCGATTTATATTTTTTTTTAAATAAAACTCACTTAAAAAAATTAAAAATTATTTTTTGAACATTTTATAACTTAAAATATTTATGTTTCATACTTTTTTTTTAAATAAATTTTAACCCATTAATGAATATTTAAAAAATAAATATATGCATACAAATCTTTGTGCCTAAATTTATATTTCTTCAAGAATTTATATTTAAGGAGTTTTGAAGATTTTTCTCTCATAATACTCTCTCGTAAACTGTAGGCTTTTTCATCATAAGAACAACCCATTCGATCCATTCGTGACATAATAAAATAAATAGTTCCGACTTTTTGAAATATTTGTGTACCTGCATTTTCAATTGCATTTAACTGTTATCAATCATTAATTATCTCCGCCATCAGGAATAGAAATTTATTTTTTCAGATGCGTACCAACGAACGTTTAGAATTGTGTAGGTATGCAAATCGGCTTGGGAAACCTTTTCTCGTGTATCCATGCCCAATGTTCTACAGCTATCACAAAAGTAGGAGCTTAGGGAATGACTAAAAACCACTGGGGAGGGGATATTATGGTTTGCTTTACAATGAAATGGCTTCAACACAAAAAAAAAAAAACAAGAACAACTATAAACCTTGTGCAACAACAAAAGAGAAATAAGTTCCAGTTGTGATTTCCGTATTCAAAGCCATTTTGTTTAATATGACACACGGTCATGGCCACAGTCACTGGTGTTCCTTTTTTCTGCGACGAGTTGGCGATGCCATAACGATTGTGATTATGATGATGCATGAAGCATGAGTGTATAACTGATTTAAGCCCAGTACAGAGAACGGGATTAGGAGGGATTTCCAAGAGCAGTTAGGACCATTTTTCTTCAACTCCTTTTGATACTTTAAGTGAGGTAATCTAGTTGCGTGATTTTAATGAAGTAGGTTCATATACATATTACGGACTTGTTTCAGTTCGTTGAGCTGTGAAAATATTTTTTTTAAATATAAGAACAGTTTTAGACTGATACTAGCCGACCCAGCTCTCGAAATTCGAGTGCCAATTTATTTATTATTTATATATTTGGCAGTGTTTTCAAGCAAATTTATTAAATTAAATTTTATTTTATGTAATATGCAAAGTGTTCGACAGTGCAAAAACAAAAATGACCCACAGTGTGTAAATGCGTGTCTCAAGTATATTCTGCACATCTCCGTAACTGTGGCTTTCCAACCATATAAAATTTATCGAAATCGGTTAAATACTTTTGGAGAAAAGTGTACCACAAAAAACATGTTTGCCGTTTTATTATATGATAAAGATATACTCACTTCGATTTTGCACTAAATTCGCAAAATGTATAGTTTTTTAGGCACACTTCAAAACTCTTCTCAAAACACTCAGTACCTTTTAATTTAATATTTGATCTACAATAACACAATGATAACAAAACATTTTTTTAATTTGATCGCAGCGCTAACTGTCGGGACAGACTTGATAAAATTTGGTCACGCAGCTGTTGAGATGCTTGTTACATATAACTGCTAGATGGCGCTTTTATAGAAAGCTTACATCGCGCCATAGACCCTTAAGGTGCAACGGTGCGCGTTCCCAATAGCACTTTGCCGCTAGATGGAGCTAGGGGCGTAAAATCGTTTTTTATTTTTTAAAACCTTTTAAAATTGTATATTATTTAATATTTTACACTGCGATGGTAGCGCCGTCTGTCGGATCCAATGTAAAACATTCCAAAATCAACAACTACTAATAAATTAAAAATTAATTAAAAAAACATTGTCCAGCGGACAAAATTGTGAATCTAAACCATTCTCAGATCCCCTTGAACACACACAAAAAATTTCATCAAAATCGGTCCAGTCGTTTAAGAGAAGTTCAGTGACATACACACTCACAGAAGAATTATATGTATAAAGATTGTGAATCTAAACCATTCTCAGATCCCCTTGAACACACACAAAAAATTTCATCAAAATCGGTCCAGTCGTTTAAGAGAAGTTCAGTGACATACACACTCACAGAAGAATTATATATATAAAGATTGTGAATCTAAACCATTCTCAGATCCCGTTGAACACACACAAAAAATTTCATCAAAATCGGTCCAGTCGTTTAAGAGAAGTTCAGTGACATACACACTCACAGAAGAATTATATATATAAAGATTCATCAAAATGTACCGAACTTCATAATTATGGAAATGTTGAAAATTTTAAAGAAGTCGAACATTTTTCAAAATAATAAAGTTTTTTTTCAAATAGCGATAGCTAGAAAGTTTGTGGTCGCCATTTTGTTTTAATTGGTGTAAATTTGTTTGTTTTTATTTTCCAAAAATAAAATAAAGGATAGTCTCACTCCTAACGGATAAAAGACGCACCCTAGAACTTCGTGCATTTCGCTGATATAATTATAAAAAAAAAAAAAAAAAAAAAAAAACTGTTTCGTTGAAGCGTTTGGTTGATTCGTCCTTCAAATTTTCCAACGATTGTTTTGGTCTAAATTTATCCCTACATATGTAAATAATTCTATAGAATAATCGAAATAGTGACAGGCAAAGCTAAAATAAATAAAATAAAATCTCTCAAGGTACCCTCAGCTTAATAACTAACCATCTCACCTTCAAAACTGCAAATCGTAGATGGTGCATATAGTAGGTAATTAGTTTTGGTGAAGAATCTTAATGTGCAATCAAGACATTTAGATCGAAATAATTATGAAATAAGTCTCTCATAGCAATTCATGCATGTGAATCTCGTCGTCGCCTGTGATAATGACAAACACAAATAGATAGCTATTCCACTCGATGAATGTCATTTCAAGATAATTTGATTGAAAACCTCATCTCGTCTTCAGCAAGACTAGACGATCATCATAATATGCATCATGCATGTGACAATATTTCTGAGATTGCCTGGATGAGTATATAATTTGTGTATATGAAGCTATGAAGTGCATCATCGTAAAACCTATTTGAATGCATAATAAATTAATTGATTCCACCCGTCTGTCGCCTGTCCCCATCTCTAAATCCCAAGTGAATCTAAGTGATATGTCAGAAGATTTTATAATTAATTTTGAATTGTTTTTATGGCTATGGCAGTGAATGGAAAATGGAAAACACATACTCGTTGATTAAAGTTTTACTATGGAAGATAAGACATTTCAATTAGGGTCTTGTGTTGCCCGTAAGGACTTTATAGAAAGTTTGATCAAAAGATGACATAATATGAAAAGAGTGAGCTTTTAGAATTATTCAGGGTTTTACATTACGAGTTTCTTAACTTTAAATTTTAATAAAAGAAACTTATAATGAAGTGTCATTATGTTTTTATTATTTATTATGAAGACTTATGTTAGTTATTATGTATGAATAATAATATCATTCAAATGTCCGGCGCGGCTCTAGTGGATGACGGGCATAAAAGACGTACAATTTTCTACAACTAAGGCGCAAAAATCAGGCTCAATTTGACCAATAGCATTGATTAGGTTGGCTTTCAATGGCAGTGGCGATTATTTGTTTTATTGGCATAGACCTGTGACTTAAGAGAAACCTACAAGAAGAAGTCTTTACAGTGTCAAGTCACACGATTCCATATTCGGAAATCACTAGTGCAAAATGCCCATTATGGCAGGGCTGTGTGACACGTGGCGCCACGCCGCCGCGGTCCTGTTAAGGCCACATGTCATCGTAGTTACTTCCTGTGGATCCACTGCAATTTAGTGGCTCAAATAATTATTAATAATCAGAACAAATATTAATAGTTTTACGTAAGCACACCAGCAGACAGACCTGAATTTAATGCCGATGATAATGATTCCGATATTAAACTGGGGAAATGCTGGAAGAAGACGCAAAGGCAAAATTAGATTTAGTTATCACAACTGATCCAAGTCACTTACGGCTGGTAAAAGGACTCGACATGGCTATAAGTGCCCGGAATATTTTAAAGTCGGAAATCACCTCGAAAGGGCCAGTCGTAAAGGCAATAATTCTGAAACGTGTGACAAACTAAAAAATGCAAGAGGGCAAATATTTACGCAAGACTTTAAAGAAATTCTTTGATACAATTTTGCAATTCCAATGCATTTTCGTGTTTACACAAACGAAAAATTTTTGTCTGACTCTTTCTGTAGTACTATTTTGGGCAATTGTTACTGGGTTGGACTCCCACGTTGGATGACTAAGTTAACTACCCAGCTGTAGTCAGCTGAGAAACGAACATGATTTTTAAGGGTACATACCGGTTTATTGCTCATGGGTTATTTCAATCTTCATATATTCTAAAGTGGTCATGGTTTGAGCATGACTCTCATTTTGTTTGTAGTGACGCAACTCGTAAAGAAATGTTATTTACAGACAATCTTTTAAAATTTGACCTATATCAGATTAGTGATGTTAACAAAAATTTGATCAGGCAACTTAATCTTAATTTCTCTACTGATTCTAAAAATTGCACTGTAAGAGGAAAGTATAGCTAAACTCTTTCCCTCTTGTTTCCCTTTTTTGCTAAAAAAATCTCTTTTTCAAGGAATTTTTCGATCTCTTTTTACAGAAAGAGTTGTGAAACAGATATTTCTAATTATAAGCCAGTCGCCAACTTTTCGAAAATATTGTCTTGGACATTATTTACTTTTATTACCAACCAATAGTTTTTGCCAAACAGCTCGGGTTAGATAAAGCTAAATCTAAGACAAAAAATGTAACAGAAGTTGATTCTTATACTTTAAATTTAATTGAATAAAAAAAACGAGGTTGATGTTATAGCCATGAACTCAAGCAAGGCTTTTGATAAAATTTGATACAAAATTAGCTCATTTGATTTGAGCTAAAAGCTCTTGCATTTTCTCTGAACAGAGTCTGAGCATGTGGAACATGTTCTGAACATCCTTTGAACCAAGCGTGCTCTGAGCGTTCTGAGTTATTTTTGAAACACACCTGAACACTAAGCTGTCAGAATTGTCTTTTTAAATTTGTATCTGTTAAATACTTGTGTTAAGCATTTAACTCTGTCTGCTCAGTTTTTTTATTATGAACATGCTCAGAACGAAAAAAGAAACACATAGTCGAAGCGCTGCACACTCTGAACTAAAACAGAAATATAATTTATTTTTGACAACTCACAGAAGAACTCAAAGCTGTCACAGACTTCAACTTCAACTACAAGATCCTACTGACTCAGGATCTCAAAGTTTATTAGTATACACAGCCCTGTTTAATCGTTCAATGGGTTTTGGAGCGTTTGGAAGAGGCTCCAATTTTAGGCGAAAAATCATCTTAAGCGACTAGGCGTAGACAATGCATTCTCAAAAAGTAACCACTTTGTGTAGATTTTGAGCCGGCGGGTGGCGGCGGCGTGAGTGGTTCGTCTTCGTACTTTTTTGAAAACGACGTTGGTGAAGCAAGCATTCACCGTCATTGGCGAGCGCTACAGAACAATGATAACCAATTTCTTATGGCCTAAACTGAACCATATGTATCTAGATGAAACTTTCCCTTTGCAGAAGAGTTTAAACATTATAGTGTCAAAAGATCAATTTGGAACTAAACGTTGTGAAATGCCAAGCAATCACATATCCACGTTAACATCTTCGTCCACCACCACGAGATTTTCCACCATTTGGGATCGAGGAGATAACATCTTGACAACATTGTAGGTAGGGCTAATTCAATCCTTGGTTGTCAAGTCTTGGTCAAATGAGTTTGTAGGCCCTTTCGTTAGAAAATCTCTCTATAGAGCCTTTGTACGACCTCTGCTTGAATATGCTAGCGAAGTATGGTTTCTTTATCACAATGTTCATAATGGGAGAACTGAAAAAATTCAGCGTCTGTTCCTTCGTTTTGTTCTCAAGGAACTTCCTTGGGGTTGACAATCACAATTTGCCCCCATATAAAGATCAGTAGCAATTTATTACCTTATACAATCACTAGAAAAACGTGGTCAAGAAGTGAATGTCAGTCTTGTATATCAAATATTGACTGGTGCAACTAAGACTTCGGCTCTCCTTGAAGCAATGTGTCTTAACATCAACTCACACTCTCTTAAATCAGTGCCCCTTTTCCATCAAGCCTCTCACAGAATTGAATCTCTAGCATTTTATTAAAGATATAATCATCAAATAGTTATTTGTTTTTTTAGTATTGTGCTAACTTTATATGATATTTTGACATTTACAAACGTCAAAATACTCGTAGTTCTGTTTACTTTGTTTTTGCACGAACTGACATTGTTTTAGGTGTGTTCGTTCAGAAGCAATTTATTGAAAACAAGCCTTAGTACGATGCTAGTTTCAAAATGTTTAAAATTAAGAAAGAGTTAGTAAACTGCTTTAAAAATAGCTAATTATTCATAAGGTTCTTTTACTAATACCTTGACACTAAGCTGTTTAAAATCATACGCTATCGTCTTTAATTTATATTACCAATGAAAATAACTCGCATAATGTTCAATAAAATCTACCAAAAAGGCTTTAAATGTGTGTACGGTGTTGCGCTGCATGCAACACAGGCCTGCATGCAGATAAATCGGTATTATATTTATAAAGGTAAAGTGAATTTCCTTTCTTTCCAAATACCTGCGCATGGTCAGTGCATTTAATACTGCAACAATACAATAATGACGATGATGGCTATTGTCCCTACTTTATAATCCCACAAAAGACACCACAGAGTTGTTATTTTAACCTTGTCCCTTTTCACAATTAAAGCATTCGACATTTTTGTAAAAATAAAAAACCATTTCGCAGACAAAAAAAAATTATATAAGTTTGCTTTCAATCCGCGTGTAAATGAAAAATGAATGAACAAAAAATGCAACATGCTTTTTCACTCTCGTTGCCCTGATGGGGACCTCGAAAACGAAAGATAAATGGCAATGTCAATGTTGTCTCTGGATGCCAGCGGAATTTAAACACCTTCAACCGACTAACAAGAGACGAATGGACGTGCAAGTGATGCCTTGCTATGAACGAGAAAGGATTTAATCAGACATGATTATTTCATTGTTGGCTAAGGAATTGACGTTGGTATGAAAGAATAGTGATGAAGTGCGATGTAATTTCAACATTTATGTAATTTAAAATCAAAAGGAGAATATAGTTTTTCATGAACTGAGGTTCATCCAAACTAAATGTCAATAGTTTTCACGTCACTTAACTCTAAAATTACCATACTGTCCACCATTATCTTCCGAAATATTTTTTGAAATTCATTAATAAGAAAAAAAAAGTGTGAGTGCCATTACTCGCGGTTAAGATGTGTAAACACCAACGTTCGTCCGAGTGCCGAATATTTTTGTTATCGAACGTACCCAATAAACATACAATGCAATTGTACTAGTTTGTGACTTTAGATATATTCAAATGAAAGCCAGTGTTTTTCCCACAATTTATCCCTACATAACTGTAAATAACGCTTTCCACCTAAATACAATGTATTTTTGGACCATGTCCTGCAAAAACGATTTAACCAACTATTTTGTTTTCTTTAGTGAAAAAGTCACACGTATAGATCATATGTAGGCTTGAAAAAAAAATCCAAATCTTTTCAATCTAGCGTGCTGCATAGAAATATTGTATATGCAAGATTGATGATTGATCATGTATTTATTGGTTTATTTGCGTATAGTACGTTGTAGAGATGAGAACACAGTACAGCATAACCACTGATTAAATTATTAAAACGGCAAACGAAAATTGTATGATGAAATGGACCGACAAAATAAAACAAATTATTCCGATAAAATTTCAAAAATCTCAAAGAAATTCGTAATAACACAAACTTGCAAAAAAAAAACTCGCCAACAAATATACTTGTCATACTTGTTTGACAAGCCTAAATGGAGCGATCACCTTATCAAAATCAAACCAATCCCTGAAGTTTTTGTTTTAGGTTTCTGTACCTTATCTTACTCTCTCTGAGATTTATAAGCCGATTGACATCATTCCCACGTTGTAATGGAATTATATGTGGCAAAAACTGAATTTTTTAATCCATTGAAGTCGTAGGCTAGGCGCGCACATTCAGTTTTTAGTTGCACAACTGTTTGGTTGCTTATAAAAAACAGATGAACTATTTGGTTGAATGTCCGCGCAGGTGCATATAATTATATGTTACACAAAATAGCGAACTCATTTTAGGCAATGTTTTAGTTTGTGTCAAAGCACAAACTTTTTAGTTGCTCGAACCAAGCACTAAGCAGTTGCGAAACTAAAAATTGAATGTGCGCGCCTAGCCG
This sequence comes from Chrysotoxum bicinctum, assembly GCA_911387755.1. Lineage (NCBI taxonomy): Eukaryota > Metazoa > Arthropoda > Insecta > Diptera > Syrphidae > Chrysotoxum > Chrysotoxum bicinctum. The sequence goes on from OU426989.1 coordinate 20,222,916, forward strand.
TAGTCATCATCCAGTTCATGGCTTGACTTGAACTATTCTAATAAAGAAGATTTAATTCGATTATTAAAATAATTATATGGTATGACAGATAAGAGACAAATTAAATTTTGACGTATCGAGAATATTTCGTTGCAGATGTCAACTGATTGTCCTTAACAACATTTTTTGGATTTTCAAAGGTCAACTCTGAAAATGCATTTTTTGCGAGCATAAAATAAAATGTTACCGTCCATCACTAACGTGAAGTGGATATTTTTAAGACATTAAATAAACTCGCTATAAAATTTTGCACCAATTGATTTGCCTTTCATCTTTTTGACATATTGGTCGAGAGGTGAAGAAATGTTAAGGGATTGAATTAAGTCTTACTCACGTTTTCGATTCACTCTACCGCCGGAAAAGATCTCAGTTCAAATAACATTTCAAGTCATTCATGAACGTTTGGTTATAACTCAATACTCAACTATTGTCTGCATTGTTTCAAAGAGTGAAATTCCTCTTCCGAATATTCTTTATGGAAAGCAGCCAAGAGTCTACCGCAGACACAAAAGCCGCAAATAAAATCACAAGTTCAAAATTGAATCGGAAACCCGATAACTTAGTTCAACATCTTGAAAATGTCCTTAAGTCATTCTACAGATGGCTGACAGTTTATTGATAGAAGCGAGGAAAATGAAATTCCCATTTTCACGGCTAAAAAAGTTAGAAGCATGTGTCAACATATGTTATCTAACAAGACATATCCAGAGTATGATCTTAAGACTGCTCAGGTTTAAAAAAAAAAAAAAATGCTGTCAGTAGCCTTCATAACAAACGCATTTATTTTTAATAATTAGTCCGCACTCAAGGGTTTACGAATACCCTTGTAATGATTTTAATACCACAGCGCGAGCAGTTAAGAAATGAGGAGGGGATTTAAAAGGAGATTTCGATGCACATTGGATTTAAATGCTTGTTCATCACAATGAGGGGAAAAAATCGAGTAGGGTAGAGTATTTCACATTTGAGTAGTACGGATAAAGAAAGAATGTCTGTATTATACAGTACGCCAAAATTAGGCTCAAAGGTAAGCTGATGAGCATGTCTTAAGCTTAGTTAATATGCCACATCATTGGAAAATTGCAGAAGCAATTGTTATACCAAAGCAAGGTAAGTCACCATCAGAAGGGACATTTTGCAGACCTATATATATATCGCTTATACCATAAATAGCAAAAGTTTTCGAGAAACTGCTCCTGAAAAGACTTAGCAATAGAAGAGAGAAGTTCTTGGAAATGTGGGCTTATGTTGTGATATAACCACCAGTGAGTGAAGCTCGGGGTTGTCTTGCAGTCAGTCCACAATTGCTTTTCCTTGTGTTAATTCCCTGGTGTCCAGCCAGAGTGGGTGTCGTGCATTGAAGTCACCTCCAAGTACACAGTACATATGTTGGCTAGCCAGATTGTTGATGGCGTTGAGGTCATGTATGATGTCACATCTTGTTGCGTTACACTTGTTGTATACTGAGACGAGAAGCAGCGTCTCATTATCTAACATATTGATCACAAAGGCTGTAGATTCGATAAGAGAGCTTGATGTCAAACTCTCTCAAATACCTTTGAAATATCAAGTGCAACAATTTACTTAGTAAAAAAAGCTTAGTGACTTACTCTCCTAAACTTTCTTGTGTGTATGTTGTTTGCAGGAAGGCAGAGAACATACAATTTTCTACCAATACTGAACGGCCAAGATGAGAAGCACTTTTCATGACAAGAAACAAGTTTAACAGGTTTCGGCAAACCACTCTACGACTGATATACTCGGAAAGTCAGATTAGAACAGGCACATCAAAAAATTCTTGAGATTTGTACGAGTACCTTAAGTAAGCATTACCACTTCAAAAATTTTAAAATGTACCTATTATATTTATCGTGAAACGAAAAAGATGTTCACGCTTTTTTTTTAATAAGCTCTAAAATTACTGTTGTCTAAAAGAGTTAATATTGGTACTTGGGACTGCTGATTGACCGTACAAAATAAACAGTCCAAATTGACAAAAGGCCATATTATGTAGCTTTATACTGAAACCCTATTTTTTAGCGTCATACTTTTTCTGTATTACGTCTCCAATAATTTGGTATTTATCTCCGATATTCTAGAAAAAATATTTGGGATTTATAATGTGACATAAGCTTCAAATTTGATGAAAAAGTTAAAAAGTTTTGAGTTACATAAGTCCCAAAAAAATAAATAAATTAATTTTTTGATCACAATGCAAATGTATCATGCAAATTCAAGTCGACTTTCTTCCCAATTATGCAATGTGTACCTCCATATAAATGAAAGTGTTAAAGCCGAAATATCTATAAATAAATTTATCTGTATCGTAAGAATACTTAACTGTCATATCGACGAGGAAAGCTTTTGAGTTATAGGATTTGCGCGGAATTTTTGTTCAGTATTTAAACCCAGCAATAAATTTACCTAAAGTTCGAAAAGATACAAGACGAAACTTTTGACTTTATTTTTTTCTGCCAAAGCCATTAAGACAGAAGTGAATTTCTATCAGGTATAAGTTTGGCCAATTTTAGACAAACCTTATAAGATACTTGAAAAATTAATTATTTAAGATGCACTCCTCCAAAACGGAGTTGAGTTAAACAGTTTTTAGGTCGTCCCAACCGTCAATTAAGTCAATTAAGCTCAATTCGATTAAAAGGATTAAAAGATCGAAGCATCGTCGCCAAGTAAGAAAGCCAATGAAGTCATTCAAATGACAAGCAGGATAATCAGTTATACATTTAAATTTAAATTAGCAATACTTTAATTGACATTTTCGAAATTGGTTTTCGCATAATTCCAATTTTTGTAAGTTACGCTCAAAAGTCAAAAAATGAAATTCCTATTAAACATAGGATTAGCTCCCTATTGACACTTTCGATATAATTTTTCAGAATCTTTTGAAGCGATTAAGTAGCTTGTGGCATTTGAAATGAACAAAACAATAAAGTTCCTTATTTATTTCTTGAATGCAGGTGTTCACTTAAAGGCATTTATTCCCGACTCAGAGACAGTCCGATTGCAAATTCCAATTCATTGCAATTTATTTATTCGTGGTGCATAGTCATCAATTGTTTTTACTCCGCATATACATAGGTACACACATAGACATACTTTCAATCCTACCTTAAAGTAAAAAAGGGAAAATGTTTTTCAGTTGTCATGAAAAGTGCTTGTCATTCGGACCCTGCAGAAAGTGAAGGTCCCTCCATTCCTGTCTACAACACGCACACAGGAATGGTTGAGCATTGTATGTCATTAGGTTTAGGTTCCATACGAGTTATTATGCCCTCAAATTTATTTATTTATTTAATTTACATGACGTATAGGCAAGTTTTGGTTACGTAAAAAAAAACAAAACTTTCGATACGATGGAAGAGAATACGAAAAAAATGCGCCTGCCGGGACTCACGTTTAAGATGTATAAACATCAATTTTCGTTCGAGCTCCGAATTTTTGTAATCGAACGTAGCCAATAATACACATTAATGCAATCGTAATGTCAACATTGATTTTTAAATATTGAAAACATCTGCTTTGCATTTTGGCAGAATGTTATTTTTTTATATGAACATTGACAGAACTTTGAAATGAAATTCGCAAAAATAAATAGTACATCACAAATTTTCAAAGTAAAGGAACGAAACTATTTATTTCAAAAGTTAAATATTGTTAGAAAAAGAACGCACCATAAAACGTAACGTAAAGTTTGTTAGACTTCCCAGTAGGAAATTTGCTCCTCAAGGAAAAATAAAGTTGAATTCCTCGTAGAAATCACCTGGCACTTTCATTGAGTAGAAGGTCTGCATTGGTTTCATTCATCGAAAGTCATGCAATGAGTCAGTAGTTTGCAATCCCAGTTGCATCTTGTGCTTTGTTCTCGAAAGAAGGTAAAGAAAACATGAAACAAAGCAATATCCTTTTTACACATCCATAATGTTAATGAATACAATGCTGAACACGTTGTAATTATTCCTGCATCTTTTCAGTGGTTATTGTAATCCACAATTGAGTGTTTAATGCCTGCGATGTGAAAGAGAAAACAACCCTTTCTTTTCTTTGGAATTGAAAATCAGTAAACAACCTTTCGATAGAGCAAAACTATGGTGATCAAGTGATTTCGCTAGGGAAAAGGAATGTATTTTTTCATGAACTTCGTTTACTGGGCAAAATAGTCTGCGAGCTGAGAGGAAAAAGAGAGAGAGATTTTGACCTGCAATAAACAAAAAACAATCCTTTTTTGTTGGGTTTTTCCCGCTATGGGTCGGCGACGCTCAATAGGTCTTTTTTGTCATGAGTTATTTCTTTTGTTTTGGAATGATTTAGTGTCAATTTTGTGATCAAAGAAAACGGTTGTGCGGGGTTTTCTGTGTTTTCAATCAATTTACTCAAGATTAAATAACAACCATGGAGAAGGAAAACAATTCACCAACGGTAAATTCCCTATATTCTTTTGAATGATTTTCCAAAAGTAAATATTCCCCTTTTTCTTAGATCTCAAATGAACAGGAGAATGAAGATGAATAATCCTAAGCTGCCCAAATTCTACCAAGTGTCAAAGGAGACTTTTTCGACCAACTGTTTGTGTTACGTCTTACAACAAGACAAGACAATGTAAGACATATATATCTACTACTCGTAACTTCTTTAAAATGTACTATAATAGTTAATAAAATAAATACGTACATAACACAAATTTAATTTGTTTTTTTTTCATTCAAGCGATAAATTTGCCTATACATTTCAAGCGCTTCTTCTATTGATGAAATAAGAAAAGAAATGGATAATGATTTCATTCATATTCCTTATTCTCTTAATAAAACATCGCCTAAATGCATTCCTTTTTTCAAAACTGAAAAAACGAGCTTCAAATATGTACACAATTCTGTAATGAATAATTAGTATTTTCAATGATTCTTTCCCTGAGGCAATTGATTAAATGTTGACATCACATCAATAGAACCAGTTTTTTCATACACAAAAATTACCCATGAAATCGAAGATGCCGTGAGCATAGTGATTTCACAACAAAATATGCATCGAGAAAGTGTGTACCTCCTTCCAATAACAAGCCTGTGTTAAATTCCTCATAGGATTCCGTAGGAAATTCATGGGTGCAGCTCCTTTTCCATGATGAAACACCTACTTCTTCATTAGTGAATTTTTGGAAATTTCCTACTGGGTTGTCAAATTTTGTGTTTTTAGTGTGGGTATTTCGTATTCATGTAAATCCCTCTCCAAATACGGATTCGAAGGATTTGATCTCCCAGTAGGAAATTTCCAAAAATTTACTAATGAAGAAGTAGGTGTTTCATCATGGAAAAGGAGCTGCACCCATGAATTTCCTACGGAATCCTATGAGGAATTTAACACAGGCTTGTCATTGGAAGGAGGTACACACTTTCTCGATGCATATTTTGTTGTGAAATCACTATGCTCACGGCATCTTCGATTTCATGGGTAATTTTTGCGTATGAAAAAACTGGTTCTATTGATGTGATGCTTTCCTCAATGGAAATAAATTAATGAAAAGTGAGTCAACATTTAATCAATTGCCTCAGGGAAAGAATAATTGAAAATACTAATTATTCACTACAGAATTGTGTACATATTTGAAGCTCGTTTTTTCAGTTTTGAAAAAAGGAATGTATTTAGGCGATGTTTTATTAAGAAAAGGAATGTGAATGAAACTATTAACCATTTCTTTTCTTATTTCATCAATAGAAGAAGCGCCCGAAATTTATAGGCAAATTTATCGCTTGAATGAAAAAAAAAACAAATTAAATTAGTGTTATGTACGTATTTATTTTATTAACTATTATTGAAGTTAGTAGATATATATGTCTTACATTGTCTTGTCTTGTTGTAAGACGTAACACAAACAGTTGGTCGAAAAACTCTCCTTTGACACTTGGTAGAATTTGGGGAGCAGCTTAGGGATTAATCATCTTCATTCTTCCTGTTCACTTGAGATCTAAGAAAAAGACGAATATTTACTTTTTGCAAATCATTCAAAAGAATATAGGGAATTTACCGTTGATGAATTGTTTTGCTTCTCCATGGTTGTTATTTAATCTTTAGTAAATTGATTGAAAACACAGAAAACCCCGCACAACCGTTTTCTTTGATCACAAAATTGACACTAAATTATTCTAAAACAAAAGAAATAACTCATGAAAAAAAAAAACATACTGAGCGTCGACGACCCATCGCGGAAAAACCCAAAAAAAAAGGGATTGTTTATTGCAGGTCAAAATTTCTCTCTCTCTTTTTCCTCTCAGCTCGCAGACTATTTTGCCCAGTAAACGAAGTTCATGAAAAAATACATTCCTTTTCCCTAGCGATATCTCCTGATCACCATAGTTTTGCTCTATTGAAAGGTTGTTTACTGCTTTTCAATTCCAAAGAAAAGAAAGGGTTGTTTTCTCTTTCACATCGCAGGCATTAAACACTCAATTGTGGATTATAGCTTGAACCAATTCAGTTGGCCAACGGTCGGTTGCGCAGAGAGAGGATTTAAGAGAACAAAAATGGTGCGCAAGATATTTAATGAGTAAAGATTTTTCCTTAAATCTTACAGTGCCTAACTCAACTTTGCTTTGACAAATAGTTTAGGGATTATTGTTTATTTCTATGTTTTATGATTTGTGGCTTAGCAACAGAAAGGTTCCGGGGGCGTTATGTTTATATTTATTTTATGGTGTTAGTGTTCATTTGATATATGTATTTACTATTTTTTGACCTGTGGGGTTTTGGGATTAGTTGTAGATTAGTGTTAATTAGTTAGATTAGTGTTTACGAGTTTGAATAATTTTTACCTACGAGTTTTTAAGAATTTATTTTACCTTAAAATAATAATTATAAATTTGTACTTCAGAAATAAATATAAAACATAATAATAAAATAAAAACAATATAAATAAGAATAATATAATTTAAATAATAAATGTTCATTTACATACACTTAGTTTTAAGCACTAATGTCGCTTTCATAGTCGGTTGAAGAATCGTCAATTGAATCCGAAATTGTGTCCCACGTCAGGTCGTGAGAAAAGTATTCGTCCTCAGTTCTTATGGCTTTTTCACACACTTTTCGCCAGTCTTCAGCCGTTATTTTTGAAAATTCTTCCTCTGCTAATTTTTGAACATCCAATAAATTGAATGTTGTGTTTCGTGAACCTACTCTTGCCTTGACAGTTGCCCAAATATATACAGTTCAAGTTTAAACATCTGTATAGTATGCGGAATATTGTTTTCGGTTAGCCATTCTATCATCTCGGATTTCTTGCTAGCAGAAGTAATTTGTTTTTCTTCTAATTTATTGTGGTACGAGATGTTGACCATTACAATAACTGAAGGTTCCTCCAAGTTATTCAAAACTTGTTCTTGGATCAATTTGCGGAAATTTTTGAAGTTCATGTCGTCGTGATAGTCTCCCGTTTTCGTTCCAGATTTTAATAAAAGTAAGGAGTTTTTCACGAAACCTTTTCCACCACCTGCATGCGCCATTATCAGCCTCTTTCCCTTTGAAATTGCTATTGTCATCAGTCCAAGCCCGTGGCCTTGTATGTGAGCTATGAATATAGCTTTCGTCCAAATAAATGATATCAAATCCTTTTGTTCTGTATTCCCGATTTTTCTCAGATACTTCACTCGCATGAGTTTAATATCATTTCTTTCACAGAGAAGTTTGCGGTTGTTTTGAATCTTTTTATAGCTAAATCCGTTTCTTCTTAGAATCCTGTTGAGAGACGTAATACTTAAGTTAAACTCCAGATCTTCCTCTCGTTGTCTCAACATTTTTAAGGATATCATCATTTTTTCCTCCTGGTGGAAGTTGTGCATTATACGCCGAATAGCTGCGATGTCAAATTCGTCTAGTCCAGTTTTCCACTTAGTATGCTGCACTTTTTTATTTAGTTACTGCACAACGCCTGTCTCTTCGTATTCCTTAATAATCCTTCTGATTGAACGTTCAGAAATTCCAGTAGTTTTCACTGTTTGCGTTGTTGCGTAACTCACAGGATTTTCAAGAAACGAATTCTTTGCTTCTTCCAGTTTGTTATTATATATCTTAACAACTATCTTACGCGCCTGGCTTCCAATAGGTTTTCCTTTTCTAAATGGATCCATTAAAATTTCTTTTAAATGTATCTCAATATATTATTCTTGGTTGTTTTTTTTAAACTGAATTGCAAAGCAAAGCAAATATCATTTAAATACCTTAATTCCCTTTGATGCAAAAATTCATTCTTAAAAACTCTTAGTTAAAAATTGTTCAAACTCGTAAACACTAATCTAACTAATTAACACTAATCTACAATTAATCCCAACCCCACAGGTCAAAAAAAAAATATATCAAATATACACTAACGCCAAAAAATAAATATAAACACAACGCCCCCGGAACCTTTCTGTTACTAAGCTACAAATCATAAAACATAGAAATAAACAATAATCCCTAAACTTTTTGTCATTAATCCTATGTCGCAGCTTGCAGGTAGTTTTTCTTGTCTAACCCAATTGCATTTTGCAATAGACTTATTTTTTTATTATAGGCGCACTGAAATTTGTCCCACTAATAAAAACAGAAATTATTAATTTTATTTTTTCGAAGTAAAGTTTACACCTAAAAATCTTTTCCTTTTATCTCACCAGAGATGAAATAGTTTTTTAGACATCAAGCTATGAAAGAAAAGTAAACCATGAGCATATCTTATTCAAAGAAAGTCCATCACTGGAAATTCAATTCTATTTTACTCTGAGCGAAGCTATAAACAAAACTCACCCTCCTAAGTGCTTCAGTATGATCGCAGCAGCGCCATTGACAACAACGCTGGCATGTACTTTTTTTTTTTCTTTTTTTCAGTGATTTTTCTGTCTCTTTAAGAATTAAAGAGTAGAGCAAAGAAATTTAAAGAGACCTGCGCAGTAGAATTGCCAACTGAATTGGTTCAAGCTATACAATAACCACTGAAAAGATGCAGGAATAATTACAACGTGTTCAGCATTGTATTCATTAACATTAAGGATGTGTAAGAAGGATATTGCTTTGTTTCATGTTTTCTGTACCTTCTTTCGAGAACAAAGCACAAGATGCAACTGGGATTGCAAACTACTGACTCATTGCATGACTTTCGATGAATGAAACCAATGCAGACCTTCTACTCAATGAAAGTGCCTCGTGATTTCTACGAGGAATTCAACTTTATTTTTCCTTGAGGAGCAAATTTCCTACTGGGCTCTGTCAAAAAAAAAACCGATTTTTTTGGTGTAAAGGAACGTAAAATCTGTGGTAAAAGTCAAAATTTGCAAAGAGATCGCAATCCCTAAAATCCCTAGTGCAAAAGGAAATTGACATTAATTTCAAACAGGGATGTTATTTGATACAACATTAAATTTGTCGACCTTTATTCACAAAATACGGCCGTTCACATTCTCAAATTTGTTTGAAAATTACGGCATGATAAACATTTGGACCATCTCAGGGCATGATGAAATCTTATGTAGATGAGGAAATTTACTCGATTTTTATATTTCAAGTCTAAAGAAAAAATATATTAATCTAATAAAATCAACCTGAATTACCGCTATTGCTTATAAAACTCAGCTCGCCCAGCTCGAGTACTTCACTGAAAATAAAATTTGCTTTAGGCTTGAAGCGTTCACATTCTCAAATATGCCTGTCATGCAGCCAAAATATTAAAACATTTTGAAATCGATCCAGCATGCTTGACAAGCCGCTGGATGAGCGTTCACATTATCAAAATGAAGCCAATCATGCCGTGCATGTCGAACATATTTGAAAATTTAAACGCTCCTAATGGTGCATGAAAATATGATACCTCAATTTGGCTCTTGGATTACTTACTTACTTATCCGGCTCCCGATCCATGTAGCGTCTCTGCCTGAGATATTGCGGTCTTCCATCGGTTGCGATCCCTCGCGAGCTCCCTCCAGTCGTTGAGAGTTGAGACCAAGCGCTCTTGCGTCTGTAACCGCCTGTTCCCTGTAGCGGAGGTTCGGTCTTCCTAGTCGTCTCGAACCTATGGGCTGAGATTCGAAGATTTCTTAGATGGAGCGTTGTTGTGCATTCGCTCGGTGTAGTCAACGTGTTTTGGCTCTTTCTACATCCACATCTTGGTACAGCTCATCTAATTCACGATTGAATCTTCTCCTCCATTCGCCCTCTTCGCATATAGTAGGACCAAATATCCCTCGAAGAATTTTTCTCTCGAAAGTGCCCAGTATCAATTCCACTTTTTACTTATCGTCCAGCACTCGGCGCCGTAGAGTAGAACTGGTAAAATTAGCGTTTTGTATATCGTGCACTTTGTCTTTCGAGAAAGAAGGTTTGAACCCATCTCTTTGGCCAGACCGAAGTAGCAGCGATTTGCTAAGGTAATTCTTCGTCGGATTTCCCCTAAGGTGTCGTTCGTGGGATTGATGTTTGTTCCGAGGTAGGTAAACTCCTTGACTACCTCGAAATTACTGCTACCAACAATGACGTTTTGTATTAGGCGATAGACAGCTGAGGCCTTGCTTGTTGATAGCACTTTGTTTTGTCCTCATTAATTTTAAGACCAACGCGCTTCGCCTGTTCATCAATAGCTGTGAACGCTTCTATCTTAGCTCGCTTGGAGCGGCCGATGATATCGATGTCGTCCGCATAGCCAAGTAGTTGGGAAGACCTGTTGAAGATAGTGCCTTCCAGGTTAACACCACTCTTGCGCTCAATCTGCTCCAGGACTAGGTTGAACAAATCACATGATAGCGCATCTCCTTATCTGAACCCTGGGCACGTCTGGAATAGCTCGGATGAGCTGTTACCCATTTGCACGTTGCACCGCGTATTTTGTAACGTCCCGCAGTATAGCTGGATCAGTTTTTTCGGAATCCCGAGTTCGACAATATAAGCTCTTGACGATTTATGCTATCATATGCGGCTTTGAAATCGATGAAAAGATGTTGGGTCTCGACTTGAAATTCGTTGATCTTTTCCAGAATTTGCATCAATGTGAATATTTGGTCTATCGTTGATCTGCCTGGCCTGAAGCCACATTGGTACGTGCCGATCATAGTGTTGCAGAAAGGTTTTAGACGCTTACATAGTACGGTGGATAGGATCTTGTAGGCAACATTAAGCAGGTGTAGTTTTTGCAGGACATAGGATCGCCAGGTTGCTGTGTGTATTCTTCCCCTTTCGAGCTGCAGCAAAGTCGATTTGTCGGAAGCCGTTATCTCTTGTCGTTTCGTGGAGGTTGTTTCATTCCAACTAAACCGCGAAAGATATTTTCCTTTCCGACTTTAGCATTGAAGTCACCGAGCACGACTTTGACATCGTATTCTGGACAGGCTCCGTAGGCTCCGTGCAGGAGGTCGTAAAACTCCACCTTGTTAGACTCCTCAGATTCATCGGAAGGAGCGTGTGCACATATTGGGCTGATGTTTTGAAAAGTAGCTTTGATGCAGATCACAGCCAGGCGATCGCTAAAATCGGCTTAAAATCGATGACTTTCGATCTGAATCGATTTCCCACGACGAATCCGCATCCTAACATGTGCAATCTTCGATGATAGCTGTAATAAATGTCGAAATCTTTTCTTTTCGTTATTCGTGATCCTATCCATCGTATCTCCTATCCATCGTATCTCCTGAATGCATGCCTTGTACAGCGAGAGGACAGATTCAATTTTTTGAGTAGCACCTGGCGTGTAGAGTGTCCTTACATTCCAGGTGCATACTTGTAAATCGAAATCCATTTTCGTTCCGGGTCTAGTTGCCATTTGATGGTGGTAGTTATCTTCATAACAATGAGTATATTTTACTGTGGCTGGGTCGTTAGCCCGACACACTAACATCGAATCTGTAGGGCCACGGGTTTGGTGTTGCAATTGTTTCCTTGGTCAACACTCGCACCTACAAGTTTAGCAAGTCATGACATAGAGCCAAGACCAGTATCCGGCGGTTACCAACGTGGAGGAGCACTTGATGTGCAAGAAAATATACAGCTCGAAGCCCCAGCTCCTACAACATTCGACCACCGTAGCCTGAGTACACGATTCTTTTTTTTCCGTTCATTTCGCAATTCGTCTTTTTGACATTATTCGTGAGGGGTATAGAAACGTAGCTTCATTCCGCAACATCTCTTCACCTCACACCAAACATGTCAAAAAGACGAAAGACGAAAAAAAGAATCATGTAATCGGCTCTTGATGTCTATTTTCTGCTACAGATGATGTCCGAACTCAAGTAAATCCTCCGCCATTTTTTTGACGTTTCTGTACTTTATCTCACTCCCTCTGTTAGAGATTTATAAACCGATTGATATCATTCCTATCACGAAACGGAATTTGTCAAAGTAAAGTATGAGCGGAAAAAACTAAAAATAATAATCCATTAGCATCGTAGTTATCATCCAGTTCATGGCTTGACAGATAGAGAACTATCTATATTTTTAGGTGAATAGAACATTTTGTTCGAAATTTGCCATTATGTGGCTTGACTGATAAGGCAAAAATGAAATTTTGACTTATCGAGAATATTTCATTGCAAATTTAAACCGATGGCCCTGAAAATGGATTTTCCAGAGCATAAAATAAAATGCAATCGTCCATCACTAACGTGAAGGAAATTTGTTGAAAAAATTGATTGAACCTGCAATGAAATTTGACACCAGTTGTTTCGTCTTTCTTTTTTGTGACATATTGGGTGAGATGGGAAGAAATGTTGGGGGAAAGAAGATATTTAGTTTTAACTAGCAACGGAAAATATACTAAAATTGAAATATTAATATATTGACAGCACAGGCGAACTCTTTCTCAGGCGCCTCAAAGTTGCCATTGTAAACACGATGTAGTAAGTACGCAATATTCCCAATGTAAACAGGGTCTTAAATAGAATTTTCCGTAAGGTAACGTTCTACACGGAATGTGTAACCGTAACAGGCTACACGGAACATGTAATTCACTCATTTCAAGTCATTTTCGTTTTTCATTGGGATAACCTCAATAAGAAGTAACCCTTTTGGCGTAATGGATAGTGCGTTAGACTGTCTTGCAGAAGGTCTTGGATTCGATTCTCAGCTGCTGCAAAATTGTTTTTCTAAAAGAATCTCTTGTCATAGTGATGCTCATTCGCCATTCGGAATCGGCAGAAAATTGGAGGTCCCATCCATCCTTGGTAACACGCAGACAGGAATGGTTGAGATTTATAAGTCACAAGGTCCTGGTTCTCTTCGAGCTGTTGCACCACCCCAAAAAAATACCTGTGAAATTTTAATAAATACTTTTCGATTCGTGTTCCAAAAGCCTGGTTTGAATCTTTCAAATTACAATTTTACGTCAGAAAAAAAAGAAGATAAATAGCTTCTACATATATTTGATAACGGAATAATACCAAAAAACTCTTGCATTCTTTTAATTAAGAAAGCCACAAATGTGAACGTAAACTAAACGAAACTTTGCCTTCCGGAATTGGCGGAATATCAATTTGAATTCGTTAAATCTTTTTCAATCGGTATGACAACTCAAATGCTGTTCCTGTCTACAATTAAATATGTTGTACAATGTACATATGTACTCGTAGGTATATAGCTCCTGATATTTTTATTCACGTCCAAGTATGTAAAAGCAATGAAGAAGGCACATATAAATCAAAAACTGAGTATTCGCCGCCGCTAAAAAAATTATTGTGTCCGCATTATTTTTAGTCAATGCAAATTCAACTCGAGAAAAACTATTTTCTGTATTTTTTATTTAAATCGACCAACCCAAAACGACTATCATTAAGGTGCAAAAAAAAAAAAGAACTTAAACACACCGCAGCGCAAGATTGTCTTTCTAAGTACCGTGGTCGCACCCAACCTAGTTCATTAGGAACTGTCTGTTGAAGATTGAAATTTGCGATAGTTCACTGCCACAAGGCCACAAAACTACAAAAGTCTGCAATCTATATTCAGAGTCGGTATTATTCAGAAGAGGACGTTAAACACAAACACGGTGGTAGGAAAGAAAATACAAAGTGGCACTTGCAACAATCATCCGTCGAGGTAGAAATCATATCGTTATACTCCTACCTTCTACCACAGCTTTCGAATTTTCCATCGACAACGTCTCTACGTGCTATGAACAATGCCCTGGAAAGCAGTAAAATTTTGTTTTGTCGTTAAGGTAGTCGGATAGAAAGATTGTACATTTGGTTGTTGGGAAAAAAAATTAAACTCTAAACTGCAAGATTCTAAAAGATCTGCCAATAACCATTGAATGGGCTTCTTAATAAGAGTATTGTAAATATTCAAACTTTTTGCATTTCATAGAATGGATGGCGAAAAGGATTCCATTCTTTTTTGCTGATGTTTTTTTTTTTGTAGGGCCAAAAGCTTATAAGACTTTTTTACAATTGAAGGCTTTCATTTTTCCGAAGAATTTTTTAAAACAGCGAACTCTATAAATAAAAACTCTTTTGGGATAAACGTAGTGCTTTTTTGGAGCAAAAAGTTTCGAATTGCAAAATGAATATGTAGCACAGGACAAAAAAGGGAAAGCGAACAATTTTCCTTAGCGACTATGAAGTTGTACTGGCAATCGAAGATTGAATGTATTGCAAATGTGAAAGGTTTTCTGTAAAATGGTTTAAAATAAAAGTCGTAAAAGTATTTTGTTTCGAATGTTTGATTGAGGAATTGTTATTCTCTTGTTACACTGAACCAAATCTTCATGTTGATACAACGAACAGTTTTAATAAATTCGATTATGTTTTCATTAAAATTGTTGACTTCGTTGAGTCAATGAATAGGCATTTATACGTTAATGAACGTATTCATTAATCAATGAATTTTCTTTGAGTCAATGAAGTTGTTGCATTCTTCAACAGAAAATTCATCCGTTCAATGAACTTATTAATTGACCCACTAAGACCGCATTCATTATTATTAATGATTTATTGCTTGAGCCAATGAGATTATTCGTTAAATCAACGAAAACTATTATTTATTTTCCATTTATATTTTTCTTTTTAAATTTAAATAAAACGAACTGTAGATAAGACATCACTAAAAAAATTCATTTATATAGAAGTCTTATGTATGGCATGTATGAAAAATATCGTCACTCAAATATTCACCGTGGCTTTATTGAGTGGCGTACTTCCGTAGAGTTAAATTTCCTTATGCTCTGGCGCATAAAACTAGACGAATTTAACCAATAGCATTGATTAGGTTTGCTTATAAGCACTATTGTACTTAGCACCGCCCTGTTAAAACCACATGTCATCAGTGTCCATAAATATAACACCCAATTCGGGCCAAAAGAAATTGGTTATCAAAATAGCTTTTCTGGCCTTTAGTCGACAAAAATTGGCGTTTCGTCCCGGCGATCTCACATGGATACATCAGTTGACTGTGAGGACCTTGTCTCACATGGACACATCAGTTGACTGTGAGGACCTTGTCAATACGCAATTTTTGTTAAATTCAGTTCATCTTACATCGATTTTTTGACAAAAATTGGTTATCATCGACCGATAGCGTTCGCCATTGACGGTGATGGCCTGGCCAACGTCGTTCTCAAAAATTATGAACTGATGATATCAAATGAGCGGGTGACATGCCTAGAAACGGAGAGCTACAGATTGATTGCCTATGTGGACGAACCAAGAATTTTCTTTACTGGCATCAACATCACTATCGATGAAACATAGTGACCAGTTAAAAATTCTACTAAAGTTTTTCATACTGTCCCAGTTGGTTTTCTCGTATTGCCAAACGTTCCTATAGTGGGATGCTTCTCTTTAACTGGATGAATGGGATACGAGAAATTAACTGATATTACACAATGGTCCGAAGTGCCGAATGGACAGTTTACCGTTATGGTATTACTTATCAGGGTTAGAACTTAGAAGTAAGAAACAAATCGAGAGTGTGAGCGTTTTGTCCAACAATACTCGTATCTGGTATTCGGGTGGGCTCATCTACCAGCTGAGTAAGGTGATGCATCTCAGCAAATATATCAACATATCTTCCTTCGGGTGTTGTCTGTCCTGAATATCGGATTCAACTTCAATTCTGTACATTGAAGTCACCCGCAATAAAGACTTTAGTGTGATGGTGCAACGAAACAATTTGGAAATGAAATCATGCAGTGCAGCAAACTCATTAAGAGCTGAATTGCTGTCAAGATTTGGACTCCTATAAATGTGGCAGTTAATTTGAGCCACATGAAATTAAAGTTCGTATTAGAACAATGTCTGTATTGAGGAAGACTCTGGCAAGCAATATCATATCTCTCATAAACTGTAAGGCCGTGATACCGAAAGAGTAATGGTAGGCGGAATTCTGAAAGATCAGTATTTGCACCAAACTGCATTTCACCTAGTGCCAAAACAGCTGGTATGTACTGGAAAGTTTGAAACGAGCGGTAGATCAACACTTCTAAAAAGGAACTTGTCCTAATCTCTGGGAAATATAAAATTCCTTATTTGATTGTCCAACTGTTTCTTTTTAAAACTTCCCGCCACCAGTATCCTTAATGGAAAAAAAAACAAACGAAAGACGTTCATGATGTAAGAAACCTGGTGCTGACAACTGATCATAAATAGAAGATCACCTTATGAATGTCGATCACAAAAATGGGGATCATGAAGAGTACTTGAGCTTTAAGTGAAAGTCGTTGTATCGCTAACATTAACTAGAAGAAGGTTGAATGCTTTTAAACTGTCTGTCAAACTTTTGTCTACTAATATGTTGCTATTAAAATCACCACAAATAATAATTTTTTGAAATTTATATACATATAGAAGGTGGTGCAAAACTAATCATTCAATCGGAATATGTTATAATTTTTTTGCAATACGTCAATCATTTTAAACATTTGTGAACTAGGCAGCTATAAATGCCAACACTGGCGTCATCTTTGCCACCACTCCCAGTATTGTATAGAATTTGTTCTAAAAACACCGTCTTATAAAAAAAGTTCTGGTCCTGGACCTATACACTATTCAATAAGACATACATTTCTATGCCCATAAAATAAATTTTACGCTTCATCTCTGTGGGTCTAATTCGAAAACAGCAATTTGATTTGTGAAGCACCTTATCAATATACCTAAAACAGACCTAAGACTCGAAAAGCAATCGGTCCTTTTGAGGATATCCATTAGTACATAAATTCATTCACAACCAATTTGCATATTTTATTAGAATCTGCTAACTTCTTTATGCTAAGGGTCACGAGCCTTTAACAAAAACTATTTAACAATGCGTTCACGGTTATGAGCCATTTTCATTTTCGTGTTTAATTTATTCATGCGATAATAATCACATAAAAATTGACGTTTCCATTAATTTACTACTAAATGGCTTATCCTTAAGGAGGAATTCCTTCACGTATCGTATTACAATTCCTTGAACTCTTGTTAATAGAAATAGGTACCTATTTAACTAGCACTTCAATACACCATGCCATACCACTATAATTTGCTGGTAAACACCATAATGGGTTTCATTTTACCTTCGATTTTATATCTGTACAGGCACAGTATTTTATCTATGCACGTAGATCAAGAAGTTTGGTGCCTCTCACTTCGTGATGGTTTGAATGTTCTTTCGGTTCGTATCTTTTACTGAACTTCTTACACATATTTAATTCATTGAATTAAAAAGAAAAAAATATTGCGATTGTATCATAATGTTTATGGACGAAGTTTGACATTATAGAAAATGCGTTCTTATGTTAAACTGTCATATTTTCTTCTCTTAATAAAAACTAAATTTCTCCAGGGTAGCTAAGGACGTGCTTTATAAGGTTTTTTTTACTTGCGACTTAGGTAATATAGGGAAATTTAAGCATTCGTAAAAAAATTGAACTGGAGTTTACATTATGATTATTACGAAGACGAAAAAGTGGGTCTCGCAATTCTATCTTTCTACCTGTCGGTCATTTTAAAATATTTCCCCCGACACGTTTTTTCTCTTTTTTTTTTAAGACCAAAAATAACTGTCATACGAATTTTTTTCGAAATTTCATAAAATATGTATTTTTTTTGCTCAAAAATTGTTCCACACTTTAAAAAAAAACACTCAAAAAATTTCATTTAGTTATAGCCAAGTTGATAATGGTTGAAATGTTGTTTTTCAAATATGTTTATTAATAGTACCCCCCTAGAACCATTTATTTTTGTTTTTGATTTTCTCAAAAATGATTCAACCGATTTTGATAATTTTTTTTACGCTTGAGCTCCCCAAAAGTTTAAATAGTTTTATGTACTCGAATTTTCCAAAAAAAAATACAAATGCTGAAAATAGTTTTTGCTAATCGTGTGTATAATTTTATAAAACAAATTTGAAATTAAGATATTACTAACTATCTTACCTACCATATAACCATTTTGTCGAATTTTGAATTTTTCATTATCAACACAATGGATTTAATTGAAACTTTGTGTAGGGAGATCTTATACAAGTTTTGAAAAATTTTGCATTTCATAACTAAAAAAAAATATTATTTGAATTTTTGAAATAAATCATTTTTTTTTTTTGGAAAATTCGATCAATATTTTTCTTTGAAATTTAATTTTATTCGTACAATAATAATAACTTAAGTTTAATGTACTAAAATGTTTTCTTATTTCTCTTTTTTTTTTAATGTTGTATATATGTAAAAGCGATTCAACGACTTATAATTTTCGTTCTTGGATTTGGTTCAGAAATCAGTTTTCATCTCTTGTTACTAAAAGAGTTTAAAGAATGAATTTTATGCTTATGATCAGTTTTCTTAATAACATTTATTTTTAAAATTTTTAAGTATATCACAAATTCGTGCCTAGTCGTGCATTTTATTTAATACTGGTGCAACAAACGTTTACACGTTTCAATTTTATGAATAAAGAACAACCCAAAGATATTCGATGAGAGATAACTTCATCCAGTTTGGGCCATACTTTTATTGAAGAAGGTGAAGGCGGTCGTACTGTAACTTCCAATGGAGACCGTAAGGATATTAAGCGAATTCTTATTCGCAGAAACTATAGTACAGCGAAATAGAATTTGTTTCACCAAGTCGCAACTAGGACTGTTTCGAAGGAAATCCACATTTTTTTGGCACCCAAAATTGCGAGACTTGTTCGCGTCTGATTTTTTATTGGAATTTAGATGTTTACAAATCAAAAACATTTAACACTATTGATTAGAGAAAAAACCATCACACAGACCAATCAAAAGCTTGACAAATTTAATGGCGACTATTTACCATCGATTGGAACTATTCACTACAGTTCTTTTTTAACTTAGGTACGGTCGTTCCAGCATTTGCGAACGTTCTGGTCGCCCAATTGAAGTTACTTACTTAGGTCCTTGGACCTGTTACGTCCGTGTGGTTCCCCTTGCGGGGCATAGTGCCTCCACTACTCCTACGCGCCATCTTGTACGGTTTCTGGAGATGAACCTCAGCTCACTCCAACTCTTCCTCAGTTGTGCTGATTCCTCTTCGACCGTTCTTCGCCAAGTAGATAGATAGATAGATAGATTTTTATTTATTCAATTCAATTCAATTTACAATTTATAAACATAATAAATAAAATATGGACTTGGTTTGAAACCGTCTGCCAGATGCCAACTTATAGTTTTTACTTGTTTATTTTCAATTTTAAATATTTAAGAAGAAAAATAAAATAAAAGTTTTACAGTATTTTTACAGAATAAACTAATTTAATCCAATAAAAAATAAAAAATATACAAAATATTTAGAATATTGAAATAATTTTTAAAGTGACTATAAACTATCGCTTGCTCAACAAAAAATGGTATTCAATTCTGAAACTAATAAAATTTAAATGAAATGGGAATAATATGGTATTAATCTGTTAAAAATCAACAAAGTCTTTCCGATACTTAATAGTCTCAATGCAATATTGGGCAAGAAGTTTCCAGTTTTCTCCATTTAGTATACTTATCGATTCAGCTTCATTTAAAATTGACTTTTGAAAGTATAGAAATCTTAGTTCTTTTAAAATGGGACAGACAGATAAAAAGTGGTAAGATGTTTCTTGTTCTTGTAAATTACACAAAGAACAAATCGTCCTCCGGTCATTGAAATGTGGTCTATAATTTAAATCAAGAAGCTCTCCTCTAATACGAAAAATATTAGAAATTTCAAACAAGCTTAATCCATCGGTGAAGTAGTTCAGATCGTTTAAATTGTATTCAAGTTTCGGATATAGTGATCCTCGGGCTTCTTCTATTAGATCCGATCTTATCCGGACATCTATTAAATTAAGGATGTTGATTAATTTTTCCCGTAGATATACATTCAAAACATCTACAGATTGTACAGAAATCCCGCACAACAGGAATATATCATCCCATTTTTCAAACCAACTAACATTCCTGTGTATGCTGTGTTTTGCTAATATTTTCGGGAGACGACTATCATCATATGAAAGTGCTCTTACAACATACTCAAAGTGCATTCTTAAAGTATATAGATATATGGGTGGAAGACCGGTTTCAAGAAGAAGCATGTAATTGGGAGTGGACTGTTGTAATCTAAAAGTTTTTTTAAGAAAAAATCGTTGCAACTTTTCTACCTGTTCATACTGCTGGTATCCCCATACTTGAGAGCCATAAGTCATTATTGACCTTAAAGCTGCTTCAAAAACTTTAAATTTAACGCTGTGCGCCACGTTTTTGTTCTTGAACAGACATTTCCAAGTGGAATTTATAGCAGCGGTTGATTTTTTTAGTTTCATCTCGAAGTGTTTTTTTGGGTTAAGGTTAGGGGTGATTAACATACCAAGGTAGTTATACTCATGCACTACTTCAATATTTTCACCATTCAAAAACCATCTTTCATTCATACAGTGCCTACCCCCACCTGATCTAAAAATCATTACCTTTGACTTTGATATATTTATCACCAAATTCCACAATTTACAATATCCATTCAGCTTGTTTATCATAAGCTGAAGGCTTCCTGGCGAGTCTGCAAACAAAACTAGATCGTCGGCATATAAGAGGCATTTTATTGTGAGTCCTGCAACTCGAATTCCGTTTGGCAAGGCGTCAACTATATCATTTATATATAATGAAAACAGCAATGGGGATAATAAACATCCTTGCCGCACTCCGCTTATAGTTCTAAACCATTCTGACATTTGCTCGCCATCCCAGACCGCCGACAAAGTATTCTCATAGAGATTTCTTAAAACCTTTAAGACTTTTGACGATATACCCAATACACTCAATTTATAAAATAGTGATTCCCGATCTATACTGTCAAAAGCAGCTCTAAAATCGATAAATATAGCATATAATTTTTTTTCCGTTTTTAAGGTAGTAATCGACTATGTTTTGTAACGCAAACAAGTGATCTATCGTAGAGTAGCCTGCACGGAAACCTGCTTGGAACTCGTTGAGTAAACTGTTTTCCTTTACCCACACTTCAAGTCTATTTAAGATGATGCCTGTAAATATTTTGGCAACAGCATTTATAAAAGAAATGCCCCTATAGTTTTCGACATTATTTATATCACCTTTCTTATAAATTGGGAACACTATTGATTTTTTAAAAGTTTCAGGAACTTCAGCTGTATGTAATATACTAGAATATGTTTTCGCTAAGTTTTCTAAAAAAGTATTGGGAGCGTTTTTAAAGAACTCGTACGGAACTCGGTCGGCTCCTGGTGCTTTGTTGTTCTTGGCTTTCTTTAAAACTATTTGTATCTCTTCTAAGCTTATATCCTCATCCATCGCGTCTACCGTTACTAAGTTTTCAGCAAAGTGTACAGGTTCAGAGACCAATGTAGGATTTAAAAGGTTCTTAAAATAAACAGCCAGTATATTAGCATCCAAGTTTTTGCCAATCTTAAATTTGTTTCCATTTAGTTCTTTAACAATCTTCCAGAATTGAGAAGAATCTCTTACAGAATTTAAATCTTTTGCAATTCTCGAAAAGTATTCTTTTTTTTTTGTTTTGCAAAGTTCTTTGTAGTACTTGTTAGCTCTAACATAAGATTTTCGAAATAGCTCCCCATTTCGAATTTTCGCAAGTTTCAGAAGTTTAAACGATTTAACCCTAGCTTTCTTACATTCCAAATCAAACCAATTTTGCTTTCCTGACTCTATGTACCTTTTTCCAGTTTGGGCAACTGAATTTTTGATAGCATCGATATAAAGTTCAATTTGTTGACTGATGTTGGCTTGACTAAAATCAGTTCGCAAAGTAACTTCATCCAGTCTTGCATGATAAATTTCTTTATCCCGTTCCCTCCACAAAAGCTTAGGCAAAAGAACAATATCATTTTCCACTCTTTCTTTCTTTATATTAATAGAAACTGTTATGGGCATATGGTCCGAAAAAGTTAATGTACCCACATTGAAATCTATTATTTTTTGGGACCAGTTACCACTTATTCCACAATAGTCTGCAACCGAGTACTTCTGGGTCGTCCCACTCCTCTACCTCGCTGTGTGACAGCGTTCCTTAACTTCGCTTGACTCGCAATGCACTCATGGCCTTTCCGAAGCACATGTCCAATCCACTGTCACTTACGTTTTCGTATTATAGAGTCGATGGGTTCCTGACCTGCCCTTGCATGCAATTCATCATTGGAGATACTGTTAGGCCAGAAAATCCGCAAGATGTTTCGCAGACATCTGTTCACGAACGTTTGCAGCTTTCTTGTGACAGTGGGTGTTACTTTCCAAGTGCTGCATCCATAAAGAAGCACGGATTCTACATTGGAGCCGAACAGTCGTAGCTTGGTCTTTAGGCTTATAAAGTTGTTTTTCCATATTTTGGACAGCATTCCGAACGCAGCCTTTGCTTTCTCGATTCGGCTGGTTATATCTAGTTCGGTCCCGACATCAGTAGAGGCAATACACCCAATGTATTGAAAACTCTCTACCGTCTCTACTGCTTGTCCAGAAATATCTATTTGAATAGATGAGGAAGGTCCAAGGCTAATCCTTTTATTTTTTGCTGTATTGATCTTAAGCCCGACGGTTTCGGCTTCTCTCTCCACCCTTGTTGTCATTTGATGGATATCCATGATCCTATGAGAGAGTAAGCATACGTCATCTACGTAGTTCAGATTATTCAGGTGTGATTGCAGATTCCACTGATTTCCTCAATTTAAAGTCGACAAAGCTGCATGCAGCACATCACTTATTACCAACAGGAACAGTATTGGTGACAGTATACAACCTTGTCTAACACCACTTTGGATTTAAAACTCCTCTGACAACCTTCCTTTATGCAGAACGTGATATTTGGATACTTATGTAGCCTTGATAATAGCGATCAATTTATCTAGGATGCCCCTTTTCGAAATCGATGAACACCGGGTGCAGTGGTGATCGATATTCAACGCACTGTTCGATGATGATCCGCAACGATAAGGCCACAGGCTTATTATAAGGATCAGTTTAACATATACATTTTAGACACATGAAAAAGCTTTCAGCAAGATGGATGCCGCGTTTGATCACAAACGACAACAAATGCAGTCGTTTGCCAACTTCGAATTGCTTCAAAATTCGACCAAGTTCTTGCGTCGTTTCGCAACCGTGCATGAAACATAGATCCCACAGCACACCGGATACCAAGGAACAGTATACAATGAACTTCTCTAGAAAAAGGCTTAAGCACAGATAATAGAGTTACTATACTATACTGAAACTATAGTATCTGTGGCTTAAGTGTGTTTGTCTGGTAACAAGTATTTTGGGATGCACTCGATGTTATGCACATCGATTCCTTGAAAAGGATTAAACGATCCAAGGCGCACATTACGCAGAATTAGTGCATCGATTCCAATTTGATTTGAAGTAAAAACGGCCCTACTTGGGGAAGAAAAAAGTTCTTTTCCACCAGGACAACGCCCCGGGCGCATAACTCCGCAGCAGCAATGCCAAAATTTCATAAGTTTGGTAACGAACTCCTTCCAACATATTCTTCATATTTAGTTTTGGACCTCTGTAAATATTTCTTGTTTGCAAATATGAATATCATTGAAACAAAATTTCATTTTAGTGGGCTACAGAAATCATATTAATTTGAGGTCATCAAAACATTGGAGAAACATTGGATCAAGTTTATCGAGTTTAAAGGAGCTATATTAATAAATAAAGTATTTTTATTCAAAATAATCTGGTATGCCAAATTTGAGTCTTTATGATTGTACGAATAAAGATTAAATTTCCAAAAAAAAAAATATTTCACCGTTTTCCAGATATTGAATTTTAAAAAAAAATTGATTTTATTTTTTATTTAAACTCAAAAATTATTTTTCTTAAGTCTTGAAACACAGTGTATTTCAAAATTTTTAGAAGCTTCTCTATACAAAAATTTCATTTAAATCTGTTATGTCGATAATGCGAAGTTGAAAATTAAAATAAATGGTTCTATGGTAGGTACAGTCAGTAATTTCTTAATTTCCAATTTTTTTATGGAATTAACAGGGTGATTTGCATAAGGTGTGACAAAAAGCTAGGGCGTGTAGGTTGGACTTAGACAAGAAAAAAATCGTATGGGAGGGGGGGGTCTATTTCCCCCCGTTTAGGAGGGAGGGGCAATTTAAGAAAAAAATCACTTAAAACAGAAAAAAATTATTAAAAAATAACAGTGATACCTACAGAGTAGTACTATAGCATTTTGAAAAGCCAGAAATACATTCTTTAATTTTGTTTTTAAATAAAGTTGTTCGAGTGAATAGTTTTTGAAAAATTAATTTTCAAAATCAAAATTTTGAAAAAAAAAAAATGAAAATTTTGTTTTTAAACAATTTTTTTTCAAAATTTTACGTAATTAAGTATTATTTTTTTAATCAATATTCAATGCTCTTATTAATTTTTGATCAAAAACAAAAAACCGGATGTCAAAATGTTTTGTACTTTTTGAGAAAATCAAAAATAACAAAAAATACTTTTGTTCTAAGAAAAGCCTTTTATTTTAGTTTTTGGATTCTTAGGTGAATTTACGATTGAAAGGATTAACTTTATTTTTACTAGTTTTTTAATCATCGGTCTTATAAGCATACAATAATGTGACAAAGTACTGGATCAATCATATTTCACACATTTTTTCATTGAGAACACCTGCGTAAGAGCATTGGTTTAAAATTTAAACTTTTTTATTACGGTGGGGTCGGCTTGGCGACGCGACCTGTTTTGTTGTACAAATTATTTTTAATTTGAATGTCAAGTTGTCAACATATCACGGTGTCAAATTACTCTCGTGCCGAATTAACGGATATGCATTACTGCTACGGTAGTATGGTCGAAGTCGTGAAGCGCAAAGACTCTACGCTGAAATATATCCCAATAGGAGGTGTCCCAGTCATACGATGTTTTCAAGAATCCATTAACGTCTTCGAGAACACGGAGTACTGGAGCACCAACGGAGAGAAAGTTCATCTTCTGCATCAGTACACATACAGGAAAGAATTTTGGTTATGGTCCGACGTAATCCCTGCCTTAGCACAAGGAGAATAGCTACTATGCTTCAGTTGCCCCAAACTAGAGTATGGGCAGTGCTTCATACCGAGCATTTACACCCGTACCACACTACACCAGTTCAGGAGCTAACCGCAAACGACAAGTTACTGAGAGCTGCATTTTGTCGAAGATTATTGCTGAGAGATGAAACTGAACATAATTACTTTGGAAGGATATTCTGGACGGATGAAGTTCAGTTTACCAGAGATGGAGTAACAAATTTCCACAATTTACATCACTGGAGTAACAGCAATCCGCATAACAAGAAACAAATCAAATCTCAACACCGCTTTAGCTGTAATGTTTGGCTTGGTATTGTTGGACGAACAGTTATTGGACCACGGTTCCTGAATTCAGTCATAAATGGAGAATCCTATCTGCAGTTACTACGAGACCTTCTGCCCGATTTGAATGACAACGTTCCCTTGGCCATAGCAGACAATTTAATCTACCAGCAAAATGGAGCTCCAGCACACTACAGCCGCACTGTAAGGAACTGGCTTGATGAACATTTTAGTGACCGTTGGATTGGAAGAGGAGGTCCAATAGAATGGTTTCAAGATTCAGGAACATTTTTGTTCTTATTTCGCAATTGCATTTTTCTGTCACTAGTTAGGGCGTGTAACGTTGCATTATTTAATAAACATTCGCAGGTCAATTTTAAACCAATGCTCTCACGCAGGTGTTCTCAATGAAAAAATGTTTTTTGTGTTTGATCAAAAATTAATAAGAGCATTTTTTTTTTTTTTTTTTTTATAATTTACACGCGCTCAAGGGATTATGATTACCCTTTAAATGTTTGAACACAGCGCGGGCGTGAAGTTAAGGAAGAGAAAGAAGTATAGGAAAGATGTGTGGCACGATGTTCTGAGACTGAAGGTTGTTGTCTCAGCTATTTTATCTCCAGGGATGGCGGCTAAACTAAAGCGGAGAATGCCATGTCTTATTTATATGTCGCTTATGATTCACATTATTTTATTCGTGTTCATCCTTGTTGGGTATACAGGTATACTAGTTTAACTCAATTACATGTTGTTAGTGTTATGCCTAAACAACATGTAATGAGTAAACCAGTAACCCATTGATGACAATTTTTAGAAGGTTCTTAATGGAATTAAAACGACATAGACGACGGCAGGGATCGAACCTGTGATCATGAGGTTCACAGGCGAGCACACATCCATCGCACCACGGCCACCCCCAAATATTTAATATTGAATAAAAAAAAAATACTTAATTACGTAACATTTTGAAAAAAAATTGTTTAAAAACAAAATTTTCATTTTTTTTTTTTCAAAATTTTGATTTTGAAAATTAATTTTTCAAAAACTATTCACTCGAACAACTTTATTTAAAAACAAAATTAAAGAATGTATTTCTGGCTTTTCAAAATGCTATAGTACTACTCTGTAGGTATCACTGTTATTTTTTAATAATTTTTTTTCTGTTTTAAGTGATTTTTTTCTTAAATTGCCCCTCCCTCCTAAACGGGGGGAATAGACCCCCCCTCCCATACGATTTTTTTCTTGTCTAAGTCCAACCTACACGCCCTAGCTTTTTGTCACACCTTATGCAAATCACCCTGTATAAATAAATTTTCGAGAAAAATACAGTTTTCGAAAACCAATTTTTTAACATTTGTATGGTGGGTACCGTTATTTTTAGGTAAAATACAATTTTTTTTCTCAAATCTTGTAGATTGTATTAAGGAACTTTTAATTGTCAAATTCGAAAAATTCAAAAAATGAGCACGGTGTTTTCGAAATATTGAGTTTAAAAAAAAAAATATTTTAAAATTTTTTAAAAGTCCAAAAAAATTTGTTTGAAAATTTGAGTGCCCAATGCTACTCGTATTCAAAAAAATGATAATGAATGGCACCATTAGATATTTCGGAAATTTTTTGTCAAGCATTACCTAGCTTAAACTAAATGGCATTTTTTGAATTTTCTTATAACAAATATGTGGAACAATTTTTGAGAAAAAATTATATTAAATTTTGAAATTTCGTACGGAAAGTACCGTTATTTTTGGTCTAAGAAAAGTCGTATGGATTGAGAGGGGGTATTAAAAATGCTATCTACCAGGTTTAAAGAAAGTCGGCTGAGCCACTTAGGCTGTAGTCGAACAGACATGCAGAATTGCGAGACACACTTTTTCGTCTTCGTTATCATTGTAATATCAACTTTCATCAAAATCTCGAGTTTGATTTTTTTTTTACGAATTCATAACTTACCATATAGTACCTACAAGTCGCAAGTAAATATTATTGGACTTTATGGACCGAATATATAGGCGGCAAAAGTGGCAATGGCATTGTTTCGGCGTTATTTAACATTTTGGAAAGACCTTGTATGAAGAACAACATGTTGAAAACCTAATAACTTGGAGTGATCCGTGTGTTCCCCGGAATAAAATGATTTTGGCAATGCAATATTTCCTAAGATCTTATTCTGATTTGGAGACGATAACAATGAAGTATTCCTTGCCACACACATACAGATTGAGAAATATTGAATATTTTTCACCCATTGGGCTTACACATCACTTGAAATGCGAAAATATTCAAAATCCTTTCGTTATTATTCAAATGCAACCAAGTGATTTTAAGGACTACGGCAATTGTTCAAAAATATGTTTTGAATATAAGGAAATTCCATTTTCTTTTTTAAAAGTTTTGCAGCTTTTGCAATTCGAATATGATTTAATATAAGCAAATTATGAGTACTTAGATACATATATCTCTCTTATTTATACAAAACAAGTCTCATAGTATTGTATAAGGACAACTTATTTATGTATGTATCCATTTATAAACCTTGCATACAAATGGAAAACAACGTCAACATCCGTTCATCCGCAAATAACAAAACCGAAAAATATTTGTTGATGAATTATTTGATTGAATTGATGAAGGATCTGTCCGGTTCGGTTAGTCATTGTATAGTCGAATAGTCATACGAGTATAAGATGAGAGTGTCTAATAAAGTGGGATGCATGAAAAGTAACCTCTCCTCCTAAATTTAATTCAACTTCCCAGAACATTGGAGATTTATTACGTCTCCATAGTGTCGACCATTTACGGTGAAACACTAACAGACAAATAACGTTCAATGAAGCGTAGCATGATTTTATTGTTCTTCTTTCTAACCTAAAATTTAAGCGGGTAAGTTGTGGTACCTGTACATATTTATTATGGTGAGGACATCCTGTTTATGGATAGTTGTTCGGTTGAATTCACCCCCATTTACATCAACTAGATCATCATTGAAGCCCTTCGAGGTAGTGAACATTTTTGGACGAGGAAGTTGGAAATGAAAACCCTTATGACTTCCAAACTTATAGTGAATGCATTTTAAAAATGACTGTGTATATAAAGTGTGCTTCAAAACAAAAAGTGAATTACTTCAAATTTAGTGCTCGTGGTTCTCAGATGACACAAATTAAATTTTAACAAATGATGACATTTTTCACACAAATCTCTTGCTTCATTAAACTTGTGCCATTCATTTTAGATTCGTGAGGTAATTTGCTTTTCAAGCGAGTGCTTGAATAAAAAATCATTTAATGAGCACTATTTAATCAGATTAAATTTCTTAGGTAAAAATGACGCAAATAAAGGACGTTCTCTTATATCTACCCATATATCTTTCAGTATAACGATCTAACATCCATCTTGCATCCATCTTTTTTCACAAAATTATACATAACTAATCTCTTCTGGGGTATGAGAAAAACTCCGTTTAAAGTACTATCAACTTTTGTCAAAGTTGTTAGAATCCTTTTCAAGAAAAAAAGGCAAACATTTTCTCTAATGTTGTTTCTTGAGCTATACAAAATTCATATTAACGTTAACTCTGAAACATTTTTTTATCAGGTTTTTTGAGGAGTGAGCACATAAAAAGAAACGTCTTGGTCCCGGAAACTGAGACGTTAAGACCTCTATATAGTGTCTGATAAGATGCCATATGTTTTGAACCGAAATATACGGAGAACCTTGGTAGTCCCATTTGATCTCTTTAAGTAAAAAAGAAAATAATTAAATTAGAGGCTAACGGCTCCTAAATAACCTTAAACTATTTGCTTACATTACAGTTTTCAAGCATTTCTGTGGGCATGTTGTCGGTGAGAATAAAGGAGATCTACAATTTTCTGCTGAGTCCGAACGGCTTAAATAAGAAGCATGTTTCATGAAAAGAAATACTCCTGGAGGATTGTTCGATTCTTCTCAATAGACAGTACCCCTGAAAAACATTTTTTTTTATTTTTCAGTGATTGGAGAACGAAGTTTAATAAAAAAATACCCAAGCAACTGGCTGCTGGTTCTAAGACCGAAACTCACGATCTTCGGAACAACGGAGATTACCTAATCACCGAACCGCAGGCAATTGTGAAATGTGAATGCTTTCAAGCAGTATTCCCAGATGCTTTTACACGGGCATCATATACAGTGTTTAATAAGTCAAGAAGACAAGCCGCTTCAAATCAATGAAGAACCAGTTCCACCATCCAGTATAGGAGAGGTAGGCCTAGCTATAAATAAGCTAAAGAACCACAAGGCCGCAGGATATGATGACTCATTTGCCGTTCTTTTTAAATATTAAGTCGATGTTTTGGTACGGTCCATGCATCAAACCATCAACCAAACAAGGATGGAAAGGAGCATACTCAATGACTGGACCATCAGCTCCATGAGTCCCATCTAAAAAAAAATGTGATCCTATGTCTTGCAAGAACTATCGTACAATGTGCTTTGTGAACGTCCTTAACCGTTCTGTAATAATTTAGTCGGCAAGTATCCGTGTGGCTACCGGCCTTGTAGATCGACCATAGACCTAATCTTCACAAATCCTGGAAAAGACCAACGAATTTCAAGTCGAAACCCACCATCTTTTCATCGATTTCAAAGCTGCAAATGATAGCATAAATCGACAAGAGCATCTATTGGCGATTTCAGAACTCGGGATCCCGAAAAAACTGATCCAGCTATGCCATATGACGTTACAAAATACGCGGTGCAACGTGCAAATGGGTAACAGCTCATCTGAGCTATCCCAGACGTGCACAGGGTTCAGACAAGGAGATGCGCTATCATGTGATTTCTTCAACCTAGTCCTGGAGCAGATAGTGTGCAAGAGTGCTGTTTACCTGGAAGGCACTATCTTTAACAGGTCTTCCCAACTGCTTGGCTATGCGGACGACATCGATATCATCGGCCGCTCCAACCGAGCTGTGCTAGAAACGTTCACAGCTATTGATGAACAGGCGAAACGCTTTGGTCTTGAAGTTAATGAGGAAGAAACAAAGCCTCATCTGTGCATCGCCTAGGACAAAGCGTCACTGTTGGTAGCAGTAATTTCGAGGTAGTCAGGGAGTTCACCTACCTCAGAATAAAGATCAATCCCACAAACGACACCTTAGTGGAAATCCAACGAAGAATTACCCTAGCAAACCGCTGCTACTTCGGTTTGGCCAAACAAATGGGTTAAAAACTCCTTTCTCGAAAATCAAAGTGCACGATATACAAAATGCCAGATTTACCAGTTCTACTCTACGGCGGCGCCGAGTGCTGGACGATAAATAATAAAGGGGAATTGATACTGGGCACTTTCGAGAGAAAAATTCTTTGGCGGATATTTGGTCCTATATGCGAAGAGGGCGAGTGGAGGAGCAGATTCAATCGTGAATTATGCGAGCTGTACCAAGATGTGGATGTATTCCAAAGAGCCAAAACACGTCTCTGTCACATCGAGCGAATGGACAACAACACTACAACCAAGAAAATCTTCGAATCACAGTCCCCAGGTTCGAGACGACGAGAAAGACTGAACCTCCGCTACAGGGACCAGGTGGTTTCAGGCGCAAGAGCGCTTGGTCCCAACGACTGGAGGGAGCTCGCGAGCGATCGTAACCGATGGAAGACCGCAATATCTCAGACAGAGATCCATGGATCGGGAGCCGGATAAGTAAGTAAGTAGCATTGTAGATTTCGGGAAGGTAGATCGACTATAGACCAAATATTCACATTGATGCAAATCCTGGAAAAGAGTTATGAATTTCAAATTGAGACTCACCATCTATTAATTGGATTCAAAGCCGCATATTATAGCGGAGCACCTTATGGCGATGGCCAAACTCGGTATGCCAGAAAAACTGATCCAACTGTGTCGCGTGACATTGGAAAATACGCGGTGCAATGTGCAACTAGGATGCAGTTCTTCTGAACTATTCTAAACATGCACATAGTCTTCGCAAGAGAATGCGCTATCATGTGATTTCTTGAATATGTGTGTGCACAGTAGCGGAAATCATCGGCCATTCCCAAAGTTCTCTAATAGTGTATCAAGGCTGTTGAAGATCAGAAGGGACAAGTTGGTCTTATGTAATCGAGGACAAGACCAAGTATATGCCATCAACCAACAAAAAACAAAAAGCTCAAGGGTATGTTAAGAGACCCTTATAATGTTAAACACAGCACGGGCGAAACCACTGCTTCTTCGGTTTAGCAAAACAAATGTGATCAAGACTCCTCACTGTTAAGGCAAAGTGCACGCTCTACAAAACCCTTATACTATACCAGTCCTGCCTTACGGCGCGGCGCGGCGGCGGCGCCCAGTGTTGGTCCATAAGTGGAAAGGGAAAGATGATACGGGACTCTTTCAAACGAAAAATTTTTCCACGGATATTTGGTTGTGTGTGCGAAGAGGGCAAATGGAGATTATAATGAAGATTATAACTATAAGAACTCTATCATCTGTACCAGGATGTAAATATATGTACAGAAAGCCAAAACACGTCGACCACATTGGCTCGGCCACATTAAACGAATGGACAACAATGTTCCAGGAAAGACCGTCTTCGAATCTCAGCCCCAGGTTTGCGATAACAAGGAATACCGGCCCTCCGATTTAAAGACCAAGCCATTGCGGATGTCAGTGTGCTTGGTATAGAATCTAGATGACTGGAAGAAGAGTGTTTTGTTAAGTAAGTATTTAAGTAATGATTTATTTTATCTGGGTTTCAGTTTTAAGAACTTCTGAAAAACAGCTAAAAAAAACCTTGTCAGGAAAATACCAAAAAAGCAAGTTATTAAGTTTAAATAATTAAAAGACTGTACACTATAGTTAAGCCTAAATGACGACAGGCATAATCCCAGTCTTACTTGTAAGTATTTTCATTATGCAAAGATATCATATATATATTTTTGTTTTCCAAATAGGATTTTGACAGTTAATACTGGCCATATTGTTTTATCTATTTCTATTATTTTTTGTGGATATTTTTGTTCAGAAACTAAAGACAAATCCTCAGGACAATTTACAACTATCAAAGACAAGGTCATATGGTGCTAAATAGTTTCATGAACAGTTGAAAACGAA
This sequence comes from Chrysotoxum bicinctum, assembly GCA_911387755.1. Lineage (NCBI taxonomy): Eukaryota > Metazoa > Arthropoda > Insecta > Diptera > Syrphidae > Chrysotoxum > Chrysotoxum bicinctum. The sequence continues at coordinate 20,255,820 of OU426989.1, forward strand.
CCATGGTTTTCAAAAGAAAACATCTTCATCGACGAAAGCCACTTGTGCCTGAATGTCTCTGTCAAGAAGCAACATTGCCGGATCTTATAGAGACCACGGCAAGACTATTACAAATGTCTGATTTGGTCCTGTCTTATAGATATCCCTAAGCTTGAGAAATGTTTCAAGTTCGACCGCATTTGCTAACATTTTATTCTACTCTAGCTCACGGTATTCATATGGTTAATGTAGATTGTTAAAGCTAAAGGGCAACTTTTCCAGTCACACATTTTATTTCTGTTTATTTTCTAATAACAGGTACTAAAATTTAATTCAATATTTAAAAAAGCCAGCCCCACATGCATTGCATTTAAAGTTAAGCACTAGGGAATTGAATCCATTTTCTTGAGGGTTTCTTTACCCTTATATCAATCAATCATAAAGAGAGATGTATGTGAGGTGTGATGTGCAAATAAATATAAACAAGAACTCATTTCTTAAGTAAAACAACTGCAGGATAGTTTGCAGGGCAATGTCTTGGGAATCACATTGAGTAAAATAAAACTGACAGATACCTACCTATCCATACCATTCATCATCTTTTCACCTGCAATATGCATTGAGAGTACTAACACAAATATTCAGTGGGACTTATTTTAAATTTGATGAATTTAAGAAATCCCTAAAAACTACTTTAAGAATTCCTACACTTGATCTCATCTTGATATCATCATAAACCACGAACAATTCTAAATAAAAAAAAAAAACTTAAATTAAAACCTACATAAAAGTGTAAGAACTACATAATGTCATATGTATATTCAAAATTAAACTTCATTTAAAAAACATAAACACAAGAGAGCTATCATTGTGCGAAAACCCATTTCAATAAAACCTCACTTCATGATTAATTTCGTCTGTCTTCATGTTCTTAACTTTCCCATAAACACAACTTTTGTCCTTTTAATTAAAACCTCATCAACTTCCAAATAACAATTCTGCCTCAAATGCATGACGTGTGGTCTCAACTAAATATCTATATAACTCAACAAACTTTGAAAAACTACCTTAAAATTGGTTGTTATCAACCGGAAATGTTGACTTAAAAAAAAGACATAAATTTATTTTTAAAAGCCATTTAAGTCAAAACAAAATAAATTTTGATTACAAAAAAAAATTTTACAAACTTCACCGTTCTATAGTAGGGTAATGTGTTGGGGGCTGGATAATGATGGGCCATTCTCATTTGCATTACTTCAATGCTTAAAGCCAAAAAGTCAATAAAAACAATTTAATTACTAAAAAATACTAGAAATAAAAAAAAAAACACACTTTTTAATGACACCCTATTCCATCTAGAGTGGCAGCGATAGAAAGAAGGGATCAATTCGAATTCCCATAACCTTTAACACTTTAATCTTATTGAAGTTAAAACTTCAAGAATTTATGCGATACATGATGTATATATTTTCTTAATGGCTTTTCGGTATATTATTGTAAGGAGCAGTGATGTTGGGTTATTCACTTGAGCAAGTTTACGGCTCTGTGACATGTAGGTACCGTTCATAACATAAAATGAACGCGACGTATATGGAACGTACTATGAGGCAAGTTATATAAATAAATAAAATGAGGCAAGTTATGCATTGTAAAAATAGTCGAACTCGAGATTTTGATCAAAGTTGATATTACGAAGATAGCGAAGATGAAAAAACAAGTGGGTTTCGGAATTCTGTCTGTCTGTCTGTTCGACTACAGCCTTAACGGCTCGGCCGTTTTCCCCCCACATGTTTTATTTTTTTTAAGACCAAAAATAACGGTACCTGCTATACGATTTTTTTTCGAAATTTTATAAATATTTTTTTTTCTCAAGCACTTTCCCACAGATTCAAAAAACAAAAATTTAATTTCATTTAGTTGTATAGAAAAACTATTTCCGAAAAGTGGTTATAAATTAGAAAATTTTTGCTTGTTTTTGATTTTCTCAAACACCGATTTTGATTATTTTTTTATTCTAAAGCTCAACAAAAGTTTGAATATTATTGTGTACTTATTGAAATTTTCAAATGTCTTTTTTTTTATTTTTAAAAAAATTAAAAATTTTTTTTTTCAAAACTCAATACATATTTCAAAAACCGGATGCGTGATTTTTTTAAACTTAATAAATAAAAGTTTTTTAATTTAATCTAAAAGATTTGAGAAAGAAAAAATTAATTTACATAAAAATAACGGTAACCTCCATACAAATGTTAAAAAATGATTTTCAAAAATCGTATTTGCACCGAAAACGGCGTCTAGAATTTTGATAATCTTTTTTGATTAATTCTTACGATACATAATTAAATTTAAAAAAAAATTAAATTAAGATATTACTGACTGTACCTATCATAGGCGGGCGGGATTGCACGGCGGGCTTGAGTCGTATGGCTTGTCCAGGGCTTCACTGAACTCTCTATCGTTTTCCTCCCATACGCACAGACAGGCCTTTGCGCCTGGGTGCTGGGTAGGTCAACTTTAGTTGATGTTCTTTGGGGCCTGCTCAGCTGAATTACCAGCGAGTCGGAATACTACCTTGCCTTTTGCTGTCCTTCCAGGTTCCTATCGATCTCCTCGCGGTGCTCGTGGATAGGTTACGAGAGTAACTGAACCAACTAGATGGGAACAAAAACGGGACGGTATCCGTTAAAAGTAGGAATCCGCTAAGGAGTGTGTTACTACTCACCTGAGGAGTACGCATATCTGGACGTGGTTTCTACTTCGATCAGGTCTGGAAAAACGTATATCTATAAGACTGGCAAGTCTTGGGCTTTTGCATGGGAGTTCCATCTGCAAGTGTGACACAATTGGAGGTCGCGAAGCTCACCAGATGCTATATTCTGGTACCACGGGAGATAGTTGCCCAAAGGAATGTGAGCAGTATGTCTTCGGGCTCTCTTACTCTATCTCCGATAGAGAGGTGCAGCTGTCGCATACAAAGCGAGCAATCCATGAAGTTTGTAAGCAATAGCGTATCGTCTTCGGGCTCTCTTATACTGTCTTCGGATGGTGAGGTGCAGCTGTCGCGTGCGTGTTTGCTTTCTTCAAGCTATCTATGAGGTAGGCCCCCCTAGTGGGAGTATCGTGGTGGTTGTGGTTGATTTCAAATGCGGAGACATATGGTTTCCAGGCGTGCCTGGATTCAAGAGGTGTTAGATAGACCTCGCCTTTAAGCAAGAGGTGTGTTCATGCCTGCAACATGACACAGCTTTGCAACTAAGATGGCTTCGACTGTCTTGGGGTTAATGGTCAGGACTTAATCTGACTCCGATGGTGGTAGGCTACCCGTGGGGTAAAGGCTTAACAGTTAGGCATCCACGTAAAACCAAGGAACAGTTCTGTACCTATCATAGACCTCCCCGATGGGTTTTACCTTGTTGTGGTTGGGAGGCTTAGTCTATTTCTCCGGCTATACGGCCTAGCGACGGATTTAGACAACTAAGAAAACCCTTAGGTTCAGTTCGTTGTAAAGGCGAACAAAGATTAAGATTATCGTTTCTAGTTTGCTGTAAGGTGAACAAAGATTAGGACTATCGTTCCTAGTTCGTTGCAAGGCGAACAAAGACAAATAAAGTGATTAGGGGAGTCACTGCCAAAACATAAGGAAAAGTAACTAAGATAGTTATTCTCTTTTGCTCGATGTTTTGGTTTCAGCAATCCGGATAATCGATGGTCCTATCCGGTGCCAGAAGATTAAGAAAGATTGCTTAGGACTATAACTTCATAAAATTGAAAATTTAAACTAATTTATTAATTTATATAGAATAATGAGATTTAATGATTTATCCCCGCTTATTAGAGCCCCCATGGTGTAAAAACCTTGGACTCATTATTAATGGGGTAGGTGCTCTATAAATAGAGCACAAGGTGGCTGTGGTTATATACCAACCAAGTCACGCGGTTGGCTATTGTTACCAACAATAGTTAGATGAAAAACACGGACCAAGGGTGGTACTGCCTACACACACAGTGCAAATTTGGAACAGTATGGAAATGCTTGACGCTTGTACTCCGAAGACAAGACCTTAGTACGAAACATTGATTGGTAGAAATGTCAAGTTGGATTGTCAAGGAATCAAGAACTTGCACCTGCTGGAAAGGAGTGGCTACCTTTCTTCCAAACATAAAAAACAACTGGGGACTATGTCCTGGGAGCTTTGTCAATAGCTAATAATTGAACCCACAGTGCTTTGTAGGCCAAGTAGTTAGATTGAGTCTTAACTGACAGGTGCTCACTATAAAACCTACCTTAGTTCTGTACCTACTATAGAACCATTTTTTTAAATTTTTAATTTCTTACTTTCGGCATAACGGATTTTAATGAAATTTCTTATAGAGAAGCTTCGATAAACATTGTATTTAGAAACTAAAAAAAAATATTTTTTTGAATTTTTGAAGAAAAATAAATCATTTTCTTGAGAATTCGATATGAGTATTTCAAAAACAGGTCCACATTTTTTTGTAAATTTAATTTTTATTCGTACGGCAATAAAAACTTTAAATTCGCGCAACGAAATTTTTCCTTAAACATTTTTATTTTTAATTTTGTATATTTATTTATTTATTTATATAACAAGTACACTAGACTTTCATAGACAATGATATCTTAATTATAAAAACTTAATCTAAAATACATAAAAAATTTAATTTAAAATATTTACAACGCATTTAAATTCTAGCGGCTATTGGATTATTTGCATTTTAGTAGAGTGTTAGTAGAGTGGTTAGCTAAATAAAAGAAATCGTTTTCTCTTGGCCTTTAGGAGCGCGGTGGAGCATAAATATTAAATATTGACAGTAGAATAATATGAAATGTCAATGGATCCATACAAAGTATCACTTGCAAACAATCACAAAATAGTAATCTCTTCTCTTTTGGAGAGGTTTTAAGTCAATGAGTTGACATCGTATATGATAAGCAGGCTTATCAGACTGCGAATAAATTTTTCGTAAGCCTCTTTTGAATTCTTTCAATTCGCATTGAAGCCACATTGTAATGTCGTGACCATATTATACAATAGTATTCTATGTTTGAGAGAACGAAGGAGATGAACAAGTATTTGAGGGTGTAAGGATTACTAAAGTCCTTAGAATTGAATTACGAAAAAGAAAACCAAAGCAAAGCCTTAGATTTTAAAAAATCAATTGCAAATACAATTTTATAATTGGGTATTAAAAACAACTCCAGGGGGTCGATTCTCGTTCTGTGAAGCTGTGAAGTGAAAAATGTTATCACGCGTTCACACTGAATGCGATTCTCGATGTGTGAAAAAGTGATGACAAATGTCAAAATTTTTTCATATGATGATTTTTTTATCACAGTCAAATCATTCTGTGAAGAACTGTGAAAAGCGATGGAAGCAAAAAATAAACGAGGAGCGAAAGCCTCAGAGACCCAAAAAATATTTTTAGTGGAGTTTTTGGAAGAAAGACCGGATTTGGCAAATGACAAGTAAGTAATAATATATTTTTATATAATTTATGTACATATTTATATAAATTTATATTTACATATATATTTTTCTTGTTTTATTGTAAAAAAAGATTACTGAAACGACAAATACAAATAATTTACAGATTCACAACAGCCGACGGTGCCCATTTCCGTGATAATGAATGGAAGGTTCTAAGTGAAAAATTGAATGGCTTAGGAGGTGCATTGAAGGATGGGTTCAAGTGGAGAAAATATTGGAAAGATTTGACGTGAGTTAAAAAATAATTTTTAAGTTATTATATCTAAGCAATTTTTTTTAACAGAATAAGTGTGCGGAGGCGAGATAGTGCTATAAAAGAGCAGCGTCGTAAAAGCGGCATAAATGGTGTCATTCCAAAACGAGAGCTCTCCGAAATGGAACGAAGAATAATTGGAATTATAACAACAGAAGCCGTGGAGGGTGTTTCAAGCTTCGTCAGTGAAATAGGCTTTGAACCCATAATAGTGGCACAACCGGTAGACGAATGTCCCTTGAACGTTGAACCAGCAACAGGATCTCACCAAGCTGCACCCCAAGGACATTCTGAGCCAATCGAAGAGGCTGTACCTTCTACATCAAGAAGGCAACAAAAAAGAAAAAAAACTTTGTCTAGCACAACAGACGACTGCTTCAAATTCTTTAAAGAAATAGAATTAAAGAAATTGAAGTTGGAGGAGAGAAAGGTCGAGTTGATGGAAGAAAGCAACCGAACACAATTGGAGATAAAAATCAAATTGGATCAACTCCTACAAGAATTACAAAAATAAAAAATTATTTAAAGCAAACTATTTTCTGCATTATTTATTTTTTTTTTTAATTTTATAATCTCTTCTTTATTTTTTCAACGAGCAAATGCTTGGCCAACAATTCTGCTTCGAGTACGTTTTCCCTCTGGTAAAACTTGTGTTGAGATGGAGTTTTCATCATCGTCGACATTTAAATCACCTTCATCATTTTCCATTTCTACATCCCGCAAAAATGGAATTCGGGCTTTAATCAATGCATTGTGGAGCACAATGCAAGCGTTGATTATGATTCCTGCTTTAGCTGGGCAATAAAATAATACCCTTTCTTTAGACAGACAGCGAAATCGGCTTTTAAGTACACCAATACATCGCTCCACAAGTGCTCTTGTCTGCTTATGAGTTGCGTTGTATCTGTCCTCCGCCTCGGAGGCAGCGTTATCTTAGAATATTTTGGAAAAGTAGCAAAAAAAGTGGCACTCGAGAAAAAAGGTGGTACTTAAAATTATAAACAAAACAACACCATATATGTATGAAAATTGACTTAAGGGAACAAATTTCACACTCATCTCAACGAATTTATAGGAGTTGAAGAAAACACATAATTTAAACAATCATTTTAAGTTTTATTGCAACGTAAGCTAAAAACTAAAAATTTAACAGTTCATTTTGTATTGATTATTCAACATAAATAAATAAATAAAAGTATGAATAAATAATAATTTATTTAAAAGAATTCGTATCACATTTTACTTTCCTGTGATGGTTTCGCTATATTTTTTTATGAGGAGCTCATCTGGACTCCACTCAGCTAAATCACAGTTGCTTACTAAATTTAAAGAAGGCAACATATTCCGCAAGTTTCAGTGTTTAGCCTGTTGGTGAGTTTGTTTTTCATCAAAGTTAGCTTGGAAAAAACCCTCTTAGCGCAGACACTGCCATGAGGCAAGTTTCAAATTTTTGCAACAAATTCATATGAGTCGGAAAATAGGTATTTATTCAAACTATTTTTAATGTTACCCACTTTTTCAATGTGTGCTTTATGTTGAATTTTAAAACTTTGATGGTATAAGTATCGTACGCATGAAAGATATGAAAAGGTATGGAAAAATGGCATGGTGAATTGCTAACTTTAGTTTTACTTGTGGGGAATAAAAAGTGGCACAGACTGAAAGGTGGTGGCTCGGTGGCACAGCCTGGAAAAAAGTGGCAATTTGACACTAAAGTGGCACAGCGGTAACGCTGCTCGGAGGTAGCCGTAAGAATAGGAGTCATAAGCCACGGCTGCAATGGGTAGCCACTGTCTCCTAATAGCCAAAAGTTTCTTTCTCCTCCATTATATAGATCTTCAAGCGTTGATTTAACTCTTGAGCGTCGCCAAACGTATGCATCGTGGGCTGTTCCTCCATATTGTGCGTTAGCACTAAAAATAACAAAATCCGCTCCACATACGATTTGAACATTCATCGAATGCCCGCCTTTCCTGCAGTAGAAAACGTGTTCAATTTCTCTTCTAGGAGCTGAGACTTTTATGTGCGTCCCATCAACTAATCCCACCACACCGGGGAAACCATATTTTTCGTAAAATTTCGGACACGGCTTGGAAGCCCATTCATTCGTTGATTTAAATTCAGGAATGGTTTTAGTTCCTCTATTAAGTCCATGCATAGTTGTTTTGGGAATCTGTAAAGCTGAATGAAATGCTCCTCAGTTGTAACTTCGAATGGATTCTGCCTATCTCGAAGGGTACGCCGCAGTATTTTCAATTTGTTCCTAGAAAAGAATGATTATAATTTTTCTTCCAAACCAAGCAACAATTAAATAAAAGTAAATACCTTTCTTCAGTACGGCGGCGTCTATTATTAACAATTATTTGAATTAATATTCCGGACATTTTTCGCAAAAAAGAAAACAGAAATAAAATATATTTGCTTTTACACAAAGAAGCAAACACAATACTGACAGAAAACTGACATTATTTATCATTTAGTACTTTTTAGTACACTGTTTGACAGATGTTTTTCATAATGAGTTCGAGAATCGCCTTAGGCCCGTTCATGAAGTGATAAAATGAAAAATCTCTATGATAACTGAAATGATAATTTTTTTATCACTTCACAGTTTCACAGATAGAGAATTGACCCCCACATCTTTTTATTCCGAAACACGTAAAAAATTACTGTTAGCTATTTTGTTCTAAAAATAGTAGAATTTTTAGACCTCGTAAAAGACATTATTTAACATTTACTTATATTAAGGTGTAAGGAGTTCCTTACGCACCCTTCTGAAAGTCTGTCAATATGTTCTGGAAGTTTAATAGAATCCAACAATGATTTCACTAACCGAAAAAAATTTGAAATCATCGAAAAATAGTAAGCCAATAGATTCCAAGATACATTTGGGTAAGTCATAAATAAAAAAACTCATTATCCATTTTCTTTAACAACTTACGCTCTCCAAGATAAAGAATTGAACATGGTCAAAAGCCTTAGCAAAATCTGTGTAAGCCGTGTCAACTTGATTGTGATGTTCCATGTTACAAAGACAGAAATTTGTGAAGATAGATGAGTTAGTTACGGTAAACCTTTCACCAATAAATAAATGCTGGGAACCAGATATAACCATGTGCTACCGAAAAAAATTTGGGTATAAGCTGAAGTTTCGCAATGGGTCGATAGTTTTCAACAACTCTTGCTTCGAACCCGATCTGTGGATTGGAGTGACAAAAGAGTATTTCCATTCATCCAAGAACACACCTTTAGACGAAGAGATATTGAAAATTATACTGAGCGGGATAAGCAAATTGGACATACAATTTTTGAGAAAAGTGACGTCGGCGGTGTTATCCGGTGCCACATTATTAAACCCTTGAACACTAGACAGTTCGGCCAAGAAATCATCCTCTGTGATATGAAAGATTCCAAGATTAACTAAAGTGTCATCAAATACTAACTCGAATTCACTTTAGGGTTCAGCAACATAGACTAAAAGAAACTTGCAAACATATTGCTTTATACCTTAAACCTACACTGAAAATAAATTCCTATGTAATATTGATAAAAACGTTTTGTTGACTTTCCACAAAACAATTTTATCATTTTGATTAAATTTTTGTCAATACGAAAGAATGATTTTGTTGATTTCACAAAACTTGTATAATTCAGCATGATTTTTTATCAGTTTAACAAAATATACACTACAAATAATATTGTCAGTTTAACAAACCAAGTTTTGTTAATATAACGAAATAAAACAGAGATTTTTGTCACATCGACAAACTTTTTTGTGATGTTAACAAAATGTTTGTTGTTTCTACAAAAAATCGGTTTTGTAAATGTTTGTCAATATCAGAAAGTTTTTGTTAATTTTTTTTTGTCAGTTTAACAAAAAATTAAAACGTTTTTGTTAAAATGACAAATATTTTGTTTTGGGGTTAAGTTATTTTGTAATATTGATAAAATAATATTAGCCGTGGTTTTTGAAAGAGTGAATAGCCAAGTTAGCAAAATTTTACATGCAAAACAATAAAAACATCAAGAGTGAATATAATTCGGTCAGCAATGAGTGAATATTTGCACCTGGTAAGTTGCTTTCCACACCACCTGGAAGTCAGTGTGTGTACTGACAAATGGAGATAGAATTTTTTACGCTTTGTCGTTCAATGTATTTCCCATAAGAAAAAAGCAAAAAGGGGCTCGAAAAACATAAATTTTACTAATTAATTTTATATGAACGGGTATCAATATTATGATTTTAACAGAATAATAATATGTGATTATTTCTAAATCAGGTGGAAAATATATCAAAAACATAATTAATCCCGTAGAATTTGTACTAAAAAAAAGTAAAGAAATTGCAAGAAAGCAACAACAAATACTTAAAAAAAATGGATACACATAAATTGTTTGGATTAAGTCACAAAAATAAGAAAGTTTCTTACATTTTCCTGCTTTGCTACCTTTGCACAGTTAAAATACTGCGGCCATTAAAAAAATCATTGGGCAGGTTAGACTTTAAATTAATTTCTAAAAGACATGTTTTTGCGTCTTTTTTATCATAGAAACTAGTTAACAAGAAAAAATAAAAAATTTCACAAAACATTAAAACACTAAACGACGACGTACACCGACCGAATTCTTATATTACATAGTAATTTATTTACACTTGAAAAAATTGCTGACTAAGAATTGGCCAGGCCACACAGGGGTTTTATGTTTGTTTTATTTTTAATTAAATAGATAATTATTGATTTAAGGACAAATATTCTACCTTGAGACTAAAATACGGCTAGTCACAGAAGACCATACAAGCTGCTTCTTAAAAAATTGTTTCATCTGTCATTCACATACGATATGTTTACGACTTTTGAAGACAAATTACAAAATATTAATTAAGTTTCTTACTAAATTTTCAGCCTGATTTAGAAATTAATACATATTACTATTCTCTTAAAATCATAAAATGCATACCGGTTCATATAAATTTGATTAGTTAAATCAATGTTTTTCCGGCCCTTATTTACTTTTTTCTTATGGGAAATACATTGAACGTCAAATCGAAAAAAAAAAATCTATCTCCAATTGAAGGTTCACGTGCTGGCTGACTGCCAGGTGCCGTGAATCCATGTGTCAATAGAATGAATTAAAATTATTGATATATTGAGATACAGATGGCGCTTAAATAGAGTGCAGATCACGGTTGCCAGTTTGGTCATTTATGACCAAATCTGGTCATAATTTTTTCACTTGGTCACATGGTCATTTTTTATTCCATTTGGTCATTTTTTCAACGAATTGAAAAAAAAAAATTATTTACTTTTTATGTTCTTAAAAATGAAATGTATACCAAAAGCAGTTTTATTAGCGTATGATGTAAACAGTGCATTAATGTGTTTAATTGACCAACAATACCCCAGCACGATCACTGAATGCACAAAAACTGAATGCGTTCATTTCCATCACTTGCGAATTTAATGATAGATAGCTGGAAAACTTAAAACTGTGCGTTAATTTTGTGCAATGTTGCTTCTTCGCTGGGTAAAAATAAAATATACTATACTATTTTCAACTGACGAGGCTAGTGTTATGGTTGGTGAGGTTAATGACCATCAAGCCAAACTGAAAAGCAATCACCCATATTCTGAAACTCGTATTTATGACTCGTATTCGACTACAGTCGTATGTTGTTATTCTAGAAGTCGAACATCCGACTTCACTTGTACTATACTAATATTGGGAAACGAAAAACATCGCATACGACTGTTCCTACGACTATAGTCGAATACGCACTTTAATGCACTTGCCATTCGCGGATCTTCGCTTTGCATATTATTGCAAAAAATTCCTAGTGAAGTTGAAAAAAGGTGTCGCAACATAATACATACATTTTTTGCTTATAGTGCCAACCGCATCAACCAATTTAAAGAATTTCTAAAAATATTGCGCAGTCCAATTAAACAAAATATTGGGTATTTTGCGAGCGAAAATTTGACGAATTAAGTTTGATAAAATCCAAATTAAGAATTGGACTCAATTTTGTAACCATTAATAATAAAATGCTAGCACAAGAGCCTGAAGATCAAAAAATTAGGATCTAATGGTGTTAGGTCTGCAAAAATTTTTTTTTAAAATAGCGTTTGTGAAAACATATTATTTATTTTTAAAGTTATTAAGTGGCAGTAATTGATCTTCATACATAAATATATCGCGCAAAATTTTAAACAGCTTAGTAAAAAAAAAAAAAAAGTAATAAGTAGATTACTATATCTCTTTCTTAATTTTTTTTAATAAATTGCTACTTAACACTAAAGTAATGGCAGTTCATGCAAAGAACTAAAGAAACAGATCTGTTTTGATGAAGTAAGCACGATACTAAAAAAATAAAATAGGCATTTAATAAAAGGGTAGAGAAAGTATGATGCTAAATTCGAGTGAAAATAACGTGTAAGCTGTATAATATACATTAGAACATATGCTCCAACAAATGCGATGAATTAATTGTTCTGTGCTTCTTTTTTTTATTTTGGTCATTTTTAGCTACATTTGGTCATTTTTATTTTCAACTTTGGACACAATTTTTTTTTTCAAGTGGCAACCGTGGTGCAGATCTCGATGGATTAAAAAACATCTACAAAATCTGAATTTTTTTTTAACGAAAAATCGACTTTTTTGATCGTTAAAATTGTAATTTAGGGGCTGGCAAGAATATGGAACGAAATATTATAAATACGTCAAAATAAATTTGAAATTTGAGAAGAGAGTAAATATAAAAGTGACTATAATCGTTTTATTCAATTTTCTTTACTGAGTGGCTATCAATTTTCCATAAAACACGGCTATTATCAGATAGATAAAATTATTTTGTAAGGAAACCAAAAAATTCTGCGCGTATATTTTTTTGATCATGACATTTCTTTTGTGTATGATATAGTTCACATTTGGTTTTTGTCAAAAAATCGATGTAAGATTAACTGAACCTTGACAAAAATTGCGTATTGTCCATACGCCCTTACAGATGGTTACATGTAAGATCGTAGGGATAGGGACGAAACGCCAATTTTTGTGGACTTTAATCCCAAAAAAAAACTATTTTGACAAAATTAATTTTGTGGATTCAACAAAAGACATTTGTAAAATTGACAAAATATTTTGTTGAATTGACAAAATATTTTGTTCAATCGACAAAATATTTTGTGGAATTGACAAAATATTTTGTAAATTTAACAAAATATAACAAAAAGGTTTTGTTAATTTAACAAAACAATTTTGTTAATTTGACAAAACAATTTTGTTAATTTAACAAAACAATTTTGTTAATTTAACAAAACAATTTTGTTAATTTAACAAAAAAAATTTGTTAATCCGATAATAATAAAAAAAAAACAAATTTTTAACATTAACAAAAAAAAAAAATTGATAATACAACAAAAGAATTGTTAATATGACAAATTAATTTTGTAAATTCTACGAAATTTTTTTACCTCAACAAAATTCTCTAATTTTTATTAATTTGACAAAACTTTTTGTTGGACGTATATTGACAGAATTTTTATCAGATCTACCTACATTTTTGTCATATATACCTAGATTTTATTTTCAGTGTAAGTCTTTGTTAGAACTTTTAAGGAAAGGGTTTTGACAAGTACTCAAATAAACATGCACATTAAAAAAATGCTATGGTATTTTAGAAATACATTGAAAAATACTTGGAAAGCATCTCTTATTGCCAACTTTTGTTAGAAAGGTGTCGAAAATCCGAAAACCTTTTTTTTACGTGCTGCAGGTTTGCCCAAAAGAAAAAAAAAAATTATCATGAAATCTATGAGTTTTTCCGCAAACTTGTCATTGAGTTTTATTTTTATTATTTTCACGTTCATTTAAAAGAAAAAAGTAGAATGGTAGGTATGCCAAAGTCAAAAAAATTATCATGGGCGGAAAAACGGGACATGCTAGAAACTGGATATCTCAAGACCGATATAGGATATCAAATTTATTTAAACGCAATTACAAAGGCTGATAATTCTCCTAAAAACAAAAGCCTAAATTTATCATTAGTACTGACAGCGCAATTGCCGTTAACATGGGTCAGGGTACACCAAAATAAGCCTTTTTTTAATTTTTTTTAATTGATATTCGTCCTAAATTAAGCCCTACATTTTCAGGGCTTTTTATCGCTTTTCACTGACCGTATAACTTCTCATTGCAAAATTTAGTTTTGGGGTTAACTTTTGTTTTTAATTAATTCTGCAAAGAAAACAGAACTTTTACGCCGTTTATCATCGTCATTCTTTCAATGACACCTTGATTTCAGCTCAGCATCTTTATACTATCCTTCTTATGCCAAAAAGAAAATTGTTGTCATCATCCAGAAGTTTTAATCGACGACGGTTTTCTTCATGCACATTTACTCCACCACTTTCTGCAGTTAAGTTCTATGAAAGCGCAAGACCCAAATACATATAAACTTTTGCAGCAGACTTTTTTAAACTCTATCGGCATCTCTCAATTCACTTTATGGACTTATCATATGAAAGTTTGAATAAAGAAATCACAGATGTTAGGTTAAGTAAGGTATGCAACGGAGACGCCAACATGATTACTTAATTTGTCGCTTCTTTATATTCATTGAGATTCGTGAGTGGTTATACAATAAGTTGATAAGGTGTTTCTGTCGCCATGAGATACGATGATCTGATAAGATATAGGCTCTTATGATTAAGTTACATGTCAAATCCATTGATTGGATGGAATAATAATTTCAGAGAACTTCTCAAGCGGAGACGTACCTACCACGACGATGCAAGTTATTTCTTGATTGCTGGCACCCTCTAATAGACTATGTTCTGATTTATTCAATAGAATTCCACATAAATATCTACGCCCGATAAGCAAATTATGGGTTTTATGGATTTTTCTTTAATAATACGTTAAATTATTTATTAAACCCTGCATAAGAGTATAACCTAATCAGCAGAGGAACAAAGGAAGAAATTAATTAATAATCATTTTTTGGAAATAAAAATGTTCAGTCATTATTTATATCGTTAAATTAGACTTTTGGATTTTTTTTAAATCTGTGAAACAGTTTCGAAAAATTATATGTCAAGTACCATTAATTTTGGCCTTAAGAAAAATAAAAAAAAAAGTCGAGGGATAAAATTAAAAAATGATTTTAATGTTCAAAGAGAATCGGCTGAGCCGTTAAGGATGTATTCATACAGATGGACTGATTACCCTTATAATGTTACACAGTGTAACACACAGTATAACACAGTGCGATCGTTTAGGTAAAGTGGACAGGATTTAATAAGAGATCTGGATGCACGTTGGCCTTGAAAGTCTGATGCACAGCACAGTGAGAAGAAAGACTCGAGATTGTCAAAGTATTGCACATTCTTGTAGTGCGGCTAGAGAAGAAATCTCCATACAGATAGACAGAATTGCGAGACCCACGTTTTAAGTCTTGCTTTTCTTTGTAATGTCAAGTCTGATCAAAATCTCGGGTTAATTATTTTTACAAATGTATAATTTGCCATATATGGTATAGTATCTTATACCGCAATTACGGAATTAATTTCAAGAAATTCTATGGATACTTATTATCAATTGTTGTAAAGTTATTTTTGTAAGATTCTAGGAACTAAGGAACTCAAGTGCATGCAAGGAAGAACTTTAAATGATATAGGTGTTATGCTATCTTCATCACACACTCCTATAGAGGTATATTTAATGCCACAAATGACTTTTTAATAACAGGAACTTCTCAAAACATGTCTTTTACGTAAATTAATAATTTCCGTTAGCCAAAAGGCCCTTACATAAAAATCAACAAAAAAATTGAAAACTAGCACTTAACAAGGCAATTATTTAAAATTATTCCATCATTGTCTTTCTACCGGAAAATTAAATCTCTCCACATAGTTAGTTTCTTACATTTTCTTAATTTCTTTATCCCACATTCAACACTCAATTCAATGAAGTTAATGTGAAGAACTAGCTGCCACTTTATAAAAATCAAAAACAAGGTCATTAAGATGAATTTGTCTAAGGAAAAAAAAAAAAACAGAAATGAAATAAAACATAATTTGGCTTCCAATTTTGAACTAGACTAACTTTACTCAAATCAAATTTTCTGCCCCCAATCATTATATTATATTTGTGTTGTGTCTTAAGGCGGTGGTTTCATTTTTATAGCTTCATTTCTCAAATTACTCAAATTACCTAATACAGCATCGTATAAATTGTCTTGTTCTGCTGCTCCAAGGCAATTGAATAGTTTAATTGGTGCGATTAATTTGAATGCAAAATTATTTTGGTAAGCATTAGGCAACTTTAGTTGGCATCAAATTTTATACTTGTCAAGGCAGAAAATGCGTTGTCCAAGAAAGTCAGTGAAGTGTGCTTTTTCTGCCCGAGGAATTATTGGCCCTAATTTGTTCAAACAAGGAGAGATAGTTACTGCTGATTGTATCTGTATTTCCCAATGATTAACGAGTCTTTGGTACCCCAACTGCAGCTGCTTACAGGGTTCAATAACAACTGAATAATACGACAAAACCAAAGCAACTGGGATGGTCTTAAAAGCTTTTTGAATCTCTATCTGGTCACAAGAGCAAAATTTTAAACCACTTAGTATTAAGGCATTAGTATGATACAAATTAACAATTTGTTAACTTTTTAATAGATTACTAACTCTTTCTTAATTTTGTACATTTTCCAACTAGTGTCGTGCCAAGGATATTTTTTTAATAATTTTTTTTAATAAAATAGTTTCATACTAAATCAGCTTTAACATCATTTATCTACTAAGTCGATTTGATCACAGAAGTGCTTGGAAGAGGCGTACTTTTATTCCTAAGAGAATTAAGAAAAGTCCTGGTTCGA
Organism: Chrysotoxum bicinctum; assembly: GCA_911387755.1. NCBI lineage: Eukaryota > Metazoa > Arthropoda > Insecta > Diptera > Syrphidae > Chrysotoxum > Chrysotoxum bicinctum. The sequence goes on from OU426989.1 coordinate 20,272,434, forward strand.
TAGAAGCTGTCAAGGAGCTATTTTAAAATTTTTTTTTTTTTTTTATAATCCGCTGACACTAAGGGAATTTGACTACATTTAATAGGTATAATAAACACAGTTCGAGCGTTTTAGAAAGGTTGGAGAGGATTAAAAGGAGATACCGATGCCATTGGAATGACTGAATATCGCAATGGGAAGGAAATATAGGGCCGGGTAAAGCATTCCACATTCATGTAGTGCGGCTAAAGAAAGTATCTCTGAATTGTACAGGAAACGACGGAAGTTGGGCTTAAGGACAAACTGATAGGCACTCCCTGAAACGCGAGTATTACGGTTAAATTGCGTAAGGGGAGGAACGCAACTGATGGCTATTTCATTAGAACACTGTTTATAGAAATAACGGTAATGTAGTGAAAGACAGGCTCTATACATTACAGCCAGATCAGAAGGAGTTAAACATTTCCCAAGCACTTTGCGTTTAGTTCTCCATTTGACAATGCTATCGAAATCAGATGTCCGTCAAGTTAGCGTTACTAGTTAAAAATTTTCAAGATATAAAAATTGGACTAATTGTCGTGAATTTGCCGTGAAACGAAAAAATTTGTCGTACTTGTTTTTTAAAAAAATAACCTCTGGTAATGCTAACTTCACAGTCAATTAAAATGCAAAAGTCCTTAAAATAGCATTCTTTCATAAAACCTAGCACTTCCATACCAAAACTATCTCTTATAACTAATTTTTTACTGTGGAATTTGTTTAAGCAATTATCGTAGGACGTCTTTGAATAAGTTCCGTTACAAAATAATTTATCGCGTCCTTCTTTATTTGAATAAAATATTTTGTTTAGAATTATTAATACAAACGCCTATTTAATGAACTACTAAACTATCTACAATGTCACTCTCTGGTAACATCGAGTTAACAGCAAACTGTGCTGCAAGCAAATTGGCTTTAACTAGCGAGTTTACAACAGGAGTGTCATTGAAGACGAGCATTGGAACTGAGGATTTTGTAGTGTTTTGTACGTTATTTACAAGTGACCAAACATTTTTGTCACATACACAATACATACCTTTGAGACCTATTAGTATTTTTTGCCGTAATTTTTGGTCATGTTAATATTTAGTTGTTGGATATGAACGTTACAGGTCTTTCTAGTTTGTTTGTACATATTCCGGGTTTCCTCAGTAGGGTTGGCTTTAAAACTGCTGAAATGTACTTGTTTGTGGTAGATAACAGTTCTTTATGGAGCATAAAATCGACCACGAATGTCGGAAGAACCCAGAGTGTTCGAGTTTTACAGCTTGCTATAGGCAACCGCCATTTTTTGATAGAAAATCATTATGAGTGACGAAGCACATTTCGACGTGGCTGGCATTGTGAGTAAACAGAATAGCCACTATTGGAACACAAAAAACCCTCGATTGATATAAAAAAGACCACAACAGCTGTATGTACTTACTAGAGCTCGCTCTTGCACCAGGGTCAAAGGCACTCACTTAACCGAAATCATATTTCATACATCATGTAAAAGACCAAATAATATATGTATATATGTAGGTATATTATAAAATTGGATTTCACTTAAAAGTTATTAAAAAAAAATCTATTTGCAACATAACCGCACCCTGTGTATAAGGAGTGTGGTGGGTTTTACTAAAAGAAAATTGTATGTATATTCTTTATCGATTTTAAAGCGGCTTTTGACACAATCGACCGAAACGCTTTATTTTACAAACTGTATAGTCTGGGGTTGTCACTGAAGTTTGGACGTGTTCTAGAGGAATTGTACAGAGGAACGAAGGCTGCAGTGTGGACCGGAGCGGAACTTTCTGATTGATTCGCAACTTCATTGGGAGTGAGGCAGGGCTGCACCACATTAAGCCCCACTTTGTTTGCGCTCTTCATAAACGATCTCATCGATTACCTTCCTGGTGGGGTTGATTTCACAGAGGTGCGTATAAAGGCATTGTTGTTTGCAGATGATATAGTTTGCGTATTCTCCAGAAACACTACAACTCATGATAAATAGGGTATACCAGTATTGTCGGCTGTGGAGCCTAATAGTTAACATTCAAAAGTCTAAAGTGATGGTATTTAAACGAGGTGGTGGACGGAATACGTCGAATGAAAAATGTAACTTCGAAGGCGAAGACATAAAAATTGTTAATGAATACAAGTAATTAGGCATTATTTTTTCAAAAAACCTGAGTATGAAGAAGAATTTTAACGAAAAACTACAAAAGACAAAAACTAAAATTAATATTTCATGGAAGAATTGCTTTATTAACAAACACATAGCTCATAGCAGTAAATTTAAGGTATTTGAAGCAGTTGCTGAAAGTATACTTTTGTATGGTTCGCAAGTATGTAAACAATTCAACACGGTTCAGAAACTCTTAGTGTATTATGTGAAGAGAATATTTCACTTACCACCAAACACACCAAACTATGTCATTATGTTAGAAACCGGACTTTCACCTTTATACATAAAAACGCTAAAACGGCAAATGGATTATCTAATGAACGTCTTCAAAATGCCTGAATCCCGCCTTGTCAGAAAAGTAGTTTAGAAAACTATACAAAGCCAAAATGGATGGTACAGAGAGAGCTTATGCTTTGCAGAAGAATCCAATTTAAATTTTAATTTAAACGTATAAAATCTATCAACCAGTAAAGCCCTACTGTATGAAGATATATCAACGGTAAATGTGAAGTGCAGAGCCGAATTTGTAGCGGAAGCTTCCGTTTCCTTGTTTAGAACAATTTACAGTAAGCTCAACCACAACCTTGCTGAAAAAAACTACTTTCGTGACACAAACAATGTTTACGTGATTGCTACAATGGTTAGACTTCGGAATGAACTACTCAACTTAAACTTCGTTCCACACCGACCCGATCTTCCTCAGGAGTGTAGTATTAGTATGTATAACTTAGTGGAAAGAGAGGACGTTATTCACTTCATTGGAAGGTGCGCAATTCTCAGGAGAATTAGAAGAAGTGACCTTTTATAGGAAGAAGAAGTTCTAAATATGCTGAATGAGATGGATGTTCCCAAGCTTTATGAATACTGCAAACTCGTGTTAAAGTATCTTCTTTCTTCTTCCTTTGCTTCGGCGCTGTTATGATCTCGATGTCGAGGGGATCATAACTCTCCCACGTATCTGCTTCACACTAGTGATCCGCCTGTGGGGTTCGCCGTGTTGACCTCAGAAATCGACGGCAAGCCTTCCGGTTTTGTATTGTTCCATTTCTGAGGCCAACTGAATGCTGGTGTTTTTGCATTTGTTTGTACCAGGAGTGTTTAGGCCTACCTTTCTTTTTATTCCGTATTGGAACGTTGTATGATATTGCCTTTTTGACGGGGTTCTCAGGATCTCTCCTTTGAACATGGCAATACCAACTGAGTCGGTCGTCTTCAATTTTTTGGGAAATGGTATTCTTAACATGAAGGCTTCCTCGGATCTTCGTACTTCTAATTCGATCAAGCTTTGTAACTCCTGCTGTCATACGAAGCATCTTCATCTCAGCTGCCGTTAGCTTACTCCCATACTTTTTGTACATTGTCCAACATTGTGAACCGTATGTGAGTGCTGGACGCACAACTGAAGTGTAGAGCTTTCCCTTCAGCTTAGGGGGCATTTTTCGGTCACAGAAGATAGCAGAATTTTCCCGCCACTTCATCCACCCTACGCTTACGTGATGATTGATATCGTCATCACAAGTAGCTTCGTTATTTATCATAGACCCCAGATATTTAAACTTTTCACACTTGGGAAGCACTACTCCATTCAAATAAATGTCTGGAATAGCCCTATGTAGATCAGAAAATGGGCAGCATAGGTATTCTGTCTTTTTCGCGCTTATGCGGTACCCACTTTCTTCTAGAACATCCACCCATACGTCAAGTGCTCGTTGTAGGGATGTCGGGTCTTCACTTATGATGGCTCCATCGTCAGCAAAGAATAACTGATGTACTTTTGGATCCGTCACTTTGCCTTCAAGCAGGTAATCAAGAACTGTAATAAAGAGCAGGGGACTCAAGACACTTCCCTGGTGTACACCTACTGTGATTTCGAATTCTTCGGTGACTCCAGCTGCGCATCTTACTTTAGTAACTGCTCCATCATACATGTCCATAATTATCCGCACATAGGTTTCTGGAACTCCTCGTTGCCTGAGGGCCACCCATATTAGATCTCGTGGTTGCCGATCGAATGCTTTTTCAAAATCAACCAATACGACATGCAAATCCTCCAAAGAATCCCGATGCTTTTCCATAATTATTCTTATACTCTGGATTGCATCCGTGGTTGACTTACCACCGACAAACCCGCACTGGTCATCAGATAGCCTAATTATTTTTCGTAGTCGGCTACCCAAGACTCGCTCAACGATCTTCATTGTGTGTGACATCAGCTTAATCGAACGGTAATTAAAACTCGTGTTAAAGTATAGATCATTAATAAGTGAAGATTTCTGATTTCTGTTTTTTGTTTTTTTTTTTTACAAAACTTATCTAATATTGTTTGATCTAATTTTTGAAAATATTTTTTGTCATTATTGCTTGCATAATTTCGGATATGTATGTGGTCGCCGCGTGTACATGGCGTAATATGGAGGTTCAATTTTCACACACTTTTCACAGTAAATTCCGTCGAATGTTGGTTTCCGAATTCTCAATTCTTTCTGGCTTATCACCACGCTGCACATCAGTAATCTCATGTCTGTACACACTATACCACGGATGCTTATTATCGTTTAGATTAAAAATGTTGCGAAAAGGATCCATAGTTGCTCGCATTAATAGCTCTGATCGACGATTATGAGCACGATAAGACCCACGTAACACCCGATGTGTTTCTCGAATTGAGCCATGTTTTTGAAAATAAATTTGAACAATTTAAAAACGTAGCGCAGCATCAGTCTATCCATGATGAATTTCCAAACTAAACTAACCTAAAAACCACCAAAAACTGTCAAATTCACTATGTCAGAAAAGAGTGTTGCCAAATTTAAATTGTCCGCCTCTAGGAAAAACAAGTATTCCAAGTACAAATAGTAACTACATTAAATGTCCTCAACAGTTTTTGCTATTATCACTTTTCGCTTTACTCGACATTTAATGATATAAATGACTTAATCCGTTTATTTTACTGATAGCAGCTATACACAACTATTCCTTTCAAAACTGGTGAAAAAGAAAGTTGAGGAGTTGTGGTAACCATAAAAATTTAAATGAACTGAGAACAAAAGCAAACCTTTAACTACCAATTCACCGGGTTAAAAATAGATAGAAAACCAAAAAGTTTGGCATTTTTGGCAGTCGTTTTTACGAGTATTGATTTCCCTTAAAAGAGATGCTGTAATAGTTAGGTTAGCTTGAATTAAAAAAAATCTATTTTTGTATAGAAATATCAAAAGTAAGAATATCTATCTGATATTTTATTTAAAATAACAGAATTTGGATTGAAGGGAATTTTTCGAAGTTTAGGCTGCAAATGCAGAGCTTTCCATCAATTGAAGTTTTGAATGAAACAACAACTTTTACGTATGCTTATGCTTTGCTACCATCAAGTTTGTCTTATCTTTTTCACCGGGACCAACATGCTGCGTTAGTAAAACTTAGTCTGATATATTGTTTTTTTTTAGTTTTAATTAAAAAACTTTTTATTACTGATTGGATTTGAACTAGAAGAAGGTGTCATTATTAGTTTTCTTTAACAATGCTTCGTATTTCATCGATCCCTGTTGAATAAATGTCAATCTAAGTTGAAGGACTTATACCTTTATACCTTCTTCTGTTTCATCGACCCAACCGCAATAGCTTCATTTTTCATATCTCATTTTCCTTTCACTAATTGAACCAGTAACATAGCAGATAAAGAAATCAGGACAAGGTCAGAGCTTGATTTTATATTCTTCTATGCAGTACCGTCTTTACCATAAGGGCACACGGGGCCCGTGCCCAGGGCCCCCAATCTCGGGGGGGCCCCGAAGGACCGACAATTTCTCTTACACATTTATTCTCAGAACATTTTTGTCGGACACATTACACTTTTTTCACAAATTAGTAATCTTATCAGAAGGTATGTAATTACAAGGCATATACTACGCCATTATATCGATGACTGCGCCTATTCCCACTGCACTAATTAATAATATTTCCGAACGTGTCCTACCTAATTTACTAAGTACACCATCTGGCGATCACTTACGCAATCCCTCCCATTCTTAAGTCAAGTTGCACCGTCTAAACAAGGCCTAACATAAATGTCGACATTGTCTATGGTTGGGGGAATCCCCGAATGATGTATTAAACCCTTGTATATAAAATCTATAGTACTCTCATGGAATAGAAACAAAAGTTGGGGAATACATTCTACTGAGGGCGCTGTCGGCGGAAAAAATTGATGTGGAGACTTTTGATTTGAGGGGATGGTAATTGAGGATAAAGCGACAAAATTTTATCAGCTCTGGCAATGAGAAAGACGAGAATGAGAAAATCAAACGTTGTTCAATTTCGATATTATCTAACCAAATTACAACGTTGCATTTTATTTGTATGAACATATACCTATTTGAATAGATTTAAGTAGGAAAAATTTAAAAATTTGATTCTTGATAGGATTAGGCTTTTTTGAATTTTAGTATAACTACATAGGTACTTTATCTTAATATATGTGGGTTTTTTTTGCAAGTCCATATAGAATGGTAAAAAAAACGACATCGGGATTTAGGAGCTTTTTTCCACATAGCTGGAAGCACTGTGTACGCTATGACATTTGTCAGCTGTATTGACGACTAGCATCAACAGCATCCAAAACCGTCACTTTTGACGTCTCTGAGCAAATCATCGATGACATATAGATAATACTATTTTGGCATCACCATTTTTATCGGGTCTTAGATTAACTCTCGAAAATTATCTGGTCTTAGCTAACTCTATAGATTTAAGTAGTTGTTGCATTTGCATGTAAAGCGCTTAGTCCCGATGTCGTTTTTTTTACAATTCTATATGGACTTGCAAAAAAAACACGCCTTATATTAGGTAGTTGTTCTCCTTCCTTCCCATTGCCCAGTGTCTCTCGTTGTTCAAGGGCACCAAGTAAGATGCAGTGTTGCTTTTGCTCCAAATATTATGTTAGTTAATTGCTTCACGTTGCTACTTTCGGATTTTCATATCGGTAATACTGAAGGGAGTTTGAGAATGTTATCAGCTATCATCACTATCGAGCCGGCTTTTTTTCGCTATCCCGTTGGTGTAATTGTTTCCGTTGGTCAACTTAGGACCAACAGAAAATGAAATGTATAGAAAATGAATAAAAACAAAACAAAAACTAGCTTTCTCTTTGTCGCTTTGTTTTGCACCTTCGGTTTGATTTTACCGAAAATATTATCACCCCTTCTTGATTATCGACTGTCCTTACTCTCCACAACTCTACGTGAAAAGTTGGGGAATAAATTCGTCCAGGCGGCGCGTCACTCTTTGCTCTTCATGAGAGTACTATAGATTTTATATATAAGGGTTTTATGCATTTCAAAATTTCATTTCCCAAAAGTCTGCATCCCAAAGTTCTACTCATCAAAATTTAAGCTCACAATATAATTTTTCTGTCCCTATTTCAGAACTCTAATACTCAAAACTGTAATTCTCAAAACAAAAACAACAACAATGTTACAAGAACGACTGAGTAATTTGTCAATTATGTGCATAGAAAGTGATATCCTTCAAAAAATTGACTTTAAGGATATAATAGAAAATTTTGCTCAACAGAAATCCAGAAAGAAACTGTTATCATAATCGTCACCAAAAAACCAGCAGCATTCCAATATCATTAATGACATATTATATCATACTATATTTGATTACCTATAATAAATGGTCATACTCATACTTATTAGTAAAAAAATGTTATTATAATTCGCTTTTTTTACTTTCCAAAAGGGCCCCAAATTCTTGTGTGCCCAAGGGCCCCAGCCTAGTTTAAGACGGCCTTGCTTCTATGTACACAATCATTTTAAGGGAAATGCCTTCGGTTATGTGACATATAACAAGTCTCTCATGACCCTTGCCAGCCTTTTCCTTGTTAGCATAGTTTTTTTTTATCTCTATCAGCACTTCGTCTTCCGTCGTCATCCTCACACACTGCTGAATAGGAGTCGGAACTTGAAGCCATAGGAAAAGGGTGCGCACACCGAAGCCAAAGAACCCCACTTAAACTCTTGCTTCACAGCACATCTGATATCAATATCTTCTTTGTCTTCATTTTTATATAAAACTAACAACATTCATTTGTTTGTTGTTTGGTGGCTGGGGAAAAAAGTGCGGATACACACGCATCCGATGAACAACCTGCTGAATGAACAAGATGTAGCCGATGAGTATGGTATAAGTACCTTATTCTACTCGTACGATAAATGAGCTCAATTCCTTTAGGAGCTGATATTTTATGTAGTGACAAAACCTACCGAAGGCGGCATTAAAGCTACACGAATAAATTTTTACTCTGAACTTTGAACACCGAAACAATGTAGCCAAAACTTTCCTAGAAATAGTTTTGCTTTCACACAACATCAACTTAAAATAGGGCATTTTTTGAGTTAGGAACTTTCAAATGAAGTTTTATAAATCTAAGGGTGTTGTGTCTTGTTTTTATATGACCTAATTTACTGGGCTGGGTTTGAAAATCTCAGGCATGTACATTAATAGTTTGTAACCCTACTATATAGATTTGAGGGAAATCGGTAATGGGAAACTGAGAAGAGTTCCTCATCGATTTGCTAGTTGAGTTACCAGAAATCAAATACTAAAACACAAGTTATTTGAGAGAAAAATAAAATTTTATAAATATTTTTTTTCTCAAAAACTGTCCCACATATTTTCTTAAAACAATTCAAAAAATTTGATTTAGTTAACCCTAAGTAATGAATAAAAAATTTTTTTTTTTTTTTAAATTAAATTTTTTTTTTTGAAAACTCTATATTTCGAAAACTCTATGCTCGATTTTTTTTTAAACTTGATAAATAAAAGTTTCTTAAGATAATCTACAGGATATGAGAAAAAACAATTTATTTTACCCAAAAATAACGGTACCCTCCATACAAATGTTAAGATATGGTTTTCGAAAATCGCATTTTTCTCGAAAACGGTTCCGAGAATTTTGCTTAAATTTTTTTTTTCGATTAATTTTTAAGATCTATAATTAAAAAAAAATATAAACTAACTAAGACATAACTGACTGTTATTTTATATGATAAAACCATTTTTTCCAATTTTTAATTTCTTATTATCGGCATAATGGATTTTCATCATCATCATCATCGGCTCGACAACCGGGTTCCGGTCCTGGCCTCTTTAAACAAGTCTCTCCACCTATCCCGGTCTCTAGCCGACGCCATCCAGTTGCGCATCCCAAGGCTCCGGGCGTCCTGGTCTACGCCATCTCTCCAGCGCAAGCATGGTCTACAACGCTGTCGTCTACCATAGAATGTACCACAAAGAACTTTCCGAGCAGGTTCCTCTTCGCTCATGCGAAATAGGTGCCCTGCCCACCGGAGTCTACCGAGCTTAATTTTTGTCACGATATCTGCTTCTAGGTAGATTGCGTACAATTCATGATTGTACCGTCTCCGGAATAGCCCTTCCTCACATATGGGGCCAACAATTCTCCTTAAGACTTTTCTCTCGAACGCAGCTAAGAGGTCGGAGTGCCTTTTGCTAAGCACCCAAGTCTCGGATCCATATGTGAGTACTGGCAGGACCATGGTCCTGTACAGCAGCAGTTTTGAAGTTATGGTGAGATTTCTGGATTTGAAAAGCTTTGACAGACTATAGTAGGCTCTGTTGGATTTGAGAAGCCGCCCGCGTATTTCTTCTTCTATATTGTTATCGGCTGCTACTATTGACCCAAGGTATTTAAAGGATTGCACCACTTCAAATTCGTGCTCCGCTACCTTGATTGTTTGACCAACTGTTCCTCTCGCATTCGACGTCACCATGTACTTTGTTTTACCTTCACTAATGTGCAGCCCCAGATTTTGTGCCGCCTGCTCGATCTGGATGAAGGAATTGTGTACAGCTTCTGCGTAAGCCAGTAACTGGCTGGAGCTTTTGACGATGGTCCCTCTTGTTGCCGTGCCAGAGTCACGGATTGCTTTCTCCAACGCCAGGTTGAAGTGGAGGCAGGTCAAACCGTCCCCTTGTCGGAGTCCATTAAAGATTTTGATTGGTCTGGATAGCAATCCGGCTATTTTTACTTGGCTTGTTACGTTGGTCATGGTCAACCTACATAATCGTGTCAATTTATTTGGGATGCCGAATTCTCTCATGGTTTTGTAAAGTTCTACCCTGGCTATGCTATCATAGGCGGCCTTAAAGTCTATAAACAGATGGTATGTTGGGATGTTAAATTCTAGACATTTTTCCATCGCCTGCCTAAGGGTAAAGATCTGATCAGTTGTTGATTTGCCTGGAATGAAACCACACTGATATTGTCCGATGACGGTTTTAGCGTATGGGGTTATCCGGTCTTGTAGGATAGAGGAGAGTATCTTATAGGCGGTACTCAACAACGTGATACCTCTATAATTGCTGCAAGTTGTGACATCTCCCTTCTTATGTATGGGCCATTTTATGCCTTTTCGGCAGTCTTCTTGCATTTCTTCCTGCTCCCAAACGTGTACTATAATATCATGAATTGCTTGACGTAATGCTGGCCCGCCGTGATGGAATAATTCGGCTGGTATGCCATCGGCTCCCGGGGCTTTGTTCTGTTTAAGCCGGCCTATAGCCTTCTCAACCTCTTATATGCTTGGTGGCGGCAACATAGGGTATTCTTCTTGAAGTAGTGGAGCCTCCACTTCTGCAGTGAGCTGACCATTTAGCAATTCATTATAGTACACTTCCCATCGCTCCAGTATGCTTTCAGGATCGGTGATCAGATTTCCCTCTCCGTCCTTGCAGTATGTGCAGCGTGGTGTGTACTGCGTCATGTTTCGGACGGATTGGTAGAACTTCCGCGCCTGGTGCGGACCTCGCTCTCGGCTATTTTCTATTTCACAGATTAGGTTCTTCCCCCAGGCTGATTTTTTTGTCTGTGTATCCGTTTTTCTATTCTTCTGAGCTCTTTAAATTCCTCTTCGCGTGCCCGCGTTCTATGAGATTGTTGCATTGCTCGGTACGCAACATTCTTACGTTCAGTCGCTAGCTTGCAATCATCATCAAACCAGTCGTTCCGATTTTTACGACTGCTGCCTAAGATGGAGTTGGCAGTACTAATGACAGTATTTTTAAGACGTGTCCACTTCTCATTTACGCCCAGCATATTGGCTCCATAATGGATTTTAATGAAATTTTTTAGAGAGAAGCTTCTAAAAAGTTTAAAAAACATTCCATTTCAAAACTTTGAGAAAAAAATGTTTTTTGAATTTTGAAAAAAAATCTATTTTTTTTTTTTGGAAAATTCAATATCTTGAAAACGGCTAAATATTTTTTTTTTGAAATTTAATTTTTATTCGAACAATAATAAAAACTTTAACTGGTTAATCGTATTGAAAGCCTTTTTAAAATCAATAAAAATGAAATGTACAGGTAGTCGGTATTCTCCACTTTTTTCGATGATTTGATTGACTGCCTGAACGTGATCTGTAGTTGAGAAACTTCATCGAAATCCTGCTTGCTCCACCGGTTGGTGTTGCCCGAGGTCCACTTCTAGCCTTTTGAAGATACATTTTGCAAAGATTTTGTAGATGTTAGATATCAGACTAATTGGACGATAGTTGTTGATGTCATCTTTTTTCCCTTTCTTGTGTAACAGGGTGATGTATGAATTTGTCCATTGGATAGGAATTTCTCCAGTAGCTATAACATCGTTAAAAATATCTGTAAGCCAAGCTGAAGAAGATTCAATTCCATACTTAAGGATTTCAGCCTCGATTCCATCACTTCCTTTACCTTTTTCATTCCCAAGTTCCATAATGGCCTTTTTTATTTCGCTTTGAAGAAAAGGTAAAATTTCTTCGGAATCCTCTTCTAACCTCTGTTCCATACTACTTCTGTTTTCATTTTGGCGATTATTTGAATAGAGGTCCTTATAAAATTTTGTTGCTACTTCGTTTATTTGCTTTCTATTCCGGACTTGTTCGTTATGTTTTGAAACCCCTAAGATCCTTCTCCAATTTCAAGTTTTGTTTAACTTTTTTTTATCGATTTTGTGGTTTCCAAGATATTTTTTATATTTTTTTCATTAAATTCTCTTATTTCCTGTTTGCTTCTTTTCTTTATCTCTTTCCTTAAGGTTCTTAGTTCCATTCTTTCATTTTGTGACATATTTCAATTTTCCTTAGAAATTCTCTTCTCTTTATCATATTTTGGGTAGCAGTTGATATTTTATTTTTGTTCGTGTTCTCGATACTCTTAAAGATATGTTTTGAAGCTATTAATTTCAAAGTTTTTTCGAATTGGTCATATTTTTGTTGAACCGTTCTATCACCGCTCGTTTCTTTCAAAATACGATGGCGGAGCTCCAATTCCTTGTTGTAGTTCGCAATTTTTTCTATATAGAAGCTTCTAAATGGTTCTATGGTAGGAACAGTCAGTTATATCTTAATTTTAATTTTTTTTTATTAAATTAAAGATCGTAAAAATTAATTGAAAGAAAAAAAATTATCAAAACTCTAGGCGCCGTTTTCGAGATAACTACGATTTTCGAAAACCATTTTTTAACATTTGTATGATGGGCGGTCAGCCATCAGACGAATAGGGGGAACAACATGTAGCATACGAAAACATGCACGTGCCGTAACTATTCGGGACTGGTGGAAGTGTGATCATAGCCTCTCCGCGGCGGCCGCTAGAAATAAGCCTTTTAAAAAAGGTTTGGCTAATATGATCAGGCTGGTTCCTCAGGTTGGCGACAGGTTAATTCCCTGTCCCGTAAAACTAAAAGAATTACGAGACCGACAACAAGCCTCGGAAACGGACTGATCTCACGACGACAACCCACGCAAAGAAAAAGGAAAAACGATTTACGAATTTTCTTATGGAACGTACGATCGCTCTATAGAGCTCGAGCTGCTCAGCAGCTAGCCGATGCCCTGTCAAAGTATAAAGCTGACATAACAGCTCTTCAAGAAATCAAATGGACAGGGAATGGTGTTTTACAGAAGAAAGAATATGACATATACTACAGCTGTCATACAAAACACCATGTGCTCGGGGTAGGCTTCCTAGTCAGCGAAAAAATGAAGTCTACTATCATCGGCTTTAACGCTATAAGCGAAAGGCTATGCACCCTTTGCGTGCGAGGCAAATTTACGAACATCAGCCTCATTAACGTTCACAGACCTACGGAGGAGTCCTCAGACGAAGAAAAAGAGACTTACTACGAACAAGTCGAGAGGGCCCTCAATGCCTGTCCAAGGTATGATGTTAAAACCATCCTTGGGGATTTGAACGCAAAAATAGGTCGGGAGCCGATATTCAGGCATTACGCAGGCACCCATAGTTTGCATGAGAACACTAATGACAATGGACTTCGAGTCTTAGAATTGGCAGCATCGAAAAACATGGTCGTTGCGAGTACCAGGTTCCCGCGTAAAGATATCTACAAAGCCACCTGGGTATCACCTGATGGAGTCACTCGTAACCAAATAGACCACGTGTTGATAGACCGTCGCCACTACTCGAACTTGATGACGGTACGAACGTACCGAGGTGCCAATATCGACTCGGATCACTATCTTGTTGGTATGGTTTTCCGAGGGCGGATTGCCTTGCGAAGACGCATTGCATCCGCCGATCAGGTTCGAATCAACACGGCTGCCCTGCGCAATGAAAACACCAGTAACACCTTTGGTAATGCGTTAGGACTCGCCCTAGAAACACCTGACTTAGGGAAAGTAAGTCCTGGAGCCAGTATGCTGGACGTAAATGAAAAGTGGACACGTCTTAAAAATACTGTTATTAGTACTGCCAACTCCATCTTAGGCAGCAGTCGTAAAAATCGGAACGACTGGTTTGATGATGAATGCAAGCTAGCGACTGAACGTAAGAATGTTGCGTACCGAGCAATGCAACAATCTCATAGAACGCGGGCACGCGAAGAGGAATATAAAGAGCTCAGAAGAACAGAAAAACGGCTTCACAGACAAAAGAAATCAGCCTGGGAGAAGAACCTAATCTGTGAAATAGAAAACAGCCGAGAGCGAGGTCCGCACCAGGCGCGGAAGTTCTACCAATCCGTCCGAAACATGACGCAGTACACACCACGCTGCACATACTGCAAGGACGGAGAGGGAAATCTGATCACCGATCCTGAAAGCATACTGGAGCGATGGGAAGTGTACTTCAATGAATTGCTAAATAGTAAGCTCACTGCAGAAGTGGAGGCTCTACTACTTCAAGAAGAATACCCTATGTTGCCGCCACCAAGCATAGAAGAGGTTGAGAAGGCCATAGGCCGGCTTTAACAGAACAAAGCCCCAGGAGCCGATGGCATCCCAGCCGAATTATTCCATCACGGCGGGCCAGCCTTACGTCAAGCAATTCATGATATTATAGTAAATTTATGGGAGCAGGAAGAAATGCCAGAAGACTGGCGAAAAGGTTTAATATGTCCCATACATAAGAAGTGAGATGTCACAACGTGCAGCAATTATAGAGGTATCACGTTGTTGAGTACCGCCTATAAGATACTCTCCTCTATCCTACAAGACCGGATAACCCCATACGCTAAAACCGTCATCGGACAATATCAGTGTGGTTTCATTCCAGGCAAATCAACAACTGATCAGATCTTTACCCTTAGGCAGGCGATGGAAAAATGTCTAGAATTTAACATCCCAACATACCATCTGTTTATAGACTTTAAGGCCGCCTATGATAGCATAGCCAGGGTAGAACTTTACAAAGCCATGAGAGAATTCGGCATCCCAAATAAATTGACACGATTATGTAGGTTGACCATGACCAACGTAACAAGCCAAGTAAAAATAGCCGGATTGCTATCCAGACCAATCAAAATCTTTAATGGACTCCGACAAGGGGACGGTTTGGCCTGCCTCCTCTTCAACCTGGCGTTGGAGAAAGCAATCCGTGACTCTGGCACGGCAACAAGAGGGACCATCGTCAACAGGTCCAGCCAGTTACTAGCTTACGCAGACGACATTGACATCATCGGAAGATCCGAACAAGCTGTACACGATTCCTTCATCCAGATCGAGCAGGCGGCACAAAATCTGGGGCTGCACATTAGTGAAGGTAAAAAAAAGTACATGGTGACGTCGAATGCGAGAGGAACAGTTGGTCAAACAATCAAGGTAGCGGAGCACGAATTTGAAGTGGTGCAATCCTTTAAATACCTTGGGTCAATAGTAGCAGCCGATAACAATATAGAAGAAGAAATACGCGGGCGGCTTCTCAAATCCAACAGAGCCTACTAGTCTGTCAAAGCTTTTCAAATCCAGAAATCTCACCATAACTTCAAAACTGCTGCTGTACAGGACCATGGTCCTGCCAGTACTCACATATGGATCCGAGACTTGGGTGCTTAGCAAAAGGCACTCCGACCTCTTAGCTGCGTTCGAGAGAAAAGTCTTAAGGAGAATTGTTGGCCCCATATGAGAGGAAGGGCTATTCCGGAGACGGTACAATCATGAATTGTACGCAATCTACCTAGAAGCAGATATCGTGACAAAAATTAAGCTCGGTAGACTCCGGTGGGCAGGGCACCTATTTCGCATGAGCGAAGAGGAACCTGCTCGGAAAGTTCTTTGTGGTACATTCTATGGTAGACGACAGCGTTGTAGACCATGCTTGCGCTGGAGAGATGGCGTAGACCAGGACGCCCGGAGCCTTGGGATGCGCAACTGGATGGCGTCGGCTAGAGACCGGGATAGGTGGAGAGACTTGTTTAAAGAGGCCAGGACCGGAACCCGGTTGTCGAGCCGATGATGATGATGATGATGATGATGATGGGCACCGATATGTTTAAGTAAAATACATTTTTTTTCTCACATCTTGTAGATTATAATAAACAAATTTCAACTTTCAAGTTTAAAAAAAAATTAACCAAGTAGTTTTCGAAATATTGAGTTTAGAAAAAAAAAATAAATTGAAATTTTTCTTCAAAATCCAAACTTTCTTGTGAAATTTTGAATACACGGTACTATTCAAACTTTTGGGAAGCCTTAGCATAGAAGAATTGATCAAACTCGGTTGTACCGTTTTTGAGAAAATCAAAAACAAAGAAATGGTTCATTTTGTTCAACCATAATTAAATGAAAAAACAATTTTAAATCTGTGGAAAAGTTTTTGAGAGGAAAATTACTTATAAAATTTCGAAAAAAAATTGTATCGTAGGTACCGTTATTTTTGGTCTTAAAAAAAAAGGAAAAAATTTACAGGGGGAAAAAATAAAAATGATATCTACCAAGTTTAAACAAAATCGGCTGAGCCGTTTATGCTGTAGTCAAACAGACAGGTAGACAGGTAGACAGGCAGAATTGCGAGACCCACTTTTTTTCGTCTTCGCTATCATCTTAATGTATGCATAACTTGGTTATAGTACCTAAAAGTCGCGAGTAAAAACGAGGAATCCAAATCAATACAACCAAATCGGAACTTACGTGCTTCAGGACACTCATTCACCAACGGCACCCGTTGCCGTTCTGCCAGCAACCTGCAGATATCTGCTCCTAAACCTTCCTTACGGATCGACAATACCAGCTTATAATAACGTGAGGTACCTTGGAATCAACTTAAGCGAGTTCCTTTAATTCAACCCACACTCAAGAGTTGTGCTAAGGAAAGCATTCCATCGTTTGCAACCCTAAGTAAAAACAAAACAGACCATACTAAATAAGCCAACGAAACTGCTTACGAGTATGATCATAAGTTGACTATAGAAACTCTGCCTTTTCAGGGGAGTAAGTAATTTGGCGTAAGATGTTTTATAAATGCTAAACCAGTTGATTCCTCCCATGATTCAACTGTGCATTTCGCTTAATGTTTAAAGTGAATCCACTTTCTTCACAGAAGCATCGAAGACTAAAAAGGATTAAGCTCATCCATCTTTATTAAACAAACTTACGGTTTCATCTTTGCCCTGTTCTCCGAAATACATTATCATGAACTTATTTTCTCTATAAATTTTGGATGCAACTACCCTCTCTCACAATCCTTACTCACACATAAATTGCGGCGATTATGAAAGAGTAAAGTTAAAGATTGAACTCCCAAATAAATCCTAGAAGTACAAACTCTAATCTTCTCATTTAATTAATAGGTCGTTTAAGATAAAAGGACCTCTGAGTTGTATCACCAGCAGATGTTCTTCTTTTCATTTAAATTGACATAAAAGAAAACGTCTTATTTACCCATTTCGGTTCCTAAAAATCAAGTCAACTTGGAAAAAAGAAATAATAAACTGTTTTCAATAAAATCGATTAGGTTCATCAATTTGAGTTCGATTTAAAAAAAAATCATCACAAAGGACAACAACCATCAAAAAACAACCGCCGAAAAGAGCGTTGAAAAGAATTTGAGAAATGTAACAGATAAACCTTTGTCCTCAGGGGCTATTTTTATTTTAATTTTTATTACCATCGAACCTTTTTTTATTGTTTTTCAATGCAGCACTTTGTGATTGTAAACCAGTTTAATTTTTTAGATGGGTAACCGGAGGTTTTATGCATCAGTAGCGGCTTTAGGTCTTATCAAAAGGTTGACGTGTAATAAAGATTTATACCCAGTGATTGTTTAAATCATAAAAATATGAAATACCAGCTCTCAAATTTAATTGACCGAAATTCCAATTTAAATAACACAAATAAATAATTGAACATTTTTGTTAATTCAATTTCTATGTAATTGGAAAATACCACAAATACTGTGCAATCACACCCAAGCATCTTACCATTAAACCCCAAATCCTCAATTGAAACCAATTTCATCTCAATGAACTTATTCGTATTAAACGCATTCATTTTCTCTTCCATTCAATCACACAATTTAGCACCAGAAATTTAACCAAAAGCCATCCAGATCCAGATTCCGGCCAACCCTTGATTGTTGACAGTAAATCACCTTCGGTGTGTTCCGCACTCAATTTTGATGGGAGGATTGACTTTTGGGCAAGATAAATCATCATAGATACTCAACGTATATTTACCAGGTAGTTGTCGTACAAAAGCGAACCTCAGTTGGCATAAAATTGATACAATCTTTCACTAGCTATATCCGCACGTGAACCAGTTTTATGCTTCATTGTCTGTGCTGTGATAGATTAGATAGTCTTTAAGTCTTTTAAGGAAAATAATGAATTTTCTTAGGTTTTTTACGTCATAGCACTGTGGAGTAGACTCCTTGGAAGATTCGGAATAAATTCAAAAAGAAAAACATTTTATATTTGTCCTACAGTTAATTAAGATATTTAAACAAAATTAAAATAATATCAACAGAGAAAGTAAGCTATGTCACTTGAACACCTACAAGTTCGAGACGCCCTTCAGCTAAATTTGATAAATAACTTGAAAAATTGCACATGTTTTATTTCAAATATTTAATAATAACTACCCCACTGTGACTTATTGAAAGGTTGGCAATTTTTTCTAAGAATGCATTCCCAATCAATTCACTTGATTCATTCACAAATTTAGAAAGTATGCCAAACGCAACCTTGTTCTGACATTGTATTCACCGAGTTAAAAACCTAACCTGGGAGAAGTCTTCTTTAAGTTATGGGAAGGATAGAATCTTAAATTTAATCAGAAAGAGAAAGGCAAAGGTTGTAATCTAAGACATTTTTACTTGCGACACAATGGTACTATATGACAAGTTACATAATGCATTCGATAGTTTGCTCAGACAAAAAAAATACGGTCTAACAATGTCTGGCTGTCTGTTCAGCTACAGCCTAAGCGGCTCGGTCCTTTATAAATTTCCCCCAAACACGTTTTTTCCTTTTTTCTTAAGACTAAAATTAACGAAAATAACGGTACCTGCAATACGATTTTTTTTCAAAATCTTGTTAAATATATTTTAACTCAAAAACTGTTCTACAATTTTTTTTTTCTTAAATTCAAAAACTATCATTTAGGCAATGTTTAAAAAAAATCCACAAAATGCTTATTAATGGTCACCTGAAACCGTTTTTTTGTTTTTCATTTTCTCAAAAACTGTACAACCGATTTTGATGATTTTCTTATAATAAAGTTCCCCCAAAAAAAATTTTGATAATATTGTGTGTTGAAATTTTCAAAAAAATTTCAATTTTCGAAAATCGTATTTTTCTCAAAAACGGCACTCCTAGAATTTTAATAACATTTATTTTCTTTCAATTAATTTTTATGATCTATAATTAAAAAAAATTAAACTAAGATACAACTGACTGTATATCTATATTTTTTCGAATTTTGAAATTCTTACTATCTGCATAAAGGATTTCAATGAAATTTTGAATAATGAATACAAACATATTTTTTTAAATTTTTGAAAAAAAAATCTGTTTACTATACCATGGAATAGGAGTTGAGTCCCGGCTTAAATTTTCATATAAAAAAAAAAACAAATAAGTATTCGCGGAATAATTAAGTGACGTTTATCAATAATCGTTTAAAAAATCTAATACAACAATTATAAAATTTGTTTTTTATTTCATAATTTTATTACCTTAAATGATTTTAATTTGCCTGTGTTTGTGTCTTATTGTCGGTTTTTCATATATATGGGAATTATGCGTGCTTCCACGCCAGTGACAACCTAGGTATGTCCATTATTTTTAAATTGGTGTCACGAACTGCCTATGGTACCCACATTTGTAGATAAAAAGATTAGGAAACAATATTAAAAACATGCTTGGATCATATTTATTTAATTTTTAGTAAGCTGTCTTTGCTTGCACATTAATGGAGTAGTACCCTTTCCTATTCACAACGTTTGGGTGCAGTGAACTGTACCTATGACTTGTGGAAATCCACGTATGACCTTAAATTCTTCCATCTTTCTTATTTGCTGGGAAACTGATTGAAGCATTTTATTAAACTGTATTGCTTTCAAAGTAAATGCTTTGGCAACTCGTAAAATCACTTTGCTCATAATTTAGGTTGTCTAAAGTAGTCGTGGATATTAGACTGGGCCAAAAAAATTGACTATTTTTTTTTTTGAAAGATATATCGAGAATATCATTCAGAATGACAAAAAAAAATTTTCGTAAAAGTTTGAGCCCTTAATATCAATTTTAAGAGGGCTATCATCGCTAATTTTGATTTTTAGTCATAATTTCATGTTTTGCGTCAGAACTGACAAAACATTGAAGTAAAAAAAAATTCATTTTGACTTACTTTTATATAAAATTAAATTCCCTACAAAAAAGGTCTGATTGAAAATTTTCGTCAGACAAGCCGTTTTTGAGTAATTAAGCTTAATAAATTGTTATTTTTCTTCGATTTTACTTTTTTAATTTGGAATTTTGTAACTAACGAACTTTTATGGTTATGAACATTTCTCTCTATTCTAAAATTTAAAATCTCAACTTTAAAATTTTTTAGTCTTCTACATAAGAGCAAGTTCATGCGAGCCAGTCGTGCATTTTATTTTAATCAGGTAATCACGTATTTGATATTTTTCGAAAGAGTTTTTCAATTGGTGCAGGTAGATTTTGGCAGCCTGTGACAGCCATGCTGTTTTTGGTGACACTTGTCAAATCTGTTGTATTATTCAGTTACTGAAGTCTTATTGACCAGTACTTTTTGGTTACCATCGATTGCGAACACTACAGAACGATGACATGTGGTTCCAGCTTCCAGCAGAACGACATCACTACCCGCCACATAGCGGGAGCCAGGATTGACATCTGCTTGAACGATTTAAGAGTTAGATTGTCCCTCGCAGAGGTGACATGAGTTGGCTTTTTTTCTGTGGGATGTCCTGAAGTCACAGTGCGACCGATGCCCTTAAGGTGAACACAACAGAGACCATAACTTTAATTTCACTACTGGATCTATGCGGAAGAGCCCTAGAAAAATGGAGCACCCGGAGAAACACTTCATTATAAATTATGGTCTACACTTTCGCTAAAAACTGTTATTAACGACACCTGTCATAGGACTGTTTGTTTCTTATTTTCGATTTCCTTGCTGCCAATTTTAATCAAAAAACAAGAGGGTCTATAGATTTGAAATAATATTTTATATAAAAATTTTCGAAACAATATATTTTTATATTTTATATATGTATTTGTATGTACATATCTATATTGTGAAAATTTTTGAAAAAAAAAAATAAAATTAGTTTGGAAAAAATAATGGAACGATGAAAATTTTAAAGGAATTTCCTAAATAAAACATTATTTTTTTAATAAAACTTCCTTTACAATTTCTTCAAATTACCCGTGCGGGAACTCCCGCAAGCAAATTTTTTTTCAAGTGAAGTTTTTCAAAATAAATTATGAGTGTCTAAAAGTTTTTTGTAGATTCGCTCAGTTTTTCTTGCATTGGAAATCTTGTGTGTGTCATCGTTGAACAGCTCTATTTGAAAAAGACGACTTTCCTCTGAAATAATAAACACGTTTAGCTTAGCCAAGAACTGTCACAACTGATCTCCTGTTCAACATGAGAAGTTGAAAGCGAATTATTTTTATTTAATTATTTTATTTAACGAATTATTTTTATTTAACGTATGCATGTACCTGGATTAAAACAAAACAGCAAACCAATAAATCGAATCAAGTCCTTTTCTTAAACGTAATGGAGCCAAGCGAAGGATATTTTGAAAAAACTAACAAACAATAAGCAAATCACATACGTATGTAACTATCCTATAACAATGTATGTAGTTAAACCTGTAGGCACATAAAGTTTAACTTACCTTAAAATAGTTTAAATTCAAAGACACACAAATATTTGTCAAATTTTTTTTGTTTTTAATTCGGAGAATTTTATTTTTGTTTTATTTACTTTTTTGATTGTTTTTATCGTTATTGCTTAGGTAAATTAATCAACAATGCCCCTCCTCTGGACCCGCACCACCAAAGTATTGCATTTCAATGCAACTACTTATGTATATGTACTATATTTCAGTGCAATACGGAGATAGAAGTAGAGATAAATAATTTTGGGGTATTTCGACCACCCAATGCCCCTCCCCTGATAATAAAAAAAAAGTAGCGTATACGGTAATCCAGACTATAACTTTTTTGTGTGTTAAATTTTATCAAGATCCATTCAGTTGTTCAAGCGTTATTGAGTAACAAACATCCATACATCGTAACATTCACATTTATAATATTATATATATATATATAATATATATAGTAGGATTTTTGAGCTCAAACTATTTTATTAATAGTTTTAGTAACTTAAGCAATGAGTTGAAATTAAAAAACTATAAAAAAAATCGTATGGAAACAATTTGAGGAATTCCATTTTTGAGAGTGTTTTGAAGTTTTTTCTAATATTCTTCTTATTTACGATCATCTTAACGATAACAGCGCCAATATTCATTTTTGCCGTCCACTTAAGGTGCGGTTGCACACGTCCTTATGAGACCCTGTTTAGATTGTGATTTTTCACTACGCCATCCATGATTGTGTTTTTGTCGATGAGATCCATGAGGAGTTCTGTACACTATTGAAACAGAGTCTTACGGGCATATTATTTACATCCAGATTAAAACTTAAATCCGGATGTAAATTATACAAATTCAATGTAAGTATGTAAATACATTCGGATTTTAATTTTATTTTTTAATCCAGAAGATGCAAGTGCCAATACAATTTTCTGTTCCGATCGAATAGTTAGAATAGCTAAAATCAATGACATAACAAACGTTTTGCCTGTACCACCAGCCGCATCCAAGAAATATAATCCACTTGCATTATTGGAAACGGCTTAAATGATTGTGTCATATACGATGAAGTTCTGAAACATGTTGCAATTGCTCAGTTCTGCGATGAAGTACAATATCACGGGATTGAAACTGATCAACAAAAATTACAATTGCAACCTCATCAATTGTGGGTGCATTGAATCGCCTTGCATGCTCTCCAAAAGGTGTTCTATCAGCCCTTATTATGATTTTGTGATTATCAGATGGTATCGAAACAATTGCACAACGTTGATCCAATTCACGATTTTCATCACCAATAAAATAAATTTGCAAAAATTGATGATCAGCGTCGAAGTATGGCAATAACGAACCAGCTTGATGATAAATCTGGCCCTGATTCTGTAACATGTATGCAATTTCAGGTAGATGTTGGATCAGAATTTTTAAAACTATCGAATACTTTATGATTCAGATTGATATAAACATGGGACAATCATGTTGAAGTATTCACCTTAAACGTCGGCATAATTATTTCTAATAATTTTAGTAGCACTAAAAGAAGTCATTTGAAATGCCGAATTGTGTTGTTGAATATGGATCAAAAAGTGATTCGACGTTTGAGATGTCCCAAAAATAAATGAATACAATGGTTTGAGTGGAGTTTCTAATGCTGGAAATCTCACTTTGCCATTAGCACAACACATGCCGGGCATTTCACCTGGAAAGTTAGCCGCATCACAATGTGGACTGTTGTAATTAAAAGCAGCACGTATCATTTTAGCCAAAAGAGCAGCACGACCTATTCGTGATCGGCGTGCAAGGTTCAGTACAGGTACAGGGTCAACAGAACTATTTCGTGCATTACGTTTACTGCGATGCATTAGCTTGTGCGCGTTCATCTACAGTCTGTGATCGACTTAGTAATGCCACATCATTTGCATAACTTGTTCGCCGACCTATATTTGCTCGCCCGGCTTGTGGCATTATTCCTTCATATAAAAAAGAATAAATCAAATTAAAAATATAAGTTTCAATTTGACAGCAAAATCCCCACTAACAAAATGATCCGACATTTATTGAATTCATTTGTTACAAAAAATGTGATAAATGAAGAACCACTCGACCGATTTTGTGCAAACTTCACATAAACCATTTACTAAATAGTCCAAACAAAGCCTTAACATTTGGTTTGGATAGGTAAGCCCGTTCTTGAGTTATAGAATTACAACGAAAAGTGGCATTGATTTTTATTATATAGATAATTTTTGAATTCCGAAATACTTGCGCTTAAGAGCGCATCTTTTCGTGCATTTAATTTTGATTCTAAGTCTCTTGATCCTACGAGCAAGTTCAATCAACCCAGTCATACATTTGATTTTCAAGTCACGGCTTATTGCTCCAAAAAGTTTAGGAACAAATAGACTTGGAAAAAGAATTATTCCAACGCTCGAAAAAAGATTAAAAAACGCAATTTCTAAGATATCGTGCTATGTCGCCGCTACCTGTTGATTTTAGTCTGTATATCATTTTATCATTCGCTAACTTCTTAAGTAGAACTTATCCGTCACGTTTATTATAAGTGAGATGAAGGTTCCAAATAAGAATTCTCAATAAGTGGCAATTTGAGGATGTTAAGATTTAACCTGGTAAGCGTCACAACTCACAAACCCTCATTAATCTTGATTTCGGCCGCATAATCAAGAAACACATAAACTCACTTCAATCTACACTCAAAAAACCACAAACCTTATTGCAAACAATATCCTCTGCAAATTCAGGGGCAAATGTGGTCAAGGTTGGGGTTTCCGTAAATCTTACCCAACCAAAATGTTCCTTAATGCTTCTACTCCAGCTGTAAAACGAGCGTGAATAATCCCCTTTTGCAAAACTTACTGGAACATGAAGACACGTGCGACATTTTCAGCTTACCACATGCGAACATTAAGACAAAAGTTAAATAATGCCGAAAACTATAGCAGGAGTAGCAAGATTTTTGGTGGTATTTTAATGAGTTTAACACCTGTACACTTTACAGTACAGCATGGATATAAGAAACTCTGAAAATAAAAAAAAAAATCATTTTTTACATAAAATGTACGTACTACATGCAATGAATATAAGAAAGAAAAATAATAACACAGTAAAAATAAAAATAGGAACAATAAATTTAAATATCAGAATATTCAAAGAGCTTTCGGGTGCTTTCTAAAATGTGGGTAATATTTTACCGTGATTTTGCTAGGTGAAACGTATGCAAAACTTCCGATATTCTATTACTCCGGCGCGTAAGACAGGCTTAATTAAGTGTTGCTTTGTGATTTATTGGCATAGACCTTTGACTTAAGAAATCCCCACAAGAAGAAGGCTAACTGTGTCAAATCGCACGATCTCGGTGGACGAATCACATCGCCTTCCCGAAAGATAACCATGTTTGGAAATCGCTCGTTCAAAATGTCCATTGTGGCACTGGCTGTGTGGCAGAGGCACAATTCAGGCCAAAAGAAGTTTGTTATCATCGACCGATAACGCTCGCCGTTGACGGAGATGGCCTGGTCAAGTATTAACCGATGATGCCGCCATCCCAAATCCACACCAAATATTGACTTTCTCTATGTGTGCATTGCAATTTGGTGGATCACGTGTGGATTCTTATCGTCCCAGATTCGAAAATTTTGCTCCTTGAAAAATCCATTCATCTCGTAATTGGCCTTTTGACTGAATATGATTTTTCAAACGATATTAGGGTCAACAAACACGAACACACTTCACTGTCTATGGTTTACTTTGAGCTTAGCTCCTGGGTCAATTGAAGTTTATACGGGTGTAGGCCCAGGACATGACGAAAAAATTCGCCAAATTGTTGTGTGCGAAAGGCCGAGCTCTCGTATGCGGCTCGTGATTGTCTGTCCAGGATTCTCCTTCCCAGTCTCAAAATATGGTCGGAAGAAAGCATTC
This sequence comes from Chrysotoxum bicinctum, assembly GCA_911387755.1. Taxonomy (NCBI): domain Eukaryota; kingdom Metazoa; phylum Arthropoda; class Insecta; order Diptera; family Syrphidae; genus Chrysotoxum; species Chrysotoxum bicinctum. The sequence goes on from OU426989.1 coordinate 20,298,199, forward strand.
CCGATGAATGAAACATCTCTCTATCCGATCCTCAAGAATGGAGACCCTCTGAACTGCACCAACTACAGAGGCATTAGCCTCCTGAACATTGTGTACAAGATCCTTTTTGTCGTATTATGTGAACGTCTGAAGCTTTTCGTCAACAACCTGATAGGTCCATATCAATGCTGCTTTAGACCAGGAAAGTCCACGATCGATCAAATATTCACAAAGCCGCGTACGATATAGAGCAATGACTAGTTTTGGCCTCTCTGACAAACCTGCCCATTTGTGCAGGATGACGATGGAGGACGCACGCTGCTTCATCAAAGTCGAAAAAGATCTCACCGATGCATTTGATGTCAAAAAAGGTTTTAGGCAAACAGATGCTCTGTCTTGCGACTTCTTCAATATCGTTGAATAGTGCAAAACTCACGCGTCAAGACAAGAGGCACAATCTTTCAAAAGTCCGTCTAATTAGTCGGATACGCCAACGACATTGATATTATTGGAAGAACAAAGCGTGATGTCAGTGGCACATTTGTTAGTATTGAGGCAGAAGTGAAGAAGATTTGTTTAGCGGTAAATGAGGGCAAGACCAAGTATATGTTGTCATTTAGAAAGGACATACAGGACCGACGGGGACGGACGTATTGGACAGAACGTCATTATAGACAGCTATAACTTTGAGGTAGTTAAGGACTTCATATACCTAGGCCCTTAGGCGCCGCCGCTATAAATTCAGAAAACAACACCAGCGCTGAAATCTAACAGAGAATAACTCTTGTTAATCGCTGATTCTTTGGACTAAGAAGGCAATTGAGTAGCAAAGTCATCTGTCGAGCAACTTAAGTGCCCCTCTATAAAACTCTCATCATCCCGCTTCTTGTCTATGCTGCAGAGACATGGTTCTTTGGCACCGTCTGCATAGACGGGCAGTGGAGGAGAAAATATAACCACGAACTGTAAGAGCTGTACAGCGAAGCTGACCTAGTCAAACGAATCAAAGTCCAACGACTGAGATGGCTAGGTCATGTAGAGAAAATTGACCCGAATGCTCCGGCCCAGAAATTCTACGAATCCAACGCCGAGGGCATCGCAGAAGAGGAAGACCACGACTCAGGTGGTGCACACAAACTGGAAACTGGACACAGCTAGCTAGGGACCGAGAAGCTTGTTAATTGAGGCTCTGGTCCACCCCAGACTGTTGCGCAACCTTAGTAAGTAAGTTAGTAATTATGGCGACTGTAAAATAGGAGAATCACACGACACTTTGATAAAACAATTTCATGAAAGCTATAACTCTCCATATTGATTTGACAAGTCAGACTTAATAAATAACATTCAGTTTGACAGGTATTTGCTTCAACAATATGACAGCTATCAGATGTCAAAATATCCTATTGGAATACCCTTTAGTTCTATTACCTAACATTTTCAAAGCTTTTTTGGATTCTGAAGTACGCAAACATATGGGCATTTTCCTCAAGCTTTTGACGAATATAGGCCTTAAATGTTATACCTAGATTAGAAGGGGTACAAAATTTCATAGCAGTGAATTTGGCTACGTAAAATATGCACATTCCCAGCACTAAAAGCTGTTCAGTTTCAGCTTATTTGTAACAGCATAGCAGGTGGGCTCCACTTCAATGACAAAAGTCAGTATTGAGTTTTCTAAGCGGTTTTGATTCACCATTGGAAAATGCTTTTGAGGTAAAAATCTATGAACGACTTTGAAGAGCTAAGGATACCTAGTGACGTCGGTAAAACAATTTAATGAATTAGAAGATTTAGACAAAAGATCATTGATGTATATAAGAAAGAAAGTCGGCGATAAAACGGAGCCTTGTGGCACACCAGGATTTATGTTATGAATTACAGACTTAAATTTATTTTTTTAATACAACTTACATATATAAATTGGTTCGTTAGGTGATTTCTAGTCTAACGAAGAAAAATTTTACTAATACCAAATGCACGGATTTTCGATAATAGAGCTTGATGCCGAAATCTATCAATTTTTCTCTAAAAATCCATGATTCTTATAAATATTTTTAAAATTCTAAAACCTTGAATGTATGAGCAAGCACATTCGTCCCCGTTGTTCGTTTTATGTCATATGGAGAAGTCGGTAACTATCAAGAAAATGTGCGTATCTATTAGATTAGGTATGATGGCATCTACCCAATGAACCTTCCATCATCCCTATAGACGAAGCGCATTACGACTTACGAGTAAATGAAGTACAGGCAATAAAACCTATTTATTGAATCAGTTTACATCTAATCTCTACTGTCATGGGGATTATTTATCATGGTTACTTTCTTCGTTTATTTGTAATCGTTGTGGGTTTCAAAACTTCGGAAACTACGATGATTACACAAAAAATCTACGTCTATTGATAATTTTATTATAAATTCGTATCAAAAAGAAATCCCAAATTCCATGAAAATTCTATACACTCCGCTACGCCTAATTCATCATAAAACAAGATCATTTGGGCCTTTTCTCCAGAACGTTAATGATGCATCTACATGTGGCTTATAAACCATCCACAAATATAAAATATCATCAAGCAATCTTCCAAGGTATCAAGATGCCTGTTATAGATACCTATACCCAGGTATATTTATGAAGAAAAACTATTCACAGGTACACGATTATGTATATTAACAGTATAATATGCAGGAAATCAATTCGAAAGACGGGAAGGCGCATCGCATTTCACTCTCTGACAGCTCCAGACAAACAACAATTACACAAAAGCCATGCAAGATTCGACTATGATGATGTTGGAGCGCTCTGGATCTGGATGCTGGGGATGCTCAGCTCATTGTGATTATTTATCTCCCACTTTTGAACCGACAACATAGCAATGGGATTCACTGAAAGACCTTGTCTTCCGAGCAGTCCTTCACAATGCGAGTTCATGGCACTTCTTGGAATTCGTGTTTACATTTTCAAGTACCTTTATATCTGGCAGTCAGTCGTATAGCCGTAGAGTTATTAGATATACTCGTAGTCTCCTTCATATGGGGGAAAAATATTTTATTTTTTTTTCGTATCGGGAGCTGGAGGTACGTTTGGAAATGTGTATGCAAATCGGCTAGAGAAACCTTTTATCGTTGCTCACTTTGGTGCTTGGCCAATACGCGCACAACAGTCGGTAGCTATCAAATAACTATGCAACAACTACTTACTGCTGCCTTTGGCAATACCGTGTTTCGTGTAACTTCTAGAATTTCAATAACAACACCATCAACAAAAAGAACAACTCTACACGCTCTGTGCAATAACAACGGAAGAATAAACTCCCAGTGTTGATTTCCTTATTCAAAGTCGTGTCATTTATTGCACCAGACGGTCATGGAGTGCAATGGTTTTATTGCCAGCCGTTGGCAATGTGCAGTGATGATGATGATACATGAGTGCATCAATCTGATTTAAACCAAAACAGAGCTCAAGCCCTCGAGCTGGGTAGGTATTCACAGTAGAGGTGCGAGACCAATTTAAAAGTTTTGTTTTTCCTTCGAACAGGCAATCTGCAAAATGGTATTGACGGAATGGCTTTCAATTTGTGCTCCTTAATTTGAACGGCAGAGGGTATATCGTTGCTTGGTAAATTACTGGAATGTCAATATTAATTGAAATTGTCAATACTCTGGGTTCTTGTAAAATAGTCTTTAATGACGTTTAATTGATTGACGTCGAATAATCTGCGTACTGGGATGATGGTTTGACTCCACCTTAACATTTCTTCCTTTCCTAGAAGGATGAGGATGTGTCAAAAAAGAACTGACACATATCAGTTTACAAAATTGATGATCATCAATTGGAATTAAAAGTCGAACCAAAGTGAATGAGTCACATCAATTAATTTTTTGAAAGTGTATTCCTCTGGTCTACATAGATAGAAGATCATCCGAATCTTTTGTAAGGGTGAATCACCCTGGGCTTTCTCATGTACCAAATCACTTATTTGCGATTGTCAAGCTAATATAAAACTAGCTTCTTCAACTAAAAAAGATCCCTTATTCCTTCAGAGCAGCGTTGGTATTCATTTTTTAAAATTTTCCGCTCACTTTGGGGATTATGACTACTCCTAAAATATTTGACCACAGTGCGAGCATTTAGGAACAAAAAAAATTTGTGGTGCAAGAGCTCGAAGAGATCCGGGACCTTATGACTTAGAACTCTCGACGATTCCTATGTGCGTGTTTCCAGGAATGGAGTGGACCTACAATTTTCTTCCGATTCCGAACTCCTCATAAGAGGCACTACGTCCTTGAAAAAAATTTTTTTTTGCAGAGGCTGAGAAGGAAGCATTTAGTAAAGAATTTAACTAAGAGGCCCAAGTAGGTTATAAGATCACTTGCCTAATTATGGGAATTGTATTTAAACTTCGGACAAATATAGGCTTTAAAAATTGCAGATAGATCAAAAGGGATGAACAATTTATTGCATTAAGATGGTTTGTGATGTACCTACCGAGAACTGAAAGATTTTTCAGACAAAAAGTCATTTATGAACGTGAGAAATAGAGAAGGAGCCAAAACGGAGCCCTAGGGCATTTATTTTATAAAAAACAGACTTGAAACCATCCAATACAACTAGTAAATAGCTGTTCGAATAGAAGAAGTATAGGGATTCATCGATATCAAGTGCATGCGTTTTCGCTTTTGTCAGCGTTGAAGAACACCTCTTGAAAACAATGGTAGTAATACAATCCGGACCAAGAGATTTGCGTACATCGAGAGTACTGTATTTTAGTAACTGCTCGAGTGCCATTTAATCGTTTAAGCTGACACTTTCTTGGAGCCTTCAATTATCAGAAAACTGTGCTCCAAGCAAATTAGTTTTTTCTTGAAAGCTTAGAAAATAGTTGTCACGAAGACGATTGTAGGAACCGAGAAAAAGTAGTATTTCGTAATTTTTTTAGAATTAGACAAAAATTTTAATAACCTTTTGGACATTTTAGTATTTTTTGCTTAATAGTTGGTCATGCACAATCGAATATGATCATTACAGATCCTTCTAGTTTGCTTGAATCTATTCCGGTTTTCCTCAATAGGGTTAGCTTTATAAGATCGGAAACTAACTTCTCTAATCCTAATAAAATATATTATCCTATTAAGGAGTAGATTTCTCATAAAATTAAATTTTGTGATGTGCTTTTTGGTTTCCAGCTAGTGTCTTGCTCGCCGGTCTTGCCAAAGTCTTTCTTAAGAAACATAAACTTCACCTTACAACAAAACTTTTATTAGGTAACAACTCTTATATATATGTATGTATAATAAGTAATATTCTCTTAGGGCTTAGGAATATTCTTGTATTTCGTGTTTCAGTCTCGGAATGTTGTTTCTGATGTACTGCGTTTCGGGATTTTAGTCTAATGGTTTAATTAACTGGAATGCACTCCTGATATCCTGGTATCGATAAAACTGGCTTCGGATAATTCTGGCAACGTTAGACAGGTGCTACGGCCCTGACAGCACTTCAGAACAGCAGGCTAAATGCTCTGGTAGTTCAGCAGGTACAAAGCCTACAGTGGCAAAACGGCAGGCTAAACACTCTGGTAGATCAGCAAGTATAAAGCCCCTGGTGACAAAACGGCACGCTAAATGCTCTGGTAGATCAGCAGGTACAAAGCTGCTAGTGGCAAAACGGTAGGCTAAATGCTCTGGTAGATAAGCAGTATAAAGTATAAAGCAGTCAATTTGGAAAGCTAAACGCTTTACCACATCGGTAGGTACTACGCCAGTGTTGCCGATGTGGCACGATCTCATCTATTAGAGTGCGAGAAAGATGTTCTTTTTGGCGAAATAAGAAACATTTTTGAGATTGGACTAGCCGAAAGTATTTTTCTTGAAGATTCAAAAACGTTCTAGGTTAAGTTGTAAAAATTAAAAAAACAATATTGATGAAGGAATTTTCATTAATATTTCAAAATTTATGTTGATTCTTCTAGGCTTGCCTCACGGTAGTGCATCAGCAGAGCGAGTGTTTTCAAGGCTAAATAATATTAAAACAAACAACAAAAATAGACTGTCATACAAAACAATTATCTTCTAGTAATGCTATAATGTCATATAATGAAATTATTAAGCCTAATAATTGTCAAAATTTCAAACCTCCAGCTAATTTATTTATTTTACTTATTATAACAAAGCTTTATTGCGTCTTTATATTTTTAAATAATAATAATAATAGGTATTCATCATGTGATGTGAAATTGGTAGTAACATAATAGATACTTATTACTTATTATGAACATGCCAAAAACTCCTATTTCTGGAAAATACCTATACACGAATAGAAGAAGTGATTTTTTGTTTGTAATAGTAGTATTTAATTGAAATTTATTTTTAAAGAATAACTTGAGTTTTTTTCATATGGCACGAAAATGTCACAAATGCCACGTTTTTTCAAAGAGTGTGGCACGAAATTTTTTTTTTTGGCGGCAACGCTGTACTACGCCCCTGGTGGCTAACAACAAGATAAAACGCTTTAGTAGATCGTCAGGTACAAAGCCCCTCATGGTGGCAATTATTTAATGGCCTCATGTGCCTTTAAGCGATAATACATTAATAGTTGATGTATCAGGGTCAGAGGTAAGAAACAAGTCTAGAGTATTGGCGGATTGACCTGTTTACAGGATATTTCACAGCCGTAAGTAACCAATGGCAATCATAAGTGTCTTGACGAGTAATGTTCGGATATTTAAGGGGGTATAATACTGTGTTGGAAAGTGTGTGGGAAGGACGCCATAGGTTTTACCAATAATATATGAAACATGATTTTTCCAGGTCAGACTGCAATTAAATACAACATCTAAATTTTTCGCTGATTCAATAGGGGAACAACTTAACAGTAATAAGGGAAAATAAAAACACATTTAACTTACTATTTGAAATGACTAAGCATTTCTATTTCTCCGGATTTTGCATTAAGTTATTTTGGTGTGACCAACGTTCAATTTCCAACTAATCATCGTTTATGCAATATTGCATAGCACAAACGGCCAACTAATAACTAAAGCACAACTAAGCATAGTCAACGTATAGTCGAATGGTGATACATATTATTTAATAGTTGTTGCGTGTTCATTTACATAGAGGGAAAAAAACAAAGGGCCAAGTATAGATTCCTGTGGGACACCATTATTGTTAGATAGGAAATTGGAGAGGACTTTGGTAAATTCAACGGCTTGTGTTCTTTTATTAAATAAGAGAAAATCTGCTTGACTGCATTAGAAGAAAAGAAAAAAAAGGAGAGTTTTTCGCAAAGGGTAGAATAATTCACCATATCAAATACCTTACAGAAGTCAAGGAGTATCAATACAGTAATTCAACTGTTTTTCTTACGAAATCTGGACTGTTTTGAAGTAAGTATATTTTTGTGATTAAGGATCGGATTAACTTACTTTTTGTTAAAGCAAACGCTGTCGATGACAGTTCAAAAAGGAATAATATATTGTTGTGAACAGAGCTTTATACTACTACAGCGCCATCTGTTGGAAAATTGTATATCTAATTTATGAAAGAAACAAAAAGCTCTTTTCCAATGTCAAATGTATTTCCCCTTATTCCAACCATCTAGAACATTCCAAGACAAGAACTTTCGAGAACAACTAATTTGAGTATATAAGGGAGTGTTCACGGTGAGCGAGACACAGTTGATTTTTGATTACGGAAGTGTGCAAAACTCTGCTTATTGGATTGTGGAAAGTGTAAAACAAGTGTGATTTTATTTGAATAAAGTATTTGAGTTGATTATAAATTGAGATTTATTGTTGTGATTTGGAAAATAAAAATAAAGAAGAAATATTAGAAAGAGTAATAAGTCTTATTTAACGGACCTAGCAAAAATATTACAATATATTTAGTTATAAAACTGGTTTAATATACATATAATAATCTTTTACACTTACATAGTTAAATTGTAATAGATTATTATTTGTTTAATAAAGTGTGCATTCAGTCTTTAATATTAAGTTAATTTATGATAGTTGTTAGTTGTATAAGTTTTAATACTAAAGTAGTAGTAAAGTTATAGTTTAAATAGTAATTCATTTACATTTTTAATTGGCTTTTCAACACTTTTCAATATTTTTTTTAAATACCTTAGAGAGGAATGGTAATATAGAAATTGGGCGGAATTCGTCTTCTTTCGGTGTTTTCCGAATAGGTATGATTTTTGAAATTTTCCATTGTGTAGGAAACTTGCTTGTTGATATAATTGAATTGAAAACATGAGTTATATACGGCAGCAGTAGATACGAAATTTCGGTTCGGCGGCGGAGAAACCACCTCTAGATTTACCAACATTAATTATCTTGCCATATTTGTTTGCAACTTAACGAGTCATTTAAACGGCTGGAATATAAGGTAATTTCGGCATTACAACTTGCTAAAATAGTTTTGTTACGTAGAGATCTAAAGTCTTAAAACTATCGAGACGCTTAAGTCCCAATATTTTTATGTATAAGAATGAAGCGAAGCATGGTCGAAGTCTAATGTTAAAAAGATCATGTTTTGAGAAAGCTCGTGCCGATAACTGATCATTAGGTATACTTACCTATAATAACTTTACGTTTGCAAATGAGTTGCCGTAGACGTGTCAACGGAGTGAACATTTAGAGAGAGAAGTTCGTTTAAAAATAAGAATTTGGGCCCATATTAACTTCCCAATACAATTTACTATTTGTAGAATAATAGTAAAAGTGTTGATCGGGTCCTGGATTCCAAATATTCCACAAATAACAAATAAATATTCAATCATGACCCAAACATTGCATGCAACGACAAAACCAAGTCAACTGTCTTAGTGGATTTATTTATGACACTTTTTATAAGTTGCGACAATTCTTTCTCATATACCTCTTGTGGCCCCGTATGAAAGATTTCAGTTTCTGAAAGCTGATTTCCGCATCCAGTCTGGGCAATACGTATAATAGCTAAATCTTGGTGTACATAGATTGCAAAAAAAAATTTAGTGACCTAAATTAACTTAAATTAACTAAAATGTTTTTATTGGTAAAGCATTAAATATTCCTTTTGATTTCCAATATTGCTTCCTGGATATTATGCGAATGAACATTTTTGCTCCAGCTCTTCACACAGCCACTGAGCCCATGAAGTTAATAAAAGAGGCCATTCGAATTTTAGTCCACGTACAAACTACTGGAATCTGGAAGAATAGTCCAGAGAAGGGACGACTACGTACGGGCATTTAAAACGACAACAACGACACACTTAAAGGCAAAACTACACATCGAATATTAAAAGTATGTACATATCCCTACAACATCTACTCGTAAAAGGTAAATGTCCATGTAGATTGGCTAACTACTATACATAATATGTATATAAAATGTACATAGATTTTGCATGCGGACACAAATCGCTGTTTGACAGCTTTTCGTGTTTGGTAGTAGTGAATAAAACAACACCACCTGGGTAAGGAACTTAACTTCAAATAAAAACAAAACAAAAATATTAAGCAAAAAATAAGGTGACTTGGGGTAAGTGGAGCCAATAATAAATTAAGGTTCGACAACGTGGTGCATCGGAAATTTAATTTTCGCACGATATTGTGCGATTTATCACTAATTTTAGGTTTTATTATATTGCTTTTTCCGGCCTTAGGAATTTAGATCTTTATATCAACTCAATATGTTAACTTATTTGATATAAATTTATTGAAATGAAGACGACGACAACGAGACGAGACTTAAAAATAAAATTTCTATTATAGTCTCTGTCCACTATTTACTATTAAGAGAGATAGAGTTCTAGATCAATTTTAGTTAAACGAGGCTTAAACAAGACTTACAAGCCTTTCATTGATGTAACCGCATTTTCTAGGTGAACTGGAGCCAAGCGCAATTCGTAAAATTTGGAGCTGAAAACAGCTACACTCATAAAGGATGCACAGAATAAATAGGTAAATAAAAATGAGAACGAGGATCATTATGTTTTTAAGTATTATTATAATAAAGATCTTTAATAGAAGATATTCAAAATGAAGATGAATATACCCTTCGTTCGGTTAGGAAATATTCTTCAGACCATTCCATACAAATCACATTGGATGGTTTTAATTCTGATGTTCATAACATGATAACTGGTGTGCCACAGGGCTCTGTTTTGTCTCCATTTCTATTTCTTATATTTATCAATAATCTTCTATCAGAATCTTGTAATATTAACAGTAGAATCCTCAGCTTGTCATATACTTTTCTGTATTCATGTCCCTGTACTCCAACAGCATTGTCCAATGGGGAATCAAACATCGTAGAATTTAATACCTATTTCAATAACTCAATGCTATCTCCGGTCGTTGAAGTAGAACCCACCCATATTTCGCAGCATTTGCATAGAGGAGTTCGAACAGATTTCAGCTCTTGTTATGAATATAGCATACCGGTTCGTGTGAGTTCCTTTCGAAGATATAACCAACTTGTTACCCTTTCTGATATACGAGTAGTTGTAATCCATAAGGGTTATATTCGACTAATAGATAGGATAGATGTATGGAATATGACACTCAAATGTCGGTTCAGATTCTTACGGTGACACGGATCCGAGTGGCCCAATTTTAAATGGCTCTTCCGCATAGATCCTGCTGGAACCACATGTCATGTAGGTGCTCGCCATTGATAGTGACCGTTTTCGAAAAAGTTTCGACAAATGATGCCGCTGGACCAAAATCCACACCAAACTATTACTATTTAAGGACGCATTGTCACTTGCTGAATCACATTCGGGTTGTTGTTGACCCATATACGGCAATTTTGATTGGTTTTCACAGCAATTCATCCAAAAATATGCTTCGTCGCTTAAAATGATTTTTCGGACGAAAATAGGATCCTCATCCAAATACTCAGAAGTCCCCTCAACGAACAAATGGATCAGTTGGATCTTATACGGATGTATGCCTAAGTTCCAACGCCACAGTCGTCAACTTGAAGTCTGTGAAAAGGCCGAGGTTTTGTGCCCGGCAAAAAATCGACTGCCTCGGGTTCGGCTGTACACTTTCACGGATCGTGGCGATGTTCTCCACCAATCTTGCGTTCCTCCGACTTACGAATGTTGGCTGTATTACAACCCAACCGGTCATCTACAAAACGTTGAAGATCCGAGTACGAAGAACCACTAATTCTACAGTACTAAAACGAACACTCATTTTGATGATGAAGGTTTATCATTTACACGTGCTGTTTAATCGAGCTACTTGGATGAGGCCGTTGCGAATATTTCATTTTAACTGTTTTTATTTAATTTGAAACACAAATCAGTTCCGAAAGACGTTGACAGTGACAGAACACAGAACGAGAAAATATTTTTTTTTTTTTTTTCGTGGGTAGGTGAAGAATCTTCATAGACACTATGAGCCCGGTACTCATAGTAGTGTGAGATTTTTACTGACTAAAAAACAGCACCCTTTTGTTCTTGCGACTACAACTAAGTTACCTTATCAAGTAGTTTTAATTTCATTATATTATAATCACGTTTGGCAGGAAGCTCCCCACTGAGAGGACCTGCGGATACCACATTTGAAAGCGGATAATCCTTATGGCACTAGGTCGAACGGTATCGTTCTTTGAAGTCGGCGCACAAGGTTTGTCTCATCAATTGTTTGTCGAATAATTCTATTGCTATGGTTATTTAAGTGAGTTCGTAGCTTTCCAGCGAAAACTGCTATTTCATCTTCACTGAAAATACTGATGCTTTCAAGGATTTAGGACTTTCAGGCTTGGAAATAGTAAGATTTTTGTAAACAGCTATCTATTGTAACATAGTTCACATTCAGTTTCTACTGAAAAACCATCAAGAGGACCTACTTGGGTGAACGAAAGGTACCTCTTCGCTCATACCTACAGTCAGGCGGCACAGTAAATTGATTGCATAAATCTTTCGAAGTCCAGTCGTAGACAAGAAGTATAGACGAGTTGGTCATTTAGCTTTCCTTGCTTTTTGCGGAGCTTCCCCCCACCAGTGGTAAGGGGTTTCGTATGAAGACAAGTTAGGTAGGTGAGATTGTCCAGCTATGTCTTATTAAGGCTTCCCCCCACCAGCAGTAAGGGGTCTTAGTTCGAAGTTTACACTCAAAAAATTTCATGTGTAAATAGTACTAATTCATGCGTGCATTCTACGAATTTTATTTGCGGTTTTCAGCCACGAATAGTATTCGTAGAATGGACGTTTATTAGTACATTTTACTAATATTTTATTAGTATTCGTAGAAAAACATACGTGTATTGTACGAATACTATTGGTACAATATACGAATATCATCGTAATATTAACGAATGCCCTTGTAATTCATTCGTATATTGTACAGCTCCATTCGTATATTCTACGAATATCATAGTAATATTTACTAATGCCCTTGTAGTTCATTCGTATATTGTATCTACAAACATTATAGTAGAACTTACCATAAATAAATATATACTCCGAAATTTCCTAAAATATTCATTATAAGAAATAATAACAAAAAGTAATGTATTGTTTAAGTTAAAGAATAATTATATAATTCATGTTTTTTTAATTTTATAATTTAATTTTTAATTACAAATGAAGTTAAAAAAAACTAAAATTTATTTTATAAATTAATTAATTCATAAATATAATTAACAACCAAAATTATATTTCCAAACTGCTTGTTATCAAAGGGCCACTGGAAATAAATTTAACATTTAACATTAAAAATCTTCCGAAAAACATTTGTACTTACATTAATTTTTATTTTGTAAAAAATTCCCACATATAAATGCTCTGCTACTTCAGGATCATGTATGTAAAATATAAAATAAGATTTATTTGTATATAAGAATATGTAAGTCTAGGTACTCATCTCGTCTTTTCGAAAAAAAGTCTGGTTCCCAAGATTTGTATCTTAAAGACACACCGTACGAAAAAAAAGTATCACGCGTCCATTACTTTGCAATATTGCAATCTGTAATAACACGTTTCAACGTGTTGACGAATGGAATACATTTAATTTTAAAGAGCTGAACACATATTATTTTTTGTACTCATGATTATTAAATAATACTAATGCACTTCATGAAAGTACGAAGTTATTAGTACATTCTACGCATAATGCGTACAGTCTACATACGAATGAATTCTGTCTACTAATATTAGTTTTACTTAGTAAATAGTACGAATTTATTAGTAAATACTACGAATGAAAAAGATTAAAGTACGAAGTCATTCGTACGAGAAATTAACGAATGTTATTAGTTATATGTACATAATAATTCGTACAATGTACTCCAAAAAATTGTTAACTTCTTGTTTACGAATAATATTAGTGCATTAAACGAATAGATTCGTGCATTCTACCACAGTTATTAGTAAAACTTTACAAATGCATTCGTAGATATTTCACTGTACAAATACTTCGTATATTTTACAAATATTAGTACAATGCACGAATATTTTTTTCACGAATGCCATTCGTAGCCATTTTACTAATAAATTTTTTGAGTGTATTGTCCTAATTGCCACCAGGGGCTTCGGTACCTGCTGATCTACCAGAGCGTTAGCCTGCTGTTTAGTGCCACAAGGTGCCTTAAACCTGCTGATCTACCAGAGCGTTAGCCTGCTGTTTAGTGCCACCAGGGGCCTTGGACCTGTTGATCTACCAGAGCGTTTAGCCTGCTGTTTAGTGCCACCAGGGGCCTTGAACCTGCTGATCTGCCAGGGCGTTTATCCTGCTGTTTAGTGCCACTAGGGGCGTTATACCTAAGGATCCCGTCAGGAACCAGACATCCAAATGAAAGGGCCCGTTTGAAGCCGAATTACCAGAAGCCAGAATACCCGTAATCAAGTACCAGATCGATCCAGATCATCAGCAAGCAGTATAACTGATGCGAGGCAGCTAGACTAGAAGCCAGAAGAGTTGATGCCCGTGCACCGTTCCATTACCCGAATTAAAAGAAATATTAGTAGCAGAATATTGTATGTTATAGATTTAAGAGTTATTTCCAGTAAAGATTTTGTAATAAGGTTTGAAGACCTTTTACTCTGGAGTTTCGTGTTTTCTTCAGGACGAACCTGGCGAAACCGGCGAGCAGAACCTCGGCTAGAAAGCAAAAAGCACATCACACTATAAAATGGGGTTAAAGCTTAGTTCAAGCCTGTTCCAGATCTATGTACTTATGAACAAGGGTAGTAAATGAGTGACAAATAAAGGGTGGCTAAATTTTAAGGGCCGATCTTGATTTTGAATAAAACACAAATTATTTAGGAAATTATTGTCATTTCAATTATGTATGGAACAAAATATCGGCCAAATGGTCCAAATTTTCGATGACGCTGAGGGATAATTGAGGTTCAATGCCGTTAATATGTGCCGAATTATCTCATCCTTTAGCTCTTGAATTGTTGCTGGCTTATCGACGTACACCTTTTCTTTCAAATAACCCCAAAGAAAGAAGTCCAACGGTGTCAAATCACATGATCTTGGAGGCCAATTGACATCGCCACCACGTGAGATAACACGGCCATTGTTTCGTTAGCTGTGTGGCAAGTGGCACCGTCCTGTTGAAACCACATATCGTCCACATCCATATCTTCCAATTCGGGCCATAAAAAGTTGGTTATTATCTCACGGTAACTGCCTGACCGGCCGCATTTTGGAAAAAATACGGCCCGATGATGCCGCCAGCCCATAAACCGCACCAAACAGTCACTCTTGGATTACGAGTATCATTCGCCCAAATGCGGCAATTCTGCTTATTGACGAATCCACTGAGGTGAAAATGTGCCTCATCACTGAAGATGATTTTCTTCGAAAATTGTCATCCACTGTTGCCATTTCTTGCCACCATTCTGACCATTGACGACGCTTGAAATAGCGTGTAAATGCAAGTCTTTATGCATAATGTTCATCAACGACAAGCGTGAGAGGTGCGATTGTTGGGCATGACGACGAGTTGAGCAGAGCTCCCTTATTATTTGTAAACACGAGTTGTGAAATATATTCTAAAACTAGGTTTAAGGACGGTTCTTCGGCCACACGAGCTGTACGAGCATGCTCTGGTGTTTTCACATCTCCTATAGACCCGGTTTGCTCAAATTTTTGCACAATTTTTCCGATTGTACGCATATTTGGAAGATTAAATTGACCGAAAAAATCACGAAGTGCACGATATGCATTTTGATTTGAACACCCGTTTTCATAATAAGCCTGAATAACTTTAACGCGTTGCTCGATTGTGTATCTTTCCATGGCTCAAATTGAGTTAGTCTGAAATTGAGAAATGTCAGATGAAATGCAGAAAAAACCTTGACGTTAAGGTGTGGTTCACATTCAACATCGGCCCTTAAAATTTAACCACCCTTTACTTTGTTTGTTCTATTATTATCAATCAATGAAGAACCTACATAAACTCGTATGTACGAGTACGTTATGATTTCAAAACGCTTAGACTTTCAGATGCGGTGCGTCTGTGGTGTCGAGGTACTCCTCGAATGGCAGGGCCTTTTATAATGCCACACTTTGCACATCCCTTGCGCCGCCTCTGAATAAGTGCAAGGGTTTTAGTTCAAATCGTTTGCGTAGAATAAGGGAAACTTTTCATATAAAATAAATGTTCATATTTTCGGAATAAAGTTGAATAGCAGCTGTCAGATTTCAAAAGTGACACGTTTAAGGCAAGCTCTACCACCCTATATAGAACTAACTTGAACACACTATAGAAAAAAAAATGTAAAATGTAATCAACTAATGTAATATAAAACAGAAGTTGTTTTTCTAAAATACTCTAAACTTTTTCTATTTGGACTGAAAAAGAAGTGGTTTCAAATTGTCAATAAAATGTAATCATTGACCATCGTTGCTACCTTTATGACATGTTTTTAATTAATTTTTTTTTTTTATTTTAAAACTCCATCCATCCCAAAAATAAACTTACCCAGCGTCACCTTACTGACTTGGCATACTTTTTGCCAGTTTGTTTGTTTTATTTATGTTTTGTACCTTTTGTATCTTTTCTGCCTAAGCTCTGTAGAGTGTCCATATGTGCTACAACTGTGCTTAGGAATCATATACACGTGTAGATATACTAAAACAAAAGTAGCAGACCAAAGTTGAAAATAAAACGCATATTAATCGGATCTGACAGATTTAATATCAACATAGGTATACGTACCTACGGCTTTGTGTGTCGACTGTTGAAGGGCATAAGTTGCTAACTTCAGTTCTCTGTGAATGAATGACGCATCTACTGGTATTCAATTTCATTGAGGAAAATCCTTCCTGCTACTAGTTGTGCTTTTAGAACGAAATATAGAAAGATAGTTACTCATATTACATTTCCGATAAAAGTTCCTCTCATCCGCGTTTCTCAATTAAATCGATATGTGACCCGATTTCGACGGAACTCATTCGTCTTCAAGTTTTTTTTGTTGTATCTTTTAGCAAAGAATAACAAGATATGAAAACCTTGATGGAGATAAACTGTGTACCTACGTACATACAGCAGCCCCCACATACCTCTGCCAAATTCAATGCTTAACAGAACCTGTCAACAGAGTTTACAACGTATATTTGCATGCCCTTAGGGCTATCAAGATGGCCGTATAACAAGACAACAAGATAATACTTTTCACGCTACTTCTTGATTCTGATGTTGTGATAGCCTTATACAAGGATTCGCGCACAAAAATTGCCAAGATTGGGCCAACGAAAAAATGAAATGCAGAAAAATAAATGCCGCTGGTCATTATTTTTTAGTTACAGTGTTTTTGTTTTTTTTTTAGAATGCACCGAGATTACTTGGTAGAGATTAAGATTGCTTAACGAGTCAAGGGCTAAAGCCAATTTCAAGAAGGTTCTCGGGGGTAAAAGATGTTTCATTGCAATGCGAGGTTGGATCTAACGAAATGTGTATATACATACACGTGCTATAAAAATTGAGTTTGGATAAATGTCCTTTGTAGGATAAGAGAGACCTTTAAGCACATTCTTTTATGTTTCCATTTTATTTTTGTTTTTGTAGTTTTTCCATGATTTGATTTATTTTTATTAAATGAATGAATTTAAGAGCTTTATTGGCTTCCATTGTGATTAATGTGTATTCAAATTCAAAGGTTTTGGTTCATTGTACTTGTAGATACCTTTTTATACTGAAGATGATGAACAAAAAAAAGGTATCATTTTGTCTTCTCACAAATTAGGTACCTAGTTAAATATACATTCTGTCATTGAGTTGTTTCAATTGTGTGAAATCCTTGAAATGTATAACTTAGTTACAATATATTTTGTCTATAGTACATATCTAACATACAAGTGAATAAGAAACACGTATAAAGTATACAGGTGTTCCCTTACTTGGATATATTTTATTTTTGAGGATTTAAGAAAAAGCTTTACTGTAGTCTACCCAGACCCATTTTAACAAAAATTTCTATGGTAATATGAATGGTAGAAACTTCGTTTAGGCCTTAATTTTTGAAGATATACAAGCCTTTATAACTGTGCTTAAATAAAGTTAATATCTTGTTGAGGTCTTACAATATCTTAACTTGTAAACCTTTTCAATTGAGGTCAATTTTCTCCAGAGAATTCATAATAAACATACAGTTTTACTAGTTATTTTTTGAATGAACACAACAGTACTAAAAATTACAAGTTTGCAGAAAAAACTAATATATTTTATTATTATATTATTTAAAATTCCGGCTGATAAAAGAATACTGGAAGTTGTTACAACTGATCCATCAATCAGGATAAGACGTTTAGCTTTGCAATTCAATGTTTCCAGAAACATAATTTTTAATGTACTGCATGGAGAAAATCTCTACCCATACCACCATACACCTGTTCAAGAACTGCTTCTATATGATTCAGAAAAGAGGCACACTACCACCCACGCTGAATTATACAAACTATCTGCATTTTTAGCGAAGCAATAGGAGGACATTCCAGTGATTCAGCTGGCTTCATCATATTTTCAACAATGGTCAAGAGGTTAAGAATTGGCTAGATGGAAAATATGGTAATCGTTGGACAGGGAGAAACGGACCAGTTCACTGTGCTGCAAAATCTCCTAGCCTTACAATTTTTGACTTTTTTGTATGGGAACGAATGAAAGGAAAAGCGTGTTCTCGAAGTAGGCCTGTTCTTAAATTACTGAAAAATAATTTCAGCATTGGAGATAGCCTTATTCTTAGAACCATTTTGTTCTTAGAATATACCAAAGAATCATAACACAAATTATTCTTGAACGAATTAGGGGACACCATGTATACAAAAATTTTACTCACAAAAGCTATGTTTAATCGGTTGTCTTAAATTTCGAGCTGTAAAGAGGCTATTAGGGTTAGAGAAGTAAGTTTTCTTTATTTTACAGCCAACCCTCCTTTCATTTCGATTTGTCATGTCAACTATTCGTAAAGAGCGTTTTTTAGATATGTAGGATTTTAAACTGGTAACACTGTTGTCTGTGACAGTGGATTTGAAAGTTCTGCTTTTTTATGGCTACCTCGGAGCAAATTTATTTAAAAAAATTATGTTTCAATCCCACAAACACATCAGGCGTTACATGTGTTTTAGTGCTCATAATTCATTTCTACGTGGATAAATCAGAAACAATTAGCACTTACAAGCCAACATTTGACGCATTATTGCTGAAATATAGCCTGATTAAATACGAAGAGTGCGTGAAATTTGGACCTCCACAACTTTCAAGAGAACACATCCAAATTTTTATACCGTCTGTAGAAAGCATCGAAGTACTGACATTTTTTATTCATTGCGCCAATAACAATTAAAGGATGATTGTGATATTCAATTGAAGGATCATATTGAAACGCAGTACCATTAAATACAGACCAATCCTTACGCATGAAATTTCGACGGCGCGTGATCTGCATTTCTGCATTATAAGTTCTTCTCGCTTGTGATTGTTCTGGTGTTTCTATCGCTCTTCTATGTAGCTGCCTGCAGCGCAGCTTGTCTTTCTGAACGAACTCGTGCCTGAAGAGGCGTTTCAGCTGCTCTCAAAACCCTTTGTCGTTGTGCTTGCTGTTGTCTTCTCAGCTCTGCGTGAACAGAAGATTCTTGATTTCGTGCAACTTTTGTTGCACGGGCCCGCGACGATATTCTGATAGACCAGATTTCTGCTTCCGAGGCATTTTTAAAGAAGAACAGAGAACGAATTGAAATCAGAAAAATGACACCTAACCGCAAATATTCAAATAGTTTTATACTTCATAATAATGACAGAAGAAAAAAAAAACATAAAATATAGAAAAATTTCAAACAGTTGAAACTATAGTCAATCGGAATGGATATTGACATGGCCGTCAGTAATACAGTGCGACGGTATGACAGTACTCGGGGTTGGAACTTCATTATTGGAATGCTAGATGGCGCTGAAGTACTCGTAGCTAGATTTTGAGATTTTTTGACAAACAATTTTTTTATTTTTCGTAAAAAATATTTTTTTTTTTTAAATAAAAAGTAGCCTCTGTTACTTTTAATACCCCAAGAATATGTGTACAAAGTTTCATGATGATCGGCTTAGTAGTTTTTGCGTGAAAGCGTAACAAACAAACTTACATTCACATTTATAATAGGCGTTTTTCTTTTTTAGTTCAGAACAGAACCTGAGTTGTCAAAAAATAAATTGTTTCTTTTTTAGTTCAGAGCGTTCAGAGCTTCGTAAATGTGTTTCTTTTTTCGTTCTGAGCATGTTCTGAGCGTGTTCAGAGTGCGCTCTATAAGCTCAGAATAAAATAACTGAGCAGACAGAGTACAATGCTTAACACAGGCATTTGACAGATGGAAATTAAAAAAAAAATGTCGACAGCTAAGTGTTCAGGTGTGTTTCAAAAAATACTCAGAGCGCTCAGAGCACGCTTGGTTCAGAGGATGTTCGGAACATGCTCGACATGCTCTGACTCTGTTCGGAGCTCTATACTGAACTAAAAAAGAAAAACGCCTAATATTAGTAGGAATTCAATAAAAGAAATTTTTAAATTAAAATTCATATTGCTGACAATACATACACCATGGAACAATTTTTTCGTTCTTGGGGTTTCTCATTATTGGTATATCAGATTTATTTTAAAAATCTTATAAACAATCCAACTAACAAAATTGCTTCCTATTTCTGAAATTTTAGGAATCGTTTGTAGCTATAGTGCTCATATAAGCTTTCTTGCTGGAAGTCAAATAGTTCTTGGAGTAAAACTTGATATAATTTGCGTTTTCTCCAGTCAAAATGAGTAATTAATCTGGAGTGCACCACGAGCATTTGTACCGACTTTAATATTTAACCAATTAGTGAGGGTCGGATAAAAAGCCGAATACAAATCTTCGTGCGTTCAAACGTAAATCCTTCGAGATTATCAAAGTCACCAGCTATGCCATAACATGTGACTCAAATCATCAAGAAAATTCACAATCTGTGTAAATCAATAAGGACGATTGCAGCCTGCCTAGACGTGAACGTAATTTTAAAAATAATGCTAATAATAAAAATATATGTAGTAAAAGTAGAAATGAAATAATAAAAAATAATTAACTCTAAGATTTTTATAGATAAACATGTGGAAAAAAGCGGAAAAACATATGTAGAAAAAGCATTAAGATAATAATAAAATCAAAAAGTACAAAATAAATATTTTTTCCTTATTTTGTGCATACTTCTATAGGTTGGGGTAAACGGAAACATGGGGTAAATGGAAACGGCAGTTATTTCTGCCGTTAAAATTATAATTTAAATTCAAGAAACATAGTAGCCATACATTTTGAATTTTCGTGCAACCGGTGCATTATACCTCGGGTTCCTTTCTTTCAGTTTTTAGTTGAAATTTCTGTTTCAAAGTCAATGTGTCTCAAAAAAGTGTAAGTCAATTAATTAAGTCTTTAAATATTTTTGTTTTATAGTGTGTTTAAATAAATACGTGAGTAATATTGTATTTTTTTCAAGTGTAGTGTATAGCAATAATCTAATCTGTTTAAACAGTTTCTCGTAATAAGTAGTTAGGTTCTCATATTTAAAGTGTTTTCATTTGCCCCAGTAGAATTAACATCGGGGGTAAACGAAAACATGAATTTGGGGTAAATGAGAACAGTTCTTTTAATGAAATTGTATTTTAATTATTTGATACAGTGTAAAGAAATGCCGCGCACATATCAAAAAAAGAGATCCCCTCCCCAATACGACATTACTGATCTTAAAAAGGCCGTTTTTGACGTTGTCAACAAAAAAATGACATTCCGACAGACTGAGGAATATTATCATATTCCAAAAACTGTTATTTTCAACAGTACGTAGATTTGAACAGATTTGTTAGTTAGTTATATACGTTTTATGTATATCGGTAGTATTTTTTCTCTACAATAGATACTATCACTGATTTATTTTGTAACGCAAGTCCTTCAACATCAAACATTTTTCTAACCGAACCGAAAAGGGCAACACCAAGACTGAACCAAACCGAACCGAAGAAAAAAAAACAAGCAAAAAAACTTCCTAAGACTAAGGTAAAAGAAGTTCGCCAAATCAGTCAACCCATTGAGAAAAAGCGATCCTCGAGTTCGAGTTCAGATGACTGCGACGGGGAAAAGATATCGTTTATGATGAAGATAGTCCATGGAGAAAGAATTCGAAGAAGATGACGAAATTGAAAACTTAAACCCTGTAGATCATTCTACTATTAAAAAAGGTCAATTTGCTTTGACCCAGTTCAAAGGTGGAAGCAGACTTACATCCATATTCAAATATGTGTGCGTAATTGAAACATGTCAGCAAATTGATAAAATTGAAATAACTCTTCTTAAAAGCTTGGACACCACCCGAAAGACCTTTGCATTGGTTCCATCCGAAAAAAAAACAATTCATATTAAAGAAATTATTGGTGTTCTCCCAAATCCAACTATGGTTATTATGGGAAGCAGAGTTCACTTTAAATTTCAAAAAAGTGTTAGTGTTAAAGAAAACTAACCATTCTTTGTAAAATACACTTAATTGATCTACAAATAAACAAGTTTTACTTTTATAAATGTACAAATATTGTTTTCATTACCTTTTTCACAGTTTTCCAACTATAAAAACACTTTTCATAAGCCTTTAAACTGAAATAATTTTTAATTATGGGGTAAATGAAAACATCGACTGAAATGAACAAGACTGGTTGTATTCTATAGAAGAATCATTCATGTTCACATTTGCCCAATTCCGAAGTCTATATCAAGCAAGAGAAAACAGAAAGACGTTTTCATTTACCCCTGATTTTAAAATAAAATGGGGTAAATGGGAACGCTGCGGGGGGAAATGAAAACACCAAAGTATTGCACTTATTATTAACCATAACGTTTTTTCGCCATTAGATTATTAACTCTTCTCATTATTTTATAAGTTTAACACTTTTAGAAGTTCAAAATTGCTTGTATTTAATTTTTTTTTAATTTTAAATTTTTAACTCTCTGAAATTGCAAAAACTGTCCCCAATTACCCCAACTGACCCTACAATAAATCTTTTTTTCATTTCCACTATCAACTTAAATGCTGCAATAAAGTATATATTAAGTTCACATATACAGGGTGTCCGGGAATTCGTGTGCTATATTTTGGGATGTAATTCTTGGCCGTATTCTTAGAAAAAATTGTTTCACAGTAAAGTCCGTTTTTCAACTTCAACATCACTTTTCGACGATTTAAAAAAAGGCTAACTTCGGTGTACCCTGACCCATGTTAAGGTCAATTTCTCTGTCAGTACTAGACACCTCATTTTAGACTTTTTTTAGTAGGAACACTAACCTTTAAAACTACGTTTAAATTGAGGTGATATGTGTTAAGGGTTGCCAGGTATTCAATTTTAAATTGTGTTGAATTTTTCTTGCCCGAGCAGAATTTTGACTTTGAGGTCAATTTTTTTTTCAAAAAATGCGCAATAAACATAAAATTTTCTTATTTTTACCTGATGAACAAAATAATAATAAGAAAAAAATCATTAATAAGTGCACCCGAAAACCCATACATTTTATGATACTTGGGAAAATCTAAAACAGGTCAAAAATCGAATTTTGGGTTTTTTGAATACTTTTATTGCAGTACTTGGCAAGATAGTTTTTAGGTGATTTTGAAGACTTTGTACTCAAAAGGGTTAAAAGTGTTCTTATGCCTACTTGACTTGCTGTCAAAACCCTAATTACCTTACCTCTTCTCAGGAAGAGTTAAATTTGGAGTATGAATGTTTAATGGGTAAATTACTTAATGAGTGGTATAAAAGAATAGAATTACAGTTGGATAAGACCGCTTTTTGAAATGCCTTCATTTACGAGAGACATTTTATTTGTTTATGGGTTGTGCAAGGAAATTCAAGAAGATATCAGGAACCATTTTAAGCAATTTTAAATCATAATCCCTTTAGTGCGTTAAAAATTATAAACATAAATAGGAGCATGCTTAATATGGTTTTATATGAGAAATTATAATACTCGTAAAACCATTTCGATTTAGACCAACTTATATAATGCCAAGTGTGTGTTATTAACTTAATGTTGCAAGCAATTAATTTATCATTGGAATTGTGTGGCGTGTTGTCAAAATGGTAGAATAATGTCAGTATTACTGACGTCCTTAACTTTAAGTGGTGATACTGTCAAAATATTATCTAAAGCGAGGACGTTTCATAATTATAACGTATCTTTCCTTGTATTCGGAAAATAAAATTAGTGGAATGCTCTTTCATAATTTTTTGCTACGCTTCTATAGACCTTACAATTTATTTTAATGGTTGCATTGCGGATCCTCGTAAATCAAGGAGACCTCTATTACTATGCTCTTGAGCCATATGTATGTAAAGAATCATCTTACAACGATCTATTTCAATTCTGGGAATTCAATACTTACAGAGACTTTATGAATTTCTTTATCGAGATTCAAGCAGCTTTATCTACGGTTTGTCATCTTTCATAATCATCTCTGGTTTTATTGGCAATTAATAACTAAATGGCATGGACATTGAACAGAGAATAAGAAGGAACGATGATTAAGTGTAAGTATTGAAGTATGCAATCTATAGCACTCAATTAACTGCCACATCATAAATATTATAATTTACTAGTGACCTGAGTTCGGACTTAAATAGTACATGCAAATCAGTACGCCACTTGAAGGCATTTGAAAATTTTTAGATAAAAGTTAAACCGAATTTAGTTTTAAGACATTTTTTAAATTAATACTTACTTAATTACTTAAATTAAATTTAATAAATTTTAAAAACTAATTCTTATTTAAATCAATCAACGAAAAAAAAAAATGTAAAAGAAAACCTTCCTAAAAACCAATGGAACTCAAGTCAACAAAAAAACTGCATTTAATTAAGCGTAAATTACCCACTTAAATACGTGAAGAATATTCGGAGGGGCTAACAATCTTTTGAAACGTTTTATCTCTATTATGAGGCTTAATGATGTGCCTTTACTAACTGTAAGTATGTTCATCATACTGATATTTTTTGTCGTACAAGTCTGGTGTATAAAAAGTTCTCTCCATGGCCCACGTTATAATATGACAGAAGGCTTGTCGTCATATTAATTACCTTTTACAATATTCCTGGCACATGTCCAAGAGCCTATATATGCCATCAAATCAAACCATAGCAATGGCAGAATCCCATTGATAAAGGTTTCAATAAATCAAAGTGAATAAGCTGGTCTTGCCGCCGGCGGCACCGCAGTCGCAACAAGCCACCAGATATCAGAATTCAGAAGCTACCTACTTCTGATGAGCGGTTTACGTGCGGTGCTGTGGAACAAACCGTTCAAAGAAAATATTGAGAGATTGCATTGACAATTAATTTATTTCAAAACGTTTTTGCTATCTGAGTTTAAAGAAAAATAAGTTAAGTTAAGTGAACACCTGTTTCATTCGTGGCATTACTTGTATCTATACGAGAATAAGACACTTTACAACCAGTTTATTTTTAATGCCACTTATTTTCTCCAAAAATATCTTCCCCTCAAGTTTTGATTAAAATTCGAATTTCGGTCAAATAGGAGGTCCAATTTTGAAAATGTCAATTTAATTGAACCAAATGGGAACTGATCCGCACACTCGTATGGGGTATGGATCAATTTATTTCTTTTGACGGACAGGCGGTTGCTTTTATATAGGTTTCTGAAAGTATGACCAGCTTCGTTGAGGTGTCAATCAACGTGAAATCGTCGAAGTGTGATTTAATCAAATTATTTACTCTGAAGTCTGAACATTATATTTTTATTTGTTCAATCGCATTAGGCGAATTGCCATGGGTCAGGCTTTGCATAGCAAAAAGAAAACTGGAACTGCGTCAAAAGGGAGCGGTTTTAAAATTTAATAAAATACATACATATATGCCAATATCGGCTTCAAAATCAAAGCACGTACCGTATTATTCGCTACATAATAGCGAATAAGAATAAAGCAAACAAATAGGTACAGACTTTACGAGAAATTGTTTAACTCTTTAAAAATGAAAAAATAATGAAGATGTAATTTAGGTACGTATCGGCTTATTAATACAATTGTGTGCAGGTAAGTACTCTAGGTGTCGTTACGGGCGAAAGTGGTCTTATTCCTTCTAAGCTAAGCTTAGTCTCCAAAATGGGTCGAAACAGTGAGGAGCGTGCGTTGCCATGGAGGACTCTTCTGAAAAAGGTAATCGATTTGAAAATAAAGAGTTTTGTCGGCGCACCTTGTACATATAGGGGCTTAATTAGGGAGATACTTTTTAAATTATTTATAAAGTTTTATTGTGCGAGATAATTAAAGTATATTTATAATTAAATAAAACCCAACAGAGCAAAAATGCTTAGCAAACAGAAACCGAAGTAGAAATGTCAAATGACAGTTGAAGAAGAAAGCGAACAAAACAGTATAATAAGCAGTGCTAAAAAATACAAGCTACAACCACGACTAGACCATTAACACTCGTTTTCTAAAGCACAAACGGTCTTAAGAAAATGGGTCACGAGTTCCGCTTTGTCGGAATAATTCTCTAGCAAAAGCAAAACTAAAATGACGATACTACTATACTACTTATTTCCCACACTGCCAATTGACAAAAAAGTTCTTCTTTTTGCTACTTAGGTCCTGATCTTCCACAATTTCTTTTTAAAACCTCAAAAATCGAGATCAAACTTCCCAATAAAATTTTCTTTTTTTTTTGTTCTCTAAAACTTTCGTTTCTCTAAACACACTTATTTTTTTTTATTTTTTAAAACTTCGTGAGAAGTGCCCTAAAAGACCTCTTCTTTGTTTCTCATGCCTAAGTGCTCTCGGCCAATCAGTGAGGTGAATTTCGATCGGGTCATTGATAAGCAACACTCAAAACATTGGCGAGAGCGAACCAAAGCACCACAGCAAGCTTTATGCATAGTCATTCTCATCCTCATTGAATTCGCCGACCTTCTGGCATGACGTCTCGTGTTAGACAACTCAATGGGTGCTGCATTCAACCTCCTATTCTCAAGCATTCAATTTTTGAAAAGAATGATTCAGAACGAAACTATTTTTTTTTATTCCGTGCATTTTCTCCTATAGTTAAAAACAAGTGAAAATTGGTGCATAGCTATGGTTGCAATTATCTTAAGTTGAAAAGGAGAGGTTAGCAGTTATTTCCTACTCCGCGAATCTACGCTACTTCGTTGGCATTTTGTGAAGATCCGGGGAATTGGGACTACCAGTTAAGGTTCCATCTTTTACAATAAAAATTGACATTATAAGATAGGTTGGGCACACAGCCATTCTCAAAATTCCACAACTTCAGAAGTCGTGGATCTACAGCCGCCCGTGCTTCTTTTAATTTAGGCTTTGACCAGACCGCCAGTTTCAAGTTTGTCAATTAGTGAAACTCATATCCACATCCATTTTTATTTCTTCAAAATACTGAAAGGGAGAATCGATGGCTGATGGAGTGATGGACCATGGCTGCCCTTCTCTCTCTCTCAGTAGGTTAAAAGAAACAATTGTAATATGTAGACAATTTAAAAGAAAGAAAACTAGGATACGGGTACCATACACTACTTTGTCAATTTTACAGTAACAATATCCAAATTTAATTAGTTTTTGATTTATTTTGAGGATGCCACTGGAAATGCTGTCACAATTACTGTCGACCACAATCGGGACATGTTTGGAAACAAAACATGTGGTTCATATAAAACGGTACCACATCACAAACAGGTAATGTAACGATGCGAATGTTACCAGCAATTTTTCCCCGCCAAATTATGTCAAAAAGTAGTGATATCGATTTTGTTTTTGTATTACAGCGGTTGAGTAGGTACCCCTTGGCATAATGGTTAGTGCGTTGAACTGTCATGCATAAGGTCTCGAGTTCGATTCTCAGCCGCTGCAAGAAAGTTTTTTTCAGGGGTGTACTGCCTCTTGCGAGGAATTGACAAATCCTCCAAGAGTATCTCTTGTCATGGTAAGTGCTGCTCATTAGCCGTTCGGAATCGGCAGAAATTTTTAGTTCTCCTCCGTTCCTGGTAACACGCATACAGGAATGGTTGAGAGTTGTAAGTAACTAGGTCCTGGTTCACTTCGAGCTGTTGCACCACCAAATTTATTTTTTATTTATGACAGCGGTTGGCAATTGAATCTTGCGTGACAGTCAAACGTACTTTACTAAACTGCTGCTGCTTTAGATACTCACATTTTCAAAAAAATCCTTCAATATCATTTACAACGAAATCTACGAGTAATTAAAAATTGCTCCAGAAGCACATCGAATCAAATTTTATTGTTCTAAGATTTCATAAAATATATCAGTTATCAAAGATATTACAACTAAAAACACAAATTTCACAATGATTGGTTTTGAGAAATTGCAATGGAAAAATGCTTGCAAAATCACATATTTTCTTCAAAGTAAGGAAGCTTATGTAAATATAGTATTAAAATGTAATTACTTACGTTATCTCAAAGTAACCTTAACGCCAGCAGAAACTTTTTACTCAGGAATATTTGCCACTGGTCGAACAAGACTTGATTTAAAACTTTTCAAATTCAAAAACTTCTTCTTTGTGGCAAGCCGTCAGTTGAATCTCTGTTCAAAAAGAATCACCAAAGTGATCGAGATCGGAAGTGCTGCGGGACAATGTAATGCTTTGATGAACTCATATACGAGTACATTATTTTCCAGCCGCAACTGAGTCGATTTGGCTTGGTGATCTGGAGCTGATTCCTGCTGCCACACGCAATGCCTTTTAAAAAAGTATTGACTAGTGCTTTTATCATATTACATATCTTCAAAGTCTTCTTCGCAGTTTTTTGCACTCGTTCTTATACCTTGTTCACAAAAATGCAACTTGTTCGTAGCGTGCTTCGAAGCTCACTACCCATCAATACAAACTTCAACTTCATGTGGTGTTGCGAGGCAAGAGGATGAGTGTGGAGGGAATATTGGCTGAGGTAGGATCGAGGAAAACGGAAGGATACGGATAGGAAAGGAAAAAGAGTGCTTAGCTCGGGAACGCGGCCTGCTCGCGAAGCACGGCTTAGCTCGCCGGAATAGGGGGGGGATCTTGCCCCCGAACTAAACCTCAGAAAATTAATATTTACAAATGTACTGTATCAAGTATTTCCAAAAATAAATAAACGAACTTGAAAAACAAAAACAAATGTATTAATTACAAAAAAAACTAAATAATCAAAATCTATATGCTAATCTAAACGTTTGTGAAGAAATTTAAAGAATTCTTTGTTCTGAAAATAAAGAACCTAAATTTACCAAAACTAATTAGATTTGATTAGAAGATATATTTTTCAAATTCAATTTTTTTGTCTTACTAGAAAAAAAACTGAATTGAAAACAACGAAAAAATAACAAAAAAAACTTGAAAAATTAATAAATAAATAAATAGTAACTTCAAAAACAAAGTAAACACCTGTCAAAAGATAATAATTGAAAAAATGATCTGAAAACAATGTTTTCAACAAAGAAAACGTAACTCAAAAAACTATAACTTAAACTTTTACAAAAACTTTAACTTTTAATGAAGTTTCCTATTTAAATTTAAAAATTCTTTTGGTATTGCTCAAAAAAAACCTAAATTTAAAAAGAAACGAAAAGAGAACAATTGAAAAGATGGTAACTTTGATAAATTTCTTACTTAACTTTAAATTTCCTTTCTCAAAAAAAACTTAAACTAGTAAGAAAACTTCTTAACGAAAAAAATAACGATTTGAAACAAAAGACAAAAAAAAACGAACGAAAAACAATCAATCAACCAAAAATCGAAAATATGTGTATGTATCTATCGCTATTTTTCTAAGTACTAACGTAACTTATTTGTATGTTTTTAAGTATTTTAGATTATTATTGAAGAAGTTATTTATAACTCGAAGTATTCGAAACTTCGTAACCTTTTTCAAACGTAAAACTTTAGTAGCTTATTTTTAACTAATAAAGATTTTTAAACGTTTTTCAAAATTAAGCAAAATAACTTTTTAATTCTGAAAGGAACTAATCGTTCAAACCAATATTTTATGTTTTGTTTTCAATAGCATACGGGGTGCTTCAGGTAGCTTCTATATGGTGGTTTCTTAGCGATATGGTACGATTCTACTTACGACATCACTAAAAAAAAAAGGACATCAGACGGACGAAAGAGACTTCCCTGATGTGACAATAATAGAAAAGGAAAACTACAAGAGACACTAACAAATCACATTACAAAGTTTTCCCTTACCGTTCCCGCAATCCTAGTCTGTCTTAAGGACCTTGCCAGAAGACATGAAACGGTAAGGTAAAACTTACAAAAATTTGGAACGATGATGTTGGACTAAACGTCACGCACAATCAATCGTCCAAGTAGAAAATGACAAAACTAAAGGATAAGAAAAATGAAATTTAGAATAGAAAAGTAAAAAAGTAATAAAGGATGGGAATAGGTAAAGACGATACTCAAATACGCTATCTGACACTACTCAAGCTTTCGCCAAGGAACGTCGCAATACGCCTAGGTTCGTCTGTGACCTTCCTGACGCAGACATACGCCCTTGTCAAAAACTCCAGTAATACCAGACAAACGCATAACATTTACTAACCGCAGTCACTGTGAATTTTCAAACACTCGTCGCGATTTATCTAGGTATGTCCGAGACTTTCCTGATAAAGACTTACGAGGTTTAAAAATCCACAGCAAGTTTGGTTGGGGACTATACAACACAAACGAACTGATACTAAGACTATAAAAACTATGTCGCCCCACGTTGGGCGCCATTTGTTGCGAGGCAAGAGGATGAGTGTGGAGGGAATATTGGCTGAGGTAGGATCGAGGAAAACGGAAGGATACGGATAGGAAAGGAAAAAGAGTGCTTAGCTCGGGAACGCGGCCTGCTCGCGAAGCACGGCTTAGCTCGCCGGAATAGGGGGGGATCTTGCCCCCGAACTAAACCTCACCTCCCAACAAAACACTTATCAGGCCTGAATATCTTAAGGAAGCGCGGACGGACGGTTCACCACACCAAGGGCGCTGCAGATGTTATGGCAGCTTGGCCTATGCCCACCCCACCTGGAAGTTCCGTGGCCCTGTATAAACTTCCCCAAGATCTTAACGAAATCTATTAGTTTCTGGTCGCCCCTTCAAAAGCCTCGTTCAGCGATCCATCGGCACCCCTGAAATAAATTTAAATCAAGCAATCATGTTCCCCGTATGGAAACAAACCAAACACAAGTTTCTTGTTTTCTTTTCATTTAACTTTTAGACTAAGTTTATTACAATTATGTTTATCTATTACAAACGCTAATTTATACTAACTGAAATGCTTCCTCTAATTGTATCCCGCGATCCACCAACAAAAGAAAACGGAATAAAGGCGAACCCTTAAAAAATAAATCAACAAACCATAAACACCTACCTAAAAGAGCTCTCTTAAGTCGTTCGTTTCGGATATCAAAATTCTATTTATGCCCGTAAGTATACGTAAAAGCCAGTCGGAACACAAAAAGGGAAGTTTACAATTTTTGAAAGTGAATTTTAGGTCTTTTATTACATCTGGTTTGTTTTGTTTTTTTTTTTTTGTTTTGTTTTGATTATATTTGTACCTATAAGTATATATCTATTTCTTAGGGTATTAATAAGTATTCATTTCTCACATATTTATTCCTTTTTTTTTTTTTTTGTTTGTTTGGTTTCAATTATTTTAATTAGGTTTTAGATAGCTTTAAGTAGGTTTCTTTTGCTTTATATGGCTTTAAATATTAGTAAAATTGTTTTAAACTAGCTTGGAATATGGTTTTAAATTCTGTTACTCGAATTGTTTGAAATATTTTATACTAGGTTTGTTTTGTTGTAATTTTTTTTTCTTGGTAACCACATAGCTTCAAGAATCTTTAAGTAGGTCTTAATAATTTTTTTCATTTTTTTTCTAATTAAGTATTTCTAAAAGAATTTACTTCGTAATAAAAATTTGTTTTATAAAATTTTGTCTTCTTTCTTGTTATTATTCTTGACTTTTTCTTGACTAGGTGGGACTCACGTGACCTTATTCGAAAGGGGTAATTTGGTCGGTATCCTCCACAACTGAGAATTCGGGCCAACAGTCCTTAGAAGCTGAGACTTGGTGCTGATTATGAGGTGATCGGGACGAAAACATTGTTAGCCCACACCTGTATCTATCCAGAATTTCGGCCAGCACAAAATCAGTGGAACTCGATGTTCGTACGGTGGTACCGAGCCCCCCACAACTCGTTGACGGTCACTATGATTTCGTCTACGACCGCTCCAAATTACCTAATTAAACATATCTTCCATCAGAGACAAACCACGAACCACATTTCACCATTTTAACTCACCCTTATGAAATGACTATACAGTAGTTATTTATATTTTCCACACCGACGTAGCCTTTTTCCGAATCGTACTAACGTTTAACCGCAACACCCTATCGGGTAACTATAATTCTAATTATAATTTTACTTTCCTTTTTTTTCTTTCTTTAACTCTTTAGGACACTGACACGGGCCGAAACTTTACAACACTTGGCTTGTTTCGAGGTATTACCTCTTATGCTTGTGGATTCTAGATAACTAATTCGTCCGATACCATATAAAACATACGACTGACATTTGTCTATCCAGCTCCAGAAGAACAGCTATTTCTGCAATTGATATTTACCGTAGAAACCTCACGCCACTGGGTTTTCTCCTCCTCACACTAGAGAACCTATACCGTGATGACAACTTCTCCGTTAAGATATTTCAAGTAAGGCTGTATTAGTTCACCTGTCTTCTTTTACTTTCAGCTCCGCCCCTTCCAGACCACCGAATCTTTAAAACGAAACTAATATATTCCAACAGTCGAATACTTGGGATTCACACCTGACGATTTTTCCAGTGTGGTGAACATCATTTCAACGAGGGTTTCTCAACACACCACTCAAACGCGGTGCTTACTATATAACCTTCGTTGACGAGTTCTCCAACCCGCCTAAAACAAACCTTGACTTAATTTGTTAGGAACTAATGTGCAAGTCTTTCACCATGTCAAAAATTGGTAATTTTAAGAGCCTGTCAAGTTTTGTTTTATTTTGGAGAGTCCCTTTCCTAACCATATTCTTTCCAGTGGTTATACCCTTCCACGATCTGGAAGTGAATTGTTGCGTCTAATGTTTGTTCTCCGAAATCCTACAGCTGTTTCCCCTAATAAAACAATTATTGAAATTGACATTTGACAAGTCTTATTCATCATGCACTGCCGGTTTACTCAAGGTAAATAATACATAAATTCATTATTCATATTTGCCTTATTGTTTTCGTTTCCTTTAAATGCCCTTTTTTTTCCATTTTTTCAGCTCAGCCTCTTAATGTGAACGAGGTGCCCACAACAGTGGTTTAAATTTACATTCATACATGCTTTATCTTTCGTATCCCAGGTTTGGATAGGAACTCGAGTTCTAATGAATTCGATATTCTGTCCGACTCTATCCAAAGAAATGCTTCTCATTTTCTGCATAGTGAAATCGTTATTACGGGCGGTTTTAATGTTCACAATTCTTCGTTGCGCTTTTCTGGTCAGACAACCCACGAGGGAGATTCTTTATGAGTTAAACAACTTGACATATTTCTTACCTCTGACCCTGATGAATACACTATAAGTGTCTTATCGCTTCTAAGCGCATCAGATCATTGTCATATCAGCACATTTTTCTTGTCAACACAACCAGTTAGAAAAATAATTCCTAAGAGAACCATTTGGCAATACGAAAAAGCCAACTGGGACGTATCAGCGATTTCATCAGGAACTTTAACTGGTTAGTATCACTATGCTTCCTCGATAATTGTTTTAAATGACACTCCCTATGTCAGCTTACAAGAAAACGCACAGTTTGCTCTCAATTCGACGCTGTCTGATAGTGTCATGATTCCTCCTGTAATTGAGAGCGTTAATGATCAAACAAATCGTCTTACGTACTCGAACAGTTGCAAGAGTACTGAAAGATTTCAAAACACAGAAATCCTCTGGCACAGATAGTATTGCCCCAATTGTTCCAAAGAGGTACTCCTCAATGCTGGCAAGACCGTATGCGTAAGCTTTTCCATCTGCCCTACTTTATTTGTCTCTTTCTGATTGCATGGAAAACAGCATTTGTCCAGCCTGTCTCTAAAAAAGGCGAATATTCTTGCTCCTCTAAGTATCGTCCAATTTCACTTACATCCGTTTTTTCTAAGGTCACAGATATGCTGAAAAATTACTAACTGAAGAAATATCTTGAATAACGAAAGCTTCTTAATGACCGTCCGTCTGGCTTTCGTAAAAATAAGTCCATTGGTGATCTCTTATCGAAAATGCGTGTATTTGGTTTTGATGAATCTCTTCTTTGATGGATTAGAAATAACCTTTGCAACCGCTCAACCCAAGTTGTGTTGGACGGTTTTAAGTCTGAAGTTCAGAAAATAAATGCTGGTATACCACAAGGCTTTAGACTCTCTTTCTAATATTCATAAAGATCTTTTGTCTGAAACTTCTTACCCATTAAATTGTTTTTGTGACGACAGTACTCTCAGAACGGCATCTCAAATCGGGATCCATAAGCAGCGTAGAATTGTCGTTGAAGCGCAATCACAGTGTCTATGAGCGGCACTTGCACTGAAAAAATTTTTGTACATTCTTTTTATGAATGGCGATCATTCAGCCAAAATCATTAATTTTTAAGAAATATTCATATGAATAATGCACGAATTCATAAAAATTAATTTTTGTTTTATGACCAAGTCATGATTTTCATGAAAAACCATTCATAAAATCCAAAGCAATAGAATTGTTGTTGGAAAATCAGATTATGATTTTTTACATTTGAAGTATGACCAGTTCATACAAATTTTATTGTAAAGTTTTATGAAAAATTTCTTAAAATGCTTGAAACTATTCTTTTATTGTAGGAACAAAGTAACTGATTATATGAAACCACATTCATCAACATGAGCAAGTGATATTTTATGAAAAATTACTTAGAATTCTTGAAACTATACATTTTTTACATGCAAAATATCATTCAATGCATGAAACCATATTCATAAACATTTTTTTTTTGTTGCGAATTCCAAGCAGGAAACTTTACATTTGAAATATGAACAATTCATACAAAATTTAATATGAAGCTGTATGAAAGATTACTTAAAATGTATGTAACTTTTCATTTGTTACATGCAACATATTTTTCAATGCATGAGTAACGGACATTTTAAGAAAAATTGCTTTAAATGCTTGAATCCATTCATTTGATGCATGCAAACAGTGAATTAATGAAAAAGTGAATTTTATGCTTCTGAACAGTTTTTTTAGTAACATTAATTTTTTAAATTCTCAGTCTTTTACAATAAGAACAAGTTCGTGCGACCCCGTTGTGAATTTTATTTTAATAAGTTACATATTATACACTGAGCCAAAAAACAACGTAGAATCAAAAAAAACTACTTTGAATCAAAGTAAAACGTTAACAATTTAGGACTAAACGCGTTTTCTTGAAAATCAAAGTGGATCAATTTAAAAATCAATTTGACAAAAAGCAACTTAAGAATGAAATAAGTTCAACTTTGATTTAAGGTAGTAGAGTAATTATATTCTGTTCACGTTTAACTTATATTCAATTGTCTTCGTCTTTGTTTTGAGTTCAACGTTTGTTTATTACAAATGTTTATCAATTTAGATTGAAAGTGACAATAACTTTGATTCAAACTACACGAAACCTTAAAACAAGAAACAGTCTTTTAAAATCAAAAACATAGCGACTTTGTTTTTATGTATTTAAAATTTCATTTCAAACATAAAACAAATTGATTTCAAATGCATTTTAACCTTAAATCAAAAATTACGTCTATTTAAAATGTAAATACGCATTTTTAATTCAAAATTTAAGAGTGTAAGATTCATGATGCATTGCACTTATGTTTAAAGGCAATATAATTTTACTATAAAAGAATTGCATACTTTATTTTAAAGAGAACCATCTTCATTGTGAAACATAAAGCTTAAGAACCAAAAAGCTTAAGCATATCCAAAATGAATTAAAAGATTATGGTTATCATTTTTAAATATAATATTGAATTTATTTATTTTATATCATACAGAGTACAATTATGTAATATTAAAAATTTTAATGTAAAAGAACATTTTATTTCACAAAAATAAACTTAAATAGTAGTAGAGAAGTAAAATTCTTATTCATAAAGATTAATGGAAAACAAAAAAATCTTAAACATATTTGTTTTTTACATAGGTCTTGCCGTTATTAATTTGATAAAGATGTAAAGGCGGACTTGTAAAGTAATCAATGTTTTTTAATGTTATGTTTTTTAAGTTTTTCCCAACTTCGTAGGCTTGAAAGTGTTTATTAAATTCTTTGATATTAATTTGAGAGCAAACAATAAAAAGATTTTTATCTTTGTATAAAATATCAATTATTTCAAATAATTCGAACTGAGAACTTTTACATGCTAAGTAAGAGTTATTTTTATATGTGATTCCCTTATACGTCACATTATCAGCTATTTGTGTGTTTTTCAGATCAGATTTTTCAAACCAGATTTGATCAAAATAATTTTTTTTAGTTAAAACGTCGGATTTAAAATGACTTAAGTCTAAATCGATGGATATACCACCTTTATATTTTGTTAAAAAATAGGAGTTTTGTAGAGATGCTTTAACAGCAAGGGAATGAGGTGGGTTCAGCCTTGATGTGATGTTATTGAAATAAGCTTTGCCTTCTTTATGTTTTGCTTCGAAACGCATAACCCAAACATATCTCAAAGGACCGCACATTTGTATCGCCGTGGGATAATGTACCAAAAAATGGTGTTTAGGTTTGAGACTACTCCCGTATAATTTCACATAAAGAATATGATGATTTGTAATAAGTTTACTTAACATTTTTAAATCCTCCCCGCAGTATTCAGGTTTGAAAAGAAAATCAATTATTTCTAAGAGGTACGTTAATAAAACCCAATGTTCGTTTTGAGAATCAACTAAGTCCCCTACCATAAGAGGTAAAAAATTTACAAAACATAAGGCTTCACTCGCTGTCATTTTTAAATTAAATGATTTTAATCGTTTAATATCTATAGGTTGTGAAAAATTACCGACTTCTGTTTCTCCAAGAGGAAAAAACTGTTTTCTGCTGTTTAAAGTGTCAAGAGTAAGAATATTGTCTGATATTAAGCTGGTTATAATATTACAGAGGTCATAAATAACTACCCCTTCTAAAACGTCATGCATCATATCAAAGTAAACATTTTCACATACGTGAAAACTATCTAATGCATGAAAAATACATTCATTTCTTAAACCTGTTTCTGAAAAATCATCTTTCAAAAGATCTTCCTGATACTTTGACTTGTCTCTAATGTATTCAGTTTCCTCTTTATAATCAGACTTCATTTCCATTCGGCTTCTAGTACAGCATCGACAGAACCTCTTAGAACTAAATGATTTAACAAATCCAAATATGCTGTTGAGACCTAAATTATCTCCAACAATTAAGCCCAAAACGAAATGTACTCGAATAGTTTTATTACCAATGCGTATATCTAAACCAGCTTCTAATATTTTAAGTTCTTCAACTAAATGGTGAAATGAAATTTCATTACCACAGCTTTTTAAATTGTCAGATAATATAAAACCACCATGGAACAAAAAGTCCAATTTTGATAACAAATGCTGTGGAAGAGATGGAAACGTATAGTAACAAGCACATATCGATGATGTATGAGTACCCAGAGGATTATTGATTTGAAAGTCGTCAAAATACAAAATAAAGGGAATGACAACATCTTCAGTCTTAAACTTGCTTTTTTTGTTTTTGAATGTTTTGCCGTTTATAAAGTTTTGAAGATTTTCTTGACTTAAGTATTTTTGTTGATTTTTCAGAGTTAATTCTAAAACTCCGGGCAATTGGAAAAAAGATCTGAATTGAAATTCTAATGGCATTAAGTAAACATTAATGCGTTTTTCTCCAAAAGTTGGCATTCCTTTCAATATTTTTTGAGATATAGTATTTTTTATTAAAAAAGTTTTTGGTTCCTCGTAAATACTCATTTCCTTTAAGATTTTAAACATTCGGTGTTCAGTTTTAATTGATTCAAATGGGTCACTACAAAACATCATTATGCAATTAAGATCTGTTTGTACTTCAAAAGGTATCCTATCCGAAGTTATAATTTTAATCGAATTGGTCACACTTGTTAATAAGACTGAAATCATATTTTGAATCTCTATTACTTCCTTTCTGGGCATGAAAGTCCGAGCGTAAAGTTTTAAAGTTAAATTGATGACAGATATTTTAAGGTCACTTATAATATTTAAAATATCATACTCATGGACCGTGCTCTGAACTGCGTTAGAAGTGTTGGTAGGCTGGTTTGCATCTATATTAACTAATGGTAAATGATTTGAACAGCTGTCAATTTTAGGCTCCAGAGTCAATTGATTTGTTTCTAATTTTGAAGGCTTATGTAATTTGTTTAAATGGCGACGAAAAACTTTGAAACTTGAAAAAACTTGATTGCATTCACTTTGTTTACATTGCAGGTCGTAATTATCACTTATTAAATGATCATATTTAAAGTGGCGTATAAGGGAATCAATATTATGAAATTCTTTAAAGCATTTAAAACAAACAAACATAATAATTAATTTTGTTTGTTTGCGGAATTTAAAAATGATAAAAGCGCCGTAATGTTCGGTGATTTTATATCGAAAGGAGTATTAATGTTGTAAAAATATTTTTGAATAAAAATCCAACTAGGTTGGCATCCTAATGGATAACTTAACGATAGAACTTGGAAAATTTTGAAGCAATTATCAAAAGCTTCGATAAAAGAATCAAATTTATATAATGTTTTATCTAAATAAACAAAAAAAGAATTTAAACTTATATCGTCTCCCCCAACTACTATGATAAATGGTTGTACGGTAAGTTTGACATTATAATATTTATTCACCAGTTCTTCTATTTTTTCCTTATAGTTGGTTATAAGGGGAAGTCTCAAAATAAAACTCTCTTGGGCATC
Source organism: Chrysotoxum bicinctum (assembly GCA_911387755.1). Classification (NCBI taxonomy): domain Eukaryota; kingdom Metazoa; phylum Arthropoda; class Insecta; order Diptera; family Syrphidae; genus Chrysotoxum; species Chrysotoxum bicinctum. The sequence continues at coordinate 20,336,709 of OU426989.1, forward strand.
GCTGATGGTGACCTTTCTTTTGTTGCTTCCTCGTTTGTCCTTAAACCTTGACACTGGAGGAATTACTGAATTCAATAGGACTGTTAGTAGAAAGTCTTCAGAATCTAAAATAAAAGAAATATTTTTCAACAATTAATAAATAAATTACATATATTTTTCTTACCTTTTCCTATTTCTGAATTGGTTTTTAGTAATGAAAACCTTTTTCTGCAGCTTTCGTTGTGGATGTTGATTTCATAATAGTTTTTGATATTTTTTTTAAAATTTTCCCATTTGGACAGCAAAAGATGTTTTTTATTGGGGTACAAAAAATCGAAATCGATTTCAATCTGAAAGAACAATTTACGTATGTTTGTGTTTTATTTCGAAAAAAAATCATACAAATATATAAATGTAATGTTTATATCAAAAAAACAAATAAGTTAGTTTAATATATTTTAGTTCTATTAAAAAGATAACAGCTTAAAACGTCTATGGTAATTTCTAGCGATTCAAACGCCCCACAGTTTAGTAAAAACGAGAATAGCTTTGTTACATACACGCCTTAATTCAAATGAGAAAATGTATGTCCTTTACATATACTGGATTGTAAAATCCCAACTTGCAGTTGACATATGCATATACGTATATATAAATCAGAACCAGAACTTTTAATTTTATTATCTAACAACTGTCTACTAAAAAATCGTTAATAATAATTACCAGTTCTGGTGCTCTCGCATCGCAAAATTTGGGCCAAGATTTAAAAAATTCATCATTCGACATGAGCTTCAATTCCTTTTGTCGGAGTGAAAAAGTCTTTTTCCATTTCTCTTTCACTAAGTTCCAATCTGAGCTGTCACGGCTCAAACTTGTTTTCATTGCCTCAGATATTGACATGTCCACTTCATCTTCGACAAAAGGAGTCTCATTGGTAATTGTTGTACACGAACTTTGGCTTGATTTGACGCGTTTGGAGCGACAATTGGCGTATCTTGAGTATAGACGACCGCTGGGATTTTTCTTTCCTTTTCTAGGAATAAAATAATAATCCTAAAAGGATGTATAGAATGTCAGTGTTTGAAAACTCTTTTTACTTTACGATTACAAATTTTCCTAACCGATTCAAACCAAGTTTATAAAAAACTTAAGATCATACCTTAGCTTCTTCTTCATTAGGGAAAATTGAAAGAATTTGATCCACAATTAAGGGAAAATCTGATGGTTTTAAATTAATATCCGAGCACATAACTTCTTCGGTAATAATCTGAACAAGTCCTTCTCTGTCTATGTTTTCTAACCTGTTTTTACTTTCGTAAGTTTTAAGTAAACTTTTTCCTTTTGAGGACGAGCTTAAGACTGATCTTAGATTCTATTAAATTTAAAAAAATCAAAAAGCTTTTTATTATCGTTAAAACAAGTTACATACAATCTTAGAGCTTCTTGCATTTGAGCTGTTGTCCTTAGTGGAATCAACTTTTTGCTGCCAGTTTTCAATTTTTGTATTTAAAGAAATAGTTTCGTCGTCCTTTCCATACTTAAATGTAAAACAAAAAAAAATAAGTTTCTTTTGAAATTGTTGAATTTTCAATGCTAAACCTGCTGTTTTCTCCAGAAAAAGAGTTTTTCTCGGAACTCTGCCCTGAGTCCGATGTTTGGAATAGCATCTCTTATATCATCTTTTGAAAGGTATTGTAAGCTGTGGTAAGTAATTTGTTTATCTGAATACAAAAAGAGAATATTTTCAACCATTGTATTCATACCATTCATTTATTGAAATATAGTTTAAGAATTTAACGAATGTCAAAATAAAATTTCGACGCTCATCAAATCAAAATTTTATTTATTACCACAGAAGAAAAGCATGGGTTCCTGAGGTCTTTTAAAGTCGCAAGACTGACGAGGTAATTTACTCGTTATCGCTTCCTTTAGTTATAACGGTTTTTATGATTTTGGAACAAGTCTTCTTTAACCGCCTATAGCTTTGCTAAATTTGGAACGATTCTTGATTTGTTTTCTGTACTTTTCTTAAAAGTACATAACATTATTTTTACAAAAAATGTAACCTAAATTTGTTTGTTTTGTTAAAAGCTTTAAACAGGAAGCGAAAACGAGTAAATTACCACATACGGTTTTCGACTTAAAATGACTTCAGGAACTCATGGTTTTCTTTTGTGGCGAGGTCTGTAGGGCAACCAGTATACAAATCAAAACTTACAAAAATAAAATGAATGTTAAATCTTTCTTACCTTTAAGGATTGGCAAAAGAGCATTAAGATTAAATTCAGTAAGTAGTTGAGACAATTTTATCTCATCTTCGTTAATAGTTTTGGAATGATCAAATATTAATTGTACATCTATGATATCCCCATTTTCTTCTACTTGAAATAATTCTGTGTCAGTTGGGGTTAAGTTTAGTATTGTGTTATTCAAATCTGATATGTTTATGCTCTCCATATTCAGTTTATGTAAGATAAGCCACCTTAAGATAGAAAATTGAATAAAAAAAAACTAAAAAAACAAACCATACAAAATAATAAATAAATAAGCAAACGATATTATGCATAAATATCTGTTTGTAAACAAGGTCTTTTTGCAATTACAATTTCATCCGTCCTTTTAGTAACTAACCAAGAAATACTTAAAATTTTAAACAATACAAAATTGATTCCAAAGAATCAGTTTAATGTTTTATTTGGAAAAAAAAAATTTAAAGCTATCAATTATTGAAAAACGTTTGAGATAACACTTTGGAGACGTCTGTAAGCCATAAGGCTGAACCCAAATCTTCTGCTTTACATACCTACATTAAAATTTGCTTCAGGTTTTTGTCCTAGAGTTCGTGCTTAAAATTTAAACGACCTGACGTTTTTTCGTAAAAAAAAAAAACATTTTTGTATGAAATAGAATATGTATAAATTAGCTCAAAAAATAATAATATTCAAAATATTCAATTCGATATTTATTCTTTATTTCCCTTATCAGGAAAACGATTTTCGTAAAGAAGAATAATTAAATGGAACGTAATTCTTTGAACTATTTTTATCTAATAGACTGACTGCGAGCCCACAGCAATTTTTAGGTGTGATTGATAACAAAAATAAATTGAAAATGACTACTACATAAATATACATATTTGTTTCTACAATTACTTACCTTTTATTTCTGAAGATATCTTACAGAATGGTGATTCCAGAAGGTTCAAAATCATTTATGGATGCAATTCAACTTGAGTAAAACGTTTGGTCTGGTATATTTGTAAAAGATACACAAATAAGTGTATTATACATAAATTCACAATGTTTTTGTTCATAAATTTCACTTCTTTTCGTTCTCAAAAACTTTAATAATTCACTTTTAAGGAAACACAACCGGCAATCATGGAGACGAACGACAAATGCAATTCCAGACGAGAAACGTAGTTAAAATAACAACAGTACAGTTATTTTTCTGGTGCCAAAGACGTTTGTGTTTATTTTAAGTGTGTTTTCACTTTATTACAAACGCGCTCCAACATTCAATACACACATACCAGTTAACGACCAAAACACTAAATGCGTTTTTCCTTTGATTTTAAGTTATTTTCTTTGACAGATGAAGCAGTGACGTCGATTTTAATACGTTTCAACTTTGATTTAAGGTTAACCCTATTCAATATAAAGTAGAAAAGCATTTTATTCAAAATTTTATAATTTTTGATTTTAAATGTATCTTAGACAAAATGGCTATTTGAAATTGTGAAGCTTTTATATTTGGCAAGATATTTATTGCATGAATATTTATGATGTGATACTTTATACCAATACAAAATAGAGAATATGGTTCTACATATTTGAATCATAAATATTAAGACAAAATAACTTCATAGAAATAAATCAATTTGAAATGAATAGGTATACTGTTTCAAAAGATCATTCGTTTTGATATTGTAGTTGAAAAAACTTAAATAAATGAACGGTGTTAAACCAACTCATAAAATTAGGAAACTTGTTTTAAAATGTCTGTTATTTCATATTTGATTAACAATCAACGACTAAAATAAAAACGCATTTAAATCAAATTTGTTAACTATTTGTTTCAATGATCCTTCGTAACAAAATTCTTTGAAAACGCGTTTTGATTGAAAATCAAAATGTTTTTACTTTGATTTAAATAGTTTTTTTTAAATGGGGAAAACTTTGAATTTAGTATGAGGTAACTAAATTTTACGACGTGATTTTTCCCTTAGTGTATATTTTTTACGTCATCATCTTTGACTTTTATTAAGACATAATATAATTATTCAAAAAGAAAACCAATTTAATGCCGCTATGAAAGTGCCGTTATAGAAATCTGGTGTTTTAAGAACTAATTCATATAAAATAAGATTAATTTGGTGTTTTAAAAACTAATTCATACAAAATAAGATTAATTTCATATTTTGCATGACTAACACTTCAATTTTAGGAACAGTTTGATTTTGCCCACTATTGTGAAAGAATTTATTCCTGAATCGTAGGAATTTTTTCATAAACTGCAAGCTCATTACTTACAATTTATGGAATATTTCCTTAAAGTGCAAAATATTACCGTTATACACCTATGGCTGTAGTCTGGTGTTTTAAGAACTTATTCATAAAAAACGGAACATTTTCATGTTTTGAATGACTGACTCTTTAATAGTAGGAAATAAGTCATAAACTTTGCGGTTACTATGCAATATACTTGTAATATCATATCAAGAGTTCATTTCTTGTTTGATATTATTAGTGTTAAAACGTGATCTTACAAAGTTACCAAAAAGTTTTCTTTTCCAAAGTTATTTTAAAAATACGAGTATGTATACATTTTTCAAAGTGTTGCGCATTGTGGACGACCTTAAATTTATTCAACTACTTGATTTATAAAATTTGTAAGTATTTAGTCTATAAGGAGCGAATATTTTTCATAAATTCGTTATATAATATTATTTAATTTTTCTAGATAAAAATGGATTTTGGTGTGTTGTTTGGAAATCGCCCAGGGATTGTCAGCAGATGGACAAATCAAGCCATCCGACTTAATCAATTTTTTCTACAAGTAAAACATTTAAGGGACAAGGAGATGAGGGTAATGTTGAAAAAATAGATGAAGCAGATGTCAAGGTGGTAATTTTATTTTTCTTAGTTCATACATATATATTTATTTCAAAACACATTAAACGTTAACATTAAACCTATCATTTTTGATTGCCAAAATTGCTTTTGTTTTAATGATTACTTTAAGAAAACCACGTTTAATATCCTTGACTAATTGACTTTGTTTTTTAATTTTTGTTTTAGATAATGCTGCAGTGAAATTAATGTGGTGTCTGGGTAGAATGTTATTCGCCCGAAATAATTTTTCACGAAATGTTTTTCGACTGTCGGACACCCTGTATATTTTATTTATATGTTGTACGCAATAATTTGATATTCAAAAATATATTCAATAAATAAATTGTTCTATTTTTAAATAGTTTTCTTTTCTTTTCTTTTCTTTTCTTTAAGTTTTCAGGTATACCATTTTCTTGAAAATAATTTGCCATCGGGGCTTTTGTATTTCAGGTGGACGTGTACGTATAATTATTTGTTCTTAACACGAATAGAAATCATTGGAAACAAAAAGAAAAAATTCATTAGTTTTATGAAAAAATAGCTTAGGTTCCATAATTTCTTACATAAAACTAATGAAAAGATTCATACTAATATAAGAAAAGTTGCATTAAATTAATGATTGCTTCATTATTAAAAAAGAAACTTTTCTTACAATTATTGCAAGCAATCATTAAAAATAAAACTATCATTCATTTAATCAATAAAAAACGTCATAAATCTTAGGAAACTTTTCCTAGAGCAAGTGTCAGAGTTTTTAAACTAATGAATAAAATCATTTAAAACACAGACCGATTTCATAAAATTAATGAAAAACATCATGAATTCCATGAATTTTTACATACATTGTCTGAAATTGCTCATACTTTTTAAGAACAATAAACATTATTTTCATGATTTTTTACATTAAAACAGTGAATCTGTTCCTTCAATTTATGTCAGAAGGTCATAAAATAAATGAAAAATATAGTAAAATTGAATGACAAAATACATGAAATTAAAGCAAAAAATTATGAATTTCATGTTTGTTTACTTACATCGAATGAAATAGTTCATATGTTTTGTGAATTATCGAGAGAATTTTTTAATGACTTCCAATCATTAATTTAATGCAGGAATCATTAATTTAAAGAACCTTTTATAGTCGTAGGAACAAATTCATAAAACGTATGCTTAGGATTTCTTTCTTTTAATGAACTCGATTCTTGGCGCGTTTTTAATGAATTTTTTCTTTAAAAACATGCAGTTTTTCCTTCGAATCATGTACCTTTTTGGTTCAGTGTGCACTGAGAAAACCGAACACCTTTCAGTTCTCGGTGTGTGCATCACAGACCACCTTGTGTGGAATTATCACACATTCGACGTCGCCAAAAACGCTGCTAACTGTTTACGTTTCTTTCGCCGATGAAAGAAATGTTTCCCCTCTTCTGGTCTGGCGGGATTCTATAAGGCCAAAAGTCGAGAACAACTCCCACATTTGGACAGGTGTATTAATATCCAACTTGAGTCTCTTGGATAGAATCAAAAAAAGAACCTTAAAAATGATAGACAATTAAAGTATAGCAGAAACATTTGAATATCGTTTTACCGTTACTTTTATAAACAGTGTTCTAGTAAAATAGCCAGTTGCCTTTCTGCTCTTAAACATCAATTCAATGGTCATACTCGTGCTTCAAATGCACTGTTGAATTCAGAGATTCTTCCTTTAGCTGCACTACACGAATATGGAATGCTTTATCCGGCTCAATATTTCCCACGCATTACGATATTCAGACATTCAAAACCAATGTACATCGGTATCTCGTTTTAACTCCTCCCTAACCTTCTTAAACTCTCGCACTGTTCTCAAACATTTCAAGGGTAGTCCTAGTCTCATTCTCATTAGTGCACGTTTCACAAAATAATGAAAAAAAGGGTATTCTGTTGCACGATACCACAGGCGCGTGATTAGTGACACGTTCTAATCAGCGCAATGCTTTATTGTGTGTTGATGCCACTAAAAGCAAAGAAAGATTTTGCGTCATCGCTCTGCCTTGGGCAATGGTGCCCTTACATATGTAGATAGCTACTGGCTAACATCATTCGTTTCAAAATTGCCAAATGTAAAAATTTGTTTCTCCTAAAAATGCTTGTGTAAACCAAAAGCCAATATTCAAAACCCATTAAGCATATTTTTGTTATATTAATTTTTCTCTATAAATTACCTCTTCACTCGGCCTTGATACCCAGCATCAACACTCTCTGCCTTCTTCTTTAAGCATAATCATCTTAAATGTCAAAATAATGATAAAATAAACACAAATTTATAAACACTTTCATAATATTTATGTGGCATGTAATTAACTTACAAAACACATCACATCCCGCCTGCAGTATGTTGCAACACGAAAAAAAAATCAAAGAAATTTACGTGTTTACACTTCATCATTCAGCTGTGTAATCAATCTTCTTAACCGCACACCAGATATTTGAAAATGAATGAAGATATTACACCGCCATATCGGCCATCATCCACCAATATGGCACCAGGACCGTTGCTTTTCGTTCCATTCTCATATTTTTGTGATACATAACGAACATATTTCTTAGCAACATGATGCCTTTATGGAGTTCAGCAATATTTGAATCTATGTTTTATGTTGTTGTATCTTTTTTAAGGTATGACAGAGTTTGGTTGAGAACGAACAAGTTCGTGAGTACGATTATGATTCAGGGATGGAAAATTCGGTACAATTGTACCGAATTCGATACAATTGAGTTTGTGCAAGTACAAAAGTACAATTTGTCTCAATTCAGTACAATTTCAAAATTTCCAATTTTATGTATTTCACAAAAACAACAAAACAAAAGCACATAAAAGGAAATTGAAAGTTGAACACATCATCCTGGCCTGAATGCATTCATTTTCATTCCAGAACAATAGCTCTCAGCTGTAAGCCCTTATTATAACTCTTAATTACAGTTTTCTTTTCAATTCTTGATGGCCTCTTGCTTTTCTGTCTCTCTATCGATCAGCTTTTTTTCAGACATCGGATCGTTTTGTTTACTAAACACTAAACTGTAAACTTGTAGATGTGATTTGTGATTGCGGTTTTTCCTCTGTGCATTTTTAAGATATTCGGCCCTAGCGAGGTATCCTTTCGGAGCGGAAATTTCTCCGATTTTGTACGATTCGAAGGATTTTTGCTTCGAGGTATTCTTCCGAACAGCTGTTCGGAATTTTTCTCCGACATTATTTTAACGCACCCGGCGAAATGCGTAGAAGTGCGATCAAGTGCTTTTTTTGTGAAATTTCTGACAGCTTAATGCAATTATTGTTTTTCCGATTTCGTCCGGTCCGACACAAATTCTTCGCAGAACAAATTGCGCCAACGCATTTGTGTATGCGTTGCGGACAATTAAACGCTCCGAACTAATACCTCGCTAGGTCCGATTTAATTTGTGAATTCTAGTTTTATATTTAAGTTTTTCTACATAAGCTGGTGCAACGAAAATGGACAAGTAAAAGATTTAGTTTCGTCATTACAATACTCGTACAATACAATAGTTATGTGCATACTTTTAAAATGAAGATAGTATTTTTTTCGGTGGAGCTACTCGTATTTATATTTATTTATATTTTTTATAAGAAGACAAACTGATCATTTCTGCTTTGATTTTTTTTAAATAGAATACTTCGGAAAACTTTTAAATAAAAAAAAAAAAAAAAAAAATAGTTGAATTATTGATTTAGTTTTTTTTTTCATACACAATTCGTTTTCGGTACAATTGACATCATTTCAGTACAATTTTATTCCAGATTTTAGTACAATTGAAAAATTTCATATTCCATCCCTGTTATGATTCCTTAGGGTTTTTTCTTTCAGGGAAGTTGCATTCAATATATTCAATGTTGTTAGTATGTTTCGAACCTAGAACCAGCAAAGGTGCTTTTGGTTTTATCTTTGGACTGACGAAACTCGGGCCTTTCTGAAGTGATAACTGAGAGCGAAGTTATTAGAAAAAAAACTGCATGCATATAATGCAACAATCACGCACTTTGTCTCCATCCAGCCATATGCGAGGTCTTTCATTGGAAGCCGGAATCAAATTAGCTTTTAACATAGAAATGTTTGAAAACTCACCCTAATACTCAAGACCATGTTTTTTTAATCAAATCCTACCCATTGTCAGTTGTGGTGTTGTTAACATCGCTGACATTTTTTGAAATAAAAATTTGTTTTAGATGCATTGAGCTCGAGGTTCTAAAAATAGGGCTTGCAGACAACAACAAAAAAAAAAATACTCAAAACATACCTAAAAAAATATTGGTTAATTTTATAGTGCATGTTGGTCTTTCTGTTCTGTGCGCTAAATTAACAACATTATTTGCATGTCTGTCGACTATCGACTTGCATTGCAATTAAACCGGATTGTCCACTTATTAATTCAAGTGCATCCATCCATCATCAATCCAAGCCGTGGCGTGGTGGCAAATTTAAATACAAGGGTTACCCGCTACGTTTACAGAATAAAAACAATTCGTCTGTTTGGATGGCAAAAAGTCCAAACTCGACAACGAACCAAGATAAAAAGTTAACTAGGTACTGTTGGTGTACTCTTACTCTTATTCCATTTACTACTTGTTGCGCCAAAGGGTAGGTAAGCTGCTTAGAGGAATTCATTTTTTCTGTTTTGTTAACCTTGATGAATAGGTATGTCGATTTTTATATGATTCTCTGCAGGGAAGGTTATGGTTGTCAGGTGCCAACGTTTAAATTTTTTTTTTTTGAAAAAAATAGGTAACTTAAGACTAATGAAAAGACTTATGTATCTGTTTTGAAGTTAGCCTAACGATTTCAGATATTAAATTGATCCTTGTTGTGTTAAGAAGCTTCGTTCATGGAAAAGCACAGAATTCAAATAGCTGCCTTGCTTTGACTGGCTGTGCTTCATGTGGTCGGTCTAATTTTTGATGACTAACGGCGTTATTCTGGCAAAAGAATCTCGAATGTTAGCTACGAGTATAATCTTGTCCAAAGTGGTTGGCTTGTGATGTTTTTTATTCGAGTCTCAGGTAGGCTCGTCAGTGTCCAGGATTTATAAAATAACATGATACTTCATATACGTGTTTAAGGTTCATTAATGCCTCCATCAACAACCCGGAGGAAATTGGGGCTACGTTCGCGGCAAGAAGCTTGTCTGTGGAACACTTTGAAGAAGCGCAGCCACAGAAAGAGTCGTCGGGATACGCCCCTGCTTCTAGCAAAAGACTAGAAAAAAAAGAAGAAATGTTGTGTGTACTGACGTACGCGCTGTAGAACTAAAACTTCTTTTCCCTTAAACAAAGCCTCTGTAAGATTCTAACCTATAAACGTAAAAACATTTTGTATTATAAAAACATGTCGCTGTCTTTGACAGATAACGTGTCGTTTTGACATGTCACTGACAGATTGACAGATGCATAGAAAATTTTGTACCCCCATCGCCGGAAAAGAAGTCTTACTTAAAAAATCGGTTTAGGTCATGCCTTGTCCACGTTACACTTAGAAGAAGTGAAGCTCAGAAATAAACGAGGGGGGAAAGGTAATAATAAGCAACAGGTAGGGGTTCAGAGCAGAGCCCAAAATGTTTTTTCGAAACTACTATCTACTGCACTTCATACCCAGAAGTGTGTTTGTTTCGACTTGCTAATTAAATTATTCGGTTCCCAAATTGATTTTAATCAGCGTGGATTTCTTCCTTTATGTACACTTCATTGGTTCAAAACATCAGGCAAAGATAGAAGACGAATTTCGGTTACATAAGCTAGAAAGCTTATGAATTGCCAGCCTACCTTAATTTCAGTATATCAGCCCAGCCATAATTGGGATATATAAATAAAAACATATGTACCCTTTACGCATTCCACAATTTGGCATAACTTTATATACACTGAATACTACTTCATGGTTTTGATATTTCAAATCAATCGCAACAATCTTCACTTTAATAACATTGAATATTTCAGTTATTGTCAGAATTTCCATTTTATAAGAAAATTTGTAAACTATAGTATTGGGCTACTAAGAGGTTTTTCAATTTCGGCGTCCTATGGCGGTCATGTTGTTTAGATGATTGTTTATTATTTATTAACTTAGCATTGCACGTTACTCCATTGAACAAAACGTGATGATTAGTGATGATTGACTGACCCTTATATTGAATGTTAATATCAGGGCTTAAGATCTTAAGAACTTATGTTAATATACTATTAGTTTAAAATTATGTTTAGAAATGGAAGATAATCTTGTGAAAGCTTTACAAAATAATTAATTTACAAACATGATTTCAAGAGTTTTACATTTGAGATGAGAGTTGAAAAAGATTAGTTACAATTTGCCAAACTTAGCTTTGTCACGGTAAAATTTACCGCGACAAAAATCATTCTTTCTATTCCCAAAAATCCTCTTCCTTCCATACCAGTTTCTTCTTCCTACAGGTGTTTCATTCACTTTACTGAGAGAGAGTGGGGCAGCCATGGTCCATCAGCCATCGGTACGCTCTCTCAGTATCTTGGAGAAACAAAATAAACATCATTATGAACCCAAATGTGGAGGAATGTTCCACTATTCAATTATGGATAATATGGACAAGCTGGTTTCGAAAAGCACGGGCGACAGTTGGTCCCCGAATGCTAGAAGTTACTCATTTCGAGAATGGCCGAGTGCCCAACGTATCTGATTTATATTTTATATGATATTGTAAAAGATAAAACGTTACTCGCTAGTCCCCAATCCCCCCAATCTGCACAGAAGCCCAACGCTCTAAAGTAATTTCGCGGAAATGGTATTCCTGTCAATCCCTTCTTATTATGTTCCACAATAATGGGTTGATTTTGTTTTGTTCGAGGGGAAATTTGATCGCGATATTGATTTTCTTTTATTTCTGAAAGCTTTTCTTAATAACTTAAAAAAGAAATGGGTATTGATGGCTGGATGCATTCATCGTATTCGCCGCTCCTGGAAATGACACCAGCGATCGGCGGATTTATGATGATTATGCAGAGAGAAAGTGCGAGTAAGCAGGACCGCTGGTTTTCAACTACGTCGGCGCTCTCTACAGCAAAGATGGCGGAGAGTAGCTGAATGATGACGTGACCGAAAACCGCGGCCACTGATTGGCTGAAAGCACTGGCTGATGTCTTAAGAGAAGGTTTCGCTCAGGATGTAAAATTCCTGAGAGGACACTTCAATTTTGGCTGTAATTGAGAAAAGAAGTTTAAACAAAAAAAAAAAAAGAAAAGCGAAGAAAAATTTAGAAAAATCAAGAAAAGTTTTCAGAAAATAAAAGAAAATTTTTGGTGAAAAATAATTGGTGGAGAAAAAAAAAAAATCAGAAAAAGAAGAAACAAAAGGATAGAAATTGGATACCTGAGTAGAGGACTTTTGCAAAAGGGACATATTAGGGGAAGGAAATTGACAGGATTTTGAAAAGATAAGTATTCTATTTTTTTGCTAGTGGCATCTTCAGAATTATCGGTTTTATCGTTTTGCTATTGTTTGAATTTAAATCAATAATTTCGCGTTTGACTTCTGGCCGTTAAAAATTCCGGAAAAGCGGAACTCGCGACCCGTTTCAAGATCTGTTGTTCATTCGGGACAAAGTGGTAACAGTTTTATCTTCCTAAATAAACTGTATATTCAAAATTGAAAAGATATTGGGTTTTCATCCTATAATTAAAAAGGTTTCCCAATCCACAATAAATTCGATTAACTTCCAATTCGGAATTAAAATCTTGAGTTATTATTTTTTTTGCTTTCATCGTCGCACTCCGCTTCAAAAGGTTTGTAATTTCCTTTATCAAAAAAAAAATTGCTGGCGCCCTTTATTTTCTTTCAGAAACGACGCCCCTGTCGTTATCATATATTTTACTTTCATTTCAGGAATTGATTGATTAATCGCTAATCAAATCAATTAAATTAATTTGGTGAAACCCACCCCTAAATCTGAGCTAGTCATTCGAGTAGCATCCAAAGTGCTATCTCTCTGTTGCGCTTTAACTTCAAGCTCGCCTTCGTTCTCGCTCTCTGTTTTGTTCGACGTTGACAGTTGCTCTTGTTTATAATAGTCAAAAGTCAAGTCGTGCCGGTCGATCTTGCGCTCGTCGTTTTAATAATTATAATTTATAATTATAATCCAATCCGTAGTTTAAATTATTTTCTGGTAATTAATTATTTGATCGGTATTCGGTTCGGTCGTCGGTTAAAGTGTAACAGCTTTAAAAATGGAAACAAATATAAAAACAACTTTACTAATCAAATTAAGATTATTTATACAAACAAAATTTAATTTATTAAATACTAGCCGACCCGTACTCGCGTTGCTTCGCAAATTGTAACTACGAATATTTTCTTAATATTTATATTAGCATTTGAAAACATTTCTCAATGGGACTGAGCATATTTTCTACAGTAATATTAATTTTAGTTTATATGTGTAACATATCTACCGTAACGAATTAGATTATCTTCCACATTTAAAAACAAAAGAGCTTGTTTATATTTGTGCATATTATAAATATAACAATATAGAAAATAATAAAATTTATTTAAAATAAACGGGTTGACTACTTTCTGAAATCATTCAACTCAAACTTTTAAATGGTTTCGCTTTTATAGAATAGTTCATGTGCACGGCACTGTAGTCAATTGTATGTCCATTTTTGTCACCCAAAATGCTATTGAGTGTATTCAAGTAACTTAAAAAATAAAATGTACGACTGTATCGCATAAACTTGCTCTTATGTAAAAGTACTTTGGAATTTAAAATACATTTTAAAAATATAAAACATGGATTTAATGAGATAAAAATGTTCAAATGTATGGAATTGCCGTCTGATTAATCTTTTTAATATTTAAGTAATTTTTTATATGACAAATTTCCTTAAAATTTTTCGAGAACAAAATTTTAAGTATTGTAGTATAGATTTTAGAAATGGTTTAGAAAATGTAGTCCATGTCCAATGTCCATAATTTCACACCTAATTTTTTTTTTTTAATCAAAATCGTTAGAACCGTTTCGAGATAAATAAGATTATGCATTACGGGTGTATGGGGGTACCGTTAGTTTTGGAGCTAAAAAAAAAAATTTCGATTTCTCCTCTAGGGAATCACCGAAGACCCTTAACTACCGAGATTGAAGAACATAGGTCTAGTGGGTTAGGCTGTAGAGAGAGGTACAGACATACAGACGCACTGATACATGTTTTTTGTGTACTAAATTGTCCTTAAAATTTTTATAAACAAAATGAATATGCAAGTTATTAGTATTCAATAAAATACATTTTATAACGTAATTTAAAAATTTATTCGTGTATCCGTTTTCTAGATTTTTAATTTTCAAACAAAATTTATAAGTATTAGTTTTTTAAAAATCCAAAAACTATTTTTTCGAAAAAAATTTTAGATTATATTTTTTCGAGTGTATAGAAGCTCACGCATAAAAATGTTGGTTAAAATCGTTACAGCTGTTAATGAGAAATTCGTAAATCAAAAGAGAAACAAAAAAAATGTGTGTGTGTCGGTTAGTTAGATAAACTATACAATACAGACAAATTGAATATGTAGGTAGGTAGGTAAGAGAAAAAACGTAACTATTGAATGGAACAGATATTAAGAGCGAGGTAGTATGGGAACGGGAAGAAAAGAAAATTAAAAATGTTGGAATGATAATGACATGAAACAAAGCAGCGACCTCGCGATTGTGATGAAATCTAATTCCTGGATAAAATAAATTCAAAAAGTTTATAATTTTATAATTTGTTTTTATTTATTTCTCAGGTTGTATGTTTAACTAAGAAGTGATTTTGGGCTTAAAATTTGCGCAACAATATTGACTTTATGAAGCAATGCTAATCTTTGTCGATTATTGTATAGGTTTTAAGATATGAGTGGTTGTATAAGTGTATTGTTGTATAGGTTTTAAGATATGAGTGGTTGTATAAGTCAACTAATAAAAAAAAAATGGACAAAAAATGTAAAATTAATAATATTTAAGTTTGACAAATTACTAATGAAAAAAATTATAGCCATAAACACTCTTATAACAATATAGAAAATAATAAAATTTATTTCAAATAAATCGGTTAACTACTTTCTGAGATCTTGCGTTACAAACTTTAAAATAGTTTCGCTTTTATATAATAGTATAGATAATATGTGCCTATACATTATTTATGTACAGGGTGACGCATAAGTACCGTTATGATTTATGTGATGAATAACATTTTTCTTTCTGATTTTATTTAAACTTATGATTTGGAAATATGTTCACATTATGTTCTAAAGATATTACATACATATCTCTCAAATGGTGCCCATTGTTTGCTTCGACCTGAGGTACTCGTTCCAGAGCATTTTCCATTACTTTTGTTTAGAATTTCAGGTCCCACTGCCCTAATTTCTTCTTGAGTATTGACCTTTAGTTATTGCACGGTTCTTGGCTTAGTGGCATGCACCTTACTTTTAAGGTATCTCAAGCGAAACGAAAAAAGCCGTTAAATCGACCAAATACGGTGGCCGGTCAGAACAGAAAACGGCAATATTATCCTATCACCATAAATTTCCCTCAGAAGAGCCATAGTTTGATGAGCTGCGTGTTGCCTTAAAACATGTTCAGTCATTGCCCGGTATTGAAAGTAATCCACATTAACCGCAACTTGTTCCTCATTTTCTAGTCGAGTCGAAGTGATCTTTTCTGAGGTTATTCCCCACCATACTGTGCATCTAAGTTCAATATTTAATTTGTGTATATTTACATTAGGGGTGAGGTGAAAATGGGCCTCGTCACTCATTATGAGTTTGTGAATAAATTCGTTGTTTTCTCGCAGCAATTCTTAAAAACGCCGAGCATACTGAATGCGTACTTGTGGATCATTTGCTTTCAACCCGTGAACCAGACATAACCAACTGCTGAAAACGTCACTTTTCGAAAGTTTCAGGGTTTTCCTTAATTCGCCGTAGATCACAGGCGGTCCCTCATTGCTCAAAATGCTAGACCAATCGGTAAATTGTTGGAGCACTTAGCTTACACCATTGCGGATTGCGGAATGGCATCTTAATCTGATTCCATAATGAAATGAATGCCTTGACGCACATGCGAGTTAGTAAAGTGCATAATATTTTTATTTGTCGACATTCCGAATACAGACCGAAGATTTGCAATTCAGTTATGTGTTCTTAAATATGAAATTCAAGTTTTGTTTTTTAAATACCTCCTAATAGCTTATATAGAAATTGTAGACTACTTGCAGATTCCTCTTTATTAGGTTTTTTGATCCGGATTTGAAGATGGTTGTCAAATATAAAACTATCCATACATCTTAGAAAACGCCAATTCTCAAAAATAAAAAAAATATGAAGGGGATAGCAAATATTTTGAATAAAGGTTTTTAAGAATAATAGCAGGGTTTCCATCAGCACCACCATAGCTTTAGGGCCAGACAGCGTCATTGATCACTACTACTTCGAAAACGACGTTCGTTCGTGAGCCCATTACCATCAACAGCGAGTGCTAAAAATCAATGATAAGCATTTTTTTGGGACCAAATTGAATGATTTTGACGTGGACGATTGGTTTCATCAGAAGGCGGCCCAGTACCACACCTCGAACGTCGCAGTGAACGATTTGAAGGTCACTTTCAATCTGCATTCAAAATCAACATAGCCCAAGCCAACACCCAAATTAGGCCGGATCTGAAGAGTTGATGAAAATTGGACCTCTCGCGATGCAGTTTCATATTTATTTATCATATTTCATACATAATACTTTAAAACGTTAATCTCACATACAACTGCTTTTATTAAATTTTCCCGACGACTAGTCTTTGTTTGGAAAACCCTTTATAACTGTTTTTTTTTACTATAGGAATTCTGCACACACGATTTGCTGCATCTCATGGGATTATTTTTTTTTTTATTAATTGTTTTAAAATCACAGCACACACAATGGTCTTATCATGCCGTTCAAATGCTGGTACATTTTTAAAAAGCATTTTATTATAGATGTTACATTTATGCAGATACATAGGTAGTACCGAAAAAGTTTATTGATTTTTTTACAACTCGAAAATCGAATCCGTAAATTTTAATGCCTACCTTTAGAAAATAGATAGTATGATAATTATTCCCGCATAATGTCACAACATGCAACTTCACAGTTAAATATTTCGGTAACCTAGCCTCGAAGTCTTATATCGATTCTTTTTCCCTATTGTGTTTTTATTTGTTTTTTTTTTGTATGTTTACTCTAGAAAATTGTATACCTTTCCATAAAATGTATTCAAAAGAACATCAATGAAATTTGAATCGGATATCTTCTATTCATTTCCTTTCCTTTTGAAAAATTCTTAAAAGACCTATTCGAACATCCATCAATTAATTTTTTGTAAAAAGTTACCCCTATTGTCAATGTGAATCTTAGGAATACAATAATAGAATATGTATAATATAAAAAAAAAACAATTTGACAACTATTTGTTGATGTTCATGATTAAAAGAAAGCAGATACCTGCCGCTTATAAGACTTAGAAAGTACAAGTTCGAAAATGTTTTGAAATCAAATGAAAATGATTTAGGTACAGGGTGACGCAAAAGTAACTTTACGATTAAATTATTGAATAATTTTTTTTCAGAATGAATTTTGAAAAACGTGGTTAATTTATGATGGAAGGACTCAGCACAGAACAAAGAACCAAAGTTGTTCAATTTTATTTTCAAAGTCGACAGGATACAAAGATCATATTGAAATTTCTTTCAAATTAAAAGCACCCAGTGCTCGAAGAATTTACCGATTGTTTCAACGTTTTGAGTAACAAAAGGCTGTCTGTGATCTTCCGTGTGTGGAAAACCTCGTGCAGTTCAAAATTATGTGAACGTTGCTCTGGTGCAAGTAAGTATAGAAGAAAACCCCGAAAATTCCACCAGGCGACAGTCCGACGTTCTTAACACAGAATGGTGTGGAGTAACCTCAGAAAGGATCATTGGGAAATATTTTTTTGAAAACGACGAACAAGTTGCGGTTAATGTGGATGGCTTTCAGTACCGGACAATGATTGAACATTTTGTAAGGCCAGAGAAAAAGTAAGAGCAATAATTCAGAGTTGTGGTTCGAAAAAGATTGAGCCTCAGCTTACCCATCTCATCCAACTATGGCTCTCCTGAGAGACATTTTTGGTGATCATGATCAGTAATATCTCGTTATTGTGATTTTAAGTAACAACTGTGTTCGCCCGATCTTAGGGCTCTAGATTTTTGTCTTTGGGGATACGTAAAAAGTGAGGTGCATGCCAATAATCCAAGAACCGTGCAACAGCTAAAGGCCAATATCTGAGAAGAA
Organism: Chrysotoxum bicinctum; assembly: GCA_911387755.1. Classification (NCBI taxonomy): domain Eukaryota; kingdom Metazoa; phylum Arthropoda; class Insecta; order Diptera; family Syrphidae; genus Chrysotoxum; species Chrysotoxum bicinctum. The sequence goes on from OU426989.1 coordinate 20,355,155, forward strand.
GTAAAAGCAAGGCGCTGGGTTCTGAAATTCTATTAAAGTAATGGAAAATGCTCTGAAAGAGTTCTACAAGCAATGCGCACCATTTGAGAAATTTTATGTTTAAAACAAAATTTGAACATATTTCTAAAATAATAATAAAAATAATAAATGCCAAAGTTAAATAAAATTAGGAACAAAATTGTTATTCATCAAATATATCATAACGTTATTTATGCGCACTGTTCACGAATTCAAACAAATTGATTTTACTTAAACGGAAAAATAGGAGCGAAATTACATAAAATTAATTAATTAGAAAAAAATTATAAAAAAAAGTTACAACATTTTTTTTTAATTACATATTTTCTTCAAAATTTTGGTGTTGAAATTGTTTTTTGAAAAACCTTATTTTATAATATAATTTATTAAAAAAAAACTTTAAGATTATATTTCTGGCCATACAAAATGATAATCCAAAAATAAAGTCGTTTACTTCTCACCGATAGAAATAAGATCCTCTTATTCAAACTTTTTCCTTTTTTTGACCCGAATTTAAATAATATTTTTTTTTTATAATCGTGAAGACGAAAGAAGTGGGTCTCACAATTCTGTCTGTCTGTTCGACTGCAGCGGTAACTGCTGATTTTCCTTTAAGTTGGTATATATAATTTTTAAATTCAACCTGCCACACTTTTTGCTTGCGACTTAAAGGTACTATAAGGCAAGTTATTCATTCGTAAAAAAAATCGAACTCGAGATTGACATTACGGTGATACAGAAAGAATGACGAAAAAAGTTGGTCTTGCAATCCTGTCTGTCTGTCTGTTCGACTACAGCTTAAACTGATTTTGTTTAAACTTGGGATATTTCATTTTTAATTTTTTTCTTTTTTTTAAGACAAAAAAAAACGGCACCTACCTACCTTACGATTTTTTTTTTCTCAAAAACTGTCCCACAGATTTAAAAAAAAATTCAAAAAATTTCGTTTAGTGAAACCTAGATAATGGTTGAAAAAAAATGTCCAAAAAATTATTATTTTTGGTACCCCCCTTTGCAGTGGCGTAGCGTACCATCTGGGCGCCCGGGGCGGGAGACCCATTTTGCCGCCCCCATTCAATACTAAATTAAAATTAAATTTCGAGACATCATTTCACAGGCAATGAAATATCTTTTATTGAAAGTAAAATAGAATTAGCGGTTTCATAAACGGATTTTACGAGCATTCGTAAAAAAAATCGAACTCGAGATTTTGATCAAAGTTGACATTACGATGATAGCGAAGACTAAAAAAGTGGGTCTCGCAATTCTGTCTGTCTGTCTGTTCGACTACAGGCTAAACGGCTCGGCCGATTTTCTTTAAACTTGGTAGATATCATTTTTAATTTTTTCCCCCCACATGTTTTTTTCTTTTTTTTTAAAGACCAAAAATAACGGTACCTGCCATACGATTTTTTTTCGAAATTTTAAAAATATTTTATTTTCTCAAAAACTGTTCGACAGATTTTAAAATAAAAATACAGAAAAATTTCATTTAATTAAATCTAGGTATTGGTTGAAAATTTTTTTTCGAAAAATGGTTATTGAGGGTACCCCCATGGGACCATTTTTTTTGTTTTTGATTTTCTCAAAAACGGTTTAACCGATTTTGATCATTTTTTTTTGATTAAGCTCCCCAAAATTATAAATAGAATTGTGTACTCAAATTTTCAAAAAAAAAAATTTTGGATTTTTAAAAAAAACTTCAAAATTTTTTTTTTCAAAACTCAATATTTCGAAAACCCCTTGCTAGATTTTTTTTTAAACTTAATAAATAAAAGTTTCTCAATATAATCTACAAAATGTGAGAAAATTTTTTTTTTTTTACCTAAAAATAAAGGTACCTACCATACAAATGCTAAAAAAATTTAAAAAATGGTTTTCAAAAATCGTATTTTTCTCGAAAACGGCGCCTAGAATTTTGATAAAATTTTGTTTCTTTCAATTAATTTTTACGATCTTTAATTTAATAAAAAAAATTCTGAAATTAAGATATTACAGCTTGTACCTACCATAGAACCATTTTTTTTCGAATTTTGAGTTTCTCATTATCCACATAACGGATCTTAATGAAAATTTTTAAAGTGAAGCTTCTAAAAAGTCTAAAACACATTGCATTTCAAAACTTTAGAATAAATATTTTTTGAATTTTTGAAAAAACAAAATCTATTTTTTTCTTTTTTTGAAAATTCGATATCTCCGAAACGGGTCAATATTTCTTTTCGTAAATTTAATTTTTGTTCGAACAATAATAAAAACTTGAAATTGGCGTACCTAAATTTTTTCTTAAAAAGCTTTTAAAAAGTTGGTATATAAAAGTTTTTTTTTTAAGAAACCACTACAACGATTTATAATTTTTGTTCTTGCATAAATTCATAGTTGGATAGCATTCTTTTTTTTTCTCTTACTACTAAAAGAATTTAAAAATTAATTTTATCCTTATGAACAGTTTTCTCTAATAACATTCTTTTTTAAAATTCCTATGTCGATTACATAGGAGCAAGTTCGTGCGACCCAGTCGTGCATTTTATTTCCTGCGAATTGTACTCGTTTTGAGATCGATTTCGAGTTTTTTCCAAAAAGTCTTAGAAAAATCGATTGCGGCTTGGACGAAACGGTCTCTGCTCTCCACCAGGAGAGCTTTTAAAACGCAGAGTTTCTGAGCACACTTATCCACACTCAGTCCACATTGCTGCAGGTAAATCTGTGCGTCATCTTCTTCAGGTAGCTCTGCAGCTCAAAAGCTAAGAAAAGTGAGGAAGTTGAATAACTGCATGACTGTCTACCGATCCTTCAATTCTTCCAGTACCTCAAGAACTTCCACAAACTTATTTTTAAGCGTCTTTACAGCTTCACGAGGTTCACTTTTTCTGCAGGCTTGTGACTAGATGCTTGAGATACTTCTGGTGAGTCGACTTCGTATTGACCCTGCTCTGCGGTGGGACCAGAACGACTTCCAACTTCGACGGCAGGCACGTCTTCTTCTTCTGCCCGTAAAATAAGTTATGCATTCCCATGAATATTGGACGGAGGACAATTCTAGGCCACTCACGATTGTAGATGGAGGAATCTTACTTACATTGGAATCACTTCCGCTGCTGCTGGATGCCGCCGAAGACGTTAACGTAGCTTTTGAACCAGAACTAGAACTGAAATATTTCGCGTCTTCGCGTCTGCTTCTTTCTTAGGCTTTTTCTTGCGGTATTCCGCGCCGCTTCCTTTAACTCTTTTCATTTTCAAAAACTAGTTCAAAGGTTGAGTGAAGTACTAAGTGCTTAGTTTTAGAAGATTCAACAGTATTTAAACTATAAACAACACAATCGAAATAACTTTCTGTGATGCGGGAGGGAGCAAAAACATTGAGCTGGCTGAGACTAGAATAACGTTTCCGTCGAATCCTAGTTATCTTATCATATCTCGCATATGCATATCATATGTTTCGGAACACTTCCTTTCAGTTTCGCGAGAGTTTCGGAACGTTTTGTTTTAGTTTCGCGATCAGCACGACAATATGGAATGCACTCTTACGGCCCTACTCACCGTCTACGAATTCACGAAAGCGGTCAACGACGAACCACAGATAGGGTGGCAAATTTAAAATTTACATCATTGTTGTTTGTTGACTTGTCAAACGATCTGTCATGAAACATATGATTTCTACTCTACCCGCATCACCGGCGACATTTTGCCGCCCCCCTAGGCTTGCCGCCCGGGGCTATCATCCTAATGCCAACTTTGATCAAAATGTGGAGTTACAATTTTTACTAGTACTAGTACTAGTTAGAAAATGGTTAAAATTTAGAATGAGTTAGTAAGCTTCTTTAATGTAAGCAAATTGCTAAGTAGTATCATACTACATAATACCGTAATAATAGACTGTTTAAAATTTTGTGCCATTCATTTTTAAATTTCCAAGTCTCTTATATATCTTTATACCGGTGCTCTTAGTTTTATTTAAGATTGTATATTTTTAAACTATATAACTTTTACAATTGTTAAGCAAACTGGATTGACGTTTTTGTGTGTCGTTTTCAATAGAAACCAGGGTTCGGACTTTACTTCGACCGATTTTAAGAAAAAAAAATTTAATCTACTTCTCTACATCCCTTTTTTAGGATCTACTTCTATTTCCAAAAATTCTTAACCAATATTTAAAGACAGCGCCGATCACTCTGTACTGCTTAAAAACAAATTTAGGAATCGTTTAAACGTAAGCACCGTGGAAAATTTAATGTTTTCGAGATCACTTGTTGATGCAAAATTAGCTTAAAACTAGTTATATTTAATTACTTTTTTTTACAGAATTTACTTTTATATGTTATGTTTTCTATTCTATTTTTTGTTTTTTTTTTCTTAAGAAGTCTTTATTTACTGTTGTATGCATATTTAATTTCTGTTTATTTTTTTATTTTATTTTACGTCTAAATTTCTTGTACCTTTTGGTTACTTGTACTCAAATAATTGTTTATTTTTAATATAAGTTAAGTTTGGTGTTGAATTTCCACAAAGTTTCTAAACGCCTATCCACAAATATTTTGCAAGAAATTCAGCTTGGAACGTTTGGAACGAGGGTGAGACGTGAAACTTCTTTGATACTTGAGAGTTCCACAAGGTTATGTTCTCAGTCCTATTCTTTTCCATTTCTTCATTGACTATGTTACCACAACTTGGCGGTGTTGTGAGAGATTTTAATGTTAAAACACTTTTATACGCCGACAACTTCGTTGTTATTGCGGATAGTCCGATTACATTTCGCTTCAAATAAAAAGATTTCAGCACTACTGCGATAATATTTACAGCAAAAACACCTTCCTCGTTTTACCTGTTTTTAAAGTTCTTTTTTTTCAGGGTTGTAGAGTAGTGTTGCACAAAAGTCCAATCCTTAGTAATTAATGCAAAAAATTTAAATTATTTTCGAGTCCTACACTATATATCGGTTAATAAATCAATCGTTTCACTTTTTACCAATAATATACTTTTTATGATTTTTTTTTCTTTTTTTTAATTCGTAAGAACTGATATTTGGTTGAGTTTCCAGAAATAGACCCCAGATGCTGTGGATGATTTTACGAGTTCTTAATTAATTGTCTGCGCGGAATTTAATAAACAGATTTAATGTGTATTTTTGATTCGTTTCGCAGGTTTTTTTTTATTCAATAAGCAAAAAGTCATTTGGTGATAAACATTTTTATTTTAGTGAGTTCAAAAAAGATTTGTGGTTCTGGTGATGGTAAACAATCTCGACTGAAATTGAATGATTGGATGACTGCATTCACAAAGAGAGATAGTGTTGCCGGTGGCTTATATATGTATGTTTTTTTGCTGTTTGAAACATGAATAATTTACGAGAGTTGAAAAAAAAACGATTGCGATGGGTTTTTGACAAAAGATTATTTTTCAATTCAATTCGAAAATACATAGATTTATTTACATTAAATATGGGTACATTTTTACATTTTAATCTGATCTAAAAGTCATTTACCAGGAACTTTCGCATGGTAAGAGTTTTAATACTAATTTTCTTTTTCTTTTAAATTTACTGTTAATACTATCGGAGAGTAAGCGTAAGTTTCACTTTATTGATATTATTTAAGTTTTGCAATATTTAATTCGATTGATTTGTTTTCAAAAGACTTCATCAATTATCCTTCTTTGGTAGTTTAATGCAGTTTTAGAAAATTTCTTGATAGCTGCTCAATCGAGTGCATTGAGGGCATTTTTCACATCTTCGGCTTTCATTAGTGGGTTTCCCAAAGCAATTTATTCTGATGTCATTAAACGATGGGCTTACCCCTATGAAATATACAGAATCCTCTAGTTGTACCTTGTTGCATAAAGTGCGAAAAGTATACAATGGGCTGTTTGTTGTTACAGGAAGAAGCTAGTTCCTCATATTCAGAGAATGATGCTAATTGTTACACTGAGAGTGTACAAGACTGTTTCTAGGGAGGCTCTACTCTACAGGTGTTGGTAGATGTGCCTTGTCCTTGTTCACATGGAGTCTTGGTTGATTGCCTGAGATCAACCTGGGACTAGTGTGGGTCGCGGCTATGTACTTCCTGGATGTCTGGTACACTGCTAGGTTGGGCTTTGATCCGCAACACCTTCGTCTTATGACTTCTGGATGCTCGGACGGGAGGGAGACTGTCCAGGTCTCATCCTGTCTCACTAATCATAAGTAATGGACTGACTCCAACACGCTCCTTCAATGTCAATGTCACCTTTTGACCTGACTCCTTGACTTGGTAACATTAAGGCCTGGTGTGTGATAAGGAGATGTGTGGAGGGGTGCTTGATCACGCACCTGAAAATGGTGCGTCGATCTGGAGGTGCATAGTGACTTGCGGCTCGTGCGTGTTCTTACCAATTCACTTGTGGTTGTTGTAGTTTTTGGCCATATGCCTTCGTGTCTGGGCTCGAGCACCCCTTGTCCACGAGATTTCTTCTGATGTTGTGTTAAACGACTCGGATGGTGCTTGACCCCATCTGATTTCGTCGAGAGGTTCGGGTGAGAGGAGCATAGGTAGAGTTCTGTGTTTGTGCGCATTCTACACAAAAGCTTCTGCCTTGGACGATTGCTTGATGAGTGCTTTCGATGTTGCTAGGCCTCGTGCTTTTTGGGGCTCATCTAGGAGTGACCTTCATGGTCACGAAGCTCCCCCGGAAACTATATTTCAGTACCACAGGAGATAGTGCCCTGGAATAGAGTGGTTTCCCGTGTCGCAAGACACATGGCCTCCCTGCCTCTGACTATCTATGAGGAAGGCCCCCTTGTTGGATTATCAAATTGGATGTGGCTCACCGCAAATCGCGGGAACAATTCGTGTCCAATATTTTCCTGGATGCAATATGCGTTAGATAGGCCTCGCTCTTCAGAAATGGGCGTGCAAATGGCTTAACAAAAAATTGCTAATGCATAATTTTGATGCTATCTCAGGGCAGTGGTAAACGCTTGACTTGACTCCGTTATGGTGGGAAGGCCTGCCGTGGAATTAAACCTTAATTAGCAGGTGTTAACTTTAAACATACTTTGGTTATGTACCATTTTGCATATTGAGCAAAAAAGTTGTTGAGCCCTTCTATGGATCATCAAGTTAATTGGACCTCTCTGCTTGCTCTAAAGATATGTGAAATTTTTCGGGTGGTATATCAATCCTCCTTGAAATAGTTATCAGAGGCCAAATCAAGCTACACGGTCCTGTTAATAAAGGTATTCAAATTTTTTTCCATTGGGGTCTTAATCTCAATTCAGCTTAATATATGTAATAGGGCAGCCGTAGCTCTGCTCTAGATCCAGAATGTTCTTTTGCCTTAAAGTGTTATTGGCAACTAGAAAGCTGACAAGTTTCCGCAGTAGTCTATCGGCTTCCATATTAATTGCCTTAAAGATATAACTTATAGGGGGCTTTAGAGTTTCAATAAATAAAACAGACATTTCTGTTTCACTCGTCAATATATAACTTTGAGTATCCAGGTAGTAGAAAGGTTCTCCGAATATAATGTCTTTAAAGTTTTCTCACCGTATGTATATTTCTCCACTTGTATTGTTTAACTTCTTCGATTGGTTCTCTGTTAAATAACCATTCCTCAGCTGTGGACATTTTACCTTCACCACTTTTGAATATCATAATCTTTGTATTATTTGCTCATGTTTAGCTCAAGATCCCGACACAAGATTAATTAACATTACTTCAGTCAAAGAGAAAATGTGAAATAGTTTCTAAACAGAATTTCCACCTTCAATGAGGTTGGCCCACGACTGACGACGACGTCAACGAAGACCGAACCACGTTATCAAAAAATGTGAAAATCTTCTAAGTTTGCCTTTTCAAGTTCAGGGTATAATTTAGTTAAGTTTTGTTACGTTCGTTATGAGAATCGAATTTAACTTTTTTTAATTTCCGTAATTTTGATGATGAGGATTTTGAAGATATCGCAATTCAAATGACCCACCTTACGAGTACACACAGCATGGTATCCTCCAGAGTGCCTCATTAGTTGTCTCAGTATAATCAAGGATTTTATGAACGAAATAAAATGCTCCAATCATTAGTACTGACTTCCCATTTTTTATGGGTACCGACAGTGCTGTGCGTGTTCATGCAAATTTTTTTATAACAAATGGGTGCTTATAAAGTTAAAGAGCTACAGGTATAGATATTTGACTATGTGTTTAACTTTAAAAATAAACTTGAGGCATAAAAACTGCTTTAATGACAACGATACTGATTTTATTGGAAAGTAATTTCATACCATTAGAGATAAAATATGATTTCGGAACCTGCTTAAATAGAACACAATATGGATCTTAAAATATTGAGTATTTTTTAGAGCAGCTTGGGCAATATATCAACAACAATGAGGTTTTCTTTCAAGTTGTGTGTCGTATCTGCTTGTTTGGCTTATGGCATAAATATAGAAAATAGTCAAAAGATTTTAAATCACACGAGCTAATTCATATTCCCATTCCGTTAAATTATAAGCTTATACATTTTTCTTTCAATAAATTAATTTAATTAATTAAATATGTCAGGAAGTCAGGTAATATTTTAGCGCTGTAATCGTAAGCTATGTTAACTAAGCAAACTTTCGCCCGCTGTAACTAATAGACGATTCATGACACAGACTTTATTAATGGCTCATTTCTTAAGATAAGTACGATTTCTAAGAGAAATATTCTATTAGAAGAAATCTACCAGATAGTGTCTAGTCTACGCCTTTGGAATAAAGCAGGGCATGTAGTACAATCTTCTTCGTCAATTCAGCTTCTATAGGAATCGTTAGAGTAAATTCCAAGCCGCGTTGTGTGCTTGCCTATAAAATGGTGTCCTGTCATAACATCTATTACGGAGTCTATGAGCGATCTCCTTAAAGATATTAAACCTTTTGAGGGCTTCAGGCCTAGCATTGACCAAATCTGTTATGTCGCTAAGCAGATGTCTGTTCTCTGTATAGCATCTTGCTTTAGCATTAGCTTCCACGTAACGGTGCGATATATCATTATTCAACTTTTGACAATTTCCTGAAATGTCCCTGTGTCCCAGCACTCAGCAGAGGTGAATGTTAAACTGCTGCACCATCTCCATCAGAGACAATCGAAATTTGAGGGCTGTTATTGAGCTGATAGAGAAAAAATCTAAAGATTTAATGGTTGCTTGGCCATTGGAGAAGATAGCGATATCTTTTACTGATATCATGTTTTCTATAAAGGAAGACAGGAATTTTTTAATCGGCAAAAGTTTCCCCTGGAACACGTTACGGTGATTGGGAATACGAAAAGAGAGACTTAAGCATCTTCACCAACTCCCTCATTGGATTGAATTATCTTCGAGGAATTTTCTAGAAGGGTTACCTGATAGTTTTTATCAAATTGAATCTGAGGGATGATGTAATCGATGCTACTTGGAACTGAACCGAATTAGTTCCGAATGATGCAGTGGCCAATTTCCTTTTATTGATCCACTGCAGGAGACTTTTAGATGAGTACCTCTTTTTTTTGCCGTTTGTTATCTGAATATGTAGAGGGGTGTTAAATGGAACAGAATGCAGTGGAGAGAGTCATGCGAAGTGCTCCCGTTCACAGATAAGCCGAAAAGCCGACCGTTGGACCTTGCTTAGTATTAAACAATACATTTTTTTTAGAGCTGTCCAACATACCGCCACACTGTTCGTTAGAATCGGTATGATTACCCAGGTGTATCTGAGCAATGTGGGGTTTGAGGCCCCATTTATTCCCAATGGTTTCTTTGCATGAGAAGAGCGTCACTATGGCCTTTTTAATCTTTCTTGAAAGTTAGATACCTTAAATGGAAGGGGAGTATATATGGTGAAATTTATATTTTCTATGTCATTCTTATATCACAGAATATTCTCCCGGAAGATCTTTTGGATTCCCTCAATTATTTTTTATATACTTTTAAGGATTCCTTATAGCAGTCCCTGTCTTTCGCATTTCTAGTTCTTTTTGCTCGATTAAATATCTTTATACAGCTTTTTTAATAGGTTCAAGCCTTCATTTCCACCAGTGATTCTTCCATTTTCTCCTAACATGTTTTAGCAAACAGAAAATTGCCAAGGATTTATTGAGAGCTGCACTGAGATCATTAACTCTACTTTCAAGTTTTTTTAAGTTAGACTACTTAGAAGTATATGAGCCGGTAACTACGAAAGATTATATATGTACGTCTAGAAGGTTCGTCATTTGGGTTGAAATGTATTCTGTGATCAGGGAATGAACGTACTCTCGATTCTTTTCAATATCACGAGTAATATTATGCGATGCACCATAAGTACCATAAATTAAATTAAGTATTTGAGTAGTACCAAAAAATCCGCAATTTGTTTGTTCATTATTTCCAATCGATTTACTCATTTGACACTCCTTTCGTCGAGGAGATGCCCTTGGTAAGCAGACTTATCGGCTAAATTGTTCTGTCCTACGGAAATAGAAGAGGCCTTATCGGGTTTGGATGCTTTTGGCTGTACTTTTTATTTGCTTTTGCTATTGCGACAGCTGAACCACTTTCGATAAGCCTTAATCTTTTTCTCGCTGAAGGCCATGTTTTTGGATGATTGGAAAATTTCTTTTTTGTCTCCCATTATTAAATTGGGGTTAAGGAAGGAAATAACAAACTACTGACCATGTACCATTTCAGCTGTTCCAAAAATATTTAAAAAATTCATTCTTAACAGGTTGTTACATTTGTTTCGGAGCAACATAAGGCGGTAAGAACTTTTCAAAATAATATGTATTGTGTTTGAAATTTGATTTAAGAACTTGCAATATACTTAAAAAATTGATATCCTAATTACAAAAATAAATAATTTAAACTTTCTAAAAACTTCTGTATAACTTGATTTAAACCATTCCTACCGTTTTCGAGAAAGTCTAAAATCAAAACTTGTACCATAACCATATTTTTGAGAAAAAAAGTCTTCACCAAAATGTAACACCTTAATTAATTAATCATTTTTTTTTTCAATGAAAAATATTAATCGTAGAACTAAGTTAATAAAATGAAAGAAATCCATTTCGTTAATGATTTTGGAAAAAGTTTTGACCAAAATTTCTTCGCATAGTACTGTAGCGCACCTTTATATTTTGTCTAATGACTTGTTACCTACTGTTTTTTGTATGCGGTTAATCTAAGCAGATATTTTTGAAGGACGCCATCTAACAAACAACAAAATGTGGGTGTAAGCTTTTGTCATTAATTTTAATAATGTAATGATAAAGTAAAAAAAAATAACAACAATACATACCTTAAGACTTCTTATCCTTTTGAAAAGAAGCAACAATAAATAGGTACGAAACGTTAACGGATGGCTTTGTAAAAGGTAATTAGCTAAATACTCGCGGTAGACAATAAACTTTTGAGACAGACTCTATGGTATGGTTGTTTTTCAAGGAAATACATGAATTTTTTTTTGGAACTTGAAATTGGTTAATAGCTTTGTATCTAATATATGTACCAGGAATTAAAAAGAAACTTTTTTTTTAAATATGTTAAGTTCTTCTTACTGAAAGTGAAGAAGCCTTTAATCAAGTCAGATTAAGTCCTACATCATTTGTCTGATTTCTTTTTTATTTCGTCACATGGAAACTTTGAACTTTAGATACACTCAGAGAAAAATATTTTGTACAAAAGCAATCGAAGGTTTTATAATTTCCCCAAAACATATTGTCTTTTCTTAAGCGCAAAATTAGCGGTTACTACCATACAGATTTGCTCCGAAATTAAAACAATTTTCGTATAATACTAAATTAAAACGATGGTTTTGCACATTTGTATGGTAATTTACATCATGCTATATCTAACATAATAAAAAATAGCATAAGCACGATACTAATTAGAAAATGTTACTACTAGTGCCTTAGTAGTAGGCTGTTTGAAATTTTGCACCATTTTAATACAAAAAATCCGGAAATTCATTTGGGAAAGTTAGCTCAAGGATGAATGAAAATTCGGAAAAATATTTAATGATGAACAATTCTTTTATTTCCGAAGTCCTTTAAAAACGTTGTTCTTTGCTTTAAAAGGTTTCCAAAAAAATGGTTTTTTCGATTTTCAAAAAATTTCAAAATGTTTTTTTTTTTGTAAACTAAGTAGTATTTCGAAAACCAAATGATTGAGTTTTTTTTTTGTAATTGGAACTTAGTTCTTTTTTAAAAGCTGTCTTAAAGTATTTTAAAAAATTTTCTTTTAGCCAAACATAACGGTATCTAGGAAACAATTACGAAAAAACTTACGTTAGAATAAAATAAAATAAATTGGACAGGTTGGCAGGAATATGCTTTTACGAGTACTCTATCGGATCCTGTACCAGTTACTTCTGATGTACCACAAGGAAGTCCATTAGGACCCATTCCATTTTTGATTTTCATCCAATGACATTCCAGAATATTTCAAATATTGTATGTGTTTAATGTAAGCAGACGATGTAATACATTATCTAAGTATTAAGTCAACTTCAGACTGCATTAATCTTCGGAGAGATTTATCGTGCTTATCTTGTTGGTGTAGCAAAACAACGATCTTCTTCTTAATGTTTTAAAATGTCAAAGTACATCATTTTTTCGAAAAACCTTCCCGATTACTTATGATTACAATACGAATGGAATCTTTTTAACTCTTGTTAAATTGGAAAAAAAAATCTTGGGGTTATGTTTCATACTTACTTTCAATAGTCACATCGATATAATATCGTAGCTAAGGCTAGCTCTAAGCTTGGTTTTATTTATCGGAATTCAAAAGATTTTACAGATCTTTTCGCTCTTAAATAAAAATAACAATACTGCTGTATTGTATGGAACAATCATTACAACGTTAACTCCTTAAGAATTGAAAGGGTCCAGAAACGATTCCCAAGAATAGCAATAAAGTCTTTGAGTTGGAACATCAATATGCCCTCTTGTAAATCAAGATGTTTATTACTAGAAATACAATATCTGAAAATTCGAAGGTCATATTTTGAAATAATGTTCATCAGAGATATTATCGCGAGTTCGTCCATGGACATATAGAGCTCCCAATAAATGCTATCATATTCGGCTTTGAAGTCAATAAACATATATTGAGTCTCGACTTGAAATTCGTTGTGAATATTTGGGCTATGGTCGATCTCCCGAGTCAAAAGCCACACTAGTACGAGTACTATAGCCGACTAAATTATTACAGAACAGAACATGTGCCTTCCACCCATATTTGGTTGATGGTTTGATGCAAGAACCCTATCAAAACATCACCTCTGTATTTGAAGAACTTTGCAGGTAAGCCATCCGATCATGCAACCTTTTTGTCCTTAAGCTTATTTATAGGTAAGTCTATCTCTTCTATACTGGGTGGCAGAACTGATTCTTCATAGATTGGAATCGGATTGTCTTCTTGTCCTATCGAACGTTCTTCATGATGCCTATATTTAACAGCTGCTTGAAATCATCTACAATTCCGTGTGGTTCGGTGACTAGGTTACCTTCGCTGTTTCGAAAAGCCTGCGTTCCGATCTTGCTTGGCTCATTTTATAAAATTTCAAGGTGTTGCTTCTATCGCGACACTCTTCGATCTCTTTGAGCTGCAATGCTGCATAAAATCTCCTCTTTCTTCCTAAGATCTTCTTTTCCTCTCTTCACTTTGCTCGATAATCTTCTTTTCCTGCTCTTGTTTTGCACATTCACGGATTTAGATTAGGATTCTAGCCTACGGTGGTTTCGACCTTTTTGATGATATCGCGATACTGTGACCACTGATTGTTGGATTCTCACTGAGGTGCTCTTTGTAACTCTAGCAACTCCAAGTATGTTGAGATGCCCTGCCCAACGTCAAATTTTCTTATCTGGGCTCTTGGAACTCGTTGCCCTTGAAGATCAGGAGGATGTGCTCCGACAAAAAATTTGATGAGATTTTATTCAAATATTTGACTGAAAAAAATAATATTTACAAATAATTCTGTTATTGTTATATTTGAAATTCTTTTTGTTTCATTATAGTTTTAATTATATGCATTAAATTTTTAAATTTCAATTTATTTTATATATTTTTTTTAATTTTTCTCATGATGACTTTTACTAATTTAAGATTGGTGCAATCTATTGTAAAAGATTTTAAATAATAAATTAATATCTAAATTCCCAATTTCTTTTCGTTTGGCTGTTGAGCTCTGAATTAAGCCGCTATACTAAGAAATGGCCATAGTCGACGTTTGCCTCTTGAAAAGTCCGCATATCTAAGATGTCAGATACGTGCCTTTCATCGATGAGCACTTATTCGATTTCGTTTCGATCGTTTGGAGATTCTTTGTGGATCGCGTGCCTTGGAAACCTAATACTACTTATCACCAAATTACGAGCTACAAAAAAATCTATTAGTCCGAAGCCGTTGCCTGTTGTCGTTTCGTGGAGGCTGTGCTTACCAGCTAATCCGCCGAAGATGTCTTCCTTTCATATTTTAGTATTAAAGTCCCCCTGAGCACAACTTTGACATTCCGGACAGCATCCGTAGGAAATTCAGGTTGTCATAAAACTCCTCCATGACAAGTTCATCAGTTTCATCGCTAGAGACGTGTGAAGATATTAAGCTTACATTTTAGAAGGTGGCCTTGATCACAGACAATCGATCACTTATCGGCTTAAGGTCAATAAATACAATTTCCCACAACAAGTCCGCATCCTTGGATCTTCTTCTTCTTCCTTTTCTTCGGCGCTGTTATGATCTCGATGTCGAGGGGATCATAACTCTCCCACGTATCTGCTTCACACTAGTGATCCGCCTGTGGGGTTCGCCGGGTTGACCTCAGAAATCGGCGGCAAGCCTCCCGGTTTTGTATTGTTCCATTTCTGAGGCCAACTGAATGCTGGTGTTTTTGCATTTGTTTGTACCAGGAGTGTTTAGGCCTACCTTTCTTTTTATTTCGAATTGGAACGTTGTATGATATTGCCTTTTTGACGGGGTTCTCAGGATCTCTCCTTTGAACATGGCAATACCAACTGAGTCGGTCGTGTTCAATTTTTTGGGAAATGGTATTCTTAACATGAAGGCTTCCTCAGATCTTCGTACTTCTAATTCGATCAAGCTTTGTAACTCCTGCTGTCATACGAAGCATCTTCATCTCAGCTGCCGTTAGCTTACTCTCATACTTTTTGTACATTGTCCAACATTGTGAACCGTATGTGAGTGCTGGACGCACAACTGAAGTGTAGAGCTTTCCTTTCAGCTTAGGGGGCATTTTTCGGTCACAGAAGATAGCAGAATTTTCCCGCCACTTCATCCACCCTACGCTTACGCGATGATTGATATCGTCATCACAAGTAGCTTCGTTATTTATCATAGACCCCAGATATTTAAACTTTTCACACTTGGGAAGCACTACTCCATTCAAATAAATGTCTGGAATAGGCCTGTGTGGATCAGAAAATGGGCAGCATATGTAGGTATTCTGTCTTTTTCGCGCTTATGCGGTACCCACTTCCTTCTAGAACATCCACCCATACGTCAAGTGCTCGTTGTAGGGATATCGGGTCTTCACTTATGATGGCTCCATCGTCAGCAAAGAATAACTGATGTACTTTTGGATCCGTCACTTTGCCTTCAAGCATCAGGTAATCAAGAACTGTAATAAAGAGCAGGGGACTCAAGATACTTCCCTGGTGTACACCTACTGTGATTTCGAATTCTTCGGTGACTCCAGCTGCGCATCTTACTTTAGTAACTGCTCCATCATACATGTCCATAATTATCCGCACATAGGTTTCTGGAACTCCTCGTCGCCTGAGGGCCACCCATATTAGATCTCGTGGTTGCCGATCGAATGCTTTTTCAAAATCAACCAATACGACATGCAAATCCTCCAAAGAATCCCGATGTTTTTCCATAATTATTCTTATACTCTGGATTGCATCCGTGGTTGACTTACCCCCGACAAACCCGCACTGGTCATCAGATAGCCTAATTATTTTTCGCAGTCGGCTACCCAAGACTCGCTCAACGATCTTCATGGTGTGTGACATCAGCTTAATCGAACGGTAATTATCACAGCTTCGAGTATCACCCTTTCCTTTATAAATTGGAAGAAGGTAACTTTCCCTCCATTGATTAGGCATACGATCACCTCGAATAAGTTTGGAGACAAGAATCATGAGCCATCTAAACCCGATGTCTCCCATCTTTTTCCAAAACTCTGAGGGTATTTCATCTGGGCCAACAGCTTTTCCCTTTTTGGAGTATTTTACCGCCTCACTAACTTCTTCGACTGTGACGTCGGATACTTCGCTTAAGTTAGGTGAAGCTATTGGAAAGTATAGCCTTGGAAATTGTTCGTTTAGAAGTCCGTCACAATACTGTCGCCACCTGTGAAGAATTTCGTTGTCTTCCACAAGTAGTTGGCCTTGAGCATTGTTAATGAACTTTGGCGAACAAATCTCCTGGGCATTTCTTCTTCTTTGAGCGGCTATTTTGAAGATAGTTGCGCCCTTATTCGTGTTTTGCCGTAGCTCTTGAATAGCACCAGCTGTCGGGGTAGAAATTTCATCCAGCTCCCGATACAGGTTTTCTGTATTCTTTGCTTGAATTTGGGCGCACTTCTTCTTCGCTTCTTTCTTGCAGTTTCTATATTCCACTTCGAGGCGTGACTTTTGCTCTGTATCATTAGAGGGGCACTTCGACCAAGCCTTGAAAGCCATTTTCTTTTTACTTATAACTGATTTAGCTTCATCATTCCACCACCATGTTTCTTTGCCTTGTTGGTTGTGTCCTTTTGAAACCCCTAACAGTGTTTTGGCTTTTTCTTTGCAAGTTCTCTGTAGGAGATCCCAGATACTTTGTGCTGTACTCTCTTCATTTCGAACTATATCGGTGTTGTTATACAGAACGTTTTGCATATTCGAAATAAAAGCTTCGCCTTTTTCCTTATCCAGATTATACCATTTGATCTTCCCAAAAGTTTTTGTATGTTTGTTGTCGTTCACTGTCTCCATAAAAAATTCTGTCAGTAGGAGACGGTGTTGGTGGGCGATCGCTTCTCCTAGTATCACTTTGCAATCTTTTACCCGGGGTTTCATGAAACTAGATACCAAATGGTAATCAATCTGGGTTTCATTTCCACCACTGCTGTAAGTGACCAGGTGTCGGCTTTGTTTGACGAACATGGTATTTAGTACGATAAGACCGTATGTTTTGCACATGCTCAGGATGTCTTCACCAGGAGGGTTCCTGGTGCCGTATCCGAGGCCCCCATGGCAATCTTCATAGTCTTCGTTTGTCTTCCCGACATGTCCGTTCAAATCTCCGCCCACGAACAAAAACTCTTCCTTTGGGATGTCCTTAAGTAGATTGTGAAAGTCTAGCCAAAATGCATCTTTTTGCACCTGCTCACATCCAATTTGGGGAGCATATGCAGTGACAATATTCCACAACTTTCCTTTAATCACCAATTTAAGGGACATCAAATGGTCGCTGGATTTCGAAATGGTCAATACGCTGCCTAAAAGATGTTTTGCAAGGATGATTCCGATTCCGTTTTTACCCTTTTCCGTTCCATAGTAGAACATCTTATAGTTTTTTGTCCTCGTATCCAAGAAACGGGCCCTGTTTCCCGTGTTTCGCCATTTTGTTTCTTGAACACATAAGATGTCCACTCGCCTTCTTTTCATCATCTCTTCCAGCTCGAAGCTTCGACCTGTCATACTGCCAACGTTCCAACTCGCAACTCTCAGATTTTGTTTAATCTGCGGCATTACTTTGCTAGCCCCCGGAATCCGTCTAGCTCTGACCCGAGCATTGCTGCTCGGTCCAGGATCAGTACCATGTGTAACAATGGTAGTGCCTGGCGGGGTAGTGTCATTTTGGACGAGTACTTCCATAATGCTTAAATTCACAAATCCGTTGTAAGTATCGACGTGTGCATGCTCCAGTTTTGTATTTGATCTCTCTTTTACGGCACCGGTGATCTCCAGTCGTGCCAACCCAGGGACTGGCATGCACACTTTTGGGAAAGTTTATAGGTGTTACGTGTCGCTAGGTTCACCTTGCTGTTTGTGGCCTAGATGTATTTACTCCTTTAGTCGCCTTTTACGACAAGCGGGGAGGCGCTGCAGGAATATTCTAACCCGTCCCTGCACAGGGAAAGTCCGCATCCTTGGATATGCATTCTTTTATCGTAGCTGTGATAAATGTTGCATTTTTTTCTTTTCAGTATATCTGATTCTGTCCATCGTATACCTCTTGAGGACACATTCAAGATTTTTAGTAGTACCTGAGATGTAAAGTGTTCCAGGTACATACTCTCAGATCATACTCCTGTGACGTTCCGGATCTTGTTGCCAATTGTCCATTATCCCAGGCTCCTCGTGACTCTCTCACAACCGTTCAATTGTATGTGGAATGGAAGTTAACTCGTCAAAACAACCCCCATACCCAGGGAACAGGGCCCTTGTTTTAACTTAGGAGACAGCAGGCTGGATAATCCGATGTCAGTAACCCACTTAGGGGATATGAGAGCTGCCGTTGGCCCATATCAGGTTTGTTCGCCACCATCTATTTTTATAACGACTTATAACTGATTGGGAACTTAACTTGACCAAAAGTTAAAGTTATAGACAAAACCTAACGCGACCATTTAAAATTAAATAACCCTATGTTTTGAATTTAAACCCTGTGAGGTAAGTTATGGTCGAACAAATGTACCAAAAATTACCCGTTTTAGACCCCTTGAGACCGGAATTCGTCTGGCAACCCATGTCATTTTGTTTAATTTGGGTAAATCTATCGATTGAGTAGCATTTAACTCTCTTAACTCATGAGTCAAGTAATTCGATTATATTCAAAAATAAAAGGCGAAACAAATTAGATCTCTCTAAACAAACAAAGGAAGAATGGCCATCCATAAGTAGGCTCTGATTGGAAATACGTCCGACCTGTATTTAGTTATGTTCAATAAAATTGAGCAATAAATCAATTTGAAGTTGATAAAAAAGGACATAATCTGGTTTTAAATGATTTTTCCTTTCAAATCCTTAAGTACTATAACATAAACAGACTACCAAAACACTCGTACCTTATTGATTTTGAGCATTATGCATATAAAATGATTTATTTTATTTTATCAAGATAAATGTATTTGAATTATAATTCATCAGATTTCTATCTTCAGGACTATACAAGTACATATACCTATACAAGAAGCTTACAGCCCTTAAACATTTTAAGCTAAAATGTTTGTGTGTAACAAACAGCAGTAAACCATTCTACCATAGCTCACAAGGCATTCCATTAAATCCATTCCATTCTTATTCTTAGACAAGAGGCATTTCAAATTTATAAAATAATAATATTGAAGTATTCGATATTCAAGGATCCCTAGGAGCCAGGACTTTTACTACATTTAATATGATTTCTACCTCTTTCACTCTAAGTCCTTTTTTCTTTTTTTATTTGGTTTCGCTCAAACAGGACATGAATTGCATTTGAGGTATAAATATTAAAATGTTTTTTACATTATTGCAAAGGGTACGAAATATTGCTACGTATAAGCGACGTGTTCTATGAATATAAATATTTTTTTTGTATGGTCATGGCCATATTTTGGTACAACACAAAGTTTGTGGCTCGAAAGAAATAGATCGAAAAAGAAAAATCAGTCTGAAGAGCAGAGAGGTGTTAAGATTCATACAAAATTATAAAGCAAAAATGTATAACCCAAGGAGGATATATAAGTACTACGAGTATATAGAAAGAATGCTCGAGACTCAAAGATATAAGTATGAGGAGATAAAAGGATACAAATGCACGATTTAAAATGCATTTTACTTTCATGGAAATAGAGATACTTCTGAAAAATATTCAGATATTAAAAAAATACTAAGAAACGAACGACCGAGATATATGGCACTACCTTTGAGGGTGAAGAGATATAACGATTTAAACATTTAAAAAAGCCTTAAAAGATTTAAGAGTTTACCTTTACCATTGAATAAATAATAATAAAATATATAATTTTATGTATAGATTTCAGATACAAAACCTATAAAATATTTTTATATATGTATTTTAGCACTTCTTGGCCTGGATTTTGACCCGTCTTTTTCTTAAATCGATTTAACGAAGATGAAGGAAGTTAGAAGGGCACCATAGCATCTTACTAGTGAGCCCTTAGCCATACCTGGACAAAACGAATTTTGGCTTTGAGCTCGAATGAACTTTCAATTCAATCAAAGTGTGCAAACAAAAAATATTCAAGTAGGAATGTTAAACACTTATTGTCTTAGATCCGATTCTCTGTAGTTAATGTCTTAAGACATGCGAACCGCGAAAGTCACTCTGATGAAAAGACTGACATAGCATTAGCGAATTTATTTAACCAAAACGCAAATAGATTTAACAAAAATTCTAAAATCGATTTAAACGATTAGCAAATAACTTTTAATTGTAAATAATTTAAAAACATCTGAGTTTGGATGAAATTCATTTGTTATTTAGGTTTAAATTTGAAAATGCTTTAATATTTGGAATTTTTGCCATATTCAATTTTCGAATCTTCGAAATTTCGAACTTAATATTTTTTGTCAATGAAATTTGTCATTCCGGCCAATAGGAATTGAATTAAATCAATTTTTAATACTGACAAAAAAAAATACACGACTGGATCGCACATATACTTGCTCCTATGTAAAAGTACCCTGGAATTTAAAAATTGCTTATAAATATATATAAAACATAGATTTAATGAGATACTCGTATACATGTTCAAATCCATTGAATTGCCATCTGATTTCCGGAAAAGTATAAACTTATGCAAACAAAGTTTAAAAATCGTTTTATTAAAGTAGTTTTGTATGTAAAAAATTTCTTTCAAATTTTTCTACAACAAAATTTGGAATGTCAATTTTAAGTGTTTAGTAATATAGATTTTAGAAAATAATTTCAAAAAATATTCGTTCACACGTTTTCAAGATATGAATTGATTTTTCAAAAAATTAATTGGAATTTTTGTTTTTTTTCAAAAATCTCAAAAAATATTTTTTCGAATATTTTCATATGCAATATTATTTTAAACTTAAGAGGGCTCCTGGTGAAAATATTTGGTTAAAATCGTTAGAGCCGTTAATGAGAAAGTCGAAAATCAAAAAAAAAAAAAACGATTCTACGACAGGTACCGTTAGTAACATTTTGCCCCAAATTTTTTTTTTACCAAAATATAGTCCATGTTCTTGGAGCTAAAAAAAATTTAAATTTCCCCTCTAGGGAATCACCAAAGACCCTTAAGTGCCGAGTTTGAAGAAAATAGCTCTAGTGGCTTAGGCTCTAGATCGAGGTACAGACATACAGACAGACAGACGGAATTGTCGGACCCACTTTATTCGTGTTTGTCATCATAATGTCAACGTTGATCAAAATTTAGAGTTCGATTTTTTTTCCAAATGCAGAACTTGCCCTATATTACCTACATATATCGCAAGTAAAAATGAAGAAATCTTACCCACCACTGGGTCTGGATGTTCCATACCAATATATTTCCTGGAAAAAATTTACTGTTTTATTGTCTCTTTTTCTTCCGGAAGTTATGGTTCTACCGCTCCTGGACCTGAACTAGGGCACATGAATTCCGAATACTTTTCTATTTTGAAAATTGTGTTTTTTCGTATTCTAGGGTTTGTCTTAAGCTGAATCTTTTCAAAAGCAAAAAAAATTGGCAACAGATCATTATGAAATAAAATGCCCGACTGGGTCGCACGAACTTGGTCTTATGTAAAAGACTAAAAATTTCAAAAATTAATACTATTAGAGAAAAAGTGTTCATAAGCAAAATAAAAAATGATAAATCTTTGTAGTCGTTTCTTAAATGGGTCATTTTTTTAAAAATTGACATTTTTTTTTGATCGTTTGAAAACAAATTTTTTTCAGTTTTTCTTGGGTTTTAGGTTCGTATTCACCGAGCGCTCCTAAACGGCTCTTAACTTTACGAGGCTCTTAACTTGAAATTTCTGTGCGGTATTCACCAACCACTCGCAAGTGTTTTTCGAAGTTCGAAAATGAGAGCCACTCTCTCTTGTTCAGGCATACCCAAACTGTGAAATGTTGTGTAATGTTGGTCTTGACAGCAAATGGATACTCTTCTACATGGATTCGAGTCAAATGCGTGCGTGGCACACGCACAAGCGAACAAATTTTCGAAGAGAGCGCTCGTAAGTTAGGAGTGGTCGGGACCACTCCTAACTTTTAAGAGCGCTCGTAGATCTTCACTAATATTGCTTGGTGAATACGTTTATGAGCTTCTTAAGTTATGAGCGCTCGGTGAATACCGGCCTTAGTTTCTAAATCTATAGTAAACAAGTAGAAAAGGGGTTCTCCGAGTTGCGCAAAAATAATTTCAAATATTTTTCATTTTTAGAGTATTTTTCGATAAAAATTAAAATTGAAAATTTCGAATGTATTAAAAATGTTCTTTTCTTGCATAAAATAACAATAATCCACAAAATAAATAGTAACAATAAATAGTTGAAATTTTGTGGAAAGCAAATAAATTTAATAGGATAATTAATAAAAAAGTTGTTTGTTTACGAAATGATTTTGTTTAAAAGCATGAATGAGTCAAAAAAATATTTTTCTTGGAACTTTTACGGTACTAATACTGTAAGGAATGATGAAATTCAGTATATCTATCTAGAATATAAAAAAAATTAATAATAATATGGGCCATTATAAACTAAAAGAACATTTATTAAAAAACAAATACGAAAATGGCCACGGAGATTACAAAATCGACTTTTTTCTTAATTTTAATATAGTCAATGTAATTCAATGTCATCCAAATTATATTAGGTTCAAGTATGATTAAATAACTTTTCTTTTGGCGGTGGTTAGAATAAAAAATATTAATATGGTACAAAGATAACAAGGCCACGGAGATTACACTGAATTTTTACTCGGATGAAAAAATTATTTTGTATATAAATTTTTAAGGAATTAACTGCAATAATTAAATTATAATAAAACATGAAATTGAAGGTTTTTTGACGTACTAAAAGATGATGCATCGTAAAAAATTATTAAAAATTGTTTAGTTGTGTGAAAAAGCGAAAATTTTTAATTATGTTTTTTTTTCCAAAATCTTGTCACACTCATTCAACTAAGTATTGGGACAACAAAAAAAATTTTTTTTTTGCATATCATAAAATTGAAGTTTAAGAGAAGGCTTTTCAAACGACAAGGCCCAAAATTAAAAAAAAAAATCATTTTCATCACTAAAAATATTAATAAAACTGATTAAGCATCAAAATCACATCCCAAAAAGGCCACGGAGATTACATATTATTAATTACCATGGATATTCGTTACCATCAATCGATCGGCAAATTTTTTCTTATAATGCTGACATATAAACACAGTTCCATGCCAAATTTCAAGTCTTTAAATTGAAATGCAAAAAAAAATAGAAGCTATAACGCTAAAAATGTAATTTTTTTAAAACGACCCAAATAAGCTCCTATATAGGTGCAACATTTTTAACAAAATATTTTGGTACACCAACCAACTTAAAGTTTTTATTATTAGGCGTATTTTATTGGTAATCTATACATAGTGCAGCAATGTAAGTCTGAATAAAATGCTTTTTTTGACTGCATATACACTTTTACTTTTTAAAGTTGGTATGCTTTGCATTTATATACCCGTGTCAAAATCAGCTGATTTGGAAAAGAAGTAAAATAAATATGTAATTTCTTACAAAAATAATACAAATTGAAATGAATACAGATCCAAAACAGAAAGGGGCTGTACATAATTTCTGAGTTTCTTTTAACAAATCATCTTAATTTAGTAGATATTTCAGACTCATTAAGTGAACAAACTAAAAGGAAACAAAAACTAAAAATGAAATATACACCTACGAATAAACAATCCGCTTTTGAATAAGCAAAGGGATGTGTTGGAAAAGTATACGTTTTGATGTGGTTTATGCTGAATTAACATCACTGAAAAATTTGTTGTCAAACAAGTGGCAAAATTATTAATAAAATCAAATCTCAATGGCATGTATGTACACAAAGTCAAATTAAGGGCTCGGTGTCAGAAAAAAATCATTTTCATGTCCTTTTTAATCGTCTGGAATCGCAGCCATCCTTCGATGAATTTCATACTCTCACGTAACAGATAGGGAACATGCACACGCATTAAGAGGCAACATTTTGACCATTGACTATTAACGTTTACCGTCTAATCGTAAATTAATATTTCAAACCACATAATTTTGGCTCTTGTGAAAATTTACCATAAAATGAACAAATATCATCGAACACATTCTCGAATAATCAAAACCTGCCAACCTCACGAAAAATAAAACTTTTGCAACCAATTTGAGTGTCACTGTAATCCAGATGCTCCAAAACTTTATCAGCACTATTATGTGCACTCTTATTACTGCCTAGTTTATACGCACTATTCCTTTGTTGTTGTTTACTGTGCAAAATTTTACTGCGCTGCCTATACATTTCCCAATTAAAAACGACTATTGTACGAATAAATATTAAATTTACAAACAGAATATTGAGCCGTTTTTGAAATATCGAATTAAAAATTCAAAAAATATTTTTTTCTTGTATTAAAATGCAACGATTTTCAAACTTTTTTAGAAACTTCTCTAAAAAAAAATTCATAAGAATCTGTTACGTCGCCAATACACAGTGCGGCCGAAGGCATCTTTGTGCGGCCAAAAGTCCAAAATAAAAGTTTTGAGTTAGGGGTTTTTTGTCATCAGGCTGTCTAAAGGAGACCCCTAGGAGATGAAAAATGTTCGTAGTTGAGTGTCTTGCCCCAAATCCCCCCCATAATCTTAGTCTGAATGTGGCTGCTAAGTTAACGTAGTCACGCGTCGTTAAGATAGACTCCATCAAACACGTGTAAAATAAAATAAAATTCAGATACCCGTAGCTGCCCGTTGGCGTATTGCCAAACTGTATATCAGTACAGAGCTCCGACGCTCTATAATAGACTACAGAATGCTCATTCAAATTAAGAGCATATTATATACTGTGTCAGATCAAAAGCAGATTTTTCTGTGTTGGTATACATTTTGCTCAGGAAACTAAGAGCAAAGTACCTGTGATTACAGAGCTATCGTTCACGTTGGTGTGGTGTGTGGTGCCGTGACATAAGGCCAAGTGACAAAAGGCCAAATTTGTTTGTGACTTAAGGCCAAACATAAAATGTTTTGTCTTGAGCAACAGTACCTTGGGTGGCCCGCTTCGCGGGTTTTCAGGATTTTAACTCCCTTTTACGGGGCTCACACGCGCTTACGCAACTCCGTTGCTAGGCAGGCGCCTGTAGCAACAGTTTTCCTGAGCAGCAGTACATAACTGTTAGTTGTTTAATCGAATTAATGTAAAATACAAAACTGTTGCTACAGGCGCCTGGCTGGCGACTGAACATACCCTAAGCGGAGCAACGGAGTTGCGTGAGCGGGTGTGAGCCCCGAAAAGGGAGTTAAAATCCTGAAAACCCGCGAAGCGGGCCACCCAAGGTACTGTTGCTCAAGACAAAACATTTTATGTTTGGCCTTAAGTCACAAATAAATTTGGCCTTTTGTCACGGCACCACACACCAAACAATAACCACACCAACGTGAACGATGGCTCTGTAATCACAGGTACTTTGCTCGATCTGAAATAGTATATAGTTTGCTTCAGCTTTTTTAATATTTTACAAGCAAACTGCATGTGACCACAGAGCGCTCTGTGGTAGCATACAGTTTGCTCTACAATACTTTCAAATTCGGTGAGCAGAAAATGGCTGAGCACAGACTAAGGAGATCTGTGCTGATATACAGTTTGGCAATACGCTGCCCGTTGAGTTTTTTTGTTGATTAAGGTACTAGTACGGTCTAGAACGCCAAAAAACGCACGATTTTTGGGAATTTTTTCTCGGAAACTTTATTAGATAATAACATAATTTTTTTTTAAATAATGAATACATGCGTCAAGAATACAATTTTTTTTTTAATTTTTTGAATTTTGGCCGGATTATAGAGGGCGAAAACATCGACTAATCAAAAAATACATTGTCCCATTGCGGACAGTTAATCTTAGGATTATCTGGACTGAAACCAAAAAACAAAGTGGGTTATTTAAAGGAAGGTTTCTTACGAGACAATTTTACACAAGTTGTTGTAAAAGTAAAACAAAAAAATGTCAAGCTTTGAAAAAATAATTTTTTTTTTGGAAATTTGTTTGGCCATTTTTGGGTCGCCATTTTTTTTGTTCATAACTTTTTAGTCAAATTGTGGTAAATTGTCTTGTACTATTTGTAAGAAAATCAACAGAAAAAAAAATTAAAAAATAGTAATCATTTTTCGGAAAATTTTTATCAAGTGTTACCTAGCTTTAACTAGATCTTTTTTTTATTTTAAAACAATCTGTGAAACAGTTTTTGAGAACAAAAAATACTCGTATTTATAAATTTCGAAAAAGATTCGTATGGCAGGTACCTTTATTTTTGATCTTAAAAACAAAAAAAAAAAAAAAAAAAACGTGTGGGGGAGAAAATTACAAATACTATCTAAATTTACAGAAAATCGGCCGACCCGTTTAGGCCGCAGTCGAAAAGACAGACAGGTAGGCAGAATGGCGATCCACTTTTTTCGTCTTCTCTATCATCGTAATGTCAACTTTAATCTTAATCTCAAGTTTTTTTACGAATTTATAACTTGCCTTATAGTATCTATAAGTCGGAAGAAAGAAAATATGTGAGTGCCGGGACATACGGTTAAGATGGGTAAACATCAACGTTCGTCCGAGTGCCGAATTTTTGTTATCGAACTTACCCAATAAACATACACAACAATGCACTCGTAATCTCAGCATTGTTTTATAAATATTTATATTAATATTAATTTTTTGTTGAAAAATAATATGTACGTTTAATAAAATATCAATTTACTAGTAATTCAATGGAAATAATAAATAAATGGCAACTTTATTTATTCTATTTTTTTTTTTACTTTGCGAATTTGGATATTATTATCCCACAATTTATTCCTCAAGTCATCTAGAGGTTTTATTTCTTATCCTACTTTCCTAATTGTTCGCACTGTGTTTAATATTATAAGGGTATTCATAAAACCCCATAATATAAAAAAAAACGTTCCAGACCCGGTGTAGTTTGGACATCATTGCCCCAGTAATTCCAATACAAGCCATTCTTTGTACCTAGGTTTTCTTCGACGATACAATAAATTTTCTACCCTTATGATTTGACTATAATCTATAAAGTCTTCATTCGTCCAAAGCTAGAGTAAAACTCCCACATCTAGGCAGGTGTAACTTTGTAACTCACTTGGGTCTTTTGGATATATTATATATGTAATTCAAAATAGAGCTTGAAAAATGATAGGTGGATAAAATATTAAAAGAAGCTTTAACATCGCTCGAACCGTGCCGAAATGTTTTATGTGTATAATATTTTATTGTTATTTGATTCCAACTTTGGACGTACAAATAAATTCGGAGAGATGAAGACAGTTTTAGTGAAATAGGCAGCTGCATTCCTACTCTTAAGCATTTTTAACTGTAATATATTTGTATTTCTAGGAGTTAAAATCAGTTTACCCCCGAGCCCAATATAGTCAAGTCAAGTATAGTGAATCTTTCTTTAGCTGAACTAAACGAATGTAGAATGTTTTGGCTGACTCTATTTTTACTCACACTCTCTTAAATGCACACTTATTATAACAAAATATATTACTTTCTAAGGTTATTACAAATATTGCGAAATCTAAAACTACTTTAAAATAATCCTCAAGCTCATAAGAACAAATTCTAAAAATTCCATACAAATCCGGCCATACAAATCCCGAGACTACTAAGCACTATTTATTAATTTGGCGAAACCCAATTCAGTAATTAGTGTTTAGTATATTCGTAGTTATTCCTATCATCATCATCATCAACATCGGCTCGACAACCGGGTTCTGGTCCTGGCCTCTTTCAACAAGTCTCTCCATCTATTCCTATATGCAATGCAAATCTCCTCAACCACACTCCCTATTCTCTTCCTGGACACAAATAACTTGAACGCATAATGTCTGCTCGTATATTCAGTTAATAGTCCTCATTAACTAAAGACTCCATTTTAACTTGTGTCGATTCTCTATGTAAGCTTTCCATTGACTGTACTTTATTTTTGGTGCGGTTCCAACTGCTTTTCCGTTTTTTGAATTTTTTAAATATTATTCACTCAATCATTATTTAAGTCAGAATATACCTTCGGATTGTGTAATGTGTGTTCACGTTCACATTTAAACCCTTTTATCCATCCGCCCAAACATAAACAGGGAATCGCGGTACAGCTGTCCGACGATGTCTGTAAAGTGTAGTAATTCTCTCCGGGTGTTCCAATGGCAACATTTTGGAATTTCCGGACATCCAACTGCCACACGGTCTCTACAAACCATCCATCTGGAGTAAAAAACCATGTACCATTTTTGTTTTTTTTTTTATTAATTTGTCATTCACGCGCGGACTGGAACAAGGTAACAGACTTTTTTTTTAACTGAAATTTTTATCTTCTATATCTATTTATACAATTTCCATTGTAATGTTGTACGTTACAACCCAGCGGTGTCATTTTATGGAATTGTGAAAATAAATATGAAAAATACCCATAATAATGTCAATAAAAGACTTGAAGGTACAAACGAACGGTACAAACCTACTTACCTACGTGTTGCACAGTTTTCAAAAGAATCATTCTCAAGCGTTTCGTGTTATGTTGAATTTAGAACGGAAAAAAGGTGTGCTAAAGTTAAATTTGAAATTGGCTCCTTGCTGCTTTCCAAGGGACACGTATTTGTGATTTGTTCTGTTAAAAGAAATATTATAGTATAATGTAGCATTGTCGTGTGACAGCTCATGAATATTAAAAAAAAAATCTATTTTCAAATTCTTTGTCGTTGAAATGTGAAATAAATGACAGTTTCTTTAAAAATGAAAATGTACCAATATGCCTCTTGAAAGTTATTTTCATTATTCCCCATACTAACCTTGATGAAATTCAGTCATATGGCTGCCAAAATCTTACATTCACACATTTATGAAGAAATTAAATTTTAATATTTAACCGAAAATAAGTCCATTATGTAAAAATACCTTTTGGCAGGAAGTTGAATAGGACAAAAAAAAAAGGAAAAAAAACCACCTACAAAAGGCAGTTGGTTTGGTCTCGACACTAGGATAAGTCCGTAATGAAAGGTTCGTTTTAAGTCAGTTTTTGTGAGGTGGCAGATCATATGAATTTTTCCAACCTCTGAGTGAAAATATCAAGAATCTTTTTTCAACCTGTTCCTATCTGACATTAATGACAGTCGTAATGGGAAAATCATACGTGAGGAGAAATAAAAAGCACAGGGCCTAAATGACTACCCTGAATTATTCCAGAATTAACTTTAAAATTTATTGATAAGCAACAGTTGAAAAATAACGAGCATGACATATCGAGTAAATAAGATTAAACCCACTGCACAAAATAGCCGCTAGATCCCAGCTTCCAAAATAAATGGCAAAGTTTGATATGAAAATTTGTCAAACGCCTTACTGCTGTCTGTAGGGACACAATCATTAACGTTTCACCGTTTTTTTTTTAAGTGGAAAAATAGTTTTTTTTATAACCGGGGGGTCATGACTTCAAATTCGATTTAAAAATAATACCGTTATTAATGGTATTAAGGACCTCATCCATTAATTTAACATTAGAGTTTAAAATGTCGTTAAATTGATAAAATTTTAGGTAAATTGTAAGTTCGAAGTAGATGGTTTACTTAGCCAACTTTTAGTTAAGGGTGACTTCTTTTCCTTTCTTGTTTTTTCTTTTCTTTCTTTTTTTTTTGGGCCATAATTTTTTGTTGGTTTTTAGTTTTGACCTAAACAGGTTTCTGAGCTTCGGAACTTTCTCTAACTGATTCATGTAAGGTGATATTGTCAAAATTGAGACTTTAGTTTTGTTTCTGTTTTTGGACGCAAACTTTTTCAATTTCGGAGAAAGAGAAATATCCTAGGGAGTCAAATGTCTGGTTCAGAATCGTAGAGGATTCGGTTTGACTATTCTTTAATGCGACAATATTTTGCATTTCATTAACTTCAATAATTTTTTGATTTGATAAAATGTGTGGTTTTAACCTTAATTCTAAAAAAATCAGTCTAAGAAAAATCCAAATTAAATCCACTACCTGCAACTTGTCCTGTTTGTACCTTAAGATATGAATTTTAAAATAACTGGTCTATATAACTCAAGGTCACTTTGCGTCCAAGTTCTCTCATGAAAAGCCTTATTTCATCATTGTAATAATTCGAGAGGATCCATAAATGTTCTATCCAACGGTTGCTTTTTATGGGTGCAGTGCAGTGTAATTATCATGAAATTATTTCTAGCTAGTTCAAAAACTTCTAAGTTCATAAAACATCTAGAATTAAGAGAAATGGAACTGGTTGAGGTTCAGACGGTTTGGAAAACTCCAAAAAATGGCGGGACCACTCTGTGAAAATGGGCAATTGAATCCACTTCTGAAAAGTCGCATTGGAATTAGCAGGAGCTTTGTTCATGAAAAGCAGATTGTTTCTTTGAGTTGGAATAAAACTGCAGTCAACAACTATTACTAATGCACTACGTTCAGCCAAGTTCAAAGCTTTTCTGGCTAAGACCTGTGGCTGCCTGCTTTGTACAATGGTTAAGACAGTTTCATGAAGCTGTTTTTTTTCGGTAGTGACGAAGAATTTGTGCCTGAAGTCGAAACTGCTTCCGATGAAGAATGTGATTCAAATGAATCAGACAGTGAAAGTGAAGAAACATCTGTGGATCCAGCGGATAGCGATCAACTTTTCGTATCTAAAAGCAACATGATTTGGAGCTCAACACCGTTGAATCCATCTGGTAAGATTTTATTTCTTGAGTTTATTTTTGCTCAAGTTTGTGTTTTCAGTCGCTCGAACCCGTTCTGAAAATATTATTACAATGAAACGTTACGCTATAGCCCCTGTTCAAGTTTTAATTGATTCGTTTCTATTATTTTTCCCAACTCAAATCGAAAAAATAATAATCGAAAATACCAATAATTTTGGCCGCTCAAAGTTTGGCGATATACTAAAGAAATAGACAAAAGCATGTTGCACGCATATTTCTGCGTCTTGATTCTTGCGGGTGCTTACAAGTGAGTTATTTCAATAAAAGTATTTTTTAGTTTGCTTTAAACAGGTGGTATTTCTTTCAGATCAAAAACAGAGCGAATCGAAGATTTGTTTAATGCAAATTTT
The DNA here is from genome assembly GCA_911387755.1 of Chrysotoxum bicinctum. Classification (NCBI taxonomy): domain Eukaryota; kingdom Metazoa; phylum Arthropoda; class Insecta; order Diptera; family Syrphidae; genus Chrysotoxum; species Chrysotoxum bicinctum. The sequence continues at coordinate 20,386,455 of OU426989.1, forward strand.
AGTCGAAAAATATTTCAAGCAATTATGTCTTAAGAAACTTTCCAGTGTATGACAAAAGTCCTACGTTTCGATGACCCAACCAACTGAAGACAAAATCGGCTAACAATCAAGGATAAATTCGCTCCAATTCGTAACTTATGGGACAAATGGGTACAACTTCTTCTTCTGTCTTGCAACCCATGCTCTTTCAGTATATGCCAAGATTTGGGATATTCAACCTTATCTTGAAAAAGAAATTGGAGCTTCAGATAAACGGAACGAAGGTTAGTTGAAGGGTTGAACGGTCACAACATCACCATGCACAACTTTTTTATTCATACGAATTGGGCCACTAAAACTTTTATTGGAGAAAAAGCAGCCACAATTTCAATCAACATTTGCATTTACTGATACCACAACATTGGTCTCGCATATCAGTAAGAAAAATCGTTTATATGCAAATCGATCCAGGATATCACACTTCGAGAGGCAAACATAGCCGTAAGAAATTTCTCCATGATCTAGGTGTCGAATTGGGTAAAGATTACATGTTCAGCAGATCAAGGGCACCTCGAGCCACTTGTTAACTTTCGCTTCAATCAACGCTATCTTGCTCTTCCACTTCGAATATGAATGACACCGGAAGTGAAGATACCAACCCACCTGTCAAAAGAACAAGATGTGTTTCACCACCACCAAAAAAAACGTAGCAGATGTGCTATTTGTTTAGATGAAAAAGCATAAACAAAAGAGAATAAAACAGAGTTGATCTGCTGCTTATGCAAACAAAAATTTTGCAAAACCAAACAAATGTTTTGGAAACGTTTAAGTAATCACAACGACTTCAAGGTTGTACAATTTTGATTACAAGCTTCATCCAACTAAGAAATACTCGTACAAAGACCTTGGTGAATGAACTTTATAATTCATTTTTGAACTCAAAATTTTTCCGAATGCAATTGAAACAGTATTTGATAATTGTTTTTCTGCTTTTTGAATAATTTTTTTTTAACTTTATGGACAATACCGAACATTTTAATTTATTCCCTTAAGTTGCTACAAATATCAGTAAGTTGTAATACCAACAAAAACAAGGAAATCAACAGTTTAACCAGAAAACGTTGTCACAGTACAAATGTTTAAATTGTGAAGGATGTAGGCGATTTGTTGGCTCCCTAATATGTCCGGATGACTGGGGTTAGAATGGATTTCATTGAGTACTATATTTATCAATATTACAGATTAGACAATTTTTCATACTTAAATTTTTAAGCAAGCTTTTCTTAAATGTTTTTGAATCGACATGATTTTTACTTGCGATATAGGTACTATAGGGCAAGTTCTGCATTTGGAAAAAAAATCTAACTCGAGATTTTGATCAAAGTTGACATTACGATGATAGCGAAGACGAAAAAAGTGGGTCCGGCAATTCCGTCTGTCTGTCTGTATGGCTGTATGTCTGTATGTCTGTACCTCGAACTACAGCCTAAACTACTGGAGGTATTTTCTTCAAACTCGGTACTTAAGGGTCTTCGGTGATTCCCTAGAGGAGAAATTGAAATTTTTTTTAGCTCCAAAATTAACGGTACCCCCCATACACCCGTAATGCAAAATCTTATTTATCTCAAAAACGGCTCTAACGATTTTGATAAAAAAAATTAGGTGTGATATTATGGACATGGACTACATTTTGGTCAAAAAAGATTTGGGGGGAAATGTTATTAGGGGTACCTGTCATGGAACCGTTTTTTTGATTTTCGATTTTCGCACCAACGGCTCTAACGATTTTTATCGAAATTTTTATGCAGGAGCTCCTTCGCATTTTAAAAAATATAAACTAAAAATTTTTTTTCGAAAAAATACTTTTTGGATTTTTAAAAAAAATAATACAATTTTTTTTTTTGAAAATTCGATATATTGAAAACCGATACACGATTAAATTTTTAAATTACGTTTTAAAATGTATTTTATTAAATACTAACAATTTGCGTAACAGTTTTTTTTATAAAAATTTTAAGGAAAATTTAGTACACAAAAAAACATGTTTCAGTGTGTCTGTATGTCTGTACCTCTCACTACAGCCTAAGCCACTAGACCTATTTCTTTCAATCTCGGTAGTTAAGGGTCTTTGGTGATTCCCTAGAGGAGAAATTGAAATTTTTTTTTTAGCTCCAAAACTAAGGGTACCCCCCATACACCCGTAATGCAAAATCTTATTTATCTCGAAAACGGCTCTAACGATTTTGATAAAAAAAATTAGGTGTGATATTATGGAAATAGGCTACATTTTGGTCAAACAAAATTTTGGCGCAAAATGTTATTAGGGGTACCTTCCATAGAACCGTTTTTTTTTATTTTCGACTTTCTCATCAACGGCTCTAAGGATTTTAACCCAAAATTTTCAGCAGGAGTCCCCTTAAGTTTAAAATAATATTGTATACAAAAATATTCGAAAAAATATTTGTTGGGTTTTTTTGAAAAAAACATTTTTTTTTTAAATCAATATTTTCAAAACCTATGAACGATTATTTTTTTAAATTATTTCCTAAAATCAATATTATTTAATACTTAAAATTCGCATCCCACATTTTTTTCTTGAAAAATCTAAGAGAAATTTGTTATATAAAAAATTTATTTAATAATAAAACGATTTTTAAAAGATTATTTGCATAAATTCATACTTTTCCGGAAACCAGACGGCAATTTTATGCATTTGAACATTATTATCTCATTAAATCCATGTTTTATATTTATAAAATGTATCTTCACTTCCAAAGTACTTTTACATAAGAGCAAGTTCGTGCGATCCAGTCGTGCATTTTATTTATGTATGTACATACATTGTACAGTACATATGTATGTACTTACATAATGAAGGTATGCATATTTCCTTACAACAAAAACAAAGCTTAGCAAATCTGCATCAAGAAATTCCTACTATTTTGCTGTTGCGATACCTTAAGGCAACATTCGAAACATTCATCTCATTTAGTTGGAGTATTATTTCATCAACAACTATGATATCTTTCCCTAAAATGCATTTCTCGTTTCCCATAAAGTTGGACACTTGCATAAGAAATTCACCACGCCTAACCTCTCTCCCGTTTCCGTATACTGCAGCTCAACGGAAGGTCTACTCTGCACGGTACATAATTTTAATTGAAAGTCTCACCACCATTCGATACCTGATATATTTCATCAACGCTGAAATCATCACGGAAGCAATTTGTATGTGCCAAATTGCGGTTCAGCAGACAGTATATTGTTTAAGACAAGGAACTCAAAGCCTCTTCTATGTACCTAAATGTAGCTTTTTGTCAACCTCACCAATTACTTGGTATATATCAGTTTTAACTTCCTGGTATCGTTCACTTTACAGTTGAGATCCATCACACAATTTCATGTCAAATCAAATCATTTGCTGAGTCATCCAGTTTTTTTTATTGACCGGGTCGGTCAAAAAATGACAAACGATTGTCATGCAGATTCAGAACCCTATAGTGATGTAGTTCTGTCCTTTTTCCAAAATTATTCTAAAAATGGAAACTGGAGAAACAGTTTGATTTAAAATTCAAGTAGCCTTTCTACCATCTCGTATCTTTTACTTGACGAAGTTTCCGCGGCGTGGAACATAATGGATTCAACTTGTTGACCTTTTAATACAGGTGCTTCTCTATTAACTTAAGTTCTTTGTAATGAGAACACAAAGGTACTTGAACTTCTTAACCACCTCAATCAGGGGATTATTGAATTTCCATTTTTTGTCCAAGTGATGCCTGCCTCCAACTTTTTGAAGATCATTACTTTGGATTTTTCTAAGCTAACAATTAATCCCCAAAGTATGCAGTAGTAATGCAGACCATTAATGATTAATCTCTTCTGGTCTTTAGTTATTTTACCGTTATTTTTATAAACAGTATTCTAGTGTACACAATTTAAACGTACACAACGCTCTTAAGGGGATGCCCATCAGTTTACCCTTCATTGAAGCCAACTTCGGACGTACTGTTACATTCAGAGATTCTTTCTTTAGCCACACTACACGAATGTGGAATGCCTTACCTGACTCAATAATATATTCAGACATTCAAAACATCGGTATCTCAATGTGCATCGGTATCTCCTTTTAAATCTTTTCAAACTTTCCTCTACCGCCCGCTCTGTGCTCAAACATTTTGAGGGTAGTCTTAAGTCCTTTAGTGCGGGCAAAATTAAATAAAGCGGATACCTACTACTTGCACTTCCACTATACTCAACCACTTTCGACTTGAAGAACTGTGTCCAACTTACTGGTTCACCAAATATATTCACCGTCAGACTAGTCAAAAAGTTCAAAAATATTTATAAATTAATATGAGACGATAACTATTCCAAAATTTACACATAGTTTGTCAGCTAGGCACTGCGTGCATTCTCGCATATTATGCATATTAGCTCCACAATCAGATTTGTATAACCAGAAACCAACACGAACATAGGTAATACTCGTTTGTTAATTAATTGCTAATTAAATAATCGACCTGACATAATGACCGAAAAATCGGTGTCCATCCACAAAAGAGCCTTTGTGCTTCGACACAATATTTATCCATCGGATTATGGTGCTGTCACGGATCGGAAAACATGAAACATCATTCCTCTGGGTTTGTATGTTGCCTTTTTCGTTCGGGGAATGGGATTTCATGATAGTATCTGGGACTCAAAAAGTCCCGCAGTCATTAACCATGGTGAACATTAATTTCTGTATGCTGGAAAAAGACCACCAACAGGGCGTGACAGTGTGTACAGCTAGCAGTTAAGTTACAGTGTACATGTCAGCAAAAGGCCAAAGGTATAGGATGGTGGGGGTAAATTTGTTGTAATTTGATTAAGATTTCCTGATTGATAGTTCAGGAGTGATGTTTCGGGTTTCTCAAAGTGCGAATTAGAAGTATTCGCTTGTGATGATATGAAAGTTTGAACTATAATTAACTCATAAGTCAAACTTTCCCTGCCGATATGGGAGGGAGGTGGGAAAAAAACGAAAACATTCCCAGAAGCTTAAAATAATATTGATTTAATTTTCTTCAACAGTATTTGATGAACTACATATTGCTAGGGGCTTTATCCCTTCGATAACCAATACCAGCCCTTATCGATGTTGGTAGTAAACCAATTTTGTGGCATAAGGGTGCGATTGGCCTAGGGCAAATTAATGACAGTTGCTAGTAATTAGTAAAGTTCATTGTTTTGTATCTTTGCTCGTAAATGTCGATTTTTTTTATCGAAAAATTTATTTCAGCCACCAATTTTCTAATTCCAAGTTGGTAAGCCAGCCCTGGATATTGGCATGGATCCCGGAGCGCGTAATCGTGTGTTCATGCCTTCATGGCACAACATTTCCAATTAGACTGAAACACAGGCGCTTTTGTTATGTTTCCAGGTTTTAGACAGTGTGTTTTTGTTTTTTGTTCGAATTAGAAACGTTCCACCAATCCATTTGTCTCTAACTGGGATTGTGTAATTAGTGGTGGAAAATTGTACATAGAAACTCCATTTGTGTGTCTGGCCAAGAATTCAACTGGGTTAACGCTCTCTGATGATTATTGTATCTGGATACTAACATCGCTGTGAGAAGAAAATGTATGTGGCACGGGTGTAGGGTGAAATGACGGATATTGACGTTTAAGAGGAAAATTGATAACGAAATGAGATCTGTTACAGTAAATGCACTAGACCACCACCGCTTCAATCAACAGGCCCCTATGGTCTGCAGTTACAAACGGCAAACCCAAGTCAGTTGAAGTCAATACCCACCAAATACAGAAATGGAATGATAATACAGTCATGTATGAAGATATAGGGTACCCTCGGATTTTTTGAGAGAGTGCCGTTCTACTTAGAAACCCTTTTACCGGAGAAATTATGAATGGCATTTTTTTTCTTTTATATAATATGATTTTGGAGAAGCCGACACTTGATGGATCATTTTTTAAGAGGCAGAAAACACCGAAAAATGATTTCAATATCCATGAAATTGGCTTTATTTGACAGATAATTTTATGACCTTAATGTTTCAATATGGTTTCAGGCATGTGGCCGCCTGTGATAGATGCGTACATGACCGAAGGTACCTGTGAGTACCTCCAAATGTTACTCCAAATAAAATCTCTATATGGGCAAAATATGACACTGTCGCCCAACGAGACTTTTAAGTACCATGTAATCTTCATGTTTGAATTTTGTTTTTGTTTTTATCTTAGTTCATAAAGGTTTTTTTTTTGATAACATACTAGACTTGAAGCGAGTAATTTTAGTTGGTTTTGGTAATTGCCGATATAAGTACCCATTGCTAGTTTTCGTCAAATTTTTTATTTGATAAGTTGATTTACATATTCAGAATTGGAATTCCAAAAAACTCAATATCAATTGAATTTAAAGAGATTTTTCATTTATTTTCACTAAAAAACTAAAGTGGACCGGTAAGTACCGTCCGGGTTAGGGGATGGTTATAGTGTTTTTTTATTTTTATTGTTCTAATAGAGTTAATATTTGTTCGTGTTATTTTCATGTACTTATTAAGTGCATTATGTCGGCTGTTCAGAATGTATTATTGAAGGATGATGAGATTTTGGCTATGGTTGAGGAGTTATCCTTTGGACAATAATGAAGATACTGACCTAGAATCCGAGGATGAATTGGATCTACTAATAATTCGTTCAAAAATAAGAGCTGCTGACGGAATGAATGAGGAACCAGATGAAGCTATACTTCAAGAAGAGCTTGATCAGTTGTTGGATGATGACGAGGAAATTTCGGATAATGGTCCAGGATGCAGTCATTCGAAGAAAAAAATACCCGAAGAGGAAACAAATCACCAATGGAAAGCTAACGATTGTGTATCAGAAATTCCGGAATTTGTATTACTAGAGAGTCCCGTCGAAGGTTTGTTAGACAGCTGCCTTAATGGAACTGATTTTTTCGTCTCCTTTCTAGAATGTGTGATTGATAATATTGTTTATCAATCGAATCTCTACGCCGCGCCGTTCAGAAAAGTAAGGTGTTGGATTTGAAAAAGGGTGAGCTACTGGCTTTCATAGGAATAAACTTCCTTATGGGATACCATAAATTACCCAGCTGGAGGCACTTTTGGAGTGAAAGTGATGGTTTTGGGAGTTTCGTTGGTGGTTAGAACTATGAGCCGGAATAGATTTGATGCAATTTTGAGTAGCTTGCATATAAATGACAAGAACCTTATTCCAAAAAAATAACACACATCGACTATTCAAGCTTTGGCCGATGATCGATTCTTTGAATGAAAAACTCATCACTTCTTACCATGGGACAAGACAACTTTCTATCGACGAATAAATGATTCCTTTTAAGGGAAGAAACTCCATGAAGCAATACAATCCAATGAAACCTATAAAGAGAGGGTACAAATTATGGTGCTTAGCGGATCAACATATGGCTTCATAAAAAAAATTTCAGTTTATCAAGGAAAGGAAGAAAAATTGGAAAGTAAGTACGAAAGAGTAGTCTTGTCTATGACTGAAAAGGAGTGGGGAAAACAAAAAATCATTTTCTTTCATAATTTTTTTTCATCGGTAAGATTATTGGAGAAAATACTCTAGCTTAGGGAACGATTCGAGCAAATAGAAAAGGCAATTCAAAAAATTTGAAAGAAGATAAAAAAATGAAAAGAGGAGATTTCGATTATCGATTTTCGAAGGATGGGATCAGTTTTTATAAGTGGAAAGACACTAGAACGGTACTGTTGGCTTCAAACTACCATAGTAACGATGTGTCAACAGTTTCCAGAAGGGATAAATCGAGAGTACAAAACGGCGTAAGCTGGGTCGTAAAAGACTAACACATTGATGGGAGGTGTGGGCCATGTTGATCAACTTCGGGCCGCATATGGATTAGATTGCAGATCAAAGAAGTTGTGGCATCGTCTTTTTTGAGAAATGCTCGAAATTTGTTTCGTAAACTCGTTTATCGTTTATGCCCAAATGAATGAAAAAGTACCACTTCTGGAGTACAAAAGATATGTTACTCTTGGATTTCTGTCACAAAAGGATTTACTTGTAGACAAACGTGGAAAATCACATAGTGACGAATTCCCACAATGCAGAAAAAGACGAAGAGGTAAAGGCGAACCTGTTTCCAAGGACGTGGGAAGGTGTGAGGTTCGCAGTATCAACAAAATACATTCAAAGCCTTTTTCAAAATGCAGTCATTGCGATATATACCTTTGCTGCAATGATAAAAAGAACAGCTTTTTCTTGTATCATGGAACACATTTTCATTAACTTTTATGGTTTTCCACATTAAAATGTTGACTTTTGCTTAATTAAAAGAATTTGTATTAATATTAGATTCGTATTGAAATAAAAAAAAATATATATTAAATTTTGTTTATGATTTTTTTATATCCCATAGCCCAATGGTACTTTTGAGTACCCATTTCACTTTTAGTCCTTAGATGTCCTTGAAAAATTTAAAAATGAGTTATCTTTCTTAAAATACCCTAAAATAAAATATTATTACAAAAAAAAACTTTTTTTTAAAGGTTTTTCATAGTTTGGTCAACAAAGGGTTAATCATGGAAGTCCAATTTTATTTGAAAATTTTTCAACAAACAGAAATACAGCAATTGATAATCTGCGAAAATTAATGCATTGCTAAATATTGTTTCGCCATCAAATGCTTGGGTTCAGTACTTGTGCATCCGATTTGTGTAGAAATAATAAACCAAGCGTGTTTTTTAAGCGAAACTAAACTGAAAGATAGACCCTACTTATATTTTCAAAACTATAAACGCATACGGATTGACTGCGGGTTTACTCATTCAAAAACTCCTTCGTTACTCCCTAATACTCTTTTATTCTACTAAATACATTTGAAGTTTCAATTGTCTATCGACAGCCATCTTGTCTTAGAGAATAATGATATTTCTGTAATTAATATCGGTATATCCTTCAACCCTCTTTCAATAGTCAGTTAAACGTTGAGATCGAAAAATTGCTCGAATAAAGTTTATAAAACTATTTCGCTTTAGCGGATGATTTGAGTACTGGGAGTATTGGACACTGTTTCAAATAGAAGAAGCAGGTTTCTGAACCACTATATCGAAGCCCAGTTACACCAAGGTTGCCAATGAAAATGCATATCTCAATCTTTGCATCGTGGACTATCGATTACAAATTGTAATAAAATTTTATTTCTTGTGGATGATAGTAATCTTCATGACATGTTGATGACTTTTATTAAAGATCTTAGTTTTAAGGTATCTGTAATAAACTTTAAACAGAACATTTTGTTTCGATTTAAACGTTGCAATAGGAATCTCCCTCCCTCTCTCTCTAACGAGGAGTGTGATTTGTATCAGGAATCTCAGCACTGTGATCTTACAAGCTAAGGATTCGTTAGTTTTGAAAATGAAATAAAATGTGGCTTTGGAAATAAACAAAATGTTTTTGATCACGCAGATTAATCCAACACGAAGATGAATCCATGTTCAAGAAAGTGTGCACAACTAAAGAACTTACAATTTTAAGGAAATCTCTTAAAATGTGAAGATACTTTCAAACCAGAAGTTTTACATAGAAAAGTATTAATGTTATAAAAGTGTTGTTGTTCGATTCCAGCCAACGAATGGTCCGCTCAGAAAAATCGTTTTTCCGGGCGATGAAGGAAGATATGCTCAGTTCCATAAACCTGCTCAATTGGTTGAAGAGCCCACTCAAATTCCTAACGTAGCAGGCCCATCCGCTAGCTTTCTAGACTTGTTTCTAACCTCTGACCCTGTCTATAAGCACATCAGACCATTGTATCCAAATTTACCATGTCAACAAAGCCCAGTTAGGAAAAAAAATTCTAAGAAAAACCGTTGGCAATACGAAAAAGCCAATTGGAACGGTCTCAACGATTTCTTCAGGAAATTTAACTGGTCACTATGTTTCCAGTGCACATATGATTACAATTTTTATGTTTTTTTTCGGAATGAGAAAGAGTAGCCCTAATAGAGAAAAATCTGTGAAACCAAAAGAGAATTGATTTGAGCTGTAAAGAGGTTATCAGTATTAGGGAAGTAAGTTTCCGATGTTACGAGTATAAGATCAAGCCTACTGAGGAAAACCGGAATAAGTTCAAACAAGCTAGAAATACCTACAATAATCATAATCGACAATATCCCAAGGGTTGATAAAATTGTTGGTCAATTTCAATTCTAATTTTTAGCTCAGAAGAAAAAGCGAATTTGCTAGCCAGCACAGTTTGCTGTTTATTCGATGCTGCCAGAGTACTAAAGGATCCCGATAAACACAAATCCGCTGGCCCGGATATTATATCCCCTATCGCTCTGAAGATGTGTTCTTCAATGCTGTCAAAACCATTGTGATAGCCCTTCTATCTGTCCTACTCTACTAGTCTCTTTTCGAGTGGATTGGAATTTGGAAACAGCATTTTTACAGCCAGTCCCTAAAAAAGGCGAATCTTCTTACCCACCTTACTATGGTCTCATTTCATTTACATCGCTTCTTTCTAAGGTTATAGAAACGCTGATAGATTATCAGATCAAGAAATATCTTTAAGAACGAAAGCTTCTCAATGACCGATGATTCTTTGATGGATTAGAAACTACCTTTCGAACCGCTCAATACAAGTTCTGTTGGACGGTTTTAAGTCTAAAAAGAGGCTGGGTGCGACCCACACTGATAACTTCCCATTTGTGGTCTTGAAAACTTTATATTTAGTTTTTTTCAAATAACCAAATTTTCAGCGAAACAAACTTTAGCTGTAAAATTCAAACAAACATTATTTTAAGATTGAAAAGCATTTTAATTATTTAAAGAGATTTGAAATTGAGATTGTTGATGTATCAGTTGTTTCAAAATGTATTATATTATTATTTCGGTTCCAAACATTTAAATTGAAAAAAATTTAAAAACGAAATATTCAAATATAAAAGATATGGTTTAGTTATTGATGGAAGGTCACTTACAAAATATATCCGCTTTAAAACTAGATATATGTCAAATATAAACCATTTGTTAGAAATTTTATTATGTATAAAATTAAATAATGGCAAAGTCAATATCATTGCTCGTTCTCAAGATATTCTAGTCGAAAAACAAATATTACCACTGTTTAGTAGATTTTTTTTTATATTTTTGTTAAAACTGTCAATTCGATACTTGTCAAAATTTAACCATATGTTAATAATTGTATTATGTCGATACTTTCCCGTAAGAATGTACTAAGCGACACTTTTTTCGAAAATGACTTTTTGATGAGGAAATATACTATATGTTAAGGGCCACGTTTTGGCCTGGGTTTCGCCAACCTATTATGCATGAAAAGGAAACTAGAGTACAAATAAAAAAATTTATCAACTGCCATGTTTTCTCATTAAAAAAATTTTGTTGCCCCCTGAAATTTGTATTATCCGCCAAAAAAATTATGCTAAGCGACATTAATAAAGATCTCATTGTCGTATGTCGTGAGCAACAAAAAATTTTGTTAGATGTCACTTAGTTTAACCAAAATTGTCTCTTAGCACACTATGATTCAACTAGAACTTTCTTCGTTTTTTTCGTTTCCTGAACAATTTTAGAAATATCGCTTAGTATACATTCTTACGGGAAGGTATCGATGTATAAAATAACATACTTTAGAAGGAACTATCGGTGTTCATTCCCAAGAAATTCGACTTGAAATACAATTTTAACTAGTTTTCACTAGAATTTTTAATATGTAGTTTTTTTTATTAAAAAAAAAAACTATTAATTCAATATTTGTCAACATTTTATCAATTATACAAAATTATACTATGTATAAAATAAACTAAATTAGAAGTCAATACCACTACTAGTTCTCGAGAAATTTGGGTCGAAAAACAATTTTTACCAATTTTCAATAGAATTTTATATAGTTTTTTATTTTTTGTAAAAAAACTGTGAACTGATTTTTTTTGAAATTTTTACCAGTTGTCAAACACATTATTTTTCGTAAAATAAAATTATTTTGGGTTTCAAATTGTTTTCCGTTCTTAGAATATCTGGGTTATGAAATTTTTTTTTTCAGTTTTTTTTATTTAAAAAAATAACGGTAAGTTCATTTTTTTCCAAATTCATACCAAATCTGTATAACCTTATAATGAGTACAATAAATTTTATTTAAAATAAAAGGCATTATTTTTTCGTGAGATATTTGAAACTAACCAAAATTTTTACTTTTTTTTAAACCGTTATAGTGAAAAAAGTACTCACTGAATTTTAATAAACGCCCTTTCAGCCTCTTTCGAAGTTATTATCTATTAAAAAAAATTTATTTGAAGTCGATATCTTTACTCGTTCTTGAGATATCGACGACGAAAAATGGCACGTACGAACGTACGAACGTACGAACGTACGTACACACACACACACACCTCTCTAAAAATGATTGGTATAGCCTCTAGGGAATTTGAAACGTCGAGAAATGTCAAAAATTCCAATTTGACAAATCGGACCGATTACAATAACTCCCTATGGGAAGTTAATAAATGATGGTGTCTCATAAATGCTGGTGTGTCACAGGAGTCTGTTTTATCTCCGAATCTCTTGCACATATTCATCAATGATGTTTTGTCTGATCCTTCTAATCCATTAAATTGTTTTGCTGACGAACGCACTCTCAGCTTCTCATATTCGTTTACAAATGGATGTCCTTGACCTTCGGATGTGGACGTAGAACGGCAGCGCATAATAACTTTATTAAATTCCTATCTACATAGCATTGGCAAATGGGGAACCATAAGCCGCGTAGTATTCAATGCTTCAAAAGCTCAATGCTGTCTTCTGCCATTAAAGTGGAACGCACCACTCATGCCACTATCCAAGAGCGGTACTTGCATTGATGAAACCGAACAGCTCTCAGTTCTCGGTATGTGCATCACAAACAATCTTGTGGGGACTGACCAAATATTCGACTGCGCCAAAAAAGCTGCTAAGTGCTTCAATTTCCTTCGACGATGTGGGAAATGTGTTCTAATCTCTAATGCTCGAATCTTTAAAACCAAAGTTCGAGTATAATTCTCATATTTGGACAGTTCTGCAATAACGCAGTTGATTATCTTGGAAAGAATCCAAAAAGAGCTTTAATGATGGATTCTATCTCCTATCACCCAAAACAGAAACATTTGAATCTCTATAGCACCGCTGCTGTGTTTCTTGTCTTTCATTCAGGTTGAGGTGATTCGTGCTAGAGAACTCTCGGGGCAAGGACATAATTTCCAGAGGCTCTTAAGTTAAGTTTTATATTAAACTCAAAACTTATTTGGCGCTATGTCTCATCTAAATGGTTCATAAATCCTAAATATTTTACTCAAAGATGGGACATAAATTCCAAATTGTTAGAGATATAATACAGACAAAATATTTCGACAGAAAACGTGTATATTTATAGTATTGAAATCGCTATTTAACTTTTCCATTGTAAGGTCATAGGTCAATTTGGCCTTGTGTTACTTTGAACTGTTTCTTCTGTATGTTCACGTTCAGTCGTCAGGCCAGTACCAATTCCAACAGTTTTCTTGATCAACTGTACCCTTCCGGCTTATTTGGTGGGTTCAAAGAATTTCAGCTCGTTTATTGTATCCTCTGTACCGCTCACGCAACTCCGCTTAGGGTATGTTCAGTCAACAGGCAACAGTTTTATAAGACAGCAGTACTTCATGTGTATGACGAATGAACATTTCCTAAGCAGACAAACTGAGTGGCATGAGCGGTACAAGCGTCCCACAAAGGGGAGAACTGTCTGTCTGACAGCTGAACAAAAACTTTTTGAGCTCAAAGCGGGACATAACCCTAATTAAAAATATACAGACTTACGAGGCGGCCGATAAGTACTCAGCCTACAAAAGATCCAACGATGCTACAACTTTTTTAACCCATCTGAAAAATATGTTTTCTCGAGGTCTGCAAAGTAGGCCTCCGTGGTGGCGATCACCTCCTCATTCGACTCAAAATTCTGCCCGGCGAGTGATTTTTTCAAGTTTGCAAATAAAAAAAGTCACACGGGGCCAAATCTGGGAAATACGGTGGATTTTCTTTCAATTCAACCAATTTGACTACTTTTCTGAAGTGGTGTTACGATTGCGCTTGTAGTCCGGAGTGAGCAAACGTGACACCCATCGCGGCGACAGCTTTCTCATGCACAAAATTTCATGGAGAATATGAACCACGCGGTCTTTTTGAGATTCCTACTGTTTCAGCTATCTCGCGCACCTTCAATTGGCGATATGTCAATACGAGAACGGGGATTTTCGACACGTTATCCTCCGTGGTAGCCATTTTTGGGGCACCTTGGTGGGGCTCATCAAAAACCGATGTGCCACGATTTTGAAACTCGTTATACAAATTTTTGGCCGTCGCTATCAAAGGAGAAAAGTCAACGAATCGAATCACCCACCGATATTGCGCTTTTTCCATTGTTCTAAAATTTGCGGACAAGCTGGCTTCCACTTCCACACGTGGTCAAAGCAAAACTACGAGTCCGATTCGGTTAAATTTTGACAGTAACTGTCTAAGAGAATGTACTAGACGATAGTCAATCTTTCTTGCGATACTGGCACCATCGGGCGGCGAGGCTAAGTACTTATCAGACCGCCCTGGTATGTCCCACTTTGGTAAAACAGCCATCAAAAATTTGATTTGGCTTTTATGTCACACTTAATGAGGACATAAGTTCCAAAAATAAAAATTGTAAATTATGCCCCTGGGAGTTAAGTTCCTGCCCCGAATGCCCTACCTACAAGATTGATATATTGACTCCAATAGTGAAGTATTAACTCCTCTGTGATTTTCTTAGGGACGAAGATGACAGATGATGAGCTGACAGATTTAGATTTAGAAACTTAATACCAAAGGATAAAGCAGTTTGATTGATGTTGCATGGAAATACTGCGTTGTATTTTACAATCTCTTAAACATCAACTACTTCCATTCCAGAGTTGCTGGTATATATCAAATTTGAGGCAAAGAGCTCTTAAAGAACCTGAACCTAGAGCGTACATACATATAGAAATACATTTGAAGTAGTTATAAGCAAGTAATTTATGTTTGTTTATGAAGAGAAAAGAAGATTATATCGTCGAACCAATTATGTATTCGAGTTCAAAAGAAACCACTAGGTAGTGTAGGCATCCACAAAGGTGGGTTCCGAAATTAACTTGAATTCAAACCCACAATGTGGTGGAATATGAATCAAGTGAACTCTGGCAGTTAGTGTGTAAGCTTTCTTGTAGATTTTATTTCACATTTTCTTCTAAACGAAACAACAATAAAACCTAAGACCCAATTTATACTCATGAATCCCTTTAAAGTAGAAAGAAATCACTTGCTCTTGTAATTCAATTGTAATCAACTTAAATGTAATTAAAAGCTAAATACGTCAGTTTCCTAGTCTCTTAACAATGTCCTCTCCACAAATGATGAAACAATTTCCCAAACCTAAAATTATCTCTACAGAAACCAAGACATTTGGAAAGGCAAGGTCTCGACTTGATGCAACTGTTAAGATAATGTCGTCGCATTTACTAGATTGTCCATAACGTATAACCCGTAACCTTAAAATATAAACACCACACACAAGACTTCGAAATACTCGTAATTATCATTTCATGCTTTTGAACAAAGATGATAAAGTACAGACATATTAATATAGACCTAATGATGGTTTTGTGCTTGTAGGACTATTCTGAAGATAATAAGATTGAAATTCTCATTTCATCATCACTAAAAGCAGGTTTAGAGGGACAGGCATTACTCGTATGTGACAATTCCTGAGATTCTGTGGGAGTGAATTTGGTTTGTGTCTGGATGTGCATAGGGTTGCCATTTTTTCTCGAGACCTCGTCGGGACATTTTGGTGACATATAATTTTTATGGTTAATTAAGCACTAAATGATAACAAATTCAAAATTATTTAAATTATTAATTATTTATTTAATAATTGCAATGTTCATATATGTAGCAACCCAGTATAATTATTATTCATTTTTATATTTATCAGATGACTTCACCTGAAATAATAGCTGTTGATTTCCTTTTACGAATTTATAAAATTCTTCACAGGTCATGTCGCAATTAAATTTACATTGAAGAATAGCTTCCACCGTATCAACTGCCAATCGGTTCCGTTCGTCGGTCCACTGAGAGGACATTAAGGAAAATACGCGCTCTACAGTTGCGTTATGGCCAGGAATACTAAAAATGTGTTGGCAAATTTTCTTGAATTGATTAAGCTCGTGTGACTTTTCAGTTGAAAAAACCTGCACCCATCTTTCACTGATATTTTGTGCTTTCCATTCTTCGCTTTCTATATTTTCTGCAATAATGTCCTTTAAGTGAATAAATTCAGAAAATACTTATCGCCGTTAATAGATATCCCCTTCTCGTTCAAATGTAAAATGCTCTCTTCTATTTGAATTCACTCCGGAAGTTTTGTTAAATTCATCCAGTCGAATGATTTGAAATGATCCAATTGATGCCCATTTCTCAATATAATCGATGGCAATATTGTAAAATTTTATCACCTCCTCTTTAAATTTTTTAATTTCAGATTCTAGTTCGGGTTTTTTTGTTTTGAACCCATTTACTAATTGCTTAGCCATCATACCAATGAAATTTGAGACTTTACTCTCTTGGAGTATTTTCTTGATATTTTCAATGAGCTCCTTGACCTCAATGATAGTAATGTCTGATTTTTCCATTTTTAATGTATGCTTATGAAAGAGAAAAGACTGGGAATGTATAAATGAAAAATAGACCTTCGCCAAGGGGTTTCTAAAAAATTCAAGTAACAGATTCGGTGCTTTTGTTTTATTTTCAAAGAATTCTTTTAGTGGCTCCCACATCTTCAAAATCCTATCGATGGCTGGCATCAGGGAGAGCCATCTGGTACGCTAATGAGATAATACTGTTTGAAATGAGACTTCTACAAATTCGCAAAAAGTTTTAAGCCTCTCTGTTCTGACTGTATAAATTGAGAAATATTTTAAAATTTTGATGACAATTATTTCACAATCAATGGAAAATGTATCTGCAGCTAATGATATTGAATTATGCAATATGTGGACAGGACAGCCCACGCCTTCTATTTCTCTTTTAAGTTCTGCTTTTAGTTTATAAAACACATTGCGGAGCCAACTTCTTTGAGCTCCACCAAAATTTGTATTTGTGTTATCGCCACAGAAAGCCACTAACTTTTCAGAGGAAATATTCAGGTCCTTAAGCGAGACAATATTTAGTAATAGTTTCTGAAGTTTCATCCGGTAGAGCTTGAAATCTAATTAATTTTGGTTTTATACCTTCTTTCACGTCAAAAAATTGAATCACTATCGGGAATAGTTTTTCTGCTTTGTGGTTACTTGCATCGGTGCCGATTCCATAAAATGAGACATTTTCCAAAGTCGAAACACACTGTAATAAGGAATAAGGAGCCAGAATGTGCTTAATGATAGCAGTTGCTTTTGTTCAGGCCGTAGATTGCTTTGCTGCTATTTTTGAATCTGGATACATTAAAGAATCAAGTTTACTCAAGCAGTCCAGTGATTTAAACGTTTGATTACTGATGGTTGATTACTTTATATGCTGTTGTAAGCAGTGCTGCCGTTTTAGTGACTTTGTCACTATATTTAGCGGAATTTTCAAAAGCTTAGCGACAAAAAATTATTTTTTGTCACTAGATAATTCTAGCGACTTTTCTAGTGACTTTTTGCAAGAACATGTGTTTGGACTTATGTTCGATTGACTCTCTTTTACCGCGACCACTGAACTGAATTTGAAACTTCACCACACAAAATAAGACCAAAAGGAGTGTGATTGCGAGTGAGCGGGTATATGTTTTAGAAACTAGACTACCTGGTCATTTCGTTTATATGATTTATTTTGTGTACAATTTTAACTGTAATTGTTTTTGTTTGGTTTTGTCGAATCGGCCAAAGTGGAGATTTCGGGAGTAAACTTAACTTTTTTTGTAAGTATATTTATACTTGTTTTCAAAAAATTCAAAAATTTCAATAATGCTTTAGATATTGAAGTCAATGAAATTGATGAAGATGCTATAATGGCTATAATTATTTGTGATTGATTATTTTTATAATAGGTGTTTGAAGTTATTATTAAAACTTCTTTACTTTTCATTTAAAAAATGAAAAGTAGTAATATTTTCTAGACTGAGTTTGTTTTATTTTTTTCTTAAGATTTTTTATGTTAACTTAATGTTTATAAGTTTTTCTTTACTATTCAAAATAAATTTTTTGTTATAACTGAATATATTTTTTTTTTGATATGTGTACTGAAATTTTTTTCTAGTGACTTTTTTTCAAAATTGTAGCATATCTAGCGGATTTTTAAGGTCGATCTAGCGACTCTTTTTTTGGCTTGCGGCAACACTGGTTGTAAGTT
Source organism: Chrysotoxum bicinctum (assembly GCA_911387755.1). Lineage (NCBI taxonomy): Eukaryota > Metazoa > Arthropoda > Insecta > Diptera > Syrphidae > Chrysotoxum > Chrysotoxum bicinctum. Next base: position 20,404,868 of record OU426989.1, read on the forward strand.
CAGCTGCACATACTAACAAATGTTCACTTGAATCAATTTTTACACAGAAGCTGTCCATTTTACGTGATGTGGATGCAGACGACATTTTTGTTTTGTGTCCAGTTGTCTCATTATGATGCTTTATATCGCCTTTACCTCCGTGACTCACAGAAATGTATATCTTGCAAACTGTACAAAATGCTTCTTCGTTTGACTTTCCTTTCTTAATAAAAGACCATTCTTTAGTGTATTCATCACTGAAATGACATTTTCTTTTCGGTGGAGCCATTATAATTATAAACACTTAATATTAATTTTAAACAACTATGAATAAGAGTGAAACAATTATAAAATACCGACCGAACGAAACTCAAACACGAGCAAAATTAAAGCGAGCAATGAGATAACTGGGAATGTTCACGCAATGTTACTGGAATGACATTTGGAAAGTGTATGCATAACGGTTATCGCATGTTTGTTTGAAACTACACTTCTCAGATATGCTACACAAATAATTTCAAAGCTATTGGAATGTGTCGGGACATTAAATAGATCGTCGGGACGTCGGGACACCGTTGTTGATAACGGTGACATGTCCCGACGTGTCGGGACGAATGGCAACCCTAGATGTGCATCATCTCATAGTGTTGCATATTTGAATGAATTAATTTCTCTGTTCGCAAGTCGAGACTAATGGAAGTGAAATTTAAGTGATATGGGGAGAAAATTGTTTGATTCATTTTGAATTATTTTATGATCTCTGTCTTGAATAGATAATAGAGAGTGTACCTATAATTGTTTAATTACTTAGGATGGAGCTGTGATCTGAAACAAGGAAAGACACTTAAGGTTTGAGAATATCAATGGTCGACAACTTCTACTGACATCAGTCCACACGAAACAAAACACTTGGAAGGCACTAGACTATAAGGATCTCCAATCATTTCAGAAATATTTAATAATTAATTATTAGTGTATCTAAATAATTGTGAAATGTTCTCTGCTATTATTTGTATGGTGAATTTATTCAATTTCGAACTGCATATATTCAAACTGTTCTTAGAGTTTCTTGTTCGAAAAAATACCGTCAAATAACGTCAAAGTCTAATTTCTGTTGTGCAAATTATTTGCCAATAAACAAAAATGAATTTTTACTAAATGGTGGTGCAACCATAATGCACGATGTTAATTGTCAGTCACACCTTAACGTCAAGTTTTTTTGCCCAACTTAATTTGACATTTTTTTGTTTAGTGTTTGACAAATTCTACCATGGAGAGGTTCACAAGTGAGCAGCGCGTTAAAATTGTTGAAGCCTTCTACGAAAAGGGGCGTTCAAATCAAAATGCGTTTCGTGCACTTCGTTATTTTTTTGGCAGCATAATCGACCAAATGTGTTCACAATAGGTAGAATTGTGCCCAAATTTCAGCAAACCCGGTCTGCAGGAAATGTGAAAACACCTGTGCATGCTCGTGGTCACCCAGTTTGTTTTTCGGAAAACATTGCTGTTGTTCGCGATAATGTGGCAGAATAGCCGTTGACTTCGACCTCGACTCGTCGTCGCCCAACAATTGACCATCTCACGAACATCACTGATGCGAATTTTGAATAAGGATTTGAATTTAGATGCTTACAAGGTTCAATTGACTCAAGAGCTGAAGCCTATATTGACCATTTCAAGCGTCGTTAATACGCCGAATGGTTGGTTGAATAGGCAGAACCGTATTGTGCTCAACGTGGACACCTAAGACTTATTTCCACGGTGGGCCTACCCACATCGGAGTCAGATTGAGCGCTGAGCATGAGCTCTGATACAGCCGAAGCTGTAACATGTTGCGGCATGAACACACACTTTGCCTTACAGCAAGGCCTACCAAGCACCTCTTGAATCCAAGCAAACCAGTTAAGTCCGGTAAACTTAGAAACCATTATGCCTCTGTATTTGGAGTTACCACAGCCATCATGATACTCCCACTAGAGGGCCTGCCTCATAGATAGCCTGAGATAGAGAGGTTGCACTACGCAACCCATCTCTATCCGTTGGGCACTATCTCCCATGACCGTGATCGAAGTAGAAATCAACAACTAAGAGTGTGCACACTTGATTAGTCTTTATTCGCCCTACAACGAACTAGGAACGATAGTCCTAAGCAATCTTTCTTAATCTTAATCTTTTAGCATCAATTATCCAAAATTGCTGAAACCAAAACATCATAGCAAAAGAGAACACTATCTCAATTATTTTTCTTTATCTTTTGGCCGTGACTTTCCCTGATCACTCGCCCAAGATTTGTAAAAATAGTGCCAGGGATCCGTTGCTCAGATTACCTGAGATAGGATATAGCACTAGATTTTTTCGGATACAGCTTGGGCTACAACTAGTATTCTTTGTCTTGTCTAGTTGGTTCAGCTACGGTAGAAGAATGTGTCAGGATTGCTCCGTCCTTCTTCTTTTGCAGCCTTTCCACAGGCACCACGAGGAGGTCGACAAGACATACGTGCAAATAGCCCTACGTCTCCAGTAGTATTTCCTCGCCATCAATAACAAGTTTTATTTTCCATACATTGTGAAATTAATAGGTCTTCCGAGTAAATAAAAAAATCAATGATGTTCCACTCAGAGTTTGTGTTTTTAATATTTAAGGACATGAAAAACCGTTTATTATCTCACTTTTCGTGAACACAGCCAATTTCAAACAAAATTGTCGCCAAGTCGCAATATGATATTACCTTCGCGTCATCCAATACAATAATTAACAGTTTGTGAAGTTGTTGTTCTAACTCAACAATCTGTGTATTGTCAAACTTTTCCCACTTATTCTTTGCCATCAACACCTAATGTTCACATAAATACAAATGAACTTAAATAATCATCAGCGCCCCTTAAATTCATAAGTTCAATGTCTATCTCCACACAATCGCTCCTTACGCCATGATTTCATATTCCCATTTCAGAACAATTAAAATTTACAATTCTAACTTCTTAGACGTGAGTTCAAAGTTATAAATACACCATCCGAAAACAATTATTAGAAAGTTTGTTCTGTCGGTTTAGGTGTATTTCAATTCATTCATCCATCACCATCATACTTTGTTATACATTCCCCACAGCAGCGCGTTCATTAAAAAGTCCCACAAAAAACATCTTACATGTGGCTGGATCTATTCACACTGAACTGACATCACATGCTTCCTCAACTCAACTTCAACTCAATGGTTGGCATTTCCAAGGGAGTAGAGTAAATTTCAAAACAATGATGATGCTCAGAACCAGAAATAGTCGGGGAATTAATGTTGCGCATTGGATATGGGGTTTCAATTAATTTATTTATAATTACAACTGTTGAACTCTTGGTAGCTGTCTCTTTCTAAGATTAGACGTGAGCTTATATCAGTCGCCCAAGACAAGACCCAAACTTAACCTAGATAACTTTCTGTATTAATTAGATAGCCACTAGAACTGGTTGTCCTATCTCACCGTGTCCCTTTGGTCCGATCGGACACAGTCCTACTGAACCAAAGGCGCTCTGCCCCGCCTTGTGCGAAATAGTCTCGACTATAAAGGAGCCGCGTGTCCACAGTTTTACGACAGACGTGGTAGATTAGCGAAATCGCCATTCTATCCTAGATTACCCCTTGAATGCATTGGGAGGGAAAGAGCCGCTTAGACCCGCACTCTATTAATAATCGTCGTTATGGTATAGTTAGCCCCAAAAATAAAGCTGTTCTGTTGGTCGAGGTAATCAATCTTGCAATGTGATTCCGAATCAGCCTTAACAAAAAATATCAATTCTGCAAAAGTTGGCTGCGTTGAATAGAACCTGTTTAGAATTATAATGTTTGTACACCGATTCTGGTGTTCTGTGTAATCCGAGACAACATCTAAGACACTGACTCTCAAACACCCAAATCTTTTCCATTTGAGGTGGGGCAAGGTTGAACCACACAGGCAATCGTCGACCAGATCAGGGCCGTGTAGCAGATTAGCTTCACCCTGCTATCAAACCGGCTGATGTAAGACAACCGCTTCGTCAGGGCAAAGGCTCCCTGTCCCTGGCAAAATCAGCATTTATTTAGTGGTGGGCGCATTCGAATGATATAATCGATAATAATCGATTCAGACAACATCTCGAGATATCTCGATTCTTCACACAAATCATTCGAATACTCAAATCCTTCGAATGATTTCTCACATCTACTTACTCTAAGGCTAGGCGCTCATATTCAATTTTTAGTTTCGCAACTACATGGTTCGAGCAACTAAAAAGTTTGTGTTTTGACACAAACGTCAAACTAAACGATTGCCTAAAATGAATTCGCTATTTTGTGTAACATATAATTATATGCACCTGCGCGGACATTCAACAAAATAGTTCATCTGTTTTCTATAAGCAACCAAACAGTTGTGCAACTAAAAATTAAATGTGAGCGCCTAGCCTTAAGCGTCAAATACACACGACACTTGTGCTTACATGCACACCGGTGTAGCATCCTAGGCGCCGTTTTCGAGAAAAATACGATTTTTCAAAACATTTTTTAACATTTCTATGTTGGGTACCTTTTTTTTTAGTTCAAAGTAAATCAGCCCAGCCGTTTAAGATATAGTCAAACAAACATATATGTAGATAGAAATGCGAGACCCACTTTTTTAGTCTTCGCTATCATCGTAATGTCAAAATTTCGAGTTCGATTTTTTTTTCCGAATGCATAACTTATCATTTAGAACCTATAAGTCGCAACTAAATTTTTCGACGTGCTCTACCGCACCGCACAACGATTCGGCTGCAACTGAATAGTGAATGAATACTGAATAGCAAATGTGCGCGCACATCGCAATACATATCACACCGATCGAGACACCGACACCAAAACTCAAAAACTTTTGATTTTACCCACATGGTGTCGGACACCGAAAATCGGTGTGCGCCTGCGCACCAGCCCACAGACGGGACGCATTTCCGTACACCGACACCGGTGTGCACACAAATGTCGTGTGTATTTGTCGCTTTGGAGTAAGTACCTAGATGTGAGAAATGAGTACTCGACAGTCGACACTCGAGTGCCTATTCGAGACCGAGAAGCGAATATTGAACAAAAGGACAGAAAAGAAAATACCCAAAATCGAGAACTCGAGAATTCGTTTATTTGTGTTATATTCATTTTCGCACTCGATGCATCTTTAAGGGTTAAATATGGAATGGTAAAGGAAAGACAAAAAGCGAGAACCATTATGTCATGATTTTTTTTTTTGTTTACTTTTTTTACCTTGAAATGGAGTGTTTAGCTTGAAGCTCCACGGAACCGAGTCCTTAACAGAATAGTTTCACATTTCTAAAAGTTGATATTTGACTTCAAGTCATCGCAATGTCGCTAAATCTTGTCGAAGTCATACTGTAAAAGAATTCTGATGACTCTACTTTTAGAGCTGTTCTGTTCTATTAGATCGTCGACAGATCGCTGGTATAAATGCTAAATAAAATCGGCAAAATGACATTGAAGATTTCGGTAGAAGTTAAACTGACACCTTTGACAACAAACTTTTTAACATTAGGCATGCCATAAGGCATATAGAAAAGTGGTTTCCTCAGAGTCTAGTCAGCTTTATACTAACCAAACGGTTTCGAAAGTCTTCTCCAAATCAACCAGACGGGTACCAGTACATTGTCTTTTATTTTTATTCCATTGCATATCCGAGACTAGTTGAGACGCTGGCTGCATGAATTGTATCATGTCCCGCCTTAAAAGCAAACTGGGTATCCGGTATGACAATGTTGGCTTCGTCCATTTTGGCAGAGCTCTTTTCATAACTTTTTTGAATATCTCAATGATACTCGGAAGAAGACTTATCGACTGGAAATTCACAGGATTGGAGTTGGCTTTCCCTTTTTCGGGAGAAAATATACCTCAGCTGTGGATAACCGCTGCTGAAACCATGTTTTTATTAAGCCGATAAAGCTTCTTTGATCGCTAAAAGTTCTGCCTCGATGATCAGGATCATAAAATGACTTACGTAAGCTTTGTCTTTACGACTATACGCGTCCACCAATCCCGTGATCAGTTTTTAATCCCCCGTTATAGAAATTAACAAATTCAGCTCTCAAGAATGTCTTATTCTTCAAAGTATCTTGATTGTTTCTGATAAATTATAGTTGGGAGATGGTGTAGACCATGATACTTGAAAAATGATCTGAATAAATTCAGAATAACAGAGTGACCAATCTCATTGTTTACACAGTGTGAAGCGGATGTACTTGCGGCCATTTGTTTGCTCAATATGCCGACGAGCATTTAATGAAAAAGGGATTTCTAGTGCAGCGGAGAAAATAGAGCGAAGTGCTCCAATATATCACTACAAGTAAGTCATTCTAACTATAGCGGTCCACCATAGTAATGCATTGCCATTTCATCATCATCATCGGCTCGACAACCGGGTTCCGGTCCTGACCTCTTTCAACAAGTCTCTCCACCTATCCCGGTCTCTAGCCGACGCCATCCAGTTGCGCACCCCAAGGCTTCGGGCGTCCTGGTCTACGCCATCTCTCCAGCGCAAGCATGGTCTACCACGCTGTCGTCTAGCATAGAATGTACCACAAAGAACTTTCCGAGCAGGTTCCTCTTCGCTCATGCAAGCTAGGTGCCCTGCCCACCGGAGTCTACCGAACTTAATTTTTATTACGATATCTGCTTCTAGGTAGATTGCGTACAATTCATTGATTGTACCGTCTCCGGAATCGTCCTTCCTCACATATGGGGCCAACAATTCTCCTTAAGACTTTTCTCTCGAACGCAGCTAAGAGGTCGGAGTGCCTTTTGCTAAGCACCCAAGTCTCGGATCCATATGTGAGTACTGGCAGGACCATGGTCCTGTACAGCAGCAGTTTTAAAGTTATGGTGAGATTTCTGGATTTGAAGAGCTTTGACAGACTATAGTAGGCTCTGTTGGATTTGAGAAGCCGCCCGCGTATTTCTGGATGAAGGAATCGTGTACAGCTTGTTCGGTTCTTCCGATGATGTCAATGTCGTCTGCGTAAGCCAGTAACTGGCTGGACCTGTTGACGATGGTCTTTCTTGTTGCCGTGCCAGAGTCACGGATTGCTTTCTCCAACGCCAGGTTGAAGAGGAGGCAGGCCAAACCGTCCCCTTGTCGGAGTCCATTAAAGATGTTGATTGGTCTGGATAGCAATCCGGCTATTTTTACTTGGCTTGTTACGTTGGTCGTGGTCAACCTACATAGTCGTGTCAATTTATTTGGGATGACGAATTCTCTCATGGCTTTGTAAAGTTCTACCCTGGCTATGCTATCATAGGCGGCCTTAAAGTCTATAAACAGATGGTATGTTGGGATGTTAAATTCTAGACATTTTTCCATCGCCTGCCTGAGGGTAAAGATCTGATCAGTTGTTGATTTGCCTGGAATGAAACCACACTGATATTGTCCGATAACGGTTTTAGCGTATGGGGTTATCCGGTCTTGTAGGATAGAGGAGAGTATCTTATAGGCGGTACTCAACAACGTGATACCTCTATAATTGCTGCACGTTGTGACATCTCCCTTCTTATGTATGGGGCATATTAAACCTTTTCGCCAGTCTTCTGGCATTTCTTCCTGCTCCCATACCTGTAATATAATATCATGAATTGCTTGACGTAAGGCTGGCCCGCCGTGATGGAATAATTCGGCTGGTATGCCATCGGCTCCCGGGGCTTTGTTCTGTTTAAGCCGGCCTATAGCCTTCTCAACCTCTTCTATGCTTGGTGGCGGCAACATAGGGTATTCTTCTTGAAGTAGTGGAGCCTTCACTTCTGCTGTGAGCTGACCATTTAGCAATTCAATAAAGTACACTTCCCATCGCTCCAGTATGCTTTCAGGATCGGTGATCAGATTTCCCTCTCCGTCCTTGCAGTATGTGCAGCGTGGTGTGTACTGCGTCATGTTTCGGACGGATTGGTAGAACTTCCGCGCCTGGTGCGGACCTCGCTCTCGGCTATTTTCTATTTCACAGATTAGGTTCTTCTCCCAGGCTGATTTTTTTTTGTCTGTGTAGCCGTTTTTCTATTCTTCTGAGCTCTTTATATTCCTCTTCGCGTGCCCGCGTTCTATGAGATTGTTGCATTGCTCGGTACGCAACATTCTTACGTTCAGTCGCTAGCTTGCATTCATCATAAAACCAGTCGTTCCGATTTTTACGACTGCTGCCTAAGATGGAGTTGGCAGTACTAATGACAAAATTCTTAAGGCGTGTCCACTTCTCATTTACGCCCAGCATACTGGCTCCAGGACTTACTCTCCCTAAATCAAGTGATTCTAGGGCGAGACCTAACACACTACCAAAGGTGTTACTGGTGTTTTTATTGCACAGGGCAGCCGTGTTGATTCGAACCTGATCGGCGGATGCAATGCGTCTTCGCAAGGCAATCCGCCCTCGGAAAACCATACCAACAAGATAGTGATCCGAGTCGATATTGGCACCTCGGTACGTTCGTACCGTCATCAAGTTCGAGTAATGGCGACGGTCTATCAACACGTGGTCTATTTGGTTACTAGTGACTCCATCAGGTGATACCCAGGTGGCTTTGTAGATATCTTTACGCGGGAACGTGGTACTCTCAACGACCATGTTTTTCGATGCTGCCAATTATAAGACTCGAAGTCCATTGTCATTAGTGTTCTCATGCAAACTATGGGTGCCTGCGTAATGCCTGAAGGATGATTTTAACATCATACCTTGGACAGGCATTGAGGGCCCTCTCGACTTTTTCTTCGTCTGAGGACTCCTCCGTAGGTCCGTGAACGTTAATGAGGCTGATGTTCGTAAATTTGCCTCGCACGCGAAGGGTGCATAGCCTTTCGCTTATAGCGTTAAAGCCGATGATAGTAGACTTCATTTTTTCGCTGACTAGGAAGCCTACCCCGAGCACATGGTGTTTTGTATGACAGCTGTAGTATACGTCATATTCTTTCTTCTGTAAAACACCATTCCCTGTCCATCTGATTTCTTGAAGAGCTGTTATGTCAGCTTTATATTTTGACAGGGCAAGCTGAGCAGCTCGAGCTCTATAGAGCGATCGTACGTTCCATAAGAAAATTCGTAAATCGTTTTTCCTTTTTCTTTGCGTGGGTTGTCGTCGTATGATCAGTCCGTTTCCGAGGCTTGTTGTCGTTCTCGAAATTCTCTTAGTTTTACGGGACAGGGAATTAACCTGTCGCCAACCTGTGGAACCGGCCTGATCATATTAGCCAAACCTTTTTTAAAAGGCTTGTTTCTAGCGGCCTGATAAGTCGCCGAATTTTAGGTAACACTCTACTGCAGTCGAAAATGTTCTCCCTAAGCAATGAAAGTTGATCGATGCATCGGCACCGATGTCCTGATCTTCTTCAAATTGTGGAGCCGCAGCTGCATATCACAATTTTTGTTTTGTAAGCATTAAGGGTTGTTGTTTTAAATAAAAAACCTAATCACATTTTTGGTCTGCTCTACAGCGTTGTCGCCAAAAAAAAAATTTCGTGCCACGCTCTTTGAAAAAACGTGCCATTTGTGACATTTTCGTGCCATATGACAAAAAAAACTCAAGTTATTCTTTAAAAATAAAGTTTATTTAAATAAATACTATTACAAACAAATAACAAACAAAAAATCACTTCCTCTATTCATGTATAGGTATTTTCCAGAAACAAGAGTTTTTGGCAAGTTCATAATAAGTAATAAGTATGTATTTTGCAACTACCTATTTCACATCACATAATGAGTACATCATTATTTAAAAATATAAAGACGTAATAAAGCTTTATTATAATAAGTTAAATAAATAAATTAGCTGGAGGTTTGAAATTTTGATAATGATTAGGCTTAATAATTTCATAATATGGCATTATAGAATTAATTGTTTTGTATGACAGTCTGTTTTTGTTGTTAATGAACATTCCTTCGTCAATATTGTTTCTTAATTTGTACAACTAAACCTAGAACATTTTTGAAACTTCAAGAAAAATACTTTCGGCTAGTCCAATCTCAAAAATTTTCCTTATTTCGCCAAAAAGAACATCTTTCTCGCACTCTAATAGATGAGAAAATTCTGATACTAAAATATTGAAGTGTGGCAAAATACTTTGTATGTTTGGATTATTTTTTTAAAAAGGTTGGGTCAATTATCTTAAACGCATTTAGGTAAAATAATGACAAAAAACGTGCCATATTGAAACTTTTCGTGCCACCGTGCCACGAGAAAATTTCCGTGTCAAAATGGCACGATCGTGCCACATCGGCAACGCTGCTGCTCTAGAGAAGCAAGATGTTTTTTATTGATCAAAATATTTGCGCCTCTGTAAAAAGATCTTTTTGGTGCTCGAGTTTCTAGACTTTCCAGTCATAGATATTGATCTGTTAGACATCAGTTAGATTATCTAGGATTCTTTATTCAGCCGTAATCTTACGGATTCTTGGTCTGCAACGGTGAGGACCACTCATCTATATAGCAATAACTTCAAGTTTCGAACTTGACACGTCTTTTTCTAGCCTGCTTATAGCCCGCTTATATAGATCTTACGATCTCTGATCATCACAAGTGATGAGTTTGACATGCTCTTGATGTATACTGCCATTGCTTGTCATTGCTTGTGATCCTGGGTTTTCCCATATCAAAGTTAGAAGCTAGCTAAAAGTTCTCAGAAACCAGGTCATGTATGTCCTTTCTATCGATTTTTTTTTATACCTATGTATATGTAAAAGTTATGAATGTCTAAATATCGCAATGGGAGGGACATATTGTCCCGTCTAAGGCAACCCACATTCGTATTGCGCTGACCCAAACAATATTTCTCATAACCTAAAAATGTACTTATCAAATTTATTATTGTAATCGGTATTTAGGTGGTCGTCATTTTTAACCTTAAACTTGAGAATAGCTAATTGAACAAAACATTTAGATGAGTCTTTTCTATGGAAAATTTGACAATCTTACTTTTTTCCCTTCAAGGTTTTTTTGTAGGATTTAAAGTTTAGAGTTTGAGTGCTTTAAAGTTTTCGATTTTCAGTTATTTGGACCTGGGAGCTATGCGTTAATCGTATGAGAATGAAAAGAAAAAGTTATTAATTTTCCTATAAAAAAAATTATTACATTATTATTATTGTTCTTACGATGAGTCGTTCTATAGATGGGTCAATTTTACAATACATGTATGGTATATATATTTTGTGAAATGAGCAATGATCAATTATATTAACATATTAAACAATATTTTAGCTTCTCCACAGTAAAAAAAAAAAACATAAAAATTTTAAAGCCAGTGGGTCATCGAATTATATTATTTTTAATTCTTTCTCTTTTTCACGGAAATGACAAAATCTTATCACGGTAATGATAAAACAACATGGAAATAGTCTTAACTTATTCTTAACGAAATAAAATACATTTCAAGTAAGTCCTAACTTTTTTAAATGGAAACCCTTCCGTCTAAAGTGTCGCAACTTTATCAGAAATTGGACTTATATCATCATCGTGACAGAGACATATAGGTGGAATGGGAATTGCCTAATTTGATTGAATTACTTATGTAATTTCCATCATGCCCAAACTGTTATTACCGTGTATTTTACGGATACCCATGGAAATGACGTGTTTTTAATAAAATTGAATTTGGGTGAATATTTTGTTAGAAAAATATCAGTTTATTATTATTCACTTAAAAAGGCATGAATATGAAAACATCAAATGGATAAATACGCTTAGCACGGTAAAGTTATCTTTGAGAAACTAAATCTTGAAACGCCCATGCCATTAAGTTTAAATACTATGGAACAACTCACCTACTAATTTCAAATTGATGGGTACATTTCTGCAGGAAGGAAACCTCTGTCAATCCCGTCTGCCGTCTATGGACCTACTAACTTTTAGAACTCCGTAGTCAGAGTCAGACGAATCATAGAATATTTCTTTTATAATCTTGCAACTTTCACATCCGATTTCCGAACTATTCGAGCAAAACTCTCCCAAAACTTTTAATTAACATTTTCTGGCAACAATCACATGAACGTGCAGTTATATTCTCGTATAACTGCGAACATGGGAGAGAGCGCCAAAAAGGAATCTAACACCAGAGTGTATAGTCCTTAATATAACTGAACCCATATATAGTTCATATGTTGGCTGACATCCTTTCAATGAAATGGAAGAAGAAAAGATATTTCATAATTCTGAATCTGCATAATAAAGTGCATACCATCAGATCCATCAGACACAGACAGGGATACACCAACGAATATTATTTCATTGTTTCAGACGTAGACACAGTTTCGACCTCTCCAGAATTTAGACATTTGATGTTACTATCTTAGAACATCTCCAGATGGAATGAACAGGAACACACAGAGTCTAGGAGCATCATAAAGCTTTCGATTCATTTGTGTAGATGCATCTCCAGTATGACAGGTCTATATTCCAAAGTTAAATGAAAATTCACTTTGCTTATCTAACTTTGCTTCCAGGGGCGGATTTATTTTAAATAGATGTCTATAAGGCGCCATGTTTTATGTGGCATTCAACTTCTGACAGTAATCGCGAAGTTATTAAAAATTGTTTTTTTTTTTTAATTTTGTCTAAAGCTGCAAATAGTTTGGAGTAAGACTTTAGAATAATAATCAAAGACTTTGTTTCAGAAAAACTATACTAAAATTATCTAGATGACACTTATAGTACAACCTTCGATTACGTCCTTAAGCCTCTCAAAACCAGATCTATAGATCCCTTTAAATCACTCTCAACTTTTGAATACAATCGAAGAGGTACTGTTCTTCAGTATTGTTGCTTAATTTTAGAATCAGAGGCTTAAACATTTTTGTATTACTTTGATAGGTAAAAAGGCTTATAGAAGCTTCTGATATCTAACGATCCCATAAATGGGATGTTCGCAAAAAAGAATGCCATCTAATTTTCCAGTAAAAAAATCAAAAAGTTTTAGAAATTCGTCAGCACTGGAAAAAAATCTGCAAAAAGAATTACTGAAACTACTTATTCTTTTGTACAGATCTACATGTCTCTTAGGTCATTTATATGAATATCCCACAAATAAGGGACTAAAATTGCTAAATTTCTAAGACCTTAAGAATAAATAAAAAATGAGTTTAAAACAATCTATGGCTGACCAATTTCTTAGAAATACTTGACCTTTTATCATGATCTACACGGATCTGTCTGATGGTGTACATTTTTTTACGAATATCCCACAAATAAGTCGCCGAAAATACTTTACCTTGACAAACCTAAATCCCGATTATAAATTTTCGAATGCTTACCAATTTCCAATTTTATAATTATATCCCGTAAAGGAGATGCCAAGATCCAGAACCCTTTTAAAGGGAATAAATTAATTTGAGCTAAATTCATAGATTCATTTATCATCGCTCATAACTAATCCGCTCCTGCTCATGCATGCCAATAAAACCCCAGAATTAAATTGAATGTGAAGCGTTTTGTTTGCTTTTTACTTGTTTCTCTGTAATTTGATTGGATTTGCGGTAAGGTTAAGGGGACATTCATATGTCTGGGATAGCATGAATACGATTTGAGGCTTTGATATCAAAAACAAATAAATAAATACCTAATTCGAAGGTACCGCTCCAGCTTACAGCATAAATGAGATATTAAATAAGGGAAAACAATTTCATTGATGATTGACGCCAAATGCAAATAGAGGCGCAACGGATATGACAGAACTAGGAAGGAATGCAAATGAGCGCCAAGCAAGTTCTTTAACGCTCACAAGATTGACACATACAAAAATGTGGTAATTACTTTATTTTTGACATCAGTTAAGCCGCGTGGTGTTGATTTCTTGTTTGTAAGTAACGACGAAATAAAGTCATGTTTTGGTCCCAAGTTCAAGAAAGAGTGACTTCGCGCTCATCAACACGTCAACAATGTCAACCAAACAGTCATTAAGAGACAACCAACTCAAACAAACGCCCTAACGCATATCAAGTTAAAGAATCCAGTTCTGTCAGAGGAAGTTGGAATAGTTCATTGCTAAGAAACTGGACAATACAAAGAAATTGTTTTCAAATGAACCAGTAAGATAGTCAATAAGAGGCCTTCCAGGATAAATACTCATTCGTCATTTTCTAATGCCTGAAACACTATTCCCTGATTTTGCCGTTTATTCATTATTGCCTTGTATAGAAATGGAAAAAAGGTATAAATGTACATAGCTGGGCACCGTTAATCAAACAGTTAACTTCGTTAATCGTTAATCCGCTACTAAAAAAGTTAGCTTCGTTAAACGTTAAAGCGTTAAATTTCGGAAGAATTAACGCAAGTTAACGTTAATCGTTAATCCGTTAACATGTGATAAAAATTGCATTTTTTATCTTTTTTTACTTTGAGCACCGGCGTTAAGTAATGCCGGTCGTCCACTAGGCGATCAACGCACAAATTTCGAATTCAACGCATTCAACTCTATTGTACGGTGCCTTCAATTCTGTTCAACCAACGGGTTGGATCTAGTTGTTGGCCGTTGCTCAAAGAATTGCGCAACAAGTGCACGGGTAGTGTACGAGCTCGTGTTGCTCTTTGAAAATGTTCGATCAACACGTTCAGCCACATTTTCAAGATAATGTGTTGCACATTATTTGTTCAACGCGTAAATCAACTTTTTAATTTTCTTTGGGATTTCTTGACGTAATATTGTGTTGCGTTGCGTTGGCTGCAGTGAAATGTGTCTACGTGGTTGAACTTGCAGTTGTTGCAACTTGAAAACTGTAGTTTATTTTGGTTTTTCGTCATGGAAGGTGATAAAAAATCAGAGTGGACCACGGAATTAATTTTGAAAATGATTTCAGCAATTGAGGAAAAGCCCAATATATGGGACATTAAGAGCCCCTCTTATAAAAATCGAGATGCCAGGGAATTGGCTTGGTCTCAAATTTCCTGGAAAATGCAATTGCCTAAACTTTGAGGTTTAGGTTCAGGTTTGACGTTTGAGTTTTTTGTTTATCGTGGTGCGTTCAACGCGTTCCCCAACTAGTGATCCTTGGTTCCTTGGTTAAGTGTACGAAAAACTTTTTTTCTGTCAAAATCGAACAAGTTTATCAACTAGTGTACGAGGTTATTCAACATTTGAGTAAGTTGGTCAACTAGGTGTACGGAGCTATTCAACACTGGAATAAGTTTTAAGAGTTGATCAGCTAGGTGTGCGAGGTTAATCAACATATGGGAAAGTTGGTCAATTATGTGTATGGGGTTCCGAACGCATTTTGTTCAACTTTAGTTGCTCAACGTGAATTACGTAAGTTGCTGCACTAGTGTAAGAGGTCGTAAATCGTTTATCCAACGAAAGAGTTGAATAAAAAGTTGAACGAAGTTGGTTGAACTTATCGCGCACATAGTGGACGACCGGCATAATGAAATGATCAAACGAAACGAATCTTTTCGCAGTTTTCTCACTCGCACGCGCCGTCAAAATATAATACGTACCTAGCTGTTTTTGTTTCACCCGCGGCACGCTCCGCGCGGCACTTGTCTCATACTTGTCTGAACCTGTTTTTCGCGCCGCGCGTTAAATAGTAGGCATTGGATTAACGATTAACGGACTTAACGTGGATTAACGGATTTAACGTGTCCGTTAACATTTTTAAAAGTTAACTTAAAAGTTAATCCGTTAATCAAAATGTTAACTTCGTTAATTAACGATTAACGGATTAACTAGTTAATGCCCAGCTATGTAAATGCATATGTATGTATATAATATAGTAATACGATTGGTTCTTATAAAACTTTTTTCGCTGGTAGATTTTGGCCATATTAGTTTGGTAGCATCTGTCAAATGTGTTGTTCATGATTCTTATGCTAATGCCAAATCACCATCCCAAGTCACACGTTAAAACAAGACGTCTAAGTGATAAAACGTGTTCTGCCCATTTTACAAGTCGATTCTTTAACGTTTGTGGCTAAATTTGAGACGACCGGTTCGGTAATAAATGCATGATCGGCCGAGAATATCCTCGCGGTCCGTGAAAGTATACAGCATATCTCGATGCAGTGAATTCCTCGCAATGCACAAGTACTCGGCTTTTTGCAAACTTCAACTTGGGGAATTGTGCGTCGGAACTTGAATCTACATCCTTACCAGATTGAACCAGATTGAATTGTCCAGAAGCTCAAGGTTCATAACCATAGACAACACCGTTTTTACGCTGACTGGGATTTGGAGCGTTTGGAAGGGGATGCGAATTTCAGCTGAAAAATCATCTTTAGTGACGAGGTGCATTTTTTAATGAATGGCTGTATAACCAAGCAAAATTGCCGCATAACCTTATGCCAGATGACAACTGATCCTCAAAAGTTACCGTTTGGTGGTTTGGATTTTAAGCCGGCGGCGTCATCACGTTCAATGGCGAGCGCTACAGAGCGATTAAAACCAATTTCTTAGGGCCCAAATTGATTCATATGGACCCAGTCCAGCAGGACGGCATCACGTCGCATAGTGGTATGAGAGCGGAAAAAACTTTGGAAAAAGTCATATTTAGTCTTTTTAGCTTTATGCTTAAGTACTTTTCAACATATTGTTGCGAACAGAGCTTTTTATACTTCTACAGCGCCATCTATTGGAAAATGGCATATCTACTTTATGGAAGAAACAAAAAGCTCCTTTCCAATGTAAAATGTATTTCCCCTTATTTCAACCATCTAGAACATTCCAAGTCGAGATCCTTCGCGAATTGGTTTCCAGAACAACTAACTTGAGTAGGTATATAAGGAAGTGCTCGCGGTGAGCACAGGACAGTTGATTTTTGATTATGAAAGTGTGCAAAAGTTTGCTTATTGGATTGTGGAAAGTGTTATTAAACAAGTGTGATTTAAATTTGAATAAAAGTATTTGAGTTGATTATACTTATTACTCTTTTTAGCATTTCTTATTTATTTACACTTTCCAAATCAAAACATTAAATCTCAATTTATAATCAACTCAAACACTTTTATTCAAATTTTACACAATTTTTCTGTGTAATCGGCATTAACCTACTTCTTATAGTTTCCGAGTTATGAAAAAGCGCCGCTCTCAATGTTCAAAAACATCCTTGTCATTTTCTACGTATAAACACGACATAAATCAATTTTTGTTTTTACTTGCATACATGCAAAAAAAATCGAACTCGAGATTTTGATCAAAGTTGACATTACGATGATAGCGAAGACCAAAAAAGTGGGTCTCGCAATTCTGTCTGTCTGTCGGTTCGACTGCAGCCTAAACGGCTCTGCCGATTTTCTTCAAACTTGGTAGATATGGGTTTAAATTTTTTACCCCCGGACGTTACCTGCCATACGATTTTTTTCGAAATTTTATAAATATTTTTTTTTCTCAAAAACTGTCCCATAGAATTTTTTTTAAAAAAATTGAAAAATTTCATTCATTTGTTATTTTTGGTAGCCCCCCTGGGTCCATTTTTTTTGTTTTTGATTTGCTCGAAAACGGTACAGCCGATTTAAATCATTTTTTTTTTATGCCAAAGCTCCTCCAAAGTTTGAATATTATTACATATTCAAATTTTTAATTTTTTGGATTTAAAAAAAAAAAATTCAAAATTTTTTTTTTGGAAACTCAATATTTCGAAAACCCCATGCTCGATTTTTTTCAAACTTGACAAATAAAAGTTTCTTAACATAATCTACAAGATTTGAGAAAAAAATTTTGTTTTATCTAAGACTAACGGTACCTTCCATACAAATTTTAAAAAATGGTTTTAGAAAATCGCATTTTTCTCGAAAACGGTTCCGAGAATTTTGCTGAAATTTTTTTCTTTTGATTGATCTTTACGATTTATAATTTAATAAAAAAAAAAACATAGAACGATTTTTTCGAATTTTGAATTTCTCATTATCAACTTAACGTATTTTAATGAAATTTTTTATAAAAAAGCTCCTAAAAAGTTTAAAAAACATTGCATTTAAAAACTTAAGAAAAACTATTTTTTCAATTTTTAGAAAAAAAAAGTATTTTTTTTTTGAAAAATTCGATATCTCAAGAACGGCTTAGTATTTTTTTTGGAAATTAGACTTTTATTCGTACAATAATAAGAACTTAAGGTTTGCGTACCAAAATTTTTTCTTAAAAATGTTTTAAAAATTTTGTACATAAAAGCTTATTTTTTTAAGGAACCACTACAACGACTTATAATTTTTGTTGCTGCATAAATTCATATTTGCATAGCATTCTGAAAAATAATTTTATTCAAGTCGCGAACCATATTTTCAACATACTTTTTCCGAAGTTCCTTCAAGGTACTAGTACCTTAAATAAATTCTGTAACTTCCTATATTTTTTTATTGGTCTATTTTCGACGATTTAAAGAATAAAAAAAAAAAGATAATTTATAAAAGAAGTCTTTCATAAGCAGCTTTAAACATTGGTATTAAGAAAAAATATTTATTTTTTTTTTGCTTTTTGATTTAAAAAAAAGCTCCAAAATACTCCAAGCAACAAAGTAACAAAGTATACCAGCATGTGCCCTATACTATACCTATCACTAAATCGGGCTTTAAAAAACTCCGTCTTGACGGATTTACTAATTAATTGTCAAAACGAACTGGTTAAGCCCATTATTTTATGAAAAAATATTTACCTTTATTTAAAAAATAAAATTAAATTAATACACAAAAATGTCAATACATTTTTTACTAATGATTTTTTCTTAACCAAATTTTTGACGAAATATGTGTAAGACTAGTCTTAAGATGTGTGCCGAATGTCAATAAAATCCGTTAAGAATTTTAGATTTTACAAATTTTTCCCGTTCTCCCATGCAAATATCAAAACGCTCCAATTTTATGAAAATGTCAATAACTTTTTTTATAATTACTTTTTTGTAACCAAATTTTGGCCAATTATTAAAGAAGACTGAAATTAATAGATGTGTGGCAAATTTCATTTAAATCCGTTGAACAGTTCAGAATTAGCAGATTTTTGTCCGCTCTCCCATACAAACCAAACCACGATTTAGAGTCTGCATGAACTATAGTACTCGTATAAGGGTAAAGTTATCTGCTCGCAGGGGAAACGTGAATCTATGCAATTAATTTAAAACCGACCGATGCTCGCTTTCATTATCCAATAATATATCTAAAGTCCAATTTGCTAGCTTTTACCTTCAATCCGCTAATATTGGTGGTCAAAAAAATAGAACGTGAGGGATTTAGTATTTTTGGTTATGCATATACTTACATAGTTTAAAAGTTGACATCTCTGTTACTTAACAACTGTATGATTATGAATGTATACGTCCTTTTTGAATTCCCCCACGTATCGTGTAAATTCTTTTGAACTCCAATTAGTACAAAAATATGTTGTTGCCATACACCATCCCAGCTATTATAATTTGTTTAAATACCTCAGCGTGGCATCTTCTTTGCCTTCGGGTTTCAGCTTATCATTCAAAACATCAGAAGACACAACATTTTATCTATGCACGTAGGTATATCCAGAAGTTTGGTGCCTCAGACTTCGTGCTTTGAATACACTTGTGGGGGTGTATGGGTTTTTAAATAATGTATGCAAGAGTATTATAATCTACCATAAGCTATTAGAGAAATAGTTGCTAACAAACTGCGATTGTTATCATTTGTTGAATTATAGTCGAAGTTTTCCATTAAAATAGAAAATAACCATTTTTAACAATTGTTCAGTTATAGAGACCACAATATGAACTTTCTTCTCTCTTGGGTGTTAACTGTGGTATTGTGCACTTAAGGTTTTGTCTATTTTAGAGAAGTTATGTGAAAAGATAAGTAGTACTAGATATGTTTTTTTTTTTTTTATTGGGAAAACTTATGTGAACTTGGCAACAGACAGTTAAGTTTCTTGATACGAGTATATTGTCTGTTTGCTAACATTTTCACTCATGTGTTCCTTTGCGACAGAATAACGATGCGAAAAAATCGCCTGTATTTTTCCAGCTTAAATATTACTTTGGGTGCAACTGTAGTCTGATCTTCAAATAATAAATGCTGGTGTTCCACAGGGCTCCGTTTTGTCTCCGATTCTCTTCCTTATATTAATAAATGATCTCATGTCTGAAACTTCCAAGCCACTTCATTGTTTTGCTGATGACTCTACACTCAGCTTTTCATACACGATCTAAAATTGAAGTCCATCTCTTTCAGAAGTAAATTTGCAACGGTTCCGTATAATAAGCTCATTAAACTCTGATCGTTAATTGGACTATAAATAATCATGTGGAATGCTTTGAAAACTCAATGGTGTATAATATTGTGGTTGAAGCTAAATATAACGAATATGCCATTGTCCTTGAATGGCGGGAAAACTATCAGTTCTCGCTATGTGTATCAATAACGATCTTCTTTGGATTAACCACATTCTCGAGGCCACTAAAAACGCTGCTAAAGGATTTCTCTATAAGCTTAAGAAACTTTTGACCCCCTCTGATCTGACTACAATTTGTAAGGCTTTTATAAGTCAAAAACTCGAGTACAACTCTTTGGGCAGATGCAGCTCAATCTTCTCTTCATTTATTAGACAGAATCTAGAACAGAGCGCTAAAACTGATAAGAAATAAAAATATATATTAATTTTAATTTTAATTAGTTTTTTATTTTATTTTCAGTTTTATTTTGTTTACACAACTATTTTTTTTTTTTTTTTTTTTTTTTTAAATATTAATTAGCAACGCGTTTCGGAATTAAATTCCATCTTCGGGCTACTTAAACTGAATATTGATATTGACTTTGATGTAGTGTGCCTGTCTCTTACTATATTTTGTTGTCTTCTTTTAGCAATTTGTTTGTTTCAATAAGGTGTCATATAATGTATTAGTCTTTAGTGTTAATTTGTCGTTAAGTAGATTGTCTTTCTCTGTTTTGTATGATTTGTATATTTCGTATTCTTCGAGAGCGTCGAGTAATTTTCCTTTTCTGCAGTGGTGTAGAGGGACGAGGTTGGAGTCAAAGTCGGTGTAATTGTGGTTCGTTTCCATTAAATGTATTGCGAAATTTGATTTTGTGTTTTGTTTTGGTTTGTGTTCGTTAAATCTGTCCAGGAATGCTCTCCCTGTTTGACCTATGTAATATTTAGTGCAGTCGTTGCATTTTAATTTGTATACACCTGTACTTGTTTTTGTTTCGTTTTTTGTTTTAGGTTGAAATTGTTTATAAAGATGATTGTTAGTTTTAAATGAAATTATTATTTTTTGTTTTTTAAAAGTATTTCTTATGATTTGTGGTAGTAGATTTGTATATTGTGTGGATATGTATTTAGGTGTTTCAGTTGATGACGTGCTATTATGATATGTGATGAGTTTCTTTTCCGTATTCTTGATTTTTGTTTTCTTCTTTTGTATAATTTGGTCTATAATTTTTGGGTTGTATCCATTTGTTGTTGCTATGTGTTTTATTGTGTTTATTTCGTTTTTATAATCTTCTTTGTCCATAGGTATAGTTAGAAGTCTATTAACGAATGCATTATAAGCTGCCATTTTTTGTGTCTGTGGGTGATGTGAGTCATTATGGATGGTAATGTCGGTGGTGGTGGGTTTTCTGTAGACTTTGTATTTTAACTTATTATTGTCCTTTTTGATGTTAAGGTCTAAAAAGTTTATTTCGTTGTTGTGTTCGATTTCGGATGTGAATTTGATTTTATCGTTAATGTTGTTTAAGTATTTCTTTAAAATGTCTAATTGTCTTAGTGTTCCGTCAAATATGATAAACGTATCGTCAACGTACCTGGAATATGTTATTATTTTTGAATATTGTGTGTTTTGTGTTGATAATATGTGTTTGTTTTCAAAATTATTTAGATAAAAATCTGCAATGAGGCCACTCAGTGGAGAGCCCATAGCTAGTCCTTCATTTTGGGTGTAATGTTTATTATTGAATGTGAAATAATTTTGTTGTAATATTATTTGTAACAATGTTATTACTTTCAATCATTATCACATTCAATAATAAACATTACACCCAAAATGAAGGACTAGCTATGGGCTCTCCACTGAGTGGCCTCATTGCAGATTTTTATCTAAATAATTTTGAAAACAAACACATATTATCAACACAAAACACACAATATTCAAAAATAATAACATATTCCAGGTACGTTGACGATACGTTTATCATATTTGACGGAACACTAAGACAATTAGACATTTTAAAGAAATACTTAAACAACATTAACGATAAAATCAAATTCACATCCGAAATCGAACACAACAACGAAATAAACTTTTTAGACCTTAACATCAAAAAGGACAATAATAAGTTAAAATACAAAGTCTACAGAAAACCCACCACCACCGACATTACCATCCATAATGACTCACATCACCCACAGACACAAAAAATGGCAGCTTATAATGCATTCGTTAATAGACTTCTAACTATACCTATGGACAAAGAAGATTATAAAAACGAAATAAACACAATAAAACACATAGCAACAACAAATGGATACAACCCAAAAATTATAGACCAAATTATACAAAAGAAGAAAACAAAAATCAAGAATACGGAAAAGAAACTCATCACATATCATAATAGCACGTCATCAACTGAAACACCTAAATACATATCCACACAATATACAAATCTACTACCACAAATCATAAGAAATACTTTTAAAAAACAAAAAATAATAATTTCATTTAAAACTAACAATCATCTTTATAAACAATTTCAACCTAAAACAAAAAACGAAACAAAAACAAGTACAGGTGTATACAAATTAAAATGCAACGACTGCACTAAATATTACATAGGTCAAACAGGGAGAGCATTCCTGGACAGATTTAACGAACACAAACCAAAACAAAACACAAAATCAAATTTCGCAATACATTTAATGGAAACGAACCACAATTACACCGACTTTGACTCCAACCTCGTCCCTCTACACCACTGCAGAAAAGGAAAATTACTCGACGCTCTCGAAGAATACGAAATATACAAATCATACAAAACAGAGAAAGACAATCTACTTAACGACAAATTAACACTAAAGACTAATACATTATATGACACCTTATTGAAACAAACAAATTGCTAAAAGAAGACAACAAAATATAGTAAGAGACAGGCACACTACATCAAAGTCAATATCAATATTCAGTTTAAGTAGCCCGAAGATGGAATTTAATTCCGAAACGCGTTGCTAATTAATATTTAAAAAAAAAAAAAAAAAAAAAAAAAAAATAGTTGTGTAAACAAAATAAAACTGAAAATAAAATAAAAAACTAATTAAAATTAAAATTAATATATATTTTTATTTATTCAAATCATAATCAACACAACAGGAGACGAAAATCCAACAATATGTACTGATAGGAAACACAGCTCTTGAACACTATCGGAATTTGTATTGTATGTTGAAGCATAGTTAAATCCAAACTTGAGTTTCACGTCAGAGAATACATTTCCGAATTTCATCATGGATTCGTAGCTGGGCGCTTGATGGCTTCTAATCTAGCATACTTCACTTCATATATATTAAACTAAGTTTCCAGGTTAATGCTACATAAATATTCTGATTTTAGCAAAGCCCTTGACTCAGTTAACCATCTTTTACTTATTAAGAAACTAAATAAGTTTGGATTTCACTCTGCAATGTTGAACTGGATGTCTTCTTTTCTCATTGGTAGAAGCCAAGGAGTAATAAAATCGATGATATTCAATGCCAATTTGCTGTTCTTCAAGAGTACCTCAAGATAGCCATCTTGGACCATTGCTTTTTATTATCTTTATCAATGAAATAGTATCTGTGTTTAAACACGTTAAAACACGCCTTATATTGTATTAAAGACAAATTCTATTGTAAGTTTCATTAAAATGAATTCTAAAAATTTAACTGGCTCACACACTGCCGTGATACCCGTTTCGCTAGGAATGCTCATGTACCGTCAATTAATGGGATTCGTTTTGATTTACTTTTTAATTTACCCGGAACGGTTTTCCCTTGCCATTTCAATTTCCAAGCATTCAAGACCAATGTTCATCCACACCTCCTTTCTCTCCCCTCCATCGCTCGTGCTGTGTTTAACATTATAAGCGTCTCTCAATAAACTCTTGAGCGCGTGTGAATTACAAAAAAAGGCCTCGATATTAATTGACTATCAGTTAGGTTCCAGAAATCGAGTGAAATGAAATCGAAATTGAAAATCGAGGGAATTTATTTTCCGTGTTCCAAATTTCGATAGATTTCATAACTTCGAAAACGTTTCGAAATCACTTCAAGTGAAATCAAAAACAGCTGACATCTGTCATGTAGGACAAACCCAAATTTGTTGATTGATATAAGTTCTTCAATGACCATATTGTTTAGTTTTTGTTTACATTAAATACAAAAAATGAGTGCCGTTTTCGTTGCTGCGGCTTTGTAACTTGAGAAGAAAAGATTTTCAATTGAGAAAATTAAAAGATGTACGTTGAGAGACGTTTCTAATCCATTTGAAATTGCAGATGTAGCGTGAGTAATGGAAATTTGCAACAAAAGTTTTGTATTAAAATTTATTATTTAATTCAGGTTTATTTCATATTATCGCGTAAGTAAAGATGCCTTCCATATGTTGCTGCAAACTGTTGCACCGCATCTAGCAAAATCTTCGATTCCATGCACATTGCAGCTGGCTGTTGCTTTGCGTTTTTTTGCAGAAGGGAATTTTCAACGATCGGTTGGGAAAGATGCTGATGTTTCTATGGGCCGAAGCACAGTGTCAAAAGTCTTATCAAGAGTCCTGAAAGTGTTAGAAAGAAAAATTTGCCCAAGATGGATTGAACTCTCAATGTCAGATGCCGAACAAAGCAGATCAAAACGACATTTCATGGACAAATTTAGTATTCCTGGCGTCATAGGTTGTGTCGATGGCACACATATTAAAATGTCGCAACCACATCAAGATCCTACGCTGTTTTTTAACAGAAAGGGATACTTCTCAGTCAATGCAATGGTTGTAAGTAGGCTTCAATTCTATTTTTTTTCAAAAAGTAAATATTTCAAATCAAGCAGATATGCGATTACAACATGATAATAAGAGCTGTCGATGCCCGACGCCCAGGATCCAGTCATGATGCTCTTATATGGAGCATGAGCAAGGCTCGAGACTACTTCCAAAGAAGATATGAACTAGGTGATCGTTCCTCCTGGCTTTTAGGGGATGCGGGGTATGCATTAGAGCCTTTCCTCTTAACGCCCTACAGAGATCCTGAAGCAGGAACTTTAAGGCATACATTCAACCAGAAACATTGTTCGGCTCGAAACGTGATTGAGAGGACATTTGGCGTTCTGAAAAATCGTTTCAGGTGCTTGGCCCGATCTCTTAAGTACCAGCCAAGCAAAGTGGTGCAAATAATAAATGTTTGCTGCGCATTGCACAATATTTGCAGGCATTATAAAGTACAGAATGAAGAAGATGAAGGCTTTGCTGTTGAAAACGATTTAAATGAAATCGAACCCGGAAACGGAGAAGAAGCTGTAACATCCAACGAGGCAAATCAATTAAGAGATTATATTGCAAATGGTATCCACCTAAGCCACTAAATAATTCTCATTTTAATTTTTTTGAATTACTGAATTATTTGTTTTATAAAAAGAAAACAAACATAAAACAACTAGGACTCCGATTGTTTTTAAATAAAATAAAATAAAAAAATAACTCAATAACATAACATTTATTCAATAAAAACTTTTAAAAATATCAGTTCTGTACTAGTTTAATTATTCCATAAAAGGTTACTTACCACGATATTATTCACTAGATTATAAACCAGATTGAAACTTAAATCCGGATGTAAATTAATATAAATTCAATGTAAATGCATCCGAATTTAAAGTTTCAATCTGGATTATAATCAAGTGAATAATATCGCGGTAAATAAAAAACTTAAAAAAATTTTACACAAATATTTTTTTTCTTTGTTTGTGATAACAAATTCATAAGAGCATTGCAATGTTTACTGTTTGTCTTTTAATAATTGGAGCTTCATTTCCTTTAGCTGCAATTTCTTTTGTTTCAAAAGAATTTCTTCTTGGCGACATTTTTCTATTTCAAAATTGTGCCTTTGTGTTTCCTCATTTTTTTCAATTAAAATATTCCCAATATTGTCAACAGATTTCTGGAGTTTTTTTATGGCATGCTCGACATCTTTTAGTACACGGACTTTTTTTTTTGAACCATCCGAAATACCCTCCATTTCTTTCCCAACTTTTTCTAAAGATTTGTTTTGTTGTGTCATAAAATCGTTTAAGCTGTCATTGACTGAAACTTGTCTCTTCCTTTTTGGAGTGGTAGCATTTGCCGGTTTGTTTAAGTCCTGCGAAACTTTCAAGGCGTTGCTTGAAGAATTCTCATCATTCATAGTTTCTGTTGTGCAAAAATCGAGAGTATTTGGAATTCCTTCAACAACAGTGTAAATTCCGCATATTTTGGCTACATTGTCGTCTGTAGCCGATATAACGAATTTGTTGAAAGGCCCGCCGCCAGTCGATATGTCTTCAGCCTTGTTGTGGGATAGCTTTTTGCGAATTGAAGCCTTCCAATCCGTCCAAACCTTGGAAAAACAAGGATAATATTGAAACAACAAATAAATTTTATCAAACAGCCTTTTCAATTTTTATTATTGCTTACCTTTTTCCATCCGTTCGTATCCTTTTGTGGGGGACCATGGCTGTTGAGATCATTTTTCAACTCGTCCCACAGAGCCTCAGCTGCAACTCGATCCCCTTTAATGAAACCTCTTGCGAGGTCTTTATGCTTATCCATGAAAGCCTGAAATATTGCGTCCTGGGCAGTATTTTTATGCTTACCCCTGTTTAAATAAATTATTTTAATCGAATACTATTAAAAAATATAATAAAATATAAATACATCACTTATATTTTAGAATGCGTCAGCTTGCTTTCACAATTCCACATTAACTAGATCTGGTCGAATTGAAATCACGCGAAAATCGATAAAATCGAAATGTGGAACACGGAAATTCACTGCATTAGAACTTCGAAAAAAAAATGAAATCGATATCGATAACAGTGAAATGTGGAACACCAAACTTTATTTTAGATCGATTTCAATTTCATTTCGACAGAAAGTGAATTGTAGAACCTGGCTGTATATCAACGACAGAAAATCACAAGATTGCATTCCTAATACAATTGTATTAGATTTATTTAATAGCTCCGAATTCTAACAAGTATAATTAGTGGATTAAAATTAAAAGCTGTATATTGCATTATTTTCTATTAAATAGTTAAGCAAAATAGTCAATAAAAGCCCGTGAAGAGAAAAAATTCGTACGAACACAATTTGTGAATCGTAACGACAGAAAATCGCAAGTTCTTAAACGTAAAAAAACGTAAAAAAAAATGTATCGCTGCGATTACGATGAAAAAGATTGTGTATCCATTTCCATTCCAATTCAGATTAAAAGCGATGAATTAATCACACCGCAGAAAACCCCAAAGTTAAAAGTTTGCTACGATTACGATTTTTCAATCGCCACGATCGAAAATTGTTCTGTTTGTACGCGATTGCAAATTTCTAACTCTTATTCGATTTCACAGCATTCGGTACAAATTCAACAGATTCTCTTTTATGATTTATATAAATGTGTCGTATATGAGGCTATGGTTTCGGTGTCAGCGATTATTCCTCGCGTGAATAAAGCAATTGAAATTTCGAGTTATCTTCAAATTGAGCGATGAAAGCGATTAAAGCTGATTTTTGAGGTGAAACTTCTTAAAAACAAATTAAAGGTTTTTGAATGTTATATGTCAGTTAGTACATTCTAGGATCAGTATAATACCAGTTATGGTGTGTACTTTCTTTTCAAACACATCATGTTGGACCATATGGACATTCTAAGTAACTGATAAGTTGATGAACTCACTTAAAATGAAACAACAATGATTATATCTGTTTGATTGCTATATAAATATGATATGTATAAAGATAACAAACCTTAGATGGAACAACATTAACCATTGCTTGGTGACAAAGAGATCTAACCAAAGCTGGTTCTGAAGTGCTCTAAGCGTTTAATGTTTTTGAGCAGATATAGCGTACTATATAGCTGTCTATTATTTAAGCACGCCACGTGGACTGGCGTCTACTCCAACGATTTCTGCAGAATCTGTATGAGAAAACAATTGCTCACCTTCTATGTTCATATCCTGCTCAATTACAAGGACTAAATTTGAGAGACTCCTACATACTATGATCCGAGTGATCTTGCAAATACTGAAACAAGTAGAGTTACACGCTTCATAAGAGGGTAAAAATAGCGTAGGGAAAAGCTTCTCTTACATTCATAAGCATATCTATCGATTGAAAGTTATGCACGGAAGGCACATCATTCGTGCAAATTCGCTTGAGCGATCAATCCGTTGAAATCTCTTACGCGCGAACAATGGAACACTTGATCTTAAATATGAAACATTTTTTTAATTTCAATGACAGAAAATCACATATAAGTATAGGAACCTCCATTTGCTTTCCTGTATTTGCTAATAAACAAATATAATAAACATTTATTTACATTTCCATTCATATGTTCACATTTCTTGCGACAAAATGATCGTGTTGTAACTGAGATTAGTTTTCTTAGGCTATCCTAGGTTAGGAATGTCCTTGGGATTCAAAAATTGGTATTACTTGTTGGAGATAGCACTATGCTTTAATCCTAAACCAATTCAAAGTGTCACTTATGACTGAAGGCATTTGATCAGTTTATATTTTGCGACAAAAAAATCCGCTTCAAAACAGTACTTTTTTCAATGCGATTTCAAAGCCGCATAATGTGCTTACACTCACATTTGAAATCATTTTGGTCTTATTTTGCAGCTATTTTTCCTATTTGATCTATTTCGAATATAATTTCTTTTAATCCTAATCATTTTAATCGCAAGTATAAGCAAATGAGCATAAACGTGTTAGTCAATTCATTTTAACTTGCGACAATCGCGTCTCCAGAAAAATGAGAAAAACTTCTGCATTTTAAGCTCAAATATTTCGTTATATCATGTGCGTTCAATCATATTGGACGTAAGTACGTGTTCTAGTTTTTGCAACTGGAAAAATATGCACGTCAAAATCGCAATGTATTTTTTAGTGCTAGAAACATTCTACAAGTTCTTAGTTCATAGTTTCTATAGGAAAATTCGTCACGTCCCACCTCTTTATGAACGGAAATAAATTATTCGTCAACTTTTTTAATATACTTTACAGAATTGCAACGCATTTTGAATATAGCATAAAAGTTGCTTGCGTGTGAATGAAGTGTTTTGAACATCCAAAACTCATTTTTTAATCTATTTTTTCATCGCTTATGTATACATATGAAATCAAAGTCAAACAGCTTTAGTCATTTTCTATCTGGTGTTGTGGTAGCGAAACCGAAAAAGATTTTTGATGAATTTCGCCTCTAAATTAATGACCGTTATATACGACTATGTCGTTGACTTTTGTAGGGATACCCAAACATGAAATACTCGTACTTGAATTGCAGCCCCATATATTAAACTCGATGTCAGTCACACAAAATTGAAGGTTTACCACGACCGTATAGTGTTTCAATGCCATTGGGAACATTGAAGTTGACAAAAAACTCAAACACCAAGCGAACAGAATGAAGCAATGGGGGTTACCATGTTTCAAAACATTGAAAAATGGGAAATAGGTTTTTGACATAAGGAAATGCTGATTTAGCATTTGATATAACAATTTGAGTTGTCAAACATTTATGTAAATTCTTAGTGCATGTGGATTGTAAGGGAGACCTCCAAGTTACTTACTTAGCAACGAAACTTTCCTACATATGTAAATGAAAGTTGCTTAGTGAGTGTTCTCTCTGAAACACAACTCACAATTATTCAAAGCAAAATTATTTAATCAAAAAAAAAAAAAACTCCAAAAATTATAGAACTGATGGTAACCCTAACTACGTCTAACTGCATGTTACATAAAAGCGCGTACCAAGAGAGGACCTGGGCTTATCAACCTCACACCTCGTCAACAACATCATGCGGTAAATATTTTTGGGCGATGTGAGCTGTGTCCAACAGGGGGTGATGATGATGATGGATACCCTCACAACTGTCAAATAGCATGGCACTTTTTGAATAGCTGTGTAAACAGGTGGTGGTCCCGTTCGGATATTGAAGATCTGGATTTTCTTTTTTAAGGACAAACACGATGGAAGGTACGAGCATATAGGGATGGTGCTTTTTGGATATCTGAAAGAGGAAAACCTTATCAGATGATGGTGTCGGTCGGTCCCCCCAGTCACGGGCTTATTAACGATTAGTTTTGTGAAATCTTCTTGCTTCATTCAACTTAATCTGCCATCCATTAAAGATTTATGGCACCCAGCAATATCGGTATGGGTATAGGTATAACAATATTTATCTCTACAATTCAGCTGGGGACGTATTTTGACAGAAAATTGTGAGGGGTTTTGGAAGATTTGATGAGCTATTTATGATTGCATGATGGTTTTTTCTGGACGGTTTCCTCTAATCAAATGCTTGGTGTTAAAATGACATAAATAAACTGTTATGACAAATATTATAAGAAGATGGCAAATAAAGCAGATAACAGCAGTCCATAAGAGTCCGGCACGGACACAAATATGACTTTTTTTTTATTTGAGAAAGGACGACTTGTTGACAAAACATAAACAATGAAGAAGATGTTCAAACAACTGTGCAAATATAAACATAAACATAAAAGTATGATGCTCCACTTAGAGCAGGAGGGATTAAGCTCCAAAAATTGTAAATAGGTAAGGACTATTAGCTTTGGTGTTTTCAGACTTACTCCTTACTTTTTTGTCTCTACAAAATTTATGATTTCTTTTTTGGGATGGTGATGTTATCTCAGGTTCGTTCCTTGAGTTGAAAACGTTGCTTCCATTCATGACATGATGACTGAAATGGCATACAATGAAATCATATCGCCCATTCCTCCCACAAGCATGATTGGGATGATATTCACTTTATGATGAGCCCAGAATTATGGTTTTATACTTTTTGTCCACTTTGACTGGGTAGAACGAATCTGATATTATGCTTAAGAGCCTTAGAATTTAGAAAATGGATGTTATGTTGAACAACTAATTTAGTTGTTGGAGTTAAAAACTTAAAAAACGCCATGTGATTTCTTAAGCAAATATTTTATAGAGGTTTTTCAATATGAGAACCGTGTGGAAATATGAAGAAGCTGATTGGGACGAAACTTTACCTGGTCACTATGCATCCTCGATGGTGACGTAGTTTCCAGCGCTGATATGGTAACAGGTCAATGAAATGAAAACTTATATCCTTTTAAGACAAAAGAAGTAAGTTCCAAAGAGAATTCTTGGTTCGACTGTTATCAAAGAGGTTATCAGGTTGAGAGAGTTAAACTTCTCCCGCTACAAGACAAACCCCACTGAGGAAAACCGGAAAAAGTATAGGCAAGCCAGAGATACCTGTAATGCTCTTATTCGAAGAACAGAATTCTTTCAATACCAAAACCGACGGCAGAAAATACTACAATATACAAAGGGTAGTAAAATCCTTTGATCTACTGTAAAAACTATCAAAAGCACTTTTAAATCGTCGGTTCAAAAACTCGTTCACAAGAACACTCCGTTTGTTAGCTCACAAGACAAAGCAAATCTGCTTGCAATGCAATTTGCTGCAAATTCAACTTCATCACTTAGTGTTATGACTCCTCTTGTACTTGAAAGTACCTAAATTTTTGTATAGGACAAATCTTCTTTCGCACTCGTACAGTCCCGAGAGTCCTTAAAGATCCGCACAAATCCGCTGCTCTAGATTGTATATCCCCTTTGGCTCTGAGGAAGTGTTCTTCTACGCTGGCAAAACCACTGCGTAAGTTTTTCCATCTGTCCCACTATTGGGGGCTCTTTCCGAGTAGATGGAATACGGCATTTGTCCAGCCGGTCCCTAAAAAAATCGAATCTTCTTCCCCCTCCAACTACCGATCAACTACACTAACTCTATTATTTCCAAGGTCATTGAAATACTGATAAAGAAATATCTTTAAGAACGAAATATGACCGGCAATACGGCTTTCGTAGCAATAGAACCATTGGTGATTTTTTGGTATATCTTACTGGAAAAAAGAAGAAATCTTTACATCATTTTGGTGGAAAAAAGTTTATTGCACTTGATAAATTTCTAAATCATTTGATAGAGTTTTGCACGAAGTACGAAAGGTAAAGGCACGAAGACATAGAAATTAGTGCATTTGGTATCGACGACTCTCTCATTCGTAGGATTTTAAATTACCTTTCTGACCGTTTAGTTTCTGTCGTTTTTGACGGTTTTATGTCTGATAGTCAAAAAATTAATTCTTATGTGCTCCAAGGCTCCGTTTTGTCGGTTCCTTATTTTCATTAATGATATTCCAATCCTCTTTATGGTTTCGCGTCTTATCTTTTCCTATTAGTTTTCGGTTCGGTTGTGGAACTGAAACGGCAGCGTATGGTAAGTTCATTAGATTCAATGGGGAATTAAAAACCGTGTGGATTTTAGTGACTCGAAAACACAATGCTTTCTTCTGTCGGCCAAGCGAAATATAAACTCACCCTTACCAGTATCCATGAATGGCACTTGTGTTAAATAAACCCCTCAATCGATTCCGCTGCAATAATCGTCTAACAGGGAATGCTTATCAATTTACCTTTGAGCCGAACTTCGGACGTATACTGTCAAATAAAGAGGTTCTTTTTTTCGCCGCACTAATAAAATGTGGAATACTTTGCCTTCTCGATTTGTACCCCTCATTATGATGCCCAAGCTTAACAAACGTTCATCGAAATCTCATATTAGATCTTATCCACTTTTCCTAAACGCTTGCACTGTGTTACATAATAACATTTTAAGGTCATAACCCCTTGAGTGTGAGCAAATTAAAAAAAAAATTGTATGTACATATATCTGGTGACACACAAAAAACCAAACAGACACAGAGACTTATCTTCATCATCATCCGCTCATCAGTCGTTTACCAGCAGCGATAAACATCACATCATTTAAATTAATAAAAATTAATTTAATTTTAATTTGAATTAAATATATTTTGTATAAAGACTAATTTGATGTTACCCTTGTTTTGCTTTACCTGTGCCCAACGCCACATTGATTACCCCGAGAGTTCACGCATTTTCTTTTCTTTTTTACAAAAGTGTTTTTTTTTTACGTGCGTCGGAAAATAGTTTGTTTCTGTGCCCGACTCACCGAATGCTCACGAATATACCACATCTCACGGTACCTGTAATCATACCAACACACGTGCCAATGTCGATCGGGCTATCGCCTACCATTTGACATAAATGTGACCACTTTCAGCCCCGAAAGACCAACGCTATGGTTTGCCTATCTGGATGCACAATTTACTAATTCTCAAGTTTCTGAAATTCTCAAAATCCAGAAAAGCAAAAACAATTCAGCTTTTTTATAAAGGGAATTTGTGAGATCGCATACACGATACACCATCCCAGCACCTAAGACAATTGAAAAGTTTGGTACCCAACATCCACGAGCATATGTTAGAAGCACGTTGGCTTTCACATCTTCCTTGACAAACGCAAGCTTGATTAGTCGCCCAAAAATCCTTGAATGTCACAGAATTGAGTCAAATTGCATTAGGTTTTTGCGTCAGCAACGGTAGCAGCAGCAGATGACCTTCATTGAGAAATTGCCGTTCTGGCCGCTGAAGACGCAGCACTATCTGCATTATTCTCAGAACGCGGATGAACAAAGCATCAGCAGCAACGCACTCCCAGAAATAGCCCTTCATCCAGGCAAGTTCCTAAACAATTAAGAATCTGTTGGTTCCACAATGAATAAGGTGCCGAGGCACGCAATTGTCGCCCGGTTATCAGAAACGGGGCCGAAGATTACTAATGATGGGACACAATCTTCATCCTTTACACCCCCGCCTATTCTTCAAGGACAGAAATGCTCGCCAACAGTTTTTAATCGATACGGGGTCCGAAGTGTCGATCTACCCGTTTCAGCAGAGGTAACCACCGCGTGCAGTATCAAACTACCAGCTAATCGCTGCCAACGGTTCGCTAATTAAAACCTATGGCACGATCGAATTTGATCTGGGCTTTGGATTGCAAAAGATATTTACTCGGAGCTGCGATTTGACCACTTTGAACTTTTTTTGTTGGGAACCGTGAATTACCGACATGTTATGCCAGAAATCCGGAAACGATTCAAGTACTTAAGGCCATCAACAAGGTCTTGGAAATCAGGTCTTTTCAGAAATCAAATGGCAATTTTACAACTGCAACTTATTTCTGGGCAAAAAACATATATTTACATGTATTTCACGAATATTGTTTACAAAGCACTCAATTTCAATAAATTTGTTTGTAATTTCAATTGATACAGCTGACGTTTCTTCGACGACTTTTACACTATCAATTACAGTCGACTCCTTCTAAGTCGAACTCCCTCTAAGTCGAAGTTCCCTCTAACTCGAACTCTCTTGATTATTGACCTATTTTCTATCCCTCTAAGTCGAATTTTTTTCTTTTGCCGAAAAAAAATTTAAAAAAATCTCTCAAATCGCAACTCGTTATTGTTTGTAATTCTTATGAAAAGCATGCGCACTCGAATTCTTTGATTCTCTATGTTGCATCAACTGCGCCGTCACCGTCATGTCAGTGCGCTGCGCTGCTATACCTGCAATTTACAATATTATCAAACACAAAAATCTTTTCTTAAAAAGATATTCATAAAAAAATTAGAAGTCAATAAAAAAAGCATTTGTTGGTTAGATCCATTCCATTCAAACTTCCAAACATTTTGTGCTTTATTTGAAAGCAGTAAAACAACAGATCTCAGAGGTCGTCGGAAAAGCTAAAGCTTCAGGTTATAGAGAAAAGCAAAAATCCTCGTTTCAATAAAATTAAAACTTTGCCGGTGGACTATGTACCAAACCATCGTTCTTGGATGACATCAGACCTTTTCACAAGTTGGCTTTTGAAACTTGATTCTAAATTTGGAAGATCAAAGCGCAAAGTATTATTCATTATCGATAACTGCCCATCTCACCCAAAATAAGTTAAGGATAAATTAAAGTTTATAAAGCTTGAGTTGTTCCCCCCCAATATGACCTCAAGAGTTCAGCCAATTGACATGGGTATAATACAAAATTTGAAAGTAAAAAAGAGCAATATAAAAAATCACTTCTCGATTGTGTGTGCGAAATCCTAAAGGCATGGGTACCATACTCCATTGACAATTGAAAATTGTTCCAAAAAAGCCGAATTTAAGTCTGAGACGTGGGATGACGAAGATGACATTCCGCTTAACTTACATAGATGTAATAACGAAGACACCCAAGAAATCGAAATAATCTGGGAAAAGCTAACAGAAGCTTATTATAATGTTGAAGGCGTACATTGGAAGAACTATGTTGAAGTCGATGACGGCTTCGTAGCCACTGAAATACCTGATAACGAGTCAATTTTGGAAGCAGATGCTGATGATACTAATGACGGTGAAAATGGAGTTGAAGCAGAAGATGAAGCTGAAATAATAGATTGAAATACAAGAGAAAAATTAAATTGAAAATGCAATTGGTACATTGCAATCTGCAATTGAAATGAAAGAAGAAATTCTAAATTGCTTATTTAAAATAGAATCTTTTTTTAAAAAGGCGATCACTGATGACACGGCGACTGTGATGTCTAAAATTACAATTTTTTTAAAATAGATAATTAAGTTTATTTATTTATTTTACTTGTTATTTAATTCAATAAATCATTACAAAAAAACTCTCTCTAACTCGAATTTTTCTAAAACTCCCTCTAACTCGAACTAGTTTTGATATCCCCTGAAAGTTTGACTTAGAGGGAGTCGACTGTACTTTCTTATTTCCATTCTTTAAAACAATATTTTAAGCAACTTCTACATTTGTATCTGATTTCCAGTTAAAGGTTAATAGAGAAAGTTAGGGTATTGTGGTATACATGTTTGTTTTTTTGACTTAACACAAAAAGTTATGAAACAAATGCTCCTAAATTTGGTAGATTTTACCAAAATCATATAGGCTACCAAGTGATTTCTTTTTGTCGAATTCTAACAATAACTAACAAAGATTTAGACAAAATACTGATATAACCTCTAAACCGTCACTTTTGAAAGTTTAAGGGTAATGTGCTACACTATGCTGTCTATTGTGGTATACTATACCCTATACCTTATTACCCAGTAGATTTTTCAAATGTGTGTGAAATCCCAAATTTCCCATTTTTACTTGCGACTTATAGGTACTATAAGGCAAGTTATGCATTCGTAAAAAAAATTGAACCCGAAATTTTGATCAAAGTTGACATTACGATGATAGCGAAGACTAAAAAAGTGGGTCTCGCAATTCTGTCTGTCTGTCTGTCTGTTTGACTACAGGCTAAACGAATCAGCCGATTTTCTTTAAACTTGGTAGATATCATTTTTAATTTTTTCCCCCCACACGTTTTTTTCTTTTTTTTTAAGACCAAAAATAACGGTACCCCCCATTCGAATTTTTTTCGAAATTTTATAAACATTTTTTTTTCTCAGAAACTGTTCAACAGATTTTAAAAATAAAGATACAGAAAAATTTCATTTAATTAAATCTAGGTATTGGTTGAAAAAAATTTTCCGAAAAATGGTTATTGAGGGTACCCCCATGGAACCATTTTTTTTGTTTTTGATTTTCTCAAAAACGGTTCAACCGATTTTGATCATTTTTTTTTTGCTAAAGCTCCCCAAAAACATAAACAGAATTGTGTACTCAAAAATTTTTTTTCAAAACTCAATATTTCGAAAACCCCATGCTAGATTGTTTTTAAACTTGATAAATAAAAGTTTCTCAATATAATCTACAAAATGTGGAATTTTTTTTTATTTTACCTAAAAATAAAGGTACCTACCATACAAATGCTAAAAAAATAAAAAAATGGTTTTCAAAAATCGTATTTTTCTCGAAAACGGCACCTAGAATTTTGATAAAAATTTTTTTCTTTCAATTAATTTTTACGATCTTTAATTTAATAAAAAAATTTTGAAATTAAGATATTACAGCTTGTACCTACATTAGAACCATTTTTTCGAATTTTGAATTTCTCATTATCCACATAACGGATCTTAATGAAAATTTTTATAGAGAAGCTTCTAAAAAGTCTAAAACAAATTGCATTTCAAAACTTTAAAATAAATACTTTTTGAATTTTTGAAAAAAAAATCTGTTTTTTTCCTTTTTTTTGAAAATTCGATATCTCCGAAACGGGTCAATATTTCTTTTCGTAAATTTAATTTTTATTCGAACAATAATAAAAACTTTAAATTAGCGTACCAAAATTTTTTCTTAAAAAGCTTTTAAAAAGTTTGTATATAAAAGCTTCTTTTAAAGAAACCACTACAAGGACTTATAATTTTTGTTCTTGCATAAATTCATATTTGCATAGCATTCTTTTACTACTAAAAGAATTTAAAAATTAATTTTATCCTTATGAACAGTTTTCTCTAATAACATTCGTTTTTAAAATTCCCAGTCGATTACATAGGAGCAAGTTCGTGCGACCCAGTCGTGCATTTTATTTCATTCCTCACAGCATGATTCCATGTTTTTGGAATCTCATTTTCTTACTTCAACCCTTTTAGACATTTTAACGAATGGATCTTTAGAAAAAAACACAAATAGCCAATTTTAAAAAGAAATAATCTTTTATTAGCCACGGCTAGTATACCACATTAGCCGAAACTGTTTAGTTTTACAAAAATAAATATTAAAATATAAAAAAAGAGGCTGGGTGCGACCCACACTGATAACTTCCCATTTGTGGTAAAAAAATAAAAACATATTGTGACGTTTTCTTCAATTTTATCATAGCTATTAATGGAATTTGAATATGTGGGACTTGGGTACAACTGAACAACTTTATTCATATACGTACATATGTACAGTACATACATTCTTGTAAAAACTAAGTTGATAGTAAAATTATAAAATTATGTATTATAATTATAGAAATTACTTTATTATTTCGGTTCCAAACATTTTAATTGAAAAAAATTTAAAAACGAAATATTCAAATATAAAAGATATGGTTTGGTTATTGATGGAAGGGTACTTACAAAATATATCCGCTCTAAAACTAGATATAATGTCAAATATAAACCATTTGTTAGAAATTGTATTATGTATAAAATTAAATAATGGCAAAGTCAATATCATTGCTCGTTCTCAAGATATTCTAGTCGAAAAACAAATATTACCACGTTTTAGTAGATTTTTTTTATATTTTTGTTAAAACTGTCAATTCGATACTTGTCAAAATTTAAACATATGTTAATAATTGTATTATGTCGATACCTTCCCGTAAGAATGTACTAAGCGGCACTTTTTTCGAAAATGACTTTTTAATGAGGAAATATATTATATGTTAAGGGCCACGTTTTGGCCTGGGTTTCGCCAACGAACTTTCTTCGTTTTTTTCGTTTCCTGAACAATTTTAGAAATGTCGCTTAGTATACATTCTTACGGGAAGGTATCGATGTATAAAACAACATACTTTAGAAGGCACTATCGGTGTTTATTCCCAAGAAATTCGACTTGAAATAAAATTTTAACTAGTTTTCACTAGAATTTTTAATAGTTTTTTTATTTAAAAAAAAAAACTATTAATTCAATATTTGGCAACATTTTACCAATTGTACAAAATTATACTATGTATAAAATAAACTAAATTAGAAGTCAATATCACTACTAGTTCTCGAGAAATTTGAGTCGAAAAACAATTTTTACCAATTTTCAATAGAATTTTATATAGTTTTTTATTTTTTGTAAAAAAACTGTAAACTGATTTTTTGTGAAATTTTCACCAGTTGTCAAACACATTATTTTTCGTAAAATAAAATTATTTTGAGTTTCAAATTGTTTTCCGTTCTTAGAATATCTGGGTTATGAAATTTTTTTTTTCAGTTTTTTTATTTAAAAAAATAACGGTATGTTCATTTTTTTCCAAATTCATACCAAATCTGTATGACCTTATAGTGAGTACATTAAATTTTATTTGAAGTGAATAGCATTATTTTTTCGTGAGATATTTGAACCTAACCAAAATTTTTACTTTTTTTTTAAACCGTTATGGTGAAAAAACTACTGACTGAAGTTATTATCTATTAAAAAAAATTTATTTGAAGTCGATATCTTTACTCGTTCTTGAGATATCGACGACGAAAAATGGTACAAGAACGTACGGACGTACGAACGTACGCACGTACGAATGTACAAACGTACGAACGTACGAACGTACGAACGTACGTACACACACACACACAGACATCTCTCTAAAAATGATTGATATAGCCTCTAGAGACCTTGAAACGTCGAGAAATGTCAAAAATTCCAATTTGACAAATCGGACCGATTACAATAACTCCCTATGGGAAGTTAATAAACACCTTTGAACAAAACTAACAGTTGTTTTTCGTAGATGATTAATTTATTTTTGCAAACAATTTATAAACTAGCTTGAAACACAACTTTTGAGAGCACATAAACACTTTTTGCTTGACCCAAAAAAAAAACTCAACTTCACGCAATTACCCTTCTCAAATACGAAGATTTTTGACTTGATTGAACACGAGTACTTAGTTTTATTTATATTTATTATTATTACCGTCCGATAAGGTAAAAACCGTTGAAGAAACATGCTTAGTTTTTGAGAAAACTGCCTATACCACATTAACCGCCTATATATCACATTAGCCCAAATTACTCAAGTAAAACGTTATGCTTAATACGCATTTTTACTTGCGATATACATAGGTACTATAGGGCAAGTTCTGCATTTGGAAAAAAAATCGAACTCGAGATTTTGATCAAAGTGGACATTACGATGATAGCGAAGACGAAAAAAGTGGGTCCGACAATTCCGTCTGTCTGTCTGTATGTCTGTATGTCTGTATGTCTGTATGTCTGTACCTCGAACTACAGCCTAAACTATCGGAGGTATTTTCTTCAAAATTGGTAGTTAAGGGTCTTCGGTGATTCCCTAGAGGAGAAATTGAAATTTTTTTTTTAGCTCCAAAACTAAGGGTACCCCCCATACACCCGTAATGCAAAATCTTATTTATCTCGAAAACGGCTCTAACGATTTTGATAAAAAAAATTAGGAGTGATATTACGGGCAGGGACTATGTTTTGGTCAGAAAAAAATTTGGGGGGAAATGTTATTAGGGGTACCTGTCATATAACGGTTTTTTTGATTTTCGAATTTCTCACCAACGGCTCTAACGATTTTAACCAAAATTTTTATGCAGGAGCTGCTTTGCATTTGAAAAAATATGAACTAAAATTTTTTTCGAAAAAATAGTTTTTGGATTTTTAAAAAAATAATACAATTTTTTTTTTGAAAATTCAATATCTTGAAAACCGATACACGATTACATTTTTAAATTATGTTTTAAAATGTATTTTATTAAATACTAACAATTTGCATATCAGTTTTTTTTATAAAAATTTTAAGGAAAATTTAGTACACAAAAAACATGTTTCAGTGTGTCTGTATGTCTGTACCTCTCACTACAGCCTAAACCACTGGACCTATTTCTTTCAATCTCGGTAGTTAAGAGTCTTCGGTGATTCCCTAGAGGAAAAATTGAATTTTTTTTTTTTAGCTCCAAAACTAAGGGTACCCCCCATACACCCGAAATGCAAAATCTTATTTATCTCGAAAACGGCTCTAACGATTTCGATAAAAAAAATTAAGTGTGATATTATGGACATGGACTACATTTTGGTCAACAAAAATTTTGGGGCAAAATGTTATTAGGGGTACCTGCCATAGACCCGTTTTTTTGATTTTCGACTTTCTCATTAACGGCTCTAAGGATTTTAACCCAAAATTTTTAGCAGGAGTCCCCTTAAGTTTAAAATAATATTATATATAAAAATATTCGAAAAAATATTTATTGGGTTTTTAAAAAAAAAAAATTTTTTTTAAATCAATATCTTCAAAACCTATGAACGATTATTTTTTGAAATTATTTCCTAAAACCAATATTATTAAATACTTAAAATTCGCATCCCACATTTTTTTCTTGAAAAATTTTAGAGAAATTTCTTATATAAAAAATTTATTTAATAATAAAACGATTTTTTAAGGTTTATTTGCATAAATTCATACTTTTTCGGAAACCAGATGGAAATTTTATGCATTTGAACATTATTATCTCAATAAATCCATGTTTTATATTTATAAAATGTATCTTAAATTCCAAAGTACTTTTACATAAGAGCAAGTTCGTGCGATCCAGTCGTGCATTTTATTTTTAGGGAAAATTGACCTCAAATTCAAAAATTACGGTAGGTTAGAAAAAATTATAAGGCTTAGAAATTGTATATCTGAAGACTCCACCAAGATAAACATTATTTAAACGCAATTATAAAAACTTGAATATATACTTAAAATAAAATCATAAGCGATCAGTGCAAATTTCTTTAACATGTGTCAGGGTATAGAACTTGAGTAGGCCTTATCTTCTCAAATCCCCGAAAAATAATGTGAACATTGGAGATAAACAGAAGAATCATAACCTAAATATACTTGAACCATTATGGTATACCCTGTATAATTTTATTAAATAACTCTTACAAATTTAATTTTGTAACCATTACAAATAGACTTAACCAAACAATTTTCAGCTCTATACTATTCAAAACTGCAGAGTTATAAGCTTTCACTTTTTCTATTTTTTAATCTATGTAAATGCGAATTGAACCATGCATTTGTTTTCACTTTGTTTTTCCACTTTCTCGATTCCCAAAGCTTCACAACATGCATTTCATTTTAAACAAAAAATATTTGATAGAAGATTCAAATCGTCCTCAAAGTAGTAGATATATACGCCTGAAAAACCTTTTTCATTTACAAAAATATCAAACACAACGAATAGTTTTGTATTTAGGTACATTCATTTAAATTGGATCCCCGTCTAATTTCAACTTCCACTCTAATAGTTTTTCATCGCTTGATATTTAATCATCTGTGTTTGTATCAACTTTAACTTGTTTTAAATGACGTAGTGTATTAACGTAGCTGAATATTCACTTACTCTGAAAGGTTGACCCACTATCTAACAGTGAAAGCTCTTGAACAGTAAAAATGTCAAACACTTTTTCCGTATAACTATTTTAATTAACTTTACCCTTTTGATGATTATTACAGTGCGATCTTCAAGGCAATAGGGAAGGATTTAAGAGGAAATGCCGATGCTTTAATTTTGAAGTCTTGGATATCAAAATGAGAGGGAAAAGCCGAGCTCGGTAAAGCGACCCCCATTCAAGATGGTAGGAACAAATTTCAATTTGAAAGTCAATTTACATTTCTTCAAGACAGAGCAGAGTGAGTCAGATGCTGTTGCAGCCTTCTAGGACTCAATACATTAGTCGAAAATGAAAATTTAATTAAATTCTCCTTAATTATGAGATGTTAGTTTTACTATATAGTGATTTTAATCGTTGACTAATACTCGTAAATATTACAACTTGGAAAAGTACGACAGTAGTTCAC
Organism: Chrysotoxum bicinctum; assembly: GCA_911387755.1. Classification (NCBI taxonomy): domain Eukaryota; kingdom Metazoa; phylum Arthropoda; class Insecta; order Diptera; family Syrphidae; genus Chrysotoxum; species Chrysotoxum bicinctum. Next base: position 20,447,410 of record OU426989.1, read on the forward strand.
TCATGAGTCCGACTGCCGATCCCGGTCGAAACGCAATCGTACTAAATATTATACCATTTTTGACAAATAATTCACATAACTCACGGTGAGGCTTAGACAATTGTTGGGTTATTTCCTTCTATTTCGTTGATAAATGTACAATAATTGTTCTTTTAATTTTGCACAGAGATACTTCAAACATGTACAAATAATATTGCATTTCCAAATGTACAAAAAAAAAAAAAATATTTAGTACTTTTTCATATTTTTCGGTTAGTAACGGTCACACTATTTCCTCCTTGGACTACAAAGATCACTTCATGCTATCATGTTGTGCATTTTATACATAAATTTTAGAGTTTAGCAGTTCTCCAAATTTCAAAAGAGAAAAGATGTAAATATTTTCAAAGAAAAAATGCACAATTAAATTGAGCTTCTTGCATAAGAGATAGGTATCGAGAAAATTCGTCTATATCTTACCCTCAAATACAAAACACAAATTTTGCATAACAATTTGATGAAATTAAGCACCAGAAATTTAAATGCAAATCGATTTTCTTTAAGGAGTCTCACCTCCTCCTCAGAGTCATACAGAGATGTATTATATGCAAATATACACTCGTCTTCTAAGTAATACAAAAACAGCACCAAGAGCCAATCTATTCACACAAAACAGAGCAGATACTCGTATAGATAGATAGATACTCGTATCATGGAATTTATTTTATATATATATTATAGTTTTGAGAATTTATTATTCGACGATAGAAACCTTTATAAAAATTTAAATAAATAATAATTCCTTGAATGTAAAAGTGAGAAAATTAAAATAAAAATAAGAATAAAAATCTTTCGCAGAATTCAAAATATTTTAAAATAAAAATTTAAAATTGAATACAGTAAGTTGTCTGAGCCTGAGATATCAACAAATTTTTGAAAAGCCTGTCAATGATATCGCTCGTAGCTTTGTCCACCACCCAGGACATCCGAGAGGTTCAATTTTCGATGACTGGCGAGCTTGAGCGATGACACTGGTTATAATGACTTTGAGGACATAGGTTGTTGGCGACCTGCGATTAAGGTGCCAATGCTCAGTTCACGTTCCCGTTTGCGTAAGGGCCATCTTATGATTTCAAATAGCTCGAGGAGAATGTCCATTGTGGCTTCAGCTGTATGGCACGTGGGGCTATCCTATTGCAACAAGATATCGTTCGCGTTCCATATCAACCAATTTCGATAAGAAGAAATTAGTTATCATCGATTATTAGCACCCTTTGTTGATTGTGATGACCATTCTGTAGGATTTTGTGACTTTCTGCTTATCCATAACGCAACAAAAACTGATCTTCCAAATCTCAAATTCTTTTTCCTCTCGTTCTATTCCTTCTTTTCCTAGAGGTGTTATACTTCAATATATTGAGGAAGAGTAGGGTAGTCATGATCCATCAGCCATTGACTCACTCTGCCAGCATATTGAAGAAACAAAATCGCCCTTAAAGTGAAAGAGCGATTCACTAGTATTATAACTGACAGGCAGCCGATCGGCTCAAATACAATCTCACAAAAGAAGTGCGGTGACATTTGGGTCTCATCTGCTAGAAGTTACTCATTTTTAGAATGGCTGCGTGCCCAACAGATCTAAACCACAATTGTAAAACGTGGTCCCTAATTGCATAAATCTGCACAGAAGCCCAACGACGGAGAATAATGTCGCGAAGTAGAGAATTACTGTCAATTTGTACCTTCTATAATTTTATAAAATGTAACTTAACATTTCACCACGTTTCCGCAACTCATATTATTAGTATTTTGATTAACTTGGAAGTGGAAAAATTAACGCGATGTAAAATTACAATTCTTCTTAGTTTTTGGGAAAAATTCCTTTTCATATTCGAAAAACTGGGACTTGTGGCGTTTAATGAATGTGTTCATCGGATTCGCCGCTTCTGAAAGTGAAACCAGCATTTGGCAAACTCCATGATGACGATGCAAAAGCCAGGAAGATAGTGCGAGTAAGCAGGACTCTGAGTTTCCACCTGTGTTTGATCTCTTCTGGAAATATGATGGAGAGTAAATGAATGATAGAAAACCGCAATCGCTGATTGGCTAAAGGCACTGGGAGGCCGTCTAAGATAATGAAACTCTGGAAGGTCACTTCTATGAAAATTCTTGAGGAAGCCAGAAATTGAGAAAAGTACTAGAAAAGGTGAACAATTCAGACGAACTAGTAAGAAAAGATTCTAAAGTTGAAAATTTGTGTAAAGAAAAAAATTAAGATTGGTGCAAAACTGGTGAGGAGTTGGAAAAATTTGAGTTTATTTTTTCACTAAGGGAAATCGGAAGTAGCAGAAGTTGAAGAGTTAAGTATTTTTAAATTCTGTGCTTGTTATTTCGTGACTTGATTTTTGATTTATTAAACTCATTGTAAATGGCTTTTGTTTCGCGTAAATTTTGGAATAGTGAACCCACTGACCAGCATAAAACATTCTTTGTCCATTTGAGACCGAACTATAACGGTCCACAGACCGTAACTTTCTTTATAAATTTGGAGTTAATACTATCCTTTAAATTGTATGGTGTAACACTCTGCATTTAGGTTAAGTAAATAGGATTTTATAGGAGATGTCAATGCAAATTGGTTTTTGCTTGTATATCACAATGAGGGTAAAAAATCGGGATTGGAAAACTATTACACAGTATATTTAATTTCACCAAAAAAACTTCTAATAATTAATTTTCGTATTTAAAATTCCATTTGTTTTTTTAAGTCACTCTCCGATCCAAAAGGTTTGTTTTTAATGTTGATCGGTCGTGTGTATTTTTTATCGTTTTTCTTTTTTATTGAAAATAAGTTTATCGCCGCTCGGAATAAAGATTGCAATTACTTCGTGGATCTCGTGTGAATTAGCATCTGTCCAAATCCGTCAATTTTACATTTTTTTAATTTGAAATGAATTTTTTTCTGAAATCGAAACCGCTTAGAATGACTCCCGATTATAGGATTTTATCATTTGTAGGTGTTGCCTGATGCTTTTATTTGCTTTGTTATGGTTCTTGTATCTGCAAAAATAAAGAAGATAAATTAGCAAAAAATATAACAAGATGACCAACATGAACTGTCAAAATCAACCTTATTCTGAAAGATCAATTCTTCATAAAAATGATATTAATCATCATCTTAATCGGCACTGCAACCTGAAGCTGGCCTTGTACTTATTCCACAAGACATTGCCCACCAATATCGATCGTGACCCTGTTTTAACGAGCTACGCACTCCAAAACCTTGGGAGTCTTGATTTACCTAATATCCTTTTTGTCTGAGTGTGGATGGATCTACTATTGTTTACAAAATAATACGATACAAGACTATACAACCGCAGATATCAGTAGTTTTTACCTTAGATTCTAGTCATATATTCAAATCACAGATGCTAGCAAAATTTTTAATAGAACTCAAGTTTTTGAACTTGCAATATATACATAAAAAAAAAATCTAACTTGAGATTTTGATTATAAATAAATTAACCTTACGATGATAAGGGAGACGAAAAATTTGGGTCTTGCAATTCAACGAAATTCATTTAGTAAAACTTAGCTAATGCCAGAAAACAAATTTACAAAAAAATGGTTATTAATGGCACCTCCCATAGCACCATTCATTCTATTTTCGATTTTCTCAAAAACTGATTTTTGAAATTTTTTATGACAAAGCTATACTAAAATGTCTGAATTGTATTAAGTATTCAAGTTTTCAGATTAAAAAAAATTGAAAACAAAATCGTCGATTTTTATTTTAACTTTAAAATTAAAAGTTTTTAATACTATTTTATCTAAAAATAACGGTACCGCCGAAGTTATTACAGAAGTACCTACAGTAGAACATTTTTCTTCTCGATATCCCAAAAACGGGTTGATGATTTTTTTGAAGTCTTGACTTTTATTTGCATAATGTTAAAAGTTTTAAATTTTCATACCAAAATGTTTATATATATATAAGAAATTATTTTTTTTTTTTCAAAAATTCTTAAGATATTTTTTTTAAATTTTGAAATGCAATGTTTTTCATTCTTTTTAGAAGGTTCTCTTAAATTTATTTTTATTAAAATCCCTTATTCCGATAATTAGAAATTCAAAATTCGTCAAAAATCTTCTATGGTGGGTACAGTCAGTATTATCTTAATTTAATTTTTTTATTGAATTATAGATCGAAAAAATAATCGAAAGAAAAAAAATGTATCAAAATTCTAGGCGCCGTTTTCCAGAAAAATACGATTTTCGAAAACGACTTTTTAACATTTGTATGGTGGGTAATGTTATTTTTAGGTAAAATAAATTGTTTCTTTTTTTTAAATATTTTGTAGACTATTGTTAAGTAACTTTTATTTATCAAGTTTAAAAATATCGAGCACGGAGTTTTCGAAGTATACAATTTTGAAAACAAAATTTTATTTTGTTTTTAAATCCAAACAATTTTTTGAAAATTTGAACACACAATACATAATATTTAAGCTTTTGATGAGTTTGAACAGATAAAAAATTATCAAAATGGGTTCTACCGTTTTTGAGAAAAGAAAAAAACAAAAAAAAAAAAATGGTTCCAAGGGTATCATTGAAAACCATTTTTTCAAACCACTACCTGGTTTTAACTTAATGAAATTTTTTGATTTCTTTTTTAAATCTGTGGAACACTTTTTGAAATAAAAAATGTTTATAAAATTTTGCAAAAGAAAAATTTCTATGGCAGGTACCGTTGTTTTTGGTCTTAAAGAAAAGAAAAAAACCTATAGGGGGAAAAGCTTAAGAGTGCTATCTATAAAGTTTTTATAAAATCGGTCGAGCCGTTAGGCTATAGTCGAACAGAGAGACAGACGAAACTTTTTTCGTCTCTATTATCGTAATGTTAACTTTGATCAAAATCTCGTGTTCGATTTTTTGAAACTTGTTGAACCTACACAGCTTAAAAATTTTACAGTTACATCTTCAATGTATGTTTAATACTCATTCAAATGGTTGCGGATATATTTTTTATGTGGCTTGTGATGGCCATGTTTTGGTCACATCTGTCATAGGTGACATCTGTCAAATCTGGTCTGTATTATTCAGTTAGTGTTGCCAAATCACAGGATTGAACAGCACGTCCAAATGATAAGACTTTATTACCAAAATAAATATTCGTTAGCGCAAACGCTACGTGCGTTACGCTCGTTTTACGGTAGACGTTTCGTGACAAAATTTGAGGCGACCATTTCGGTATAATCAAACGTTCAACATTCGAACGTTAAAGGAACGCGGTATGTGATATTGTACTGCAGAAACCAAGGCAGTCTATTCCCCCCGACACGTCGGGACTTGGGTCTACACCTAAATAAGATTCAACCGATCAAGAAGTACAAAGTTCACGACCATACAAAACGCCGCCGTTTGTTCCCTTGGAAGAGGGTTCCAATTATATGGACGACAACAACCCACACGAGGTTCACAAGGTAATAACGCATCGTAAACAAGTTACCGTTAGGTGTGAAACCTGGGCCGCTGGCGTCATTGGGTCCGTACTTTTTCGAAAACGACGTTGGTTAGGACACGTCACCGTCAATGGCAAGCGCTACAGAACAATGATAACCAATTTCTTATAGCCCAAATTGAATCATGTGGACCTGACGAAATGTGGTTCCAGGAGAATGGCGGCGCGGCACTACATGACACAAAGCGAACGCTTCGATTGACATTTTGCATGTGTGATTTTAAGGATAAGGATTATCTATTGCAGAGGTGACAAGAAATGGCCATCAAGGTCATGCTAGGCCACGCTAGGCTTTTTCTTGTAGGGTTTCCTGAAGTTCAATAGGTGAATAAACCATAATACTCGTAGACCGATGCCCCTTAATCTTTAATTCAACCGGTTCTGTGTATGTAGTACCCTTTGGCTAAATGGATTGTATGTGACTGTCATGCAGAAGGTCTTGGCTTTGAGTCTCAGCCGCTGCCTCCTGCGATTTAAAGTGCTGTTCATTGCTCATTACATATATATTTTATTTTCTATGCCGAAGAGTCATTAAGAATTGGACGACTCGGATCCGTGCCACCGCAAGAAGCCGAGGCGGGCATTTCAATAACATCATATTTCACAAAAAATTTTGTTAATGCCTCAACACAGCTTGTCTTATTCTATTTTAACATAACACCGGTTCTTATTGAAAATCCTTAATTAAACTGGGACCTACTAGTAAGTCCCATTCGTTTTTCTTCTGCATTCAATAATTATGGAATTGTTTTAAGTGTGATAAAAATGTTCCTCTCAAAAAGTCCTTTCGATTCACTCGAGGGTATTTGATCCGCAAGTTTGTACTTCTTCCAGCATATGCACCTATCAATATTTTTCATATCGCTTCATTCTCTTAGTTAACAAACTTTTTCAAGTTTAAAATTAAGAACTTTTTAACAAGATCCAATTATTTATCCTTTGTTTTAACATAAAACCTAGTTCTAACTAAACAGTTCCCTTTGGCTCTTTACACTGTTCAAGTCAAAAGTGTCTTCAACAAAAACAAAACTACATTTCCTACGGCCCTATCTACATACATATATGTTTGTATGACACTTGTTCCTATGCACGATGTGTGGTCTAGGCATTATTTGAAACTCTCAGCACACTAGTAAAACTTATATACATCAAGAATGTCTCCTATTCCAGAGTAAAATGTTCCCTTAAGACCCCACTTCATATACTTCGAAAGCCTTTTAAGTCACAACAAATGATTACTTTGTCAACTTTACAGTATTTTAACGTGGAAAGGCATGAACTGCTGCTTGTCATTAGCATTGTTTCAGTTTGATAGCCCAAAAAAACAACAAAATCAATAAAAAGAAAAAAAAAAGAAAAAAAACATTTTTATAGTTTTAAAATAAATAACATAAAATCTGCTCTTTGATACTCCTCATTTCCCATGCCAAATGGAATATGGAATCAATTTGAATCCCCGTAACCTTTAACACTTTTATATCTCTAATAAAAGTCTCGGGGGTTATGTTTGTTTGATGTTGTAGGTACTCGTCTTCTTTCGTCTATAAATATAAACTTTGGAAATGACATTTCATTTGAGTGCTCTGCATTCTGCTGTTGTAAATCATAATAAACTTTAGAGCCAGGGCTGTCGAAGTGATTTTGTACGAGTATTCGAAGATACTCGTAGCTAATTGTAGTTTGCTTCTTGTTCTAGCTAGAAGCTTGCCTGTTTCCTATAGGGCTAGGGGCAATACACTATGAAAATAAAGTCCAGTACAAAACTAAATTTTGGACTTAATAAGTGCAATGAGATTCCTTCGAAGGTGGTTAAAATCTGATGGGCTCTCCCGAATTTGATAACATTTCCAGACGCTATAAAAATAAAATGCACGACTGGGTCGCACGAACTTGCTCCTATGTAATCGACTGGGAATTTTAAAAATGAATGTTATTAGAGAAAATTGTTCATAAGGATAAAATTAATTTTTAAATTCTTTTAGTAGTAACAGAATGCTATGCAAATATGAATTTATGCAAGAACAAAAATTATAAGTCCTTGAAGTGGTTTCTTTAAAAGAAGCTTGTATATACAAACTTTTTGAAAGCTTTTTAAGAAAAAATGTTGGTACGCTAATTTAAAGTTTTTATTATTGTTCGAATAAAAATTAAATTTACGAAAAGAAATATTGACCCGTTTCGAAGATATCGAATTTTCAAAAATAGATTTTTTTTTCAAAAATTCAAAAAATATTTATTTTAAAGTTTTGAAATGCAATGTGTTTTAGACGTTTTAGAAGCTTCTCTATAAAAATTTTCATTAAGATCCGTTATGTGGATAATGAGAAATTTAAAATTCGAAAAAATGGTTCTATGGTAGGTACAAGCTGTAATATCTTAATTTCAAAATTTGTTTTATTAAATTAAAGATCGTAAAAATTAATTGAAAGAAAAAAAATTTTATCAAAATTCTAGGCGCCGTTTTCGAGAAAAATACGATTTTTGAAAACCATTTTTTTTAATTTTTTAGCATTTGTATGGTAGGTACCTTTATTTTTAGGTAAAATAAAAAATTTTGTTTTACATTTTGTAGATCATATTGAGAAACTTTTATTTACAAAGTTTAAAAAAAATCTAGCATGGGGTTTTCGAAATATTGAGTTTTGAAAAAAAAAATTTGAAGTTTTTTTTAAAAATCCAAAACATTTTTTTTTTTGAAAATTTGAGTACACAATTCTATTTATGTTTTTGGGAAGCTTTAGCAAAAAAAAAATGATCAAAATCGGTTGAACCGTTTTTGAGAAAATCAAAAACAAAAAAAATGGTTCCATGGGGGGTACCCTCAATAACTATTTTTCGGAAAATTTTTTTCAACCAATACCTAGATTTAATTAAATGAAATTTTTCTGTATCTTTATTTTTAAAATCTGTTGAACAGTTTTTGAGAAAAAAAAAATGTTTATAAAATTTCGAAAAAAATTCGTATGGGGGGTACCGTTATTTTTGGCCTTAAAAAAAAAAAGAAAAAAACGTGTGGGGGGAAAAAATTAAAAATGATATTTACCAAGTTTAAAGAAAATCGGCCGAGTCGTTTAGCCTGTAGTCGAACAGACAGACAGACAGACAGACAGACAGACAGACAGACAGACAGACAGACAGATAGAATTGCGAGACCCACTTTTTTAGTCTTCGCTATCATCGTAATGTCAACTTTGATCAAAATCTCGAGTTCGATTTTTTTTACGAATGCATAACTTGCCTTATAGTATACCTATAAGTCGCAAGTAAAAAGTAATAGGACAAGGAATAATTCTACAAAATTTTCACCCACTTAATAAAAGAACGTCCTCTTATGGCAATACAATCATTTATGAAAATATAGTATAGAAAAAATATGATGATTTTAGTTTTAAGAAATTAATCAGTACAAAGTTTTTTTGCAATGTTCACGTCATGTTATACATTTACAGCCCTATTAATAAGCACAAAATACAGGCGAAACAACTTTAACACGTACATATTTTAACTTATAATTCTTAATAATAAATGTGTGTGTCGATGCAGAGGGATAAATGTCTACACGCATGTCACCCGCTATGTTGGTATGGCCCAACATTTGGTGCCGAAAAATCTTTTGCCTCAGACACAACATTCATAGTGGATGAAACTTTAGTGATGGAAACTGAACGAAGACATATCAAGATCGTTACAGTAAGGGTACAAAACGTATAATCATTCCTTTGTTTGTGCGCTTCAGTAAACTTGGGAAGGTTCTTGGTACAATAGCTTAGGAATTGGACGAGGCTAGGTACTGGCATATATAAGGACTGTGCAGCATACATTTTTTGCGGAGGAGATCATGCAGCTTCAAAAAAAGAAATGACGTATCAGCGTCAAGCAGAATGCACTGCACTGCACTGATCCCATATCTGGACAACGAGATGAAAAACATCCGCAGTACATCCGGCCGATTGTACAAAGCAGGATTGAGCGACTTCCGAAGTCAGTAAGGTACCCAATCATAATTCCTAACGAAAGCAGGCAGTCAAATCTTCCAAGAAACATTTGGGTCGAGTTATCGGAGATCAGTCTATTTTCAATATCAGTTGCAACCTTTCTTGTGTATATCGAGGCATGCTTAAACTCCAGTCCATTAGCGGCCTTGCACGATGACATAGATGATGGATTGGCTCTCACATCAGCAAACTTTCTTATTGGCCGATCTATTATTGCAGGTCCAGATAACCCCGTTTTAGAAGTACTAGTACAGCGTCTAAGCTATTGGCGACAACTGAGGCAAATGCAATATGATTTCTGGAGACGATGGCAGGGTGAGTATCAACAAACATTACAATTACGTTCCAAGTGGCATAAAACGACTGAAGATCTCACCATAGCCGATGTTGTTATAATCAAGAACGAATATCTAGCAGCAACAAAATTGAAAAAAGAACTCCCGGGCAAGGATGGCCTTAGCCAAGCCGTAACAATCAAGCATCAAAAGGGTGAATGCATCAGGTCATTACAAGAACTGCGCAAGATATGAGATAATCCTAAACTTACCCGTCCATCGGGGCAGGATATTCGAGATTTGAGGAACAAAAGCACATGTAAAGCTTGGTATATGTGTACTTTGGCAACCCTCCCGATGGTTTTCACCTTTATGTGGTGAAACCAAGCTGCGGGTTCAAACTTCAAACTACATACTAAGAAAGACCAAAACAGTTATTTCAATCGAACAAACCAACTATGGAAAAAGTTTTCAAAGGAAATGAAAATTGAGTGCTCAAGTCTCGGCAGAAGTCACAGCTTGGCTTTGGAAGAAGCTATAAGTGGTCAGTGACACAAATTATAAATAAAACGCTAAATAATTCCTGCCCTTAGCGGTGGTGATGCCGGTAAGATTTATGAGTAATGTTTTGAATACCTAATGGATCTTAATTACTCTGAGGATGGTGCTCTTCCAACTGGCCATGAAAAGGTGGCGTCGGATAAAGAAAATCACATCCTTAAAGATGATGACTACAAATCTTTTGCCATTTCGGACAGCTCCGACGCAGACGTCTCAGTGGCTGAAAACTTTTTGAAGGGCTGATGAAAGTACCTCCTCAAAGCTAAACTTTGGCAAAAATCCTCGACGCTAGTCGAACGAAAAAGGGCGTACCCTGACTTAAGAAAGATAAACCTTTGAAGAAGAACGCTTCTTTAACCAATTTGGTTGCCAGAAAATTTCCAAAGCATACTGAAACCAGCAGTCAAAGAAAGTGGGCCAGGCATAATGACTCGGCACCCTCGAAGCCAAAAACGGCCGCTACTCTAGCAGACGTTGTAACTATATCACCCCACCTAACCTAACCTAATACCTTGGCAACTCCGACGGAAATCAACGAAGACACCAGTCCTGCTCATGACTGAGTGATAATGTTTCGCTCCCGCTCTGTCAACTATTGGCACCTGGTAAGTTGCTTTCCACACCACCTGGAAGTCAGTGTGTGTACTGACAAATGGAGATAGAATTTTTTACGCTTTGTCGTTCAATGTATTTCCCATAAGAAAAAAGCAAAAACGAGCTCGAAAAACATAAATTTTACTAATTAATTTTATATGAACGGGTATCAATATTATGATTTTAACAGAATAATAATATGTGTTTATTTCTAAATCAGGTGGAAAATATATCAAAAACATAATTAATCCTGTGAAATTTGTACTAAAAAAGTAAGGAAATTGCAAGAAAACAACAACAGATACTTAAAAAAAATGGATAACATGAATTTTTTGAATTAAGTCACAAAAATAACAAAGTTTCTTACATTTTCCTGCTTTTTTATTTGTCTTTCTTATCATAGAAACTTGTTAACAAGAAAAAAATAAGAATTTTCACAAAACATGAAAACACTAAACGACGCGAAGTACACCGACCGAATTGAATTGAAAAATTAATAGAAGTAGTATTATTAAAGTTTATTGTGTTTTTTTTTTGTTACATTTGTTACACTTGAAAAATTGCTGACTTAGAATTGGCCAGGCCACACAGGGGTCTTATGTTTGTTTTATTTTGAATTAAATAGATAATTATTGATTTAAGGACAAATATTCTACCTAGAGACTAAAATACGGCTAGTCAAAGAAGACCATACAAATTACTTCTTAAAAAATTGTTTCATCTGTCATTCACATACGATATGTTCACGATTTTTGACGCCAAATTACAAAAGATTAATTAAGTTTGTTACCATATTTTCAACTTGATTTAGAAATAAACACATATTACTATTCTTTTAAAATCATAAAATGCATACCGGTTCATATAAGTTTGATTAGTTAAATCAATGTTTTTCCGACCCTTTTTTGCTTTTTTCTTATGGGAAATACATTGAAAGTCAAATCGAAAGAAAATCTATCTCCAATTGAAGGTTCACGCGCTGACTGTTAGGTGCCGTGACTCCATGTGTCAATAGGCACGTTTTATTGGTAATCTATATCTAGCGCAGTAATACAAGCACCAAAAAAATGCTTTATTCACTCTTTAACTCACTCTTCTTTCCTACTTGTTGAATTAACTTACACGGATGTGTTCGAAAGATCTGTATCTCGTTTTTAAGCTGGAGTTGAAATATTCATGAAAATGCAGATTGATTTGAAATATTCATGAAAATGCAGATCGAGTTGATTTAGAGTTTTTCTCACTGTTAAATTTGATTTAAAACTTACAAAAGTGCGAAAATATATCGCATATAGTAAATACTGAGTATTGGAGAAAAAAAAACATAGTTAATAAAATGACATTGGCGCAAAATTTTAAACAGCCTCTTATTAAGGTAGTATTATTTTACTTCTTACATATTTCCTAACTTTAAAGTATTTTTCTAACTTTAAACATTTCTTAACTAATATCGTCCTAAGGCTGGGAGCGCACATTCAATTTTTAGTTGCACAACACTGTTTGGATACTTATAGAAAACAGATGAACTATTTGGTTGAATGTCCGCGCAGGTGCATATAATTATATGTTACACAAGATAGCAAACTCCTTTTAGGCAATTGTTTAGTTTGTGTCAAAACACAAACTTTTTAGTTTCTTAAACCAAATAGTTGCGAAACCGCTTAGCCTAAGGCAATTTCGTTTAAAAATTGATTCTGAGCAACCTTAAAACAATAGTAGTTCGTGCAAAAAACTAAGTAAATAGACCTATTTTGACGTTTTTAAATGTTAAATAGTCATATGAAGTTAGAACGATACTAAAAAAAATAAAATAGGCATTCTGAGAGTTTAACTTTAATAAAAGTGTAGAGAAAGGATAATGCTGTGTCCGTTTAAAATTTTGCAAAATCGTTGTCTTAACCTAGTTTCGTACTAAAACAGCTTTAACATCGTATTAATTCAACTAAAATTTTTTCAGTTTTTATATGAATTCAGCATAATGCCGCATTTACACGACATTTTTGAGCAAATGCCAGTGAACTGATAAAACATATCAATCGAAACCAATCGCCTTCACGTAAATTGATTCAATATTTTATGACAAAATTAATGGCAGTAGTGTAAAGCTGGAATTATGGTATGAATTAAAGTTTTGCATTTGAAAAAATATTTGTTCTATAAATTTCGGAGCGATCACACTTTGGATTAGTAAGGGCAAAGTATAATAAAATAAATACCAACGAACACACCCTCAAGTATATTTTTTCGGACACCACCTAAACACCTCCTACATTTCAACATCCGAAACTCCATCTTCACTAAAATATTCTTTTCAATTACTAGCTTATTTTTATTCACTAATCGTTTCTTGTTGTTTTCCATGTTAAATTTTGCGATGTAGTGTATTCACTAACCAATAAAACACGGCTTATAAAAAATTTCTCTCTTTTTAATGTTTGGCCTTGCAAAACACAGTCATATAGAACGGGTCTATAACAGATAGTTTGGCTCTTATACCTTAAATAAACTACGAGTATTATATATAGTTCTTAAATAGTTATTGAGTTTTATTTTTACTAGTGCCCTTTAGGAAATAACCTATAAATATTATTTCTCATTATTTGAAGTCAAATTCAGCCGTTATAAGACTATTTTATCGAAGTACATACAGATATACTAAGAGACAGATACATAGAATTCCGTGACCTACTTTTTTTGTGTTCCCTATCATCGTTTTATCAAGTTGTAAGTTGAGGATACAAGGCTGGAGTTATAGCTATTTCACGGTTGACAAGGAACATCCTTCGTTTGATCTTAATTTGCATGAGTGTTGAATGAGGGGCCCACATAGGTTAAGTCCTTTGCTATATCAAACTTATGGCCACGCGAGTTTAACATTCTTGCTGACCTGAGAGACCTTGGACCTTAAAAAGATTGTGCTTCTAATGTTGACGAGAGAGTTTTCAATTTTGTGCTCTTCTTTCAAGTTGCTAGAGCCCTTCGAGATCTTGATATTAAGAAATCCGCTGATCCTGATAGTATAACCCTCATTCTTCTGAAGAGGTGTTCTTAATCGCTGCCAAAACCATTGCGTAACTGTTCTAAAATCGTCCTTTGAAGATGCAAAACAGCATTTGCCCAGCTTATTCCTAAAAAAGCGACCCATCTTCCCAATCTTCCTATCGACCAATTGCACTTACGTTCCTTCTTTCCAAGGTCATGAATCAGCTCAAGAAATATCTCGAAGATCGAATGACCAACAATTGAACAAAGAAGCGGAAGACCCCTCAGTACTCAGTATGTGTGTCAACGACTATCGATTTGAAATTCTAAACTATTTTTGCAGTATCCGCCATAATGTGAATATTTGGTCGTAGCTGGGCTTTCTTCACCTATAACCAAAATGGCATGTACCTTTCAGGTTTTTGAAAAAAAATTTCAGGCGTTCAGATAGTACAGCAGAAGAAATCAGTTTGCATCTTTCATCTTTTGAATTTTGGTTCTCATGACATTTGAATAATTTTTACCAACTTTTCTTGTGATAACTCTCCATCTTTCAGTCCCAAAGCCGCTGGAGCTGACGGCCTCGCTGCCGAACTGTTCACTGTTCTGAGTTCTGTTGGGAGTATGCACCAGCTCATCTGCAAAATATGATCGGAAGAAAGCATGCCCGACGAATGGAACCTCAGCATTGTCTGCCCGATCCTCAAGAAAGGAGACCCTCTGAACTGCGCCAACTACAGAGGCATAAGTCTCCTAAATATTGCGTACAAGATCCTTTCTGCCGTATTATGTGAACGTCTGAAGCCTTTCGTCAACAACCTGATAGGTCCATATCAGTGCGGCTTTAGACCAGGAAAGTCCACCATCGACCAAATATTCACATTACGGCAGATCTTGGAAAAAACCCAGGAGTTACAAATCGACACATACCACCTTGTCATCGATTTCAAAGCCGCGTATGATAGCATCTATAGGAACGAACTATATAGAGCAATGTCTAGTTTTGGCATCCCTGACAAACTTGTCCGCTTGTGCAGGATGACGATGGAGAATGCACGCTGCTCCATCAAGGTCGGAAAAGATCTCACCGATGCATTTGATGTCAAAAAAGGTTTTAGGCAAAACGATGCTCTATCGTGCGTATTCTCCAACATATGTAGATCTTGAAAGAATAGTGCAAAACTCACGCGTCAACACAAGAGGCACAATCTTTCAAAAGTCCGTCCAGATACTCGGATACGCCGACGACATTGACATTATTGGAAGAACAAAGCGTGATGTCAGTGGCGCGTTTGTGAACATTGAGACGGAAGCGAAGAAGATGGGCTTAGCTGTAAATGAGGGCAAGACCAAGTATTTGCTGCCATCAAAAAAGGACACACAACACCGACGTCTTGGACAGAACGTCATTATAGACAGCTATAACTTTGAGGTAGTTAAGGACTTCATATACCTAGGCGCCGCTATAAACTCAGAAAACAACATCAGCTCTGAAATCAAACGGAGAATAACTCTTGCCAATCGCAAGAGTTCTTTGGACTTAGAAGGCATTTGAGTAGCAAAGTTCTCCCTTGAGCAACTAAAGTGTCCCTCTATAAGACCCTCATCATCCCGGTTCCTGTCTATGATGCAGAGACATGGACTTTGTCGAAAGTGGATGAGAGCGCTTTAGGCTGTTTCGAGAGGAAAATTCTTCGTGTGATCTTTGGTCCCGTCTGCATAGACGGGGAGTGGAGGGGAAGATTTAACAACAAACTGTACGGGCTGTACAGCGAAACTGACCTATTCAAACGTATAAAAGTCCAGCGACTGAGATGGCTGGGTCATGTAGAGCGAATGGACCCGAATGCTCCGGCCCGAAAAGTCTTCGAATCCCCGAGGGACGGTGAAGTAGAGGAAGACCGCGACTCAGGTGGCGCACACAAGTGGGACCGGACCTCCACCAACTTGGCGTGCGAAACTGGAGATACCGAACTAGCTGGAGAAGCTTGTTGGTTGAGGCCCTGGTCCAGTCCGGACTGTAGTGCCACCTTAAGTAAGTAAGTAAGTCGCTCCCACGTAAAAACACACCTTTTTGAATATATTTATTAGTTTGGGCTCCCTTTGACATGTTCTGATTCCGAGCCAACACTTGCTAAAAGATGTCTTAGGCCATGTAGGTACTATTAGTGTTAAAACGATATACCCGTCAGGTGAGTGATTATGCCCTCCTATCGTTTAAATACGTCCCCCCTACATACTCGTATTCGTTATTAAAAATATTTTCCCCTTTCATGCAAAAAAATTTCTTACCGAGAGCGTTTAAAAGTGGGTTAAAAAAATGTGTTGAAAACAACAGTGATGTATGTTGCTAAAAGTATCGTTGTTAACTCGCTTAAATGAAACTTTTTAAAATAAGCTACTAAAATTTTTAGTTTAATCGATATACTCAGTTATATTAATGAAAGAAAGAAGGCCATAATTCCAGGATTGCTTACCTTATACAACAATGTTCTTTGTTAAATTAATCTTATGGTTATGTTGTTTAAATTAAACGAGTAAATGGGTTAAATTTTCTTAATAACCTTCTCGTTTGATTTTACTGAGTGGTGATGGTGAAAATAACACATGCTATTTATTATTTTAACTGACTGAAAATTGTTAAAATTGTGCACCATTTTGGTTAAAACAATCAATCAGATTTATTTAATTAACTAACCGAGTAGTCTCATGTAATTTTAAATGGGTAAGTTTGCAGAGTTGTATATAAGCTGTCTCACTTATTAAATTTAGCACCAGTTTTAAGTGTGACATTTTTTAAATCACGAAATTATCCCAATTTTAATAAAATCTTATTTAGAAGCCCTTACTGTATCCCCATCCCCATAGGTGTTAAGTTCTTCCTAGCCTAGTGTAAAAGTCACTTGGCTGCTGAATGATTAGAACCTTAGTATAACTCTAAGGATGCGGCACAGAGAAAACACTCCCTATATACCCGATATCCTTCCACTTGCTGTCCCCAAGACAGCGTGGTGTTAGCCACGGGGAAGTGAGAACACGAGCTGACAAATAGATAGAATTAAAAGTAAACAAGTAAATTTATTCTTTTTCCGTCAAAAGTTTAACATTTTTCAAAACAAAAGTAGGATATCTCCTACTCAAGAGTATGGATGAGTCAGTCCTTGTCTGTAAATATTATACCAACAAATTTTCACCACAAAATTTTAATGTATTTTTATAATCTCTTCATCTGACAATCAAACCATGAAAATTGTGAGGAACTATCACTTCACAAAATTCAGAAATAAAGTTCATTAAAACCTATTAAATTAGAAATCACAAATAGACGAAAAACACATGCCTTACACAAAGTTCAATTTAAATGGATTCAAGTCTCCCGTTTTGTAGATTGCTGGTGTTGTGTTAGGTAATACATTCTTTTATTATTTTCTCGAATCTTAAATTGCTCAAATTGCATAATACACCATCCCACCAATTCAAAAAACTACATGATGCTATTAAATTCAATAGACAGGCCACGGAATGACTCCCCCCCATTTCCCAGCCTTTATAAATAAATTCCCTAGCTCACCATACTATAATGATGATTACAGAACAAAAACAACAGAAAGTTATTAAGTAAATATTCCAATATTCAAAATACGTATACCTACACCTACATATGTGTATCTAGATAGATTGGAGCCGGGTGAGAGTGTAGGGGGATAGATTTCGTTAGTTGCCCTGGCCAAATAGACGAAGTGTAAATAGCAAACAGGAAGCATTCTCTCAGCCACACAACAGCACACTGACCGAACTATTCCATTTACATTTCGGTGTCAATGATACCCTAGAGGAGGGAAACGGACAGACGCGACGCACTGAACTATAGTCCATATTAACAGACACATTCCCCAAATGCACCCAAAAGACCCAACCCAACTCTATACACACATCTGTTTATCAACTCCTAATTGTTGCACCACAACACAAAATGTAATTGGGGAACTTTTATTGAAATTTATGGAATGTACTTAGTTGAAATAAGTGCGAATTATTATTTGTGAAAACAAAACACATTCGGTCGGTTGCAAACATTTTCAAGCTCAGCTTAAAGTTCAATTGGGCCTCAGGGAGAAGTCGAATTGAATATGTTTTTATACAGTTTTAGCTATATGAGCAGATCTGGATAGATTGCCTGGTATATCGTTCGTACATCTTTTTTGATCCATTTAATGGACTTCCGCTTCTATTTTTAGGGTATCTTTCAGCGATCATACGAAGCAGCATTTCCATCGAGATCAGCGAACCAATTAAAATAATAAGCTTCAATTAAATCCGATAGTTCAAACAATTTAAAAGTGTAAACATGAATGAGAAAAAGATAAATATAAATTCAACTTGAGCAAAGAACAGTTCCTGGCACGCGCAAGTTGGGTATCGTTAAAATTTATTAAAACAAAATACCCGACCTATAGGGGACTTCGTACTTATTTCTTAGTTATTGGGCTTTTTAAAATTTTAAGCTTCAGAAATAAATCAAAAATAGGAACCTCAATATATCTTCAAAGAGAAAATATAAGGAAAAGAATTGTAAATTCGACATTAAATTCGGGATTAAATTCGGATGCCCCAAAGTGCGGCGGAGTACCGATGGGAGTTTTTCTTGTTTATTTTTTAATGGAGAAGTTACAGATGCTCTAGATTTTGATCAAATTTCCAAAAGAGTCGAAAAGTTAGGTCTCGCAATACCTTTTGTCTGTATGCCCGTTCAAACTTGGTGTTTAAGGTTTTTGGTGATTTCCTAGAGGAAAATTTGAATTTTTTTTGGATCTTAAGGTGCCTTCCATACAGCCGTAATGCAAAATATTATTTATCTTGATAACGCCTCGTTGAGCGACCTTTTCTGAAGCCATATTGCCTTTAGAGATAAGTCTCAAGCTGCCGATAATGAGAAATAAAAAATTCAAAAAAAGTATTCTATGGTAGGTACAGTCAATAATATATCTTAATTTCAAAATTTTTACTTGCGACTTATAGGTACTATAAGGCAAGTTATGCATTCGAAAAAAATCGAACTAGAGATTTTGATCAAAGTTGACGAAGACAAAAAAAAGTTCGCAATTCTGTCTGTTCGACTACAGCTAAGGGGCTCAGTCGATTTTCTTCAAACTTGGGCTTTAATTTTTTCCCCCCGGATATTTTTATCTTTTTTTTTTAAGACCAAAAATAAAGGTACCTGCCATACGATTTTTTTCGAAATTTTATAAATATATTTTTTTATTCTCAAAAATTGTCCCACGGATTTTTTTAAAATAATTCATAAAATTTCATTTAGTTAAGCCTAGGTAATGGTTGAAAAAAATTTTTGGTACCCCCCTTGGAACCATTTTTTTTGTTTTCGATTTTCTCTAAAATAGTACAACAGATTTTGATCATTTTTTATGTTAAGGCTCCCTAGCAGCTTCAATATTATTTTGTATTCAAATTTGCAAAGAATTTTTTTTTGGATTTTTTAAAAAAAATTTCAAATTTTTTTTTTGAAAACTCAATATTTTTTTTATATTTTTCTTAGAATTATTTACAAGATGTGACAAAAAAAATTATTTTATCTAAAAATAACGGTACCCTCCATACAAATTTTAAAAAATGGTTTTCCAATATCGTATTTTTCTCGAAAACGGTTCCGAAAATTTTGCTAAATTTTTTTTTTCTTTACATTAATTTTTAAGATCTATGTAAAATTTAATAAAAAAAATTGAAAACTAAATATTACTGATTGTACCTACCATAGAACAATTTTTTAAAATTTTGAATTTCTCATTATCGGCATAAGGGATTTTAATGAAATTTTTTAGAGAGAAGCTTCTAAAAAGTTAAAAAAAAATACTATTTCAAAACTATAAATAAAATATTTTATTTTTGAATTTTGAAAAAAAAAAATCTATTTTTTTTCTTGGAAAATTCAATATTTCGAAAAGGGTTCAATATTTGTAAATTTAATTTTTATTCGAACAATAATAAAAACTTTAAATTGGCGTAAGTACCTAAATTTTTTCTTAAAAATGTTTTAAAATTTTTTTATATAAAAGCTTATTTTTTTAAGAAACCACTACAAGGACTTATAATTTTTGTTCTTGCATGTGATTTTTTTGAGGTTAGGATTTTCATGCATTAGTATTTGACAGATCACGCGGGATTTCAGACATGGTGTCAAAGAGAAAGATGCTCAGTATGCTTTGACATTTCATCATGAATAGACTTACTAACGAGCAACGCTTGCAAATCATTGAATTTTATTACCAAAATCAGTGTTTGGTTCGAAATGTGTTTCGCGCTTTACGTCCGATTTATGGTCTACATAATCGACCAAGTGAGCAAACAATTAATGCGATTGTGACCAAGTTTCGCACTCAGTTTACTTTATTGGACATTAAACCAACCACACGAATGCAGAGCAACCAGAAGCCGTTCAAGAACTGCCCATGCATCCCGAAAAATGCACTGTTTGGTGTGGTTTGTACGCATGGTGGAATCATTGGACCGTATTTTTTCAAAGATGCTGTTGGACGCAACGTTACGGTGAATGGCGATCGCTATCGTTCAATGCTAACAAACTTTTTGTTGCCAAAAATGGAAGAACTGAACTTGGTTGACATATGGCCATTTTGAGGGAAAACTTCGGAGAACAATTCATCTCAAGGAATGGACCGGTAAGTTGGCCACCAAGATCATGCGATTTGACGCCTTTAGACTATTTTTTGTGGGGCTACGTCAAGTCTAAAGTCTACAAAAATAAGCCAGCAACTATTCCAACTTTGGAAGACAACATTTCCGAAGAAATTCGGGCTATTCCGGCCGAAATGCTCGAAAAAGTTACCCAAAATTGGACTTTCCGAATGGACCACCTAAGACGCAGCCGCGGTCAACATTTAAATGAAATTATCTTCAAAAAGTAAATGTCATGGACCAATCTAACGTTTCAAATAAAGAATCGATGAGATTTTGCAAATTTTATGCGTTTTTTTTTAAAAAAAGTTCTCAAGCTCTTAAAAAATCACCGTTTATTTGCTTGAATCACATGGCATCCGATTTTTACGTCCAACTAAGTACTAAAGAAGTTGTTTTAGTCATTTAAAAAATTAATTTTATACTTAGGTACAGTTTTTCTCTAATAACATTCATTTTTGAAATACTTAGTGTATTACATAGGAGCAAGTTCGTGCGACCCAGTCGTGCATTTTATTTCTATTAAATTAAAGTTCGTAAAAATTAATAGAAGGAAAAACTTTTTCATTAAAATTCTAGGCCCCGTTTTAGAGAAAAATACGAATTTTGAATGGTTTTTTAACATTTGTAAGGTGCGTACCGTTATTTTGCTATCATCGTTATGTCAACTTTGATAAAAATCTCGAGTTCGATTTTTTTTTACGAATGCATAACTTGCCTTATAGTATCTATAAGTCCTTTTTAAATTTGCATTTTATCTTTTATTTAAACTGGGGGTCATTTGGTACTTTTTATAACAATAGTCGTCCATAAGGTAAAGTCCAATTTGCAGAGCAATAAAAGTCCTTTGAGCTGTGATTCTCATATTTTCTGTATATGATTACTTTAATGTTGCCAATTGTGAAGTCATATTGTTCTGAATTACGTATGTTAATACTTCTAAGATTGTGCTTTTTATTCTATCAAAAATAATTATATATTCTTTCAGTTTTGTTAATTTCCATTTCGTTTTCATTCACTATTTTGAATACCTTTTTCCCCACTTTTTTAACACTGCATTAAACTATTCTCTGCACTAGAAAATCACTTATTTATGACTTCACGAATGAGCTTGGTTGGAGTTCTTATGTCAAAAAATTCGTACTGTCTATGATGTTTTATTTAAAAAAGCTATATATACATATACCTTCTTTAAGTGCCGTTCAGGATATTAGTTGAGTTTTTAATGAAATGTCATTCATTTAACTTCAATCATAAGAGTAAAGTGGCCCTTACTGTTACTGCCAAAAACTTTTCATTATCACGAAAATAATTAAAAAAATTCACCACTAACCCACATGTCCACATATTTTGTTCTCCACTCAGATAAGTTGCTTGAAAAAAGAGCAAAACGTTTTATTAAAAATGTCAAAACTAAAGCAGTTCATTTTGTGTCACGAATCAAAGCAAAGATCGAGTGACATAAACTTTTTAAATTATTTAAAATCAAAATTGTATCGTTATTTCTTTGTATACAGATTCAAATTTGAAAAAAAAATAGTCTTCTAGAGCCTTTTAATGAAGATAGACTGTCACATTTATGTAACTTATAACAGCTTAAGTCATGACATATTATCTAGAAAATACATACAACGTGACTGCAACTTTGTATGCTAGCTCCTAACGAAACCAAAGTGTTTCCCTTAGAAAAAAAATGGTATGTATTCCCCCAAAGCCGCCACACACAGCTCCTTCTTTCGGATCTACATGTATCCCCCCCTCCCCCTCCTTACCATTGTTTTCGTGCATGCAAAAAGTTGGAACGAGTGTAGTTAAAAGTTAGCTATAAATACTTTCCGCATAATAATACATTGCTCTACAGTGCAAAGTATTTTTTGTCTGCCATAAATATCGTTTTCAAATATCCATATCAGAGAAACAAAAAAGAAAACTCTCCAACTCAGACCCTCCAGCTCTTCGTCTTTGCGTTTGCATGAGAAATATTATCCCGCCATTATTCAGCTGGAAAAATGTATGCATGCCACGTTTTAACGGTGTAGTAGCTGCTGGTAAGTGCTGTAAAGTTAAAGTCAATAAAGGGCTCATAATATTCCAATCCCTCCACGCGTTCTCGCAATACAACATATGTGGCATATATTTATGAGTAGCATTTTTAATACCTCCTTCCACTTAGCGAACTGCCATCACACATCAGAGTGGCGCAGCAACACCACCAAGCGATACACAAATCAGGGGACAAGGTCAGGTCAGGACGGTCTTACTTTATAAATATTCTTCCATGCATAGCAAACGAATTTTGATTGAAAACCACTGGGGTGTGTGACAAGTTTCTAATGGCCCTTGCCACCATATTTCTTGTTAGCATAGTTTATTATCCCTATCATCACTCCCCCAGTCTTTTTGTCTTCCTTCGTGGGGAGTGTGGCTTGAGAGTTGGCGCATATTAGATAAGAGCAACTCCCACACAAGATAAGCAGCCCCACGTCGACAAAGAAGAATCCCCCCTCTAAGCCCTTGTTTCGCACACGATACCTAATTTTTGTCTATTTTATTATTTCAATTGCTATGTTTATAAATTAGCATACCAACATACACATATATGTATTTTTAGGTCTTCCTCTTTACATTTTTCTCGAAGAACACAGAAATCTGGAATAGAATATTGAATACCCAGGATATACACATGCAGCACAGTGCACACGTCGTCGGGCATTTTGCCGGAAGAACATCTTGTTGTGGGTGAGTACTTTCCACCTAACCTAAAACCTCCTTTAGCTGCAGTGAGCCCAATTCCTTACGGGGGGTCACACAATGGTGACAAAGTACAGAGGCCAACATTAGAACTGCATGAGCGAGTCTATGAACCCGTATTGTTTGCCAAGGCAATGTTACCAACTGCGAGGTTTCATAGTATCGATCCAACCCTACTTTAAGAAGCTTAAAAATTCGTGAATATATAAAATTTTATCGAATCCAGAGAAGTGATTTACAAGAGAATCGTAAGCAAAGGCTCTTATAAATGCTACAGTATCTAAGTTGTTTTGGTAAGACTGGATTTTTAGAAAAAAAGTTAGATGGTGGTGATGACTTGATCCCCAGATCGATCTCAGAACAAGATCGATTGCGATCGATCAAGTCACTCCTCCAGAAAGAAAAATGTTATAAGATCCAAGGGACTCGGACCTATACCTTGTTTAAGCCAAAGTACTGTTACGGACCCGACAGCTAAAGTCATTAAATATCTAGAGAACATTCGATTTTGGAAGGCTACGATCGGAAGTGATCACTGATGTGGTCGAGTGTCTAATAGTTTCTTCAAAAGTTGTATGCCAGCACAATGATGCAAGTCAAGATGCAGTTAAAGATGAGAGGTCTGACATGCTGGGCCTTACACACTTAACACAATGAAACTGCCTCTGGTTTGCCAATGAAATTCGAGTTGGCCACCGAAAAAGTTGGCCGCTTTTAACTTTTGACGTTTCAAAATGCAACTATTAGACTTACTTAATGCAACTTTACAAAAGGCTGAAGTGAGCTTCAAGATCTCTTCAATTCCTCATAATATGACTTTATTTGATAAGTTCGAAAGATATAAATCAGTGTTCACGGAAAAGATATCAAAAGTACGGCACTTTTTGTCAGCCATTCCCGCTGCAGCACTCCATTGTATTCAGCTTGTGAAACGGCCGGCGCTTAATGGAAGAACCAAAGTTGCTTCTAAACTTTTTGAAAAGAGAAAAACAACGATTTCCCAGAAGTAGACAGATAAGAAACATGAACGCTATTGAGAAAGTAGACGAATATCATAGCAGTAATGAAGTTAGGGAGTTGCAAGGAAAGGTAAGGAGAACTTTTTAAGACTTCAAGACTAGAATCGAAGCTTGCAAAAACCGTCAAGAAATTGTCATAATAGAAACTCTGTCGAATCTGAAAGCTTCTATATGAATAATAACAAAACGAATACCGCTGTCAAAAAAATTGCACCATCGCAGTTTAAGTCTAATAGAGCTTCTGAAGCCTACTGCCGAGCTATTCCAAATGCCATGTGATGACTTGGTTAGAAGTATGCACTCTCTCATCTACCAACTATAATCGGAGAAATACATACTGAAGAACGGAACGTCAGCACTGTTTGGCCGATTCTCAAGAAATGAGATGTTTTGAGCTGCACAAGCAACAGAGATAGGTTTCCTTTAAGTCTCTTACAGAATCTTTGCTGCCATATTTTGTAAGCCAGCCGATACTGACCAGATCCACACATTAAAGAAGATATTGGAATAATACAGGAAATTCAAATCGATACTAGATTTTAAGCCAGTGTATCACAATATCATACCTTGGCATTAGTACTAAGGTTAGATTAGGTTAGGGCTTAGTTAGGGCTGATGATAAAGCAAGCCAGATCCACTCACAGGTCTTATTGCGCTCCTCGGGATGTAGGTAAGGTAGGAGTGAAGAATGGAGGCAGTGGATTGAGTGTATTTTAGATATTGTATGCATTCTTGAATGCAGATTAGTAGTGCGACAAAGATCTCACCCAAACCGTCGAAAAAATATTCTCCGAGGACTGCTTTCCTCGTTCCGGCTACGTAGGAACCTTCGCAACAGGAGTAAGAGGAACCATCATCCGCATCTTCATCCTGACATCCTCTACAAATGTTGGAAAAGCTAATGTCCATTTTGCTGATGTGGGCTTCCATTAGAACTCAAATTAAAATGGATGGTTGTAGTCTGCGTATCTTAAGTAAATATTGTGTTTCTTTTTTCTCGAAACATTGGCCAATAAATTCCCCGAAAACAAGATTAGTGTCGTATTTTGAACATCTGACTTCTGCTTCTGCAGATTTAATGAAATTCTGGTGGATTCTTCTTTTCTCTTGCTCCAATGGCATAAGTATCGGTTTTGTAGTTTAATTTTCCATCGAGAAAATACATAGTAGGTTAAATTGATGCTTGATCTATATCTATTAACTACTTCACGTGAGGCAAAATGTCTTAAGGCTTTGGAAACTTTTGCTTGGAATACACTGCGAAAAGCTATATTGATCTGCAATTAAGTAGGCTACCTGACTAAATGCCTGACTCTACCCCCTAGCATATCGTTAAAACGTTCGTAAAGACCGAAACATGATTAGCTTCAACGATCGGTTTTCATTCCAGAGTTAATTTGTTTGGATATCTATTTAAATATACGTGCGGTGTAATGTAGGCTGTTTGAATACCTATGTTTTTGAAATTCGTTACTGTGACCTTAGTGGCCTTTTATACAGTGGAAGTCGTAGAGCACTTTTGTTCTAAGACTCTTTGTTAAAAAAATCGAGTAGGTCTAGTAAAAGGAAAGTTCCTAGTGCTGTCGTTGGTGTAGTTTTAGAAATAGGACTGGTTGTGACAGTACACGCAGGTCTTTTGAAATTTTGCCTATGACGGGCTTATGTCAGCAATATTACGTTTCCTTGTCAACAAAACTAGTTCTGTCTTCAGCAGGTAAGCGTAAAGTTTACAGCTGTTAGCCCAGTTACTAAGCTTATCAGATGCCGCATCAGTAGAAGCTCACACAGAGTAGGAACAAATTTTCCCGATGTCATCGGCGGGCGTATGCAACGACCTGGCTCAACAAATGTACCCACAATATAAAAATGTTGGACCTAAGAAAGCACACCGTAACCTTCTTCACTACTAAGCTGGTCCATTTGTAAAGGATGCCAATGGAACATACATGCTGCTCTTTCAAATTTGACAAAGACCTCACCAATAACTTTGACACAGAAAATGTTATATACAAAGTGGTACGCTGCCATGGGACTTCTTTAATATCATTCCATATTTAATATTCATTAGTCCAAAACTCACGCGTTAATACCTGAAGCACAATGTTTAAGTAACTGACATACATAAGTCGATGATATTAACATAGCAAATTTGTCAACCACAACTTGGACAGCTAAACAAAACAACAGCTTCAAATATTATGAGTGTTTTGCAGATCGAATGATGCGTTTATTAGAAAAACTATTTCCAAAAAAGATGAACTGACATTTTCGATCAAATGTATGAAGCTAAAAATCGCTGCATCGAAATGTATGTTTTCATTTAGGATAGCAGATCTCGATAAGTATCAAAGATATTGGAATATTTTAAACGCCAAAATGTTGGGCGCAAATTTTCCTAGGGGCGATGTCCGTTACTTTTTTTAAATTGTATCTCGTTATATTTTATTTTAGTGAGTTTTAAAACTTTTAAGACAAAAAAATTTTTAGGAGAGGATATAGACCGCAATAATTTTTTTAGAAATAAAATAAATATGACCCAATGTAGAATATACATTTCTCTAGGGGCGATGCTTCTCCTTTTTTTTATTTTTTTTTTATTAAGCTTATTTAACCATGATTTAACCATGAAATTAACAAAAAAAAGCAAAAAGTTTGGACCCTTATAACTTTGGATTGACTAATCGTAGGTAAAAAATCGGTACATGAAAAAATTAGAATTTCCAAACTCTAGGGGCGATGTTTTTTCTTTTTTTTTATTTTTTTGTCTATTAAAGTTTTTTAAACATGAAAGTTAAAAAAAAAAAAAAAAGTTTAGACCCTTATAACTTTGGATCAACTAACCGTAGGTATAAGAACGGTACATGAAAAAATTAGAATTTCCAAACTCTAGGTGCGATGTTTTTTCTTTTTTTTTATTTTTTTTGTTTATTAAATTTTTTTAAACATGAAAGTTTTAAAAAAAAAAGTTTAGACCCTTATAACTTTGGATCAACTAACCGTATGTATAAGAACGGTACATGAAAAAATTAGAATTTCCAAACTCTAGGTGCGATGTTTTTTCTTTTTTTTTTATTTTTTTTTGTTTATTAAATTTTTTTAAACATGAAAGTTATAAAAAAAAAAAGTTTAGACCCTTATAACATTGGATCAACTAACAGTATGTATAAGAACGGTACATGAAAAAATTAGAATTTCCAAGCTCTAAAGGCGATGTCTTTTCTTTTCTTTTATTTCATGTTCTTGAGTCATTTGTGTTCTAGCAAACTTGGTGCCAGTGCCATACTAGACAACAAATGACTCAAGAACATGAAATAAAATAAAAAGAAAAAACATCGCCCCTAGAGTTTGGAAATTCTAATTTTTTCATGTACCGATTTTTTACCTACGATTAGTCAATCCAAAGTTATAAGGGTCCAAACTTTTTGCTTTTTTTTGTTAATTTCATGGTTAAATCATGGTTAAATAAGCTTAATAAAAAAAAAATAAAAAAAAGGAGAAACATCGCCCCTAGAGAAATGTATATTCTACATTGGGTCATATTTATTTTATTTCTAAAAAAATTATTGCGGTCTATATCCTCTCCTAAAAATTTTTTTGTCTTAAAAGTTTTAAAACTCACTAAAATAAAATATAACGAGATACAATTTAAAAAAAGTAACGGACATCGCCCCTAGGAAAATTTGCGCCCAACATTTTGGCGTTTAAAATATTCCAATATCTTTGATACTTATCGAGATCTGCTATCCTAAATGAAAACATACATTTCGATGCAGCGATCTTCAGCTTCATTCAAATGTTAGTTGTGCTCAATTTAATTCCCCGGTACTCATGTTCATGGACGATGAGTTCTATACTGTTTCCATTGAAGGACCAATTATATCTATTCAGGTTTCTAGTAGACCTTGAGAAAACCATAATTTTGGATTTGTAGGTGTTAATAGTTAGATTCCCATTTGCAGAATTACCCTGATAATCTATTGCTTTGAAGTGCAAAACGAAGGAATCGTCGTTGGATGCCTTCTATTCTTGATATGTGTATATCTTGGTATGGAGACCAAACTTGAGACGCATACTCAAGTAAAGGTCGGACAAACGCTATGTAAAGAGATCGGGTCACGTAAGGGTTGGAAAATTCTTTAGACCATTTTTTTACAAAACCTAATGCTGAGTTGGCCTTATCAATATGAAATAAAAATTTTAGTTCACGGTCACATAAAAGGCCAAGATCCCTTATCTTTTCTACAATTTGTATGGGTTGATTATGAAGATAGTACAGACGGGCAGTTGTTTTAATGCGCTTTCGTGAAAAGGTCATTGTCTGGCATTTGCTAATGTTAAGCTCTAAGCAATTGTTGGTGCACAAGGTTGAGAAACTATCGAGATCTTTTTGGAGGAGAGATATGTCTTCAGATGCTGCGATGATTTGGATATTTGACAGTGTTTAATGTCAATGTCGTTAATTGTAAGGATAAAGAGGAGCGGTCCTAAATGACTACCTTGGGGGACACCATAAGTAGCGAGAATAGGATTGGAAAGCGCGGATCTGAACCGGACACAATATTCACGATTCTCTAGGTAAGAAGTAATCCATTGCAGGAAAAGGGGTTCAAAACCTAAAGAGGATAGTTTAAAGATTATGAGGCTGTGAGAAATTTTGTCGAAAGCTTTGCTAAAGTCAGTGGAGACCATATCAACTTCATTCCCGTTTTCTAAGGCTTTTAGAGTGTAAGAAACGAATTCTACAAGGTTTGTGGTGGTGGATCTGCTTTTTAAGAAACCATGCTGTGCTGGTGTACTTAAGGACCTACAACGGAAACGGGATATGAGAAAGTTTAGCAATTGGTCGATAGTTTTTCACATCACCTTTTGGGCCTTTCTTATGAATTGGTGTTATGAAAGATGTTTTCCATATTTTAGGAAATGTTCCCTGAGATAAGGATAAATGAAAAATTTTTGATAGAGGATTTGAAAGAGAAGAAGAACATTTTTTTAGGAAAATGGCAGGAAGACCATCAGAGCCCGGAGTAAACTCATCATTAAGTTGAGATAATTTGTTTTCAATGGCCGAGGGAGCAATGCGATCAGGTAGGAATGGACCCAGCGAAAAATTCGATAGATACTCAAAATAGGTCCAATCCGGATTGAAATAGTCCTTGGCGAATGAATCCTTAAAAAATGATGCAAAGTAATTAGCTATTGTTAGATTATCATTGATGGTTTCATTACTGAAGGACAAAGAGGATGGGTAACCATCTCACTTTTTTTTGTAATTAACGAACTGATAGAAGGATTTGGGATCGCTGATAAGGTTAGATTGGGTCTTATGTAAATATTGTTGGTAGAGAAAACTGTACAGTTCATTGAATTGAAGATAAGCATCAAGGTACTTTGAGTAGTCAGTTGGGCACTGAGAGCGTAGTAAAATTTCCCAGAGCTTGTTCCTTTGATTACGCAGCGTACGTAGTCTACGATTATACCCAGGCAGTGATGAAGGAGAAACTCTACATCGGTACGAAGGGACAAATAACGAAATTGAATAATGTAATTCATTATAAAAAATGTTAGTGGCTTCTTCAACAGACATATTTTCAAAATTAAAAGAAATTCGGTTAACATAATCGTTAATTTTAGAGAATTGGGCTTTATGAAAATCATACAAAACAGGATGTGAAGTGGGTAAACTTTCTACGTACGAGTTATGGTAGAACGTTAGTAATAAGGGAGGATGATAATTATCAATAGCTGTAAGAATTTGGGGGCAGAGAGTGACCAACGAGTTATCTGGGTCCGTTGAGAAAATAAGGTAAAGTTGTCGGTCCATATTATTTAGAACGCCACTCATTTGACAGAGGCTTGAATCAGTTAAATGATCGACAAAAAGACACTCTTTTGCCGAGGAGCGATTACAAATATTATGTGAGCCGTGGTCGGACACAGTCCATTCCGGGATTAAATAATTCTTCACAAAGAATGCTTGAACCCATGCAGAACTTGCATTTCTAGGAGTGTTGCTTAAGAAGAATGACGATTTATTGGATTTTTTTATTTTATCAAGTCTTTGGTTCCATTCTATAGTAGACCACAAGGTACCAAATTTTGTAATGCGTTTTTTAAAAAGTGTTGGTACTAAGTTGCGGTTTATTTGGATGAATAGAAGCGGTAGCGTTGGCCACGGCGGAGTTAATAGCATCAGCAGAGAGATTTTCGGTTGAAGAAGTTTCAGGGATTGGGTTCGCGATAGTAGAGTGAATAGCGGCGGGGGTCACGTCGACAGACAGAATTTCATCAAGAATTGACAAGTTGTTTTTGTTTGAAATAGGACCATTTGAAACATCAACCACTTCATTAAGAAGAGATTCTATTTTTTGCGAGTGTTCAATTAATGATTCGATATCACGTTGTACACACGCAAACTTTTGTTCTTGGTCTCTTACTTCGTACGCAATGGCTATAAGAGCGGAAGACACTAGCGAAGGCATATCGTTCATATTTTTGATTTCCTTAAGAATATCAGGGTTGGAAGGGGTTATGCGAGACGAGGAGCTTTGCGCGTGTATATCGATATCGGACCGGATTTGGCTTAGGTTGGCTACTATGTTTTTGTTAATTTCTTTCGCGGAAATTCTTGCAAGACCGACCTTTTGAACAAAATACTTCTATAGACAGTGATGGTTTCAATTTAGTTAAAGATTTTTGTTTTTCAAGTATTATCTTTCAATTCTTTACAAGTATACAACTATAAGAGCGTTGAGTAGAGCTGTGTCAATCAAGATCGATTAAATTTTTTTGATCCGATCATCGAAAGGTATTGATGATCGAAATCAATCATTTTAATCGATCTCAATCTCAATCATTTAGATGATTCTCGATACTGGATTCTCGATTTTCTATTTCAATCTCAATCATTTCAATGAGTCTCGATTTTTGATATCAGTTAACTCGATTTACCATGATTTACTCGATTCCATTTGTTTTGATTTAATCAATGAGGATTATGAATGCCAAACGGACGGTGGCATCCATCCTTTGATGGAATTCGACACTTTATGACTTGACAAACAGAGAACGGATTCGGTTATGACGTACAAAGTGTATTTCGTACACAAAATATCAGCCGAAAGTCCTAAAATTGCTCTTTTCCGGAGCAACAAATAAAATCTCTTTTTCTTACATTTTTTGACACTTTTTAATCCACGTACAAACTAGCCCTCATTCGATGTTATTTGGCAATTTAGAGCCTACAATAATAGAGTAGTTTGTGAGAACTATCAAAACCACAAGCCAATCTTATCATCGAAATCGAAATTTTAATCGAATAGGAACAGTATTGAATCATTTCAGTGAAATGAAAATGATCGAATGATCGATCGAAATGATCGGATCATTTTCGTAATCGATTGTTAAACGATTCGATCATTTGAAATGAACGATTTTCTTTGGGCTAAGAAGGCATTGGAGCACCAAATCCCTCGAGCAACTATTTTTTAAACAGTATTCTAATGAATAGCCAGTTGCATTCCTCCCCAAGATAATTCAACTGTAACACTCGCTATTCATGGAATGCCCTCAGGGGGTGGCCGTGGCGCGATAGATGTGTGCTCGCCTGTGAACCTCATGATCACAGGTTCGATCCCTGCCGTCGTCTATGTCGTTTTAGTACCATTGAAAACCTTCTAAAATTGTCATCAATGGGTTGCTGGTTTACTCATTACATGTTGCTCAGGCATAATACTAACAACAAGTAATTGAGTTAAACTAGTATGCCCAACAAGGATGAACACGAATAAAATAATGTGAATTGTAAGCGACATAGAAATAAGACACGGCATTCTCCGCTTTAGTTCAGCCGCCATCCCTGGAGATAAAATATCTGAGACAACAACCTTCAGTCTCAGAACATCGTGCCACACATCTTTCCTATCCTTCTTTCTCTTCCTTAACTTCACGACCGCTCTGTGTTGAAACATTTAAAGGGTAATCATAATCCCTTGAGCGCGTGTAGATTATAAAAAAAAAAAAAAAAAAAGTTTACCCTTGAGCCTGATTTTAGACATACTTTTAAGTACAGAAAATCTTTCTCAAGCCGCACAACGCGAATGTGGAATACTTAACCTGATTTTGTTTTTCCCTTCCATTTCGTAATCCAAGACTTCAAAACCAATCAGTATCGGTATCTACTCTTAAATCTTTAAGGGTAGTCGTAACCACGCACATTAGGTATAGAACAAAAAAACTAAGATTCCCCTGTAGAAGACAACTATCGCTATCCTGACATAATGATACAGTGGCATGAACTCTATTAAAGGTGGACGAGAACGCTTTAAGTGATAAATTCTACACCGCATTTCTGTTTCAGAATTAACGTAAAGTGGGGCAAACGACAAAGGTGGATTATCCGCAAAATAATTAAATGCAACCACCAGGAGAGGAAGAGCGTGGCCATGACCGTAGCAACCCACAACTTACTTCAAACAACCCGCCTTAGGAAATTGTGGAACCAATATAAGACCATGCTCGCTGAAAGAAACCAATGGGTTCCTGAGTTTCTCTTTACTCCGAACTGAAGCCATGCTTTAAAAAAAAAAGAGAAACGTTAGGTAAGGATTATTTGTTAGGGATGCGGGATGTATATTATTAGAATTTGAAAAAATCTCCCATTATAGTCCCTAAAACTCTAAAGCATACTCATTTCTTGGACGTATTACTGGCGCTAGCGCCCACGTTCCTTTTTTTATAAAAAAAAACTCTCGGTAATAAGTGCCCAAATAGAAAGAAGGCACCGCAGCTTTGAGATTTTCAAAATATCAAGGTGAATATATTTTCAGCCTGTTCCAAGCTTTTGTGATCTTAAATGCCATATTTTGTACTACTAGAATTCTTCGGCTTGATGAGTTAATAAAATTCGATAACCTTTGAAATAAGCTTGAGATAGATTTAAAACATCGTTCCAAGTGAACTCATTTTTCCCGATTTGGCAACACTTTTTATTTTAGGTACTCACGTCCATTTGTGAAATCGCGTTATAATATTCCCATTTCGAATGCGAGCAAGCTTAAAGATCCAGTTTTCCCCAGACATAAAAGCGCTTTTCTACAACATTTTCCTCGGTCCGCGCGGGGGAGTGGGTACAAGTACTTATGTTGCTAAAGACTATGCGAATTGTAAGAAGTTGTAATATAAAAATAATCAAAAAAAAACCAAGGAAAACCTGTTTGCTTTGCACATTCGTATGATCTCGAAAGAAAACTGAAAAAAAAAACAAATAAAATTAGGATAATGGTAAATACGTGGAAAAATTGTATCTTCTGAGACTACACTTTCTTATACGTTCGTCTTTTCTGTCTGTATAACGCTGTCGTGCCTTGGCAATGTTTGTCATTACTTTAAGACCTGGTCATATGAATCTTTCGCCTTCCCTATAATATACCTCCAATACTCAACCGCGAGGCAAGATTGTATGCAAGGCAAAAGATTGACATACTTTCCTATTTGTGCAAGATTGAAGTGAAAAGTTTTTCTTTCTCTTTGGAATGCATTTTGTAGAAAAAGATTTGTCCGTCCCGGCAAAATGAACGTATTTAATATTTCTTCTTATTTTTTTTAAAGACTTGAAGATTATACCACAGAGATAATGAAGCATGAAACTAGTTCATGGGCGGATAATGAGAGATTGTTTTATTGCCAGAATTATTTTGCCAGTGCCAGCTGAGAGTGAAGTTAAAAGCTGCGAAGATACTCGTAGAACATCGTTAAGATGTGTATTGTGTAGGACAATGCCAGATAGATACTTTGTGAATCTGTTTCTGTTAACTTTTTTTCCTGGTCAGAAATTAATCACACCATCAAAGTGAGTGGAACAGACAGAAGAAGGTTTTATTGTCAAACTTAGACGAAGAGACATTTGGACGTCTTGTGTCTTAGTTTTGATGGTGGAATGATAAACAACTGTGAGAGATAATTGTTTAATAGTGAATCTGACAGTTTGGACGGAAATTCACATGAGATATGTTCTGGCTAATAACGCATAAGTGCGTCTTAAGATGAGATTTTGGAGTTAAGTATGTACAGAATAAAATTAAAAGGCATGTTCACACTTGTTAGCATCAACAGATTAATGTAATTAAATATTAAATATAAGAGTTCCTATCTACATAGGATGTAGACAAACCATGACATAGACTTGGCTATCGTGTGTGTCTGTAGTTAAGTGAGTTTAGTGTGTCCGTGACTTTTAATGAATTTGGAGAGTGATTTCAGCTAGGAGTAGAAAGATGCTTTTAAGATGCCTCGACTTTTCAGGTTCAATTGCAGATTCGGCAACTTTTGCAGTATTCTTTCGAAAATGATGTTAAGCAATGCATTAGAAAACGCATTGCCTTGTCATACACTTTTTTATATCAACGAAATCGGCAAGGTTCTTGCCAACCTTAATGAAGTGCGTTTTCCGTTGGGATCTAGTACAAATGGACTAGTTTGTAAGGTAAATGTTGCAATTATAGTTACTAATTTAATTCGTAGATCTTGAGGGCCTGTGGTGGCCATGTTGTTTTATTGACATTTGTCAAATCTGTTGTTTATTATTCAGTCAGTGATGCTAAATCACCATAGCAAGCTTCACAATTGAACAGCACATCCGAATGATAAGACTTTATTATCAAAATGAGTGATCATCGTGCCGCGCCAATTTTATGGTGGCACTTCACAGATAACGTTTCGAAGTTTGTTAGCCAATTTGAGACAACCGGTTTGGTACTTAATCAGCCAACACTCTTGTACTTCGAAAGAAAGATCAGCTGGCAACAGCAGAGCCTGAGGCAGTCAATTTTCCACCGTAAAGAAGAACTCTGCCTTGCGAATACTTCAACTTGTCTAATTTTACGTAGGGGCATGGTCCTGCACCCGTACTCGATCGAACTAACCCAGAAGCTCGAAGATCATAAGAATAGACAACGACCCCAATTTTGGTCGAAAAATCATCTTTTGTGAGGAGGAAAATTTCTGGATGAATGGCTATATTAACAAGCGAAATAACCGTATATGACACAAGCCCGCACGAGGTAAAAAGCAGAGGTAGGCATTATTGTAGACATGGGTCTTTCAAATAAAAAAAATTGTCAATACCTAACACACAGCTTGTTCTATTCTATTTCAACATCTACTCACCCTTATCGAAAAACCCCTTGAAATAAATTTTGTTGATGATTCCAATTTTTACCTTATTTCTTCGAGATAGGGCCTTATTACTACATAATTGCCCAGAGAAATAGAGATTGGTAAGAGCTATAGAATTACAACGAAAAGTGGCATTGATTTTTATATATATAGATAAGAGCCAATCCGCTTAAACCAGTCGAGCAATATACAGGGTGTCCCACAGTCACCGCCCCAAATGAAAACCATGGATTCCTGAGGTCATTTTAAGTCGAAAAACTTAAGAGGTCATTTTCTCGTTTTCGTCCCGTTTTCGAGTTATAACGGTTTTTATTATTTTTCCCTTAACCGGCTTTATCTTTGCCAAACTGCGTACGATTCGTATGATTTTTTTTATAACCAATCAAGAATTTATT
Source organism: Chrysotoxum bicinctum (assembly GCA_911387755.1). Classification (NCBI taxonomy): domain Eukaryota; kingdom Metazoa; phylum Arthropoda; class Insecta; order Diptera; family Syrphidae; genus Chrysotoxum; species Chrysotoxum bicinctum. Next base: position 20,483,362 of record OU426989.1, read on the forward strand.
ACAGTTTTACTTTGTCCAAAGACTTTTTTTCTGCGGACAACCGTTTCTCCGCAATTTTGCATTAAACCCAATTTTTTCGTTTTTTAAGTAGTTTTTCCACTTTGCTATCAATTTATTCAAAAAAACACGTTAATGAGTATGAATTTTGTTCACTTATTATTAAAGCTTTGTTCATTTTCTAAAATTAAATATTTTTTTTTCCTTAAAAAGAATACTAAATGTAATTAACAAAAAATAAAAAAACTGAGTGAATTTAAAAAAAAAAATAATTTTTAAATACAAAATTAACTTTTTCTGAGCTATTGTGGTTAAGAAAAGGACAAATAGATAAAGTTAATTAGTAAGACCGTTAACTAATGTAAACAGTAAAGATTTGCATTATGATTTGAAGGTTGTAAATGTCTTTCTCGCGTGAACTAGTGTCCGCGTCGTGTTCTTTCACTTGATACTCCATTTTGGATTTGTTATTTAAGTTGTAGTTTTTTCAATTATTTGCGAACAATGGATTACACTAATCAAGAATATCTGGAAATGTTATTAATATACGCTGAAATGGGACAACTTTATCTATTTGTCCTTTTCTTAACCACAATAGCTCAGAAAAAGTTAATTTTGTATTTAAAAATTATTTTTTTTTTAAATTCACTCAGTCTGTTTATTTGTTGTTAATTACATTTAGTATTCTTTTTAAGGAAAAAAAATATTTTTTTTTAAGATAATGAACTGGGCTTTAATAATTAACGAAAAAAATTAATACTCATTAACGTGTTCTTTTGAAAAAAATGATATCAAAGTGAAAAAAACAATTTAAAAAACGAAAAAAATTGGGTTTGATGCAAAATTGCGGAGAAACGGTTGCCCGCAAAAAAAAAAGTTCTGAGACAAACTAAAACTGTAATAAATTCTTGATTGGTTGTAAAAAAAATCTTATGAATCGAACGTAGTTTGGCAAAGATAAAGCCAGTTAAGGGAAAAGAGAGCAAAAATCATAAAAACCGTTATAACTCGAAAACGGGACGAAAACGAGAAAATTACCTCATAAGTTTTTCGACTTAAAATTACCTCAGGAATCCATGGTTTTCGTTTGGGGTGGTGACTGTGGGACACCCTGTATATTTCTCTCTCTTTTTGAATACCAAAACTTCAAACAAACCACAAGCAATAGCCAACTTTTTTGGTACATTTTTTAAACAATTTTTTACCAGCCACTTTCATGTTTCTAATTATTTACTGAATTTCACCCTCAGCCTTTTTCTTCCTCTTACCACTGACCATATCTCGTCGAAAATAAGCTAAATTCACTTAATAATGACCTGACCCCGAGGGAATCCATATTTCTCAAAAAATGCTCTTGTACATTTTCTCTTCCCATATTAAATTTTCACTTTATCCGTATCTCAAGGAGCATTGCCTCAGTTATGGAAAACCCATAATTCCGATACATAAAAAGACTCCAAAGTGTATATAGCCCGATTGCTAAGCACTCACATATTCCCAAAATCCTTTAAACCATTCTGTAGGAAATTTTATGTTTTCGTTGTAAGTTGCCTATTCCCCGTTGATAACACAGCATTCTGAAAGTTAAGTCCACAGCAACTAACATCGTTGAAGTCGTACTTTTAAGCCCCTCAGCAAAAGAGAACGGAAATGAAGTCGACATTGTATCAACCTATTTCAGTAATGCTTTTGACCAAATTCCACAATGACTTATTCTTCTTAATCTTCTTAAGATTGATTTATCCTTACCTGAAAAACCGTTTCTACAAAGTTCATTTCAAATCTACCTTCTCCAATAATTTCTAATGAATCTCCGGTGTTCCACAAGGCAGCCACTTAGGTCCTTTCATTTTATTTTTGTTTATTCTTTATTCTATAAACGATATTTATGTTTCATCTAGTTTTTTGTGATTTTATCTTCTAATTATACATTATATCTTCTAAATTATACAAGTATGGGACTGGTACTCCTGGAAGCCTTATTAAAACACTCACTTGTTTAATAACATTTCCGATAAGGGAGTCATACCAGATTAATTCTCTGTACGTGCCCTGCTTTATCTCAAAGACGTAGACTCCATCTGGGAGATTTCTGCTACAATGATCTTAAAAAATATTGATAAAGATAATCTCGTTTGCTTAAGGAGCTCCAATTGTCTTGGTGATTAAGGAGAAAGTCTCCAAGATCCAATGTGATATCACAATCACAATGTACCAACTCATGGTCTATTTAAGTTTGTCAGCTCTTCTGCTGACAATCAAGTCAACCTAACCTATGGTCTCCATATCACTAACTTCATTCCCATCCACCGTGCACCTTATGGCTCCAACGATCGTATTACTCCCTGCCCTACGGAGGGTTAATTGTAACAATCAACAACTGCTTCTACTTTTCCTCAGTTTACCCTGCCTAAAACTCCGTACTCTCAATCATCCTTTTACCTCAATCTTATAGTTTCTTAGTATTCAGATAAAATTAGAACCATTTTTAAGTTGAATTATGAATTAGCTTATTAAGACGTATAAATGGGGTATTGCCCCCACCAAAATTAAAATAAAAAAATTACTAAAAATTTAACTGCTCTTTCGCAACCTTCATTCTTGTTCATTGATGCTTTCGATTATCAAAAAAGCTACCAACTATCTAAATATAGGTCATGATTATTACCTAGGTTTCTCAATCATTCTTCGTCAAATGAATTGACAGAAAACATAAATCACCGCTTCTATGTTCCAAATCCATTGCTAATGATTGGGTAAAAATTTGATATCTGATCATCGATAGATTAAACCCTATTAAAAGAAACTTCCCACGAAAGACATTAATATGGCCTTTTTGTCTAATGAAACAGAGGCATTTATTTAATCATGGTCTTAATAGATATCTCCAGATATGTAAGCTCATTTCTCATTCTTCTACGTATAATTACTCTTATATTCGATACCTTAAACTCAACTTAAGAAGCCGCCTTACGTTTCTTGTATTCTAAGTCTTTCGGGCTCATCCCGTCATTATTTATTTGATAAAATTTATAACATATGAAGGTATCAAATGTTTATCTTTGGCGCCAGACATTTCTAGCGAAGCAATCTTTATCAAAATGTTTTGTTTAAATTTATCCACTTGAGTCTGTGTTTGTTCTACTCGTTTATAAGTTTGTTTTCCACTTGAAAGTTGTGTCTTGTATTCAATAAATCATGCCTGTTACCTTTGTCACAAGATGATAAGACACCTCTTAACAGCTTGTTAACATATAAGTTTTAATCAGCGATATATTTTTTTCCTGGCAAACTGACAGTTCATACACCACCAGTTTAAGCAACAGCACCTTTATCCCTATCTACTTGATATATCTATGTATGTAGATTAAAGATGTTTTCTTCATCTGTTTCCATCATTCTAAAATCAAATTCATAACCTTTTTCTGTAAGAAGAGGGGCTATATCATCAATTCGAATGAACTTTGTGTGAACAATTGTCAAGTCAATGAGATAATATGGTTAGGGAATCTCCATATAGAGATTTCCTCTTGCTGACAATTTCGCTCAATTTAACTTGTATGATTTGATTGAATAAACATTTTTTTAAAAGGCAACAAGCCTTCAAGTCGATATTCAATGCCTAGGCCTCATTGTCGGCTGTCACAAATCGAGTTCTAAATTTTTCTTTGTTTGTCAATGACTAACACTTGAGAATGTGGTATATCGTTCATTGCTCCTTTCTGTTTCAAGGGGAAAACTTGACTCAAGTACCTTCTTTACTTTTTGTTGGTCGATTTACAATTCAGGCAGGGCCAGATTGTGACAAAAGTAAGGCCCTCAATTTGAGATTTAAAAGGAAAATGAAAAATGGCGAGGTTTTTGTGACTTTTGCGGACATAATTTCTCTGGATCTCAGTTCTGAACAAATAAGAGTAAATCCGCTCAAACGCATTATCTCAAAGTATTCATCGTTTCTAAGCTGTTTGTCAAGGACATCTTGCAACGTGAACCCAAATCAGCCTTAACATAATATTATCTGTTCTGATAATGTTAGCTCCGTTGTATAGTTATGTTGGAATAATAATGTGTGTATTCCGACTCCAGTCTCTTTAATATCGCAATTATACGCAACTCACAAGTCAAAAACAGAGGTACGATTTTTCAAAAGACCGTTCAACTGCTTGCTTCATCATCATCATCGGCTCGACAACCGGGTTCCAGTCCTGGCCTCTTTCAACAAGTCTCTCCACCTATCCCGGTCTCTGCCCGAAGGATTGGGGTGCGCAACTGGATGGCGTCGGCTAGTCTACGCCATCTCTCCAGCGCAAGCATGGTCTACCACGCTGTCGTTTACCATAGAATGTACCACAAATAACTTTCCGAGCAGGTTCCTCTTCGCTCATGCGAGCTAGGTGCCCTGCCCACCGGAGTCTACCGAGCTTAATTTTTGTCACGATATCTGCTTCAAGGTAGATTGCGTACAGTTCATGATTGTACCGTCTCCGGAATCGTCGTTCCTCACATATGGGGCCAACAATTCTCCTTAACACTTTTCTCCCGAATGCAGCTAAGAGGTCGGAGTGCCTTTTGCTAAGCACCCAAGTTTCGGATCCATATGCGAGTACTGGCAGAACCATGGTCCTGTACAGTAGCAGTTTTGAAGTTATGGTGAGATTTCTGAATTTGAAGAGCTTTGACAGACTATAGTAGGCTCTGTTGGATTTGAGAAGCCGCCCGCGTATTTCTTCTTCTATATTGTTATCGGCTGCTACTATTGACCCAAGGTATTTAAAGAATTGCACCACTTCAAATTCGTGCTCCGCTACCTTGATTGTTTGACCAACTGTTCCTCTCGCATTCGACGCCACCATGTACTTTGTTTTACCTTCACTAATGTGCAGCCCCAGATTTTTTGCCGCCTGCCAAACCGTCCCCTTTTCGGAGTCCATTAAAGATTTTGATTGGTCTGGATAGCAATCCGGCTATTTTTACTTGGCTTGTTACGTTGGTCATGGTCAACCTACATAGTAGTGTCAATTTATTTAAGATGCCGAATTCTCTCATGGCTTTGTAAAGTTCTACCCTGGCTATGCTATGATAGGCGGCCTTAAAGTCTATAAACAGATGGTATGTTGGGATGTTAAATTCTAGACATTTTTCCATCGCCTGCCTAAGGGTAAATATCTGATCAGTTGTTGATTTGCCTGGAATGAAACCACACTGATATTGTCCGATGACGGTTTTAGCGTATGGGGTTATCCGGTCTTGTAGGATAGAGGAGAGTATCTTATAGGCGGTACTCAACAACGTGATACCTCTATAATTTCTGCACGTTGTGACATCTCCCTTCTTATGTATGGGGCATATTAAACCTTTTCGCCAGTCTTCTGTCATTTCTTCCTGCTCCCATACCTGTACTATAATATCATGAATTGCTTGAGCTGTTACTGGAAGAGAAAGACCACACCCTAGATGGTGCACACTAGTGAAGAACGATCTCAAAGAACTTGGAGTGCATAACTGGAGGCAATTACGAGTAGGTAGGGACCGCAACTAGTTTCACCTTTTATTCTCTATCCTTAGCACTTTTAGTCTTCCCTTTTAGTTGCTGCTTCAAAATGCTTGTAGAGCCAGTAGATACCTGGTGGCGAACAGCCAGAAACTGCTCTTAAATTATTTTGGAAAAGTAAAAACAAAAAACAGGTTTCAAACTGAGTGGAAAGTTGGTTGCAAAGCCCACGAGTAAATGTACAAAGAAGACGGGCGGTCTCTTATCGATACCAGCTAATTAGCTGAAGAAGTTAGCGAGTCAGGCGGACTACTATTTAGATCCAACATGCCAAATCATTAATATTATTATTAACTAAATTTAAATTCATATTAACGTAACTTAATATTTTTGCCAGCAAAATGGTTTGTTAACGTGTTTCAAAATTCTTAAAGTGTAATTTTTTTAGATAGTAGATCTAAAGGAATTGGCAAATAAATTATTAGAGCTCAGGATTTAAAGCAATGTATTCCTCTCTCACCTTGAGTGTTTAGTTTTGAAAAGATTGCTTCGCGCTTCGAATCGCCTGAGAATATTTTACAGTAACTTGGGAGAATACCTGGAAGGATCTTTTTCTTGATTTTAGTTCTTTTAGATTTTTTTGAAAATGTTAGTTTAAAGGGGTTTGAACTCGGCCACGTCCCACGTAGCACGTTGCTTTCCAGGAAGCAGTAATCCCGCGACTGAAAATCTTGAAAACAATTGGCTGGCTGTATGAATGTGTGAGGGACTAGAATGGCCGAGGTAGACAATGGTTTAGCTTGGAAGAGGACTCTTTGGAGAACTTATCAAGCGGATATTTGATTTTATCTTTGAAGTCGAGAACAATTTAAAAGAAAACAAATTTAAGAAAAAGTTTTTGTTTTTTTCTAAGAGAAGTTGTGGAGGATGTGTATTAAAAAAAAATGTTAATCGGCAGAGAAGGAGTTTTGGAACAAAAAAAATATAATCGAAGTGACAGAGGGAGAGAGGTGGATATATCAGAAAAAAATAAGTAGAGTAGTTTTCTATATTTATGTCAATTCCGAAAGATCTTATTAGATTTGCTTGGGATAAAACCCAATTAAATGTGGGATACGGTATTTAACATGCTAAAGGCCCATTTGTATTTCATTTGCTTTCGGTTTTGCTTTTTACCGTAAGCTACTTTAAATTTTGTACATAGGTATATACACATATCTTGGAAAAAATTTGGGTTTTAATTCGTGGGTTTCGTCTCAAAAGTTTCGCAAATGAAAATAATTAAAGTCTCCCCTCTGGGCATATACCTAAATCTTGTGTTTTATTTTCTTGGTTTTTTTGCTGGTTTTCATTTCCTCTCTTCGTTTAAGAACTCAAGAAAAAAATTTGTTTTGGAATTCACTATAGTTCTTACTTTGTAAAAAAAATCCTGGTGCCCACTTTAAGTACAAGCGCACGTACAAGGTGTACACGTATTATTTTATAATATTTTTTTATTATTCATTTCCGATTAATAAAATTCTTTCAATTACTGAACAAACCCCATTGCTGAGCTACTGGCTGGCAGCACTCTATATACTCGTATGTTTATTTGGCAATCCGGAATCTCTCTCCGATCCGTGTTTTGTGTGATTGTATACATTATGTGAAACATAAAGTGGGGACAATAATGTTAGCGATTTGAAAATCAAGAATAATTTTTGTTGAAAGAAAATCACTTCGCCAATAACATACAAATAAAATGCACGACTGGGTCGCACGAACTTGCTCCTACATATGTAATAGACTAGGAATTTTAAATACGAATGTTATTAGAGAAAACTGTTCATAAGGCTAAAATTAATTTTTTAAATTCTTTTAATAGTAAGAGAAAAAAACAGAATGCTATGCAAATATGAATTTATGCAAGAACAAAAATTATAAGTCGTTGTAGTGGTTTCTTAAAAAAAAAGATTTTATATAAAAAAATTTAAAAATATTTTTAAGAAAAAAATTTGGTGTGCTAACTTTAAGTTTTTATTACTGTACGAATAAACATTAAATTTCCAAAAAAAATATTGAGTCAATTTTTGAGATATCGAATTTTCCAAAAAAAAAATATTTTTTTTTTCCAAATTCAAAAAATATTTTTTTTTAAGTTTTGAAATGTAATAGTCTTCAAACTTTTTAGAAGCATCTGTGCAAAAAATTTCATTAAAATCTGTTATGTTGGTAATGAGTAATTCAAAATTAAAAAACAATGGTTCTATGGTAGGTACAAACTGTAATATCTTATTTTCAATTTTTTTTTATTAAATTAAAGATCGTTAAAATTAAATGAAAGAAAAAAATTTTTATCAAAATTCTAATCACCGTTTTCGAGAAAAATACGATTTTTGAAAACCATTTTTTAACATTTGTATGGTGGGTTGGGTACCTTTAGTTTTAGGTAAAATAAAACTTTTTTTCATACATCTTGTAGATTAGGTATATTACAAAATTTTTACTAATCGAGTTTAAAAAAAAACTAGCAAAAGGTTTTCGAAATATTGAAATATTTACAAAATTACGAAAAAAATTCGTATGGCAGGTACCGATATTTTTGGTCTTAAAAAAAAAAGAAAAAAACATGTGGGGGGGGGGAAATAAAAGTGATATCTACCAAGTTTAAAGAAAATCGGCCGAGTCGCTTAGGCTGTAGTCGAACCGATAGACAGACAGACAGAATTTCGAGACCCACTTTTTTAGTCTTCGCTATCATCGTAATGTCAACTTTGATCAAAATATCGAGTTCGATTTTTTTTACGAATGCATAACTTGCCTTATAGTACCTATAAGTCACAAGTAAAAATCACAGCTGTCCATTTTGACATTTAAATATATGAATGTGTGAGTGCTTGTGGTTTCGATTCTGACTTCAAATCCAGAAGCAATTTTCCTTCTTTTCAGGATCAGAACTGTCATTTTTTCCCAAGTGAACAATTTCAAAAGAGTCCAGAAGACGAAATTATTAATTCAATAATTTCGACTTTTGACGTTCATAACAAGGCCATAGTCCCCCTGAACTGTAAACGCCATCTAAAGTAAAACAAGTATTCCGACCCTAGTGTTCTGTGTAATTTATTTGAGAGTGGCCAGTCATGGCCTGATAACGGCCATATTGAAAAAATCATTCTGTCAAGCTGGTTGCTGTAAAACGACCCTTTCTTCAAGGCAAAATTAAATAATTGGCCTTAGACGACGGCTATTTCAGCAAGAAATCATTATGAACCACGAAGAGCAATTTGACTTGGCTGGATGTGCTTATAAACAGAATAGCCGCTATTGAAGCACTGGAAAACCCTCGCTTAATACACCAAAGACCACTACCTCTTCATACTGTAACTGTTCGGTGTGCAATTTCTTGTGACCGTATGTATCAATTAAGCTTAGAGCACATGAGGGTGCCATACAGCTCGTGTTGAGATGCGAATTTTACGAGATTTTTTTCCGGCCGAATGTAAGAATGTGGTGATATAAACTGTCCCCACCACGATCCCCTGATTTGATACCTGAAGATTTCTTCTTATGGGGTACTTTACGGAAAAGGTGTACTTCAAGAAATCAACTACAATCTCGATGCTTAAGAACAACGATATCCTCCCTTTCCCTCTTTCAATAACGAAATTTCAAACGAACCACAAACTATCGCAAACTTTTTCGCTAGTTTTTTTTTATCCTTTATATTGTAATTTTTTCAACTATTAACCGAATTTCTCTCTCGGAACATTTCAACCTCACACCATTGACTCATTTCTCATCGAAAAAAAGCTGAATCAACTCAATGACAAATTAAGCACAACGCAGACTCTTTGTTTGCTGGCTGGTTTTTAGAGCAGTTGGAAGCCCATTTTTTTGATGAACGTATTCCAACGGATGAAGCCAATCCACACGAGGTGTGGATATGCGAATATGAGAATTGTGGATTGGGGGATCAACCATCAACGGAGTTGCTTTAAGCTGTCCATCCGAAACGACATGTGGTCCCAACAGAACAGACAATACGTGCCACTGAGCTGATGCCAAGATAGATTTTCTGGCTGAGTGATTAGAAGGCATGGTTATAGCGAAGTCAACTGCCCATTTATATCTCGAGATTTAACCTTGTTAGAAGCGCGGTATTCATTAGAACTATCATATAAAAGTTCGTTGATATTTCTAACATCTTTTCTTCTATTGATTTCTAACATCTACTCGTATCTCTTGGAAAACCCTTTCTATTGATGTCTGAATGTAAATATACTTCAAAAACTTTGCCAAGATTGAGCCGATTTTTTCGAAACGTGATACAAAAGATAATCATTTTCGAGTGATACCAATGTGGTGAAAAGTTTCCAATTAAGCTCACCACAACAATACAATATTGCATGAAGTTAGTCGTGGAAACATCAATCTACCGACTCAATGTGTAAATTATTAAAAGTTAATGTTCCCGCGATGGGTTTGGGGTTCCTAATTGGGTGTCAGATTGGTCTCTTCCGAAATTTGACTGAAAATTCTATTATTATTAACCAGCCAACAGAACAGTACTTTTATGTATCACCTTCAAAAATTGGCGCAGCTGGTGGGATTGTGTCTGCACAACTTGTGATATCATATGTCGTATTTGAAAAACAAACCACGTATATAATAAGAATAAGGTTTTTTTGGGGGAAGCCATTTTGGAACTTTTCTAAACCAAATCCAAAAAGAAATATAAAATGTAAAAAGGCTCCAGGACTCAAATTGCTCAGATATCAACTCGATAAATCCGGCACTGAATGCAAATATTAAACAAAATTTTTACAAAACTGACATTTAGAACAATGACGCTACCTTACCGACAAATGTCAAAAATTCCCTTGAAATAGGTGATTTTCGTAACGCCACCACAATATCTCGTTGTCAAAGATACGAGTATATCGAAAGATGAACACAAATTCTGAATTTCATGTTTGAGACATTCATTGTTCATACACCCATAATGCCAGTGCTGTTCACATGACACACTTCGGTACAATAAACATTTACTCCAAGAAAACTTACTTTCGAGCTTCCTAAGATAACAAGGACTCCCGTCCTGTAAACGAGATCTTTACATAGAACGAAATTACCCAAAACACAGTGTTAGCGTTGCTTCATTTACGCTCTGTTTATACTCGTACTTATAGTTGCTCCTACGAGTATTTCCGGGAATGAATCCCTAATTCTAGCGAGTTTCGACATTTCATATTCAAAAATAATGAAAACACGGTGGTAGATAGAGAACGGGGGCAAAGTATACTTGCTTTGGCTTAAAGGGATATATTCTACTTCATGTCATCTGCTTGTTGTTTGTAGGTTTTGTAGATTGGGAAGTGCATGCAGTTTTTCAATACTCGTATGTTTTCAAAAAAGAACAAACCTTCAATGACTACGAGCAAATTACGAAGTGACATGAATATCCTCAGACTTTTCATCAAAAGTGTTTGTTTTTCTTGTGTAGCACGTGAAGAAGAGGGAAAGAAGCATACAATTCGGCGGGGTTGTAAGTTTAAGAGCATCTTGAAACATAATGCACGACTGGATCGCACATACTTGCATTTGTCTTTAAACTGGAATTTCAAAAAAAATACAGAAATTTATGTAATTAAAGGAAAATTTTCAAAATCAATAAATTCATGCTTTTTATTTTTAGAACATCTCCTAAGTTAGTTTGCACTCGAAAAATGGACTGCTCTGATTTCTTTAAAGATATAAAAATTTCAAGATAGGTATCGAATATTAAAAAATTTCAAAAAATATATTTTTCGAAAACTTCTTTTTTATTGTGATACTGAGACATTTTTAAGTATACGCACGTACCGCGATTTTGTATTTTAATCGAAATTATAATTGATATTTATTGGATTGCCTCACGTTTCGACAGGGTTCCACTTGTCTTGGTAACAGGCTTGACGACGGCAAAGAATATCAATTATATTTTGTTTAAAATAAATCATCGCGGTAAGTCCGTTAACCATTTCGCAGAGGCTTCATTTTAAGGCTCCGAAAATTCAAGGGCAATTACCGACATCAGTTACATCCATTCAGAAAATGCCCAGGTTGGGTTGTTGGGTATGAGTGAATGAGTGTGTACAGTTAAACTATCGACCTGAAACTCAGATTTCTCTTGACCACATCATCGTTCACTAGATTGAACTGCACCCGATTTTGTGTATGGCGGTATTTAAAATACAAAGTGTATATTTATAAGCATAGCTGGGCATTAACTCGTTAATCCGTTAATCGTTAATTAACGAAGTTAAAATTTTGATTAACGGATTAACTTTTAAGTTAACTTTTAAAAATTATAACGGACACGTTAAATCCGTTAATCCACGTTAAGTCCGTTAATCGTTAATCCAATGCCTAGGTACTATTTACCGCGCTGCGAAAAACAGGTTCAGACAAGTATGAGACAAGTGCCGTGTGGCGCGTGCCGCGGGTGAAACAAAAACAGCTAGGTACGTATTATATTTTGACGGCGCGTGCGAGTGAGAAAACTGCGAAGAGATTCATTTCGTTTGATCATTTCACGACCGGCATGTCCACTATGTGCGCGATAAGTTCAACCAACTTCGTTCAACTTTTTATTCAACTTTTCGTTGGATAAACGAATTTACAACCTCTTACACTAGTGCAGCAACTTACGTAATTCATGTTGAGCAGCTAAAGTTGAACAAAATGCGTTTGGAACCCCGTACACATAATTGAGCAACTTTCCCATAAGTTGATTAACCCCGCACACTTAGTTGATCAACTCTTAAAACTGATTCCAGTGTTGAATAGCTCCGTACACCTAGTTGACCAACTTACTCAAATGTTGAATAACCTCGTACACTAGTTGATAACCTTGTTCGATTTTGACAGAAAAAAATTTTTGAGTTGATCAACTGCGTTTTCGATATTTTTGCGCAACCAGTTGATGAACGAGTTGATACCTTCGTACACTTAACCAAAGATCACTCGTTGGGGAACGCGTTGAACGCACCACGATAAACAAAAAAAACTCAAACTTCAAACCTGAAATAATTTTGACTTCAGTTCGGTACATACATTTATTGTCGACGCACGCTTTCGCTTTGAAATATTCTTAAATTTGTTCCGTATGTGTATGATTTCCTCTAAGAAAAAAAAAGTGGCTGCCGCATTAATAATATTCGAAAATGAAAGACAAAGGAAGAAAAAACAGCCAAGAAGAAAAACCAAAATAAACTACAGTTTGCAAGTTCATGGCAACGCAATAGTTCAACCACGTAGACACATTTCACTGCAGCCAACGCAACGCAAAACACAATATTACGTCAGGAAATCCCAAAAAAAATTAAAAAGTTGATCAACGCGTTGAACAAATAATAATAATAATTGCGCAATTCGTTGAGCAACGGCCAACAACTAGATCCAACCCGTTGGTTGAACAGAATTGAAGGCACCGTACATTAGAGTTGAATGCGATGAATTCGAAATTTGTGCGTTGATCGCCTAGTGGACGACCGGCATTACTTAGCGCCGCGCCGGTGCTGAGAGTAAAAAAATATAAAAAATGCAATTTTTATCACATGTTAACGGATTAACGATTAACGTTAACTTGCGTTAATTCTTCCGAAATTTAACGCTTTAACGTTTAACGAAGCTAACTTTTTTAGTAGCGGATTAACGATTAACGAAGTTAACTGTTTGATTAACGGTGCCCAGCTATGTTTATAAGGCAAATACCTTAGACTATTAGACAACTAAAGCAGAATATACGACACTATGTAAATACGGAGCCTGCAACCAGAAACATAACGTGTAGTAATGGAAAACGCACTTTAAACAGCCAGTTCCTATGTGGTATTGAGCAAAATGGTGGACATTTGTCTGATGTCATATTTCATACATACTGCGTCTTAAATTCCATAAAATGTTTGAAATATTCAAGCAAAACTAGTTTAAAAAAAAAAGAACAAGATGCTATTACGGCTCGAAGAGAGCGTGGGCCTAGTGACTTCCAACTCCCAACCATACTTGTATGCGTCACCAGGGATAGAGGGGACCTACAATTTTCAGCCTATTCAAAACGGCTAATGACACTTTTCATGACAAGTGATACTCTAAGAGGATTTCTCAATTCCTCGCAAGAGGCAATACACCCCTGAAATACTTTTTTGCACCTGCTGAGAATCGATGGCAAGACCTTCTGCATGACAGTCCAACGCATTAACCATCATGCCAAGGGGTACTACAAATAATTTTAACAAATGATTATTGGAAGAGTTAAACGTAAGGTGTAATTTGTTTTATTTTTGACTGAATTGCAAATATTTTCGATTCGAATAATTTCTGACGGTATTCGCAAGTATTTTTTTTTTTGTTTGAGAACAAAAAAATTAACTGAATGGAAAAAAGGCCAAGAGAGTGTGGGATAAATGTGTTCAATGAAAATTTAAAAGAAAAACTAAACTAAAAATACTTTCCTTTAAATTGAATCAGGACTATCCAGGGATGACTATAGCTGGACTTGCAGCTCAAATAGTGCACTCTAAAAATTCTTTTGACCAGATGGATTCAAAAATGGACTATTCATTTCGAACATCTTTTGAATCACATTTGGTGCGTCAAAACGGGAAAGCTTTCGCAAAGTTCATCCTATAGAAGAATCACGTTGATTTCAATTTCTGCGATATTGAGCTCTTGAACAAAATTAATTTTTTTTAAAGAAATTTGTAAAACTATTTTACTGACCATCGATGATTGGAATGTTTCGAACATTACGAAGAACAAAATGTTCATTTACTGAAAATCAACGGATACATTCTCTGTTTGCCAGGAACTTCGGCTACAGTCGAGAGAATGTTCTGTTTAATAAACGAAATATAATCCACCGATAAAAGGCTGTGTGGGAATTCAAGTTTTGAGAAATGGGAATATGGAATGTCGTATTTGTCGGTCTTAGTTTCGTCGTCAATCTTGCTTCAACTTGTATCGAACCTGATAACAATTTGTGAATGAAATAATAATTGTTAATAATTCAGATTGCGAATTTAACATTTTTGAATTTCGAATTCGTGGTGGCATTTTATTAATTGTCAATGAGGAAGAATAATAAAAAGTAGAGTCTTATGTAGATATACCTACTGACGACGGAAGATTGTAGGAATGCAATCGATTTTATTGTTTTCATTTCTTTAGGAATAATCAATGAAACATTAAAATGAAGATTTAAAAACATTTTTTTTGTAATTTGAGATGGAATTTATTTTTTAAAAGGTTTTCTTTTATATGCAAATTGAATTTGGAAAATACAAGTGTAGATGGACAAAAATCCATTAAAAACTCAACCCTACAAATTCTCGCCGTTTAAACGTGAATGTAGTTAATTTTAAGACGCTTGCCGTCACATCTTCACATGAAGCCAATCACTTTGTAACCAGGTCTTCGACCATTAAAATATATAGGCTACTTACTAGACTTTTTATCCAATATATTTCCAACACAGCCAACTTATTAAAGAGGGTCTTCGTTTAGAGGAACAATTCGCTCATTTTACGCTCGCCATAACTTTCTTTCCGAGAGAACTATTCGCAAAGTGGTGGATAAATTCAAGTCCACCGGTTCAGTGAACAATCTGCCAACACCCGTAAGTCAACGAAACGCAAGATCTACCGAAAATATCGCCGCTCTCCGCTCGGACTTTCGTAGACCACAACTTGGTGAATTTTGGGTCATGACTTGGGCCTACATCCGTACAAATTTGAATTGACTCAGGAGCTCAAAGTTAACGAACATATATTTAACGCCGTTTGTTAGCTAACTGGGTTCTCGAGTAGTTCGAATTTGACCCCAAATTTAGCGACGAGGCCCTTTTCTATATATGTACATAAATGGATTGGTAGCAAAGATTCTGAATTTGGGACGATCACAATCCACACGCCATCCACCGAATTGTCATGCTTTCAGAGAAATTTGCTGTTTGGTGTGGACATTGGCCGGGACATCACCGTCAATGGCAAGTGCTATCGGTCGATGATAACCAATTGCTTTTGGACCGAATTGAATGATATGGATCCGACAGGACAGGTATCAATAGGACGTTCCTATACCTCCAACATAGCCCGTGCCACAATGAACATTTCCGAATTTGGTTATCTCACTCGGAGGCGATGTGAATTGGCCAGCGAGGTCAAGCGATTTAATCCCGTTAAGCTTCTTCTTGTGGGGTTTTCTTAAGTAACAGGTCTATGCCAATATACCACAAACCACCACTTCGCCAGTTATGGAAAATTAGAGGATTCGAATGCTCACCACCCTGCGAAGCCGAGGCAGACAATTTAATGATGTTATATTTCAGACATTTTAATGATATCTTACTTACGGTTTGCATTATTCATATTTAAAAATAGAAAACATTTACTGAAATGCCTTTTATTTTAAAATAAAGAAACAGAAATCGCATTTCAAACTGACAACTTAAGAACGACAGACGAATGACGCTGAATGATTGTTTATCTCCCATTTGTATACAAACATAGCAAAAACTTGAATGGTCTTGTCTTTCAATAAAAGTCCTCCGCATCATGGAGTTCATGGTATACATCGTGTTAGTATCAAACCGGATAGAGGAACCTCTTTTGACCAATTTAACAGCCAGAAGTCCTAGACATAACTACGAGTACAATAACACCTTTCTGTTGCCACTGGCGATATCGAGTTTCATTCATGTGGTAAACTCAAAATTGTAACCGACAACTCTTAAAACGTCCACACGCAATGTGTGTAATATCAACAAAAAATAAACTCCAGTGTTGACTTTCTTATACAAAGTCATCATTTACGAGTAGCTATATAGCGCCAGGCAAATCATGGAGTTATGCGGCTCATGGCACTTCCTTTTTGCTACCGCCCGCCCGTTGGCGGTGTAATGACGATGATTCATGAAAGCATCAATCTGATTAGAAACAGCACAGAGCTTAGGGTAGTCAAAGGAAAAGTGATTGCCAAGCAATTAGAGCGTTTTTCCATTCATCCTCTTCGAACATTGTGGAAGCCCCACAGTAAAAAAAAACAGAGCGTTATAAGTGAATATTTGCAAATATCATAGTCAAAGACCGATCAGAGGGATGAATGAACTTTTCAAAAACCGGCTCTGCTACCACAATTTTAAGGATGATTTATTAACACAGAAGGGGCTTTAAATAATATTAAAAACAGTAAAATTCAACAAGCCCTAGACTCTGCTAACATTTATCCGATGCTGTCAAATTGTTATTGATTCCATGTTTCAACTGATACTTGATGAAGAAATGGACTTGTAGAGGAACTCTCTAGCTTTGACTTCTGGTCCTAAACATTATTTAATAATGGCCTCAGGTTGGATGTTCCAACTCAGTGTGAACTCCCTTCATAAGTTCAGTAACTGAGCCAGTAACTGCCGATCTAACTTCAACCCTCACAAGACAAAACTATAGTTTTTTTAATACCAAAATGGGATTACTAAATATAAACTTCTACTCAAATAGGTTTCAATTGATGTTATACATTAGAGCTTCATATTAAGAACTCTTAGTTTGATTGTAACTGGGCCTTTGACTCCGATGATTAAGTATGCAGTTTTCACCTTTAGCAAAAATGGGGTTCAACTAAAGGATTCCTACTTCCTTCAACTGGGTGTAATGTGTAAAATCAATCAAGTAACTCTTACAATTGTTGCTCCACTCTCCACAAAACGTATACATTAATTAGTTCTCCATTCATTCATATATATCTACTTAAGGTAGATAGGTATACATTGGAACAGTTAAAATTTTAAATTAACCCAGTTTAAGGAGTAGGATATGCGTTACATTAGAGTGACGTAAAGTACCTCGACAGTAAAAAGCATGTTCGAAACTTCGTTTTTCAAAAACGAAATAAAGACAAATTGACTTCATTTCGTTCTAGTATCCGAAATATTACCAAAACTAATTTAGAAATGAAACAAAATTTTGTCATTAACTAATAAGATGGTATAGATTTAAAACCTCATCAGGTTTTTTCCTCACCGTAGTCAGTTCCATTCAAGCAACTCGATTGCTACATTTAGGTTAGGATATGTTTAATCGGCATGTGTCTATGTCAACAATTTTGTGTCGGATAAAAATACCTTAGTGGCCTGCTTATTTGGATTTATTTCTTCTTTTTGCATTTGCATTTGCCCGAATCATGACCCGAAATACAGAGACCTGCTTCATCACTTCTTTCTTTGAAACAATATGACACAATGGCGATCGAAGAACCGTGGTTTCACAAAGTTCAATGAAGATAATTTGGAAACGCCATCTTCGCCGAGCGAATCGGCTCCACTTCCATGTGAGTTTTAAAGGTGGAGCTCTAGCTTATCTTCGACTCATTCGGAGGACAACAATTTTACACCGGATACTCAGGTCGGTTTTAAGGTGGGACATAAATCAACTTATACCGCGTCTCAACTGGTCTCTGTTATTCAATTGAACAAATCTATAAAAAGCAGTATTCTGGTGCCTATCTTGTTAATTTAAAGATGGCTTTCGACATCCTATGATTTGATGGTCTCTTTCTAAAGCTGACCAGGCTCTCCAAGTAAACAAATTGTATATGCCTTATGACAAGCTAAATGGTAGAAAGTTAGTTGTCAAAGTGCCAATTTTATTTCTCCAGTAATTTTTAATATTAAAAATGGTCTTCGGCAGGAAGTGGTCAACCCACCAACTCCCTTCAACATTCACGCCTACACCAGCGATCTGAAAGGTAGTCTAACTCAGGCAATTCAAAGCCACCAAATTCTTTTGCATCCTGATTCAGATTCAGCAATATTGCGAATAATGGAAGTAGAAAACCAACAGAAAATATTCTGTTTAGGACTCCGTTACATTGAGCGTCAAAGAGATACAAGAGAGAACTTGCGCTAGCTAGTGATCGCAGAGCCACACGGAAAGCTACTTGAGGATCATTATTTATATTTCGACAGAAATTTAAACGCTGCTCCAACAATGGCTAGGGGAGCTTTTTTGCTGAAGAAACAGTTGTCTTTTAATATATCCCTCACCATGCCGATAATTTCCATGTGTTGCCCGGTGTACTGGGATCTGGGATGCTGAATAAGCAAATAATCGGCCCTTTTTAGTTGCTGAGGAACATAACAGCCCAAAATTATTAAAAGAGATTACCTAAAATGATCTCCTTACCTTGATGATATCCATGCCTAGGGAACTGAAGAAATCTCATTAATTTCAAAACTTTGGTGACCTATAACCTGACTATTAAAACAATAATCTAATAAGAGGTGCTGATCCTGAGTGGGTGAAACAGTTTCACCACGATGCAAAAGAGAGAATCGAAGAAGTAATCCTCATACATTCTTCTAAAGCAAATGATCAACAGGTAAGGCAGAGGGATGTCTCAACCTTCATTCTCTTTGGGATGTAAAAACCTCTAGGGATACAAAAATAGAACCGTCTTCTTTCCAACGTCGAATGAAAGCGATGTGAATAGAAAAATAAATAAAGGTTCTGTTCAGATATTAACTCATGTGCTGCAAACATGAGGAATAAGTAAATTGCACCTACGTCCTTTTTTTTTCCAATGTCATAGAATCGCTGATACATCATCAGCTCGAGAAATATCTCGAAGATAAAAACTTCTTAATGAACGGCAATACGGCTTTTGCAGCAATTGTTCCACTGGTGATCTTTTTGAAGAAAGTGAGATTATTGCACTTGATATTTTTAAGGCATTTGATAAATGCATGTGTTTGGTGTATCAACGAAACCCTTATTCACTGATGGACAGCCGATCTTCACTCAATAAATTCTGGTGTTCCCCAGGGCTCCGTTTCGTCTCCCACTCTCTTTCCCGTTTTTATAAATGATATCTTGTCTGAAACTTCTAATCCATTGTTTTGCTGACGACTCTAGTCTCAGCTACTAATACTTGTTTTCAAATTCACGTCCATCTGTTTCGAAAGTGGAATTGTAATGGTATCGTATATGATTAGCTCTTTAAACTACGATCTTTACAGCATTGTTAAATGTGTTATATGAAATTGTGTGGACTTTAATGCTTGAATGACACTTTTATCGAAGACACCGAAAAGCACTCAGTACTCGGTATGTTTGTCAACGATGATATTCATTGGATTGAGCACATTCTGGAGAACGCCAAAAATGCTGCAAAATCCTTAGGATTTCTATATCGATGTTTTCCCTTTGCATTTCAATTTGCAAACATTCAAGACCAATGTTTATCGACACCTCCTTAACCCCCCCCCCCTTAATTGCAATTGACCATCATGCTGTGTTTAACATTAAATTGATCTCTTAATAAACCCTTTACCTCGTGAAGGAAAGTAGCCATCCCTATTAATATACGGTGCACGACTTTTTGATGGGGTGACTAAGCATGAGTTCTTAAGTCACCCCCCAAAAATTGAAATGAAATTAAGTACACTTTCACAGGTGCTGTCTTATCGAGAACGGCTACCTGAGGAATATATAAAAAATTAACTTGGATTATACTCCTTGGAACGTTGTTTGACCGTTTTTGTCAAAACCAATGAATTTAGCAGGTCGGTTGGAGAAAAAGACAGGTACTCAGCTGAAGTTCACGCCGAGGCGACATTAATTAGCCACCGAAATCAGTTAAAAAGAACAAAAATAATTTCTTCTTAAAAATGGCTGAAAAGGTACTTAGCTGCAATTCCATAGGAAGGATGTTCCACGGTCAAATAGCAGACACAAGAAAAACATCGATCTGCAACACGGTATGTATAAGACATGGAATGCTGGGATAATCAATCGCAAGCCCCTTTGTGACTGGGGATATTTAAGTATTTCACCTAAATACTCAGGACATTTATTTATTTAGAGTCTTTGTTTATATAACCTATGGTATTATCATGGAGCGTGATTTTGTGGCACCAACGCTATCCTGGTGGTGGCGCTGAAATTAGCACACGATCTTATAGTGGAGAATAGGATAAGATACAAAACAGGTAGTAAAAGAAAGAATTGAACAAACCATACTTCGCGTTTTCCATGGAATAAGGTTAAGTTTATTAGAATCAGGCCATCTTTGTATGCTGAGTAATTTGACAGAATTTATATAGTAAAATGTTATATGCATACATTATATATGAGACAACCTAGAATGATCTCAGCAAGATCATTTATAAATAAAGAAAACAGAAGTGGTCCAAGAACAGATCCTTGAGGAACACCGCAGTGAACCACATATGGACTTAAAGTACCTTAATCAGTTCAGATTTACAACTGTGTTTGTTGCGAAATCCAGACTGCCACATCGGTAGTTTGTTACTGGTTTGAATAACGGGGAGAATTTGATCCGCCATTTTTTCAGGGAATTCACTACTATAAATACAAGGATTACGATTTTTAATCTGCTTGGTGACAACTGGAACATATTCGTCGTAAAGTCTACCCAATAAGCTATTAAATAGTAATACCTTACTGTTAACATTAACCGTATACAAAATATGATTCCAGTAATTATTATCAACCTTGTTTTGAATATTTGTACAACTTAAAGTACGAAAAGATCGATAACTAATAGCTTTGGGAGCATTTGATTTATTTACATCAAACTGAACAAAATACTAAGTCATGTATAAAATCAGGGGTGGCCATGGCGCGATGGATGTGTGCTCGCCTGTGAACCTCATGATCACAGGTTCGATCCCTGCCGTCGTCTATGTCGTTTTAATTCCATTAAAAACCTTCTAAAATTGTCATCAATGGGTTGCTGGTTTACTCATTACATGTTGTTCAGGCATAACACTAACAACATGTAATTGAATTAAACTAGTATGCCCAACAAGGATGAACACGAATAAAATAATGTGAATTATAAGGGACTTAGAAATAAGACACGGTATTCTCCGCTTTAGTTCAGCCGCCATCCCTGGAGATAAAATATCTGAGACAACAACCTTCAGTCTCAGAACATCGTGCCACACATCTTTCCTATCCTTCTTTCTCTTCCTTAACTTCACGCCCGCGCTGTGTTCAAACATTTAAAAGGTAATCATAATCCCTTGAGCGCGTGTAGATTATAAAAAAAAAAAAAAAAAAAAAGAAAAGTTGGTCTGATCTGATCATTACACAAACACTTTACGCATCGAACTGGTCAGAAAGATGTCAATTAGTGAAGTATTCACTGCAGATTGAAAACTAGTTGTCTAAACTTTAATTACAACGGATAAACTCAGTTTATCACAAAAATAATGAAACAAACTTGATGTGGTATTGTTTTCAAGTTGGTTAACATTAAAATCAGAATATCTACATGTTTTGAATTCAGACTTGACAAAGTTTATTCCAACTCTTTTAAATTCTCCTGTAAAATGTAAATGTTAGACCTTTCAAGGATTCGGAAAAAAAATCGAACACTCGAGGTTTTGAACAGAATTGTTAATACGATGATGGGAAAGACAAAAAAAGTTGGTCCCGCAATTCTGTATGTCCACTCGACAACAGCCTATGCCGTACACAAGGCAAAATGACCTGGTTACGGCGACAAAATTATTTTTGTTTATATTTTGACAAAATAATGTTTGTTGCGCATGTCCTAGATGTTTCTTAACTATTTCAATGTGTTAAAGTTTTTGAATTACAAGAAAATATCATTTTTTTTAAAATAATAGTAAAAAATTCTTATATAACTTTTATTTAACGAAAAACCAAACAAGGCATAGTTCACAGTTTAATAGAATATAAAAATAAGACATTGGTGGAATAGCTTCAATATTGAATATTGATGAATTCTTGTCTTGTAGTTTCGGTGCTTTCCTTAATTAATTTAAATCCGATAGTCCGACACCATTTTGCTAACGATGAGCTTGGTTTTTTTCTTGTACTAGGTTGTACTATCTGTACTAGGTGAAAATTTCAGATGGTATTTGGTTTACAATTGAATCGGTCATTTCAAAAACTTCATAACTCATAAGTCATTCAATTAGAATTTTTCAGGAATCAATAAAAACTGTTTCATGCTCAAACAAATGACTTTTAAACCACTTTTTTATGCTTAACTAAGAATTTTAGAGGTAAGAAAATTAAAAAGCGAAAAAAATTCACAGTTTATTAATAAAAATAATGAAAAAAACCTAAAAAACTGTTCTTGACTTAAGTGGTTTTAGCAAGGACTGGGGTAAGTGGTATATAATTTAACCAAAAAAATGGTAGTAATTATATTTTGTATTGCTTATTATCTTCAACATTTTCTTATTGATAGGCACTTTTAAAACGTGAAACAGAAGTTGTAACTTTCTTTATTAATAAGAATGAATGTTTAATCAATCCATCAATATATTCCTATGATAGTACCTTTTCTATGTGAAGCATACTTAAAGCTCATATATTTCGAAGGCGCTTTTTTCTGTTTTTGTGGGATTTTTTTCTATAAGATTCAGTGTTGACAAACATGTTTTTTGTACAAATTTGGCCACAATTTCATGAATTCCAAAACATCTTCAGTTTTTAGCTCTATGGCTATATTTTCTAAATTTCGAATGAGATGGACGTTAATTTAACAGACGCGACGGATGAATATGAAAAGCTAAGATACACAATGAAGTGCAAATCATCAGATCATTCAGTTTCAGAGATCATTCATAAGAATGAGAAAGAGAGTCTAAGACTAAACGGAGACCTTGGGGTCCCCAGCATTTATTTTGTGAAGATCCGATTTGAAACCTTCCAAAAAAAAGTATTGAACAATCCATCAGTAGAAAATTTCTAATCCAACGAATAAGGGCTTCATTGATACCAAACTCACGTATTTTCGATATAATAGCTTGATGCCAAAATCCATCAAATGCCTCAGAAATATCAAGCTCAATGATCTTACTTCGACATATGATTCTACTCTTCTGCAACTTGATATCAACAATTCCTCGGTTTTTCAAATCTCTCAGATAAATTAGGTTATGTCTTGTCTTTCAATTTTATAATTTGTTATAACATTTCATTAAGGTATTACACGTTCTCCTCTTTTTCGGCGCACCATCACTCTCTGTTTCACTTGAAGACATTTTTAAAGCTAAAATTACTTTTCCAGAAAATAGTTGTATGAAAAACGCAAATTTGACATTGATGACGGTTGTTATCAAATTGAAGATTTGAATATTGTTGAACCAATCAGAGCAAAGCAAATTTAAAATATCAAACTACTCCCGCCATTTTGGTAGTGCATGCAAAAACCTCTTAAATCACTGACTTATGTTGTTTATGCAATGAACGTCTTTCCTACGGTATTATTTGAAGAGGAAGTAATGTACAGACTTACGTGGTTCTTACCCAAAATACGCATCTCCCTTTAAGGAACCATTTTCAGCATAAAAAGCATTTTGGAAAAAAATGTGACTTAAGAGGTTTTTGAAATAACCGATTCAATTATTCTCTTTACATTTTGTTGTTTTGAACTTTGGGGTATTGATATAAAGGAGTTTTTTGGTCTTCGTTGTGGTCTTTTAATAACGGATTCTTGATATTCTTGCAAGTGGGGTATTTTAAACTCTACTTCATGTTTTTCTATAAGTAATAAGTCTGTTATGTAACCGATGACACTGTTTCAATTTAACGAATAACTTTGTCACAAATATTTTTAGACACGATTTTAAACATTTTTTTCGCATTTTAATTTGTTCAAAATATATTTTATCAAACATTTAGCTGGCAAACATTGAATTAAATTTTCACTTTAATATAAAGTACAATTCATTTCTTGAATTCAATGTTGGCTCCTCCGGTGGAGTGATCTCGACTAGCTGTAAACAAATATTAATTATTCGAAAACGTGCAACTTTGTGCAACTGAAAATTACAGCCCGTTACAACAAGATTATGAGCTAATGTTTAAAAAAAAATTAAGGCGGACCAAAGTGGACCTTTTTTTAAAAGCCTCCGTGAAATCGTATTAAAAAAAAAACAGCCACCATTTGGACTACATAAATATTTAAGGCAATTTATGTATTAAATAATAGATTCATATAACGGTTTTTTATGTCTAAATAAAGAACTTACTATGTGCTTACAGATCCATAACAAAATATTTTACAAAAGCTCGAAACGACCGCACATCTTCAAAACCAAGCTTATATTAAATTAATAGAAATTTTAAATGTAGAAATTCGAACGTGGGAGAGAGGTCGAATAGTACCGTTTTTTTCACTCTCTGGCAATTTTTTTGAAATTGTTTTTATGTTTCCCTAAGTATTGGATATTTAAGAAAATTTTGAGCCCAAAAATTTTATATTTTGCCGAAGTTCGTTTTTATACTTTTGTCGCCGTAATCAGGCCATTTTGCCCTATGTGATGCCGCTCTGAAGGTTTTTCTTAAACATAGAAGACACTGTTTTTAAGGCCAAAACATTTGTCATACATTTTTTTCACAATTTAAAAACAAATATTTTTCTTTCAAAAACTGTTCCTATAATCAAAACAAAAATCGAAAAATTTACCAAAAATTGTTATTAATTGTTTGTTCCTCCTCGAGAACTATTGCTTTTCGTTTTATTCTTAAGGACAGTACAATAACTGATATTTCAATTATTTCGAAAACTACTTAAACGCACATAATGCCCATTTTACATGCTTTTTTTGAAACCATATTAGCAACAATACAAATTTAAAAAAAATGATTTTCAAAAATCGTGTTTTTTCTTCTGTGAAGCTAATCACTTTTTCCATATTCTCCAGTTTACAAAATTTTCATATCTGCCACATCCCCAGATCATCCAGTTTTGGTACGAAAATCTGAAAAGATTTGTCCTCGAATACCAGTAAGAAAAAATTTCCTGATTTAATAATCGACATTCGGCATGAATACCTAATTTGTTTGCTCTTGTTGATTCTCATCTCTTAAACAGCAAGATTTGAATACAACAACGCAGCACAATAGTCTCATTGGATAAAGGGTTCTCACTCCAGCTCCCCCTAAAATATTCCTCCACAGATGTTTTCCAAAGCCTAATTCAACTCCATAATTCCCAACAAATGCTAAATGAAATATGGAATCCAATCCGATAAACACAATTAACTTATTTACATTTTTCTTTCCAGAGTCATCACAAACTTCCCACTTTACCGACTTTGCCAAAAGCTGCTGCTTAAAGATGTGTGAACAATTATTTAACTCACATTGTAACGCGTTTCTCATGAAGAAGAAGTAAACGAAGCACCAAAGTTTTAATTAGAAGGATTAACTCAACTTCATAACTCACAAAAAAGCAGATGACATCCATAGCTTCCTTACTTTTTACTGCCACAATAAAAAAAAAAACACCAAGATAAATTTCGCTTGATTTTTTTTTTTGGTTCTTAAATTTCTTGCATAAACTTTAAACCCTTATTGAAGTGTCAAAAAAATAGGGAATTCAAAAACAAAAAGGAATAAAAAGTTCTAAAAAACAGTTTACTTTTTATTGCGTTTTTGTGCCACTGTACTTACAAAATGGCAAACATTAAATTGAGTGCAATGAACGCATTTAATATAAGTACAAAGACTTTTTGTGCGGTGGTACAACTTGTTTGCGTCCAGTTTTCACTGAAACAAACGGGGCGCGTGGAGTCAATAAAGGAGGCCATTAGAATTAAGGCTGCAACGTATGTAAATGTAAGTTATACCTTCGTACTGAATGCTTACCTATATGAAAAGGTGGTAAGAAAAACCGCACGTTCTTTTTTCTGCAAAAAATAAAAAGGGCCAGAAAGTAAGAGCATGGTGGTAGCGGTGGTGGCGGTGGCGCGAAGGCATTTAAATCGACAACAACGACGCACTTAGGCGAAGTAATACCTACATGTAAGTCGAGTATCTCGTTGACGACGATTCAGGTATGGGTACACATGTAAATGTAATTTACATAAATTTTGCATGAAAACACAAATCGCTGTTTGACAGCACTTCGTGTTTTGTATTGAGTAGGTACTCCAACAACAAATCCATCAGAGTGGGGAACTCAACCTATAAAACCAACAAATGAAAGACTTAAAACTTTAAGTACCGAAGTACTGACTTGGCATACTTTTTACAATATTTTGTTTTTCGTAGTAGCGTTGTAAGTACCTCCTTCTTACTTTATGGTTTTGTATTGGATACATTGCAGTGCGATCCGAAAATTTGATGGTAATTGGTGGAAAAGGCAATCTCAAAATTTTCAGAAAATGTAAGCTGACCGATAATCTGCTCCTATAATATAAATTATTTCCAATAGGAATGGTCGATGAGTAAATAGACAAGAAAGAGGGATGTCATAGCAGGAATGGGGCTCGGAAGTTTTACCAAAACATAAAAGAAAACACCTCGGAAGAAGGCACGCCTGATGAATGGATTCAGCATTGTTTTTCCGATCGATCAAAAAGCGACCCTCTAAACTGCGCCATCTACTGAGACCTAATTCATATAAACATGGCCTTCAAGATCCCTTCGAACGTCTGAAGTCGTTCGTAAACTACCTAATATTCCTGTTGGACTAGAAATCATTGACCAAATATTCAAATGACGGCGGATTTGAAAAAAAAAACTACGTTGGGCGCCATATTGTTGCAAAGCAAGAGGATGTGAGGAATGTCGGTAAGGAGTTAGGATAGGAAAAAGAAAAAGATAGGAAAATGGAAAAGGTCAGGTCAACATTTGATTTAGACAGCTATAAATTTGGGGTAGTTAAGGACTTACTCCACGAAGGTGCCGCTATTAATTCAAAAAATTACAAAAGTACCCGATGCTATATGCATCAGATAAAGGTGGTCCTAGATCTTGTATTCTAGTTAAAAGTAACACTTATGTATATTCACTCCCTGATTTCAATGATAGAGATATCACAGGAGCCAGGCTGGAAACTGCTAAAGGAACATACTGGCTTGTTCCGTAATATCTGGGGGTCCTTCCCGGTCGTACTCTAGAGAGGCTCATCGCGCATGCATAACGGCAGAAGGTAAGTTTCATCATCGGGACTGATATCAACTCCCATCACCGAGTATGGAGAAGTATACAAATATAAATGATAGAGGTGAGTCTCTTTCGAATTTTATTTTAAGTACTTACTTTACTTCATAATAAGCAACGTGGGTAATTGGAGATTGAACCCATATTTGTTCGTGGAACAATTTTTGCGTAGAATGGCTCAACTTGTTACTGGATATCGATTTGCGTGCAAGCGTCAATACCAGTCTTCTGTCAACGGCTTAACATACTTATCGCAAGGGAAGATCGGCATATACTGCTTTACACTCGGTAGAACGAACTATCGAATATTCCCTCCACTATAAAGAGTACATTATGATGGTGTTTTACATATAGAAGGCACTTTAAACAACGTCGACACTGACTAACCAAATGCAATAGCATCTGCACCGTCATATCTAAAGATAGATGGGTCACTTGGTGAACTGACTAACCAAATGTTGACTAGCAGGGTCATTAATTCAAAACTGGGGCATCTTTTATGCTAGACGATTTGTCAGTAGAGGTACGCCGCAAGGCGGAGTTCTTTCTCCAATTCTCTGAAACTTAAAAATAAATGAGCTGCTGACATGCTTGAAAGCGGAGAGCTGTAGAATGCATGCTTAACTCCTACAAAACGCTCTGAACAAGCTAACAGAGCGTAACTTGTCCTATTCACAAGGAAGTACAAAATGCCTTATGTAGGTCCCTCTTAAAGATATTCTTGTAGCTCTTTCACATGAAGCAAATTACTTGGAACTTATTTTAGATAAAAAAACTAATCTGGAAACCTAATATACAAGAAAGAATCAAAAACGTCACAGTGGCACCCCTCTCATGTAAAAAAAGCTGTTGGGAACAAATGGGGCCTTCAACCCTGCATATCTCACTGTCTTATTTATACTTCGGTAATCAGATCGATCCTAATTTATTGTGTAGCAGTATGGTGGACCGCTCTAGAAAATGCTAAAAATCGTACAAACTAAGCAAAGTCCATCTTGCATGGGCATAAGCGGGGCACTACGAACGACCCCCCTGCCGCACAAGACGGTTTGTTCCCTCGGCATTTTCAGGAAACAGACGCAGCAAAAAGCTTCTTCACAATGGATCAATATCGAAATTGGCCGTTTTATCATTCTGAATTAATTCGGATAACATTGAAGTCACATCGATATCCCAAAACTATACAATCTGGCAAAAACTTCAAATCCCATTCTTTCAAGATGAGTTTCTTTTAAGATGTTTCTATCCATTTTTACACCGACGACGAACGGATCGAAAATTGTCTATATAGTTGATCGGGGTGTGTACTCTACTCAGATAGACTAGATTTATGTACCTTTTTCCGTCTTCCAGGCAGAGCATATGGGGATTAAAGAAGTCCTGTCTTGGCTCAAAGAAAACATGTTATCAACTACTGATATCCGCACCTCTTCGGATAGTCAAGCCCAAGTGGCTACTAAATTTCTGGACTCGGTCTCTATTAACTCTATGATAACAGCTCTCAACTGCTATCTTAGTTTAATATTCACCTCTGTTAGGTGCCAGGGCATAGGGATATTCCAGAGAAGTTTAACGCTGACGAGCTCGCCAAAAGTAGAACAATATATCCTATATATGATAATAAAGGTATACCCATCGCTACATGTAAGCATATGCTGAAGCAAGATGCTATTGAAAGAACAAACCTTAGATAACAACCGGTCAGATGACAAAACAGATCTGGCCAATGCTTAATCTAAAACGTTCCAAGTGTTTGATATCTTTAAGCAGATTGCATATTAGCTGCGTAATTGGTGTCATAGCTGAACACGGTCTTATAGGCAAACACACAAAGAGGCTTGGCGTTTATTCAAACGATTGGAATTAATTCCGCATCTTTAATGTACATGCCCTGCTCTATCCCATAGACGTAGGTTCCGTTTTGGAGAGTTTTTCTTCGAGGAACCTATTGAACTAATCAATATAGATATTTTAAGTCTCTCCCGCTTCATAAGGAGCTGGTGTTCCAAATGGTTCAACGAGTAGGGAGAAAATATCTTAATTGATGTGGTACCACAACGGACCAATTTTGGTCTAAGTGTGTCAGCTGTGTAGCTGACAGCCATTTCAACCTAACCTGACATAGTTCAACTAGTTTTTCCATACGAGTTTTGAACAATTTTAAGATACAAAATACAACTAAATAAATATATCTCCATACCATTTTATGTTTCACCTGCATATAACCCATAATTTCAACTCTATTTCAACCTGACATACACTAGCGTATACTTTTCCAACACATCCCTCAACTTGGAGAAAAAATATTCATAGAAGGATAGACAGTAACACAGATTGACACGACAATAAACTGGTATGGGAAAATTGATAAAGCTTCTTTTTTCATCCGCTAGTTGTTATAAATTGTTCAAGCTAGCCATTGAAGATGGAATATCAAAAGCGAATACCTGAATGCAAAAATATAATTTTTTTGATATGAGAGTTTTTAGTATTTTCCCTCATTTTAATCATCCATATGTAACTCAACTGTCATCAAATCAAGCACTCGTACATGCGTCCTATATCTATAACCATGGTCTTATATAATTGCAATATGAGTAGCTATAGAACCTTAAACTCTTACTCTTAATACATCTATATGCTCATATACGAGTATGTACATATTTTTTGCTTCAGATATATATTTAATGTTAGGGCGCTTGGACTCTGGAAAGCAGACATATCTGTCCAAAGAAAAAACAGAAAACCAAACCAATGATACAGATCAAAGTTGGAAGATATGCATATTTAATCTGACAGATACAATATACCTAATGCGTGTGTGGACCCGAGTGTGGGAATTTCTCTTTTTTCCTTTCTTGTCTCTCGTCTTAACCCAAATCGAATGAGTGACGTATCTAATGGATTTTATTGAGGACATTCCTGTTGAAAAGGTTGAGTTGTAAGAGGAACTTTTTTCCAACACAGGTAACCCACATTCAAGTTCCGGTTAAAGGTCATGCTCGGTGTCTTTCAATTGAATTAAATCAGAGATGTGTGACCCGCTTTTGACCGACTTCAAACTTGTGTCAGTGCTCATTGTGATCGAATTCAGGTTTCGTTTTGAAAGTATTTTAACAACCACTTTAACGAGATTCGGATCCTGATGATGATAAACTACCTCAACATCAATGTTCCTAACATCCTTCGCCTTTAATTTACTTAAGTATTCATGGAGTATATCCTTTGACTTAAAAAATTCTGTCATCAGAATTTACAACGTATAGCTTTATCTGCATGGCCTTAGGGCTATCATGATAGCCGCATATAAGAAGACGACTTTTCACGCTACTCTTTGATACTGGTGTTTGGAATCGCGATAGCTTTACAAGAGGGATACACGCCGCCACATTCAAAAATCAAACTTAAATGATAGTCGCAGAGGAAGAACAATAATGCCGGGGGTCATTTAGTTGCAGATTGTTTTTAGGTAGAATTCGCCAGGATTACTGCGAAGATAGAGATTATGAAGAGATATAGCTTAACCAGTCAAGCAAGGGCCACGCCACCGCCAGTGCCAAGACCCATTGTTTAAGGTTATAAGTGTTGACATTTTTTGTGGGATACACACGTGCTATAGGGAATGAAATTATAAGAAAGTTAATATTCTTGTAAGAAAGAGCGAAAATAGAATATGGCTTTAGGCACATTCTTTTATGGTTTGTTTTCTTTTTTCGTTTATTTGAAAGATTTCATTCCGTTTTATTAAATAGAATGATTAAAGATCAAAGGATGTGCTTCTTTTTTTTTATTATTTGATTTAGAACACAAAAAAAAAAAAAAAAAAAAAACACGAAAAGCTTCTCCTTATTATGAAACAAATTTTAAGATAGGTGTCTTTGTTCATGTTTGTTCAGAGCAATCAAATAATTCTACGGTTTTCATCATAAAAAAATAGCAGCTTATAATGGGAAGGTTCTTCAGGTTGGTAAACAAATTATTTTTTTTCTTCGATCACGATTTTGAACACAATAATTTGTATCTGCAACAGTGCTGAGCACGGAGAGGGGGTTACAAGTTAATTTATTTACAAATTTATCAATTTAACCCCACTTCCCAAAGCCCGCTGAAGTGGAAATCTATAGGGTGGGCCATCTAGTGGTTTCTTTTTAAATCATAGCTTGTTTTGGCACTGACAGCTGTTCCCTGCTCGAAACATTGACAAAGAGTCAGTGTCTTACCTACGTGGAACGAAATGAGTCGCTTTACGCTTGAACAACATTGGGAAATATTGAAAACTTATTTCTAAAGTGAGTGCTATGTAACCCAAACATGGCCGAAATGAAGCACCCACAGCTCCTACTATACGCAAGTTTGTGCAAAAAGTTGGTATGCTATAGGCAAAACTCATGGTCCCCGTCGTTGTATGGTGCGCACAGACGAGAATGTGGCTGCTGTAGCCGAGAATGTGGGGCTCAATTCACGAACATCAACTCGCCATCGATCTCAACAGCTAAACATTTCATGCACTAGCCTAAGGAGAATTCTGCACAAATATGTCGGATTATTAGCTTTCAAGGTCCAATTGACTCATCAATGGAAGGCGCACGATCATCAGCTTCGTTATCGCTTCGCAGTTCGGGCCTTAGAGCAGCTTGAATTGGACAACGATTTTGGGCGAAAAATTTTGACGAGGCGCACATTCATCTCGGCGGCTACGTATACAAACACAATTGCCGCATCTAGGGCTCGGAAAACCCGCACGTTAATGTCCAGAAGCCAATGCATTCACACAGAGGTATAGTTTGGTGCGGATTTTGGAGTGGTGGCATCATTGGACATTGGAGCCATATTTACCTTTTTTTTTTACCGAAATGGAAGACATGTATTTGGATATACTTTTGGTTCATGCAGGATGATGCGCAATGTCACACAGCCCATGCCACCGAATTCCCAAATCGTGTTATCAGCCGTCTTGGCGATGTCAATTGGCCGCCTTGGAGCTGCGATTTTACCACTTTGCAATTTTTTTTTTGCCGGGAACCTTGAATAACTGATGTGATGTCAACAATCCGAAATGATTTAAGCACTTAAGACCATCCAAGCAATCCGTGAGCTACAGCCTGAAACGATCAACAAGGTCTTGGAAAATTGGAGTGATAGCCGAGGCATTTACTTGAACGACGTTGTATTCCATAATTAACAATCCGAAATGATTTAAGCACTTAAGACCATCCAAGCAATCCGTGAGCTACAGCCTGAAACGATCAACAAGGTCTTGGAAAATTGGAGTGATAGAATGGGCTACTGCGAAGCCAGCCGAGGCATCTACTTGAACGACGTTGTATTCCATAATTAATGGGAATGTTTGTTGTTTGAATAGTTGTTGTGTGACTCCGATTGCACCAACTTGTACATCTTCGATAAATCACGAGCTGCTAATTGGAAGTTTGTCCCATTGTCGGAGTACATCACGTTTCACTTTCCACGTCTGATGATAAACCTTTTCAGTGCGTCCACTTAGGTCCAATACCATCTCGAGATGAGGCGCCTTGGTAGTCATAAAAACAAACAACGAAATTTATCCTTTCACCGGCATCCTTCCTTTTGACAAACGGAGGTTTATGGGACCAGCGTGTTCAAATCCAGAATCGGCGAATAGGCAAAGATGGGTCTATGCGAGACGAATGGAAACTGTGTTGACGTAGCTTTCCAATGACGAAAACACTTCATACAATCGTGCAACAGTTTCCTAATTAGGTTTCTGCTTCCAACGATGCAAAACTCCTGATGAATCAAGGTAAAAAGTCCCGAAACTCCAAAACTTCCGATAGATAGACGCTGGCAACATCTGGCATGTGTTTTCCCTCTTCTAAATCTTCCTCAGTTCAATTAGTCGTATCAGATTCGGAATTCGGAAATACATTTTTCGGTTGTAATCCTGTAATTCAATCAGACTTTCATCTCAACCGCCAAATGGTCCCAGTCACATTTGTGTGCCATACAAGGCAAGTTTTGAAACTCGGGAAGAGTGTTCGTATAACGTCGAAAGTCATCAAGAAGAAGTTTAGGAGAGACGGAGTTCTTGGAAATATGGTCTACCGCTGTTATATAACCACTAGTGAGTGCTGTTCGGGTTTGTTTTTAATTAAGTCCACAATTGAAGTAGGTATGTAGACTCCCTGGTGTCCAGCCAAAATGGGAAAAACTCGAGTTCGATTTTTCTTACCAATGCACTACTTGCCATATAGTAGATATCTATCGCAGGTAAAATCACGTACAATATATATACCAAGCTGTCCAATTGATGCCAATTTTCCCTTTAAAAAAACTAAACAACTTTATCTATCTGTTCCCTTATTTATAATATTTTGATTTTCTTAAAAATCATAACAAGTTCTTAGAAAGACAATATAAATTTATTTTCTTCATTTTATATTTTGCCAATAAAAGAACGTAAACATCATTTTCATGACAAAATTCTTCGAAAATATTACAAAATAGAATAGGTATAGCTTGGGATGGAGTATAGTTATGGGAAAGGAGCTTACATGAAAAGCATTAGGGTACAGAGGCACACAACAAAGCCCATCGTGTTAACTTATACATATGCACGAGTATGTAGTTTATTACAATCGTTTTGAATTCCTTTTTATACCTGCAATGATGAAGGATAGGTAGACATGTCGTTCTTTTCCTGGAAAACACCTTTCCATCATACCCATTTAGTTGTGTTTCTATTTTCATATTTTTATTATTATACCTATCCAAATATAATTCAAAATCATATACTTATTCTTGTGACACATCTGCCCCCCACTCAATGTCACTTTTTGATTTTTTGTTATCGAGAAAAGATTTATAGAAATCTTATCAGCGAAAATCCCTCAACAAATAATAGATAAAAATCACCTGAAAAGTTGAAACTCCTCGAACTTAAGGGAATAGATAGAGAAAGGCACCACCAAACGATATGACTCTTTAACTTCGACCGATTGAATTTTAAACCAACAAAGGCGGCATCAGAAATATTTTAGGGGGTGTTGACAATAAAATACTTTTCTACCCATGTTACCCATGTTATAGTAACAGCAATAGAAAAATACCACTTTTTTTCATGAACAATAAATTAATATACGTAAAACTGTCCAAAAGTTTTGTAAAACATATGACAACACATACAACGAACAACTCCTCTTTTAAAAATAGTACAAATGGTTTAGGATCGATAAAACTGTTCTATTTACCAAAAGAAGGATCTGTAAAACTTCATGAACCCCAAGTACCTGGTACTTGGGAATGTGATGCAGGTCTACCTATAATTACTGATAAGCTGTAGCCCTAAGCTACTGTGGCAACACTTCCAAAAGAAAGAATAAAGAAAAACAAATGAATATTCAGAAAGAAGATATAACAAAAGATTGTATTTAATAGAAGGAGACTACCGGTTAAGTAGAAGAACATACTGAGAGAATAAAGATATGATCGATCAGTTGTTGTGGATCTGTTAACAAGGAAAGACCTTTTATTTATTTAACCGAATATTGTTTTAGTTTTGTATTAAGCAAAGTTTTAACTGCTTACACTACCAAATTATCTTCAGCAATATGGATGGAAAATTTCATCACGATATTGAAAACGTTGAAACAGCATTAAGTTTTTGAAGGATTAAACTCTTAGCTTATGGTTCCCCATTTGGCTACCGATATCAAAATTTAAGGAGCTTCTAAATTTACATTCGAAGGACAAAAATATGAATCTGGAAACGAATATGAGAAGCTGTTGTCGACAAAACAACTTAATGGACTAGAAGTTTCAGATAAAGGTCATTGAGAAATATTAGAAAAGAGTCGATTAAGGGTGCCCCAGCATTTATTTTATGACTATTAAACTTGAAAACGTCAAATAAGACTTGTGTACTTGTGTTGAGAAGGCCGATAGGTAATTTCTAATTCAACGAAGAAGAGATTTATCAATACCAAAAGCACGCATTTTTATGATAAGAAATCCCTTAGAAATACCAAGCGCAATATTCTTACTTTCTTCAAAATAATGTAAAGGTTTGTGGAAATATACCATCAGATCACCAATTGAACTACATCGAAAGTCGTATCCCCGGTCATTGAAAATCTTTCGCTCTTCAAGATATTTCTTGAGCTGATAATTTATCAGCGTTCTTATGACCTTGGTAAGAAGAAACGTAAGTGCTTTTGGAAGATAGAAATGAGAGGAAGAAGCTTTGCGCTATAAAGAGAAAGGCTGGACAAACTCTTGTTTTCCATTTATTCTGAAAGATAGCAATAGAAAAAGGTTATCTACACAGTGGCTTACTAGCGTTGAAGAACAATTCTTCAAAGCAATCGGAGGGACACTATCCGGGCCAGTGGATTTTGTGTACTCTTGTAAATGTACGAGTGCGAAAGAAGATTTGTCCCATAAAATTGCTTCAGCTCTCAATTTTCAGATTGTTTAGGTTCAGTTGTTGTTGAGGTGGTTGCGTGAGAGGGAAGGTGAGGATTTGAGTCACGAAAGTGAGCTGAGGCTGGGTCAGCGCAGAAGGGTAGGTTCTCTTCGTCGTTGGTTGTTATAAGAACCTCATCTAGTAGTTCCATTGCTTCAAGGTACCGCTGCTCGTCATGATGTCTGAGCTGATTTAATACTCCTACCATCAGAGTGTTTGGGTGGTTAGTCCAATTTAGCAGGCATCTTCTGCTAGCTGAGGTATCAGTCGAGTTGTAGAAATATGACTTTTTCATACAGTCTCTTGTGACTGACGTGTTTCTAAAGTATCCTGTCGTAGTTCATCCCTGTGTAAATGCACTGATCTTTCTCTAGAAGATATGCAGCTTGTTTATGTAAGTTTCAGTTTTCATATGATATTAAAGCGGTAAGTGATGACCAGCCTGATGAGCTGCTTGTCTTTTAAAAAGCGAAATTGGCTTTTCTTAGTAGAGCTTCTGTGTATTTACAGGCATTTGACGTTAATTTTTGAAGTCAGTTGAGTTCCTTTGCGTCGGATGACGTGATCTTCATGTATCTGCATTTTGTGACCTACGATGACTACTTCTTAAGTCACTTGGTCATCTGATTCATTTCTGTTCGAATTCGCCCGAGTTGATTTAAAGCCCCATGGACTGGTTGTATTTTATTGAGTCGTCTGATGTAGGCTTCCACTCTTCTATCAACAAATATTGGTGACATGTTCTTAGTGTAGGCAAGTGAGTCATAGGAAAATATGAGCTTGATCTGGTCCTGATCGGTCTGATGTGTAAATGTTAAAGAGGATTGGTTCCATCTCAGATCCTTCCTTGGAAGAAGAATAATCTGAAACTAAGAAAATTTTAAATAATTTTGAATAGTGAATGTGGGAATCTAGTTGGAAAAGTTCAAGTCACTCTCCCTATCAGATGCTTTTTCGATGTTCCAGAAAATATTTAGAAGTGACTTGGTGATAGTTTAATGAAAAAGCGACATAGTGCTAGAACTTAAGAAGTGGATGCAGCTACATAGCTTTCCCTTGGCCAGAACTGTATATGTGGTTGTCATTTCAGAAGTAGAATGTGTGTTAGATCTTCAAGTTTCCTTCTCAAACTGCACAGAAAAGAGATGATCCTGTATCCAGAGGCTCGTCTTTGTTATTATATGTTATATTTAGCCATCTTCCATTTACTGGCAAAGTAGCAGTTGTTAATGCAGTTATTGACGACAGTTGCCAGGAAGACCATCACAAGAGGTGCCGGGGGAAAGACTTAAATTCGTTGCTATTCAAGCAATTAAATTAAAAAATTAATTCTGTGTGCTGTTTCAAGAAAGTTAAGGGTTCAAAGTTTGTTGTAGTTGTGATGTCAATGGAGATAAAGAAAGTAATAAATCTAACAAAGGATATACTCGATCGACTAATTTAAAAAGTTGATGGACAATACTGAACCAATTGTATTAAACGGATACATCTTCATATCAATATAAAATACTCTGAACCATAATTTACGAGTATATGTGGTGAATAATACAAGGTGGTGAGAAAGTAATGCCATAATGTGAACGTGTGTTAATTTTTGAAAATAACGTCTAATGTCATTGTGCTTTGACATCTATGTAGGCAGGTAGAGATGACAGTAAAGTCTCCTCCTTCCAAGGGTTTGAAAACACTTATCAATGACTGACAGTACAGCTTTCGTAGCGATATGTCCATTGGTAATCTGATGGCATATCTAACATTGGCACTAATCCTTACATAATTTTGGAGAAAATAAGATTATTGCGTATTTCAAACGCATTTGATATACCTAGTTTGGCATGAAACTCTCTTATTGAAAATGCGTGCACTTGGTTTCGATGAATCTCTTCTTGGTTGGATTATAAACAACTATTGGGCCAGCCCAATGCAAGTCGTATTTAACGGATTTAGGTCTGATTTTTATGAAATACATGCTGGTATGCCCCAGAGCTTCGCTTTGTCGGCGACTGTCTTCCTCATATTCATCAATGATCTTTTGCTGAAACATCTAATCCATTAAACTGTTTTACTGACAACAGCACTTTTAGCTTCTCACATTTATATCCATATTCACTTTATCCTTCGAATTTGGATTTAGAAGTTTTCCATTGAAATAGCCAGTTTCTGTCTTCCCTTTAGACAATTCAACCATAATACACTCGTGCTGCAGGGAATGCTCATCAGCTTACCCCTGAGCCTGGGGATGCACTATTAAATAAAGAGGTTATTTCTTTAGCCGCACTCCACGAATGTAGAACGCCTTACCCGACTCAAAATTAGGCCCCATTATGATATTCAGCCGTTCAAAATCAAAGTGAATAGGGTTCTTCTTTTAAATGCTCTTCAACTTTCTCAACTTTCAAATAACGCTCATACTGTACTCAAACTTCTTGAGGGTATTCTTAATCCTTTTAGTACGTGC
Source organism: Chrysotoxum bicinctum (assembly GCA_911387755.1). Classification (NCBI taxonomy): domain Eukaryota; kingdom Metazoa; phylum Arthropoda; class Insecta; order Diptera; family Syrphidae; genus Chrysotoxum; species Chrysotoxum bicinctum. The sequence continues at coordinate 20,521,719 of OU426989.1, forward strand.
AAAGTGATAAAAAAACCAATCCACGACCACCTTAAGCAAATACTCCTAATTATTATAATATGTCAAACAATAATGAACATACAAATGTCAAAACTGGCAAAAATGACAGCTCTGTTTGAAGTTTAGCTGTATTCGACGACCAATGAGTCTTGAAGGGCAAAATGTCCCCCATTTCCCATAATCAAGTCTCCGCAGACACGCCTATGCTCTGCAACATCAAAATTCCTTCTTCCCGTTCTTCATTCAAACAGAATATACGAAGACAAACATGTTGCTGGCAATAATGCCCCCAAACTGTAATTTAGCTGATTGAATTCAATGATTTTTTTGTTTATCTATTTTACTTCAACTACCCTACGCTACCTGCTCGCTCCCATTGTGTTCTGATCCTCAGTGAAAAAAAAAAATAAAACACAACACAAATAAATCCAATCCCACATCACCGAGAGATATCAATCTAAATTACTCTCGAAAGATAAATGCAATCCAATTTATCATTGAAAAATAAATGTGTGCACATAAAAGAGTCCAAATTCCAGTTGTGGGTTGGTAAATCAAAAAGATAACAACAGAGAATCTTTAAAATTGAAAATGATTTTGAAATAGAAGAAGGGTGACAATGAAAAATGCAATTGCTATTATCCGAGCCAAGAGTGACAAAAGTATCTGAAGAGGAAGTTAGCCATCACTTCTCATCGTAACTGTTTGCATAAAAACAATGGATCAGATCCCCGACTACCGATGTTCGTATAGCTTACTCGTAGCTATAGAAGAGGTTCCCTTGAATGCACAATTTAATAATTTTGTGTCTGATATTAGACCAAACTGTTCAATTTAATACCATGGACCACTGTGTGGAAGCAATATCAAGACTCGGGATGGAGAGTGAGAAAAATCATATCTCGCACGAATGGAAATGCATAAAATTACATTTTTGGCTATGGGATTCCTTTCTATCATCTTCATCGGTCTTGGACTCGGACGGAAAGGTCTTCATCTCCATCTCTGCCAAGAAAAAGATACAAAAGTTTTTTTTAAGTAGAATGAGAAAATATAATATCTTACTCTTCCCTTTGTATCTATATACATAAATACAAGTTCTCATTGTGAACTCTTCCGGATTAAGTTTTGTCTTTGTTTCCTGTTAATCTTCTCAAGAAATCATTTTCCTTTCACCGAAAAAGATTGTTTCTTGAAAAATTGGATTCCCATTTTCCTTTCGCATTATTTGTTCTATAGAAGTAGGTATATATTCGAAGACATAAGCTTTTGAAGACTTGGGAATTATATCATACCAAACCAGAGCAACCTGAGGTAGGAGACAATTTAAATGGGTATTTTATAAAGAAGTTCCGTTTTGCGGGTTCTTAAAAATAATAATCGTTAATTTTATAGCGGAAGCTGTTACATACTTTCGTATCTAATACATTTATTACAATAGCTAAGGGTACACGGAGATACATTTACCTAGCACTAATCTTAGTCTGGCAACATCGTGATGGTTTTATGGTCTTTTTTTAGGCAATTAACCGTGGAAGGAAAGGAACATTTGTGCCTTTGATTTTGCCTTGTGCGGTGCCTCATTTAAGCTGCTTAATTAACCGAATTTTGTGGGTATAAATGTACCATATCTCTACATCTGATAAAGGTAAGGTATCAGACAAAATGTGATTGTGGCATACCCGCAAGTAATCTGGAGCATTGGATAATTACAATCCTAAGGAAATAGATAGGTAATAAAAGAAGTTTTGTTGGGAAGGGTTAAGATTTTGAAAATCCGTCGTTTAAGTTGTCGTTCGGCCTGAGTAAGACTACCGAAGACTTCCGGTTAATTATTTGTTTACATTTTGTTTTGTTTGCATTATGGACTTTAGAAAAATCGAATGCATACAAGTCTGCAAAATCAAAGCTATTTAGTCCAAACCCAAAGCAATCTTGTTAAAGACCCTAAATCGTTTTTGCAATTTGTCAACTTTAAACGAAAATCGGATGGTTATCCTCTAATTAATTAATTATTTTAATTATTTACAGAATTTCTATCTTATACCATTGACTTATTACTCATCGAAAATAAGCTGAATCAACTCAATCATGAGTATATTTCCGGCTTAGAAAAACGAAAGGAAGTCGATGTTGTATCAACCGATTTCAGTAAGACCTTTGACAAAATCTCAACTAAGCTTATTTTATTCAAACTGTCCACCTTTTAGCTTGAACCTATCTTCTTAAGATGGATTTCTTTATACCTGAAAACCCGTTACTAAAGGGTGGTTAAATTTTAAGGGCCGATGTTGATTTTGAATAAAACACAAATTATTTAGGAAATTATTGTCATTTCCTTTTAATATGATAATAGGGTATGGTTCAATTATGTATGGAACAAAATATCGGCCAAATGGCCGCCGCGACCTCGGCGGCACACCTTCATCCGATGGTCCAAATTTTCGATGACGCTGAGGCATAATTGAGGTCCTATGCCGTTAATGTGCCGATTTATTTCATCCTTTAGCTATTGAATTGTTGCTGGCTTATCGACGTATACCTTTTCTTTCAAATAACCCCAAAGAAAGAAGTCCAAAGGTGTCAAATCACATGATCTTGGCGGCCAATTAACATCGACACCACGTGAGATAACACGGCCATTGAATTTGTCGCGCAAAAGAGCCATTGTTTCGTTAGCTGTGTGGCAAGTGGCACCGTCCTGTTTAAACCACATATCGTCCACATCCATATCTTCTAATTCGGGCCATACAAAATTCGTTATCATCTCACGATAGTGAACACCATTCACAGTAACTGCCTGACCGGCCTCATTTTGGAAAAAATACAGCCCGATGATGCCGCCAGCCCACAAACCGCACCAAACAGTAACTCTTTGTGGGTGCATTTGTTTTTCGACAATCACTCTTTAGTTCTTGAGTCAATTGCACCTTGTAAGCGTGTAACTGCAAGCCTTTATGCATAATGTTCATCAACGACGAGCGTGAGTGAGAGGTGCAATTGTTGGACACGACGACGAGTTGAAGTGGACGGCTCTTCAGCCGCACTATCGCGAACAGCAGCAATATTTTCTGCAGTACCTGCTTTACAAGCATGCCCATGCACTGGTGTTTTCACATCTCCTACAGACCCGGTTTGCTCAAATTTGTGCACGATTTTTCCGATTGTACGCACATTTGGACGATTAAATTGACCGAAAAAATCACGAAGTGCACGATATGCATTTTGATTTGAATGCCCATTTTCATAATAAGCCTGAATAACTTTAACGCGTTGCTCGATTATGTATCTTTCCATGGTTCAAATTGAGTTAGTCTGAAATTATTGAGTAATGTCAAATGAAATGCAGAAAGAAACTTGATGTTTAGATGTGGTTCACATTCAACATCGGCACTTAAAATTTGACCACCCTTTATAAAGTTCGATTCAGATCTTTCTTCTGTGATGATTTCCAAGCCTCCTTCGGGGTCCCACAAGGCAGCGACTTAGGACCTTTTCTCTTTATTCTTACAATAAATGATATTGAAATGGACGACGATACAAAGGTTTTCAAGACCATTTCTTGATCTTAACAGCTTCTCTGTCTGGTACCTGAAAAATTGTTTAGAGTTAAATAATTCCAAATGTCATTAAATCACTTTTTCACAAAAACGTATCCAATCTACTGTCTGTCGATACCTTCTTCATGATCAACCCATACGCACCGCTGAGTCAATTCGCCACCTTGGTGTCTTATGTGATCGGGAGCTCAATAGATTATACTCAAAGCAAACTCTACACTAGGGTTTGCCTCTTTCTGACGCCTATGTGATCCGAGCCCTCGGTTCAAGACTAGGCTCAGGCAGTATTTTGAGGATCAATGATGAATTTCTATATTTTCTATTTCTATATTTTCTATTATCTATCTTAAATGCATTAATATATGAATACATAACATTAATTTATGAATACATAATTATAGTTACTTTTTTATCTTCTTTTTTGTTTATGCATTTAATCTTGTAATCTTTACTTAATCTTTTGAATTGTTAATTTTAACTGAATCAGTTTTTCTTACTTTGTTTCATTTCAATTAATTAACTTAAAGTATTTTAATACTGAAACTTGCGCTAACTTAAAAGATATGTATCTTATTGTGTAAGTTATTCAATAAATAAATAAATAAATAAATAAATAAATAAATAAATAAATAAATAAATAAATAAACCTTTGTTCGCCAACTTCTTGAATACCTCGTCATATCATCTCCTACTCTCGGCTTGGTGAACAGCGCGGGCGTAGTACTGGAAATTGGGTTTCAATCCCTATGCACAGCTGTTGGCTGCAAAAACGAGAGCGGTCAAGAAATAATATTCCCACTTAACCATTTCTTAATAATTCATCCAGGCGACAGAGGACCAAAGGGTTTTCTAAAAGGATTTCCGAACTTTGACAGGTGAATGCGGACATATTGTTGAAGCTACGTTTCTGGGATTCGCTCTCATATATTAAGTATAATATGTCTTACCGCTGACCATTGCGATTGATGCAAGGCACTTCTCCAGTATAGAAGATTGCCGCACATTCCGAGGGACTAACATCGACTCCGATCACTACCTAGTTAAAGCTAGGGATATCCCGAGCCAAGTCAAAACAAGGCAGTATTGTGACGAAGTTCGACGTTGAACGGCTACAATCGCTACAAATTACCAAGTCCTTATCTCATCGAGTTTCTAATTTTAGTGGAGGCGATATTTTCTCACGTTACGGGTGTTAGTGTTGAAAGAAATCGAATTTTAGAGAGAAGAGCAGTCAATTGAACCAGAGAGAAGCCGATGCATGAAAAGTATGTCAGCATATTCTCTATGTTCCTGTAATGAGTTGAGGTTAACAGTTAAAAGCGGTCACGATAAGGACGTAAGATCAGAGGATTATCCCTGGGAAGGCATTGAAGTGAAATCGTCATTGGATGCCTTATATTCTTGATATATGTTTATCTTGATATGGAGACCAAACTTGAGACGCATACTCAAGTACACGTCGGACAAACGTTATGTAAAGAGATCGCGTCACGTAAGCTTTGGAAAATTCTTTAGACCACCTTTTTTACAAAACCTAATGCTGAGTTGGCCTTATGGATTATTTCAACAATATGAAGAAATTTTAAGTTCACGGTCACATAAAAAGCCAAGATCCCTTACCTTTTCCACTATTTGTATAGGTTGATTATGAAGATGGTAAGAAGGAATTCATTGCAGGAAAATAAGTTCAAAACATAAAGAGGATATGAGAAAGACTATGAGACTGTGCGAAATTTTGTCGAAAGCTTTGCTGAAGTCAGTGCAGACCATATCAACTTCATTCCCGTTTTCTGAGGATCTTAGAGTGATTGAAACGAATTCTACGAGGTTTGTGGTGGTGGATCTGCTTTTTAAGGAACCATGCTGTGCTGGGCTAATTAAGGACCTGCAACGGAAACTGAGTAGCTAATATAAAATGCAATTGGCAATTGGTCGATAGTTTTTCACGTCATCTTACGGGCCTTTCTTGTGTATTGGTGTTATGAAAGATGTTTTCCATATCTTGGGAAATGTTCATTGAGATAAGGATAAATGAACAATTTTTTATATTCTTATGAAAATTTCAGGAAGACCATCAGGGCCCGGAGTGAACTCATCATTTGTTTTTTTTCAATGGCCGATGGGGAAATGCAATCAGGTGAAAATGGACCCAGCAAAAAATTGGTAAATACTCAAAATAGGTCCAATCTGGTTTAAGAGAATTCTTGGAGAATGAATCCTTAAAAAATTATGCAAAGTAATTAGCTATAGCTATATTATCATTGGAGGTTCCATTATTGAAGGACGGAGAGGATAGATACCCATCGGACTTTCTTATGTAATTAACGAACTGAAAAAAGGATTTGGGATCTTTGATAAGGTTAGATTGGGTCTTATGTAAATATTGTTGGTAAAGAAAAGTGTACAGTTCGTTGAATTCAAGATAAGCACTAAGGTATTTTGAGTAGTCAGTTGGGCATTGAGGGCATAGGAAAATTTCCCAAAGCTTGTTCCTTTGGTTATGCAGCGAACGTATTCTACGATTATACCAAGTCGGGGATGAAGGAGAAACTCTACGTGCGTCGGTAGAAAGGGACATTAAACGGAATTTAATAGTGTAATTCATTATAAATAAAATGCACGACTGGCTCGCACGAACTTGCTCCTATGTAATAGACTAAGAATTTCAAAAATGAATGTTATTAGAGAAAAACTGTTCATAAGCATAAAAATTAATTTTTTAAAACGACTAAAACAACTTCTTTAGTAGTTGAAGGTAAAAATAGAATACCATGTGATTCAAGCAAATATAGGTTCATGCAAGAACAAAAATTATAAGTCTCTGTAGTGGTTTCTTAAAAAATAAGCTTTTATATACAAAATTTTTAAAACATTTTTAACAAAAAATGTTGGTACGTCAATTTAAAGTTTTTATTATTGTTTGAATAAAAATTAAATTTACAAAAAAAATATTGAGCCGTTTTCGAGATATTGAATTTTCAAAAAAAAAACGATTTTATTTCAAAATTCAAAAAAATATTTTTCTTAAAGTTTTGAAATGCAATGTTTTTTAAACTTTTTAGAAGCTTCTCTCGAAAAAAAATTCATTAAAATCCGTTAAGTCGATAATGAGAAATTTTAAAAAATCGCTCTATGGTAGGTACAGTAAGTAATATCTTGTTTTCAAATTTTTTTTTATTAAATTATAGATCTTAAAAAATAATTGAAAGAAAAAAATTTAAGTAAAATTCTCGGAACCGTTTTCGAGAAAAATACGATTTTCGAAAACCATTTTTTAACATTTCTATGGAGGGTATCTTTATTTTTAGGTAAAACAAATTTTTTTTCCTTAAATTTTATAATTTATATTAAAACACTTTTATTTATAAAGTTTTGAAAAAATCGAGCATGGGGTTTTCGAAATATTGAGTTTTCAAAAAAAAATTTTGATTTTTTTTTTTTAAATCCAAACAAATTTTTTTTGGAAATTTGAATACACAATAATATTGAAACTGTTGGGGAGCCTTAACATAAAAAGAATGATCAAAATCGGTGGTACCGTTTTAAAGAAACTAGCCGACCCAGCTCTCGAAATTCGAGTGCCAATTTATTTATTATTAAATTATTGGCAGTGTTTTCAAGCAAATTTATTAAATTAAATTTCATTTTATGTAATAATGCAAAGTGTTCGACAGTGCAAAAACAAAAATGACCCACAGTGTGTAAATGCGTGTCTGAAGTATATTCTGCACATCTCCGTAACTGTGGCTTTCCAACCATACAAAATTTATCGAAATCGGTTAAATACTTTTGGAGAAAAGTGTACCACAAAAAACATGTTTGCCGTTTTATTATATGATTCAAAAACAAACAAAAAATGGTTCCAAGGGAGGTATCATTTTTTTGGAAATTTTTTTTCAACCATTACCTAGGTTTAACTAAAAGAAATTTTATGAATTTTTTTTTTTTAATCTGAGGGACAGTTTTTGAGAAAAAAAATATTTATAAAATTTCGAAAAAAAATCATATGGCAGGTACCGTTATTTTTGGTCTTAAAAATTGAAATGAAAAAACATCCGGGGGAAAAAAATTAAAACCCATATCTACCAAGTTTGAAGAAAATCGGCCGAGCCGTTTAGCTGCAATCGAACGGACAGACAGACAGACAGACAGAATTGCGAGACCCACTTTTTTGGTCTTCGCTATCATCGTAATGTCAACTTTGATCAAAATCTCGAGTTCGAGTTTTTTCCAAATGCATAACTTGCCTTATAGTACCTATAAGTAGATCTCAGATCAGCTCCGTCATAGGTGTCATAACTGGACACTCTCTCATAGGTAGACACGCCGCACGTCTCGGTGTGCTATCAAACGATTTTTGCAGGAGTTGCTTGGACGAGGAGGAAGAGGAGACAATCCCACACCTTCTTTGTACATGCCTTGCTCTCTCTTACAGACGCAAACTTCATCTAGGAGAACATTTCTATAATGAACCAAGCGATCTCATAGACAAAAACATTAAAAGTCTCCTTCGCTTCATCAGAAGCTCCAAATGGTTTTAACTAGTAGGAAACCTTTTTGTTCCCTATTAGATCGTGGTATCATAATGGACCTCTAATGGTCTAAGTGTGTCAGACGCTTTAATGACAGCCACTTTAACCTAACCTAACCACCTAACCTATAAGTGGCAAGTAAAAAGGTTAGTTGCTTCTTCAACAGACATTTTTTTCAAAATTAAAAGGAACTCGGTTAATATAATCGTTAATTTGGGAGAATTGGGCTATATGAAAATCATACAAAATAGGATGTAAAGTGGCTATAATTTCTAGGTAAGAGTTATGGTAGAACGTTAGTAACTCGGGAGGATGATAATTATCAATAGCTGTAAGAATTTGTGGGCAGAGAGTGACTGATGAGTTATCTGGGTCGGTTGAGAAAATAAGTTCAAGTTGTCGGTCCATATTATTTAGTACGCCACTTACTTGACAGAGGTTTGAATCAGTTAAATGATCACAAAAAGAAACTCTTTTTCTGAAGAGGGATTACAAATGTAATGGGATCCGTGGTCCGACACAGTCCATTTAAAGTGAGGAAATCCCTGGTGCCGGCAATTACATGCAGCTAAAGAAGAGGCACTGCACAGCTCTATGAACACAAGAGGAGAGAGACACCCCGAATTCTCAGAAAGAACAAGACAGAACATGCGAAGTGCTCCATCGAGGAAATAAATAGAGTTAAGTTCGGAAATCTTACCAAAGGGTTAAAAAAGATCGAGCCCGATCCAAAGCATGTATAGTGTAACGAAACGTTCCATGCTACCCTTCTGCTAAATTTGAGCGATGGTCTGTGTTATGTTCACCTCAAGGGTTTCGATCGATTGTGTTTTATTCGTATAGACCTGTGACTTCAGGAAACCTTACAACAAAGGGTCTAGTGGACTCAAATCATATGGTCCGGTAGCCCCTTCGTCTTTGAGAAAGTTATAACTTATAATTAACCTTATCCGCAGATCGTTCATGCAGAATGTCAATCGTGGCTTCCGCTATCTGATACAGCGCCACCTTCCTGGTGGAACCACATATAGTCAGGGCCAAAAGAAATGGGTTATCATAGCTCTGTAGCCCCCGCCAATAACGGTGACGTCCTCACCAACAGACCAATGATACCACCGGCACAAAATTGTGATGTGCTTTTTGCTTTCCCGCCAAGGTTCCGTTCGCCGGTCTCCCCAGGGTCGTCCTGAAGAAAACACGAATCTTCAGTTTAAAAGTCTTCAAACCTTATAACAAAATCTTTATTGAAAATAACTCTTAAATCTATAACACACGATATTCTACTTTTCCGGGTTCTTGCTGCTGTCAGTTGTACTGGTTGCTAATGATTCGGATCTGGCTCTTGGTAACGGGCATTCTGGTTTCTTATAATTCGGCTTCAAGCTAGCCCCACTATTCGGCTGTCGGGCTTATGACTGGATCTAAAGGTGCAACGCCCCTGGTGCAGGTACAAAATGCCCCTGGTGGCACTAATCAGCAGGTACAAATCGCCCCTGGTTGCACTAATCAGCAGGTACTATACGCTCTTGGTGGCACTAGAACAGCAGGCTAAACGCTCTTGTAGATCAGCAGGTACAAAATGCCCCTGGTGGCACTAATCAGCAGGTACTATACGCCCTTGGTGGCACTAGAACAGCAGGCTTAAACGCTCTGGATGATCAGCAGGTACCAAAGCACCTGGTGGCAATTAATGACCAATTCGTCTGCACTCGTCTACGTCTGGATTTCAAATGATTGATCAAATCAATTTACTAGGCCGCCTGACTGTGTGTATGACCGAAAGGGTACTTTTCGTTCACCCAAGTAGGTCCTCATGATGACTTTTCAGTAAAAACTGAATGTGAACTATGTATGTGGCGAACGAAAAATATTAATGTTGTTGATTTTCCTGTGACGTCATGTGTCTACGGTGTGTGTGAATTGCATTCGGGCGAAGTATATTTCTTGGTATTAATACGAAATTAATATAGAGTGGAGCAGCAAGAAACGCTTCGTAACAAAATACACATCAAATGATAAAGTTTTTAGTGTGCATTGTCACCTGGTAAACTTCGTGTGGGTTGCTGTCGTTCCATACATGGCAATTTGGCTCGTTGACGCAATTATTCAACTGAAAATGCGTGGAAAATTGGGGTCCTCTTCCAAACTCTCCCAAACCAAAGCAGCGAACAAATGACATTGTCTATGATCATAAGCTTTAAGGTGCTGGGTCAGTTGGATCTTGTGCGGATGCAGGCTCAAGTTCCGACGCAGAATTCTGTAGTACACTTTCAAGGACCGCGGCGATGCTCTCGGCCGATCTTGCGCATAGGTTCCTGTTACGTAGGAATGTTGGCTGATTGATTACTAAACCAGGTCTTAAATTAGGACAAGAAATGCTTAAGACTCGACTTTGAAGAGATACCAGGTCTAAGATTTCTATCATTTTGATAAAAAAGTTCTTCCATTTGTGCGTGCGTAACTCAATAAATAAACAGTTAAATAATAAAAATAGATTTGACAGATGTCACCAAAACAACATGGCCGCTACGACAGGTCACCAAAATCTACCCGCGTCAATTAAAAAACTATTTATATCACTGATACTTTGTTGAAATGTGAATTTCTGTCCACGGATATTTCTTGGAAATAAAATCACCGATTTTGTGAAAATTGTGAATTTTTTGAGTATGGAAACAACTTTGGACCGAAATTCAGACAAATGGACACCAGAGAAAACCACACACATCTGGAAGTAAATGAAAGAACCTGTTGTTCAGAGATTTTTTTTTCGAGTTCCATAAGAAGACAGTGACATTCATCACCCCTGTTGTCACGCATGTTGTTGCAATCATTATTTCTAAAAGTCTCCTTAAGAAATTTCAATTTATTTACTGTCATAGCTCATAATTATAAGAATCATCAAAAAGGGAAAGCTATATCAGTAACGAGACAGAAAAATGATTACAAATTGTTATTTACAACAGTGAAGAAGTCCTTTACAATGTCACAGCGCCAGACCAGAGTCAAAGACAGAATTTATTTAGTCACTTGAGCTAACCTACTTGAGTTAACCACTTCACTTAGGTATTTTAAAGTAAATTTTCTCATGCAACCTCAAGTGCCAGAAATTTATGTGCATATTTTTAAGCCCAACTCCAGGGCACTCATCACCTAATTAAGTGAAACATAATGACAGTCGAGAAGAAGGAAACTCAAAAGAGGTCCGTTTTGATTGGCACTCTTCGTGTTTCCCAACACTTAAGTCAGAATCTGTGCTCCTTTTTGTGCCTTCTCTGCTGAATTGAGTACCTACTGACATTGAATTAAGAATTTTATTGATTTATTGTCAAGCAAACCGGAGAAGACTTTGAAAGATGACAAGCTTGTTTCTTGAGACAGTAAATATAGACTTGGTACGAAATAAAGTATGTACTCGTAGATGCATAATTCCTGGAACTGCAATGCAGTTACTTGCATGTCCAGAGACGTGAATGTATATGTGATGCTGATGGTGAACTCGAACTGGTTTAATGACACACGTGCCGAGCTGGAGGTCTCTTTGTTTCTGGAGGATCAGCTCTGCTGCCTGCCACGATTTCAGCGTTCACAGAAGCGTAACAAAAATATGAACGATGATCTCAAATTCGCACGATGACAGGATACACATCTGGCGCCCTCCTTTTAATTAACTTTTTCTGACAGCGGTGTTTAGGGAAAGGGAGATAATTTATGTATATGCTCGTCAGTTAGTGTGTGTTCTTGGAATTTTACCGAACCGCGTCGTTGATTTGGTTTTTTGCTTTTAATGAAATTGATCCCGGTATTTGTTTTTGTGTGAAGTCTTGCAGATGATAAATAGTTATGACCTGGAACCGAAAAAATTATGATGGGAAAGGACTTCATTCAAATTATGCTAATTGGAATGATTATAAATCTCTTTTTTAATAGGGAATGGGTTGAGGCTTGAGAAATGTTTGACTGTCTGAAACCTTTTTTCCTTGGGTCTGTGGGTTTTTTTTTCAATTTAATAACGACGGAGATTTCACATTCCGATGACTTGAAAGTGTTAAATCGAACTGTTATTGGATATTTTGCGTCAGAACTATCGGCAATAACTAAATAACAGCCATTTTGACAGGAGAATTTGTGTTAATCGTATTACGATCTGACTGAATCACGAAACCAGATCAAGGGTGCAGTTTCGAAATATGGAAAAGGTATTATGAATGTGAACCAATGGATCTGAGGGGAGAGTCTGTTTTGTATGCTTATAAAATTTGTCTTGTTGAGGGCATGATTTAAGATCTATTTAAAAGTTCTCTTTGCAAATATTAGTCATTGACAAATTGTGCTTTCAGATTTCGTAGAACAGACTTAATATTTTAGTAAAAGTAGTAAAAGATTTTGAAAGAAACACTATGAAGTTTTGGATGGTTCTAATTCTAAAATTTTGATTCAAAATTCTTCAAATTATAAATTCAGATTCCAGAGTACCTATAAGACTTTATTTAAACTCTGTAAGGATGTGAAGCCGGTGAAAAGAGGGAGATGTTGGCAATCAATTTTACTTAGTGACTATACCTACCTACCTTAATGGCTACCTATTTGGTTCGGAAATATAAGAAGAAATATAAGAAGAAGGATAATATTCAAGTTTATCAATCATTGTAGGTATCTAATTTAATTCCAGGTACTGGCAAGAGTCAATATTTTATTTCAGTAAAGCAAATTTACTGAACAAAAGGTTTCAGAAATAGACTGTGAACGTCAGAATTAAAGAGACCACAATCTTCACGCCAAAAGTTATGGTCTGCTTCGAGATAAACCGTCCAAAATAGAGTTAAAGGCGATGTTCGGAGATGATATAATACTCGTATGTAAGCTAAGAGTAGTTGAGCGACTGCATTATGACAATTTGTATCAAGACCGAATTTGCCTTATTGGAATTATTTGTGCCGTTAGTTTACCGGGATTACTTCCCGGTGATCTCACATGGACTCATCCGTTGACCAGTGAGGGCCATGTCGATACGCAATTTTCGTCAAATTCAGTTCATCTAACATCGATTTTTTGACAAAATTTCAACATGAACTAGGTCAAATCAAAATCTTCCAGCATTAATGATTGGGGATTTTAATCTTGGTTGGATATAGCTCACATTTTTTGTCAAAAACTCGATGTAAGATGAACTGAATTCAACAAAAATTGCATATTGACAAGGACTTAATTAGTCAAATGTTGATCGCTGGGACGAAACTCCATTTTTTGTAGACTTAATTCTAAAAAAATGTATTTTGAATCAATAATTATTCAACAAGTCCAATTGAAATAGAGTGCTTAATCTTTTACTTACTTACTTAACCGGCTCCCGATCCATGGAGGGTCTCTGCCTGAGTTATTGCGGTCTTCCATCGGTTGCGATCCCTCGCGAGCTCCCTCCAGTCGTCGGGACCAAGCGCTCTTGCGTCTATAACCACCTGGTCCCTGTAGCGGAGGTTCGGTCTTCCTCGTCGTCTCGAACCTGGGGACTGTGATTCGAAGATTTTCTTGGTTGGAGCGTTGTTGTCCATTCGCTCGATGTGACAGAGGCAGTGTAGTCGACGTGTTTTGGCTTTTTGGACTACATCCACATCTTGGTACAGCTCGTATAATTCACGATTGAATCTTCTCCTCCATTCGCCCTCTTCGCATATAGGACCAAATATCCGCCGAAGAATTTTTCTCTCGAAAGTGCCCAGTATCAGTAGAACTGGTAAAATTAGCATTTTGTATAGCGTGCACTTTGTCTTTCGAGAAAGGAGTTTTGAACCTATTTGTTTGGCCAAACCGAAGTAGCAGCGGTTTGCTAGGGTAATTCTTCGTCAAATTTCCACTAAGGTGTCATTCGTGGGATTGATGTTCGTTCCGAGGTAGGTGAACTCCTTGACTACCTCGAACTTACTGCTACCAACAGTGACGTTTTGTCCTAGGCGATGGACAGATGCGGCTTTGTTTGTTGATAGCATATACGCTTAATCTTTTACTTGGCTGATTTATTTCAGTAGTATTTAGAGCTTTGTATTATAAAAACCTTCATATAGAAAAACTTTTGAATACATGCAAGAAAGCATGGAAGATTGAATTATCATTTCCATTTGCCTACAAAAATGATTTTCCTGTATTCTACCAGTACTTTAATCCCTAGTAAACGTTGCATTGCATATTAGATCCTATCCAACTGTTCTGAAACAATTTATTACATTATGACTTTGGGCCGGTTAGATCGAGCTTAGTATAAGGTATGGAAAAAACAACGAATTTTAAGTCGAGACTCAAAGTCGCATTGAGAGCAACCATTTTCGGAAAACCTAAGAACATCCATCCAGCTGTTTGCCAAATGTACTCTCTACTAAAACCCTTATACTGTTTAGTATAACGAAAAAGGGGACCTGATTCTAAACTCATTTGAAATATATATTCTTTGTTGAATAATTGGTCCGCCAAATCTCTCCTAAGGTCTACGGTTTTAGGGAATTGTAACTTTTCGTGTGAAATAGAAGTTTTCCTCACCATTTAGGTCAATTATGGAAGTGCGTATACTTCAAAGAAGGATTTTACATTTTACGATACGTTTTTAATCAATTTAATGATTCTTATTTTTTAAGAAACATCTGTTATATTGTCCAGTGAGGGAGAATCAGTAAATTTTTGCTTGAAGAGAAGAATTTTTTTGAACGGAGACATTTCAAGAGTTAGGGCTATGTGTGCCAGAATACCCAAGAGGATAATTCCATTTCTTAAGAACAAAGATAAGTATCTTAGTGTTTATTGAAGTAGTCAAAATCGTAGTTTTTCATAACCCAGCTTAGAAAAATACATAACTGACAGGCCTTCGTTTCTAATCTTTTGTTTCCTAAAAATACGATATTTCTTTTTCGTGTTTTAGGGAATCTTTCGAAAGGTTAGCTTTGGATTTCTTGCGTCCTATGAAACATTTGAAAAACACTATCTTTTAATACAAAAACTATTTTCTATTTATTTCTTACTTATTTTTGGAAAAAAATAAAATTTTTCATGATTTTTGTAAAGCTAAATTTTTTCAAATTAACAAATATCTCACCAGAGTTTACTTTTATTTTGACAATCTAACTGGAAATGATGCAATATACATACATATTTAATAGAGCAATATTTAATTCTTTTTCTTTTCATGAACTCTTTTTCCGACGTAAAACTTCGTCTTCTTCTTCACCTTGATGTAATCACAGGCTGCGACCGTTGCGAAAGAGGAGAGATAAGTTTTGGACAATTCGATTCCAAAACTACTCTAATGATCTTGGTATTTATCTTCACTCTACCAAACTTCAAAACTCCCTCTATAAAACGCTATTTAATTCAAACCCAAGGCAATCTTATATTAAACACCTAAAGTCCTTTTCCCAGTTTGAAAAACTTTAAATTAATATCCAATA
The DNA here is from genome assembly GCA_911387755.1 of Chrysotoxum bicinctum. Lineage (NCBI taxonomy): Eukaryota > Metazoa > Arthropoda > Insecta > Diptera > Syrphidae > Chrysotoxum > Chrysotoxum bicinctum. The sequence continues at coordinate 20,537,244 of OU426989.1, forward strand.
TTTACCCTCCCTCTCTCTCTTTCAATAACGAAACTTGTTAGCTTTTTTACTGACGACTCCTTTATACATGATTGTAATTATTCAAATTATTTACCGAATCTCTTCTTCATATAGCATAGACCCATTTCTGATCGAAGATAAGCAATAGGCGTATTTTATTGTTAATCTATGTATATCTAGCGCAGTAATACAAGCACCAAAAAAACGCTTTATTCACTCTTTACCTCACTCTTAATAATCTCCCATAGTTGTTAGCAATGTATTATGTGCCAAAACTTTCCTATTTGTTGAATTAACATACACGGATGTGTTCAAGAGATTTGTATCTCGTTTTTAAGCTGAAGTTGAAATATTCATGAAAATGTAGATCGAGTTGATTTAGAGTTTTTCTTACTATTAAATTTTGCTTTAACACTTACAAAAGTGCGAAAATATATACTTTTTCTGCAAACTACTCAAAAATGTTCTCGTATCCCTATTGTATTTCCTAATTTTTACATTTGTAAAAAAAGAAATATTTTATTTGCTTTATACTGAATTTTTTTGAATGTTGGAGATTTTAAACAGCCTATTATATTAAGGTAATAGTATATAATACTTTTTATATATTTCCTAACTTTAAAGTAGTTTTCTAACTTATTCTTAACTTTAAACATTCTCTAATTAAAATCGTACTAAGACAATTTGTTTTAATAAATTGCTTCTGAGCACACCTATTGTACAGTTCGTGCAAAAAACTAAGTAAACATACCTATTTTGACGTTTATAAATGTCAAAGAGTCATATGAAGTTATCACGATAGTAAAAATAAAATAAAATAGGTATTCGATGAGTTTAACTTTAATAAAAGGGTAGAGAAAGTATGATGGTGTATTCGATTAAAATTTCGCAAAATCGTTGTTTTAACCTAGTTTTATACTAAAACAGCTTTAACATCGTATAAATTCAACTAAATTTTTGTGCAAATTTTTTCAATTGTCATATAAATTCAGCGTAATGTCGCATTTACACGACAGTTCTGAACAAATCCCAGTATTCTGATAATACATATCAATCGAAACAATTCGCCTTCGTGTATATTGATTCAATATTTTGTGACAAAATGAATGGCAGTAGTGTAAAACCGGAATTATGGTATGAATTAAAATTTGCCATTTGAAAAAATATTTGTTCTTTGAATTGTGGAGCGACCATACTTTGGACTAGTAAAGGCAAAGTATAACAAAATAAATACCAACGAACACCCCCTCGAGCATGCTAACATATATTTTTTCGGACACCACCTAAACACCTCCTACATTTCAACATCCGAAATTACTAGCTTAGTGAATAAGTCGTTTGTTGTTTTCCATGTTAAATTTTGCGATGTAGCGTATTCACTAACCAATAAAACACACGGCTATAATATCAACTTAATCATAAGTATATTCCCGGTGCAGCAGGTATCCACACCATATTTCTCAAAAAATGCTCTTCCACACTCTCTCTTCTTTTCTAAAAAATCTTCAGTTTTTCCCTATCACAAGGAGAATTTCCTCAGTTATGGAACACCTATTTCAAAACCTAAATACATACAAAGAGCACAAAGTGTGAAATTACAAACTATCTTTCAATTGCTAAGCTTTCACATATTCCCAAGATCCTTGAAAGCATTTTGTACGAAATTTTAAGTTTTCGTTGTATGTTTCTCATTTTCTCTGGACAACAGGGCTCTGTTGTCTTACCTCGAAGAACTTGTATCTTCTAGCATTTCAGCCTGAAAGAAGGGAAAGGAAGTCGCCGTTGTCTCAACCGATTTCAGTATAGTTTTTAAAAATTGTATGTACTCGCAAGTTCTATTCAAACTGTCCACCCTTGGACACCTTGAGATGGATTTCTGCGTACCTAAAAAACCTTCACTACAAAGTTCGATTCAGATCTATATTCTCCGATTATTTCTTAGGTCCCACAAGGCAGCCACTTACGATCCCTCATCTTTAATGTTACTATTAACGATATTGAAATGGTCATCAAATATTCTTATATTTTACTCTACACCTACAATACCAAGTTTTTCAAGACCATTTCTTTCACAACATGATTCTACTATTCTTCAACTTGATCTTCACAGTTTCTCTGTCTGGTGCCTGAAAAATTGCTTAGGCCTTAATATTTTCAAATGTCATTCAATCATATTTTCAAAAAACGTATCTAACCTCCTCGCCTTCTCCACGTCTTCCATTATCAACCAATATCCACCGCTGAGTCAATTTGCTACTTTCGAGTTTTATGTCTTAGAGAGCTCAATTTTATCACAGATTTTGTTGAGATTGTTCTTTAAGCAAACTCATCACTATAGGCTTTGTGAAACGATCGATGGTATGGAGAATTCTCGGGCTTCTCTTTGTGGTCTATCTTGGAATAACCCTTTGATTTTACCTCCATACCGAGGCCGACTTCTATTAATTAACTTGAATAAGCTGGAAGAACGAAGAGCAATTGGCGACATTCTCTTCATTCATCAACTATTTTCAAGATCTGTAGACTGCACAACTCTCTATAATTCCATTTCATTCAACTTTAACTCCCGTTACATTTTGTCTGCCCACCCACCGTACCTCATATGGCACTAACAAACCTATTACTCGCATGCTTCGGAGGATTAGTTGTAACATTCCCTGTTCCGACTTTAACCTCAGTTCACTCTGTCTAAAATTCAGTCTCTTAATCATCCTTCAAATTCCTCTAATCCCAGATTTATTAAGGCGTAAGGCCCGAACAAAATTAAAAATTAAAATTTCATTTAAGGTTAATGTTTAAAAATTGGACTTTGTTGACAACGTAACTACATTCGAAGAATTTGATCAATGCCAGCCAAGACATTAAAGGAATAGAAATAAATACCCTAAAGGAGAAGAAATAAGAAACCTTCGCACTGGATTTATATTGTTTGAGACCCTATTTTCTTAGAATCTTTATGTACATCACCCTGTTACATTTGGACAGCTCTAGTTCTCTTGGTAAGGAATTCAAGTCCAATGGATGTTCATGTTTTTTACTGTTATCCAAAACTCTGAGTGGTTATTATAATTTACAAACCTTTCTGCAAACAGTAACGAATCAACGTACTATTCGAGTGAACATCTGAAAGATGATTCATTAAAAGTGAATATATGCTTTAAGTCCATATTTTGTATAACGGTTCCTGAAAAGTTTGGAAATCAGTCGATATTGTGTTAATATTTTTCCAGTAATGGATTTACACATATCCTTTAATATCTTTCTGAATTCGACTGGTTATACCGAGAAATCAACCTAATTAACCAAATAACCAATCAGAAAATATATAAATAGGTAATTTAATTTTATCCTCAATAACTGCATTAATATTTAAAATTTGTTAATTACTACTTTGTATCATGCAAACGAAATATTTCCGTTTGCTCAATAAGTCAATCGAAACAACAGTATTCCATGTACAAACGTACGCTACTGAACTTCAATATTAAATACGCATTCAATAAAATGCTTAATGAAATCACTAATTGCTAGAACGTGACTTTATTGGTTTAAATCCCAATAAATCCCAATAAAATACGGTCAAATAGTTCGTTCGGAAACAACAAGAACTACTTCCGTTTTTTTGCAAGAATAACTGACACCATGGAATGCTCGTGGTGTTAATTCCTATTTTTTTAATTGAGGTAACCAAAAAGGATATTCAATCCGATGGATTATAATGGACAACGTTGGAGGAGGTATTGAAAGCAAGAAACCAACGAAACATGATACGCGACATATCCACCTTTAAACTTTAAGCGGAAACTACAAAACATAATACCTACGCTGCGCTTCTATATCTATTCCGGGGCACATGTGGTGGATTTAAGAAGTAGAAGGACACATTTGATGCATGATTCACCGTGGGAATATGGCTGAGCAGTTATATACGAGTACAACATCATTAATTCCACTTGAAATGATAAATGAATTTGAGACAAACAACTAATCGAATTTACGAGTAGGTTAAGTGTTTCGTTCGATTTGAAACTGAATTTCAATTATTTCAAACGAATGCCACTTGATTTGAAAACCACTTGATTTTGAATAATGGTTTTTGGAAAACATTTTGTCTCTGGATAGAAATAGGGTTTTATCCTTGAATTCTGACAAAAAATGTTCATTCTTTATAGATATATTTAATGGCAGATGTAGATTGGGCTCATATGAGAGTATTGATCAAATTTCAGAAGACTAAAAGGGTTCAATTTTCTGTGTGAAAATACATAAAAAAACTTACCATTTTTTAACAATTATTTCCATTGAGTCAACTGTTGGAAAACGACAGCTATATAGGAAGCCTTTATAATCAATTATTTGGCCAAAGAGCGGTTCAACAAAAAAAAGTTGTGGAAGTACATTTTCGAGTAGGTATAGCTATAAACTACTCAACAAAAAAAAAAATAGGGACGAGTCCTTATCAATGCTTTGGACAACAATTTTAGGTTATATTTAAGTGAGGAGGCAAAAAAGGCCATCGCTCCTCGAAAAAACTATCAATGTAAAAATTGCTGCACCGTTTTATCAGCCGGATTATAAGACTCATGGCTAAGATTTACCTTCTTTAATTGTTTTTCATCGTGATACCCATGCCCGGTTCTCGAGATCATAATAGGCACTGAAAATACATAAGAGCGGTACGGCAAGGAGAGACTCAAAAGGCTGTTGCAAGTCATATCGGTGTGCCGAGGTGAGGCATCCGAAACGTGTGGGAACACTTTCAAGAGATCGTGAGTGTAGCAAGATTACCTGGACCAGGAAGAATCAGAGTCACAATTCCACAAGAAGAACGGTATTTTAGAATAACTACAGGTCGGGAAGGCACCACAAGCGCTCGCGCATTACAAACTTATACTGCGGTAGTCAACTGGTACTCAAGATAGTGATCAAACCATACGCAATCGACTCAATGAAGATGGGCAACGATACTGCACATACAGCTTGTAATACCCAAGCAGATCTTTCTGACGCCAATTTAACGCCATCAGTACTGCTTAATGCAAGCATTTGTAACAATATTTCTTTTCTCTTCGGGTTTTTCACCTTTAGATACTGGGAAACATCAGCTTGTCACAGTCATCATTTAGCGTGGTGTTAGTTGTTAGTGAATAAATATACATACATATAGCCTAACACTCTACTAAAAACGAACAAATATGACAAACAAAGAAATAATAAATATTAATCTACTATCTGTAGCTACAAAAATAACTACAAGTCAAATAATACTAGCTATAAAAACAATAACGTTACGAGTAATTTCGAATACTTAATGAGAATGCCCATACAACCTGTGCTTAAGTGTAAGCTTTGAGTAACTTGAGAACTAGCATATTCTAATTGGGGACGAACAAAGGTGTCGTACAACGAAGATGTTATAAGACTACAAGAAAATTCCTTACTCCAACGCTTAATAAATCCAAGCATTGAGTTTGCTTTACTGACAATTTTCTCAATGTGGAGTGAAAAGTCTAGATTTTGCGAGAAGTGAACGCCCAGGTCGCATGTTGTTTCTACCTTACTTAGAATGGCTTGATTAATGTTGTAATTGTAACATATTGGTTTTTTTTTTCTAAAGAAGGACATTGATTGGCACTTATTACACTATACTTCACGAACAAGGAGCCCAGACCTCAATCCCATGGAGCATTTATAGGAGCAGTTAAAATGAAGGTTTGTGGTTCTTTGGCATATGTCCGTGACTTAAGAAAACTTCACAGGAGCAGGAGAAGCCGTCTAATGGTAACAAATCACACAATCTCGAGAGCCAATTCACATCGTCTCCGCGTGATATAACCATGTTCGGAAATCGCTCGTGCAAAATGTTCACTGTGGCACGGGCTGTGTGGCACATAGTGCCTTCATATTGAAACTAACATATCGTCGGTATCTATATCTTACAATTTGTCATCCATTGATAGCGCTCGCCGTTGACCGTGATGGTTTCGCCAACGTCAGCCTCAAATAATGAATGAATGAATAATTCTGGCATTGGTCCCAAAGTCAAGAGCACTGAGGTGTCTTCCAGTTTTCAGTGATCAGTGAGGAAACCCGTAATTATTTCAATGTTGTTCCTGCATAATCCTATACAGGATGTTGTTGCGGTAAAATTTACCACAACAAGTTTCACCTAACTATTCAATTTTCCCCAATCCATTTTTCAACCTTCCTTTCTATTGCGGCTCCAAAATGCTGTAGAGCTCAGTTGAAACCTGGTTTCCACCGTCCAGAGTCCTACTCTTAAGCATTCTGGAAAAGCAATCAAACTAGGTCTTCGATTCTGAAACACAAAGTGGAGTGACAGGCGGTCACCAAAATCCATATACCTGTATGTGACGGATGAGTCACAACGTCAAAAAACACACAGGGACACAGTGTGCGACAGATGGTCCACACAGGATTGAAAAACATGAAGATTTTGACCCATGTTCAACGGCATGTGTGATTTCAAGTTCACACCAACATAAATTTTAAGTGTCTGGCTCACCAAGTAAAATCACGTTGCGATGTTATTCCCTTTACCCTTAATTGTCTGCGCGAAAGTCTACGGGTTTAAAATATGTTAAATTTCACGTGAAACATCGGATCCTGTCTCATAATGTTTGTTGGGAAAATGGCATGGGATCCCATCTAACAGAATGCTTTCTTCAAGTTTTTGAGTTGGGCCGGTTGGGCTGGGGACTTTATTCGCGATCTTTAATAATTTTTCGTTTAACTTTTTAGACCATTTGAAATTGACGGATTAGAACTGAACTCGTCCATTAAGCCAAGGTTGGTGTTCAAATCACCAATGTGAAAGAGACCATATATGCGTGGCTGGATTCGACAGCGGCATGCACACCAGCGAAAAAGCCGGGTGTTGCATCCGCGACAGAATACCAACACGGACCAAAGGTCAGAAGAGGATGGCATATATGTCGTGGCCGAATGGGTGAGAAAAGTTCGCCTTTTGAGTGACACTTTTTAAAAAGCTACGAAAGAGCTAAGTTGCAAAAAAAAAAAAAGTTGAAAAACGAAAAACTATTATCGTCTAGACGAATTTTTTTTTGAGTTGCGTTTTTGATAAAGAAATTTTTGGTCAGAGGAATCCCAGTTGGGGAATATTTGAAAAAAAAGTACTAGTGCAATTTTACTGTGGTGATAAAAAGGCATTCTTGTTAGAGGAAAAAGAGCCAGGGTGAAACTGATTGTGGAAGAGACAGGATCCGCTGCAGAAAAAAAAAGCTAAGTATACATTGTTCGTTGTTCAATTGTGTTTAGGAGAATTTTCATTCGTTTTGCTTTATTTGGAGGCTATTAAGTGCCTTAAAATTTACCCCGTTTAGGCTTTCGTTCCGTTCTTTTGTCTTCCCGAGATTGCGGGACTCGCGACCGTTCTTAGATTCCGTTGTTGTTCGGGAATTTTTCCTAACGTGATTTTTCTTCGTGCCCCGTTGTGGCACAAAACCATTGTTCTTGTTTCACTTTTCCATTTTTTTCTACATTTTCAAACATAATTTGTTTTGTAAATTGGCCATCTGCCAATTGCCAAACACCTTTGTAAATTCTTATCTGTTTTAGAAAAAATTCTGGGTTTTATACCTATACCTATAAAGGTTTCCCAGATAGGTTTTAATAAAACTTCATTAAAATCCTATTCAGGTAAATTAAAACATTCTTTTATTTTTTTCTTGGAAAGGAGCTTCTTTTTTTCAGTGAATTGGTCCAAAAGGTTTGTAATTTCCTATTTAGTTCAGAACTAAAACAAAAAAATTACTGGCGCCCATTTTAATTTTGGTACACCCTATTCTACAATTCAGTTTGATTCATTTTTTTTTACATTTTTTTATCACCCCCCAATTATTAATACAGCCCACCGTTTTGCTGAACCCACCCCATCGCTGAGCTATCTGGGTGGCAGCATTTTTTTTATGCTCCCTGTTGCGAATTCTCTAAACGCGCCCACCTTCGAGTGACAGTTGTCATTAGTGTATTTTCTCTCGCACGCCGCGCCGGCTCTTTTCGACTTTTTGTAGATTTAATTAATTCGTTTAATTAAATAGTTATTCCATCTGTTTTGTGTTTTGCGGATTGTTGTTCCGCCGTCATAAATCTAAACTTAAATTTTCATACCAATTTATCGAGATTCGCGTTTGTTAATTTTGCAACAATGTAAGACGTTCTTGGTTATAGTTTCTAAGAAGCATTTTGACATGCCTCAATTTTGGAAGTTATATCAATATCATATGCCCTCCTTTCTAAAAGAAGTATGGACCAATGATGCCTTCAGCCCAAAATCCACACACACTAAACAGTGAATTTCGCTGGATTCATTTCAGTTTTGTGAGGATTGCGATTCCCGACAATATAAACTCATCTAATTAAGATTTTTCGACCGAAGTTGGGGGCAACTTCCAACTGCTCAAGAGATCATTCAGAGCTCCTGGCTTAGTTGAAGTTTGTACGGGTAAAGGCTCAAGTCATGACGTAAAATTCGCCAAGTTGTAGTCTGCGAAAAGCCGAGTTCTTATGTGCTGTGCGGAATTGACTAGCTCGGATTCTCCTGCACATTCTCACGGACAGTGGCGATATTTTTTTCAGATATTGCGTTTCGTTGACGTACGGGTTAGTAGATTGTTCACTTAACTGTTCGACATAAATTTAATCAGCACGTTGCGAATAGTCCTTTTGAAAGAACGATCATGGCGACCGTAAAATGGACGAAGTGCTCAAACAGAAGACACACTTTCAAAAAGCAATTTAATCATTTACACATTTTCTTGAAAGCTATAACTCCCTTTGTTGAATTGGCAATATAGATTAAAAAATGATAGCCCACTTGACAGATGAAAAGCAATTGAACAGATTTATGCGGAAGAAATTCAAAAATTATTTTAGTGGTTTCGAAATTTTTCTTGTACAAAAATGTCTCCAATAATTTTTAAAAAATAAATTTGGTAAGCCAAATCCGAACAATTGTTTTTAAATATTAATGTATATTAGTCCTGTGGCAGTTTTGAGTCCGTAAAAAAGGAGCTTAAAATTGTGCGAGCTCAAGGAATCATATGACCTAATTTTCAAACAAATTGGTAAAACACAAATACAGCAAACAACCTCAGTATCTAAAAGTCTCAATTTTTATGAGAATTTCACTGTGTGGGTAATCGTCTAGTCGCCTCTCGGATTATAACTTATAAATCATGCAGCTTTGTGTAATTTATGTAATTTGTATTTTCTCATGGGCGCCGGCCGCCGCTTTCAAACGAGTACTTAAGCCACCGAAAAGACTCCTCCAGTGTGCTGCATTTAAATGCCTCACTTTTTAATTTAATCATCTTCTAAAAAGCATGGTAAAAAGAAAGCTCATTGAAATATTCTTTTTGTAGCATTAAAAAATGATTTAATATATTAAACATAATTAATAGATGTAATTTTTATAATTTTCACAATTTAATTCGAATATATGTAGGTATGTACGTTTGACTTTCATTTATTTGCCTCAGGACATTCTTTTAATAATATTTTATTAAGTAGGAGTACTTAACTTAACTGAAGGAAGGTTATGTACACGTTGAGAAATTTTGTAAAATTGGTTAATAATTAAAAATATTTTTTTAAATAAATTATCCTAAACCTTAGTGACTTGCAACTCGCAACCATGCCCTTGTGCGTATTAGCGGAAATGGAGGGGACCAACCAACGGCTGACGAACAGCACTTTTCAAGTGTTACTCTTGGAGGATTTGTCACTTCCTCGCACTCCTAAAAACATGTTATTAGCGGCTGCGAATCGAACCAAATACCGTCTGCATGGCAGCCTCACGCACTTACCATTATGTCAAGGGATACAAAAGGGCGCGTTTAGATTTTGGTGACATATGGAGGCTATGTTATTTTGATGACATCTGTCAAATCTTTTGTATTCAGTTACTGATGGTAAATCACCATGGCACGTAACACGATTGCACAGGACGTCCCAATGATGAAACCTTATTATCAAAATGAGTGTTTGTTAGTGAAAATTTAGAGCACATTGCTCCCATTTTGAAGTAGATGTCGTGATCCCTTACAGCCGACTCTTCAAAGTTCAGTGGCCAAATTTGAGATGACTGGTTCGATAATCAATTAACCAACATTCGTACTTCAAAGGAAAGCAACATCGGCAAGATCGGGGACATCGCTGCGATCTGTTAAAGTATACAATAGAACCTTATACAGTCTACACAAGAACTCGGCATTTTGCAGATCTCAACTTGACGAATTTTACGTCGAGACATATCCCTATACCCGTACAAGATCCAACTGATCTAGGAGCTCAAGCTTATGAACATAGAGAACGCCGTTTATTCGCTGACTTGGCTTCGGAGCATTTTGAAGAAGACCTCAAAAGTTGGCCAAAAATTCATCTTTTGTTGAATGGATGTATTAAGAGCAAAATTGCAACATACCATAAGGCAATATATCCTCAAAAAGTTACCGTTTGGTGTGGATTTTGGGCCGTACCTTTTTCAAAACGAAGTCAATGGTAACCTCTGCGGAACGCCCCCTATAAAAGGTTGTAATGTCTATATTAATGTTTATATTATGAAATACAGTCATATAAAAGTAGAAGCTTTCTTGTTAAGAAAATCCAAATTTTCAATTTAATTACAAATTACATTTTAACCTTGCTAAAAACTTAGTTGTGATCGAAATATATTTACAACGTACCATAAAAAGTCTTTCTTTGTTTGTACAAGATGAAGTTTGATACAATTTAAAAACATTTTCTTTTAGCTTTCTTGAACTAACGCCTTTAGCCAAGAACATGGTCCTTCGAGCCGGATGCAATATTGTACACCAGACCGAGCAAGGGTGGCTTTTAATTGTATCTGTCAGATCTGAAGTTCAAGTAACCACAGTAATAGTTCAGAATCAGTTCAACTGCCTCGATGTACAACTTAGCCAGTTTTGGGAAGTAGTAGAATATCTCGACGAACGTAAACTAACGTCAGAAGATGAGAACTGTCAACAACATTACGAAAAAACCTTTCAGAGGAATCAGATGAGAGAAATGAAGTTCAACTCCCTTTCAAAGATAACATCCGCCCTGTACTGGGTGATTATAAAAAAGGAGCCATTGCAAGATATTTTCAATTGGAAAGACGGATGGTATCCAATATAAAGTTAATGGGAGAGTACTCTAGTTTCATCAATGAGTATAAAGCAATTGGGTACGTGAAGAAAATGACTTCTGGGACGATGATTGTTGAAAGTAACCATTATTACCTTCTGCATCATGCGGTCTTTAAGGAGTCGACGACAATATAACTTCGAGTAGTCTTTGGTTCGTCATGTGCAAGTTCCAAGGGTTAATCATAGAATGACTGTTTAATGGTCGGTCCACGATAATACTATAACTAATCACCCAGTGGCAAAAATTTAAAATAGTATTTTCAGCTGACATTCCTAAAATGTACAGGCAAATTTGTATGGCTCCAAAGGAAACTATTTATCAACTTATTTTGCGGAGAAATAGTCATATTGAACTAATAAAGACATTTTGCATTGAACACTGTCACTTTTGGTACAGCTTCAGTGCCTTATCTAGCACCGCGCACTTTACAACAAATAACTCTAGATGTGGAGCATATCAATCCAGGAGGACGAGGCTATGTACCACACAGCAAAAGCCACCATTGACGATGTTATCCCTCGCAGAAATGACAGGAAGTGGCCACCAAGAGCATGCGATTTGACCCCATTAGACTTTTTCTTCTGATGGTTTCCTGAAGTTGCAGGTCTATGCGCTTATCCGCATAACCAACCGATATTCTTAAAGTGAATTTAATACAGCACTTCGCTAAAATATAACCGGATCTAGCTATGCGGAAAAGTCATTGAAAATTGGACCACTACGATAGATCCGTGTCACCGTAAGAAACCGATGCATGCAGGCATTTCAACGATGTCATATTTCATAAATGGGATACATGAGCCTTTCAAATTTTGTTAATGCCTCACACACAGCTTCTTTTATTCCATTTCAGTATCAATATCAGATTCCGTTTAATTTTGTACCCAAACTATTTCTCTGAGTGTACTAGGAAAAATTACGGACTCTTCCCATTTTATATTATTAAAAATACTGATTAAAATAAATTTGCCAGGAATAATTTCCTTTTAATTTTTTTTTATTAGAAGCACAGCCTGTATTTATTTTCATCAAATGTCTGACCAAATGTTCATTTTCCAGGGTAAAATAAATTGTCAAAAACACAGCAGGAAAATAAAGTAAAACCAATTTATCAACAGGTTTGTTTGTGTAGTATGTAATTAACTTAAAAACACCCCTGATTGTGAAGCAGATTTCTACTGCACAAAAAATCAAAACAATTTTCGTGTTTACACCTCATCACTCGCCACTTATCAATCTTCTCCTCGCACAGAATAAATTTAAAACAAAAAAAATCAACATGGCTGGGCTCTGTACATTTGTGTTTCATTTTGACCATTTTTTAATTCGAGTTCGTTGGAATGGGTAAAAACATATTTCATGCATTTTGTGTTTATTATTGAGGATTTAATTTTGTGTACTTTTCATCGAGGCCTTAACTTACATTGGATTGGTCGACTTCATACGAATTTAAGGTTTATTCGAAAACTAAAAAAATTAAAACGCACAAATTCTTCTATTGATTTTTTTTTAACTAAAACGGATTAATACGAGTATAAGTATATGCTATGGTATTCCCTAAATGCTCAAAGCAACGACTTGATTCGGGCTTGAAAGGGTTAAGAACTTGAGCGGATAACAATTGATTGGTTTTAATTTTTTTTTAAACACTAAAAATTTATTTTGATTTATTAATTAGTATTTAAAAATAAATGTATTGTTTAAACAATAAAGCCTCAACTCTTTAGAGAGCATCACAAACCTTAGGTAGTTGTAGTCTTGAAATCTACGTTTAATGAAAAAATATGATTTTTGTGAACGGACTAAGCTGTATTTTCCAAAAAATAAATTTAACCGCAGGTAAAGTAGTATACCCGATCCATCAAGGATCTCTACTTGAGACACTGTAGCTTTCCATTCTCTGCGATCGCAAATACACTGCTTCCAGTTATCTATACTAAGCACTCTGAAATCCGCAATAGCTTTGTCTGTAAGCCCAAGGTTCGGTCTTCCTAGTCTCCGTGAACATGGGGCTGGGATTCAAAGACTCTCCTATCTGGAGCATTGATTCATATTCGCTCAATGTGCGCGAGCCAATGTTATCGACACGATTTGGCTTTCTGGTGTACATCCACTTCTTGATACAGCTGATAGAGTTCGCAGTTATATCTTCTCCTCCATTCGCCCTCCTCGCACACAGAACCAAATATCCGACGAAGAATTTTCTTTCGAAAAAGCCCAGTATCATCTCGCCATTTCACTGATGGGCGCGGTAAAGCAGGTTTGCAGTATAAGGGTTTTGTAGAGCGTGCAATTCGTCTTAAGAGTGAGGAGTTTTGAACCCTTTTGCTTTGCTAAATCAAAGAAGCAGCGGTTTCCTAACGTAATTCTTCGTTGGATTATCTATCTGCATATATTGACGTTTTGCCCTAATCGGTAGACAGATGTTTATTTGTTTGTTCGGTCTTGTTCTCATTTACTTCAAGACCAACAATTTTCACCTAATTTTCAACCGCCGCCGCCGCCGTGAAGGACTCTAATTCATAACGTTGAGAACAGCCAATGATGTTGATATCGTCAACATGCCCCAACAATTGCACAGATTTGTTATGCCCTGCGTACTATCTGCCTTAGAACAAGATTCAAGAAATCACATATCTAATAGCGCATCTCCTTGCCAAGACGCTGTTTGGAATAGTTCAGAGGAGTTTTATCCCAGTAGCACATTGCACCGCGTATTTTACAATGTCCCGCGACACAGTTGGATCAGTTTTCCCGGGATCCCGAGTTCGGCCATCACCATATTGAACTCCTGACGATGAATGCTGTCATATGCGTCTTGAAATTCGGTGGTCTTTTCCAGGATTTGCTTCAATGTGAATATTTGGTCTATGGTCGATCTGCTGGTTAGGATATTATACTCGTATGCGAAACTTAGTAGGAATATGGCTCAATAGTTCTTACAAGACATAGGATCACCATTTTTGTAGATGGAGCGGATGCATCTGATGGCTAGGTTAACTAGGTTAACTTTGTTGTTTCGAAGAGCCTAAGTTCCGGTCTTGATCCCAGCAGCCATTGTTTCTATCGCGAGGCTGCGTAAACACTTTTACCTTGTACGCAATATCATCTTTTCCTCTCTCCTCTTTGCTCTGCAGCATATCCGGAGGTGCAGCTTCTGTTTCAGTTGAACGCATTCATTGTCATACTACGCATTCTTTCACAGGGGTGGTTAGTAGCCTAATGTTTCGGCTATCTCTTTGATGGCATCTTCATACTGGGACCACTGATTGTTGGTGTCTGTGGCAGGTGAATGCACACATGCACACATGCACAGCGGAGAGTGCCTCAGCACTCTTTGTAAGCTCTTTGTAAGGAAGAAGTTAAGCTTGCCAACTAAGATGTTTTCCTTTCCGATTTTAGCATTAAGGTCCCTAAGATGTTTTCCTTTCCGATTTTAGCATTAAGGTCCCAGAGCACAACCTTGACATCGTACTCCGAAGAAGTTCAGTAGGCTCCGTCTAAGAGCTCATAAAACTCCTTGACAGGTTCTTCAATTTCATCGTTAGAGGCGAGTGTACATATTAAACCAATACTTTTGAAGGTGGCTTTGATAGGGATCACTTATCGGCTTAAAATCAATAAATTTGCCTCTTAGCCGATTTCCCACAATGAACATGTGCATTCTTTCAACGCAGCTATAATAAATATCTCATTTTTACTTGCGATATAAGTAGGTACTATAGACTATAGGGCAAGTTCTGCATTTCGAAAAAAAATCGAACTCGAGATTTAGATCAAAATTGACATTGCAATGATAGCGAAGACGAATAAAGTGGGTCCGACAATTCTGTCTGTATATCCGTATGTCTGTACCTCGATCTGCAGCCTAAGTCACTGGAGCTATTTTCTTCAAACTCGGTACTAAAGGGTCTTCGGTGATTCCCTAGGACAAATTGTTTTTTTTTTTTAGCCCTAAAACTAACATATTTATTTGAAGGTTTTTATAATATAAACTCTATATACTAAATGAGCCAAGTAGAAGACTTAGCACTATTATTGGACTTGTTGAATTATTGATTCAAATTAGCTTTTTTGGCCTTTAGTCCACAAAAATTGGCGTTTCGTCCGGGTGATCTCACATGGACTCATCAGTTTTTGTGGACTAAAGGCCAAAAAAGCTAATTTGAATCAATAATTCAACAAGTCCAATAATAGTGCTAAGTCTTCTACTTGGCTGATTTATTTTAGTAGTATATAGAGTTTGTATTATAAAAACCTTCATATAAATATTGCAATTATCTGCGATTTAGAAGGATTAAGAGTTAAATCATTGCATAAGGTCCAATTGTAGATCCTTAAAAGATCTTCATTAAGTCTACAAATTAGATCCTCCAACAAATTAAATGGTGGAGAGAGATAAATTTGGACATCGCCATCGTCTGCATAAAGATGCACCATGACATTGAGACATTTGGGGGAGGTCGTTGATGAACATGCAGAACAACAAAGGGCCCAAAATTGAACCCTGCGGAACACCTGCCAACGAATACTTTGATTCAGAAAAAATTACACCGACTTTAACTCTTTGACTACGTTGTTGTAGGTAGTTTTTAATCAAACGGACCGATCTTCCACTAAAACCAAAGTACAAACTCAGCTTCTTACACAAGATTTTGTGATTAACCCTGTCAAACGCCTTTGAGAAGTCCAGCAAACACAATATAGACAATTTATCTCGATCATACTGAATTCTAATATCGTCAAGTACCTTCACCATTGCTGTAGAACAGCTATGCTTTGGGCGATACCCTGACTGAACAGAAGAAAACAAACTATGTTGATTGACGTGGTTAGATATTTGATTTGCTAGAATCTTCTCAAAGGACTTTGAAAGGCAGGGAAGGAGGCTTATAGGCCTTAAATCAGCACAAGAAGATGGATGAGGTTTTCTAGGCACTGGTATTACTTTCGCAAGCTTCCAGCAATCGGAAAACGATGAAGAAGTAATACAGAAATTGATTATATGGGTAAGAGTTGAGATGATTTGAGATAGTATCATTTTTATAAATTTAATGGGAACTCCATCTTTTACCAACCGAATTTGACTTGAGCGAATTAATACTCATACTCATTAATATTTCATAATCAGAGATGACTTCAAAATCAAATTCATTTCCTCTATATATAATGTTATTAATGGGTTCAAAATTTGAAATCTGTAAGTTATCCGTTTTTTTCTATTGGAAACTTTACCATTATAACAAATAAAAAACATTTCAGTTTGAATCGTGTGTTTAAAGGAACTAAATAGATAAGTATAGAAAAATTAATATCTATTTGAAAAATCTGAAGTCAAATATATTTGTTTTAAACGAAATACGTATTTAACTCAAACATGGAAATATTAAAAAAAAATTAATATGATTTTGTTTGAACCAACATCAGTTGAAGTAAATTTAAACAAATATAAACATTTTTAAATCAAATAGAAAGCAAGGTAAATTTAAACAAAATCATGTACAAATCGTGTCAACCATGGGTAAATACATTTCTATTAAAATTAAATAGATATCGATTCCATGCCAAATCGTATGTGTTTGAGTTTGATTTAAATATGAATATGTTTGATATTTTTCTCAGTGAAACTCCTGTTTCTGGAAAATACCTATACACGAATAGAGGAAGTGATTTTTTGTTTGTAATAGTATTTCATTAAAATTTATTTTTAAACAATTACTTAATTTTTTTCATATGGGACGAAAATGTCACAAATGGCACGTTTTTTTCAAAGAGTGTGGCACGAATTTTTTTTTTTGGCGGCAACGCTGGTTTAGAAACAATAAAAAATAATATTATTGATTCAATAGAACCGTTTTCTTGATTTTGGACTATTTCAACCCGAAATTTTTGTACAAGAGCTTCTTTAAATTGGAAATAATATTTTATATAAAAATATTTAAAAAAAAATATTTTTTGGGTTTTTTGAAAAAAAATCTATTTTTTTTTTTGTTTTGAAAAATCAATAGATGTATTTTCAAAACGTGTGAACAATTATTTTTTGAAATTATTTCCGAAAATCTATGTATTTTACTAAATACTTAAAAATTACATCCCAAATTTTTTTCTTGACAAATTTTAAGGAAATTTATTATAAAAATATTATATTCTACAAAAAAAAACATTTTTAAACTTTGATTGCATACATTCATACTTTTCTAAAAATCATTAAATCCATGTTTTATATATTTTTTTAAACAATCTTTAAATTCCAAAGTACTTTTACATAAGAGCAAGTACATACGTGCGATCCAGTCGCGCATTTTATTTTATTTCACTGATAGAAATCAATTTCATGAATTTTTGAATATTACAACAACAACTTGAATGAACCTACCACCAAGTGGGTTCTTATATGGCTGGAGTTATAGCTATTTCACGGTTGCCAAGCCGATCATCAGACTCCTTTATTAGTGGTGCTTAGCCTTTATGAAGCTTCGCAGGTACACTGCATGTATGTAACCATACAAAAACCCCTTCAATAGATTTAAAACTTGACCAGAGTCAAATCTTTCATTAAAATCTCCCTCCTTATAATGTACAACGAATTGTTGGCTTATAAACAGAGTTCGGAGAAATAGAAAGAAACCGAATTTACAACAACAAAACTTGAATGACTAATAAAAAAACGCTAGTCCTCAAGTGATAATTGATAAACGATAAAAACCTAAATTGGGATGGACCTGATCATGTGGTCTCGGTAGCGTGATGCGTAGGGCATTGGCTTCTGATGACGCTAGGTCTGGGTTCAAATCTCAGTCAAGGCAAAAAGTTTTTCGATTAAAACTTGATAGTATAAAGGCTAAGCACCACTAATAAAGGAGTCTGATGATCGGCTTGGCAACCGTGAAATAGCTATAACTCCAGCCATATAAGAACCCACTTGGTGGTAGGTTCATTCAAGTTGTTGTTGTAATATTCAAAAATTCATAAATATATGAAGCTTCGCAGGTACACTGCATGTATGTAACCATACAAAAACCCCTTCAATAGATTTAAAACTTGACCAGAGTCAAATCTTTCATTAAAATCTCCCTCCTTATAATGTACAACGAATTGTTGGCTTATAAACAGAGTTCGGAGAAATAGAAAGAAACCGAATTTACAACAACAAAACTTGAATGACTAATAAAAAAACGCTAGTCCTCAAGTGATAATTGATAAACGATAAAAACCTAAATTGGGATGGACCTGATCATGTGGTCTCGGTAGCGTGATGCGTGGCTTCTGATGACGCTAGGTCTGGGTTCAAATCTCAGTCAAGGCAAAAAGTTTTTCGATTAAAACTTGATAGTATAAAGGCTAAGCACCACTAATAAAGGAGTCTGATGATCGGCTTGGCAACCGTGAAATAGCTATAACTCCAGCCATATAAGAACCCACTTGGTGGTAGGTTCATTCAAGTTGTTGTTGTAATATTCAAAAATTCATAAATATATGAAGCTTCGCAGGTACACTGCATGTATGTAACCATACAAAAACCCCTTCGAAATCAATTTCAATGAACAGCTGATTTTCTTTTTTCATTAATTTGGAACGCAGTAATTTCACTGAATGGGCCTTACTAATAATCAAATTTAGTGTTAAGGTTAAAAGAAAATCTCCAGATTTTAGAAAATCCCCATACCAATAACATATTTAATCTCCAGATTAGTCGTAAGTTATATGTATGTCAAAATTTAATACACGGAAATCTATGATTAAAGTCGAACACTAAATAATAAGTGTTGCCTTAGTGCTGTTTTATGGTACTTAAATTTGTATTTAACACTTAAATCTACTCCCATGTTATCAGGTCGATTTTTCAGATTTGTGTTAAAAGTGAAAAGTAGTAGATATATAGAATTTGTATTATAAAAACCTTCATATAGAATCAATGCCAGGCCACAGGCAAAAACTTCCAACGTTAATGATTACAATTTTAATCTTCGTTGGATATAGTTCACATTGAATTTTTGTCAAAAAATCGATGTAAGATGAACTGAATTTAACAAAAATCGCGTATTGACAAGATTCTCACAGTCAATTGATGATTCCATGTGAGATCACCCGGACGAAACGCCAATTTTTGTGGACTAAAGGCCAAAAAAGCTATTTTGAATCAATAATTCAACAAGTCCATTATAGTGCTAAGTCTTCTACTTGGCTGATTTATTTCAATAGTATATAGAATTTGTATTATAAAAACCTGTATATAGAAAAGGAAGTACTTTATTTGTTTGTTTGTATGTTTATGTGCAACAAGAATAGATTATTTATTTTTTTCATAAATATTTAGTACATATGGATTTTACCTAAAATACGTGGTTAATTTGTTGATTCCAAAAAAGTAATTTTTGTGTTGAAAGGGAATCGATTTAACATTATTTTTGTCTGTTGTTGAATTGGTAAAATTGTGTGTACCCAATTGTATTTATTTTGAAAACAAAAACAAAAATAACATTTTAACCACAGTAGAGTTAGATAAGAATGAAAAACTTATCTTACAAATTTATAGCGGGATGATCTTTCCTTAGTCCAAAAAAAAAAACAAACATTGTAACAATACAGAAATATATGTTTCGAATACAATTTTCAAAATCGAAAAACTAAATTAAAATTGCATTTGTTTGTTTAGTTTTGAAAAGAATTATAGATTTACTCAGTTTACGACTTTTACGTTTTTTTTTTCAAATTAGGATAAGTTTTTGATTTGATACACAGAGGTACTGGTTAAATGGTGTTAATCAATTAACTGAAATCGACAGATTAAATAAATCCATGATTCAAAACTAATCTCAAATTTGAATTTTTTGTTACGAATTTTAATAATCATGGATTTAAGATGACACACTGTGAAAAAACTGGCACTTACAGTTTATCAATAGAAAACCTAAAAAAAAAAATAATATTCTCACACAAAATATGCCAGTTCACTTATTTATAGTTTATATAAAATTTTTTACTTGGAAACTAATTGTAAATTGTGAATGAAAAATATTTAAATAATATAAAATAAAAAAATAAATATGTTTCCTTGTTAAAAAATATGGTGTTCTAAATTAAAAAAACAATTAAAAATTTGCTCCGACACTTCAAATCAATTGACGTACATCAATGCTTTCTGTTAAAAACAAGTACGGCAATACTTAACTTTGAAGGTATTGAGCAAATTATGACAGCTCTTGAACTTTGACAGATCTTCGTGAAAATACTGACAGTTCATTACATTTTTTTCTCATTTGTTGTAGATTTTCTAATAGATTTAAAAGAAGGTCTGGAGTAGACATGGGTAACGCAGTAAAAATTGGTGCGTTGATACACTAACTCAAGCGCACTTCACTGTATCAGCGAAATGCATTAACGCAGTTTGCGCCATAATGCAGTTTGCGCCATAATGCAATTTTTGTTTTAACTCATTTGAAGCAAAACAGCGCAGCGCACGCAGCTGTATTTTGTTAACTCATCATCATACAAACTTCGTAGCGCACAAGCGCACACAAGTTGTTCATCGTCGACCAAACAGTCTGAGTGAGAATGGGGCTGTCTTTTCAAAAAAAAAATTTTTTCGTTTGAGGTGTGGAGACGTTTGTACTTATATCTTTAGTACTAATAGTCCAATCTTCAAGATTAATGTCTTAAATGCAAGATAGAATGTTTTCCTAAATATTGGTCTAAAAATTTTTGAGGAGGGACAAAGTTTTTTTTACTAAAAGCGTGCAAGGAGCTCCTTTCGATTCGATTTTAAGAACTCTAAATTCAAATGTTGATGAAAAATTTTACAATTTTGAAAAACTAAAGATGCAAATTAATTGCAATAATGCTATTCTACAAATGTGCCATAGGTCATTTTGGAAAATATGAAACAGGAGAGGAGGTAGGGTGACTTTTCTCAAAATTTTCAATAAAAATTAAATTTTGATTAAAAATTTAATTAAAATCTTAAAAATATGCCGATTTACATACTTTCTAGTTCTTCTAACTTGAGTATTAGTTCTCAGATCTTAATTTTTGAAGTACATATTTAAATGAGAAATGTCAAACTTTATTTCTGTGTAAAAAAATATCAAAATAGCAAAAAATTTCATACTAAAGAGTTAATGACGCAAAGATCAATTCGATTCAAATCACTCAAAATTCAACAGTTGATGAAAAATTTCAGAACTTTGAAATAAAATTACCACCAACTTATTGCCCCAATCCTCTTCTAAAATAATGCTGAACAATGTTTTACAATTAATTCGACAGGAAACACGCTAAAATTGGTTGAAAGGATTTAAAGGAAAAAATTCGATTTTCATACAAAAAAGAAATAGAGATGGTTTCATAAGCTATTTTTTTACTTCGAAAATATCATACAGATCTTTAAGATTTATGTCTTAAAATACTGTAGACATTAGACATTCATACAATTTGTGAAAAAAAAAATATCAAGTTGTACCCAACTACACTGAAAAAATGTAAAAATAATCTGGAGTAGTGTTTTTTTTGTTTTCCCACTTAATTGTGGAAAAAATTTAAATAAATACAAAAACCTGAACATAGAAAATTAAAACTATTTTTTATTTTTATTCAATATATTTTATTAATTTTCAATTTATTTCAATATATGAAGAAAATTGAAAAGCCCTCAGTCCAACATGAGGGCAGATATAAACTATTTTCTAATAAATTTTTTTAAGACTTGTATTTTTTTACACAATGCTTGCTTCAGATATCACTCATTACTTTTTACAAAATATCTTTCATTCGATTAAGAACAAGTAAGCGCTTATATTGATATTTACAACATGCATGTGCATGCCTAAAAGCTTCGTTATACGAGTAGTATCTAATGTGGAAAAAATTCAAAAAAAAAAATTCTTCGATTTTTTTATTTTCCAGATAAATGCAAGAAAATTTTCAAAATGTTCGATTTTGCTGCACTCTATTGACTATAACTAGAGAAATACTTCTTCCATCTATAAGATTGAGGTGTCCATGGATAGGTTAAAATATCTCTATATGAATATTTAAAAAAAATTGTAGGTTGTCATACAACTTAAATGGTTGAGAGGCTTGGTTAGATCAAAAAAGAAATCCTAGGCAGAATTGACAATACTGCCCACATTTTCTAACCGATTTTAAAAATTAAAATTTTATTATTTTTTGAAGAATCAGCGGTTATTTTGGCATATAAAATATTTTTCTACGTCACCCACAAGCTGCAATAAGTCTTCTGCAATACAAACATTTTTTTCCTTAAAAAGCAGAAATACCATGTACCACATCATGGAATTTTATTGAATTCCGTCAAAAATATGAAAAATATGGGAGCGCTACAAGGAAGTCAGCGCTTTTTGTATCTGCTTGAATGGTTCTTGTCTGTGCAGCGCAGCGCTGCGCTTGTTAAAAGCGCTATTCGATCATTGAGTTGATGAGTTGATGAACTGCGCTATTGCGTTACTGCGTCACTGAGTTACAAACTGATGTATCAGCGCACGTAACGCAGCTGCTGCTTCAATGCATTGCGCTAACACCGCGCTGCGTTACACATGTCTAGTCTGGAGACTAATTAGTAAAAGGAATAAATTGTTTATTGGTAGCATTTTGGTAAAGCTCAGAATTTTGTTTTAACTTTCCAGTTGACTAATAGTCAACATTAACGTGTGGTTATTATTAAGGCCCAATGTGTTCGATTCTCTTTGACGCTGTTCACATTGGACTTACTCAACCGATTTATTTTGACGTAAGGCCACCCTGTCGTGTTCAGACACAAAAGTTGTGTGAAAACTCCAGACTCACTTTGACGTCTTGTAGTTGTCATAATTGTTGGCCATTTGCTATGCCACTACAAATATACAGTGAATTACAAATGTAAGTAAGCACCTCTTAGTTTAAAGATTATTTCCTTCAAATAATCGATAGTAATGTTAAAAACAAAAACTTAATATTTTTGTCTATAATTGGTATGTATTTCGAACTAAAAAGTAATATTTCAAATAAAACAACGTGTTGTAAAATTCTGCTTGTTTAGATTCATGCAAAGAAGAACCGCTTTTGGCGATTTATTTTACTTATGTAAGGTTTCTTTCTAATATTTTGACCATGATAACCGGATTAGTAGAGCACTCGTCGAATAATTTGAGGGTTACATGACTTACCTGTTTCTTTGGTTATTTCTGCTGATATCTTTGATAATAATACGGCATTCCGGCTTGTCATTGTCATTGATAGAGGGTCATTTTGCAAACTTCCAATGTTTTTTTATTTGGTTTTTATTTTGTGTATAGTAGATGGACTTTTGTTAACAATTTTACCATTCTCGCACTCCGATTTACTTTCCAAATAGTGTTTGATTATGTTTTTTTTAATGAGAGCTTACTTACTTTTGTGATACACTGTGCCTTCGTGTGTCACCAAGACAAATGTCAAAAAAAAAATCCATTAATTTTTAATTTGTTTTAAAAATCCTGCCTCACTTTCTCGTCTCTTTCTTACCATGAAGTGCGAATGCGAAAAAACACAGAGACGTCGAAATAAGTCGGCGGAGTGAGTCCAATGTGAACACCGTCTTGCTCTTCTCATATGTCAGTTTTGCTTTCGGTGATCAAATCCAACCTTACCTTATTTCTGTCATTCACTGACAGGAACTTATACTGAGAGCAATTTCTCAATGATTCCTTTAAATGACTTGTCCAAATGTTGATTCGCTATTCCACTGAATTTTTTCAATGATGCATTTCAATGTTAGCAACTGGCGCTTAAGAAAATTTCCAACTGTCAATTTCCGAATTGACAACTGCTGAGTTTAAATTCTTTATTTTTTTTCAGTCAAACATTTAGTTCTTAAACATTTCACTGGCTATTTCCCACGAGTTCAATGAAACTTAATTTGAAGAAAGCTATTTGCAAGATCCGGATTTAAAAGAGATGCCCTTAATTATAAAAAACACTTTTTCCACTCAGAACGACTAAAACCTAGATATTATCCTACCTCAAAAAAGTGCACAAATTAAAATTTAATCTCTCCATTTCCCTAAGCTAAAGCCATGCATGTGAGAACTATACCTGTAACAGTACGTTATACATTTGTGATTCTTTCGGCTTCCGAGTTCTTACACACAAAACTCATTTTAACAGAACGAATTCTAGCAACATGTGAATCTGTATATTTTGTTTGTGTATCTGAATCTGGAATCTGAATTCGGAAAAAAGATAGATTTGTTGCGAACGAACTTTCTTGTATTTCCTCGCAGCTGAGTTGCATTCGATTTCAGTGTGCTTCGAACCTCGAACCAGAAAAGGTGGTTTCGTGATTTAACGGTGTACGATTTTGGTCTTTGTCAGTTACTATCGAAATGATTTGAATTAAAAAAAAACAAAAATTCTCACGAATTCAACTAAATACAAATATATCTAATAATTACTTTTAGATACATTTGGTGATAAGGAAGTACACCGCGCGAATTCATCCCGAACATTGTCACTTCGCTGGTGACAGTTGGAGTGAAATTATCTCGAATACATTGAGATACTAGAAACGTTTCTAGTTGCAATATATTATTAGGTAGATAATATTCGGGAAATCCACTCACGTAAAAAAGTCTAAAAGTCAAAATCGATTGTAATTTTATTACCGAAATCGCTGACAATTCTTGAATCGGCTGCATTTTTATTTCGAAAAAAAAAATAGCAATATTGTGATTCTTAAAATAGCATAGCTAGTCAAGTCAGTCGGTGAAGAATATAATTTTTATTTATTGCATAAAAATTCAAAATAGTGTGATTATATTTTGTGTCTGTGTTTTTTATTTCTCTGTGCAAATTCTAAATTTGCATGTTTGTGGAATAAATTTTGATTGCGATTGACCTTAGCTCGAGTGCATCATCATCATCATCAACATCATCCATCATCATCAATCCGAGCAGCAACGGAAAATTTAAAGATTAAAATATTTGCACAGGGGTTGCGCGCCACAACAGTAATTACATTACAACAACACACTCTAAACTTGGATTAGCTGAATTATAAATTAACAACAACAACTACTACTACAATCCACGACGACACCGTTGGTTACAGTGGTTTTATTTTAAAAATTCTATCCGCCACTTGTTGCGCCAAAGGGTAAGCTGACTTCATTAAACAATGTTGTTTTTCTTTTTTCTCGTGCTGACCTTGAAAGTCTGGCATTCCTATAGATACGATTAGGTACGATGCGATGCAAAGGGGTGGTTACGGGTATCTGCGCTCTGGGCCATTTGAATTCTAGTGTTCTTCTATCTATGATCTCTACCTCAAAACGATTTAATGTACTTAATTCATTTGTTCTTGCATTTTGTTTTTTTTTTTTGTTTTTTTTTTTGTTTGAGGGAACATGATCTAATTATTTTGTTAGAGCTGTTTCTATTTGGATAAAGCTGCAGATCCACTTTCTTGCCAAAGTAGGTAGATACTAACCTACACAGAGAAAAAGAAATTGTGGAGACTTAATTTGCGGTTCGTGACAAAATTTGCATAAATAAACAACCGGAAGAGATGAATGAAGACGTAGATACTCGTATTTGAAGATTTTTGGAAAAGTATCTTGTTCGAGTTATAAATTGGATGTACCTATCTTTTTTACAGGTTTTTTTTTATTGATAATTTGACAGCTTTTTAAAAAGTAAACAAGACAAACAAAAAACAATAAAAAGTGTAGAAATGAGAGCACAACGTTAATTTAACGAAATGTTTTCAAACAAAAATTAAATTAAAGTTGTGACGTGTGACGTGTGTGTTACCAATTTCCATAACAACAATATGCGGGTATAATTAGCATTTCAACTGATGTTCCATGGCAATTTACATTTTCGGATTAAATTTTTGGATTTAAAATAGATTTGAGCGCACATTAGGTAGGTAGGTACCTAGTTCATTTAGGGGGAAACATTTCATAAATTAATTTGGATAGGCGTTAGGCACAAGTTTAAGTGCGATATTTTTGACAGATTTATAAAGTGATAAAAATTACGTTAACGAGGTTTATTGTATTCGTATGTGCTTAGATAAATTCTGTTGATTAACTTAAAAAAAAAACTAAAGAGAGTTATGGAATAAATTGCCTTTTTTTGTATAATTAACGCGCCCTCAAGGGGATATGAATACCTTCCATATGATATAGAGCTTTGTGCGAGCATTAATAAAAAACGAGAGGATTGAAAAGTAGGTAACGATGTTTTGAATTTCAGCATATCATAATGCGAGGAAAAAACAGGGCAGGGTAAAGGATTCCACATTCGTGTAGATCTGCTAAAAGAAGAATATCTATACCTACTAAGCAATACGTCCAAAGTTGGCCTTAACCGTATACTGATGGACATTCGCTGAAGCATGAGTATTACGGGTGAATTATTTAAGAGAATGAATACAACTGGCTCTAGAAAGCCTTGGAATAATGGTTAGCGGGTTGGATTGTCATTCAAAAAGCCTTGGGTTCGATTCTCAGCCGCAGCAAAAAAGTTTTTCAGGGGTGTACTACTTCTTGTAAGATATTGACAAATTCTCCAAGAGTATCTCTTGTCATGAGAAGTGCTGCTCATTAGCCGCTCGGAATCGGCAGAAAATTGTAGGTTCCTTCCATTCCTGGTAAACCGCACACATGAGTTGTTGAGAATTGTAAACCTCTAACTTATATATTTTTTAATACAAGTGACTATTTCACTAGAGTAGGGACTATTAAAGAAGCGATAAAATAAGGGGAAAGAAGAAACATTACGATGATGTTTATGATACGGAAATGTTTCAATGATGTTATTGTCTCCAATGATTTGAAGGGATCTTCTCTGAATACTATCCAATTCAAGTGAGTTGAAGGACCAAAAGCTTAGTTATGGGAGCAATATGTACTCTAGCTTTGGCCGGATATAAGTCTTATATAGAATAATCAGATTAGAAGGGAAGAGAAATTTCTTGCACCGACGAAGGAAACCTAGACACTTTGTCGCATTTTTAGCGACCTCTCGAATGTGCTCATTTCGCAGAAAGTGGTTGATAATACAAATACCGGGGGTTAGAAGTTTTTCTGGTTCCTTCGTGCAAATACCACTTAAGATAGTGGCAGTGTAGGGTAGGTTTTGCTTTAACGACCGACAAGAGACAGCATTGAATTTTCGAAACATTAAATTTTAGACAGTTTCTCATAGCCACTTCGACAATACTTTCAAGATCAGAATTTTCTGAACTTATCATACGCTGCCGTTGAATATCCGCATTTAGAGGATAGGGTTTTGAATATTTAAACGAATATGAAAAGCTGAAAGTATACTATTGTCAGCAAAACAATTTATTAGATTAGAAGTTTCAGACAGAAAATTATTAGTGAACATGAGGAAAAGAACAGGGGAAAAAACGGAGCCCTGGGGCACTCAAAACATTTATTTTGTGGGCATAAGACTTCAAGCCTTCCAGCAGGTACTAACACTGCATTGTACAGTTTGAAAGGTAATTTCTAAAACATCGAAGTGGAGCGTCTTCAAAACTGAATGCACGCTTTTTCGATAAGAAATCTCGATGCCAGACTCTTTCAACTGCTTTCGAAATATCAATGACAATTATCTTATTTGTACCAAAATGATGTACAAATTTGTAGCACTATTCGGTGTGATATACCCTCAGATCATAAGTGGATCACTTGCTACTGGCGATCATTAAGAAACTAAAGTTCTTCCAGATATTTCTTCAGCTGAAAATTGATCAGCGTTTATATGACCTTGAAAAGAAGGAATGTGCAGTTGGTCGATAGTTAGAGGGTGAGAGATATTGACTTTTAATAGAAACTGGCTGGGCAAATTCAGTTTTCCATCCACTCGGAAGGACACCGGTAGAATAGGAAAGCTAAAAAGCTTAGATAGTTGTTTTGCCAGCGTCACAAAATACCTCTACAGAATAATTGGGGGTATACTTTCCAGGCCAATGGACTTATGTGCTGTCAAGACTATTGAAACAGCATGATTGTGAATGAAGATTGGTCCCATACCCATTGAATCGTTAAAACGCTTAAGTACCGCAGAGCCATGACACTTTCTTGGAGCGTAGAATTTGTCGCGAACAAATAGAGTGACGCTGAAGATGAGTGTTGAAACCGAAGTCTAGATGGTATCTTGAATATTTTTTTTAATTTGACCAACAATTCTTGCTAAGCCTGGGACATTGTTGTATTTTTGCGTTAGTTTTTGGTTATTCCAAAAATTTAGTTCGTCGATTATAGGCCTGTAAATTTTTTAATTTTTTGTTTTTGAATTCTCTCAGTGGCGTTGGCCTTAAAACAGCTGACCTTGATAGCCTCTTTACAGCTCGAATTAAACAATGAATTTTCTTCCGATCTGATACTCTTAACTCTATTCGGAATAATGTTTTCATTCCTGAATATCTACGTCACTATCGAGGAATCATAGTGACCAGTAAAAGGTCCTGAAGAAATCGTTCAAATTGTCCCATTTAGCTTTCCCGCGTTGCCAAATGTTTCTCTCAGCCTTTTTGTCTCTAAATGGGTTTTGTGGACACAAGAAATTTATATATGTACATATGTATATGGCACAATGGTCTGAGTGGCCAAACGCTTTTAGTGTATTAATTAGGCTCAGAGGTAAGAAACAAATCTAGGTTGTTTTCCAATTAACCATTAATTTATGATATTCGAGTAGGCTCGTTGACAAGCTGATAACAATGGCATGGACAAAAAAATAAATAATATTTCCTTTATTAATTTTTTTTATTATGAAATAGTAAACAGCAATATTTGGTGCATTTTGTGGTAGTTTACGCAGTGCAGCTAAAATTCCCAACGCTATGATCATATTTTCACCACATCTTCATTGATTGTCAAAACCACAAAGTACTGTCATTGGAAAAAAAAATGTTAAGTTGGTACAAAATTCACATCAAAAAAACTAAAATAAATAACGAAGCAATTATGATTTTTTCTATGAAAAACAAAATTTGAAAAATAGTTAGAAGAGTTGTTTAAATTAAAAATATCAAATTTGTTTAAAAATATTCTAAAAAATTTGGTGTGTCAATTTGAAACATTTAATATTATACATTTAAGGAAATGATTGAACTAAGGAAATATGGAATTTTGAAAAAAAATTGGGATATTATATTTTTTTAAATCCAAAATACATATAGTATATTCTTTTGAAAATTTTTATTGACAATATTTTTTTTCAAATTTGAAGAAGCTCCAGTACAAAAATTTTGATCGAATTCGGTACAGCTATTAATAAGATTGTCAATTCAATTTTAATTTCTTCTTCTTTCTTCACTAGTTAACCAACAAAGATACTTAAGTACCAAGTTTAAAGAAAATAGCTTCATTGCCTCAGGCTGTAGGTACATAGAACAATACGAAATTTTGCTTCAAATTTGTACTTGCGACTTATAGGTACTATAAGGCAAGGTAATGCATTCGTAAAACAAATTGATCAAGATTTTGATCAAAGTTGACATTAAGGTGATAGCGAAGACCAAAAAAGTGGGTCTCGCAATTCTGTCTTTTCGGCTACAGCCTAAAGGGCTTGGCAGATTTTCTTTAAACTTGGTGGATAGCATTTTTAATTTTTCCCCTCAAACCTTTTTTTCTTTTTTCCTTTAGACCAAAAATAACGGTAACCGCCATACGAATTTTTTTCGAAATTTTATAATTACAGTACAAACTCGATTTATGCAACTAATAGAAATCGGAGTAGTTGCAATAACCGAGGTTGTTGCACTTACTGGGTTGTATTTTTTTCGATACAAATTATAGTTGAAATTGCTTGTTTTCTTATAGATAACGACAAGTTATGAAAAAACTTCAGTGAAACCAAAACAAACAATTATTTTTGAAAATATTTTTATTAAATACGAAAATTTACACAAAAATTAATAAGTGATGAATGAATACAGAATATATGTATATTAATTTTTTTTTTAAAGAAGTTAGATATTTTAGATTGAGTTTTTTGCAAATTTATGTTTTTTAAAACTGCCCTCTCTTTTATTTTTTGTTGCAAATTAGATCTCTTCTATTGGAATATTGTTCTCTTCGGTCCATTGCAAGCATATGTTTAAGGATCGAATTGAATCTTCTGATTTAATTTTTGATAAAGTGGGGACCGACTCAGCTTCACCTTCACCTTCATCAGCGCTTTCAGTTTCTTCTGGATCATCACAATTACCACATGATTCAACGTTTTCGTTTTTTAATAATTTTGTAATTTTTCTTGTTACACCCATCCTGCACAAATTTTCCGTAGACACTAATGAAATTGCAACCCATTCAAATAAACACAGATGCATTTTATGTGCTGGTGTATTATTTTTACATGGAATTTCGTTCAGACAAACTAGCTGTAAACTAACGGCAGTAATAGAGAATCAAAAGAAGAGCATGCAAATAAAAAAACAGTTGAATACACATAAGAAGTTGCACAAATCGAGGTAGCATTTTTCAAAAGTTTCACTTATAGAGTCAAGATGTGCTACAAATTTGGAGTTGCAAAAATCGAGAAGTTGCACGAATCGAGGGTTGCGTAAATCGAGTGCGTACTGTATTTTTATTCTCAAAAACTGTTCGGCAGATTTAAGAAATAAAAATACAGTACGAACTCGGTTAACGCAACCCTGGATTCGCGCAACTCCTCGATTTTCGCAACACTAAAATCATAGCACGTCTTGACATTATAAGTGCTACTTTTTAAAAAATGTAACATTGATTAGTGCAACTTTTTGTGTTTATGCATCTGTTCATTAAAATCAAAACATCAAACCAACAAAAACGATTTGTTTGGTTTCAATAATGTTTTGTTTATAACATTTTCGTTATCTCTAAAAAAACTAAGCCATTACAAGTATAATTTTCTATATAAGAAAATATATCCCAGTAAGTGCAACAACCTCGGTTACTGCAACTGCCTTAATTTCTTTTAGTTGCCCATGGAACCATTTTTTTCTGTTTTTTGATTTTCTCAAAAACGGTAACACCGATTTTGATAATTTTTTTTGCTTAAGCTCCCCAAAAATTTGAATAGTATTGTATATTCAAATTTCCCAAAAAATTTCTTTTTGATTTAAAAAAATTCAATTTCGTTTTTTTCAAAACTGAAAATTTCGAAAACCCCATGATAGATTTTTTTCAAATTTATAAATAAAAGTTTCTCAACATAATCTACAAGATGTGAGAAAAAAAATTATTTTACCTAAAAATAAAGGTACCCATCATACAAATGCTAAAAAATGGTTTTCGAAAATCGTATTTTTCTCGAAAATGGCGCCTAGAATTTTGATAAAATAATTTTTCTTTCAATTAATTTTCACGACCTCTAATTTAATAAAAAATGAAATTAAGATATTACAGCTTGTACCTACTATAGAACCATTTTTTCAAATTTTGAATTACTCATTATCGACATAACGGATTTTAATCAAATTTTTTATAGAAAAGCTTCTAAAAAGTTTGAAAAATTTTGCAAATCAAAACTTAAAAAAAAAAATTAAATTTTTGAAAAAAAAAAAAAAAAAATTGTTTGAAAAATTCGATATCTCAAAAACGGCTCCCAATTTTTTTTTAATAATTTAATTTTTATTCGTACAGTAATAAAAACTTTAAGTTGGCGTACCAAATTTTTTTCTTAAAAATGTTTTAAAAATTTTGTATATATAAAAGCTTATTTTTTTAAAGAAACCAATACATCGACTTATAATTTTTGTTCTTGCATAAATTCATATTTGCATAGCATTCTGTTTTTATCTCTTACTACT